>JAOPFQ010000001.1:20367500-25367500 GCA_030064505.1 Chouioia cunea
TATAATTTTTTCCATCGAGTGTAGATTGGGTGCTTATAAAGCCGAGGTACTATTTACAATTAAATATTTCCGTTCGATCTAATCCTGGCTAAGGTGTTTCTGACGTGTATCTCTTTTTTTTATAGAGCAATTAAATGGAACCATTTAAGTTTAAAATTCTGACTAGTAATTCGCCTGATTCCTGGAACCCCTTGATTTGGAAGTATTTTCTCATATATTGCAGCTGTGAGGTAACTATCAATAGAACATGGCTCTGTAATCTAATAATTCATTATGCATACCAATTTAATTTTAATGGGTATTGAGTACTACATTTGTGTATCCAATGAAAATTACTGTCAGATCAAAATTTGCAATTGTGTCTATTAAGATTACCATTTCACTGAAACGTAACTTTCTCTAAAAAAAAATATTAAAAAGGAAATTATGGTCTGCATCATTTCGGCTCATCATTTCTTCGCAGGATTTTAATCAAGGATCAAAATTAGCTTCATTCAACTAATAAACTAACTTCATTTTATATGGGTATAATTTTATGGAGAATCTTATATACAATAAAATAAATGCAATCATATCATCTTTACATACAGAAAAAATATCTACGACACAATATATATGGACGAAGAGATAAGTAATAATCTCAGATTAAAGACAAGAAACAAAAGTATTCCTACAACAACTTCAAAACTATATGCAGGCAAATTACACCTTTAACATGCTAGAAAATATAATTGAAAAACTTATTTTAAGAATGAAGATAATGCTTAACTTACTCAAAACTGTCATAAACAAGTCCGCAAAATGAATAATTCTTTAAAATTCGTAACATGAAATATAAAGGGTAGTTCACGACCATAATAATACATTATCATACTGTTTTCAAACGTAGAGAAACGAAGTAGTACCTAGCAAAAGATATTGTGACGATCGAAGAGAAAAATAAAATAAGATAAAAACATCTAGATAAAAGCGTCTTAATATCTTAATGCGCTATGAAACGTTTGGTTTCCCTACACTAATCGCTATTGTCAGCTATATTATATCAAAGACAACTGAAACTCTACAATGTCCTAATCCTAGAAGATATTTATGTCGTCTTAGTATCAAAAACTCATTTCATAAAAGAGCATAACCTTAGAATTCCAAACTATTAATACGTAATCATCCAGAAAACAAAGCGCACGGAGGAATTGCCATAATTATAAAATCAGAGATAACTATGTTAATAATGGTTACCAAGCTTTAAACCTTCAAGCCACTAGTATAGCAGTAACTGACTAGTTCGGACCGATCACGCTATAATGAAGTATGAAAATACCTATCAAACTTTACATCTAAAGAAGCTACTGATTATTCATTATGAGAAAAACGTCCTTCACTGTAATCATGTAAAATTTATAAAATAGTAGTAAAATACCAGTTAAAAATAGTGAGATTGTGAAATTAAATGTCGTATTTATTAATTATGCAACGCGAAAATTCTGGTCCCACTAGATGAGGGAAAACTTACCTTTATTGCGAGGGAAAGCTCCCTTAATCGCGTTGAAATCTGTAAACCGCGAATAATACTAATAAAAAAACAAAAAGGGGAAGGTAAGAGGCGCAATATGGCCTAACATACGCCAAATAGCTAACGACCTTGAAAGGAAGTCCGAGCGAGGCCCAACACGCGCAAACAAATAGATAATAAAAAAAAATGGCATGATGGGAGAGAGACATGATAATATTAAGGCACTCACCGGCTCAGCTATCAGGTGTGAAACAAACTTGCACTTTGTGCACTTACTAACGTTACTTATTCTCACCAAAACAAAATCCAAAATCAAAATAAGTCCTATTCTTGGGTTGATAGTATCGACGAACCCCGGCCGATAACCAGGAGCTTTGTCACAATTAGTTGAGTAGTTTATCTTCTGAGCAATAATAACTAAGTTAATAAAGATATAACATCATCAATTTGACATGGTATTTCCCTTCACTCATCATTTTTCATGAAAACATTTTTCCCGGACATTATTTACTCTAATTACAACTAGAAAATGAATTTCCTATAAATCACGAATATTTACTAAAATCATATAAAATATTACATTCCATCAAATTCCGGTAAAGTTGGAAACATTTCGATGTATAAGACATTGTTTATACTAATGTCAATTCCGTTTAGATAATCTATACAATTATTTATGGGTATATAAAAAAAATTATCCAGATCAATTTTTTTCTATTGTTTATAACTTTTTAATTAATTAATATTTTAGGGTCAAACTTGACACAAATGATTACCTCTATATAGGCATTAGATGTGCAAAATATAAAAAAATCGAAGACCTTGCTCCAATTTGCCCTAAAACTAATTTGTTTTTTGTCTTTTAATACCAATCTCGGATGAAACCTATGCGGCGTGCGTCTTCTTTGAAATCCATCCTGTATAAGATAACTTAAAATAAATCGATTGATTACCCGGTTATTAGAGATAAAACTCTACGATCAAAAAACACTCTTCAACAAATAAACCGTGTAATATCTGTTGGATGTTATAATAACCTAAATCTAATTAATTTTCGGTCATATATATTTAATAATATTAAGTTTATTTTAGATCTCTCAATTATTAAGACTTTTACGAATGCGATAAAAATGTTTATTTTTATAACAACGATCAAATGTAATTCTATCTATATAATATTCAGATATAATCATTGATTGTACAATAATAAAGAAATTGTAACATTGCAGATATACATTACCATAGCTCTATCAATGAAAATTGCTGTTTCAATATATTTAGTGACTTCACGAACGTCTCTTTTATATCGATCAGCTGTATTTTCAAACAGATTTTTCAAACGTTTCTGGCGACGTGCTTTCGTAAACCATTCTAAAGTCCCTGAATTTGCACAACCTTTCATAGCTTTCGTTCGAGCTTCAAATATTACGTGAGGATGCTTCTGCTGAAACGTAGTTAATAATATAGTTTAATAATCCTCAAATATAAATGTAATTTTGTCGATTGTAAGAAATTTATTATGAATAAATGTTATAACTTATGCTACATATCTTGTCTTCGAAAAGCTATGCTACTGTTAATAAAATTAACTTCATAAGAAATTTGATTTTCAATTTTAATGTTGAAATTATTATCTACTGCTAAATTTTTTAATTAAATCTGACTACTCTAATTTAGAAGAAAACATAGATTAATCAATGAAAACACTTATTCACAAGAAAAAGCTTTGTGGCATAAGAAGCTGATTGATTGGAATGAATAATCAAATTATGGGTCGAATAAAAGATAAGACGTTGAACACAAAAATTAAATACCAAGGAATAAGAAGAATCTCATCCTACGTAATGCATTATGGATTTCATAGTTCAACGAACCTAAATGTGATCACACGTTTATACCTAAATTTTTTAATCATACAATGCACGGCATACCTTCACTCACAAACATACAGAGTATAAAATAAGAAATGAGCACTTTCACTCTCGAAGTAAACGCACATTAGTCATAAATTACAAATTGTAACAAACACAACCAATTAAAACGTCTAGTGAGTCCCAAAAAGGTAATAGTGGTCACAAATATGTTTGCCTAGGGAAGTACTCATGTATTGGCCACAGCAACATCATCTCATTTGTCACGCTGGGGAATTAAAATTGTAGTTATTATATTTATTCATGATTTACAAGATTAATATTTAAGTTGTGACGGAGCTCCTGGTCGTTAGCCGTAGTCCGTCAGCCACATTGTTGGTCGATTAGCCGATCTTTATTCCGAGGTCGCTGATTTTGGAAAATTCATCGCGAATTTTTTACACGGGGAGGGGAGGGAGAGGTAATGCACATTCACCGGATCAGTCAGAGTTGAGTTGTTTTCGTGAGTTTTGTTTTAGTTAGAGTAATAGTGCCAGGGTGCAATTGTTTTTTTTTGGAACAGGCTAGTCTGCTGAACCGGTGAATTCCTTAATTTTCTCTCCCTCACCCTCCGTGCATTGTTTATTGTTATTTTTTTACTGGCTGTACAGCCGGAGCTTGGCGAAGCCTTTTTGCCCAACCATCGCTTTAGTTTGTTTTTTTCTTTATTTGAGGCAATTTCGTTTTTTTGTAACAACTCAACGCGGCTGACGAAGTCTTCCCTTAGAAACAAAGTAAGTCTCCATCTTCCCCCCGATCCCATTATTGTAGTCATCACGTTGCATAGCATTCCTTGTATAAAAGCTATGTGCATTAAGCAGATAGGTCGAGGTGGCGTCTTCACATTTTGTTTATTTGTTTGTTGCATTGGATTTTATGCGTGTAATTTTATTCGTCGACGGATAGTTCATAGAAACAGAGCCCGAATTTAAGTTTGTTTTTTCTCTCTCTTTTCGGCTCTATCATGGCCGCTAGCGGCGTTGTGACTAACTAGCCCAATTATAGAGCCTGCCAGCTGGTCAAGGTGTCAAGATGGGCTTATAACAACAGGTGTAAAGGTGAGCAGATACTTGATTAAGGTGAAGGTGGGAGTACACCGAAGCCAGGTAAAGGTTGGCCTCCACCTGCTGGTGTAAGGTTTAATAATAATATAAAAAAAATTAATAAATATAAAAGGAACTGCACACTAACCTTCTCCTATATTAAAGGGCCCATGAAATCCTTCGCCGATCGCTATCACTCGCGCCCAATTGAGGGGAGTCGAGGAACGGCCAATGACCGCAATGACAGACACTAACCACGTAGTTGACCATCCACAAAAATTTTAGCGGCCCTCTAGCGGCGAGCGAATGAATATAGGGACAGCTGTGTCCCCAATACCAGTGCCCTTGCCGATGAAGTGAAAAAACCTTCCAGGTATTCGCACAAAAGCCATGTCTCTCTTGATTGTGTCAGTCAACCTTTAAATTATCTCAGGTGTCGGCCTATCCTAACACCTACTAGACTCCATGGAGGCCAACCTTTACGTTGGTCTCATTTGAGATCCACCGTTATAAAAATAAAAAAAAATAATAAAAGAAACCCAAAATAAAAAAAAACTACCTACCCATATGCAAATACATAAGAAAAAAACAATAAGAAAAAGAAAAGAAAATAATTAATAATACTTATGACTAGATAGAATAAAATTAAATAATAGCCACTATTAAATAAAATAAAATAAATAGATTAGTCTATTAGTCTAGAATAATAGTCTAGTAAAATCGACTAGTCTAGAATAGATAAAATAAATAGATTAACGGTGGATCTCAAATGAGGTGAACGTAAAGGTTGGCCTCCACGAAGTCTAGTAGGTGTTAGGATAGGCCGACACCTGAGACAATTTAAAGGTTGGCTGACACAATCAAGAGAGACATGGCTTTTGTGCGAATACCTGGAAGGTTTTTTCACTTCATCGGCAAGGGCACTGGTATTGGGGACAGAGCTGTGTGACGTCCGTTGATACTAAGCACGTGGTAGAAATAAAATTTAGTTTCTATGATGTTATCAACCTCTATAGTTTATTTTCCGGTATCACATGTTTACTGTGACTGTTTATAATTCCCGAGCGTGAGAAAAGACTAAATAAAACCACTCGCTTATGAAAACTCTCACGGAAAAACCATACCCTCCGATAAGCAAGTTAGTTTTCTCCGAAAACTAATAAAACGGACCCTCTTGACGATACGCCATGGTCCCGCGCTAACAAAAATTCCCAGACGCCTAGTGTCGTAAAAATTATCTTTCCGGCTGCGACTAAAATCACGCAACGCATATTGATGCCACATCTGCTAGACATATGTATAAACTAATAACATTAACAATAGTCACTACTGTTTATCAACATTGTAAACCGTCGTTATGTTTGTAATAATAATAAACTAAATCTCCTAAGGCCCATAGACGAAGCAAGAAACTACGACTAAACAAGCCGACATTTGTTATAGTCTCGCTACTATTTTTGTAATAAACTTAAGCCAATAGATTGTAAACAATGGATATCTCTCTCTCCTGTCAAGTTCGCCCGTTAGAATTAATCAATTAATTAATTAAACTACTAAATACAATTAATATTTTTTCCAAACGATACTGTACGCGACATCTATTAAAAGAAGAACGTACCGTTTTTCCATCCGCCCACGCCAAGATTCTTCCAATTAGGCTAACGAGGCAAATCATCTTTTCCCTCATTGGCCTAATAGGAAAAGGGCCCGCCTCAAAGGGACCCGGAAATCACTAAGAGTAGGGCAGCGCGACGAGGGCTATAAAATGGCCCGCGCGCAGTTGTACAGACAGTTCGAATCCAGCCTCAAAATTAAATCCAACTCTGACTTGTAAGGGAGAGAGATCATCTAAAAGTAGTAAGTCAAATAATAAAATATCATACTTCGAACTCACTCTATTTCTTCTCTATCACTTGTAGTAACATAATTAGCTTTTTCCATCGAATGTAGATTAGGTGCTTGTCAAACCGAGTACTATCTACATTTAAAATAATTCCTTCAAACCAAATCCTGGCTAAGGTCTCTCTGGCATGCGCCTGTTATTGTGCAGTACGAGAGAATCGCCTTACCATTTCCTTCATTCCACAACCTATCCCGAGTAGGATAAATTACGTAACTAGACCAATTGATTTCCCGGTTATTAGAGGTAACACTCTACGACCAAAAATACACTCTGTAATAAATCTAGTCTGTAATATCCATCGGACGTTACAGCTGTCCCTATATTCATTCGCTCGCCGCTAGAAGGCCGCTAAAATATTTGGGGATGGTCAACTACGTGGTTAGTGTCTATCATTGCGGTCATTGACCTTTCCTCGACTCCCCTCAATTGGGCGCGAGTGATAGCGACCGGCGAAGGATTTCATGGGCCCTTTCGTATAGGAGAAGGTTAGTGTGCAGTTCCTTTTATATTTATTAATTTTTTTATATTATTATTTTTGTTAGAACTCGCATCTGAATTGTTTTTTATTAATTTTTGTTTAAATTTATTTAGTGTAATTTTTGTTTTGCGGCAGTTAGGTTTGTTTTATTTCCTGTTATCTAATCTATTTATTTTATTTTATTTAATAATGGCTATTATTTAATTTTATTTTATCTAGTCATAATTATTATTAATTATTTTCTTTTTTTTTTCTTCTTGTTTTTTTCTTATGTATTTGCATATGGGTAGGTAGTTTTTTTTTATTTTGGGTTTCTTTTATTTTTTTTTTATTTTTATGTAGTTGTTAGTCGATACGTAGCTGGATACGCGATCTTATCATATTCCTATCGTGCATAGAGAGCTCAGGATGGGCCGCATACGTAAAAATGCGAGCATCCAAGCTCGCAGATGAGACAGCTTTCGAAGGCTGATCTCGCGGAGCGATTGGGTGAAAGAGCCGTAGGTAGTCCTAAGGAAATAACAGATCGGCTCTTAAGAGAGATGGTCCAGAGCTCAATCCGCCCATCGCTCCTAGCGATTTAGTCGCTGGGGAGGTGCCCTACCCTCAATCGCATGCGGCACAAAGTACGCTGCGCGAGGAATTGAAAGCATGCACGACAGGGGCGCGTGGACAACAAGACCTTTGGGTGCAAGAACTGGGGTGGGATGAGGGCACCCCACCCCACCCTAACCGCGAGGGGGCATCGTCGAGTAATGGGACAATGCCACAGCACCAGACAGTCATGGTAGTGGTCCACGATCAGTGGGTGGCCAAAAGAGAGGCCTCCATCTTGGTGCCGCCATCTGCACATGATAAGACGTCTTGCTTACGGATGAACATAGGTGCGCTACTCCAACTACTCTTCGAGAGCTAAATCAAGTCTTTCACCCATCATTCCTTAACTTTCTCTCTTATGAAGCTAAGTATGGGTTCAGAGTACGGGCGAGGTGCTGCCTTCTTAGGCCGTTCATCTATAACCTCTATCATGTTCTCTATTATATAGGTGAAAGCCGATGACTTTTTTGGAATTACCCTCTCCACCAATCGGCTAATTTGGTATTTCTCATTATTTTTCAACAATGACAACTCCGGAATCTCTGCCGTTAACGCTGGCCGCTTGTGGCAAGTTACCGCAACTGTTACGTCTTGGTCACACTTTGTGTTCTCCACAGCCCCTTCCAAGGTCGATGACACAACCACGACCATCAAGCCTTTATCAAATCCATCTACAGAATCAGTGGGTCCTAGCGACTCGAAACTTATCATGTTTTCATGCCAGAAATCCTCCACTCTTGGGTGAGAGGTTAATTGCTTGACATGTTGTGAACCTCTGATCCCTCTGGCAACACATACTTCCTCTGCACTATGGCGTTCACTGCATCAGAGGTCGTCACCCCCACACGCTCTTTTATCCTCTGATCCACCAAATCGGTACAGTTTGGGCAGATCAAAAACGAGCAGTTCGGAGTGCCACACTTAGGACAACTCTTGATTCGAGCGCCAGGCCTTATTACTCAGTTGTTCTCGTAGTGGCCGGCCTATCCACATTTAAAACATGTGACTGCCCATTGACACGTTGGGCACGTAGACGCCCTATGACAGGTGATTCACAAGCAAAGCAGCTGCCCAAAAATAGCACCATCGATTGATCTTGCCCTATACCACGATCAACCTGTCAAAGAAGCAACGGAGCAGCAATTGGAGGGTTGACCAATGTCCCTGCTGCTTCCAGATGAAGATTCCGACTTTCTTCCTCTTCTTTTCAGAGGACTTTTTGACCTTAGGGAACCTTTTCAGGCAGTTATATGGTCACTAAGGTACTCGCTATCGCCTTGCGTTCAACGGATCAATTCTCGATCTAAATCGACGTCTGAAAATCGCCGACAAAAGTGGGAGCGAAAATCAGCAATGAAATCGCTCGTAAACCGTCAGCGTAGTTCGTTATTTTCGAACCAAGCGGCCACTCTACCATTAAATGCCATGGATAAAGCAGCAAGTATCTCTGAGATAGGAATGTAGTACCTGTGTGGTAATGTGGTAAAACTCCTGACAATTCCTGACTCGCTCCAAAAAGCTTTCGGGGCTTAAGCTACCTTCGCCTATGAACTGAAGGCGGAAGGCTCGAAGGGCACTGACGCCATCGTACTCCACACCGTACGTGTTTTGGCGCCTGTGTCTCCTCCAATGCTTCAAGCTTTACCCCGGTTTCCGGAGGCTGTATCACTATCCCTCGGCGGCGGCGGCCTTCGTCTGGAATTCTCACCGATCGAGCTCATTCATGAACTGCTCGAGCAAGACTCTTCGAAGTCTGATGAAGATACGCTGCGGGCCAATGGCGTTGTTTTACACCTGCTGATTTCACAATTTTCACAGGTGCCCTTCTGGGGCACCCAAATACCGGATACGCTCGCGTAAGTCCTGGACCCCTCGCTAACTGCGCACAGTTTGCGCCCACTACCACCCGCTAACGCATTCTGGGTCATCAATCTATCTACGGCCAGTAGGCAGAAACTATATTTGGGCTAGTTACCCACAACGCCGCCAGCGGCCGTAACTGAGCCAGAGGTAGAGAAAGACAGGTGCTTCGAGGGAAAGAGACAGAGCGCAAACTTAAATTCGCGCTCTGTTTACCTATCTTAACCATCGCCGAACGCAATTTACGCGCGCAAATAATATTTATCGCGAAACAAACAAAACTAAAAAAAAGCCACAATAACGCCGCCTTCGCTCACCTACCTAACGCACGCGCCTCCTCATAAGAGATGCCATGCAACGCGTATTTAAAGTTACACGGGAGAAAAGGGGAAAAGCTTTTTGTAAAGGAAAGCTCTCTCACTCGCATTGCAATCTTGAGAGGTAAGGAAAGGTGAGCAGGCAAGGCGTTAAATAACTAACGCACGATAACAAAAAAACACGAAATTTAGTAACAGATAAAGAAAAAGATAAGAACGCACGACACAAGTAAAATTAAAATAAAAAAAAGAAAACTTAATGTCGGCCACAGTTATAAATAAAGATAAATAGTGGTCATCGCCAAGCTCCGGCTATTTAGCCAGGAGGTCCGAGCGAGGCCCAAACACTCGCAGCGACAAAATCAAAATAAAAATAAATATAAACAAAAATGCAAAAAGGGGAAGAGAAGGTAAATTACACTTCATCAATAAAAAGAAATCACTGGGCACACACTTCCGAAACCCAAAACAAAACCAAACTGCTCTCTCGTTCAAGACAAACTGTGCCGGCGAGTGCCATTTACCACTCTCTTCTCTCTCCGCGACGAATATTCACAACGAACTTTTCCGAGGTCTCTGACCTCGGAATGAGATGCCCTAATATTTGGCTACGAAGACCGACGGGCTCCGGCCAACGGCCAGGAGCTCCGTCACAAACTATAAAAATGACAAAAAAATTTATTGTTATAAAAACTGTGACGGAGCTCCTTGTCGTTGGCCGGAGCTCGTCAATAACAACAGCCCGCGATTAGGGCGTGTTTACGTTTCCGAGGTCAACGACCTCGGAAAACCAGTTTGCCGTGTCTAGCATTGAATGAGTGAGAGAGAAAGAGAGAGAGAGAGAGAGGTAAATAACACTCACCGAGAGTCAGTTGGCCTTTAGCCTCTGAATTGGGCAGTCAAGCTAATTTTTGTTTTCTTTGGTTTGTTCTTCGCGGGTGACTGCAGTGAGGTGTTTGTGGTTGTTAGTGTTGTACCAGGCTCTACGATCGGTGATTGCACTTATTTGTTCTCTCTCTCCCTCCGTGCATTGCGTACCTATTTTTGCTTATTTATTTATTGTTTGCCCGCTTGCGCAGGGCCTCGTTCGGTACTCCTGGCTATTGAGCCGGAGCCTTACGACGGCCGTTACTATTATTTTAAATTTGCCTCATTTCGTTGTCGTCGCCGCTTACCGTTGAATATTATTTTATTTTCTTCGCTGCGTTTTCAGCATAATTTGGGCTGATTTATTTTGTTTGCGCTTTATTGCTACCGCCGTATTATTATTATAATATTATTTTACTTTCTTCACTGCGCTTATCATCGTGCGTTGTTTTGTTTATTTTGTTTGCGCTTTATAGGTATCAACATTTCATTATCATGATTGTATTTGATTTTCTCGCGCTGCGCTTGTGAATAAATTTAATTTCTTTCGATTGTTACTTAGCGAATAAAGTTTGTTGTTTTCTTCTTATTATTATATTAAATTGTTTATTGTATTGTAAATTGTTTATTGTAACTTTATTGTAACGCCTGCTTACTCACCTGTCCTTGACCTCTCAAGGTCATCAGAATCTTCACACATATTAGGCTGTAAATGCGCCTCTTACCTCTCTTTTTTTCAATGTTAGTTTGAGTATCGCTTGTTTTTTTTTATTTCAACGCAACTAGAAGCGACTACCCTTGACAATCAAGGTAAGTCTTCCCTCCCTTAAGAACTTGGACATTTCGCGTTGCAAAATACGAATAATTGAACGAAGATTCAATAAGTAAAAATATATTTTTTTTATCTAAACATATGATCCTAAATCAATTTTCCATAGAAAAAATCATTCCAATCATATTATTTATTGACATTTTGAATTGATTGGATAAAAATGAATAGACGTGCACACCTTCTGTCACTGACTCTTTATCAGCAACGGTATCCACCTCTCCTTCACTGACTGTTTTCAGCAAAGGGGTTAGTTCTACTAGGTTGGCAAGGACTGACTGCAAAGGACAGCCCGAGTAACCAGAAATTAGGAAGAGTGAGAGGCAGGATCGCGAGCTACTACGAGATATATATTTTTTTTAACATTTATATTTCTTATTTACAGTAGTAATAGTTTTGGCTCTGTTCTCTGGCTTCCTTGTGCACACTTTCACGAGTAACTAACCCCGAACCCTAGCAAGAGAGGCTTTTTATCTTCGAGGAGGTTCGAAATGGGTACGTCCGTCTGGATATGTGCCCTTCATTTTCGCCCTCTCTCGCAGAGCCATAAATTTCTTGGATTATTTACTTGATTATTGCTTGAATGATTATTTGCTTTTGAGTAACTTTTCGTTTCTCTTTTTTTTATGGCTTCTGGATAAATCCATAATAAGTGAAAATGAAAAGTAACTCAAAACAACGAAATAGAAAAAAAGAACATCGGCCAAAAGTTAACATTATTTCCTATGATTGTATTTTATGGGGTTTCCTGAGATGCTGTCTCGCCTTATTCGAATCTCAAAATAACTTCAGCCTAGTGTTTGAGGTTTTATAATAATAGAAATTTTCGGTTACACTTTTCCGATAGTTTTTCTTATAATTTGTATGGTTTTTGAAAAAGTAATACAAACCATATCTTACGTACTAGGACACTTCGTAATTTTGAAAGGAAAGAAAAAGGATCGACGGCTGTCCCGTGCATGTGTGGGGCCCCATGAAAATAAGGATGTACAAAAAAAAAGGTCTCGCTTTCTGGCCGATGGCGCACGCATACAAAAATTCTCGCGTCTACAAATGTGCCTTATTCCGACATCACAGACGCAAGTAGTAGGGACTAGGAAGGCTCTTGTACACTTATGCAGTGACTTGTCTTATGTGAAAGCTAATTCTTCCTAAAACTTGCCAAATCAACATTTTTAATTCTATCTATTTCAATGGCATTTATCTTATAGAGGATATCTTCAAACACAGAGCATTATTGATCATCTTAGTTGTTTGTAATTCAGTACCATCTAATTTAGTTAATCATCCACATATAAGAATCATGCTACGAGATTGAAGTAGACATAAATCCTGATGTTAAATTGATATATGAATCTCATCGCTATTATTAAAATATGTTAATAAATAAGGCTGGTGCACATGAACTTACGTGAAAATTATAATTTCGTCCATTTTTATGCGAACAGCAAAATAATATGCAGGATACCTTTTGACTCGTGAAGGAAGTGAGTTAAGATTTTTATTTTTATTATTTTTATCGATTTAACTGGTTAACATTTTGATCTCTTAATCTAGCTCGGTCAATTTTCGAATTGTATACAATATCTCATTGTAATAACTTTTCAAAAGTTAACTAAATTACCGTCTTGATGAATAAAGCGTATTTGAAGACGAACAATAGTTTTTACTGTGAATATTTTTGTGGCATTGTCGAAAAAAATTCGTCTATAGTATGAACTTTACGTTCGTTTATATACGAGCTCGTAGTAATATTACAATCCACATATAGGACGTTAACTTTGAGTATAGCTACAGGTAAATCAGAACTATGTGGTTTGTTTGCAGCAAACTCTCGTCTAGTAACATCTATATTATTCCTTTGAGTGCTGACATCTCTGGCGGAGAAAAGTTTCAATATCTTCAATTTCATAGTTTTCCGTCGATAAAACAATTTCCTCTCGACCTATGTAAAATTTCTTGCCTCCGTGAATATTTGACATTGAATTTACTGAATTCCAGTTATCTTAGTAGTATAATCAATGAGTTTCATACAACAGTTCAACTGCTTTCAACTAAGTTTGAATTTGCTATTGATGATGATGACGTCGACTACATGACCGGTGATGAAGATATAACTAACTCTTTGGAAAAGACATTATCCAATGAGCTATTGAATAAACCCAATATGGGAGACTATGTTAGTTTGCTATACAATAAAGAGGACAAAAGTAATTTATATAAAATATTCGATGTTCATCTGGTAGAAAATAAATTCATGATTGGTAACTGTCTTATTCAGTTTGAAAATGACAAGGTGATAGTTAATGATAAAGCATTAGCTAAGACATATAGTTTGATAGAAATTCTCTTTCATTATTAACCTGATTCAAAGTTGATTAACATCTAGGATGAAAACAATTATATGATCATTTTTGAAAAGACAAATGCTCATAAAAAGAAATATCTGTCAGTCGGTGAATATTGTAATCGGAATTTAAGAAATTTCAAATTTTTCATTGGATCAAATGTTATTTTCATCAAAAGTAAGAAACAAAAGTCTATTGGTGGAGGTGGTCTTTTTCCAGCTAAGTATAAAATAGTTAGAAAAGAAAGAGTTTATTGATCGACTAAGGTTACTTAAATTCATTCAATCATCGAAGACCTTTGAGAGACAGGTCATATATAAAAAGAGTAAAAAAGTTTATGGCATTAGTATAAAATGAAAATAGGTGCGTTTAGTCAAGTTGAACAAAAGTATATTATTATATACTTATAATAATTACTTAATACTCTTACTTAATACTTACTAATACTACTTAGGAGGATTCTGATGGCTATCTCGACATAGGATATGTTATCACTACATATGATCAGTTTGATAAAGATAACAGCAGAATTTTCAACATTGCCTATCTTAATAAATCCAATGACGCAGTAAACTTAGACCTTCTTACGTGATTACTTGATGCTAAGATTAATAATCTTAAAGGTACAATCGCACAACTTGAGAAAAAAAATCATTGAAAACTACTACAAAAGAATCAGTAGAAGAGTTTTCAAAATTGAAAAATATTTTAGTCCGAGAGCATTAAGATTTTTAAGAAAAGGATCAGTGATGGTAGTCGTGTAGGTTGCTCAGATGAAGTTTACTCAGTTTTATTTGCATATACTATATGAAGACTAATTACACTACAACTGTAAGTACGACTGGACGTTTGATGTTCGACACCAGTATATCCCTGGGAGTCGCAACTCCAGAAGAATAACTGTCGATCGAAAGAATAAAAGCCGATCTTATAAAAATGAAAAGCTATCCGAGAGAGAAAAAATTTTCCGATATGTCTTGACTATAATCGATACAATTTCGAAATAAACTTGGGCGGTTTTAGTGAAAGAAAAGATTGGTGTAAGTCTTGCTAGTGGAATGGAGTCAGTATTAAGAGAAGGATGCGTTCCTAAAAATATTTAAGTTGATAAAGGCAAAGAGTTTTACAAAAAAAATTTTTTAAATGTGATGTATACGTTCAAAATAAATCTATATTCTATGTCCAGTAATCTTAAAGTATTTTTTTTGAACGTTTTAATCGAGTATTCAGAATTATTATGTAGAAGACATTCAGCCTATGAGAAAATTAGAAATAGGTTAATTTATATTAATCTAGGATTATTCTTAATTTGTTAAAATCTTACAATAATAAAGAACATCGCACGATAGATATAAAGCCTAAGGATGTAACTAAGGATAACGATATTGATGTACTAACATTATTTTATCGAGTTTAGCGACTATTTACCGACGAAACCGAAATTTCTCATAGATGAAAAATTGCGAGTAAGTAAGTCGAAAGATGTTTTTGAAAAAGTATATATGTCGAACTGGTCTATAGAAATATTTAATATTCACAGAATTTTGAAAACATGCCCACAATATATTTTCCGATAGATTCAAAAGATAATCCCATTTTTTTTGTTTTTACGAGCAAGAACTATAGAAGGCTACGTTTCCTGATGTATCCAGTCTATGTAAAATGGTAGGGATTTGACAATTCTCATAATTCATGAATCGATAAGACTGAACATGTATAAAAAAATTGATTTTTGTTATGATAAATATTCCAATCTTCGCTTACATTCTTCAACCATAAAACTAGTTGAAGCCTGTACGAAAGTCTTGCAACATCCTTAAATAACTCACTTATGATACTTGTTGACTACTAAAACTACATGTATCACAACACGGATTAACTTATACATATCATTTTTGTCAAATAAATACTTTAGTTTTATACTAATCGCTGAATTTGAATCTATACAACCATAATATGCTATATACAAAGTATCGTGTTCTATTTTCTCAGAAAACAGCGCAACAGGTTATAGTGTTTCATTAAGGCCCTTGAAACGTCGTCTAGTAAATTAATTTGGAATTCATAGATAAGCTCTAGAAAGATCAAAGCGTCTTCTTCTCTCATGCTTGTTACTAAATAGTACTGATTTTTATGAAGCTCCTGAAACTTTTTTTTAGAAGTGAATCAAAATCAAATTCCTTCGCGTCGTGGAGGTATGATTCAGTTTTAGACAGAAAAGAAGAAAGAGTAGGGTACTACTGGTGGTAATTCTTACAACAGGATAATAAGACTCTAATAAGTTTTTCGAGCTGACGAAACCACGTCCTACTATCTATTCTTTTTCTTCACTTCTTACTTGCATATCAGTTATTACTCATGGAACCTTTAAGTCGAGTCAAAACTCAATGGAAAAAGAGACAGCAGTAACGATTTACCTCTCCTACAAAGGGGGAGGGAGATAAGGAGATGAATAATTGATAATTAATAAGACACTGTATATATTAAATAATAATTGGCTTGAGGTTTTTAGGATTGCTGATCATGAATCTGAACTCAGATTTTGAAAATTCAAAATAGCGGCTACAAAATGACGGCGGACATTTTAAATTTGTTTTTGAAAATAGGTATACAGGTGCTTTTGGGGTCGCTGGTTACGAATTTCAACTCAAATTCTGACAATTCAAACTGGCGGCTCCAAGACAGTGGCCAAATTTTAAATTTCTTCGAATATATTTCTGAATATTGGTATACAGGGATTTTTTGGCTCGCTGATCTTGAATCTGAATTTCATATGGGAAATATTTCGAATATTGGCATATCAAAAAATACATGGAATTTATATGGAGCCTGTAATAAAAAAATTCATCGAAAAGAGACATTTTTCAATCTCTATAAATTATCATAACCTGTGTTACGCGAAATGGAAATCGCTGATATTCCTAGCGATACAGAGTCTGTCGCCAGACTTACTGATTCAGATCAAGACGAGCATAACATGAATATGGAAATAGAAGGTGAATTTGAAGAGAATAAAAGTGATAATGATTTAGATGAAGATGAAAAAAAATGTTCTGGCGGTGAAGTATGGGAGAAAAAAGAAAAACGAAGAGATAATAATCCATTCACTGCTGATTTTGGACCAAATATCGTCGATAACGTACAATCGGCAATAGAAATGTTTTTATCTTTTTTCAGAAGATATGTCGGATTTATTAGTTCAGCAAGGAAATAAATACATATAAAATATCAACTTATTGATAAATCTATGATAAAATTCAAAGGTTGAAGTAACTTGAAGCAATACTTGCCAGCTAAACCAATAAAAGAAGGATATAAATGTTGAGTTCACGCAAATGAATCGAGTTACGTATGTGAATTTCAAGTTTAGTACTGATAAAACTGAAAGACCTAAGAAAAAGTTGGGAGCACAAGTTCTCAAGGATTAAACTTGTTCGTAAAAATGACCATGTATATTTTGATAACTTTTTCACCGGTATCAATCTATTAATTTTACTAAAAGAAGACAACATATTTGCTTGCGTAACTGTAAGTTCTAATCGTACTGGGTTACTTAAATCTATAATGCTTGACAAAAAAATTAAGCATGGACAATACGATTTTCAAATATCTGATACTGGTATTAATTGGATCAAATGGATGGATAAAAAAGGTGTTTGCTTCCTATCAAATTACGATGATCCATCCGAAGTGACAACAGTATTTCAGAGGCAGAAAGATGGCACACGGTTGCAAATAGATTGTCTAGTTATGTGCTGTGATTACAACAAATACATGGGCTTTGTCTATAAAGCTGATCGTTTGTTATCTATATATACAATGGATAGGAAGTCCAAAAAGTAGTGGCACAGACTATTTTAGCATTTTATTGATTTGACTATTACAAATTCATTTATTATATTTTCAAAAATGAACAATAATAATCCTGAGATATTGAAAAAGTTCAAACTACTTTTAGTGGATCAATTAGTTTTTCATAAAGATCCAACTGAAAATGGAAGAAAGCGTCAATCTTTCTTTGCCAATCCTCACAAATTAAATGTTCATATTGAAAAGAGACGCTGCCAGTCTGCTCATATG
Organism: Chouioia cunea; assembly: GCA_030064505.1. NCBI lineage: Eukaryota > Metazoa > Arthropoda > Insecta > Hymenoptera > Eulophidae > Chouioia > Chouioia cunea. The sequence continues at coordinate 20,385,243 of JAOPFQ010000001.1, forward strand.
CCAATGACCATTGATAGTGGTAGACGATGCGCACCTTGCAGTACAAAAAACAATCCTATACGAATGAAATGGTTATGCAACATATGCAATGTACCATTATCTTTACAATTAGGTAAAAATTGCTTCTTAAAGTATCATTCATAAAAGATATAGAAACAAAGTGTAGAGTTGAAAAAATTCACCAATAACCATTTTCAGAAATATATTCGTAAAAATAACATATGCGCTCGTTATATAGAATAGGGTCGATTTATAGCTCTAACAATTAGGAGTCTGGCAATAATGTCTCCATTACATGTCCGTCTCGTAAAGGACGTGCGAAAAAGGATAACAAAAGGATGAAAGCGGCAGGCCCCGACGCGTTCGTACTCAAACGAGTACCCACATAAATGTTATCCTGAGAGTCTGTAGGGCATGTATGGAGAAAACCAGACATCTGCTCGCCATATGTCCGGCATGCTATTCGCGTGTACCCATAAGCGGCAAATATGGGTTGCAGGAGGACCCTAAATGGCTACACCCTCGCGTTCGCAGATTGGGCCATTACCGATGGTCCAAAGAGCAGGGAAAGTACGTTGCGGGCCTCTGCTGTCGATCATTCGTCTCTACGACAGAGTCTCTTCGTGACCACGGTAAGGTGTTGGGTGCGACTATGTCCGCTTCTTTTACGCGCTTCCTATTTGTCTATCGCGACTTGCGTGCGCTTGTGTATGTGCGCTCGTGTGTGTGTGTGTGTGTGTGTGTGCGCGCGCGCTAGTACAGACGTGCACTACATCCGTTGCTGGCAACGACCAGCAGTGCCTTGGAACTGAGCTAAGGACAGGAGTGCCTGCTGCCTTAGTAGAGGAAACGCAGCTTCCTCTGGGGAGTCTTCTGCCTTTTCTCTCTTGGATCACCGCAGCTAGGGACGTTAGCAAGGGCTGTCCCCGTTTGAGCTACGTTTGTGCTATCAAGGCAGGGACACTTCTCACTGCTCTCTACACACCTACCCATCGGTGTTACTTTGCGTGCGTCAAGCTGGAAAGCAAGCAATTCCATTCATCTATCCGTTCATTCTGTCCCACCAAAAACCTAGATTTGTACAGGTTAAGTGGACCTAACCGACCTCACCGTGTTACGCTGTAACCGTTTTATCTGGCTTCATGTGTTGCAATTAATGCACTGTCCTTTATAATCAATTGCTCTGTAATGCATTGCTTTCAGAAGGTTTTTCCCCACTCTGGTCTGGATTTTTTATGCCGTATGAATAGCATATGCAATAAATACTTATCTTCTAACCAATTTCTGTTCTTGTTTGTACTGTACCACACCCTACTTACGCGTATCGCATTACCTTTGAACGAACTCTAGCACCTAAGTTGAGACTTATTTCCATCAATTAAATTCACTTATTATCATAATCTTAGCAACTAAGCTAACATACTCTGAAATTGCAAAAATCTATACGAAAATAGGTGGTCTCTGAGAGATACCACCGTGTCGCAAAGGGTTGAAATATAATTTTTGTTCTCTCATAATGAATGATAAAAAGCTCTCCATTGACGAATTTTTCGCTCATCCCATTTAACATTCCTGATTGATTCTCCACTGCAAGGTTTACCTATTTTAGCAAAAAGATCTCAATATCTCTGTTGAGGTTCATAAAAATGATAATCCATGTACAGATTTTAAGATTTTAAATTTCGCGACTAGGTACTTTTGATTTTTCTTTAATTGAGTTATTGTCTTCCTGAATAGAAATGACAATCGAGAAATTTTGTTAATTGCTAAAAAATCCATTTTATAAAGGAACAAACAATTAGCTATATATCTTAATACAAGAAAATAGTCGAATATATAAGGATAATAAATCATTTTAACGAGGGCTTTGAGGAGAAGGATGAGACTGCTGGTTCAAGCTGATACTGAACAATTATGTTTTGATGATGCGAAAGCTTGATTTTCTTTCAACATCCCCCCCTTTGGTAACTCGAGCCTCCATCGCCGTTTCTCTGTCTTAAGCTTTCTTAAAGCCTGAACTTCTTCCACATTCTCCCCATCACTAATGTATTTGAAGGCGACCTCTACTGGTCGTTGTAAGAAAATTTTTTTTGTAGTAATTTTCATTACCTGTAATACTAGTATTACTCTATACAATAGAATATCTACCGATTATTAAAGAAAATCTCTCTTGAAGGTGACTTCTATGGTCGTGTCTTCAAGAATATTCTGAATGTTGTCTCTTTCCACACCTTTCAAAACTTGCACCAAATGATTTCTTCTTGTTGCTGCGACTTTTTTGCTTGAGGTATGATATTTCAAGAGTCTTATAATAATACGATGGAAGTGTATCTGGGTCATTATCGAACATAAATCTTTCGTCGTCCTAAAAACATGGCGATACCTTCTGTTCCTTTCTAGTTCGTACTTGAATTTAAGAGCTACATATATTTCATTTTTCATGTTTTATGATAAAAAAGTCCTTTAAACAGCTTCGATAATCTTCATGACTAATAGATTTTTTAACAATATACGTCTACATTCTTTTGACTTTTTTATTGGTTGAACATTTTTCATTTGAATACTTTAGATTTTACTCCGAAGACCTAAATATTCCTTGATAACTTTACCGTTACACTCGTTTTTCATTATACTAACAACTTTTTATTTATTAGAATCATGACAGTCTGATGTATCAAATTTATGAGTCTCTTCTTTAATAATTTCATAAATGTCTATTATTTCATAATATGTTTCATAAACCAGGTTGTCTGTATCAGTATAGTACAATTTATATTAATCGCCAATCCGTTGCTTCATAAAACTGTACTAGAAACCGTAGACCAGAGTCTTTAAAAGATCTACTATAGTAAGAATAGCTACTATAGAAATTAGATTCAGTGATATGTGATTTTTCCTCACAGCTTCCGTACCATCGGTTAACTAATTTAACATCTTTTCGCCGGCTATCGTCTTCCATTGTTTTCCCATAAATATCGTTGACCATTAGCTCATAAAATCATAATTCAAATTTTAGTTTGCTTTCTTTCCTCTATATTTAAATTTATATAAGGTTTAAGCCAAGATTTTTTTATAGAATGTTAACGCTCTGTGTATTTTTGTTTGTTTTTAGTTGAGCTCTGTGTTTGAGTGGAATGACGTTCCTTGTCATAGAGTTTTGTTAACAATTTTTGCCATGTCAATCCGGGAGCGGTAGAATGTTCCGTACAAGGAAGACGTTTTTTATATTTATCATGCAGATATCTCAAATACTCTAGATCTACTTCTAAAATGGGTCCAACCTTATTGTCATTCGAAACATTGAAAAAATTCTCGTCAATGTTGGAAATCCACTCAAATCTCTTCTATGGGAGTGATGGAGTCATTACCCAACCACATAGGTTATTAGCATCAAAATACATAAAAATTTTACTGTTTTTCCTAATTGAAATCTTCATTCATGTATTTAAGAAATTTACGGTATCTATACATGTGCGCACTTATTATCGGATATTATTTCGTGTCACGTGCGCATGTAGTAAGTACCTTCTAGTATTCTACTTCTATGCAATCGCATGGATCGAGAACTGTAGATCTGTTGTAAGTTAATTAAAGACGAGTATGGATTCATTGATTAAATATTAATAATCCGAGCGCAGTGATTATTTTTAATCGTTCAATATAGTTAATCAGTTAAATATATTCAATATATGACAGGCGGACATATTATATTTCAAAATATAATATATCAGGATGTAAGGGAAAAATATAAAAATGATGTAAATCTGTTCAACACTGACCGACATATCACCGCCATAGAAAGGATGAATCACAAATGTTTCGTTGCCCAAATGAATAACTCCACTTACACCATTACAAGTATGAAATGCCGCGCTCGCACCTGGGTAATCTTTAACTGTGCCATGGTAATAACAATGTTCAATTTCCTGTAAATAAAGATATAGATTTTGGCTATTATTTAAGCTTAAAATAAACTCGAGCAAAAACTATTAATTATTCACGTACTTGCTTTGAAATTTGCTCAGCTCCATTAATCAGATAATCTTTTTGAACTAAATTTGGAGCGAGTAATTGTCTGAAAAATAAAATAAATACCCATATGAGTAATACTCATAATTTCATTAGAAATAATATAAATATTATATAATAACAAAATATATGATATTATAATATATTTTGTCAACCAAATTTAAAATATTTGGTTGGCATAAATGAAAAGTACATTATAACTAGGTAAACTAATAGGTCACAGAACTCATCGGCGTCATGAAAGACCAACAGGCCACTTTAAGACGTAAAAAATAACGCTTAATTAATTGAAAATAAAAAGAAATAATAATGAAGGCTTGAGCTAAACCGCTTTCGTACATACATGACATGTACCATACTTCGTTATAATTTGATAAAAGTAAAGTATTTTCACGTTATTTGAAGTAAATAATTAATATTCAAACATGTAGAAATATATATTTAATGTTGAATCAGGTTACACTTGGTTTATAGATAATTTTGCAAAGTGTATTGCATCAACGTGATATTACGCCACGTTCGAGTCCTGAATTGGTAAAATTTAGTTTTCATATCAAAAGTGAAGTCACGTGACGGATGCAACATACAGTTACAACGATTGTGTACACTTTTTTTATAATAACATATTTTTACATTACATTGACGTATCTTTCTATGCTCGTGAGCCACGTTTCTTTTTATAAATACTAGTTTGATTTTATTCTAGAGTTTCAACAGATCTTAATAAAAACTCTAGAATTACTTACATGCTTTAAACGAAGCCCCAATTCGACTGAAGAACACGAACACCTGTAAAAATTAACCTCTGTACCGATATGCTCGAGGATAGTTCTAGAAGTACCCAGTCTAATACGTAGACGGCGATAATTATTTTGATATATACAAAATAATTATCGAAACTAAAATCCTTATAAAGTTTAAGTTTAACGTTTTACGGCGCTACGTTGTTGTCATTTTTTGATTATAATAGTTGATTGTTAATCATAAATAGTGAATGCTTTTACTAAACTCATAAAAATAAGAAATTTGGTTTTCCGTATGTGATATAATACTTTCATTTAAAAAGTCTCAGGCCAACCAATTAAAAAGCGGATTTAGACTCCACTTTTGCTTAAGTCTAATCTTTTGTTTATAACAGTAAAATATTAGGCAGCAAAATTTAAAAAAGGAGATATAAACTAACAAGATGAATATAGTATGAATGATTAACAAAATGAAGTGACGACATAAAAAATGGTGAAAAAATATAGAAAATACTATTGGACGACTGTCGACTAAGAGTGAACGAACTAGAGAATATGATAAGCATTTAAAAAGTGCTGTAGATCGTATACTAACTGAAAATTTGTACATCTATTAAAACCTATTAGAGTCAATATTGTGACGTCCGCTGATACTAAGCACGTGGTAGAAATAAAATTTAGTTTTTATGAGGTCATCGAGCTCTATAGTTTATATCTATTTTCCGGCGTCACATGTTTACTGTGACTGTTTATAATTTCTGATCGTGAGAAAAGACTAAATAGAACCACTCGCTTATGAAAAATCTCACGGAAAAACCATACCCTCCGATAAGCAAATTAGTTTTCTCCGAAAACTAATAAAACGGACCCTCTTGAGGATACGCCATGGTCCCGCGCTAACGAAATTTCCCAGATACATAGAGTCGTAAAAATTATCTTTCCGGCTGCGACTAAAATCACGCAACGCATATTGATGCCACATCCGCTAGACATTTGTATAAGCTAATAATATTAATAATAGTCACTACTGTTTATCAACATTGTAAACCATCGTTACATTTGTAATAGCCATAAACTAAATGTCCTAAAGTCCATAGACAAAACAAGAAATTACGACTAAACAAGCCAACATTTGTTATAGTCTCGCTACTATTTTTATAATAAACTTAAGTCAATAGATTGTAAACAATGGATATCTCTCTCTCCTGTCAAATTCGCCCGTTAGAATTATTCAATTAATTAGTTAAACTATTAAATACAATTAATATTTTCTTCAAACGATACTGTATGCGACATATCTCAAAAAAAGAATGTACCGTTTTTCTATCCGCCCACGCCAAGATTCTTCCAATTAGACTAACGAAGGAAATCATCTTTTCCCTCATTGGCCTAATAGGAAAAGGGCCCGCCTCAAAGGGACCCGGAAAACACTAAGAGTAGGGCAGCGCGACGAGGGCTATAAAATGGCCCGCGCGCAGTTGTACAGACAGTTCGAATCCAGCCTCAAAATTAAATCCAACTCTGACTTGTAAGAGAGAGAGATCATCTAAAAAGTAGTAAGTCAAACAATAAAATATCATACGTCGAACTCACTCTATTTCTTCTCTATCGCTTGCAGTAACATAATTAGCTTTTCCATCGAATGTAGATTGGGTGCTTGTCAAACCGAGTACTATCTACATTCAAAATAATTCCTTCAAACCAAATCCTGGCTAAGGTCTCTCTGGCGTGCGCCTGTTATAGTGCAGTACGAGATAATCGCCTTACCATTCCTTTCATTCCATAATAGGTTATGGAATCATATAATGATATACCTATCCCGAGTAGGATAAATTACGTAACTAGACAAATTGATTTCCCGGTTATTAGAGGTAAAACTCTACGACCAGAAATACACTCTTTAATAAATCTAGTCTGTAATATCCATTGGACGTTACAATATAGATACCGCTTCGATATTACTTTATTTATTTTGATTTGAATAGTTACATTTTCTAAGTATAATTCTAGTAGCTCGTAATGAATAATTTGAAAATTCTTCTTTAGTTTTATTAAACATCGACTCGTGCTAGACTCCATCAAATGTCTGGACGATATCTAGAATGACGACAGTATAAAATTGTGTTTTCGTCGAGGGATTTTCTTGCATTAGATGCTATTCTATGTAGTTGTGCTATAGAGTTCTTGCCTTTAATGCTAAATTAAAGGGATGATTTATGACGAGATTAACATTGCGTCTATTGCTCACTATGACGGCGAGTCGCAACTTAGGTCCTCAAAGCTATCTAAAAAAAAAGAAAACAGTGAAAAAGAAAAGGGAAAAAGAGATCGATATAAAAACATGCGCGAAATATGATAATGAACCAAAACTATAAGTAAAAGATGAAAAAAAAAATATAACAACCAAAAAAATCAAGAAGCGAAAAAACACAAATAATAATAAAAATAGAAAGATAGGCGGGACAACAGTTACAATTTTTCCATTAATATTATCAAATCCAGGAGCTTTTTTTGAGAATATTAATTATCTGTATTACTTCCTTCATCTCAGTAGTTTCATTGATGAGTGGGTGATTCTGCGGTTTCAAATAGAACTTTCTCTTTTTATTCAATGACTGTTGTTAGGTTAGGTTTAAAGATTTATTACAAATGGACTGCAGAGGTCATATGTTCTGGTTTGTATGTTCTGGCCCACTTTCCATATAGCTTTCTAATTGGTAGAATAAATTTAGTTGTATTTTTTCAACTGTTTTAGGGCTGTCCATAGAAAATAGTTCCATAATTTTGTCGTAATTACTCCTCTAACATGCCTCTGAATTTGATGCTTTTTTTCATGTGCAACGCGAAAACTCTAATCCCGCTAGAGGAGGGAAAACTTATCTTTTTGTATCAGGGCACCCTCAACCGCGCTAAAAATCTATAAATCGCGAACGATAATACAAAAAAATAAATGAAAAGAGGGAAGGTAAGAAGCGCAATTACGGCCTAACACGCGTCTGGTAAACTAATGACCTTAGAAGGACAAGGACAGGTAAGTAGGCAGGCGTTAAAAGAAAAGACGCACATAAAATAAAAGAATTTATTGGCCGTTACGTTATAAAAAAAATCACAATAAGGCATGCATAAATATAAAAAAAAGTAAACGAACGGCGACAGCTAGCGTTCGCGCGAATAAAAGAATAACGACCGTCACGAAGCTCCGGCTAATTAGCCAGGAGATCAACGCAAATAATTAACAACAAAAATTAAATAATTGCACAGAGGGAGAGAGAGAGAGATATTAATAGAGACACTCACTGGCTCAGCAACCTGGCACAAACAAAAACCTTGCACTTTTTGCACCCACGAATATCACTTAATCACCTCAAGAACCAAAATCAAAACTTAACTTCAAACAAAACAAAAATTCAATTGTTCAATTCTACGGCTAGAAACATGCTGAGCCGGCGAGCATCACCTACCTCTCTCCCTCTCCCCTATCCACGCAGAATACATTAAATGAATTTTCCGAGGTCAGCGACCTCGGAAACATAAACAAGCCCTGATCACGGGCTGTTAGTAATAACACGAGCTCCGGTGACGAGCTCCGGTGAACGGCCAGGAGCTCCGTTACACATGTAATATTTTCCTTAATTTATTTTCTGCTCTATTTAACTTAGTTTTAATACGACTAGATTTGGTAAAGTGATACATTTTTCTCAGAATTCTCATTTCATTAATTCATTGTGTTAATGTATTAGAAATGTACGGTAGTAGTATAATTTTTAATGGCTCCAGATAGGAGTATATTTAGTTGTTCAATGCTGTTTTCTATGTCATTAGCCAATTGAAGGGGGATGTTACATGCATGGCGTTCTTCGATGAACAATTTGTATTTTTTCGATTTAGTACTTTTGTAAAATTTTTCTATTGTGGTTAAAAACGTGGTATTATTAATATTAATGAAAAGTGGAGATATTTTAGAGATAAGCAAAATGTTGATATTTTTGGCTAAATTTGTTTTGTTGCATAATTTTCATTTGTTAAAAGAAATACACACAAAACTTTATGTCTCAGTTGGATATCGACATACAGAGCTCATTCGGAACTTAACTGAAAGGTTATGGCTAATCCCAGACTAATAGGATCAGCCAAACAGGGGTAGCTAACCAATTTTTATGAAACTTAGTATAAACATTGCTTATATAGTAGTAAACTTCTGTACAAATTTTTAGATCATTATTACTGCCGGATCAAAAGTTATAAACAATATAAAAATTTTATTAAAAATTTTTCAAAAATTTATATCTCTGTAACCGTAAGATTTATAAAAACGAAATTTTGTTTAAAATACATGTAAAAATATAAACTTTTAAATTAATAAATCTAAAGTCATTGTTAACAATTTTTCGAAAAATTATTAACTTTTGTTTTAAACAAATGACGATATCTCAAAAAGTGTTATTTTCATTATTTGCATTCCTTGACTATTTATCTATAATAATAAACAATAAAATTAATAGAGCGGATATTAGTAATAGTTCTGGGAGTAATTATAAACAGCGTTCTCTTGAGCTGCGCGTGGCGGCTGACAAGCCTCCACACGCAATAACCTTTTGTTTTAAATAAATGACTGTATCTCAAAAAGTATTACCTTTATTTTCGAAATTCTTTTTTTAATGGATTCCTTGACTTTCGATCTATAATAATCAGCAAAAAAATTCATAGAGCGGACATCGGAAATGACTCAGGGTGTCATTATAGTTACTTTTTAAACCATTACTAATATTCGCTCTATGAATTTTATTGTTTATTATTATAGATAAATAGTCAAGTAATCCAACAAAAAAAGAATTTCGAAAATAAAAGTAATACTTTTTCAACTACAGTCTTTTATTTAAAACGTAAGGTTATGGCGGCGTAGCATCTCTAGAGTCGACGCGCACAGCTCAAGAGGACGATGTTTATAATTATTCCCTGAACCATTACTAACATCCGCTCTATGAATTTTATTGTTTATTATTATAGATAAATAGTCAAGGAATCCAATTAAAAAAAATTTCGAAAATAAAAATAACACTTTTTGAGATATCGTCATTTGTTTAAAACAAAAGTTAATAATTTTTCAAAAAATTGTTAACAATGACTTGATTTATTAATTTAAAAGTTTATATTTTTACATGTATTTTAAATAAAATTTCGTTTTTATAAATCTTATGGTTACAGAGATATAAATTTTTGAAAAATTTTTAATAAAATTTTTATATTGTTTATAACTTTTGATCCGGCAGTAATAATGATCTAAAAATTTGTACAGAAGTTTACTACTATATAAGCAATGTTTATACTAAGTTTCATAAAAATCGGTTACCTACCCCTGTTTGGCTGATCGTATTAGTCTGGAATTAGCCTTATGCTGAATACTTTCAAATGATTTATGCATTAGAAACATCAAATTAATGTCCTCTTTACTTTTTCATGAAAACGAAAAAAAATTTTCCATATTTTTTGGCCACGTTCACATATTCTCCGCTTCGAGAAAATAAATCGTAGAAAAAATGTAATAAAAAATATTTTGTAGTTTCTTTCAGACCGATTTCAAATCGCTCTTGTAATACAAATTTTTTATTTAATCATAACTATTTTATATACATTTTTGTTAAAAAAAGCAATACAATTCGACTCTCTGTATCTTTGAAAATTCGAATGAATGATTTATTAGAAAAAAAGTTCAACATTTGGAATAGGAAATAAAGATACATTTTTTCACAACATTTGTGAAAAAAATGTTTGCTTTAACAATTTTTTTTTAATGTATAAGTTTTACTACCTAATATAAGAATGTCAGTTCTCCAATAAATTCTGAAAAAATTTTTTCATATTCTGAATTGAAAAAGTGGTATTTTTATTCCAATAAACTTTTTTCTATCATTCGAATTTTCAGAGATATGGAGAGTCGAAATATAACGTTATTTCAGACGAAAATGTATATGAAATAGTTAATTTGAATAAAGATATATTTTAGAAAAGTGATTTGAAATGTAATAACAAAATCTACAAAATATTTATTTTTTATTTACATTTTTTTGATGAGTTTTTTGACAAAACAGTGAATATTTAGAATGAGCAAAAATTGTTGGATAAATTTGTTTACGTTTTCATGACAGAATGAAGGAAAAATTATTTATGATGTTTATGATGTATACATTATTTGAAAGTATTTGGAAAGACTAAAATTAGCCCCCACTAACATTCCAGCTCCTGATTTATATTGCTATTACAAACGAAATAATTAATCATAATTTTCTGATTTATTTATAATTTCCGTACTATTTTCTTTAAATTTCATTATAGCATCGAATTTGTTATAAAATAAGCTTTTTTATTATATAGCTACATGAAACATATATAATAAATCAAATAAATACTCTAACTCTAAAAACTTTTTCTATTTTCTATATATCGATTGTAACACATATATATAAAATTTTTTCCATCGAGTGTGATTGGGTGCTTGTAAAACCAGGTACTATTTACACTTAAATATTTCCTCTCGATCCAATCCTGGCTAAGGTGTCTCGTACGAGAAAATTACTTTACCAGTTCTTTCCCTCCACAACCTATCCTGAGTAAGATAAATTATTAAAAATAAACTATTCGATTTTCCCGGTTATTAGAGGTAAAACTCTATGACCAAAAATACACTCTTAAACAAATTAATTGTGTAATATTTGCTCGATTTTACAATTGATAGATATGCTACTTCATAATAGATAGATAGTACAAAGTAACGTTGATGTATAAAAAAACAGTTAACGAGCGCTAAAGAATACGAAATTGTGTAAGACTCATTCCATATGAAATCAACGAACAAGAAAAAAAACACGTCTCCGATTTGTGTTTAATTTTTGTATATTACTCTACATTGAATATCATAAAACGTGTTTCTATGTTATTCCGTAAAACAATATTTAAGCTCTGTAATGCCATATCTTGATTGCTCGAAAACTTCTTTATATGATTTGTCTTGTATATTAAAAAAAAAAGATAAAATATAATATTTTTCTTCATGACAGAATGTCTTAAAAGTCCCATTATCCCGAATTTCTCATATTTTCATGAATTTTGTACGTATTATTTGTAACTTAATGAGTAGGTAAATAAGGTTGTCACTGATTTGAGGCAGGTACAATTGCACATGAATTTGTAAGATAACACAGTGACACGGCACAGCTCAGGAAAGTAGTTACGCCTTCCTCCCACCCGACTACAAGCTAGATCACAGAGAAATCAGCTCGTCACGTCTTCCCCCATTTTATATCAAACAAAATCAAGGGAATCTGCTCGATATTACCAACTATCCTCTCCTCTCCCCATGCTAAGTGATAAACAAGAAAGTAGATCGATTTCCTTACTCGCCCCCCGCCCCCTTCAATACAATAATTTGGTTTTTTATACGCCGTTATGATTTGGGCATATGCTAATTACTTTTGAACGTTCAACCAAATCGTTCAAATCAAGAATGTTGAGATTGGAGTGTCTTAGAATTTCATTAATAAAAATTTTAACTACATGTAGTCGAAATCGTCAGTGTTTCAATCTAATCCATGAAAGTGGGACTTTAGCCATAAATTATGATACTTGTATTTCTCTGTTACTAGCCGCTAAGGGAAAAGGTGTTTAAATGTTCATACGTGTGTTTCTTTATTATAGTTGAGTATTTCTTCATTATACACATCTTTATCTAGTTACAAGATCGCTAGAAATAGTATTAATATGCATTATGTACTTTGAGATAATCTGAATGAACTTATCGGTCATCTTCAATTACTAATAACTAAACAATCATCTGGTAATACTATTCATGTCAATAACATATTTGGAAGTAAACTTCGAGGTAGTCAAGTTAACGCTTATCGTTAAAGATCACCTGGAGTCAAGTTTAAACTCACTTCGAAGGTTAATTTTAGAAAATAAAAGATTGGAAGCCAAAATAGCCTACCGTTGCTATCAATCGTATAAACGTACAACGGATCATATATATGGAAACAAATATTATGATCGAAACCATTACATGTTTAAGAAGTAATTTCGACAATTTAAGTGTAATTTTAAAATTGGCTGAAATGAAGACAATCATATAGATAATTAGGACAACCAATCATTCAATCAGTTAGTAATCAACATTAATGACGGAATATTGTAAAATATTCAAGTAGCTTCACAAAACAACAGAACGTAGCTATCCTTAAAGCAAGTATGGTAAATCGAGCTTTTCGATATATAGGCTTTTGAAACTATAATTATCTGCTAACTGTAATCGATAATTTGTCAAAATACGTATGAACCGTAATGATAAATAAAAAACGAGGCAATGATGTAACTGCGGCTATGAAAATTATTTTATTGAAATGTAGAGCATCTAAAAGTTTCACACAGACTGAGATGAAAAATTCTATGATAAAAGTTTTGTAGCTCTCGTGCAAAAATATAAGATCAATATATACTCCACTAATAATCTCAAGAACATAAATACTTCACGTTCAAGTTGTCCGAATTTTGCCCATCGTTACGTAAGGGCAACATTTTCATTTTTATTTTTATTTTTTATTAAAAATGTGACGGAGCTCCTGGTCGTCGGCCGGAGCTCGTCAATAACAACAGCCCACGATTAAGGCATGTTTACGTTTCCCAGGTCGTTGACCTCGGAAAATCAGTTTGCTTTGTTGGCATTGAGATAGAGGGAGAGAGAGAGAGAGTTAAGTGACATTCACCGACAGTTGGCCTTTAACTATTCAGGAAAGCAGTCGAGTTTTTGTGTGTGTGTGCTGAATCCTGCAGATCGGTGAGTGCACTTACTTACTCTCTCTGTCTACCTCCGTGCATTATTATTTTTTTTTATTATTGTTTGATTTGCGTGCACTGGGCCTCGTTCGGATCTCTTGGCTAAATAGCCGGAGCCTTACGACGGCCGTTATTTATTTTATTTTTATTCGCGCTCAATTTTGTTCTTAGCCGTTAAATAAATTTTGTTTTTTTATATATCAATTCGCGTGTTCAATTATTCAAACGCCTGCTTACTCACCTGTCCTCGACCTTTCAAGGTCATCGATATCCTGGCGCATGTTAGGCTGTAAATGCGCCTCTTATCTTCCCTTTTTATTTATTTCGCGATAATTATTATTCGCAATTTAGGTTTCAACGCGATTGGAGGTGACTACCCTTAACAATTAAGGTAAGTTTTCCCTGCCTTAATAAATTTAGGACGTTTCGCGTTGCAAAAATAAGAAAATAAATTTATCACATGTAAGCCAGTCACGAAAAAAAGAGGTTATACATGGGTTATAATTTTTTTAATGCTTTTTTTCATAAAAAATACATTTTATATTTATTTTTAAATAACTGCTGAGTTAGTCATCTTTAGTTCGACTGATTCATTCTATCATATAAATTACTAATTAAAATAAATCTGAACTTTTTAAGCAATATCTTACTTATCAAATAAACGCTTTTGTTGAACGAAACTACTTACAAATGTCTTTTATCTTATACTTCTAGGAATTCTTGCGCACACGCAACGTAGGAAGAAATAATCGTCATTTGTTATTGTTACACAGATGTTATTGATATTAGAAATCTATTGTAAGTAAAGAGTTCTAACTTGGCATTTCGGCCTGCGGCTGCACTTGATAGAGAGTGCACCCTTCGCAAGACCAAATCCCCAACGGCAAAACGTACATCTCGTCGGCCTCGGTCGTAATACCGTTTCTGGCGATGCTGCGCTGCCTCAAGATAGCGAATCACCAAATCCTGAAGCGCTCCCAACCTGCGCAGACGGTCTTTCCATACTTCTGGATTCATTTTTACGACCAGGCCTGGTTTCTCGGTCTCGCCGGGTAAGCTCTTGGGTTGTTGGGGGTTTCTCCCAAAATTCAAGAACGCCGGCGAGACCTTCGTGCTCGATTAAATCGCCGTGTTAACCGCATGCCGAAACTCGTGTAATTGCCGGTCCCATTCGCGGTGATCACCGCGCCTGGCCTGGCCAAGAGTATTCTCGGATCACCCTGTCATAGGTCATTTCTATGCCAAGGTATCCCGACAAAGGCGCACAATGTGCATCTCTTAGCACGCGCTCACGGAATTTGCTTGGCACAACCAAACGCCATCGCTCTTCGAGATCCTGAATGGGGTCGAGAAGGTTATTTCGTGTGTACCGATACAACACTCCCTCCTCAACCTTCCAATCCGGATATTTCTCCGGGCGCGTTGTGACGTCAGTCACTCGCCTCAGGTACCAAGGGTCTTTTACCCCCTCGAAAGCTGCGAATTCTGCTTCATTCTCGAACTCGCGAGACAGTGCATCTGGCACGTGGTGCATCGCTCCTTTGCGATATACTATCTCGAAGTTCCACTGCTGGAGCTCGAGAATCCATCTCACGAGTCGACCAGCAGGATCTTTTTTGTTCCTTAGCCAGGTCAGAGCTGTGTGATCGGTTACGGCTGTGAATTTCGTACCCTCTATGTAAGATCGAAACTTCTTGATGGCGAACAAGAGCGCTAAACACTCGATTTCCGATACCGAGTAGTTGCGCTCATGCTCGTTGAGCATTCTGCTTGCGTAGCAGATCGGATGCTCATAGCCATCATTGTCTCTTTGTACCAGGCAAGCTCCTAGCGCAAAGGACGAGCCGTCACACGAAGAATTCCTTGTCAAAATCTGGCCTTGCGAGCACAGGAGCCCGAGTTGAAGCATTTTTCAGCTCCTCGAAGGCCTCCTGTTGCTCTGTGCCCCAATTCCAGCTTACGTCCTTTTTGATCAACTTTGTGAGAGGTACTTTAACATCACTCTCGTGCTCAATGAATCTGGTATACCATCCAACCATGCCCAAGAAACATCTGAGCTGTTTAACATTTCCCGGCACTGGGTATTCTAAGACTGGTTTAACTCAATCTGGATTGGGTCTTAAGCCCTCAGCATCGAGGAGATAGCCGAGAAATGTTACCGAAGAGCAACCTAATTCGCTCTTCTCGACATTTATTTCGAGGCCATTCTTTACTAGCCTCTTTAACGCCAGTTCAAGCCAAGTTAAGTGATCAGAGAACGTGCCGCTGACTATAATCAAATCATTTAAGTATTTAAAAATGTACGGCTCGAACTCTGGTCCAAAAAGGGCGTCCATAAGCCGATTGAACATAGCGCCTGCGTTCATCAAGCCGAAGGGCATTCTCTCGAACTCCCATAACCCATAACCAGGTACAGGGAAAGCCGTATACCTTTTACTCGACTCTGCCATCCCGATTTGTAGGTAGATACTACGTAAGTCGATTTTCGAGATGTATACGGCTCCTCGCAATTTATCGAGAATGCTGTCCACACTCAGCGATGGGTACGCGTCGATCTTCGTGACTTTATTCAGTTCACGAAAGTCGATACAAAACCTGTTTGATACATCTTGTTTGCGGACCACAACTCTATTATGCTCTATTAGGCTCGTGAAAGCCGTTGATTCCTTTGGGATTACCCTCCGCACTAATTGGGCAATCTTATCCTTTTCGTTACTTCTCAGTAACGACAACCCAGCAATCTCTGCTGTCAACGTTGGTCGCTTATGACGAGTTTCGCAGGGGAAGCACACGCTATCGTGCTTCTTCTCTGCAAACAAATGCCAATTGGCACGATCGCCTAAACGCCAAACGTGATTGCCACAATCTATGACCAGATTAAAACTGTCATAGAAATCTGCATCTAGGTAGATCTCATAAGCGAGATCTTCCAGTACTGCGCATGCCTCAATGACTCTCACCACGGAATCGATTTCAAAAAACAACTTCAAATTGCCAGCCGTCCTCATCACTCCATTTGAGGCATTCGTGAGTGGCACAGTGCATGGCGAGAGTCTTTGGGCATATTTCTCAGCAATTCTCTTTCCCACAACAGTCACCTGGGCACCCTGGTCGAGCAGAGCGGAGTATGGCTGACCCCCAATGCTCACTACCAGCAGGCGCCTATTTTCCATCATAGAGACGGTTACTGAGCCGAAAGCTAGAGTGAGATAGGAATAGGAGAAAGAGAGACAGAGCGCAAACTGGAACTAGCCCGCGAGTTCCTTGAGCTGGACCCTTCAAAGTCTGACGAGGGTTCACTGCGGGCCGCCGGCGTTGATTTACGCCTGGCAGTCTCACAAATTTTTTGCAGCGGTCACGCTCGCGTAAGTCTTGGGCCCAGGTCCCATGGTACGCGGTTTGGGCCCATAACCTTCTGCCGATACTTCATGGGTCGACAAACCTACGATAGGGACTCCCTTCCCACCATAGGCGCGCTCTAACTCGCGGGTATGTCCCCGCGCATGCGCATATGTGCTCGGAGGAGGTTCTAACACTCTCCGAGGGCTAAAAGCGTAGACCGGAGATACGGCCATATACCCCTGCGCACTTTTGCCTCTGGGGGTCTTCCCTAGACCAAAGCGGTGGTCGCACATACATACGATGCTGGGGCATCGTCTCACTAGCTGACGATGCCTCTCCACGGGTCTGTTGGGACCCCCCATCAGGTCCCATATCCGCACGGTCACGCATATTACGCGTTTCCGAGACGCGCGACCTCGCCGTAGCCAGAGATAAATCCAGCGCGCCACAACTATCGCGCTGGATCCCTTGAACCTCCGCGTCTACCGCACAATCAGCGTCAACCTCCCTCGACTCCTCGCGCAAAATACTTTGCGCCTCCCGAGACTGAGGAAAAGGCACCTCACCAGCAGCAAAGTCGCTGGGAGCAATGGGAGGGTTGAGCTCTGGTCTATTCCGATAGACCATCACTCTCAAGAGCCGATCCCTTAACTCTTCGGCTCTAACTCCCAATTGCTCCGCCAGATCGTGCATCTCGTCACAACCTGCCCCCGACAGCTCTAGCACCAAAGCCTGAACGTCCGCATCTTTCTGTATGCGGTGCATCCTAAGCTCCCTGTCGCACGATAATGACATGGCTAGGCCACGTACCGAGTTAAGCTTAAACTCAAAATGCAACCCAAACGCGCCTAAAACCTCTAAATAAAATAAAGAAACTACAAAAAAAATAATAGGACCCAATAACTGCTAAACGCAGTGACCGCCGTTCGCTTTAGCGTTAAGGGAGTCGTGGGAAGACCAATGACCGTTATGACGGTCACTGACCACGTCACGATGTGATCTCTAGACCCCAGCGGCCCTCTGTTGGTTAATTATAGAGTCTAGGATCTGTGGTATATCCCCTATACCAACGCTCCTACCGGCGAAATGGGCAATCCCCTTGGGTACCTCACTACGCCCCTAACCCTTAAGGCAGTGTGTGTCAACCTTAAGTTGGCTCAGGTAAGACCTCACCCTTACACCTAATGCCCTTAGGTGGAGGCCAACCTTTAAGCTGGCCTCGGTGGTTGCTCACCTGTACACTGGTTAGCCCTAGGTAGAGACATAACCTTAATGCTGGTCTCAGTGGAAGCCCACCTTAACACCTACTTACGAGTAAGTGGAGTCCAACCTTTACTTGGCCTCAGTGGACCACCACCTTTACACCTGCTCAGGTTTAGGCCCACCTTTACACCGTGTCGGTGTAGGCTCATCTTTACACCGTGTCGGTGTAAGCGCGCCTTTACATTGCGGCCAGCTGGCAGAAACTGTAGTTGGGCTAGTTAGCCACAACGCCACCAGCGGCCGTTACTGAGCCGAAAGCTAGGATAGGAATAGGAGAAAGAGAGACAGAGCGCAAACTGAGATTCGCGCTCTGTTTTACTACGTTAACCGTCGCCGCTTACCGAAATTCGCGCGCAAACAATGACAACCGTAAAGTCTATAAAAAAAAATTCGCTATTCACACAACGCCGCCCCACCTATCCCTTAACGCACGTTATCTCCCCACAAGAGATGCCATGCAACGCGATTTGTAGCCTTTAGCTAAGGAAGGAAAACTTACCTGGTTAATCAAGGTTAGTCACCTCCGGTCGCGTTGAAATTTTAAATAGAATAAAAAAAACAGCCGAAAAGAATCTAATTATTTATAACAAAGGGGAGAGTAAGAGGCGCAATGATGGCCTAACGTGCGTTAAGATCGTGATGACCTTGAGAGGTCAAGGACAGGTGAGTAGGCAGGCGATGAATAAATCCACGAACACTCGATTAAATAACGAAAAAAAAAACTTTATTAACAGAACATACAATTAACCAAAATAGCTAAATCTATGACGCGCAAACAAAATAAATAATCCCAATCATTAAAGGAGCGCAGCGCAAAAGAAACAAAAGAAAATAACGATAAGCGGCGAAACAAATTATATTGTTTGCGACGGTCTTCGTAAGGCTCCGGCTCAATAGCCAAGAGTACCGAACAAAGTTCCGTGCACGCAGATCACAAAAAAAAATAAAGAAATGAAAAAGAAAAAAAAAGGCAAAATCCTATGCACGGAGGGAGAGAGAGAAAACAATTCAAAACACTCACCAATCAGCTGGTCCAAGAATCCCACTCACTCGCACAAACCAAACTCACTCACAAAAAAAACCAGGAAAAACTAAAAAAAAAACTATCAGCAAACGAGTGGTCGATTCAGAGACTGAAGGCCAACTGATTTTCGGCGAGTGTCACGTACCTTTCTCGCTCTCTCTTTCTCATCTATGCCGTGCATGGCAAGCTTACCTTCCGAGGTTCACGACCTCGGAAAGTAAACAAGCCCCGTCGTAGGCTCGTTGACATTGACGAGCTCCGGCCAACGGCCAGGAGCTCTGTCACAACGAGGAAAATTTTCTTATCTTTCATTAAGCTAAGCGGAAAAGAGCCCGTTTTGAAAGAGACCCGGAAAATTTGAAAGTAGAAACACACAATCAATACTCTGTAATAAAACAAGTTAGCATCTAATCGTTGAAATCAAGTATGCTTTGGAAGGAAAAAAATGTTTGCTCCGTTGTTTTTCTTGACATTCAACAGGTATTTAATAATGTATAGTACACTGGTTTATTAAGTAAAATATTTTCCTACAAATTTATGTAAACTACTGAAATATTTTTAACTAAAAAATATTTTATAATTAAAATCAATTGTGCACCATCGGTGAATCTTTCCTTCACGGAAGGGCCTCAAAAGGAAGCGATTTAAATTGGATACTATAAAATCTACACACACCTGATATCCACACATGCAAAATATCATTATATAAATGTGAAAATGGCATCTTCTAATTTATAAAATATTTAAATAAGTTTCAATGTTGATTAAGACTATCGAGTATAACGATAAATGAAAATAGATGTAATGTTTATGCTTAGAAATGATACATGCTCACTAGTGAATATCAACGGGAAGACGACTCTGCAAAGTGAGTATAAAAAAGACATCACAATCTACCTTGATCTTTGTTTGCTTTGGAAAGAGCACATTCAGACCAGAGGAAACCAATAAAATTTTAAAGTCCAAAAAATGTATTGGTTAATAAAACCATATATTTTGCACATCATTTTTAATCATATCACTAGTAACTGCTATTTTAGACTGAAGTGCACTGTATAGGGAGGTGAAATCGGTAATCATTAAATTAATTTTTGTATTACCATTTATTAGAATTGGAATATCGTAGGTTATGTTGCCATATCTTTTCTCAATGGCCCTGAAAGTTTTCATTAAAAAGCCTTTTAGAGCTGCAACAAATGTCAGATTTTGTTATTTAGTAACATAAAAAATGACTAAAACTACAATAATTTGTAGTTTTAGTTGTATATTTTATTGTATATAGAAGCTTGCTTGTCAATGGTATATTTATATCTATTTGAAATAAAAAGAGTTGGAGGATAAAATATTATAAGATACTTTTAGTTCCAGAGGAATGGACCTCAGTAGTTGAATTTGAGAATATCTCGGGTAGTGTCATAAGTGTATGTGTGATGTTTAAAGATTGACATTTATTCTACACTTATATAGACCCTACTCCTTGCTATGACACCCGTTCTTCTGATTTTAACGGCATAGAGTGGTATTATTTGTACCCGAAAATCCGAAAAGCCCGTTTTATCTTATTTGCATTTCTGTGACAAAATTATAAATTTCTTCTATTCAACGCAAACAGTATTGATTTTTATACAGTTTATTTAATCCTTTGACAGAAACTGTAGCGTTTAATATCATACACGTTTGTTCGACCACGTGCTTGGTTGTGAAAGACGTTACAGAATTATGATTATAAGCTTTTCTTTTTATTTATTTATTATATAGATACATATATTTTTTTTCTTATCCATCCAAACATTACATAGTCATGTGTTCTTGTTTCAAAGCTGCCACCCAATATTTTACTGTTAAAAACGAAGAAGCGGACTTTACCAAAATAGGATCTAGCTCCACTTTGATATAGGTTGAACTGAGATAAATAGACTGATAGTATTGTATCATATACAAGTAGCCAGTTTTTTTTTATTTTTACGAGTTCACTAAAAGGGTTCAAAATTTATGGCTTATAGACAATTAGATAATAACGTGGCATTATGAAACGGTAAACTTGAGCTTCATATGATAGGTACTTTCTATTATAGTCATTTTTTTAAATAATAATCATCTACACCAAAAAAAAAACATAAACAGATTTTTGTTTGCTTATTGAATCCTTATGAAATAAATCACTGTTGAGACAATAACTTATATTATGATGATTTGCGTCATCATATAAATCTTAAATTTCTGCAGCTAATATCGAGCAAGTAACTACATCCAGTTTTTGTCCTTGCTAAAACATGACTTATATAGGATATCCTATTTCTACATTCGCGGAAAAATTTATCAAAATATGATAGGACTGGCGAAAACTGTCGTACAAATGTTATTAGATTCCAATGAAGACAGGTGTCCATCTTTCTGTCGCCTTGAAGATATTTTTCATTTTCGTGTAATTTAAAGGAACTCTACAATTTGATAGGGATGTATCGTCAAGAGACGTTTATGAACAATCAGCAAAATAATCACAATCGGTTAAGTCGGTTATCAGTCGAGTTACAAAAACGCATACTAATTATTTTGGACAGAACAAATGAAGCTCGTAAGCAACTGGATCGATAGTTCGAATTTAGAGCTCCATACAATAGTAGTTTGACAAACAGGTGTCGAATTTTCCGCATCTATTGTGAAAAAATAATGTATGTTACGTGTGACAGATTAGGTGTAACGTCCGTCGCTGTTAAGCACGTGGTCGAAATAAAGTTTGGATTTTTATGAGTCACGAATCACTACCGCTTATACCTACTTTCTAACGTCATCTGCTTACAATGACTAAAATATACACGTGAGAAATCGTTCCTATGGAAATATGGAAATGGTAAACCGTGAAAATTCCAAATCAAATTATTAATAAACTTATAATAACATCAGTTTCTTTATAAAATAAAATAAGCAATGGAAGAAAAAAATTGTTTTTATTTGTATCACAAACTAACAATTTAATTACAAAAAATGATATTTAAAATAATAAGTTACTGCTTTAATTGACCATGAAAGGATTTTCTTACAATGGGTACCTAGTCGATATAAATTCAAGCATGAAATGTCTTCTATCTTATAGAAGACAATCCAGAAAGAACTGCTCATCTGATTTTCATTTCTTTAAAACCCATCGTGTATATTATTTAACTAACTAGATTACCATATAATATAAAAAATAAAATAAAATTTACTTACGTATTCAATTCCAAATCTAATCGAAACCTATGATTGAAGGCCTTAATAAGAAGTGATGTTCGATGAAAATGTTTTCCAGTCTACGAAAAATAAAAGAGATCAATTAAATAAATATAAAAATATTAAAGACATTTAAAAGGGCAATCAGTATACATACAAGAACATTATTAATTCGATAATAATCTGGGCCTAGTTCTTTTTACACATTAATACTAAAATATTATTACCCATGGTACGTATTTTACTACTATTATAGAATCTAACAGCGTGGAAATATAAGTTAGAAATTGTCAGAAATTAATTGAATGTAATATTTAATTAACTTAATAAATACTTTTTTAATAACGTTCGTTCTATCTTTTAACACGATGTATGGTTAAAGTAATTAAAAATTAAATCAAGCCTTGTTTTATTTAAGCTATTTTAATTCATACATGACTATTGTGATGAATAAAAAAATGGTAAAAATATATAATAGATACATTAGAAAAAATTACACGATTGTGATATTAGTTTATATTCTATTAATGATCAATTAAAAGTGGAACGAGGTTTGTTGTATACGGGGTATTGCCATATAACATTGCCAAAGGTTGACATACCTTTTCGAACGCTGAAACTGTATTTCATGGGTTTCTCTTCCCACCGAATTCTCTTCTGCTTTTCGCTATTTATTCTCGTAAACTTCTAGTATGTTTCTTGTTAATAATTATCTCCTATAATTACCGCGTTATGTAGTTAGCAGGCAGTGTTCGTTCTCCGCTCGAGCGTTCTTGCGCTGCTAGGGTTTCGTGATCGTACGCCTTATCAAAATTTCTACTCGCGCAATGTTTCTTTCACGCTTTCTTTGTTCTTCTATGTGCGCTCTCTCTCTCTTTCTCTCTATACTTTCGTTCTTCTCTCTCCTTTCTCGCATCTCCGTCTTCTCTCAAGCTCAGCTACGATTAGTCTATCTACGTAGTTTTCTTTAACTGATACTAATATATACTTAATTTTTGTCTAGAACACTATTTCATTTACTCGTTGCAACACTGATAAATAATTAGCGATGAAATGATATTTCATAACTCTTTCGTTAATTTCACAACATTTTTATTATCTATCAAAGTATCATATAACTACACATTTACGAAAATATCACAGATATTTTTCTGTATTCTATAATAAAAACTCCTTTATTAATGATTTTTGTTTTGATATATTCATGACACTCGATAAAGAAACAGTGAAAAACGATTAATGGTGGGAGAAAACAGCTAAAAATATCGAAAAAGCTGTTGTGGTCATGTCAGTGCAACGGCAAGAAAGTAGTAAACGACAAGAAGCATGTATTGCAAGCACTTATATAGTTTGCTGAAAGTTTCTGAAATGACACAATTCGGAATACCGAAATCCAAACCAAAAATGAAATTTAGTGAATCAAATGCAACATTACTTCAAATTTCTCAAAGGTGGGCACTCAAATCGTCAGTAACAATCGCAAATTACATATAATATTTACTAGTAATATCAGAAATGACTACTCCATAATACTTGTATTCAGGAACGACGAAAACAAAAACATCCTCGAAGGCTGATCCTCATCATACTCATGAACGTACACGAGCGCAAAAAACAAATTACTGTCCATGATACCAATGTTAACTTTGAGGAGTTATCTCCTGGAGGTCGTAGATCTTATCCAACACCAATATACGGGAAGGGTTAGTTATACGGCTAACGCTAGACTGATAGACAGCCAAGCAAAGAATGAGAGAAGCAAGTAATTGAGTGCATGCGAAGAAGAGGAAGAATGAGAAAAATGGGGTATGGCCAAGATACTTAAATTATTGTAAGATCCGATATGAGGGGAAATAGGAGCGGAATGTTGTATAAAAGAAGAACGACAGACAGCAAGCGGTATTGATTCGATGAATTTTTTTTATAGGACTCAAAGTCAGTCCGTGGGATGTGTTAATTATTCTTTCCCGAATTGAATAGCGAACGAGTATCTAGTATTGGATGGCTACCATTTGTATGCATTAATAAAATATATTGATATGTATTAACTGTAATTGTAACTGTAACTGTATACATGTTACTGATTGCTTTCAAAGAAAGTTCACTAAAATTACTATTTATATATATAGCTCGTCAATAACAACAGCCCACGATTAGGGCATGTTTACGTTTCCGAGGTCGTTGATCTCGGAAAATCAGTTTGCCTTGTTTGTCATTGAAAGAAAGAGAAAGAGAGAGAGAGAGGTAAGTGACACTCACCGATCTGCAGAATTTAACTGCATCTAGTTTTTGTCCTTGCTAAAACATGACTTATATAGGATGTCCTATTTCTACTTTTGCGGAAAAATTCATCAAAAGCTGTTAGGACTGGGGAAAACTGTCGTACAAATGTAATTAGATTCCAATGAAGACAAGTGACCATCTTTCTGTCGCCTTGAAGATATTTTTCATTTTCGTGTAATTTAGAGAAACTCTACAGTTTGATAGGGATGTATCGTCATGAGAAGTTTATGAACAATCAGCAAAATAATTACAATCGGTTTAGTCGGTTATTAGTCGAATTACGAAAACGCATACTAATTATTTTGGACAGAATAAATGAAGTTCGTAAGCAACTGGATCGATAGATCGAATTTAGATCTACATACAACAGTAGTTTGACATACAAGTGTCAAATTTTCCGCATCTATTGTGAAAAAATAATGTATGTTACGTGTGACAGATTAGGTGTAACGTCCGTCGCTGTTAAGCACGTGGTCGAAATAAAGTTTGGATTTTTATGAGTCACGAATCACTACCGCTTATACCTACTTTCTGACGTCATCTGCTTACAATGACTGTTTATGATTTCAGAACGTACGAAAAGTTGTGACGGAGACGATGAGTCCTTTAGCATTCTCTCCCTCACCCACCATGCGCTAAATATTTAATTGTTTTTTTAATTTATCATTGTTGGGCCTCGCTCGGTACTCCTGGTTGTATAGACGGAGCCTGGCTCCGGCTATTTAAATTTTGCGCAATTGACGCCGCGAGTTTTAATTTATTTTCTTCATGTTTTATTAATTTCGCCATTGTTGTATTTTGTTTCTTTCACCTTTTTTATTAATAAATTTTGATTTTTTTTGTAAACATAAAAATTGACGCCTTGCTGACTTACTTTCCCTTGACCTTTCAAAGTCATTCGCTTCCTGGCGCCCGTTAGGTTGTTTTGTGCCTCATACCTTGTCTTTTATTAAATTTGTAGTGATTAGTTGTTTTTTTTACAAATTCAACGCGGCTGAGGAAGCCTTCCCATAAAAATAGGGTAAGTTTCGCCTCTTCCCCCCATTATTTAAATTATCGCATTACAAAGTCTAAACTGAACTACTTGATTATGAAAAGCCTCACAGATAAACCATACCCACCGATATCCAGCTCTAAAATTCAAACCCAGCTCCGACTTGTAAGAGAGAGTGAGAGAGAGATCATCTAAAACAGTGAGTCAATCAATAATATTTTAACTTTGAACTCAGTCTTTTTTTTCATCTATCGCTTATAGTAGTATCGTATTTAGACTTTACCATCGTAAATAGATCGGGTGCTTGTATAACAAAGTACTATCTATATTCAAATAATTCCTTTGATTCAAATCCTGGATAAGGTCTCTCTGGCATGCGCCTATTATTTAGCTGGAAATGTCTACTATTCCAGTACGAAAACACGATTTTGTTGCTGTAGTAGTATATTTGCTATGGAGATTAGAAACGAACTTTTTTTTTCTCGTACTTATAACAATATATGACGAAAATCACGAGCACAGGATCAATGTAAAATTTCTCATTAAATTAAAAGCTTCCGACTGAATGTCATAAGTTGTTAAAAGAGGCCTATTGTGAGAATTGTCTATCTCGTGCACGTGTTTTCAAATGGTATAAATGGTTTTCTGAAGATTGAGAAAGCACCGCAGATGCCTAACGTCTAGGTCCACCTGTCTCTGTTTCAACGCCATTGTAATGACTGAATGGATTCCATAGAAGTAAACTGTAAAGTCTTACAACGAAGTGAAAGAAGCACGACCAATTTAGAATAGATATAACTACAGTTCCACTGTCTATTAGTGTTTATGAAATTGAAAGAGAGATAAAATGTTTGCTCCATTTGATACAAACAACTAAAAAATTTAATGAATAAGAAGGAATATTGCTATATCCACTCCCAAGTCGGGATTTTTTATTATAAATGAGGAAATAAAAAGAGCTATGGTATAATTATTCTTGTAAGATAATATAAGCCGAAAACATTCGTGTGATAACGAAGTTAAGATTAAAAGAAAATGTTTATTATCTTCAAGGCGACAGAAAGATGGTCACTTGTTTTCATTGGAATCTAATAACATTTGTACGACAGTTTTCGCCAGTCCTAACAGCTTAAAAATTAAAAGAAAATGAAATTTCAAAGGTGTTTACTTATGTTTAATGCAAAAGATGTCTATATCTTTGAAAAACACTATGCTGAAATTGGACTCCAAATTCGACTTGGATTAATAGATTTTTATATACTACGAACTGATCAGCGTGTTTATATTAGTAAACGAATTTAAAGATATAGCAATGTTTCCATTTACATCCACTACCAAAATCCATAATTATTAGTGGAAAACTGTAAGATGACACCTAAGAATTTAAATGTGATAAAGAGTTACCTTAAATAGAAAAAAAATATTTTAATTAAAATGACAGGTAATAACCATAATAAAGCTTGCTATTTTAATAAATAGTCGAAATATTCTGGATTTTTTTCAAACACACTTTGCTATAATTCTTATTTGAAAAGTACGTCAATTTTTATCAAGTATTTTAGATTTTCAACATATATTTAATAAACTTTAATTTTTTCAGACTATGAACATTGAATATGCCGTTAAAAAAGCTGTATCCATGTCTTATCTTACTACGTCTCGTTTGAGTTTCTAATCAGAAAAGACACAACTATTGAATATCTCGGAAAACATTACTGAAAGTGTATTTATCTCTTTTAGAGTTGATTGATTTGAATTGGCTGTATCTGTCATGAACTATCTATTGATATCTTCATGTTAAGTTTAATTAACAATTCATGTAAGAGCATAGCAATATACATTCTTTGAAATATATAAAAAACTAACGTGCCTGAACCAATTGTTTTCTATACTTAATAATCTTCTATATATTTGAAGGGCAACATAAAAAGTAAGTTTTATAAGTATGATAATAAACATAATTCTAAAAGTATGGGTTATGATGCAATTACTAATGGTACATATACAGTCAATCTTCATGTCAAGAAACTTAAAGATATCAATTTTGAATATACATGTAAGTGGAAGATAAATATTTCATTACACTGTACCAAAAAGTGTTTATAGATTTTATACATTAATGGTAGGTCAGTAATATTAACAATAAAAATATTCTGTAATTTTTTTATTAAACTGTGTAAAGTAATTTACTTTATAACATACAAATTCCGTGATTAATTAAACTTAAATTTGAATTATTTTAGATTTATGTAGTATTAAATTAAACTATTTATTATACATAATAATACATACATAAAGTGTATAATATCATTAAGATTGCTAATTTATTACAATTTTCATTTTATTAGCAGTTTTTCATTAGAAATAATGTACATTAGTAGTATTTAAAATTGTTTAATAATTCAGAACTACTTTATTATGATTGGTTAATATGGGCATATAACTTTTTTTAAGAAAAAATATATTTATTGTAAGATCCAACAGATATTACATATAATTTATTATTAGAGCGCATTTTTGGTCAGAGTTAATCTGATCTCTAATCACTGGGAAAATCAATTAATTTGTTTTTGAGTGATCCTACATAGGATAGATCATGGTGAGAAGGAAGTGATAAGGTGAATCTTCCGTACAGTTCTATAAAAAGACGCATGCCAGAGAGACCTTATCTAAGATTAGTTTTTAGGAGGAATATTTGATAGTAGACAGTACTTGGTTTAGCAAGCACCTACTCAACTCTCGATGGATTCACTAAAAATTTTCTACAAGCGATAGAGGAAGTTAGAAAAAAAAAGTAGAGTTCGATGTTAGATGAATTTTATTTTACTTACTGGTTTTGGTTAGATGATCTCTTTTTCTCTGGTTGATGGTTTTCAAGATTGACTTTAAGAGCTGGATTCGAACTGAACTTATCTTTTCATGGGTTTCAACTCCTAACCTCGGAAGCGGCTTCCAAAAATTAATTTTTCCGTGTCTGCTTTTAAGAGAATATTTCCTTCGTTAGCCTTATTGGAAGAATCCTAGTGTGAGCGGATGGAAAAATAGTGCATTTTTCCTTTAAGAGATGTCACATATGGTATCGTATTATGAAATTGTTGATCGAAGTTAACTATTTAATTAATTAGTCGAATAATTTTAGAAAATAGATCAGACATAGCGAGAGAGAGAGGCAGAAAGATACTTAATTGTTCAAATTTGGTGGCTTAATACTACAAGTTTCAACCATATTAACATCGCAATAGGTATTAATATTGATTAGGCGTAATTGTTTCTTGTAGGTCTGTAAATTTTAAGAATCAAATGATAACTATTACAAATTAGGAACTAGTTTACAAATAGCGTCGACTAACAATAAATAACGGCGGCAATAACAATCAATATTGTTATTGGAATCGTTTTATACAGATGTCCAGCGGAAGTCTTCCATTAACATGCTTTCGTGATTTTGACCGCGGCCGGAAAAGATCATTTTTACAACTTTACGTATTTGTATAATTTCGTTAACACAGGACTATAGCGCAACATAAAGGGGATCCGTTTTATGACTTTTCCGAGAAGACTAACTCATTTATCGATAGGTACGACTTATCCGTGAGATTTTTTTTATGTATAGTGGTTCGGTTTGAACTTTTCTTGTGTTTGGGAGTCATAAACAATTATCGAAAGCATATGACATTGGGAAATAGGAACAGATGATAGTGGTGCGTGACCTCATAGAAAATTTATTTATCGAAAGAAATGATCAAAATTTAGCAAAATCTTAATTTATTTAGCTATGAACTTGGCAGCGACAAACATTACATTATTACGAAATAACTTGATATTTTTAGTGCTAAATATATACACTTCATAATTTCGGTTAAGAAACATAGAGAAAATTTTGCACATCTTTTATAACGTTTTCAATAATTAAAATAACTGATTTAAAATTATTTCTAACTCAATTTGAAATTTATGTATAATTTGAGACATTATTTAGACTTTGTACTTACATGAGTACAAAATTGCATTTTCATACGAATACGAATATATTCTTAACTTTAGAGTTTTGTATTTTCTAAATATTTGTAATCCTATAATTGTGCAAAATAATATTGTACACGAACTTCTACAAATTTAATTATAGATTGTTTAATCACTATTATGTTATCTATACAATATGATAATGTATCTGTTCCTATATAAACGTATTGACATACAACATGTCAATATATGGCAGAAAACAAATTAGTTTTGAGGCAAATCGGATCAAGATCTTCGATTTATTTTATATTTGGCACATCGAATTCTTATATTGAGAATAATTAACAATTCTTATATGGAGGACATCAATTGCACTAAGTCTATCACTAAAATATTAATTAATTGAAAAGTTTTCAACTGTTAAAAAGCGAAAACTATTTATTGCATACGCATAATTTTTTTTCAAAATACCCAGAACAGATTGTATTTTGAGAATATATATATGCCATAACAATATATTTGTTAATAAAAATATTATACACAATTAAAATAAATATTTGCCATTTTTGTTAAAAAGAGCAGCTTTTATTTGAATAATTTTTATTGTAGTCAATTTCTTGGACAATTTTGTCTATGAATCCTTAATAAAAAACTATCATGATTTTTAATAAGGGCTAGGTAACAATCTTCGAAAAAACGCTACCTACGGCGTTCAGCTAATAAATCGGACCAATAGAAGTATCCCACTCCCCCGAAATTTTTTCAGGTGGTTTAGTTCTATAAGACAGTACCATAGGCTATATATTATATAATCGGAATGATATCAGTATAAATAATATTTTATTTACTTAAATATAAATAACTAATCGCAATTAGATGGAAAATAATATTTCATATTATTTTAGAAAATATTCCTAGTTTACAAGAAATCTAATTTGTACCTATAGTTAGAAATAAAAAGTCTAGTTATAATATGCTAAATTACTCAATAGATATTAGGAAAATGAAATTAAAATAGTCAATTATATATATAACATTTCATAACATTACGATCATTAAAATTATTTTACTACAACTTATAAACGTCTTCATAAATTAATTATAAAAATTTTTAAAGTTATAGGAAATTACACTGGACTATTTAAGTACTTTTATTTTGTGATCTTTTAATACTATAATCTGTAGAATAGGAGGTTTTTTACCATCAACTCCTTGCTGTTTTTATTTAGAGGAATGAATGCGTAATAATTGTGATAGACTGCATAATAAAAAAGTTATAACCAATTAAACAAAAAAAAACGTAAAAATTAAAATAAAAAATTAAAATTTGCGATTATTATTAGCAATGTTACCATGAAGGAATCATAATATATAAATATGATCAAGGGTGATCACGACTATCAAAGTATCTCAGGGAATTTTGATGGAACTTTTGAACCACTACTTTCAACAAAATGGCGGCCAAATCGAAAAAAGATCGTAAAAAACATTGCTCATTTTTTTACTTGGAAACTATTGACTTTAGAGAAAAAGTTTAGACAACAAAAATATCTTAAAATTGATCATAGAATACCCTCTAATTTTTTCAGAATTTTGGAGAAAATTTTTGAGTTTTTGGAAAACGTAAAATACAATTTTCCAAAATTTTTATATCATCTTGTAAATAAAATGATTTACAATCACTTTTTATTTCTTCACTTATTGTAGATGTTCTACTTCTTGAGAATGAATATGATAATATTCCTTCCTGTTCATGAATTTTTCCTCTTTGTACAAAATAAAACGAACAATTAATATCTCTGAGTTTTTGGAAAACGTAAAATACAATTTTCCAAAATTTTCTCCAAAATTCTGAAAAAATTAGAGGATATTCTATGATCAATTTTAAGATATTTTTGTTCTCTAAACTTTTTCTCTAAAGTCAATAGTTTCCAAGTAAAAAAATGAGCAATGTTTTTTATGATCTTTTTTCGATTCGGCCGCCATTTTGTTGAAAGGAGTTGTGCAAAAGTTCCATCAAAATTCCCTGAGATACTTTCATAGTCGTGATCACCCTTGATCATATTTATATATTATGATTCCTTCACGGTAACATTGCTAAAAAAATCGCAAATTTCACGTATTATTTTATTTAATTGGCTATAACTTTTTTATTATACAGTCAATCACAATTCTAAGCCCAGATTCTGAAAGGGCATGAAATTTTACGTCTAAACTCGTGTTTGCAAAATTTGTAAGGTCTTTAATTTTAAAATCAGGCCTTTTGGTTGTTAATGGGTTAAGGTACTATCGACACGCAATGCTGTTTTCAATAATAATAATAAATTTTGTTCAATTTCTATGTGTTCAACGATGGTATAGTAAGCATATATTATAATAGGTATAGCTTTTTATGCCCATTTAAATTATTCCTCAGCTAAAGAATTGCTTACTTCTGCAAATCGGCGTTCGGAACTATTCTTTTCACTGTTCCGACTAGTCTGTCAGATGCGCTTTTTCCATGGAAACTTGCAAAAAAGTGCCATTCAGCTTCAATTCCGTATGTCTGTAAATGAGAAAAAAGAGTGAAATTGACAGGAGAGAGATCTCTATGGTGTACAGTTTGACGACTTAATAATATTATTTTAACATTGTCGACATTACGATAATTATTAATTTGTGGTTTCGGTTTCTCGTTTATGTTCCGTGGACTCTAAAAGACAGATTATGATAGTTACAAATATAAAAAGTATATTGCAATTTGTGTTGATAAACAATAAACAATCGCAGTTACAATTATTAATATTGTTGCTTTATACAAAAGTGTAGCGGATATCTTACATCAATATACGTTGCGTGATTTTGGCCGCAGCCGGAAAAGATCATTTCTACGACTTTACGCATCTGAAAAATTTCGTTAACATATGGCTATGGCATAGCATCAGAAAGGTCCATTATATGAGTTTTCGGAGAAACTAACTTGCTTATCGGTGGGTATGCTTTTTCTATGAGGCCTTTCATAATGAAGTGGTTAGGTTTAGACCTTTCTCACGCTCAACAATTATCAAACAGTCATCGTAAGAAAATGTCAGAAAGTACGCATAGGCGACAAAGATCAATGACCTCATTAAAAATCTAGATTTAACTTTGAGCACGTATCTAATAACAGTGGACGTTACAGTATAATTATACAGTATAATCATTCAAATTATTCCGACGAGTTTTTATATAATCATTTTGAATTTTAGTAATAAAGACATGTTCTAATGATTTATATTTAAACTATACCTCCAGGTGGTCAAGATAGTCTTTAATATTGTACTTATATTTTACAAGATCACACTTGTGATTTACGGTTTTCCATTGTTTGCAATGAATAAAATCTATGGTATTTTTTTATAAAATAATTCTCCAAGATATCTAAAATACTTGCCATTAAGGATATTTCGAGTATTTATTAAAAAAACATTTTTCACCAGGTCCTTTACACGTCATTTTAATTAGAATATTTCTTGCTGTTTGAGGTAACTCTTCTTCATACTTGATCTTCATTCTTCGTTGTCATTTTATAGCCTGCTATAAAATGACAACGTACCAAAATCAAATAAATAATGTTGGATTTTGGTGGTGAATACAAATGCAAACATTGGGAATACCTTTAAATTTATTGACTAAAATACACTGATCAGGTCGCAATGTTCAAAAACATATGAACCCCAGACGAAACGTAAGTCCAATTTCAACACAGTGTTTTTCAAAGATGCTGTAGACTTGTTTTAAATTGAACATAAGTTTGAATTTTAACATTGTTTTCATTATCTTTTTACACTATTCTTGTATCGTTGGCTTCTTGACATGGTCACCTTATATCATCTTGTAAATAAAATGATTTACAATCACTTTTTATTTCTTCACTTATTGTAGATGTTTTACTTCATGAGAATGAATATGATAATATTCCTTCCTGTTCATGAATTTTTCCTCTTTGTACAAAATAAAACGAACAATTAATATCTCTTTCTATTTTACAGACTGTGATGGATCTCCTGGCCGTTTGCCGGAGCTCGTCGTTACTAACGGCCCAAGAGTATGGCTTGCGACCTCGGAAAATTCACTACTTGTATTCGGTACGGAGAGGGGAGAGAGAGAGGTAGGTGACACTTGCCGGCTCAGCATGCCTCGAGCCACAGAGTAGAGCAATTGATTTTCGGTTTGTTTTGATTTTGATTTGTGCCTGATTTCTGAGCCGGTGAGTCAACCTAAATATAATATCTCTCTCCCTCCGTGCAATTTTTTTTATTATTTATATTATTTGCGTGCGTTCAGCCTCGCTCGGATCGCCTGGTTAATTTACCAGAGCTTGGCGACGGCCGTTATCTTTTTGTTAGTGTGCGGATTGTAACTGTCGCCGATTTGTCTATTTTTTCGCATTTATTCGCGCCTCACTATTTTCATTCATGTAGCCGTCAATAAATTTCTGTTGTTTATATCTAAATTGTTGTTTATGAGCGTTTTCTTTTATTTAACGCCTGCCTGCTCACCTGTCCTTGACCTTTCAAGGTCAGTAGTTACCTGACGCGTGTTATCCCGTAATTACGCCTCTTACCTTCCCCTTTTCATTTTTTTTAGCAATATTGTTCGCGGTTTGTAGGTTTCAGCGCGATTGAGGAAGCTTTCCCCTCATAGAAAGGTAAGGTTTTCCCTCCTCTAGCGTATTTAGAGTTTTCGCGTTGAAAGACACTAACAGACAGTGAAATCGCAATTAATATATGTAACTTTTTTGAATTGATAGTAGCTTTTTCATACACAGCTTTCAGATCTTTATAAAATCCACTTTTTTTATAAATTCATCTTAATTACTGTCTATATAGTTATATTTTCTCACAAGTAACTATCAGGTATTCCAAAATCTAATTCATTTCTCCGATTTCAAAAAACCAAGCAATGGATTTAAACGATCGAATATTATATTTTTACGTTAATTTTCGTCGATCAAAAATTCTTCATTATATTGTAAGTGACGGATATCTTCATCTTCATTGTCATCTGAGTCAAAACTGTCTTCATTGTTCTGATTAATAGAATCTTCAGAACCACTATTTTCTTAATTTGTATGTCGTAAATTTTGTCACTGCAGTCAGAAACTTCATTTGGATGTTTGATGTAATAGTATCTCAAAATGTACCACATAATTATCCTGAATTTCTGTGGAAACATAGAGCAAAGATTCTCGATGACTTCCATGTTTATACACTTGCTACTGGCATGATTATATAATTATCGTTAAAATTGAATTGAAGTAATTTTACAAAATCTATGGTATAATAAGAAATTTTACTTTGACTATTAAATTGCCCGACTGAGGGAAAAAATTCCTAATTTATATAATTTTTGAAGCACAAGTAATGTCAATAAATACAATTTTAAAATACTACTTAACAAACTAAAATATTTAAAAGAGGAAATAAATATTTTTGAACTCATTAACATAATTATTGCTCGCATTAATTTGCTTAAGTGTAGCGTATTTTCGTTAAATATTATTGTCAAAAATGTTAGTCCTACGTACCACTATTTAAAGAAAGAAAGTTTAGCTAATAAATATACTAACACATAGAACTAAACTATCTGGAAAAGTTTCGGGAGAGTGGAACGCATCTATTAGTCCAATCTACCAGTTGAGTGCCGTAGGCAGCACTTCTGCAAGGTCATGACCAAGGAATCGATTGCAACAAATTTTTTCAAATAAAATTTTATTTTTGTAATATAGATAGCAAATGTTTATTTTAATTGTTTATAATTTTTTTATTAACAAATATATTTTTATGACATATATATTCTCAAAATACAATCTTTTCCAGGTATTTTGAAAACAAAAATTAATCATATCCAATAAATATTTTTCGCTTCATAACAGTTGAAAAACAAAATTTTTTTAAATAATTTATAACTTCTCAATTAATTAATATTTTAGCAACAAACTTGGCATAAGTGATGTCCTCTATATAAATATTTGATGTGCCAAATATAAAAAAAAGTCGAAAAACTTGATCCGATTTGCCTTAAAACTAAATAAAATATGCAATAAAAAAAAATTATATATATGTTTTGTCTAGAAGATATAAACATTTTTGTTAAATAAATATCTCAAAACTGGGTTTTTTCCAATTCTTGCACCGACGCAATTCTGAAGGTTTTATCTTTAAAAATCATTAATAAAATCTAACTGTCCGCCATTAGGCAATCAGTAACAGTAGGAGAAACAAGACGCTGCGGTCGGTGGCATGCGCGGGCCGAGTGGAGTAATTAGATTCGACTTTTCAAGTCAACTTAGCCATAATGCTATATTGTCACAAACTTATATAATGACCTTGTGTGTCAGGTAATATGATTTTAGCATATTCCATACAAATTCTAATGGTCAAACAATACTTTTTTTCTGTGTTTAATATAGTATGGTAGGATCGTAAAAAAGCAATCAGAAATACTTTTTATTTCAAACTCAGATTAATGGGGAAGTCTTTGCCATTTTAATTCTGCTGTTTTATCATCATTCACGGGAATGAAGCTGTGAAATGTTTGAGTCTTGCTCATTGCTTTGGCTTTTCCAAATCTACTTTGTAATTTAGTTTGAATATTTACATACAAGCATTTCGAGCAAGTCTTTTTAATTCTCCTCCAATAACGTCACGTACATTTTGCCCAGAAAACTCGAAAAAAAATTCCACTCAGCCTTAATCGAATAGTGGATGAAATTGATAAAATTAGATTTATTTTTATACTGTGATACTGCTCTATCGGAAGTGTAAATAATTTTATCAACGGAATCTCCATATTTACGCGTTAAATATTTGATTAATTTTTCGTTGAAATAAGGGAAAAGCGTATTTGTCATGTTTTAAGATTTCGTAAATAATTATCAAACTTTCTTGTACAATTTCTCTATCAATGTTTGTATATAGTGAAAATGGATAAACCAAGATCAGATAGTTATCTGATCTCGGCTATAATAAACTGCTTAGATTGAATCTTCGAATTTAGTAATATAATTTTCCTAAAAGTCAAGATTAGCAATAATTTCATATGCATTTAAGTTTGCTCTACAACTCTTCACATATTTAGTCTGGTAGGTTGCAATATGGTGATGTACGTCACATGAACATATGAAAAATAATGTTAGTTCGTATACAAATGTATCTCTTGATTCTATTACATTGGTTAATATGAATCTTAAGTCCAAATGATATCCTTCTTTAGCGATTATCTTTTTCCACTGTTTGAATTTAATTTCAGTAATAAAATTCTCTATGAAATAATTCAATTTATTGCCCATACAACTGAAGGCCGAACAATCCCAATACACCACTATAAACAATTATATCGGCACTCTTCGAGCATATCTAGATGTAACATTTATTGAAAAATATCACATATTCTAATGGAATAGGTGCATCACCTTTCATTTTCATTTTCGCTCCGTCTATTCTTAACTTCATATTTTGATAGTAAATACAGGCGCAAACGATATATAACCCTTTTAAATAATTTACTAGAATACATTCTTTCGGATGAAGATGACAAAATGTAGAGAAACCAATTTTCATATCAGAAGACTGTATCTGAAGGAGGGCGTAAACTTCATTCAAGTTATATAGTAATAAACGGTTTTGCACTTTTTATGCTCTCCACTTTTTCTTGCGATTGTAAAATCTTTCTAGCTTGGGAAATCTCTACTTATATCGTTTTAACAATAAAATTCTTCAGTATTTTTTATTACTTCTAACGTTATTTTATGAACTCTGGTACGGGATATACGATATGATAAGATACCTTCCTTTTTTATTTAATTTTCTTGCCGTCAAAGTCGTGTAGAAAATACAACCAATTTTAGACTGTATTTTATTAATACTCATAGAAGGTGGAAGAACTGATAATACACGTAATTTGTCGGCTTGATCTTTTGTTTTTTTAATTTTTTTTATCTCTACAATTAAAGATGACTTATATTTTTATTTAACTTCACTTTGTTCTCTGTTATAGAATTTTAATAATAAAAGTTTTAAATTATTTGCCAAAACATCAATTTTTTTTGAAACCATATGTGATTTTTTAAGATCTGCAGAATTAGGCAAAATAACTGTAATTGAGAACAATTCGATTAAGGTATTCATAATATATTTGTTTTGTTTGATATCTTAAAGCTGAAACTCTTCATCAATTTCTGGTGTTTCAATAAATTTACCTCGAGTATCTTTTTCGAAACAAATAACAGATTCTGAATCCATCCTTTCGATATTTATGGCTTCTATCCTTGAATAGCTTTGTGAATCATTTGTATCAATTTCCATACAATCTTTCGCTTGATAATTTGTTTTATGGTTCGAATCAACGAAGCACTCGTCAATTTATCTTTTTTGATTAACATATTCATTGATGGATTTTGCTGTTTTACCATGGTTCTTTTGATTTGCTTTTATTCGGTGACATTTTATTTCACAAGATAGACATACGCGATCTTCTTCACTAAAGTAAACACTGAATGTTAATAGAATACGTTTTAGCATTTTGTCAAATCGACCATCACGATAGTTATGAGATCCAAAAAAGTTTTTACACACGTTAAGTCTACCATCTTTTGCGTTATTTTTTTGCTTGCAAAAAACATTTAAATTTTAGTGGACACTTTTTTCAATTTAATTATTATTCAATTAACAATTCAAATAAGGGTATTACTATGAATCTCAACTAAAATCTTTAGTAAAACTAGTTTACAATTTGCGATATAAACTCTTCAGAAGTTTGAAGACATTTAAAGAGAAATTATAGATAAATTTAGAGTACAAGGTGGTGTGAACAATGCAAAGAGAAAAAGCCACGCCACTCGGCCTTCTCCGACGCGCGTGCTCATGTCACTATGGGGTCTTAAACCCTATTAAACACAGAATAAAAGTATTGTTTGACCATTAGAATTTGTATGGAATATGCTAAAATCATATTACCTGACACACAAGGTCATTATATAAGTTTGTGACAATATAGCATTATGGCTAAGTTGACTTGAAAAGTCGAATCTAATTACTCCACTCGGCCCGCGCATGCCACCGACCGCAGCGTCTTGTTTCTCCTACTGTTACTGATTGCCTAATGGCGGACAGTTAGATTTTATTAATGATTTTTAAAGATAAAACCTTCAGAATTGCGTCGGTGCAAGAATTGGAAAAACCCCAGTTTTGAGATATTTATTTAACAAAAATGTTTATATCTTCTAGACAAAACATATATATAATTTTTTTTTATTGTATATTTTATTTAGTTTTAAGGCAAATCGGATCAAGTTTTTCGACTTTTTTTTATATTTGGCACATCAAATATTTATATAGAGGACATCACTTATGCCAAGTTTGTTGCTAAAATATTAATTAATTAAAAAATATATTACTTTTTCTTATTGCATAATTTTATAATATAAGATTTTTTGCATTTTTAATAAAAAATAAATCCCCACATTTTTACTAATTTCGAGATATGGGTTTTTGAATACATTTTATCACTGTTATTTTTTAGTTAATAATTTTTGTCCTAATTAATATTTTAACATCAAAATTTGGAATGATATTTACTCTAGAGCCATTAAAATAGCTATGAATCACCTATATCTAAACATTGTCTAGTAGAATAGCCGTCTCAAACAAAAGATAAAAACGTATTCATTTCCTGATTGTCCGGTAATCTTACGCTCATATAAAAATAAGTAAATGTTGTTAATGTATTTCATACCCATAAGGGACGATGGCTCATTCATATTTATGACACCACAATATAAGAACATCTCGCAGAAGTTCTGTCATTCTAAATAAAGATTCACTAAAACTACGTATATCTTTATATCATCTGTCTATTCCAACATTACGGTTCCGTCAAGTACCATGAGCGTATCAAATTCAACCATCGCTACTATAACGCACAACATTTTTAACTATGTAACTATAATAAATTTTGTCCAGAATGATAGATGACATTCCTACGTCCAAATTCAATTCTACATTTGTGCTATATAAAATTTGTATTTTCTTATTATAGGAAAAAAAAGCTTACCAGTTGCAATGTTCAATGATGCATCTTCAAATTACAATCTAATGAAGATACATTTTTAAAAAATACTAAATCATTTATTTAAAATGAATCACCAATAGGTCCAAGACATTCCTCCAATCGACTCCTTAGACAATTTTTATATAATAATCCGTGGTAAAATATGTGTGATATTGAATAGAGGCTGGGTAAAGTCATACCTAGTATATTATTTACTTATTGTACTATAGCAGAGCCTACGAAAACTGAAAAATATTATCATCACTACTAAGCATGGCGTATCAATTATAATGTCCACTGCTGTTAAACACGTGATCGAATAAACTTAGAATTTTATGAGATAATGAACCTCTATCGCTTATGCCTAGCTTCTGACGTTATCTGTTTACAATGACTGTTTATAATTTCAGAAGCATACGAAAAGTCTAAACCTAACCACTTCATTATGAAAGGCCTCATAGAAAAACCATACCCACCGATAAGCAAGCTAGTTTCTCCGAAAACTCATATAATGGACCCTTCTGATGCTATGCCATAGCCATATGCTAACGAAATTTTTTAGATGCGTAAAGTCGTAGAAATGATCCTTTCCGGCTGCGGCCAAAATCACGCAACGTATATTGATGTAAGATATCCGCTACACTTTTGTATAAAGCAACAATATTAATAATTGTAACTGCGATTGTTTATTGTTTATCAACACAAATTGCAATATACTTTTTATATTTGTAACTATCATAATCTGTCTTTTAGAGTCCACGGAACATAAACGAGAAACCGAAACCACAAATTAATATTTATCGTAATGTCGGCAATGTTAAAATAATAATATTAAGTCGCCAAACTGTACACCATAGAGATCTCTCTCCTGTCGATTTCACTCGCTAAAACTATTCAATTAATTAGTTAAACAATTAATTTCAATTAATATTTTCTCGAAAACAATACTACGTATGACATCTCTTAAACGAAGATTGTACCATTTTTCTATCGGCCCACGATAAGGTTCCTCCAATTAGGCTAACAAAGGAAATCATCTGTTTCTTCCCTTACCATTCCCTTCAATCCACCAACTATCCTGCTAGCATAAATCTAAAAAATAAACCGATTGATTTTCCGGTTATTAAAGGTAAAACTCTACGACCAAAAATATACTTTTAATTTAAATAGTTTTGTAATATCTTCCGAATGTTACACAATGCCAGCTTAAGTTATAAGATATTTATTCCTATAAATATAAAAATATAAAGGAATTAAGCGCAAAAAGAATATTATATTATTTAGTGCATACTATTAAAAATCTACGAACAAGTTTTAAATAACTATCCGAGTCAAAATTAGTGTACTTTTTAAAAATCTTATGGACATTTTTATAAAATAATATAAAAATAATTGTGTGAAAAATATAAATTCGAGGAAAAACTCGAAAAAATGAAGAGATTGTTCGGGAGAGAACGCGTTCTTACAAAAGCCTAGTCTGTTTTTTGCTCCTAGTTTGAACATGCGCGAGCACGATGGAACGAACTCATGGCTGTGATGCCAGATCTCGCGTGTCACGTGAAACGTATAGATCACCATACGGGAAGGGTTGACTGAACAGTTGACCTTAGGTCGGTAGACAGAAGGGTGAGAAAACGAGAAGGAGATAGAGAAAGACGAATTAGGGTGCGCCATTGTAAGGTCCAAGATGAATAGATATCAAATAAACCAGGAAAAGGAGAAAAAGAGGAAGAAGATAAGTGTTGCCCTTCGAAAAAGGAAAAGAGATTACTCTAGCTCTAGCTCTCACGGGGCAAGTAGCGTTTAGAAAAGCAAATATCGTAATCCTGTTATTTTTAAAATATTGTAAGCGTTTTCATGCTTTATAAATTGTGAAAATTGCGGAATTACGAAATTAAATGACATAAATATTTTATAAACATGAAATAGTTGATTATTTTACTGTAATTTCCTTATATCTTCTGGGCAATAACAATCAAATGGATAAACATGTATCATCAATTTGGTATATTATATTTGATCACTAATCATTTTTCGTGAATATATATTAACTATACATTGACTGTAATAAGACTAAAAAATTGATTTCTCATAAAGCACGAATATTTTCTAAAACAATATGAAATATTGTACTCCATCTAATTATGGTTAAATTATTAATATTTGCGTAACTCAGGTTTGTCTTATACTAATATCAATTCCTCTTATAAAATAATACTATTATACATGACCTATAACATATGAGTTATAGAATAGAACTATATAGAAAATTTTCGGGATAAAGTTGACATTTCTATCGGTTTCGTCGTCTGCCAGAGCACTGCAGATAGTATATTTTTGCACATTTGTTACAAAACCTTTATTGATCATAAAAAAAATGTTATTATGGATTATACAATATTATCCATGAAATCGATTGCAATTCGTATTTTTCAAATAAAAGTTCCTTCTTTTAACGAAAATCGTAAAAATTTATTTTAAATATTTAATATTTGTTTATCAATTAATTCACTCTTATTATTCGTATAAATTCTTAAAGGACAATCTTTTCCACGTATTTGAAAAAAGGATTATTCAGATCTAATTAATAGTTTTCGAGTTATGACATTTCAAAAACATGCATATTTTTTCAATTGTTTATAATATTTTAATTAATTAATATTCTAGTGTAAATTTAGTGCAAGTAATGACCTTTATATTGTCATTTGATTTACAAAACAAAAAACGAGACTGACCCGATTATATCTAAAATTTGTTTTCTGTCATGTAACGATGACATATATGCAATTTTGGGTAAAACGACAACATTAAAGTAGTACTATAACTAGATAGTACTAGAATAGCATGGGCTCAAAAATTGGAAAAGATTGACACGATTTATGGTAACAATACTGACTTAACAGTCGATCATGACGTATAAGTGGTAATATGGGAATTGTATGAAGTTTCATTTATGTGATGTTTGGTTTTTGTAATAAAATAGAACATATATATATATACTTACTCGAGATCTAGGTCTAGAAAAACCACCTTCAGTATAACTACTTTTTTGAGGAAACTGAAACAAAAAGATTTAAACGTAATGGATGTAGACAATATCATCTTTTTTTTCAGTTAATTATTTTTATTAATTTGATTATATATAGAACAATAAACTTAGTAATTTGTATTATGTAACGTCAGAAAGAAATGACAGAATTTTTAATTATTAAAGTGTATTTTGGTTCTATAGTTTTACGAGGGTAGTCCCGAAAACTTTTGACTTGACGTACAGATGGTGATTTCTTTATTAAGAATCATAGAAAGTACCAATCTTAAATTGAAATATTTTTATAACTTGTCTCAATATTTCAATTCTATGTAATGTCGAGAGACATTCGCAGTTAAGGTTATGCTTTTCGCCCTAAGATTTTTGTCTTCTTGACCGGAAAGCATAAATGTCTTTTGTGGAAACACGTTGGCGCGATTACTTATAATCCTAGTGAATTTTATATTTTATTGCCCCTTTAATAGTACAACATTCACTCTTTTTCCCAACACTTTTGGGAAAGATATTACATTTTTTCTAAGGCCAGTTGAGACTAACATACAAGGGCAGGTTCAGTAGCGTGGAATTAGAAAATAGGTGGCGGATAGATCGTGAGCTAAGAGGAGTATTTTTTTCTTATTTAATAATGATTTTTATTTTTATTTACTCTTTACAGTTTTCGGAGGAAGTTACTCGATTAGAAGACATGCTCTGATTAATAAATTTTAAAAAACACCATGTGAAGCTTTTCATGATCAAATTACTTCATTACGTTCTAATAGGGATCATCGCACTACTTGTGTGTAACCGAGATTTCTAATCTAAACACGTTAGACAGGTGTTCTACATCGTTCATATCGTCAAGGTTAAATATTATTTTTATCTTTTTTTGTCTATTGACTTTTGTTTTCTTTTATTTATTGTTTATAAATCATGTCTTCCGCTGTCATATTTCTGATTTTTAAACTTAATAACATTTACTTTCGTTCATTTTTACTTTCTTTTGTAATTCATTCCTATTTGTTTAAATTATTGAAGTATTATACACACGACTATATCTATATTTAGTAGTGACGTCACACATCATAAATGCTAACAATTTGAATATTATATCGATTTTGTCACCTAGTAAAAGTGGCAACGAATGATTGTCCATTGGCGTGGGTGATCTTTCATCATCTATTTACAAAAATACTAGCAAAGAAATATCATTCGACTATGTATACTGAGATGATCGAAACAAGCTTGTCGATCAATTGAGATTACTCACATCCAAACACTGAATTTCTGCTCACAAATTTAGTCATAATAATGAAATTCATTCGATCGTCGAGAACTTTCAAAATGGTGTTTATATATTTTGAGAAATAATATTTATAGTATCAGAATTAAAATGAATATCGATATATTTGATCATGGGTTGAGCATAAAAGAGGGTTCTCATGGTCCTTTCTGCGTAGGGTACAAAAGATGGTCATTTGATACAGATAATAATAGTATTTATAATGTTGCTCATTCTGTTTGTACTAATGACATAGTAAATCTAGACTTTTTTATTTAATTTCATGATGTCAAGAATAATAATATTAAAGTTATCATGAGTTATGAAAATCATCACAGATTTGGAGATTACTATAGAAGAAAAGATATCTATCGTACATTAAAAAATAATGAGTGAAAATTTAATTAAGATGCTTACCTTTATCTTTAACTATATCCATTTTTCAATAACTCGTACTAGCCTTTTGGGAAAAATTCGAATTAATTCCATTTGTTTCAACTATTATTTTTAATTCGTTCCCTGTGTTCTAAAAATATCGTATCCCATTTTAAATTTCGCAGAAAAATTTATCGAAAGCGAAAAATATTTCATATAGAAATTATTGGACTATGAGGGAGGCATGCTATAGTATCCTTTCCTATAACCTTAAATGTGACATTTTGAAGGTTGTTTTAATGTTAACATTTCTATTTCAAATGGTAACGTCTATTTGTTACCATACATTTTCAAAGAGCAAAAGGTTGTATGTTCACATGGTGTTTTATAATAATTTTTTTGACTCGACCTGATAGAC
Source organism: Chouioia cunea (assembly GCA_030064505.1). Classification (NCBI taxonomy): domain Eukaryota; kingdom Metazoa; phylum Arthropoda; class Insecta; order Hymenoptera; family Eulophidae; genus Chouioia; species Chouioia cunea. Next base: position 20,430,091 of record JAOPFQ010000001.1, read on the forward strand.
TGAAAAATTTATCGAATTGCCTTTCCATTGATTTTTTGAGGTATTATAATAGAAAATTAATAAAGCGATAATTATGAGCAAACATGTTAATTTAAAATTGGGATTTCATCTAACTTTAGGCAAGATTATTACAAGTGACTTAACAAAGGTATAAAAAACCTAGTATTCGTCTAGGAAAAACCCGATGTCATACCACAATTTGCAACATACATATTGAATTGGAATTTTAAATCATTGCTGCATAATGATGTAATAGAGATTTACTGGTAACAAAATAACTAGATTGCTCTCTTACCTACGAATACACGTAGTAGCCACAGACCTTATGTGGGGAATATCACCTCGCGAAACCATAAAGGATAACCTCAATGTCTCGAGAACGATATTCACCTTACCTCGGTGTAAATGCTAGGCGTAGAAGGCACATTAAAAGTGACCTTTCGGGAAACGTGCAGGACGTTTCCCACTGCAACCGCGTAAAATCGGATTGAGTCCAACGTTGGGACACGTAACATCATTTCTATTTAGGCACAACACTACATGATAACAACAAGGAATGGGGGCACAAATGATCACCCATGAATGAAAAGCCGAGAACTAGAATGGCCGAGACTGCACCTTAGCGAGGTGCTTATTTGCGTTCTAAATCGCAGACTGGTTACTCAATTTTTATTTTCAGACATATCTTCTAAGTTTCTCCCTCTTAACTGATCCTTAGGAAGTGGAGAAAGTGACCACTTAGCCTGATCGGGTATGCTCGAATTAGTTGCTGGTGGTAACAGGACACGTATGGAGATCCTACTTAGTTGATTGTGATGTTAACAAAGTCTGATTTTCAAGTTCTCTATACATGTGTATGCCTTGGGGAACGTGGGTAATACTATTTCTTAAGTAATTGGCCAATTTATGTGAACTTAAATCTTCTTCGAGGTTTTTCTCAATGAAAATGTTCTAGTTTTTCTGTTTTAGTTACTGAATACTATAATATTATTAATACCGGTTAATGACCATATGTTAAGTGTACACAATATGATGCTTCAAAATAATTTTTACCTATACCCTTTACAATTTCAAAGTCAATCAAGTCTGTCAGTTTATTTATATATATGTTGGTATGTTGGTTCTCAACTGAATGTTAAAATGTAATCACTTTTTTTTAATACTTCAAAGTAGTTTGCCTCGATGGATTAGAGTTAATCGTTTTGATCCTCACCATGGGTACTCTACAGTAAAATCATTTCCTGATAAAATCAGTTTCCTGAAATGTTGAGCGTGTGACGTCCGTTGATACTAAGCACGTGGTAGAAATAAATTTTAGTTTCTATGAAGTTATCAACCTCTATAGTTTATTTTCCGGTATCACATGTTTACTGCGACTGTTTATAATTCTCGAGCGTGAGAAAAGACTAAATAGAACCACTCGCTTATGAAAAGTCTCACGGAAAAACCATACCCTCCGATAAGCAAGCTAGTTTTCTCCGAAAACTAATAAAACGGACCCCCTTGACGACGCGCCATGGTCCCGCGCTAACGAAAATTCCCAGACGCCTAGAGTCGTAAAAATTATCTTTCCGGCTGCGACTAAAATCACGCAACGCATATTGATGCCACATCTGCTAGACATATGTATAAACTAATAACATTAACAATATTCACTACTGTTTATCAACATTGTAAACCGTCGTTATATTTGTAATAATAATAAACTAAATCTCCTAAGGCCCATAGACGAAGCAAGAAACTACGACTAAATAAGCCGACATTTGTTGTAGTCTCGCTACTATTTTTGTAATAAACTTAAGTCAATAGATTGTAAACAATGGATATCTCTCTCTCTCCTGTCAAATTCGCCCGTTAGAATTATTCAATTAATTAGCTAACTATTAAATACAATTAAATTTTCCCCAAACGATACTGTACGCGACATCTATTAAAAGAAGAATGTACCGTTTTTTCATCCGTCCACGCCAAGATTCTTCCAATTAGGCTAAATAGGGAAATCATCCTTTCTCTCATTGGCCTAATAGGAAAAGGGCCCGCCTCAAAGGGACCCGGAAAACACTAAGAGTAGGGCAGCGCGACGAGGGCTATAAAATGGCCCGCGCGCAGTTGTACAGACAGTTCGAATCCAGCCTCAAAATTAAATCCAACTCTGACTTGTAAGGGAGAGAGATCATCTAAAAAGTAGTAAGTCAAACAATCAAATATCATACTTCGAACTCACTCTATTTCTTCTCTATCGCTTGTAGTAACATAATTAGCTTTTCCATCGAATGTAGATTAGGTGCTTGTCAAACCGAGTACTATCTACATTCAAAATAATTCCTTCAAACCAAATCCTGGCTAAGGTCTCTCTGGCGTGCGCCTGTTATTGTGCAGTACGAGAGAATCGCCTTACCATTTCCTTCATTCCACAACCTATCCCGAGTAGGATAAATTACGTAACTAGACCAATTTATTTCCCGGTTATTAGAGGTAACACTCTACGACCAAAAATACACTCTGTAATAAATCTAGTCTGTAATATCCATTGGACGTTACATACTAAATTTTTGGGAGCTCGTCCGGGATGTAAGAGTGAATCAATTTGTCTAATTACAATTTTTAGAACGCTGTATCTTTTCTCTTCACTATTCTTCTCTCTCAATATTCGAACTCATCGACATCTCAGTCTCAAGTCATCAATTTTAACAAAATTTTTTAAAGTTGATTATTCCAACTCTTGCACATAAAAAAATATAATATTTTTTATATATTTATGTGTCTTTCAAAAATAATTTTCTAATTCGAACATATACCAAAAAGAGTATATGTTATCTTATTCAATACATATATCAGAAAGAATATATGTTCTCTAATTCAAACATATACCAAAAAGAGTATATGTTATCTTATTCAATACATATATCAGAAAGAATATATGTCCTCTAATTCAAACATATACCAAAAAGAGTATATGTTATCTTATTCAATACATATATCAGAAAGAATATATGTCCTCTAATTCAAACATATACCAAAAAGAGTATATGTTATCTTATTCAATACATATATCAGAAAGAATATATGTCCTCTAATTCAAACATATACCAAAAAGAGTATATGCCATCTCATTCAATACATATATCGAAAGGAATATATGCTTCCTAATTCATACTAACAAACAAAAACAAAAAAAACGTATCTCCAATGTTTAAACTAGAACGTCAAAAAAAAAAGGTAGTGAATTCTCAATCTGTAGGACAATTAGTTAATTTCGCTTCACTTTTTGTGTGTCAGTGGAAAGCAACAGAGTTCGTCCCCATCGGCGAAACCGATTCACTAAGGCTCAACGGATCCGACGAAAGGCTAAACTCTTAAGGCAAGCCAGAAAAGTACCGGAAGCGGCCAAAGAGATAATAACCACGGAACCTTATATCCCTGAATTTGTTGATTCTCAGAACACGAAAGACTTTCCACATTATACTCCAACGCAATCGCCAAAGTTCACAGATCTATCCTTAGACCAAAAGATAGAAATCGTATCCGAACAGATCTGTGAACACGCGAAGTGGAAAGGGAGTTGTCACAAGTGCCTCTCCGTATTTTTTAATAACCATCGAATCAAAATCACGCGCGAAAAATAACCATAAAAATTGTAAATTCACACACCAAACTAAGTACAATAAAAGGGAAAAGAAAAAAGGAACGACTACTTCTCCTTTTTTTTTACTAAATAATAAACCATTTTTACCTTCCAACCCCTTTATACTCTCAAAAAAAGAAAAAAAAATTTTCTAGCGAGTCTTAATAAAAGGCCCTCGCCAAGAAAAAAAAAGAAAGATTTTTCATGAGTCAGGACAAACGTATTACTAGAAAACAGACTGACCACGATCCAGAATTAAGAAGAGAATTAGAAGAAACACTCTCCCTCAGCAAACGGATTGGCATACGCACTCGAACCAGTACTCCGCTCCAATCGGACAGTGAATCCGAAGATCATACCTTTGCCTCGTTAAGAGACGATACCAACGATCCTAACCTTCCATCAACCAGCGAAGTAACGATTCAAGAAGCTCAAGGACACCTGCCACGAAAAGAACAAAAACCTCGATTGACAGGAACGACGGATAAACCTATTATTACCATGGCGACACCAGGCCAAATGGTTACTCTAAAAGATGCTTTACGCATCGTACCAGAGTTCAATGGATCCAATATACCATTGACTCAGTTCTTAGATGCTTGCGACGAAGCACTCGTCATGATTCCTGCAGAATCGGAAGGAAATCTAGCCAAGCTATTGCGTGCAAATATCTCAGGCGAAGCCCGAGAGGCCATTACGGGTAAAAATGCTGAGACTATTGAGGAATTGAAAAATTTCCTCAAACATTTATACTCGCAAACTAAAACCATTCACCAACTATTAGGCGACTTAGCCAATGAATACCAACGAGATAACGAGAGTGTACTGGCTTACGCCAACAGGATACGTAACATCTCTAGAAGAGTCCTAGAATCTCATAAACTAAAAAACAATAACAGAGTAGAAGAAACTTTCAAAACTACTCTACAACTAACCTTGAAAGAATGCTTTAAGAACGGACTTAAAGCTGAAATCGAGCAAAGATTAACGGACGGCGATGATATAAACGACGTCGTACTGAATGCGATAAAGATAGAAAAGCAACTAGCAGCTCGTCGTGCCCTAAGAAAGGAGCTTAGCGATGTAAAAATGCTAACTCCTGGAACAAAAAAAATCCATATATGCCAATTTTGCAACAAACCCGGTCACGAACAAAAAGATTGCCGCTTACAAACAAAAAACTTTTGCAAAAGCTGTCAAAGGCCAGGCCACGATACCTCTCAATGCAGAAGGTTATTAAAATGTCAGATTTGTTCAAGAATCGGTCACACAGCCAAAACATGTAGATCGTTGCCTTCAAATCAGAACCTAGTTTCGTGCCAAGTGTGCAATAAGCTCGGTCATACTGCAAACAACTGTTTCAAGCTCAACCCTCGACAAGGACGTAATGCTCAAGTCCACGTTTGCCAATTATGCAACTTACCTGGTCATTTAGCGGATACATGCCGTACCCAAAATTCAAAAGGCCTCAATCGCGATGAAATAATTTGTCATTATTGCAAGAAAAGCGGACATACCTTTGAACAATGCAGAAAACGTGAATATTACAATGCAAAAAAAGCTCAGGCTTTTCAGGGAGCGAGCGCAGCCCAGGAGAGCCAAAAGAGTCCAGAGCGCTCATCCAACGAAGCAAGAATCAATGCTTTGTTGAGCGAATTAATACCAATGGAATAGGAACCGTTTTACCTCATATACTACTCAAATTCAGCGATCAACAATCTAATAACTTATTTTTGTTAGACAGTGGCTCCGAAGTCAACGTAATCAAGCTGTATCTCTTAGGAGAAGAAGGATTGCTGAAAGCTGCTTCCCATCACTACTTAACAGGAATAGACTCCGTCCCCATTCCGACTATAGGCTACGTAAGGATGAAATTCTTGAACGTATTGACAGACTTTCTTGTTGTTCACAATGATTTCCCAATACCATACGACGGCATCCTAGGATCACAATTTCTCTCCCAAAGTAAAGCAAAAATAGATTACGGAAATAAGCTCCTAACTATCCGTGAATATAAAATTAATCTCCACTTTGACCCCGATCCAACTCCAATAATCGCAAACGCGCTTTTAACTAATATAGAATCACACTTGCCTACAATAACTATAAATCATCCAAATTTGAAAAGCTCCACTGAGTTCCTGGTAGATTCTGGCGCAGAAGGCTGTTTAATTAAAAAATCAGCTTTATCCCCAGAATGTATCATAAACCAAAACAACAAGAGAATTATTAGAGGAATCAGCGGACAACCTATCACAACCCTCGGTAATGTCGAATTACGAATAATGGGACAACATGCAAATCTCCACGTGGTTCCCGATGACTTCGAAATTACTTTCGAAGGAATTCTGGGATCCGATTATTTCTATCGCAGCAATTGCTTGATCAATTACGAAACATTATCTATGCATATTAATGAAAAAACTATTCCTTTCGTCCTCACTAAAATTCCTGCACAACCAGAAAAAGCTCCAACAGAAATGAACGAAATTGACAACATTTCCGAAGCTTCGCTCATAGTAAATCTACCAAGTATAAATAACCTTTGTGGTCTTAAAACGGAAGAAAAAGACGACATAGAGCTTAACTTTATTGACACTGAAACTGATTTCGAAAAATACCAAAGAACCAATGAGCTTGACAACCCATACTATTATATTATATCGTCCACTTTGTTTTCTTCTGATTTAGACACGCCCGTAGACTCGGAAATTTACCAGTATGAGACAATAGGAGAAAATATAAATCGCCCCGAAATTCATTTTCACACTACCAAACTTGACCAGTTGATCCATACGGACCATCTCGACGAAACAGAGAAAGAACATGTCATAAACCTCGTCAATAGACATCAAAAAGCTTTTCACCTCCCCGGAGAAGAGCTACCTGGAACAAACGTAGTCATGCACAGAATCATTACTACTGACGAAGAACCGATAAACTCCAGGCAATATAAATTCCCTCATGCTCTTAAGGGCGAGATTGATAGACAAGTCCAAGAAATGTTGAGAAATGGAATAATTAAAAAATCAGAATCTCCATACAATATTCCCATATGGATCGTCCCTAAAAAACCTGATTCCAAAGGCAATCCCAGATGGCGAGTAGTCCTCGATTTTCGTGAATTAAACGAAAAAACCATCAGTGACGCTTATCCCTTACCGAATATCACTGAAATCTTTGATCAGGTCGGAGGTGCTAAATATTATTCAGTATTAGATCTATCCTCAGGTTTGCATCAAGTAAAAATGGATCCTAGAGATTCGCACAAAACCGCCTTTAGTACTCCTTTTGGCCATTACGAGTTCGTAAGAATGCCATTCGGATTAAAAAATGCTCCAGCCACCTTCCAACGTCTCATGAACGATGTGCTTAGAGGCTTGCAAGGCCAAATTCTCTTTGTCTATCTTGACGACATCGTAATCTATGCAAATTCATTACAAGAACACGAAGAAAAAATGGTAAAGCTCTTCGAAATCCTTATTAAAAACAAACTAAAGCTACAAATCGACAAATGCGAATTTTTAAAACGCGAAGTCTCTTACTTGGGCCACATTCTGAGTGAAAAAGGATTAAGCCCTGACCCTAATAAAATAAAAGCCGTAAAAGGTTTTCCAAAACCGACCAACGTTAAAGGCATCCGGCAAATCTTAGGACTTGCAGGATATTACCGACGTTTTATAAAAGATTTCGCCAAAATTGCTAAACCATTAACTAAATTGCTAGAAAAAGATGCACCATTCGTTTGGACTGACAAAACTGAAGAAGCTTTTGTCAAGCTAAAAACTCAACTCTGTGAAGCCCCTGTTTTACAATTCCCAAATTTAGACGAACCATACATAGTTACCACCGATGCCTCCGGCTATGCCATAGGAGGAATACTATCTCAAGGTAAATTAGGAAAGGATTTACCAATAGCCTACACATCTAGAGTTCTGCGAGGTCCTGAATTAAATTACGAAGTGTACGAAAAGGAAGCTTTAGCTATTCTACACGCTATAAAAGCCTTTCGCTCTTACGTATATGGACGAAAAATTACAATCGTCACAGACTACCAACCCCTAGTGTGGTTCAAAACGGCAAACCTCAATACTCGAGTCCAGAAATGGCGATTCCGTCTGTCAGAATATGACTACGAGATAATTTACCGCCCTGGAAAAACGAATTGTAACGCAGACGCTCTCTCTAGGAATCCAGTCGATCCAGTACCTATAAATGTGGTTACAAGGAGGCAAAAATTTCTTGCAGACCAACCTCCGCCAGTCGAAATCCTCGATCCTCCTAAACGACCTAAAGGAAGGCCAAAGAAAACGGTCCCGACTAATGAGGTACCAGTAGCCGCAACCATAAGGCAAAATTTCTCTCCAATCCGTACACGAATCAAGAAAAGAATTGATTACTACGAAAGTGATCAAGAAACTATCGAAGATTTCGAAGCCGAACCCAACGCAATTATCGCAAAAAAATTCATTCCACAAGCAAGCTCACTAAAAACTAAAACTTCTGTTTGTAGTGAAGTCTCGGAAATAAGCAACGAAAATTCCTGTAAATCTAGTAGATCTCTGAAGAAACAAATTTCGGAAACTAAGGAATTTATCCAGTACCGCAAGGACAATATTGCATACTTCGTCTCCAATACAGGCTTACCTCTTGATGAGGGAGCAAAACAACTAGTGAAATTTAACAAAATAAAACTCGACAGCGAGTATGCAATAAGAGAAGTGAAGAAAAAAGAGACGAAAAATAAATACTACCAATTTTCGCTCTGCATTCTTGAGAAAGCTCCAGAGTCCTTGAAGGTGATCCGCGACAACATAAACGAAACTCTAGTGATAGTCCGAGAATTACTCCTGAAATTCAATCAACAAACAATTTGTTTCGCAAAAAGCACAACTATAGAAAATCTACCATGGTCAGAAGTCTTGAATCTCCTGGATGACGTATTCAAAGATACTCCAATCAAAGTCCTGATCTGTACAGGACAACTTAAATACGTACCTCTCGAGCAACGTGATAAAATCTTTTACGAATTACACACTAGTCCAATAGGTGGACATCGTGGTGTATCAAAAACCTACAACAGAATCAAACATGAATACTACTGGGAAGATCTAAAGGTTGACATACAACGCCGCATCCAACAATGCGTCGATTGCCAGCTGAAGAAACTAAAAAGGCTGAAAACCAAACAACCGATGATAATCACAGATACTTCTAGTACAGCCTTCGACAAGGTAGCCATGGATATAGTAGGTCCCTTAAAACTCACTCGTAATAATCACGAATACATCCTCACGATACAAGATCAACTCTCGAAATACTGCATAGCCGTTCCCTTATCTGACACACAATCAAGCTCGATTGCCGATGCATTCATCAAGCGATTTATTTGTATCTTCGGTGCACCCAAAGTAGTTTTGACCGACCAAGGTAAAAACTTCTTGAGTAGTCTCATGACCCGTATCTCGAAAAGGTTTAGGATAAAAAAAATCAGAACTACTGCATTCCATCCTCAAGCTAATGGCTCGCTTGAACGAAGTCACCACGCGTTAGGTGAATTTTTAAAACAATATACGGACAATGATGATGAATGGGACACTTGGGTTGAGATCGCAATGTTAAACTATAATACTTGCGTCCAAGAAAGTACCAAGCTCACGCCATATGAAGTCGTATTCGGACGCCTCGCTCGGCTACCATCAAGCGACCCTCTGAGAGAAGGCGATCTAGTTCCTACTTACAAAGGATATGTGAAGGATCTGGTCACCCGCATTACTGGCATCGAAAAGCTCGCTTACGAAAATCTCGTCAAATCAAATTTCGCTCGAAAAAATATTATGATAGAACGATCAATCCTAAAAATTTTCAAGCAGGAGACTATGTTTTCTTGTTATCCGGTGCTAAACCTGGAAAATTCGGGAATCATTATACTGGTCCCCATAAAATACTCGAAGTTATAAATAAAAGTAACGTAAAAATACAAATAAACAAATCTAATAAAATTGTCCACGCAAACAGATTGAGAATTTCACACATTAATAAAAAACTCCCATTGAAAAAGAAAAAACAAACAAAACTAACAGAATCAGAATTCTAACCCCTCACTAATCATACTCTTTAATCTGTTACAGAATCAACGACAAGAAAAATATATATATACAACCTTTATCATGTTTTACACCCAAGGTATCTGCTTACTCTTTCCTTTACTCCCTGTAGTCATGGGTATAATTGGGTACGATTGTGGCTCACGCCACATGAACGTGACCACCGTCTCTCTGCTCAACGTGGGAGAATGCAACATCCCGCAAGAAACCGTCAACATTACCAAGGAGTACATTCAATTATTACAAGTAGTTGAATACTCAGAAGCAACCGTTTACCAATGTAAGGTAGAAATCCACCGTACAGCTATCTATTGCGGAACATGGTCAGGAAACTACCACGTACAAAACGGGGAGATGGAATTCATCCACGAGATCAGCGGATCTGCGTGTATGAGTGCCCATGTCACCGGAATCTTCAATTATGGAAATAAAGTAATTCAAGGACTACGGATTAATAAAACCGCAGTCTACCCCGCTACCTTTGCTGGTTCCATAAAATCTGATGGAGGATGTAGTGGAACGTCCTACAGTGACCCCTACGGCTCCTGGGATTACGTATTCGTCCAAGGTACCATAAAAATTACCTTGAGTAGCCATCAAGCACGAGTCAGTCTAGACTCCGACAAAATTCACCTCAATTCAGGCACAGTATGCACCCTATCGTCCACGGCTTGCATAGACTCCGTTGGAGGACATACCTTTTGGAAACCAATCCCCGTTGATAATTGCAATTTCAACAAATATAATATCCTCTATGAAGGATTCGCCAACAAAATGAAGGATATGCATCAGGACCAGGTGCAAACTATATATTCCCTTACTACTAACGATATCACTTTTGCGTTGTCAGCCAAAGGACGCGAATCCGTTTGCGGCTATACGATAATTCGCACTGAACATCCAAAACTAGTAGTTTTCGAAACGACTAAAGGCGACAGCTTCGCTACAGCGAAGCGGATACCCGTCTCTAACCTCGATATCTTTGCCTACGTAAATTCAAAATTTGTGTACGTAGAAAAGCACATCCGTTCGCAGATGAAAGCCCTGTACCGCGATGTAGTTTTCCAAAGATGTAAGCTCGAACAAGAAACGTTGAAAAATTCTCTGACAATAGCCACGCAAGCTCCGGATGAGTTTGCGTATAACATTATGAAAGGCCCCGGTTATATGGCAGTGACGGCTGGTGAAGTAGTCCATATTATCAAATGTATCCCAGTTGAGGTTGTAGTCCAACATGGAGAAAATTGTTATGCTGAACTCGAAGTATCCAAGCGGAATCGCACCTATTTTATGACACCCAGAACGCACATACTGAAAGAAAAGGGGACTTTAATAGAATGTAACGCTTTAGTACCTTCTTATTACTTCTTAGGTAACGGTTGGTATAAAATTATGCCACGGCCTATCGAAGCATACGCACCAACTATCCTGAAACCACTAACTAGACCTACATGGAGCTACATAAATCCTTCGGATTTAGCTACTAGTGGGATCTATACGGAAAAGGATCTAGCTCAATTAAGAGATAGAATAATGTTCCCTGTAGAACGTCCTTCCATTCTCAACGACGTAGCAAGGGAAATCACTGGACAAACTGTCACCGACATCGAAGGCACTCTCTCCAAGCTGTTAAACGAAGACGCTGTAAGAAGAATCGCAGAAACAGCATGGGATCGACTATGGTCCAAATTTATAACGTTTGGAACCTTCAGTGCTGGAATAATCACCATCATAATGATTATCCAAATCATCAAAACCGTAATCGATATCTTCATACGAGGTTACACCCTTCATTCACTTTTTGGGTGGTCTACAAAGCTATTAGCAGCATTATGGGGATCCTCGGCCCACCTGTTAATTAGCCTAGGATCAAGTCCTGCGACTATTCCGAAATCAGACGTCGAAATGGGATCATTAGAAGATGCCATACCTGTAATACCCAAGCCAGCTACCAAATCAAAGCCCAGCGGTACCAAGGAAGAAGCTCAAGAGTTCTTAGAATTGCATAGTTAATAATGACCTCTATGACTGGTTACAACCTTATTTGACTACTCGAAAGCTCACTTTTATACAAAACAATACTTTTCCACCTGTCACTATACCATTATTACCAAGGTCAACGGTTACTTTCGTCCATTCTATCCTCAACTAACCGCTTTACGGTGGGGGTGTGACGTCCGTTGATACTAAGCACGTGGTAGAAATAAATTTTAGTTTCTATGAAGTTATCAACCTCTATAGTTTATTTTCCGGTATCACATGTTTACTGCGACTGTTTATAATTCTCATGCGTGAGAAAAGACTAAATAGAACCACTCGCTTATGAAAAGTCTCACGGAAAAACCATACCCTCCGATAAGCAGGCTAGTTTTCTCCGAAAACTAATAAAACGGACCCCCTTGACGACGCGCCATGGTCCCGCGCTAACGAAAATTCCCAGACGCCTAGAGTCGTAAAAATTATCTTTCCGGCTGCGACTAAAATCACGCAACGCATATTGATGCCACATCTGCTAGACATATGTATAAACTAATAACATTAACAATATTCACTACTGTTTATCAACATTGTGAACCGTCGTTATATTTGTAATAATAATAAACTAAATCTCCTAAGGCCCATAGACGAAGCAAGAAACTACGACTAAATAAGCCGACATTTGTTGTAGTCTCGCTACTATTTTTGTAATAAACTTAAGCCAATAAATTGTAAACAATGGATATCTCTCTCTCCTGTCAAATTCGCCCGTTAGAATTAATCAATTAATTAATTAAACTACTAAATACAATTAATATTTTTTCCAAACGATACTGTACGCGACATCTATTAAAAGAAAAACGTACCGTTTTTCTATCCGCCCACGCCAAGATTCTTCCAATTAGGCTAACGAGGGAAATCATCTTTTCCCTCATTGGCCTAATAGGAAAAGGGCCCGCCTCAAAGGGACCCGGAAAACGCTAAGAGTAGGGCAGCGCGACGAGGGCTATAAAATGGCCCGCGCGCAGTTGTACAGACAGTTCGAATCCAGCCTCAAAATTAAAACCAACTCTGACTTGTAAGGGAGAGAGATCATCAAAAAGTAGTAAGTCAAATAATAAAATATTATACTTCGAACTCACTCTATTTCTTCTCTATTGCTTGTAGTAACATAATTAGCTTTTTCCATCGAATGTAGATTAGGTGCTTGTCGAACCGAGTACTATCTACATTTAAAATAATTCCTTCAAACCAAATCCTGGCTAAGGTCTCTCTGGCGTGCGCCTGTTATTGTGCAGTACGAGAGAATCGCCTTACCATTTCCTTCATTCCACAACCTATCCCGAGTAGGATAAATTACGTAACTAGACCAATTGATTTCCCGGTTATTAGAGGTAACACTCTACGACCAAAAATACACTCTGTAATAAATCTAGTCTGTAATATCCATTGGACGTTACAAGCGACTATAATGGCTGACACTATTAGTGGGCTATAATTGTCATTTATTATTATACTAAATGCTTGTATATGTATTTCACTTTTAGGTATGCATGTGAAGTGATTTATTTTTGTTTTAATAATTACAGTTATAATACCTTGTACTTTAATGCTTAAATGGTTAATTATACATATTACGTAATTGCGTATGTGTAGAAAGTTCTCAGCATCTTATGTACTCACAATGGTAACAATCCTTCGGAATTTTTTAATTTCTTCTTGAAGCTAATTCAAAACGACAATGTTCATGTCAAACGCAGAAAAAGGACTAGTTGCGATAATGGCTTTTCACGGAACTAGGAGTATAGTTTCTATAAATGAACTTCGGCAAAATTGTCACAATTTACCGAATTTTAAATCGATAAATGTGTATTATATATACCAATAGCCGAAGTACCTGTCGAACAAACATATGCAGGAAATAGGGTAATTAAAAGTTTTTCCAGGTATCCTGGAGCATCTAAGAGAACATTTCTTCCTTATGGTTGTGGACATTTTGCATAATCGAATCATGGGCTTTATGCCCATTTGTTCATAAATTACATAAGTAATTATTGATATTTGCGAAATGAACTTGGTATTTTAGTATGAAGTCTTTTTTCCCATCTAGGAAAGATTCCTGTATAAGTTTCTAAAGACGATGAAGTTTCTTAGATTGGGCCATTGTATGAAAATCTTCTTTCAATGCGAATAGGTAAATGCATTCCTTATCATACCAAAATTTTTCTCTATATTCAGATTTAGATAAAGGATCAACTGCAATTATTGGGTGATTAACCATACCAAGAGATTTCGTAATAGACTTTATGTTATTTGTGTAACTTTCACCGACGGGATCTATGTCACATGACTGCCAAATAAGTAAAATGCAATTTTTCATAAAACTATTTGCAAAAATAAGTCGTGGTACTTGTATTCTTTTATGTATATATGGAGGTAAATCAGTGAAAAAAGATAGAAGTATAATGCGTTGATCAATCTTGGCATTTGTATTGACTGTATTTCTTAAATGTACATATCGCAATCAATAGATCGTATCTTCTTTTCTTTATATTGTATATAATTTAATCGTTCAGTAATCATTTGTTCGTTCATGCTGACATAATACTAACTGTACCGATTTTTTAATAATATAGGTAGTTTTCATAATTTGGTCAAACCGTAATCCTATAAGCAGAAAACATGTAAAAAATATTCTTATTTTTACGATTATTAAAATATTACTATTGTATTGTAAGATACAAGGGCAGTTTTAATAGTCAATAACTTTGTGAATTTCCTGCGCAGTAACTTGTACTACAACACTGTTCTTATCAGCTTCCGTCTATTAATAGACTATTGTAAAATTTTGATAAAACTGCATCACTTAGTTAGTGTTTGATAGACATCGAAAGCAGACAACGTTAATTATAAAGAAAACTAATTAAATGTGTAGATAAATTTTTATTTTTTCTATAAAAAAACCATCATTCAATCCAAAGTAATACCCAATGTAATTTTAATGAATACTATGGTGTCTCTGCATTATCAATTTCTATGGTTAAGTAATGGTTTGTCAATACTTGTAAGCTATTTCCTATTTTTGGGTGAATCTTCAAAGTTCCATCTAAAAATATTTGTATGATTTTCTTGAAATACATACAAACCAATATTAGAATGAACATTTTCATTAGAATTTGTAACTACGATTGTAATTTTTTGAAATCTAACGTTTCAACAGTATTAGGAAATCTAAAAATATATTACAAAGCATATTAATATGAATGAATAATTATGTTTTTCTGATAATGAAAAAATAGTCTTACTTTTCCAAAGCTTTTGTATAATGTTAATTTGGTTCACGGTATCTTTTCACATTACTGAAATAATCATTTACGCATTACAATTTTATTATCTTTACCATCAGGCAAACAATCTATGATATATTTTTTTATTTCGTGGACGTAAGGTCAAGAACCAGAAACCAGACATACTTGGATTTTCATGCGCTGATCCCGAATCTGAACGCAAAATTGCTCTATCACCCTTGGTTTGCCAGATAACTTAACCTACATGCGCCAAAAACACGTTTTTTTGCTATCTTTGACCACCTATAACATTACGAGGAATTTTTGTGAGTAATTCTGACAACATATTCGAAAAGTGCATCGTTTCGGCTCCAAAAAGTACTACCAGAAGATTTAACATATCTGAAAAACGCATTTTTAAGGATAAAAGTGGTAATTTTAGAGAATGTGTTTCCTTTTTAGGAAAAAAATTTTTTCCAATAAAACAAAAAATGTGTTTTGCTCATTCAGGTTAGGATATCTCGGAAACTATTTGGATTGGATTCTACGTATAACAAACGTTTGAGTTAGTAAGATCTGATTTTTGATGTAATCTATCGTTAAATTTTGTTACATTCTATAATTTTCGAGTTATGGCATTTAAAATAAAAAACTACATTTTCTTCAATTATTTACAACTTCTTAAAAGTAAATCAATGATCTTGCTCTGTTATAATCTAAATATAATTTGTTTTCTGTCATATAATGTTGGAATACCATATTCCAATTTAAATAATTCCAAACTTTGATTATTTAATCTCCTTGCCAGCCTACCTTTTCGTGGCCTATCAAGGTCATGGCTTCTCTTGCGTGCGCAAGGCCGATTTGGCGCCTCTTACTTTCCCCTATTATTATAATTTTTATTTAATTTTCAACGCGGCGAGCGGAGCCTTCCCCTCTATCTTTAAAGTTAGTGCGGACCCTAGCGTTGCAGGTTTCACATAATACAATACGTGTCATATGACACACGTACTATATCTATTTGGTTTACTAACATGTTGCTCGAATATTAAACCAAAACTCAATCAAGTATGAGTCATCCGTAATTGTATTGGGATATTTATATACGAAGAAAAGTTAATATAATAGATACAAAATAGATTATTCCGTATAGTGATAATACATTTGAGGTATTGAAAATACTCGTAAGGTATTAAAAATACTCGCATTCATTCAGAAAGAGAACGAGGTTTCCAGTTAGCTGATTTGTCTGTTGTCACCATCACTGGAAAAAATATATAAGATCAATGATGATTATAAAGCTGTTATCTTAATGAGGAAACGAAAGCGTCAGAAGATACCCATAATGATGAATAGTGGTAAAGTGGCATCTATGCTATGCAATCTCTTGGGGATGATCAGCGAATGCCTAAAGTCCGCGCATAGGCTGGACGTCTGTTGACGATACACCTAGATAACATGGGAGGAGAGAGAAATATACCGTGATAGTTGGAGCTAGCGATTTTCTTGCCGTTGCCAGTGACAACGTTGTCATTACTCTCTGTGATAATGATAGATGAAGATTGCGTCAACCGTGACCGAAGATTCGTATTTTTAATCTGCAGAGATGAATAATTATTAAAAATTTAATATCTTTTCAACTCAAAAAGCTATGCTTCCCCTTGCGGATCTGGACTTTCCGATTTCTGTACTTCCTGATCCACAGTAATAATTAAAACACAGGATGATGAGTTTAAATCACTTAAGCTATAGAATAGTATACAGTACTCGTGCCTTAAGTTTCACATTATTACACCACGTGCAATAATCACCCTAGCAGAGCTTCATAATATAGTACATATTGTAATATTCTTATTAAGGGGCATAATTCTCCCAATAACAGTTCTAGAATCACATTAATCGATGAAAACATAGAAACTAGAATTGAAAAAAATATTTTCAAGTTAATCATCTTTTGTAAGGAGTTTCATTTATACGTTGTATGAAAATGCTACTTCATCAAATTCTGAGAGGAGTGCGAATCATGTTTTGGAACCAAGGTTCATAATTTATTGGCTAATCGATTTGTTATTCCATTAGAACCAATAAAGCTTTGATATTGTGAAAATTCAATCAAATGGACCCTTGCTACAAATTTTGTCACGTATGGTTAAAATGTTATAAAACTCTTTCTATTTTAATTTTTTTGAACGGATTACAGATGGGACGTGAATAAATAGACGTTTTTTTTTAATTGAAGTGTAATCTAATGAATTTTAATTCAATTACTTAATATAAATTTCAAGAATTGATGACTGATAGACAAAAATCTAAATATCTAGACAATAAAATAAATATGACGTTTAATTATTAAAAATATTCAAGTGTTTTTATTTATTTGATAGTAGTTTCGTCTGTGCTAATGTTATAAATGAATATATATGAGGAAATTTATATAAGAAACTATTGGAAAATTTTGTTCGGTTTTTCTTCGATGTATTACTTTGTTAATTTAATATTCTTAATATATGTTCTGTTTAATGCATAATTTTGAAAAGTGCATGATAAATCAATAAAATTATTTGTTAATTCAAGTAATGAATAGTGATAGACGATAGGTTATTTCTGTAGTTTTCCTCATACATATATATATATATATACAAATAATATAATACCTATTTGAATCTATTATAATTTAAACCATACAAATAATAAAAAAAAAATACACGTTTTCTTTATTTAGACTTCTTGTGGTAGACTAAATAATGAATATTATGAGGTTGATGAGATTATGAGAATGATGAAGAATCAGAAGATGAACATGTAATGTCAGATGAATAAGAAAAAAAATATATATATCAATATAATAAATAAATAAAAAGAAAAACTAGTAATAATAATTCGTATATATATGTGTAGGAGCGACCTTTTGTGGGGACCACACACGTACGCAGAGCGACCGTTGTTTCTTTCTAGAAATAATGGTTTCTTTTTAGAGGAAACAGTCATGTGTTCGGTTTACTTTTCTTTTTAATTTTTATTGGTTTTCTCAAAACAAGCGCTGAAAAAAAACTAAAAGGCGCCGAAAGGAATTTTCGGACAGTTATAACTGAAAATTCCTGTCTTTAAAAAAGGAATCTATAAAAGTTACGATACAAGGCCGAACTCGCGGAAAACCTATAAAAAAAATATGAATCGAAGAGTCGGTCGCAGAAGTAAAAAGTAAGAGAAAAGGAAAAACACTCTTCAACATGTCACATTTTCTCTTTTTTTGTATTTCTTCTTCTTATTTTTTTAAAACAACTTAAAATAAATTTACTTAACAACTTAAATAATCTCTACGTAGTACCACCTTTCAAACATCCATTTGGCCTCTGTGTGGGGACCAACCTTCTGCGATACCTATCTGTCGGAAGATCGGATTTTCACGTTATAGTTCCTTATCGGACATTACCGCTTACGATACTTGTCTACGAGCCTACGTTCAAGCCTAGTGTGACTACGTCAACGGAATTTTCGAGACGAAGAGTTCAAAATTATGATTCTAAATATATGTCTATAGATCTGTATATTTATTCAAACAATTACACATTTCTCACCCAGGGCACCATGTTTAATTTAGTCTATCATAATAGAACAATTACAGTCCTTCAATTATCATGTTTAGCGGTGTTGAAATGGCACCGAACCCCTTAGCCCGATTTATTATCATACAAACTCATAGCATTAAGAAGATTATGCAGATAAGTAAATTCATTCTAGAGGGAGCTTCGAATATTCTTAAACTTACTAATATAGAAATTCGCATAACGACCATTAACGCACTTTGGGAAAAAGGGCGCAAAACCCATTCCCATATTGCGATCGAGTCAGTACAACATTCGTATATTACGGAAGGCCAGTTCCAAGCTATGCAGATAAACTACGAAGACACATTGGGTTGGCTAACAAACGCGCTTACTCGTTACCCCACCATCAAAACAAATTAATATTATTTTTTACTATTATGTAAAATATCTTAGTAAGTACATTTTCCAGGAATGAAAAATATGTTTTAAATTTATGAACTATTTTTTACTTACTTATCTATCAAGGAATCTAATACAATTTTTTTTAACAATGAAAAAATAAAAAATTTTAAACTATAACTCCAAATTAAATCAATTTTAAGATTCTATAATATGGTAATAGTACACCGCGTTTCGTACATTATATGACCAAGAAGCATCAGTGGCCACACGCACAAATTCTTGGAGCTCACTTATATATATGTATGTACAAGAGATAGAGAGAGAAAGAATTAGGTGCGAGAGAGCGCGACAGATACGCAACACAGCTCATCGGAAGTAGAGGTGGAGACATTACTCAAAATATTACACTCGCTGAGGCTGGGTTTTTTATACTCCAATTATATCGTGTATCGAGGACGTTAATTCCCTACGATTTTTTTCGAAAATGCGTGAAACAGATCCTTCGTCGTCGCTGTGGCTTCCAAAAAATCCAGGAACGCAAACTGCAGTGAGAGCCACTCTTGGTAGCACACGAACCCGGAGGTTGATCATGAGCTAAAGATCGAGGACTATCGGTAGTAACATCTAACATCCACCTATATAACTATAAGTTGATGTATTTATTCATATTACACTCTCTTCCGCTCTCTCTCTCTCTCTCTCTCTCTCTCTCCCTCTCATTCGGAATATTGTATTATTATATAACGGTAGCTCAGCGAAATTACCTAACTGTAACAAATCACAGTTCGGTATTAAAGCTATTAATAAAGCCATTAAATTACAGTTTACAACTTTTATCTAAGCTATTTTATACGCTACTTTTTCAAGCTACGTTTTCACGGGACTACTATAGATCCGTAAGAGCTGAACTAACGCCTCTCCGCAGTCAATGTTACATTCACGGGATGGTATGTTTGAATTAGTCTGTCCTATCCTCTTGCATATAAATTGGCACGAACGAGCATTCTAGCCCGTTTAGCTTTAGGAGATATCTTACAAACATGTGAAACATTTGTAACAAGCCAATCATATTATCTAATTTGCCTTTATGTCTTATAATCGGTCTTATGATCGGCGACTCCTTATTTTCCGAAAATCTTCCATAATTATTGACCTGAGTCCGCCATAGGACATACCCCAGAACTATCATTCATCCTGTCATAATTTCTATTATCTCTCAATTTTTCCACCCCCAATCACAGTTATTGTCATTTTCCATCATTAGAAAATATCTTCCCACATGTAAGCTCAATTTTGGTTAAAAAAAATTAAGATAGTTATTTTTTTGGTATTTCATCTGAATTTCATGCATTTGAATTTATAGGTCGACCATCGATTATCGATTTTTCTTTTTTCTATTACTGTTATCTTTCTATTACTGTTTTTATTTTTAATTTAAGTAATTAATTTGTTTGCCTATTATTTTATTGCGAGAAATCTGTATCCATTTCTTCATGCCTGTGTTTGTACTCGGTCGGTCAGATGTAATTTTTTTCTCTGCCGTATTTGTGTGTGCACTGCTTTAACTTTCAATATGGCCGTAGGCGCTCTCGTGCTTAAACATCATTTATCGATGCCAGTTTTCGTACTTAAATTTCTAATCACCATGTGGTAATTATCAGTAACCATCGTTTTGATCTCGCGGTCTTTGGTATTTCGTTTGTTATATATGAAGAAGAGTTGTTGCATTCTATAGAAGAATATTATAGTGATGTTATAAATAGCTGACTTTGCACTGGTATTAAAAAATATGTCATAGTAAAGAAAACAAAAAAGCGGTTTAAGAGATACTTCTTGAAAGAGTTCTTGATTTACCCTTATACATTCCTATTATTGATTATCATTATGTAACATGTAGATTCTTCGTTAGTTTTACGTACGACTGAATTGATCTTTGTAGTTTGCTATCTGTACCCTTGATTGCAGCTTTTCTCTATAACTGAGTAGGGCTTTTATGCTAGTAGGTAATCCATCCTGTGTTATGTTACGTTCCATTCGATACGTAAGACATTCATTTTAAGGATGGCTACAAGCATGTCAGAGATATAGTTTATATTAGTTGGTAGTACACATTGAAATCTAGTTACAGTTCAAATAAGTTATGTGATTGGAAATCAATTGGTTGATTGCAAGTAACGTTTTATTATTATTATTACTGTATAATATATTCATATTAGGCTTGAGGACAAGTCGTTCTTGCAACTATCGCGCAATATCTACAATTTCACAATCATAAGTAAGTGATGCAATTAAGTGGTTGGATAAACTAAATAATTTAATTTTTTGATACAATCATTTCAAATATTAAACCATTGTATAGAGTTAACTCAAATACTGAAATAGTTACGTAGTCACAAACCTCAATGGTTTCTAACAAAAACGTACGAAATTCGAAGTTCACATATCCAAGGACTAGGAGGATTTCCTTAGTAGATTGATGTCCCTTAAACACAACATTTTAAGGTCTATTTTGGCCTTTGGCGAACCTCGAAGGTGTTTAGTCATAGGAGGTAACTTTTAATTATTTATTAAAATATTAGATGTTTAAAATCAAATATCTTTTTGATTATTTACGTTTTATATGTTTTAGTAACGAATAATGATTGTCATACAATTTTTAAAATTGAAAAAATATTAATTAGTAGTTAAAATAATAAAATTTAAAGAGAAAAAGAAAGATAAAGAGAGAGTGGCCGTCTCGTGACCCCGTGATGGCATACAAAGCCAAATTTTCACTCCTTTTTCTTATCATTGATATATATCCTTGTTCGCATTTGTTTAATCATTCATTTTATAAGATTTCAATAGTAAACACAATTTGTCTTCCATTCGAAAGGTTTGATCTGATGTTGAAGTAAATAATATTTAGTTAGGTTGGCGTAAAGGAGCGCATCGGTAAAAACGTGATCGAAATACGTGACTGGGATGGATATTCTCTTTTTACACATTATAAAAAAGAAGAAAATGAAGGAATATAAATAACTTGTGATTTTCACTTTCTCACAACGTATCGACACTCGCACTGTCATTGTCTCTGTGTTATAATTTACAGGCAATTTTTAATATAAGATATCGATATAATGTACTTTGGAATGGTGACGTTTAGTAAAGAAACTTTGTACCTATTGTGTGACCAATAGTCAAAGTTACTAAGATTGTTGTCATTCCAAGCACTATAATATTATACATTAGTTTAGAGTAGATAATTACAATATAGATATTTATAATATAATATATCTATTAATTGATGAGTAAATAAAATTGAATTAATGTTTACTTACTCTAGGAATACCTGCCTCTCTAGTAGATATTCCCATTTTTTCGTGATGTCGTAATTGCACAGGGTAAATGATTTGATAAAAATGGGCTCCAATATTTTTAACTAACTCTTCGTTTTTTTGATATTGACGTAGAAGCCGTTCAACTTCACCTATAAATTATAGAAGAATATTCACATATGTATTGCTTGAAGAAGGAATAACAAATCAATTATATAAATTTAGTTACTATATTATTTTTTATCGATAGCAGATAATACGTGTTTTTTAAAAGACGTTACCAGACTGTGAGAAGTGTTACTGGCTAAAGGTAAAAAAATGGTGTTTCATAAATTTTTATGTATGTATTATGTGTATGTAACAGTGAGATAGTTCGGAAATTTAAGACAACATTTGTACCGATCAGAGTAGAAGGTATTGATCTGGAGAAAGCATCACTCGAGATTGATGACGATAGAAAAGGAGTTAGAGTTTTGTGGAATGGTTTAGAAATGAAGACGATTAGTCCATAACCTAATCCTGCTTAAGGTCTCTCTGGTGTGCGCCTATTACAGAGCAATACGAGAGAATCGCCTTACCATTCCCTCCTATCCATCCCCTATCCTGACTAGTATAATTCTCAAAAATAAACCGATTAATTTCCCGGTTATTGGAGGTAAAACTCTACGACCAAAAATACACTCCTAATTTAAATAATTTTGTAATATCTTCCGGATGTTACATATTAAATTTTTGGGGATCGTCCGGGAGTAAAGAGTGAATCAATCAATTTATTTTACAATTTTTAGAACAGTGTATCTTTTCTCTTAACTATCACTACCTCTCTCTTCTAAGATTCGAACTCATGAACATTTCAAGTCAATTATTCTAACTAAGAATAATCTATATCTTAAAATCAATTATTCAAATCTATTTTTCAAAATCAACCATATATATCCTCTAATACACGTATAGATAGAAATTATATATGTTTCTGAAATTTATTTTTCAAAATCAACCATATATATCAAAAAGAGTATATGTCTTTTAATAAACATAAAAATCTATTTCTCGAAATTATACATATGCCAATGAGAGTACGTCTTCTAAATCTTATTTCTCATAGTCATACGTATACTAATAAAAGTATAAAAATGATTGCTAATAAAATTATATATATCTAAACTTTACATGATTCCATAATTCCACATTTATACCTTTACTTTGCATTATAAATCAAATCATGTTAGAACGCTAAGAAGGGTAAGAATCTTATTCTTCTCTCTCCGTTTTTCTTTCTTCTTCTGAAAATAAGAAGTCTCAATCTGTTGGACAAATTAGTTTAAACACGCTTTGTTTCGACTTCTTGTGTATCAGCGAAAAGCAACGGTGTTCGTCCCCATCAGAGAAACCGCTTTACTAAAGCCCAACGGATCCGAAGAAAGGCTAAACTACTGAAACAAGCCAAAAGAAATTCGGAGATAGCCAAAGATATTATAATCACGGAACCATATATCCCAGAATTTATCGACTCCCAAAACGAAAAGGATTTTCCGCGATATAGTCCAACAAAACCACCAAAGTTTACAGATCTATCGTTAGAAAAAAAGATCGAAATCGTATCCGAATAGATATGTGAGCACGCCAAGTGAAAAGGAAGTTGTCAGGAGTGCCTCTCCGTATTCTTCAATAATCATCGAATGAAAACCATTCGCAGAAAGTAGCCATAAATTCGCCTAATGATAAGTGTCAAAAAACGGAGGAAAGAAAGAACAATCTCTTTTGCTCTTTTCTCTTGCGCAATAAACCAAAAATCCAAATATAATCAATCAATCAAATTAATTACCTTCTTACCCTCTTATCTACACAGAACATTTAGCGAGTCTTAACAAAAAAACCTCGGCAAAGAACTTTATCCTTTTTCATGAATCAAGACAAACGCGTAACCAGGAAACAAACAGACCACGATCCAAAATTAAGGAGAGAATTGGAAAACACTCTTCCTCGGTAAGCGAATCGGCATACGCACTTGAACCAGCACTCCACTCCAATCGGACAGTGAGTCGGAAGATCATACCTTCGCCTTGCTAAGAGACGATGCCAACGATCCAAACCTTCCGTCGAAAAGCGAAATAACGATAATAAGAACGGCAGCCAAACCTATTAATACCATGGCGATACCAGGTCAAATAGTCATCCTGAAAGACGCTTTACGCGTCGTACCAGAGTTCAATGGGTCTAATATATCATTGACTCAATTCCTGGATACATGCGACGAAGGAGGCTATCATCACGGGTAAAAATCCCGAAATGATCGAAAAATTGAAAAATTGCCTTAAACACTTATATTCACAAACCACAACCATTCATCAATTATTGGGCGACATAGCCAATGAATACCGAAAATATAACGAAAGCGTACTGGTATACACCAACAGGATAAGCAACATCTCCAGAAGAGTTCTGGAATCCCATAAATTAAAAAACAATAATAGAGTAGAAGAAACTTCTAGGACTACATTACAGGCAACCTTGAAAGAATGCTTTATGAATGAGCTTAAAGCTGAAATTGAACAAAGACTAACAGATGGCGAGGATATAAACGATGTCGTATTGAACGCAATAAAAATTTAAAAACAGCTAACAGCTCGTCGTGTCCTGAGAAAGGAACTTAGCGATATCAAATTACTAGCTCCCGGAATAAAAAAATTTAATATATGCCAATTTTGTAATAAACCCGGCCATGAGCAAAAGATCTGAAAAACTTCTGCAAAAACTGCTAAAGGCCAGGCCATGATATTTCTCAATGCAGAAAGTCATCAAAGTACAACATTTGTTCAAAAATTGGTCACATAGCCAAAACATATAGATTACTACATTGAAATCAAAACTCAGCTTCATGTCAAGTGTGCAATAATTTTGGCCATACCGCAAACAGTTGTTTCAAGGTCAACCCTCAACAAGGACGTAATATTCAAGTCCACGGATACCAATTGTACAACCTACCTGGCCACTTGGCAAATTCATGCTGTACACAAAATTCAAAAAGCCCTAATCGTGACGAAATAATTTGTCGTTATTGCAAGAAAGGTGCACATACTCTTGAACAATGCAAAAAATGTGAATATAGTAATGCAAAAAAAAGTCCAGGCTTTTCAGGGAATGAGCGCAGCCCAAGAGAACCAAAAGAATTCAGAGCACTCATCGAATAAAGCAAGTATCTGTTCGACCATTGTCATTCACGGTTTTTATGTCCATTAAATTTAATTATTTGCTTATCATTCAGTGGTCATTTCTTCACATTCCCAGCTCACTCTTGTCCATTGAACTTCTTCATATACTTGACAATCATTAATATTCGATACTGAAGATTTATTTTAAATTGAGACTTATAAACATGCTTTAGTTAGAACCAAAACACCTAGTGTGATTTAAAACGGCAAACCTCAATACAAGAGTTAAAAAATGGCGATTCTGATTGTCGGAATATGGCTATGAAATCGTTTACCGCCCTAGGAAAACTAATTGTAATGCTGACGCTCTCTCTAGAAATCCCGTCGATTCAGTACCTGTAAACGTAGTTACAAGAAGACAAAATCTTCCTGCAGATCAACCTCCGCCAGTCGAAATCCTTGATCCTCCTAAACAATCTAGAGGAAGACCAAAGAAAACGTCTCCAACAAATAAAACACAAGAAATGCCAACCGTAAGACAACACTTCTCCCTAATACGTACGGGAAACAATAAGAGAATAGATTATTACAAAAGTGACCAAGAATCTATCGAAGATTTCCAAGCCGAACCCAATACAACTATCATAAGAAAAAACAGCCCACGAATAAACTTACCGAATATCAAAGCTTCTGTTTGTAGTGAAATCTCGAAAATAAGCGAAGAAAATTCCTGTAAATCTAACAAATTTCAGAAACTACGGAATTTATCCAATACCGAAAGGACAATATTTTAAACTTCGTCTCAAGTACAAGCTTACCTCTTGATAAAGGAGCCAAACAGCTAGCGAAACTTAACAAAATAAAACTCGACTGTGAGTATGTAATTGGAGAAGTAAAGAGACGAAAAATAAATATTATCAATTTTTGCTCGTTATCTGTAGAAAAACTCGAGAGTCCTTCAGTGTAACTAATCTATGTGCCTTTTGAGCAACGTGATAAAATCTTCTACGAACTACATGCAAGTCCAATGGTGGACACCGTGGTGTATCAAAAACCTATAATAGGATCAAGCACAAGTACTATTGGGAAGATTTAAAAATTGACGTACAACGCCACATCCAACAATGCGTTAATTGCCAGCTAAAGAAATTAAAAAGGTTAAAAACCAAACAGCCCGTGTTAATCACGGA
Organism: Chouioia cunea; assembly: GCA_030064505.1. NCBI lineage: Eukaryota > Metazoa > Arthropoda > Insecta > Hymenoptera > Eulophidae > Chouioia > Chouioia cunea. The sequence goes on from JAOPFQ010000001.1 coordinate 20,456,696, forward strand.
TACTCCCGGTACAGCTTTCGATAAAGTAGCTATGGATGTAGTAGGTCCTTTAAAGCTCACTCGTAATAATCATGAATACATCCTCACGATACAAGACCAACTCTAAAAAATATTGTGTAGCCGTTCCTTTATCTGAACCACAATCAAGCACAATTGCAGACGCATTCATTGAACCATTTATTTGTATTTTCGGTACCCCCAAAGTAGTTTGACCGATCAAGGTAAAAACTTCTTGAGTAGCTCAATAACCCGTATCTTCAAAAGAGTTAGGATCAAAAAGATCAGAACCACTGCATTTCATCCTCAAGTCAATGGCTTGAAGTACGTAGTCACTACGCGCTAGGCGAATTTTTAAAACAACATACAGATAACGATGATGAATGGGATACTTGGGTTGAGATCGCGATGTTAAATTATAACACTTGCGTCCAAGAAAGCACCAAGCACACGCCGTACGAAGTCGTATTCGGCCGCCTCGCTCGGCTATCATCAAGGGATCCTTTGAGAGAAGACGATCTAATCTCTATTTACAAAGGATACGTAATTGACCTGGTCACCCACATCACTGGCATCGAAAAGCTCGCTTATGAAAATCTTGTCAACTCAAAATTCCGCTCAAAAAAAATACTACGACAAATCAATCAATCCTAAAAACTTTCAAGTAGGAGATTACGTCTTCCTGTTATCTGGTGCTCAATCTGGAAAATTTAGAAATCATTATACTAGTCCCCATAAAATACTTGAAGTTATAAACAAAAACAATGTAAAAATATAAATAAATAAATCTAACAAAATTGTCCACGAAAACAAATTAAGCGTTTCACATATTAATAAAAAACTCGCATTAAAAAAGAAAAACAGAAAAATAACTACCGAATTCGAATTCTAACCCATCACTAATCATACTCTTTAATCTGTTACAGAATCAACCACATAAATAAAAAAAAATATATATATATATATAAATTACTATAAGCCATATTTAAAGCTCAAGGTGTTTGCTTTCTTATCTATCTAATTCCTGTAGTAATAGATATAATTGGTTACGGTTGCGGTTCTTGTCACATGAACATGACCACCGTCTTCCTGGTCAACATCGGAGATTGTAACATCCCTCGAAAAACCGTCAACATCACCAGAGAATATGTACAATTATTGCAAGTAGTGGAATAATCGGAAATGACCGTTTACCAATGTATGGTAGAGATCCACCGCACGGCTATTTATTGCGGATTATGGTCACGGAACTACCACGTGTAAAACGGGGAAATGGAGTTCATTCACAAGATCAGCGAATCCGCATGCATGAATGCCCACGTCATCGGAATCTTCAACTACGGAAATAAAGTCATCCAAAAACTACGGGTTAAAAACACCGATGTTAAAAACACCGCAGTTTATCCCGCCACCTCTGCCGGCTCTATAAAATCGGATGGTGAATGTAGCGGAATGTCCTAGTGACCCTTATGGTTTTTGCGATTACGTATTCGTCCAAGGTACCATTAAAATTACGTTAAATAGTCATCAACCACGAGTGAAGCTAGATTCCGACAAGATCTACCTCAATTCAGGCATCACGTACTCCTTATCTTCTATATCTTGTATGGATTCTGTTGGAGGACATACCTTTCGGAAACCATCCTCGTGATAGTTGAAATTTCAGCAAAAATTAAATTCTCTATGAATGGTTCGCAAACAAAATGAAGAATATACATCAGGACCAACGATATCACTTTCACGCTATTAGTCAAAGGACGCGAATCTATTTGTGGCAATTCGATAATTCGCACCGAACATCCGAAAATAGTGGTTTTTGAAACAACTAAAGGCCAAAGCTTCGCAATGGCCAAACGGATACCCATTGGGGTTGTAGTCCAACATGGGGAATACTGTCATGCTGAACTCGAAGTTTCTAATCTAAATCGCACATATTTCATGACACCCAGAATACACATTCTAAAAGGAAAGGGCACCTTGATAGAATGTACCTTAGTACCTTTTTATTACTTCTTAGGCAACGGTTGGTATAAAATTATGCCACGGTCTATCGAACCACTTGCACCCACTATCCTAAAACCATTAACCACGCCTACTTGGAACTACATAATGCTTCAGATCTAGCTACCAGTGGGATCTATACACAAAAGCACAATTACCGGACAGAATAATGTTACCCGTAGAATGTCCTTCCATCCTTAAGGACGTAGCTAGGGAAATCACAGGACAAACTGTCACCGATACTGAAGGCACTCTCTCCAAATTACTGAAAGAAGATGCTGTCAAAAGAATCGCAGAAGCAGTATGGGACCAAGTATGGTCCAAATTCATAACTTTTGGAACATTCAGTGCTTGAATAATCACCATAATAATGATTATCCAAATCATCAAAACCGTAATAGACATCTTTATCCGAGGATATACATTTCATATGTTTTTTGAATGGTCAACGACGCTATTAGCAGCACTTTGGTGTTCTTTAGCCCACTTGCTGATCAGCCTAGGGAAAATCCTGCGACTGTTCCAAAATCAAACGTCGAAATAGGATCAGTAGAGGATTCCATACGTACGGTACTCAATCCAGCAATCAAATCAAAGCCTAGCGGTACCAATGAAGAAGCACAGGAATTTCTAGAATTGCATGGCTAATAACGACCTCCATGACTGATTATAAGCTATTTCAATGTTTGAAAGCTTACTCTTATACAAATTAATTTCCATATTTTTATATTTTTCTAAAATGCCACTATACTATTATAACAGAGACCAACGGTTACTTTCATTAATACTATCCTCAACTAACCGCTTTACGGTGGGGGTGTAACGTCCGTTGCTATTAGGTACCTGGTCGAAATTAAATTTAGATTTTTATGAGGTCATGTACCTCTATCGCTTATGCCTACTTTCTGACGTAATCTGTTTACAATGACTGTTTAATAAATTCTGAGCGTGAGAAAAGTCTAAACTGAACGACTTTATTATGAAAGGCCTCATGGAAAAACCATACCCAACGATAAGCAAGTTAGCTTCCCCGAAAACTCATACAATGGGCCCTCTTATTGATACGCTATAGTCCCGCGCTAACGATACTTTTCAGATGCGTAGAGTCGTAAAAATGATCTTTTCCGGCTGCGGCCAAAATCACGCAACGCATATGGATGTATGATATCGGCTAGACGTTTGTATAAAACACCAATATTATTAATTGTAACTGCAGCTGTTTATTGTTAACCACCACAAATTGTAAGCTACTTTTTATATTTGTAACAACCATAAACTGTCTTTTATAATCCACAAGACGTAAACAAGAAACCTAAACTAAACAAACTAATATTTATCGTAACGTCGATAATGTTTTTATAATAATATTAAGTCGTCAAATTGTACACCATAGATATATCTCTCCTGCCAATTTCACTCGCTAAAACTATTCAATTGATTAGTTAAACTATTAATTTCAATTAACATTTTTCAAAATAATACTATGTGTGACATCTCTTTAAAAAAAATGTACCATTTTTCTATCCGCCCACGTTAAGGTTCCTCCAATAAGGATAACGAAGGAAATCTTCTGTTTCTTCATTGACCTAATCGGAAAACGGCCCGCCTCAAAGAGAACCCGGAAAACTTTAAGAGTAGGGAAATGGGACAGGGGTTATAAAGTAGCCCGAATGCAGTTGTTCAGACAGTTCGAATCCAGCTCCAAAATTAAATGCATCTCTGACTTATAAGAGAGAGAAATCATCTAAAGTAGTAAGTCAAACAATAAATATTCTAATTTGAACTTAATCTCTTTTCTCTATCGCTTTTGTAGTAACATATTTATATTTTCCATCGAATGTAGATCGAGTGCTTGTCAAATCGAGTACTATCTATATTCAAAATAATTCCTTCAAACCAAATCCTGGAAAAGGTCTCTTTGGCGTGCGCCTATTATAGAGTAATACGAGAGCAGTACAACCCCCTTCAATTTGCGGGTGTCTATCTTCCGTCGTAGGTGTCGATGCGTATTTGTCTCCTTTCCCGTAGGTAGATCCAACACCAAGTGAGGGCTCGAGGTATGGAGCGGCAATACGGCCATATACCCCTAAACATTCGATCTTAGGGCTAATGTACCAGCACTTTTCCCGAGGAGTAACATCGTTTCGACGTCCTCTCTTGACCTAGGTGACAGTTGCGCACCCGACTGCGCATGCGCAGGTGATAGTACCAATATGGGGACCACGCGCTTGGCTACCCACTGGTCATGGACTTCCGCCGTGACAGTCTGATTCTGGACAAACGCATCGACGAGCAACTGCTCGGCTGTCGGACTCCGATCAAAGGCCAGGAGCCCCGTAACATAGTATAGAAATGTTTCAAGTCCATTTTCAAGCCCAAAAAATGAATTATTTTAATATTATTAAAACCGTATTCGGACATAATATTTCCTGTAGCATTAAAATTTTCAATAAAAAAAATAGAAGTTCGCAATGGAAATTTTAATGTTGAGTCCGAATTGAAACTCAACATTACAGTACAGACAAAGTCTCTTTGTCAGTTCTCACATTCTGTCTGTCTGTCTCTCTCTTTCTCTCTCGTTCTCTTCCCTCGTAGACCCGAAAAAGAGTTTCTTTTTGTTTCTCTACATTTACCCCTCTCTCTTTCTTACTGTATGACTAATTATACCGTAAACGACAGCATGCATTTTTTTTCTAGGTCTTTAGGTCTGTCTCTATCTTGTTCACTTTATAATGAATCCTATAGTATCGGTATAATACACAGTGTAGAGGAAAATACATGGCAAAGCATTTTGTTTCAACGGTCACACAACGAATCATATGTAACATACTTTAGCTATCATAAACAAATAATTTTTATAATAAAATGTAATCAAACAATAGTTGTATTTTTTGTGTGATTAAAACTTTTTCATTATGCAACGTACATACTTGTAATATCAATTGTGAAATTATGTGAATATTTTCAAATAGTTTTGATTATAAAATACATTACCTTTGAAGTTTGCATATTCTATATTGTATGAATTTTAAATAAATAAATCGTTTAAAATCAAAATTTACTATAATGATAACATTATATTTCCAATCAAATCTATAATATTCTAATATATTTTACGCAACTTAGTAAGACATACTGGGACTAATGTTATTTACCACCTTGCATTCGATTATGCGGTACATGCATTAGGAATGCTGTACTTGCAGGTGAAACACTCGCACCGCTGTTCAACTGATTCTTCATAGTCTGATACCGAGGCCTGACAAGTTGATCGAATTTTTCTCCACTAAATTGTTGACCAATGAACTCGATATAGAGATACATATTATATTTTAAAAATTTACTGAGTATATGAGTCTTGTCTTCGTGTTTATTTTAACAGAAAATTAAATCATGTCCAAATAGAGAATATTGCGATTATGAATACCCGTTTCTCGTTTTTTGGTAGAAGCATGAGATCGTTACGAGGTTTAAATCTAACAATGACGTTCCATATTTGCAAAGAAGATTCTTTATCTTTATAGTTATTTCAATGTAATAATAAGCACAAGATAGTGGTTGCAAGATAACAATGGTCTTAAGGGAGCATTTACCTTAAACTTAAAAGGGAAGGCTTCTATGGTCGGGTAGAAATAAGAAAAAAAAGGGGGAATGTGGGAGGCGCAAACTGGCCTTGGGCACAACGGGAGTCATGAGTTTGAAGGGTCACGAAGAGGTAAGTCAGTAAGGTAGAGATATAAATGGACGGTAAACAAAAAAGAGAATTTATTATATTAAAGAAACTAAAAGAATAATACAAAATAAAGCAGACAACCAAACGAAATGGAAAAAAGGCAAATTAATTAAATAAAAATAAAAGATAACAAAATTTAAACTAAGACAACGGTTGCGGATAATGGCCATCACAGAGGTCCACAGCCTGGAAGACTGAGCGAGGCCTACCAAACTATAAATAAAAAAAAAGAAATGTATATATAAAACAACGCACGGAGGGAGAAAGAGAATGAAATTATAATCAATCACTAGCTCAGGAGCAAACACAAACCAAAAAAAGAGAATTTCTCAAACTACAAATCTAATTCGTAAATCAAAGCCCAACTTGATTTTCAGCAAACTCAAACTGAGTCAATGAGCGCACCTTACGTCTCTCTTCCCTCTGATTGCTGAAAATTCGTAGTGAATTTCCGAGTTCATTGAACTCGCACCTACGAGTGGCTAATCGGCCGACGGACTCTGATCAAGGGCCAGAAGCTCCGTTTTTGCCTACCTTACCACAAGGTTTTTGTCTACCTTAAAAAGCTCAAGTTTAAAGTTTTATGAGCCATGTTTGTTCAATATTTATTTAGCAGCCATCAACGGAGAACGTTTTTCGTAAATTTGTAAGAATGGATCAGATTGGTCGTTGTTATATGTTATAATACTTTAATTTGAAAGATTTGAGGTCAACCGATATTAAGTGAAATTATATTGTATTTTAGATAATTTTAGCCTTTCGTTTATAACAACAAAATATTGGATGACAATGTTTAAACAATAATGTATGGGCGCCGAGATGAAAATCGCAGTATTAGATCATATGAAGTGATAACGCTAGAAATTGTGAACAAAATCCACAAAAACTGTATCCAATAATCATGAACTACAAGTACGTGAGCTAGCAGAGATGATCGGAGTTTCAAAAAGTGCTGTACACAGTGTACTGACTGAAAATTTTAATATTAAAATATTGTGTGAAAAATAAATAAAATATGGTTTTTAAATTGATTCATAACCGTAGATGAAAGGGTTGTAACGTCCGATGGATATTACAGACTAGATTTATTACAGAGTGTATTTTTGGTCGTAGAGTGTTACCTCTAATAACCGGGAAATCAATTGGTCTAGTTACGTAATTTATCCTACTCGGGATAGGTTGTGGAATGAAGGGAATGGTAAGGCGATTCTCTCGTACTGCACAATAACAGGCGCACGCCAGAGAGACCTTAGCCAGGATTTGGTTTGAAGGAATTATTTTGAATGTAGATAGTACTCGGTTTGACAAGCACCTAATCTACATTCGATGGAAAAGCTAATTATGTTACTACAAGCGATAGAGAAGAAATAGAGTGAGTTCGAAGTATGATATTTGATTGTTTGACTTACTACTTTTTAGATGATCTCTCTCCCTTACAAGTCAGAGTTGGATTTAATTTTGAGGCTGGATTCGAACTGTCTGTACAACTGCGCGCGGGCCATTTTATAGCCCTCGTCGCGCTGCCCTACTCTTAGTGTTTTCCGGGTCCCTTTGAGGCGGGCCCTTTTCCTATTAGGCCAATGAGAGAAAGGATGATTTCCCTCGTTAGCCTAATTGGAAGAATCTTGGCGTGGACGGATGAAAAAACGGTACATTCTTCTTTTAATAGATGTCGCGTACAGTATCGTTTGGGGAAAATTTAATTGTATTTAATAGTTAGCTAATTAATTGAATAATTCTAACGGGCGAATTTGACAGGAGAGAGAGAGATATCCATTGTTTACAATCTATTGGCTTAAGTTTATTACAAAAATAGTAGCGAGACTATAACAAATGTTGACTTGTTTAGTCGTAGTTTCTTGCTTTGTCTATGGACCTTAGGAGATTTAGTTTATGGCTATTACAAATATAACGATGGTTTACAATGTTGATAAACAGTAGTGACTATTGTTAATATTATTAGTTTATACATATGTCTAGCAGATGTGGCATCAATATGCGTTGCGTGGTTTTAGTCGCAGCCGGAAAGATCATTTTTACGACTCTAGGCGTCTGGGAATTTTCGTTAGCGCGGGACCATGGCGTATCGTCAAGGGGGTCCGTTTTATTAGTTTTCGGAGAAAACTAACTTGCTTAACGGAGGGTATGATTTTTCCGTGAGACTTTTCATAAGCGAGTGGTTCTATTTAGTCTTTTCTCACGCTCAGAAATTATAAACAGTCACAGTAAACATGTGACACCGGAAAATAGATATAAACTATAGAGGTCAATGACTAAATTTTATTTCTACCACGTGCTTAGAATCAACGGACGTCACAGGGTTATCCATAATTTTACACCTGAGACGGAACAGTCACATCAATAAAATAAACGAACCGCTTTCAAAGAAGACGAAAACAGTTTGATCTGCCGGTACGATTATGATATAATTTTTTGGGAAGCCCGTGGAATAATTTTTATTGTCTAAATCCTGAAAATAGAAAACCGTCAACTTTGAATATTATGTAAATTTATCGTAGATTTTACCTGCAGGCGTTTCTTCATTCCAAAATGAATCATCCAGAGTGTAATCTGCTTCTAGAAATTGAGAGAAAATATTATATTTATTTAAAAGCATATATTTACATGGCATATTGTATGCAATACATAAAGAAATAAATTTAAAAATTTTACGAACAACTCAACGTACAGCTAAACTCATTTTGATAAATAGAATAAAAGAGAGAGTCTCGCGAAAATCGAATAAAAAGGAAAAGAGAAGGTCGTAACAGAAAAATAGTTTAGAAGTAACAAAAATAAAAAGAGACAATCAACTTCTTAATGGGATTTTTAATTCCACCATAAATTATATTTTCTTTTTTTTTAAATTCGTGAAATTAGTCAACAAGCAACCTTTCGATGAAATCATGAAGTTGAATATTCCATTTATTGACTTTTTGTTGTAAGACAAGAACTTTGTAATGGCTCTGCGTATAATAAATAGGATATAGGGTAGAGTATGAATGCATTTTAAAAAACAGGCGAATTTAAAATAAGAGGCACGCCCACGGTAGGCCTCCTAGATTTTCACACAATAAAGGCGTAATCTTCAGAACTATGAAAATCTAGGAGGGCCAGTTGACCAATTGGGATAAAATAACCATAGCCCAGCCCTCGGGCTTTTAGATTGGAGTTTATTCCCTTAAGAGTATGAAAACCGCCTCTTGTAGGGAAAATAATATAGTAAATTACTTAGTAAGTGCAAGTGAACCATCAAAGGAGAAGATAGGAAACTCTAGAGAGTATCCATGTGCAAAGCCAGAAAAACAATAGAAAATAATCTGTAAGTAAAATGATTCAAGTAAAATACTTAGTAAGAAAATAGATTTTCCAATTAGTTCGCGTACTTAACCCTTTTAACTATTCTTATTCCGGGTTACATGAGCTGATCTTTGGAATCCTTCACGCTAACCCTTAGATAACCCCTTTACTACTAAATCTTAGTCAGTGAAGAAGGAGTAGTCACTGTTGCTGCATTGATCTCAGTAATAAGAGTGATTACAGGATAATAGGGCTACTTTTAGAGAAGGAACATATTTAGTATGTTCAAACTTTTAATTAATGTCATGTCTAGATATATCTTGTCGAATTCAAATCTGTAATAAAAAATAGGAATTCCAAATGGAAATGTCAAAATTTAGGACTATTTTCAGCATTGGGACCTTAAAATAAGTAGTCCATTCGAAAGAACATAAAAAATGATAAAAGAAACATTATTGAAGTTTACAAAACTTTACATTACATTAAATTTCCCATTATATTCAAATCTGATATCAAAAATAGACTAAAGATTTATGTCAAGGTCAAAACAAATGTTCCCGAACGATGACCTTCATGGACCTAAATAACTGTTTTTCGATCAATTTTTTTTATATATTGCTTTGGATATTTCAGCTGATTTAAAATATCATACCCTGAATCAAGAGTAGAAAATATTATAGACTTAATGAATATGAACGAAAAGAACATTCGAAACAAAACCTATATTCAAAATCATACAAAATATTGATGATGTCCGTTGTGTAAAATATTACACAATTTTAAATTGACCACGGGATTTTATCAGATTAAAATATATCTTATAAATACATATAAAACTGCTTTTATTACCTCTTTTAGATACTATGAATTCACAACGTTACCTTTTGAATTAATAAACACACCTGCTATGTTCCAGTAATTAAAATAATATATTATTAACATGTCTACAAGGCTTATTGATTTATCCTAGAAATATAACATCCAAACGAATGTATCTTGTATAGCTATTACGGCGATACTTTACAAGGATTGATTTGATGAGATCGCTCTATTGCTTACTTTTCAAGAGTATTGCGTGGGCCTAAATTAAACTATGAAAAGTACATAATGAAGAAAGCGATTACGACGAAAATAGTGTAAAAAGCGATGTAGGTGCCATGCCACGCCTTATCGAAGAAACGCCTTTGGTACCGATAATGAATCGTTAGTCAGTAATTCTGATGAATCCGTATATTCAAATAAATTCGAATGTATATAGTTTATAGAAATATACGTAGTATTAAGGATCCTCTATATCTTAAATCGTACAATACATCGTACTCTATTAGTACCAATAAAGAATCACGTGAAGAAGACACTCGCAAACTATTAGAATAAAATAAAATAAATAGTATACAAAAGTTATGTTCAGGCGAAGTAACCTTAAAAAAGCGAAATATGAAGTATTATTAGATTACATTTTGTATTCATAAAGAAAGGCTAGAATAGTTAAGTCACGTAAAGGAAGAAATCCATAAAATTCTGTTAGTTTAAAATACTTATTAACTAGGTTGAAACAAACCGAGATTTGCATAGCCACGAATGATCACATAGAGAACTTAACATTGTGTAAAGTAAACAAAGAATTAAAATTATTTATAGTGTTTCTCATAATTCTACAATTAAAACAATCATATGTATAAATACTAGAAAATATGTACCAAAAGTATAATGGAAATCTATATTTTATGAACTTCATAAATCTCCCATTGGTGGACTGCGAGGCATGTCTAAGACGTTTCAACAACTTATGTAATGTTACTATTGGGAACATTCTTTTAATGAACTAATATTACTTTGTAATCTTTTTCACAATATTTAGTAAATTTGTTTTATTATTAACTTATTTACATAATATTTACACATAAGTGCTTCTCAATAGAAGTAACTTTATAGATGCTGATTTTTTTGGCTTATCATTGTGATAGGTCGTTTATAAATGGGTTTAGATGGTTTTGTAGACTTATTTTGTCTCTTTTGTAGTATTGATTCTTCCATAATTTTTGGAATTTCTAGGTCTTTTTTAATAATGTCGGTAGATACAAACACTATGTTCTACTATACTATTTAATTCTTTGGATAGAAAATTTACCACAATTTTTATGCTTGAGTTCGGGATGATACTCCCAAAGCTTTATGACATGTCCCCACATCGATTTAAGTATCAATTTATTAATAAGTAATTTATTGTCAAGAGACAGATGTGTCTATTACCCAATTATCCAATAAATTTTTCACCATTTTAAGTTTAGTTGGTTTATTTTTGTCGAGAAATTCTCTTTCCAGTTTAATTTACGAGCGAGGTAAATGTCTAGGTATTTGTTATTACTCTGGGAATTGTGTTATTTGAAAAATTTAAAATACAATATTCAGAGGTACATATAATATAATGCGTTTAATATTGACATATAATATAATGCATATAATATAATAATACAATATTCAGAGGTACATATAATATACATATACATATAATGCGTTGAATGACAATTAAAAGACTCACTCGTCTACGGACAAAGGAATTCATTATAATAACTAATACTTGCGCTACAATCTTTCGACAAAATAGATATAAATATTGTAGTTCTCTTCAAGAGGGTGATTATATAAAATCTTTATAGATATTTAAACATTTTATGTTGTCGAGCGTTTAACTGACAATTTGTCAATTATCGTTGCTCATGCATATATTGTGATACACTACTTGAAATGTATTTACATTTTTGTATACAAACGACTCTTATCACCGATTAAAGAAAAAAACCTTATGCCTATTACTGTCAAGTATAGTTGAATGTTTTAAGATACAGAATTTACGAACTACAGATGTTAGACCTCAGTTAATTTAAATAACTCTCCATATCCTTGTAAAACTGTTAAAATAATACAGTGACGATAATTGAGATAATTAGCTCGATCTAGGTGTACTGAACTATAAAACCTACGTACACAAGTATATTAAACACACCTCTAATGAAGTACTGATTGGACAATGAGTTCGACTATCGTTCAAGCAATCTGCGAAAAAACGATAAGGTCCCTACTCGGTCACTGGAATTTGTTGTCCAATAATTTTTATGATCTTATGTATCTAAGATTTTATAAGTGTGAGGTCGCAAAACCTTGCCAACATGGCCCGTTTGATAAATTTTCGGAGGAGACGAACTGACTTATCGGTGGGTGTATGGCTTATCTATACACTTGATTATAACTTTCGTTTTGAATTTTCCTACCGTTTAGAAGTTAAAAACAAATATTGAAATCAAATGACCTTGACAAATAGATCGGGCGATAGTGGCTTGAGTATGGGTTTGATAGAGGCGGACGTTGCACCTGGATATTGTGTAATACGAAATACCTGTCTAAAAGATTAATAATACTTGGAAACATTGCTCGAATTTAAAGATGTTGGAAATATAAAATTAATTTTTAATATAATTTAATTATAAATTCAAGGCATAATAGATATTCATAATATTGCAGATATATTTAAATTAAAAATGTATATTACGAAGTTCTGCGAAAAATTTCCCTTTTATTTTTCATATACAATATACACTGTAAGGTAAGATGCAGGTAAAATGCACCATTTATAATTGCTATATGAATTGACACACATCAATCGTAAGCAACGGTGCGGCTGAATATCTTTTAGATACAAACTAAACAAAGTTGTTTGAATGGAAGATATTAATCTAAAATTTAGATTGCTCTAATAGTGATATAAAATCGAAAAAGTTTTTGTAAGATCCCGTACAAAATTATTATACTATATATGGAGTATCAAACCCAATCCTTGATCGAATAATCCACAATACATTGGACATGTGCATATTCGATAATACGACATGACGGATGAAAGAAAAAAAGGCAATTTCTATTTGCGATAGTATTTTACGCTATATTAGAGCGAGACTATTGAGTTACTACATTAATATTAACATTTAGCAAATGTTGAATTCCCAAATACACGTATATTCTTAAATACTTCATAGTATATAAGATTATATAAAATTCATGGAATGACTTTTAGTGATCAGCTTACTAGTCACCCGCATAGTACTACTTAAAATTTTAGATGTTGCGGAAAAGTAGTTTATAGTTATTCTTCTACACTTTTATACAATAACTTAAAATATTATTTGAAACTACGTGTAAACTTTTTCATTCATGCTTCTTAAAATTTGTACTAACGAATTATTGATTTATACAGTTTTGAATAGTAAGCAATAGAATTAGAATTTTAATATAATTTAATTGTACATTCAAGGCATATTAGAGATTCATAACATTACAGATTTATTCAAATTAAAAATATACATTACGAAATTCTGCGTAGATTCTCTGTTATATCCTTCCGGTATTCTGATTCTAGATCGCCACCGCGCTCTTGCAAACAGGATAATCATTCTTTACTGTAGCACCTGAGAACATTCGTTTCAGATTTCAAACGCTTTACCATTTTATATAACCGGTAAAGCGTAGGAATTCTAAAACAAATATAACATCCCTCATAAGTCAGTGAACGGACCGATTTCATCATGGAAAATCAAATACTGAACGATGATTATGAAAAGGAAATGTAACAACTGGTAACAAACAAAGGAATATTATTGTTTACATACAGGATATTATTATTGTATTTTCCAAAATGAATAAATAAACCTAAATAATGATTATTATTTAAATTTATCTATTCATTTTGAAAAATATAATATTACAAGGCCAATTAATAGCTTAACGAGTTATGGAATTTCACAATACATTCACATCTTTGTTTGACATATACGTCTGACCTAATGTGACTTCAAAAAAACTTTTGCTGCTGTTTCTTCAATCTGTTGCGAATGACGTAATCAAAAATTCACATTTTTAATGATTATTTTACTTAATATCCATTCAACTACTAAATATCTTATTACTCAAAACGATATTAAAATATTTATATACATGATGAATCTTTCAATAACACCATCCTTACTTAGCTACTACAAGGAATAATAATCAGATTTATCTATATTCGGATGCTTAATAAACATTATAAATAAAATTAATTTATTTTTAATAATACAACATTAACCACCTGTGATCAATAGAAACTTTAATAACTGGGTTGCAGGTCCCAGGAAATTTCTGAAGTCTGGCTTTCCATCTACTGTGTATGTATGTTCTAAATTAAAGAAATAGCTTCAGTAAATATAATTATAGTGATAAATATATTTCGACTGCTTTTGGTGTTACATCCGTCAGATCATTTCACTATATTTCATTGCCATTTCATACACTCAAATAGCGTTTCGAATCTCAAGCATTTTATTTCGGCCTGTTCTCCCACGTAATAAAACCAAGGTTGTCGTGTAGTTATTGCTACGAGAAAATATGGTGACGTGGACTGATAAAAAATAACCTTTTACTAGTAATAAACCATACTTTAAACCCATAGATATGTAGGGACCAAAGACAAGACCAGAATCAATAACCTACGTCGTAAATGACACCTTTGCTTAGATGTTATTTTTCAATATTTATCTTCTGGTATAATATATATATCATTATCGATCATCATCTATAGTATGTGGACTTCAACTAAAGCACTATTAGCATAGCAATACTGAATAGACAGGTTTTCGGGATTTCGATATTATCTGTGTACGCAAAATATATTTCATACACAAATACTTGTGTATCCATCTAACCAGAAAATCTATCTAAATGGAACCCGGACAAATTTAGATAGAGATACATGACCGCGACTATGCGCTATCACGCATACATTCGGACAATCAGTCTATATCTTCTAGTTGTGATAGATAACTATCACAAACATAGTCGGTTCAAATACAGCTTGTAAAATGCAACGACGTTTAATTTAATCCTAAACTCTATGCTTTCCATCTATTTTCCTGTATCTCCTTTTTAAAGTTTACGATAATCCTACCAAGCATTGACTAGGTGCAGGTAAAGCCGAGTAACATCTACGCTAAAATTTCCTTTTTATATTAATCCTGGATAAGGTTTCTTTGGCATGAACCTTTTTATAGAGCTATACGGGAGAATCGTTTTATCTCTTTTCTCTAGAACCTATCCTGAGTAGGATAATTAATAAAACAAATTGATCAATTTCCCCGTTATTAGTGTTAAAACTCTGTGACAAAAAACACTCTTTAATAAATTAACCGTGTAATATCTGCTGGATGTTACAACAGAAATCCAACAAATGTCTGAAGATTTAGTCGAAAAAAGTCGCTGATGATACTTTAAATAATTTTCAAATTTATCTTAATTTTTTAAGTTCTATGGTATAAGTTACAGTTTTGAATTAATAAAGCGAAATAAATCTTTGATACCATGGTTGAAAAAACTATTCCTTCGTGTGAATTTAATAATAATAATAATGTACTTTTTCTATACTTTTACAATATATTATTTGTACTAAATTTGCAACTGGATCAGTGATGTATTATACTTAGATTTTTTAGAAAATTCATTTGGATTAACTAAGGAATTAACGTCAAATCTATATAGAATCCATACAAATCACTTTGGAATCCATGTAAAAACCCCGCGGCTTATTGATTACTAATATCCTTCGGATGATCGAACATATTTCAAATATTTATACAGTATTGAGATAGATAAATGCAGATGATAAATACAGATGATGACGAAATACTATTAGATAAAAATTAAGAAACATTGTAGCATGTCAAAAAACTAAAATATAGTAGTGCATCAATCTCAATGATTTTATTATAATGACAAATGATAATCTTAATACTTGAGTTATTATTAAAAAATTGTATACATTAATTAACTATTTAATATATGATGTAAAAAATATATGTACATAGAGAATTTGTGAAAATCCATCCCCACTCTATTCTAAAGTTTTTATGGATACCGTCGTATATTGGTAATAGGGAATGGGTAAGTTTACTCGCTTGCAAAATTGGTCACCAAAAACTAGTGTAAAGTTATTCAAATTTCATGCACACATTACTAGGGATTTTAAAAAAATGTCTAATACAGACAAAATTATAGAATTTAAATGAAAAGTCTTACTAAAGGTAAAGGTACAAAATATTTTCAATCTTTTTTTATTGGAAAATACACCATGGTATTAAAAACATAATCTTATATGTGAGTACATAGTTACTGTTAATCATTGTAGTATTTAAATTATACATTCTTCTTTAACTAGATGTGAAAATAATCAAAACATAACACACGTCCATTCGTATTTCATACTATTCGAGTCAAGCGTATTTAATTCATATATGAGCTGACAAATTTAAAGTTATAAATAATGTATTCTATGACTGTAGAAAATATAATTACAGAACACAATGTAAAAACTTTTAAAAGCACAACTGAATATCTTAAAAACTGCCATTTGAGTATTTATAAATTTATTAACAAAGTCTATCTTTAGCAAATATGTAGTTATTTTGAAAACTACCCTTCTGTTATGGGTACAATTGTATTAAATAAAAAAATATAATGATGTCATGATACTTTGTAAATTTGTTTTTGTTCTATTTTTAAGTGCGTATTCGCATCCGTAAAATGTTACTGAGTAGACTGTAGGTAATCATGAAAGATCATACGCCGATTTAGATTTTATCTAAATTTCTACCTTTGACTGCTATTTAAACATTGAATTTTATTTGTGATACAGAGTTTGAATCGTCAATTATCCTAGCAAATTCGTTATAATACTCTATTATAGAGATACCAAGATCTAATTCATTATGTTTAGCAATTTTAATAGAAAAAATCTTCTAGCTTACTTTAGCTAGCTCATTTAACATTATAAGGTATGTACATACTTATATTATATGAGTATATATTATACTACACACAAATAAAACTCGTATAAGCTCCCAGTCGTCTTATATATTTCTTTATTCAATATTATTCTATTATTAAGTATACATTTTTATTTTTATATAGTTTAATTACATTTAATTTATATTATTTTCTCCTAAAATGTTGGCTTATGCATTTTACATTATTCATTATTTAGCAACGTCAAGTCAAATAGTTTACAATTTCCAGTCTTTAATTTTTGTAATAACGGCACCCTCGTGATTCATTGTAAAGATCATTGGCGGCTTTTTAATTACAGGCTCAATTGAATTCGAATTCCAATTAAATGAAAATAGTTCCTACAATTATATTTGAGAAGACCTTTCGTTTCTAAATTTTCACTGACCTGCCAACGTTTTCATTTCTTCAAAGAAAAGTACACATATATATACCCTTTTACGATGATTTCGGGCAAAAAATGTTTTTTCATAAAGCAAAGCTTCTTTTACAAGGATGCAAAAAAGGAATGGAGAAGTATTATTTTTATATATTTTAACGAAAATGCATTGAAAATTTATAGTCGTCTATACATGTTACCAATACCTAATTCACATTGACCTGTTATATCGATCATTTTTATAAAATAAATGTTTTCAATTTTTGATTTAGTTGCGATTTATTTAATCAAATAAATCTTACCTATTAGTTCTTAGATTAAACACTCAAGGCAAAAACAGCTCAAATAATTTGTTTTCATGTCATTAATAATTTCAATTTCAATGACTCTTAATTGAAATTTGAATTATTCGTTGAAAGACAAAGTGTGATTGTGCTTTATATGAAAATACATAACGTAAAAAGTAATTGGCCTATATCTATGTTACGAATATAGATTAATTCACATATATAGATATAATGAACTTTTTCAAGGAATCGTTTTATTCTTTTTTCTCAAATTAGAATATGTAATTCTGGGTATATGAAATTTGGTTTTTAGCATCACCGATTGCAATTGTATCTTATGTTGTCTTAATCACTAATTAGAAAAGAAAACGTTATGAAAATAATTATTCTATAATTTATTCAAATATTCCATTAAAAATTATTATTCTTTTATCTTATGTATTTTATATACAATGGTTTTATATAACAAAAACAAAAATTATAGTACCGATATTTTCATCATATAACTTTGAAATTAATATTTTGGTTTGCGTAAATCTTACTCCCTATTTCTGATAAACATATTTCAAATTTTTTAAAATTATTCTTTAATAGACTTTGATCTTTATAATTCAAACTTGTGTCGCTTTTATGTTAATTTATTTAAACTGTTTGAAAAATAACTATTACTAATAATTTGTTATGATTTCATCAGAATTTTCATATAAAACATATTATATTAATTAATGGTACCATTATCAGACTTTTCATATTATCAACTTATTAAAGTCTGATTTTTTTCAAACCTACATAGAATATATTTTTTATTTTTCAATTTCGTATAACTTTATTAAAACAAGTAATAATTTGTATAAACTGCATGTCAATATTAAATGCATTAGTATCAAAATAATTATGCTTACCTCTTTTCAATACATCCCCGTTGATTTTGGGTAAAACAATCACAAGAAACACAAATCCGTAATGTACCCAAAACATCTTTACGTTTTAAAATCATTGTTCACATCCATGTTATGCGACATGTGTAAAGTACGGAAAACATGGGTTGTTTTATTATGTTCATTATAAATAATTACATGGGTAGCCAATAGATATTAGGCATAATACTTTCTTTTCGCACAAACTATTTTCTAATAGTCTTGATAACGAATTTTCATCTAAATATGTACGATATGTTAATATAAATAGTAAAATTATCCTATTCCATCGTGATACAAAAGTCACTATTTTAATCAATTGTAAATATATACACAAGTAAATGCTTGCTATAGTCGTTATAAAACTCTAAATTATATAATTCAATCAACTACATTACAATTATACTTGCACTACAAAAACCATATTTTTTACTACTCTTATCGTTATAATACTTAGTTCCTTTCGTACCACGGATTCAAAAGAGACCCACCTCTTATCGATTCCTGCGCCATTACCCGTCATTCCTATGGAATCAATAACATACAGATTCACGCAGTGTAAAACGTACGAACTAGTCTTGTCCAGAACAGTCCATATAGTTTCATTCCTATTTTTATTCTAAAAGCATTCGCGCAGAAAATTCAAAAATATTCGTCGAACTACCGTTTGAGAATAAATGCGGTATAAATATATGTAATACATCACGATATATTTAATAAAAGGAATAAGGAATATAAGCTGTCTAAAAATACTTTAGAATTATCTTTTTTATGCCAAATACCTATACGGTGCGGTAATAGTGAGTCTAATATAAAATTAAGACAAATCCAGCATTCCTCATTGTATAGATATATAAAAATAAATACTTTATAATATCACGTCGAGATCAGTCAATGTGACCAAGTGTAGTAAATGTTTCTACAACGGCACATGTATTAATAAGAAACTAATGTACAATCTTTTGACTTTAGTAGATATTTATAAACTATAGATATGGATAAAGTATTCTACCGCTCGTTATTTCTACTTTCGACAACTACTCGAGTATCTTGTAGGTTGCTTTTTCATATACTCATATTAAATAGATCGTACTTACTAATTATTTGTAATCGATTGCGGTATTCTGATAAAAATAACTTCTTTGTACTCTATTAAGATCCTTATTAAAGTTTGAATTAATTAACCAAATTCACTTCATGCTGATCACCTTTACCTCAATTCCTTTCTGTTTGAACTTAGGCGCCAGTCGTTGAAAGCAGGATTCCGTTTCTAATACATATCAATAGATATTACATATCTATACATATCAATACATATTTGCTAATACTATCAAAGAGAATATAATCTACTATACTTATCGATATCATTTATCATTCATATGATTGATTAGCATTAACATCACGTCAACATAATAATAGTGAACTCCTTTTTTAACAATTTGAAAGGTCAAAAAATTGTAAATAAGTATATCGAACCAAAATAAAACGCAAAAGTAAATTGTTCGAGAAAGTATAATGTGTAATATTGTTTCTCTCGAATCGCATATTTTAAGAGAAAAAAAATTCCGTCGTTTTCTAAATACATACAGTATCTGCAACAAAAATATACTCTTAAAACAGATTTTATCACTCGCGAAAAGCAGAACTAGATAGATTAAAATTCAACTTACGTGGCTGTTTAGATATAGATACACTTGACTAAATTGAAAAAATAATGCATTATTAGATATAATAAGCAAACTAATCTTTATAAATTTTCTAATTAAGTTATATATATTTTGGGTCATAATCCTCCTCCTACCACATCCGGTTATCTACGAACATAGCTGCTGAGGCCCGTATATTTTGTATGTTCTGGCCTCCTTTGTATGCTGGAGCGTTGATGGGGAAAGACGCATGGCCCACAGGTTGAGGGAGCGCGTATCTCTCTCTCTTTCGCACTCTCACTGCACGTAGATAAAAAATGCCCATCACTTTCTACTCAATGCGCATCTCGTATTCTATCTCTCTTAGATTAACAAGGGAACATTTATCTATAAAATTTTCACTTCTTTTTCGTTATCAATGGGTGTAGTGATAAGGATAAGGTAAATGGGTGATTGAATTGGGAAGTTATATTTAAAAAGTAAACATTTCAATAGGTTATCATGACATCTTTGGAAAATTTGACATTTAACAGTTGTTGCTTTATTCAAGAGCGAAATTTGAAATTATATACTTAAAAAATTGATTATTGAATACGTTTTGGATATTCAAGGCTTTCAATGACCAAAAAAAAATTTTCGTTGTATAGATCTAGCTTATTTCAAATTCTTGAAAGTTAATATTTTTTTGAAGAAACGTTTCAAAATCTTCTATCTCACAGCTTCCCGTGGCTAAATGATTTTCTCTTGACGTACCTGACATTTGTTGCCGCCTATGTCAGTGTTTGATATTGAGTTAAATGTTAATAACTCTACTAAGCCGAAGACGTACGTTTCATTGCAGCAAGATTAATTAGAGGAAAATAATGTGCTTTAAGTACTAGTGATATGCCTGAGTGTCTTAGAGTTAGTCTATTCTTCATGACAGTTTCATAGTAAATAACAGCACTCTTATATATATATAATTTTTTTTTTGTAGTAAAAACTATTTCCAATGTTAATTGAAAAGACGGTAATATGCGTCAATAAAGAAAATAAACTTATATTTAGCCCTAATCTAAATTTAATAATAAGCAAAGAAGAATCAGGTTGAATCTCTTATGTCCAAGCAACGTCAAAACAAGATAATCCCAGTGAAGCGACATAAACAAATCGAACATTTACACAATCTGACCTATTATACAGGAAATAGTCTAATACAGATACACTCTACGGAACTTAATTCCCGACCCGTGAAATTCAAGATTTAATTTAATTTTCTTCGATTGAGCATCACTGTCATGAATCGAGTTTAGTCACATGTTTCTTTCTCGTGAGTTGTATGGTTAATACTTGAAGTAAACGCTGTCACTCACGATTGTTTTTAGTTGGCAATGCAATCAAATAGTTGTTGAAAGCAAATAAAAATGTCGATGGATTATATTTAAAACAAATATGTTCAGATCAGCATCGCAGAAAATATAAGTATCAAGCAACTTCATCACCAGAACTGCCAGATAAGTTAATTTTAATTATTTCTTGCTTAATTATTCGTTTACTATGATAAATAATTTACTTTGTGTCTTATTTATTTTTAGATCAGAACTTCTGATTAATAAAGTTGTCACAAATAGTTTATTTATATTTAGAAACCAATCTTGCTAATATTTTATCAGAACATTAAATACAGATATTTATCGAAAGTTATCGCATTGACTTCGACAAACGTTACTACATTTTTAAAAGATCGAAAAAGATCTTTCTGATGCCATTTATTTAGTGAAATTCCACGTACGTAAATGTATATATAAATATATAAATACACGCCACTTACACCTTGTGCATCTCATTCTTATGCAAATTTATCTATAAGAAACGTATGTCACTAATTGCAATGGGCTTAAGCATTTTGTTATACTTATCAATCACAAGATTATGCGAATAAATGTTTTGTATACACGTTATTTTATCTCAGATGAAAAGATGAACATTTATTTAAAATCGTTCAGAAAGGAATAAAAAATAAATGTTTATCGGGCGTTGCAGTAAATGAAAAGAGAAATTAATTATGTATGTATCATGAGTGGTTTTTGTTCGGCACAATATGCCATACGCCTATTAACATTTTCAGGCGCGAATTAACAAAAGAAAAAATATTTTTACAAAATCGTTCATAATAAAATGACTGACGTGTCTTAGATAAGTAGTCTGTCTCACAAGTCTCACAAATCAAACATTTTCATTCCCAGAGTTTTATTTTCTGAAATACACCTTAAAATAACAGAAAAATAAATGGGACATGCAGGACTAAATGCGCTTGAAAGTGATTATAAATTAAAAAAATCAATTATTCTCTTCTGTCTACATACCTATGTAAAGCAATATAAGATTGCTTGAACTTTTGACAAGCTAGCATCTATATAAAGTAACAAACTATCGTGATAGTTTTCAGTTGGTAGTGCAATCAAATAACTTTTTTAAGCGAACATAAATATCGATGTAAAGTTTTTTATAAACATATCATATTAACATTACGCGAAATACAAAGAACATGTAGCTTCATCAACTAAAACTGTCAGATGAGTAATTCTCGATTATTTGTTGCTTAATTATTCTTATACCAATAGAAGTCATTTACATTACGTGTTATTTGTTTTTAGATAAAAACTTTGAATGTTAAGCATATGATTCTAATAGAATGACTGGATTTCTAGAAGAATTAACAAACAATAATAATTCAGTAAGTTGATATAGTCACAATCAATATCTAAATAATAAACATAATCACCTATTGAAATATTTTCATAGAATAGATAAAAAAACATTAAACTGCCAAACTCTTATTCGAAACAAATTTTCTATAAAAACAACATATACTATTATTAGGACATATGATGAAGTAGAAAATTTCTTTTAAATAACATATTCTAATTGGAAAATTGTTGTCTATTCAAATGTATCTATTAAATTTTTATATATGACAGAAAAAAAATTAGATTTAAGACAAATCGGAACAAGATCTTCGATTTTTATTATATTTGGTACATCGAATGCTAATATGAAGGTAATCACGTGTGTCAAGTTTGACGCTAAAATATTAGTTAATGAAAAAGTTATAAATAATTTTTAAAAAATTCGATTGTTTTTCCAACTGTTATAAATTTAAAACTATTTACCGAATCTGAATAATTTTTTTTTAAATACTCGTAAATAATTGTATTTTGAGAATATATATATGTCATAATAATATACTTGTTAATAAAAAAATTATAAACAATTACAATAAATTTTTGCCATTTTTGTTAATAAGGGCAACTTTTATTTAAGAAATTGTTATTGCAATCGATTCCTTGGAGAATTTAGTATATGGATCCGTAATAAAACTATCATGATTTTTAATAGGGGCTAAGTAATGAACTTCCAAAAAAGCGCTACCTGCGACGATCAGCCGGAAAATCGGACCAATAGAAGCATCCCACTCCCCCGAAACTTTTTCAGATAGTTCAGTTCTATATGTCAGTAAATTAATTAGCTAAACTTTCTTTATTTAAATAGTGGTGCGTAGGACTAATATTTATGACAAAAATAATTAATGAAAACAGGCTGCACTTAAGCAAATTAATGTGAGCAATAATTATGTTC
The DNA here is from genome assembly GCA_030064505.1 of Chouioia cunea. Taxonomy (NCBI): domain Eukaryota; kingdom Metazoa; phylum Arthropoda; class Insecta; order Hymenoptera; family Eulophidae; genus Chouioia; species Chouioia cunea. The sequence goes on from JAOPFQ010000001.1 coordinate 20,480,440, forward strand.
ATGAGTTCAAAAATGTTTATTTTCTTTGATCGTTTCTTCTAATATTTTAGTTTACTTAGAATTTTATAATTAGGTATACTGATATTAGTTGTGCTTCGAAAATCATATAAATAAGGAATCTTTTCGCTTAGTCGGGCTATTTAAAGTTCAATAGTAAAAATGAAAGGACCTCAATGAACGTCAAAGTGGAATTCGTTATTATCCGGTGGATTTTAAAAAATTACTTCAATTCAATTTTAATGAAAATTATATAATCATACCATTACTAGTGTTTCAATCCATTCAAAGTGCATAAACATGGACGTCGTCGAGAATCTTTGCTTTATGTGCCCATAGAAATTCAGGATAAGTTGGTTTTCTTTAGTGAAAGAAAACGATCGATTATGTGCAACATTTTTGAGATACTGCTATATCAAAGATCCAAAGAAAGTTTCTGACTAAAGTGACAAACGTTTAGGACATACAAATGAAGAAAATAATAGTTGTGACGATTCTATTAATCAAAACACTGAGGTCAATTGCGACTCAAGTGCTAATGAAGATCAAGATATCTGCCACGTACAATGTGATGAAGAATTTTCGATCGACGAAAATAAATGTAAAAAAATAGTTTAGATCGCTTAAACCCATTGCTTGTTTTTTTTAATCGGAGAACTGAATTCAATAGATATTGAAATACGTGATTTAATAGAAAAAGAAAAGATTCATTATCAAATAATTTGAAAAGTTTACTTTTGAGAAAATATAGCCGTGTAGATAGTACTCGAGATGAATTTATTAAAAAAAAATGTCTTTTATAAAGATCTGAAAGCAGCGTATAAAAAAGCGTATATAAATATTGTTTATACTGATATTATCTCGATTATATAAAATGGTCTATGCTACTGACTTATAAAACTGAACCAAATGGAAAAGTTTCGGAGAGTGGGACGCTTCTATCGGTCCGATCTTCCAGTTGAGCGTCGCAAGTAGCGTTTTTTTGGAAGGTCATTAGCTAGCCCCTGTTAAAAATCATGATAGTTTTATTACGGATTCTTATACGAAATTGTTCAAGAAATTGATTGCAATCAAAATCTTTGAAATAAAAGTTGCCCTTTTTATAAAAAGGCAAAAATGTATTTTAATTGTTTATAATTTTTTCATTAACAAATATGTCAGTATGATATATATATATATATTCTCAAAATACAATTATTTACGGGTATTTAAAAAAAATCAAATTTCTTAAAATTAGTTTATAACTTTTTAATTAATTAATATTTTAGCATCAAACTTGGCACAAATGATTATTTCCATATGGGCAAAAAAAAAAATCGAAGATCTTGCTCCGATTTGCCCTAAAATTAATTTGTTTTCTGTCATATTTAAATTTGTATCTATACAATGAAAACAACCCAATAAATGATTAAGTTTTTTATGTAGACATTGATTATGATTGTATCAATTCACTGAAATATTATTTTCTGTTAATGCCTTTAGAAACTCAGTTATTCTATAAAAATCATATGCTTAACAACTACAGTTCTAATCTGAAAACAAATAACATACAATGTAAATGACTTATATTAATACATGAAATATTAACCAAATAATTTAAAATGAGTTATCTGGAAGTTTCAGTTGATAAAGCTGCATGATCTTTATATTCCGCGTAATGCCAATGTAATGTATTTATTAAATATTTTGCATCGATATTTATGTTCGTTTGGAAAAGTTATTTGATTGCACTGCCAACTGAAAACTAGCACGACAGTTCCAGCTTCAACCACTAAACATATAACAGATAAGAAAAAATAATATACATACGTAATCTCGATTTATGCCAGTGATGCTCAATCGACAAAGATGAAATTGAATTTTAAATTTCGCAGGTCGCGATTAAGTTCCGTCCAGTGTACACTTAGAATTACAATCAATTGTAATTCACGACGACATAGATATTACGTTTATTTCTGAAACGCACTTCACAAGTAAACATTTTCTACACATTTGAAATTACATTATATATATCAAACAATCTAAGCAATAAAGTACATATTGGTACAGATATAATCATTAAAATAAAACCTACTGGTAAAATTCATCTACAAATAACCACTATAAAAATAGATGGCATTCATGGATCATTATTAATGTCAGCTGATTATTGTCCCCCTAATTACATAATATCAACAAAGATGCGAACGAATTTCCTTCAAAATTTTGGAAACTAATGTGTATCAGCAGGTGACTTCAACGCGAAGCACGTATGGAAGCCATAGAGATAATTAATTCCCACCCATCGAGGTCAATTACTCTAGGAAGTATTACAAAAACAACTACATTTCAATATCCACCGGAAACCCAACAAATAAACAAAATGCTAGACTTGAAAAGAATAAAAAATAGCGATACCTTGGAGGATTGAATATGACAGAATCACCGATTTATTCACTGTAGAAAGCTATAATATAGCTAAAATAATAAACTAAATCTATTCCATCAATGCGGGCCAAAATCATCAAGGAAAAACTTACTACGTTTGTAATCCATTTATGTACATTTTTCAATCCTCACCCAATAATAATCACTAGAAGAAGAAGAGACACTTCTACTCCTAAATATGATAATTAATGAAAATACTCAGTAGAAAGTAAAATAAATTGATTTAATATCAGAATCCGATAAAGATGCCGAAATTTTAATTTCATTTAGACTCATCAGTCTCTTGATAATATTTTCTACAGTTTGGAAAAAATTGATCCTATCTAGAATTATTTCAATAATAGATAATAGAAAAATTATCCCAGATCACAAATTCAGTTTTAAATACAACCACTCGATAATAGAACAAATGAACAAGATAATATATACTGCGAGTAATCCTTTGAAAAAAAATTTTGTTCTGCCATATTTATAAATATTGCCCAATAATTCGATAAATTCTGACCCGAGGGCCTGTCAATAAAGAGGAATTTTCCGATTAACACCACGAGCTGCTAAAATCACACTTAGAAAATAAAACTTTTCATATCAAAATATAACAAAATATCGATACGTAATCCAATCCAATAGGAGGCGTATCCCAAGATGGTGTATTAGAGTTAACATTATACGTATTATATATTATGTTAGTTTTTATGTCTCTAGGTATTATGACAACATTCATACATTCATAAACAGCTATCGTAACATAAAACTGGAACGCATTGATTGCGCCCATAAATCTTCAAAATTATTTAAATTAAATTAAAAGATTGTTTAATACATGGAGTATCAAAATAATTGAAAGTATATCAACTTATACAATCTTTAGATATGTGACTAAAGTGATGAGATCGTATATTCACAAAGCGTAAGCAACTAGGTTTAAAATTGTAGAAAATACTGACTCATGGAAGAAAAATTCAACTCAATACTAAAATTAAATAGTTGCATTATAAAGCTATATATGAATCAATGTGAACTTAAAATTTTCTAAGATATTTTTAATTAAAATTTTCAACTAATTATTATAACTTTATAAATAATTTTAATTGTTATGTTAAGGTAGTAGAATTAATAGGGGTCCTAGTTTATTATACCGACAAAGTACTTGTTCTATCTTACCAACAATAGGCATGTATATTCTTGTTACCATCGTGTACTGTGTTACCATCGGCGCGCGTGTGTGTGAGGGCGTACATGTCAGTCCTTTATCGGAGGAAAAAGAGCCCCGTATGATGTTACGGACGCACCCCATGAATTCGTTTATCGGTACCACCCCATGTTCCCGTCTGCATAGTATAGTGAATGGATGTTATGAAAAAGAACAAATAAATCGTTACGTGCTTCATATAACAGCATGATATACATATATATTCCATATAATATTATATAATAGAGTATATATATAATATATCATATAATCATCTATGTGATTTAGAATATACCTTTTTCAATTTTTGTGACTTTGAATAGTTATTTTTTGTTTGAATTGTTAATGTTATAGCAACAAATATAGACGCTCATAGAAGGCCAGTGCTGCTTATAAGAACTGGTAGTTCTAGAGAATCTGTTAGATGTCGCATGGATTCACTATCTTAAATCTGACTAGCTGTTGAGTCGCCGAGTGATTATTTCGTAACCGCTCAAGCCAAAAGAAGGGGTCTAAAAGTGAAAGTAAAAAACGCTATACACTTTCAGATAAGAAGTTCATTTTTTATTTTCAATTACTTTGGTCGCCACTTTACAAGTCCAATTGATAACATCGTGACGTAAAGCATCCTTACTTTTCATTTTCTCTCTACCTTACTTGGAAATATGGAAATGTCCCCTAAAAACTCACCTCAATTTCAACGCTGCCGTATGTATTTGTAATCATTATTGAAAATGATTTTTCCAACAATTAATTTATTACTTATCGATATTATAATTGAAAAATAATACGTGATTCGTTACGTGATAAATTACGTATTATTTTTGCACAATTTATCACGTAACTATTTGGAAGATTGTGAAATAGAAAAGACTACATAATATTACCACATTATTAATTAATGTTATTAATTCTAATATTAATAAATATTCTTTATGTATAAAAAAATGTAATTAAACTTCCTTTTAATCTTATTGTTTCTTTGTATGAATAGGATATATTGATAGTCTGTACATATATATTATTCTAGCACTCAATAATTATAATGATAATCTGCTGATTTGTTTGAGAACGTTATATTATACATTAAAATCAAAGTTAAAAATATAAAGACTATATAAGTGTCCTGTCCGTTACAGCCATGTCTCTTCGTGCGCCATCCTGCCTGTTTGGCAAAGTCATCGAGCTAAGAATGCTTGATTTTCTTTTATTTCATAAGGAATCAGTGCCGACGACAGCACTATTCAGGACAATAGTAGTGCGGAAGGTAATTGAGGAAGAAGAGAGGGGCAGAGCGAAGGAGAAATATGCATTAATGGTGTTGGGCGCTCGTCGAGACAATGGTGTTAAGTAGCGTGCATGATTCTAGAGAGGGAAAGAGAGAGTGGCAGCAAAGCGTGTGGACGCCGCGGTTCATAACTAAATAGAGCATAAATCAAAGAGGTCAGGTCGACTGTATGTGACACGTGCTTCACGATTGAAGACAATTGATAACAAATATTGGGACGACGTAAGAAGGCCAGTAAAGTGTTCTAGGAGAGGACCACGTTTGCGATTGAGACTCCACGGTATCGAAAAAGCTGTTGTGGTGATCAACAGCCTGTACTATTACGCATAAGTCTTTCTCTCTTTCTTCTTCTTGTCGATACTATTGATTTCAGCTGAATTCTCGACAGGATGGCTCAGGCGCTTTGTGCGTGCTGCCCGTTGAACAAATGCCCTGGTGCGCTCGTGTCGATATTAATACAAGTGTCAAGATCATCTAGGTGAATGCAAAATGCGTAGTAACTTAAGATAAATTCTATAACCATGGCGTGACTACGCAGGCAGTATGCAATATATTAATAACAGAAATTAATTACTGTATAAGATTATGATCTTGGTCTTACACACCCATTCTCATCCTATAACTGCGTTGGGGAATCAAAAATACATGGCGGATCCTTGTTACAGTAAGTAAAGGGGAGAATCCGCCCTCCGTGCTACAAAATAACTCAATGTCGGATGTCAAAGACGAAATTAATTCCATTGTGACATTTCAACGTCACATGTCGTCAGATACAGTACAAGCGATCGCACCAATATTTAAATATATTATTTTCCTTTATTTCAATTAATACGTAGTGTTCTTTTATTTTTTATTCCAAGATAACTCATACAACTACCTTTTTAGAAATATAAACAAGTTTCACACGCTATATCGTAGGGGGGATATTACACCATCATAATGTTAAGAAAAGATTGAAAGTACTACTTGGCTTTTTTAGTCACATAGCCTTGATTTTGAAACCTTTACCTATCAAAGACAGACACATTTTATACGATTTCATTTTGATATTACGAATCCATCAACATTTGATTCTTTATGGAAATATCATATAAAATATATTTAATTCTATGTAATTGCTGTTTTTAATGTGTTAATAAATTTGCTAAGTCAATTTATAGTATTATCAAAATTTAAATTTTATCATATTGGAAAAAATATACTGGTTGCCAGGTTTCTTGGGTTATTGTATTATTATTTAATCTAATAGATTAATACTAGAATAATTTTGCAAAAGATATGACTCAACTAATTTAATTGAGACAAATTTTAATAATCATTCCATAAGTACATATTTCTATTTCACCAATTTGCTCACTTAGTTATGTACAATATATCTTATACCTGTAAATGCACATACCTACATGCATGTGTATATATATATATATATATATATATATATATATATATATATATACATATATATATATATATATACATTTTTTCAATTTGATATCTCGAAAAGTATGTTTGCTTGTATTGTAATTAAAACAAAAGTAAAATTATGCATTTTTAATAAAATAGAAATTTTGCATCGCAATTTGAAAATGTTTAAATATACATACATAAATATTGTAAATAAACTCAGTAAATCTTATTTACTATACCATAGTCTGTGATTTTACTATTTCTTGTTAACTACTGCAAAATTCAGAGTCTATAATCATATAGGGATCTTCGTCTTAACCATAGAATTAATCAAATTGTTACACATATCTTCTTGTTAAATGTTATTTTTGAGAATAAGTTCATTTAAAAGTTTTATATAACCTCCAAGCACTGATGCTAATAGCCAAAATGGATATTGTAGTATGTAAAATCCTTCTTCTAGTATCATCTCTTCTAACTAAAAAAGTAGGTGATGAAGGTCCTAAAATTGCAAGAACTTCAACATGAGGTAATTTACTGGTATCCGTTTCGACTTGATATTGACAACATGGATCAAATTGCCATGAAACTGTATATAATCCACAACAAATTACTGCAGTAACTCCGAAGGGGCTACATAAATAAGGCTGATCACTCCACAACAATCCTTCAAAAATATTTATTATTCAGATGAAAATCTCCAGTTTGAATATATTTTAAATATAAAACTAATACCTGTCACAATTGCAGTAATTCCTGAAAGTGCAGCAGTTTTATGTAAACAATTACCGACTGAAATCCATCTTGATGTTTCATCTCCCAATTTTGATGGTTCTATTACAATTAATTGACATTCAGATTCTAAAGCTCTTTCGAGTTCATATTCAAAATTTTCATGGGCATTTTCTCCATCATATACTTCTCTGATTATTGCAACTTTTTTAGAGACCTCACTGTGAATAATTTCAAATAATTAAAAATCTTTTTATTTATTAATATTCTATGTATATATACAAAAATCATAAATTAAATCTTGAAGACAATTGATTATTCTGCTAATAAATGTTATAATGTTATAAAAATAATGATAATAATATCATTAGCAGAATAATAGTTTTTTCTATTATTGCAAGTCATTATTTTATTATTAAAAATATCAGAAAATATCAGATCTACGTAATAATTATGATACATCATTAATCTATAGTGAGTATACTTTTTAAATATATGTAGAAGGCTATTCGTAGTTAAAAAAAATGTACAAACAACTAGTTAAAACAATGTTTAACTGGTCACATCTACTACTTAATAAGAACATGTGTATATAATTATCTATTATGTTTTAACCTACAAACAACGGGTTTTAATCGTTTGAATGATAAAGGATTTTTTTTTAGTAAAGTTTTGTCAGCCATATGTATTTTTAACGATATTATCTATTAGAAATTTAATAAAATATGCAAATGTACGAACAAGCACCTTGATATATATTCGATGATAGCATTATATTATAAACATAAAATTAGTAGACCATACCTATGACTTGCTTCATCTACCATTTTTTCGATTGGTCGAAAAAATGTAGAAAATATAATGGCCTTAAAAACTCATGAAAATTGAATGATATGGTAAATTGAACTTTGTAATTTAGCAACCAAGAATTAAAATAGATGGTGAAATAAAAAATTACAAAATGTTTACTATCTATATTGCAAAATGAATTGCAAAATACTTTTTCCCCAAACCGTTTAAGTGGTATCCAGGAATAAAGTATTTAAAGTTAGTATCGGATTTAAGCTTTCATGAAATAATCAGAAAATAAATAATGCCGTTAGATAGTTCGTCAAATATACTATCAACACTATGACCATCATTTATTAGTTCGTCACTAATACTTCTTTCAAAAAAATTAAAATAAGATTTCTTTACACCACCTAAGATCAACCTAAAATTATGGGTAAACAATTAAAAAATAAACTAAAAAAAGTATATCATTAGTTCGTCTCACGAACTAATAATAGTCGGAATAAAACTATAGTTAGATTTATCATTAAAGTAATTAGAAATGAGATAAAAGTATTCTATAGTGATCTATAGTGTACTACAAGCTTACATATATACATTATCCAAAACAGTCCATTTAAAGTATATAAAAAAATAGATTTTTATGTATCCAGTTCAATTAACTTATTAGAATAGTTTATACAGCAATAGATTCTTCATAAAAAAATTGAAAGTACTAGTTTTATTACTAACTACTGCAAACATTTATGTCTCTTTCATTAAACAGCATTTTTCGATTCTAGAAGATATAACAAATATGGTTCGATAACAAAAAATTGATCTTGATCTCAGGATGAATTTTAAGATGGATATATTCAGTTTGTTTCATAAGGGTTCATCTAAGCCGACACAATATGTTGTTCCAACATAGGCTCAACCGCGATGATCTAACTTGACGATGATTGAATAAAACCTGAATAACTGTTGTGACCACTTTGGTGTAATCGTCAAACTGTCTTTGTTGGATGTGAATCGTTATCTTAACGTTAATTCGATCAGTTGGAATAGGTTGTCCCAAAGTTACGTCAACGTTCGGAGTATCTAACGCAGCAGGAATTCAAAAATAATCATAAAACGATGCGCCACGTTGCTTCAACGATAGACAAATTTTGGTTTCATGAGCGTTTTTGTTAAAACAAGGTTCCAACATTATCTAGACATTTATAAAACGAATGGTGCTCATTTTGAATGTTTAACTCTAATATTGAATAACCGTTGTATCAATATTTGGCGTAAGCATATTAAATTGTTAACGTTTTTAGAACAATGTGAAAGTGATTAAAAAAAATTAATAAGAAGAACAAACATTTTTTAATATTAAGCATAAGCCGTCAGTAAAATAGAATATAATAATTTTTGTCCAAAAACTGTTATTGGAAAGTAATAATAAATAAAATGTACACAAAAATTGTCTAAACTATTCAGTATTTCTCACAACGTAACTCCACCTCTCATCAAGGACACTACTTAACGCACCTTTATCTTTACGATTCTGACGAACAGTTTAATAATAAACATATTATGAAAAAAGGAAAGTTTTAACGAAAAATAATTTTGTGTCTATTTCGACAGTGCAGATTATTAGGAGAATTCCTTTCACCTTCCTACATTTTCTCGACGTTAAAGCAAGGATTGCATCTCACGAAAAGGCCAGTCAGTTGAATACTGTATCTAAAAGTGGACAGTCGTTCTAATAAAAACTTCGCACTTTATACTTACCTAAGTTTAATTTCCAAATCCTTGTAGTCACGTTTTCATTAGTTTTTAGCGATACAATAAACAATGAATAATTGTAAGACTAAACTACACCAGGAGTTTTTTCGAAGTACTGCGCTAGAGTCTAGGTGCATCTGTTAGGGTGAGAATACTTTTATGCAAACAGTATCACTCTAACACTTTTACCGCTGTAGTGTATTTAGTCTAAATACAAATATTTTTTGCTCCGCTATTATAAATGCTACTTATGTCATCAGTGAAAGTCATGAAATTTTGGCTTAATTTGACAATTATAATATATAATTACAAGACATCATGAACTCCTACTCCTTTTACATAAAACATTAGTATGAGAACGCAAAATCGTATTGTTGCGAATAGTATTGATAAAGAAATTAACTTTTCATACCTCATGAATTAAAATATGCTGCGCATTCTTCTAACTTTGTGAGTAGTTACATCGAATATAAGTTTAAAATTGTTTAAAATATTGAAGGAACTATGTTTCAAGGAATAGCAATGTAATTTATATACCTATAGAATTTCATGAGTACTGTATACTGTACTAAGCGTTGTATTATGTATCGTTTATTCTATACAAAAATAGTCGCATACAGTACTCGCTGTTGTCTGATATATAAAATATTTTCACTGTTTTCACTCCGATATTTTACAGTTGCTATAAATACATCCTTGGTAACTATAAAACTTACCTGCAGAAAACGCAAATTAATAATCGATTGTTCTAAAGACCAAAGTGACATCAATAAGTTATTTACCATTGCTGTTTTCATAAGAGTAGTATAGATATATATTATTCTGGCTCACTAATCCCTCTCTCCGCAACAGCAGTCCACCCACCTACCCCTGGGCTCATATATTTTAAATGGATATGTGCCCACCCTCCAAATGTATTATTATATGAGATGGTGGCATACCATCTTTGCATATATATTATCATATTAATTAGCATATTGCAAATTAGCATATCGTATATTAGAGTATTGTAAATTAGCATATTGTATATTATCATAGGGGTATATCAACCACCGTATATATTAGCATATTGCATAGGACCCCGATCCGCCGTCCCCCGTATGTTCTGACTCAGCTCCCACCCTCCTGATGGCCCACCATGTATCACATTGCGAGCGAGTCGGTGAAAGAGGATGTATGATTCGCCACGTGATCTCGCCAGAGAAAGCGCGTCTCACACTCGCCATGCATTTCTCTTCTGTAGGTAAGGAAGCGCGTCTTTGAAGTAATGGTATTACATATGTGAACTGTAAATCACTAATAGAATAAAATTTCCTACTGAGATGAATATGGTCTACTGGTTTCTTCTTTTTTTTTTAGCTCCTCTTTTTTTTTTGTTTGAAAACCACATGAATAATAATATAGTAATACGAATTGAAAAGAAAAATTTGATTTTGTCAATAACATAAGTTTGAAAGCACATTCATCGGTTATATTATACCTTGGAGGTAAAATCACACCTAAAAAAGAAACTAACAGACTATTACTTTTGTCAGCTAATTGTTTTTTTTTATAAAGAAGAGTTATTTTTCGTGCTTTTTTTTAAACTTCTCTTTTTTTGTTTGAAAACCACATGAATAGTGGCATAATAAGCCTAACTAAAAAAAAACTCGGTTGTTAATGATATACGTTTCAAAGTATATTTTTCGGTATAAACCAATATTAGAGAAAACGTAAAAGATATTTGTTGTTTAAATTTTTTTATAATGTTTGAAAGTTGGTATATTGTTATAGAGAAGTGGTAGGAATAAAATATATATTTTCTTGAAGGTGAAATGTTCTATTTCTACAGTCAGTCAATTAAAAGTATTCAGTCAGTTAGTTTTGAAAGTGTTCAGTCAGTTTTTTTGAAAGCGATATTAGTGAATTTTTCTAAAATATATGAAGTGAAAAAATAAAATTGTGAAAAATTGAAATAGATAGTTAATTAATTAAAAAAAGTAATAAGATGTCCAATAATTATATGTTTAATTTTGAACAAATAGCTAGTTTAAAACAAATAATTTTAATCATGTATATTATATTTTATTTTTATTTAAATTTATTTTTAGTATTTCATTAATGCTATTCCACTACAAATGACTTTTCGGATTTTAATTGCAGCATTTTCTTAAGTAAATATTAGTTTATTTTATAAATTAAAAAAATTGTATTTAAAAACAAAATTTATATATATATATAATTAATAATATTTTTTTATATTTTAGGTCAGAATGTTAAAAACACAGATGATAAATGTATCAAGTGGGTTATACTATCATGTATATATCCATCTACCCGCAATGCTGATAAAGTAATTAAGTACATACCTTATGTAAATGAATTGAATTTTGAAGGAATAAGATTCCCTTTTCAAACTAAAAATATTGTTAAATTTGAAAAATTAAATAAATGCGTTAATCTTCTTCTTTTATAAGAACACTACATTGATCAAAATGACAATAAAATACAGTCTAACCATCGTGCCGTCGGGAGACAATCACTATTTTTAGTATGCTTTTTAATCTATGACTTTCATCTTCTTAACTGGGACGCATAAATGCCTTTTGTGAAAAACTCGTTGTCGCGATCATTTTATTTTCTAGTGACTGACACAAAAAGGCAGACTCTGTGGCGTGGAATTAGGAAATGGATTTCAGTTAGGTCACGAGCTAAGAGGAACATTATTCTTAATTAGTATTTATTTTTTTAACTTACTCGCTTAGAAGAGTTGGGCTCGCTCGCTTCCAGGCTTCGAAATGGTTTGTGGCAGGAACTACTTGGGTAGGTAGTACTACTGCCTCTAAGACTAATTCGTAGCCTTTATATACACCTTACGAACTATGGTTATCATGGATCACGAGTAACATTCGGCGGAAAATAATCTTAAGCGTGGGCTTCTTCGTTCTGATAAGTTTTCCAATTTCGTCATGTGGAAAACTCATACGATTTTCTTACGTTTACCTTATGACTGTCTACCGTGTTTAGAAAGTTACTTGAACAGAACACATGCTTTGATTAAGAAAATTTTGAAAGACACTACGGTAAGCTTATCATAATCTGATTGCGTTCTAACCGGGGTCATTGTATTACATGTGTCTAATCGAGATTTCTAATCTCAACACGCTAGACAGATGTTCTACATCGATCTTATCGTGAAGGTTCTAATAGATATCTTGTGTTATTTTTTTCTTATTTATATATTATGTCTCTACTGTCGTCACACTATACAAATTTTTCTCCTAAATTCCACTATATTTGGATTAAAAAGTTATCTGTGTAACGTCGAGATAAAGCGCAATCGTAAACGCTAGAGTTTTGTATGCTTACGCCATCGGCCAGAAAGTGAGATCTGTATTTTACGTCCTTGTTTTCATGGGACCCCACGCGTGGGACAGCCATTGATCCTTTTTCTTTTAAAATGACGATGTGGCCTAATGCGCGAAATATAGTTTTTATTACTTTTCTAAAAACTATATAAATTAATAGAACTGTCGGAAAAGTGTAAGTGAAAATTTCTACTTTTATAAAACCTCAAATACTAGGCCGAAGTCATTTTGGGATTCAAATAAAGCGAGAAAGCATCCCAGGAAATCTCATAAAATACAGACATAGGAAATAATGGTGGTTAACTTTTGACCAGATGTTCCTTCTTTTTGTTTGGTTGTTTCCAGTGACCGTTTGTTTTCACTTTGTATGGATTTATCTAAAAGTTATAAAAAGAAGAGAAATCGAAAAGTTACTCAAAAGTAAATAATGTAGGAAATTTCTTGTAATGGCCCTGCGATGGAGGGCGAGTAAGAAGGGCACACTTCCAGAGGGACATATCCATTTCGAGCCTCCTTCAAATTTTCATATTTTGAAGGCGTGTTTTTCCGAGTTGTAGATGTTCGAGAGGGGCCTAAGACCAATTAGATCCAAGTTAACTTTAAGGTCAATTCCTAGAACACTAAAAAAAGCCTCTCTTGCCAGGGTTCAGGATTAGTTACTTGTGAAAGTGTGCCTAAGAAAGCCAGGACGCAGAGCCAAAAGGGAATAATGTAAGTAGAAAAATAAATATTCAAAACTATATATATATATATCGCGTAGTACTTCCCTCTCACTTTTCCTAATTCCTGGTTACTCGGACTGCCCTTTGGAGCCAGTCCTTATTAACATAGTAGAACCCTTTTGCTGATAGTAGTCAGTGAAGGAGAGGTGGATACCGTTGCTGCTAAAGAGTCAGTGACGGGAGGTATCCATTTAAGATAAAAAATTCCATAAAAGAAATCGGAGGGGTATTCTCTGAAAATAACCAGCACTCAACCCTTGCTAGTGGAATGAAGGTTCCAAATACAAAAACGTGCATTAGGTGAACAAAATTATCCTACGCGGTAATTTATATCCCCGTAACGTCAAACCGTTATATCTGCTCTTGTTCGTAGTCAATTAACTAAATTTACTATGAAAATGTATCTCTGTGAACTTTGTCTTTACTATTTTGTAAACGAGGAACAATTAAAAGCTCATGAGATAGACTTCCCTGAAATAAACAAGTGCCGAGTTAAACTACCTGACTGTTCCACTCATAAATTAAAAAATTATTAACGAAAAAAGTGTTGCCATTCATAATATATACAGATTTTGAATATTTGTTTTAACCCACAACTAATGGTCGTACAATTCAAGAGAATGAAGCTTTTAGTGTAGGATTCTATATAAAATATAGTTTTGATCAGAATAAATTATCGTTTAAGTCATATCGACAAATATCAACTACAGATGAATCACCTGCTCAATGGTTGGTGAAACAGTTTAAGAATGTATTAGAGCAATTTCAAGAAGCGCATGACAATGCTATAGGTATGAACCTTTCACAATCTGATTAGATAAAATTCAGAATGGCTGAAAAATATCATATCTGTAATAAAAATTTCAATAAAGGAGAAAACACAGTCAGAGATTACTGTCATTTGACTGGAAATATTTGAAGGAGCAACTCATAATCACTGTAATCTAACTTATGAAAATGCTTTATAAGAGTGGTTTTTCATGATTTAAAGCTATAATGCTCATTTTACAATAACTGAAATTGCAACTAATGTGCTAGCTGAAAACAAAGAGCGATATATTTCCTTCACGAAAAAAGTCACAAATAGTTGTATTAGTTTTCGTGTTATGCCATCATCTTTAGATAAACTTGCATCATACCTAACAGCTAGATATTGTATAGCGTGAATTTGAGAAAAACAAATACACACCGCTATACTATGGATAGTGATATCTTTGGAGACGATTATGCGTATGCTCAAAAGTTGTGGGATACTTTTACAATGAAAGATTTGGGACAGTATTCTGATCTCTATTTAAAAATAGATGTGCTACTCCTTGCTGATATCTTTGAAAATTTTCGGAAAACTTGTTTGAAAGGATACGAGCTTGACCTTACATATTATTTCACCACTCCAGGTTTAACGTGGGAAGCGATGCTGAAGTGTACTAATATTGAACTAGCACTGCTGACTGATATAGACAGACTATTATTCATTCAGAAAGATATTCGAGAAGCAATCAGTCAATGTTGTCATAGACATTCAAAGGTCAATAACAAATACATGAACGAAGATTACAATGTAGAAGAACAAAGTAAGATTTTAATGTATTTCAACGTTAAACAACCTATACGGATGGACAACCATTACGATACAAGTGCTTTGAGTGGGTTTTCAACATTGATCAAGAGAATTTTTTCAATGTTCCTGATGACAATGACGTTGTTTACGTTTTGGAAGTAGATTTAGAATATCCAAGAGATCTAAATGATGAACATGAGGATATTTAAACAGAATATTATTTTTATCTAGAATATTATTTATCTCCTGGATCATCACAGAATAAACTATTAACAACTATATATAATAAGAATCGTTATGTGATTCATTATAGAGCACTTAAGCAGGCACTTAAATATGGTCTCAAACTCACAAAAATACACAGAGCGTTGAAAACCGATCAAAAACCTTGGCTTAAATCTTATGTGGATTTAAACACTGAGAAAAGAAAGCAAACTAAAAATGAGTTTGAGAATTTATTTTACAAATTAATGATCAACACTGTTTACGGGAAAATAATGCCAGATCAAAGAAAACGGAAAAATGTCAAATAATAACCCAATGGGATGGATAGTATCTAACAAAATCACGTATCGCTCAACCTAATTTCCTTAGTAGCTACATATTTAAAGAAAACATATATTAGACTTTGTGTGCTAGATCTTTCCAAGACTCTAGTATTAGATTTCTATTATGGTTATATGAAGCAGTGGATTGGTGATCATTCCCAATTCCTATATACATATTCAAAAAGCCTCATCTATGAGATCCAAGATGTTGATATCTATAAAATCATGAAAGAATAAACCTTTAACAATCAGTTTGACATGCCTCGCGTAAACATACAAGTTCTTGGGGTAATGAAAGATGAATGTAACGATAATATTATGAAAGAATTCATAGGTCTTCAGAGTAAATGTATAGTATTCAAATAGAAAATCAGAAGCTAATGAAAAAAAGCAAAAGGAGTAAAAACAAATATCGTTAAAAAAGCTATTACTTATGAAAATTATTGATGATTTTTGATGGATTTAGATACTATATGCCTAGAACAGTGTAATAATCGTAGCTCATCAAGTACTGTGATGTCCGCTGATACTAAGCACGTGGTAGAAATAAAATTTAGTTTTTATGAGGTCATAGACCTCTATCGTTTATGTCTATTTTCCGGCGTCACATGTTTACTGTGACTGTTTATAATTTCTGAGCGTGAGAAAAGTCTAAATAGAACCACTCGCTTATGAAAAGTCTCACGGATAAACCATACCCTCCGATAAGCAAGTTAGTTTTCTCCGAAAACTAATAAAACGGACCATCTTGATGATACGTAATGGTCCCGCGCTAACGAAATTTCCCAGACACGTAGAGTCGTAAAAATTATCTTTCCGGCTGCGACTAAAATCACACAACGCATATTGATGCCACATCCATTAGACAATTGTATGAACTAATAATATTAATAATAGTCACTATTGTTTATCAACATTGTAAACCATTATTATTATTAATACTAGTCTAATAATGTTAATACTAGTCACTACTATTTATTAACATTGTAAACCATCGTTATATTTGTAATAGCCATAAACTAAATCTCTTAAAGTCCATAGATAAAACAAGAAATTACGACTAAACAAGCCAACATTTATTATAGTCTCGCTACTATTTTTATAATAAAGTTAAGTCGATAGATTGTGAACAATGGATATCTCTCTCTCCTGTCAAATTCGCCCGTTAGAATTATTCAATTAATTAGTTGAACAATTAAATACAATTCATATTTTCTCCAAACGATACTGTACGCGACATCTCTTAAAAGAAGAGCGTACCGTTTTTTCATCCGTCCACGCCAAGATTCTTCCAATTAGGCTAACGAGGGAAATCATCCTTTCTCTCATTGGCCTAATCGGAAAAGGGCCCGTCTGAAAGGGACCTGGAAAACACTAAGAGTAGGGCAGCGCGACGAGGGCTAAAAATGGCCCGCGCGCAGTTGTACAGACAGTTCGAATCCAGCCTCAAAATTAAATTCAACTCTGACTTGTAAGGGAGAGAGATCATCTAAAAAGTAGTAAGTCAAAACAATAAAATATCATACTTTGAACTCATTCTATTTCTTCTCTATCGCTTTGTAGTAACATAATTAGATTTTCCAACGAATATGAAATATCCACTGGTGAACGAATTATCTTTACAAGTTAAAGCACCTTGTATATTTCAGTCAGTTGGTGAATATCGTAATAAGAATTTACGAAAATTCAAACTTTTCATTGGTCCAAATTTAACTCCCAATAAAAGTAGAAAACCAAAGACTATTGGAGGCAGTGGTGTTTTACCATCCATCTAAAAAACAGCTAGGAAAGAAATATCATTTGACTATGAGTACTGGACTAATTCGAACGAGCTTATTGATCGTCTAATGTTGCTCATGTCCGAACGAGCTGCTGGAAATCCTAGCAACGTTAATGAAATTCATTCAATTATCGAGGAGCTTCAAGAAGCTGGTTATATAATATATTAAGAGTAAAATACATTCATAGCATCAGTATCAAAATGAGAGTTGATGTGTTTGGTCGAAAATTGAACAAAAAGGAGGGTTCTCGTGGTCCTCCCAGTATAGTGTTTAAAATCATGATAAATAGTCAGTTTGACGCAGATAACAAAAGAATTTCCAACAATGCCTTTCCTAAAGAATCCGATGACGCGGCAAACTTAGACTTTTTTACTCAATTGCTTGATGCTGAGATTAGTAATGTTAAAAGTACAATCGCACAATTAGATAAAACAATCACGGATTTACGGAAAAAGGAGTAAAGAAAGGCCTTTAAAATTAAAATGAAACATCAAAGAGAAATAATAGTAGAAGAGTTACAGAAACCATCACGACACAACTAACTGCGTCGAAAATTCGATATACGTGGAGTAGATCAGACGTGGCAAGTTGATCTTGTCGAGATGCAAAGCTATTCGAGGGAAAACAAAGGCTTTCGTTATCTTTTGACTATAATTGATACATTTTCGAAATATGCGTGGGCGGTTCCAGTGAAACAAAAGACTGGTGTAGATGTCGCTAATGCAATGAAGTCAGTATTGAGAAAAGGACGTGTTATTAAAAATCTACAAGTCGATAAGGGCAAAGAGTTTTACAATAGAAATTTCCAAAATCTAATGTATACATTCAAAATAAATCTGTATTCTACATTCAGTAATCTTAAAGCAAACATTTGTGAACGGTCGAATATTCAAAAATATTATGTGGAAGAAATTCAGCCTACAAAGAAATTACAAATGGATTGGCAGTCTTCCTAAGTGGGTAGAATCTTACTATAACAGATAACACTATAGATATGAAATTTAAGGACGTAACTAAGGATAATGAAATTGACGTGCTAAGACGATTTTCTTACGTTTACCAAGTATTCACGAAATCGAAATTCCTCGTAGGCAATAAAATATGAGTAAGTAAGTCTTTGGAAAAGGATATATGCCTAACTGGTCTACAGAAATATTCACTATTCAGAGGATTTTAAAATGCGACCTACAACATATCTTCTGTTAGATTACAAGTAACGTTTGTTTCTACGTCTTTCAACATTTGTATTGGATGCTTCCTTCGTTGTACCGCCATTTTCCTCTTCAGATTTTCTATTTTAAGAGTTTTATAAATGACCCCATGGAAGTGTATCAGGATTATTAGCAAACAAACAGCGTTTATCGTCGAAAGGGCTTAGCGCTACCTTTTTCTCCTTCTCGGTTCGTACTGTAACGTCCAATGGATATTACAGACTAGTTTTATTAAAGAGTGTATTTTTGGTCTTAGAGTTTTACTTCTAATAACCGGGAAATCAATTTGTCTAGTTACATAAATTATCCTACTCGGGATAGGTTATGGATAGAAAGGAATGGTAAGGCGATTCACTATAATAGGCGCACGCCAGAGAGACCTAGGCCAGGATTTGGTTTGAAGGAATTATTTTGAATGTAGATAGTACTCGGTTTGACAAGCACCCGATCTACATTCGATGGAAAAGCTAATTATTTTACTACAAGCGATAGAGAATGAATATGATAGAAAATGAACACAAATAGAATGAGTTCGAAGTATGATATTTTGTTGTTTGACTTACTACTTTTTAGATGATCTCTCTCCCTTACAAGTCAGAGTTGGATTTAATTTTGAGGCTGGATTCGAACTGTCTGTACAACTGCGCGCGGGCCATTTTTAGCCCTCGTCGCGCTGCCCTCCTCTTAGTGTTTTCCAGGTCCCTTTCAGACGGGCCCTTTTCCGATTAGGCCAATGAGGGAAAAGATTATTTCCTTCGTTAGCCTAATTGGAAGAACCTTGGCGTGGGCGAATAGAAAATGGTACGCTCTTCTTTTAAGAGATGTCGCGTATAGTATCGTTTGGAGAAAATATGAATTGTATTTAATTGTTCAACTAATTAATTGAATAATTCTAACGGGCGAATTTGACAGGAGAGAGAGATATCCATTGTTCATAATCTATCGACTTAACTTTATTATAAAAATAGTAGCGAGACTATAATAAATGTTGGCTTGTTTAGTCGTAATTTCTTGTTTTATCTATGGACTTTAAGAGATTTAGTTTATGGCTATTACAAATATAACGATGGTTTACAATGTTGATAAATAGTAGTGACTAGTATTAACATTATTAGACTAGTATTAATAACAATAATGTTTTACAATGTTGATAAACAATAGTGACTATTATTAATATTATTAGTTCTTACAATTGTTTAGCGGATGTGGCATCAATATGCGTTGCGTGATTTCAGTTGCAGCTGGAAAGATAATTTTTACGACTATCATCAAGGCGTATCATCAAGAGGGTCCGTTTTATTAGTTTTTGGAGAAAACTAACTTGCTTATCGGAGGGTATGGTTTTTCCGTGAGACTTTTCATAAGCGAGTGGTTCTATTAGACTTTTCTCACGCTCAGAAATTATAAACAGTCACAGTAAACATGTGACGCCGGAAAATAGACATAAACGATAGAGGTCTATGACCTCATAAAAACTAAATTTTATTTCTACCACGTGCTTCGTATCAGTGGACGTCACAGCACAAATGAAAATAAAGAAAAATAATAAATTTAAATTATATCTGTCGGCGATAGAGCGATTAGCATTGTGACGTCGAGATAGAGCGGATTCTTAAAAACCAGGGTGTTATATGCGTGCGCCATCGGCCAGAATACAAGATCTTTTTTTTTCGTTCTCATTTTATGGGGTCCCACGCGTACATGGCACAGCCGGGAAACCTTTTTCCTTTTTCTTTCAAAATGATGAAGTGG
This sequence comes from Chouioia cunea, assembly GCA_030064505.1. Classification (NCBI taxonomy): domain Eukaryota; kingdom Metazoa; phylum Arthropoda; class Insecta; order Hymenoptera; family Eulophidae; genus Chouioia; species Chouioia cunea. Next base: position 20,500,949 of record JAOPFQ010000001.1, read on the forward strand.
CCTGATGCACGAGATATAGTTTTATTATTTTTGTAAAATCTCGAACAATAGGCCAAAGTCACTTTGGAAATCAAGGCGAGACAGCATCTCAGGAAATCCTATATAATATAAGGATAAAAAATAATGGTAATTAACTTTTGGCCAGATGTTCCTTCTTTTTATTTGGTTCTTTCCAGTGACCTTTCGTTTTCACTTTTTATTAATTTATCTAGAAGTTATAAAAAGAAGAGAAATCGAAAAGTTACTCAAAAGTAAAGAATATAAGAAATTTCTTGTAATGGCTCTGTGAGGAAGGGCACACTTCCAAAGGTACGTACACATTTCGAGTCTCCTTCGAATTTTCACAATTGGAGAGCGTGTTTTTCCGAATTTTGGCTGTTCAAGAGGGGCCTAAGATCAATTAAGTCCTAGATAATTTTTAGATCAGACTCTAGAACGTCGAGTGGAAGTTAACCTCCGCTAGGAGAAAAAGCCTCACTTGCTAAGGTTCGGAGTTAGTCATTCGTGGAAGTGTGTCCAAGGAAGCCGAAGCCCAGAGCTACACCAATACTACTATAAGTAACCAAAATAAATATTCAAACATATATATAAATCTTGTATTAGCTCGCGACCTTCCCACTTACTCTTCCTAATTCCTGGTTACTCGGGCTGCCCTTTGGAGTTAGTCCTTGCTAACCTAGTAGAACTAACCCCTTTGCTGCTGATAGTCGGTGAAGGAGAGTTGGATGTTGTCGTTGCCAAGGAGTTAGTGACAGAAGGCATTTATTTAGAATTAGTAATCCAAAAGGAATCGGAGGAAAATCCTCTCTAATGCAACCAGCACATATCTCTTGTTAGTAGAACGAAAGTTCTAGGCATAAAAACGTGCACATAATTTTCACACACGATGAATAAAATTGTCTTAAACAACAATTTATATCACCACAACGTCAATTCGACGTTACAGCACAGCAACAACAAAAAGAGAATTTTCTACAAACCACGCACTCACTGTCCAAAACTTACAAACCAAAATAAAAATAAAAATAACAAACTTTACTTTCCAATAGTTTGTATTTTACTGTGTCGGTGTTTATACTTTATCTCCCTCTCTCCTCTCCACCCGCCGCATACGATGAATTTCCCGAGGTCACTGATTTCTTGTCACCGCTCGGTTATTTAGCCGATAAGATGGCCGATGGGTTCTAGCCAAGGGCCGGGAACCCTGTCGCAATTTTAACAATACTGACGTCGCAAACTATTTTTATTGTTGTTTAGGCGAGATTGTTTCTTCTACGATCAGTAGTTTATATAACAAGTTATGGCTATTATAAATTAGAATTTGGATTACATACAAATTTTGTTTTTGTAATTAATAATAGTTTTGACTAAAATAATAAAAGAAAAATGAGTGATGACAGCTTCAAACATGAAGTATTATTAACTGAATTATTTATATATGAATAACTAAAGATATTTAATATTGATAAGCGTTGTGCGATTTCGGCTACGGCAGGAAAAGACAGTTTTTAAATTTTTATATCTCTACGTATCTAATAAATTTCGTTAACTGGAGCTAGAAAGCGTCACCAAGAAGGTCCGTTGTATAAGTTTTCGAAGAAAATTTGTATAAGCTGCATGGATTATTCGAAAATTGTAAATTTGATTATAACGAATGTTCTACCATCACCGTAAAGTGGTTACTTAATGATAACAATGATGAAAATAACCGTTTGTCTCGATTGAATGAATATTTGACAATTGACAGAAATATATACTATTTAACGTTGGTAAGTTTCAGAAAGGCCTTATATATATATATATATCATGTGGCCGAGTTTAATGTATGTATCTATAAAATTACCATACGCGCGCTAAAGACTATAATGAGCCTAAAATCATTACAGTAAGTAAGATTGTACACGAGCCTCACATGTCAATGACTAAACCTCTTAAGTTAGTAAGCGTGCGAATGATCCATTGAGTGTTGTCGATAAAAAAATATAATTTGATTGCAGATTCTTTCCTCAAATACGAAATATTGTGTAATAAAGCGTAAAACATATGAGCGAAATTGGCAAACATATTGAATGTACTCACTGCTCTTATCAACAAGGTAAAAAACTAAATAAAAATACTAAATATGAACTCCAATGGCTCGAATCAAGGACAATTATTTTTTTTTAATGTTTGTTGTTTGTTTTTTGCCTTGTTTGTTTAATGTGCGGTGCCTGCTTGCGCTTAATCAAATCAAACGGGAACACCTATTGCAGGGCTCTGCGAGATGAGATAGTGGTGGTAAGACTTTTAAGAATATTCTTGGTGAATACCAAGACCCATCTAAGTCTATAGTGACTATGCAGGTCACCTCCCGAATTGAGATCCCCAACTAACACATCACATCGGGACTCTCCACCAGATAATTCTACTAGGGTTGTCCCAACCTATACTCACACTTATTAATTCCACATCACACACATACTCACTAAACAGCCAATCGCGCCAATACACTCGTACGTATCGCATATGCTCTGGCAACGAATGGACAAAGGGCCCGAAAAGCTTCATGATATTTTAAGACTCACCGGATGTCCCATTCACCACCAGCACTTGCGCCAATGCCCGTAGAGTCCAGATCACGGAACACATTCCGTATCATATTCAACAAGAACATACGACCAGGTCTCCAGGCCTTCACCACACACGCAATCGGGTGTTTCACTCAAACATCTCCTGTAAAGAAAATCGTTAAAGCTACTGTGACTCGTGAGGACATAGATTACCTATAGACCAAGATCGAACATTTTTATTTGACTCACAAGATCGACATCTCCAATCCATGGGTGTGTGATTCTACCCTTCACGCTCACGTCCTACCTCTCCTGCCACATATCCCGAGCTCGTCCATCAATGGTCACGTATCTGTCTCCCATATCTAACCCCTCCAATTTCCAATCGGCAATCAAATCAATCCGATTCATCGATAAATACTGTCGGCCTTTGTACCAATTAGACAGTCGAACGCATTCCAAGTCCCAAGGCAGGGAACTAAACAACACCTGCAAGGTCTCGGTAGACACCATTCTACAGCTTTGCGTAAATGCATAAAGCATTTTACACTGGCAACGCATAAGTTCTTGTCAGATTCCTTTCATATTTACAAGCTCATACCAAATGCTCGCACCATACATGACCGCAGGGACCAAGAGTCATTTGCACAGTATTCGCATGACAGTGTGCTTGAATCCCCAGTCCTTTCTGCATACTCTTCCCAAACCCTCAACTGTGCCACAAACCCTCGATCGTAACACACCTACGTGCGGCCGGAAATCGAAGTAGATGCCATCGGTTAATCCTAGCCACTTGATCTTATCAACGAATCTAACATTATACCTGGTGTCCTCATTCATATCTACATGGAGCCTTCTATTTAGCATCTGCAGTGCCTCTTTTAGTACCACACACATGGTTTTGATTTAGAAAACTGCAAAATCACAGTTCCTACCCCACCGTATGATAATACCAAGGGCAGCGCTGGCATTTTGCTCCACGTCGATACGTCGCTGACTACCTACGAGGACTTTAACGTCATCTGCAAAGGCCACACAGGCGAATCCATTCACACACTACTCACTCAGCAACACATCTATACAAAGGTCCCAAATAGCTGATCCAGGTACCGAATCCTGCGGATACTTCCTGCTCAAATCCTTCCATATTTCATCCATCCCATCAGTCAGACACACTTTACAGTCGCGGAAATAGTCCCTTCATACGCGCATCTTCTCAACCGGGATTCCAACCTCATGTGGTCTCCGAAGCGCCATGCACCAGAGGAAGTTATTGAAGGCACCATTAAAGTCGACGAAGATTCCAATTACATTTACACTAGGAGACTCATTGAACAGTTCTCAAGCAATAGATTACATTTTCCGTAGATCGACTGTCCCGAAGTCCTATTCATTCGCATCCTGGAAACCGAGTATTCGTGCTCCGATCTACTAATATTATTCTCATCAGTAGTCAGCACATCCCCAGGAGAAGCCCCACGAGCGTATTCAGGAGTAAGGACTCCATCATCCACCGGAAATAATTCTTCTAATAGGATATTCGCAAACTCCCGCCAGGTATTTGTTCACCAATCCCCAATCTTCAGGCTGGAATGACACTGTTGCTCTCACTCCCGACGATGTTCCTTCAGTTGCGTCTCTTGGCTTCTTCCATCATCTCTTTGTATTCACCCATACATTTCTTCTATTCCTTCCATCTAAAACACCCTGGATCACCTGTTCGTCATCGTTTACTCTGGTATTTCTTCCGCATTCTATGTGCTTCCCTACGTTTCTCAGTCAGTAGCTCGCTCCACCAGGTTATTCTCAACCTATTCTACGACCATTTATACGCTTCATAGACTCATCATTCACTCTTCATATCTATTCATGCACAATGGACACCTTTACCACAGCATTCAAACCTGAGAATCTTTCTAAACCAAGCGTCTCAGCCTTCTTGTCAAATTCTTGCATATAACACCCCCAGTAATATTCACACGTGCTCCACCTAGGGCCCATACCCGTGCGTAACCCCCGGCCAACCTTCTAAGTGACCATCCGGATGGTCATGATCAAAAAATCATGATTTTTTGATCACTTCCTCGATCATCCAATACACATCAATTTCGCTTTGTCCACGCGGTCTACTAATCGTGAAGACATCATTCGGAATGTTTGAAACTTTTATGTCTCGTTGTACTACTCGGTCACCCACGACCTCGCCCTTGCGTTCAGCTTTCCATCTTCTTCCCAGGCATTTGCTGAACCATAAGTCAGAGACGGCATTAACATCTATACTAATAACCATTCTTTTCCCATTGGCTCCAGTAACTACATGATCGAGGTAGCTTAAGCCTTCGCTTACTCATCAAGCCTGCGATCCAGGGGGAGGTACAGGAAGACGATAAGTATCTTTCCAATTTTTCTTTTTATCCACATACATACGCCATCGATCCAGGCAGTCTCACATGACCATACATTTCACCTCTAAAGAATCAACCATAACACAGGTATGCATAGACTCACTCACACTCTGATACAGGCATTATATATGTGTATCCTTTCACGCTAAAATTATAGAAAACACTCTCTCTTTTACATTCCTTTCCTCCATGCCCATATTCACGGTACCTGTAGCACCTAAGAATATTCTACCAGGCACGAACAGGGTAAGACCTCCACCCAAGATAAACTCTACCCTTACGCGCAAGTCTATTCTTATATTCATGGGCCAGCTGTAACACAACATTCATCGTCCTGCGTACTTCACTCATACCCGTACTGATATTTTTATCTTCGTTTTTTATTCAGCGACGGACGTCATTAGTCTCATATTCTTCTCGTATATCCCCTTTACAATTTTTTTCATCAGTCATCTCCACTGGGATACCATAAACAATGACTCAGGGGTCCAGCCTTCACATTTCTTCAATGCGCAATCCCTTCTCATTCAGCGCCGAATTTTTGGCAAACAATTTTCTCTCGGAATTAGAGGCCGCTCGTAATATTACCCCTGGAATCTTCTTTAAAGGCACTACTGATTGAATTCGTAGGCTAGCACAATCGGCACCGAGTCCCTCGGTTACCTCTCTTCTTAATTCTTCACTACTAGGTCCTTCATACTGCCTTCTAACTATGAGCGAAAAGTTTCCCGGCTGTCACATCTTGGTACCCTCATGTGACACACCAGCTTCAGAAACACAATTGGGGATTCTTTCTCTAAAATTTTCCACAGTTGCATCCAGCTTCCTGGTATTAGTCTGGATACCATCCATCGCTTCCATCAGCCTCTCATATACACGAGTAAGGCTATCCTACCCCCAAAGCTCTTATGGACGTCCAACTGTCCTTCCAGTCTTTCGATGACCTGCTGCTGAACAATAGTAGCAGCTCTATTAAATGCTGGTAAAACTTGGTTAGCAGGCCATCTCGTCATTCTACTCTGTTCACTCAGTAGGGAACTCTGCACCCTTGTATCGCGTGCATTTCTGCAAGCGGTCCAAGCGGAAGAGTGGTCAATTCTTCCTCTTGAACTCCCTCTATATCCGTCCTCTTTTTCGCACAAGTACGATTTGCAAAAGATGACAATAACTCCGTAGGAGTCTCCAGCACCTCCACTTCTTCAACTTCCCGGGGGGGGGGGAAGAGCAATGAAAATGTGTGCCTCTCACCGGCTGGACAGTCAGGGGGTGAGTAATACATCCTGTCCTCTTCTAGCACATTTTTCTACAGTTTACGTTGCTTCGTGGACAGGGAATTCATGAGGGAGCATTGTTTAAGCCATAAAGCAAGGGGCACATCGCGATTCTTGTTATCTCGCGGTGAACATGATCGTGACATGTCGATATGAGAGTTGGTACACGAACTTTTGTGGATCTTACTTCCACCCATTATGCTATCCTGTATGCTCTTTGAGAAAAAGTGGGGTGAGGAATGGGGGTGGGCTTTATAAGGCCCACAAGTCAAAACTATTGTGAGCCTCCTAAACTCCTATGTTGACCCTTAGACCTATAGATTAGTATAACACTAAACCACTTACTTGATTTAATAATCGGAATCCCTAAACAGTTTAGATGTCTTAAACCGCTTTCTCAGGCACTTGTTCTCAATCCCAAAGTTGCAGTCGTAACTGATAACAGCGGGTGGCTTGCCCCACCCACCTGCCCTCGAGTCTCCCTTTGCTGTTGCTGTTGCTGTTGCTGTTGGCAACTCACTATTTTTTTTGCAAGTGGTACTGCGCTTACTCAAACAAGCAAAACACACTTTTATCAGCTGAATCAATCCTGAATCAATTGATACTGGGTTGATGATAGCGAGCCAATAATAGGTGCATGGTTCAACCGTAATAAAGGCTATACTTTACACACACTGATTATCACCACTCTTATCAAACCAATTAAAAGAGCGGCGAGAGGAGCGGGGCAAAAATACGTCCATAATTTTCGGCTGTGGTAGCGAGACGGAACCAAGGACAAATTGATCTTAAAAGATTTCTAATTTTCGAAGATATAGATATAATGTTAACCTATTAGGACCCATGCCAAACCTAGATAAGATGGCCCCAAACTAACTATGCCAATGATAAGCAAATCGGAAATAAAATATTCGTGTTGTTTCCTTTGCCATTTACAATTATTTATAGAAAATTATTTAAAGAAATTACAATATTACTTTTCTAAAACTAATTGCAGCAATTGATTCTTAGGGAAAAAAATATGGAAACAATGAATTCAAAATAAACCGATTAAATTCGGAATAAAAGTATGGTTACATATATGAACAGAAGTTGGTGAACGGAATTCTCTACTTGCAGGTTGTTTAGGATCGAAAGTCATTATGAAGTTACGTACACCTTTATTTGCTGAAGAATTTACTGATAAAGACGATCTTGGCAAATACCATGTCTATTTTGACAATTTTTTTACCAATCCGGATCTCATGGTTCTTTTAAAGAAATATAATTATAAATGACTGGAGCCGTGTAACAAAACCGTGTCAAGGAAAAAGTTGAAATGCTCAAAAATATTGCCAGGATAACTATTACTCTGCATGATAAAAATTGAAAACATAATTATATTTCATTATGGTTTCAAAGCCTACATCAGTTCTTTAAACGAAATATGGTGATGAACCAAAAGTTAAAGTGTAAAGGTAGCACGAGTCAGTGAAGCGGTTGATTCTCTTCTCTCAAGCATTTTCTAAGTATAATCAAAACATGAGCGAGGTTGATCTGCATGATCAACATTGTAATGCATTGACGCCTTCAATAAGAAATGATCGTGGTGTTTCTTTTTAAGATTTCTTCAGGAAGCATTGAGTAATTCCACTGTAATTCATAATAAGCTTCACCCAGACTTACCCAAAGTGATCTAAAAACATTGTTCGAGAAGATTGCAAATATTATCTTCATAAGTTTCGAGTACACATTCTGTCAGGCGATAAAGCTCGAATGATTGTTTATTACGTGAACACAAAATTAAATAAGATAGGTACGTAAAATGTGTAGCCTCGTCGTGTAACAAAAACTCATTTATATTGTTAGAAATGTTCTATAACCGTATACAGAAATCACAGGAATGAACACGCAAACGAACCTACTTGAAAATTCACCAGTGCTATAGGTGGATCAATATTTTATAGTCATTTTATGTAGACAAATTGAAGTCTGACAAAAAAATTTTATATACATTTTTATCATATTTTTTCCTATAGAATCAATTATTACCGTGCCTTTTAAAGATTATTACATTTTGGGTGATTTATTTAAACGATATTTTACTAACATTTGTAAATTTCAAAAGAAAAAACATAGTTTTTTTTTTCGATTTTCCTATCATTGGGATAATTAGTTTGGGGCCATCTTATCCAGGTTTGACATGGGTTTTAGCGAGTTAAATCGGAATCTTACATTATAAACAAACACTATATAAAAATACTGTACTCAATTTACTATACAACCTACTAGGAAAACAAAACTTACGGCGGGACAGCTATAATTAATTCGCCAAGCAGTGAATCATGAAACCAGCAATATCATAATATCCGACTAGACTGGACCAATCACGTTGTCCTGTGTCCTCAAAATCACAGTATTAGCCGCGAACCATTTCTCCCATTTTTTGAACCTTTGCGACATCGTTTCATAGATGGAGGTGATTTCAATGCAAAACACCTATAATTACATTTTCATTTTGATCGGTGAATCAATTCACCGGTGATCACACATCGTACAAAACTACTAGGGTTCGACAAAAATGTATAAGTATATTAAAATGAAATTTCTAATAAAATAAAATTTATATCAAAACTATCCTTTGAGCACGACCTGTTTGTGTCAACTTTCCCAATTTTACGCTACTGAACCTTTCAGTTAGCCTTAATATTATTTTAAACAACCTAGTTTTAGATCACAAAGTAAATACAAATTAATTATGACTATGTTCCGACGTCACATATCATTAATTAAAAAGAAAATCACAACATACTACGGGATATACGAAAACGCGTCTACAAAAGCACTCTAATTAACTAACAAAAGATATTCTACATAAACACATAAGTAACTCAAGACTAAAGAAACACGAATAATTAAAATGACTTACTCTCTACATCTGTTACAAACCAAGAATTTTTAATAGAGGGCAATTTAAAAGGATCATTTATTCCTAAAAGTTGATTGTAGAGAAAATTTTTTTGAATCGGTTGCTGTTTTAAAACAATTTTAGTTTCAATATTTCCCTAGAAAATTAATTTTTTTTCTATTTTAATATAAATAAAAGATTTACAAAATCTATACATTACATAGATTATAAATAAAAACGTATTACATGTCTAAGTTTAGGTCAAAATCATGTATTCAAACTACGTAATTTGGAACTTTGCAAAAATTCATAAATGCGACTACAATCGGCAACTCTTTGAAATAAATTCAACACCTTGTCGCTACCTCGACTTTGTTGATCGGCAGAAATATCTAAGCTCTAAGAAATTTAGGTCGAATGAATAGGTCATCACTAAATCGAAAGCCTTTTTTGATAGTCTTAGGGAAACCTATAATTTGGAAGGAATGAAAATTGTAGATTACATGTATTGAACTAAATAAAAATTATGTTGTCAAATAAAATGCTCATTTAATTAATATCCACCACAATTAGAATGCGCAGCTATCACAAATAAAATAAAATTCATTTATATAGTACACACGCCACTATTACTTGTGCCTAATTTCTGAAGGGTATCAATTTTCGAACGTGAAAAAATTCTCAATCTTTAAATTCATTCACTTCTAGACCCAGCGGTTGAATTATATACTCACTGATAAGAGGGCTAATTTTCTTCAAAAATATATAATGCAGCGACTTTAGGCGAATTTTTAGTCTTTTCACGAACAACATTTTCTAGATGTCGAGAGTCGTACAAATTATTTTTTCCGAATTACTTTAATAAATAATTACCAAACACAATCACGATATCATAGAATTAAATCTCACAAAATTTAACCAACTCGAAGAGTGATCAGCAGTAAAGAGTAAGTATTGTCAAAATTATTTAATTCCAACAGCTATTCTTTTCGTTTCTTTATTTCCTATCGCTTATCAAAACATCTAGTAAACCTGTAGAGCGTTTACTAGGTGCTTCTAAAACTGAGTACCATCTGCGACATAATTTTTCTTTATTCCAGTCCTAGATAAAGTCTTTCTAGCATGCTCCTTTTTATAGAGCTGTACGAAAGAATCACCTTATCATTCCCTTCTCTCCATCATCTATCCCCAGTAGGAAAAATTACAAAATAAACTGGTAGATATCCCAGCTTTAGAGATAATACTCTATCGTCAAAATATACTCTTTATTTAATAAAATTGTGTAATATCCATTAGACGTTATATTTGTTGACAAAAAACCATTTTTATTCAAAAAGTCACTCACTTATTAAACTAGCCTCATTATATTATCAACAACTATGCCATTTTGGGACAAAAATTATTCAAACGTTCGACAAAATAATTTTGAAAAACCTTTTGTGATTATACATATTTATTCATCCACATAAATAAACAAGCATGTATTCTAATTACCCCACCATAATTAAAACAGTGAGGACTAATGAAAAATGTTATTGCACTTTGAGGGGGTCATGTTTTGGTGATCTTCTACATGACCTTTTAGTTTAAGGTCCTTGTCCTTTTTAAGATAAGCTTTGTTTTACTAAATAAAAATCGCTATTATCAATTCCGGATTTGGAAAGAATGGATAATTCTACGTTCACATGAGGTATCATACGTAAGGTCTATTTGACCACTAGTCGGGTTTAACTATTTTTCCAATTGTTCACTTAATTGATCCAATGAAGGTGATAGAAATGGTTATTCAACTTTGAAAAGGAAATGTTTTAATGGCCTTTACTATGACTTTGAAAATCAAGTGCAAAATCATTTCAAAGTCATTTATTTTTCAAATTGAAAAATTCATGTTGATACCGAATTCTACAACAGCAAAAATTTATGCAATTATTTAAATAAATCAAAAATAAAGAAAAAGTTACTTTCATTCTGTGCATAAAATTTCAATTTTTCAAATAACGCCTTAAAGATGAACCCTTATTTGACCTTGCGGGTTAAATCGATCCCATACGTAATACTTTTTCTGAATCTAGATTTTTCAGCTATTTATGAATCCGAGATCTGCAAAGATGGGTTTTATTAAAAAAATTAAATTCTCCTAAAATTACCTCCAAGGTTGCGGGAAGGTAATCAGATAGCACATATTTTTCAGGGGAATGAATTTTCATGATAATTGGGATACAGTGGTTATTAAGGGCGCTGATCGCGAATCTAAACTCAGATTTTGAAAATACAAAGTGGCGGCTCCAAAATATATTCAAATTAAATTTCTCTGAATATATTTCTGAAAATTGGCATACAGGGGGTTTTTGAGTAGTTTATTTTGAATCTGAATTCCATATGGCAAATATTTTGAATATTGACGTATAAAAAAATACAGGAAATTCATGTGAAGCCTATAATAAAAAAGTTCATCGAACAGAGAATTATTTCAAATCTATAAATTATCATAACCTGTGTTACGCGAAATAGAAATCGCTGATATTCCTAGCGATACGGAGTTTGTCGATGGACTTGATGATTCAGATCAAAACGAGGATAACATGAATATGGAAATAGAAGGTGAATTTAAAGAGAATGAAAGTGATAATGATTTAGATGAAGATGAAGGCAAATGCTCTGGCGGTGAAGAATGGAAGAAAAAAATAAAAACAAAGAGATGATAATCCATTCACTGCTGATTTTGGGCCAAATATCCCCAATAACGTACAATCACCATTAGAAATCTTTTCCCCGGAGATATGTTGGATTCATTAGTTCAGCAAACAAATAAATACATACAAGAGAAATCGCAGGAAGAGCGATTGATGACAAAAGAGTAGTTACTGATTTTTAGGAATTAATATTCTGATGGGAACAAAAAAAATTGCCTTCCTATCGTAATTATTGGTTGAATGGCATAAAATTGAAAGATTTATTCATAAGTTCATTGATGCCTGTTGTACGTTTTGAAAAGAAGACCAAATATTTTCTTGCGTAACTGTACGTTCTAATCGTACTGGGTTCCTAAATCTATAATGCTTGACTAATAAATAAATATCAAATTACCATAATACATTCGAAGTGACAACAATAACTCGGAGGCAGAAAGATAGCACACGGGTGCAAGAAGATTGTCCAGTTATGTGCTTTGATTACAACAAATACATGGGCTTTGTCGATAACGCTGTTCGTTTGTTATCTACATATAAAATAGATTGAAAGTCCAAAAAGTGATGGCACATACTATTTTGGCTTTTTATTGGGTTGACTATTACAAGTTCAGATTCGCAATCGGCCATCCCAAAAACCTCTAAATACCAATTTTCATAAATATATTCAAAGAAATTTAAGATTTTAGCCTCCATCTTGGAGCCACCATTCTGAATTTTCAAAATCTGAGTTCAGATTCTCAATCAGCGACCCCAAAAATACCTGTATATTGATTTTCATAAGGATCATAAGGATGTCTGAAAGTTCCGTCATAAATGCATTTTTTTTAATCAAACAGGTTCTTTTTTTTAGACTTTATGTCTGTTTATAAATATTTACAAATTATTAAAAATTTCACAACCTTTAAGTATAAATTTGAATTTCGTATCATTCTGTGATCAAGAAATTATATAAAAATGTAAACTACTCTGAAATTGTAAAATACTATACGAAAATTAATGGTCTCTGAGAGATACCACCTTTCCGGGAAGGGTTAAATACATGTAGTAGGTTCCGTATTGGAAATGAAATAATATTTATTATTATTTTTCAATAATGAATATCATGATATTTTATCTAATCAACGTTTAATTAATTTTTTTATCGAAGGTGAATCCTGAACACGACAGGAAGTTGAGAACGTAGCTGTCTTACGTAATCAAATTTTGGTTGAATAAATGAATAATTTGTTAAAGCTATAGTTAAAAAATTAATATAAAAATTATGAAGTTATACCTTACACTAATTATGTGTTTAGGATCGAATTGCTTTTTTTTTTAGAGTAAAGAAATTTGATAAAACACAGATAGAATTGTGATTAAATGTGCTAAAATGACGATTCCATCATAAAATATTACAAATGAACATTCAATAATTTTTCTTATAATTATTAAATAAATCTATTATAAGATATTTATTAATTTAATACAAATAAATTAATTATGATTCTTGAATATCCAGTTACATTATTTTATTTCTCTACGTATTCTTTCACTATAAGAGAAAATATTTCATCTGCCGCCGTTCACAAAGTCAGATCACTAATATTCTGGTTATTTTTAATTTACTCTTATCTTCTCTTATAATAACGTCTTATTAACTTGATCGACTGTGAGATACTATATGTTACCATTTTGGTGTACAGAATGAGTTATTTATTTGGTTGAATATAAAATTAGTACGGGATGTTTCATATGTCAAAATGTATATATTTATAAACTATAAACACCATTGTCCATACGATGTGTATGATAAAAGGAAGTTTCATATTCTTCATCTGCTAATTTTCAAATTAATATAGAAATATCTCTGCAGTTCAGAGTACATATTCATTTCGTCATTGCTTCCATGAATTCTGAAAAGAAATTGAATTACCACAATTAATATTACAATATAATAAAAATCATGTTTATTAATTATTTGTGAGAAATAGTTGAAAGGACGTATGAAACAACTACTTGTGATAAAAAATCATGCATAAATTATTCACTATGCATTAATGACTATTTATAATCATGAATAGGATTATATACATTTATGTGGTCCCAGAAGTACCCAACCTGTAATAAAAATTTAAAAAATCATTTGGCAAAATGGATCTTCGTTTCTCTTTATAATATTATTAACTCGATATATTTTTTCCATCGATGTTCAATAGCTTTGATACCTCATTTATAATTGGCAATTAAGATGAGTGAAATTCGTGGATATTAAAAAAGGATTCTTAAATTATTCCTTTCAAATTTTAAAATTCTATGTAGATTCAGAGTATTTAAACCATCAACTTCTATTAATCCAAGGTATATTCTTACTGAGTATAGTGAGCGTTTGAAAAAATAATAGATGAGACTAAAAACGTTTATACAACTTGTAATCATAATATATGACCATATAATGTCAATTTAATATATATCTCATCACCAATCATTTTTAAGAAATATATCTTAAATAAGTATTTTTACTATAATTACAACTAGAAAATTTATTTTTTATAAAGCATTAATATTTTCTAAAATTATATGAAATTGTGACGGGGCTCCGGGCCATCGGTTCTTACATGGTCACTGTGGCGCCTAATCTTTGGATGGCCATAACTCTGTTCTTATGGAGAAATTCTTGTTTTCGTAGAAGAGACTTTTCGATCGGCCTTAATCGTAGCTTCAATTTCCACTACCTTTTGAGGCGCCATTTTGATTGGTATGATCAGTAATTCAATATGAATGGTTGAGTTATTGAAACCTTGGCCGGAGCTTGTCGGTACTGTTGTCGGACAATTAGCCGCTCGGTGCCGATCTCGGAAAATTCGTTGAGAATTTTCAGCGCGGAAAGGTGAGAGAGAGATAAAGTACACTTGCAGGCTCAGTTATAATTGAACTATGAGAGTGTTTGGTTTGTTTAGAAGTTTTAGTTCTAGTTTTGATAGCTTGTATCAGAGAGTAATTGTTCTTTTTTTTTTTGAAAGTAAGATCTACTGATCCGGTAAGTACTTTTGCTTGTTCTCCTCTTCACCCTCCGTGCCCCGATTTTTATTATTTTATATTTTCATTGGCGCTCGCTTGGGCCTCCTGGCAATACAGCCCGATCCTGGCGACGGCCATTGTTATTTAACTGTCGATGTCAATTTAATTTCGATTTTCTTTTATTTATTTTATTCATTCTGTGACAAGGTATTTGCTCTACTGGCTGAGTTCCTCGTCAGCATCCATCGATTAGGCCATACGACTTAATTTTCTTTTTTGTTTATGATATTAAACATTGATAATTAATAAGCGTACATTTTTTTTACATCCACACTTTCTTTGGTGGCTGAATGCAAACCGAACCACGAGTACAGAGCTGGTTATTTTCTCTTTTTCCACCTCTATTTTCGGCTCAGTGGAATGGTCGGGACCTCTTTGATTTCTCGCCACATCCCTTATACCCGTTATTCCACTTTCGATGGAATCTTTTATCAGAGTAAGACTTTGACAATCTACTCTATATACTTTATATACTTTATACATATTGTATAATACTGCAATTAATATGTAATGTTGAATAGTTTGTATGATGTATATTGAGAGTATACAATAAGTAATGAGAGAAAATAATATATTTTAATAAAATTTCAAAGCCAAATAACATGGTTACATGTCATAACCAAGTTACTCGGATAATATCAACTTATTTTTTTAACATGATCAAGCCTTAGAATAATCATAACGCGATCCGGTAAGCCTGTTAATTAGTCTGTAAACGACTGGTGATACGGATAATTCCATACCTATTTTCGTTACCATTTATGCATTAAATGGTTTAGATTTTTATGCTATTCAACCACTTTTTTATGGTCCTTTTTATGAATCGAAACCTAAAATATACTATTAAATCATATATTCATTCGCGTATTAGTTAGTTTACAGAATTTATTTATTATTGTTTAATTAGTAATAGTATATTGAAACTATCCAAATTAAAAGTTAGAGAAATTAAAAGGAAAAGAATTTCTATCATAAATTGTTAGAAATAAATATGTTCTAGCTCACCACCCCTCGTCCACCGCCGCAAGCGGTCCACTCACTTACCGGATGTTGACTTTCTCCTGCAGGTATGTTTTGGCTGAGATACTCCTCTCCCCGCTCCAACGGTAGTCTACCTCGTGTTACATAGTGAGCGCGTCGGTAGACAAGGAAGCATGGCCCACCAAGTGATTTCGCTAGAGGGAGCGCGTATCACTATTGAATTGAATGTTAATAGCTCTACTAAGCCGAGAACATATTTTTTTTTTTTAAGTCAGTTGAATCATTGGAAAATAATGTGCTTCAATTACTGATGATCTGCCTGAGAGACTTAGTATATCGGTGTATTTTCCATGATGGTCTCATAATAAATGACTTTAATTCCTCAATTTTGTACATTTATAGTCTATTCGAAAGAGATTACAGACTAAGATGTCCACAATTTAAAGTATTGAAAACTTGGTATCTAATATAGTTGTATTTAACTTTACTGATTCTGAGATAAAGTAACAAATTTATAGGCGGTTGAAGATCTTCAAAACTGTCAAAGTACACAACAATATTGGCTTTCCTTCTATAGGCTACACAATGCATGCTTGGGCCATTTTTATGATCTAAATTCACAACTGATTCTTGATGATGATGTCCATTGATGGGTAAAGAATTTCACATAAAAACTACAGGAAAATTATTAACTTTAAGTATTTAAATATATACTTAAGTATATCTAGATCAGTCAATGCTTGCTTAGGTAAAGCTAGGTATTGTTTTCTTATGTCTATGAGCCTCTTTGAGTTAATTTAGTGCTATTTATCGCTTTTCCTATTGAAACAGCTCCTCCAACTAGAGACCGTACAGCACTCAAACCAGAAAATAGTGGAATTAAGAATAGAAGAGCTCCACCAACTACACTTGGACTGGGTAAAATACCAGGAATATTTCATTTACATTTTCTATCAATCTTTTTCACAACTTCTTGAACCCATTTCAAAGCGGAACGAATGATTAAGAGCGATCTACTGTTGGGTACAGGGCTTCTAGAGGATGCTTTTTTTATTTTTGTTCAATGCAGTCAATGGTTTTTTACTCTTTCGTTTAAGACCATTATCTAGTTTCCTTTTTATAGTTTTTTTTATTATTTCTTTCGGACTCCATTTTGGCACATATTCCTTGTTTACTTTTCACTTTTATAATGTTGGTTACAATAAAAACTGCTTCTTTTACCAAAAATACTGTCGTTAGCTCGAACTCTATTCCAAGCTTTTTTACAAAAAATTTTATCTGCTTCGTTCTTTGCCTCAATATATACTTGATTTTGTGATTAAGCAATGTCGTGTTTGTTATTATAAGCGTCTAGTTGATTTATATCTGTAACACCACGAGCCAATCATTTCTTCACTTTAGTTCCTGGCTCTACAATACTGATAACCTGGTAGATAATATTCGAAAGGTAAGATATTAATGATTCTGTTTAATACTCCACCTTCTCTACGACTCTTTTTTTTCTTCGACAATATTCTTCATGAATGATTATACCTCGTTAAAAGGTCATGTGTTAATGAATCGAAAAAATATGTAAGCTAGCCTTATATAGTTGAAAACTTATTCGATATTATTAAATTAACGAAACAAGGATTTTAAAAATCAGTCGTTTAAACTGCCAGTCATAGGTTTTGATGTTGTAGTAAAGACTGATAAGCAAGAAAAGAGATATGGTGAACTGGTATCTAACAGTATACGTGCAGTTTTCGTGGACCTAGTAATTGTGGGAAATTCAATTGTTTACTAACACTAATCACTCATCCAAATGGTCTTAGATTTGAAAACGTATACCTCTATTCTAAACTACTTAAACAGTTTAAATATAAGTTTCTCAAAGATTTATTAGAGCCTATTGACGAAGTTGAGTATTATGCGTTTAGTGAGCATAAATCAGTCCTTTTACCCGATAACGCAGGACTAAATTCTATTATGATTTTTGATGATATAGCCACAGAGAAGAAAGATAATGTGAGAGTATTCTTTTGTATGGGAAGACGTAAAAAAGTAGATAGCTTTTATCTTTGTCAGTTGTATTCACACATTCCAAAACATCTTATTAGGGATAATGTGAATCTATTAGTATTATTTGGACAAGAAGACGTAAACACCAAATACATTTACAATAATTATGTCAACTCTGATATGAGTTTAGAACAGTTTAAAGAGGTTTATTCAAAATGTTGGAGAGGCGAGAATCATGGATTTTTACTTATTGATAAAAACAGACCAATAAATCATGCGGGATATAGAAAGAGGATATTTCGACACCTTTGTTATAAATATCATGTAGTGAGTAGATAAAGGTTGTTTAATTTTTGTGACTACAAGCGACAATGTAATTAAACCATTGGAAAAGTTTGTTGTAGCATCATTTATCAAAATTAATAATGACTTTTATACAAATTAAGAAAAGAAAATTAAAATTACTAGAATGAGATTTGGAAATTAAATTAAACTAAACTAACTTTCGTATATGGTTTGATAAAATTTCTTTTCATAAAGAATCTGATTCTAAGTTGATTAGTTCCTCAGATCAAGACAATTATACAATAATTCTCTAAAAGATAAACTCTCATAAAAAGAAATTTCAGTAAGTTAGTGAATATCGTAATATGATTAAGAAAATTCAAATTTTTCATTGGTCTAAATTTAACTCTCAAAAAAAGTAAAAAACGGAAGTCTATGGGAAGTTTTTTTACCATCTAACTACAAAATAGCTAGAAAAGAAATATTATTAAACTATGTGTACTGGGATGATCGAAACAAGTTGCAGGCAATCTTAGTCAGGTTAACTAAATTCATTCAATCATCGAATAGCTTCGCGAAGCTGATTGTATATATATATATAAAAAGTGAAAAACATTTACAGCATCAGTATTGAAATAAGTGTTGACGTCTTTGGTTGAAAGTTGAAAAAAAAAATTCGCATGGTCCTCTCGGCATAGAGTTTGAAATCACTACAAATGGTTAGTTTCACGCAGATAATGAAAGAATTTCCAACGTTGCATATCCTAATGAAGCCAATGAGAAATTATATTTTTTATGCAGTAAAATTGGACTTTCTTACTCAATTACTTGATGCTGAGATTAGTAACGTTAAAAATACAATCGTACAACTTAAAAAAAATCATAGATTTATTGATCAATACTATAAAAAAAGCAGTAAAATAAGGCCGTAAAAATTGAAAAAAATATATATATTTAGTATGAGAGGATTAATATGGAACGTCAAAGAGAAGTAGTAGTAAAAAAGCTACACAAACCAGCACGAAGCAATTATCTACGACGAAAATTTGATATACGTGAAGTAGATGAGATGTAGCAAGCTCAACTTTTGGAGATACAAGGCTATTCAAGAGAAAACAAAGACTTTCGTTATCTCTTGACTATAATTTATACATTTTTGAAATATGCTTATGCGGTTCCAGTGAAACAAAACTGATAAAGTGATAGAGATATCGCTAGTGCAATGAAGGCAGTATTGAGAAAAAGACGGCTTCCTAAAAATGTATACAATTTCAAATATTTGTTTGCTGAACTAATTAATCCAACATATCTTCGGGGAAAAGATTTCTAATGGTGATTGTACGTTATTGGGGATATTTGGCCCAAAATCAGCAGTGAATGGATTATCACTTTCATTTTCTTTAAATTCACCTTCTATTTCCATATTCATGTTATCCTCGTTTTGATCTGAATCAGCAAGTCCATCGGCAAACTCCGTATCGCTAGGCATATCAGCGATTTCCATTTCGCGTAACACAGATTATGATAATTTATAGATATTGAAATAATTCTCTGTTCGATGAACTTTTTTATTATATGCTTCACATGAATTTCCTGTATTTTTTATATGTCAATATTCAAAATATTTGCCATATGGAATTTGAGTCCAAAAATCCCTGTATACCAATCTTCAGAAATATATTCAAAGAAATTTAACATTTTGATCGCTATCTTGGAGCCATCATTTTGAATTATTAGAATTTGAGTTCAGATTCGTGATCAGCGAAAGTATTAGAAAGTTCATTAATACAATGTATGGGTACTTAACAATTGAAGTTATATTAATCGATTATTCGGTGTTAAGGAATACATCATTATACAAATTTTCATTTAATAGATTAAGACGCAAAATAAATTATTTAATCGACCTATTTCACCTCTACTGACTATAAATAAAGCTGGCTATAAATGTTCTTGATTACTTGTAATTTATTTATAATATTTCGTGACATATGTAAAAATGTTGCTTTCATGTGCAAAGAATTTTTAATTTTTTTTATTTTTAAAATCAAATTATGTATTCTTCATGATCTTATCTGGTCTCATTGCTATACTGCGTAAATTACGAAAAATTGTTTTAAATAATAGAATAATATAAACAAATACATAAACTTTTTCTTTAGATATGGAGACAATAAATTCGTTAAGTTGAATTTAAATGTTCTATGTACGAAATTAAAAATTAGACTTGAATTCTCATAGTTTAATTATACAAGTTAAATTATTCAATTGATACAAGTTGTTTAATATACGAAATACATTTCATCAACATTTCTAAAATAAAAATTTTTACTATACCATCGAAATCTAAAGTTCCTGAACCATCAGCATCTATTTCATCAATCATCATATCTAATTCTTCTGGTGTTAAGTTATCATCTAACTCATGAAGAATATCTCGGAAAACTTCTGTAGTTATGTAGCCATTTCCTTCCTTATCGTAGAGCCGAAAAGCTTCTCTCAGTTCTGCTTGAACAGCTTCAACATCAGCGTCGTCTTCAAGAAAACGTGCTGCTAAATTGCAAAACGTATCAAATCTTATTTCTTTCCTACCTGTAAAAAATAATTAATAGATTACTAGAATCTATACGTTTCTTAAAATGTAAAAATACATTTGAGATGTTATTGTAGATAATTTCATGTTACGAATGGATTGACAAGGATGGATTGAATTCAGAATGGAATAACTTAAAAAGCAGAGAGACTTAATTAAACGTAGCAATAAAAGTAGCTACTCACGGCTTGGTAGCATTTAGTACAGTAGCAAAAAGTGGCATATATTACGCAAAAGAGTAAAACATGCACTTACAAACAGAGAGATTACGTGCATGTGTTGACAGGTACAGAACAAATTGGATGTATAACGCAAAACTCTCTTTCGATTCATAAATGCTATACTTTTAATTTTAAATACATTGTTAGCAATGAAAATACGCAGTACTACAAATTTTTGTATTATGAAATCATGTCTATGAGATAATATGTCCACAAAGGATTTAGGGAATGGGTAATAGCTTTAAAAAGTATGGAAAACAACTTATTTATATACTGTATCAACTCTAAATATGGTATAGTCAATTCAGTGTCATTCAGATGTTACCACTATCATCACATACTACGTTCGAAAATTATGATGAAATGTAATCATTGATATTGCTTTCTATCAATGACCAATATGTTCCACCTGATTGTGGGGAAGGATAAATTTTAATTGTTTTTTAGTGACAATGTATAACATATTATAATCTTTACTGTCAAATGCGGTTGCTAGTCTCAGAGAGAGCTCAATCCTACAAAAGAATGAACGTTATTAATTCAACCTCTATAAGAAATATAACTACTAGTGGCAAGGCCCAAGAATAAGACAATATTTTGTAGTATCCGTAGTGATATTATAGCATTACTAGGAATTTTCACAAAAAATAATAAACCCACTTGAAGCTGAAAATCACGACTAAAGAAGTTAACAAGAAGTTGACCCAATATACCAAAGCGCAATATAATAAGTGTTTGGTGTATGAATATATAACTACTACGTTCCACTCGACAACTACAAAAATATAAAAGAATTAAAGAAAATCCTAAAGCCTACTGTGGCCATAATCGATACTACGTAATAATCAGTAATGTTAAGAGACAAAATGAGAAAGTTATCCTCTAATGGCCTAAGTTTTATCGATCCGTAATTAATTAGAGAGGGATATAGCTATAATGTTAGTGGTATCTACATGGGTAATGATAGTCGAGCCCTAATATACCACTAACTTCGTCAGGAAAATATTCCTTTTCGCATTACGAAAAGAAGTAGTGAACAGCAGAAGGAAGAGCAACGTAATTATCAAGTGAATTGACTATAGCATAAGATGCATCCATGGTCATAAATAATCATTCTTACGACTACTCGCTCCTTTGTCGATGGAGTATGGACATCATATTAATACGATAAAATTATCTGAGCTGCCAAAGATAACATCAAAGTAGAAAGAATAAGCCGTGGTTTCATACACTATTCGGAGCACATGAAAAGAAATAAAAGGATCCGATGACTGTAGTTAAAGTATCGATGAATAAATGCTAGTTGGAACTATGAGAAGTGATAAATAATAACTCTTGGGGCTGACTACAAGAAATTCATGGATAAGGTCGAATGCAGTTTAAGAGATGATTGGACTTTATTCTTAAGAAGAATATCCAGCAAGTGTTTCTTAAGTATTGAAAGAAGGTTTATGATACTGATACTGGACTACGTATGATATTGGAATAAAAAGAACAGAATATGAGATCGATCCACCATCCATTAGCGAAGCCAAGTTAATTATGCCAGCTAAGAAAATCTTTATCAATAAATCTATAGCTGGTAACCTGTATCTATTCGTTCATAAATTTTTTCCCTTCGAACTACACCAATGATAGTTCGCAATGAGCTTTGCAAAGGGTATGCTCACTTTTTTTCAGTGGTATCACGAGTTGCTAATATTTCTTGCATGTTAATAGGATCAACGAGATAGTCACGTGTATTAGTATAAGAAATTTTATTTTTATAAATATTTAAGGGTTATCAATTGATTCAAAAGTATCAACCTCCTCTTTACGCAACATATATTGATGCAAGATATCTGCTAAACATTTACATATAAGCTACTTCTTAAATTTGTAATGGCCACAACTTATTTCCTAAAATCTATAATCGTAAACAAGCAATCACGCCTAAACAAAAATTAATATTTATCATAATGTTGATAGTACTCTTATAGTATTAAGTCGCCAAAATGTAAACAATTAGATATATATATATATATCTCCTACCTATTTTGCCCGCTAAAACCATTCAATTAATTAACATAATTAAATTATATAGTTATAGTTAAACAATTAATTTCGATTAATATTTTCATAAAACGATACTATGCGTGACATTTTATAAATGATAAATGTACTATTTTTTATATCCACCCATGCTAGAGTTCCTCCAATTAGGCTATCGCTGGAAATCTTCTCTTCCCTCATTGGCCTAATTAGAAAAGGGCCAGCCTTAAAGAGGACCCGGAAAACGCGACGGGGGTTATAAAATGGCCTGCGCGTAGTTATATTGGTAGTTCGAATCCAGCTCTAAAAATTAAACCCAGCTTTGACTTATAAGAGGAAGAGAGATCATTTGAAACAGTAAGTCAACCAATAAATATTTTAACTTTGAACTTCGTCTCTTTTCCATCTATCGCCTATATTAGTATCATATTTAGACTTTTCCATTAAATATAAATTGGGTACTTCTAAAACTAAGTACTATCTATATTCAAATAATTCCTTTGAATCAAATCCTGGCTAAGGTATCTAACGTGCGCCTATTATAGAGCTGTACGAGAGAATCGCTTTACCACTTCCTTCTCTCCACGACCTATCCTGAGTAAGATAATTCTTAAAAAATAAACCGACTGATTTTCCGGTTATTAGAGGTAAAATTCTATGACCAAAAGTACACTCTTAATTTAATTAGCTCTGTGATATCTGCTGGATGTTAAAATCTTATGTTAAAAATATTTAGTTATTTTTATAATAAATTATTAATAATAATTATTTGTTAAATTTAATAGTAGATAAGTTTTCTAGACATATTTACTTTGGTAGTGAACTTCCAATTCATGAATTTCTAATTATTATTAAGTATTCATTAATCCAACTTACCATGAGGATCAAATTCTGCTAATACTTCTGACAATACACTACTCCTTATTTCGTGCCCTAACATACCAAGCATGGTTCCAATCATATCTGTACTAACCACTCCCTTCTTTTGATGATCGAATGCATCAAATGCCATTTGCAACTCTGAAATTTATGTTATAAATCAATCGAAAAATCATTGATAAAACCAGTTTTTTAAATAATTACAATTTAAAATAATATTTGTAAAACATGAGAGTATCTTAGTGAAGAAAAATATTCTAAGTATATGTTAGCTCAGAAGATATGGGGTAACCGAGTTAAATTCAAGAATAATATTAGCGAGACGTTTACTACATTTACTTTTATCTTTTAAGGAACTGATGTTCAAAAGTTGATTTCATTTATAGTTAGAGGAAATTAAAAAAGAAATAGCCTAAGATAAATTATCTCTAGATGGATTAACCTTAAGAGTTGAACTTACAAAATATTTTTATGAGAATCAGAATTGTAGCAAGGTCAAAATAAATAGAATCCATACCGAATAAATTGTCTATATTCCAGACTAGTATCAAGACCTGCTTTGCACTACGATTCCTCGGCGTTTGATTTTTGCAGTGCAAAGTAGGTCTATTATACCCAATTTGGCATGAATGTTCTAGAGAGACTATTTGCTTCTCTTTTATTCACTTCTTACTCAAGATTTCGCATCTTGTCTACAAATCTTAATAACTCTTTATAGGAAACACAAATTTTAACTAATGTTACTTTAATAGAAACTACTATTTAAGAGAATGAAAATGATATATATTATAGTTATATATCACTATTTTAGTTAATTAGTTAGAAACTAAATAAGTTTATAAATTTAATAACTAATAGCGCGATTGAAAATTTATTTACATGGTTCAAAAGTGAACTAAATCGGTTATCGAAAATTGATTAGAAATTAGATTTTTATTTAACAATAAATTTTTACAAATGAATAATTTTTTACTTTCTAAATATTTCCTCATAACTCTTTTATTAATTATGTTACATTGATTGAAATAATGGTTTTGGTCCTTAGATACTTAGCTTTACAAGGTATAATAATGATAATTCTTTTAAAAAATTAGTGTATACAAAAATCCAACTGCTATGCAAGATAAACTTAATGTAATGGTTTATGAAAATAGGTGCATCAGCTCGTTATCTGAGTTTAAGGATCATTAAATTAATAATTAATATTTTTTATAATATATTAATAACACTCATGTGATTGTAAAATAATCACAATTTTGAGCCCATATTCTGAAAGGGAATTAAATTTTACGTCAAAATACGTGTTTGAAAAATTTTTCTAAGGCCTGTAACTACGGAAAAAATCGCATCAAAAACCAACCAAAAAATCAGGCCTTTTGGTCGTCAATGGAGTAAAGGGGATCCAAAAAACGAAAGAGTAGGAAGCCGCGATCGAGGTTATAAGTTGACACACGAAGTAGTAAGTTCAGTTCGAATCCAGCTCTTAAAATCAAACTTAAAAACTATTTAATCAAGATACATAGATCGCCTAAAAACCAGTAAGTACAATAAAAATAATCAAATTTAAAACTCTACTCATTCATTCTATTTTCTCCTATCGCTTGTAAAATACACATATTCAATCCGTCGAGTGTTGACTAGATGCTTATTAAACCGAGTATTGTCTACTCTGAAATACTCCTTCTAATACCAATCCTAGCTAAGATATTTCTGGCGTGCGCCTTTTTATAGGGTTGTACGAGAGAATCACCTTATCACTTCCTTTTCTCCGAAATCCATCCTGTGCAGGATAACTTAGAAATAAATTGATTAATTTCCCAGTTATTAGAGGTAAAACTCTATGGTCTAAAAGACACTCTTTAATAAATTAACCGCTGGATGTTATACTACTGTATAATTCTGGGAGAAAAATTCTATAACCAATACTTGAATATAACTAAATCTGTAAATCAAAATTATGTCCTCAAGCTGAATACTATCATGGCAACAGAAGGAATTTAGATAGAAAATAATTTTTTTTTAGAACTATTTCATTTCCCGTTATAATGTCGGGATAAAGAAAATAATATGGAAAAATATAAATATATATATATATATGCATAGAAGCGATCGGCTTTTGTCTTTGTTTAGAGATCATACACGTGCGCGAAGCTACCGTTATCTCTTTCTGATGTCGAGGAAGCGACACCCTAGTTTTTTATTTATTTGAAAAATTTTTTATTAGTTTTCTCAAAATAAGGAAAATTCCCCTCATTAAAGAAGGGAATCCATAAAAGTTTCGATACAATGTCGAGCTCGTTTTTAAAACTCGCATCTATAAAAAATATAAATTAAAACAAAAATCGGCTGCAAAAGTAGAAAATAAGTGAAACGAAAAACATGTTACGTTTTTTCCTCTTTTATACTTCTTTTTGAAAACATTTTAAAATTTATCCTGAGAAAAGGATGAAGGGCCCTCGAAAAATCTTAGTCCAACCCTTTGAGCCTTGGATGGGAGTTTACATCCCAAAGTGTATAAAAATTCTTTTCTTTTGAGAAAGATGGATAGTCAGTTGGTGTACTGTGACATCCAGTGGAATGCCAGAAACCTCGCAGGAACCAGTTTAGAGCCAGGAAAAACTTAAACCCTCTATAAGTAAAGCTAAGAAAAATATATAATAAAACTGAAGTTAAAGAAATTCCCTTCGTTAAATCGAGCACCTTTCCTCTCGCTATTCACAATTCCAAATTACCTCAGCTTCCTTTTGGGTTCAGTTCACGTTAACCCGTAGTAATAAACTCTTTGCTGCTAAAGCACAGTCAGTAAAGGGGGGGGGGGGCTAGGCACCGTTGCTGTTGCTGCGCTTGCGTCAGTGAAATGGTGTTTATGTGGTTACAAATCTTCAATCGGAGGAAAACTCTTTATTAGGCATCCGACACCCGCCTCTGTTAGTAAGACGAAAGTCTTAGACAGAAAAGTATGTAAGGATAAAGGATAGTTGTGAAGACGTTCTCGATACCCGTGGCTTCGCTAACTCGATGTCACACCAACAAAAATTTGGTTGAGGGGTCCTTTTAAAATTTTTATTTAATTTGAAAATTAAAACTTAAAATCTTCCCTGGAGAAGCTCAGTAACAAGTCTATATAGAAAAGTAGATCTGTCTCGAGAGAACAAAGCAGGTATCGAACAAACAGACGAGTACCATGTAGTTTTTCACTTATCATATGCAGTAAATTCCATAAATAATGCATCTATGTGGGATTACGAGCAATTAACTTATCAAAAACTTCAGTATATAACTTTCACTAAAATATAGATTCAATGATAAGTGTAAGATATTCCAAACTTATGCAGCCATTTTTGCATATGAAATACAAGATATCGATTTGTAACGTCCAATGGATATTACAGACTAGATTTATTACAGAGTGTATTTTTGGTCGTAGAGTGTTACCTCTAATAACCGGGAAATCAATTGGTCTAGTTACGTAATTTATCCTACTCGGGATAGGTTGTGGAATGAAGGAAATGGTAAGGCGATTCTCTCGTACTGCACAATAACAGGCGCACGCCAGAGAGACCTTAGCCAGGATTTGGTTTGAAGGAATTATTTTAAATGTAGATAGTACTCGGTTTGACAAGCACCTAATCTACATTTGATGGAAAAAGCTAATTATGTTACTACAAGCAATAGAGAAGAAATAGAGTGAGTTCGAAGTATAATATTTTATTATTTGACTTACTACTTTTTGATGATCTCTCTCTCTTACAAGTCAGAGTTGGTTTTAATTTTGAGGCTGGATTCGAACTGTCTGTACAACTGCGCGCGGGCCATTTTATAGCCCTCGTCGCGCTGCCCTACTCTTAGTGTTTTCCAGGTCCCTTTGAGGCGGGCCCTTTTTCCTATTAGGCCAATGAGGGAAAAGACGATTTCCCTCGTTAGCCTAATTGGAAGAATCTTGGCGTGGGCGGATAGAAAAACGGTACGTTTTTCTTTTTAATAGATGTCGCATACAGTATCGTTTGGAAAAAATATTAGTTGTATTTAGTAGTTTAATTAATTAATTGCTTAATTCTAACAGGCGAATTTGACAGGAGAGAGAGATATCCATTGTTTACAATTTGTTGGCTTAGGTTTATTACAAAAATAGTAGCGAGACTACAACAAATGTCGGCTTGTTTAGTCGTAGTTTCTTGCTTCGTCTATGAGCCTTAGGAGATTTAGTTTATTATTATTACAAATACAACGACGGTTTACAATGTTGATAAACAGTAGTGAATATTGTTAATGTTATTAGTTTATACACATGTCTAGCAGATGTGGCATCAATATGCGTTGCGTGATTTTAGTCGCAGCCGGAAAGATAATTTTTACGACTCTAGGCGTCTGGGAATTTTCGTTAGCGCGGGACCATGGCGCATCGTCAAGAGGGTCCGTTTTATTAGTTTTTGGAGAAAACTAACTTGCTTATCGGAGGGTATGGTTTTTCCGTGAGACTTTTCATAAGCGAGTGGTTCTTTTTAGTCTTTTCTCACGCTCGGGAATTATAAACATGTGATACCGGAAAATAACTATAGAGGTTGATAACTTCATAGAAACTAAAATTTATTTCTACCACGTGCTTAGTATCAACGGACGTCACACCCCCACCGTAAAGCGGTTAGTTGAGGATAGAATGGACGAAAGTAACCGTTGGCCTTGGTAATAATGGTATAGTGACAGATGGAAAAGTATTGTTTTGTATAAAAATGAGCTTTGAGTAGTCAAATAAGGTTGTAACCAGTCATAGAGGTCATTATTAACTATGCAATTCTAAGAACTCTTGAGCTTCTTCCTTGGTACCGCCGGGCTTTGATTTGGTAGCTGGCTTGGATTACAGGTATGGCATCTTCTAATGATCCCATTTCGACGTCTGATTTCGGAATAGTCGCAGGACTTGATCCTAGGCTAATTAACAGGTGGGCCAAGGATCCCCATAATGCTGCTAATAGCTTTGTAGACCACCCAAAAAGTGAATGAAGGGTGTAACCTCGTATGAAGATATCGATTACGGTTTTGATGATTTGGATAATCATTATGATGGTGATTATTCCAGCACTGAAGGTTCCAAACGTTATAAATTTGGACCATAGTCGATCCCATGCTGTTTCTGCGATTCTTCTTACAGCGTCTTCGTTCAACAGCTTGGAGAGAGTGCCTTCGGTGTCGGTGACAGTTTGTCCAGTGATTTCCCTTGCTACGTCGTTGAGAATGGAAGGACGTTCTACAGGGAACATTATTCTATCTCTTAATTGAGCTAGATCCTTTTCCGTATAGATCCCACTAGTAGCTAAATCCGAAGGATTTATGTAGCTCCATGTAGGTCTAGTTAGTGGTTTCAGGATAGTTGGTGCGTATGCTTCGATAGGCCGTGGCATAATTTTATACCAACCGTTACCTAAGAAGTAATAAGAAGGTACTAAAGCGTTACATTCTATTAAAGTCCCCTTTTCTTTCAGTATGTGCGTTCTGGGTGTCATAAAATAGGTGCGATTCTGCTTGGATACTTCGAGTTCAGCATAACAATTTTCTCCATGTTGGACTACAACCTCAACTGGGATACATTTGATAATATGGACTACTTCACCAGCCGTCACTGCCATATAACCGGGGCCTTTCATAATGTTATACGCAAACTCATCCGGAGCTTGCGTGGCTATTGTTAGAGAATTTTTCAACGTTTCCTGTTCGAGCTTACATCTTTGGAAAACTACATCGCGGTACAGGGCTTTCATCTGCGAACGGATGTGCTTTTCTACGTACACAAATTTTGAATTTACGTAGGCAAAGATATCGAGGTTAGAGACGGGTATCCGCTTCGCTGTAGCGAAGCTGTCGCCTTTAGTCGTTTCGAAAACTACTAGTTTTGGATGTTCAGTGCGAATTATCGTATAGCCGCAAACGGATTCGCGTCCTTTGGCTGACAACGCAAAAGTGATATCGTTAGTAGTAAGGGAATATATAGTTTGCACCTGGTCCTGATGCATATCCTTCATTTTGTTGGCGAATCCTTCATAGAGGATATTATATTTGTTGAAATTGCAATTATCAATGGGGATTGGTTTCCAAAAGGTATGTCCTCCAACGGAGTCTATGCAAGCCGTGGACGATAGGGTGCATACTGTGCCTGAATTGAGGTGAATTTTGTCGGAGTCTAGACTGACTCGTGCTTGATGGCTACTCAAGGTAATTTTTATGGTACCTTGGACGAATACGTAATCCCAGGAGCCGTAGGGGTCACTGTAGGACGTTCCACTACATCCTCCATCAGATTTTATGGAACCAGCAAAGGTAGCGGGGTAGACTGCGGTTTTATTAATCCGTAGTCCTTGAATTACTTTATTTCCATAATTGAAGATTCCGGTGACATGGGCACTCATACACGCAGATCCGCTGATCTCGTGGATGAATTCCATCTCCCGTTTTGTACGTGGTAGTTTCTGACCATGTTCCACAATAGATAGCTGTACGGTGGATTTCTACCTTACATTGGTAAACGGTTGCTTCTGAGTATTCAACTACTTGTAATAATTGAATGTACTCCTTGGTAATGTTGACGGTTTCTTGCGGGATGTTGCATTCTCCCACGTTGAGCAGAGAGACGGTGGTCACGTTCATGTGGCGAGAGCCACAATCGTACCCAATTATACCCATGACTACAGGGAGTAAAGAAAAGAGTAAGCAGATACCTTGGGTGTAAAACATGATAAAGGTTGTATATATATATTTTTCTTGTCGTTGATTCTGTAACAGATTAAAGAGTATGATTAGTGAGGGGTTAGAATTCTGATTCTGTTAGTTTTGTTTGTTTTTTCTTTTTAATGGGAGTTCTTTATTATTAATGTGTGAAATTCTCAATCTGTTTGCGTGGACAATTTTATTAGATTTGTTTATTTGTATTTTTACGTTACTTTTATTTATAACTTCGAGTATTTTATGGGGACCAGTATAATGATTCCCGAATTTTCCAGGTTTAGCACCGGATAACAAGAAAACATAGTCTCCTGCTTGAAAATTTTTAGGATTGATCGTTCGATCATAATATTTTTTTGAGCGAAATTTTGATTTGACGAGATTTTCGTAAGCGAGCTTTTCGATGCCAGTAATGCGGGTGACCAGATCCTTCACATATCCTTTGTAAGTAGGAACTAGATCGCCTTCTCTCAGAGGGTCGCTTGATGGTAGCCGAGCGAGGCGTCCGAATACGACTTCATATGGCGTGAGCTTGGTACTTTCTTGGACGCAAGTATTATAGTTTAACATTGCGATCTCAACCCAAGTGTCCCATTCATCATCATTGTCCGTATATTGTTTTAAAATTCACCTAACGCGTGGTGGCTTCGTTCAAGCGAGCCATTAGCTTGAGGATGGAATGCAGTAGTTCTGATTTTTTTTATCCTAAACCTTTTCGAGATACGGGTCATGAGACTACTCAAGAAGTTTTTACCTTGGTCGGTCAAAACTACTTTGGGTGCACCGAAGATACAAATAAATCGCTTGATGAATGCATCGGCAATCGAGCTTGATTGTGTGTCAGATAAGGGAACGGCTATGCAGTATTTCGAGAGTTGATCTTGTATCGTGAGGATGTATTCGTGATTATTACGAGTGAGTTTTAAGGGACCTACTATATCCATGGCTACCTTGTCGAAGGCTGTACTAGGAGTATCTGTGATTATCATCGGTTGTTTGGTTTTCAGCCTTTTTAGTTTCTTCAGCTGGCAATCGACGCATTGTTGGATGCGGCGTTGTATGTCAACCTTTAGATCTTCCCAGTAGTATTCATGTTTGATTCTGTTGTAGGTTTTTGATACACCACGATGTCCACCTATTGGACTAGTGTGTAATTCGTAAAAGATTTTATCACGTTGCTCGAGAGGTACGTATTTAAGTTGTCCTGTACAGATCAGGACTTTGATTGGAGTATCTTTGAATACGTCATCCAGGAGATTCAAGACTTCTGACCATGGTAGATTTTCTATAGTTGTGCTTTTTGCGAAACAAATTGTTTGTTGATTGAATTTCAGGAGTAATTCTCGGACTATCACTAGAGTTTCGTTTATGTTGTCGCGGATCACCTTCAAGGACTCTGGAGCTTTCTCAAGAATGCAGAGCGAAAATTGGTAGTATTTATTTTTCGTCTCTTTTTTCTTCACTTCTCTTATTGCATACTCGCTGTCGAGTTTTATTTTGTTAAATTTCACTAGTTGTTTTGCTCCCTCATCAAGAGGTAAGCCTGTATTGGAGACGAAGTATGCAATATTGTCCTTGCGGTACTGGATAAATTCCTTAGTTTCTGAAATTTGTTTCTTCAGAGATCTACTAGATTTACAGGAATTTCGTTGCTTATTTCGAGACTTCACTACAAACAGAAGCTTTAGTTTTTAGCGAGCTTGCTTGTGGAATGAATTTTTTGCGATAATTGCGTTGGGTTCGGCTTCGAAATCTTCTATAGTTTCTTGATCACTTTCGTAGTAATCAATTCTTTTCTTGTTTCGTGTACGAATTGGAGAGAAATTTTGCCTTATGGTTGCGGCTACTGGTATCTCATTAGTCGGGACCGTTTTCTTTGGCCTTCCTTTAGGTCGTTTAGGAGGATCGAGGATTTCGATTGGCGGAGGTTGGTCTGCAAGAAATTTTTGCCTCCTTGTAACCACATTTATAGGTACTGGATCGACTGGATTCCTAGAGAGAGCGTCTGCGTTACAATTCGTTTTTCCAGGGCGGTAAATTATCTCGTAGTCATATTCTGACAGACGGAATCGCCATTTCTGGACTCGAGTATTGAGGTTTGCCGTTTTGAACCACACTAGGGGTTGGTGGTCTGTGACGATTGTAATTTTTCGTCCATATACGTAAGAGCGAAAGGCTTTTATAGCGTGTAGAATAGCTAAAGCTTCTTTTTCGTACACTTCGTAATTTAATTCAGGACCTCGCAGAACTCTAGATGTGTAGGCTATTGGTAAATCCTTTCCTAATTTACCTTGAGATAATATTCCTCCTACGGCATAGCCGGAGGCATCGGTGGTAACTATGTATGGTTCGTCTAAATTTGGGAATTGTAAAACAGGGGCTTCACAGAGTTGAGTTTTTAGCTTGACAAAAGCTTCTTCA
The DNA here is from genome assembly GCA_030064505.1 of Chouioia cunea. Lineage (NCBI taxonomy): Eukaryota > Metazoa > Arthropoda > Insecta > Hymenoptera > Eulophidae > Chouioia > Chouioia cunea. Next base: position 20,533,937 of record JAOPFQ010000001.1, read on the forward strand.
GTTTTATCAGTCCAAACGAATGGTGCATCTTTTTCTAGCAATTTAGTTAATGGTTTAGCAATTTTGGCGAAATCTTTTATAAAACGTCGGTAATATCCTGCAAGTCCTAAGATTTGCCGGATGCCTTTAACGTTGGTCGGTTTTGGAAAACCTTTTACGGCTTTTATTTTATTAGGGTCAGGGCTTAATCCTTTTTCACTCAGAATGTGGCCCAAGTAAGAGACTTCGCGTTTTAAAAATTCGCATTTGTCGATTTGTAGCTTTAGTTTGTTTTTAATAAGGATTTCGAAGAGCTTTACCATTTTTTCTTCGTGTTCTTGTAATGAATTTGCATAGATTACGATGTCGTCAAGATAGACAAAGAGAATTTGGCCTTGCAAGCCTCTAAGCACATCGTCCATGAGACGTTGGAAGGTGGCTGGAGCATTTTTAATCCGAATGGCATTCTTACGAACTCGTAATGGCCAAAAGGAGTACTAAAGGCGGTTTTGTGCGAATCTCTAGGATCCATTTTTACTTGATGGAAACCTGAGGATAGATCTAATACTGAATAATATTTAGCACCTCCGACCTGATCAAAGATTTCAGTGATATTTGGTAAGGGATAAGCGTCACTGATGGTTTTTTCGTTTAATTCACGAAAATCGAGGACTACTCGCCATCTGGGATTGCCTTTGGAATCAGGTTTTTTAGGGACGATCCATATGGGAATATTGTATGGAGATTCTGATTTTTAATTATTCCATTTTTCAACATTTCTTGGACTTGTCTATCAATCTCGCCCTTAAGAGCATGAGGGAATTTATATTGCCTGGAGTTTATCGGTTCTTCGTCAGTAGTAATGATTCTGTGCATGACTACGTTTGTTCCAGGAAGCTCTTCTCCGGGGAGGTGAAAAGCTTTTTGATGTCTATTGACGAGGTTTATGACATGTTCTTTCTCTGTTTCATCGAGATGGTCCGTATGGATCAACTGGTCAAGTTTGGTAGTGTGAAAATGAATTTCGGGGCGATTTATATTTTCTCCTATTGTCTCATACCGGTAAATTTCTGAGTCTACGGGCGTGTCTAAATCAGAAGAAAACAAAGTGGACGATATAATATAATAGTACGGGTCGTCAAGCTCATTGGTTCTTTGGTATTTTTCAAAATCAGTTTCAGTGTCAATAAAGTTAAGCTCTATGTCGTCTTTTTCTTCCGTTTTAAGACCACAAAGGTTATTTATACTTGGTAGATTTACTATGAGCGAAGCTTCGGAAATGTTGTCAATTTCGTTCATTTCTGGTGGAGCTTTTTCTGGTTGTGCAGGAATTTTAGTGAGGACGAAAGGAATAGTTTTTTCATTAATATGCATAGATAATGTTTCGTAATTGATCAAGCAATTGCTGTGATAGAAATAATCGGATCCCAGAATTCCTTCGAAAGTAATTTCGAAGTCATCGGGAACCACGTGGAGATTTGCATGTTGTCCCATTATTCGTAATTCGACATTACCGAGGGTTGTAATAGGTTGTCCGCTGATTCCTCTAATAATTCTCTTGTTGTTTTGGTTTATGATACATTCTGGGGATAAAGCTGATTTTTTAATTAAACAGCCTTCTGCGCCAGAATCTACCAGGAACTCAGTGGAGCTTTTCAAATTTGGATGATTTATAGTTATTGTAGGCAAGTGTGATTCTATATTAGTTAAAAGCGCGTTTGCGATTATTGGAGTTGGATCGGGGTCAAAGTGGAGATTAATTTTATATTCACGGATAGTTAGGAGCTTATTTCCGTAATCTATTTTTGCCTTGCTTTGGGAGAGAAATTGTGATCCTAGGATACCGTCGTATGGTATTGGGAAATTATTGTGAACAACAAGAAAGTCTGTCAATACGTTCAAGAATTTCATCCTTACGTAGCCTATAGTCGGAATGGGGACGGAGTCTATTCCTGTTAAGTAGTGATGGGAAGCAGCTTTCAGCAATCCTTCTTCTCCTAAGAGATACAGCTTGATTACGTTGACTTCGGAGCCACTGTCTAACAAAAATAAGTTATTAGATTGTTGATCGCTGAATTTGAGTAGTATATGAGGTAAAACGGTTCCTATTCCATTGGTATTAATTCGCTCAACAAAGCATTGATTCTTGCTTCGTTGGATGAGCGCTCTGGACTCTTTTGGCTCTCCTGGGCTGCGCTCGCTCCTGAAAAGCCTGAGCTTTTTTTGCATTGTAATATTCACGTTTTCTGCATTGTTCAAAGGTATGTCCGCTTTTCTTGCAATAATGACAAATTATTTCATCGCGATTGAGGCCTTTTGAATTTTGGGTACGGCATGTATCCGCTAAATGACCAGGTAAGTTGCATAATTGGCAAACGTGGACTTGAGCATTACGTCCTTGTCGAGGGTTGAGCTTGAAACAGTTGTTTGCAGTATGACCGAGCTTATTGCACACTTGGCACGAAACTAGGTTCTGATTTGAAGGCAACGATCTACATGTTTTGGCTGTGTGACCGATTCTTGAACAAATCTGACATTTTAATAACCTTCTGCATTGAGAGGTATCGTGGCCTGGCCTTTGACAGCTTTTGCAAAAGTTTTTGTTTGTAAGCGGCAATCCTTTTGTTCGTGACCGGGTTTGTTGCAAAATTGGCATATATGGATTTTTTTTTTGTTCCAGGAGTTAGCATTTTTACATCGCTAAGCTCCTTTCTTAGGCACGACGAGCTGCTAGTTGCTTTTCTATCTTTATCGCATTCAGTACGACGTCGTTTATATCATCGCCGTCCGTTAATCTTTGCTCGATTTCAGCTTTAAGTCCGTTCTTAAAGCATTCTTTCAAGGTTAGTTGTAGAGTAGTTTTGAAAGTTTCTTCTACTCTGTTATTGTTTTTAGTTTATGAGATTCTAGGACTCTTCTAGAGATGTTACGTATCCTGTTGGCGTAAGCCAGTACACTCTCGTTATCTCGTTGGTATTCATTGGCTAAGTCGCCTAATAGTTGGTGAATGGTTTTAGTTTGCGAGTATAAATGTTTGAGGAAATTTTTCAATTCCTCAATAGTCTCAGCGTTTTTACCCGTAATGGCCTCTCGGGCTTCGCCTGAGATCTTTGCACGCAATAGCTTGGCTAGATTTCCTTCCGATTCTGCAGGAATCATGACGAGTGCTTCGTCGCAAGCATCTAAGAACTGAGTCAATGGTATATTGGATCCATTGAACTCTGGTACGATGCGTAAAGCATCTTTTAGAGTAACCATTTGGCCTGGTGTCGCCATGGTAATAGTAGGTTTATCCGTCGTTCCTGTCAATCGAGGTTTTTGTTCTTTTTGTGGCAAGTGTCCTTGAGCTTCTTGAATCGTTACTTCGCTGGTTGATGGGAGGTTAGGATCGTTGGTATCGTCTCTTAACGAGGCAAAGGTATGATCTTCGGATTCACTGTCCGAGTGGAGCGGAGTACTGGTTCGAGTGCGTATGCCAATCCGTTTGCTGAGGGAGAGTGTTTCTTCTAATTCTCTTCTTAATTCTGGATCGTGGTCAGTCTGTTTTCTAGTAATACGTTTGTCCTGACTCATGAAAAATCTTTCTTTTTTTTCTTGGCGAGGGTCTTTTATTAAGACTCGCTAGAAAATTTTTTTTGAGAGTATAAAGGGGTTGGAAGGTAAAAATGGTTTATTATTTAGTAAAAAAAGGAGAAGTAGTCGTTCCTTTTTTCTTTTCCCTTTTATTATACTTAGTTTGGTGTGTGAATTTACAATTTTTATGGTTATTTTTCGCGCGTGATTTTGATTCGATGGTTATTAAAAAATACGGAGAGGCACTTGTGACAACTCCCTTTCCACTTCGCGTGTTCACAGATCTGTTCGGATACGATTTCTATCTTTTGGTCTAAGGATAGATCTGTGAACTTTGGCGATTGCGTTGGAGTATAATGTGGAAAGTCTTTCGTGTTCTGAGAATCAACAAATTCAGGGATATAAGGTTCCGTGGTTATTATCTCTTTGGCCGCTTCCGGTACTTTTCTGGCTTGCCTTAAGAGTTTAGCCTTTCGTCGGATCCGTTGAGCCTTAGTAAATCGGTTTCGCCGATGGGGACGAACTCTGTTGCTTTCCACTAACACACAAAAAGTGAAGCGAAATTAACTAATTGTCTTACAGATTGAGAATTCACTACCTTTTTTGACGTTCTAGTTTAAACATTGGAGATACGTTTTTTTTTTTTTTGTTTTTGTTTGTTAGTAAGAATTAGGAAGCATATATTCCTTTTGATATATGTATTAAATGAGATAACATATACTCTTTTTGGTATATGTTTGAATGAGAGGACATATATTCTATCTGATATATGTATTAAATGAGATAACATATACTCTTTTTTGGTATATGTTTGAATGAGAGGACATATATTCTATCTGATATATGTATTAAATGAGATAACATATACTCTTTTTGGTATATGTTTGAATGAGAGGACATATATTCTATCTGATATATGTATTAAATGAGATAACATATACTCTTTTTGGTATATGTTTGAATGAGAGGACATATATTCTATCTGATATATGTATTAAATGAGATAACATATACTCTTTTTTGGTATATGTTTGAATGAGAGGACATATATTCTATCTGATATATGTATTAAATGAGATAACATATACTCTTTTTGGTATATGTTTGAATGAGAGAACATATATTCTATCTGATATATGTATTAAATGAGATAACATATACTCTTTTTGGTATATGTTTGAATTAGAGAATTATTTTTGAAAGACACATAAATATAAAAAATATTATATTTTTTTTTTATGTGCAAGAGTTGGAATAATCAACTTTAAAAAATTTTGTTAGAATTGGTGACTTGAGACTGAGATGTCGATGAGTTCGAATATTGAGAGAGAAGGATAGTGAAGAGAAAAGATACAGCGTTCTAAAAAAATTGTAATTAGACAAATTGATTCACTCTTATATCCCGGAGGGGCCCCCAAAAATTTAGTATGTAACGTCCAATGGATATTACAGACTAGATTTATTACAGAGTGTATTTTTGGTCGTAGAGTGTTACCTCTAATAACCGGGAAATCAATTGGTCTAGTTACGTAATTTATCCTACTCGGGATAGGTTGTGGAATGAAGGAAATGGTAAGGCGATTCTCTCGTACTGCACAATAACAGGCGCACGCCAGAGAGACCTTAGCCAGGATTTGGTTTGAAGGAATTATTTTAAATGTAGATAGTACTCGGTTTGACAAGCACCTAATCTACATTTGATGGAAAAAGCTAATTATGTTACTACAAGCAATAGAGAAGAAATAGAGTGAGTTCGAAGTATAATATTTTATTATTTGACTTACTACTTTTTGATGATCTCTCTCTCTTACAAGTCAGAGTTGGTTTTAATTTTGAGGCTGGATTCGAACTGTCTGTACAACTGCGCGCGGGCCATTTTATAGCCCTCGTCGCGCTGCCCTACTCTTAGTGTTTTCCGGGTCCCTTTGAGGCGGGCCCTTTTCCTATTAGGCCAATGAGGGAAAAGACGATTTCCCTCGTTAGCCTAATTGGAAGAATCTTGGCGTGGGCGGATAGAAAAACGGTACGTTTTTCTTTTAATAGATGTCGCGTACAGTATCGTTTGGAAAAAATATTAGTTGTATTTAGTAGTTTAATTAATTAATTGCTTAATTCTAACAGGCGAATTTGACAGGAGAGAGAGATATCCATTGTTTACAATTTGTTGGCTTAGGTTTATTACAAAAATAGTAGCGAGACTACAACAAATGTCGGCTTGTTTAGTCGTAGTTTCTTGCTTCGTCTATGAGCCTTAGGAGATTTAGTTTATTATTATTACAAATACAACGACGGTTTACAATGTTGATAAACAGTAGTGAATATTGTTAATGTTATTAGTTTATACACATGTCTAGCAGATGTGGCATCAATATGCGTTGCGTGATTTTAGTCGCAGCCGGAAAGATAATTTTTACGACTCTAGGCGTCTGGGAATTTTCGTTAGCGCGGGACCATGGCGCATCGTCAAGAGGGTCCGTTTTATTAGTTTTTGGAGAAAACTAACTTGCTTATCGGAGGGTATGGTTTTTCCGTGAGACTTTTCATAAGCGAGTGGTTCTTTTTAGTCTTTTCTCACGCTCGGGAATTATAAACATGTGATACCGGAAAATAACTATAGAGGTTGATAACTTCATAGAAACTAAAATTTATTTCTACCACGTGCTTAGTATCAACGGACGTCACAGATTAGTGATAACTTACAAAACAAGATATTGAGGGATTTGATATCTTACACTACCCACAGGGTAGGCAGTTAAGAATTTCGCGAAAAATACAAAAAAGGTGAATGTAAAGAGCATATCATCATTGAATTCATCAGCGTTTGAGATAAAATATACAGAATCATGAAAAGTTGAATACCTATCAACATAGCTAAAGCAGCAAAAGTACAGACTTTGGAAACTACAATGAATTCTAAGATTATCGAAACTGTTTAAAAAAATCGACTGTTTATCAAACAATTCCTGTCCAAAATCTAAAAATGTTTTGAAATAAACTTTCAAGAAATATTTCACTGGAATATTTAGCAGATTGTGCTATAACATTCCTATTAAATTGTAAACTATTTCGTTAAAATCATACAGGAGAAGGTTTCTAAGACAAAGATAAAATATTTTATGAAAAATTTCGAAAGATTAGCCACAAAATCTTTAGTGAAAAAATGTTTAACAATTATATAAATATTTTCACATACAATTTTGTTTTTAATATTATCTATTATTCCTGGAGGAAATAATTTTACAAATATTTTAAAAACACATTCAATAATATTTCACTGCAAAGTTTCCGCAAGATTTTGAATATATCTCTATGACAGGTTGGATATTGCTTTTATGAAATCATTCACGAAATTTTCTCAAAATATTGCCGAATGCTAACGAATAAGATTACAAAAAATCTTTTATAAATATTCTTGGAAACCTGGCTAAAAATTAAATATTTTCCAACATTAAATTTAACTTTTCTCTGGAACGTTTCTAACATCTTTATGAAAAATTTTATGAAAGTAAAATTCAAGTTATTATTGAAACGTGTACGACATTTTAGGAACGCCAGTGGAAAATTAAATTGAATGTTTGGAAAATTTGTAATTAAAGTTCATAGCCTGGTTTCTAATAATATTTTGGTTAGGCTTCTTGAAAGTTGTCTCTTTAGTGCCAAGCTATATTTCTAGTATTTTTCGTAAAAGGTTACGTAAATGAAAAATTTATGATTTTTGGAAAGTAAAATATAACCTATTGTAACGTCGGCACTATTTTTTAAAATACTTTTTTATTTCATACTTTTGTACTATTAATGAGGATATATCTCTTGATAATAAACAACAAAATTAGGGAAAAATGGAGGATTTATGGCTCCAAATCTAACTTACTCACAATCTTCTTTTCATCTCAGAAAAATATAGTCACAGAAAAATTGAATCAACTACATGAAATTAGAGAAGATTGAACAAAAAGAAAATTTACGCAATGCCAGGAAAGAAGAAAAAGAGGAATATAAATTTAAACTCACTTTTTACTGATCGATACAAATTTTTATTCGACTTGAATAACTTAATTTTATAAGTCCTTGCGTAACTTAAAACAGAAAGAAAGAAATAACTGTGACAAAGTCTGTCAAGACGTGCTTTCTCAATTTCGCCCAATTACTGAAAGTTATCGTTCCGTGGACCAAAGTTGTATGCTTGGGAGTGGAGAAAAGCAGACCTTTGATTGATGACGGGGTGAGTTCCCACCTTGTGTTTTTCAAAGTGTTTTAACAGGTTAAAATTTTCTAATTGGAGAGGCATATTCCTCAGATTTTCGGATTTTCAGAGTGCATGGAAAAATCGAACTATCGTGGAAACATAAAAAATCTTTAGGAAAATTTGGAGAGAAAAATTATAGTCAATTTTTGTGAAATATAAGATTAATATTTTTTACTATTCGGCAATATTTTGAGAATATTTCGTGAAATATTTCGTGAAAACAGAATATTATTTTTCATGGAAGCATTTTTAAGATATATAACAAATTTTGGAGTGAAATTATTAAATATGATTTTAAAATATGTGTAAAGTTGCTTCTTCTAGGTTTCTAAGAATAATTGGGTAATTTAAAAAAAATATTTTGAAAGGCTAACCTTTCAAACCTTTTCATGAAATACTTCAACAGTCTCTTAGAAGCCTTCTATTGTGTGATTTCAAAAAGATATTTTAAAATGTTATAGGAATGTTCTAAAGCAATTTCCTAAATATTTTAATGAAATATTTGTAACGGGGTCCCTAGCCCTTGGCCGGAGTCCGTTGGCCATCTTTTCGGCCAATTAACTGCTTGTTGGTGCGAGGTCAATGACCTTGGAAAGTTTCCAACAATTTGTTTAGACTTATTCGCACTTTATCATTTCCATGGAATTTCGCTTTTGAATTCAATTATTCTTAGTTAGGTCCATAGTCTTGATATCTATAATGTGATGTCAGAAAGAATATTTATCTATTTATAATTTCCTCGTAGGATGAATTTCTTTCACATAATATTTTTAAGTGTTCGATTAAAACGTTCTCAAATAGATGATTTAAGATTACTGAACGTAGGATATAGATTTATTTTTAATGTGCACATTAAATTTTGGAAATTTGTCTTATAAAACTCTTTACCTTTTATTCTGAACGTCGAGGGTAAGCTGATCCGCGCGGTCTTATGCGTGCTAACGGTCATAAATATCCGGGAAAAACCTGGGGATTGTCAAGCCATGCGCCAAAAAAATAACGGGAAAGTAGCGTACATGTACCCCCGTATCCTTTATGCGTATCTCTTATGTGTGTAATGCGGTTGTCTTAAGTTTCTTCAATTTTAATGCCTTCGAAAATTGAATGAGATGAATCAGAGGTGAAACGATTTGCCCGATTGGAGGTTTCAACAGTTTTTCTTTTTCATAGCTCAGGGCTGCTTTTTCCCCAGCTCGAGGCTCAAATTAACATGCACGACCACAAAAGCATGCTCGTGGCCGTGAAGCCGCCAGCTCTAGGGGTTTACTCCTGGAGGCTATTAGATTTCACGAGAAGCTCTGCTTTTGGGTGTTGTTAAGCCACATAATATGGAGAGGTAACTGCAATATTTACTTCGGTTACGAGAGGCTCCCAAGCATATGAAACGTACAAAGGCTTGACCGATCTGCGCGCGCCAAGGCCCAAAAAGGCAAAATCCAAGGAGCTCCCTCGGAAAGAAAGGATAGTGAACTGTCAGCTAACTTTAGGGACAGCGAGCAGAGTCAGTCTTGTTTTAATGTTCCTGCCGGATGATCGGGTAAGTTGCTTTTCTTCGGATCATTGTGAGCGTTTTTATTTTGCGAATTTCCTTTGTATATCGCGAGCAAGGCTTTTCCCCACGCAGACGAGGGTTTTTACGTTGAAGATCCCATTTTTTATTTTAAAATAAATTGGTAATATTATTGAGATAGCTGAAATCATCTGATATTTCATTTTCATCGGTAGCAGTAGATAGATATATTTCCAAATGTGATCATAGTAATTTTATTTTTCTTTTCTTTTCCACTTTTATAAATCATCATAATTTTTAAACTGCTTAAAATCATACCAGAGTTGATGTGGTCTTTGATATTTACGCTATTTTGCGGAAATAATACTGATAAATTAATACAAGCTATCAGTACTGTGAACAGGGTACTAAACTATTGGAACGACTGGGTCGAGGTAATTCTGATATAAAAGAAAACTAAATGCCGATTATAAGGAACACAACATTGTTTATTCATAAAATAAAAAAATTATTGAGACATGGAGCGAAGCGGATAAAATCCTCTTGGGAAAAGATTGGGATAGATGTTTAGCTCAAGATAATTCTTTTGGCGACAGAGCAACTATTTTTACTGTAACCAACATTATGAAAATGAAGAGTATACTGTTCAATTTTTGTACATTTAATGCAGGAAGTATAAAATTAATTTAATTTTTACTATGAAACGCAAAGGGTCTTTTAATTTGAAAAGTTAAATCGTTTATTGGTGGACATCTCATATCGGCTTCAAGATCTACAATTTTTCTATAATTAAAAATAATACGAATACTTGTCACTTTTTAATGTAATAACTGAATTATTTCGCAAAAACATAATTTTCTAAAAGTATTTTTGGAAGATATTCTATTTTCTCTATCCCTTTTATATAAATATTTCGTAAATCTCTTAAATAATTGTGGAAAATATTCTATAGATCTTTATATCGTACTATTACCAGAAGTCCATAATATTCCTACAATAAAAAATAATTTATTGATTAATTATTTGAATAAATGTAATTTCCTACGTTGTTAAAAAATAAATACCATGTTGATACAATTCGATTCAACTGTTTGTTCGTCGAAATACGATAGTAAGTTTAAACCAATAATATGATGGTTCAAATAAAAGAAGACTTGGAAATGAATCTGAACCTATCGGTAAATAAGCAATCATTCTATAAACAAAAATATTGAAAGCCTGTGATATTTAAAACGTAATCTACTGTAAGTATGTGATTCCAGATTGTGCTCTCTTGAACGAAGCGGACAGTGTACAACCCTAAAACCACAATAACAATTTATTAATATATTTGCTCTTTAAATACAACAACTCCCAACTTCATTCACTCATCTCCATCGAAAACAAAGAGTCTTTCGAGATATGCGTATGAATCATATGTTCTCCTGCACCAACTCGCACACTACGTGCATCTGATGGACTACGGAGGGAAGAAGAGCGTGGATTTGAGCCAGAGCATATGGGCCCCGGAAGACAATTGGATGTAGCGGATGGGAGGTAAAATTAATTTTTTATCTTTTTGAGTTGCTCGACTATAGGTAAGAAGTTCTTATATGACCTTAATTGAATTTTCTCTTCGTTGTTGTTTGAATTTTAAAGATATAAGTATTATCAGTGATTAAATCTCATATTTCCTTTAAAGATTGGATGTTTTCTACGCAGCTGTATTTTCCACAACAATTTGTTTGCTTGGATAATAGCCTTATTGGCAACTTCTATACTTTTTATTTCTTAATGAGATTAACTAATTGGTTCATGTACTAATACGTGAAGTTAAACCAGTTAAATTTACTTTATGGAAACTGAAATTGTTTTTTTTTTCGAGTAGTGCCAAATTTTCCCTTCGCAGAACCATTTGTAAGAGATATAATTCAAAGTCAGGCAGGTCATATTCATTTCCAACATAGATAGTCTTGAAAAAAAAAGATGCAAAAGACAAAAATATTTGAAGTTGTTATTATTGATTTCGGTAGGGTCAATGCAATAGAATAATTTTTCTCAACGACAAAATCATGTTAATTATGCTTACTATTTCAGTGTATTACATATTTATTAGAAAGTATAGAAATTTAATTCTCTTGATCTTTTCATTTGGTTTAAATCAGTTATTATTCATATATATACTTATAAGCTCAATCTTAACTAATAATTCTCAGTGTGACAACATTAGTGACTATGAAAAGAAAAAAACCAGATAACAATAAACATATTACATTAATGCATACTATCGTAGAAAACGCCACGTCTCTCTTTCTTTATATGCGACACTAACATTGAAATGTAGCATTTTCTTAGAAATTGTTGTAGAATCTTCGTAGTATTCATTATTCTTAGAAATAGTTAAAATAATATTTACACTAACATAATATTATCTTAAATAATTGTAGGAATTTTCACAACTATAATAATTGAATTGATGATTTTGAAATGCTAATGATATCCATCAAAATGAAAATTCTGATTATTCTAAAATGAAGAAATCCTCCCAGCCAATTAAAAATCAATGATTTAAATTGCTTCATAAATGTGGGAGTTTGAGAGTATTAACTAACCAATCAGACAGTTTCCCTAGTTGTCCCTAATGAGTCGTTCTACAGAAACTAACAGTACTAAGATATTTAGATTTACACGTGAACCTACGCAGATTTATGTAAATCATGAACAAATTATCCAATCACTAAATTATTATCTTATGTGGAAGACTGCGACACATCCAAGTATAGGCATACTAAAGAAATTGAATACGAGAATAAATGTCATCTTAACAATTAGAAGTGATTTTGAATACAACAAACTTTATTATCGTTACTGACATATATACAAGTGTATTTATAATGTTGTTTATAATATATTTAATAAATTTTACGGGTATTTTAAAAATTTTTGTATTAAAATAATGATTAAAATAGCCAGACACTATTAAAATAGTTAGACTCAATTAGCATTTTATAACGCGTATAAAAATGACTTTGTTTTATATATATATATATGGTTTAAAGAAGCTTATTATTTTTATACGTAATGTATACATTTATTATACAAATATTCTTACCACCTATGGTAACGCCAGATTTTGTAATAACTACAAAATGTCAAATTAAATATAACATTACTAACAAATAAGTAATTAGCAAATCGAAAATAATTTTTTTAATTTTAAATAGTCGCTATTTACTTATTTTCTAATGGTGTTATACTTGTTTTGAAAAATTTGTCATTATTAGAAAACTTTATCCTTGATCAATTTTCTATAGAAAAATCGATTATCGTCTCTCCAACATTTTGAACAAATCTCTTTAAACTGCTCTAAACTTATATCGGAGTTGACATGATCATTATAAATATGACTAATGTTTATGTCATCTTGTCGAAATAATACTAGTAAATTCACATTATCTCTAATAAGATGTTTTGGAATGCGTGCATATGCGTGCATATGACGTGCATATGGAATTCGGTCGCGCATTATCAGGTGAAACAACTGATTCATGATCACTAAAGGCATAATATTCAACCTCATCAATGGGTTCTAATAAATCTTTTAAAAATTTATATTTAGGTTGGTTAAGTGATTTAGAATAGACGTATACGTTTTCAAATCTGAGACCATTAGAATGATTGATTAATGTTAGTAAACAATTGGTTTTCCCACATTTACTAGGTCCGCAAAAAACTGCAAGTATACTGTCAGGTAATTGTTCACCATGTCTCTTTTCTCGCTTATCAGTCTCTACTACTCCATCGAAATCTATAATTGGAAGTTTAAGCGACTGCTCCTTAAAATCCATGTTGTTTCATTGATTTAATAATACTGAATGAGCTCTCAACTATATAAGGAGTTATATGATATAATCTGTCATTGAAGTATGATCACTCGGCAACGACATTGTCGAAAAAGAGTCTTATACAAGGTGGAATATTGAATAAAATCATTAATAGCTTACCTTTCGAAGTTCATCTACCTGGTTATCAGTATTGTGGGCCGGGAACTAAGCTGATAAAACGATTGGCTCGAGGTGATCCCGATATAAATCCACTAGACGCTGATTGTAAGGAGCACGACATTGCTTATTAAATTCTTTGTCATAAAACTTAGAAGAATTCTAGCTAAAGACAGTAGTTTTGGTGAGAAAGCAGCTGCTTTTATTGTATCCAACATTATGAAAGTGAAAAGTAAACTAGGAGCAGGTATTAAAATAACAACTAGAAAAAATAAACAAAAACGAAAAAGAAAACAAGGCAAAGGTCTCAAACGAAAAAGTAAAAAATCAATGACTACGTTGAAAAAAATTATTAGCGCAGCCTCTAGAGACGCTGTACCTATCAATAGTTCATTAATAGTCATTCGATCAGCTTTAAAAGGGGCTAAAGAAGCTGTGAGAAAGGCTGGTGGGATACGAAAAATAAATATTCCTCGTATTTTACCCATTCCAAGAGCAGTAGGTAGAGCACTTCCATTCTTAATTCCACTATTTGCTGGTTTGAGTGCTGTAGGATCCCTAGCTGGAGGAGCAGCTTCGGTAGCAATAGCACTAAATCAGCACAAAATAAGTTAAAAGAGGCTTATAGATATAACAAAACAATGGAAGCTATTGCTCTTGGTAAAGGTCTTTACATGAAACCACATAGTAATGGTTATGGTCTCTACCTCAAACCTTCATCAAGTGGTAAAGGTTTAAAAAAAAAAGATCGATGTAGTTTTACCTAAGTGAGCATAAACTTATCTAGACATACTTAATTATGCACAGATATTTAAAATTAATCATTTTCGAGGAGTTTTTATGCGTAACGCTTTAGCCATTTACCTCCTAATGGTCCTCATTATCAAGGAGGCTAATTTACCTCCTAATAGTCCTCATTATCAAGGAGGCTAATTTACCTCCTAATAGTCCTCATTATCAAGGAGGCTAATTTACCTCCTAATGGTCCTCATTATCAAGGAGGCTAATTTACCTCCTAATGGTCCTCATTATCAAGGAGGCTAATATACCTCCTAATGGTCCTTATTATCAAGGAGGCTAATTTACCTCCTAATGGTCCTCATTATCAAGGAGGCTAATTTACCTCCTAATGGTCCTCATTATCAAGAATCAGCTGTTGTGAATTTAGATGATAAAAATGGAACAGGTACTCATTGGGTAGCCTATAAAAAGAAAGGCAAGGAGGTTGTATACTTTGACAGTTTTGGAGATCTTCAACCTGCTATAGATTTGTCCTTTTCTGATAGTTAATAGAGTCAAGTATAACTATGTTAGATATCAAGATTTTAATACTATTAACTGCGGACATCTTTGTCTCAAATTCCTTTCTAATAAGCGATAAAATGTCTAAAAAATGTGGAATTGCAATAATTTATAATGAAACCATGATGGAGAATACACTAACACTAAGTCTCTCAGATACATCATCCGTACTTGAAGCTCACTATTTTCCTCCAATTGAACTAACTCCAAATAAAAAATACGTTCTCGGTCAAGTAGAACTATTAACATTTAATTCAATACCAAAAATCGACGTAGACAACAATAAATTCTATGTAGGTAATGAGGAAATTATTTTCCTAAGGTACGAGATTCAAGATATTGAGATTTTTATCCAAAAAAACGTTAGTTCTTAAAGGAATATCATTTAGTTTGAAACCAAACAATAATACACTTCGAAGTATAATTCAGTGTAATCATAAAATAGATTTTAGACCAGAAGATCCTACTGGTTCAATTTTAGGTTTTACTAGACGTGAGCTAGCTGCAAACGAAACACATAGTTCTGATTTACCTGTAGCTATTCTCAAAGTTAACGTAAAGTCCATACAATACACAAATTTTTTCCGGCAGTGCTGTCAGGATATAAGATCATAGAAGTACCATCTCACGTCATTTACCTTCTAGTCGCGGTCAGAAGCATTGATTATCTTCAAATACGAATCGTTGATCAAGACGGAAAGTTGGTTAATTTTCGAGGAGAAGTTATTACAGGGAGAGTGCATATAAAGACGATATCGTAATGGGTATTGTTTACAACGTAAAAATTGGTCGAGGCTATATTAAGACAACAAAATGTCCACAAGTGATCAGTCGACCGCAAGCTACCACAGTGCTTACACATCAGAATATTCAATTCCTAAAAAGCTTAAAACTGAAAATTATAGCTCATCCACCTTCACGTGGCAGAAAGTATTTTGTGTAATAATTTGCTGTTTTCAACAAAATGAACGAAATTCTAGTCATTCATTCAGGTGTCGCTTTCGATGAGTCTATAGCTCATTACGAATTTCATGCGCATCAGCTTTATTCATTAACGCTTTTCAATAATAGTGATGAAATACGTATATCAATTCAACATCAGGATTTATGTCTACTCCCATCTCGTAGTATGATTCATATATGTGGACGATTGACTAAGTTAGATGGTACTGTTTTTAATAATTGCTTTTCTATATGTAAATATCTAAAATTATCAAAAAAAGAAAAAAACCTACTTATTTAAAAGTATTTTTTTAAGCCATTCTCTTTTCTCTAGTCCTTTTACATAAATATTTCGACAATCTTTTAAATGATTGTGTACAAAATACGATAAATATTTGTATGGTATTGTACCAGGACTCCATAATAATCCTATAATAAAAAAGCATTTTAAATAATTATTTGAGTAATTTAATATTTTATTAGATTGTTGAAAAAAAAATACCATGATAATACAATTCAAGCCAACTATTCACTCGTCGAAATTCGTTAGGAAGTTTAAGCCGATGATATGGCCGTTCAAATAAAAGAACATGTGGAAGAGAATCTGATCACAGTAGTAAATAAGCAAGCTCTTTACATATAAAATGATTATTTGGACAATGAAAACCCTGAATATCCACAACGTAACCCATTGAAAAGTAAAAAAAATACAATTCGTGGTTTAGAGAGCCCAAACGAAGCGGATAGTCTCCAATCTCAGGACCATAATGGCATTCTATTAGTAGGTTTGCTCTAAATACAGGGCTTCCCCACTCCAATCACCTCAATCACTATTGCCGGAATGTAAAAAAGGAAGAAGTAAGATATACCACTGCCTTATCGACATAAGAGAGACATGCGTTTCGTTACCGACAGAAATAGAGACGCGCTTCCTCTTTAGAGAGATCACGTGGTGAACCATAAATCTTCCTCCATTAACGCGCTTGCAATGTAACATATGCTGAACCATCTCAAGGGGGGGGGGGGCTCAGACATGCTATTGCATTCGGAGGTGGGTGGTGTGGAGGTATGCTCCAATATACTAACATGTGGTGGGTGACATACCTCCATATGCTAATTCATACGATGAGTGATACACCCCTCTCCCATAATATCAATATATTAAAACATAATATGCTAATTTGTAATATATTAATGCATAATATGCTAATTTGTACTATGCTAATTCATAATATGCTAATTTGTACTATGCTAATTCATAATATGCTAATGGTTTTTCTTTTTCGTTTCGAAATTTTTAAATGCCTATCACATCTGCTAGATCGTGCATATTTAGTCTATGATCATTCAATACTATGTTGTAGATTTTTTATGCCATTTTTAGCATTGTCACCGCATATAATCGACTACTACAATGTTCGTCTAAACTGCTCATAGGTTTTCTTTTAAACTTGTTCACCCAACATTTTGTAATTAGTTTGTGATGTGACTCTTGGCCTTTGATCAGATCTCATCAAATGGCATCGCATAGACGCTGAGGAGCAGCGACGGAGATTTTTATATGTAATAGATATATATTAGATTGTCGCTTCAACCACATCAGGTACTGGATATTTGGTTTTCTGAGTTTTTTGTACGTTTGTAGCAATTCTTTTTTTTGTTTTTGATTGATTTGGTTTGTTGAGGCGTTTACCAGAAGTTAATTTTACAACTCTATCTCTCTATCTCTCCGTGCCCATTGTTATCTGTTGTTATTTTTTTTTGACTTTCAGACTTCTGAAAGTTCTTTTCAACCGTAATCAATCTAAAAGCTACTCGCATAACAATCATCGTCGCTTCTTTTATTTTGTTTCTTTATTTCTCCCATTTTCTTGTTAATTTTGCTCTAATTAATAAAGTTTCGGTGTGTGATCATATTTTGTTCGTATTTGATTTCTTTGACATTCCAGTTGTTCTATTCTGCTAAGTCAATTTAATTCTGCTAAGTCGGCTTATCTTACCGGCGTTAAGAAAGCCCAACATTTAGCACCTCTTTTCTTCGACAACAACAGTCAAGAACTAGTTCTAGCTTGAAGATGACTCTTTAACGGTTTTGTCTAAATTTTCGACCTGCGTAATGATAAATTATTATTCATATCTAATATTATCAAAGAGTTATCAATTTATAGTTGAATTTAAATAGATTTACGTATTATATTACAAATTCCAAAAGCAAAATTGCGATAATATAAGGAGCATAGGGTCATTACTGTGCATATATATAGCCATGTATATAATAAACGAATTAATTAAACAAATAAAGGCAGATTATTAAGTAATATATAAGTGAAAATTATTAAGTTTAAAGATTTGACAATGGATATATTATGAAGTTTATATAGTTAGTTTAATAAAACTAATCCAATTTTATATCTTTTTTCAATTCTAAAGTGAAATTATCAATGTAATAATAACAAATAAGTTTATTTATGAAAATTATGTTTAACAGATTATTATCACGATAATTGATATTATTATTATAATTAGAAAATTAAGTTGTTTATTTAAAAATTTTTTTAACAATATTTAATTATTATTATTGTAAAAACGAGTTCACTAATAACTACAAAAATTTCGTATTTAAATTATTATCATTAACAAATGAGTAATCTTCACAAATTTGAAACACTAAAATCCATTATTTCACATCAGAAACATGTTTAGTACTGAATTCTTCTCAAATTTTACAGAAAACTCACAGTAATTTCAGTTTGATAAGGTTAGTTTATTAACCGAAGAAGGTCTAACACTTCACAAATAGGTTGATTGAGAAATTTGCGCTAAGTTATTTTACAATAGAGAAAAAGAGAGAGAAAGAGATGTTACGGGAGAGAATAATATTATCTGCATGTCTACAGATCTAATTATTTACAAAATATTGCTTACTTACTTCAATAGAGATAAATAATAATATTTAAGGAGTCATTTTCTCGTTAACGGTAGAACATGTTAAGATTTTCGACAGAGGCGCCCGTAACCCCGATACTTGTTGAACGGATACAGTAACTCTTTCTTTTAGTGTCGATGATGATCTTCTTTCGAACTTTGTAATACCGCCAAAGTAACGAAAATGGCATTCTTAGTCAACTTATTTTCATCGCAGCTCCGCACGTTACTATTTTTTTCTTTTCTATTCTTTATCCACTTTCGCCTATTTCACCTCCATGCGTTCGCTTTGTCTTGTTTCTATTCCTGTTTGCTATCTCTCTCTCTCCTTCACTCCCCCCCCCCTCCCCACTACTAGTCAGCTTGCCCTCTGCTCAAGTTCTGTTCTCACAGGAGAAATAACAAAGTCGTACATTGTTACAACATTTTTAAATTTTACACTAGATATACTTTCATTAATAATAGAATTATTTTATTTTTCATGTCCGTTAAAAAATCATTTATTATTTCTATTTCTAGTAATTGGGGTAAATATGCATCTGATTTATGAAACTTTCGTAAATTATATGATTGAAACTCACGTTGAATTTGCTCCTTTGATAGATCCTCCTAAAATTAAATATAATATTTTAATAGTAGAATTTTCAGAAAAATTTGTTTTCAAAAACATTAAATAATGAATTATAAAGTTATTAATGTTACAGCGATTGTTAGTCTTCGAAGGTCTAATTAACACCATTTTTTTACACTATCAATGATGTTTTCTTTCATAAATATTAGAGTAAATACTACTTAAATACTTCGATCTATCATATTATACATACAATATTTTGTTATCCAAAAACCTCTTCATATGCATGAAAAACTTTCCCAAATTAGATCCTTTTCCAGTTATATAAGATTTTCACGGTCACTCTTTCGAAAAACATAGATTAAATTTCTAACATTTAATATTCAGCACTTATTTTCACAACATTAATTTTATACAATAATAATTTTAAACATGATTTCTCGTACAATGAAAAATGTTATTATACTACCAACACATAAGCAATATTTAGTTTATTAGAAACGTATTCTATAATTCTCTAGTTTAATCATGATATTTTGTCTCCAGTTTAATTAAAATATTTCGTTTTTTTTAGCTTATTAAAAATTAAATTAAAATATTTACAATTATTTGAAATAAAGAAAATTGGCCCTGTTCCGGATCTTTTAGGTTGTTATCTAGCATATGTATAATCATTCAAGATGATTTACTGAGATTTTTGCATTGTATATTTCAACTTGTGCAAGTAAGCTGAGTCTATAAAATCAAATGTCTTAATGACATTTATTATGAATCCAGTAAAAATATAAATATTTTCTTAAGATAATCTTATTATAATATCTGTCAGTTGAACTGACTGCTCTAAAAAGAAAAAGAAGAAGCGATTTTGAGGTATTTAAATGAGCTTAAGCAGCTTCGATAATAAAAAAGCATTATAGACCCTTATTTTTACATAAAAAAAATATAAGAAATATTTTACAGCCACTAAAGAGTCACATAAGCTCGTAGAATTAATAAAAGTCATATAAAAAGTGTTTTATTTTTTTATCCCCTTTTTACTATTTTAACAAATTTTTTTAAATGAATGCATGTAGTTTTTCATACAAGAAATATTGTACATTTTTTTAATTGTACTTTCATACTCGAAAAAAGTGTCAATTTCAAATTAAAGATGACCGTCAAATTTGGAATTTTCCGTTACAACTTGTTTGAATTTGATAGCTCTGTAGAGTTTAAAACTCCCCACAATCTAAAAAATTTTATAAACAAGTCTTATTTACCGCATGAGGTTCTAGAGGTTTGGCTGAATGCGTGACTATGATGTCAAAAGGATCCGTCTAATTCGAATCATGATTTTATTTAAGGTACTTATAACGTGCACTCTCAATTGAGATCTTTAGTTTTATATAAAAAATGGATTTTGAAACGGTTCCATTTTTTTAATGAGATAAACCAACAATTATTTTGAACTGAACATCCAATAAAATAAATATAAAACACTTACAAATTTTTGTGTTTGAAATCAGTGTATCACTGATATTAATTTTGTTTATTAATTTACGTATTTTCATATTTTCACTATAATATTGTCATTCATAAACTTTCGAACTGAAATATTTTAGTTAAATAAAATATATTTGAAGTCAATTTTTAATTAACATTCTTTTTTCATGATTGAATAGGCAGAAATGTATACTGGTTATTTCAATTTATATTTTAAATCATAATGATAAAACTAACATCAAGAATGATTGAATGCATTATCTATAAGAGCTTCTATAATAATATTTCTGATGATTATATCAAATTGTTATGTCTTTGAGTTACTGACAAAATTTACAAAATAAATGCAATATTTTAAAAACTATTTCCTCTGATAATTGAAGTCAACTTGACAATATCGACATATCTTTGAAATATTTTAATAATAAGCATGTATAATAATAAAAAGATATGTTTATTGATGATCGAATTGCATAAAGAGCATTTATGTTAATACAAAAAATGTATAGAATTTACATAAATTTATTTATTACCATTGCAGTTTTTCACCAGTATATTCAGATTAATAATTCAGTTTTATCCCAATTTTATATTTATTTGCCTATCGGAAGAAACAATAAGGTTCAACTTAGAAACAGAAACAATTAAAAGACCACTTGCATAAGAAGAAATAGTCATCTGTGGCGATTGTAATAGATCATTCTTTTGAGTATGATACAAGGCTATAATTACTCTTCTGACATAGCTTAAAAATAACTAGACTAAATAGGTTTATTATAATTGATTCAAAGGCTCATTTTATAATGGCGATCTATAAACGAACTCTTTCTATAATCATATATACATGTGTGTGTGTACTTTTTATGTATATGCATCCGCGCACACGCGCGTGTGTATGTACGTACGTGCATGTATAACGCGCAAAAAGATATTTTGCGAAGTATAACTAAACAGCGTATATTTTTAAATAAAACTAAAATGATAACTTCTATTATAAAAACTCATAAAGAAGTAACATGCGACCTCAATCCACATGGATAAATCAATGAGATCTAATGCCCAGAAATAAGCAATCGTATAATAAACACACACGTAACTGCACTTATAGGAAACAGAAAACAAACTATACTTAGAAAAAACCGGAACAAGGTCTCTTTGTTTTGTTACATTTTTCTGTATCGAAATCATCATTGTACTAAATTTTACGCTAAAATATCAATTAATTAAAAAGTTAAAAGCAAAATATAATTTTTTTAAATGCTATATATCGAAAATTATTGATTGGATCTGCATGATTTTGTTTTCAAATACATGGGGAAAATTGTATTTTAAGAATATATATCCATTACAATAATGTATTTGTTGATAAAAATTATAAAAAATTAAAATACCTTTTTGAATGTGCCGGGTGACGCGACCGATAAAAGTATTGAGTCTGCCCAAAACGTTTCTAGGAAGTTCGGTTTTATAACCTAATACTGTAAACTATATATTATGAAATCATATATAGAGCATTAATATCAGTATAAGCAATATCTTATTTACCCAAATATTAATAATATAACCAAAATTAAAAGGATTATTTGTCATTATTTTAGAAAATATTCGTGCTGTAGAAAAAATCTATTTTTTAGTTGAAGTTAAAGTAAAAATTATCTGGGTACATTATGTCAAATTGCTCAAGAGATGTTAGGAAAATTAAATTAAAATACTCAACTATTTGATAAATATTTACTTTAAATTCATTACTTCACAATTTTTATAATTATTTTACTACAATTTTATAAATATACTTTTAAATTTTCAAATTATACGAATTTTCACTGAAATATTTATGACCATTTTATACATTTTTAATAGTACATTCTGAAGAATACGATATTTTTTTTATAATGACTTCTTTTTTTTTCAACTATAGTAATGAATACGTAATAACTTAAGGTACAATCGATACGCAATGCTTGATTTAATAATTATGAAATTTTTTTTTAAATTTCTATACGCTCTGCCATTGTACAATAAGAAAATACTACACCAGGTATACATTTTTAAGCATATTCATATAATTCTTGAGATGAAGGAATACTATTCAATTTTAATTCCGTACGAAATTAATGAAAATTCAAAGTTAAAAAATCTAATTTATTCATATACTGTCTAACATCTCTGTTAGAAACATAGACAGTACTTATAACTCTGTTTTCATATCTTTTATTTATATAATCTATTAATTTTTAACGGAATAATATAACGGCATCCACATCATATTTTATACTTTGTGAAATGACGATCAAGCCCTCTTCTTCAATATTTCCTTTCCTTTTCAAGTAAATTGCAAATAAATAGTTACGTGTTTTCTGTTCTAATGATATGCTTGTAGCTTAATATACTCTTGATATACTGTTATATAAATCTAAGCAACATCTCTTACGACCATAATTTCATATTCCTTCAAATTATGTTGATGAGTTTTTATATTATCACTTTGACGTTTAGTTTTTAATTTATATTTAATCTGTACCATCAGATAGTTAAGATAGTCTATAGTATTTTACATGTGTTTTACAAGATCATAAATTAGGTTCACAATTGCTCATTGTATGTATGAATATATTCTATGGCATTTTGTAAAAGTAATTTTCAAAATTGCAAAACATCTGCTAGTCCAAGATATTTTGAGCACATCTTAAAAAAGTAAGCTAGAATAGGCTTATCACACTTTGTTTTAATCAAAATATCTGTTACTGTTTGAAGTAGTTTAAATAGAAGAGTCTCGACGACATCAACATTTAAATAATATGAATGGATATTATTCCAACTATGGCATGATTATAAAATTTTCATAAAAACTTTTTTTTAATATTATTTATTAATTTTTATTTGCAATCTGTAGTGGTTAAATTTGGCAAATGAATTAAATAAATAATATAATAATTAAGGCACAACAATCGAGCTCAGCCATATGTGTTTTCCATTGGAAACTCCAGTACAAAATTAATAGCTGTAATCAATTACATTATGGTATTGGTTTGTGTTTTTTAAGTTTTGAGTTTGTAATTTCATTATATAGAATATCCTTTGTAAGTTTATTAGGATGATTTTCTAATTTTGTTTTGTATCTCTAGTAATATGTGGGTTATTTCTTCTTCGACGGTAGAAATGTCAAATTTCTTGTTAATTAGTTTATTGGCAATATACTTGTGACGTTGAGTTTACAATGACATTGACATTAGGGTTGCCTTTATGACATTTCTCTCTATCTTCACATACCTTGGTGCCTAAGACTTCTGTCTAATTAGCAAGAACGTGTGACACGTGCTTAATAAAGAATGTTCCTTCAATTGAGAAATTCTAATATTATAGACACTTTTATCACTGACTTTAATGTAGCAACGGTGCCTATGCCACCTTCACTGATTACTGTTTAGCAGCAAAGGGGTTATTATTGAGGGTTAGCAAAAATTGACTTCAAAGGACAGCTCAGTTAATCTGGAATTGAATATACTGAGAGGATTGGTACGCGATTTATACAATCACGACACAAAGGAATTTTTTCTAGCAGTTTATCAATTTTATTTTAGATTTTACTTACAAGTCCTTTTCTCAGATTTCTCATGGACTTCTTTGCATTATACTTGGCTGTATACTTCACGAACTAACCACGTTTCTCAAGAGAGGAATCTTTTTATAACTTCCAAGAGTTGAACTATGATTTTCCGGTAGTCTTATTGGTTAACTGGTCCTCTCGAACTTCCACAAACTTCGGAAACACACCCTCAGTTTGTGAAAATTTTTTAAGGCCCAGCGCGAGTATGCCTCTATAGAAAAATGCGTTTTCTTTCTCGGTACCCCGTGTTGAGCCATTACAAAAACACTAAAATTACATTTTTATATTTTTTCACTGAACAACTATAACATTTTTTAATGAGTTCAAGAGCAATACAAAAAAAGAAAAAACGTAATCTATGGAAAAACATGTTCAAAAATAAGTTTTCTTTCTTTTCCTTTTTCTTTTTTATGTCGAGCTTAAATGCTAGTCCTGTATTGCAACCGTCTCTTGTTTCATATTTTTATGGAAACCCCATAAAAATATTGAGATTTCTTATATAGATTTCTCTTTAACAACGGACATTTTTGGTTAAAATTTTCCGGAAATCCCTTTCTGTTTCTTTTGTTTTCCATTTTTTACGATAAATCCAATAAAAATTAAAATAAGGCAAAGTGAACACTCGGCTACTTCCTCACTTTTAGAAAGGGAAAACAGTCGCTTAACGCACACATGTGGCCCTCATAAAAACAACGAAATCCCGTGGCTCCTACTCATGTATATATATATATATAATTTTATTTTATTCTTATATATATATCCCAACATTACAAACTAGGGTGGATCCACTATGTTTCTTAAAACATTCTACTGGAATCTTTCTAGAATTTCTATAATCGAATTAAAAATCGTTCCCCATAGTTGAATATCAGATGTTCAAACTGGCTTGAAAATCGCTTTGTAAATAAGAATGTTATGTCGTAGGTTTAGTTCTACTTTTCTTTCTATTAGCTAATGGATTTTTTAAATTTAAGATTAAGTAATGTTCTTTTAGTTCAGACGTGTTTTCTCCAGTTTATTCGTTGATCAAGGTGGATTTGAAGATATTTAACGTGATTATTTTTTAACATCAAAATCACGTGGTTACATTTTTCTTCACTCAGCTTCATTCTTCAAGTTTTAAACCATTTACTGACTTCACATAAGTGTTTTTAGGTTATATGATGGGATGTGAGTTATATTGTATCATCTATATATCTGCCTGTGGTTATATTTTGTATTGCTGGTATATCAGATATACACAGAATGACAAAAATTTATCCCAAGATGAATAAATATCATTAATGCCAGATATTGTCGTTGGCTTGACAAGTAGTCTTGCGAGTACGGTTTTATTTAATCTTTAAAAATAGCGGCAGGAGACTTTTGAGTCGATATGGTGTAACTAGTTCTGCTCTTTTATCTGCTATAGGAATGAGTATAATTTAAACCGTTTTTCATTGTGCAGAAAAGTAAGAAAATTGTAGACAAGCATTGAAAATTATTGTAATGTGTCTTTTAGCTTTTATCGGCAATAATCTGATCACTCTGAATTTTTTATTTTTTTGTTTATATTTACTATTTCTATAATAGTAGTTCCTCTAATCAAATTGTTATGGAAATTTAATTCTTCAATTTCTTTCTGTTTATTGATATCTCTAGGGTTAAGCATAAATACGTTGCTGAATCATATATGAGGCAATGAAAAGTAAAAACTGCTCCCCGATATCGACAGATAAGCCAACTTATTTGCTAAGAAATTTAAACAAATTATAAGACCTGATTAATTCCACTATAATAAAAGGTATCAACCATTCATACTTTGAATCAAGGTGTTGTTTAGATCTAATATTAGATGACACACTGATTATAGTAATTTTCCATATTAAAGTAACGAGAAAAGAATCTTGTATAAAATCAATGAATTTTGTAAATTACATAGAATTCATAAAAGAATATACAAAAAAGTAATTAGTATAGGTATGACTACATGTTACAGTACACGCATATTCAAGTGTACATTTATTATTCATAATATTATACATAATACATAATAGTAACAATAAGTAGAAATGATGAATAATAAATAATTCCTGCATTTTAATTTCTAATTATGTCGTACACATTTATTTTAATATTAATTCAAACAAAAACAAAATAGAAAATTACATGCATGCATTGACATTGACAAAATTTCAAACTTATCATTAGATTCAATAATCTCTACATCTAGTCATTTTCTTCTCGATTTAGCCTTAACTTTGCCATTCGCGCAAAATTTCAACTTATTCGTTGGCACAATATTGAATTGCTTTTATAATACTAAAAAGGCATGATGTGGATTTGTAATACAAAATCGCTATACTGAAATAATAATAGAAAGAAAACTATTTCAAAATTCATTTGTTTTCAAAATGTCAACACTTTACAATAGTGCAGACTAACCGTTTAGTTATTAAAATTAAAAAACACAGTGGAAAGAAAATAATTCTGTACTACTATTTTCCTTTACATCAAATAGGCATTCTACAAGTCTGGTACGTAGGGCTATTAAGTAAATTCTATAGATATTTTCAAACGAATCTCTAAATTTTTGAGATCATACATAACGAACCGATGTTTTAGAGTTAACCCTTTAACGACCAAAGACTTCATTTTTTTGACATACTTTTGATCGCAAAATTCAACATATATTTGGAATTTCACAATATAAGTTGGGGTATAGCAAACGTACAGCATTTTGATTCTCCGAAAGCTCTAAATAAAGAGAATTACCTGAGTGCTTATAAAATATATATTGAGATTGTACTCTCAGCGTAACCAATCTTTTATCTTAGAAAATTTTTACCAAAGCTTATTTGGTCATATTGATTGCAGTCGATAAAATATAATGTGGTTTTTCAACCCAAAAGTTATTCAAATCGATCATTCTGAAATTGCGAGATTTTCTTAACGATTTCTTTTTGTATTTATACTTGCAATGACACGAAAGCGATCGAGGCATGCTGTTTCTCCTGAACCTGAAAGTGAAACTTAATCATATGCCACAGACGATGATAAAAGCATGATACCAAATGCAGAATTCTGGTTCCTCAGAGTTTGAAAATGATTCAGATAATAATTCAGATAATTATCGTAATGACAAATTACCGAAAGCTACTTACAAGAGAGTTTCAAAAAGTTATCAAGCAGATCAAGCTAAGCTTGAAAAAAATCATAAATGTGAATGGGTAAATGGTGAAAGGATATATTCTAATATAATTCAATATAAAATATTATATTCTCAATCTACAAAGGAAAACATTAGAAAATGTGAGCCAAGAGAACTGTTTGAACATGTTTTTTCAAATGCTTTGAAAAAGTATATCAACGATGATTGTAAGGAAAATGGTTTTTATATATCATTAGTTGATCTGAGTACGTTCATTGGAGTCGTTGTAATAATCTCATTCAATAAAAGAAAATTTCAGGAAGATTATTGGTTAACTGACCCTTTTTTATCTTGTGAAAAAATTACTTCAGTAACATCACGATCTACGTTTGAATTGATCAAGTCCAAATTGAAATACTCAAAGGGCAAAAATAAAGATTCAAATGATAAGGCTTGGCGAGTTTATGCTTTATTAAAACTGTTTCAAAAGCATATTCTGAATTTTGGCTTCTAATTACAGTAAGAGGCAAGGTGACTCATTATAATCAAGTACCCCGAAGGAGACATAATTTATTCACGTCCACGCCGTCGTCGTTGGGTTACGCTAAGAGTTAAGTCTCAATATACACTGAAAGTAGGTATATTTTAAATGCACTTAAATAATTTTGTTTATTTAGAGCCTCTTGAAGCAACAAATACTGTACGTTTAGACCCCAACCTATATTGTGAAATTCCGAAAGTTGAATCGGTTGAAAAGAATTTGTACAATGTTTGATCATTGTTTTCTCGAAAACTGTAGATTTTAGGAACGCTTATATAAGAACAAAAAAATCTTAGAATTAGCCAAAGAATGCTACAGAATTTCCAGATTTTTTTCAATTTTCTGGTTTTTTGAATAATCTAAAATTTTCTCCAACAAATCTGAAAAATGTTGAGAGTATTCCTTGACAAATTTCAAGATATTTTTGTTCTATACAAATTTTTTCTAAACCTCTCAGTTTTTGAGAAAAATGGTAACAAAAAATGCATTTTTTTCATTATTGTATTTTATCCCCTATTTTAGAAAAAAAGCTCAAATATAATAATTTCGTGTTAAAGTTCAATAATTTTAACGACCGATGGTTGAAGAAAGATTTTGATATTGGCGTGTTGTATGCTAGAACAAAATCTATAAATCTATAATGTATAGTATGTTTAACTTAGCCATAACCCTTATAAACAAGATGATTTAATAATTCTTTAAAGATTGTAATATTGAATGCTAATGATTTTATTTAGAGATAACTGGAACTCAACTATTTTCTAACCCAAAAGATATTGCCTTAATTATTATTTGAAAATAGTCAAATAATAATTAAGAATCCAATTTGAACAGAAGCAAAATCTTATAATTCTAAACTATTCAATGTATTTAAAATCAATAAAGTGCATGGAGGAATCACCATAATCAGAAATCAGAAATAACTCACTATTTGAAAAATTATTACCACACTAAATCTTTAAGCATTAGTATAACGATAAGTAGCTGGTCTGGACCTATCACACTGTATTTTCAGTATTGTGCATTCCGAATCACACTATAAATAAAGAATTTTTAGATATTTATTGCTGAAGGTAACCTTAGCACTAAAGATCTGTGGTGAAACTCTAGATTAAGTACTCAAACCTCAAGAGGTAATCAACTGTATGACGCAATAAAAAGTAAAAACTGCTTCCTAATATCGATTAACTTATTGGCCAAAAGATTGAAACAAACTACTAGATCTAATTGTATTCGCTATGGCAAAAAGTATTAACTCTTCATACTTCAAAGCAAGTTCATAATTAGATTTCAAATTAGATCACTCATAGGTTATAATAATTCTAAATATTAAAAAAGTCACCGAATTTCCTCATCTCGGGCACCACGTCACGAACCAGAAACTTCACAAAAGAGGAATTAATTCCGAGGTGAGTGAGAAAATCAAGCTGGATTTTCCTTAATCAAAGTAAATTTATGCACTGAATTTACAAACAAACAATATTAAAAAAATCGACGCTTATTTACCTCCTATTTCTCCCTCTCTCATGCCAAGCGTGAAGTCCATTGCCTAATACTGCTCCTTAATACCAGTATCTCGTCACAACTAAATCGACAAGCATACAAGAAAAACTATAAATCAAAAAATTATATCGACTTCTCAATAATAGTTCTATAACAGCCCAATTCTAGAAATATCATTTAGTAGGAAAAAAATAAACATGTAATTCTCTTATGATCAAAACAAGTACATTTATAGAAGGAATTAATGTTCTCAAGAAAGTTAAAAATAAAAAAGAACCCGGTGTTGGTAATGTTACAGTCCGGATGATTTGAGCACTGCTTAAAACAGTTAAAAAACCTATTATCATAATTTTGAATGCTTATTTTTGATATTATCATTTCTTTGTACAATGGGAATCGATCAAAATCATACCCATTCCTAAATCAAGTAAAAATTAAGTAAGTAAAACTAGTAATTTTATATAGACCCTTAAATCTTCTTCTAATACTTTCTATGATTTTTAAATAAATTGTTACTGAATCTACAGGAATGAATTATAACATTGAAGAAATAAACTTATTCCCAAAACATCAATTTAGATTTAGATGAAAACACTGTATAATCGAAGAGGTAAACCGTAAAATTGTTCAAATAACAAAATTCTTGGAAGAAATAAAATTCCGTTCTGCTGTGGACAGTCAACAACCTTTTAACAAATTCTGGCATTTAGGAAGTTTATTCAAAATAAAAAATCGTTTTTCCACGAATTTCTGAAAGTTTCTGGAATTTAACTTAAAAAATAGATCACTCTACACTAAAATTTATCCGTAATCAACAAAAATATTACAATTAAAGTAGAAGTGCCGCAATATAACGTCTTGGGACAAATTTTCGTCATTTTGTACATATCGGACATACCAATATTACAAAATATCACCAAAGGCTCATGTAGATACAGAATTACTCACATCTCATCCCATCACTAAATCAGCATCATACAACCTACAAAATCACCTATAAAAAAGTAAAACAAACTTGAATCAAAAGTGGATCAATGGTTTAAAACTAGAAGAATAGAATTGAATAAGGAAAAATGTAAGTGAATACTTCAGTAAGAAAAGAAACCTGCCCACCGATCAATGTAAATAGAAAAGTTATCCCTCAGAATCATCATGCAAATTATTTCAGAATCCACTTCGATCGTCGATTGGATTTGAAAAAAAGGGAAATTTCAAATTAAGTTACTGACTAACAAGGAAAATATCAAAATTACACTTCTTATATACAAAGCAATTCTCAAAACAGTTTGAACATGTGATATTCAATTATGGGGAACAATTTGCAATTTAAATATAGAAATTCTAATAAGTTTTAAGAAACATAGCGGATGCTCCCTGATTTATCCCCCAACAACCTAATTAAAAAGGATCTCAACATTTCCACAGTAAAAAATGAAATAACTTACACACTATAAGAGATACAAAACAAAATTAGAAATATCATAATAAACTTGCAGAGGATATTCTATAAACTCGAAACGTAATAAAAAAAGTTATAGCCAATTAAACAAAAAAAAAAAAAAAACATCAAAATTTTTGCAAAAGATCAAATTTGCGATTTTTCTAGCAATGTTACCGTGAAGGAATCATGATATAAATATGATCAGAGGTGATCACGACTATCAAAGTATCTCAGGGAATTTTGGTTGAATTTTTGAACCACTCCTTCGAACAAAATGGCGGACAAGTCGAAAAAAATCATAAAAAACAACTCATTTTTTTCTTGAAAACTATTGAGTTTAGAAAAAAAGTTTATGGAACAAAAATGTCTTAAAATTGATCATAGAATAGTCTCAAATTTTTTCAGAATTTTTGGAGATGATTTTGGAAAATTGTATTTTCCAATTTTTTCAAAAACTCAGAAATTTGCTTGATTTTTTTGAAATCGGAGGAATGAATTCAATAGATATTGAAATACCTGATTTAATAAGAAAAAAATCTATTCATTATCAAATAATTTGAAAAGTTTACTTGTGAGATCATATAGCTATGGAGACAATAATCGAGATGAATTTATAAAAATAGTGGATTTTATAAAGATTTGAAAGCAGGGTATGTAAAAGCAATTACGATCTCAGAAAAAATACATATATGAACTACGATTCCACTGTCTATTAGTATTTGTGAAATAGAACGAGAAATTAGTTGTTCGTTTTATTTTCTACAAACAGGTAAAAAACATCATGAATAGGAAGGAATATTATAATATCCACTCTAAAGAACCCGAACATCTATAATAAATAATGAAATAAAAAATACTGTCATGTAATTTTTGTACACAATGATATAAACCGACCATGT
The DNA here is from genome assembly GCA_030064505.1 of Chouioia cunea. Taxonomy (NCBI): domain Eukaryota; kingdom Metazoa; phylum Arthropoda; class Insecta; order Hymenoptera; family Eulophidae; genus Chouioia; species Chouioia cunea. The sequence goes on from JAOPFQ010000001.1 coordinate 20,565,568, forward strand.
TTGTGTGTTAACGATACAAGATAATGCGAGAAGATCGTGAAAAGAAAGTGAAACGTCAAAGGTGTATACTTATGTTCAATTTAAAAGAAGTCTACTGCATGTTTAAAAAGCAATGTGCTGAATTTAGACTCAAATTTCGTCTCGGGTTTACGTATTTTTGTATATTGCGACCTGATTAGTATAATTTAGTTAATGAATCTAAAGGTCTTCACAATGTTTGTATTTGTATCCACCACAAAAATACAAAATGACTAATAGAAGGCTGTAAAATAACAACGAAGAATTTAAAGATCAAGTATAATGAAGAGTCACCTCAAATAGTAAAAGATATTCTAATTAAATTGATGTGTGAAAGACCTAGTTAAGTTTGCTTTTTTAATAAATACTCGAAATGTCCTAGATTGGCAAGTGTTTTAGATATGCTAGAGAATTATTTTAAAAAATCCATAGATTTTATTCATTGCAAAAAATGGGAAACTGTAGACAAAAAGTATCATCCTATAAAGTATAAGTACAATATTGAAGAATTTTTGGAGAAAATTTTTGAGTTTTTGAAAAACTTAGAAAATACAATTTTCCAAAATCATCTCCAAAAATTCTGAAAAAATTTGAGGATATTCTATGATTAATTTTAAGACATTTTTGTTCCATAAACTTTTTTTCTAAACTCAATAGTTTTCAATAAAAAAATGAGTTATTTTCTGTGATTTTTTTTTCCAAGGAGTGGTTCAAAAATTCAACAAAAATTCCCTGAGATACTTTAATAGTCGTGATTATCCCTGATCATATTTATATTATAATCACTTCACGATAATATTGCTAAAAAAATCGCAAATTTGATTTTTTGCAAAAATTTTCACGTTTTTTTTTTAATTGACTATAATTTTTTTATTGCGCAGTGAATTATAATTTTGACCCCAGATTCTGAAAGAAAATTAAATTTCACGTCGAAATACGTGTTTGCATAATTTTCTAAGGCCTATTACTACGGAAAAAATTGCTTTGAAAATCAACAAAAAGATCAGGCCTTTTGGTCGTTAATGGGTTAATTCAGTACTAGAATGTCTACTGGAAAACATATAATCCTTTCTCCTCTTTTTCTTTCACATGTTAAATATCTACAAATGTTAATAACTTCTCGTAGGAAATATCGATTTTTGACAAAGGTTATTTTAGTGGCATTTGCAATTAAACAGCATCAATTTAATATAGTAACTTGATAACTAACAGCACGATTAAAAATCTATTTTCATGATTGGAAAACTAAAAAACTCGACTCTAGAAAACTTACTAGAAATCAATTTTCTATTTCATATTAAACTTTTTATATGTATATGATCAATTTTTTTACTTTTTAAACTATTGGTAATAACTTATATGAAAATATGCATCAATTCATTATCTACGTTTAAACATTATTAAATTAATGAATTAAAATTTTTCTCATAAAGTTTACTAAAAACACCATGTAGAGTTGCAATTATTAGATACAATTACTAAATAATCTCTAAAAGATTTTTTAATTTGTTTCATTTGAAATTTCTTTTATTTGTTAAAAATAATATTTTATTCTTATATTTAATTTGGATAGTATACCTATAAATCCTGATGATGTAGTATTCCAAATAAGGCGATAAACAAATGATTGAATGTTTTGTTTGTTTTAGTAAAACTGTGGATCTTTGTGTTTATGTAAATTTTTAGATTTGTATTGGATTCTGTATGTAGTGTTCCATATGTATAAGCTGCGAAAAATTGTAATATTTTCTACATTTTTATAAATGATAAAAAAGAGGGCATTAAAATTGCTTTTACATAAAAATGCTTATAAAATCACCAATTATTCTAGTGCTTTTTCTAAAAAAATACGTTTCTTCAAATTCTTGTACATATTTAGAAGCATATATATTTTTTACAGATATTTAATAAACCATCTTCCAAATGTTTACTGTGAAATTGTAATATGCGTTACGATTTAATGTTTTACTTGGAGCAAACTTCTGAAGTTGAGATACAAACTATAACTGCATTGCCTAGTGTATCATAACTCTAAAATAATAGCCCTAAAAGTACAGACGTGCGAGTTGTTTAGGTGATGCAATCTAGTCGTAGAAATGTACTTTCGCTTTTTAGCGAGCAAACAGTACTTATTCTTATGGAGCTCATAAAGATAGAAAAGATAAAGTTAATAATGTTAGCTACATCAATGAGATAATGGCACTGATTGATGGTCGGGCAAAGATAATTGACAGTATACTCGACACCTTCCAAATTAATTTTATTAAATAATTTGGTAAAATAATGTGATCCAATAATGCTATAGACTGCTCTCTCGTTTCTCAAATTCGCTATGAGCATCTTATATCTTTCATTGTAGTTGAAAATGGTACATTTTAGAACTGTTACCAGATAGTTTTTGATGAATTAGAAATAATTATAAATATATGTCAATAATAAAATATTGAAAACAAAATAAGAAAATATCAATACAAGTTATGAAAGTTCGGTTGCATTATAATAAATAAATCATTAGGTACGTTACTATTGTTTAAATGACGATAAATATTTTATAAAAATCATTGAACATTTATATGTTATGTAATTTTCGATTTCATAATTGGAAATCGTTATTCTTTCAACGATGAAATAAACATGTAACTAATTTGCAGCAATTTAGCTACAAGTTAACTTAATTTGTAGCAAATATAATATCCATATTTACTTAACATGTAAGATTATTCATTTTTTCGCGTTTAGTCTATTTCATTTGATGAATTTTTGTTTTTCTTATAGTAAATTTATTTAGTTTGAATTAATTGAAAAAAATACTACATTTAGTTACAACCAAAATATGGGCATTCAATGAGGAATAACTTTGAATCAAAAGGTTGCAGGCTTGTACATTTGGAGTACTTGAGTTATGTTATGGACAACTCATTTGTTTACGAACTCACTTGGAAAATACTAGTAGTATATTAATGAATATTTATTGTAAAACTTTGTATAGTACACTTCAAAGAAACATCTAACTAATTAATTGTTTAACTATTGTTTTTTTCATAACTCTCAATTCTAACTATTCTCTATTAGAAACAATGTTTCAGACTTAATAAATAATATCTAGATCCACAGCACAGTTTTTTTACTGATTAACAATAAACTTATTTTGATGTAATAATAATTATAAACATATAGATATATAAGTTATAATAGAGGTTTACATATTTTGATTAAGTAATAATAAATAATTTAGTAACACTAATAAGAAACCAGAATGGCAATAAACTTTTCTTAGAAGAAAAAATAAAGATATTCAATATTTGCTGGACCAGGAGTAAGTATTACTTGTTCATTTATTTAAGCCATTTCAGAGTTACAATGTATCAGTAAAGCTTTTCAACCCAAGCCAATTGATGAGGCGGTAGGGCAGAATGGACTCAAAAAATCAAATTAAGTCATTTCAAATTATATTCATTAATTTCTACAAGTACATAAATAAATTGGTACATATTTTACAAAGTGAGGGTATGAACAATATGTAAGATTCCAAAGTATAGGTTCCCCAACCGAAAATAAATATAATAAGCCAAGAAGTTAAGTCAAATCTGACTTTATCCATCATTTCAATTAAGTTAAGCTAAATACAATAGTCAAATAATTATGATCTAATAGGGACAGTATAATCAATAAGCGTATGTGAAACCCCAGAGTGTAGTTCAATAAAGATGAAATAAAAGTAAGTTCCAAAAAATATAATTATTTCAACGTCTTTTCTTCAAACTTATTTAGTTTTAAGTTTTTCTGGACTTATAGAAAAATAAACTAGTTTACCTTTATAGAATGCTTATGGGTTGCTCCATATCATAGTGATTTTTTACTCTAATTGAATAGATTTGAAAGTTGACATTAATATATTTAATTTAAACTGTATTGTACTCATTTAAAATGAGCATAAAAATTGAAAATTTAATTGATCACTAATATCTATGAAATTTCTTACTTTAGTTACTATTGACTTTACAAAATTTTTAAATAATCATCGGTTTTTAATGATTGATACGGGGGGTCATAATCTAATTATAAAGACTGAAGAAAGAAGTCTAATATAGTCATAATAGGAGTTGAAAAAGAGCAAATGCCAACTTTTTGTCAGTGATGAATGAACTAGAAGTTAATTATAGGAATACAAATTGTATTTTCTGTATCTAGAAATGAAAAAGTTTTTAAATTACCTATGATAAGCAGTTATAATCAATTATACTAACAAAATAAATCTGTATTTGTATTTTATTTTACGAAGTACGCTGGCTTTAAGTGCATATGATTTGTTTTTCTCCAATAATACTTTTGTGGCAAAGGAACACCAAGAGTTACTCTTTAGAAATCCAAATGGTATACCTTTCCTTTTTAATAAGTTTAGTCTTTTAATTATTTATATAATTCTAATTATTGAAATCCATCTATATTTCGCAAAACTTCTTATTGTGCTTTAAAAAATAAAAATTGCCATATTGAGTCTTAAACTCAGGACCTCTTGATATACAAGTTGGATCTTTTGATATACAACTTGATATAAAAGTCTAGCAGAACATATAGAAGTTGAAAAAAAAATTAACATCAGTATTAAAAACAGCATTGCGTGTTGATTGTACGTTAAATTAACATGCATTCATTCCTATAAATAGAAGCAATAAGGAATTAATTGTAAAAAGAATGTCATATTATACAGATTACAGTATTAAAAATCTACAAAATAAATATAAATAAATATTTCAGTGTAATTTTGAATAACTTTTAAAACTTTTATGATTAATTTATGAACGCGTTTATAATTTATAGTAAAATAGTTTTAATGATTTTAACATTATAAAATAATATAATTTAATATAATATGTATATTAAATAATTGAGTATATTAATTTCATATTCTTGATATCTCTTGAGTAATTTAACATGCTATAACTAGATGGTTTATTCCTAACTACTCGTGAAAATAAATTTGTTGTAAAGCACGAATATTTTTTAAAACAATATGACACATTACACTCCATCTAATTTCGATTCAATTGTTTATATTTGAGTAAATAAGATGTTTTTCATACTGATATAATTTCTATTACATAATATATAATCCATGATACTGACTTATAGAATTGAAATACCTGGCGAAGTTTCAGGGGAGTGCAACGCTTGTATCAGTCCGATCTTCATGCTAAGTGCGGCAACTAGCGCTTTTTTAGGTCATTACTTAGCTCCTATTAAAAATCAATAAAGTTTTAATACGGAATTTTATAGAAAATTATCCAAGGAATCGATTGCAACAAAAATTTTCCCTTTTTAACGAGAATTACTAACATTTATTTTAATTGTTTATCATTTTTTTTTTATTAACAAATATATATATATATATATATATATATATATATATATAATCTTTTCTTGATGTTTTGAAAAAAATAATTATGCAGATCCGATTGATAGTTTTTTTATAACAGTTAAATAAATCACATTTTTTAAAATTTTTTATAACTTTTTAATTAAATAATATTATAGGTTCAAATTTAATACAAGTGAATATCTTCATATGATAATGCGATGTGCCAAATATAAAAAGAGGACCTTGCTTCGATTTACTGTAAAACTAATTAGTTTTCGGTCTATATATAATTTGACATTATCATTAAGGTTCAATTTATTGAACAAAAAGTTTAATTCACAAATATCAACGTCAAATCAGTTTTCAACTTTTCTGTAAGAGATCAAATAAATCCAAAGATGGAAGAAAACATTGATAACTTATCCACAGAAGAACAAGGATAGATGACAACGTTTTATTGTGCTTCAAAACAGAAATACAAGATAAAATACATTTAAGATTTCAACGTTATCTCACGCCTAAATACGTTATGAAAGACACGATTTTAACAGAAATGGATCTAGAATTATGGCAAAGCTTGCAAAAATTAAAATAACATATTCCCGAAAGGAATGTAAGTATTTGTCAAATTTGCAGTAACGATAGTCATAAAGCATTCAGTTGCAACAATAACAGAAAAAAGAAAACAATGTACCTATTTTAAAAATAATAGACCATGAAGAAGCTGATTGTTATTTCAAATTAGGAACATATTAGGTAAATTGTCAAATTTATAACCATCAAGGATATTTCGCACGCGCATTTCACACACTCAAACATGTGAGGTATACAATAAAACAGGACATTTAACAAAAGATTGTCATAACTGTATTAAAATGAATGCGGTTATGGAAAAAAATTCCTGCCTTGTGACCTGGACATAACGCCAAAGAATGCTGAACAAGTTTTTTTGTTAAAATTAAAGCCGAATGCTTTTATTGTAAAATTCACAGATACTTGATTACAGATTGTTATGCACGAAAAGCCATAGAAAAAAATGCCAGGGAAACGACCAGAGGTCCTCTTAACAGCACACGATGAAGAAGATAAATATGACAATAGCGTTCAACATCGAAGAAATCGATGAATAATTATTTCACATAGTTCCTTACTAACAAAGACGTATATAAGGTGAAAATTGGTATATAGGAGTTTTCAGAGTCCCAGATCATAAATCGGAGCTCAGATCATGAAAATTCCAAATGACGGCACTAAGATGGCAGCGAAAAATTTGAATTTTTCGAATTTGTTTTTGAAAATAGGTATACAGAAGTTTCTGGGGTCGCTGATTACAAATTCGAAATGAAATTCTGATAATTCAAAATGGAGGCTCCAAGATGGCGGCGAAAATTTAAAATTTCTTTGAATATATTTCTGAATATTAGTATACAGGGGTTTTTGTGCTCGTTGATCTTGAATCTGAATTCAATATGGCAAATATTTCGAACATTGACATATAAAAAATACAGGGAATTCATATGAACCCTGTAATCAAAAAATTCATCAAACAAAGAGTTTATAAATATTTATAAATTATCACAACCTGTGTTACGCGAAAAGGAAATCGCTGATATTCTTTGCGATACGGAGTCTATCGATGGACTTGCTGATTCAGATAAAGACGAGGATAACATGCATATGGAAATAGGTAAATTTGAAGAGAATAAAAGAGATAATGATTCAGATGAAGATGAAGGAGAATTTACTGCCGGTGAAAAATGGAAAACAAAAGAAAAACTAGGGAAGGATAATCCATTTATTGCTAATTTTGGGCCAAATATCCTCGGTAGCGTACAATCGCCATTAGAAATCTTTTTATGTCTTTTTCCTGAAGATATGTTGGATTTATTTGTTCAGCAAACAAATAAATACATACAAGAGATATCGCAGGAAGAACAATTAATGACAAAATAGAAGTTACTGCTTTTTTTAGGAATTAATATTCTGATCGGAATAAAATAATTGCGTTCCTATCGTGTTTATTGGTCGAGTGACATAAAATTGAAAGATCCATTTATAAATTCATTGATGCTTGTACGTTTTGCATTTATATTAGGTAATTTACAGTACCTAAAGAAGGTGAGTAAAATTACGACAAATTGTATAAGTTGAGACCGTTATTGGATAGGCTTCATTAGATAACTTTCCGAGCTTGCTGGAATCCAGAAAAATATCAATCTATTGATAAATCCATGATAACATTAAAAGGTCGAAGTAGCTTGAAACAATACTTACCATCTAAACCGATATAACGAGGATATAAATGTCGAGTGCGCGCAGATGGATCGAGTTACGTATGTGAATTTCAAGTTTATACCGGTAAAACTGAAAGTCCTGAGAAAAACTTGGGAGCACGAGTTGTCAAGGATTTGACGCGTAAATTTGTTGAGAAAAATCACCATGTATATTTTGATAACTTATTCACCGACGTCTATCTATTGATTTCACTAAAAGTAGATAAATTATTTGCTTGTGGAACTGTACGTTTTAATCGTACTGGGTTACCTAAATCTATAATGCTTGACAAACAAATGAAAAATGGACCATACGATTTTTAAACATCTAATACAAATGGATGGATAAAAAAGGTGTTTGCTTCCTATCAAATTACCATAATCCATCTGAAGTGACAACAGTAACTCGGAGGCATTTACAATACAAACAACAATCATAAACGAAGTAAATGGTTAATAACCAATACCCATTTTCAGAAACATATTCATAGAAATTTAACATTTTCACTGCAATCTTGGAGCCGCCATTTTGAATTTTCAAAATTTGAGTTCAAATTCGTAATCAGCGACCCCAAAAACCCCTGCATATCCATCTTTATAAGGATATGTCTGAAAGTTCCGTCATAAATGCGTTTTTTTTTTTATAAAACAGGCTCTTTTAGACTTTGTTTGTAAATATTAACAAATTATTTAAAATTTTACAATCTTTAGCCATAAATTTCAATTTCGTATCATTCTGGGATCAAGAAATTATAATAAATCGTAAGCTATATCCAAAAAAACTATTCTGAAATTATAAAAAACTATACCAAAATAAGTGGTCTCTGAAAGATACTACCGTGCCGCAAAGAGTTAACCAAGATATATGTAAGATAAATTAATGTGATATGGTAATCATGATACCTCTATGGTTTTAAAATTCTAAACCATATTCTAGGTATTCCTAGAGACTTTGACTTTGACCAAAAGGAGAACACTAATCTTCAGATGTAGGTCCGACTAGTTACCATAATTGGCAATATTAGATATATTCTAAACGTTTTTTGCATGAACATTAAGACTGTTGTAAATTCTTGCTTTTGAGGAAGAGTTATTTCTTTAAGTCTCTGCAGAGATGATAGATAGTCGCACAGGTATATACCCTATAACTGTAACAAAAGGCTGTGCACAACATGTACTCATCGTCTTGGAAATGATGTTCCATGATGTTGTATTTCTTTAAGTATAGTGTGAAATTATCGAGAGAAGAGGGCATAAATTGAAGTGAATCAATGAAACGTAAATTTACGTTAGTATCTTCGAAATATTTCATAAAGCGTATATAATTTTCATTTCATTGTAGAATAAAGCCTAATCAGCCAGAAAATCCGTTCACAGTTATGAACTTTTTCAAGTATTTGTAAATAGTATTAATGATAAAATACATTATCTTTGAATTTGTATATTTTATAATATAGTAATTATACACGAAAGAATTATTCCCAATCAAGATTGGCTGTAATAACAACATTGTACTTCCAATCAGATCTATAATATTTCAATGTATATTACGAAATGCAATTTAGTAGGACGTACTGGAATTAATGTAATTCATTGCCTCGCTTTGGATTATATATAAGAAGTATAGTTACTCCGACGACCGCGCTAATTTTTCTATGTTCATTGTTGTTATCAAAAGACTTCTGGCACACATGATGTACAGTTGCGCGATGAAATTCAAATGTGTCGTGAAATCAAGTTCATCGTGGATTATTTATATCTCTTGCAGTTGATTAACCAAATATCACATGGCTGTTGTGTCATCGTTAATATTATTCTGTTTATAGCTTTTGTATTATGAAATAGAATCCTTATAGTGGCACTAACACTCATAAGAGATTCATTTTTTAAATTATTGAATTGTAAAATTGTATTCTTCTCTTTAGTAAGCACAATTTTACACATATTGAAGTTTTTACAGCAAAACGCGTAAACTTTTGATTCTAAAGTTGTGCAGGATCATACATGCATAATTTACTTCTGTAACATGATATCAAATTAATTACTAATTGAAACAATTGTTTTATCCTTTTTCCCATTAGTCAAATGTCGAGGTAATATTTCCTATTTTTCATCTTCTAAGATCAAAAAGTACACGTTAACCGAAACATTGTTTTGTTTTTTAAATTTATTCAGAAATATGAGGGTAGTCCCAGAAGAACCTGACCTAACAATGAACACACTCAATTTCGAAAAGCTTCGATAACTTGTTTATAGTGAAAATAGTCAAACTTCTCATAATAGCCATCACCAGGTGACTTTACTTCTTTATCGTTAGCAAATCTTTGACCAGTCAGTCATTTTGTTAAGTTTGGAAAATAATGTAAAAGAATCAAACCTAATGATTAGGGTGCGCGTGGAAATAATTCAACATTCAACATCTTGATTATAGGCCTCAGAAAAATTTTGCAAACATGTATTTCAAATTTCATTCCCTTTCAGAATTTGGGCTCAAAATTGTGATTGACTGCGTAATAAAAAAGTTATAGCCAATTAAACAAAAAAAACGTGAAAATTTTTGCAAAAAATCAAATTTGCCATTTTTTTAGCAATATTATCGTGAAGTAATTATAATATAAATATGGTCAGGGATGATCACGACTATTAAAGTATTTTTGTGGAACTTTCGAGCCACTCCTTCCAACAAAATGGTGGGCAAATCGATAAAAGATCATAAAAAACATAACTTATTTTTTTTCTTGGAAACTATTGAGTTTAGAGGAAAAAAAACAAAAATTTTCTCCAAAAATTCTTCAATATTGTACGTATACTTTATAGGATGATACTTTTTGTCTACAGTTTCCCATTTTTTGCAATGAATAAAATATATGGATTTTTTAAAATAATTCTCTAGCATATCTAAAACACTTGCCAATCTAGGACATTTCGAGTATTTATTAAAAAAGCAAACTTAACTAGGTCTTTCACACATCAATTTAATTAGAATATCTTTTACTATTTGAGGTGACTCTTCATTATACTTGATCTTTAAATTCTTCGTTGTTATTTTACAGCCTTCTATTAGTCATTTTATATTTTCGTGGTGGATACAAATACAAACATTGTGAAGACCTTTAGATTCATTAACTAAATTATACTAATCAGGTCGCAATATATAAAAATACGTAAACCCGAGAGGAAATTTGAGTCTAAATTCAGCACAGTGCTTTTTAAACATACAGTAGACTTCTTTTAAATTGAACATAAGTATACACCTTTGACGTTTCACTTTCTTTTCACGATCTTCTCGCATTATCTTGTATCGTTAACACACAAACATGGTCGGTTTATATCATTGTGTACAAAAATTATATGACAGTATTTTTTATTTCATTATTTTTTATAGATGTTCTGGTTCTTTAGAGTGGATATTATAATATTCCTTCCTATTCATGATGTTTTTTAACTGTTTGTACAAAATAAAACGAACAACTAATTTCTCGTTCTATTTCACAAATACTAATAGACAGTGGAATCGTAGTTCATATATGTATTTTTTCTGATATCGTAATTGCTTTTACATACCCTGTTTTCAAATTTTTATAAAATCCACTATTTTCATAAATTCATCTCGATTATTGTCTACATAGCTATATGATCTCACAAGTAAACTTTTCAAATTCTATTGAATTCATTTCTCCGATTTCCAAAAATGAGCAATAAATTTAAGTGATCCAATACTATTTTTTACATTCATTTTTGTCGATCGAAAAATCTTCACCACATTATACGTGGCAGATATCATGATCTTCATTAGCACTTGAGTCAAAACTGGCCTCATTGTTCTGATTAATAGAATTTTCACAACTACCACTTTCTTCATTTGTATGTCCTAAACGTTTATCACTGTAGTCAGAAACTTCCTTTGTATCTTTGATATAGCAGTATTTCAAACATGTTGCACATAAACGATCGTTTTTTTTCACTAAAGGAAAATACTTATCTTGAATTTCTATGGCATCTTAAAACAAAGATTCTCAACCAAGTCCATATTTTCGTATTTTTAATGGATTGGGACTGTTTGGGCGATTGTCGGCCTAGACTGGTCTGTGCGTGCGTAGAGTATATTTCCGAAGTGCTGACTGAGACCGGAAAGCCCAACATGTGTTGCTGTAACCCCGCGAAGTGCTTTCTCCGCCGCAGAATGAGCCAGTCTCTGTGTGCTCCCGCGAGCGAAGTAGAGCAAAGTGTACAAGTGCGTCAATAAAGAAATCAAATGAATTCACCGCCGACTGTTTATGTTCACCGTCTCTTCTTCAACCTCATCTTGTCCTCAACCAGGGACACTCTGGTAATTGCATGATTATATAATTTTCATTAAAACTGAATTTAAGTAATTTTACTAAATCTACCCTACAATAAGAAATTCCATTTCGGCGTTCGATGTGGTCCGTTCACTTGGACTATTGAACTTTAAGTAACCCGACTGAGTGAAAATATTCATTATTATATTATTTTTGAAGAACAGCTAATGTAAGTAAATCTAATTTTAAAATACTAGCTAACAAACTGCAATATTGGGAGAAGCAATGAAAGAAAATTAAAATTTTAGAACTCATTGACATTATTAATGCTTGCATCAATTTTCTTATGTGCAGCATATTTTCGTCATCTATTCTTGTCCAAAATGTTAGTCCTATTTACCACTATTTAAATGAAGAAAATTTAGTTAATAAATCTACTGACTTATAGAACACTACACTTGTAAAATAGATTTCTTGTAAGGTACAAATATTTTCAAAAATAATATGTAATATTACACTCCATGTAATTTCGATTATATTAATTATATTTGAGTAAATAAGATATTGTTTATATTGATACGATTATGATTACATAACATATAACCCATGGCATTGGCTCGTAGAACTGCACTTCTTGGAAAAGATTCGGGGAAGTATGACGCTCCTATTGATCTGATCTTCTAGCTAAGCGCTGCAGATAGCGTCTTTTCGGAAGGTCATTACCTAGGCTCTATTAAAAATCAATAAAGTTCTATTATATAGATCATTATACGAAATCGGCAAAGTAATCGAATTTTTTCAAAAAAAAAATCATGTAGATCCGATTCATAGTTTTCAAGTTAAGACAGTTTAAAAATCACATCTTTTAAAAGTTTTTATAACTGTTTAATTAATTAATATTTTAGCGTCAAGCTTACTATAAATTAAGAGATAGTCAATATATAACCTTCATATAGGCATTTGATGTATCAAATATAAAAAAAAATCGAAGACCTTACTCTGATATGCGTTAAAACCAATTTGATTTGAAAATATTTTTGTAGCTTTAAAAATAAATAAATAATCGATATAAATAAATGACTGAATTGATAACAATAATTGATTGATTTAAATCGATCCCGATATCTTCAATTTACTGCCTTTCAAACAACAGTATCAATAAATATTTTTTTCTTATTAACTGAAACTCTTAACGACTGATTTATTACCGAATATGACTTTAACGTTAAATATTCGTCATCTGAGTCAAAATAGAGTATCCCGGCTCCAAGAACTGAGTAATGACGAGTAATGACGGTAATGACGAGTAAAAAGTGTTACTTAATATGCACAGGTGAACCAACCTATTGGCCAACAGATTTAAACAAGATACTGGACCTAATTAACTTAAATATAGTAAAAAATATTAACCTTTCATTCTTCGAAGGAAGTTCCTTCTTTGATCTAACATAAGCTAAATTATTGGTTATAATAATTCTCTTCCATTATTATGTAACCAATGTAACTTATTTGCTAAATGTACCATCTACGGATTGAATGAGAAAATAAAATAATAAAAATAACAAGAAAGAAAACTTATATAAATGGCTTTTTTCTATATTTTGTAATTACGTTCTTTTTATACAAATTAAATACGTCATTATTATGAATAAATAAAATCCCTTCGTTGAAAAATTCAAGAATTTACCTATTCACTAGTAAAATATACATGTAGTCAATATATATTTGAAATATACAATTTTTTCATAAACACGAATTCAAGACAAATATTATTATCAATACTTTTTTATATTGATTTATTACTATTCAACGTAGGTAAATAATGAAAAATCGAAAATCTATAATACAACTTTTTAGAAACTCGCATCATTATTTTGAAAATTTTTTTTAAATCACTATTTTTTTATCATAAATACTAGAGGAATAATTTCTATTCAACTTTATTTACTGAAAATTTCAAATAGAAACATCAATATTTCCCGCAAATATCACGAATTTAAGACTCTTTTCGTCCGAAATAATTTTTCATTATAATAGGAAAAAATTTGTTGATAAAATTCTTTACAGGAAAGTTCACTTGTAATCATGATATGTAGGCCCTCAATTGAAAATAAAATACAAATTATGTACAATATATAATCACAAATGATAAACATTTAAGATATAGAACATTTATCTATTTCTAAATTACCTTCTTCTTTTTAAACATTTTGATAGAATACTGAATAAGAATAGAAATTGTTTCAGGAGGATTTGAACAAAGAACAAGTTAAACGTAAGTAATTCATGTTCTAAGATATTTAATGAAATCATTATTGTTCAGAATCTGATTGATATAGTGATATTTTAAATGTTAATACTCTGGATACATATGATTTATAAAAATAATTTTCTAAGCATGCACGTTTATACAATTTTTTAAATATAGCCTCCAAAAAAAAATTTAAATACATACATAAAATTCTATCGTCGATTAACTGTGTAAATCAAGTGAAAATAGAAAATAATAGACTTCTTATATCAATATACTTCAGAAAGTAGGCATGGTAAGTCAAGTCCAAGTTCGTGAAAGCCTTTTATTTTTTGTTTTAACTTTACGTATTATATACTCATACAACTACAATAGACGTCGAAAATCAAGATTACAATATTTAAAAAAGAAAATAACTATAACATAATTGATACACCATCAATATCTCATTTTGAATACTTATTATTTGAACAAATTTTAGCAACAGAATTTCTACTATATTTCGTGAGACCAATGTGGCATCAATAACTTGTAACATTCATCAATATTTTTAGATAGAAAGAGAGAGTTTATGTTAATTGATTTCTAATGAGGTAAGGAACCCGTGAACTTGAAAGATTATGTGTAGGTAACTTGCCAAAAAATAACAAACAAAAATTACAATAAATTATATACAAAAGAAAATTTGATAAACGCAACGGAAAAAATGGAAAACGATTAAAACGATGAATAAAAGAAATACATAAAATATTAATACGCAATGATGGTTATGTAATGACCGTTACAATTATTCGATTGTACAGTCTAGATCACAATGTTAGGCCCAGGCGGTAATAACCAAAACAAAATAAAAACACTTACCGTCTCAGGAGCGACCAATCTAACATAAACCCAAAAAAACCAACTCAAAACTAAAAATGAACAAAACAAACCTACTTTTCTTACCAAGATCAAAAGTTCGATTTAGCCCGTGAGCGCACCTTGCCTCTTCCTTCCCTCTCTATGTTTTGCACGACAAATTATTCGAGGTCATCGACTTCTTATCATTATACGGCTAGTTAGCCGACAAGATGACTAACGGACTCCAACCGAAGGCCAGAAACTCCGTCACACCTTAAATGAGGAAACCTTTTCAGCCAGATAGAAGAGGCATAAGCTAGACTTGATGCCCAACAGAAAATCAGTATTGATCACTGGAATGATAAACTTGACGAGTAAACTATTTTGACGAAGAAAGGAACGAGGGAATTTCTGCAAATCAGTTTGGTTTCCTTAAAGATATGTAGACTTACTATAAGTCATTTGCAGAAGAGGAGAAGATATTAAAGTATATTTTCATGATTATGAGTAGCTATATACAGGTAGAAACCAAGTAATAATAAACAAGAGAGACAGAAGAATAATATAAATACCAAAGGGAGTACCATAAGGATCGACAAAGTGTTTGTTCTTGTGAATCTGCAAGTACGATGGCTTATTATATATGACACTATCGACTTCTCTTTCTATTTTCATGATGATAGAAACAGAAGAATTAGTGGTGACAATCCACAACGAAACCCTAAATCTAATCGTTGAATGGCTGGTTAACAGATGTTTCCAGCTAACAACGTGCCTCTTAAGAACGATATACAGTACCTAGAAGTATGACTGGGTAGAAAATGATCATTTAAGTACAACCTCGAATTCAAATCTATGGCTTGACACAAACGGTCGGGTCTCTTGATTACTCTCAGGTTTATGTTATTAAACATCTCTTAAGTAAAGTATACATACCAATTGGCTTAATATAAGTGAGTGATCAGATCTCAGCTAGATTTCCATGTATAAATGTAAACCGTCATCAAGGCAACAAATTAAAAAAACAAACTTGCTCAATTACTATAACTTCATGTTATAGATAACTATAAATCATTATTAAACTAGACAATTGCTTGAGGATATAATTGGAATTGGTTTCTTAATCAAAATGTTAAACAAGAATGGAGTAAAAATTCAATTAGTCTCCACCAAAAAAACTGCCTACCGTTAGTACAGTGTGGAACAGCTATAACAATGAAATCAAACGTAAAGCACTACAAAAGTTTCAACCATGTATTATAACTACAATCCAATCTGGACGAATTACTTTGTCTTTAGTATACTATACGCCTAAACGTTATATTAACCCTTTGCGACATACATTTTTCAGGGGAATGAATTTTCATGATAATTGGCATACAGAGGTTTTTAGGGTCGCTGATCACGGATCTTAATTTTGATTTTGAAAATTCAAAATAGCGGCTCCAAGATGGCGGCGAAAAATAAAGAATTTTTTAAACATATTTCTGAAAATTGATATACAGCGGTTTATGGGATCGCTAATTGAGAGTCTGAATTCAATATGGCAGATATTTCGAATATTAACATAAAAAAATAAAGGTAATTCATGGGAAGTCTGTAATCAAAAAATTCATAGAATAGAGAATTTGTTTAATATTTATAAATTATCACAACCTGTGTTACGCGAAAAGGAAATCGCTGATATTCTTTGCGATACGGAGTCTATCGATGGACTTGCTGATTCAGATAAAGACGAGGATAACATGCATATGGAAATAGGTAAATTTGAAGAGAATAAAAGAGATAATGATTCAGATGAAGATGAAGGAGAATTTACTGCCGGTGAAAAATGGAAAACAAAAGAAAAACTAGGGAAGGATAATCCATTTATTGCTAATTTTGGGCCAAATATCCTCGGTAGCGTACAATCGCCATTAGAAATCTTTTTATGTCTTTTTCCTGAAGATATGTTGGATTTATTTGTTCAGCAAACAAATAAATACATACAAGAGATATCGCAGGAAGAACAATTAATGACAAAATAGAAGTTACTGCTTTTTTTAGGAATTAATATTCTGATCGGAATAAAATAATTGCGTTCCTATCGTGTTTATTGGTCGAGTGACATAAAATTGAAAGATCCATTTATAAATTCATTGATGCTTGTACGTTTTGCATTTATATTAGGTAATTTACAGTACCTAAAGAAGGTGAGTAAAATTACGACAAATTGTATAAGTTGAGACCGTTATTGGATAGGCTTCATTAGATAACTTTCCGAGCTTGCTGGAATCCAGAAAAATATCAATCTATTGATAAATCCATGATAACATTAAAAGGTCGAAGTAGCTTGAAACAATACTTACCATCTAAACCGATATAACGAGGATATAAATGTCGAGTGCGCGCAGATGGATCGAGTTACGTATGTGAATTTCAAGTTTATACCGGTAAAACTGAAAGTCCTGAGAAAAACTTGGGAGCACGAGTTGTCAAGGATTTGACGCGTAAATTTGTTGAGAAAAATCACCATGTATATTTTGATAACTTATTCACCGACGTCTATCTATTGATTTCACTAAAAGTAGATAAATTATTTGCTTGTGGAACTGTACGTTTTAATCGTACTGGGTTACCTAAATCTATAATGCTTGACAAACAAATGAAAAATGGACCATACGATTTTTAAACATCTAATACAAATGGATGGATAAAAAAGGTGTTTGCTTCCTATCAAATTACCATAATCCATCTGAAGTGACAACAGTAACTCGGAGGCATTTACAATACAAACAACAATCATAAACGAAGTAAATGGTTAATAACCAATACCCATTTTCAGAAACATATTCATAGAAATTTAACATTTTCACTGCAATCTTGGAGCCGCCATTTTGAATTTTCAAAATTTGAGTTCAAATTCGTAATCAGCGACCCCAAAAACCCCTGCATATCCATCTTTATAAGGATATGTCTGAAAGTTCCGTCATAAATGCGTTTTTTTTTTATAAAACAGGCTCTTTTAGACTTTGTTTGTAAATATTAACAAATTATTTAAAATTTTACAATCTTTAGCCATAAATTTCAATTTCGTATCATTCTGGGATCAAGAAATTATAATAAATCGTAAGCTATATCCAAAAAAACTATTCTGAAATTATAAAAAACTATACCAAAATAAGTGGTCTCTGAAAGATACTACCGTGCCGCAAAGAGTTAACAGCAAAGTATTCTTCTCATTTTTTCAAAATCTGGGACATCGTTTCATAGTTGGAGGTGATTACAACGCCAAAATCGTATGGCGGGATTCCAGATTATACACCCCAATACCAAGAGGTATGTACTTATAGTAAATAGATATACGAGTCAATGCACAGCAATAATTGAACTCCAATTTCAACCTATAAGTCAATCTATATATTATAAGTTACTGATCCTATAAGTTACTGATATAAAAATATTAATGAACTATTAAGAACACTATACAGAAATACATAAAAATTCAAGACTAACAAATTATAAAAAATGACTATAAAGTATTTCTAATAATTCTTTAAAAGATTATACATCTTAATACTTTTTTAATTTATTCCTTTTCTTTCTTTTGCAAGTGGGTGAAATTAATACAGAGAGAGTTAAGAAGGAATGAACGATTTACTAATAATAAAAATAAAATAAAATTTCAGACAAGAACCCGACGAATATACAAAGAAAAAAAAAAGAAAATACTTGAAAATTTACTGAACACAATAAAACAAAAAGAAATAAAATTTCAATACAGCAATGGTTATTCGCAACGACTCGCAGAGCTCCGGATTTACAATCTAAAGAAACTGAGAACTGAGAGGCCCTGGATAATAATATTAACGAACAAAGTGTTAAAAATTAAAACACGGAGGGTGAGGCAGAGAGAAAACAAAACACTCGCTAGCTCAAGAGTAACCACTTGTGAAATCGCACCAAAAGAAGAACCAAAATACTTTCGATGATCAATTTAACCACAAAAGCAAAAACAATAAGACACTTTCCTTCTTTCAATTTCAAAACTCAACTAAACCAGTAAGAATGCATTATCTCTCTTTCTTCTCTACATTTATTTCGCACGACAAATTTTTTGAGGTTACCATCCTCTCATCAATGTACCGCTAGTTAACTAACAAGATGGCTTATGGGCTCCGACTCCATAGTCGAAATTCCGTCACATCTCAATCAATAACAATGGCATCAATAGCCTGTGAATCCTCGATACCCTTTATATCTAATAGGTCGGAAAGACCGAGGCTGGTACACGGGTATCTGCCATTAGTAGTAGGCAAGTTAATGCATATATATGGAACTTCTACTTGTTAGTAAATAAATATATAGATGCGGTGCAGTACAAGTAAAAACTTTACATTATTAGCGGATGGCGAACTCTATTATGAGACACGGTCAACATACTTTCAGGAGTTTCTCTAATTATATTGACTTTTTATCCTAGCTATGTCTAGAACATACCGAAACTCCTTTTCAGTTACTTCGGTGAAGCCTTTTCTAATCCTTTGATGGATGGATAAATCTGGATTAAATAAATAGGAAGTATACCAACGGAAGATACATCATTTCACTGAAAAATAAAAAAAAACGCATAGGAACAAAAAGAGGAGACCCTATACAAGAGGTGACCAAAGGGATGGAACTCATCAAAAAATAGATGATGGGCGTATAGGTTATTCTTAGCTATTTGAATGGCTCTAGAGACATTGGTTAATTAAGTTTGTGAAGGAAAATATTTTTCCAAATTTTGATGTTAAAATTCTAATTAGGACAAAAATTATTAAAAATATAAAATAGTAATGAAATTTTCTGAAAAACCCATTTCTCGAAAATTATTAAAAATATGAAAGTCTATTTTTTGTTAAATACGTAAAAAATCGTATACTATAAAAATATGCAATACAAAAGCAATATATTTCTTTTCTAAAAGATATTAAAACAGTTTCTTAAAGATGGCGTAAACTTCATATAAATTAAGTAGTAATTATGGGCTTTGCACTTTTTTACGCTTTTCACCTTTTCCCACAATTGTAAAATCTTTCTTGCCTACATAATCTTTCAACGTAATTATATTTTTTTGTAGCGTCTTTTTTCGAAAGTTCATGTACTACTAACCGATAGTTTTCGAAATGATTGATATTTTTTAATTATTTCTGCATTTCAACTTTATTACACTTCGTATATGTTTTTAAAATGAAATTTTATATCTTCTTAAACAAGTTAAGACTAATTTATAACCAGTAATCCTTTCCCATACATGTTACAAAATATTGTAATCTGATATCTAGTAGACCTATCTTATCTAATCAGTCTTGTTTTTGTTAAGATATTTTGTGCTGTCTTTTCAGTCCCTATACATTGGCCATTTTTCTTCCATTAGATCTCCACTTCGAACCCGATCTCAGCGTAAAACCCTGAATTATGTGGAGTAATCATCGCAAAATTTATCATTACTTTGCATTTAGACTCAGATGATATTGACGATATTTGTCATTTTATCCATTCCGACCAACTCATTTCCGTATGTATCTTCTTCCTCGTTTTAGTGTTTTTAGATATCTGATCGATTACCACCTGAAGTATCTGTTTTGATTGACGAGCGTGCTTCTCCTGTGCTTGTTACTGACATACTCAGAATATTTAATTAAATATGTCATCGTTTACACCATTTTATGAGAATATCGAATCTTATTAATGAAGTCGGATCCTAGGATTATATTATATTGCAAAGGATGGTTACAGGCCCGCACAACAATAGTGCGAATCAACATCGTCAATTTCGATTACCAACTTAATGGTACTTAGTTGGATTTTCTAAGAATGTCTACGGTCGAATCACGAGGTCCTGGTGCATGTCCTTCATCTTGTTGGAGTACCCTTCGTAGAAAATATTATATTTATTAAAATTACAAATGTCGACGGGAATTGGTCTTCAGAAAATGTGCTCTCCAACAGAATCTATGCACAACGTGGAAGATAACGTTCACACGGTGTCTGAACTGAGGAGAATTTTATCGGAATCTAGTGATAAAATAGCGAAAATTAATGATATTTAATTTTCGTCTCAATTTCCTTAACTTCTTCAGTTATATACTCGCGATCGAGCTTTATCTTGTTAAATTTTTCCAATCGTTTGGCTTCCTTATCAAGGCGTAGACCTGTACTGGACGAGAAATATGCAATATTGTCCTTACTATGTTGTATAAATTCCTTGGATTTTAAAATTTGCTTTTTCAAGGATCTGCTAGATTTACAGGAATTTTCTTTGTTTATTTCTGAAACTCCATAGCAAACAGAAGCTTTAATTGTAGAAGAGTTTGGTCGTAGAATGTTTCTGGTCACGGAAAATTTTCGATAGTGTTATTTATTGAATCCGTTTTCTTTGGTCTTTCTCTAGGTCATTAGAAAGATCAAGGATTTCGAATGGTGTAGGCTGATCTGCAAGAAGTTTTTGTCTTCTTGTAACTAAATTTATGGATATCGGATCAAGAGGGTTTCTAGAGAATGCGTTAATGTTATAATCAATTTTCCCAGAGCGGTAAACGATTTCGTACTCATATTCTGACAGTTGGGATCGTCATTTGCTGTTTTAAACTACACTAGAAGTTGATGGTCAGTTACAATCGTAATATTTTGTCCATATACGTAAGAGTTAAAATTTTTGATAGCGTATAAGACAGTTAAAGCTTCTTTTTCGTCCACTTCGTAATTTAATTCAGGAGCTCGCAGAAATCTAGATGTGTAGGCTATTGGTAAATCTTTTCCTAATTTAACTTGGAATAGTATATGGTTCATTTGGATTTGGGAATTCTAAAACAGGAGTTTCACATAGTCGTTTTTTTAATTTGAAAAAAGCTTCTTCCGTTTTGTCAGTCAAACAAAGCTTCCTTGTCGGGCAACTTAGTCAATGGTTTAGCTATTTTAGCGAAATCTTCTAAAGCATCAGTAGTATTCTATAAACCCCAAGATTTGACGAACTCCTTTAACGTTGACTAGTCTTGGAATGATTTTTACAGCTTTTATTTTATTGGGATTAGGGATTAGTCCTTTTTCACTTTATATGTATTGTATATAAGATACGTCACGCTTTAGGAATTCACATTTATCAATCTTTCACTGTAGTTTGTGTTTAATAAGGATCTCGAAGAGCTTTATCATTTTTTCTTTATGCTTTTGTAGAGAATTAGTGTAGAATACGATATCGTCGAGGTAAACAAATAGAATTTAACCTTGCAGATCCCTGAGCATATCACCCATGAGGCGTTGAAAAGTGTCTCGAACGTTCAAATAGCATTCTTACGAACTCATAATGACCGAAAATAGTGCTAAAGGCAGTTTTGTGTGAGTCTCGAGGATGTATTTTTTTTGCATGATGGAAACCTGAAGATAGGTCTAGTATTGAGTATTACTTAGCATCTCCAACTTGAAAAAAATATAATTTTACGTTAGATGCAATATTGATGTATACGTGTTCTTCAATATACCATGTCTAATTACATAGTAAGACATTTTCAAAATTCAATGTGGCAGATACAATATGGTGGATGTCAATAATAAATATAGCTATTTCGAAATGGAAAAAATTCGTTGCTTAACTATATGCAATTTGTGAATGAAAATATTTTTTGAAAAATTGACGCTTGATGCACTCAATTTGTGAAACTTTGGAATCCACTGAAAATATGATTTTTTTACGATAAATTTGAACATCTTGGGAGCACATAAATATATTGTATGATAGCATCGTACATTGCTTTATAATTACATATATTTTTAAGGGGGGGGGGCGGTAAAAATGCAATTTGGATCCAAAAAATGGAAAGAACATACCCAAAGATAGTAAGGTACATTGTTTAGTCATTTTTACACCGTGTTTCTTATAAAGTTTGAAGATAATAGATTTGTTAAAACATGTATGCTCTTAGGCCTTGATGTCTAAAGATGAAGTTTTCATAATAAAATAAACTTTCATTATATTATAAAATTAATAATTTAACTAATAACAATATTTCCAGAACTAAAAATGGCATTTGATGCGTTCGATCATGAAAAAAAAGGATGTATCGGGACAGATATGGTCGGCACAATACTGTCAATGTTAGGACATGAACTAAGTGATGAAACGTTGCGACAGATCATTGCTGAAGTCGACGTTGATGGTAAGAAAAAAAAATGATTTTTAAGTAATTAGTAATGCTTATAATATGAATGATAAAAATCTCAATACAGAAACTTTATCAACAGTTCGGGATACAGTTAATTGAAAAAAAACCTTCTGAACACGTATCAAAGAAAATAATAAATGAGAACGTCGAGTAAAGTTTACACGCATAGTAATTCGTTCTGGAAAGTGGAAAAATATTCAAAGTTAATTTTTTCCACAACTTCAATATTGAAGATCAAGGGCAATATTCAAATAGTCTAATTAACGGAGGTTTATAGCTCAATATTCGTCCCAACCATAACTGCATAATAGTAATTTTTTCCTATCGATCGATAAAATAAATTTACTTCAACCTATGCGATGAGATACCTCTACTTTTAGATATAAATCTAAATTGAGTCTGTTACAACTACATTCTAATGTTAAGTTTTTATCTCAATCCTCTTAAGTAGCGACGAATGCTGGAACAACAAGAACTGTTATTTTTCAAAGATGAGTAGTAAAACTCATAAAATATGTTAGAATAAATTCTACCCTGGTCAAAGGAATTATCGCGGTCGTTAGTCGCAGACGTATAAATATGCTCATTTATCATGGATGATTTAAAGTTGAATAAAAATACGAGTTACCTCTATAACTGTTATGTATTTTTATATTTCATAATTCAATGTATTTTAGACATTAATCTAAACCAATCAAATTAAAAAATGTCGAAGTATGAAAAATTTAATATCTAAAAAATGTGTATAAATTAAAAAAAGTTTGTGAAAATATTGAATAATATTGAAATATTAACTGAAGACCATATTCAGGGGTCATAACTTCAAAATGTCCTACCGTCAATATAATTTATATAATTTTAACATATTACGGGACCATACTGATATCCGTGATCATATGTCATGATCATTAAATTCTGTTATTTTCCATCCAAGATTGTAATATATTTAAAAGTTATGATTAATATTCTATTTCAAATATTCTACTAGTATACTGTATGATAACTTCTAATCACACATCAATTCTAGGTTTGAGACCTATGATTAGTTGTTAATTATAGAGGCAGTGACCGTCAAAACCAAAAGTTCAGTTGATTAACAAAATAGCTAGAGCAGTAGAAAATAAACACTTGAATATAATAGAGAATAGACAATGGACTGACTGTATGACTAGAAGTTATTAGTCTTGCTGATATGCTCATATGCTTACATACTTATCAAGACTAATATCAATCCATTAGTCTTTACGATCGTAGATGCATCGTAGGCTACTATCAAGGCAAGTTTGAAAGACCACTTTATATTTCTATTTTTTTCCTTATATCAGTTCTTCTCTCAACGTGTAAAGAAATGTCTTCATGTTGATTATAGATGACTTTCTTATATTACTTCCGCTATTTTCCACTGTCCTAACTATTCCATTAGTTAACTGAACTTTTGATTTTGACGGTCACTGTCTGTGTGACTAATTATCTAATCATACGTCTCAAACCTAGCGTTGATGAAGGTTAACTAGTCTCGTTCACTTCTTAATCTCATTACTCTATGAAAAGGTGGATATGTCTAAGTTTCTCCGTCAAGGTCAGCCCACTTCGAATGTTCCTAAAAGACTATCTATGTGCTGTACTTTGATGTAACCGCTTCGTAGCTTCGAAATATCTCTAGCCATTTATTTCAATTGTGAGTAAAAGTTTTTATAGGATAAACCTTCTCAAAGTCACAATATCTCTTTATAAGTATTGGAAGATATCTTGGGTTTCTTCAAGAGAATCTGAACGTCTCCTGCTAGAAGAGTGAAAAACTTATACTGGAGCAATGAGATAAATCGTGCTATAGTTCTTCATTTTATAAAAATGATATTGGATAACTCACGTTCTAAAAAACGTAGATACGATCATATTAATATAGTTTTATCTGTTGCATTCCATCTTCTGTACCACTCTTCATTGGTTCTTATAAACCACTGGTGTTAAAGTCCTACTAGGATATCTGATTTCTTGCTATCCACTGATATTCCTCCTATCATATCATTATTTATTCTGATGATTGATCTGTGCGTATATGCCCACGATCATCGGTAGTGCAAATTTTTGATACCTTTTTGTATGCACAAGATATTCTCAGGAAGCGTATTTTGTAAATCCAAAAACTCAGGTAAACAGCCACTTTCTATATTATTCAGCCATCTGTTTATTAGCGTATCTGTTAAGTATTACGAAAGAGAAATCTCCCGATGCGTCCTGCACGTATGCATATCTGGGCCGCATATGCGCTTCATATGGACTGCATCTGCATAGTACATGGGTCGCATGTCCAAGGCTTCACGACTGATATATTTAATTCGGAGTTGCGAGAGAAACGATGGACGAAGCGAGATAGCTCTGTAGCGCGCAAGAGCGGAGGACATGGAAAAAAGACAACTACCAAGGCAGGTAGCCCTACATTTGGAGGTCTCCTTCGAGGCTGTTTTGACCTTTGATATTCCGGACAAATCATACAACTCGCATATCCTACATGAATGAGCCCGATACTGTCTAGTAACTCACGAGTGAGATCTGAAGAGAGGGCGACCGAGCGTGGTATTAGATTGAGCTTCGGAGCCTAAAAGGAACCCCACGTGCTTTTTCCTCCCATAAAAGTGCGAGAGAAGAGTAACAAAAAAAAGCATAGAGGACACGGAAAAAAGGCGGCAATATGATTTTGTCAACGCATCGCGTGAAAAAAAAATATTTTAAGCGTGAAGATATAAATGTTAAGCGTATGTATCGAGACCATAGCGACTTTGTCAGCAAAATTGTATGTCTGTGTGTGACCATTGTGTAAAGAAGGTAAATACGAATAGATAAGAAATAAAGCCAATTTACTCAAGGCAAAAAGAAGATTTTATTTCTCCCAGACTCGTCCTTAAGCATTTACGGCACGATAGTATCTCTCCGGGACCACCTATTTTTGTATAGTTTTTTTGGAATTTCAGAGCAGTTTTTTTGTATAGCTTACGTTTATTATATTTATTATTTGTTAATCACAGAATGATACGAAATTGAAATGTATGCTTAAAGATTGTAAAATTTTTGATAATTTGTTTATATTTTGTGATGAAGTTCCTGGTCGTTAGCCGGAGATGTTCATTTGGGTGGACTTTAAATGATGCATCAAATTGACCTATTACACCGACTATGTTAAATTCACTTTCGTCTGCATTTTCGACGTTTTGTGATGCATTACATTCCGTTTGATTGCAAAATTGAACGCTTTAAGTATGATTTTTCCGCGCGCTTCTCTACAGAAAAAATTATTGGAAAATAATGAGTTATAAGCTCTTCGCTATTGCAAATCATATATAAAATATCATGCTAAAAAAATCGACCATACTCTGAAATGTGATAATATTTTATGGAATATTCTACTTTCTTACATCGTTTGTACGTCACACTCGGACAGTTCCGACTTGTGTAATTTTTTTAATCTGGTAATTTAAGAATTTATATTAAAATAAAAAGCTTTTTTTAAATTTCCGGAATATTTCATAGTCAATAAGTTAAGAAATCGATCGAATCTCCCTGAGCACTGCAAAAGTTACATGTAAATTCTATTTTTTTTATTTGTGAGTTTGCAGTTGTAAGATAAATGACCCTTACTTTTACAATATACGTACACTTTCTTATGACAAAATAGAGCCCCACGTTTGTAATCTCGACAAATTTGGTAATATTACATATCAGTAATATTGTCCCTATTTAAAATTCGGTTCCGCAATTTACCACGTTTGCGATATAAAGAAGGACTTTCTCTGACTCGAGGACCTCGCTTCGTCACCATTTCTACCGCGTGATTGTCCTCGATCACCGTCCTTTCAATATTGTCATGTATCACTAATGTTATCTAACGATGGAAAAAAATGTATAAGGTTTTTTATATAGTCATCAATCGTTATTTTTGCATTTGCCAATAATATATGTATCTCTTCACATAATTTTATCTTTAAGATTAGAATTAACTTCTGTTCATCGACATCTGGTATCCTAAATACGCCAAGAGTCGTATTTAGGATTTTCAACATATCTATTGATACTCATATTTTTTCAGTCAAAATCCGGGACTAAGTTTGTTACATATTTTAGGGGTAACCGTTGTACTTAAGACATCAGTTTCTGTCGACGTTGTTTATTGTAGACATCGAAATGTAAATCACTAACGTTTATATTTTTCGTCAGCCACTTCCTAGGTATTCCTCTTATATTGGTGCAATTGTTCTTATTATGAAAAATCGCGATCAAAAGCCAAATCATTTAAAAAACCGGAATCTAATAAAGAATTAACATATTTAACATTTAATGTTACTTCTTAGTACATAGCATAATAGAATATATATATATAAAAAAATATACATATAATATATAAAAAGATTACTTGTATCATGTAAAGTACGCGTTCATAGGCAGAAAGCATATTACTTAGACTTCCTATTTGTTCATCACGAGATTTAATTTCTTGGTCAGTTGCACTGCATTTTTTAATCATTGTTACTTTCACTAAGATACATATTTACTAAAATACATGTAGTACCAACCTTATGAATCTCATGTTTAAAGTTTTGTGACGGTACGTTGTTCAGTTTTTGTTTCACAGCCATCAATAGTGAACGATTTTAGGGAATTCGTAAAAATGATTATTCCTATTGAAATTCACATTGTGACTATATAATATGCTTTTTCCTTTTCATGAATTTTAATTTATCTTATCAGTGTTTTAGCAGCATTATTTGATATGGTTGTAAAGTTAATGTCTTTATATTGTTTACAAAGAAGCGAATCAACGCGCAAATGCTTTCTACAACATCGATCTAAATTGCGATATTAATCGACAATCGACACTCCTAATTAAAAATGTATTGATATCTGTTAGATCCCTCTTTATTTAACAAAAAATGAAAATACATAGCAAGCCCTAACAGTAAGAAAAAAAACTCCTACAAACAATAATTATAAAAAGCAAATAGAGGAGGAATGGCAAACATAAGGAATACAAAAGACTGAGGTATAAGAAGTATAAAAAATACAAATTGTGAACATATTGCATACATAAGGAATACCAATGTACAAACAAATAAAACAATAATTTTTAATAAAAACAGTGACATTAATACTTTTATAATATTGAATGCAACATTTTGAATATATCAATAGTATGAAAAAGTTAGCGACACTCTATTCCACATTAACTTTTCAAACATAAAAAATTATTTATTTTTTACTAGACCCGCCCGAATCCTTTATTACTCCTCTATTTCCTAGACTAGAGGATAGGAAGGTTACATCTCCACGTTTTATTACTTTCTTCATGTTAAACCTTAGGTTATTTCTTACTGATTAACAGTATTAATCTTTTAACATAGCCTTCTGTAAGGTGAACTTCTATATTTGCCGCTAAGAAAAAAAAGTTTCTTGTGTACACAAACAGGACCTTTACACTTTCACCTATCACTCAAAATGTAAATTAACGCGATGTATTTTCTAAGCTGAATGTATGTATAGTATTTTATGACGTAGAATTTTGTCCTGTTTCAGATTCCGGATTCAAAATTCCGATTAGACATAAAAAAATATAGCTCATTTAAACTTGAAAAACCTGAATATTTTTGAAATTTCTTTTCTGAATGGATTTTTTGCAATATTACCGCAATTAATTGATGCCATAATCATAATCAGAGGTGATCGCGATTGATAAAGTTTAACATAGAATTTGTATATAATCACTAAACTACTCCTTTTTTCAATATGACGGCAAGAACGTAAATATTCTACAAAAATCTATGCTAATTTTTTCTCAGAAACTAATGAGTTTATCACAGATTATCTAAGAATATAAATGTCTTCAAATTGGTCAAAAAATATTTTTTCGAATTTTTTTGAGATAATTTTTAGTTTTCCAGAATATAAAAACAAATTAAAATATCCTTTAATCTTATAATCGATCAAAGAATAAGTAAAAGTTCTTTAGATTAAAAAAGAATTTAAACCCAGATTCTAAAAGAGCATGATATTCTATGTCGGAATATCTAAAAACAAAATTTTTTTTACGCCGATAACATAAAAAATATTTGTGTTCAATGTTTGCTAAAAAATCGATATGCTTGAGCGTTAATGGATTAATGTAGAAAAAAACTTAGAAATATTTTTTTAATTTAAAATTTACGTAATACATATTTTTTTCTATCTATTTAATAAAATATTCTACCTAACACATGCATTTATATAAATAAATCTATATAAATGAATTATATATTTTACCTTATTCTTGTCTTACAAATATTATTTTACCTATATCGGTTTTTTTTAGAATCGGGAGAACTAGAATTCAATGAATTTTGTACATTAGCTGGAAGATTTTTAGTTGAAGAAGATACGGAAGCAATGGCACAAGAATTAAGAGAAGCTTTTCGTCTATATGATAAAGAAGGTAATGGTTATATTACTACCGAAGTTTTCCGAGATATTCTTCATGAATTAGATGATCAAATATCACCTGAAGAACTTGACTTAATGATTGAAGAAATTGATACAGATGGTTCCGGCACTTTAGACTTTGATGGTATATTCATTTTGAATTCAACTTTGATATGATAAAGAAAACAATATTTTTCTAATATTTATTATATTTCCAGAATTTATGGCTGTTATGAAAGGAGAATGACTGTAATTAGCTGAAATACGAAGAATTTATGGAAGAACTATATAATATCTATATAATATTTTTCAATGAGAGAACTCTCTTTCGTCAATGAGAAGCTAAACGATAAATTATCGAGTTATTAATGCAAATTTAGTATTTTATTAGTGCAAATTTTATTATACTTTTAAACATTCAAATTTATATAAAAAGAGTTTAATGTTATATATTTGTGTTTGAATTTAACTTTTTTCGTTTCGATACAAGTCCGTATGTACATTATTTTCTCTCACTATATACATGTAATAAAGAATTTCTTAGTTCTGAGAGCATAAATTAGTTTGTATGCCATAAGTCTCAATTCATTCAGTGTATAGTTACAGTACTCGTTTATATCAAGACTATTTAATAAGAATTTTAAAATTATACTAGTTGCAATAAGATGGAATTTTTTACTGTCATTATTTCCCGATATAAAAAATTATGTTTTATACAATATTACACATTTTAACTTTATACTGTATGTTGATCTTTCAAAATAGTTTGAATAATTGATTTTGTATTACAGCGATCTTAGTTTATGTTCATTATAGCCGAACACTTGGCGTCCGCCATAGGCTCTCAGGATAAATCTTTAAACAGTATAACGGAATTTTAGCTGGTATCAACCGTTCTCCGTGTGTATAAAATAAAGAGAGGAAAAACTTATAAGGGGTATGCTAGGAAAATGCAGGCTTCATCGTTGTCTCTTAATCTTGGACCCGCAGAGAACTTGAGAACCGCAAATAAGGTGCGCCGAGTAAATGCTTTTATACAGAGGCATCAGAGAAAAAACGCTCGCAAAAATAAACGATGTGCAGGGAGTAGGTGTGATTAATTAAATTAAGAGTAAAAATAAAGAGAAATAATAAACATATAAAGCGATAAAAGATCTAATCAAATAGAGCACCAAGGGAATAATAGACGATGGCATGCGTGTAAGTCCGTAACGTTATTTAAAAATGTGACTCTGCAATATAACGACTGTCAAGGGCTTGGCAATAAAAGCTCCTGCTAAAACATCCGTTGACACGGCCAATTGGACAGTTGTTACTTTACATAAACACCTTTGGGTACGCACTTGTTCTTAACCACATCGGAAAATGAAATATCGCACCAAAGAAGCTGGTATAAAGAACGAAAGGCGCAGGTAGACTAGTAGACAACCACTAGTTTAATACGTGGAGACATCCGTACTAAATAGCAGTTGCAGCGATACTACCCAAGAAACCTCGTGTATGTCATCGCCTTAGATGCAGAGAGTCTCTGGAGGGCAAGACGAACCCATTCTTAACGCTTAATACCGTTATCGGGAACGGGAATACATATGTGTGTAATGATAAGCTCGTTTACTGTGACATAAATTGGTATCGCAAAAATATCTTTTAAATCTGGCTCCCAGATAAACAAAAATAATACGTGGGAATATCAAAATTTTACTTGCGGTTTTCATTTTTCAATATCTAATTAAATATTTTGTAGTTAAGATTAATACTTATAAATTATGGTTTGATAAAGATCACTTCTGTCTTTAAGAGGTCAGGTAAAATTAGAGGAAAAGTATTTAATATCGTTATAGAAGGTCTATGTAGAAAACTTGTCAAAGAACTTGAGTGCAGTCAAAAACCGACGTGGGTATTGCCTATTCGGATATATACTAATATATACTATACTATTACTATGATTCTATTATACTGTAGTATATACTAATATAGTTTAATCTCGCACACTGCATGTTTTCGAAAATAGATATTAATCTAACATGACAACAAATTTTAATTTTAAGTACTTTTACGTAAAATCCTTAAATGGTCATGATAATCTTCTGAATTCCATGACTGAGTCATCTCATATCAATCTGCATATTCGGGAACAGATTTTAGCAGGTGTAGAAACTGGTTTACATCACCGAAAGAAAGCTTTGGTTAATCAGATGAACTAGTTTGTCCTACGGTACTGTTCCACGCATTCCGTAGGTCACGCTCATTTATCAAGATTCAGGAGCTGGATACTCGATAGCAACAGTTTTATGATGGACTGCTTTTTGTCTAAATGGATAAAATCTTCTTTATCTTTATTCAAGATGAGCTTCTTTACAAGATTGCTTCTAAAAAGATGCGTCATCTTGAGAATCACCCCCCCTGGTCCATGGGCCAAATCAATGAAGTCACGATTGGTGGCAAAAATATCACTTGCATGGACTCATTGATTTCGTTCACATCCTCAATTGAGGAATGAGAAGGAGCGTTACCCAGAAGTAGAAAAACCTCTCTTTGTTCGCCATGTTGACGAACTTCTGGGAAAAACACGTCTTTAAATCAGCCCATGAATAATTGCTTATCTATACCAGTTGATTTATTATTCATGTATTTGACTCGTAATTTCTCCTTCTCATTCTAGGAAAAACATCGAGGATTCTTGTACTTATCGATAATCAAGGAGGTGATCTTGTATGTCCCGGTAATGTTGGCACAGTACATCCCGTGACTCTATCCCTTAGTTTCTTGATATTTGATACTCGTCTCTCGTACCCTCCTGCTAATGTTTTTTAATAGATGCAGATTATTTTGCTTCTTAAACGCTGGTGATTTTCTTCAAGATTGTGAGCTCCTTTCAATTTTTCTGGTTGAGTACTCTTGTTCCTTCTAATTGTCGTTACATTGACATTATATATCAGCTCCTTTCTCGAGTTTTTGTCCAATAGGGAGATTCACTTGAATCTTCCTGGTCAACGATGGATCATTTGGCGCTGAAAATTCATTTAAGGTTAATCTATTGATGATTGTTATCGATACATTGTACTCTTTGGCAAAATAAGACACTGTCTGGTTTTTAGATAGCTTGCGTTTCATGTCAACAATTTGAGAAGAGATCAAAGTCTTCGACATTATGATCAGAACTTAACACTGTATTCAAAGCTTAAAAATGTAAACGTAAAGGTGTTACCTTGCGTTGAATTTATATCCTGGCTTGCTTCTCGTAGTACCTCTGTATTTATATCTCTTTCCAGCCCTACTCTGCTTATAATTACCGGTTGAATCAATTACAGCTTTTTTAAATTACATCATTTCAACCAACAATTCAAATCAGTCAAAGCTTTTATTTCTGAAGGGCCCGCTAATAAATGACCTAATTGCAGATCAAGATTGATGGCTGATTTATGAAAAAGGTTATATACAAATAAAGACAATTAAAACATAAAACCTGAAGACAAAGTAACAACAACTTATAGCTAAATATGTACGTATCATATATTTAGTATACCATAGTAGAGTACAATACAGTACAGCTCCATAAGGAAAATTCCAGATAAGCGAACCATTGGCAACTTTGCATGTGCCTGAGTCAATGACTAAGGCTGACGTACACAGCCACAGTCTAGGAAACAAAATATTTCTTGAGGTTAGTACAGAACCCGAGGCTATGAACGTCTCTGCGATGGAAAATCGGCGCCTGTTGATAATGTGCATTGGGAAAAAACCATATTCAGCTTGGCAGAATCAAGGTGCGTAGGTGACCGTCGTGGGCAAGAGAATCGCTGAAGAGTATGCGCTGAGGCTCTCATCGTTTACCCTGCCCCTCACAAATGTATCAAATGGCCTAATGAGGTCGGCAGATAATCTCACATCGATTTTTTAAATCGTGCTTGAAGATCTCGCTTACGATATTTATTTGGGTACTCATTTCTATAATGAGTACGATTTAGTCATATACAGTGGCAATGACCTGTGGCGTGTGGGCAACCATACCAATTAGCATATGCTTGCAGAGAGGATGCACAATTGTGTGTTTTCCCCTGCGAGACTCGCCACAAACGGCCGCGTAAATTTTCGGTAACTCGACAAAATATTCATATTGACAGCAATAATTTTCTAAAAAATAATTATTTATTATATTTATATTACGGTTAGTAAATATTCATCAATATGTAACAATGTTTAAGCATGTCTTTTAAAAGAATGTAACATTATATAATTTCTGATATTCATGTAGTTCTGATTTTTTGAGAGATGCCTAATCTTGCAAATTTCAGAAATATTCCTTTAGCAGAGATAAATAAGGTTTCCGACAAACTTGGGTTCACTGCTGCTCTGATCCTTTAAAGTATACTTTATACTCCAATCATTTTTATGTGCTATACGTTGATATTTATTTTGATATAAATAACCAATTAAAATAAATATTTGAACGTCATTGATTTTCTAATTGATTCTCTCATTTATTATTCTTTAAGCCCTTCAATTTCACTTGTGCATAGTATGCATTACAAGAATTACAATTTTCTAAAGCTACATAAACAATGCTCTAATTGATTAATTATTTTATTTTTTATTGTATTTTTTTAAAGTAACTTATAAATTGTTAGGTTCATCTTTATATGCAGTTTATTTTAACTCTAATATGTCGATTCGTTACGTATGATCTCAAGCGTTTAAGGAGATTCAATTAAAAATACATTTAGAATTCGATATTCCTAAACTCTTTAACCAAAGAGCGATGTAACAATAATTCTTCACTATTTTTGTCACTTTGCTGAGGTATCAACGCTAATTAATTTCTTGTATTAATTAATAATAACATAACTTTTATACAAAATGTTTAAAATAACGATAAGACAACAATCCATTAAAACTCATATCTATGTATACTCGTCGAATATATTTTCATAATCTATATAATTGTAGCTGTTAATCGAGAAACCGGAAAAGGACCCGCCTCAAAAAGGAGGTTGAGGAATTCTGATCTTCTCTTGCCACCTTTTGTCACTGACGTCAGCACACCAACAGGGGCTATCCCACCTTTACTGATTAAGTTTTTTAGTAGCAAAGGGGTAATATCTAAAGGTTATCGTGAACTGAGTCGAAAGGACAGTCTAGATAACCCGAAATTACGAATGGTAAATGGTCGAGTGCGCGGACTAACGGGGGAATCTTATTTTCTAATTATTTTATTTTAAATGTAAGTACTTACACACTTTTTTTATTCTCTTCGACTATACTCTAGAGTTTCCTATCACCTCACTCGGTAGTACACTTACACAAATTGACGATATTTTCTTCATTAACAATATCGCCCTCTCCATTGAAAGGAGCTTTTCATATTCTTAAGGAGATTCTCTATGACCCAATTAGTCAACTAGCCCTCCCAGATTCACACAACTCTGAAAAATAGACCCTCATTTTGTGAAAATCTTCGAGGCCCAGCGCGAGCATGCTTCTTTGAAAAAATATACTAGTTCTTCTCGATACCCCGTACACAGTCATTAAAAAGTTTCACATAAGAGAATTCACGGAACTAGATTTTGTAATTTCGTAGAACGGTTTTCTAGTTGATACGTAAAAAAAGAGAAAATACAATTTATGATTGAATTGGAAAATTTATTTAAAAGTTAGTTTTAAAAACTAGTTTTATATTATGACCTTTTTCCTTTCTTTAATGGGGTTTTTGCGAGACCGTCTTTTTTATCTCTACTTCTAATAATGAGTTTGACCTTGTGTAGTGTTCTTGAGATTGTTATTGTAATTACGGGAAGATTCAGTTACACTATTTCAAAATCCTTTCTATTTCTATTGTTTTCGTGTTTGTACAAAATAATAAAAAAAATGAAATAAACATTCACCCACATCCTCATTTTGAGAAAGAGAAAACGGTCGTCTTAAACATCTGTGCGAACCCATACAAAATCACAAAGATCCGTCGCTTTTAGTCCCAACATTATTCATATACAATTGATTTGTTATTAAATAATTTGAAACACTTTCTTGTATAAAATTATTATTTTGAATTTATAGAAAAAGTGGATTTTATAAAAATGTGAAAGAAGCATATAAGAATATATTGAGAAATTTAGAAATGGTATATATATGTGTAGCTTTTGAAGTACCCAACCTAACACATAGGTGATCATTTTTGTTCAAAAAGAATGACTTGTATATACGGCATGCATTTCGAAAAATACTGCACATAGTATACTGACTAAAAATTTGAACATAGAAAAGCTGTGTACAATATGGGTGCCGTAATTACTAACATTAAATACAAACAGCGTCGTGAGGATATTTCAATCGAATGAAATAAAGTTTCACACCAATGAAAAAATTTTTACATCAATTTTTAACCACCGATGAAGCATGAATCTATAATTTTACACCTAAAACGAATAAACAGCCAAAACGATGGATTGAAAAGGGAAAATCAGCTCCAACGAAGACAAAAACACTTCCATTAGCAGCCAAAATGATGACGTCAGACTTTTTGGGATATGTGTGAGATTATTTTTATTGAGTGTCTTTTGAAAGGAAAAACGATCAATGCGACTATACATAACGAAAGAAATTTCTACTCATTATAGATTAAAATGAAATTAAAAGATGGAAATTTATTTATTTGAAAATAAAATGAAATAATTGTCAAAATTCAAAAGCTTTACTTATACACTGAACATAACCTATAACTATATTAAGTACAAACGAAATTTTTTGTTTGTTTAATACCTACGTTTTATTTACCATTAATTCTTCAATAAGATCTTGATATAAATATTTACTTATCTGTAAATTATAAATTATATAATCAATTTTTATAAGTTCAAGCTAATTGTATTCTATGTTAATTTTCTATTAATCATCTCCACCAGTCATAACTTCCATGAATTCTGTAACAATAATCAGATAGTCATATATATAATTATTGAATTTAATGTTTTCTTTCGATGTGGGAAATTTCATAATTAAATAGAAATGTATATAATTCTATCTCATAAATTATTCCAGAGTCACAAAACTTAAAAGTTTTTACTGATTTATTTTTAAATAGTTTTATCTGTAAAATTGTGTATATAATATAAACCATACGGTGATAAATACTTTAGGAAGATGTATACTTATTTTCTGACGAATGAGTCAGTAATAAATAAAAAACTGTATGTAAACTAATTCCGAATCTGTAATACTTTGTAAGAGAAACATTCTTGCTTAAACAATGTTTAAAATAGTCTGCGACATTAATATTGTTGAAATATATAGTCACTTGTACATAGTCATCTCTCTCTCTCTCTCTCTCTTTATCTCTTTCTGCATCTAACAAAATTGTTAAATTAATTAATTAATTGGGACTAACAATTTTATAAAAGCAAAAACTATACTACGTGTGACATCTCTTGAGGAAAAAACGGATCATTTTTCTATCCGCCTACGCTTGATTCCCTCCAATTAGGGCAAAGAAAAAATCTTCTCTTGCTTCATTGGCCTAATCGAAAAACTACTTGCATCTAAAAGGAGCCGGACAAACTTAAAAGTAGGAAGACGTAATCGGCGTTATGTGTTAACCCTTATGAAACAGAAAGTTCAGTTTGAATGCAATTCATAAAACCCAACGAAATCCAATCAATTGAGAGAGAGAGAGAGAGAGAGAGAAAGAGAAGTTACCTAAGAACAAGTACGTACAATAAAAGATAATCGCATTTCCAACTCTGTTCTATTCATCTATTTTTCTCTATTTCTTTTTGCAAACTTTTAATAATCCTACCGAGCGTTGACTAGGTATTTGTAATATTAAGTACCGTTTACGCTAAATTTTCCCTTTTACACCAACCCTTGACAAGGTCTCTCTGGCGCCTTTTTATAGTTTTTTTATAGAGCTGTGCCAAAGAATTGCCTTATCATCTGTGACGACAGAAGAGACATAACACATAAATAAGAATAAAAGAAAAAAAAATTATATATCTATTGAAACCTTGATGATAAGAAAAATGTAGAACACCTGTTTAACATGTTGAGATTAGAAATTCGGCTAAACACATGTAAGACAATGACCCCAGTTAAAACGCGATCTGATTATGATAAGCTTCCCGTAGTATCTCTCAAAATCAAAGTATGTGTATTGTACAGGTAACTCTTTCAACACGGTAAGCAGTCATAAAGTAAACATAAGAAAATCGTACGATAAGTTTTCCACATGACGAAATGGGAAAACTTATCAGAACAAAGAAGCGCGCGCTTGAAATTATTTTCCGCCGAATCTTACTCGTGATCCATGATAACCATAGTTTGCGGGGTGTATATAAAGGCTACAAATTGGTCTTGGAGTCAGTAATACTACCTACGCAAGTAATACTTGCCACAAGCCATTTCGAAGCCAGTAAGCGAGCGAGTCTACCTCTTGTAAAATGAGTAAATTCAAATAATAAATACTAATTAAACATAATGTTCCTCTTAGCTCGTGACCTTACCGAAATCCGATTCTTAATTCCAGGCTACAGTGTCTCCGTTGTGTGTCAATCTCAGTTAGCCTTAAAATTATTTAGCTGCATTCCCACAAGTGTCGGGAAAGTAGAGTGAATGTTGCGCTATCAATGGGTCAGTGCAACATAAAAATTCACTTAGGGATAAAACAATCGCGTCAACGAAGTTTTCACAAAAGACACTTATGCGTCCCAGTCAAGAAGACGAAAGTCTTAGTTTTCAAGAAATCTAGACTGGTTCTGACAACCCTTTTCAGTTAATATTTTGTCTACAAAATTCCGTGTTTCAAATTTTTCTTTTTAGAATAAACAATATCGTTGTCTTTACACTCAGTATCCAAAGCATTCATTTCATGATTCCCACGATTTAATCGCTTTTGTACCTTTGCCCCAGATCCACAGTATTGATATCCCGGAATATGGGCTTCAAAGAATAGACTATTAAATAACTTATTTACTGAACTACTACTAGTCTTAATTTTTTTTTCTCGTGAATAACCATTACTAGTAAATTATTTGTTAATGACTGAATCAAAGCTTATAAATATGAACTTTTATTTTAGATCCTCAATCCTTATTAGAACTTGATGCTAAATGAATTTTGAGGAGCAGGCACTTAAGATTCCTTAAGCTCTAATAAATATTGATGCATCGACAGAAAAGAATGAGAAAAAGCGTAAACGACATTGCACAATAAAGAAATTATACTGATTCATACATTGGGATGATCCTAACGAACTAGCAGATGATCTTAGATTATTGTTTGTAGAAATTTCAACAGGTAACAAAAATCGTATTAATGAAATATAGTCTATAATTGAAGAACTATAAGAGGCTGAAATAATATATATATATATTTATATAATTTTTAGTTCATTACAATCAAAAATATCAATATATTTTGAACATCAATTATTTCATATCAATGCTACTCACAGACCATCTTATTTAGCCTTTAAAAATATAAACAAAAGTTTGTTCAATTTCAAAATATCGTAATTGATGAGTTAGAAAAAATTTGTACGAAATAGAATATACGCTAAATGAAGTTGCAAATGAAATTCATAAGCCAGCTCGGCGTAATTATTCTCGAAAATCCTTTGACATTCATGATATTAATGAAACATGGCAAATTGATCTTGTTGAAATATCATATGAAAAAGAGAATAATTAATATAACTACATAGTTTAAAACTTTCTCAATTGCGAACACTTGTATCTATTCTCCACATCGAGTAGTTTGATGTGCATATGCCCATGTTAACATTAAACGAACAATTCTTCTTGGAAATGTACACGCTTGAATGACTTATTTTTTAAATTTAATTTTGAATCATACATAACTGATTGAAATATATTAAATAAATGTTTTTTAATAAATATTCTTATAGTGTTTTCATGAGTGAATTTGATTTTGCTTACTTTTTAAAATATTCATGAGCTAGCGTGTCAGTACTATTTGGTATAAAATATCTCTTATCATTATAAAGCGTCAATGCAATTCTTGTTTGTCGAATTGTTTCAATAGTATATAATTTTGATCTAATCATACATTGCTCTCTTTTATGAATACGTTGATTCTGTAATCAGTCTACTTAATGAGCAAAGTTAATAGTATTTTCAACAACAGAAGCTTTAACAGCTTTAATTTTTTTTATAACATCAATACTATTTACACAGGTGCAGTATATTTTACCTCTCAAACCAATACATTTTTCCAATATATTGTCATTATCTTTCATCAAACCAACAATCTTGTTATATACTTTCGGTTTATTGAACACATTGTTCAGGAAATAATCTTAAGTATTGAAATAGTTAATATTAGATTTTCTATCAGAACAGAAATAATGACACTTGACTGTATAAATAAAACTATATCTATTAGTGTAAAGAAACAAAAAATTTTCATTATAAATTTCACGCATATAATCATAATAAAAACTTAAATCAATGCCCCGGACACGTTTAGTATTGTAACCCCAACAAAGATTGGATTATTCAACTATACTTAAGTTTTATGCATTTAAATAGAGTACTACTACAAAAATTTGGTTTTGAGACAAACCCTTCCACGCTATATCATCCATCCTCTTTGTATCTCATTTCAAAAGTTTTATATCAATATGTTTGCAAATAGTGTCTATAGTTTTTTCATATCTATTATTATTCATAAGTTTGAAAAGGTTTTTTTAAATTTTATTTTAAGCGTTTGCTCTCGGTTTGATCTGAACTATCAGATCAATTTATGGTTTTAACCCTATGCAGATTGTTGAAATTTTAATACTTTATGTTTTTTTTGTCAGCGTGGGTCCATGTTTCATAACTTGCTTTAGAGCTTGACAATTTATTATACAATTCCTCTCGTGCATGTGTAGCACGTAGTTTTTTTTATTTAAAATCAGATGGTTTTACATACTCCGAATAAAGTGGAACATTATTACGAATTAAATTATATTCATTACGAATTAAAGTACTATAATCTATGTCAACTTCCAAAATATAACAAATTTTAGCATTATCGTCATCTGTTAAAAAGTCGATACCGATGAAAAACCTATTTAGAGGCATAATAGAGCTTATATAAGTATTATGCGACTGAGTATTTGAAGTCCAATAATCTCGAATAGAAGGTAATCTATTCACTCCCATCATGATATTTATACCAACCAATTTTAATATTTCTTTACTATTTGTTTCTTGGAAAAATCTGCATAATTTTTGCCCATATATATTACTTTGGTATACTATTTGATCAATTAAATTTTCAGCAAATAGACAGAAAGATTTGTAAATGTGAATAAATGTTGAATGAAAGTTTTGGACCACAATCTTCAGAAAAAATCTTGTCATCAAATCATCTTCCTTTTTTTACCAAATACCATCTAGGGAATTTTATCTTGTACCTAATGGAGTCTCTTCATCACATTTATATTGAAGAATGTTATATCTTATACTAGATACATGACTTTCAATTCAAAAATCCATTTGTTCAACTTTGAAAATAATGAAATACTACGAATCTTTAAAAATTTATTTTTATTACAAACAAAATTTCTAATCGTACACAAAGCAAGTAAACGAACTCAACGAGCGAAAAGCGAAAACCCAAAAAAGCCCCTCATGTTTGGGCCCAGTACCTTTTATAGTCGTGAGAGGACACATCTCTGCATCTCTTCCACGTTTATTTCAATATTTCCCAATTTAGGGTTTCCTCTACAGCTTTTAAGCAGCTAACTATACAGTCATGCTTCTTAAATGATAATTCAGAAACATTTTGATTGGATTGTTTTTAAACGAAAGATTTTGTATCATCTTTGAAAATAGTTTCCACCTTTTAGCATGAAACGATGTAATTAGATATTTTCTGCGTCCCTTAAAAGAAAAATTTACAGAGATCGATATGCGTATTTTTAGTTAGTCAAAAAGGTGGCATTTTCCCGTCTTTGTACGGATTTTTCTTTGAATCCTTGTAAATTTCAAAAAAATTTATTGTACATGTGGTTTTATTCACTCGATGACTTTCTTTTTACATGGGTTCTTTTGGTTATCATTTACATTTCCATAATGTTTGGGAAAAACAATGCGTCATATTTCCGTCACATGCGGTACATTCACATACAAAAATCCATGGTGATTTTGGCTTATGTGTTGGGTTTTCCACGACACATGTCATCCAGAGAACTGCTCGTAATACCTAGATAAAAACAGAACCAATTGATAGCTCCTATTCTATTTTTAACAAACTTCGTCTCTATTTGCATTTTCATTAATGTCATGTACGCTATGTTCAAAATCACTGTCATTTTCATACTCGCCATTATCACATTTACCGCAATCGGATTTCAGAAAATTCCATGATAAATATTTTTGTTACGTTGTTTAAAAAATTATGATTCATTAGATGTATCTGTAGATACACATATTTATGTTATTTTATTTACCAGTAATTTATTTTGTTGTACAGAATATAATCTAAAACATTCTAAAATGTAGTAATAAATATAGAGAAACTTCGATGTCGCTCGAGAAGTACCACTAACCAATGATATTGCGAAGACGATTTTCTGGTCATGATGATATACTTTTTTTTATGTATTTTAGTTCGACACCTTATTGTCGCATGTAATTCGCTAATTTTTGTGCACTTTGGTTATAACGGTTAGATGATACGAAAAAATGAAGTGTTAGAAAAAAATTGTTGTATGATAAATTTAAATTTTTTTAGAGAATTCAGGAATTTTGTTATATTTGCAGACACCATACTAGTTCCTTCATATTGATTTATGAAAATCAAGCAGCTCTCATATTGGATCGTATAAAAAATAAATTTATAAGAAGTCGCGTCAACAAATTCATCATCTTATGTTCAATATGAGAACATTTAGAGTTTAATATCTTATAATTTGCCAATTACGAAGTCAATTTATCAAATGTTGAAGCCATGAATATAAAAGAATCAATAAATCGTAATTTAATGTTAGTGTAACATCCGGAAGATATTACAAAACTATTTTAATTGAGAGTGTGTTTTTGGTCGTAGAGTTTTACCTCTGATGACCGAGAAATCAATCGGTTTATTTTTAAGATTTATTTTAGTCAAGATACGTGTTGGATTGGAGGGAATAGTAAGGCGATTCTCTCGTACTGCTCTATAATAGGTGCACGCCAGACAAACCTTAGCCAGGATTTGGGTTGAAAGAATTATTTTGAATATAGATAGGTTTCGATTTGACAAGCACCCGATCTACATTCAATGGAAAATCTAAATATATTACCACAAAGCGATAGAGAAAAGAGACTAAGTTCAAATTAGAATATTTATTGTTTGACTTACTACTTTAGATGATCTCTCTTTCTCTTACAAGTCAGAGTTAGATTTAATTTTGGAGCTGAATTCGAACTATCTGTACAACTGCGCGCGGGCCATTTTATAACCCCCGTCGCGCTTCCCTACTCTTAGAATTTTCCGAGTCCCCTTTGAGGCGGACCATTTCTTGATTAAGCCAATGAGGGAACAGGAGATTTCCTTCGTTAGCCTAATTGGAGGGACCTTAACGTGGACGGATAGAAAAATGGTACATTTTTCTTTTAAGAGATGTCACACGAAATATTATTTTGAGAAAATGTTCGTTGAAACTAATTGTTTAAATAATTAATTGAATAGTTTTAGCGAGTGAAATTGACAGGAGAGAGAGATATCTATTGTGTACAATTTGGCAACTTAATATTATTATAAAAACATTATCGACGCTACGATAAATATTAGTCTGTTTAGTTTTGGCTTCTTGTTTATATCTTGTGGATTTTAAAAGACAGGTTATGGTTGTTACAAATATAAAAAGTAGCTTACAATTCGTGTTGGTTAACAATAAACAATCGCAGTTACAATTATTAATATTGTTGTTTTATACAAACGTCTAGTGAATATTTTATATCAATATGCG
Source organism: Chouioia cunea (assembly GCA_030064505.1). NCBI lineage: Eukaryota > Metazoa > Arthropoda > Insecta > Hymenoptera > Eulophidae > Chouioia > Chouioia cunea. The sequence goes on from JAOPFQ010000001.1 coordinate 20,609,170, forward strand.
TTGCGTGATTTTGAACCGGAAAAGATAATTTTTACGGCTCTACTCATCTGAAAAATTCTTTAACGTGGGGCTATGGCGTAGCATCAAAAGGGTCCATTATATAAGTTTTCGGGCAAACTAGCTTACTTATAGGTGGGTATGGTTTTGCTATGAGGCCTTTCATAATAAAGTGGTTAGGTTTAGACTTTTTTCACGCTCAAAAATTATTAAACAGTCCTTGTAAACAGATGATATCAGAAAGGACGCATAGGCGATAGAGGCCCATGACCTCATAAAAATCGAAATTCAACTTTGACCACGTGCCTAATAGCAGCGGACGTTACGTCAGTCTCACAAAAACTACTGTTATTACTCGCGAGTCTTAATAGTTCAAAATTACAATCTTTTTGTACTATCCCTCGATATTTTTTGTCAAATGACAATGATCACGAACTTTTATATCAGCATTGACAGATTTTTCATAAATATAACAAGTATTCGATGCATAGAAATCAGCGATTTCCTATGATGAAAGATTACATAGGATTCCGTTTTCCGAAGAACTTTTTTCAATGTTAATGCTACTATTATGAAAAAGCTAAAGTATCTAAATTTATTTAACGATATCTCCGCGAATAATGAAGATTTTTTCATACTTGAAAGATGCGTTTGAAGGGTAAGAATGGTAAATTTAGAGGGCATGATTCATTTTTAGAACAAGTTTTTTTCGCTTTCTGATACAAACGCAAATATAGTAAAAAACGTGTCTTTTGCATTTTCAGGTTAAGATATCTCGGAAACAAGGAGTACAGGAGCAATTCTGATGTCGGAATTGGATTCTGTGTATCAAAAACCTATCAGCTAATGAAGTCTGGTTTTCGGGCGTGATCTTTCGTTAAATTTTGTTGCCTTAATAAATAATTTATGTATCTCTGTGGATTACTTGAAGTTTTATATAAAACTCCCAAGACTAACCATACAAAGCATTTGTTACCATAATATTTATGGTACGATTATTGATAATTGACTCTAAACACCATCCAGACTTATTACTTTCAAAATTTTCTACATCTCTGAATAAAAAATTTCTAATGTTATTATGAAACCATTGTTTCAAGGGATACGACAGATATAATAAAATGTTTGGAGTAGTAAAGGGTATTGTTTTTGATAATGTTTATAATACATATTGATTACTTGAATATTTTCAAAATTTACATGAAAGTACAAAATTGGTTTTATATGCATTATTTTTTTCAAAATATTTCGAACACATTTGATGAATAGAATACAAGCATTTTTCAAGAATGAATCAATAGCAATATGTTTAATGTTGGCTATAATACTGATTTTCAAACGGTTTTCGAAAGCACTCTTCACATCAATCCAATACACACGACTATTCTATGTATTATTGAAATCATCACCATGAATTCTCTAATAATCTCATCGTAATTAAATCAATTTTTACCATATTATTAAGCAAACCTTGTCTTCGTGACACACTAAATAGTGACTGTCTCAAAGCTTTTTTCAATATTCGCAAAAATAAAACAAATTGCTTTTTCCATTATGTGATAATTGACAATTTTCATTATGACTCTTTACTTATGAAGTCTGGCTATTAAATAACAAGACTGCTTATGAAAAAGAGTTTTATTTAAAAAATTCTTCTACAATTGAATGCACTGTATTTCTCCCCCCTCGCTATACACCGTTGTATTCGTTTTTTGCATTGGTCAAAGCAATGCTCGAAGACTTCTTTTATAAGAGCATTTAAGGGCTCCGCACATTTTCGCTTCACTTTTTCCATCGACTCAAACTAATTTCCTTTTAGGCCAACTTGATCTTCGGAAAAAGAAAAATATTACAGGGTGATAAATCAGACGAATACAGCGCGTGTTCGGGCACTGGAATATCTCTTACGACTAAATAACGTTTCACAGGCAGCGCGTTATGGATATATACATTATCCTGGTGCAAGGTCGACGACTTGTTTCTTCGCAACTCCGGCCGTTTCTTATGAATTCACTTTCGCAGTGTTGTCAACACTTTCAAATAATAAGTTTGGTTTAGAGTTTCATATAAATTTCATCCTTCATCCACTTTCACTGACATCCACTGACAGTTTCATCCATTGGAGCCCATTTAATCATTACGATGCCGTTAAAACAGAGATAGGTCGACCTGGACGTTGGTCATCTTCGGTGTTTTCTCGGCCTTCAGAAAACCGTTTATACCATTCCAAAACACGCACACGAGATAGACAATTCTCACCATAGGCCTCTTTTAATAACTTATAACACTCAGTCGAAATTTTTTTAATTTAACAACAAATTTTATATTGATCCGTTGCTCGTGTTTTTTTCACACATTATCGGTACAAGAAAACAAAGTTCGTTTCTAACCTCTATAGTAAAAATAATATTAAGCGACAAAAACGTGTTTTCGTACTGGAATCGTAGATGCCTTTAGCTACCCAACGCTGCATTCGCCCCCCCCCCGACCCTCTAGGATGCCTTCTGCGCGCGTAGCATTCTGAAGTGATAAGATTTTCTGCTTTTTCTAGTACGCAATGATGTTCAGAACATTAATTTGAAATTTCCATTACCTAGACCGTATATATCCAATGTTATTCGAACGAAGGAAAAGAACGGAATAATCGATTAAATTGAAGAAGTTTCTTTATATATAGTTAAATTTATCTATATATGAATAAAAGTAAATATGAAAATGTGAAAAAATATATTTAGTTTTTTAATCTATTTGGTTATCTAAATTCATATAATAAGTACCAAAAATTAGTCAAAGATATAAAACATAAAATCATTTAAAATACAAAAATTTCTGCAAATCGAATGTTGGAGATTGTTTTTGTTATGAAGTACTCTTTTGATTTTCATTAAAAGACTTCTGATGTATTATATCTGTTGATGTTGAACTCGAAAATGATGAAGATAATGTGGAAGGCGCAGATGAACTGGAAGACGATAGTGAGGTCAAAGATGATCTTAAAGGTATTTGGTGTGTTGGGTGGGTGTTTTGACTTGTGAAACTGTTGTCTTAGATGGAATCGATTTGATTTTCTATCGCGTTAGACACTTGAAATTAATCAGAGAATTATTGTGGATTCAATGATTAGACACGCGCACATAATGGGAAAAAACCTATAACGGCATAAAAACCCCAATTTATTGAAATGTACTTAACATGAATTGATGGTACAATGAAAGGCACACTCGCTGTTGTTTGTTATATCGCACATGGTTTACAATAATTTCTCAACTGCGTGACAGCGAATTGATTTAGCACACACATAACACATTCACAGAGATTAGAAGTGCTTCTCATCGAGAAAACACTGGTGTTGTTACAGTAACGAACACCTTTAATCTAGCAATTTTCTCATTCAGAGAATACACGTGCTGTCACAATGACGAATACTAAAGGGTTGTTTTTTCTCATTAAGAGAACCTAGGCGATGTGATAAAGGACAACTCCTATGAGACTTTTAACACTCAACACGAGCACACTAACCTACACCACTTTCACTCGTTCATGCACATGAAGAATAAAGGCAGAAATCGTAAAAATATGAAATCTCCAGTATGCAACCCGTTATTCCGAAACTATATATCGTTATTAAATTTAAGGATGGCAAAGATAATAGAAATTAAGAAAGAATGCAGCACGAGACATGCACACGTGTTAATGCAAAAGGCAAAGGCGCGCTACTGACTTGAAGAGAGTTTGAGTATGCTCGTCGACATACAGGACCCTTTGACGCATTGTCACGATTGACCGTTTTTTTATGCGAATCGGGAGTTTACTGGCAGAATTAATATAATCACTCTTATTCATGCGAGCACACTCACTCTATTCAAACGCTGTTGCGATGCAACAGTGGGGAACTCGAGAAAGTTAAACTTACTATGTATTGGGATCGGAATATTTTTCGTTGTCTTGTCTGTATATTTGTTCGTCTTTGTGCAGTAAGTCTATATACTTTTATGTATTTTGTTTAATTTGTATGTCATTGCTGTTTTTCTGTCAATCATTTTTCTGTAAAAAAATTATATCATTAAAATAAAATGATGTAATACTTGTAAATCGATTAATAACAGTTAACTCTGCAACGCAAAAACTCTGCACCTACTAGAAGAGGGAAAACTTACCTTTGGTATCAAGGGAAGGCACCTTCAATCGCGCTGAAATCACGATTCGGGAACAATAATGTGACGAAATAAATAAATAAGGGGATGGTAAGAAGCGCATTTAAGGCCTAATATACGTCCTGAGACTAATGACCTTGTATATTCTATATATGAAAAGTCAAGGACAGGTGAGTAAGCTGGCAATAATAATAAAAAAAAACAACGCACGTAATTGAATAAAAGAAGATTTATTAACCATTACCTAGCAAAGAAAATAACAAAGGGCATGCGTCGATACAAAAGAAATAACGATGAAACGGCGACAATTAGCGTTTGCGCAAATAAAAGAAAATAACGGCCGTCGTCAGGCTCCGGCTATTTACCTAGGAGATCCGAGCGAGGTCGTATGCACGCAAATAACAACAAAATAAAAAAAACTTAATGAATGCACGGAAAGAGAGAGAGAGAGAGAAAATAGGGACATTCACCGGCTCAGCTAGCTCGTACAAACTAAAAAAAATTCAACTTCTAACACTCACAAATTTAACGCACAAAATTTGCACAACTAACTCTCCAAAACTCAAAAACTTTTCTATTCCCTCCTTGTAGCCAACAATACACTGAGCTGATGACCTCGGAAACATAAACGTGCCCTAATCACGGGCTGCTAGTAATGACGAGCTCCGTCCAACAGCCAGGAGCTCCGTCACAACTCAATAAGTTAAAGTATGTTGAAGGAATCGAAATAAAATGAAAAAGAGAAAAAGTGTACTTACATTTGTTTGAGTTGAAGCGTCTGAATTAGAATTTGCAGAAGTTTGTGTTATAGTATGACATAGAATTGGCTACAAAGTAATATAAAGCTAAGATTTAATAGTACAACATGTAAAATTAAAATTTCCAATGGAGGAGGGACAGTTGATCTCTTACTCGCTTCGTACAGCTGCGTACGCCTAGAGGCACTTAGCTGTTAGCTGTTATATCAAAATTATACGCATGCATGATTGTAATGATACAAATATCTCTGCCGCATGCTCTGAATATGAATAAATGAAAAAAGAACATAGTCGCATCCCCTGCAATCTAATTTTAACCGCTGTGACTTTCAAATAAAATTAAAAAAAAACGAAGTCATATACACTATATGTAATAAATTAAAAAAACTTAGCCGCTGGAATATATAAATAAATAAAAATTTTAGTTGAATTTGCTATGTAGTAGAACTTATAATATTAATATGTAATTATATGAATAATAAGATGTTTGATGTGGTGGGTTAGGAACTTGTACAATATTTTTAGAATATACAGTTGGACAGAATATATACAAATTAAATTATGCCTAAAAACTGCTATAGCATTTAATCGTACGTTATAACCATGGCATGCTGTAAACCTATATCATAAGTAAAATAATGTATTTTATAATATTCTTCTTTTTAATCACTTAATTTTATATATATATTGTGATGGAGGTCCTGGTAGCTGGTCGGAGTCCGTCAACCATGTTATCGGCCGATTAGCCGTTGGAAAATCCGAGGTCGCACACCTCAAAAAATTCGTCGCGAATTTTCCTCGTGGAGAGGAGTGGGGAGGTAAAGTACACTTACCGGCACAGTTAGAATTGAGCCGTCGCAGAGTGTATTTATTTTGGAGATTTTGTTTTGGTTTCGTGAGAGTGACAGGTGGATTTTGTTTCTATTTTTGGTTGGAATTGCTGTTTTCTGAGCCGCTGAGTACCTTTGCTTGCTCTTCCCCTCATCCTCTGTGCGCTGATTGATATATATTTTTAAATATTTATATTGTTGTTGGGCTTCGTTCGGTTTTCCAGGCTGTTTCGTTTAACTGTCGCCATTTATTTGCCTTTTTTTATATATTAATTTATGGCGGAGCTCCTGGCCATTGGCCGAACCTCGTCGTTACTAACAGCCCAAGATTAGGGCTTATTTGTCCGAGATCAGCAACCTCGGAAAATTCATTGCTTAAGTTTGGCACGGAGAGGGGAGAGCAGTAAGTGGTACTTGCCGGCTCAGTATGCCTTGTACCATAGAATTGAGTGATAGATTTTTGTTTTGATTTTGAATTTTATTTTGGTTAGAGTAAGTGACGTTTGAGAGTGCATTTAGAGAAAGTTTTTTAGACTCCTGACTGCTGAGCCAGTAAGTGCCTTTATATTGTCATCGTTTATTATTTATTTTTTTGCGCACGTTGGTCCTCGCTTGGAACTCCTGGCTTATTAGCCGGAGCTTGGCGATGGCCGTTATATTTATTTTGCATAATTTTGTAAACTGTTACTTTTCGCATTTGTTCGTGCCTTTTTCTATTTATGTAGCCGCCAATCAAATTCTTTTTTTTTATACATCGAAGCACGCGTCTCGTTATTTAACACCTGCCTATTCACCTTTCCGTGACTTTTCAAGGTCATTACTTCCTGGCGCACGCCAGGCCGTTTGCGCCTCTTCCTTCCCCTTTAATTAATTAGTTTGCGATAAATTTCTTTTTTTTATATATATTCAACGCGGCTGAAGGATCCTTCCCTTAAAAATAAGGTAAGTCTTCCTCTTCCGACTTCATTATAGTAATTTTCACGTTGCAATATATGGCAGAAAACAAATTAAATTTAGGGAAAATCGGAACAAGGTCTTCGATTTTTATTATATTTGGCACGTCTAATGCCTATATGGAGGTAATCACTTACGTCAAGTTTAATGCTAAAATATTAATTAATTAAACAATTTTTTTTTTAATTTGATTTTTTTTCAACTGAATTTTTTTTTAAATACCCGGCAATAACTGTATTATGAGAATATATATATATGTCATAATAATATATTTGTTAATAAAAAAATTATAAAAAATTAAAATAAGTTTTTGCCATTTTTGTGAAAAAGGGAAACTTTCATTTGAAAAATTGTTATTGCAATCGATTCTTTGGACAATTTTGTATAAGAATCCGTAATAAAACCATCGTGATTTTTAATAGAGACTAGGTAATAACCTTTCAAAAAAGCGCTTCCTGCGGCGCTCAGCTGAAAGATCGGACCCTTTAGAAAGGCCCCACTCCCCCAAAACTTTTACAGCTAGTTCAGTTTTATAAGTCAGTATCATAGACTATATATTATGTAATTGGGATGATATCAGTATAAACAATATTTTATTTACTTAAATAGAAACAATTTAATCGCAATAAGATGGTATGTAATATTTTATATTATTTTAGAAAATATTCGTCGTTAGCACCTAGAAACGGGCGCCTAATATCATCTTATAAATAAAATAAGAGAGCAGCACTCTCTACTTTTTCACTTATTATACTATAGATGTATTATAGATGTTTTGGTAATTGAGAGTGGGTACAATAACATTCCTTCTTGTTCATGAAGATTTTTAGCTGTTTTTACAAAATAAAACGAACAATTAATTTCTCTTTCTATTTCACAGACAATTATAGAGAGTAGAATTGCAGTTAATATATGTATTTTTTCTGAATTAGTAGTTACTTTTTCATACGCTACTTCCAGGTCTTTATAAAATTTACTTTTTTTAATAGATTTATCTCGAATACTTTCTACGCAGCTATATTTTCTCACAAAAAAACTTTTTAAATTATTCGATAAACAATAGATTTTTTTTTCTATTAAATTAGATATTTCAATATCTATTGAATTCATTTTTCTTATTTCAAAATAATCAAACAATGGATTTAAGCGATCCAATACTATTTTTTAAGTTCATTTTCGTCGATCGAAAATTCTTCACCACATTATATGTGGCAGATATTTTGATCTTCATTAGCACTTGAGTCGAAACTGACCTCATTGTTCTGATTAATAGAATCTTCACAACTACCTTTTTCTTCATTTGTTTGTCCTAAACGTTTGTCAGTGTAGTCAGAAACTTCCTTTGGATTTTTGATATAGCAGTATCTCAAACATGTTATACATAATAGATCATTTTCTTTCACTAAAGGAAACCACTTATCCTGAAATTCTGTGGGAACATGAAGAGAAGATTCTCGACGACGTTCGTGTATACACATTTTGAATAGATTGGAACACTCTGGTAAAGGCATGTGTTGCGTCGCAACAGCGTTTGAACAGAGTGAGTGCACACGCATGAATAAGAGTGATTGTGTTAATGCTGTCATTAACTTTCGATTCGTATAAAAAACGGTCAATCGTCACAATGCGTCAAAGGGATCTGCATGTCGACGCGCATACTCGAACTCTCCTCTAGTCAATAGCGCACCTTAGCCCTTCGAATTCACACGTGTGCATGCCTCGTGTTGCATCCTTTCGGAACCGTTTATATCTTTGTCATCCTTAATTTTATTAATTATATCTAGTTTCGGAATAACGGGCTGCATATTAAAAAACCTATATTTTCGCGATTTTCGGTTTTTTATTTGCATGTGCGTGAACGAGTGAAATTAGTGTGCACGTGTTGAGTGTCGAATTTCTCATAGACATTGTCCCTTGTCACAATGTCTACATTCTCTTAATGAGATATAACAATTTTAAGTGTTCGTCATTGTGACAACACCTGTATTCTCTAAACGAGAAAATTGCCAGATTAAAGGTGTTCGTTATTGCAACAACACCGGTGCTTTCTCAATGAGAAGCACTTCTGATCCTTGTGAATGTGTTGTGCGTGTGCTAATAAAATCATTGTCACGCGGTCGAAAAAGTCTTGTAAACCACGTGCGAACCAGCAATTCTAGCAAGCGTGCTATATATTGTACCATCCATTTGTGTTGAGTGAAGTTTAATAAACTGGGGTTTTTATGCCGTTATAGGCTTTTTCCCATTATGTGCGCGTGTTAAATTATTTCACCTTCAATATATTTCCAATCAATTCATAACTTTTATAACGATAGAAAATGAGATCGATGCCATCTAAGGCAACGATGTCACAAATCAAAACAGCATGATTATATAATTTTTTTTAAACTGAATTGAAGTAATTTTACAAAATCTATCTTACAATAAGAAATTTCACTTTGACGTTCCTTGAGGTCCGTTCACTTTGACCATTGAACTTTAAATAGACCGATTGAACGAAAAGATTCCGTATTTATATGATTTTTGAAGCAAAACTAATATTAGTATACCTAATTTTAAAATACTACTTAATAAACTAAAATATTAGAAAATCAATCAAAAAAAATTAACATTTTTTTAAGACCTTAACATCATTATTACTCGCACTAGTTTGCTTAAATGCAGTCTATTTTCGTTAATTATTATTGTCATAAATGTTAGTCCTACGTATCACTATTTAAATAAAGAATGTTTAGATAACAAATGTAATAACTTATATAACTGAACTAGCTGGAAAAGTTTCGGGGGAGTGGGGCGCTTCTATCTGTCGGATCTTCCAGCTGAGCGCCGCAGGTAGCACTTTTTTGAAAGGTCATTACCTAGCCCTTATTAAAAATCACGATAGTTGTATTACGGATTCTTATACAAAATTGTCCAAAGAATCGATTGCAATAACAATTTTTCAAATGAAAGTTTCCCTTTTTCACAAAAATGGCAAAAATTTATTTTAATTATTTATAATTTTTTTATCAACAAATATATTATTATGACATATATATATTCTCATAATACAGTTATTTCCGGGTTTTTAAAAAAATTCAGTTGAAAAAAAATCAAATTAAAAAAAAATTGTTTAATTAATTAATATTTTAGCATTAAACATGACACAAGTGATTACCTCCATATAGGCATTAGACGTGCCAAATATAATAAAAATCGAAGATCTTGCTCCGATTTGCTCTAAATCTAATTTGTTTTCTGTCATATATAGATATGTTTTTTTTCATTATGCATTTGTTATAGAAACAATATAGTGTTTTCCAGTTTTTCTATTTATTCATAGAATTTTTTTCACCTTTTTTTCTTGTCTTCAAGTCATTATTGATATAAAATCTGCAACGGGAAAATTCGAATATCCGCTAGAGGAGGGAAAACATACCTTTCTATCAGAGGAAGGCTCCCACAATCGCGCTGAAATAAAGAAAAACCGCAAACAATAATGCCAAAACAAACGAAAAGGGGAAGGTAAGAGGCGCAGTTATGGCCTAATACGCGTCATGTAACTAGTGACCTTGGAAGGTCAAGGACAAGTGAGTAGGCAGGCGTTAAACAATAAGACGCTCGTAAAAAAAAAAGAAAATTTATTGGCAGCTACATAGAAAAGAAAAAAAAGAACAAGGCGCCAAATAAAACGAAAACAAATATGATGATCGGTGACAGTTACAATCTGCGCAATCTTAAATGTAACAGCCTTCGCCAAGCTCCGACTAATTAGCCAGGAGGTCCAAGCGAGGCCCAACGCATGCAAACAATAGATAAAAAAAAGAATTGCACGGAGGGAGAGAGGTAATCATTAAGGGGACTCACCGGCTCAACAATCAGTCACTAACCGAAACTTTACACTTTGTACACTCGCGAATGTCTCATTCAAACAAAAACAAAACTCAAAAATCAAATAAAACCGAAATCAGTTGCTCTACTCTGTGGCTTGAGGCATACTGAGCCGATGCTTGTCACCTATCTCTCTCTCTCTCTCTCTCTCCTCTCTCTGCACCGAATACAAGTGATGAATTCGCTGACCTCGGAACATAAGCAAGCCCTAATCATGGGCTGTTAGTAACGATAAGCTCCGGCCAACGGCCAGGAACTCCGTCACAAATTTTTTAAATCCAACGATAGATTAATTAGACAGACCTGCAAAAAATAGGATTTTAAAACAGTAGTTGTTTTAAAACAGCTGTGGATTATTCCTGAAATAATTAATTACTCTACAAAGTCCGAATTTTGAGCAATTTTAACCTAAAAGTGCAAAAAACACTATTTTTGGAAAATGCCACGTGATTCATTACATCTTCAACAACTTTTTAAATAGTTTATGCCTATTCAAAATAGTACTCTTATGCTTAAAATCCATTTTTCAGATTTATGAAGTATTTTTTTTCATCAAGATATCATCAATGAAAGTTTAATATTTTAGAAGATTCATTGCAAGTCTTAACATAAGATCAAATTTTCCAGGAAGCAGATAATGTGTATTCTATAGTTTTTGGCTCACTCATTTAGAATTCAACGACATAATTACTACATAACCTCAAACAATTGAAATTGCATAAACTAGAAAATAACCCCATTTTTTGGAGGATTCCATTCTCATAGCCATTATCATATCTACTTCTCTATCTGAAATTTAGTAACGAGTAGATTATCATCATTTGGTCTCGCATCGCATCTTAGAATGAATTTTCTTCAGCTTGTGACAGAGCTCCTGGCGCTTAGGCTTGAGTAATTCCGAGGTCAACTTCGTTGCGAATGTTTGGCGCGGAGAGGGAAGAGAAATGTAAGTGATACTCGCTCGTTCAGTACACCTTGAGCCACTGAGCCGGTAGTTTGTTGATTTTTTGTGTTTTATTATTTTGGAAGTAAGTGACCAGAGTGTGGGTGTTTCTCCTGTTTTGTTTACAAGGTGGACTGCTGAGTCGGTGAATGCCATGATAATTTACTCTCTCTCCCCCTCCGTGCCTTTATTTTATTTAAATTTTGTGCTGTTGCATGCATTGTAGGCCTTACTCGAAACTTCTGGCTGCATAGCCGGAGCCTGTCGACGGACGTTTAATTTTGAGCAATAACTGTTGCCGACTTTTTTTTTATATATTGCATTTTGTTTGAGCTTCGCTACTTTACGTTTTTTTTTCTTCAAGTCATTTCCAAAATTAATCAGTGACTTAATTATCAACACCAGCGAATAAAAAGGCTTCGGAATGGCCATAGCGGTAGTACTACTTCTACCAAGAATACCGGTTAATAAAAAAAACCGGTGAATAAGTGTATCATCAAGCAAACCATATTGTCGTGCTAAACCACCAGATTTCATCGAAAAATTATAAGTTAATACAATAAAATGTCTCATAAATTATATAAAAACTATCTTTAATACGCGACCTATTAGTGTTGCCTATCTCAATTCCACGCTAATTTATTTACTACGTAATATGTAAGATAGTTCAATTACAAAATCGAAACATAATAGTAGAATAATTAGTAACAAACCATCAAAATCCAGTGTACCCGATCCATCTGCATCTATTTCTTCAATCATTAAATCGAGTTCCTCTGGCGATAACTTATCATCAAGTTCATGTAAAATGTCACGAAATACGTCCGTTGTTATGTAACCGTTTCCTTCTTTATCATATAGACGGAAAGCTTCTCGGAGCTCTTGTTGCATTGCTTCAGTATCTTCTTCTACTAAAAATCTAGCAGCAAGTGTACAGAACTCTTCAAATTCTAACTGCCCTGATCCTTAAAAGAAATAAACAAATAATTTTAAGACATAATATAAAATTAATGGACATTACCTTTTGTATGCTATATTTATACTAAATATGCCTGTACCTTTTAAGCACTTACTTAAAAGGTGACACACCATCACTCACACAAATGGAATAAAAACAATTGATTATAATATAAGTATTACCACCTTACTCTTAAGTGATAATAAACATTCTGCTTACCGTCGTGTAATGCGTTACCAGCAGGGGGTGGGGGGGGGGGGGTGCACGTCGGAACCCCCTATGATAGAAAGACGGATTCTATGTGATTTTACGGACTCACCTCATGGGCTCGTTTGCTTTTATAGATACACCCCCATGGTCCCCTCTGTTATTACAGACATCCTTGAACCATCCCCCGTCTGCAAAGTATGGTATTTCACAAAACATTTCTGGTAAGCTTTGCAAAACTTGTCAAGATTATTTCATAAAATATTTCTGCAATATGGTAATCTGAGCATTGAAATATTGAAATATTGAGCATTGAAAAAGGTTTCCCGAAATATTTTTGATAAGTTTTCTTAAATTTATCATGCAGATTCCATAAGTGCTCTAGAACTTCTATCCTGTCATGATCAGAAATATTTATAAAATGTTTTCAAAAAAATCTCGAGAACTCTTCCCTAAAATATTGTTACTTTCCTGAACTATTTATGGTTTTTAATTACAAGAAAATCAGAATCTCTTAAAGAGTTTTGATTCGAAACTCCCTATACGCATCGTGAATAAGTAGTGTACATAAAGCAGTTGGCATCTGATTTTCTCCATAATTCATTATGGAATGATGGTCCTAGTTGGTTAAAACTTCCCGAATCTGAATGGCCCTCTTCAATTGTAGCGGCGCCAACTGAAGTTCCAGGAATAAAAAAAGGTGTCTGTCTTGTGACTATTCCTATTGGTGAAAGTATCTATTCCCAATTTTCTAATTTTGATCGTTTGATTCGAGAAATTGCATACGTTTTATGTTGGAAATAACCTCGTATCAGTCGGAATTCTCTTCTTCAAGTTGATGAGCTTCGAACAGCCGAACGTAGAGTAGTAGCTCTGATCCAGCGCGAACGATTCAACAACGAATTGAATCGATTAAAGAAGGTTCAGTCTTCAACCTCTAAATACACTATTCTAGTACATAAAGAGGCTCCATTTGATGCATTGCATCCGTTTCACGACAACGAAAAAATAATTCAAGTCGGCGGACGATTAAAAAAGTCTGCCTTAGCGTACGGACAAAAACATCGCATGTTGTTACCGTTTAAACATCACGTCACCGATTTTATCATCCGACATCGATATTTATCGAATCTACATTCAGGGATTCAAAGCACTCTCCATTCCTTGGGAGACCAATTTTGGATTTTGAATGGGAAGAACCAAGTCCGACACGTAATTCGTCACTGTGTAGAATGTTTCCGCAACAGTCCAAGACCTGCGCACGCCCGAATGGCAGATTTGCCAAAGGTTCGAGTTAATGAAGCTTCAGCGTTCTGTCATACAAGAGTCGATTTTTTCAGGCCTATCCGCATTAAGGAGAAGAAATTCCGGAACAAGGTCATCCTGAAGACGTATAGCTGTGTCTTCATTTTCAATTTTGTCGGGACTGCTAAGGAGATTCGGGAAATATATGATTTATTTGAAAGTCCTCAATTTAGAGATTCGATAACGTTATATTCCATCTCTAAACTGATCGATTGGTCAATTATCTACGTATAATGTGATGAAGAATTTTGATCGACGAAGATAAATGTAGAAAAATATTATTGGATCATTTAAAATCCAATAATATTCAATCCTTATTATTGAATATGAATTAAATAAATATTGAAATACCTGATTTAATAGAAAAAAAATCGATTCATTATCAAATAATTTTAAAAGTTTTCTTGTAAGAAAATATAGCTGCGTAAAAAGTAATCGAGATATATTTATAAAAAACCAAGTGGATTTTATAAAGACTTGAAAGCAGCGTATGAAAAAGCAACTATTGATACAGAAAAGATATATGTTGACTGCGATTCCACTGTCTATAAGTGTGTGTGAAATAGAATGAGAAATTAATTATTCGTTTTATTTTGTACAAATAACTAAAAAACTTCGTGAACAGGAAGGAATATTATCATATATACTCTTAAGAACCAGAACATCTATAATAAGTGAAGAAATAAAAAGTACTGCTGTCTCATTTTATTTGCAAGATAATATAAGCCGACCATGTTATGAAAAAAGTGCCTGTAATAGCTATCATTATTTATGCCTATATTTTATGGGATTTCCTGGGATGCTGCCTTGCTTCATTTGAATCCCAAAATGACTTCGGCCTAGTGTCTGAGGTTTTATAAAAATAGACTTTGCCGACAGTTCTTTAAATTTTTATAGTGTGTAGAAAAATAATAAAAACTATATCTCGGGCACTAGGCTACTTCGTCATTTTGAAAGAGAAAGGAAAAAGTTCGACGGTTGTCCCGTACGCCCATGGGGTTCCATAAAAACAAGGATGTAAAAAAAGGTCTCGGTTTCTAGCCGATGACGTACGTATACAAAAAAATTCTAGCATCTACGAATGCGCTTTATTCTGACGTCACAACCAAACAAGAGGTTTTATTTATCTTTCGACTTCGATTACTTTTATTTCAAGTATTTTATACAAACTTAGAATAATTGCATTCTAAGTTTTCATTTCTGACATAGATTTTTTTTCTATTTTATTATTAGTTTTAGCGTAATATTTATTCTAGATATTTTATTTCGGTCTGTAAAAATGTTTATATGTATTTTATTTTTGTCATTATTGAATAATTTTATTATAAGTATTTAATTTTAGCATTGAAAGACCTATTTCGTTTCTATAAGCGACGCATATCCCTCCGGGGCCTTCAAAATTTTTCCTGTCATTGCATTGCTATTTGCTTTCTAAATCACATAACGACTAGTATATTTATCGATTTAAGACTCTAATAATACTAGCTATAGCTTTTCTTTCTAGTTATGATATTATTAATTTCACTAAATATGGCTCTACTCTTTTAATTAATAAACCCTTGATTTCCTTACACCTCTCAATGAACGCTCTCAACTGGTTAAATTCCGTCTCAAATTTAAATATGCCTGTTAAAACAAGTTTGAGTGTAACATGGCTTTCTCGAATCTGGCTGTTCGCTTAATTATCGTTAATCCAATAACACTTATTGAAAAAGGATTAATATTTTTCCCAAGGAAATTTACTAAAAAACTTTTCTGTTGTAAAGCTGTACATGACTTAAAACAAATTAATTTTAGGACAAATTGGAACAAAGTCTGGTTTTTTTATACTTGGCAGAACGAATACCTATTTGGAGATAACTAAAAAAAACACCTTAGAAATAACTAAAAAAATATGTGATATTTTTCAAAACTGTTATAACTCGTAAAATATTTATAGGATCTGCATAATTTTTTTTAAATACCCGGAAAAGATCGTAATTTGAGATTCTTATACAAGTTACCCTTTTTAATTTTAAAAAGTTTTCGAAACTAGTAGTGATGTGAGAGGCTATGGAATTGATACTCAAGTAAGGGCGATTACCACGTAAAAATGGTCTTGATAGAATTCGTGAAAGTTATAATTGTAACATCCGGAAGATATTACAAAACTAATTAAGTTAAGAGTGTATTTTGTATTGTAGAGTGTTACCTCTAATAACTAGGAAATCAATCGGTTTATTTTTGAAATTTATCCTAGTTAGGATAAGTATTGGAGGGAATTGTAAGCCGATTCTCTCGTACTGCTCTATAATAGCCGCACGCCAGAGAAACCTTAGCCAAGCTTTTGTTGCTCCCAAAAAATGCAAAAAGTTAAGAAAAGCTGGAGTTAGTTTGCAGAAAATTGGCATAAGTGAAAAATTATTATGAAGTAAAAATAAAAAATACCAAGAAAAAATATATAAAACTACAAAAAAGCTTACAATTAATAAAATATATCAAAGTACGAAACCTATATGTGCTAAAAATAAATTAAAATAAAGATACATAAAAAGAAAAAGTTTGTTTATTAATGACTCAAACGACCCATTAAATAATTAAATCATTACTCAACACACTCCTTAATGAGTAAGAAGGAAGATAATTTAGAAATATATCTAACTCTAAGCAAAAGAAGTTTAAAAACATTATCTTTGGAACTAATCTTAAAACCTTTCACGTCTGTAAGTCATTTGAGATATTGAAACGAAGACATAAACAAAGTCTAAGTCAAAAACAATACTCCAGAAATTCTATTCCATCAAAAATCAAACCTTACTCTTGATCTATCAGCCCATTAGGCGCTAGATAAAGCTTTGCAAAATTTTAACGCAGTATTCAGAATGCAGAACAGAGAGTAGTCAGGTACCAGATTAGAACAAAACACTAACGTTAGATCAAAAGATACCATTAATTCCAAATAAATACTCCACCCCAGAAACGGACTGAAAAATGGTAAATAGTCATCAAGTAGAACCAGTAGCTCTCTCCGATAGAGTTATAATCTTAAAAGATGCAATTAAAGTGATACCTACCTAATAAAGGGAAGCTGAACCTTGCGTTATTGGATTATTACTCAAGACTATCGATGAGTTTATCAGTCACTTAGCCGATGTATTTGTTCGAACGGAAACTGTTAACCAACTTCTCGAAGAGCTAGGTAACGAATTTCAAAGGAAAACAGAAAAGTTTCAGCATTCGCAAATGGGTTACGGCTTTTGACAGATCGTATCATAGAATCCAAGAAAAGAAAAAACGGAGTTGAAATCCTTCCAGAAGCAGAAAAATAGAATGTTGAAACAAATATATTCGATTGTTTTAAAAAGGGATAGAAAAAGGCTATCCGGTTGAGCTTGTCAGCAAATACTACAGCTTTAACTGCCGTTAAAATGCAGTATAAGTACAAAAAGAATTAGAATAACAACAAATCATAAGGAATGCTATCAAAAAAACGTCGAAAAGAAGTATAAAACTTGTCAATTATGCAAATGTAACGATTATAAAGCACTACATTATAATGCTTTCGTGAAAATTGACAAGCAATACTCGTTTTGTATGATGCCAGAGTATTTATTGAACAACGAAATAATCATACCATGTGCCAAATTTGCAACGAAAGGGGGCACTCGGCACATAATCGTCGCTCCCAGATAAAATGTCAAATGTGCAACAAAATTGGACACACAGCAAATGAATGTCGAAGCCGGGTCCAAGTTAATTCTATAGCAGAAGTACAATGTCAAATTTGTAATAAATCTGGACATTCAGCCAAAAATTGTAATTCCAGTTTTAGACAGAACAATAATTTTGACAAATCTAAATCTGAGTGATTTTATTGCAAAAACACTGTCATATCGTATCGGAATGTTATAAATATTTAGCAGCTGATGAACAGCGTCAGGGAAACGATCAATCGTCCTCTCTACCGAGCGCAACTCAGAGAACGAATGTTACGAAAGCGCTCACCAACGAGGAAATGGACGAATTGTTGATACGTTTAGTACCTCTATAGACCGCAGAAATCATTTTGCAACTAACATGCCAATTATAAAAGCAAATTTCCATGGTAACAAAAAATAAACATAATATTAGACCGTGGAACGGAAGCCAATATTCTTAATATTAAAATAATATAAGGTCATCTAAAGCGAGTTGACAAATCTAAAAAACTCTCTCTCAGAGGATTAGAGCTTGACTCTTTTCCGACTAAAGAAGCAATCATACTATCAATATTTGAAAACCCCACGGAATTTTTATTAGTCCCAGATAATTTTTGTATTCCGTACGATGTTGTACTTGGTGTAGGATATTTCTTTACTAATAAAACTACAATAAATTTCCAGACAAAAAGCATCCAAGTTAATAACCATATTTATAAATTCCAAGAGTCAAACGACTTAATATACGCAAGTGTTTGTTCAATTTACAACACTGGGAAGAGAATTGTTCTCCGAATAAAAAAAAACTCTATTTCAGAATAGGGAGAATATTTTTTGCTTGATACGGGATCCAAATGTAACCTGATTAAAGAACGTTTTATTCCACCAGGAAGTGAGATAAGCAAATCTCACATAGTTAACTTAAAAGGCATCCGGAAGGATCTACAAAGGACACTAGGAGTAACGAAAGTAAAATTATACGGAGTAACTACGGTATTTCACGGTGTTAGGAATAATTTTGATTCAGTCCATGGCGGTATTTTGGGTGCCCTATTCGTCCTTCGACGGTATAATCGAATACACTTTTATTTTCAATGGCAAATGCAAAATAGACTTAGCTAAAAAATCTGAAGCTAACGAATAGTAAGAATAACAACACCTTAATAATGAGGAATATAGAGTAGAATAGCATAAACAAAGATGTGTTCTTATTAGATATATAAAGTCCTATGTATGACGGATACACACAGTTCGCTATAAGCACTATCTCCGAAGTAAGTATAATTAAACGACGATTCGTGTCAGACGAAGATTTCGAAGAAACATTGAATCCGGTGATTATTGGAGATATTAGTGGTGAATCGTACAAAACTTTAATTTCTCAAATGAAAATTTTCGCAACACCAATCGATTTCTTAGTACTTTCAGATAACTTCCCAATAGAACAGAAAGACGTAGTAGGCTTTGATATCTTGAACAAAAATTAAGTTTTGCTTAATTTCAGTTTTAAATTTATAAGGATAGAACACCTGGTAGCACCTTTTCGGAAGCAAATTAATAACATAAACGCTTACTTGAACCGAAAGTTCCAAAACGACAGCCGTACTCGAGGAAAGGTGGAAATCAATGTATTGACTAAAAGACAACAATAGCTTTTAGATACTCAACCTCCACCCGAAAGCAACAGGAAGTCCGAAAAACGACCACGTGGTCGATCCAAAAAGGTAACCCCAAAAGATAAAGTTGACAATGATCCTCCGCTTATTTCTAATGAATTTAATAAGCCAGCTGATCGATACCTTCTCGGAAATAGAAAATCAATTGACTCTAGGAAGAAAGTGACTTTGATGAAGATGAAATCGAAGGTGAAGCTTAAATAAAGCCATTTCCATCCGCAAAAGCTCTAAGGCCAAGAGATAAAAGGGAAAAACATTCGAATGAAGAATCTGTAAAAAGTGGTATTGAAGAATTCTCCGACTATGATAAATATAATACCGCCATCACAATAAAATTGTGAAGAATAAAAATCCTTTGCATCTCAAGTCGAATAATGTTACATATTTTGTCATTAGTAATGGGGAAGCTTGCAACCAAAGAGCTCGCAAGTTAATAGAGTATAATAAACTAGACAATAAGCAGAAATTAGAAGTGAATGAGGTGACGAAAAGCAAAAAAGATATTACGATCAACACATAAATCCGAAAAACTTCAAACTCAGTGATTTCGTGTTTCTAAAATCAGGCCCTAAGCCGAATAAATTCGGGGATTATTACTCTGGTTCCTATAAAATTGTAGGTATATTAGATAGATTTAACGTAAAAATAGAAACGGATAATAAAATTGTTCACGCAAACCGACTTAGATATCGCATATTCATCAGCAAACAAAAGATTTTAAAAATAAAAATATAAATTTTAACTAATTAGAAAACACATAAAAATATTTTTTATAACAATGATTCTCTGCATATTAATGACATCGAGTACGACTGTGAATTCCAATCTCTGAATATCACGACCGTATCACTCATAGAAGTCACTGAGTGCGACGTTCCTAGCAATAAAGTGAATACAACTTGTGAATATATCCAATTGCTACAACTCAACAATTTTGAGGACACCCATGTAATCAAATGTAAAGTAAAGGCAGAGGGGACTGTCTATTATTGTGGAATGCACTCACATACGTCCGTAATTAGGGATGACGCAGACGAATGAATACCTTGTCGACATAAGCTGTTAACAATGTAATGAGTTATACTCTTTTTTCAACAACAACCATGTATTCCGGGATATAAGGATAAATCAAACTATAATAAGGCCAGCCGAATTTATCAAGTGCACTGAAAAATAATAGAGCTTGCACGAAAGCTTCATACTCAGACGCGTATAGCAGTTGGTTGAATGTAGTATTACAAGCCAAAGGGAGAATCACTATCCAGGACTTTAACAACGACCAAATCATTCTACGCAATGGCATTCGGTACTCTTTAAAAACGGAGCAATGTATCGATTCAAAAGGAGGATACACTTTCTGGCAACGAACAACGACCGATTTCTATCAAATAGGAAGATACAACGTCCTCTACTCCGGGATAGCGAACAAAATAGAAGGAGAAACTAAACACCCTCTATTTTATTTAGTTATCCAGGAAGTAACTTTTGCCTTAATGGCCTAAACGAAACAAGATGTGTGCCGGTACGAGATCGTGGGTACCAAATACCCAAAGCTCTTCATATACAATGTAAAAGAAAATATTTCCTTCGCAAAAAGGAATAAGAAAATGTCACTAAACAATCTGAATATGTTCGCGTACACAAATTCTAAACTTGTATTTCTTGAACGATGTATTAGAACCCAAATAAATAAACTGTGCAAGGATGTTTTAGTGCAAAGATGCAGGCATGAACGAGGGATTTTGAAAAATGCTCTCGCAAGAGCCGCACAATCCCCAGATCAATTTGTATACAATCATGTGAAAGGACCAGGATATATGGCATTAACTGCTGGAGAGGTGGTAAACGTAATAAAATGTGTAGAAGTGTATGTCATCGTGACCCTAGGCAATACTTGTTATTCGGAACTGAAGGTCGTACACAATAACCAAACCAAATTTTTGACCCCTAAAACTCACATTTTGAAAAATATGGGACCATAGTCAACTGTAATGGACTCTTGTCCACTTCTACTTTCATGAAAACTGGTATAAGTTCTTGCCCCGAGTAGTGGAGCAAAAGCTCCCACCATTTTCCGATTTAACATGGAAATACCAAGATATACCAACATTGGCTACTAGTGGAATTTATTCCGAAAACAATTTGCAAGATCTTTTAAATCGAATAATGTTCCAGATAAAACAAACAGCCGTAGTTAATGACGATATTCGGGAGATTCATGGAAAATCCGTCCAAGATAATAATAGATTGGTTACTAAATGATGACGTGCTCAAACGACTTATGAATAACACTTGGGACCGTATGCGGAAAAAATTTATGACCTTCGACACATTCAGCGCTCAAGTAATTGCAATATTACTTATCGTCCAAGGGATCAAGAAGTTGGTTGAAGTTTTCATCAGTCTTTACATAGTATCAATGGATGGTCTTACCACTTAATAGCCGCCATCTGGAATAGCTTAACTGCCTTTTTGTTATACCTAGGACCAAAAGAAACAACAACCCTTCCAGAAGAGGCAGACAAGTTCATAGAGAAGTCCAAAGAACAACCGGAAAAGGTAGTAATACAATCAAACCATCCTGAGAGATCTGAACATAACAAACCTGTACTACCACTCCAGATAGTATAACAGAAGGAATTCTTCGAATTTTTACTTAATTAACAGATAAATAATACCCTGCCTCCTTGTACTACGACCAACCCTTAGATAATAAGTGCGATCACTCTTCATCGTTACACTCCTCTAGTAATCGGTTAAGCGTGGGGGTGTGACGACAGAGGAGACATAACACATAAATAAAGAATAAAAGAAAAAAAAACGAAAGAAACAAATGTCTATAAGAAAGAGATTAAAATAAAATTCGGCCTTGACGATAAGAACGATGTAGAACATCTGTCTAATGTATTGAGATTATAAATCTCGGTTAGACACATGCAGTACGATGACTCCTATTAGAACGCAATCAGATCATGATAAATTTTCGACATGTTGAAATGGGGAAACTTATCAGAACTAAGAAATACGCGTTTAAGATTATTTTTCACCGAATCTTACTCGTGATCTGTGATAATCTCAGTAAACGAGGTGTATATAAAGGGTACAAATTGGTCATGGCATTAGTACTACCTGCACAAGAAGTACCCGCCACAACCATTTAGAAGCCAGGAAGCGAACAACTGTAAAGGAGTAAGTAAAAACTGCTACTGAGTCTGCCCTTGTGTGTTAGTCTCAGCTACCCGTAGAAATATTTAGCCACTTTTCCACAAGTGTTGGAAAAGAAGAGTGAATGTTGTGCTGCTAATGGGCCAGTACAATATAAAAGTTCACTAGGATTAGAAGCAACCGCGCTAACGTATTTGCACAAAAGATACTTATGCATCCCGACTAGGAAGGTGAAAGTCTTAGGCCGAAAAGCATAACTAAAATAGTGATCATCTCTCTACGTCACAATTACATGACCAGCGAAACGGCTTACGAGGGGACACGGCCTCAACGGATAGGATACTTAATACAAAAAGGAAAAACAGAGTTTATCAAGGAAAGCGTGGTAGACGCATAAACATTGATATCTTAAGGTACGCGTATTAAGTATAACGTATACATTTTCAATACATTTTTCGATGTTAGTTTTCTTTTAATAATAAACATATCAGATGGCATATTTTTCTAACAATATCATTTATACAATTACATTATTTCATAAGCTATCTAAAAAAAATGGATCTTATACGTGAAAAGTACTCAGTTGTTGATTATCTCATAATCTAATAAATCGATTATTATTAATTATTTAAAACATAAATTATTTAAAAAATATGTCAACAAAATCAGTCATTAAAAAAAATATTATATAATAAATGTAATGCGGAAAAGAAGTCTCTCATGACGATAAATCAATGAACAGTCCGTCAGTATTAACGACAAGAACTACAAGAGTGCTATTCTATTGGCAAAACAACTAAACTCTCTGGCGGATCAATTCTGACTGAGCCGTTAAGTGTGTTCTACCTCCCCCTTTCCTCTTCGCGCCGAAAATTCGCAGTGACCTCGGAATGTCGAGTGGCTAATCGGACTATAATATGGCCGACGGACTCCGGCCCACGGCCAGGAACTCCGTCACAACTATGAAGGGAACGCATATCGTGGAAAGAGCTATGTGTATACTGTCAATATGGATTTTGGATGTTCTTATATGAAATCTATTGATTGATGCTGATGGACTTCTAAAAAGGTTCTATGTTGCGTCTGTTGGCTGGTGCCACGATAATCTGCAGCTCTGGTTCATGTTGTTCGTTTGTTATTGGTGTGGTGAATGAGAGACGAGGTATGTTAACCTGTTACGACGCCGGTAAGGAAACAAAGGAAATCAAGTGTAAGAGTGGCGGAGAAATAAATACAATAATAATGTTTCTTAACGCGCCGAAGCTTTATTCCATCATCAACAGAATTCTGTAATAATTATATCCATTAGAACAGCCAAATGACAATAACAGCATCGATGCGGTATAAAGAAAGGAGTTAACGATTAGCTTAATCAGCCAGCGATACGTACAATCAACGACGCTTTTGGACCAACAATATTACGTATAACGGGCATTGTTTGAAGGCCAAACGCCGCCTCACAAACTAAATAAGGCTATAGAAGAACACAGACAGAGTGTGTTATACATAAATATTATTCGATATTGTTTTATCAAAATATCTTTAGTATTATTTACTATTCAGTTATAACATAAACATAACAGTAAAGATATTTATAAAATTAACTAACTACTGGCTATGGTAATTATATTTACATCACCGAACGTTAAAAGAGACATTCTTCAATATCAATGTGACGTCCGCTGATTCTAAGCACGTGGTAGAAATAAAATTTAGTTTTTATCAGGTCCTAGACCTCTATCGTTTATGTCTATTTTCCGGCGTCACATGTTTACTGTGACTGTTTATAATTTCTGAGCGTGAGAAAAGTCTAAATAGAACCACTCGCTTATGAAAAGTCTCATGGAAAAACCATACCCTCCGATAAGCAAGTTAGTTTTCTCCGAAAACTAATAAAACGGACCCTCTTGATGATACGCCATGGCCCCGCACTAACGAAATTTCCCAGACGCATAGAGTCGTAAAAATTATCTTTCCAGCTGCGACTAAAATCACGCAACGCATATTGATGCAATATCTGCTAGACATTTGTATGAACTAATAATATTAATAATAGTCACTATTGTTTATCGACATTGTAAACCATCGTTACATTTGTAATAGCCATAAACTAAATCTCCTAAAGTCCATAGACAAAACAAGAAATTACGACTAAACAAGCCAACATTTGTTATAGTCTCGCTACTATTTTTATAATAAACTTAAGCCAATAGATTGTAAACAATAGATATCTCTCTCTCCTGTCAAATTCGCCCGTTAGAATTATTCAATTAATTAGTTAAACTATTAAATACAATTAATATTTTCTCCAAACGATACTGTACGCGACATGTCTTAAAAGAAGAATGTACCATTTTTCTATCCGCCCACGCCAAGGTTCTTCCAATTAAACTAACGAAGGAAATTATCTTTTCCCTCATTGGCCTAATCGGAAAAAGGCCCGCCTCAAAGGGACTCGGAAAACACTAAGAGTAGGGTAGCGCGACCAGGGCTATAAAATGGCCCGCGCGCAGTTGTACAGACAGTTCGAATCCAGCCTCAAAATTAAATCCAACTCTGACTTGTAAGAAAGAGAGATCATCTAAAAAGTAGTAAGTCAAACAATAAAATATCATACTTTGAACTCATTCTATTTCTTCTCTATCGCTTGTAGTAGCATAATTAGCTTTTCCATTGAATGTAGATCGGGTGCTTGTCAAACCGAGTACTATCTACATTCAAAATAATTCCTTCAAACCAAATCCTGGCTAAGGTCTCTCTGGCGTGCGCCTATTATAGTGCAGTACGAGAGAATCGCCTTACCATTCCTTTCATTCCATAACCTATCCCGAGTAGGATAAATTACGTAACTAGACAAATTGATTTCCCGGTTATTAGAGATAAAACTCTACGACAAAAAATACACTCTTTAATAAAACTAGTCTGTAATATCCATTGGACGTTACATTAAAAATGTCAAGAATATGGGTATATAAAAAATTACTTTTTTAAAAGTCCCATACATGTTAAATGTGCAGAAAATAACCTATCAAAAGAAAGATCATAAGAAGAAAGTAAAAGATGTAATATGTACTAATTGTCAAGGAAATCATATTGCAAGTTACATGGTTTGTTCAATCGATAATAATCGATAAACACAATTGGGACTTTATATTTCAATAACTAAATACATAGATTGCATATTTATTATTAAATAGATATAAATTTCCAATCTTATTCAAAGTATATTTAAGAGTAATGAATAAATCCTGACTATTGCAGCTTTCTTGGATATTCTATATTTTAAAGTTAGTGACCAAAATGGAGAAGAAAAGATGTTGCATTTTATTCTACGGCACGCAATTGATAATATCATCTGTTTATCTTTATTTAGTTTTATCTCCCTCTTAACAGTCCTACAGACGTTATAGCATAGACTATTGATCCATCTTCGTATATATATATATATATAAAGTAAAATTGAATTATGTTAATATCAATAGATATGCTTGATTAAATAAATATGATCTGCTTCTTTTGTATAATAATTGCAGTATTACGGATAAGGGTGAAAGAAATATGACTAGATGAGATAAAACAGGTAATACGCGATACACATTATTAGTACTTAATCTATATAAAAGAATTACACTAGCGGGGTTCTGCATGAGCCACGATAAACATGGATACCGGGATTTTATGTTAGAATTGATATTACTCTCCTCGTTGTTTGTTGCATGGATGATACGCAAACTACATTTAATCTTTCCGCCAATAACAATAGCATAGTTAAAATATATGGCCTTATTACGTTCGAACTGGATTTCAGACTAAAGTGTATGTTTCTCTGGGAATTAATTATTCTTGATATCAACTTGTCTATTAATGACCCGAATTTTCAGTTTATGGTAATAAATTATTGATAGATGGAACTACTCGACTTAACGTAAAAGGAAATCTGAAAAGCATTTTTAAAGCAGTGTTAGTAAGATTAATAATTCGTCTCAATGTACTTCCTTAATTTTCTGATATAACACGTTCGTCTGGTTTACCGAGAGAAGTCAAACATACAATAGTACATGATATAAATTACGTCTGACCCTCCAGTATCTTATCATTTTCAACGACGAAGCCCTGAAAAATTGAAAATTGTAAAAAAAGAAGTTTCTGAAATATTTTTAAATTGTATTTCCCAAATTTTTGAAACCCTTCGGTCGTGTCTATTGTATTTAGCTCGTAATAATGATATTGACTGTCTGGAGATTTTAGAGCATTGATCACTAGCATAATTCTAGATTGATATCCAGTACGTCATATTCGTGATTTAATGGCTCATTGTACAGTTGCACTATATTTCTTACAATCGATTTAGTAGGCGCTTATTCGAAAATTCCAGTCAATCCTCATCATATTTGTACTCGTTTTTGGCTTTTCGAATTATTACATTTCGGTTTACTATATTTGGTCTTCGAAATGCTGGTCATTTATTGATGAAATCATTCGAGGTTAAGATATTTGATTCCTATACATTTACTATTTATTTATTTTGTCTCATTCATCTGAAAACCTTGAAAATCATCTACGAATATTATTTAAACATTTTTCAAGTTATGGTTACGTCGTAAATTCTGAAAAATATGTTTTCGAAAAATCTAAAGTTGAATATTTTGGTTATATGGTATCTAATGTAGGACTAAAGTCACTGCAAAAAATGATTCAAACATTATAAGATTTTTCGATACCAAAAACTGCTCAAAATTTATGTCATTTTCTTGAAATGATTGATTTCTAAAGAGAATCTATTACACATGCATCAGCATTTGAGGCAGCTTTACTCGATACACTAAGTCAACGGTAAACTAAGGATTCTCAGATATTACTGTGTGAGTCGACATTAAAAAAAGCCTTTGAGAATATAAAGATTGCTTAAAATATGCTACTCTTTTAACACATCCTTGTCATTGATTACTTCTTGGCCTATTGACTGATGCTTCAAATAAATCAGTTGAAGCCTGATTATAGCAATTTATAAATGAATCTTGTAAACTTTTGATATTTTTCTCAATAAAAATATCTACAATCAATCAATATATTCAAGACGCCATATTTTTAAAGCTATTTATTTCCAAAACAATGACACATACATTTTGATTAGCACGCGTATACCCAAAACAAATCAGTTCATCCAATAAAATGTTTAACTATATTTAGAAAGACATGTGACCAAGATATGTAGATATAGCTTTAAAGAAAAAGGTATTTAAATATGTTATTTTCTCCTAATTTAGAAGGCCAAAATGAAAATAAACATACAAATTATGTAAATACAAATATTTGATCTAATTTCAAAATACATTTTCATTTATTTTTATATAGTTTATTTAATCTGAAATTTTACTTAATTATTAAATATTAATAAATTTTGACGTCCGTTTAGTAACGACATAGATATTCGGATTGTCTTTACAAAAATTCTTTGTATCTTATGAACACCTTTTAGTCTAAGATTTTCGTTGTACTAATAGGAGGTGTCTTAGGTGCTTAGTAAAGAGTATTCTTACATTTGAGGAATTCTAGTGCTATATGGTCATTTTATGTCACTGACGTCTACGCACTAACGGTGTCAATCTTGTCGTCACTTACTAAATTTTAGTAGCAAAGGTATTATTACTAAGGGGTAGAGTAAACTAACTCTAAAGGATAGCCCAGGTAACCAGGAATAGTGAATGGTCAGGTGTACGAACAAACAACGAAATCTTTTATATTAAATTTTACTACTTACAATTTTTCTCGAATTCCTTCTGGCTTTACTTTAAGGCTTCCTATCGCCTCACTTGATAACACACTTACATAAAATAATAAATCCTCAAAATAAGATTGCAATGATTTAAATAATTATAAACCAATTAACAAGTGTGTTATGAGCGATAGCTTTTAGCCAAAATTATCGATTTATTGCATATAAAACTTGTGTTTATTATTTAAATATTGGTTTGTAACTGATTTATTAAAGCCTAATTGAGTGTCTTTACAACCATGTAATTAAAATGTCATTATATTTAATTGTTAATATAACTAAGAAATTAAAGTTAATTTATTGATATAAGAAAAATTAAAGATTATTTCTATAATTAATTTCTCAAGATTAAACTGTATTTTATCTTCACATTTAAATAAAATTTTATAAAAAATGAAACAATTTAGAAAGAGTTATCATGATCTAAAGCAACTTTGTATCTATCTTATATGTATTAGAACGAGAGGACAATAGTCCTTCTCGATCTTTCTTGGCTAAATTTCAGTAGATAATAACCCGTTTTGGCCGGCTAAATCAAACGTTCAAGAGTTGTGACATAAAGCGGTTATCAATCTATAGTCTGGAATAAATAAAAATTATTTAAAATTGGACGTAGACTTTATATATACTTCCAACTCTCACAGAAATAATGCTAATATTCTACTCGTGGACCTTTTCCTTAGGAGAAAAAAAGTAACACTGATTATTTAATCCAACTTTCTCTAATTGCTCTAATTCCACTTTTGAGTTCATTCCTCAAAAGTTAAAGGAAAACTCGCAGTCATTCGATCCATATAAAATAATTCTATAGTTCCACTCTTAAAGCCTATTCTTTTGAACTGCCTAAAGGTAATAAGGAGCATCTTTTTACTTATTCAAACATTCCTACCTTCATTTATAAACTTACATTTAGAGAAATAATTTTTAACAGACACGCAATACATAAACGATATAGTACAGCAGTCGCGAAGCACATTAGGAGTCTCGAATATTTAAAGTAAAGCGGGAGAAAAGAATAACAACTGAAGATCTTATTCGTTTTAACATTTACGACAAATTTATACGTATTGTGACGTTGGGACGCACGCGTTCCTCATGGGCATACTTTTTGGTTTAGAACTTTCGATCTCTTAATCGGGACGGATGCTTATCCATCACTTATCAAGAGAAAAACTTTCATATCGTGTGACCATATCCTAGCAGTGTTCTCACGTAGTCTTCCTAATATAATTCTAATAATTTAGAATTATTCCTAATATAATTCTAATAATTTAGAATTATTCCTAATATAATTCTAATAATTTAGAATTATTCCTAATATAATTCTAATAATTTAGAATTATTCCTAATATAATTCTAATAATTTAGAATTATTCCTAATATAATTCTAATAATTTTATTTTTTTATATTTGGTTATAAGTCATTATTACTTTTTAGATGATACTACTTAATTTTATAGAGTGGTTCAATTACAGGTTTCACTCAAAATTATCTTTCGTCTGTAGCTACTTACTATCTGATTATACAATACAATACCATTAAATTGGTTAAGGGAGAGAGAGAATCGCACGGATACGATCGCTGGATGTTCCATTTGAGGTTATATCAACTTCAATTTTATGGAAGTGACTTATTTTCGTGATGGCACCTATAAGGTACACTGGGAGAAAAGGAAAATGGGAGCAGCATGCACTAGACCACGAATACTATCAAGTCGTTGACAGTATAGGCACCTCATAGGCGCCATCATGAAGTTATGATATATATATATATACACCAAATAAATAGAATTTTTCTAAAATTCTGTATAAAAATGTATAGAAAAGGTATAAAATTCTGTAATAAACCAGTTTTTTCAGTAAATATAATTATTGATTAGTTTTAATTGTATACTGAATAAAGAATACTTTGTTGTCCCCATATACATTTTTTCAACACATGTAAAATCTTTAGAGCAGCTCAAATTATCCACAGTAAGGTGAAGAATAGTTTCTTATACCTTTTTTATTAATTAGAATTTCCCAACATATTCTCATGGGATCATTGAAAAAACAAATACCTAAAACTATGGGAAGTTATGTATTTACCATCTTCGTCGACCTCGGCAATAATCTCGTTCAATGTTGCTTCACTAAGTTCGTATCCAAGCATGCTCAGAATAGTTCCTACCATGTCAGTGCCTATGCAACCTTTTTTTTCGTGATCAAATGCATCAAAAGCTTTTTTTAGAACTGTAAAAAATAAGATATTATAATTAATATGAGCTGGAGTACACAATGCAAAATAGATAAAGAATGTAGTATTTTCTATATTAATAATACATGACGTACTAAAAAATAAGAGTTTATACTTTTTTGAAGAATTATTAATAATGTAACATCACATCAAAAAAATATGTAGTTTCTTTTTGACCCGACGTTACACCCCAATTCTAAAACGAATGCTAAAGGGGTGTAACGATAAATAGTGAGCGTACTTGTTAAAATTTTAACAACATTTATAGTGGTTATAGTTGTAGGCAGTTCAGAGTACACATAAAATTATAAAAATGACTGGAATAAAAAAATACGGAAGTAAATCTAATCTATTTGTTAAAAATTCATAGGATAGTTTTGGTAGACATTCTGATTGGAATGAAGTAGTATTGATCGATCTAGGTGTTTTTTTTAAGTTCTATTGCGTGAGTTTGCACCATTTTAGCATTGGCGCAGAACCTTTCGTTTTTAGATATACTTCATTTTATGATTAAATAAGCCCTTTGAGCTTAACGTGTAACAGGAATGATGTCGAACTGTTCCAGATGGCTGTGAACAAGTAGTAATACCATCCATAGATACTATATACCGCTACTCCATTAATGAAAACTTCGAATAGTTTTATTCAGGATTTGGAAAATGATTGTAATGACTAATACTCCAGCGCTAAAAGTTCCAAATGTCAAAAAGTTCGTCCACATGTAATTCGAGTTATTTGTCATTACGTTTTCATTAAACAGGCTTTCAATTATACCTTCACTATCATTAATCATTATGACCATAATTTCGTCAATGACATCGTTCATAATAGCAGGTTGTTCCATAGGAAACAATGCGATCTAGGAGTATATCTTAATATTTCTATAATAGCTCAAAGAATAGTTTTAGGATATCAGTATTCTTCCTAATCTCTCTTATCATTCTTTTTACCAAATAATGTTGAAATTATTTTGTCCTTTTTACTTACTATTTTAGGCTGACTGAATAATATAGGCTTAGGTAGGTCATTCATTAAATTAAGGCTTCTTTGTAGTTGTATATACATATCGCGGTCGGCTGGATTTTTACTTCCGAATAACTGATTACTGTTGCTTACATAATCTACAGTAAAACTTAACTCTAGCTTTGCGTTGTCATAACTGAGATCTATTTGGAATTCATTAACAAAATGAATTGGGAACTTTCTTATGTTGATGTCTTGAAGATTTCGTGATTTCGCAATCGATAAAACTAGTCGTATTAACTGTTGAAAGCATTTAAGAGAACAAGGTAGTGATATCTCAAGACTAGATAATTAAAATCGTACATTGAATGTGCGAAATTTCGATTATATCTTGAGAGTTATTTATTTATAGTCGCTACCGATTATAGTGAGTAGATGTGAATTCTGAATAAGAGGGACAATAATATATCTTGTGGAATAGGAGCTAGAGATTTATTAAGAGTTGTGAAATCATACAGATGAAGGGAACATTGCATTATGTTCTCTATGCTTTTTTCCCTCATTTGTAACGTTTACGAATACCAAGTATGAAATAAAAAATTTATGTATTAATTATAGTATGTCTCAGAACTTTTAAAATTTTTCCTGGTTTTCATAAGCCGTTTTAAGCCTGTTACTCAAACGTGTGAAAAAGTTGATTCTGTGTTGTTCGAAAGTATATGTCATATCATTTTCTGGTAAACAATTATGTCGAGGAAATAGTGCTAAACTACTAAAAAATCATATTTTTCCTCCTTTATTACCGTTTGAAATATGTACAAGAGTTAGTACATCTAGTATCTAAAAAAAGAAAAAGGTAGATAATAGTTGGTTTTGGTAGTTTTGTACGTTATGTAGAATGCTGCAATTTCATCTTTAATTGTTCGTATATTTAACTGCTTGTTTATGATATAATTGTTCATGAACCAGGACGCATTCATTATATCTCTTAAAACTAATGATAGAAACTGTCCAGAATATCTATGTTCGAGTTAGAAGCCTTTCCTCATAGTTGGGTACAGTATGCTCAGTCTAATTTCAGTATCAATTTGTACACAAGAAGTTTGTATTTTAGTTTCAATTGAAATTTGTTTCCTATTAACCAATACATTTTTCTGAATTAGAGATTTAGTTGTTTTTTTTTATTTAAATGTGCTCCCAGGTATTTTTCATGATTAACTTGAAGGATGGTCTGACGATTTAAATCGAATATCTGTTTTGAGGCTGAAGGTTCGCTCGCTCGCTGGCTTCCAAAGTGGCTTGTGGCAGGTACTACTTGCGTAGGTAGTACTACTGACTCCAAGACCAATTTGTAGCCTTTATATACACCCCGCGAACTATGGTTATCATAGATCACGAGTAAGATTCGGCGGAAAATAATCCTAAGCGCGTGCTTCTTCGTTCTGATAAGTTTTCCCATTTCGTCATGTGGAAAATTTATCGTACGATTTTCTTATGTTTACTTTATGACTGCTTACCGTGTAGAGAGAGTTACCTGTACAATACACATGTTTGATTTTGAGAGATACTACGCGAAGCTTATCATAATTAGATCGCGTTCTAACCGGGGTCATTGTCTTACATGTGTTTAGTCGAGATTTCTAATCTCAACACGTTAAATAGGTGTTCTACATTTTTCTTATCAAGGTTTTAATAGATATATAATAATTTTTTTTTCCTTTTATTCTTTTTTTGTGTTATGTCTCTTCTGTCGTCACAATACCATAGCTGAAAGCCATATGTAGATTATTAGTAGATATAAGACCCCACCTAGTATACTTCCTCGAGGAACAACTGCTTTAATGACATATTCCTCTGATATTGCATTGTTGATTTGAATTCTAAAAGATCGTTTCGTTAACTACAATTTCAAGAGTTTAAAAAGTTTCGTTGAGAAGAACCTTTTTATTTTACGTAATAACTCTATGTGCCAAACTTTTTCGAAGGCCTGTTGGATGTCAAGAAAAACAGCAGTACAGAAGCATTTCTCTTCCACCGCTTTTTTAATTTGAACGAGTAGATAGTCAACCTGCTCTATTATAACGCGTTAACTTTTGAATTCGAATCGGTAATTGGGGGTAAAGTTTTTTCTTCTATTACTGGCGTTATTCCTGCTAGAAAAATATTTTGAAATATTTTTAAAATTATTGTTACGAGGCTTATGATTCTATAAAATATTACTCTCACTGTGTTTGTCATATTTGGGAAATGAGTCTTTGCCATATTTATAAATTAGTGTTATTTAAGCCGATAATTGTGGTGGGTAACATTTTAGACGTTCTATCTATTATATTAAATGTTCTCAATACGTTTCTATTCATTGTGTTTTTGAAAATATTAACTACTTCTGAATGTTTTGCTGATTTTATCATTAAAAAGTTTGTTATTATCAGACTGACATTTTAGACATTTAATTTATTCCTTTTCTGCTATGAAAGGAATAAATTTCAGTATTTACATTACTGAGGTGTTTCATAAGGCTTTGATTTTCCTTCGTTGGTTCGACCCAATTTCTAGAAGAGTAAAATTATTGCTGCGCATTGACTTTTATAGCTGTTTACCTATTAGTGTGTACACAAGGATATGTGTTAATAATCTTTGGAATAATCCAGTTTTATGTTATGCGCGTATCTGTTTTGTTAATACATCTTTTTCCTGCTTGTACAGAATTGTTTATTTCAATATTTTACATGAGGATTTTGATGAACTCTGGTTTAACTATCTGATAGTCTCGTCACATAATATATAAAAAATCATTTGTTTTTCAATGACATTAAATTTATAACTTATATGTAGTTTTTGAACTAAGAAATTCATGGAATCATTCATATATTAAACGAAACAGACCTGATCCTTCGGTGAAGTGAACAGATCAAGGAAACTATTTTTAATTACGCTATAATTTTGTAATTTTAATGAATAACTACATGAAAATTCGTTTTATATAGGCGACTATCAGTATTTATAGTCGGCAACTGATTATTAAAGCTTAAAAATATATGTTGATTCGATAATATCTAGTGACATACATTAGTTTTTATGTTAATTGAGTTATCCAATATTTCTGTATTACTTAGTGCTTGTAGCATTATCCTATCGTGGTTTTGCCTATGCTAGTCCCCTGTTTGAAGTCTAATATTGCAACTATTTTGGTTTATTTTATACTTTTGTACAATAGAATTTAAAATCACTATACAGAAATACTTTAGGTTGATTTAGCATTTTGAAATCAGCACGTTTTTATGTGTGTTATTATTTATTCTTCAACGTAGTCGCACACTAGTGATTTAAAATTCTAATAGTACTTTTACTGTTTTTGTTAATTCTTAGCACATTGGGTATTGAATTCTCTTTCAATATTTATAGTTACTTCGTTGAGATTTGTGCGTCATTGATTTCTCTCGCATATATTAGTGTACAAAACACTCGTAATAATTACTGAAAAAAATATTTCTAAACGGTAGAATAATAAACAAGAGCTTGTGAAAAGACCACATGCATTCACAGCTGACGCTATTGTCTACTTAAGGCACTGGATCTCTCATTCGTGTACGTCATAACTTATCTGAATTGGAACACTGAGACTAGAGCATAGAGATAACACATGAACTATACAGCATAATGGGT
This sequence comes from Chouioia cunea, assembly GCA_030064505.1. Classification (NCBI taxonomy): domain Eukaryota; kingdom Metazoa; phylum Arthropoda; class Insecta; order Hymenoptera; family Eulophidae; genus Chouioia; species Chouioia cunea. Next base: position 20,644,305 of record JAOPFQ010000001.1, read on the forward strand.
AGAAATAATGAAAATTTACAGTGTAAGAGAAATATTTTACTTTTATTTTTTATATAATCTCATTATATATATATATATATTAATTTTTCATTCACTTGAAGAACATGAAAAGCATCAGCACATATTATTCGAATGTTTTTCGACTCATGGAATCGCCATAAATTTTAGAAAATATACTTTGACAGAACTTGAAATAAAATTTTTTGGTTATATTGATCTGCTGTAGAGTGAAACCCAGCTTAAAAATAATTTCAAGCATTATAAGATTTTCCATGATCAAAAACTGCTCAAGGCTTATGTCGCTATCTTTAAATTATTGATTTTTACAGAAGATTTATCCCATATGAATCAGAATTTGAAGTACTTCTTTTTTATAAGAGTAAGTTCATTCCAAATGGAGGGTTATTTTGCTAGTGAAGTATTAAATAGCTTACAGTTTAAGAATTCTTAAGAAGCAATATGAGATCTGAAGTTAGAAGTAGCTTTTTAAGAAGATACAATTTGTCTACAATTTACTATTCTTTTACCTTAAAATGGCTATGAGACGCCTCTTAATTTGTTTTCTAATCCTTCTAATAAATCAACTTGATATTGTTTAAAACAATTTGTGAATAAATGCCTCTTTATTACAAGGAACTAAGTATTTCACAATAAAATAACGATAAACTTAAACAACATTGTTAAAATACTTACTTCTTAATATCAAGAATTTTTCTAATTCTTGAAATTACAGTAAATATTATCTGCAATGTTTCTATAGGAAGTTCAAACACAATAGTTTTGAACAATTCCACGGTTTGAGTTATTTTGACATTAATGTTACATCAAAGTTGATCAGTAAACAATTTGTTTGGACCTCGATAAAAAATCTTGTGAACGGACTCATAATTATTTATAATATCAAGAAAGTTTCCTTGACAATTTTCAAAACTCCTTCATAAATATTTTGGCATCTGCAATTTCATACCAATGGCCCACAAGAAATGCATCTATAATAAAGGAATTGAGATAAATAAAGATGACAAATACAATTAATGTACCGAATCTTTATTTTTTAAACAATACTGTCACCGAGAGTCTGTACGCTGCTCTCAGAATCGTTATCATTAGCTGAAACTCAACTCACAATTTCCTCCTTTATTATTCCCAACTCCTAATATTCAAATATCTTTTTTCTCTTCCTCTCTCTCTCTCTCTCTCTTTCTCTTTTACTTATTTAGTGAATTTTGTGGATGACAATGCACTGGTTGTAGTTGTAAATAATATCTTAGAGGTGAAATAGATAAGAAACTTTATAATAGAGGTCTATTTAGCTGAAAAATCATGGACTGACCTTAAAGATAGAGATAACAGGAACAGTACTAATCGGTTCTATGATAAAAGGTAGTATGCCACATTTATGGTTGAAGATACTTTAATGCGATTGACAAATGATATCAGATACTTAGGTATCTATACTTAGGTATCTCTATTATATGTGGACTGACGTTCAAAGAATATTTCTCAAATGCAAACTTCAAAGCGACAAGGCCGGTTTGAACGTTAGCATATGATATGATCAATATAAAGGGGTTGAAGCAGTTACGACGAATCTTTTTTCCGTAGTCATGATCAATTACAGGAAAATTGAAGGTAAACTAATTAACTGATAATTGAAACTATAGGGACCTGATGAGGTAACACTGCCCTTTGCAAAGTAATAATTAATTATGCTTTCCACGGGATGAATATAAACTTGAATACTTAGAGGTCTCCTTTATCAATGCGACTCCTACTTCTGTGAATCAAGCAAAGTTGTCTGAAAGAGTTTTTCACCCCATCATGGAAGAAAATATATACACTCTCTTTTCATCAATGGAATATATTCATTCAGAAAATAATTTCATAATACTCACGTGCTATTTGGTCTTTAGCGAGATCGTCCTGAAAAATAAAAATTTATTATGTAAATATAAATACATAAGTATGTAATTACGTAGTTGTACAGAGTATGCTTTAGACGGCCTGTATTCCACAAATGGGCTAATATTCGTTATGGTAATAAATATTATTACAATATGTTTCGAAATACAGAGCTAACCAATTTAATTTACTTGACAATGTATAGCATATACATAATTCTAATTTATAAAACGAAAACATGTAAAAGTACAATTTAATACTATGAGGAAAATACTATATTACTGTGATTACATAATAATTATGTAATGCAATTGTGGCGGAACTCCCGGTCGTTGGCCAGAACTCTTCTTGTCGACCCAAGAATATGTGTGTTGGTAAGGAAGTCAAAGACATTTCGTCTAAGGATGCGTGCTAAGCAGGTAGAGAGAGAAAGGAAGAGATGATATAAACAAGCGAGACTGGAGTTAAGTAAGAGAGCTAAGCGAGTAAGGTTATTGAAACTAAGATGATTAAATATGAATTGGTTAAGTTTGTTCGTGTTGGTATTTATCATTTTTTTGTAGTCAACGTGTGACGGAGCTCCTATCTGTTAGCCTGGCAACGGCCATTCAAATTTTGCACGTAACTATCGACGACAATTAAACTATGATATTCTTTGTTTTTATATAATTAATAAATGTTGTTTCTTTTTTTTAATTGCGGTTGTCGTTATTTGACGTCCTACCAACTCACCTTCCTTGATCTTTAAGGTTATTTATTATCTGGAGCACGTTAGACCGCATTGCGACTCCTACCTTCCTCTTTTTCCAAATTTTATTGCAGTCACTTGCGATTTTTTTTCTATAATTCAACGCGGCAGAGGCAGCCTTCCCTTATACTTAAGCTAAGTCCCCCCCCCCTTTAGCTAATGAATTCGCGTTGCAAACAAAAGCTCTCGTAAATACTCTTTGATGTTTCTGTCTTTCTCTCTCTCTCTCTCTGCGTCAGCATTTATATAAAAAAGATTTAAGCCGGAATCTTTTTCCTATTGTTGTTTCCCTTTTCTGTATTTAAATTCGTTTTTCTTTTACCTTCAAATAAAGCTTCGTTGCGTTTACTTAATCCGCGCGTAGTTATTTCACCTTGATTTTCATTCGATTTTCTCTTCTATTCAGCCATTACAGTTCATCAGCATGGCGACAGGATGAAGCTACGTGCCTCTTTCCCGCTGATTGTTTCGATTTATTTATATGTATATAATAATGAGGACCAGAACTACGATTGCTGTTAGAAGAACTACAGGCGAAACATAAATTAACACCTCCATTACAGAATAGTATAGCAAGGAAAACGAGGTTGATATTAATCAATTAAGGCCCATGCCAAACCTGGGTAAGATGATTAATATTATACAGGAAAATGAAAAGTTGATGAACGGAATCCTCTACTTGCCGTTTGTTTAAGATCGAAAATCGTTATGGAATTACTTTTGCATTTATTTGAATTTACTAGAAAAGATGATCTTCGTAAATACCATGTCTATTTTGACAATTCTTTTACCAGTCCGGATCTCATGGTTTATTTAGACAAATAGGATTATTAGCGACTGGAACCGTCAGACAAAACCTTGTCAAGGAAAAAAATGAAATGCACAAAAAGTTGAAAAGTATGAAAAAATTCAAAACTAAATTATATTACCCTTATGGATTCAAAACCCGTATCAATTCTTTCAATGAAATATGGCGATGAACTGAAAGTTAAAGAACAGAGATGGCACGAGTCTCCTAAACGGTCGATTCTTTTTCCTCGACCATTTTCTAAGTATAATTAAAACACGGGCGGGGTTGATCTGCATGATCAACATTGTAATGTATCGACTAATTTCACTATAATTTATAGTAAGCTCTACCCAAATTAGCCAAAGGGATCTAAAGACATTGTTCGAGAAGTTTGAAAATATTATCTTCATAAGTTTTCGATTACACGTCCTATCAGGCGAAAAAGGTGAAGTGATTGTTCATTACATGAATTCAAAATAAAACAAGGTAGGTACATAAAATGTGTAGTCTCTTCCTGTGCGTCAAAACCTCAGTTGTATTATGAGAAATGTTCTATACCTGTATGCAGAAATCACAAGGATGAACACGTAAACGAGTCTACCTAAAAATGTAATTGTCTTACAGAGGATCAATGTTTTTTAGTCATGTTATATAGACAAATTGAAGTCTGACCAAAAAATGTTATAAAAATTTGTCATATTTTTTCCCGTAGAATCGATTAACGCTGTCATTATTCAAAAATTATTAACTTTGAGTAATTTGTTTAAATAATTTTGTATAAACAATTGCAAATGGCGAAAAAGAAAACACAAGTTTTTTCTGATTTGCAATCATCGGTATAATTAGTTTGATGTCATCTTACCCAGGTTTAAACGAAAGTATGTCAAAATTTGTCAATGCATTTGATACAAATCATAATAAAGTTTATGATTATACTGAAATCCTGGCATAATCATTTTTTATATTAACCTTCCTATATTAAGAAGACAAGAAATACTATCTATAATGATTTATAAGGTTATAAAAAAAACTTGTAGGAAGTAAATCGATGAATAGATACTTTTTAATAGGGACTTTCTATATTATTTCAGATTTTAAAAAGAGTAAACGCAATTTTTTCAAAATATTATTAGACTATATAAAAACTGTTAAATATTATTACATGACAGAAAACAAATTACTTTTAGGGAAAATCGGAGCAAAGTCTTTTATATTTGACACATTGAATGCCTATACAGAGGCAGTCCCTTCTTAAAAGTTTGACGCTGAAATATTAATTAATTAAAAAGTTACAAATGATTAAAAAAAAGAATGTTATTTTCTTTTCAAATGTTATAACTCGAAAGCTATATATCAAATCTCTCGCACAGTAATATGTACAACTTTGTCTAGCTCTGAATCCTATAAAAGAAAAGTCAAAGTCCCAATACATCACACTAAACACCTTCAAGATCATCTTCGAACTAAACATCATCTTCCAGTTCATATTTTTTTTCTAGCTCATGATCATCACCTTTGAGCTCAACTTCTTCGACATCGTATAAAACAATCGACAATGTATAAAATAAATCCAAAATCTTACAATGAAGATCTGGAGAGTACCCCACAACAAAAACGATCTCCAACATCCAACTTATAAGAATTTGTATACTTTAAGTGATTTTATGTTTTATATTTTACTTTTATATTTTGAATACTTATTATAAAAAGTTAAATAATAAAGGAAATTAAAACAATTATTACTTTTTATACTTTTCATACATAATTTAAGTAATATAACAGATTAGAAAATTAATACACTTTAAATTATTTTACATTTATAAATACATTCAGTTATATATAAATCAGCTTCTTTAATATAACCGGTTATTCTATTTTTTTATTTTTTTTTACCGTATAGCATTGGATTCCTAGAGACTGAGTAATGGAAATCTGAAATTAATGTTTTGAACATATTTGCGTACTAGGAGAAGCTGAGAATCTTATCACTATCAAAGATGCAAGTGATGAGTTTATTACCACAAGATGGAAAAAGCAGTGTATTATCCCTTTACGATCATTGAAAAAGTATTGAGACAGTCACTAATTACTGTACCACAAAAATAGACTTTGCTTAATAATATTGGAAAAATTAAATGTATTCAATTACGATTAGATAATTTGAGAATTCATGGTGATAGTTTCAGCAATATTTTGGATAGTCATGTATAGTAGATTTATTTACATACTGCTTTTGAAAACTGTTTGAAAACCAGTATCATAGCCAACATTAAACATATTAACATCGATTCTTTTTTGAAAGATGCATGTATTTTATGCGTCAGACATGTTCGAAATAGTTTGAACAAAGATAATGCATGTAAAAGCAACGCAGTACTTTCATATAAATTTTGAAAGTATTCACCTGATGAACAACAGAAAAATTCTCAGAGGCAAAACACTTTACTGCTCCAAACATTAAATATATCTTTTCTTTTAAACAATGGTTTGAAAAAAACGTTATAACTTATTGAGAGATTTAAAAGAGTTTGAAAGTAATGAATCTAGATCGTCACTAGAATCCATTATTAATATTCAAATTAATATTAATAAATTCAACCTGATACGTAGTGGAAATTCGTACATATCTTTACCAAAATTTTTAATAAGTAAGCATGCATCTACCAATGTTGAAAACTATTATAACAAATAATCGTATAAAACTTTGTATAAAATTTCAATTAATCCATAGAGATCAGATAATTACTTGTTATATTACATCCATATTGAATTTAGTTGGGTTTTCATCCAGTCTCTTTCAATTAAATATCCAGATTTAAGAATTTAAATAGTATGATATTCATGAATACTTTTTTGATTAGAAGTTAAAAAAACAGTTCGAATTTATCATGCAAATAATAAAAAAATGTAATCATGTAAATCTTTTATTAATCGATGATAGTGGTTCTCTGAATCAGAATACTAATAGATACATTTCAAATTAATATCATTATGTTTACGTAAAAGATCTTGCAAAATTAGTCAAAAGCAGCTTATTATACAACAAAAATAAAATACATGTTTATGATTGATGTTTGTCCTACTACCCAAAATGAGAGAAGCTTCTATGTGATAAACAATGTAAACAGTTAAATAAGTGTAGCGTGCAAATACCAAAATTAGTTAAAGATGTAATCGAATTAAAAACTTATAGATTATAAATGAAGTAAATATTTATTGTCTATGGTAACTGTGAACAAATATTAAAAGAGACATTTACTACAGAGCAACATACAATTAAACATACATGTCAAAAAATGAAATATTCAGTAGAGGATACCACTTTAAATTAGTATTTTAAATGTAGCTATGATAGAAGTATATCAAGATCTAAATCATATGGAGGGTCATAGCTATCGAAATGCATTGCTGAAGAGTTAGAAAATTGATTCTTTTTGTAAAAAATATGTATGACAATCCAAAAACAATACATAATTTTTCAAGAAAGGAATTCGTTGAATTTCAAGCACTAAATACATGGCATATCTGTGAAAAACGTACCAATAATAAAATAAAATTCGTACTCATTGTCATTGATAAAAAATATCGAGGTGTAGCACATTGTAACGTTCGCTGCTATTAGACACGTAGTCGAAATTAAATTTAGATTTTATGAGATCATGGACCTCTATCGCTTATACCTACTTTCTAATGTCATCTGTTTACAATGACTGTTTAATAATTTCTGACCGTGAGAAAAGTCTAAACTGAAGCACTTCATTACGAAAGGCCTCACGGAAAAACCATACCCATCGATAAGCAAGTTAATTTCTCCGAAAACTCATAAAACGGACCCTCTTTATGATACGCCATAGTCCCACGCTAATGAAATTTCCCAGATGCGTAGAGTCGTAAAAACTATCTTTTCTACCAAAATCACGCAACGCATATTGATGTAAGATATCCGCTAGACGTTTGTATAAAACAACAATATTAATAATTGTAACTGCGGTTGTTTATTGTTTATCAACGTAAATTGTAAGCTACTTTTTATATTTGTAACAACCATAACCTGTCTCTTAGAACTTTTAAGACATAAACAAGAAACTAAAACCAAACAAATTAACATTTATCGTAGCGTCGATAATGTTTTTATAACAATATTAAGTCACCAAATTGCATACCATAGATATATCTCTCTCCTGTCGATTTGACTTGCTAAAACTATTTAATTAATTAGTTAAACAATTAATTTCAATTAACATTTTCTCGAAAACAATACTACGTGTGACATCTCTTAAGAGAAAAATATACCATTTTCTACCCGCCTACACTAAGGTTCCTTCAATTAAGCTAACGAAGGAAATCATCTGTTCCCTTATTGGCCTAATTGAAAATGTCCCACCTCAAAGAGGACCCTAAAAACCCTAAGAGTAAGGAAACGCGACGGGTGTTATAAAATGGCCCGCGCGCAATTGTACAGACAGTTCCAAAATTAAATCCAACTCAGACTTGTAAGAGAGAGAGAGAGAGAGAGAGAGGGATCATCTAAATAAGTAAGTCAAACAATAAATATTCTAATTTGAAGTTAGTCTCTTTTCTCTATTACTTTTTAGTAACATATTTAGATTTTCCAGCGAATGTAGATCGGGTGCTTGTCGAATCGAGTACTATCTACATTCAAAATAATTCCTTCAAACCAAATCCTGGCTAAGGTCTCTCTGGCGTGCGCCTATTATAGACCAGTACGAGAGAATCGCCTTAACATTCCCTCCAATCCACCACCTATCCTGAGTAGGATAATTCTTAAAAATAAACAGATTGATTTCTCGGTTATTAGAAGTAAAACTCTACGACCAAAAATACACTCTTAATTTAATTAGCTTTGTAATATCTTCCGGATGTTAAAACATTAAGATTGTAATCTGAACTATTAAAACTCGCAATTAATATAGTATATAGTTCTAGTCACAACAGTATAATGACTTATCAATATAATATAATATAACAATACATAAAAATATTGTGAATCTTTCAGAGACCCAATAAAATTATAATAATGCATAAGGGAATTTGAACAAATATTCAGAGAAAAAAATACATACGGCTTTAGGATTTGAAATAGAAAATTTATTTTGAATAGGAGTTACCAATTATTATTTTTTCAATCATTGAGTGGTATGTTTTTGTTCGATACAGGTGAAATTCGATTTTGAATTTAGCAAACTGAGTAGCTTGCGCATGCGCATCACGACCGTGTTATACATACATACACCTAGTTTCTCAATGATAATTTTTAGCTTTTTTTTTACAGTTTTTTTACAAAAATAGATGGTTTTTTGAATATTTAAAGATGGCTTATATTAAAATAGTGTGGATTCAATTCTTTAGGTAAGCTATAATTATGATTAACCCTATTTTTACCGAGAAATAGAAATTTTTCTTTAACATATATGACCTACGTATTTCCTTATTATATAAAGAATAATGAACATGAATTTGTATTTATACCAATATTATAATATGATTGACTGACGGATAAAATAAGTTCGGACGTTTGAATTTGCTTATCTCATGACGAATAAACGTACTATTAAGGTTTACAAATTTATATTTTGAATGAAGATTAGAAATTATTATTATAATTATAATATAAAAAAAAGTTAATGAAATGTACGTATATGTGGCATTATTTTAGCGCTATCATTGTTTACAATAATGAACATGAGCTTGAGATAATTAAAAATTATATTTGAAAATTCTATTTCTAAATGAATTTTTTTATATAATCTAATTTATATCGTAACGATAGAGAAGAATGTTGATTAATACAAGTATAGAAAAAAAAATGTGAGCATAACGCACGCTAAAGTATCACTAGTATCATAAAATTACAGTATTTTACCGTAATTCAAACTGATTTTACAAAGTGCACATTCCGACTAATACGATCAGCTCCACAGGAATAGGTAACCGATTTTCATAAAACTTGGTATAAATATTTCCTATATGGTAGTGAACTTTTATATAAATTTTTTTATTATTACTAAAGTAGCATTAAAAATTATAAGCGATATAAAAATTTTCAAAATGTTATTAACTTTTGTTTTAAATAAATTACTATATCTCAAAAAGTATTATTTTTATTTTCAAATTTCTTTTTCTATTGGATTCCTTGCTTATTTTTCTATAACAATCACCAATAGAATTTATAATAGCTTAATATCCCATTTTTGTACATGTAAGCCTGAAAAAAAATCAAAATTTGAGATGTTTTTGCAATGATATGAATCAAATTAAATACGAAAATAATTTCTATTGCGGTGAAATAAAGTAAATTTGGCATACGAGGTAAGCGTAAAAGATCGACGAGAAATATTATAATTAGATCCAAATTATGTTTGCTGTCTTTTTGTAAATCAAATTGATCTTTGTTATATCATAAAATGAATGTCATTCTTCTATTTAGTTAACTTGAAAATAATACTAGTATTTTTGAATGCAATTTTTTAATGGTGAACGATATTGTCTTAATTTATTGATGGATATTAGTAAAGTATTCACACATTTAAAATTTTCATGATTTACCATAATATAAAAATATGTGTCCTTAATAAGTTGCGGGAAATTCCAAGACATGAGACATGATAATATAACCACCGATCTTTCAGATACCCAGAGAATAAAATGTCCAATTTCAATATTTTTTCACTTAAAATAATTATTATTAATAATTCTTTTTCATCAACTTGGTTTTTCACTAATTAATTAAAAAATTTGCTTTCATAATATACCGTGATTTACAGATAAGATAATAGTAGAAAATATTTTTTTAAATGAAAATAACGACGTATCTAAATATTAATAAATAATTCTACAACTATCTATGATAGATTCTCAGAATTACCTTAACAAAATTATTTATGAGCTTAAATAATATAATCAACTCGCGTGATATACTATATAGTTAAATAGAAGTATAAGCCAAAATAAGCCTTATTTAAAATATAATATGTACGTAAATGAAAATTAACTTTTTTATATCTACTTGTACGTTGATTTTACGTTATAGAAGGTATGAGGAAGAAAGGAAAAGTGTATAGTTCTAGTTACAAGAGTACAATGACTTATCAATGTAAATAAAATATAATTTGAACTAACCATTTGTAAGATATTTTATTTCGTAGATGTCAACCCACAATCTTGAAATCGTTGCCTATATTTATTTTAATTAATATTAAATTATACAAATCTGTAAAAGAATTTCGTTAAATTCTCGGAGTGTTACACTTCGTTCTATATGTAAATCTTTAAATTGAAAGCAAATTTTAATTTCTGTGTACACAGAAATCGTAATTGAATGATATTCTAAAAACATATTCTTGTCATCGACTTATGAGAATCAATAATGTATTGATATAAATAGTTCGAAAAACGAGCTATAATTCTGACAACTATACAACTATTCAGATTATTTATTTTTCAATGACGGAAATAAGATCGATATTAATACTTTTCTTCATTTTACTAATGGAAATATTGAAAGAATCATGCACAATACTGTCATTTAAAATTATAGGATTTTTATGATGTATTGAAAATGTAAACATTAATTATTGAACTGGCATAGTACAGAATTGTGATGATAAATGGTTCATTTTGTAAAGTTTGCATATGATTTTATAAAGATATGATATTATATAATTTCGTGTTTTCACAACGCAATTCATGATCAACTCTGTCAACCTACGTTAAATTTTAATATGAATTACAATCGAATATGTAGGTTATATTTTTATATTGCTAAACATCGTATAACATTACAAAAGCATTCGTTTTCTGATTTAAAATCTGATTTTCATGTAAAAAAAAGTAAAATCGGTCAGGCCATTCCAGTAAAAAAGAATTAAACGATCTTATCAGCCAATTAAATCTTTCAAACATTTAACCATAATCATTAACTTCTTGACTTTAAGTAAAATTATCTGAAAAAAGAGGTAAAATAAGTTTTCGATGTTAAGAACAAATATGTAAACACTATTTGAAAAGAAAAGTTAACCAACACGAGACACGTAGCAGATGCGAAGCATAAATTATTAATAGGTTGACACTATATGTATTGGAAAACGTTTAATACAAGAAATGTTTGAATTTTATTTTATTTTTACAAATAATTAAATATTTAGAAAATTAAAATGAGAATAATATTTTATACGAATTGTTACAAACAATATACATTATGCGAGTTTGTGCTTATTTTTTATGCATTTAATAGTTTATTCAAAGATCACTCTCTTCTTCAGAATATATTTGTTCAATTTTTTCATCATCAGGAGTCAATTATTAAACTATACGTATTATAAATTACATGTATTATGCGTGGTACAATCCATATGCACTATTTCGTCATCGGAAAATTCTATAATCATAAAATTTGGCATTATATTATTATTAGGAGTAGTTTGATTGTGAAATTCTATAAAAGTGGCAAACGGTGTATGATAACTGAAATATAAAATAAATTGTTTCGATCGATTTTTAATCTATCTTGAAAATACTGCATCAAGACTAGTCCCATTTTTCGTTATACGTTCCTATTGTTTAACTATAAATGCAATCTTTTTCTAGAAAGTTTATTAACCCTATTGATTTGATTGATGCTAGGTTGATATTGAAATATTCCGTTAAGATTAATTGCGATTAGTATGAATTATCGCTAAATATCTTACATTATTTTTCATAGTAGGAATGTAGCTCTTTATATAAAAATATGTTTTGATTGAGTGAAATGTAAAAAACATGCTTTTTTGCTGTATTCGTGGTTATGTACCGTTGCGAATAAATTTTTTTCTAAAAACCGATAGCGCCTTCTTCAAGCAGTACTCTTACCCTTCAACACGGTGTCTCCAAATTTTAAATATAATTTTTTTAGTGAGATATCGATGATTGAAATGAGTTACTTTTCCAATTTCAATACTGCATTTGAATGTATCTAATTTTTCAAATGACCCGATAAACAATAGCTATGGTTTTTTTAAGTTGTATCAGGCAAATTAAATGGGAAACTACTTCAGAATCTTAAATTTTCCTAACCTAAAAATGCATGTAAGGCCTAAATTGGATATTGTCAAAAATTTCTGATTTGATTGAATTTCATCTAAAAACGAAGAGAGTGCTTCACAATGAGTTTCAATTTCGTAAAATCTGACTTCATCGATTCCTCAAATATATAAATAAGTAAAAATGTAAAGAAAATTTCCTGCAAATCACATAAAATATTAAATGTTTGGTCGGTCTGCCATATTGGAAAAGCGACGTCAAAAATTTTCGGATAGCATATTAAGGTGACGATCGAATTCACGTACTCATTGCGTGACTGAACGGGTTAACGAATTTGGGATTCAGGGATCTGGGAATATACACTCGACGGTTATAGGGTTCAGGGATTAAGGAATTTCTTCATATTCTCATATACATAGATGTTTGTCTCTTCAAAAATGTCTCTCAAAATTCAGTTTAGTCTTTATTTGCATTTTGAGGTTAGGGAAATTTGATATTCTGGAGTAGTTTCGCATTTAATTTGGATGATACAACTTAAAAAAAACCATAGATATTGTATATCGGTTCATTTGAAAAATTGGATACATTCAAATGCAGTATTGAAATTGGAAAAGTAACTCATTTCAATCATCGATATCTCACTAAAAAAATTATATTTAAAATTTGGAGACACCGTGTTGAAGGGTAAGAGTACTGCTTGAAGAAGGCGCTATCGGTTTTTAGAAAAAAAATTTATTCGCAATGGTACATAACCTCTAATATAGCAAAACAGCGTGTTTTTGCACTTTTAGGTTAGAATATCTCAAAAACCTGACGTATAGTGTTAATTCTGGAGTCGGATTCGGATGTAACGCACCAAAATCTTTCGGGTCCATAATGTCCTGTTTCTGGACGAGGACTTTCGTTAAATTTTGTCGGCCTGTGTTATTGTTCTCTTATTGTCCATGGCAAATTGGTCAAATATAGGTCACCAACTGATGTTGAACTGAAGACATATTTTATAATGTTTCTCAATGTTACCTTCATGTTATGCTTATTAAAGCGTGAAAAATATTTATTTTGTAATAAGTTTTTAAATTCTTCTAACAGAGATGTGAATATTGCAACAAATCATCAAAATGTTATATCCTTCTTCGATAAACTTCTCCTTCATTTAACGTATGAATAGTTGTATAATTTTCGATATATGTGTCTGTTTAAATTTTCGTATCCGTAATAATGGTGTTGCATAAAGTCGGTTTTATTGTATTACCAGTTTTTCGCGGTATATCCCATACATTTTTTATCTTATTAAAACATATACGATTAATATATGAAATATATTAATAGACACTTTCAAGAAATATGTCATTGAAATATTTAGAAATATTTATGAAAAATTTGAAAAATATTATATGTTTTGTTAAACAGCTGTGTCTAATTATTATTTGAAGCCTATTCATGCATTTTGACGATGTAGACTTCCGTTTGAGTCACATGTAAACTCTATGAAGCGGCATCGTTCAAATGCTACCGAATCGTACATACAACAGTCATGCAACCACTGATTAGGTATATCAATAGTATGTTCTACATTGCCGTATGTTTTCATTCAAATGTACTGTGTATTTTTATATATGTGTTTATTTATTGATACCATATCTTCTATCGTTATCAATGTATCATATTACGTTTTAAATTTATTACTACATACGTTATTTAGAGTATGGTTTTAGTTTTTTATACGGAACATTATCTTTTCTTTTTCTTTTTCATCTACCATAACAATAGTACCTTCCCTAAAATTGGTTTAATTATATATGACCCCGTATAAATGTCAAAAATATATGAATTTTTTCTTCTTGGTCATTTGATACATTTAATGTTTTTATAATTATTTGGTCTTTTCAATGTACGTTATACGATTTCAAACCTTATTTATTTTGTTTACGCTATTCTTTAATTTAATGTTCATTTTTCATGCTTCTGTATATTTTAAAGAAGAAAACTACAATGCCTGTAAAAGATTTGAATTTAAATTTATGAACTTAATAGCGGGTAAGTATCTACAATTTTCATACGGTAATTAGAAGAGCATGATATTTAGAGCCTCTTACAGATAATAGTACACATTTGGACTTCGTAATAATGGAAGTATGCTTATTACTAATAATTCACCTATTACATGAAAAAAATCGAAGTGAACGGAAAAGAATAAGCAAAAACGAATTTGATGAAACTGTTCTTTATTAAGGAACACAAAATTATATTGATTGAAATTAATGATAGAGAAAACTATTTGAAACTATTAACGAAGTCCATCGGCCATTTTGTCGTCAGATTAACTACTCGTTGTCGCGACGGTAATGATCTCGGAAAATTCGCTCAGAATTTTCGGTTAAGCGAAGGGGAGAGATAAGGCGTGCTTATTGACTCAGTAAAAATTCAGCTGTTGGTGCGAGGAGTTTTCGTTTTGAGTTGTTTTGGTTTGTGAAACTACGGAGATAGTAAATTGTTTTTTATTGGAATTGCGATTTCTCCTCAGCCAGTGAATACCTTTACTATTCTCTCCTTCACCCTTCGGGCGTCGTTACATTTATTTAATGTTATTAGGCGTCACTCGAATGTCCAGGCTGTACAGCCGGAGCCTGGCGACGTCCGTTTAAACGTAACCGTCACCGTATTTGACTTTTGTTTGTTAGTTTTGAGTTTTCTTGTCTTATCTTTTTTTGTTATTATTAGTTAATTTTCTTCCTGTTCGTTTCATTGTCATGGTTATTGTATTTTTTATTTATAATAAATAATTAGATTGCGCTTAATTCTTGTCACTTTTTAGCTACTTCATCAAATTATCTCCTTGTTACTTATCAAGATTACAGCCCCCTTGCACGCATACGGGCGTATTACGTCTCCTACCTTCCCCTTTTAGATAATTTTTTTTTCAACGCAACCGGTGGAGCCTTCCCTTATGACGAAAGGTAAAATCGTTATAGTATCTGTACTTACTATAATATCTGCCAGCTGGCCAAGGTAATGGTGAGCCTATACCAATACAGGTATAAAGGCGTGCCGACATCTGAGTAAGGTAAAGGTGGGTCTTCACCAACCCAGAAACACAGGCCCTTTTTATGAGCACCAGTGGTGGTTGCTGACTTTGCCGATAGTGGCGCTGGGGGAGGGGGGGGTACAACCGACCCGTATCCATTATTGGATCGCTAGAGGGTCGCTTCAATATTTGGTCACGTCACGTCACGTATTTGGGTCACGTCAAAGACGTGGTTAATGACCATCATTACGGCCATTGGTTTTGCCACGACTTCCGCGAAAAGGGCGCAAGTGACGACGACCAATTTAACTCCTAGGCCTTTCTACATCGTGGGGGTTAGCTCGTGACGGGTTTTTGACGACTCTGTCAGTGTAAAAATATTATTTTCTGGATTTTTCAGGGTAGAAAACGTGAGTAGCTATCATTGCGGTTATGCGCATGCGTCAAAGCGAGTTTTGGTAGCGGCCGTTAGACTCTCGGTACGATACGATTTTTTGACGGTAAAGTTTTTATTTTTGTGTGCTTTTATTAATTTTTGTATGTATTTATTTTATTTTGAGTTATAATTATTATTATTAATTTTATTTTGTATATTTAATTTTCAGTTTTTTTGTTTGTTTTTGTTTTGTTCGTTTAAACAACATTTTTTTTTTATTTTTACCACCCCATCAATTTCAAAAATCAATTTCAGGTTGCCAGCCGTCCTCATCTTGCCTCCAGTATTTGGGGTGCAGGTTAGCGATTATCCTCTTCACCTGAGTTCCCTCCAAGGGCGGCCTTTTATAACGCCTGAAGATGCAGGCCGTTATATAATCACTAAGGCGCTCGCCCTCGCCTTGCGTTTGAAGGATTAATTCTCGATTCAAATCGATTTCAAGCAGCGGCTCCACCATTAAATGCCATAGATAACGCAGGGATCATCTCCAAGCCAGGAATATCGTAAATATCCTGACACTTCCTGACTCGCTCAAAAAAAAATTTGGCGCTGAAGTCACCTTCCTCTGTGAACTACAGGCGGAAGGCTCGAAGGACACTGACGTCATCGTACTCCACTCCGTACGTATTTCAGCGCCTGTGTCTCCTCCGAAGCCTCGAATGTTTACCTTGATTTCCGGAGGTCGCATCGCTACTTCTCTGCGACGGTGGTCTTCTTCTGGAAGACGCACCGCTCGAGTTCATTCGTAAGCTTCCCGAGCAGGACTCTTCGGAGTCTGAAGAGGATGCATTACGGGCCAACGGCATTGTTTTGTGTCTACTGGCATCGCAACTTTGACAGATGTCCTTCGGGGATACCCTACTTGCGGCTACGCTCGCATAATTCCTGAGTCTCACCAATCACGCACGCTTTGGGCTCATTACAACCCGCAAACGCACCGTGAGGTGTCGCACTCCCTACAGGAATCCCATCGTACACGTTTTTTGGTCCGCAAGTGTCTTTGCGCATGCGCTTCATTACACGAAGGTGGTTGTAACACCAACTGAGAACCAGAAGTATAGACCGTTGATACGGCCATATATTCCTGCGCATTCTTTCTTCGGGGAAAGGTACCTGCACTCTTCCCGAAGAGCATCATCGCCTCAATGTCTTCTCCAGATCGAAGTGAAGGTTGCGCATACGTCTGCGCTTAAATAGGCGGCCTTCTAGCGGCCAACTAAAGAATTCAGGGTCTGTTGTGTTTCCCAACACCAGCGTCTCTGTAGACGAAGTGAGCAACCTCTCAGATGCTTTTACCAAGACCCTGACTTTTATTTATGCGTGCCAACCTTTAATTTGGCTTAGGTGCAGGCTCACCTTAACACCTACTGAATTTCGGTGGCGACCAACCCTTAAGCGGGCCTTGGTGTCAGTCTACTCGTAAACAACCTCTATTTAGGTGGAGACCAACCTTTACGATGGTCTCACTGAAGATCCACCTTTATCTTTCTCAAGTGTGAGCTCGCCTTTATATCGATGTCGGTGCAGGCCCGCCTTAATACTTCGGCCAACCGGCAGAAACTATAATTGGGCTAGTTAGCCATAACGGCGCCAAAGGCCGTGTTAGAGCTCAGATAGAGAGAGACAAGAGTAAAGCGAGAAAACTTAAATTCACGCTCTATTTACATATACTAACTGTCGTCGAGAAAATTCACGCGCACAAACCTGATGTTAACCGAACAACAAAACAAAACAAAATAAAACGCGATGACGCTGTAACATCCAATGGATATTACAGACTAGATTTATTAAAGAATGTATTTTTGGTCGTAAAGTTTTACCTCTAATAACCAGGAAATCAATTTGTCTATTTACGTAATTTATCCTACTCGGGATAGGTTATGGAATGAAAGGAATGGTAAGGCGATTCTCTCGTACTGCACTATAATAGGCGCACGCCAGAGAGACCTTAGTCAGGATTTGATAAAAAGGAATTATTTTGAATGCAGATAGTACTCGATTTGACAAGCACCCGATCTACATTTGGTGGGAAATCTAATTATGTTACTACAAAGCGATAGAGAAAAGAGACTGAGTTCAAATTGTAATATTTATTGGTTGACTTACTACTTTTAGATGATATCTCCCTCTTACAAGTCAGAGTTGGATTTAATTTTGAGGCTGGATTCGAACTGTCTATACAACTGCGCGCGGGCCATTTTATAGCCCAAATCGCGCTGCCCTACTCTTAGTGTTTTCCGGGTCCCTTTGGGGCGGGCCCTTTTCCTATTAGGCCAATGAGGGAAAAGATGATTTCCCTAGTTAGTGTAATTGGAAGAACCTTGGCGTGGGCGGATAGAAAATCGATACATTCTTCTTTTGAGAGATGTCGCGTAGAGTATCGTTTGGAGAAAATATTAATTGTATTTAATAGTTTAACTAATTAATTGAATAATTCTAACGAGCGAATTTGACAGGAGAGAGAGATATCCATTGTTTACAATCTATTGACTTAGGTTTATTATAAAAATAGTAGCGAGACTATAACAAATGTTGGCTTGTTTAGTCGTAATTTCTTGTTTTGTCTATGGACTTTAGGAGATTTAGTTTATGGCTATTACAAATATAACGATGGTTTACAATGTTGATAAACAGTAGTGACTATTGTTAATATTATTAGTTTATACAAACGTCTAGCGGATGTGGCATCAATATGCGTTGCGTGATTTTAGTCGCAGCCGGAAAGATAATTTCTACGACTCTACGCGTCTGGGAAATTTCGTTAGCGCGGGACCATGGCGTATCATTAAGAAGGTCCGTTTTATGAGTTTTCGGAGAAAACTAACTTGCTTATCGGTGGGTATGGTTTTTCCGTGAGACTTTTCATAAGCGAGTGGTTCTATTTAGTCTTTTCTCACGCTCAGAAGTTATAAACAGTCACACTAAACATGTGACGCCGGAAAATAGATACAAACTATAGAGATCGATGACCTCATAAAAACTAAATTTTATTTCTACCACGTGCCTAGTATCAGCGGACGTCACAACGCCACTTCAGCTTACCTAACTAACGTACGCATTTCCTCATAAGGGATGCCATCAAACGCAATAGCTAAGCTAATGGGAGGGGGGGAGTAGAGAGAAACTTATCTTATCTGTAAGGGAACGCTCCCTCAGCCGCGTTGAATTATAAACAAAACAAACGAATAATCACAACAAAATTAATAAAGGGGGAAGGTAGGAGGTGCAAAATAAAACGGCCTAACGTGCGCCAGGAAGTGAATGACTTTGAATGGTCAAGGAAAGGTAAGTTGACAAGGCGAAAAATGACAACGACAGCAGTAAAAAAAACAAAATTTAAAATGTATTAATAAAAAAAAAGTAAAAGAAACGAAAGAAATACAAAATACAAATATTGGCAAAATTAATAAAACAAAAAAAAAGGAAATCAAAATCTAGTCGGCAGCGACAGTTACGCACAAAATTCAAACGACCGTCGCCAGGCTCCGGCTGTACAGCCAGGAGAACCGAATGAAACCCAAACGCAATAAATAAAATAATTAAAAAAAAAAGAACAATTTAACTAGTACACGAAGGGGGAAGGAGAGAAAACCAGATGCGACTCACCGACCCAGCTAAATTGCTATTTACACCAAAGAAAAAAGGGAAAAAAACCACCACTAAACTCACTGCAACACTCCAAACAAAAACAAAATGAGGCCAGCGATCTCGAAAATGACGAGCAACTAATCTGCCCACACAAGCGCCGACATGTTCCGGCCAACGTCCAGGAGCTCCGTCATATAGTATTGTACATAAGTTCGTATAAAGAATTACTACTACTATGCACAGGTTTGTGTCTGTGTAACGTCCACTGTAGCTAAGCACGTCATAGAAATAAAATTTAGTTTTTATGAGGTCATCGATCTCTATAGTTTGTATCTATTTTCCGGCGTCACATGTTTAGTGTGACTGTTTATAACTTCTGAGCGTGAGAAAAGACTAAATAGAACCACTCGCTTATGAAAAGTCTCACGGAAAAACCATACCCACCGATAAGCAAGTTAGTTTTCTCCGAAAACTCATAAAACGGACCTTCTTAATGATACGCCATGGTCCCGCGCTAACGAAATTTCCCAGACGCGTAGAGTCGTAGAAATTATCTTTCCGGCTGCGACTAAAATCACGCAACGCATATTGATGCCACATCCGCTAGACGTTTGTATAAACTAATAATATTAACAATAGTCACTACTGTTTATCAACATTGTAAACCATCGTTATATTTGTAATAGCCATAAACTAAATCTCCTAAAGTCCATAGACAAAACAAGAAATTACGACTAAACAAGCCAACATTTGTTATAGTCTCGCTACTATTTTTATAATAAACTTATCACGAGGAGATAGTTATTATAATAATTTCAGATTTCAGGTTTGAATTTGATTCACTGGTAAGGCTTTGTCTTACTATTATGTCGTCCTTTGGTCACGAGCACTATTTGTGTCACACGCGATTTTTTCCTTCTAATGAATTTCCAGTTTACATCTATATTCAAATTCGCCATACTCGCAAAATAGGGTCTGGCCGGAGGTAACCTATTTAAGTAGTCTGATTAGTAAGGAGAAAGGTAATGAGTTGCTATACCTTAGAATTCTGACCAGTGTTGTCATTTAGTGGTATAATAAAATCATTTTCGCCCAAAATATTGACCATACTCAATATACGGATTTAAAATAACTTTTACCAAACCGGCCCCTGATAAGGACGTTCTTCCAATATCTACCAGCAAACATGTTATCAATGGTGTCTTGTCATCTATAAAAGACCATGCACGCTTATGAGCATTTAAAGCAATTTCATTAAAACCAAAATAGTACAGGCGGTAATCTATCTTAACAGGTCAAAATATATTCTATCCATCTACGCTGTAAATTCATTCAATTAATTCATTGAAGAAAATTCTTTTTTCTTGCATTGAGCTAAGTAGAAAGGGCTCGTCTGGAAAGAGACCCGGAATGCTTAGTAGTAGGAATGAATAACCGAGTTTATGTGTTATAGCGTGCACATTCAATGCATCAGTTCAAATTCATTTCCTTCACCTGAAAATAAATAACTCCTGTATCAGACCGACAGAGAAAGTGAGAGAGAGAGAGAGAGAGAGAGAGAGAGAGAGGCTTTAACATCACAAGTTCTTTTTCTTTATCATATTTTAAGGTATTTAGTAATTACATCCATAGATATGGGCCTATAAAACCGAGTATGTACTAAAATTGTTACAACTTCAATTCTCTTTTTACAAAGCATTACGAAGGACTCGCTTTGTCACATTCTTTTCTGCACTACCTATGTTAAGTATTTTATTAAACATAAATATTCATATATTTTTATAGATACTCATAAATTTGTATACATACTCACATATATTTGATTTAGAGGTAAGACTTTAAGACCGAAAGATACTTAAATAAAATCCTGTAATATCTATTGAACTTTACAGACGATTGATTCCTTTGGGGATTCTTTTCTTTGGTTGTTAATACAAAAAAAGAAAAGAGAAGCTTAATTACTTCGTCCTTTAAGAAACGAAAACGGTTTTCATTGTACATGTACCTTGATTTTCTACGTTCGTACTAAATATAAAATAAGGTATACAAAATATTATTTTTTTGTATTCTATTTGACATCACGGATGCACTATTTTGATTCTAACAAATGTCTGCTGACGTTCTAAGTGAATAAGAAGATATTGAATATAAGTTAAAAAAAATATTGTGTTAAAATTATCATTATTGAGAAAAAATAATTTAAATAATTAGCAGTTCAAAACTAATCACAACTTATTAAAACAACAATTTTTTTAACGATAGACTTGGGTTCGTACTTAAAAACATTCTAATACTTTACCCGCACGTTAGCCACGTGGTTAGACAGCCAACAATGAATTATCATTTAGTTGTCGTATATGTTGATAGATAATCTACAGAGCTTAGTTTTAATATTTGTGATTGTTCATTTTATGTGTACGAAAAATTAATAACATAAATACAGTTGAAAGAGAAATTGAAAGAACATTAAAATAAACAAGTAATACAAAAGAAAACAAATGAAAAATCAAAATGTACAAATTAGTTGTATCAATTACTATTCGAAAATGTGATCGATTCCCTGCCAACGCTGCATACGCACATTTTGGCGAACATCGAGATGTCTTATCTTTGTAATTGCAAGAGAAACGTTGAAGGATATCATTAACTATAAGTTAATTATGTCTTTAAGACGTCGAATGATCATCATTATGAAGTTATCATGTTTACTCGAATTATTAAAACAAAAGTTTTTATATGTATTATTGAATTTATACAGACTACACTTGGATTTTCTGGTTTCGAAAATTGTCACTAAATGTACACAAGTCATTTACATTTTGGAGAATTGAATTTGGTAAGTTTACAAGTTGATTGACAGTTTTATCCTCGGATCTTACTCGGATCAAAAACTCATTCATCTTTTCTCATTTATTGTTAATACTGCATAGCACTGAAAAAACGTTTAAAAAAGATACAAAATTTTCATTTAATTGTTAACTGTGAATATTATAAAACGTATTATTATTTGAATTTTCCATAAAGAAAGTTTGGATGATTTATTTTATTGCAAGATAATGGCCGCGTTTAAAACTCTTTAGTCTGGCATTCATCTCACCAGTAGAGATGCTTTCCGGTACTACCCTTTGCCTACCAAAAGGATTTATTATCTCCTAAAGTGTACTAGCAAGCCAATCAATCTTCGTCGCCAAGCTCAGAAAGCTAATCATAAGGTAGCTCCGACGACCTGCTCACACGTCATGCAGTATTAATAATCTAAGCGTATTAGTTAAATAAATATTAATATTTACATGTACATGTGTCTGCACCGATATTATCATCCTCATAGAAGCTGGGAAATTTAACTTTCTCTGTTTCTATAGAAGTACAAATGAGACATTTGTTGGGTAATACAAGTAAACAAAGCCATTCACTTTTTTTTATCAACGTAAAATATTTTCGTGACAGAATCATGATTTTCCGCCGGACATAAAGATACAATCGTTTCAATACTTTCTCTCTATGAAAATCTTATTTTTCTGAGTTTTTATAAAAGTTACAATAAAAAGTTACGAAATTTTTCATGGTAAATATTAAAAGGAAGCTATGTATTCCGTTTTTTTATGAAAATCAAATATTTACATAGAAGAAGTATAGCTTTCCATAGATCTCGTTATTTGTGCATTTTTCTACTTCTTTAGGGGCGTTAAAGTTATTTAATAATCATCTTTAGGTAGTACACATCAAAACGAATTTTATCATGTGTTATTAATCAATAACATAAATTATTTTCATGTTAGGGCCATCCCAATGATTAAAGTAAGGAATATAGACGTTTATAGAAGACCAGATCTTATGGAGTGTGTTTTCAGCCGCTGGGAACCGATCAGCTATGTGGGTTTCCCAGCTACCAGCGAGCGCTACCATCCGCCAGAGGTTAGTTGTTGTCTGCTTTGCATAAGCGCTGTTCTATATGTAGCAAAGTCGTACAGGTGCTATGTAGTACCGAGGTCTTAGTGCGGCCGTGGGTTACCCTGACACCAAGTATCAATGTTATCTCCAATGGATAATGCGCTATATAATACTGTATATTTTTAAATTATTGTGTACACGATAAGAGATGAGATGAATCAGCTTATGACTTTAATATTTTCAGATTAATGTATCACTCCTTCCAAATTATTTTAAAATAACTAACCCAATGCAACAAAATATCTTCCTTTATAGATCGCAATTGCAGGTTTTTTTTAATACAACCACCACTATCTTGAAGATTATATTTTTTTACAATTAAAAAAAATTAAATCTCTAAATTACATACAAACATTTTTGTTCTATATTTTAATTCGAAGAATGTAACATAATTTTTCATATTTATGTGGTTCTAATTGAAATTAATGTATTTCAGAAGCTACTATGCGATAAAATGAAAAAACTAATTGTCCTGTTAAATAATGTTGAATTATATTTATTAATAATAAATAATTATTGCTATTGTTACATTTATGCTATCTTAAAATAAATTCATTCTACTAAATAATAAATATTCATACAAATAATGCAAAATATACCAAAAGCATAATTACATTTTCTTTCTTTTTCTTGGATATTCATTTACATTTTCATCGTATGTAGAAATATCACATATATTCTCAATATAAATAAATATACAGAGTGAGGAAATCCCTAAAGATTTTTTGAGAAACGCTTAATCTTATAATTTATACCAATATTTCGTTAGGAAAGATACATAGATTTCCAAAGAACATGGGCGAATTCGAATTTTTCAGATTCTAAAATGAATTTTAAAAGCGGGATAATTATCGTTATGTAGAGAAAATGGAAAAACGTATAAGTTTCAGCTACAAACAATTGAATCGGTCGGCTAGTCTGTAAAGAGAAGGAGGAGGCTGTTTTTTAATATTTTCAGTTTGATATCCTACTATTCACATATAATTATTTTAACTTTACGTTTGTTTTTGTTTAAAATATACTATACTCTAATCATTTTTTGCGATTGATGGGAGAGGAGTGGGTGTAAAGAAGGTAGAGTCGAGAATGCTAATCACAGTATTTATTTTCGCTCACTCACTCACAATTCTTTTTATCTTTTTGGCGTGGAACGTACATACAATCAAGCGTAGCTACTTGCCGTGGCGGTTGCCGGAAGAAGAAGGAGGCAGAAGAACGAAGCTCCAGCACTGTCATCGCTGAGCTGTTCGTCTCGATTCTGCCTGATGACGTTGTGACGTATCATTACTGTTGGTGATGAACTAACCTCTGCACATTGTTATGTACTATACGTTGAGATTGATTTAGATGTAAATAAACAATTAAAGTAACTATTTGAACGTTGTTATATTATTTGATTATGGATAAAATGTTTTACAAATACATTGATGATTAATTAAGAGGCTTCTTCATTTAACAGTAATAATGATTAAAAAGTGTGGCTTTTGAATGGTCAAAATACGTCGATTTAAAGAATGCATACGTAGTTTTTTCAAACATGCGTTACTTGATTGAGCATAATTTCTCAAAATAGACCGACTTTTTCGATTCAAATTTGAGTTTCTATGATTTTCATACAGGATTCATACATTTAATTATTATACTTCAAGAATAAGTTGATAGAAAAATTGATTTTAAATATATGAATTCTGTACAAAAAATGATTAAAGTTCATATTTGAATCGAAAAAATCGGTCTATTTAAAAAAATTATAGTGAATAAATTAACGCATGTGTTCAAAAAGAACTGCATATGCATTCTTTTAATACACGTATTTTGACCGATCAAAAGTAAAAAAATGATAGGCTTTAAATGAACAATCTTCTTAATTAATGTACATCATAATTGTAAAACTTTTTTTATTCATAATCAAATAATAAAATATCCTTACTATTTTTATAAAAATACATTTCAATATATGGTGTAATAAATGATTAAGACGAAGTAAATATAAACGTTAAAATAAATTAGTTATTTTGCTTTGGACTCAAAATTTGATTTCTTACTGTTCGATTACCAGAATGCCTGGATTAGAAAGCATGTCAGATGAATAACACGCGGAACTTGCAACGCCAATTAGTATATATCCACTTAATCAAATTATGCTTTCATAGTTTATTTGATGCAAGGTTTTTTTCGTGATCGTCTCTTGATTTATTTTCCGATAAATACAGTAGCTTTACCCAGTTGTGGACGATTTTTAGTACTTTCAGTGAGTATGCGACAAAATTTTTTTTCCTTGTTGAAGCAAAAGTCAAACGAAGAATCGTCATCAGTCTTTTTATTTACTGACAATATCCTCAGTTACTCGTCGTGTTAGGAAAAGAACACATCTTTACAATTTTAACGTTCCGAGCAAAATTTATTTTGTACACAATACAAAATGTACATGATATTGTAGAGAATATATAATAAAATAAGAATATACAATATAATAAGACAGCATTATTTCTAGTATATTATCATACATAGCAAAGTCTGTAGAATCTTTAATTTTAAAAATTATATTGAAGCTTTTTTAACAAACCCCCCCTCCCCCCGTAGCATAATGCTCACTAACCTAGTTTTACAATTCCTATGTGGTCTCGCAAATCGTTTATACTATCTTGTGGTCCTTGATCATAGTTTGTCTAAATATTAATAAACAAATAAATTTTAGATTCATCTTTAAATAGCACTTTCTTTTAATCTTGAACAGTCCAGTTCTGTTGTTTATTGCAAGTTCTAATTTGGTCTTCATATTTTATTTTATTAATAAGCAGTTTTAAATTGTAATGCGTCCAAAAATTTTATTTCTGTCACTTTGCATGAAACAATACTTTCACTAGTGTTGTCTAAATTTTTTTCGCGTATTTTGTATGTGACGTGCGATAATTGCAGAATTTTTTTCGTTTTTGACGAAAGAAACTTTTCTTGTAATTGCTGTATCTACACCACTGGTTATCTATCAAGACCTTTAAAAGTAATAATCATAATTTAGAGTATCTGTAATTTTGAAGTTATTAATTATATTGTTAACTATTGATTTTCATATAGCTAAAATTTTATGTGTTTTATGTAAAACTATTATTCCGGTATCTTGAGTGATGCTATTATACAATGCAAAAAAAACAACGTATTCAATATTTGTGTACTTCTATGCCTGACGCAAATATAGCGAAGCTTATTAAATTATCGACTTATGCAATTTGATTGGATATTTATAAAGAAGTAAAACTTCGTGTAATTTTTATTGTAAATGATTGTTAATCGCTGGAAAAAATTTCCTAATTGCTCATTTTTATTAATAATACAAACTTTATAACAATATATTTGTCGTTCGGCTTTACAAATTTAAAAAAATATTTATCCATGGCATTATCTTTGGCCGAACACTTGCATATAATTCCAAATGATCACATATGAATGATTTTTACTTGTAATCATCGAGAAATATTGTTAAACGAAAAATTTATTTTTTAGACATGACTTTCAACGATCGGAAAATTTGGATTTAGTGAATCTCACTGTTGGCCAAATTTACGAGAGACGCGTATGCTATCATCATTTTGACGAGAATGCAGTCGACTATACCTGTTCAAAAGATATTTATTCGGACTCATGTATTAATAAAGCTTCTATCGAGGTAGTACAAATATTTAATCATTTCGCGATTGCATTAGATTCGTCGCAATTTATCCCACAATTCTTGTACCGGGAACAAATTAAATGATATAATTCTAAAAGTTTTAGATATAATAGGAAAAACAGGTTTTATTGTTAAGTCAATGGTATGTGATTTGAGTACCCCGAATCAAGCGGCCGTGAAGCTTATTGGTATTATGCCCGAAAATCCCTTCGTCGTACGTAATAATTGTGTCCGTAACATACTGCAAAAAGGATCAATCAATCCTGTAGATGATGAGTAGATTAGGTAGTCAGCGATTCACGAGCTTTACGAGTTCGAAAGTTAGCAACCAGAGAAAGATGCGTAACAATTGACCGAAAAGCACATGAATCATGGGCCATGGAGTAAAATGAACGTATCTTTAGCCGCTCAAATTTTAAGTAATTCGGTGTTGATAATTTTCAGATAAATATTTGTCAACTAGAACTAACATTATTGATAAAAGAATAAATTTTTAATGAATTATTAAAAATCATCCAGATTTTGTCAAAGAATTAGATAAATGTAGTGCTGACTATCAGTATACTGTAGATTTTGAAGGTTTCTATTTATTATACATTAAAGTGGATAAACCATCTGGTTTTGAATCTAAAAAAAAAGAAAAAAAGAATTTAACATTGACGATAGACCTAATCAAAAATAAGAAAAATACAGCATAATTAGCGACCTTATAAACAAATATTAAAATATACTACAAATATAAATTATTATAGACTTAGTTCCTTTCTCATTCCGCAACCCTAAATTTTCATGTATCCTATCCTAAATCCTGATGGAAGTTAACCTACCACTTTTCCGTGGTTTCCGTCGAATAATATCAGTAATATATATAATTGAAAACTATTAATTCCTTGTTTTAAATTACTAAATAAGTAGATTTATCGAATTATCCAATTAATAAAAAACTGATATTAGCGACGAGTAGGCATTCAATTTATTAATTATTTTATTGTGTAATTTGTTAAATATAAAGTTAAATAAATTATGTGTTTGTGATTCAGAAAGTTCACGATGGACAAAATTATCAAAAATAAAAAATTGAGTAAATAATTCATATTATTTTTTATATGAAGTGTCTTAACGACATAAACGAACAAGCTAATACGCTGACATTATTAAAGATCTCTCAAACCACTCTTAGGGAGTTTATTAATGTTCGTTTCGAAACACCTCTATTTAATTAATCGTAATTACTTATTACTAAAAAATAATAGACAAAACCGTAGTTTAATTATAAAATATTATTAATAATAAAGCATAAAAAAAATTCCAAGTTACAAAATTACGTTAAATCTTCCTTACAGTTATTTATAGCCGATACTACGTAAAAATAAAATTTTACGAATTTTATTAAAAATTATGCATATAGTTATTTATTAACGAAAGTTACGATAATAATATTAGCTATAAAATGTTTTGCTATTCGAAAAGTCGTCTATCCACCTTTAAGCAATTTGTTTAAGTTAGCCACGCGTAGTCTTTATGCATCTAATTTCAACAATTTGTTATTTCCTAAGAATTATGACCTGAAATACTTTTAATAACGAGAGTATTGTTATGAACAATATATAAAATACGTTAACGTTTTAAACAAATTAATTTTACCAATAAAAATGAAAAATTTCTACAAAAAGTAAATATTAAAAAACGTTGACGAGTGAAGAAAATATCAAAAATAAAAATGTAAATAACTAACTACATTTATCTCTTTCATGCAGTATCTTAGTGATATAAAGGAGTATATTGATTTGCTGCGTTAATTAAAATCCCTTAAAATCATTCTTATACAGTTCATTCATGCTGGTTACGAAGCAACATCTTATATTTCATCTATATTTCTCATTTTATATGAGAAACTATATTTCTCGCTTTATATGATCGCTATGGTCACTCATATCCGCTCGTTTGTAAAATTTCTAAGTTTTCAGCTTGCATATTTTTATTGTCCAAAAACGATGCGCTAATAGGTACTTATTAAAAAATGTATTAATGATAATGTTTGAAAAAGTTTTGCTTGCCGGAAAGACATCTATCTCTTATAATCAATTGTTTATGGTCAATCGCGTAATATATATATACAAAGTAAACAAAGTATATGAGCAAAATAGCGTAATTACCTCTTTCGAAATTGACAATACTGACATCAACCGTCGAATATAATATCGTATAAATAGTTTCAGCATAATTACAAAAAGATGATAACGATTTTTTCGTGATTAATTGACACATTTTGTAGGATATTTATATTAATGAATAATAATCTTTCAAAAACGTTGTTTTTCTTATGAGAAAGTTACAGTTTAAATTTCAAATGAAAATATTAATCATTTTGAACCAGAGCATCGATGCGACATCTAACGGATTTTCTGGAACCACCAGATCTTATACACTATTAGCCGTCTATAAGTGTCTATATTCGTTGGTTAAAGCATTGAGCGCTGGCAACGTCGCATAATTTTTCTTTTTACAAGCTTCATGGTATCTCAGAACACGTGTACTATAAATCGAGGTAAAATTTAATTAAAAATCTGAAATTATATAATAATTTTTTGTTTTAATTATCTTTTGTTCGTATTTAATTTTAATTTTTTTATATCGTTATTGTAATATGTACTAACTATACATTTTGAAAGTTCAAATTGATTTCTACTAATTTACACATGAAGTGTATATATATATATATATATATATATATAATTGAGTTAATTTACAATAGAATACATAACTTAAAAAAAAACTTTTATATTCGTTAGTATAAGCAGGATATTTCATTTTAGAGAAATTTGAATAGGTATACACCGTAATCTTATGGATGCATACGTATAGAACATATTTAAGTATTGCAAGTAACCATCATATAACACCCATTTATCTTTTTATAAATTTCATTGTAATCAATCACCTGAAAAATATTTTATTACTATACTATTATTTCTGATATGTAGCACAATGACATTATTAGGAGTTATGTATTTAGTGTCTTGTATAACAACAACAATCCATGTACGCTAACAATTAAATTTAACAATTTCATATTTATTTATAAAATGTGCAAAATGCACATATTTTTTAAATTATAAATTTTTCCTTACATTGTATGATAGACATATTTAATTTATTAAAATAGAAATTATATTTAATGTTTGACTTGATATTTTGTAGAGTTAAAAATGATCTTAATATTCTACTTTAAGTTTATTATTAGCATTATAATAATTGTTGTGATTAGTTCTTTAGCTTTTTTGAAAGGATAAATTTAGTATTATCATAAGCAATGGTTAATTGATCATTTCCAGTTCTACATTATATTGAAAATTTATTATGAAAAAACATTCTTTATGATATATTATATATTAAAGGAAGAAAATAATTAACCTTTTTATTATTAATATTGTTCATAATTTGGTACTTATTAGTTAATAATTTGATATATTTTCTGTTTTAAAAAATGATAAGTTTCAAATTTGTTTGTTGGTAAAATATTTTGTTTTTGTTCTTTCTCTATCTTTCTTATATTTGTTTTAAATAAAAAATTGTTTATTATTATCTGCTTATACATTTGGATCTAATTAGATATATGTGCCCAGATTAAAACATAAAATGAGAAAAATCAATAAATTTACATATAATCAATGTTTAACAATTCTTTAAAAGTTTTTTTATTAAATAAGAACTTATTTAGAAGTATCCATATAAGAGCTAAAGAATCTGAGTTATTTTTACATAATATATATTATTAGTCAAAAAATTGATAGAAAATTGGTTATTCTTATATCACATCTCAAAATAAAAATATCAATCTATTTTGAATTTTCTATTGAAAAGCACATTTATTTAGATAAGTATTTTTAGAAAATTTACAAGAATCTAAAAATTAATATCTTGAATATCAATAAATTTGTATGTATATATTTTGATATCTTGAAGGTTTTTGATGATATTATTAGAGACCTAAAATATTATTAACATAATATATAGGATATTGCTTAGCAAAAATAGATTACAAATTTATATATAGATAACTTAAATTTATCATTCATCAGGGTAGGTATTTTATGTTATATTTATAGTGTATATTAATATTTTACATTAATATTTTACATTAATATTATATTTGTATAATAAAAGTAATATTATATATTAACAATAAAAATTACTCAAAATATTTAATAGACATGGATATTACTACTACCAATATCAGTTGAGATTCTGTAATAATAATATTCAGATTTTTACTTGAATGTATCCTATACATTATCACAAAATAAATAATTCTTTACAAATGAAATTTAATTAAAGAGGGATACTTAAAGGAAATCCATAGATTATTGCCATCAAATAATGCATTTGTAATTTCGAAATTTTGACATGGTTTAATGAAAAATGTTCTTTTTCTTTTTTATTTATTTGTTCTAATTTTGATAAAATATGGCATGTTGCCAATAATTAAAAAGATAGTATATTTTAACAGGAAATTACAGAAATGCTATTTCACACAGAACAGTATATCAGTGATAATGTCACACTTCATATATGGTCATAATTTTGCTACAGGATCTTTTAATGTATGCGTTAATCTGTGTAATTTTGCCTATAAATTGACAACTCTAATAACATTTGATATGTATGAATGATAATCAATGCGCAACTTAAAAATAAGACACGATCATTACAATTGAATAATTTTAATAATATTGAGCACTATATAAATTTAATTTACAGATAAACTATGTCTGACATAGAAAAATATGAGGAGCTGCCAGTTGGTGATACCTTAGCAATGGGGTTATCTACAGAGTTGCCAGAAATTAAACTTTTCGGCCGGTGGAACTGTGAAGATGTTCATATTAATGATATGTCTCTGCAAGACTATATTGCAGTCAAAGAAAAAAATGCAAAATATCTTCCCCACTCTGCTGGACGCTATGCAGCTAAGCGATTTCGTAAAGCTCAATGTCCTATAGTAGAGCGCTTGACAAATTCTCTCATGATGCATGGGAGAAATAATGGGAAAAAACTAATGGCGGTTAGAATAGTTAAACACGCTTTTGAAATAATTCATCTACTAACTGGTGAAAATCCATTACAGGTATGTAGATTAAATACGAAAAAATTACTATTTTTCAGGCTTATATTAGTTAACTGGTAAAATAGAAATTAATAATCTAAGTTATTTGATTTAATGTCTCACTTTTCCCAACGTATCTTTTTACATAAATTACAGAAACCCCCACGTCCTACTTAAAACGGACTTCCATGATAATTAGCCATATTTTATCAAAAATTTATGAAAACACCATGATTAATGATATCACAATCTGAGCGATTGGCATATCATATGTCAACGTTACTTGTTTGACATTTCGGCTAATTTGCGACGCGTCTGCTACATCATGCTCTGCATCTCTTGCAATTAGTGTTCTGTGGCTTCATGAGAACTGTTCTTCCTTCAGTTAGATTTATCACTTTCATAGTAATGATGCCCGATGTTTCTTTTTCTGTTTGACACGTGTGAAAATTGTTTCCGTTGAAAATAAAATAAATATTTATGAAAATTATCCATGAAGTAAATTCAGTGGCAATTTATCGTGCAAAATTTCGTGTCAATGTTATAATGAATTCCTAAATATGTTAATTAAGAAGCTTAAACAATTAAAAACAAAATATGAATATTTGTTTAAATGCTATAGCTTGAAAACTTTTTATTTAGCCGCAAGATGAGACATTTGAAACATTGTTAGGTTATTACTTGGATTATATAAAACTTCGTTATTCAGCATTAATATTACCGTATTTATACAGTAATAATAACAAATGAATAAAAATAAAAAGCGAATTAATCAGATCTACATGATTTTTTGTGAAAATACGTGGAAAAACTTGTATTTTGAGAATATATACGTTATAATAATACATTTGTTGATAAAAAAAATGATTAACAATTAAAATAAATTTATGCCATTTTTGTCGAAAGTTTTATTTTTAAAATTGTAGGCGATTGAATATTGGATTTTTTTTTGTAGAATCAGATCCACGAAAAAGAACATTTTTTTTCTTTTAGACATGTTTTACAGATTTGATTGGAAGTAATATTCACATCATAAAATCGTCGTAGATATACATAATTAAAATTATAAATGTAACATCGAGGTTCATGCGGCTTGAAACTTGAATTTTTTTCTCGAAAACTTTATACTCCGTAACAAATTTCCTAAGAACAAAAATATCATAAAAGTTGTCAAATTCTCGACGAGTGTTCTTAAATTCCTTTGAAAGAATGTAAAAATATTCTTTGATTAATTTCAAGACATTTTTTAATTTAGGAAGTTTTTACACAAAAGTCCATAGTTTTCGAGAAAACAATTTGTTAAATTAAACAAAAAATTTCATTTCGACCGCCATGTTGTTTAATGAAAAACTTGTCGTCTTCGAACAATTTTACTAATCCTCAACTTAAACATAGAGGTCGTGACTTAAATAGGCTTTAGGTGTATTAAAAAATATTAAGGTAACAGAAAGTTGAGTTTAAAAAAAGTTGCGTTCAAAGATTAAGCTTTCTTTTATTTTTTGGTAGACTTTTTTGGCGGGATTTTTAACCAATACTATTGGAAATAGCAATCTTGATAACATAAGGAACAGTGAATTCAGAATTTTTTCCGCTCGATTTTATTATATGGCAACAAATTAAATATAGCTCTAGAAAAATCGTCCTGTGGGTAGTAATAGGTTAATTGGGTTCAATGTATTATCGTTAATTTTCCAGCCCCAATTCACTGCATTTATTTTATTACCTATTCATTGCTGTATTTGGTAATAAATAAGTTTACAATAAGAATTAACTGTGGATCGAGTGGGAGGTAACAATGCTAGATTGAATAAAAACGATTAAATTATTGATATTTGGATACAGAAAATAATCTCTGTAGTAGATTTTTTTCGACTACGTTACCTAGTCTCAGTTTAATAAAATAGATATTCTTTTCTGATCTTTGCAAGTATTGAGACAAAATAACTAAAACATTGATATCTTGAGCGATAATAAGATTTATGAAAAAGATTTATTAGTAATGGTAATTTTCATTTCACTTTCAACTAGCAAATAATTTGCACTCTTCATATCTTAAATAATTTGAAATCTGGTTCCGTGAAATCTATTAAGCAGTAATTTAATAAATGGCTTTTATTTTTTTAATTTCAGAGAAACTATTCTCGATTTATAGATCTATCGTACACGGATTAAAAATTGTTTCGTAATAATTTTTTTCGTTTGTACGTTGACCGGTTTTTTTTATAACCTAACAATGTTATGCATTAAATATCCACTACCAACAACATATCGAAATTTAGCAAGATTTAGAATATTTTCTAGCAATTTAAAAATATCGTGCAGTTTAGATTTTTTATTTTTCCTCGCTAAGTCACTACAACAAATTCAGAGATGCAGTGTTTTCATTTTCAAGATAATTCTTTAAATCTGTTTTTTCTCTTATTGCTAAAGTGCTTCTTTTAAAAATTAATTTAAAATTGATAACAACTTCTTTATTCTGAATTTTAATTGATTTAATATATCGCAATTTACTACTTTATTTTTTATAGAAAATTTAAACTTACAAATATTTTTTCCTACAAACTTCTGCATTAGTTATACTTTTGTTACATCGTTTATATCTCAAATAATTTGGGAACCTCTCGTATCAACATGTTGTTAAAGCGATACGTTAGGTATGTTGCAAAATGTTTGCATACAATCACTAACTTCCGCGAGAGCTAGTATGGTTAATACTCATCTGGTAATATACATCCATGATACTGCATTTATGATATCTCTACGGCGAGTAAGCCCCCCCCCCTTATTATCATAATTTGCATCAAAACGTGTTTAATTGTCATATCTGCCCAGACCAACGTTTATTGATAAAGGTCTTTTAATAACTTATAATTTCGTTTTCAATCACTTTAGTAGCATAGTAATTATCAAAAATTCCCTTTCAGAATCTTGAAAATGTGTACTCATAATAGAAAAATAGTCTGTCCCTGCATTTTTCTCGTTCCAGCATATCAGATTCAAAAAATTATCTTTTTAAGTGATATAGTAGCCGAAATACAAACATTTTCCAACGCTTTTTAATTTTAAAGTCACGCGATCAACTTTTTTTTGCGATGAGACGCCGAGATAATCGCACCTATCACCACTTTCAGACGAGAAAAATTATTTTTCAAATAAACATGAAGACTTGCATCGAAATTGTTTATGTGAAGCTTGTATAACTTTTTAGTAACATTATTTAAAGTGAAATAATCAATCAGCATTAAAAGAATTCAAATTTTTGTTTATTTTAATCCACTAATAAAGTAACAATATCTACACGCAAAATATGTAGATATAATACAATATTATACTGGAGGTGTTACATTTTTATTATTGCTGCCCTTGTCATTTTACTGATGATGATGTTTTGGTCTGTCGCGATGTCGGTGAACTATAACGGCTCAGCAGGATGGAATATGAGATGGAAATCAAAATAAAATAAATATTTACGGATTGAATCAACACACCAAAACTTTATCTAAAAATAATTAACAGAAAAAAGAAAATTTAGATATAAAAAAAGTAAAACAAATGAAAAGAGAAGAAACCAAAAAAGGGTAGCTTACAACACGGACGAC
Source organism: Chouioia cunea (assembly GCA_030064505.1). Classification (NCBI taxonomy): domain Eukaryota; kingdom Metazoa; phylum Arthropoda; class Insecta; order Hymenoptera; family Eulophidae; genus Chouioia; species Chouioia cunea. The sequence goes on from JAOPFQ010000001.1 coordinate 20,680,157, forward strand.
GGTTGGGGCGTAGTTGGTCGTTGGGTTAATTATGGCTCAGCACCCAGGAGTTCACCTTCAAGGTCCAAAACAAAATCAAATAAATGTTGACATAAAGAGAGAGAGAGAGAGAATCACCAAAGAGTACCTACAGGACCGGGAGTGTTTCAGTTTCACCACAACAATAAAATAAGTCTTTCCACTTAACTAGAAAATCTTACAAAACCCAAAACAAAATAAAACCTTTTCTCTCGAGCTCTTAACTTTTCGGTCTCGCTTGTTTACCTCGTGTCTTCATTTCCCTCTCTCTGCCCCTCGCGGACTGGCGCACAGCCCCAGCCAAAAAGTCGTTGACCTCCTTGCTAACACATAGATCCTTGAGCAGACTAAATGATCGACGAGCTCTGGCTAACGACTAAGAATTTCTTGGTAATTTTAAATTTTCGCACATAATTGTTCGTGATCAAATCAATTTCCCTATTACAATCAATGGAAACTTCACTTTTCACTATTTTTTTTTAATAAGAATGAGGCAATGATGGAGAATCACAACTATTTAAATGTTCTCTTAATAATATTTGGTCAAATCCAGTATTATCATAATTAATAGTATTATTCATGCTTGTACAAATAGTTATGATAAATTTTATTGTTACCAGAATTGTTAGTTGATAAAATAAAATAATCCATTAATTCCTAATCATTCTTTATCTGTTAATGTTACTAAAATATCAACAACTATATTTGTTACTTCATTAGTAAGACACCTCTAGATAAAATTGAGTATTGTCATTGATACTCCTATAACCTACTTGCAATAAAAATTTTGATAATTCAATTTGTTCAATCAAAGTGTACGTTTCGTGTTAAAGAATATTTTTATCATAAAATTATTCCCAACAATACTACGATTAAAAAAATCTACTGAAGTCCCATTATATATACTTTTTCGTTTATTAGGTAACAATGGTCAAAAATCACCTAAAGCCTTTTAAATTATTTTATTTCACAATTTCAGATTTATAACCAATGCCAATTATTACAGGTACTAGTTACTGCTATAATAAATTCTGGACCTAGAGAAGATTCTACTAGAATTGGTCGAGCAGGTACCGTCAGACGTCAAGCAGTTGACGTTTCTCCTCTGCGCCGTGTTAACCAAGCCATTTGGTTGCTATGTACTGGAGCCAGAGAAGCAGCCTTCAGAAATATAAAAACTATAGCAGAATGTTTAGCTGATGAATTAATCAACGCAGCTAAAGGGTCTTCTAATTCATATGCTATAAAGAAGAAAGATGAACTTGAACGTGTAGCTAAATCCAACCGCTAAATAAATGTAAAAAGATGTTCCAAAACATAAAATAAATTATGTTCACATATTTACAATATCCATTCCTAATCAATAATAATTATTCATATTTTTAGTGATTTCACGGTAAACTATATTAGTTATTTAGGTGGCTGAACAAAATCTAAACTTAATTTGGTAAAATATGAAAACTACATTTTTTACTCTTACCTACTGTTAGTGAAATCATAACCGAGCAATCTGCATGAGTTTATTCATGCAACAATACCGATCAAAGTTGTATTTTCTAGTTATAACACTAGTTTTAACTAGTGAAGTTATCGAGCTTAGTGGAATAACAATTTCGAAGGTACTCATTAAAATATCTATTGGGTTACAACTCCTGAGCTAAAAGTCCATGGCGGCGGTTCCCGATATGTGATCCTTGTCCTGTTGTGGATTTTATAAGAATAATATTCATATAACTTGTAACGATTTCATTGTAAGGGGCACCTCCAACTTATCCATAAGCGCGATTTTCAGTTTTTCAAAGGCTATTCACGAGAACAAGCAGCACGACTAATAATTAATTTCATCCATGTCAAAAAGAAAAATTCAGTATCGATATAAATATATACTTACGGCTTTAAAATGTCTGTAAAGTCGTTACTTACAAAAACTACGAACTCATCAATTTAAGATTGAATCCAATCAACAATATGAATACATGATGGTAGAATGATCATATATAGTACCGGTCAATTGCTTTTGCCTATTCAAAACGAAATTAGTGAAGTCCATTGAAAATAACTCATCAAATCCCTTTACCTGCTCAATCATAACTGGTGTAGTCGTATGCGTCGGTAACTTAACCTATGGACTTATAATGAATAATTTTTTCAATAAAGGTTGAAAACAATTCAGAAAATTTTTTTGGCATACGAGTTCTATTAGATTCAAGTTCCATAGTTAATCTTATTACAAAAATTGTTGCTAATCTATTCACTCAAATTTTTTTTATAAATATTGGAGCAGTCGATGGTTTGTGCATTGTTTTAAATCAATATACTGTTACAATTTTTCAGAACATTTATAATAACTGATCATCAATTAGATTTTTAAATTCTACCAAGAATTGTAGGTGAAAAATATTCAATTAGCTGATCTACATTTTCATCTTCCAAAACTAACTAATTAATCAACTATTGACTTCAATTACAACGCTGTTAATATTAGCGGTAGGTCTGATAAAACTTAATCATAACGACTCAAAAATCATCTTACAAAAAACAAATTTAAAATGGATCATGACTGAGGGATATAAGTCTTACTCCTCACAAACAAACTCGTATTATTATAAAAATGGACAAGGTTGTTAAACGTTTATAGCTATACGAACATTTGGATCATGAGCCCATTCAATCTTGTAGTAAAGTAATTTGTAAATACATTACACCTTTCATAAAATACGAAATAACTTGGGCAGGCATATTAATAGTCTTACCTATCGAGAGAGCAAATACAACGATAAGTCTACGATACAAGCTTTTAAACGTTTCTATGCTCTAGAATGGAAATTTTAACGGAATTCTTTTGTAAAAATAGTACATCAAAGTAATGGAGGGATATATTTCACTCGCTTATATGATATTGTGAGATGAAATTGAGGAAGGGAACTTATTCAAGAGCCCAGCGGACCTATTAGTGTTAAGATAGGTTTTGACGTTGTGGACAAAAAAATCACGGGTATTTCAATTCACGAAACGTTCATGTTGGAACTGACTATTCATAACACCAATTTTAAGGAAGTGGTGACTTTAAAATTTTAAATGAAACATCTATCAACTCAAGAATCGACGTACGTTTTCTTAAATTTGCAATCCACTAGAAAGTTCCCCTTTCTTTAGTTTTCGCACGACTACAGTTGTATAAAACGTGTTTATTTTATGGTCTATCGACACCCCAAAGCGAGCCTAATTTGGTCATCATCAAATTCGGACGCGATGCTAGTTAACATTATTTTTAGACTTTCTAAAAATAATTCTAAAGATAAAACTTGATTGGTATTCAATCAAACGCTTAACTGAAAAATCGGACAGAGGAAAGTGTCGTACCCCGAAACTTTTTCAGGTAGTTCAATTCTATAAGTCAATAGATTTATTAGCTAAACTTTTTTTATTTAAATAGTGGTAAGTAGGTCTAACATTTTGTACAAAAATAATTAACAAAAATATGTTGCACTTTACCAAATTAACGCCAGCAATAATATTATATAAATTAATTCGATTTAGTGAATTTCTGTTAAAGCAGTACATCAAAGTAATGAAGGGTTATACCTCGCTCGTTCATAAGATAAATTGAGGAAGGGAATTTATTAAAGATTCCAGCAAACCTACGAAGGTTAAGATAGGTTTTGACGCTGTAGACAAAACAATCATTATCAAATAATTTAGAAAAATTACTTGTCAAAAAATATAATTATATAGACAGTAATCGAGATGTATTTATAAAAAAGGTAGATTTTATAAAGACATGAAAAAGCAACTACCATTTCAGAAAAGATACATATATTGATTGTGATTACACAGTCTATTAGTATCTGTGAAATAGAAAGAGAACTTAATTGTTTTGTTTTATTTTGTGCAAACAGCTAAAAATCCTCGTGAACAGGAAGGAATGTTATCTTATCCACTCTTAAGAACTAAAACATCTATAATAAGTGTAAACATAAAAAGTGCAGCTGTCTCATTTTATTTGCAAGATGATATAAGTCCACCATATCCAGGTGATAACAATATAAAAATTGTACAAAAAAATAATTAAAAGAAAGTGAAAATTCAAAGGGCTTACTTATGTTAGATTTAAAAGAAGTCTATATTATATTTGAAAAACACTGATGAAATTAAACTCAAGTGTCACCTGGAGTTTACGTATTTCTGTATGCAACCTCACAAAAATCAGCGTATTTTAGTTAATGAATCTAAATGTATTCACAATGTTTACATTTATATCCACCACCAAAATCCAAAATTACTAGTGGCAGGCTGTAACATGACAACGAAGAATTTGAAGATCAAGTGTGACGAAGAGTTACCTCAAACCGCAAAAGATATTCTAATTAAAATTACGTATAATAGACCTGGCGAAGCTTGCTTTTCTAATATATTCTCGAAATGTCTTGAATTAGCATATGTTTTAGATATGTTCGAGAATTATTTTTAAAAAATTCCATAGATTTCATTCATTACAAACAATGAGAAATTGTAAACCAAATGTGTGATCTTATAACGCATACGTACAATATTAAAGGCTATCTTGATCATCTGTAGGAACAGTTTCAATATAAATTATATTGAAACATGAATTATATTGAATCATTAGAACATGACTTTATTGCCAAAAGTCAAAATGATTAAATAAAACTTGTTGACATAAATTGAATGAATCTGAAGCAATAGTCACAGGAGATTTTGCTCAAAATAATACTACTATATATCAAGACCAGGCACATTGGAACGGCAAGTAGATAATTATTCATCTATTTGCAGTTTACGTGAAATAGAAGGAAAAAATTTAAAAAGATAGCTTCATCGTCATTTCGGAAAGTACGAAATATGACGCGAATACTGTAATATTATTCGGTTAGAAATTAATTGATTAAATAAAATGTAGATACAAGAAATTATTTACGTTTCTAATGAAGTTCCAAGCCAATAGGAATAAATCAACTTTTTTAACTTTGGTATCTCATTATGATGCATACGGAATTGAAACTGAATGACACTTTTTTTTATTTTCTGTGGAAAAAGTGGATGTTATGGACTTGACGAAATAGTGAAAAGACTAGCTCGAAAGACCAGTCTGCAAAATTCAAAAGTAAGCATTACTTCAGCTGAGGAATTATATAAATGGGCACAAGAAGCTGTAGCTGGTATAACATTTGCTTACTATAGCATCGCAAAACATAAAAATTGAACAAAATTGAACAACAGTATTAAGACAGCATTGCGTGTCGATGGTAAGTTAATTTGTCACGTATTCATATATTAAAGTATTATAAAGTATTTATATTAAAGTAAATAAGATGTTGTTTATACTAATATCGATTCTGGTTATATAATATCTAGCTCATGATCCTTACTTTAAGAACTGAACTACCTGCAAAAGTTTCGGGGGAGTGCAACAATTTTATCGGTCCGATCTTCCTGCTGAACGTCGCGGGTAACACTATTTTGGAAGTTCATTACCTAGACCCTATAAAAATCAATACATCTTTATTACAGATTAATATATAAAATTGTCTAAGAAATAGATTGCAATACAAATTTGTCAAATAAAAGTTGTCCTCTTTAACAAAAATATTAAAAATTTATTTTAACTGTTTACAATATTTTTATTAACAAATATATTATGACATATATATTCTCAAAATATAATCTTTTCTGGATATTTTGAAAAAAAAATGCAGATGATAGTATTCGAGTTTTAATAGTTAAAAAAATCACATTTCTTTTTTAATTAATTAGTAATTTAGCTTGAAACTTGGAAAAAGTAATAACCTACATACGATTTACCCTAAAACTAATTTGTTTTCTGTCTATATTTGACTAAATATCAATTTTATTTTAAACATTTTACTAATTAAATTACAAATTATATGATTACATGTGATTGTTCGGAAAACATCTATCCTTTCAGCTGAATATCTGAAATCCAGTTGCGCGATGTAACGAAAAAACAACTTTTATGTGACCGTATTCGGTGTTATAATGCGATGCTCAATACTGAAGGATATCTCGCTATTGGAATCAAAATCATCTAGAACAGAACTGTACTTGATCATTTGACACGACGTTCACGATGTCTACACGGCTTATTATTTGAATCAATCATAGACAAACAGGAGTTATTTTTTGCTTCTATAATTCATTTACATAATGATTAGAATCATTCTTTGTATCATTACTTTGTGCTTAATGTAGCTTTGGTTTGCCATTCATCAACAATTTACAATCCAGGTGATAGCAGAAGTCTCTTATCACTTTGTGTTTTTGAAACTGATTTGCTAATCTTTAGAGGAAAAACATCAAATATAAGTTCTGAAGAAACAAAAGATTGGTTATATTAGTGAGTCGATAATTTATAAGGTGCAAAAGCAATTTCGATTTATTAATTATAAATGGAAAGTTCTAATCGTTTAATCGAGTTATTTCGAGAGTATCCGAGACTATATAAATTCATTCAAGGAATTTTCTAATAATTTAGAGTATTTAAATCAAATTCACGTATGTTTACAGAATTTAGTTGTTAAATACTCTACATTTGATGGTTTATACAACGAAATAACTTTAATTGCCAATCAAAAAAGCTATACTGATGATAAGAACGAAGTTCAAATGCATCTTTTTTTATGTAATAGCAAAATCACAAAATTGTGTCGTTACCGGAGTGTCGCATTGAAATTTAGAGATATTCAATAATCAAACAACTAAAGTGTATTTGATTCGGTAGCTTCGCCCAACCGCATCAAAATCAAATCACCGAAAATGGCTGAAAACTATGTTTTATAATTTTATCGGAACATTGGAAGATTGGTTGGAATCGAAAGATAATTTCAATTCAATAATAGATCAGCACAATGATCTTACGGTTGGTATTGAATTGTTACAATAAAAACCGTCCCTGACATCGTGCACGATGACGTTATAGAAAGTTTACAAGCTTTCCAATAGTACTGAAAATTAGACGAAAATGTGGAATTTATCGAAACGGTCATGAAGATTAGACACTTACTATTTCGAGTTACATGAATGCGCTTTAGCGTCTGCCGTCGCAATAAAAGAAAAACATCTAGGAGAGTTTAATCACACTCGTAGATGAGACTCCTCTGCATACTGAAACACTCCTCTTATTAGGCGTAAACATACCGGAAAAAATTGTAGTTGCAATAATTAAGGAAAACCTTAACAGGGCAACAGACAAAAAAATTGGACCGGGATTTAAAAATAAATGTTTATTCAAAACTCGAAAAACTGATGGAGATCTATCCGCTTTACTAAACGCAAGACCGATTCAAACGATTTGTCAGAATCGGATGCTAACCACAATCCATCGTCAAAGAAGAAAACATTAGATGACCAATCGTTCATTATTACAACCTCAAAGTCATTTATGGTTTATCCATTAGATCATTCGATATAAGTACAAGTACAAAGATATAAGTACAAAGAAATTTATTGAGGTGTATGTAAATGAACATTTTCAAATGACAACAAATTTTCATTTATACTACAATTGTATAAAACATTATGAGGTTGACGCGAAAAATTGCAAGTTGGGAGTCTGCAAAAATAGAAGAAGAAGCATGATACATTATTGCATTTTTCGAAGAAAGCAGAAAATGACATTAAACAGACATGGAAATTAATTTCAAAATTGTTTTTCATTTTAGTCACGTCTTTGTCAACATTTCATCTAATGAGAATAGCTATAGCAAAAGTTTTTGTTACAAAATATTAGCTTTAATAACCGGTAAATCGAACAACTCTATCAGTAGGGGCACACCAGAAAGATCTTATCTAGGTTTAGAATTAAAAGGAATATTTGAGGATAGGCAGTATTTGGTTTCTCAAACTCCTAGTCAGCATTTGATGGACTTATTAAGCATTTTTTCTATAAGCGACAGGAGAAAATAGTACTAAATAATATAGTCTGAAGTTAGATTATTTTTATTACACTTATTCTTTAGGCAATCCCTCTCTCTCTCTCTCTCTCTCTCTCTCTCTCTCCCTCTCTCTATTAGGTAGATTAAAGACGTTCAAATATTATCTATATGACTAATCAATTACCATTATAACTGATCATTAACTTTTGATATGGTTTCAGAAAGTAGATCTCAATATGAAAGTCCAAGAGTGACGATTTTGGTTATCACAGTTTAGATATAAAATAGTGTACACTATTCTATTTTTGATGCCCTATCAAAAAATCCTATCGAAGTCAATATTAAAGTGGACTAATGCTGTTGGCCAAGAGAAGAAATAAACATTTTAGTATTTTCCTTAAAAAATACCGCAAGAGGTAAATAGACGGAATTCTTCTTAGATACCACTTTTTTTATCAATATCTTCAAAAACACTGTAATACCACAAAACTTAATGTAAGGACGTCATTCCTCAAAGTCTCTTGACTGAAGAAATGCGAGTTGGTTATTGTATACAAATACGCATTTTAGAACAACTAGTCGACTTTTATGTTATAAATAACGACTAAGATTTACCTTTCGAAGGAATTATACGATATAAGGTTTATGTTTGATATATATAAAAACATCTTTTCTTAGACTTTAAGACACTTAGATCTACCTGGGGCAAGTGGTGCAACAAGACGCCCGAACACATTTAATAGTTAGTTAGGAAAAGAAGGGCAGAGCTGTTGACAATTGCGTTACAAAGGAGTGACCTAAAGGACGAAGTGAGTTTGGTTACTGTAACTAATCAAGGGTTGATACGAAGGACTTAAAGCCACGATTAGAGAATATTACGAGTGAGGGCGACTACACCGGTAATACCAGGAAGATCTTGGATATACCAGGCGACCAGCCTCGAGTAACTTCTCTCACTTCCCTTAGGAACAGCTTAGGGTAGATACGCCGTGTCGCCTATTGATCGAATACCTCGACGCTAACCTAGGCGCGAAAGACATCGTGAGAATGAGATCGCGTTGATAACTCCTGTAGATAAACAAATGATTGAGTATAGATTTGACCGTGGTGTTTCTTGATCCTACCCACCATGCTTGACATCATTTAGTGCCCGCAAGATGAAGATTCGATTTCGCAAACCACACAAACAGTAAAATAACGATGTGCAACGTATTACTTCAACGAGGAGAGGCGCACTATGCTACATCTTCCCCAGCTAAAGGATTAGAAAGAGCGTTATTCAATAGCAGCATAATTTTTCTTCATTTAGTTTGTACCTGTTTTTGACGAACTTTTGTGATGAGCAAGCCTTTTAACCAATCCACGAATAATTGTTTGCCCATCCAAACCGATCGATTATTCATGTACTTAACCAGTAGTTTCTCCTTCTCATGCTCTCAAAATCATTAAGAATTTAGTCATTTTTTAATAATCAAGAGGATGATCTTGTATGTCTCGGTGCTGTTGGTGTAGCACATCAACGTCATTCATTCTTTGAGCTCCTTGAAGCCCGACGCCAGCCTCTTGTATCTTACTAACAATGTTTTCCTTAGCAGTGACTTGACAGTAAAACGGCTGTAAAAACGTAGTAGGAGACAGTAAAACGCTGACCTTAAATATTTCAGCGGCGGCATTATCTGACAACAACTTCTCGCCTTGCATGGATAACTGCCTAGTATTATAGTTCTTGTTGAATTGATTGAGCTAACCATTACTCACTTTAAAATCTCTTGAATTTCTAATGGCTTGATTTACATCCAATGACTTAGTTTTCAAAATATTGATATTAATAGAGCTCCCAAGGAACGTTGCTGCATGAGCCATTCGTAAGGATATTATCTCAAATATTCTCGTCCATACACATTTTTTTTATGTCCAAACTCCGATGGCCTTCTTCGATATCGTGAACTAGTTTCAATATCTTCAACATTAATCAGTTGATCGTTGTTGCAGACATTTTATATTTCTAGCCAATATAAGACAATTTCTGTATCTCACTCAGCTTACGCTTAATGTAAGTTATTCTAAAAGTCGTCAATATCTTCGACATCGTGATTTAGAACTTAGATTTATTCAAATAAATATAATTCGAAACTTGGATATGGTAAAATATTTTAAAAGTAGACTGTCGTTATTAGAATAATTGTATATTTTGGTGATATATTGGACGGAATTTAAATCGCGACGGCACGAATCGAGGTTACGTATACAAATTTTTCTAGCCACTTGAATGATTCATGCTTGAAGTTCATGTCTTTTTCGATAACTGATTAAGTATATTATGTAGACATTGATTATGGATGTATCACCTTACTGAAATATTATTTTCTGTTAATGCTTCTATATATCCAGTTATTCTATTAGAATTATATGCTTAACATCCAGAGTTCTGAAAACAAATAAAATACAATGTAAATGACTTAATTAGTACAGGAATAATCAAGCAACAAATAATTGAGAATAGGTTCTCTAACAATTTCATTTAATGAAACTGCAAGGTCCTTGTATTTCGCGTAATGCTAATATAATATGTTTATTAAATACTTTGCATTGATATTTATGTTCGCTTAGAAAAGTTATTTTATTGTATCACCAACTCAAAACTATTACAATAGTTCCAACTGCAAGCATGAACCATACAACTCCTGAGAATAATCGTATAAATCTAAGTTCTAAATCATGATGTCGAAGATATTGACGACTTTTAGAATAACTTACATTAAGCGTAAGCTGAGTGAGATACAGAAATTGTCTTATATTGGCAAGAAATATAAAATGTCTGCAACAACGATCAACTAATTAATGATGAAGATATTAAAACTAGTTCACGATATCGAGGAAGGCCATCGGAGTCTGGACATAAAAAAATGTGTATAGACGAGAATATTCGAGACAAACTTTGTTTTTATTATCCTGTAAGAACGAGAATTATCTGCGAAAATTGTGATTTACCGTACGATACTGTTATACAATATATAGTACAGTACAGTACTGTTGATAATCATTAAGACAGTGCCATAAGGGATTTTCAGGTAAGCAAGCGATAGGGCATGGCCCTATACGTAGGTCATTAAACGTGCAGTCTAGTGGGGCTGACTGCGTGCAATATAGTGGAATGTGCATTGTGGCAGATTATACTGTATATTACCGTTCAAGTGATACAGTTTAAATTAAGATACCCTCTTCGTAATTATACAAAAAGCTCGAGAGCGGGGTGTTTTTATATGGGTGATTTTTGGTTATTTCAATGACTCTAGAGATGTTGGTCAATCGATTTTTTTGAAACTTTGCATACGTTTTACAATACGTTTTACGATTGGTCATCATTTCATTTGCATTTAAATTTTCTCTACGACTTCACATATTCAATCTGGCTGGTTGCAATTTGATGATGTATTCCAAATGAACCCATGAAAAGTAATTTTAGTTTGTATACAAATATATCTTGATTACATCGATTAATTTGAATCTTGATTCCACATGATCTTTAGTGACTACCTATTTCCACCATTTGAATTTAATTTCAGTAATAGAATTCTCCATGAAATGATTCAACAATTTATTGGTCATAGAACTGAAGCCAGAACAATGTCTACACACACTATATCAGCACTCTTCAATCATTGACGGACATAACATTTTTTGAAAAATATCACGGATTTTTAGTGGAACAGGTGCATCATCTTTCATTTCCATTTTCCCCTTATCTATTCTTAATTTCATGTTTTGATGATCAATACAGGCGAAATCTTTATGTATCCCTTCTAAATCAGTTACTAGAATACATTCTTTCGGATAAAGATGACATAATGTAAAGAAATCAATTTTCACATCAAGAAACTATTTCTTAAAGAGGGGGTAAACTTCATTTGAATTATGTAATAATAATCGGCTTTGCACTTTCTTACACTCTTTACATTTTCCCACTATTGTAAAATCTTTTAAACTTAGACAATACCTACGTATGCCGTCTTGACGATAAAATCCTTCAATGTTTAATATTATTTCTAACGTTACTTTATGAACTTTAGTACGGGAAGTAAGATATGATAAAATACCTTCCTTTTTACATAATTTTCTTCCCGTCAAAGTTGCATAGAAAGTACAACTAATTTCAGACTGTATTTTATTAATACTCATAGAAGATGAAGGAACTGTTTATACATGTATTTTTTCGGTTTGATCTTTTGTTCTGAAATTTTGTTTTTGATCTATACAACCAAAGATAAATTATATTTTTCTTCTACCTCAAATTGTTCCCTATTATAGTTTATTTATTAATAAAAGTTTTAAATTACATGCCAAAGCATTAATTTTTTTCAAAACCTTACGTGGTTTTTTAAGATCTGCACAGACAGGTAGATAAAATAACTGCAGCTTTGAGAACGGTTCATTTAAGGTATTCATAATATATTTCTTTCGTTCAATACCTTGAAACTGAAAGTCTTCATCAATTTCTGATATTTCAACAAATTTACTTTGAATATCTTTTTTTAGATAACTAGCAGATTCTGAATCCATCATTTTGATTTCCATGGCTTCTACCCTTATATAGCTTTGTGGATCTCTTAATAATTGGTTTTATGGATCGAATCAATGAAACACTCATTGATTTGTCTTTTCTGAACCACGCATTCATCAATACATTTTAATGCTTCACCATAGTTCTTTTTTTCTACTTTTATTTTGTGGCACTTTCTTTCATAAGATAACCATATACGATCTTCTTCACTAAGATAAGCACTGAATGTTTATAGAATACTTTTTGGAATTTTGGCAAATCGATCATGACGATATTTGAGTTCCAAAAATGTTTTTACACGTCAAGTCTATCAGCTTTTGTGTTTTTTTTTATTGCGAGAAGCAGAATTTAAAGACGTTAAAATGCTAATTTTAGATTTTTTAACTGATTTTAATATAGTGTCACGATTTCCACTCACAATTTCGCCGGAAAGCCTTCGAGATTCTTCACTCTCCAGCGCACCCTAGTGCACGAACCACTACACGTCTCATCACGGATAAATTCACCTGATCTGGCATCAAGAAAGACGCCCACAGGTGGGCACGCTCATGACTCGCTTTCCAGAGAGCTAACGTCGGCAGACACAACAGGGCAGCCCTCAAATTATTCGACTTACCGGACAACAGATTCAAACATGTCCACTTGGACATCATTATACTACCACAGGTGGGCCAATTCAGGTATTGCTTGAAAATAATCGATCGTTTCTCCAGATGGCCGACAGCAGTTCCCCTGGAGAACATTTTAGCAGAAACAGTTGCCACTGCATTCACCAAGGAGTGGATAACTCTCTTCGGCTGTCCCCTAACGATTACCTCGGACTAGGGAACGCAGTTCGAGTCAGCACTATTCACGGCGCTCACATAGTTGACCGGATCACAGCGCGTCAGGACCACACCTTACTAACCACAGAGCAACGGCCTGGTGGAAAGATTCTACCGCACTCTTAAAGCAGCTCCCGCCTGTGAATAGAACATCTCCTAGACCAAACGACTACAACTAGTCCTGCTAGGTCTACGCACCTATTACAAAGATCTTAAGGCTTCTCCAGCAGAGTTAGTTTTCGGCACTACCCTTCGTCTACCAGGTAAATTCTTCGTGTCTCACAGCATCCCTGGCAACCAGCCAACTCTAATTAAGAGATTGAGAGGTGATGAGCCAACTACGAGCCGTCCCAGCCTCAAGACACTCCAAGTATCGTGGCTTCTAGCAGGACTTTTTCTTGTGCACACACGTCTTCCAATGACTGGATACCGTCCGCAAACCACTCCAACCGCCTTACTCGGGACCATACAAGGTTTGTCAAAGCTAGATCATAAGGCATTCATAATTAAAATTAACGGACAGGAGAAAGCAGTTTCGACGGACTCCCTGAAATCTGCGTATTTCGACACAATCGTTGACAACGAGATGGAGAAGCAACCTTTACTCATCTCCAAGAAGAAATCATAAGATAACGAGCACGAGCCAACGCAGTATTCCAAACTTTCAAACAAGTACCAGCGCCGGCTCACAACACGAGCAGATGACACCCACTCTCAACCACAGGTTCCACAGCAAACAGTTGACACGCATGCGCAACGGGCTTTGCCACAGGCAAACAACTTCACGCGTAACGTACATGGTCAAGATCAAGTAACACGCCAGACGTTACCGTCAGGAATCAACGGACAAGAACAACATCCAACACGACAAGCGCACAAACGTAAACAAGAAATAAGCTCATCCCAACGCTCCTCAAGAAAGTTACGTTCCCGTTGTGCCACACGAAGGAAACTTAAAGGGGAGCATCTGTGGAGGTTAGTTCGTCACCGACAGCAATGACGCGTCACGTCACCAGGCACAGTCGAGACGAATAGCCCAGCGACGACAGTGCTGAAGCTTCGTTCTTCTTCCGGCAACCGCCGCCGCGAGCAGCCACATTTGATTCAACGTTTCGCGCCAAAAAGAGCAAAAGCATTGTACACGCTTCTGAGTTGTGAGCGACTTGAATAAAGACAGTTACTAATTGAACCGACTCTACCTTCTTTACACCGACTATCCTATCAATCGCGAAAAGTTGTTACCTGACATTTCGGCCCCCCTTCCCTATGTCATCTTAAATTAATTGTAAGTTCATAAATTACGTGGTCATATATTTATTATTTAATGATTATTATAAAAGTACTAAGTTGGTTTTATTACGAAGAAACAGCATTTCTAAATAAATTAGTACATTTTATATGTTATATTTTATTTGCTCAAAGTACATATGAAAATACTTTATTTGGAAGGAGCTGATTGGTTTGATGATTTGGAGTCTCTCATTGAAGCGCTACGTCTGCGTTTTAACTCTTCTTGACGTCTAGCTTTAGCTTCTTTCTGCCTTTGCGCCAATAATTTAGCATATTCGGCAGCCTGCTCTTTTCTAGATAAACAGCGTCTTTTTTTCAATGCGATTCGGTGTCTTTTTCGCTGTAAACAGATTTATAATTGAGTTCTATAATAATATTAAGGCACATTTTATTGAAATAATCAATTGAACATCTTAAAAATTAGACAATGACAAAACTTCCTGTTACATTTAATATTTAAACATCAGATATTGTTTTTATGTAATACGATAGTTCGTAATATTTGACGTCATCTCAAATCAAGCTTATCAACACGATTACCGAAATTAAATAAATGAACTTATGTCAGTTATTTTAGTATGTATGAATAATAGATTAATTTAAACACTTATTATTCGAACTAATACTCGTTTGTATCAATGTAAAATAGATTGCATCGATACAATAAAAAAAAAAATTTTTTCGTGAATTTTGATCCACCAATAACGATGTAAAGCACGTAGTTATCAATCATGTTATATTTTGTTTAAAGATGAAATAATTATGACAAAATACTGGAAATTATACAGAGATTGTGGCTTTCATGTCAATGTGCAAATTAGTTTTAATTTTATTTATCTAACCGTCTGACTATATTCCTTGAATCGTGGTAAATCTACACTGAATTCATTAATATTCTTTAACTTTACAATAGAAATAAAATTGTTCCGTAAAAATAATAAATAATCAAACCTATTTCTAAAAATAAATTTTCGTTTCTTTGAACCATTTGTCATCATAGTAAACAATATCTAAAAAATAAATACATAAAATAATATCTTCCTTACATCAATTTCTAGTTTTTATATAATAATTATAAAAATGATTTATATTCTTATTTATTTTTCGAAGTTGGCCATGCAAATTTATAGATATTGTAGGTTCTACTAAAGAATATGGTTCAACGCATACAAAACGAAATTCCTAATGTATTTATTTATAAAATATCGCACTACGACAGCTCTAATGATGTCACAAATCAAAAACCCAAATTATCAAGAAAAAGACGTTTAAAGTTGATTCTACTTAATTTTTTCACTTTTCGGATTTTAATAAAAATCGTCATTTAAGGTTAAATAGTTGAAGGATATTTTATGACATTTCTTAAGCTAAAAATACAAAATGTTCTGTCACGAATGATATATTAAAAGTGATTTAATTTTTTTTTAGTTGTGACTGAGCGAATGTGCGATATAACAAAAAATCAATGTTTATATGCTTTTGATGCTTTAAGTAATCATCCTGTATGCCAACAACAAAATCAAAACTCATAAGATATCTCTAATTATGTATTCTGTTTTTTCACTTCAACCAATCAGAGTCAGAATCAAGTGCTTCATTTTTGCATTTATCATTCTTTTATACTAAAATAAGAAATTGTATATTTTCTTAATCAATTACCTGTAATGTCAAGGGAGTTATTAAACGTTGAATTTTAGGTGCCTTAAACCTTTCTTTTTTACCCTCTTTTTGAATTGGACGCTTGACGACAAAACGTCGAACATCATCTTGTTTGGCCAGATTAAAAAGCTTCCTTATCTTACTAGCTCTTTTTGGTCCTAATCGGCGAGGAATATTGGTATCAGTCAAACCAGGAATATCCTGAAACATTTCATTTTAAGTGTTAAAAATTAAAAAAAACTAGTTCAGTTGAATATAATTGTAATTAATAACCGTCATATTGTCACGTAGAAACGTGTCTGGAACATGCGCGAACATGTTCTGGGCAGACCCAAATGAAGGCGAAGAACAATGATAAAACTAATATATTTCTCTCCGTTTTCAGAAATATTTTTCGACTAGTTAGTCTAACAAATCTACACGTGCGTACCATTCTCCCTCATCAGTCTAAATAAATTACAGCTTTATAACTATGACTAGCACAATTTAGAAATAAATTTCCAATTTTTTTTTTGCTTGGAATGCGTCATATTGCCACCGCCATCTTACATTTTTTTTTAACTGAAGATTCATATTAGCGACCTCAAAAAGATAAGAATATGTTTAAAACCATTAGATACGATTGACAGTAACGTATTCCTGAAAGGATTAAGAGCGTAGTTTACAATTGTACTTGTCTAATTATATTTTTTAAATAAATTGTTTAAAATGGCTCTAATGTTCACGCCGCAAAATTCATAATATACAAATGCAATATCTTTCGTCGAAGACGAAAGTCTTTTTTGCAACCACTATTATCACAAGGAAAATGTTTTTTTTACAAAGTAAAAAAAAATTGAATTTCTAAGTGCAATAGAATCAGAGACAATTTTTTTAAAATTACTATTTGTTCAATTATTAATACTAAGTCATGAAATTTTTAAGGAAGTTTTGACGAATGATACAAGAGTTGAAGTTCTTATATATAATTTTAATTTGCATAGAGCACATTATACACATTATATGTATTCAATGCCAAATATGGTAACATTTTTTACCGACGTTAGTGAGCATGAGTAGGAGTGGTGTAGCGCTGGAACCAAACTCGAGACAAATGTGTCGTGTGGATTCAAGTTCAAATTGAGTGAATTTATTAATTTTCTCCGCAACTAATGGATAAATTTTCATAATTCTTTTTAATTTGGAATAGCTCAACGAAATATTAATATTGTAGCAAGTTTTCTAAAAAATTAATTATTTATTGCATTCATGTTAAGGCTTGTAATAATTAAAGGTGGAAATTAAAGGTTAATGAACACTAATATCTATTTGTTTCTGAGGCGTGCAAGTGCATGTTTTAATGTAAGTAGTATGTGCCAAATATAGTATGTTTTTTCATCCTAGACGGCCGTATTCGAATTTTTACGCGTAAAGAACTTTCAAATAGTAAATAAGTAATGTGCGTACAAGGAGTACTTTTGACTTTATGGACGACCAATAGAGCCTAAAAGGAATTTTTACGTGTAATTGTGGCTGTTGGGCTGTATTGTGTTCAATACAACCTAGCAGCGACCTTTCCCGAGAAATTAATAATAAATACTTTCATTATTAATAAAAAAAATTCCACTATGCTTCAAACTTATTTTTAGTACTAATAATAGTATATGTTTGTACAATCGACGGAGTCTACTGGTTTGTGAACGCGTAGGGTATTCTCGAAAAGCTGAAGTAAGCCGGAAAGATCCAACATGTGCCGCTGCGACCCAAGCGGCGCTCACTCCGCTCGACGGAACAGTCAATCGTCATTACGCTCTTGTAAGAGCCAGCCTGCGAGCTCGCGCGTGAGATGTACTTTACGAATAAGTGTTCTTCAGGTGCTCAAAAAAGCGACTATTCAACGCCATCTCATCATCGGTTTCTTTTATTCATCGTCCCCATCCTTCTACGCCTCTCATACTCAAACAGTATAACAAAGTAAACTACCTCGACGCAGTGTACATCGGCTATGCCTAACTAGGGAAAGGAGGGAAGATACGGGTGATTGCTTGGAAACAATTTTGAAACGTACTGAAAATAGCTGAAACGGTTTGTGATCTCGACGACTGGATAACGTACAAAAATTGTTCTGCATTTAATTTAGGTAGCTTGAGGCGAAGAGAAATGTAGTTATTTTCATCTTATAAACAAAAAAGTAGTAAATGTCACCGGAATGAAGTTTCTGTATGCTGTATATTGTAAATAATTATTGCATTCCATCTACCTATTAGATACCCCTACGCACGAAATTAAAAAAACCATTTATCATAACATAAAATTAAGTTATACTATGTAATCACTCCTAATGTTATATATTTAAATAAAAAATAAAAGAGGCCGTAATTTGTGCATCTACTGAAAGATTAATGAGCCTTTCACTGTTTGTACATCAGAGCTGACATTAAGATTATATAAAAAAAAAGAAGGAAGATAGATAAAAAAAATGTTGCCAGTAAAAGTGGGAATGCGTAACGAGAGAGTTGAAGGGCAAATTATCGTTCTGATCTCATTCTCTACTTATTCGTAGTCCGTAAAAAATTCCTATTACATTTTTTCCAACTAGTTTCTTTGCGCTAATGCGCAATAAGGAACGTCGCTCCAATAAAAAAACATTCGAAATTAGTCAATTTTTCATACTTGTAAATAAGAAATTTGTAACGATTCTTTGATAATATAACAATAATATTAATACAACTCTCAATAAAAAAAATTATCTGACAATCATTATTGTGAAACTATTTTCGGCGGTAATTATTCAAATTTTAAGAGCGCCTTTTTCGCAAAAACCAATATATCACGATAAATAATTAATATTCTTGTTCGTAAATTCAACATATTTCATAATTAGTATTTTCAGAAAATTATATTGCAGACTAACTACAAACTATGTGTATACATACATCACACCAAGTAACTGATAGGGGATAACAACAAAGAACTCGATCTTCAAATTCAATAATCTTCAAAAGTAAGCAAATAATCGGTATAAATAAATAAGTCAATCAATAAATTCTTTTAATTCCTACAAATTTTGTATTTAACATTCCTCCATCGGGCAAACGTTTTTGGAATATTCTTTAAAACCAATTTTTTAACTTTGCTCATTTTTGTCGAATCGTTTATATAGCACGGTCGAGTCGAACGAAACTTAACCTTACATCATTTTTTCATTTTTTATACGCCCATATTTATATTTGTTGTACATAATAATTGAATTTTTAGCAATAATTGAATATTTAACATATTTGCTCTGACTTAATTAATAATTGTGGAGTTTCAAGATAAGTATTATTATATATTCAACAAAAATAATATTTTTATAAAATTATTTTAATACCTGTTCTCCTTTCTTGACAATTACAAGAGCCAAAACCGATAAATTAGCATCCACAATACATCCTCGAACAGATTTACGTTTTCGTTCTCCATCACGTCGAGGCCTGTAGCATGAATGATTTTTAGAAAGTAATAAACGAACGCGACCTGAAAATATATCATAAATTTAATTAAATTTGAACAAAATTTCTCAACATACTCATCATAGATTATAAATATTATTCTTGTGCTCTTTTCATTTATTCATTGATGTCAGTATTTGATGTCTTTCGTAAAGAAAAAGAATATTAATATTAGTATAAAAATAAGAAGTATGAACAAGCCAAGTGCGATGGATTGTAAGTAATAAAAAAAATTATTTCATCATACCGGTCAATTAATCCAAATAAGTAGATTTAGAAACTTGTTTGTTGAATGCATATTATGAAGCTTAACAAATTGACATTTGCACTGACGTATCTATAAGATTTGTTTACTGAAAATTTTAGTTTTGTTAAGTTAAAAACATACCTGTTTGTCAGAAATTATCTTGTATACTAGTTGGCTTTAAGATCAGACTCTTTCCATTTATTATTTGTATGTTTCACAACATTAATTAATAGGTTGTTGGACCATATAGAAAACATGGTTACCGACACTTTCATAGTTAATTAATCTCCTTCAATTTTCAATATTTCATAAATAGTTGTCATAAATTCAAAGAGCCATTAACTCAGACTTTTATAAAAAATTCAAAATTTAATAAGATTAATTAATTCTATGAAGTAGCTGCCTATAATATACTCAACTGCCTTAAAAGATATGAAAAGTTTCAAAGTTTCTCATTCCTCATGTGGTATATTACAGTCGCAACGTTTTATCTATAATTTCAAATATTTACGATTTTTTAATAATAAACATAGAAATGTATTATTAATATAAATACTAAAATAAAAAAAAGAACTTTTTTTCAATAGTGTATAATCTAATTTAAACACAAATAATATTCAAGTAGACCAATTAGTCTACAAGATAATTTCTGACAAACAGGTATGTTTTTAACTTAACAAAACTGAAATTTTCAGTAAACAAATCTTATAGATACGTCAGTACAAATGTCAATTTGTTAAGCTTCATAATATGCATTCAACAAACAAGTTTCTAAATCTACTTATTTGGATTAATTGACCGGTATGATGAAATAATTTTTTTTATTACTTACAATCCATCGCACTTGGCTTGTTCATACTTCTTATTTTTATACTAATATTAATATTTTTTCTCCTTGCAAAAAAAAACAGATTATTCAGTAATTATTTTAAAGAAACAAATACAATTATGAATATTAAGTTAAATATTAAGTTTTCATTTCTTGGACTCAAAGTTCATTATTGTGAATAACAAGAACTATAATAATACCATCTATACATTCATTTAATTAAAATTTTTAATATAATATTTTTAGAAGAATATCTAATTTATTTATTTCATCCTCTTATAAAAATGTAAAGGATTTTATTGTTATTAATCAAAATGTGAAGAGTTTAATTATTTAAAAAAGATACAATCAAATAATCTAACCAATTCAAATGTTTAAAAAATCAGTAGGTTATTTTTATGATTAGTGAAAATGCTACAACAAATATAAATCTTTCATACAATATATCGTACTAATTGTCAAAAAAGCATAGCCTTAGACAGAATTATAAATTTCATTTTTGTCAACGATATATATGATTGATTGAAAAGAGAACATGAAAATAATGAGAAAACTTTAATTTGTTTATATATGTATTTCAATGAATATATGTATTATTAAAGCTTATGTTTAAGTTGTATATTTTAAAATTAAAAATAGAATATATAAAAATTAGCATTGGTTACTACTGTCAATAATTATGATTAGAATTATTTATAAAATTATCCTATAGAAAAAAATGGATGACCTGTAAAGGGCAGGCAGTTTATTGATGATATGTTTGGTTTTAGCAATGTTCGATATGATACTTATGTGATAGATTTGTATTGTATATAAGCAAGCCTAACTTCAAAATAATATAATATCAATAATAAAACAATCAATAAACGAGGCCACTAAATTGTACCTCATAATCTGTTAGAATATAAATTGTAAAAGCTCAAATAGCAAACTGTTTATTTAGTACATTTATCAATTAAAATGTAATTAAGTCAAATGATCATATTTTTTTCATGTATGAATCAATTATTTTAAATGGTGACAACAAAATCAAGTTTATAATTTTTTTAACATTAAGATATATTATATAGGATACATTTAAGAGCTAGACCATATATGTTGTTGCACTATCAATAATAATAAAAATAATGTATTTGTAAAGAGTGGCTATATCAAATTAAGTATAGTTAAGACCCTATTGGGCACTCTCCCACCATAAGCTTAAAAGTTGACGCAAGAGCTACAAGTGAGCATGAAATTAGTAGACTGATTTAAGTAATGAACTTACAACTCTTGAGAGTATTAAATAGCTTACTATATTCAGATAATTTAAATTATCTTGATTGTGTTTCACATCAATAAACAAGCTAAATTAAAGTATAATGATTGTTGGATCAAAAATTAATTTATATACTTAATCAATAGCCTTCCATTCCACATGCTATATATAATATAAAAGAACTATAAGTCATACAGTATTGATTCAATCAAAATATCCTAGAATGAACCATAATAAAAAATTTGTTATATTTTATTCTATTAATGTGAACATAGATATATTTGTAATAAAGAGATGAGAGACAAAGCTACCTATATTCTCTTGAAGTCTTAGTGACATACATAAAATATAAATTATGAAGATAATATACACAGTAACATAATACAACATTATTGCAGGAAAGTAGATTTTTGTCACATATTTACTCCCAAGCAAAGCTATAAAATTTTTTACAAATAAGTATCTTACAAAATATTTTAAACACATGCCTTCTATAGAGCAAACGGAAAAGAATTTAGTGTTAAAAATTAAATAAAACTATGTTATGGATAACGCTTGATGTAGAAATCACTTATACTGTAGCTCCTTAGCAGCTAAACTTTTTAGCATTCTACTTGCTCTAATAATTTTTACAAATTTTTACAAGATGAATACATTTTTAAAAGATGAAAATATGTAATTAAACAAATACATGCTTCTATAAAGTATTGATGTATTGATAAAAATATATATACCATTTGTTAGAACACCTTGCTTCATTGGGAATCCTTGTTTATCATTTCCACCTGCTATGCGGACAACATAACCTTTCCATTCATCACCTAATGAATCAGCCTCGACTTCTGCACCCATACGTTTTTCGTAAAATATCCTGAGTTTGTGCTCATCTGCGATTTCGAAAAGTTTTTGACACCCCGTTGCCGGGTATGAAACGTTCAACTAAAAAACATATTCAGTAAATTTAATGAGAATTATAATAATTTTACTACCTAATAACTGATATTTTTTTAAATAATCATTAATTTGCTTAATTTTGTTGAAGTATAAAGAAGTATTTTCTATTAGTGGTTGTACAAGCACTGAGTATCTTGTTTAATAAATGCCTGATTTTGTGTACAAAATTAAATCTGATTTTATAATAGAAATAATCGCCTATCCAAAGTTTATCCAAAGTCAGTTGCTAAATAAACTTATTTAATTTTCCTTACTGCAATCTATAGATAACATCTTTATTGCTACTTAAGGGATATATCAAGAAAAATAAAAATAATGTACAAAATTGTATTTTTAAAAACTTTTAAGACTCTTAGATTCAGTATTACTTTAAAATACTCTTTGAAAGTAAGATATTAATAAAATTAAATAAAAATTGGCTCTATAATTTCCTCTATCATCACAATTGAAATTTAAACCCTTTAATTCAAATAATCAATTTGCTATTTAAACTTAATAAAAAAAAAAAAAATCAAAGTAATAGAAGATAAAAATTAATCCAAGTTGCCTTGTTTGACATTTATTTTTCAGATTTAAGAACCAATTTTTTTCTTATTGATAAAGGCAGTTTGTTTAATCCACTCATTGAATTTTGAATGTTAATATTGTTTGGATAAATATATCAACATTTAAAAATATTAAATTAATAAATTTAATCCCAGTCCCAACAATGTTTTGTATATATGTTTTTACCTAATACAAAAGATACAAAAATATAGCTCAATTACAACTTAAAACTATCAAATCTTTGAAAATAGATTTTCAGATAAGGCTTATGGACTGTTAGTAATTTATATTATTACATATATAAAACTATATAACGTAAAATATAAATACGAAAAAATGTTGTACATTTTTCAAAAAAGAAACTTATAAATTTAACTTTTATGTAATTACAAAACACGATACTTGATATTCACAGTAATTCAAATTTTTAAATTCGAATGACTTGAACAAGACTTTATTAACATGAAAAACATAAATAATACATATCTTTATTCAAATAAAGTAACTCAGACACATGAATAAAATTAGGTAAGAAATATGTTGTCAATTTCTAATAGCTAACTATTTCGGGAAACTCCAAATGAATTAGCTTAAATTCTATTGATATTTCAAGTATTTCTTGAGTAAGTAATAAATTGGTGATATTATACATTAGAAAGTTATTAAAGAGAATGTAAAATCAATAAAAGTAAAATTAAAAATTATATGAAATTATTTGATTTAAGAAAGACAAAATAAAATTCAAAGCAGCAGTATTTATTGAAATTTGATAAATAATAAATTAAAAAATATTTATAAAATAATTTCTGTCAAGTTGTCAATCTGGCAATAAATAAATTTGTGTAAAAATTGTAATTTATAATTACAAAGTTTAAATGAAATTAAAATATACGAATGAGTTTATGAACTTCTCAATATTAATTATATATATTAATATTTTTAGTTATTTATAGACATTTAAAAATTAATAACTTTCTGAGTATTTGTTGTCATTGGCAAATGTGTAATTCGAGAAATATACATATTAACTCAATGAAATTCAATTCGTATTAATTATTTTTATACACTTAAAATATTCTTAGATAAAATGTTAAACTAATTGTATATACAATATATTTTAATGAGTATGAGATCGTTAAAATAAGAATAAAATCGAATCTAACCTACTTCGATAGAATATACTACAGATTTATCTTTGCAAACAAAAATTATACCCTAATAGTATCCGAAATATTTCCATATAAATATATCCTATTTGTTTTTCATAAAAAATTTGTTATACTATTATGGATTTAGCTGATAATTTAAGATTATTACCTTCATCTTACACAGTTACTACGCGCTGCTTAATAGAACACGACATAAAGAAAGATCAGGTTCGTTTATACCATGGTGATTGTGTCAGCATATGATCAAAGAAAAATAGAGATTGTTAAATTTAAGCTTGTTCGTGCGATAGATTCGATAAGAGCGATACTAGCGGCCATATTTGAAACTATAGCAAACTAGCATAGAGAGCGTTCATCGGCAACAGAGATAAAAAGAGAGATTGCCAAAGCACATCGATAGGCCTGAACATTAAACTACACTGGACGGAACTTAATTCGCGACCCGCGAAATTCAAAATTTATTTTCATCTTTGTCGATTAGGCATCATTGGCATGAATCGAGGTTACGTATTCGATTTTTTCGTATATCGATACATAAATATCGATGCAAAATATTTAACAATCACATTACATTAGGATTACGCGGAACACAAAGATCATGCAGCTTCATTAACTGAAACTGTCAGATAACTTATTTTCAATTATTTGTTGCTTAATTATTGTATGTTATTAGTTTTTAAATAAAAACTCTGGATGTGAAGCAAATAATTCTAACAGAATAACTGAGTTTCTATGAGCATTAACAGAAAATAATATTTCAGTGACTTGATACAGTCATGATCAATGTCTACATAAAAAACTTAATCACCTATTACGGTATTTTCATCGAATAGATACAAATTTAAATACTATATAAAAATTTAATAAGTACTTTTGAATAGATAAAAACTTTTCAATTACAATATTTTATTAGAAACAAATTTTCTACTTCATCTTAAGTCTTAAAAATAGTATATGTTGTTTTGATAGAAAATTTGTTTCGAATAAGAGTTTGGCAGTTTAATGATTTTTATCTATTCTATGAAAATATTCCAATAGGTGATTAAGTTTTTTATGCGGACATTGATCATGACTGTATCAATTCACTGAAATATTATTTTCTGTTAATGCTCCTAGGAACTCAGTAAAATAAGATATTCATTTCTTTCTATAAGATTCATATGCTTAACATTCAGAATTTTGATCTAAAAACAAATAACACACAATGTAAATGGTACAAGAATAATTAAACAACAAATAATTGAAATTAACTTACCTGATAGTATCAGGTGATGAAGCTGCATGATCCTTCTATTTTCTGCGATGCTGATTTGATACATATTTGTTTTAAATACAATCCATCGACATTTCTACTTGCTTCTAACAATTATTTAATTACATTGCCAACTAAAAACAATCGTGACAGCTTGCTTCACGCATTAACCATATGACTCGCGAGAAAGAAACATGTGGCTAAACTCAATTCGTGCCAGTGATGCTCAATCAAGGAAAATTAAATTAAATTTTGAATTTAATTTTGAATA
Source organism: Chouioia cunea (assembly GCA_030064505.1). NCBI lineage: Eukaryota > Metazoa > Arthropoda > Insecta > Hymenoptera > Eulophidae > Chouioia > Chouioia cunea. The sequence goes on from JAOPFQ010000001.1 coordinate 20,706,421, forward strand.
AAATTCACGGGACACGAATTAAGTTCCGTCTAGTATACTCACCCATGCAGTGTCGTTCCTAATGGGAGGTTCCTAACAAGAGGGGAAGGTGTGCTCTTTTGAAGGAGAGAGAAAGTTAAGTGAGAGAAAATAGGTCAGTCACAAGGGAAGAAGAAAATAGTTACAGGGGCTGGAAATTTTACTAAAGAAATGAATATCTTCTTTAAAAATTTCACACATAGGCACGAATAAATAATTGTTTGTAATATAAATAATATTAATTAGTATTTCAAACGATGAACATCGAATTAATTGTAGAACATTACAAAACTTTTTTCAATATCTTGAGTAATTGGAAAGATTGTTTTTTGTTATAAAATGTTCAAGTTTAAATGATATAAGAAATTCATTAGTAAATATATTTATCGATACTAATGAATGCAAATGTTGATAGCGAAATAGTATACATAGTAACATATTTTCTTATCGTAAGACAAACTACCCAGCAGAAGCAAAGTTACGATTTATGGTTGAAGAAAAAAAACTGCTTCCATAAAAAATTGGGAACTATTCCTTAAGATCGAGTATGGGATGCATTTTTTGGCATTGATGAGTAGAGAACGCGTTTCCACGAGCTATTAGTTTATGTAATTTATAGGTTGTTTATTAGTCAAAGAGGTAAATCACAATTGCATTCTTGTAGTACTTCGATAGATATTTAAAGCAAACAATAAATTAAAAATTAATAAAAACTAAACTGCGTGTAGATTATGTTGTTGGGTTTAAGGCTTTTACATGCAACGATGGCTTTTTTTAAAACAACATTTAGATTCCATCTATAAGGAATAAATGTTTATAACAAATTTCACGGCAGCATGATGATATAAGTTACCTAGAGTACTAATTTTCTCGAGGCTATCTCAGATTTAACGATAGCCATTTTGATCATGACATATATTTTTTAATTTTATGCAATACTAATTTAAGTGATTCTAATTATAAACTTCATACAGTTTGAATGGACAAAATCATTAATCAAATAAAATAAAAGATTTTTTAAGCATGCAGATTAATTTATACTGATAAATCGAAATGTTGATACCAAATACCTATATAATAATTAAGTATGACTTGGGAAATGGAGAAATACAAATTTGTCTCTAAAAATATGAATAATATACACTGGACGAAACTGAAATAGCGACCAGTGAATTTCCATATTCAATTTAACTATTGTCGATTGGACATCACTGGCACACTTCGAGGTTATATATACGATTGTTTTTCATAAGTGGTATGGTTCATGTTTGAAGTTGAAACTGTCGCGATGGTTTTGAGTTGGCAGTACAATCAAATAACTTTTCTAAGCGAACGTAAATATCGATGCAAAGTATTTTATAAACACATTACATTAGCATTGTGCAAAAAACACAAATCATGCAGCTTGATCAACTCAAACTATCAGATAACTTATAGTTAATTATTTTTTTCTTAATTATTGTGTGATTCTAATAGAATAATAGAGTTTCTAGGAGCATTAACAGAAAATAATAATTTAGTAAATTGTTACAGTCACAATCAATATCTACACAATAAACTTAATTACATATTGGAATATTTTCATCGAATCATAATAAAAAACTATTGGCACACACGCATAGATAAACCTTTTATGCAGTATGCTAATAATATAGATGATATTCTCGACAATAGTTTTTAAGGGATCATTATAGTGTGACCTTCCGAAAAATTACTGATTTTCACGATTTTATTTAATCATCTGTTTTTTTTTTACAAACCAATGCAGTGATGAAGAATAAAAACTGTTTTTTTTATATATTGATTTAATTATTGTTTAATATTATTAGGAATTATTAAAAAGTCCGGTTGAAAAAAATGTCCTGCATGGAGGACTTTTTTAATTTGAAAAAATAGCGGCGGTTTAAACAATACGTATCGAATTTAACTTTTTTTCGACAGTTTTTCTTAAAAAAAATAGAAAGATTTAAAAAAAAAAGCTTCCGTAACACGATATAGAATGGCATGAAGTATGTTCTGACAAAATTTGAAATGAATAGCTTGAAAACTCTTTCTTTGAGAGTGGGCAACATTTCGAGAAAAACGCGTTTAAAATTGAGAGTGAGAAATTTTCAGATAAATCGTTTAATTAGGATCAATTGATGATTCCAAGTCCATACAATATTTAATATGCTTCCTCAAATTGCTCAAATCCCAATCCTCGAATCGATTTTTTATAAAATTTTACACTTCTTGCACTTTAATAATTGTTACAGAGCGCAGAAAACCAAAACTCTTTCTCGTTATTTTTGTCACCGAAGTACTTGCAAATGTTGTATCCTTATCAACGAAGTGTTTTTTTTTCTCCAGTAGGTCCATCCATACTGGATATCGAAAACGGACTGAAATGTTTGGCTTGTTTATTCAGCAAAGTTATAGAACTGAATCCCCGAAAGAAGATACAGGTACAGGTAGGAATAAAACAAAAGAAATAACGGTTGAACGCGGAGACGGACGCGACAGATGTCACACTTCGTTGCCTTTCTCTAAGAAATACTCGAGTGATCGAAATAATTCGAATTTCGATTTAAAAATTTGAGAGAATGTTTATAGCAGTATATATTATCCAATAATGCAAAAAAGGATTTTTTGTAAATTTAATACTGAGATGAACATAGATTTTTTATTAAACATAAAGGATGAGTAGACGACTTTGTAAAATTAAAAAATTCATTAATATAGAGAACTAACATATTCTTATTCACAAAATGAAATTTCAATTATAATTATCATTATTCTGCCGTTCACCATTATTTCAATTCCTCTCTAAACTTTGAGAGATTATAATGTGTTAATAAACCTGACGGAAAATTAAATGTAAAAAAGAACCATACAAATTTCGAAAAAAGTTCGAAAATTCGAAGGAAATTCTACTTTTTTTCCCCAAATTTTGGCTTACAACAGAGAAACTAACAGTTTCATGTAAAAATATGATGGAAATAAATTTGTTCAGAATAACATTTTCTACAAAGTACAATTAGTCCGATAAGTAAAAGTAACAAAACTGACTTTGCAAATAGCGATTAAAAAACTATCAGAAGTCAACAAATCGTATTTTTTTGACTTAATTTTTTTCAATCCTGTTGATGATGGATATTTGTTGCATAAAGTTATTTGACCGCAAGGTAGGAAACTTGACTATTTATTAGATTATTTATTTAATCACTGCGTAATAAATTACACGAAGCCAGATTTGAAAATTGTTCAAGGTACAGAAAATGCAGATTACTTGCTTGTTAATACTGCAATGAAAATTTTAGTTACTGATCAACCTGTTGCTGTTGTCGCTGAAGGTATTAATGTCTTATTTATTTTATCTCAATATGTGTAAAGATCAGAATCTATCTGTTTAACTTAATATCTATTTAATTAAGTAGAGTCAGGGTAACGTGTCCGAAAAAGTCTACAAGAGAGATTATTTCCTGTATCCAAGCATCAAACATCTAATCACTTTTATTCACGCGTTTAGTGGGTGCTATTATACTTCAGTCTTTTTCAACAAAAGGAAAATAAAAATTATCTAGTTATTGTTAGATAATACCACGTTAGCTTAAGAAGCAGATAAATTGTATACTGAGAATATTTCTTACGAAGAAATAGATGAAACTAGAAAAAAAATCGTTGTTGATTTGTATGGGAAAAAGCTGTCCAGATATAGATCTTCATAGTTTAGGTTATTTATTGTTTAAGAGGGAATCTATAAAAACAAATTTCAATTTAGCATCGTTGACTCTCACTAATACCGCAGTTAATTTTTATTGTACGAGTGTTTATTATCAATCCCAGCTGTTGTTAGGTCGTCAAATAGATGTAGCCAATTGGGCGTGGCAGATTTGTTATAATACTTTGGGGCCAATTAAGGTAAATGAACCGTAGCACCTGATACTTTATTAAAAGATATCTGTTGAAAATGGATGGTCAAATGCGGAAAAAGTTGTGGTTGTGTGAAAGACGAACTAAAATGTTCAGAATATTCAAGGTCAAAATCATTTCAAGAACTAAAAATAAAAGGAACAGTCTCGAGGAAAGTCTATAAAAAGAAAAAAGGGAAGGTTATAAAATAAAACCAGAGTTTAGTTTAGAAGTAAGAAAGAAAAGAGAAAACGAACCGTTCAGTTCCATAATAAATGATGTGATCATTTTTTTCTTAAAAAACACCCAAATTCGCGAACTATTCAACATAAAGACTGTTAAATAAAATAACGAAGTTTGGTTTTGTTTATTTTCCTTTGTGTCTGCGTGAGTTAATAGAATAAATTTGTAGAGCTTCTGCACATGGCAAACGGAATATAGAGTAGAACACAAATACATTCAGAGAGGCATGCCCTCCAAGATTCACTTGGAAAATTTATATTTTATTTGTCGCTTAGTCTCTCGGGTATAATAATGGATCCAGGATTTATCAACAGTTACTAAGTGATACAAAAAATCTTGTGGATTTCGCTCAGGAAGGTCCAAAAGCTACTTCGATGTAAACAGTCATATTTTCTTATTATCATCCGAAAGCAGTCGTGGCACCCATCGGACCGACAGTTTTCTCATTCCGAACTTATTACGTAACATATTGATTGCTGTAAATTGATCCGAAAAATCGAAATATTTGCCATAAAATAACGAATATTTTTAGCTCTTACGGAATCACGGAGATCGTTAGAAAAAATGGCATGAAAAATAAGATGAAACAACTAGAATATGTACACAGTAATTTCGTCTTATCTTTGGATTTAATTATTGTTTTTATAGTCCAATGCTTACTACCAATGGAGGTAATGGCCTCTCCGAACTCATCAGTATCCATGCTTTAGCTCATGTGAGTAGGTCAATCATTTGGTTTATACGGGTTAATTTAACCCTTTTTCGATTTTCTATCGATTGTAGAGTTGCTAGAGCTAGTGAACGTGCGCATAATATTTCTTTTTCCGTACCGCGTTGCATTTTTTTTCAAATTTTTTTATTTGATTTGAATTACGGTGCTTAGTGCTTTCCTTGTTCTATACACATTAATAATTATTATTTGCAATTTTGGTGATTTTTATTATTCTTTTGTCATTTTTTAGAGTTCTTGTGTACGTTAAACAATATAAATGAATTTTTAACTGAATGTAATTAAAGATCATTTTGAATTTCCGCACAATCGGGATAACAGATAAAACTTATGAACAAAACTTGTCCACATATGCGGCTTGTGTTCTTATGTAAATATATCAGGATGAACTAGTTAAAGTAGATAGAAGTATATTGGGTTATAGCGAATAAGCTCAACGCCATGGATGGAACACGATCATCTTAGATGATGCTCCGGTGAATAAGCCACGAGCGCGTGAACATGGATACGATGGGACTCCGGGCGTGGACAGTTTGAAAGAAAAATATAGATTTTCCATAGCCACTCAACCACTTCTCGTGTGGTCTTAGCAACATACTCGAGTATACCTGCCACTTTGCCGCTTTGCTACAAATCTCTCAAAATCCCTATACTCTTTAAGTGCTACCGTAACGATAGGTAAGTTTAGAGTGTACAACTCCACATATATGTTTAATTTCGTTGCTTCAAAAATCAAAATTCATCTCATTTCTTTTGATCTAGTTCGTTTTGACCCAATGTTGCTCTCATACACAACTGTTCCACAAACAGACAAAATAAGGATTCTTCATGTTATCGAATTTTAAACCCACTAAAATATTGATCATTTTGAAATCGCCAAAGAATAATTAGAATAATTATTTGTTCTGATTATATTTAACTTTCTCAAGGCGATATCTAAAAATTTCATAGAACTTTTTCATTATAGTCGAGTAGCCAACGGGGACTCTGATATATTTGTTCCCGTTATAAAGATGTACTGCCTTAAGACTTTCTACTAAGGAATTGATGAAGATTCGCTAGTTTTTTGACTTACACTCGTCCTGTACTCCGTAAAAATGTATTAGCTATACGATATCATTGCAAAAAACAAGTTCAATTTGTCGTGAAAAATACTTCCGAAATTGCTAATCTCTCTTTCTATAAACTGAAACTTTTGTTTTAGGTTCTAAAAGATTTTTCAACCGAAATGAGAAACTATACTGAATCCTGAATCCTTTGTGGCATACATTTTTCAGAGGAATAGATTTGCATGATAATTGATATACAGGGGTTTTTAAGATCGCTGATCACGAATCTAAACTCAAATTCTGACAATTCCTAATAGTAACTCCAAGATGGCGGCCAAAATCTTAAATTTTTTTGAATATATTTCTGACGATTAGTATACAGGGGTTTTTGAGATCGCTGATCTTGAATCTGAATTGATATGACAAATATTTCGAATATTGCCATATCAAAAATATAATATGTCTAGCGATACGGAATCTGTCGATGGACTTCCGGTGCAGATCAAGACGAGAGTAACATGAATATGGAAATAGCAATTGACTTTGAAGAGAATGAAAGTGATAATGATTCAGATAAAGATGAAGGAAAATGTTCTGGCGGTGAAGTACGGAAGTAAAAATGGAATCAAAGAGATGATAATCTATTCACTGCTGATTTTGGGCCAAATATTCCCGATAACGTATAATCGCCATTAGAAATTTTTTTGTCTTTTTTTCTGAAGATATGTTGGATTTATTAATTCAGCAAACAAATAAATACATAAAAGAGAAATCACAGGAAGAACAATTGATGTCAAAAGAGGAGTTACTGATTTTTTTAGGAATTAATATTCTGATCGGAATAAAAAAATTGTATTCCCATCGTGATTATTGGTCGAGTGAAATAAAATTGAAAGATCCATTCATAAGTTCATTGATGCCTGTTGTACGTTTTGGATTCATATTAGGTAATTTACATATCCCCGATAACAGTACAGAACCTAAAAAACATGAGCCTAATTACGACAAATTGTATAAGTTGAGACCGCTATTAGACAGACTTCAAGAAATTTTCGGAGCCTGTTGTCATGCAGACAAATATCAATCTATTGATGAATCCATGATAAAATTCAAAAGTCGAAGTAGCTTGAAGCTATACTTGCCAATTAAATCGATAAAACGAGGATATATATGTTGGGTTCGTGCAGATGAATTGAGTTACGTATGTGAATTTCAAGTTTATACCGGTAAAACTGAAAGTCCTGAGAAACAGTTGAGAACATGAGTTGTCAAGGATTTGACGCGTAAACTTGTTGGTAAAAATCACCATGTATATTTTGATAACTTTTTCACCGTTTTTGATCTATTGATTTCACTAAAAGAAAAGAAAATATTTGCTTGCGGAACTGTACGTTCTAATCGTACTGCGTTACCTAAATCTATAATGCTTGACAAACAAATGAAACATGGACAATACAATTTTTATCATCTGATACTGGTATAGTTGGATCAAATGGATGGATAAAAAAGGTGGTTGCTTCCTATCAAATTACCATGATCCATCCGAAGTGATAACAGTAAGTCGGAGGCAGAAAGATGGCACACGGGTGCAAATAAATTGTCTAGTTATGTGCTCTACTTACGCTGGTCGTTTGTTATCTACATATAACATAGATCCAAAATCCAAAAAGTGGTGACACAGACTATTTTGGCATGTCATTGATTTGACTATTACGAATTAATTTATTATATTTTCAAAAATAAACACTAATAATCCGGACACATTGAAAAATTTCAGACTATTTTTAGTGGATCAATTAGTTTCTCATAAAATTCCAACTAAAAAAGGAAGAATTTATCAACTTTTCCTTGCTTAATCCTCACAAACTAAATGTTTCTGTTGAAAAGAAACGCTCTCAATCTGCTCATATGCCAATGCCCATTGATAGTGGTAGACGATGCGCACTTTGCAAAATAAAATGTAATCCTATGCGAACTAAATGGTTATACAACGCATGCAATGTACCATTACGTTTGCAATTAGTTACAAATTTCTTCTTAAAATATCATTCATAAAAGATATAGAAACAAAGTGAAGAGTTGAAAGAATTTTACCAATACCCGTTTTCAGAGACATATTCATACAAATTTAAAATTTTCGTCGTAATCTTGGAGCTACTATCGAGAATTTTCAAAATCTGAGTTCAGATTCGCAATCGATGGTCCCAAAAACCCCTGTATACCAATTTTCAGAAATATATTCAACGGTTTCATTTGTTTATTGTAGTTTGACAATAGTACGATTAGAATGTACAGTTTAAATTTAATCATATTGTGCGATTGTTATACTAAGCATGTTAGGATAAACAATAAAAGTATTGTTGCTATAATCAAACCTAATAATACAACATTTACTAAAATAGCAACCAGTATTATGATTTCTGGTATTACACCAAATTGTAGGTATAGAGACAACCTCACATATAGAGTTTGGCATCCAGAGTTTACCAAGATTTTCATAGCTATTTAATAACATTCCTGGAATTGTTTTTGAATAATATGATAAATCATTTTACGACAACGAGTTACCTTATATTTTCCCCAAACATAAAAGAAAATATTCATCCTTTGCACGGGATCCTCAACATTTTTACTTAATTTATCTATTAGCCCTCCAGTAAATCACGATGTCTAACACTGATTATAATCGAAGAATGTATTAGTTGATACTATAGTAATGTAGTATAGTATGTATTAAAAATGAATCATTACACAAAAGTTCGAATGCAATCTATCTTCATCCTTTTAATAAAATATAATTTTAAACTCTAGAATGACGCAAAATAAATTGCTATTTATATTGGAAATCATCAGTTTCAAAAGAAGGGTTCTATTAAATAACGAGACTGCTTATGAAAAAGAGTTTTATTTTAAAAATTCTTCTACAATTGAATGCTCCCTTCAATATCCTCCCCTTCCCTCGTCACACACCGTTCCATTCGTTTTCTTACATTGGTCAAAGCAGCACTGGAAGTTTTCTTTTGCAAGAGCATTTAGGAGCTTCGCCGATTTTCGATTCATTAATCTCTTCCATAGACTCGAACCAGGTTCCTTTTAACGTAGACTTGATTTTCAAAAACAAAGCCGAATTAACAGTTGTAGGGTACTAAATCAGGCGAGTATGGTACGTGTTCAAGTATTGAAACTGCCCTTAGCGACTAAATAATGCTTCACAGACAGCGCGTTATGATCAGGTGCATTATCTTAGTACAAGATCCACGACTTGTTTCTCCACAACTCCGGCTGTTTCATACGAACTCGCTCTCATCGAGTTGTATCAAAACTTTCAAATAGTAAGTTTGGTTTACAGTTTAATCCTCTGAAACCCATTCAGTCATTACGATGCCATTGAAACGGAGACAGGTCAATCTAGACGTTGGCCATCTTCGGTGCTTTCTTGGCTTTCAGAAAACCATTTATACCATTCAAAAACACGCGCACGAGATAGAGAATTCTCACCATAGACCTCTGTTAACAACTTATAACATTCAGTCGGGATTTTTTTTTAATTTAACGAGAAATTTCACATTGATCCGTTGCTTGTGTTTTTCGTCACTTACTGTTATCGGCACGAGAAAACAACAAGTTCGTTTCCAACCTCTGTGGAAAAAATACTACTGTAGCGACAAAAACGTGTTTTCGTATTGGGATAGTAGACGCTTCCAGCTATCCAAAGCTGCATTCGTTTCATCTCTACCCCTGTAAGACGGTTTCTACGCGTGCAGTTTCATTATTTAATCGCCAAACCTCGCATATGATCAAGGATTATAAGCCAATAAGTAAAATAAACAATGATGACCAGTATGTATCAAACATTTATTATGTGAAAATATCAAGCAATAACATTATAAAATGAATCAAATAGATTAGGAACATTTCCATACTTTGTTTAAAACGTCTACGAACCGAACATCTTATTGGGATGACATGTCAGAAAAAACGAAAGGAATTGTATGTGTATGTGTAGTTGGAAGTGTGTATGTCATAACTTGTGTATATGTAGCAGGATGTATGTACGTTATTGCTTGTGTACTTGAAGTGGAAGTTATAATTTGTACATTTGAATTAAATATGTGTTGGCTGACAAGTTCGGAGAGAGATGTCGACGTCTTACTGCAGAATTGTATGGATCTCAGTTTATACGTCTAATTCCTCGTACAAATGGCAGAGCTTGCTATTAGGTAGCAATATTTAAAACAAAATAATGAAATTTGTCCTATTCCGCCTGCTTATTTATTGTAGCACTTATATTTTCCAAACGATCGAGCGTTGATCCCATTGGTAATTGGTTCTTATTCAATATTTGTCGTTGTTGTTCTTTTTTTACGTTATATTGGCATATTACTAGATATATTTTGCTCGTACAGTGTAACCCTCACTTTAATATTTTTCATTGAGATTTTGTATATGTATCCAACTTAAAATTTATTTATTGGCATAAATAACATGAAACGGCCTTTCAAAGCTATATAGTTTCTAATGAATTTCAGCACATGACATGTGTAAAAAAAACATAATACATGCAAGACAACTGACATGATTGATCGTCGCCAAAAGTAACACTAAAACGTTGATTTTACGTTCTTAAAATATGATTAATAGATCATGTAAAAGTATAGATTTACCTTTACTACTTACTCAATTCGTTAAATACTAACCACAGGTGCTTTGAACCCACCATTAATATTTACTAACATGAACACGAAATCTTGTTTGGTTTTTTATGGATGTTTATTGTCATCTAACTGCTGTAGTTGACCGCCAAAATCTTCGAATCCACTCCATTTTTTTCAATTGTTAACAATATTTTTTATTTCGTTAACAGTTCTTTGTTAACCATTTCTGATACGTGATATTGTTTCTTCTGATACGCCAGGATTGTCATTTTTGACACAGTTCCAGTAGTTCAGAGTTTCAACTTAGGGCAAATACTTCAAGAAATTTTTTTGCACCATCTTGTACGCAGCTGAAGAAGAGAAATGTAGAGTCTTGGCGATATCGTTACGCGTATCGGAATGTAATCTTCCATAGATTATAGATAATTATATTTTTGTTATACCTGACATGGCGGTCAGATTATACATTTCTAAACTTGAAAATTTGAATGTGATAATTGGCAGTCACGCGTCAATATGAAAGGCTTAATAGTGTAAAGTATTATTCAGTTTTTTATAACTTTATAAGATAAATGTTGCTTTTTTTTTAATTTTTAGTAATTTGATAATGTAAAAAGAACGAATAATAAATAATTTTATAGAAATTCAAAGGTTTAATATATTTGTTTAAATATATAGATAGTACTAATGTTGATCAACCATTTATATTTTATAATGATAATGACCCAACTTTAGCAAATGCTAGTGAGGCACCACAGCCGTCCGTTCAACGGAGTTATAACGGAGTAATTTACACGAGGTGTGGCGATTAAATAATGAAACGAATGCAGCTTTGGATAGCTGGAAGCGTCTACTATCCCAGTACGAAAACACGTTTTTGTCGCTACAGTAGTATTTTTTCCACAGAGGTTGAAAACGAACTTGTTGTTTTCTCGTGCCAATAACAATATGTGACGAAAAACACAAGCAACGAATCAATGTGAAATTTCTCGTTAAATTAAAAAAAAATCCCGACTGAATGTTATAAGTTGTTAACAGAAGTCTATGGTGAGAATTCTCTATCTCGTGCGCGTGTTTTTGAATGGTATAAATGGTTTTCTGAAAGCCAAGAAAGCACCGAAGATGGCCAACGTCTAGATTGACCTGTCTCCGTTTCAATGGCATCGTAATGACTGAATGGGTTTCAGAGGATTAAACTGTAAACCAAACTTACTATTTGAAAGTTTTGATACAACTCGATGAGAGCGAGTTCGTATGAAACAGCCGGAGTTGTGGAGAAACAAGTCGTGGATCTTGTACTAAGATAATGCACCTGATCATAACGCGCTGTCTGTGAAGCATTATTTAGTCGCTAAGGGCAGTTTCAATACTTGAACACGTACCATACTCGCCTGATTTAGTACCCTACAACTGTTAATTCGGCTTTGTTTTTGAAAATCAAGTCTACCTTAAAAGGAACCTGGTTCGAGTCGATGGAAGAGATTAATGAATCGAAAATCGGCGAAGTTCCTAAATGCTCTTGCAAAAGAAGACTTCCAGTACTGCTTTGACCAATGTAAAAAAACGAATGGAACGGTGTGTGACGAGGGAAGGGGAGGATATTGAAGGGAGCATTCAATTGTAGAAGAATTTTTAAAATAAAACTCTTTTTCATAAGCAGTCTCGTTATATAATAGCCGGAACTCGTATTATATTACATAATGCACGTAGAAATTGAAATATAGTAGATCTTGCAACTCTGTAAAATAATTCCAATGTATATATAATGAATCTCCAGTTGCTAGATATCTCCATGTCATTTCCAATTTCAGTTTTGCTGGGATAGCATTTCGCATGTGTGTATTTTTTTTGTTGCCCTTTCAATCTTAGAAAGTAATTCATAAAACTAATGTGGTAGCATGTGATGATGATTTTTATAAACATCGATATCTTTTCCTTGCATTTCTACTAGCATTTGTGTACTTGCTCCAAGGTTTTCTCTTTACTGACCCAATCACGAAATCAAATATTCCTAGTTCATTTCTTTTTTATTCTTGATGAAAAAAGTTTTTGGATGCACTGCATTGCAAGTAAAAGGATGATTTCATTCACTTCTACGCGGAAGTTCACTTGGTTTTCCATTACACTAGGTACACACTGAACCGGCAAAGAGTTTGCTATTCAATGGCATGTGTGTTTGGAGTGTTTGTTATGAGCATGCTAACTTAAAAGCATACTTAAAACGAGCATGCTTTTCTCAAGCAAATGTACCTCAGCTAAAGAGTATGATCATTTTGAGCATGCTTTATAGTACAGCGATAGGTAAACGATTTTTATGAAACGTGGTATAAATATTGCCTATATAGTTGTGAACTTCTGTACAAATTTTTAGATCATTATTACTGACGAATTAAAAGTTATAAACAATACAACAATTTTTATGAAAATACTTCATAAATTGATATTTTTGTAATCGGAAGAGTTATCAAAACGAATGTTTTTTAAATACGGATAAAAATATAAACTATGAAATTAATAAACCAAGTCATTTTTAACAATTTATCAAGAAGTTATTAATTTTTGTTTTAAACAAATGACTATATCTAAAAAAGCATAAATTTTATTTTCGAAATTCTTTTTTTATTGGATTCCTTGTCTAATTTTCAATAATTATCAGCAATAAATTTCATAGAGTGGATATTGTAATGATTCAGGGAGTTTGTAGTGAACAATATAATACAACATATAGGAAAGGAAAAATAAAGAAGAAACAATTTAACAAATACAATTGATTAAGACAATTGTAATATATGAATCGTTTTAATGTGGCCGTAAGGAAATTATACTGGTCTCAAACCCATTCCATCGCAGATAGAAAGTGCAATTAAGATATTTACAAGTCATCATCTACTAAACATATGGGCAAGTTAATCAGTTGACTTTGTATTAGATATAAAGAAACGTGTATACATTAGAAAAAATTGTATGAATTAAGGTGGGGTTATGGCGTCGCAACGGCTGAAAAGCCAACTCGCACGGTTTTAGGAGGATGCTGTTTACAATGAAAAAAAGAATTTCGAAAATAAAAATATCACTTTTTGAGATATCGTTATTTGTTTAAAACAAAAGTTAATAACTTTTTGATAAATTGTTAAAAATAACTTTTGATTTCATTTCATAGCTTATATGTTTGTCCGTATTTGAAAATAAACATTTATTTTGATAACTCTTACGGTTACAGAGATATCAATTTTTGAACAATTTTCAACAAAATGTTTATATTCTTTATAACATTTAACCCGGCAATAATAATGATTTAAAAGTATGTACATAAGTTTACTACTGTATAAGTAGGTGTGAAGGTCAGTCCGTCAGCAGCAGTAATGACTCGTTACAGCGTCACCTGGCTGAGTCGAGACGAACAACCCAACGACGACAGCGCTGGAGCTTCGCCTTTCTGCCTTTCTCTTTCTTCCGGTAACCGCTAACTACGAGCAGCCACGTTTGCTCCTGTTTTCCGCGCCAAAACACAAATTGATATTCTACGCGTTTTGTGAGAATTGTGAGTGAGCGAGCGAGTAGTACACTCAACGGAACTTAATTCGCGACCCCCGAGATTCAAAATGGCCTTTCATCTTCGTCGATTGAGCATCACTGTCACGAATCGAGCTTAGATATAAGTTTCTTTCTCGCGAGTTGTGTGGTTAATGCTTGATGCAAGTGCTGTCCCAATTGTATATAGTTGGCAATGCAATTAAATAGAAAATACAAGGATCACGCACCTTCATCACCTCCTACTGTCAGATAAGTTAATTTCAATTATTGTTTGCTTAATTATTCTTTTACTATAAGCATTTACTTTGTGTTTCATTTATTTTTAGATCAGGGTTCCTGACTAATAAACTTATTACGAATAGTTTATTTATACTCAGACGATGTTGTGTGTACAAGTTGCAGTCAAAAGCAAGGTAAAATTTTTTGTGCAGGTAATTCATGATAAGTTTGTAATTTAGTATAACAATTTATTTTATTTTATTCTATAAATTTGTATGTAGAAATCGATTAAATGGATGCTATGAAATTTTTATATGACTGATGAATCTGATGTTGCTCAAAAATGCAAAGCATTAGTAAAGTACATTAAACGTTATAAAGATTTATTTATTGCAATAGAAAAGGTATATATAATAAAATATTAAATTTTAGTCGTATAAATTACCAATTTAAGACTATAAAAGTTTATTAGTGAGGAGCCCTAATATAAAAATATATAAAACACAGTAAATGACTTATCGTAGTAAAAGAATAATTAAGCAAGAAATAATTGAAATTAACTTATCTGACAGTATGAGGTGATGAAAGTGCATGATCCTTGTATTTTCTATTTAATTGCATTGCCAACTAAATACAATCGTGACAGCGCTTGCTTCAAGCGTTAACCACACAACTCGCGAGAAAGAAACTTGTACATACATTTCATTGCTCCCGCCCCTACTCCTCTGCCAAACAAGAAATAATATTTGTACCAAGTTTCATAAAAATCGGTTCCCTACCCCTGTGGAACTGATCGTATTAGTTTGGAATGAGCCAGTAGCATATCTATGTGTACCTTAATGGTTATGGTGGCCGAGGCGGTAGCGGATCTTATGATTACAGCACTTTTTTCTTTTGTTTTTCTTAATTTATAGTTATATTTTTATTATAATAAGTTGGTATAAAAATTTGAACTTTCATATTATTTGTTTATAAATCTATTTATATTTAAAAACAGCGTCATATGAAATATAAAGTATGCGTATTTCTATAATATGACATTTTCAACAAATTTGCTTTTGATTTCAAAAATTAAAAAAAATTTTTTTAACGCTTTGCTGAGAGATAATAAAAATATAATGATACCAATTGAAAGAGAAAATTAATAACTTTCGATGGTAATCAGAAAACTTTATTAGTTTAATTCTTTGCCGAGATAACAAATTATTTAATAGGGCCAACAAGAAATAATGATTCATTTAATTATTCTTTAAGGGTAAGAAGAGAACATTTTTTACGATTATATTTATGAAAAGTAATAAAAAGTCTTATGCTCTATATATCTTTTTTTATAATTTTCAATTTTCTCTTATCCAATTAACGTAGCCAACCTGTAGATAGTTCTCAGTTTTCTTTTCTGGCTACCAGGCCTGCGTAGCGCTATTGTTGAATCTGAATCTATATTCGAACGTGACCTATCTACTCTTATATTTTATATTTTTATACCGATTACACAATTTATCATCGAACCATAATCAATACAGAAAATTAGAACTTCAATACATTTTATTCAATATACTATATAATTAATCGTAAATATAATAAATTCGTACGAGCCTAGTATTATTTGTTTTGAGCACTGATATGATGATCGCGAGTATTGTAAGAAAAGCACCGATGTTTGTCAGATTAAAATTGAATAGAAGTAGAAATATAAGTACATTCCATTTTTACTATGCCCGTAAGTATAGAAATTATAATTACATTGAATACGTCATATATATATATATATATATATATATATACATTGCAGTATTTACACATAAGTTATTGTAATTATCCAAATTTATATTTTTATTTCTTGCAAAGTAAATATTTACTATTTTTGCCGCTATTACCAATGTTATTATTTATTTAATGTAGAGTTGGTTCCATTAACAGTCACTTTTTAAATATGAAATTGGTTTTATTGACATATTAGATATGAGCGTGTATGAAGTATTATATTCTCAAATACTATTACAATTATTAAAATTATATAACACTTATTTATTTTGTAAATTGATATACTTTAACTTCACAATTACCTTCAAATATACAACTTGTAAATATTTTAATGTTATTTGTTTCTTTGCTTACCATCAAAACAAATCTTATGTCTTGTTTAGTAATAATAACTGTTTCTTTAAATTTCAACATCAAATAGTTTTTATTCTGAAATATTCAATAAAAACAAAACTATGAGATAGATATCATTTCTCTATGATTTTTCATTTTTGACATATTTTATTTATATTGTTTAATGAAATAAGATCTAAGTCGGAATATAAAAATGATACTTAATATGTATAGGTAAGATTAATCATATATGAAAAATAGTATGACAAACATCATATGTAACAGATATAAAACAGCATTATCTTGTTATTAATTTTCTGTTTTTTTGGTATATTTAAGATATTTTTTAATTGAATGAAACTTTAAATACAGATAGATAATCTTTTATTTAAAGCTGTATAGTTTAGATCATCAGTGAATACTACTCTTAAATATTGAATTGTCAATATACTTTTTTTTAATTTATTGTAAATATATTATAAGCTAATCTTTAATTTATTTGATTATGGTCACCTTTCACAGTAGCACTAATCTTAGTTTGTGAAGAAGAGCTTTATTTATTTGCTGTATCCAGTAATATCAAATAAACCTTTTGTAGTTTCTGATTTGAACGAATCAGGTTCATCTGTAATATTTTCTTGAATTCTGAAATGAAAGTTTAAAAATTAAAATTTTTCTATATTCATGAAGGTAGTTTTTTTCTACTAATCCACTGATTATACAATGACTGTCCCAGAAGTATCCAGCTGGGCGTATGGATGACTGAAAACGAATTAGTTTTGAAGTAAAATTGGAGCAATGTCTCGATTTTTTGTATATTTGGTATATTGAATGTCTATTTATAGGTCTACACTTGTATCAAATTTTATACTAAAATATAAATTTATTATAAAGATATAAACAATCTCATAATATAAACCTCATTGACATCGTGGGACATTGAAATTACTTTTCATTTCATAAGATAGACTTGAAATAGATCTTCATAAGAGCTTTAATAACAATTTTATAATAATTTTACTGTCTATTGGGACCTATGAAAAAAAAACAATTTTGAATATCTATTTTATTTGACACTAACAGTTAAAAATGTCATGAACAAGCAGGAATATTACCATACCCACTCCCAACGATGAGAATTTATATTATAAGTGAAGAAATAAAATTTTTTCAGGCAAAATGATATAAGCTGGCTATATCCAAGTGCTAAGAAGAATAAGATAGTGTGAAGAAATAATGAAGACAGTGAAACTTCAAAGGTGTTTACTTATGTCTAATTCTAAAGAAGTCTATGGCTTGTATAATTGTAAAATACTGTGCAGAAATTTACATATTATTTTATATATTTGTATAATACTACCTGATTAGTGTATTTTAGTAAATATCTCTGACAGTTTCACAATTTATGCATTAATAACCAAAATCCAAAATTATTTGTTGAAGTATATTTGATATAAAATGACGGCTAAGAATTTGAAAATCAAATATCACGAAGAGTTACTTCAAACAGCAAAAGATAATTTTATTGAAATGACATCAGAACAGCATACTAAAACTTACTTTTTTGATAAATGCTAGGAATGCCTCAAACTGGCACGTATTTTGCAATTGTTCAAAAATCCAAAATTATATAAAAAATATTTATTGCAAACAATAGAAAATTATGAATGAAAGTGAGATCTTGTGAAGGAAACGTACAATATTAAAGACTATTTTAACCATTTGGAGCTATTGTTTAAATATTCATTATTAGAATGTGATTTTATTATCAAAATTTAAAGTAATTAGTACAAATTCGCCGGCATAATTTGAATGAATGTGAAATAATGGTCATAGGAGATTTCACTCAGAATTGTACAACAGAATACCAAGATTAAGTAGAAATAAGTCATTGGAACGGGAAGCATTTACATCAACTTGCAATTTACTCAAAAGTGAAAGAAAAAAGAGAAAGCTTCGACGTCGTTTCCGAAAGTACAAAACATGACTGAATGACGTATTGTTCCATTAGAAATTAATTGATTACGCAAAAATAGATACGAGAATAGGGTTGCAAACATTCAAGTTTTAGATGGATTATAGGAATAAATCAAACTCTTTAACTTTCATTTAACATTATATGCTCAAAATTGAAGTTGATTGTCACTTTTAAAAAACATGTGTGACGGGACTATCGACCAGAGCCCGTGACCATCGTGTTTGTCCGAAAGTTGATTTTGAATGAAGAATTTTTTTTTTCAAAATGTTTTCTTTGGGCGTTCATCGTGAGCTTTTCACGGCTCCATCTCTCTACATTTCTACGTCCCATATTTTGTTGTCTACTCCTTGGATTTAAGACAGTTTTTGTTGAGAGCCATGCGTGCCTTAATCGTCGCTGCATCATTTTGCTTTTTTTTAAATATTTTGTTTTCTTTATATATATTTATCTGATTAATAAAGCCTCGTGTTACGGCATTTCGCGAACGTTTTACTAGTTCGCCTTTCCTCCCTTTTTTTTATTCTCTTCTGTTGAGTCGTCGTAGCTCACCGACGTCGCTACAGGGCAATATACGGGCGATAATAGACAAGAACGAGAGCTGCACTTCGCCATCGTGGTAAGTGACAAGCACATCTACTGCATTGCATGGCATCCTTTATGAGGCAAATCGCGCAACAGAGGGCTTGGGATGACATTAACGATGTATTGGACGCGCAAGTCCGTATTGTCGTGTACGGTGTATTGTCGCGGTTTTCGTTTTTTTAGGTAAACAAGTCTGTCAGCACATCATGCGACATGAATCCCCATTAATTTTTTTTTATTTGAACCCCCATATCATTGGTTTAAACTTCCTATTAAATTTCGACGAGTAAACAGTTGGATTGAATTGCATCACCATGGTATTTATTTTCTAACGATAAAATAGAATATTATGTTTTTTTTTAATTAATCAAAAAATTCTTGTTATTATAAGAATATTATGGAGTTCTATTATAGTAAAGTATAAAGATTTATCGAATATTTTATACAATTATTTAAAAGATTGTCGAAATATTTATGTAAAAAAAGTGGTAGATAAAAAAGAATGGCATAAAAAAGACTTTTAAAAAAGTACGTTTTTTGTTTTTGAATAATTTAGTTATTAGCTTATTGAAAAGTGAAAAGTATTCATTTAAATAATTTTTTTATTATAGGAAAATTGTAGATTTTGAATTCGATACGAGATGTTTAGCGATATTCGATAGACATCTCACATTGATTGCTAATTAGCTTTTCATTGAATAAGCTTCTATATTAGCTTATATATAATCGAATTGGCTTTTCATGTTAAAACACCCTTTGCGTCTCATAGTCAAAATCAGGTTAATTTTGTATCGTTATAGAGAAAGTGTTCTTGGCTCAATGTACAATTAATAAAATACATATATTTAATTGAAGTAAAAGGTTTATTTCCCATTCTCCTTTTCTCTAGTCGTCTCGCAGAGGAACATAGTGACTACTAACTTCTTTTGTAAACCTCACATGTTTCAAGGGGGCTGCGCAAACGATTGAAGTACACCTCATGTATGTCATAGTGAAAACGTCTGATTTTCTGTAAAGGTCGAATTTATATAACCTCGAATTGAAGCTTCAACCTCCGTTTTCTTACTGCTCAGAAATTTATCTCTCTTTTATACTAATATCGTAGTGTCTCCTTTAATTGGATTGTATTATACGTTTCGATCATGTAAAATTCGACTTCTCTTGTTTTAAATTCAAGACGTACATGTACAGGTGCGTTTACTAGATTAATTTTGTTTTGAACAGTCTATAACTATTAGAGGTACTTTATTAATAAAATCTGTCTTATTAAATATAGATTCCGTTTCTATAGCAGGTATTTTAAAAATTAGAGTACATATAAAGTAACACATGCGGATTCTGTTGGATAATGAGATTAAGATTTCCGTACGGATAAATACTGAGAATTATGAAACAGTTTTATATTATTGATGTTGCAGTGATTAAAATTACGAGCATTCATATCTGCTTCACTTTTTCGTTTAGTTTGAAAAGCTATAATGAGAAAACTAGGCTTTTCCAGTTGATTAGATGTATTAATACTTTAAACATGTTTTAATGCGAAGAGTAGTTTTGGATATTCATACATCTCCCAAGTGCGATAACTCAGTTATTGCTCTATCGCGACCAATATGATTGAGTAATTTAATTTTTTCTGTGTCAACTACAACTATGTAGGGTATTAGCCATTCAATCTTGTTTAAATCAATTTTAAATCTTTTATATGTAACTTAATTTCCTGTTGAAGGTTCGCCTATAATAATATTAAAATCGTTTCTCAATCTTGTGAAAATAAGTTCATGCTTGACATTAACAACAATTAAGTATACTTAAGAGGAATAGTAACATCAAAGTAATCCCGTGATTTATCAAAGCTATATTTTTATCTCTAGTTCAACAAAAATTTTCAGCAATGGAACTTCGATTTGCATTGAGCGAAAGCCAATTCTTCACAAGATTCGTTATACAAATATTTTTAGTTCTATCTATTTCAATGACAGAGAGCGTTATTGACCATCTTCGCTATTTCCAATGCAGTACCATTTAATTTAGTTACTCGTCCACATTTATGAATCATACAACGAGATGGGAGTAGATACAAATCCTATGTTGAATTGATATACAAATCTCATCGCTATTAATAAAATGAGGACATCACGTCCGAGTCGGAAAAAGAAAAACACCTAAGACGCGAACTCCTATGACAACATGAGATAAACAAACAACAGCAAGCACCAATTATTAGCCTAACGGATCAACTCAACCAGCTTGTGAAGGAGGTACATGCTGATAAAAGAGCATCGTTAACGTTACATAGGCAAGAAGAACGCTCGCCATCGCCTGCACTTTCAATTAATCCTCCTATAGCGCGAGATATATCTGCGCGGTTGCATGTCTATATAGGAATGCTCAAACGAGAAGATTATCAATTCATTCGAGAGTTACTAACAAGAATAAGAGAATATGATGGATCGATTGACATATCTGTATTTATAGATCAAATAATAAGGATAAGCAGATAATTAGACTCAGATCCAGCAATCTCTGCGTTGATCAGAAAAGTGTGCACATAAAAAAACTAAAAGGGGAGAGCGTAGCAAATTGTTGAACGACACCAGGTAACCATCGCCGTACAATTAAATTAATGTCTGGAAACGCACTTCAGAAAGTTAGAACTCGAATATGATTAACTCTCCGGGATTAGAAATGCTATGTAAAAGAAATCAGGAGAACCGGTCAAAAATTACGCATATCGGTATAATAACATCAATATGCAAATACAAGTTGCGATAGACGGAGAAGGTGGAAACTACAGAGAAATGCATCGCATATATGAAGCAGATAAGGCAATAGAAAGTTTGTACGTGGACTATACCCCGAAGCGCTACGACTTGCCGTACAACAGAAACCACATACTCTACCTATAGCATATCAATGAGTCATGTACGAACAGCATCGAAGAACTGAGGATGATAGACTTCGGTCTAGAAATCGTACTGACATAACATACGAATACGCTGATCAAAGAAAAGAGCGAGAAAGAATAGATAGTCGGCCCAAGGAAAGATATGTGAGCTCAAACGGATATCCCTCAAGAGAAAAATATGACTCATCTTCGAGGGATAAATATTACAAAGATAGAAGGGAAAATAACCACCGCAACGACTCAAGAATAAACGAAAGATCGTTATCAGCCCGTGATAAATGACCTCCAAGAAAGACCTCCGAAATCAACGTGCTCGCATTGTGGCATATATGGACATGATAAAACCAACTGTTATCAATTGAAGAACTCACAAGATAAAAATTTTCTAAGACGAGCCTCAAATCAACATTTAATGAATGAGGAAGATATCCCATGGATAGAGGACAACCCGCGCCAGTGCCTTAAGAAAGACACGAAGACATAATTTATCCCGCAAACGGACGACATTGGTATTTATGGTTTAAGTTAACAGGCACAAAAGGACAAATATTAAAATTCCTAGTAGATAGCGAAGCAGTGTTCTCAATAATCAAGAATTCCATGTTGGATCTGAAAACATGTAATCCAATCAGACAACCAATGCATGAGAGAAAAACCATTCAGATAGTTAACGGGCCACGCACAATGTACGGTCAATGTAGACTTAATACTTTCCGAAAGAACTTCATATACAATGTGACAGCAGATTCAATTCTACTAGATGCTGACGGGCTTCTGGGTAGAGATTGGCTCAAAAATTACACAGGCCGACAAAATTTAACGAAAGTCCGCACCCAGAAACGGGATATTTTGTGCTCGAAGGATTTTGGTGCGTTGAATCCGAATCCGACCTCAGAATTAAAGCCTATACATAAGATTTTCGAGATATTCTAATCTACAAGTGCAAAAAACACTTTTGCTTATTCATGGTTATGTACCATTGCAAATAAATTTCTTTTCTAAAAACTGATAGCGCTTTCTTCAAGCAGTATTCTTACTCTTCAAAGCCATATCCCTAAAGTTTAAATATTATTTTTTTTTCAGTGAGATATCGATGATTGAAATGTGTTACTTTTTCAATATCAATACGGTATTTGAATGTAGCCAAATTTCCTAATGAACCGATATACAATATCTATGGTTTTTTTAAGTTGTATCATCCAAATTAAATGTGAAACTACTCCAAAACCTAAAATTTTCCTAACTTCAAAATGCACATAAGGACTAAACTGGATCTTGAAAAACATTTTTGAAGAGACAAATATCTACGTATATGAAAATATGAAGACATTTCTTAGACCTTGAACCCTGAAACTGTCGAGCATATATTCCCAGACCGCTGAATTCCAAATTCATTAACCCTTTCAGTCACGCAATGAGTACGTGAATTCGATCGTAGCCTTAATATGCTACCAGAAAATTTTTGGCGTCGCTGTTCCAATATGGCAGACCGACCAAACATTTGATATTTGATCTGATTTGAAGGAAATTTTCTTTACATTTTTACTTATTTATATATTTGAGGAATCGATGAAGTAAGATTTTACGAAATTGAAACTCATTGTGCAGCACTCTCATCTTTTTTAATTCAAATTCAATCAAATCAGAAATTTTTGTCAAGATCCAGTTTAGTCCTTATTTGCATTTATAGGTCAGGAAAATTTGAGATACTGAAGTAGTTTCACGTTTAATTTGGATGATACAACTTACAAAAACCATAGATATTGTATATCGGTCCATTTAAAAAGTTGGATAAATTTAAATGCTGTCTTGAAATTGGAAAAGTAACTCATTTCAATCATCGATATCTCACTGAAAAATATGATATTTAAAATTTGAGGACACGGTTTTGAAGGGTAAGAGTTCTGCTTGAAGAAGGCGCTATCGGTTTTTAGAAAAAAAAATTTATTCGCAATGGTACATAACCACGAATATAGCACAAAAACGTGTTTTCTGCACTTTTAGATTAGGATATCTCAAAAACCTGACGTATAGGATTAATTCTGGGGTCGGATTCTTCAAAACCATAATTATCAAGCCTCAATAGACACCACAGAGGAAACAATCGAAATTAAAGACGAACGCAATAACCAATTAAAGTTTAAATTTAACAAAGAACTAATCCCACTATAGCCTGTAATAAATATTGTCACAGTAAAAATTAATCAACCAGACGGGAAATACATCATTACGGATGAGAAAAACCACCATTTGGACAAGCAAATGAACAAATACATAGATCTACATATAAAAAAGTTCGAAGAGAATACCGCAATTCTAAATAATGAAATTCCGAATGATCAAAGGAAAGCTTTTGTGCAATAGTTATAATCCCAGTACAACAATATATATGCAACTCATGATGTAGCTGGACTTATAACCAAAAATACATGATCACACTTGCAGCGAGAACAACCAAGAAAATGATCTCTATCTTATCACTTGTTAAAGCTTATTTCAACTCAGTGGAGATCCCGCTCCGCCACTAGACGACGTATATCATCGTATAGATCTCACAACATCCCAACCTATTACTTTAAAACTATATCGACACCCGATGTCACTACATAAAGAAATTGATAATAAATATTAGATTTTGAAGAAAAAGGAATATTAGTTAAGTCAAACTCACCTTTCCTTTCACCTGTATGGTGTGTGCCAAAAAAACACCTCAGTAACGTAAAAATATATAGTCGTGATTGATTTTCGAAAGTTAAACGAGTATACGGTGCAAGACCGTTGCCTTCAATAGACGAAATATTATATCAACTGTGAGAAATGAGGTATTTTAGCACATTTGATTTAGCTAGCAGATTTGATCAAGTACCCACTTTACCATAGCATCGAGAGCGAATGGCGTTCAGTACACACAGAGGACATTGGGAATCTAAGCAAATGCCAATGGGACTCAAGAATGCACCTGCAACTTTTCAGCGCATAATGAATTTGAAACTGTAGGGTTTAATTGGTACAATATGTTTCGTATATATTGATGACATAATAGTTTACTCAAGAAAATTCGAAGATCACGTGCAAAATCTAGAAACTTTATTCAAACGACTCAGGAAATCGAAATTAAAATTACAACCGGATAAATGTTAATATGTAAAAGCAGAACTAGAATATCTCGAACACTTAATAACAGAGAACGGTGTCTTACCGAACCCAAGAAAAATAGAATGCATCAAAAACTATAAACAAAACACTAATCAAAACTATAAACAAAAGGTACGTCAATTATTGGGCTTTTGTAAATATTATAGAAAGTTATATCAAGAATTATGGCAAAATAATTACACTCCTCAATAAACTCACGTGTAAGAACCAAAATTTTGAATTCATGGATAAGTGCAAAGGAGCTTTTGAGACATTTACGGAAAAACTAACTTCTGTACCTATATTACGTTATTCAGATATTGAGTAAATACTTATACTCACGACAGACGTAAGCAACGAAGGTCTCGGAGCAGTATTAAGCCAGGGAGATTACAAGAAAAGAAAAAATCTGCCATGCGCATTTGCATCGCGAGCACTCAATAACGCAGAAAAAAACTACTCAACTACCGAAAAAGAATTACTTGGAACAGTCTGGATTATACAACACTTCAAAGACCTCTTATACGGAAAGCTATTCGTCTTTATAACTGATCATGTGTCCTTGGCTGGATTAATCAAAACAAAATTACCTGAAATCGGATCAAGGATATTTAAAGTGCTCCTTAAGATAGCAGATTTTCAACCAATGATCGAGTATAAGAAATGAAAATTAAATACAAACGCAGACGCACTTAGTCGAGCATTTCACACAAGATCTCTCTGTAACATTATATGGACACGAAACGGTCACGCAAGACTCGTTATCATTAAAGACAAATGGGATCCAGCATCTGCAACGTATTTGCTAGAATAATCTACGAAACAAGGACTTAAAACATTAGAGTTCAGTGAAGACTTTACATTGCATGAAATTGGAGATTTAATTAATGGTGTAACAATAGCGGCCATAGAGAAAGACATCGATAAACTCTACATAAAAAGAAAAAATCACTGTATCACTTCATCCATAGCTACAAGTTCTATCTCTTCCGCGGACGCAATTAAACAATATGAAAACATCGAAGAATCTTTATCGCCAACAAGCTGCGTAAAAAACTCAGAATTCGCACCATAAACCAACAACCTCGATTACGTGGGAGGCCAAGAATAAAGTCATAAATTATAACTGATAACAAGTGTAAGGGAGATATTATTCTGGAACCCTCTAAGGAGCTTATAATTAATACAATGCCTATAATAATCGACATACTCAACAAGTTGAAAACTGATGAAACTTTAGAGTTTAGAAAAATAAATGAAAAGACTTCGCAACGGTTAATACAAAAATTTGCAAACATGGCGATGAAAATGAGACGACCAACTCTTTAGATGAAGAGTACTGAGTAACAACACATAGGTAATGAAGACACGCAGAAAACACTATTGGGAAGAGCGCATGGCTAAACATTCTGGAAACATGATAAAGTAACAGTTCAGCTTCGGCAATACTGCTGGGAGACAAAGACACAAGACATAAAAAATTGGATTAATTCATGTGAACACTGTCATAATGAAGAGACAAAAAGGGCGATTTAGGGTCACAGGTACACTTGTCGAAGCACCCTACGACGTAAATGAAATCTGATACACAGATCATGCACAGCCACGAAAATATTTATATATATTTGTAATAGAAGCATTATCTAGATATGTAAAAGTCGTGATATTAAACAGTTTCGACGAAACCACCAATGCACTTAAAAGTATATTCTGCGAATGGGGAATGCCCAAGAGAATAATATCAAATAATGGGTCGACATTTCATTCGAAATGATTCTAAAAACTTTTAGAATAGTATCAAGTAAGCCACTATTCAATCACACCTTTACATTCTGAATCAAATGATGTTTGCGATGGAGTTATTGGCACGCTCAAGGAAAAGGCCGAGCACTAAAGAACAATCGATCTCGCTTACCGTTGGTTATGAGCAACAGCAACATGATACATCCGAGTACAGATTTTTTTACGCACGCACGCCGCGAGACGTCTATCGAGTCGATCTTCCCGCAGGTAGTGCTTTTTTGGAAGGTTATTACGTAGCCCCTATTGAAAATCATGATAGTTTTATTACGGATTCTTATACAAAATTGTCCAAGGAATCGAATACAATAAAAATGTTTCAAATAACAATTGCACTTTCTAACAAAAATGATAAAAATATACTTTAATTAAAAAAAAATTTTTTTATTAATAAATATATTATTGTGAAATATATATATATATTCTGAAAATACCGTTATTTCCGGGTATTTATAAAGAATAATTATACAGATCCGATAAATAGTTTCAATTTATAACAGTTGAAAAAAAAATACATTTTTGTTATATTGTCTATAATTTTTTAATTAATTAATTTTTTAGCGTGAAACTTGGCGCAAGTAATTACCTCCATATAGGCAGTATATGTACCAAATATAAATAAATCGACGTTACTTCGATTTGCCCTAAAATTAATGTTTTCTATCACATCATTTTAAAACATTGTTTATAATTTATTTAATTAACTAATAAATATTTTATCATCAAACTTGGTATAAATGATAAGCTCCATGTAGGCATTCGCTTTGCCAAATATAAAAATATTTGAAGACCTTGCTCCAACTTGACCCAAAACTAATTTATTTTTTGCCATATATCCCTCTGTCATTAGGGAAAGAATAGATAGTATATTTAAAAATGTAACTATAAAAATATTTATTAATTTCAACCTTATATTTGTCATCCTCAAAGTATTTAATATACAATTCACGTCGCACAAGTTTGTAGTCAAGCTGATCTTATATCTCTTATTCTCTATCAATAATTTGCCACGCGCTTTAGTAAGAGTGCCTGACACCAATAATCACGTTTGGTAATCGTGTCGAATTTAGAACGGGAAACCTGATTTCGTTACACACGTTTTCGTCGCTTAAAATCTTACTTACTTGATATGTTGAAACAGTATCGTTATATCTCATTCGAAATCATTCATATTTAATTAAAATGAATCTTTTAAATAAAATTTAATGTCCATTACAATGCATATTACTATTAAATATTAATATTAATTTCAATCGTAATAATCCAAGTGGGTGTGATAATCTTTATCCGTTTGCGAGATTGTAACTACTTTCAATGTACCGTCCTTCTGTATTCTATTGCCTTCTGATGTACCTGATGGGTCATGTTACTTTGAAAAAAATAAGACTGGTATACTGTTAATTCATTTAAAACATCGAACTGTATTTAAAGTATGAAATTCACTATCTCTAGGAAACATCTTTTTGACTCATCTTTTTGGCTTCTTAATAAATTTTTTTTCTTACCATTTTATATGCTACATTTCAACCAATTAGCAAAAACGACATATCTACAGTCGTCAAGAAATTGTTTGAATAAAAAAAATTCGATAGTTCTATTATACTAAATCATTACTCAAATCTTCCGCTACAAATATTATGCTTTCCCCTAGAAAATTTTCTGATTTATTCTGTGTTTTTGTTGTATATATTTGAAACTCGCATACATAGCCATAATCGTCAGCGCTCACCTAAATTTCGTAACCTCTCTCAATTGGTTCCATGGGAACGGCATGTATTGCCCTTAGAAGGGGAGCGATGCTCGCGCGAACTTCATTAGCACGTTTGCTACAAAATCCACAGCAAATACCAGCGTGACAGAAAGAAAAAAGACGAAGTACCATTTGAGTGCGTGAGTGTGTGCGGAGGTGTTGTGCCTGGAACCAAGCAAGGCCAAAAGTTGTTAGGTAACCAGCGTAAACACCTGTAGGATACCTAGATGACAACCAGGAACATAATTGTTGAGAACAACCGCGCGGTGGATTCAAGGGCGAAGCGAAGTCCCTAAGAACTTGATATCAAAGTGAATGTTTGATTCCTCTTTTACTTCATCAATGTAGTAAATCGCAGCTGAAATGTCCACGCGATGACTCGTTGAGTGAACATCTCAAGACATATCGTAGACGCCAATCAGTCTGTAGTATCTACGTCTAAGTGATGATGCATGTATGAATATTAGCAGTGCTCCAAAACGCCATGGCGTGATAACGACGGAATTCTGAATTTTGTAACAGTGGCGTAATCACGTCGGTCGTGTGTACAAAGTGTTAATTAAAAGAAATCTAGTTAATATGCATCGTATAAATCAATTAATTTCTGCCCGTCCAACCGTTTATTCTTATATAAAGCAAACGGAAGAAACGTTTACTTTCCAATTCGAATAATAATACAGGCCAACAAAATTTTGCAAAAACCAGTAAGCAGTCATAGTATACTCAATAGATTTTCATGCGCTGATTCTGAATTTGGACTCAGAGTTGCTTTATCACCCTTGAGTTTCCAGATATCTTAACCTAAAAGCGTCAAAAACATGCTTTTTTGCTATCTTTGACCATCTATATCATTATGAGGGATTTTTTTGTGAGTAATTCTAAAAACGGATTCTAATAGAGCAACGTTTGGGATAAAAAAAGATTTTGGCGCTAGCCAAAAATTTTTTTATGATTTTTTTTTGACGGAGAGAGGGTAGTTTGAAAAAACGATTCGAATATTTCACAAGGGGATGATAATAATAAGATACTTCGTATTCACTTCACATGCCTGGAGATGCACTCGCGCAATAGTATCAAACGTGCGAGAGTTCAGGTAAAGCAGAGTCTTTAGTCTGTTGAGATTCCATAACCTAAAAATCAACATTTCCGAGGCCAGTAGAAATTCACATATCATTTTTTGAGTATTCTCGAAACAGAATATTTCACGGAATCACAAAAAGTAGACGACCAGACGGGAATGCTTGTTAGATATCAGGAGCACGGTAGCACTATAACCTCAAATGAAACACCTTTAAACTCTGACGCCTGGGGCTCTGTTTGTTAAATCCCAAGTACGCAGTAACCCAATAACTTTGAATGTCAGAGTATCAATTTCTAGACCGGTAGGACTTTGCTTTCTAAATCCCAAGTACGCAGTAACCTTATCATTTTTCGATGATTATATTTCCATAATCTCGTACTTAGATCAAGTGTGCTCGACTGTGTTTGTGTGATAACGCTTACACTTCATTCGGAAGGATCTGATTAATGATTGGCGTTTGTGACTTAGGGGGCTATTGTCTTCTCGCTTCAAGGACCAGAAATAGTCCGCCAACATTTTCTCATTCCGCCTATCCTGATAATGCTTTTCTTTTTCATGAAAGTTCTGGTGTGTTATAGTGTATAGTTAGTGTAATAGTGGAATCGTTCACCCATTTCTTCGCTGAATGCTCCAACATTTTCAAGAAAGTAATTCAAATGTGATTTGAGAAAATGCATTTTAAGGCTCATTAAACTACCTAATCGTTCGTAGTTCTGCAAAAGTTCCGAAACTATAGTTTTGTACTCTGGGTCACGGTAGTTTCCCAAAAACATTTATGTGATTTGCTTAAAACTCATCCAGGCATCTTTTTCGATGGAAGTCGTGGTTGCAATGGAAACTTCATCTTTCCTCAACTTTCTTATATCGGGCCCAACAAAAATTCCTTTTTAGTTTTCGTATCTCTTAGGTTGGGGAAGGCTGTTTGGATGTACTTGAAACATTTGTCATCATTATTGAGCGTTTTAACGAACTGCTTCATCAAACCTAATTTAATATGAAGAGGCGGTAATAGTACTTTTTGTCTATCAACTCATGTCATTGAACGAATCTCATGAATGACATTATGCAAACCAACTTTCCAGTGTGATCTTGCCGGCCATTGTTCCTTAGTCCAGTGCCTATCTCTGGCACGACTATCCCACAGACAAAGAAAACAGGGATATTTGGTGTTATCTAATTGCAATCCAACTATGAGAATAATCATTTTAAAATCTCCACCTATGAGCCATTTGTGTGAATTGTATTCCAACTTTTCGAGAAGGAATTGGAAGCTGTCATACGATTCTTTTAGTTCTGTTGAATGGCCTACTGGTAGAGCAGCGTACTCGTTTCCTTATGTAGTAATACTGCTTTCAAATTTGTTGTGAAAGAGTCAATAAAAAGACACCAGTCTTCTGCTTTATACAGACGAGCCACATATGAATTCACTAACCCTTCCATGTCATTGCAGTAAACCATGCCATTCTGCATTGAAAAGTATTTGACAAAATGCTCTGCTCTCTTTCTCGATACTGTAATTCTTACTCCAGGTAACATTAGATTTCTTTCCTTTAGCCGTGAAGCTAAAATTTCTGCTCTGTCTTTTGGCAAATTCAGATCACGAATTAAATCGGCCAATCCACCCTGATCAAAAAGTTGGGGATTTTCATCACTAGAACTAATTTTGTCATCCAGTTCATTTTCTTGAATATCTACAGATTCCGAGTTGGTATTTGTACCATCACTATCTGTTTCATATTTTTTTAATTGACCTAAAACTGTTGGCGTAACACTCTCAATTCTGTTCTGTTCTGTTTATAACTATTCTATTCAACGTATTTTTGTTAAAGCTATACAGAAATTTAAAAAAGTTTTACACAAACAAAAATAACAATCTGTCGTGTAGTTCTTGGGCTCACGCTAAATGGTGGGTTGAACAACACCGGTATTTGTGTTTTTGTCGCCCCATTTCGATATTATTATTCCGCAGAAATTACAAATTGTTTTAGGCACCCATGGTTTACCTAAATTTTTCATAGTGATCTTATAACATTCTTTGTACAAACTTTCGTATAAATCATTGATCGATCGACCATATGAACTTATCTCAAACTTTCCACAAATGTAATAAAATGTATCAATTTTTGAAGCGCGAGGATTCTCGGATTCATTTTAAGTCTGGAAACTGAAACTATGAGAAGCGAAAAAAATGTATTCCTAAAACATTTCCGAATTATTCCAACTGTTCGCCTGCCACTCAAATATGATCTCTAATACGGAAGGATTCATATTTTTCTATATTAGCGTAGGAAGTGTGCTCGCTCATAAATTCACGAACTCAAATTTTCAAGGCAAATTCCGCGGATCCATCTAAAGTAAACTTGCCTACTTCTGTAGATGATAGGCGCACATCAACTATTGATAGTTCTGAAAACCAGGTAGAATGTGCATACTGACCTGACGGGTTTTCAAATACACTAATAGGTGGCGTACGCCTATCATCAACAAAAGTAGGCGAATTGACTATATATATATTTTCACGTCTGACGGTGCATTGAGCTCGTAAATTCTTATTTACATTTTTCTAATACTTATTTATTATTTCTAATCTTATTTTCATTATTACTATATGCAAGAAAAATGGAGATCCCGCTATATTTTTATGCAAATTCACTGTATGTGATCCTCGACCACCAGTAAGTTATGTAAAGAAATTCGAGTTCTGTGGATCTAATGTTATCTAGTTACTGCGTACTTGGGATTTAGCGAGCAGGGCCCTACCTATTTACGATTTGATGTTTCACGTTCAGAATTATAGGGTTACTGTGCACTTGGTTTAAGCAAGCAGAGCCCTACCCTATCGTAGGTTTGTCATTATCACGTTTGATGTGATAGGGTTGGTTGTATATGGGATTTATGCAAGCAAGAGCTCCTGTCTAGGATTTGAGGTTATTGAGTTCAAAGTTATAGGATTACTATAAGTATAGAGCAATTCTGAGTTCAGATTCGGAATCAGCGCATAAAAATTCATCGAGTACACTATGCCTCGTCTTTGGTTCTTAAAGTTGTTGGCCTGTGTAATTATATTAATATTAGGCCAATAAAATAATGCGATAAAATGAAAATACACCAATAGGTGATTAATTTTATTATGTAGACATTGATTGTGACTATATCAACGTATTGAAATATTATTTTCAGTTAATGCTCCTAGAAACTCAGTTATTTTATTAGAATCATATAATTAACATCGTGAGTTCTGATTTGAAAACAAATAACACACAAGGTGTGTGTTATATTAGTGACTTATATTAGTACCAGAGTAATTAAGCAACAAATAATTGAGAATAAATTATCCAACAGTTTCAGTTTATGAATCTGCATGATCTTTGTTATTGTATAATTGTTTTAATTATTATATTGAATTATATAGTTTATTGTTATTATATAAGAACACTATTATTAAATACTTTACATCGATATTTATGTTCCGTTAGAAAAGTTATTGGATAGCACTAACAACTCAAAATCATCATAACAGTTCACTTTAAGCATGAACTATACAACATGGGTAAATTTTCCAAAATACAAATATTTCTTTGGAAGACGTTGTCTTGTAAATCACTCATCCATCACTACTAATAAATTTCTTAAATGACTTAGAATGTGTGGATTTTTTCTTTTATCAAACAAATATTGTTGGTTACAGATTGGAATAAAGATTGGTTACCTGGGTCATTTCCAAGAAATGACGAAGAACGTAAGGCAGCAGCAAAGAAATATAATTTACATCCGGACGAATATAAACCTTATCCAGATGACGGTTTTGGTTATGGTGATTATCCACTCCTACCATACAAAGGCGTATCATTACGTGATCCTTATTATCCTTATGACCTACCTGAACATAGACGGAACTTCAACGAACCTGTAAGTGAATATTGACGAATGTTTTCATGATTTTTATTCTATGCTAAAAGTAAAATTTTGCGCTTTCACGGATTCAAGTTTTTAATTGTCTTAATTATTTTAATATATGCTGACATGCATGTTTATATTTTGGAAGAGTTTTTATTTCATTTTGACTTGGCAATAAAGTCATGTTCTAATAATATATATTTAAACTGTACTTTCAGATGGTTAAAATGGTTAAGAAGGTAGTCTTTAATATTGTATTTATACTTTACCATATAAAACCATACTTTTGGTTTATAGTGTCCCATTGTATGCAATAAATGAAATCTATGGCATTTTTTCTTAATAATTCTCGATCACATCGAAAACACTTGCCAATCCAGAAAATTTTGAGCATGTATTAAAAAAACAATCTTCACCAGGTCATTCACAGGCCGTTTTAATTAAAATATCTTTTGCTATTTAAGGTAACTTCTCGTCATACTTAATCATTAAATTCTTCGATTCATTATATTTTCACGCTATTTCTGTATCATTAGCACCTTGAAATGTTCGCCTTATATCATCTTGCAAATAAAATAAGACAGCAGTACTCTCTACTTTTTTACTTATTATACTATAGATGTATTATAGATGTTCTGGTAATTGAGAGTGAATACAATAACATTCCTTCTTGTTTTTAAAGTTTTTTAGCTGTTTCTACAAAATAAAACGAACAATTAATTTCTCTTTCTATTTCACAGACAATTTCATGAGAGTAGAATCGTAGTTAATACAGGTATCTTTTCTGAATTAGTAGATGCTTCTTCATACGCTGCTTTCAGGTCTTTATAAAATAAACTTTTTTGTATAGATTCATCTGGATTACTGTCTACACATCTATATTTTCTCACAATTAAACTTAAAATTATTTTATAAGGAATCGATTTTTTTTCTATTAAATCAGGCATTTTAATATCTATTGACTTAATTTCTCTTATTTCAAAAGAATCAAGCAATGGATTTAAGCGATCCCATACTATTTTTTACATTCATTTTCGCCGATCGAAAACTCTTCATCACATTGTACATGGCAGATATCTTTATCTTCATTAGCACTTGAGTCGAAACTGACCTCATTGTTCTGATTAATAGAATCTTCACAATTACCATTTACTTCATTTGTATGTCCTAAACGTTTGACACTGTAGTCAAAAACTTCTTTTGGATCTTTGATATAGCAGTATCTTAAACATGTTGCACATAATCGATCGTTTTCTTTCACAAAAAGAAACCACTTATCCTAAATTTATGTGGGAACAGGAAGAAAAGATTCTTGACGACGTCCATGTTTACGCACTTTGAATGGATTAGAACACTCTCGTAATGGCATAATTATATAATTGTCTTAAAAACTGAATTGAAGTAATTTTACAAAATCTATTGTACCATAAGAAATTTCACTTTGACGTTCGTTGAGGTCCGTTCACTTTGTCCATTGAACTTAAATATCTCCACTGAGCGATTCCGTATTTATATGATTTTCGAAGCATAACCAATGTCAGTATACCTAATTTTTTAAATACTACTTAACAAACTAAAATATTAGAAAAAGTGATCAAAGAAAATAAAAATGTTTGATCTCATTAATATAATATTTACTCTCACTAATTTGCTTAAATGCAGCCTATTTTTGATAATTATTATTGTCATAAATGTTATTCCTACGTACAAAAATTTAAATAAAGAAAGTTTAGCTAATAAATGTATTGACTTTGAGAACTGAATTATCTGGAAAAGTTTCGGGGGAGTGGGACGCTTCTATCGGTCCGATCTTCCAGCTGAACACCGAATGTAACGCTTTTTTGGAAGGTCATTAGCTAGCCCCTGTTAAAAATCATGATAGTTTTATTACGGATTCTGATACGAAATTGTTCAAGAAATTGATTGCAATCAAAATGTTTGAAATAAAAGTTACCCTTTTTAACCAAATTGGCAATAATTTATTCTAATTGTTTATAGTTTTTTTATTAACAAATATATTATTATGAAAAATATATATGTTCTCATAATACAATTATTGTCGGGTATTTAAAAAAAAATTATCCAAATCCGATTAATAGTTTTCGATTTAGAACAGTTGAAAAAAAAAATTTGTTAAGATTGTTTATAACTTTTTAATTAATTAATATATTAGCATGAAATCTGGCACAAATGATTATCTCGATATAAGCATTCGATGTGCCTAATATAATAAAAATCGAAGACCTTGCTCCGATTTGCCCTAAATTGAATTTATTTTCTGTCGGATATGTTTGAAAGAGCTACATCCTCAATAGAAGATTTATTAATTTTTTTTTTTCGAATAAAAAAATAAAAATTCGATAAAAACAGAAAAATTAATAAATCTTGTATTGGGGATGTAAATGTTTTAAACTATTCCCGTCTACATCGCTGTACCCGCAGCTCCGTCACTATTGCTGAGTCGAACATATATGATACATTCAATAAAGTATGGTACGAAAGCTCATTATGAAAAATATAAGAACATATCCTTTCAACCTCTTTAAACACTACAAATTATGTTTAATGAAGAGATCCACCAGAGTTAAAATTAATTATGTAGTACTACAAAATTTGTCCATACACTTGGAAGTCCTGAGTTTTTCAACTTATACTTTACATACAGTAACCCACTATGAAAAATACCACCATAGATATATGTGGGGTATTGATGTAGGGGTTAGTGACAAATATCAATGAGTGATGGCATAACCATAGTTTATTTTAGTTTTGGCTTGTTTACATTCTCAGCTGCTTCTTTACCGTATCGAGGCCTCCGCTCGACTGACCGTAGTTTATTTCCTGACACGCTAGTGCTTCGCTTTTCTGGGTTTTTTCTTAACCTTTGTGATCTACTAACCATTGTCTCTCGTTAATGGTTAACATGTGTTTTGCCCGCACTCCACATGTGTTGGTTATGTGGGGTTTTGTCTACTGTTGTATCGCACACTCGGCCTTTCCTGACATTACGTCTGCCCTCAGACGATTTATGCTTGCCCATTTTGTTTATTTATGTTTTTTTTATGATATCCTCTTCGTTTTCGCTGGGTGTGTCATAGTCCGTATCCAGGTATTCGTGAATTCCTTGCCACGGCTTCATGAAATCTGCCGCTGTTGGTGTGGTGCGTGGACCCTCGACATCCCCGATTTTCTCTACTGTATATCTAACGTTTACCATTTTTCCAGTGATCATGTATGGGCTTAGAAACTTAATTGCAAGTTTCAGCCCTGGACCCTGCTGTATTCACTTAATTGCTACAATGTCTCCTACTTCATATTTTGTAGCCTGTATCCTCTTTTTATTACAATTACGCGTGTTTTCTTTTTGTATTTTGCTGATTTGTTCTATTGCCGATGCGCCCAAGCGCTCTCTATTTCCGTCAAATTCTTTGCGTTGAGCCTCTTCAAACATTTGCATTAGTTGCTGATCCTCGTCTGTTTTCATTTTCCTTCCAAAAAGTAGTTGGTATGGAGATGTGCCGATGGACCGTTGGTATGTTCCGTTGATAGCGTGCTGCGCTTGGTGTAGAAATTTATACCACTTTTTGGGTTCTTCTATAGCAATTTTTGCAAATGTTGCCTCGAGTATGACATTCACTCGTTCCACTTGTCCGTTACCTCTTGGCACGCCTGTCGTAATCAAGCAGTGTTGAATACTTTCTTTAGTGCAATGTTCCTTGAAGTCAAGAGAGGTAAATGCTGATCCGCGATCTGCAATTATACGGTTTGAATTGCCGAAATTCTGTTGCAAGATTTTCAATTTATCGAGTACTTCCGCGGCGCCCGTGGATTTTGTAGCGAATATCCATGTATATTCTCTGAATGCGTCTACAAGTACAAGCAAATGTCTGTATTTTTTGTTGGTTGACGGCAAAGGACCTACATGATCTACGTGTAACGTGTGTAAGGGTGTGCCTTCTTTAGGTATTAGGTTTAGTAATCCTTCCCCTTTGCCCTGCTTCCGACTGGCTAGTATGCAGGTAAGACAGTTATCGATAACGTTCTCCACGTGTCTCTTCATACTGCGTATCGAGTATTGTTGTTTCAGTAACTCTGTAATTTTCTTTGTTGAGAAATGTCCTACTTCATGAGCTCGCTTGATAATTTCATTACGCATACTTTTTGGGACAACAAGCTTGCGGCTATCGTTAATAACTTCGATAATCAGCCCATTTTCTAACGCATAATTTTTGTAATCTCCTTTTTCCAATAGTACGCGAATTGTTTCAAGGTATTAATTTCTTCTTTGTGCTCTTTAAATTCTCTCTATGAATGGATCCCTCACTACAAACGCGCAATCTTTTTTACTTAAGGCGTTAACGTGTTGCATTTGTTTCCCGGGCCTGTGCTTTATTTCATAATCAAACATTTCCATCCATAGTACCCATCTGTCGAGTGTTGGCTTTGTTGTTCATTGTCATTTGAAATGCAGCGTAGTCGATGACAATGTTAAAGTGGATTCCTTGCAAGTATATCCTAAATTTTTCGAGTGCTCCGACGATTGCAAGCGCTTCAAGTTCGTAGCTATGATATTTCTGCTCAGTAGGAGTTGTTTTTCTGCTCATGAAGTATACGGAGTGCATGTCTTTTTTCCCATTCACTTCGACTTCTTGTAGTAGTATTGCGGCATAGCCGTCTTGTGAAGCGTCCGTATGTAATTCGGTTTTCCTATTCTTGTCATAAAGTTGAAGTACTGGCGCGCTCGGGAGTGCTCGCTTCAACGCGATGAACGCCTCCTCCTGTGAGGCGCCGAATATAAACTTTGTGTCCTTGCGTGTTAGATCGCTGAGAGGCTTGGCTATCTTCGCGTAGTTTCTTATAAATTTGCGAAAATATCCGGCCAGTCCTAGGAACCTTTGCACTTGCTTCGTTGTTTTTGGTTGTGCATAATTCGCTTGTGCTTTTGCTTTTGCCGGAGATGGTGAGATTTTACCGTCCTCCACGATGTATTCTAAAAACTCTACCTTTTTGCATAAGAACTTGAATTTTTTCCAATTAAATTGCAAGCCGTTTCTTTGCGCGGTGTCCAATACTAATTGAAGCCTCTTGATTGCTTAATCATTGTTTTCGGCCATTATAAAAATGTCGTCTAAGTAGAGCACCATTATCTCTTGTCTAATGAGCTTATTAAAAATTGATGCTATAAACTCTTGTAAAACCACCGGCGAGTTGCAATAGCCGAATGGTGGTTTCTTCGGTACGTATTGTCCCCAAGGCGTCACAAAAACTGGGTATTTACGGCTTTCTTTTTCCACTTCTACGTGAAAGAACCCGTCCACTAGATCTAGAGTTGAGTGAATTTTTGACTTGGCTGTTGCGTCTACTAGGTCTTCTACTATTGGTAGTGGGTGATGCAGTTTTTCTACGACATCGTTTACGCGTTTGTAGTTGATGCGAACTCTCACCCTGCCGTCTTTTCTCCTCGTGACCAAATCGGGCTAGCATATTCGGATTGACGCTGTTCGATAATTCCTTTTTCCAGTCATTCGTCTATCTGTTTCTTCACTTCGACCTCATCACCGGGAGATAGACAATGCGGGTTACATTTTATTGGACGTGTCTCTTTTAGTGCAACTTTCATTTTTACTGGCATCTCAATTGGCTCTGTTGGGTTGTAGTTCTTTATCATGTTTCTTACCGTGTTCTGGTGCACTTTCGGTATCTCACTGATGACGCTTTCGATGTTGTCTTCTACCTATTGTTGGTTGAGATACATGAAGTCCTCTCGAACCAGGGGTTCGAATACTGGGCCATCTTTTTTCAGTGTGATTTTAGCAACATCTAACAAGGGGTCACCTAAAAGTACTTGTTGGGGAACGCAGTCGTTCGGTACGACCAGGTATTCGAGACTATACACTACGCCGTCGATCTTTGTTGACATGATTGCGCATTCTATTGCCTTGAGGGGGCCGCCCGCTCCCTGCAAGATTGTATTGTCTTTTGACAACTGACTTTCATTCTCCTCACTGACTTTTTTGAAAATGTCCTCACACATGATATTCCTGTCTGCCCCACTGTCCACTAAGCAATTTACTACTTTGTTACCGAATGTTGCTTGGATCTGGCTTCTGTTACCATTACCACTCACGGCTCTTGTAATCTTTGATCCTCTCTGACTTCCTCCTTTGTCCCTAGACGGTTGTGGGCACTTTGAAGAAATGTGGCCTGGTTGATTACAATTAAAGCAGATTACCTCTTTTCTTTTTTCACCATTCTTCTCACTACTTTCCTTATTCTGACCATCCTTATTTATAGAGCAATTTACGCTAATGTGACCAAATCTATGGCATCTGTAGTATTTTTTTCCTTTATTCAATGGATTGCTTCGCTCCTCTCTCTCTCTCTCTCACTTCACTTTCATGTGATTCTAACATATCTAGAAATAATCTTCTCGTTGTAACGATAATCCGGGACAGCATTCAGCAATTACATAAATCCGGGACAGCACTCACCAATTAAGTAAATCCGGGACAACACAAAGCAATGACACGATCAGGAATAGCACAAAGCAATGACACGATCAGGAATAGCACGAAGCAATAACACAATTAGGAATAGCACGAAGCAATAACACAAAGTAACATAACACGAAGTTAAACTCTTTCGGTATAGAGCTGGAGACACACAGTCAAGTCCTCACATGTGAGCAAAGTTAAACGTCGACTACCTCTTGTTGTTATTTTATCAAATAGGACGAGCCCCCAGATTGTGGGGTATTGATGTAGGGGTTAGTGACAAATAACAACGAGTGATGGCAAAACCATAGTTTATTTTAGTTTTGGCTCGTTTACATTCTCAGCTGTTTCTTTACCGTATCGAGGACTCATCTCAACTGACTCTTTTTCACCAACCCATTTTTCCAAGTTTGGAAATAGAAAATAATTTAAAGAAGCCAGCTCTGATGAATACGATTTTTTTATATTTAGTACATCGAATGCCTATATGGGAGTCATGACTTATACCAAGATTGACACCAAAATATTAATTAATTAAAAAATCATAAACAATTTTAAAAAATGTAATTTTTTTACTCTTCTAATTCGACAATTATCAATCGAATCTACATGATTTTTTTTAAATACCCGAGAAACATTGCATGGTGAGAATATGTATATGTCATAAGAATATATTTTTTAGTAAAAAAAGATACACAATTAGAATAAATTTTTTATTCCTTGGACAATTTTGTATAATAATCCGTTATGAAACTTTATTAGCTTTTGATAGGGGCTAAGTAATAATTACCTTCCAAACAACGTGCTACTTGCGGTACTCAATTGAGGAATGATCCCGATAGACGCGTCAATACACCCGCGAAATTTTTCCGGGTAGCTCAGTTCTATAAGTCTGGAAAATTATTGGATAAATTTTCTTTCTTTATAGAAATAGCGGTATTTAAGACTAATATTTTTGTCAAAAATAATTGACGAAAACTATACTACACTTCAGTAAATTAATCGAAAAAATAAGTTTGTTAATGAGTTATACATGTTTTGATTTCAATATGTTAGGTCATATTTTAAAATTCGATTTACTGACATTAGATATGATTTGAAAATCATATAAATAAGGGATTTTTTTTGAGCAATTTATTGCTCAATACAGACATCGTATCTCAGTGTATCTCAGTTAACCCTTTGCGGCATGGTGGTATCTCTCAGAGACCACCTATTTTTGTATAGTTTTTTTTAAATTCAGAGTAATTTTTTTTTATATAGATTACGGTTTTTACTAATTTCTTGATCATAGAATGATACGAAATTGAAATTTATGCTTAAAGGTTATACAATTTTTAATAATTTGTTAATATTTATAAATAAAGTCTAGAAAAGAGCCTGTTTTGAAATAAATGCATTTATGACGGAACCTTCAGACATATATTTATGAAGATGGATATGCAGGTGCTTTTCAGGTCGCTGATTAAGAATATGAACTTAGATTTTGAAAATTAAAAATGGCGGCGAAAATGTTAAATTTTTTGAATGTTTTTGAAAATTGGTATACAGGGGTTATTGGGATCGCTGATTACGAATTTTAATTCAAATACTGGAAATTCAAAATAGCGGCTCAAGATGGCAGACAAAATCTTAAATTTCTTTGAGTATATTTCTGAAAATTGGTATACAGAGGTTTTTAAGGTC
Source organism: Chouioia cunea (assembly GCA_030064505.1). Lineage (NCBI taxonomy): Eukaryota > Metazoa > Arthropoda > Insecta > Hymenoptera > Eulophidae > Chouioia > Chouioia cunea. The sequence goes on from JAOPFQ010000001.1 coordinate 20,748,165, forward strand.
GTCGATTGCGAATCTGAACTTAGATTTTGAAAATTCGAAATGGCGACTCCAAGATTAGGGCAAAATTTTTGTGAATATGTTTCTGAAAATGGGTATAGATGAATTTTTTTTCAACTTTTCACTTTGTTTCTATATCTTTTATGAATAATACTTTAAGAATCAATTTTTACCTAATTGTAAACAAAATGGTACATTGCATATTGTTGCATAACCATTTTTGTATTGCATTGTTTTTTGTACTACAAAGTGCGCATCATCTATTGTATCAATGGGTATTGGCTTATGATCAGACTGAAAGCGTCTTTTATCAACAGAAACATTTAGTTTGTGAGGATTGGCTAGGAAAGGTCCTTCTTTTTTAGTTGGAACTTTATGATAAACTGATTGATCCACTAAAAGTAGTTTAAACTTTTTCAATGTCTCAGGATTATTAGTGTTTATTTTTGAAAATACAATAAATGAATTCATAATAGTTAATTCAATGAAATGCCAAAATAGTCTGTGCCACCACTTTTTAGATTTTTTATGTATTTTATATGTAGATAACAAACGATCAGCGATATCGATAAAGGCCATGTATTTGTCGCAATAAAAACACATAACTGGACAATCTATTTGCACCCGTGTGCCATCTTTCTGCCTCCGGGTTACTGTTGTCACTTTGAATGGATCATGGTAATTTTATAGGAAGCAAACACCGTTTTTATCCATCCATTTGATCCAACCAATATCAGATGTATGAAAATCGTATTGTCCATGTTTCATGTGTTTGTCAAGTATTATAGATTTAGGTAATCCAGTACGATTAGAACGTACAGTTCCACGAGCAAATATTTTCTCTTCTTTTAGTGAAATCAATAGATCAACAACGGTGAAAAAGTTATCAAAATATACATGGTAATTTTTATCAAAAAGTTTACGCGTCAAATCCTTGACAACTCGTGCTCTTGACTGTTTCTCAGGTCTTTCAGTTTTACCGGTATAAACTTGAAATTCACATACGTAACTCAATTCATCTGCACGAACCCAACATATATATCCTCGTTTTATCGATTTAATTGGCAAGTATAGCTTCAAGCTACTTCGACCTTTGAATTTTATCATGGATTCATCAATAGATTGATATTTGCCTGGATTTGATAAACCTCCGAAATATTCTTGAAGTCTATCTAATAACGTTTTCGACTTATACCATTTATCGTAATTTGGCTCACCTTTTTTAGGTTTTGTGCTGTTATCGGAGATAAGTAAATTACCTCATATTAATTCAAAACGTATGACAGACATCAGTGTTAACTTATGAATAGATCTTTCAATTTTATGTCACTCGACCAATAATCACAATAGAAAGCAATTTTTTTATTCCCATCAGAATATTAATTCTTAAAAAAGCAGTAACTCATCTTTTGTCAAAAATCCTACATATCTTCAGGAAAAAGACATAAAAAGATTTCTAATAGCGATTGTACGTTATCGGGGATATTTGATCCAAAATCAGCAGCGAATAGATTATCGTCTCTTTGTTTTCCTTTCTTTTTCCATAATTCACCGCCAGAACATTCTCTTCAAAATCACCTTCTATTTCTATATTCATGTTATCCTCATCTTGAACTGAATCAACAAGTTCATTGACAGACTCCGTATCGCTAGGAATATAAGCGATTTCCATCCTGCACAGTCAAATACTTAGCTAGTTTAAAATTAAACATTTATAAGAAACACACACCTATCGTCTCTGTATATTTTTGAACCATCTGTTTTCAAATGCGAGAAAATTTAAATCTAAGAGTTATCCACTTCTAAAATCTCACAGATAAAATATTTATCCAGCAATAAGTAAATTAATTTTCTCAGAAAACTCATAAAGTAAATTTTTACTTTTACTTTTGTTTACTACTGTCAACAAGATTATAAACTAAAATCACAATGAACTTGCATCTATCCACCTTATAAATCTGTGTGAGCATTAATATACGCTAATAGAATCAATGGTTCAAAAAACCAATTATACATATTTTCATACCGTTCTTTTTCTATCATTATCGATTTGTTATTTTTTGGTGAAATTTTATTTTGTACTTATTTCAGATTCATATCGACATTGACTTACTTGGTGAAGACAGATGCGACATTGGTGCTCCTCAACGTTATTCATATAAATTTATGATTTTAAGTTTTTTTATTATATTTGGTGGACTTTATGGATCATGTTACCTTTCTAATTTAGTTCCAGTTTTTCAACCCGTTGTAAGTTATTCAAATTGTTCTTTATTTTCCTGTTATAAAGATAGTTTAACGAATTATTTCATAACAATTGTCAATTACAGATGGAAAAACAGTACCCATGGAACGGAAAAAAGTATTATACTTTCGATAAAAGCAATGAAAATGTATCAGCATGATATCTTAGACCTTTATAATTATAACGTTATTTAAGATATTTTAATAATGTACAAAAGCACTATTATAAAACTACATTTTCAATTGGAAAATTTTGTTAGAACAATGAATAATAATATATACCCTTTCTAGACATTATCGACATCTCAGACTAGAATTCAAATTGCATTTATTCGTATCGGGTTATTCTACCCTCGGGGATTGAATACATTTGATGGTCATTCATTTTATTACACGATGAAAATATGTATTAAAAATGTATAATTTAAAAACAGTTTGGATAATATTTAGACCATATTGTCTAGCTTGTTAATGTTGTGATTGGTCTACAAATCCAGGTAAGTTAGAACATATACATACGATGTTTACCATCAGAAACTAAATTTTTTTGAACGAAAGTATATCAATCCCTGATTTCTCTCCTAAATTTTCAAATAAAATCCTATGGAGTTTACGATAGAACTTGCAGACATAGTTTAGAACATGTAAAATTGAGGGCTTTTGCGTTTATATCTTTGGAAGAATTGATCGTATAAAGTATAACATCGAGCAGAGATTACATACAATTTATTAAAGAGTGTTTTTCGTCTTAGAGTTATACCTCTAATAATCCTACACAGGATGAATTGGAAAGAGAAGGAAATGATAAGGCGATTTTCTCGTACAGCTCTGTGAGAAGGCGCATGCTGGAGATACCATATCTAAGACTGGTTTTAGAAGGAATATTTGAGAATAAATGGTACTCATTTTAACAAGCACCTAGTCTACGCTCGATGAATTTACTAAAGTTTTCTACAAGCGACACGAGAAGTTAGAATGAAAGAATAGAGTTCCAAGTTAGAATATTATTATTGTACTTATTGATTTTTAGGTGACCTCTCTCTTGTGTAGATAGTTTTTACGGTTGATTTTAAGAGCTGGAGTCGAACTGAACTTACTATATAATGTGTATCAACTCATAACCTCAATCGCGGCTCCCTACTCTTTAGTTTTCTAGGACTGCTTTTGAGGTAGGTACTTTTCCGATTAGGCCAATGAGGGGAAAGATTTCCTTCCATAACCTAATTGGAGGAAAGCGAGCGTGGGCGGATTAAAAAATAGCGTATTTTTCCTTTAAGAGATGTCACACAAATCGCTGATCAAATTTAACTAATTAATTCGTTGAATGATTCTAACAAACAAGTCATACATAAAGAGAGATATGTTTAATTCTTTGTATTTGATGTCTTAAAATTATAGGGTTTAACAATATTGATGTCGCAATAGGTATTACTATTGTTTAGGCGTGGTTCGCTATTTTATATTTGTAAATTTTATGAAACAAACTATAGCTATTACAAATTAGGAACTAACTTATAAATAGTGTCAACTAATTATAAATAACGGCGGCTTTAACACTCAATATTTTTTTTTAATTTGCAACGCGAAAACTACAATAATGGGGGGGAGGAGGGGGGAAGAAGGAGACTTACCTTATTTATAAGAGACACAGCGGTTATAATAGAATCTAAATTTATTAACAAAAAAGAAAAGAAGTGAAACTACAAATAAACCCGACAATCAACGAAATTAAATGAATAAAATAAAAGAAAAAGGCAAACTACGGCGACACTTGAACAATAATGGCCGGCGCCAGGCTCCGGCTGTACAGCCAGGAGGACCAACAACAAATTAAAAAAAAATAATTGATGCGCGGAGGATGAGGAGGAGAATAAGCAAAGGTACTCATCGGCTTAGTAGATCTCACTTCCATAAAAAATGAAAAATAATTGCACTCTGGCAGAAGCACTCAAAACTGGAACCATACCTCAACCAAAACAAAAACTATCACGTCTCAATCCTAACTGAGCCGGTGAGTGTCCCTTACCTTTCCCTCTCCTCTCCACGCCGAAAATTCGCGACGAATTGTCCGAAGTCGCTAACTACGCTGACGTGGCTAATCGGCCGATTATATAGCCGACGGACTCCGACCAACGGCCAGAAGCTCCATTACATGTTTTGTAATGTAATAACAAGATGACTAGCAGATGTCTTGCATTAATATGCGTTGTATGATTTTGGCCAGAGCCTGAAAATATTATTTCTGGGAAATTTCGTTAACGAGGGGCCATAGCGCAACCTTAATAGGGTCCGTTTTATGAGTTTTTGAAGAAGACTAAGTCACTTATAGGTGGGTATGGCTTATCCATCAGACTCCTTGTAAGTGAAATGGTTCGGTTTGGATTTTTCTCTGATTTGGAAATATAAACAGCTATCGAAAGCTGATGATGTTGGGAAATAGGCACACGCGATAGTTGTACGTGACCTCGTAAAGTTTTAATTTATTTAGCCGTGTGCTTGGTAGCGGCGGATGTTACAATAAAATTGTAAATATAAAAGAATAACTATTTTTATACGCTATAAGATGGTGAAAAACAATTATATTTTTTGCCGGTAAGCATTGTTAAAATAACAATATGAATATTGGGTAAGAGTGTGTGCTTCCAAAAAAACATGGTTTTCTCGTTGCAATCGATTCCTGGAAAAATTTTGTATAAGAATCCGTTATAAAATTTTCATGATGTTTAATAGGGGCTGTTTGCGGCGCTTAGCTGGAAGATCGAACCGATAGAAACGTCTCACTCCTCCTTTTCCAGGTAGTTAAGTTCTATAAGTCAGTAAATTTATAGGATAAACTTTCTTTCTTTATTGATATAGCGGTAATTAGGACTCATATTTTTGACTAAAATAATTGATGAAAACTATGATGCACTTAAGCAAATTAAGTTTGTTTCTGAGTTACACGTGTTTAATATTAGTCTCTTAGGTTATATTTTAAAATTTGATTTACTGGCATTAGTTGTGCTTCGAAAATAATATATATAAGGAATATTTTCGCTTCTTCGGGTTAGTTAAAGATCAGTGGTCGAAATGAACGAACTTTAACGCACAACACATAAACACACACATACATACTCGGAGAGACATATTTAGGCGCGTCATCATATTCTATTGTTACAAGTTGCTGATCATAGTGATAAACGTTTATGACACAAATGAAGAAAATGGTTGTTGTGAAGATTCTATTAATAATAACAATGAAGTCAGTTGTGACTCAAGAGACAATGCAGAACAAGATATCTGCCACGTACAATGTGATGCAGAATTTTTAATTGATAAAAATAAACATAGAAAAATAGTATTGGTTTGCTTAAATCCTTTACTTAATTTTTTTGAAATCAGACAAATACATTGAATAGATATTGAAATACCTAATTGATTAGAAAACAGTTGATTCGTGTCTAAATAATTTGAATTCAAAAGTAATTGAGATGAATTTATAAAAAAAGTGAATCTTATAACTACCGAAAAGCAGCGTATGAAAAAGCAAATACCTATTCAGGAAATATACATATATTAACTGTCATTTCCACTGTCTACAAGTGTTTGTGAAATAGGAAGAGAAATTAATTGTTCGATTTTTTTTTGTACAAATAGATGAACATCTTCATGAACAGGAATGAATATTATCGTATCCATTATCAAGAACCAGAATACCTATAATAGGTGAATGATAAAAACCGACTGTGTCCAGGTACAAATGATACAAAAATAGTGCGAAAAGATAATGAAAAGAAAATTAAACTTCAAAGACGTAACTTTTGTCCAATTTAAAAGAAGTCTATAGCATGTTTGAGAAACACTGCTGAAATTGGACTCAAGTTTCACCTGAGATTTACATAGGAAATATAGATATTAAATAACAAGACTGTGCGCGCAGGTGTCCTACAGGGGCGGGAGGGGGAGGGGGATAAATGCAGCGTTGGATAGCTGGAAGCATCTATAATTCCAGTATGAAAACACGTTTTTGTCGCGGTTGTGACGTCAGGTTAGTGGCGCCACAAATATATAGGATGTACTTAGAACAATCCTCTATATTTTTACACTTTTCGGTCTAAGACTTGTCTTATTAACAGGGGCGTGTGTTGGTTACGAAAAAGGGGATTTTCCTTCAATTCAAGATGACTAACTAAACAGATACTTCTGTCACTAACGCTAGCGCAGAACCGTGTCTGTTCCACCTTCACTGACTAGTTTTTAGCAGCAAAGGGGTTATTTCTAATGATTAGCGTGAACTGACTCCAAAGGGCAGCTCAGGTAACTTGGAATTAGGATTAGTGAAAGGAATCCTTCATGAATAACAAGGGCAATCTATTTTACATACAAATATTTTCTTGATTCCTGGCTCTATACTCGGTTCCGTCAGGATCCCTTGCACTCCACTCTAGTAGCACAGTTGATCGACTAACGACGCTTCTCAAGAAAGGAGGCTTTTTATACCTTACGGGAGCTAAACTCCTATTTAAAGGCCCAAGGGTCGGACTATGATTTTCCAAAGGCCATCTTGGTCATCTGGCTCTCTCATAATCCTCACAAACCTCGGGAACACGTCCCAATTTCAGGAAAATCTTGGAAGGCCCAGTATGGGTGTACCTCTCCAGACAAACATGTATCCCTTCTCTGTATCCTGTGTAGACCCATTCCAAAAAAAATTAAAATTACATCTTTCGCCGAATTTTAATCTAAGTTATAAAAAAAAGAAAAAAGTACGAAAGAATAGAAAATGTGACATGCCAAAAAGAGTTTTAACTTTTTCCTTCTTTTATTCCGGTTTATATATTTTCTTCGGTTATTCTCCCGAAAACAGCGACTTTATTTTCTCTTGTTTGGAAAAAAGTAATAAAAATTAAGAAGTTAAACAGACACCAAGCCGTTTTCTTGTCTCCAGAAAGAAACGGCAGTTACTCCGTGCACGCGTGTGTTCCCATAAAAAGTATAAAAGCCGCTCGCTTCTACGCACATGGCTAGTGTTGTATTTATTATATTTTTAACAAACTTTTTTTATTTATACATATTCCGACATTACACTGTAGTAGTATTTTTTTTATAGAGGAAACGAATTTAACGTAATATATATATCAGAAAGAGCCTAATCTCTTGTAAAGAAATGAAATGTATACATACGAGGTCTGGATATTAAATAATGATATGGCCTTAGAGGGGAAGGAGGAAACGAATGCAGCGTTCGATAGCTAGACACATCTACTATTCCACTACGAAAACACCTTTTTGTTGCTGTCGTAGTATGTTTTTCTATAGAGGTTAGAAACGAACTTGTTTTTTTCTCGTATCGATAACAATGTGTGAGGAAAAACACGAGCAACGGATAAACGTAAAATTTCTTGTTAAATTAAAAAAACTCCGACTGAGTATTACAAGTGGTTAAAAGAGGGCTATGGAGAGAATTCTCTATCTCGGGCACGTGTTTTCGAATAGTATAAGCGGTTTTCTGAAGGTCGAGAAAGCACCGAAAATGACCAACGTCCAGGTCGACCTGTCTCTCTTTCAACAGTATCGTAATGACTGAATGGGTTCCAGAGGATGTAACTGTAAACTAAACATACTATTTGAAAATTTTGACAACACTGCGAGAGCGAGTTCATAAAAAATAGCAGGAGTTGAGGAGAAACAAGTCGTAGATCTTGCAGCAGGACAATGCACCTGTCCATAACGCGCTGTCTATGAAACGTTATTTAGCCGTTAGAGGCACTCTAGTGCTCAAACACGCTGTACTCGTCTAATTTAGTAACTGGCGACTTTTTTCTGTTTTCGAAAATCAAGTTTGCTTTAAAAGGAATCCCGTTCAAGTCGATGGAAGAGGCGAAGCGAAAATCGGTGGAGCTCCTAAATGTTCTTACAGAAGATTTCTAGCATTGCTTTGACCAATGGAAAAAACTAATGCAACGGTGTGTAACAAGGGGAGAGAAGTACAGTGCATTCAATTGTAGAAAAATTTTTTAAATAAAACTCTTTTATTAAGCAGTCACGTTATTTAATAGTCAGACCTCGTATTTTTGCACGATGCGACCTGATTAATGTATTTTAGTTAATCAATCTAATTTCCTCTTTAATCCAATCCTAGGTAAGGTCTTTCCATCTTTTTATAGATCTGTACGTGAGAATCGTCTTATCATCTTCTCTCGAGTAGGATAAACAATAAAACAAACTAATCGGTTTTCCGGTTATTATAGGTAAAACCTCCATGGCCTAAAATACACTCTTAACTTAATAAATTATGTAATACCTAGTGGATGTTCCAGAAATAAAACTAAAATTCTGAATTAATGTAAAAAAAGATCTCATTCTATTATTTGTTGATTCATTGAAACTATTTCTAAGAGAAATTTATTCATTTGTTGAAACTACATTAATGAATTAAAAAATTCATGGTTCTATCAGATATTATTCTTAGTTTACCTCGAGAACCAATTATTCGATTAAACTTTTACGAATTTTTGCATTAATCCCAAAATTCAGCGCAGCCTTTGATATTGAATAATTAAGATAATGACAAAAAATTATTTTTAATTAAAACATCCATTGAAGTATTGTTTTCTGTTTTATTTTTAGAAATTTATGTATTCCAAAGGGAAAAACTTATATTTTTATGACCCTCTTATAAGGTTTCCGCGAGACTATCCTTTTATTTCTAAATGTCAAAATAATTTCGATCATGTGTTGCACCTTAGGAAACTTATGTTCAAAAACGAATTTTTAAAAATTTTTTTTAACTTTTACATGTATTTATTGTATAAACTCTCTAAAAGTATGCACCTTCTTTTGATCAAGTTTGAAATCTTATTACGGAGATACTGGCCTTTGACAGAAGCCCATCGGCCATCTTACCGGATATCGGATATAACTGGCCGTACGCTGGTAAGAGATCGGTGACCTCGGAAAAATGGTTGTGTGAATTAAATGGACAGGGGAGGGAAAAATAAGGCGCGCTCACCAGCTCAGTCGAGTATAGATTTGCTAGAAGGAAAGTAAGTCTGTGATTTTGATTTTGGAAGTTTAAATTTAGTAGTGATAGTTTCTTTTTGGTTTTCTTTTCTTTATGCTTGACGTCGTTTACTCTTGAACCAATGAGTATCTTACTCTCTCTCTCCCTTATTCTCCATACGTTGGAATTTACCTTTCCTTTACTTTTCTTATTGCTTAGTATAGGATAATATATTATTATGCATCGGTAAGATTGAAGGTATTAAGTATAGTGCGTTCAACTTGATCTGCAGTCCTACGTTGACTTACCTGTAGGTTTATCGCACCCGATTTTAGTGATTGGGCACCAAACGGCCAAAAAAAATATGGCTGTCTCCGGTGAAGTGAATCGGTGTCGAAGGGCGGTCGAACAGTGTCGATAAATTGGCTGGCTGGAAATAAAACTCGCTCAGAAGGCGGTTACAATAATGTGCCAATTCATGATGGCGGAGCGATATAAAACTGATCATTGTCGAACCTAGACGCAAACGTAATTGTAAGGTACAATGAAATATTTGTACTAAAAAAACATTTGAAAATAGGCTCAATATCGTAAGATGAGATACCCCGAGTTTATTAGGTAAATTCTTTTTACCGTACAGCAACTCGATGGTTAGTAAATATAATCGCTATCGTGGTTGGAAATAAAGAAATATAACCACAAGGATGGGGAAAGGATGTGATAAAGGCAAAAATAATCATACAAAATACGGGTGGTATTTTGGTTTTTCATGATATCATTTTAACGTCTTAATAAAGAAAAACACATTGTATTAATGATAATTCAGACTTAACATAAATAGGGTGGATACAAATGCCCGTCGAGAGTGAGAGGCGATACAAGAATTTGAGCAGCTGCTCTGTATTAGTGCAAGCTGCTACGTTATAACTTGATATGTTAAAGTTATACATAACCTAAAGTAATTTAAATGAGAATATGTGTTTTCTTTGTATCTTAGGGGAATATACTGCGTATATTGTGATTATTCCTACTTTGATTTCTATAAATTAATGAAAAATACTCATAATGTCAATATAATATTATGATTACTACCTAAGACGGAAATTCGTTAGGTTCCATATATTAACAATGTTTCTTATGACTTGTATATTTGATAAAAAAAAATTTTTAAAAGTCTCATTTATTATCTACTTTAATACATTTTCTTTGTTATATTTCTTGTAAAATAAAATCGTTTCAATGTTTAATTTAAAAAAAATCCAAGGTATACTTTCTGAATAGTAAAAAGTATTCTTTTATATAGTAAAATTCATAAAAATGAGAATAGAATTTTAATGTTTATGAGCCCGAACTGGGGTGCACCATAGACTACTGATGGTCAGACCGCGGTTAATCCAATTTATTGCTGTTCGGTCCACTAAGGCTACGGAGATTACCCGTTATTCAAAATGACATATAATCTACGAACGTGTTCAGGATTTCACATGTAATTTTAATAATTTTACAATGAAAGGTACCTTTTTTTAAACTTCTGAATTCATTTTGAATGTCATATACTATAATGATATGTACGTTTGGAATTTCCGCAAACCTTCCATCCTTTACAAATAATCGATCTTAGTAATAGAGAGAGCGAAAGGAAGTGAGAGTAAGGTTCTACACTTACGTGAAAAAAATTTGGGCGAAAAAGCTATTGGGATTGCAAGACAGATCTCGTTCTCACTTATCAGGAACTGGCTCTTAATCACGTGAGATTCACGTCTTTCTGTTTCACTCGTAATTATTCGCTACTCGCGTAATATGTTGGAAGTTTCTTTGTAACAAATTAGTCTGTCTGAGAAATTACTTTATTGAAAAATACATTGCCATTCATAGATGTATAATTTTATAATATTTATCTGTCGACAAAATTATACATTCAATGTCTAATAATCAATAATTTGTTTGTATTATATTTATTACTTGATATTATTCACAATGTATCATAACTTTAATGACATCGTCTCGATTTTCTCTAGCAGTATCAAATGCTTGTAGAGTATCTTTAATATTAAAGTTATGAGTAATAAGAGGCTTGACATCAACCTTGTTAGTAGTCACCAAATCTAATGCTTCTGAGTAACTGAAAATATAATTTAAACCAAAAATTAACTATGCGTATGTATGATAAATACTATTTCGTTTATACAACTTAAGTTTACATCAGTAGCTATTGTTACAATGATTACAACAATGAACATATATGAGTTGATTTTTTTGGATAATTAAAAATTTTGAATATATATTTTTCATATTTTAAGTAAAATAAAACAAATTATTACATTTTTTAAAAAGGAATGTGCAGCTAGAATGAAGGTATCTAGCTCATATAATTGAGGGAATTTCACTACGCTTACGTTCACACTTTCGAAATATATTTTGTGAAATGTGTGACGGGCCGTTAGTTTATATGGTCACTATGGCACTCGATCTTTAGATGACCATAACTCTGTTCCTATGGGGAAAATCTTGTTTCCGTAGTAGGGACTTATTGGTCGGCCTTGATCGTGGCTTCAATTTCCACCACGTTTGGGGGGGGGGGTACCATTTTGATTGATTTAATCCATAGTTCAATGTAAATGGTTGAACTATTGAAACCTCAGCCGGTTTCGGAGTCCGTTGGCCCTGTTTTTGGCCGATTAGCAGCTCGTTGTTCTGAGGTCAGCGACCTCAGAAAATTCGTTGCCAATTTTCAGCGCAGAAAGGAGCGGGGGAGATGAGGTGTACTCTTCGGCTTAGTTTTGATTTCCGTTTTGATTGGAGTGATAATGCTAGGGGGAAAATTGTTTTTCTTTTTTTTGGAAGTGAGATCTACTGAGCCGATGAGTATCTCTACCTATTCTCTCTTTCTCATCTTCCGTGCGCCGAATATTATAATTATTTTTTTTAATATTATTTATTTGTTGTTGGGTTTCGCTCGGTCCTCATAGCTATACAGTCGGAGCCTGGCAATGGCCATTATTGTTCAACCGTCGTCGTAGATTGCCTTTTTCTTTTATTATATTTATTTAATTTCGTTGGTTGTCGGGTTTATTTGTATTTTCATTTCATTTCTTTTTTGTTAATAAATTAAAATTAGATTATAACCACTGTTTGGATATTTGACGCTTTGCTTAATTTCCGTGACCTTTCAAGGTCATTTTTTCCTGGCGCATGTCTGGCCGTTTGCGCCTCCTATCTTCCTCTTTAATGAAATTGTTTGCGACAAATTTTTTTTTTATACGTACATTTCAATGTGGCTAAAGGAGCCTTAAAAGTAAGGTAAATCTCCCTTATTCCCCCCATTATTGTAGTTATCGCGTTGCAAATGAGATCTACAGTTTCTACTCACAACCACAATACCGCGTATGCCAAGTTAGTTAAATATTAATGTTATAAATACAAAATTATCATAATTTAATCCTGCAGTCTGTATTTTATATTATATTTCATAATTTTTTCAATAGCAAGGGGACAGAATTCAGATCTTTTTATTTCAAGCTGGTCACTTGATTTAAAGTCATTTAGAAAACACGAGATTAGGAAGGAGATCATTATGCACAGTCTAAAATTACAAGGTAATTTCGTAACAACTGTATTACATTTCTTAATCTCCTATTGTACGTGGTGTCCGTACAAAATTCCCCTTTATGATCATGTTACCAAGATTTTTAGTTGAGTTAATCGCTCGAAAAATGTAACTACGCAACGGGCAATTACCCGTACAGGTGTAAGGATTCTGTTATATAAAATTGTATGATATTGTAACAGTTGCAACGCGAAAACTATTATAATGGGGAGAAAGAATGAGACCTATCTTATTTATAAGAGAAGACTCCTTCAGCCGCGTTGAGATATATAAAAAAAATGAATTTGCTGCAAACAAATTAATTAAAGGGAAATGTAGGAGGCGCAAACCGCCTGATGTGCACAAGGAACCAATGATCTTGAAAGGTCACAGAAAGATAAGTCGACAAGGTGTCAAATAACAACACGGCGGTTATAATCTAATTGAAATTTATTATCAAAAAAACAATATCACAGCACTTATGTCACGTTTCGTACTTTCCAAAATTACATCGAAGCTGTCTGCTTTAGTTTTTTCCTTAACTTTCATATAAATTACAAATGGATGAATAGAACGGTATTCATCCTGTTATCCATTCCAATGATTTGCTTGCATCTGGTGTTTATAAACAGTCGTATGATTCTAAGCGAAATCTCCTATGACCATTATTTGAGGTTCATTTAAATTATGCCAATGAGTTTTTATATAATCATTTTGACTTTTGGCAATAAAGTCATGTTCTAATAATATATATTTAAACGGTACCTTCAGATCGTTAAGGTAGTCTTTAATATTGTACTTACATTTTTGGTTTACAGTGTCCCATTGTTTATAATGAATGAAATCTATGGCATTTTTTTCTTAATAATTCTCGAACACATCGAAAACACTTCCCAATCCAGAAAATGTCGGGCATGTATTAAAAAAACAATCTTCACTATGTCTTTCACACATAATTTTAATTAGAATATCTTTTGGCGTTTGAGGTAACTCCTCATCATACTTAATCATCAAATTCTTCAATTTATTATCTTTTCACACTATTTTTGTATCGTTAGCACCTATAAACGGTCGCCTTATATCATCTTGCAAATAAAATAAGAGAGCAGTACCCTCTCCTTTTTCACTTATTATACTATAGATGTATTATAGTTGTTTTGGTAATTGAAAGTGAATATAATAACATACCTTTTTGTTCATGAAGTTTTTTAGCCTTTTGTACAAAATAAAAGGAACAATTAATTTCTCTTTCTACTTCACAGACAGCTTTTGATAGTAGAATCGCAGTTAATATATGTATCTTTTCTGAATTAGTAGTTACTTTTTCATGCGCTGCTTTCAGGTCTTTATAATGTACTCTTTTTTGTATAAATTCATCTCGATTACTGTCTATACAGCTATATTTTCTCACAAGTAAACTTTTCAAATTATTTGATAACGAATCGATTTTTTTTTTCTATTAAATCAGGTATGTCAATATCTATTGAATTCGTTTCTCTTATCTCAAAAACATCAAGCAATGGATTTAAGCGATTCAATACTATTTTTTACATTCATTTTCACCGATCGAAAGTTCTTCATCACATTGTACGTGGCAGATATCTTTATCTTCATTAGTACTTGAGTCGAAACTGACTTCATTGTTCTGATTAATAGAATCTTCACAATTACCATTTTCTTTATTTGTATGTCTTAAACGTTTATCACAGAAACTTCCTTTGGATCATTGATATAGCAGTATCTCAAACACGTTGCACATAATCGATCGTTTTCTTTCTTTAAAGGAAACCACTAATCCCGAATTTCTTTGGGAACATGAACTAATGATTCTCGACGACATCCATGTTTACGCACTTTGAATGGATTGAAATAATCTGGTCTAACGTCCGCTGCTATTACGCACGTGGTCGAAATTAAATTTAGAATTTTATGAGGTCATGGTCCTCTATCAGTTATGCCTACTTTCTGATGTCATCTGTTTACAATGACTGTTTAATAATTTGTGAGCGTAAGAAAAGTCTAAACAGTACCACTTCATTACGAAAAGCCTCACGTGAAAACCATATCCACCGATAAGCAAGCTAGTTTCACCGAAAACTCATAAAACGGACCCTCCTGATGATACGCCATGGTCCCACGCTAACAAAATTTCCCAAATACATAGAGTTTTAAAAATTATCTTTTCCGACTGCGACCAAAACCACGCAATGCATATTGATGTAAGTTATCTACTAGATATTTGTATAAAACAACAATATTATTAATTGTAACTGCAGTTGTTTATTGTTTATCAACACAAATTGAAGCTATATTTTATATTTGTAACAACCATTACCTGTGTATTATAATCTATAAGATAATGGCAAGAAACCAAAACTAAACAAACTAATATTTATCGTAGCGTCGATGTTTTTCTAATAATATTAAGTAGCCAAATTGTATACCATAGATATCTTTCTCTCCTGGTGATTTCACTTGTTAAAACTATTCAATTAATTAGTTAAACAATTAATTTCAATTAACATTTTCTTGACACAATACTACGTGTGACATCTCTTAAAAGAAAAATGTACCATTTTTCTATTCGCCCATGTTAAGGTTCCTCCAATTAGGCTAACGAAGGAAATCATCTGTTCTTTCATTGATATAATCGGACAAGGGACCGCCTCACAGAGGACTCGTAAAACTCTAAGAGTAGGAACGCGCGACTTGGGTTATAAAATGTCCTGCGCGCAGTACAGACAGTTCGAATCCAGCTTCAAAATTAAATACAACTCTGACTTGTAAGAGAGAGAGAGAGAGAGAGAGAGAGATTATCTAAAGTAGTAAGTCAAACAATAAATATTATAATTTGAACTTAGTCTCTTTTCTCTATCGCTTTTGTATTAAAATATTTAGATTTTCCATCGAATGTAGATCGGGTGCTTGTCAAATCGAGTACTATCTGTATTCAAAGTAATTCCTTCAAACCAAATCCTGGCTAAGGTCTCTCTAGCGTGCGTCTATTATAGAGCAGTGCGAGATAATAGCCTTACCATTCCCGCCAATCCATCACCTATTCTGACTAGGATTATTCTCAAAAATAAACAGATTGATTTCCGGATTATTAGAGGTAAAACTTTACGACTAGAAATACACTCTTAATTGAAATAGTTTTGTAATATCTTCCAGATGTTACACTGGTAATGGCATGATTATATAATTTTCTTTAAAACGGAATTAAAGTAATTTTACAAAATCTATCATACAATAAGAAATTTCACTTTGACTTTCATTGAGGTCCGTCCATGTTGACCATTGAACTTTAAATAGCCTGAGTGAGCGAAAAGATTCCGTATTTATATGATTTTCGAAGCACAACTAATGTCCGTATACCTAATTTTAAAATAATATTTAACAAACTAAAATATTAGACAAAACGATCGTAGAAAATAAAAATGTTTGAACTCATTAACATAATTATTTCTTGCACTAATTTGCTTAAATTCAGCCTATTTTCGTTAATTATTATTGTCATAAATGTTAGTCCTACGTACCACTATTTAAATAAAGAATGCTTAGCTAATAACTGTACTGTCTTATAGAACTGAACTATTTGGAAAAGTTTCGGGGGAGTGGTATGCTTTTATCTGTCCGATTTTCCAGCTGAGCGCCGCAGGCAGCGGTTTTTTGGAAAGTCATTACCGAGCCCCAATTAAAAATCATGATAGTTTTATTACAGATTCTTATACGAAATTGTTTAAAAAATCGATTTCAATCAACATTTTTTAAATAAAAGTTACCTTTTTTAACAAAAATGGCAAAAAATTGATTTAAAAATTAAATGTGACTGTAATGACAAATATCTACATTTAATCTACAATATTTCAATATACTTTACAAAATGTAATTTAGTAGGGAGTACTGGGGATAATGTATTTCATCACCGGGCATTCTATTGTGCAAGAGAAGCGTAGCTTCTGTTAGCGGATTGCTATATATTTTTTTATTTATAGGAATGGATACATGATGGATACGAACAGCAATGAATTTGAACTTAAAATACTTACTATCAATACATAACTTGGTTCATTTTTTGTTTGTTCAAATTTTCATATTTAACCCACTCCTTTATGATCGGCATTATCTATCATTACTTATGGCCTCTCCTATCTACGGGTTTAATTGAAGAAGACCGAAATTACATTTATTAACAATTCTCGTATTGGTCAGTTATTGCGTAGTCCCATGATGCGCAATCATCACTTAGTAAATTTGTGTCTCCGCCAAAAAACACTAACTAAACTTCCATTCCTCTTCCTGTTTCTCAGATTATTTTATATTCTACAGGTGTACATGAGCATCAATGCTATTTTATTTTTGTTATACGATTCTATTTAATCTGTAGATATTTTAGCATTTGCAAATCCAGTAATATCTATTTAGGCGGTTTAAATGTTTTTTTCAGAAACCGTGGTGGTAAAACAGCAGACTGTCAATTTATCTCTACTAATCCCTATCGTTGTTCCATTGCTAACTTCTATTATTAATTTTAGAATGTAGCCGTTCAGGCACTTTATCACATATTAAAATAATTGTGAAAATTGTGAAATTATCGCAATTATTAATTTCATTTTCCTAAAATCTTCTGAGCAATACTAATCAAATAGATGATCATGATGATCATATAACATCAATTTGCTGTACTAAATATTGTTACTAATAATTTTTCATTAATATATTTGACGTAAACATTTTTTACTGTAATTAAAACCGAAAATGGATTTTTTGTAAAGCACGAATATTTTCTAAAATAATATGAAAATTTTAATTTCATCTGATTTCCATAAATTGTTATTACTTGGATAAATAAGACATTGTTTATACTAATATCAATGGCTATTACACAGTATATAGACCACAATACTGAGTTATAAAACGAAAATACCTGCTAAAAAATTATAACAAGGATGCCTTGGTAATATTGAACTTGTCGATTTATATTATAGCGATCTGCGATTCTTGACGTTGATATCGTAGTGAATATAAGACTTGATAATCGATCTGTCATTACACCGATGAGCTATACCGGCTTGACAGAAGGGATATTGATTTTAGCAAGACGAGAGTATAAACATACACACCGAATTTAATTGCAAGCACCAAATTTTTATTTGCCACAACAAATAAATAAAAAAGAAGCGGTCGCTAATGAATAATTACAACGATGCTGTTAGGATATGGTTGACCTTGATATTTTTGTAATTGATGAGTCGGGAACAGGTGAACAAGTGTAAAAAGAGCCTGAACGTGGAAAGGTCAAGAGAGAATCAAGAAGGTGAACTGACAGAAATTATTTTGGCGCTTGATTACATTCGTGGATGGACCACAAAAGATAATCACCAAGTTCTAAAGAGATAAAAAACGAAATAAGAAAAATCAATTTTAACCACTGGCTATGTCCATATTCTTTTACTTGCCGCTTTTACTTGTAAGAGGGTATTGCCCCGTTGGTACTCCCCAAGACCTGTAGAGTGATAACGTAACCAATGGGCTCTGGCTAATAGCCGAAAGTTCCAGCACAAAATGAAGTACATATGTGTATCCTTTTTTGAAATTTCCAAAATCTCGAAAAGCTAATATTGTTTAATTCGTACTAAAAAAAATGTGAAGCTTGCATACACCAAAAATACTTCCACTTACTCAAATGTATATACCTTCTCTCCATAACCTTGTGACGGAGCTCCTGGCCGTTGGCTCCATCAACGACCTCGGAAAATCAGTTTGCTTTGTGTGGCATTGAATGAGTGATAGACAGAGATAGAGAGAGAGAGAGAGAGAGAGAGAGGGGTAAGTGACATTCACCGAGAGTCAGTTGGCCTTTAGCCTATGAATTGGGCAGTCGAGCTAATTTAGTTTTCTTTCGTTTGTTCTTCGCGGGTAACTGCAGTGAAGTGTTTGTGGTTGTTTGCTGTTGTGCCAGACTCTACGATCGGTGAGTGCATTTATTTGCTCTCTCTCCCTCCGTGCATTGCGTACCTATTCTTCTTTTTTATTTATTGTTTGTTCACGTGCACAGGGCCTCGTTCGGAACTCCTGGCTATTGAACCGGAGCCTTACGACGGCCGTTAGATTTTATTTGAAATTGGCTTACTTCGTTGTCGTCGCCGCTTACTACTGAATTATTATTTTATTTTCTTCGCTGCATTTTCAGCATAATTGGGTTTAGTCATTTTTTTTGCGCTTTGTTGCTACCGCCGCTTCATTATTATATTATTATTTTATTTTCTTCGCTGCGCTTATCATCGTGCGTTATTTATTTGTTTATTTTGTTTGCTCTTTATAGGTATCAACATTTCATTATCGTGATTGTATTCGATTTTCTTGCGCTGCGCTTGTGAATAATTTTAATTTCTTGGAACCTGACCAGCAACAAAAGCAGTAAAAGAGCTTTATTTAATTTAAAATTATCATTCATTAAGATATGGCACTATCAACAAAATATCTTTCAATAGTTAATCAAGGCAATAAATACAAACAAGTTTGAATAATTAGAATCTGTTTCAATTCAGAAAGAAACATACCATCAGTAAATTCACAAAGATCGAAACTACATTCAAATGTATACGTATATGATCACAATGATACATTTTTAAACTACGACTTAAACTTCGAATTGTTTCCTCGGACATTCTATTCACCAGATTTAGCTTCATATTATTTTCTATTTCTAAATTTAAAACAATAGCAGTTGTTAACAGATTTGTCTTCGTGCAAGGTGGAATCTGCTGTTGATGGCTACTTAGAGGACAAACAATTTCTCTTTCGACATGTACAAATTTCCTATCGAGCGATTTCAGCTAAATCATTTCTTGTATTTTCATTCAGCCGTATTTCTTTCAGTCACGAATTTATAGAATAAAGTGGATTGTCCAACCCCTTTAACCATCGATCATTTGATTGCATCGCCTTTATTGATTTGTCGTATCACTTCGTCAGTAGGGTTAATATTTCCAGGACTTAGTGCCATTCAGTGACTTTTGTTGTCTCTCCGAGTTTCCCGGAATTCTCCAAATAAATTGATAACGAATATTTAGTTCATTATTTAGTTCATGAATGGATTATTCCTGATCCAATGCAACACGATGATTGAATTAGAAAAAACAAAATGTATATTCTAATATCTAAATCGTTATCGATCATCTCAATTAATAGGCTAAGATTAGTTATTGATAAGTCTGAAATTACAACTGTAGACTTAACTTTACAATATATTATGTTTAATAAACATTAAACATTAAAATATCACATATAAATCAAGACAAATGAAATCATTAAAAGATAACTGGGAATTTTTAAGTCCCATATACATCTTTGAAATGTCTTCACTTAATTCTATCTCGCAACTCTCAATATAGCCTTAATACTTTATTAACTTTTAAAATTGCTCGTCATTTATTTTCTAAATAGAAAAATAAGGAGAAAGGTCCATAAGAATTAATAAAAGAGCATCTGTTTAATTATATTTACTCTAGTGGGAAAGTAAAGTTATACGAACCAAATATTTTATATAATTATATAGATTATTGAACGTTATTATTTTATTGCCGAATAATATTTGTACCGTATTGGTTAAATAGATAGAATTATTATGATAAAATGATTAATAAATTATAAATACATACTTGTTAACGTAGCGAAAAACGCCTTTTATATCAATTTCTCTAACAAGGGCATCGATAATAGGTATGTTTACTTCAGATGCTCCCATGCCAACTAATACAACAGTTCCGCCAGTTTTTGTAGCCTATTTAAAGTAGATATTTAAAAGTGAAATTTTAATACTAGTACACATATATTTGAATAGTTATAAATGGTGGTATTATATTCATTTTATCATATAAAACTTGCTATATATCGTATAATATATTTTTTTCCCAAGATGGAGATTGATACGATCCTGGAAATCGAAGTGAAATGAAATTATTCTAAATGGGTGATTCTATATCTATTGATTTTGTTGAATCATTTTTCCTATTAACATTTTCTTCATAATTTCTTAATAAATCTGGTTATTGTTTTTCGTTCATTCATGTCTTTAGTGTATTTATTAGTTTAAGAAAAAGAACCGCATTAACATCGTATATTTAACAGTCTGTATATGTCATCTGTCCTCATGTGAAATAATGTTCGAAACATAGAAACTCAAAAATACATGACGAGAAAACTAAAACCTATGTAAATAAGGATTTTTAATTTTTCGAAGGAAACAACATCTACAAAAATTAAACATTTTTAAATATTATTTTCCATTACCATACGTAAGCTACGCAAGACTATGAACTTCATAAATATCATCTACAGCGAAATTCTTTTGATTCATTCTGCTGTTTATTCAGGTCTTTTGTAAGGATTTGTCTCTTTTGTAAGTTTTCACCGGAAATTTTATCAAAATGGCTTATGACGACGCATATAAAGTAAATTTAACGAATGTTTCAAAAGTGAGAATGAAGGGGGCATAGGCGAAATGTTACGAGACACCAGTATACGATATATAGAGGAATTGATAACAAGAGTTACAGCTTTATTTCCAATTGATGCTGATATTCATTAACGATATTTTGAAATTTGTTCGATAATACAAGAAGATGAAAAAGTAGTATTATTGCGGTAATTAGCAATAAAAGTGAAAGACATAAAAAAAGCAGAAGGCAAAACTCCAATTGAGCAGACAACCATGATTTTTCAAATGCTTTGAATGCTAATGCAGCTAAAAATTATAAAAAAGACCTCAACTTAGAAATAAAGTATGAATTAAGATATGAAATCATATTACAAAAGATGTCTAAGGTATCTATAAAGATTGAAAGCGACATTAAGAGAAGAAGTTGTATAAGAAATATCACCGTTAATAACACGTATACCGAGACTCAAGACAGGTTAGCGGAACCGAAGAAAATTTTAATATGACAGATCTACAGAGATTATCACCATGAAGCTCTGTTCTATTGCATAGTTACATATGTAAATTATATAGAAATAGATCACTTTGCGAATAACTGCATAAATGTTAACAATAATATAAATTTAAGCTGTGAGTTTTGTAAACAGCCTGGTTACTAGAAAATTGCATGTCGTGTAAACAAGAGACAGAATATGCATTATAAATATTGTCAAGATTCGTTACTCGACCAATGTCCGTACTTTATCAGTTTGATGGAAATGTAAAGAACCCGGTTATAACCCCAAAGAGCGCATAAATAAAACAGTTGTAAAATCGAGAACCTGCGAGTATTGCGATAATATTCGGCACACAATACAAAACTGTCCAGATATAATTTGTAAAAAATTCAATAACAAAGGTCACAAGTAAAATACTGTAAAATCGATGAAAACAAACCACTTTTAAAGTATGTGCTATGTGTGTAAAACGTTGTACATAAAGAAAAAGAAGATGAACAACTAAAAATTCTACTTGCAGAATATAATACCAAACAGAAATACAAGTGCCAATTATGCGAAGAGTCAGGCTATACAACGAAAATCCGCCCAATACTTAAAAAACGTAGCTGACTCTTCTAAATAGAAATAATTATAACAAACAATAAATAAATAAGATTTAGGGCAAATCGGAGGAAGTTACCCTATTTTTTCATATTTGATACATCAAATGTCTATGCGGAGATCATTACTTTAACCAAGTTTTACATTACATTAATAATTCATTCAAAAGTTATAAACAATTAAAATACAGACATGTGAATTTTTTTTTAATGCAATAACTCGGAAACCATTTCTCTGATCTGACTGATTTTTAACATAAATGTGGGAAAGATTAATCAGAACAATGAAAATATAGATATCTGCCACGTACAATGTGATGAAGAATTTTCGATCGGCGAAAATGAACGTAAAAAATAGTATTGTATCGCTTAAATCCATTGCTTAATTCTTTTGAAATCGGAGAAATGAATTCAATAGATATTGAAACACTTGATTTAATAGAAAACAAAAACGATCCATTGTCAAATTATTTGAAAAGTTTACTTTTGAGAAAATATAGTTGTATAGACAGTAATCGAGATGAATTTATACAAAAAAGTGTATTTTATAAAGACCTGAAAACAACGTATGAAAAAGCAACTACTAATTTAGAAGATATACATATATTAACCGCGATTCCACTGTCTAAAAGTGTCTGTGAAATAGAAAGAGAAATTAATTGTTCATTTTATTTTGTACAAACAGTTAAAAATTCTCATGAATAGGAAGGAATTTTATTATATTCACTCTCAAGAACTAAAACATCATAATAAGTGAAAAGATAAAAAGTGCTGCTCTCTCATTTTATTTGCAAGATGATATAAGGCGACCGTTCCAGGTGCTAACGATACAAAAATAGTACGAAAAAATAATTAAAGAAAGTGAAAATTCAAAGAAATTTACTTATGTTTAGTTTAAAAGAAGTCTACAGCACATTTGTGTATAAAACACTGTGCTGAAATTCGACTCAATTTTCTCGTGGGGTATACGTATTTTTGTACATTTCGACCTGATCAGTATAATTTAGTTAATGAATATAAAGATATTGACAATATGTGCATTACCTACTACTATTCAATATTATTAGTAGAAGGCTATAAAATAATAATAAAGAATTTGTAGAGCAAGTTTGATGAAGTGTTACCCCAAACAGCAAAAGATATTTTAATTAAAATGCCTTATGAAAGACCTAGTGAAACTTGCTTTTTTAATAAATGCACAAAATATCCTGGATTAATGAGTCTCTTAGACTTGCTCAAAATTGTTTAAAATAATGCTATAAATTACGTTCGTTGCAAACAAAGGAAATTTTGTTCACTGTATGCACGTTTTTATGCCTAGAACTTTTGTTCGACTAGCAAGGGATACGTGCTGGTTGCGTTAGAGAGGATTTTCCTCCGATTTTTTGGATTACTAATTCTAAATGGAAACCTTCTGTCACTGGCTCCTTGGCAGCGACGACATCCACCTCTCCTTCACTGACTATTAGCAGTAAAGGGGTTAGATCTACTAGGTTAGCAAGGACTGACTCTAAAGGGCAGCCCGAGTAACCAAGAATTAGGAGGAGTGAGCAGGAAGGTCGCGAGCTAATACGAAGTTTATATATGTATGTTTGAATATTTATTTTTATTACTTACAGTAGTAATAGTATGGCGCTGGGCTTCGGCTTGCTTGGGCTGTATAAATATTATATATAAAGTTAAGTCTACGTCCACGTTCAAGTCCACGAATGACTAACCCCGAACGTTAGCAAGTGAGGCTTTTTATCCTAGAGGAGGTTAATTCCCACTCGGCGTTCTAGAGACTGATCTAAAAATTATCCGGGACCTATTTGGTCTTAAGCCTCTCTCGAACAGCCACAACTCGGAAAAACACGCCCTCAAGTTGTGAAAATTCGAGGGAGGCTGGAAATGGGTACGTTCCTCTGGAAATGTGCCTCTCGCAGAGCCATTACAAAAAATTCCTTAGGCTATTTTATTTTGAGTGACTTTTCGTTTTCTCTTCTATTTATGGTTTCTAGATAAACCCATAAAAAGTGAAAACGAAAAGTTAATGAGAATATTGAAACAACAAAAAAAGCAACATCAGGCCAAAAGTTAACTACCATTTTGTAAGTGAAATAATGGAAATCTGCGATAACAGTTGAAGCATAAGATCGCCCTAACTTATGGAAAATATTTAAAAAACAATCATCTGATATCGAACGTATTGCTAATTTGGTACATTTGCCAAATTGATCACTATTTAAATGATTGAGTCTTCTGAGAAGTAATAATTACTTTCTCAAATGCAATTAATCTTTGGAAAAGGTTACAACAGTGAGTCTGCTATACATAAAGTCACTGGCTATAATAGGCAACGCGAATTGATAAAGAAATAATCACCATCTTACATTTGTTTGACTTTTTTTAAATTTTCATTCAATTTTGTAAACTGTACCATACATTGCAGCAATAATACCATACCACTTTACTACAGCTGTGGAAGAGACGAATTCTCATGAATTACTCAGTACTCGTATTTATTTTTATTTTGACGTTATTGTGCTTTTGCGCTTCATTTCAGTACTCGTGAAAGCCACAGTTTTATTACTAACCAAATAGCTTACAGTACTGGGTAAGCGGGAATTAGAAGATGAATTAGCGGAGCGACGACATGGTCTATACTAGGCACACATATATTTCATTATTAACGTGGTCATTTTTTTGACGTGAATCAAAATTTTTATAGAAAATTAATGTCATCTTTTTTAGGCTGTATAATTTTATAAATCTAGAATTATATTAATTCTTCTCAGTTAATAATAAAACTGTGGTTTTCACGAGTACTGAAATGAAGCGCAAAAACACAATAACGTCAAAATAAAAATAAATGCGTTATTTACCACGATTGAAGCAGGGGTAAATACTCCTAGTAAAGAATTCCTTCAAAGACTAAAGAAAGTGTTTTCGTTTTTAACTGAACTGTCCTTGTTCTTGCTGATAAGCTGGATAGAAGCACTCTCCGGTCTCATAAATTCTGGGTGCATATGCCTTCGTGAGCCTTCCTCTTTTAGAGCACTAAATATACATACGACTTGAATGTTACTACTACTTTCTCCCCCCCCCTCCCTTACTCTCTCTCGCTCACACACACACACATTCTACTTTTCTTCTCCTCTAATCTCTCGAATTTTGTCACCGCCGAAATTCTTCCAAGCTATTTTTTGTTATATTTTAAAGAATTGCGAAAAAAGCATGAGCATATGTTCAGCCACAACGGTGCGGTGGCGGAAGATAAAAAGAAACAGCTTAAGAGATACAATCCCCGTAACAAAAGGAATAAGACTGTATTTCTAATTATTTTGAATACTATCTAGAATTTATGCTAAAAGAAAAGTATTGTATATTTACTCCAACATGTCATTCATACTATGAACTAGAAAATTACAAGGATCCTAATCAAGTTACCCTTAAGCCACCCTGCATAGAATAGGTGGTCACTGTAAAGAGTTTAATAAATTTGTATTTACTGCCATTGATTGTTAATCTTTTTTTCTTTCGAAAGATAATCAGCAAAAATATTCCCACAAGCTTCCCAAAAAACTTATGCCATGACCTTATCAACATATGGAATTGTTTTCACGTTCTTTACAGGCAATTTCCTTTTTCAGTCCATTGTTTTGATTGTTCTTTTGTCTCAGGTGTAATGTCATAGGCCCATGTTTCATCCATTTTTATGAATCGACGTAAAAACTCTGTTTTATTGCTGTCAAACTTCGCCATACACTCGATTGAAATATCCCTAAAACAATTGTTCTACTCCTTTGTGAATAATCGCAGCAACCGTCTTGCATTTTTATATCCAAATTTTCAGTCATTATACAATGTATAGCACTTTTGAAAATGCATATTTTGTCTGCTACCTATTTCTAGTATTTTTAGATGATGGATATCCAATACCGTTTTATTAATTTTTTTTAACATCCGTCATAATCAAAGGCATAGTTATCATTTATAAGAAACACATATCGCTATCACCTACGTCTATTTGTAACATTATCCGTTCTCAAATCTGTCATCAACTTTCAAACATGAGAAAGTTTAAGGTTTAAATTATCCACTTGTACAATACCACAGATAAACTACGTATTCACTGATGAATGAGTTAGTCTTCTCCCAGAAATCATAAGGCAGGTCATTTTAGCGACACTTTATGACTTCGCTGTGATAAATGTTCCAGGTGCCTAGGGTTATAGAAATTATCTCTCTTACCTACAACCGAAATGATGCAATGCAAATTAATATAGATATCCATAATCACTCTTATATAAATAGTTCAATTAATAATATCTCCCAATCTCCCAATGAGACTAGCCACTTTATTGCTTCTCTTTTACCGATTTAGTAAAAATTATTATTAACTACGGAAATCAAATCTATATGTAAACCAGTCTCTAATTTATAATAGCCACAAATTTTCATGTAAACACTCCATCGTGGAAAAAAACAATCTCACCTCAACAACATTGAAAATAGTATGCGACATGAATATTATTAATATGTATAACTGTAAGTCACTTGTTTCAATCAATTAGGTATCTCTCTCTTCCTCTACATCTGATTTATTTGTTATAACATACGCTTAGTCTGTTCCAATTAGGCTAACGAACAAAATCTTCTTTTCTTTTATTGGCTTAATCGAAAAACGGCTCAACCCAAAAGGGACTCGGAAAAACATTAGAGTAAGGAATTACGATCAAGGTTATGAGTTAACACACATGAACTAAAAAGTTCAGTACCAGTCCAACTCTTAAAGCTCAACAAATTTAATCAATAGAAAGAGAGTGAGAGTTATTGGCTAAGAACGAGTGAATATAATAAAAAAATAATCCAATTGTAAACTCTGTTCTCTTCTTTTATTTTTCTCTACTGCTTTTGGAACTTATAATACAAAAGTAGAACAAATCGGAAAGAATAATCCTACCTAGCGTTTATTAGGTACTTATAAAACTGAGTACTGTCTACGAAAGAATCGTTCTTTCTAGTCAATCGTATATAAAGTCTCTGGAGTAAGCCTTTTGTATCGAACTGTACAAGAGAATCGCTCTATTATCTCCTCTTCATAAGCTATCCCAACTAGGGTTATCAGCAAAGCAAACTGATTGATTTTCCGGTAATTAGAGATAACAATTCTAAGGCTATGTGTATGCTCTTAAACAAATTAACTGTGTAATGACTCTTAAATATTACAGTTTTTCATTTTTATGAATTCAATAGAATCTTTATGAAATTGGTGCTTTTTATTATAGCCATTCTTTTCAAATAATAATCACCGTCTATGTCAGGTCGAGTATTTCTGGGGTTACCTTTGTATATATACGACGACAGCATGGTGATTAAAATGAGATTGTAGAAGCGAAAAAACGTTAAAAATAACAGAACTCAGTGTAGATCAGAACGATCAATGTGTATCCTTCAATATCTGAAAAGTTTTTACATGTACTTATTGCTTTCGAACCCACAGCTCTTAAACTGAATAGGATACAGTGTAAAAAAGCATACATTTTTAAGTTTTATAAATCTAGTAATTACGTACAGAGACTGACGCGGATTACTAAATTGACCTTAAGATTAATACCGCCTATGAACAGAGATGGGATTCAGAAAGCAATGGGAGAAGGATATATAAATTTGTCAAGCTCTAGACTTCACTCCATGTTTGAGAAACTACATTAGGTTAATAAAGTTCTAGCAGGCCAATTAGCCGATATAAACCAAATTGGCGGGCAACTAAGAGTATAACTGTTTGTAGAATGATGAGAGCAATGCCGAAAAGACGAATTCTTCGCTAAAGTAGAAAAGTATCACACACGTAGAATCATAGTTCATAATACAATTGCTTATTTAAGGCAATAGATCCTAAAATCTTTAATGTCCGCCCTCTTCATCCATTGAGTGTGATCGTAGTATCGTTTAGTACCAACTGTTCATCTTGTTGCCCCGGTGTCGATTAACACTGTTGTTTTAAAGCTTATGATATTGATCCCCTTGTATTTATGCTATAATCATGAAATAAGCTACAAAATACTAATATAAGTAAATAAGCGCCATTGGGCTCTAAATCTTCATATTATTAATATAACAATAATAGCTAAATCATACTATCTTTAGTCAACTGTTCTTTTAATTATAATATTAGTAGGAATTCCTTTTGATTTTTTAAAATATTTTGCTATCATTTTAATTTACCTACAAATTTAATGTAAAATATCCGTTGTCTTAATTCAAAGTAATAATGGCAGTTAAATATCTATAGGTGAATCAACTTGTTGGGCAACTGACTTAAACAAGATCTAACATCTAATTAATTTTGTCATAGTTAAAGTCCAATTACTCCGATGTAAATTTTTGTTTAGAATTGGCTTTTATCTATTATACTAACTCTCCATGCATGGGTAGCGAGTGATAAATTCTTAATTAAATAAAAAAATTGGATAAGATAAAAAAATACATAGACGGAAAAATTCATAGTATTATACCGTTATAAACTGCACTTGACACAGAATGAAGTATTGAAACATTAACAATTTAATCAGCCAGGCATCAAAATTAGTAATTCCAAAAACTATTAACTGTGTAACAAAAGCAGTACTTAATAGAATCTATAAAAAGAAGAAACTTGTAATGATTAGGGAAACCACTAGACTCACGAAGGATAAGACCAATCTACACAGATCTAAAAAATTGAATTAACTTAACTAGATAATTTCACTGAGAGGATAAACAAAGAGTTGCCTAAAAGATAATAAGGTATTTTACTCTAATAATTAATAAGCTTACAAGGAAGAGAAAGAGAATGAGAGAGAGAGAGAGAGAGAGAGAGAGAGAGAGAGAGAGAAAGAGAATGAGAGAGAGAGAGAGAGAGAGAGAGAGAGAGAAAGAGAGAGAGAGTGAGAAAGATCGCCTAAGAATTAGTAAATTATAGAGGTGTACGAGTGAATCGCCCAATCATCTTCTCGTCATAAGCTATTCCGACTGAGATAATCAACAAAGCCAAGTACATTACTCTAATAAATTAGTTATTAGTTATTAGTTAATTATTAAACTTAAGTGACCTTATACTGATCCATAAACCTTTTACAAATACTTTTTCAAATAGCATTTTCAAATTTCCTATAATAGAGGAATGCATCGCATTCAAATAATCATCAGTTTGATTTCAGAAGTCAGAATACTATATTTGAATAAGTAAACCATGAAGAGGAACCGAAATTAAAAAAGCCTTATAAGAAAAAATATTCTGTGCATCCATATTCTTAGATATTTAGCAAGCCATTGGAAAAATTTGATACAAAGTATTACTATAAAATAGAAAGTCATTTTTCACAAAATTTCTTTAGACTAAAATCATACTTAGCGGATAAAAATTGTCTTATAAGTTAAAAAAACCACTATTATGGATATTCAAATAACATCATTAATTATTTCGTTCATACTTACAAGAATTGCTAGCCGTATAGATGATTCCGCTCCACTTGCATCAATTGTTATGTCTGGTTTACCTTCGTGTAATTTGTGAAGTGCTTTGATATTATCATCAATTGTACTCTTACTTTGAATACAAAATGTTGCGTTTGCTTTTAATTTTTCAGCGATTTTCAGTCTATACTGTTTAATGTCTAAAACAATATTGATTATTATATAAGGTGAAATAAAAAAATTAAAGTATTATAAACATTTAAACAATATGTAAATAATAGCTATTAGGCTCTAAACCTTAATTTCTATCATATGACTCAATTAGTTTGAATTATTTTTGTGAAAACTGTGAGTTTGTATAAATTATTATCTTATTATAATAAAACTTCATGATTTTAAGGGTTAAATTCAATAAAAATAGTAATTTCGAACGTTAATAGTTTGAGTCACAAACGACTAAAACTAAAATACTGTGTAATTCTTGAAGATATAGATATAATGTTAATATCAGAAACTCACTTTAGCAGCAACCCACTCCAAATCACAGTATTAACCGCGAATCATTCTCTTCATTTCTTCAAAGTCTCAAATATCTCCCATGGTAAATCTCTAGATCATATACCCCTACACTGCTATATGAAACAATGTGTAGCAATAAATGCATTCCCATTTCAACCAGTGAGCAACATACTTGTCTTCTAATCTTTCTAGTTTCAGAACATAATCAATTACGCTAGTGTTAAAGGTATTAACTTTATCTACTTCAAAACAATTTCTAGTTTAGATGTAACCTTGGATCACACGTCGGCCATGATCACATCCTCGTTAGTGTAATGTGTTCAGACATTTTCCTCAAAATAACTGACTGGGTAAAGTACAAACAGTAAGTTGACAACAGAGATTAATTTAACATCCTCCTTAAAAGCAAAGATGATATTAAAAAAGATCTCAATAAATTTGTTGAACTTACCAATCAAGCATATAACGAACAAACTCAAATTAGAATTCAAAAAAGTAGTCATCACATTACTAAAGCAGCTTTTCTAAAAATACGTTAGAAAAGGAAACTGAGAAAAATTTGGCAAACCACTAAAAAATTTTTTTAATAAGACCA
The DNA here is from genome assembly GCA_030064505.1 of Chouioia cunea. NCBI lineage: Eukaryota > Metazoa > Arthropoda > Insecta > Hymenoptera > Eulophidae > Chouioia > Chouioia cunea. Next base: position 20,779,070 of record JAOPFQ010000001.1, read on the forward strand.
ACCTAAACAGAGCAATAAAAGAATTAAAAAAAACAAATTGAAGTTCTAATCTACTTAATAAATCTAAGTACTACGGAAGCATCAGATTATTCACTATGGAAAGCGACAAAGAAACTAAAATATCCTGAAAGATTTATCCCTTTCACGCATTAAGTTTCTATATATTGGATACTAATCAACAATAAAAAAGTCAAAGCCTTTATAAAACACCTTAGTGAAGTATTCATTCCTAACGTCAGAGCCATTCCTGAGCAGAAGAAAGTACAATTATTAAAATTCCAGTCAGACAATAGTAACGAAACTATATAATTAGCAATACATATAGAAGTAGTTAATATTTGCAACGCGGTAACTACAAAAATGGGGGAAAGGGAGAGCCTGCCCTTATAAATAAGGTAAGTCTCCTTCATCGTCATTAAAATGTATAAAAAAATGAGTCGACCGCCAACAAATTAAATAAAGGGGAAGGTAGGAGGCGCAAACGGTCTAATGTGCGCCAAGAAGCGATGATCTTGAAAGGTCATGAGGAGGTAAGTCAGCAAAGCGTCAATAATCAAAGCGGCGGTTACAATGTAATTAAAATTTATTAACAAAAAATAAAGAAAAGAAAAGAAAATACAAATATAACCGACAATCAACGAAATTAAAATAATTAAAAAAAAGAAAAAGACGAAATAAACGGCGACAGTTACACCTTACCGGCCATCGCCAAACTCCAGCTGTACAGTCAGGAGGACCGAGCGAGGCCCAACAACAGAACAAATAATAATAAAAAAATAAATAAAAATAATAAATAATGCACGGAGGGTGAGGGTAAAAAAACTAAAGCACTCACCGGCTCTGCAGTCTCGCACTTCCAAAAAAAAAAGAAAAGGAAAACAATCGCACCTAGGTACTATCATAAAATTAAAACAAAAGAAATCTCCAAAATTATCACACTCTGCGACGGCTCAATTCTGAATGAGCCTGCGAGTGAGCCTTACCTTTCTCTTTTCTCTCCGCGTCGAAAATTCATTGCGAATGAGGCGACGGGCTCCGGCGATGGTTTCAATAGTTCAACTATTCACATTGAACTACCGATCAAAATGTCACCTAAAAAAGTGATGGAAATAAAGCCACGATCAAAGCCCATCAAAGTTCCTACTATGGAAACAAGAATTTCCCCACAGAAACCGAGTTATGGCCATCCAAAGTTTGAGCGACATAGTGACTGAGTAAAACATCGGCCCAGAGGCGAATAAAAAAGAATTATATGAATAAAAAAGAATAGAAAATCACCAGGAATGGACAATATTACAGATGAAATGATGACAAAGCTGCCAATCAAAGCAACTACATGTATCACATTAATAATTAATTAATGTTTGTTTTTGATTATACTACGCATCTATGTAACGGGAAATAGCTCAAATAATTCCAAACGTGGCAATGACTTAGATAAAGAGACATTTTACACACCCATAAGCTTCTTGATAATAATTTGGAAATATTAAAAAAATTTTTGTCATCAAGATCGGTTCCAGTAATATCAGAAAGAAAATTGATGTCAAATCATCAGTTTGGTTTCAGAAGCCATAGCACTACGATAGAGCAGGTTCATCGTATAGTTGTTGAAGTTAGAAAATTGCTGGAAAAAAAAGTGTTGTAGTCTCTTTTTTCTTGTAATCCAACAGGCCTTCGACATAGTACGTCATATAGGGCTATTAAAAAAACCACGAAGATATTTCTCAACGAATCTTTTTAAATTCTCAAGATCATACCTAGCGAAGCGATACTTTAGAATTAAGGTAAATAATACAATATCTCAGGACTATTCCATTAAGGCAAGTGTCCCATAAAATAGCGTTTTGGGATCAATATTGTACATACTGTTTACAGTTGACTAATAACCTGTGAATAATATCATTATACGCACATACGCAGGCAACACGGTACTACTTACAACTCAAAAAATGTCTAAAACAGCATCCTTTAACCTGTAGAAATACTTAGACATGAATCACTACAGGCTAATATTATGGAGGATATAAGTAAATAAAAATAAGTACAATTACATATCTTTCAATTAGTCAGCAATACAATTATATAAAATACCTGAAAATCCATCTTGATCGGCAGTTAAACTGAAGTGGACATATTTGGGTGAAAAGAAAACAAATGTTCCTATAATTTGGGCACATTTTTTAGGAAATGGAAAAATCAATGTTATGATAGACAGTGGATCCGCAGCTATAATTCTAAAAATTGGTGTAGTCAAAAAATATTTAGAACTAATAGACACAGCTAATTTACATCGTTTGATAAGAATAGGCTTAGGAGTATTCCCCAAAATTAGATCAATTATCTTAATGATATTTAACTGTACTACTGAATTTTTGCTAGTTCCAAGTTAATTCTCGATACCCAGTAAGTCTGTACTAGGAGCCAATTACTTCTTGGCAAATAACGCAATTATAGATTTTGTTTCAAGAAACTTGTGTGAATCAATGCAACTTTAAATTCAAAAGATTAGATTATTTTGTAAACACAGGATCTTGCTCCATTTATAACACAAGTAAGGAACCTATACAAAAAGTCATCCTGAGGATAAATATCAATAATACAATTCAGGGAAGTAAAGAGATACTATTTAATCGACACTGTGTTTGCGTGCAAAATCATTATACAAAACCTGTTACCAGAAAGAAGAAACATAGATAAATCCTGTATGGTTAATTTAAGGGGGATTGGAAGAAATCTATAAAATATATAACCAAATCAGAATATATAGTACCTCTAGATGATTTTGAAATGACTCATAAAGGTATTCTTGGAGTCTTATTTTTTGACGAAACAAAAGCAAAAATTAAATTCGAATACAAAACCTTCAGATCTAAAAACGACGTGGTACCGTTAATATTAGAAAATAACAAAGAAGATAGAATGAAAGAATGTAGCATAATAGAAAATACGAAGAATTACGCTTCGTCATACGTCGTATAGATTGATTGATGCAACTTAAAAATATTTAAATACCTTGATAATGAACATTTTTATGATTTTATGATAACGATTATAGTATAGCTGATATAACTCTAGAATATGAAAAAGAAATTCCCAAAGATAGAAGATCTTTTAGATATACTTCACAATGAATAAAGAGAAAAAGAGTTACACTATGAACGAAACGAGGAAATAAAAGATATCTTTCATCTTCCTGGAGACGAATTATCTGGAATTGATTTAGTTATACATGAGATTCACACTATAGATGTAAAATAGGTCAATGGTAAACAATATGTTTTTCCACGCAATGAAAGTTAAGTTCAATTATCACGTCATTAATTAATAAAAGCAGGAATTATAAAAGAATGAAATTCATCATAAAATACCCCTATATGAATTGTTCCGAAAGCCACGGATAAAAATGGTAGACTGGTACTTTACATGAGAAGTCTAAATAAAAAAAGATAGATGACTCTTATCTTATTCCTAACATTACACAAATTTTTGACCAAGTAATGGTGGAAAATATACAATTTTAGATTTAGCCATGGGTTTTTATAAAAAAAATGTATTCAACAGATGTACACAAAACAGCTTTTACTTTTGCGTTTTGGTCAATATGAATTCGTAAGGGTGCCTTTCGGATTTAAGAACGTACCTGCTACGTTCCAGAGATTAATGAACACATTAATAAGAGGACTGCAAGGACGAGACTTATTCGTTCACGTAGAGGATAACGTCATCTACATCAATACGATAGTTGAAAGCGATCGTAAATTTAGATGATTAGTAGAACCACTAAGAAACGCCGAATTGTTAATGTATGTTCCTCGTACAAAAAGTAACATATTTAGGCTACGTCATTAGCGAAAGAGGCCTAGAAGTTGCCCACAAAATATAGAAGCCGTGCAACAGTTTCCACAACCTGAGAACATGAAGGGCGCTCGACAAATTCTAGGTTTGGCCGATTATTATCGACGATTTATTAAAGATTTCTGAAAAATAGGAAAACCATTAACCAAACTATTATAGAAGGATAACAAATTCGAGTGAAATGATAAAGCCGAAAAAGCTTTTATAGAACTGAAAAAAAATGAACTGCAATGCTTCGTTATTACAGTTCCCTGATCTATCCAAGGATATAATATAAGAACCGACGCATTTAGCATTGCCGTAGCTGCAATTCTTTTGGGAGGACCAATTGGATCAGATTGCCCTATTACTTACTTTTTAGGTGTCCTAAGAGGGCCTGAAATAAGCTATAAAATATAAGAGAAAGAAGCATTAGTAGTCAGTCAAAGCGTAAAGGCATTCAAATCTCACGTATATGATCGACCAATTACCATTATAATTTATCATCAATCTTTAGCGTGATTTCATAAAAACGATCTCAATACAAGAGTTAAAAAATCTCGCCTTTATTTCGACACAGTACTTGACAGCGGCAGATGTTACATGTTTTAAATATATTTTTTAGTATTCACATCTAATACAATTCACATAAAAATACTAACAGTGTAAGTTTCATTGAAATTTATTCCATAATTTTAAAGTAAGGTAAGGAACAAAAGTAAGCATTTTGATATAGAAAAACTTTGGCTCTCAAATGGCATTCAAAGTTGATCGTGAAATCTAAATGATCAAAAGTGTGACTCTCAAGTTTATTGAAGAATTTTTTCCTGAATAAATAATAAAAAGCTCTTGGAGGATTTTTTAAAATTTGACCTTGACCCAGTCAACTGAAGGTCATTTAAAAAATTTCAGACGTGATAAACCAACGTTGCACATTGATAACCCTTATTATGCTAAATAACTTATGCCTGGACTATTATAACGCTTTCTAAGAAGTTTGATAAAAATTGCTCAGCCTGTATATAAGATATAGCAGAAGATGCGAGAACGAATGGCGATTAACCAGAGCCTATAGAAATTGCGATGATTGAGAACAGGAAATTGTTGGTTGTACGAATAGCAGGTAGGGATATCTCCTGGATCGTGAGGGTTTGCGACCGGATCCGGAGCGCGTCAAACCAGTAATGGAATTCCCAGTGCCTCGAAACGTTAAGCAGATAAAAAGATTCCTTGGCATGATTGGCAGGTATAAGAGGTTTATATACAATGAGAGCGACATACAGGTTCCATTAACGAAACTAATGCGGAAAAATTTTACATGGGAATGGAACAAAGAGCAGCAGATAGCGTTCGAATGTCTAAAGGAGGCGCTAACTCAGGTACCCGTGTCTGCACGACCGGACTTTTGTAGTCCCTTTTTCGTGTACGCCGATGGTTCTTCGTTCGCACTAGGCACACGTACAGAAAGACGAAGAGGGATACGAGCATCCCATATGTTACGCGAGTAGGATACTGAATGACCACGAAAGAAACTATACAGTAACCGCGATTGAATGCTTGGCACTGATCTTCGTGATTAGAAAGTTCTGTCCGTATATAGAAGGAACCAAATTTACGGCCGTTATAGACCATACGGCATTAATGTGGCTCAAAAATAAGAAGGTTCCATCAGGACGTTTGGCTAGGTGGGTGCTGGAATTACAACAATGGGATTTCGACATGGTGTTTCGAAAGGGTGCGATACATCACATACCCGATGCGCTGTCAAGAGTATTTGAAGATGAAGCAGAATTGGCTGTATTTGATCGAATAGATTATCAATGGTATATCCAGAAAATGAGAGTCGTAGATGAACGTCCGGAAAAATATAGAAAATGGAAATTAGAGGATGGTATGTTGTATCGCTTTACTTCCGACCATTTTATGGACCCCGTATTCAACCAAGAAGAACGATGGAGATTGGTAATTCCACTTGAGTGACGGGAGCATGTGTTGCGCGAAACACACGAGCCGTCAGCCAGTCACCTTGGTGTCGATAAAACATATCATAGAGTGAGCCTAGAATATTATTGGCCAGGCGTATGGTACGACATGAAAACATTTGTAACGAGCTGCCAGAAATTCCAAGAGTATGAGGTGGAACATAAACCACCAATAGGTGAATGAGCAAATGAGCAAACACGCGGTAGAGAGACCGGCTTTAGCGCGAGCCCTGGAGAAGCTTATTTTGTTTCGATGAAAAGTACCTGATTATGTGGTAACGGATAACGGAAGAAATTATAGTTGAAGCGCGTTTGAGAGTACATTCAAGCAATACGGTATTGAATATGTGATTACATCGCCTTATCACCAAAAAATAGATTTCATCGAACGAGCAATTCGCACGCTCAAGACCATGATTGCAATTTTCGTGGATGCGGACCATCGTGATTGAGATAAAACCCTTCAGGAATTTCGTCACACCATTAATACAGCAATGCAGACGAGTACCAAGATATCCCCCGCTTTCTTAAATTTTTAAAGGCATCCGTATGAGCCTAAGAGTGCGCAAAGAGAGTTTGAAACACGCTCCGATTGTGCGCCTCAGCCCTAAGATATGGCTGAATAGGCTGCGGCGCTTACGCGCGTTGCAGGATTTGGTGGTGCAACACATCGAGCGGGCGCTTCATATGAAACCTCTAAATTGGGACCAAGACCTTTTATTTACCGCCCACAGGGAGGTAAATAAAAGGTGAAATCTGGGCTCTGATTAGATATGGACTGGCGTGTTGGCGCACCCGTTATCTGAGTCGACGGGCAGAGGGTAGGGTTGTCATCCCTGAGCGGGATGTCAACCTTGAAGGGGGTTGGGGTACCGGCCGAGTTCCTTGTCTGTGCTCGTCGATTAGGGCATAAGATTAATTATTTGCCAGATTGAGCGCGTTTGCGCCTAATCGGCGCTGCCGATTATGAGCGGCAACGATTGCGCTAAGAAGAGTCTCGTTTTGGTCGTCGAGACTAGAGTCCCGCTTTATTTTGACATAAGAGAAAGTTGCGTAAGAGGTCGTCTGGAGAATGTGCCGTGCAGTGACGTTGTTTATCAGGATCGTTGCAGCGAGTGATATTGAGCAAACATCGTCTGAGAACGCTGAAAGAAGGATCTCAACATGAGAAAGCAACGGACGAAGAGTGAGTTGTAAGACGTGAGAGCCAGGATAAAGGAGGCGACTCGTGAGTGTGTGAGTGAACCGTGAAGTGCAATAAGTAGCAGAGAAAAACACCTCAAAGACAAGGACAGTGAAGACACCGGGATAGCAACAACGGAAAGAGGATTCCGTTAAGGCAACCAGGCATGTGAAGGTCCGATACCCACGTGCTAGTGGACAATATTCCGTTAGGCTACAATCACTGAGTAAGTCCGCATGAAGTCCTTAGGTGCGATACACACGGCTACGGATACTCTCACCAGGTTAGCGCAATGCACGATCTGGTGAAAGCATTCTAATACGTATCAGCCAAGTGAAGACTGTCCACGAGAAGAAGTCACGGACCGCGTGCATGTATGTGAATGTGTGTGTAAGAGTACGTGTGCCGTGATTGTACCGAGGTGCGTATGCGCCGGCATCGCGTAATTTAAGCCGTGGCGTAACTACCTCGGCTTAGAAGTTCAATTATATAATAAAGCACGTTAATAAACGAATTGTATTATTCATTTGTTATTGCCTCCCTACAAAATTATAAAAACTCTTTAATATTTCAGACCTGGACCTATTCAGACGTACCGCGATATTCGACTCATTGTTATATGTAAGCATTCTATGGGTGATAAAAGAGTATCAAGAACTACATTATTAAGGTCTTGATCGAATAATTTATATCTATTCTAGACTTATAGAAACCTACATTGCGGCACGACTTCTGAGCGTCTCATTTTCGTAGTGCAAAGCGGATCTACTTATACCCAAAATTTTACAGAAATTCATTGTACAGTCTATTTTCCCCTCTTTTCAATTACAATAGCTCTTCGTACGAAGCTTTAATTTTTGTAAGAAAAAAAATCTTAATAATAATAAATAATTACTTACTGTTAAGATATTAACAACAAGTAATTATTCATTTATTATCTTCAAAATAATTAAAATATAAAGAATCTATTTATCATTTTAAATACATGATTAACTTTAAATTATGTTTTGATTCCTTTAAAATAATATAAACTTTACTTCCTTATTTAAAACATAATGTAAATTATTTATAAATTTAAATTATTAGTTTTATCAGGTTATGAATAAATGTTTACTAACTTATAACATTTTACATAAAAAGTTTTAGGAATATATATTAACATTCTGTAAATGAAATTGTTTGCATTATTTGTTTAAATTTTCACTATTTTAAGAGTAATGTTTTGTTTGAAATTATTTACTCTAATATATCTATATCTATTGTGACGTCATTTTTTATATAAGGTGATTGTCAGCTGATTAGATGTTTATTTGTGGTGTTAAATATGAATAAATCTGTGTAAATCTATGTATCAATAAAAATAAAAATTAGCAATATTTTCATTCTATTTGAGTGTTTTAGATGGACTGTGGGCGCAAGTAAAAAAAAAATTAATTACTATCGCTACAAAAATTGTACAGTAGGAAACCACTATTCTTGCACGAAAATAAGTGTTTGTAATATTTATCAGAAAGAGCCCAATCTTGTGTAAATATGTGAAATATGTATAAATACGAGGTCTAGGTATTAAATGATGAGATTGCGTACGTAGAAGGCGTCTTAGAGGGGAAAGGGGAAACGAATGCAGCGTTGGATAACTAGAAGCATCTACTATTCCAATACGAAAATACGTTTTTGTTGCTGTTGTAGTATTTTTTTCTGTAGAGGTTAGGATAATGGACCAAAATAATGGACTGCATTGGGGAGGGAGAGGGGGTAATCGAATCCGAGGTAAACGAGACGCTTCTGAAGACAAGATCAATGGGTCAGTTTTTTATATTCACAAAAGAGATAACGTATGATATTATGACATGGTCATATGTACATTGCATACCATGCAACACTCACACTTACATATCGTTTTATTTGCATCTTTGTAAGTTATTGGTTTTATTTTTGAATTATCAAATTTAACGGATGCAAATTATTAATTGATGATTGATCGGCTTTACGAACAAGTATTTTCTTCATGTTCGATTAAATCATATATAAACTGACCGAAAGTCGCCTAAGGATGGAAAAAAAATTTATTATCAATGCCACCATTGTTCTACACTTACACATAAACTCCCGAGGAAAAAATGTTATTATATTTATCGAAAGAACCCAACATATTTTGTAGAGTATTTTCAGGAATTATTAAACCTTACCTATCTCAATCGATTTAGGTCGAAAGGTTAATACAAAAATAAAATTGGCCTTCATATGATTTTGGACATCAAACAAATTCCAAAATGATACCTCCTATGAATGTAGAATTGCAGGTTCTTTCTGAATCCGGGGGTCAATATAGGGCTTTTTATTAAAAAAATCAAAGTTAATCTTGAAATGACCTTCAAAAGTACGAGTAAGATCACCAGAACATGTCTCCCTTAGAGCATAGTAACTCTTGTCTGAAACATATTTCATTAATCCTCACCATTTTCAGACATTGTGGGAAGCTACAGTATTAACAGTACATTAACTACAATTATCTGAGCTATTTATAAAAAAAACAAATAAAATAGAGATAAAAAGGATTATACTGTTTACCTGTTACAATTACAGTTTTTGCTCCCATTGCCTTAGCTACTAATAAAATGACTAGCCCAATAGGACCTGCTCCTATAATAAGAACGTTAGAGCTAATACCAACACCTGCACGTTTACAAGCATGTACTCCAACTGATAAGGGTTCTAGCAATGCTCCTTCTTCTAACGATACATGATTAGGTAACCTATAAAAAGGCATTGGTTAATTCAAAACATTATAAAAATATTATTTTATTAATATTATGTTAAGCAAGTATGTTAAAACGAATGTTTTTTGACTATTGATAAGAAGTAAGAAAAAGTAGAGTCAATGGTGTTAAAGACAACTTAGCCATCATGAATTCAAAATTATATAAAATTTATTATAGTAAGCGAAAATATTAATTTTAAAAAGAAGTGCTTAAAATATCATATAAATGATTGAATATTTTGAAAATACTGGCGACAATTCGAGGTATTGGTAAACAGATGCTTGCTTAAATGAGAGATTAGTGACTTGTAATATTTACTTATTTATATTTATACATATGTAGTACTAGACGCGAGGGCTGACAAAATCAACTAATGATCGCCATAGTTTTTGGGACTCATTTTTATAAGGGCTTATCATTAAGCTGTTATTGGTAATTTTATAACCTTGGCTCTTTCGCGAACTGTAATGGAGATTGGTAAGTATAAGTATGGTTTTGGCGGTGGTGTCAAGAGCGGCTTGATGATGTCAACTTTCTTAAAGATATAAGTACAGTTTGCTAGGTCATTATGGACGAAATGGCAGGCCTTAAAATGTAACTTTACTAAATATCAGACAATTTAAAATTTAATAATATTGTAAAAACTCTTGAATAATTCAGAATTGGACCTTTTCAGACGTACTATGATTTCGATTCATTTTTATATGTAAGCATTCTATGAGTGTTAAAAGAGTATCAAGGAGTTTTAAATTAACTTATATTTCAAAATACGACTTTTAGTATATATTTATAGAATATTTGGTTTTGAAACAAGAGCAATGAAACCTCTAGAATACTAAACTCCAATCAACCATATCTCGGTAAATAAAAAAAGATTTTATAAATCTGATAAATATGCTTTGAAGTGTAAATATGCTTTGAAGTGTAAATGCTCTACTTTAAGATAGTATAACCCGTTAAAAAAAATTAATTCACGATATAATGAATTATATAATATCGTCAAAAATAGTGTTTTACACTTTTAGATTAGGATTGCTCAAAATCCTGATATGATGCAGAAATTCTGAGGCCAGATGCGGATTCTACGCAGAAAATTACTTTGAGAGTAACATACAGCTGCTCTAGAACAAAACTTTGCAGACTTTACATCTCTAATAACCGAAAAATCGATCACTTAGTTTTACTAATTATTCTACTCGATATAGGTTATAAAAACAAGAAGATGATAAAAGGCTTCTCTCGTACAGGTCTATAAAAAGGCGCACACCAGAGACCTTATCTAAGATTTGAATGAAAGGAATAATTTCGCGAGGATGTTACCCGATTTTACACATACCTAGTCAACGCTTGTTAGGATTATTCTAAGTTATCAAAAAGTAATAGAGAATAATAGATAAAATAAAAATGGTTAGAATTAGATTATCTTTTATTATAATTAATCATTCTCAGATAATCTCCCTCTCTCCCTCTTTCTCTCTCTCTCTCTCTCTGAGTTGATTAGATTTAGTTGTTTTTTAAGAATTGGATTCGAGCTGAACATTCTACTTCATATATGTTAATACATAATCTTGGTCATTCCTACTATTAAATTTCTCCGGGACTCATTAGACGTGGGTCTTATATAGGTAGGATTAATCAAGTCTTCAAGACAAAGCTGGACGGTGAAGAGGAGTGCCATTGTATTACCGTGTAAGTATTGTAATTCTGAGTTTATATTTTATTATTAACGAGGTTTGAGAAACAGATTTTATCATTGGTAATACAGAGATATAGGAATTTATTCACGATGATGAAAGTTATTGTGGCAAGGGAGGGGAGATTTTAGCTTTAAAATAGAAGCCATCTGAATTCGCTCTATTTTTTAACAATGTTCCTTTTTTATTATTATTTTAAATACCTCAAGCTGGATGTCTAACCTTCAGATTACCTGTTGATATGGAATAGTTATTTTGCTCTGATAAGTTAAGGCTATTATAGAGATGATTGAATTCATCGATAAATTTTATTTGCGTTGTATTGTTGGCGTATGCAGCAATATCGAACAAGTTGTTTGAAGGAAAGTTGAAATTTACAATTGAATATTCAGAAATGTAATTGTTAAAAAGTTATAAAGATTATGATAAACTTGATTCTGATATCTTCTTTTTCAGAAATGTTATGGTTGCACAATAATCAAGCGTCGATTACCGTTCGTTTCTTTAAAGTAATGTTTAAAGGGCCAGGTATGTTCGGTATTGGTTTTTTAACATCCACCATGATCAATCACTTATAAACAATCAAATCATTTATAAGAGACATGCGCCGCTATCACGACGCATAAAGTCGTAGAAATTATCTCTTTTCTCTATAGCCAAGATCATACAACTAATATCTAGATATCCATAACAACTCTTATATATATAGTTCAGTTGATGACATCTCCTATTGTAGCTCATTATTTATTTTTCTATTCTCGTTTCAACCAAAATTGTTATTAACTACAAAAACCAATGCTTATTTGTAGTAACCATAACTTGTTATATTAACTTGCGATCGTGGAGGAAACAATCTCGTCTAAACAACATTAAAAATTGTCTGCCGTATAAATGTTTGTGAAATATATAGTTGTTAGTCATATGATGTAAACAATTACGTATCTCTCTCTCTTCTACATCTGATTTTTTTTTGTCAATACAGTTAAACTAATTAGTTAATTAGTTGTAATTAACAATTTAGTAAAGCCGAAAATAATACAATGTGTAACATCTCCTAAAAGAGAAACAATCCTTTTGTCTATCCGCTTGATTGACTCTTGTTACTCGGTACTCTTGATTTACTCCAATTAGGCTAATGAAAGAAAACTTCTTTTCTTTCATTGCTCTAATTTGGGGAGGGGTCCGTCCCTGAAGAGACCCGGAAAAATTTAAGAGTAGGGAAGCACGACCAAAGATAACAGTTGACATATATGCAATAAAAAGCTCAGATTGAATCCAGCATTTAAAATTCAACTAGATATAAATAAAAGAGAGAGAGAGAGAGTGAGAGAGAGAGAGAGAGAGAGAGACAGAGAGATCATCTGAAAAAAAATTACAATAAAAATAATATCTACTATTTTAAATCTATTTTATTCTATCTATTATAAAGAACATAATAAATCCATCAAGCGTTGACTAGGTGCTTGTAAAATCGAGTAATGCTAGAGTGGACCGACACTTGAGACAACTAAAAGTTGGCAGACCTTGAGAAAGAGTGGCCTCTTTAGCGAGCACCTGGAGTAATTGCTGGTTTTACCATTGGGGCGCTGACATAGTAGAACAGAATTGACTATAAACTCAATAGCTAGCCGCTAGAGGGCCGCTTGAGTTTTTAGACGGTCAGTGACATAGTTGATGACCGTCATTATTGTCACTGGTGTTATTACTACCCCATTAAGAAGGTCCGGGTGATAGCAGGTGGGTTAGCTCCTGGGCCTTTTGACATGATAGAGGTTAGTTCTTGGCGAGTTATCCGCAACTTAATTAGTGCGCGTTTGATAATTTTTTGTTTGTGTTTTTTGGGGGTTAATTCTGTTATTTTTATATTTATTTAAAATGCATTATAAATATATATATATACGTATGTACTCTAGTTATCTATTTATTTTTCATTTGATCTAATTATTTTTCTTTATAATCATCTTTTAAGAGTGATGATCTATAGAAATAGACCAGAGCTAAACCCGCACATTGCTCCTAGCGACTTCGTCGCCGGGGAGGTGCCCTACTCTCAATCCCGCACAGGGCAGAGTATGCTGCGTGACGAGTTGAGGGAGATTGACTTCCGCGTCGATTCCGAGGGTGTAGCCAAGAATGTGGCCTCCATATTGATGCCGCTGTCTGCACAGGCGCAATTGGGTGCGAAACCGTTGCTTCGGTCGTAAGATGACCTTGAAGCAATGGGCTTTTTGGAGAAAGGATGAGTACGCTTCCTTTTTCTCTTACTACCAATAAACACCGAATTCACATGAACGAAAATCTCATTCTATTATTTATTCAATAGTTGAACAATTTTATCAAGAAAATTGATAATTTGTTAAGAGTTAATAAGTACATTTAAATATGTATCCTACTGTATGTAGTTTTAAACTATTATGATAACAAGTATTCCCTTATTTGTTAATGCATTAAACATTTTCGCGAAATAAATTTTTTAGGAATTAATTTTCAATTGTACGATGTATTACAATTTTTTTTTACTAAATTATAAAAGCAAAAACACAATAATATTTCTATTGTAACAAAAAAAACGAAAATATTTGTTAATTTTCTAGCAAATTTTTATAATGAATTATATTATTAAATCGGATTTTATTCATAGAAAGTAGAGAAATTATTTTTATAGACTTTTTTATCCATTTTTACATAGACTAGACCTTAAAATAAGAAAAATTCGTGATTTTATCGTACGGTTTTCTTCGATTATCTTTGGAATGAAAAAATTAGTGCATCTTTCAATATATTTAATAATTAAGATGAGGACAAATGTATTTTTAATTGAAAACTTTATTGATTTGATGTTTTTTCTTTTCTAGGAAAAGACAAAACTATCCTCCTTGTACATCTGTGCGGACTCTCTACGTATCGATAATAAATCAAAGAATTTTTTTGACCCGACTCGACATTAAAATTCATAAACCATATAAATAAGGGATCCTATCGCATAATCGGATTTGTTAAAGTTCAACTGTCAAAGTAAATGGACCTCATCAGACGCTCACCAAACGTCGAAGTTAATATTCTTATCATACGATAGTTTTTGTAAAAAATCTTCATTTGAGTTTTAATGAAAATTGTATAATCATATCAACATCCGAATGTCCTAATCCATGAAATTGCGTAATCACGGACATCGTTGAGAATATTTAATTCACAAATCAAAATGTTGCTGTAGAAATTTAGAGCAAGCGGATTTCCATGGTGAAAGAAAATGATCGATTATATACAATATGCTCGAAATACTGCTATAATAAAAATGCAAATGAAGTTTCCGACGACAGTGCAAAATATTTAAAAAGCATGAATGAAAATATTAAATAAATTGGTGGATGAGCAGATTTTATTAACCAGAGCAATAAAAACATTTTCGACACAACTAAAGGCATAACTGTCTAGGCATAATTTGATAACGATAATTAAGATATTGTCAGCCACAGTATGAAGAATATTTGATCGAAGAAAACGAACGTACCAAATTAGTATTGGAATTCCTAAATCCATTAATTAAGTTTTTTTTAAATCGAAGAAGTAAATTCGATAATTATCTAAATAGCTTATATAGATGAAAAAAAATTGATACATTATCAAATAATCCGAAAAGTTTATTAGTGAGAAAGTTATCATTATATCGAAAAGAATCGAGTTGATTTCATAAAGAAGAGGAAGAAGAGTATAAAAAAGTAACGATCAATTCAAAAAGGATACATACATCAACTGCGATTCCGTTGTCTAAAAATAGAAAGAAAGATTAAATGTTCATTCCATTTGCAATAAACGGCTCAAAACTTCATGAATAAGAAGGAATATTGTCATACGGACTCTCAAGGACAAGAATTTCTATTGTATCCTTGAAAGTATACTCTGAAAAATCTACAAAGAACATGTAACTGAATATTAAACTGAAAACCGACGTAACTTTTAAAAACTTAATATTTCTTTTCTGTGTATCGCATGTAGAGTTACTACATTTTTTCATTAATTAATGCTAATATGTACTACGTAATTAAATAAAACTCCAAAATTATGAATTTATATAAAACAATGGAACATTCACCACAGCTAATACATAACCAGTAAAAATTAAACACTTATAAAAGTCATATACCTCTATCGTCTTTAACTATTTTCCAACCATCTATTTTTTGACGTCAGAAAATTCAAATAAAAAAATTATTTACTTCTAAAAATCCCACGAATAAATCATACACCTACCCATAAATGAGTTAGTTTTCTCCGAAAAGTCAAAATAATGCCTCTTAGCGACACTTTATGGCCCTGCGCTAACGAAATTGAAATGCGTAAGCTAATAAAAATGATCTATTTCGGATATAGTAACAATCACGCAACTCATATCAGTGTAAAATATTCGTAGTCATTCTTGTATAATTAATTCGATTAACAATACTTTCTGTTGAAGCTATCGTCATTTTTGTCTCTTTTACCGTCTTAATCAAAAACTATTATTAATTGTAAAACCAAAAAAGTATGTAAATTAATTCTTAATCCGTAATAGCCATAACGTGTTTTATAAACTCACGATTGCAAAAGAAACAATCTCGTCTATATAATGTTAACAATAGCCTGCGACATCAATATTTTTGAAATATATTATTTTAAGTCATTTATTTTAATAAATTAAACATCTCACTCTCTCTCTCTCTCTCCCTCGGTAGATCTTCAAAAATCGTTAAATTAAGGAACAAAATAATTAATAACGATTAACAATTGCATAAAACTAAAAACAATACAACGATACACATTATAGTAGGAGGAGATATCATTATATTCATACGCAAATATATATTTTCTATAAAACAACTTTATAGAAAGAGACCTCTATTTTATTCAGTGTATCAATACTATCGGTTGTTTATCTATACTACCTAACACAATGCTTTTATAGTTTTGACAAGATTGCAATTAATTATACTGATTATATAAAAAATAAAAATCTATAGATGTTTCTATAGATTTTACGACGAGGGGAGGGGAGTGAATCTTCTATTATTACACCTTCAAACATTGATAAATTTCAAATAGATGTAGATTCGTTACCTCTATTGAACAGTGATGTGCCTTCGATTCTTGATAATTTAGAACCTCAGTTCTATTCACAGCCTTCACTTTCAAAATATATTTATTCATGCTCATGTATTAATATAATTTCAATCGACGTAGATAAAATATTTGATAATTTTACAAATGAACTAATTTACCACAGTTAGTCAATAACATAGTTTCTCTAATAGATATTAGTTCAGATATTAATGATTTAAGGGCTATACGAAAATTGATTGATACGAAAAATAAATTAGTAAATAGCAATTCAAATTTTATATTTTAATATTTTATAAATATTTTTTTTTAAATAGAACTTTATTAACTAAAGTAGTTAAACTAAAAGAGGTTTACAATCGGAAGATAAACTTAGAGCCATGAAATGAAAGCGTACAATTTTTGCTATGCAAATGAAACATTGAGAAGTGAAACTTACAATATGATCCGTAATGAACGCAAATATTGTCTCATGTGAAATAAAATACAAATAAACCAATGATTAGTAAAAATTAGTTTAAAAATTAAACTAATATTTTGCTGGAAGCTTTTCTGATTTCGATAAAGTGAACTGTAATAATAAATAACCTATGCATGCACTGGTATGTATGATAAGAGGTAGGCATCATGACTGGCATCAACCGTAATACTAAAAAGAATGGTTTCGAATTAATTCTATCAATAAAAGAATGAAATAATACTATCTGTCACAAAATTCGTGTAGCGGAAACAAATCGAAAAATATAATTAAAAAATTTCAGACTTAAAACAAAAAAATTTTAATATTAAGTAAATGGTATGCGTTTTAAATAGTCAGAATTAAGCGGATGTGAAGCTTATACATATCATACACGGAAACTCCTTAATCGTGTCTAATAACCATAAAATATTTTTTAATTATAACACCCCTCACTTACTCTAATGTGTCCGTAATGCATAGCAAAAAGGACAATTACTGATATATTTACGAATTACCTGTATCAACATCTTTTGGTCCTTTTTATTCTTTTATAAATGGTATAACAAGATTAATTGGTCAACAGTTCAAGAGTTTTACGAATTCGAAAGGTACCAACCAGTGAAACTTCTTTTACCGGGCAGATCCGGCTACTTATTTAATAGCCTACCGCGCGTATTCTCTCAAAAGCTTATACGTCCATACCTTCCTGATTTAATGCTGTTCGGTTCCCAAAATATCTAGACTAATACAACTAAACATATGTCTACTATTGATGCAATGTTTTCAAGACATATTGATAGAATTACTTCGAAACCATTCTTTTTAGTATTTTAGATATCACAGGTCAATTGTTAGATTTATAGTATTTCAAAATTGAACTACTCCTAATAACTATAAAATACCAGACAGTATGATTATAGAGTGACTTAATGATGTAATAATGCACGTAGATTCCGATACGTATAATATTATGATTACATCATCGTTTCCAGATGATGAAAAAATTTAAGACATGTATTCTAAAGAAGTAGGTGATTCTACGAACGAACCATTTGTTAACTATTTAAAAACTTCTCCAATTCTTAATTGCGAGTTGCATTAGGTAAAAACGGGTTAAGTAAATCATTCATGCCTAACTAATTGACGCAACATTCAAATCCAAAATATTAATGTATAACATTCATTCTTACGAAATATATATATTATAACCTATTAATCAAATAACACATCTAACTTTTTGATGTTAACTATGTTTTTTAACTTTAAAGCTTGAAATCACGAAAGAAATATTGTTTCGATTTCGTCGGGAACTATATATATTACAAATAATTCTTATCTGTTTGAACAAGTAAATTGAAATAAACTATCTGATTAAGCATACGAATATATGCTTAATTCATATACATACTTGTAACAAAAATCAGATGCATGTCTATAAAATCTTCGCAATGTACCATTCACAGGTGGAGTAGCACAAAATTTTATATCAAGGCATAGGTTGTATCGTCCTGTTTTACAAAATTCACAAATCCGACATGGAATACCAGGCTCGATGGCTACCCTATCGCCAACCTAAAATAAACATTTTTTATATTTGTGAATTAAATTTATATCGAATGAGAATAGTTTCATTCAACATATTAGTTGAAGAACAATAAAATATGGATTTTTGAGAATCTGGTAATTTAATAACAAGAGGAAATTTAACAAAGTAAATTAGCGAAAGTTTGTAGAAAATAAGAATAATCGAATCAAACTAGTCATTATTTTCTGGTATATAATCATATGCAAATGACAAAAGAATTCCCATACAGCTTGTACACAAATACGACCAGTTGTTTTATTCAAATAATTTTATACTGCATATATAATAGATAATGTATCGCATATCTTATTTGATATTAATAGATATCACAATATTTAGAAATAAAAAAGATTTATAGTATTTGTTCTAAGTGGTACAAGTCGCATCCGTCTTTCTTCGCTGCCTTATACAATCATAGTTCATGTTCTTATGGCTAAAAACTATACATTCATTTATTATTCTTGAAGGCATTACATATTCTTTTATCATAGAATATTTGTACTCTTTTTTTTCTGTACGTAGTTACTATCTAAAAATAAACTAAATACATGAAAATTGATCTGTTATTTTGTAACTTTTGTACATATCCTACTTTTATTTCTTGAATAAACTGTTTTCCCTTAAAGTCTCCTTTTATTTTACATAGTTAATAATCATTAAACAAAACAGTATCATGTGTTTTACCAAGGAAGAAAAAAGTATTTAATAGTTAAAAAAATGTGACGTCGGAATAGAACGTATTCGTAAATATAAACATTTTTTCTATGCGTACGCTATCAGCCAGAAAGCGAGACCTTTTTATTTATGCGTCCTTCTTTTATGGGATTTTCTGCGATGCTGCACCGCTTCATTTGAATCCCAAAATGACTTCAGCCTAGTGTTTGAGGTTTTGTAAAAATAGCATTTTTATAAAACCTCTTTATACTGTTGGCTACATTTTTCCGACAGTTCTTTCAACTTTTATAGTTTTTAGAAAAGCAATAAAACTTTATCCCGCGCACTAGGCTACTTCCTCATTTTGAGAGAAAAATGGAAGGTTCGACGGCTCTCTCGTGAGCGCGTGTATTCCCACAAAATATAGGCATAGTTAACTTTTGGCCAGATGCCCCTTTTTTTGTTTCGTTGTTTTTGAGTGACTTTTTGTTTTTAGTTTTATGGGCTTATCCAGATGTCGTAAAACGAAGAGAAAACGAAAAGTTACTCAAAATACAAATAGGCTAAGAAACTTCTCATAATGGTTCTGTAACCGAGGGCAAGTTTGGAGGGCACACTTCCGGAGGGACGTACCCATTTCGAACCTCCGTTGAATTTTCTCAATTCGAAGACGTGTTTTTCCGAGTTGTGAATGCTTGGGAGAGACGTAAGACCAATTGAATCCCAGATAAAATTAAGATCAATCCCTAATGGGAGTTAACTACCTCGAGCATAAAAAGCGTCACTTGCTAGAGCTCGAGGTTAGTCACTTGTGGAAGTGTGCCCTGAGAAGAGGTCCAAGCAATCTGAAGCGCAGAAAATTACTGTTAGTGAAAATACAAAAATTAAATAAGTAATTAGATTATAAATCAATTTAGTTTCGACCCTGCCCTTTCACTCATCCTAATTCCTAGTTACGCGGGCTGTACTTGCGAGTCAGTCTTAGTTAACGTAAAAACAGTGCTAACATCTTTGCTGCTAAAGAGAGTCAGTGAAGGAGAGGTGGACACCTTTGTTGCCATTAGACGTCAGTGATAAAAGATGGTTACATAGGGACAAAACCAGAAATTTGGAGGAATATTCTAGAAGCCAACTGCACGCATCTCTTGCTAGTAGAACGGAAGTTCTAAACATAAAAACGTGCTCTAGGTGGAGAAAATTATCCCACGTGATAATTTATTCCACCGTGACATCAGACCGACGTCAGAAAAGTAAATAATTACCATTTTCTTATATTTTAAAATATTCAACGTATTTTACGTATGTAAAAATAATAATGACAAGCATACCGAATTTGAAGACAATTTTATTTGATAATTTATACGTGCCCATCAAAATAGCTGGGAACGTACCAAGTTGCATATCTATAATTATCCTTGCTAGCTTCCTTTTAAAATGTAATGAAAAAACGAAGAAATATTATTCAAATCAAGTATACAGCAGAAGTACCTGCCTATAAATAGTACTACACATTTTGAGTTGATTGAGTTACGACAAAGTGAATAGCATTAAATATAACATACAATTTGGGGCATCAATATAATAATTATTATAATTGTTCGGGTGTTTGCATGTCAGAATATTATTTTTCAAACATATCATATACTTTTTTCAAATTAAACGTAAATAAAAAGCCTTTAAAATTTCACATTCGTTTCTGTAGGGCTAATTAAACAGAAAAAGAAAGTTTATCCTATAAATTTTACTGAGTTACAAAATAGAGCAAGCTGAGAACGTGTCGGGCGGAATTATCTTTTTTATCGGTCGCATTACTTGGCCAAGCGTCGTACGGAGCGTTTACTTTGCACTCTCGTGACCGTGCCTTTAATAAACATCAAACAAGCTATAATATCGATTATAATACAAAATAGCCCAACGAATCGCATGCAACTAAAATTTTTCAAATTAAACTTGCCCCTTTTGCCAATAATTGTACCAATAACTTTTTTATCAATTAATATTTTAGAGTAAAAATTCGATTTGTGAAATATTAAAAAGAATTTATAAGCTTTCTCCGATTGGACCTAAAAAGTTGTATCGTTGTCAAAAAAGGACCATTTAAATTATTTTTCTAGGTCCTTTAAAGGATAATTCTTTTGAGTAATGGAATAATGTCATTTAGTCATTAGAAAATTTAATTTGACCGTTAGATCAATATCACATTTTATTTCAAGGTCGTACTTTATCTGTTGCAAGCTCGTAAACCTCAAGCTTAATAAATTTCAAGGATCTAATATTAAGATACGTACTAATTAAGGAATTTTTTTTGACAAAGAAGAAGACAAGATCAATAAGATCAAATTAAATCAAATTACTCAAATTGTGTAGTAATCCTGAGGTTATCGAAAATATATCAAAAGTACGTCAATTGTCATTTATTAATAGACTAATGTCAAATTTTGAATGAGCTGCGTTTAGATGGTAGTTGACCATTAAAAGTAGATAACCTCGTGAATTTGAACAAAAGTGGAAAATGTGAATTTTGTTTGCCGATTCAGAATTATTGTTGAGTAAATATACCACCATCAAAATTAAGGAAAGGCTTGATAAATACTATGGAGAATTTGTACCATTAATTACAATAAATGAAAAATGGTTTACCGTATTCCGCTGAGGTCGTTTTAGCACAAGTGACGCCGAACATTCAAATCGACCAAAAACGATCATCACGCCGGAAATCGTCAATAAAAGTCATGAAATGATTTAAAGATCGGAGTATGAAAGTATACGAGCTAGCTGAGGCTTTAAAAATCTATTTGACGGGTATATAATATTTTACATAAGATCTTTTTAATCAGATATTTTTTTGTGAAACCCACACAAATAATTGGTTAACCATTATCATTAAGGATAAATAAATATAAATCTGTTGTAAGTTTAAATCGAGACCAGGGCGCTAGATGAAAGCTGATATGTGAAATTTCTCCGAATAATGAATGCAACACTCAATCTGAATAGTGGGAAAACACTGACTCGTATGAAATACTTAAGAATAGATGATATTCTCTTAAGGTAAGTTCGGAAAGACTAAGGTGGGAAGTCCAGAGTTATAAATGGAGGTACAGTCCATGCTGCAGTTCTCAGTTAAATCGGGTGTTGTAGTTTTTGTACTAACATGAATGGATTTTCCTATTATTAGCATCGTGGGACAAAGGACGAATGAATTATCATTCGGATAAGCCTTCGACCTATTAACGGTTCTGTATGTTGGACGCAATTAATGAAATAGTTAACCGAGTATTAGGTGATAAGATAAAGATACCAATGTATGATTAAAAATTATCAGGACAGCCTACACGTAGGGCTTAGATCTAGCCCCGCCCTCTCCATTGTTGATGACAGGTCGCTATGGCATCTGTTACCAGATGTGGTGTTGATAGTAACATTGATGGACGACATCATAGTTTTGATGAATGCGTACGTCAGAGATCGTGCATTAGAGGTGATGGCCAGTTACTGAACGGCTGAACTAAATCTCGCAGTGGAGAATATAGATGGTAAACATATCTCTTATACAAGAATAGGAAAATATATGCTACCTTTATGGCTAGGGGAACAATTTCCTATTTATAATTGTTATGTATCTTCAGAAAAAAAACAAGTTTTCAGGAGTTAAAATTATTAATGGTAAAATTTGAATGTAAAAGTATATTAAAAATTATTAAAATGTATGTATTGACGATGAAAATTATTGTAATTATTATCAGATTTATAAAATTTTAATTGGGTGGTTATGAGAATATAAAAATCACAATTTTTCAACCCATTAAGGCCCATAC
The DNA here is from genome assembly GCA_030064505.1 of Chouioia cunea. Taxonomy (NCBI): domain Eukaryota; kingdom Metazoa; phylum Arthropoda; class Insecta; order Hymenoptera; family Eulophidae; genus Chouioia; species Chouioia cunea. Next base: position 20,802,139 of record JAOPFQ010000001.1, read on the forward strand.
CAAACCTGAGTAAAATCGCGCCAAACTAACTATGTATATGATAGGCAAATCGAAAAAAATCCGTATTTTTCTTTTCCCATCTACAATTGTTTATAAAAAATATTATATACATTTCTATTATATTTTTCCCGTAAAATCGATAGCCGCAGTTTTAAAAAATTATTCCTTTTTGGGTAATTTATTTATATAAATTTTTATAAACAATTTAAAATAGCAAAACAAAGAACACGGGTATTTTATTTCCGATTTTCCTATCATTAGCGTCGTTAATTTGGCGCCATCTTATCCAGAGTTGGCATACGCCTTAATGAGTTAATTATATCATTATCATTAATTTTTTTTTCTCAAGTTACATCATTATAATAACAAACATACTAGTGAGTTGTGTGAAATAGATTATAATAAGGTCGCGAATAAAAGTATAAAAATTCCATTCTATATTTAATTTATTCTTTTATTAGCGTTTAGGAGAGGCATATTTCGTTGTACATAGCTATCGCTAATTGAATTACAATTGGGTATTTTTTATTTATTTTTTATTTTTCACCATAGAATATGCTAAAATTCTAAATGATAAAAGTGAAGATAATGAATTTGAAGATAATATGATTTTCAAGAATATCGATGAAAATGAATTGAAGCAGGATATAAGAAGCATACATCAGGATTCAAGGAGCTCAAAGAACAAGTGACTATAATGTGGTGTGCCAATGCCACCGTGACATAGCAGATCATCCCCTTGATTGTCGGAAAGTGTGTAACTCCTCGAAGCTTTTCAAAACATGAGAAAAAGAAACTACTGTTTAAGTACGTAAATAATAAATTAGTTTTGATGGATAAGCAATTATTCACTGGTTAAAAAATCATCCCATTAGTCCATCAAAAGCATGTTGAATGAAGAAAAATTTTCTGCTATTAGACAACGCTCCTTCGCATTCTTTAATTTAGGATTTGAATTAAGTAGACGAATCTGTGCACATGAGTCTTTTACCTCTAAATATTTCTGTATTTATCCAATCGATGAATCAGGCTGTTATTCGGGAAATAATGAAGGCGTTTAGAGTCAAACCTGTCAAGGAGGTCATCTTCAAAATGTTAAGATAAAGTATCATAAATTTGGTTAAAAATCAGTATATGAGAATCTGGTGCTATAGAATTTCAAGCTCTTGGAATCAATCAACGAGACATACGAAACTTATGTTACAGGATTCTAGGACGAGATTAAATTTAATCGTAAAAACAATGTCTCTTAATCTATAAGAATAATCTTGAGAGGGTGAAATCTTAAAGAATTGTCCAAAAACTGTTTTTTTTTGCTCAAAAGTTTACATGATCAGATGAAAAATGAAACGGAGTATTTATTTTTAATTTAAAATATTTGACCTGCTGAAATTGCTGTAAAGATACTGAAAGTGTAGATTTCATTGATATTGATTGAATATTTTTGTAATTAAATTAGGGACGAAAGTAACCATTTTTATTTAGAAAAATCACTTTGGCCTTCTAATGATATTCAAAATTGATCTCAAGGTGACATAAACAATCCCCAATAAATCATCAAAAATGAAAGAAATTGAAGACCTAAAGACCATTTTAATAACCATTGCAGACGTAAATTTCTTGTTCATTGCAGAAATATGTCACTCTTGTCATGAACAACATTTGTCTGACAATCACAAATTGAACCGATCACAATTTCTTGACGTCTTAGATTAATATATGTGATTGTCCATTTCGAAAATATATCTTCAAATACTAATTTTGAAGATTCTGATAAAAAGTAGAACTTCGCTTCTTATAGCCTCGATCCAAAGAAAGAAGTTACCACTGTAAAAGCTTATAATGCTCTCAAATGTAGAAAGTTTTTGGGAGTGGAATTTGAGCCAACAAAAGTAGATTTAGTGAAAATTAAAACAAGCAATGATAACTTAAATTGCATAAAAGAAGTACACAAAAGTAATGAATAAAAATGCGCAAAAAAGTATAGTAGTATAGCTAAAAATGTTCTAGCTCACCACCCCCTCCCGTCGCCATGGGCGGTCCACCCTCCTACCCCCGGGATCCATGTATTTTAAATGGGCCTGTGCCTACTCCCCACCCATGACTGAGGGTGGTTCACCCACCCACCCCCATATGTATTAGTATACGAGATGATGGCACACCACCTTCGCGTATATAGTAGCATATTGGAGTATACCGCCTGATCAATACTACCCCTATCCACCGTCCTCGGTATGTTCTGATTCAACCCCCCCCCCCCGAGGGTCCACTATGTGTGACGTAGCGAGCGCGTCGGTGGAGGAGGATGTATATTTCACCACATGATCTTACCAAAGGAAGCGCATTTCTAATAGTTGGCCATGTGATTTCATCAGAGGGAGCGCGTCTGCATCTCTGTCAATAACGAAACGTATATCTTTCTCTCTCACACTCACTCTACGTTTCTCAATTTATCTCTCTTACGTAGATAAGGCAGTTTATATTTTCAAATTTCCTTTTTTTTGTATTCTCTCAATTGAGATTGAGGTGATTGGAATGGGGAGTTCTTGTATTTAAAGAGCAAACCAACCAATAGATTGTCATTATAATTCTGAGATTGTAAACTATCGGCTTCGTTTGAGCTCTCTCAGCCGGGAATTGTATTTTTAAAAATGGATAATGTTTTAGATATTCAAGGCTTTCATTCTCCAAATAATCATTTTATATGTAAAGAGCTTGTTTATTTACCATTAGGATCAGATTCTCTTCCAGTTATTGTTTTACGTAAACCGCCATGTCATTGGCTTAAACTTCCTAGCGAATTTCGACGAGTGAATAGTTGAATTGAATTGCATTATTATGGTATTTATTTTTTGAGTGATCAAATAGAATATTAGATTATTCAACTAATTTATTCAAAAATGCTTTTTATTATAGGATTATTATAGAGTTCTGGTATAGTACCGTATAAGGATTTATCGGATCTCTTACATAATCATTTATAAGATTGTCAAAATATTTATGTAAAAGGATTAGAGAAAAGAGAATGGCTTAAAAAAATACTTTTAAATAAGTAGGTTCTTTTTTTAATGATTTAGTTATTTTACATATAGAAAAGTATTCATTCAAATGAATTTTCTTTCAATTATAGAACAATTATAGATCTTGAAACCAATATGAGATGTACGCCTTTGAACGAACTATCTTTTAAAGTTAAAACACCTTGTATGTTTCATAGTAAAAATCAAGTGAATTTTGTATGTGCTATGACAAATGTACAAAAATTGAAAACTTGCATCCAACAAAAACAACGTCAAGCTCATTCAGAAGGAGTTGATACAGTTGAAAGGTTTACATGCGATTGTAACTTAAATAAAAATTCTTCTGAATATTTTGATCTAACAATGTCAACTACTGAGCACAAAAATTACCGAGAAAGTTTTCTTTATTCTATGTATAATTGAAATAAATAAAGTCATTATATTTAATGGTAAAAAAAAGATTTATTGCAGAGTTTTACATTAGATTTTCAAATTTTTTTCTGGTAAATATGTATTAGAACGATTATGTAGAAAAGGTCCAAGTACATGATTCATTATTTGTATACGTTTCTTAAATAATACTACTGACATAATGTCACTATGCTTCTTGATACGACGTTGAAAATGTTCACGATCTCGTGCACACTGCTCACATTCTCCTTTTTTCAAGTAGTTGTGCAGAGGAACATAGTGAATGCTTACTTTTTCTATAAACCATATATGTTTTAATGTGACTGTGTGAACGCTTGGAGAACACCTTACAGACATCATAGTGAAAATGATGTGATTTCTATAGTAATTGAATTTATATAACCTTAAGCCTTCAGCCGCCTTTTTTCCGTTCAAACATCTATCTCTATTTTTATACTAATTTTGTAACGTCTCCTTTAATTGCATTTTTCAATGGATTCATTTTGTTTTGAAAAGTCTATACCTATTAGAGGTGCTTTATTTATAAAATCTATCTTATTGAGCATAGGTTCATTTTCTTTTTCATTGCAGTCATTTTGAAAATTGGAGTACACGTCGTGCAGTAATGCAATATTGAATTGATATACAAATTTCATCGCTATTATTAAAATGCATCAATGAATAAGGCTGATGCGTATGGAATTCATAATAAGCTATGGATTCATCGAAAGCAACACCTAAATGAATGTTTAGAATTTCGTCCATTTTCTTGTAAGTAGCAAATTAATATGCAGGATACTTTTCGCCACGTGAATGTAGATAAGCTACGATTTTTAGTTTTAAGCTGTTTAAGAATTGAATGTTCTGACTTGTAAGCGCTGTGGTAGATTGCGGTAAATTGATCATTCGCGGATATTTTGATCTCTTAATATAGCCTCGGCTAATTTTTACATTGTAAAGAATACCCATTATGATATCGTCTTTACATGTACCCTCACTGTAATGACTTATCCCCGAAAGTTAGCCAATTTTCCGTCTTAATCAACGATTCGTATTTGAAGATGATCAATGCTTCTGACCGCGACTTGAAGGTAAATGACGTAAGATGGTGTTTCTATGATCTTATATCCTGGTGGCACTGCCGGAAAAAATTCATGTATTATATGAACTTTACGTTCGTTTATATACAGGGCCGTAGTAATATTACACTCCACGAGTAGAGCGTTGACTTTGAGAATAACTACAGGTAAATCAGAGCTATGTATTTCATTTGGAGCAAGCTGACGTCTTGTAAAACCTAAAATTGTACCAATAGAAACTTCTGGTTTAAAATTTATTTTATGACTATACTGAATGATACTATGTAGTATATTATTGTTTGGTTTCAGAGTAAATGATATTCCTTTAAGAGCTAACGTCTCTTGAAGAAAAGCCTCAATATCTTCTATCTCATAGCCTCCAGACGGTAAAACAATTTTCTCGTTACCTACATAAAATTTATTGTTGTCTACGCCAATGTTTGGTATTGAATTGAATGTTAATAGTTCTACTAAACCGAGAACGTATTTTTTATTTGGAGTTAGTTCAATTGGAGGGAAATAATGAGCTTCAAGTACTGATGTTGTATCTGAGAGACTTAATGTTAGTATATTCTCCATGATGGTCTCATAATAAATAACAGTAATTCTACATTTCTAAATATTTTATAGTCTATTCAAAAGGAATTTGAGACAAAGATGTCCGCAGTTAAAAGTATTGAAATCTTGATTTTTTTAAATTTATCTAAACAGTTAAAAACTCATATGGAAAAACACCTTTCCTTTCTCAAATTCACACTGTAAAATATCTAGCTTCGTTAGGTATGTTGCAAGTGTACATAAAGATCATGGCATAAAACGAAATGAATCGACAAAACAAAAACTAATACAACCATTTGCGACTTCTTTCGTGAAGGACATATATCGCTCTTTGCTTTCAGCTAGCACACTGATTTTGCCTTCGAATTCAGGATTAGTTGCAATTTCCGTTATTATAAAATGAGCATCATAGCCTATTAAATTATGAATGATCACTGGTATAAAGCTTGCATTTTGATAATGATAATGATCTCTGACTATGTTTTCTTCTTTATTGAAATTTTTATTACAATTATGACATTTTTCAGCCATTCTGAATTTGATCTGGTCAGATTGTGAAAAGTTCATACCTATAGAATTGTCATATGCTTTTTATAATTGCTCTAATTTATTCTTAAACTGTTTTACCAACCATTGAGCCAGTGATTGATCAGTAGTTGATATTTGACGGTATGACTTAAATAAGGATTTATTCTTATCAAAACTACATTTTATATAGATTCTAATACTAAAAGCTTCATGCTCTTGAAATATACGACCATTAGTTGTTGATTTCAACAAACATTCGAAATCTGCATGTATTATGAATGGCACATCTCTTTCCGTTTATAATTTTTAAATTTAAGAGTGGAACAGTCAGGTAGTTTAACTCGGCACTTATTTATTTCAGAGCAGTCTATTTCATGAGTTTTTAATTTTTCCTCATTTACAAAATAGTGAAGACAACGTTCACAGAGATAGATTTTCTTAATAAATTTAGTTAATTGACTACAACAAGAGAAGATAAATTTTTAATTCAAACATAATGGAATTTAGGAGAAAAATTTGTATGGTTAGACTGTATTTTATTGTTATTCATTAATGTACTATTCTCATAAAAGAAGAAGATTAACGTGTCTATTTTGTATCGATTTTGATATATGGCATGGCGACACTTCATGTTTTCCCATATCTTTTGAGAATATATAGATTTACTGAAATATTATTTAATTTTTCAAATTAACAATATTTTTAATGTGAACGGGGAAGCTTATATCTTCAAAATTCAATTCATTTTCAAAAAGTATGTACTGAATTACTCTATCAGTATCGCGGTTAGATGAATGAATACATGATAGTATAGCCCACTCGAAACATTGATCACCTGTGTTTTTTAAATTGATACATACTTTTTTTTATTAGCTATCGCCTTTGGTAATAGAATATATGACGACGGCTTTAGAGGATTATACTTATTTAAATTAACTGTAAGACCAATAATAGATTTTAATGACCAACCGGAATCCCTATCATGAAATTCATCTATATTTTTAAGTATAACGTTTTCTAAGCTTTCATGAAACTATTCATCTAGATTAATCGTTTTGTATATACAAACATTTTCAGTATTAAAATATTTGATTTGAATATTCTCTTTCTTAACCTTTCTAATGGTAAACTGAGAGGACGTTTCTGTATTCACTTTCAACAAATTGTGAATATTAAGAAATTCAGGTATATTATCTTTTAATACTTTCTTTGCAGCATCAAAAAACACATCTATATCTACATCATTTTCATTGGCTACGATTCCTGTATAAATACGGTTTTTAAATGTTGAATGAACTTCTTGCCAAACAACTCCGTCTGTTTGAATATTATTATAATTCAGTGGAAATGCTTGAACACTACCTCCGATTTTCACAGCATTGTCTAATTTTATACTAATTGCAATTAAATGACAAGTTTGACATCTCTGTCGTAATGCTCTAGATAAATTAGGCTGTTACATATATATTTCTAAAGTACTTAAAGCATTGCTCAATAGATTTTTAAATCTTTGAAAATCATTTATATCATTGACGTTAGATTAAAAAAAAAATCTCCGTAAATCTATCATTGAATTTTTAAAGCATAAAATTAAATCCATTTTAACTAACAGTTAAATTTAATAAAGTTACTTGTTAGTCGGTTTATACGGAACAGTAAGAAGAGCTTAATGTTAATAGCAGGTGGAGGACTTTCGAAAGGTAACGTTGGTGTTGTAAGCACAATGATGGTGTAGCGAACCTAATTTTTTTCTGAACATTACATACTATATAGAGGATTCATTACACTATATTTTAACGCACTCCTTCATATATTATATGATAGCACAACGATGACGCTGTGGAAGGAACGATGGTGCTGTGAGCGCAATAATGGTGTTGCGGACCTCTTTTTTTTAACGCTGCAAACTATATACTTGTTAGAAGCTACACTATATAAAACTCTAACATACACTACATTATATATCTCTTACAGTTAGAGTTTCTACTTTTACTACATACTATCAATACTATCTACTATATACTACTATTATCTAATGTATGCTACTATATACTATTTATTATCAATGATTCAATGGGATTAATACAATAAAATATGACAAATAATTTAAAAAAAGAAACTTATAATATAATCTTAAAAAGTTACGATTATTATTATAATTTAAAAGGTACATACATTTTCTTATAGCAAATCATAAGAAGCAAATTATTTTTTTAAAAAACATAAGTACAATGTATTTAATTATTTTTCTATTTTTGATGATGCGAAGACCTTAGCTTAGACGTATGTTTTAGTATGATAGCTTTTCGTTTTTTTATTTTATTTAACTCTTTTAACTCATATTGTTTACATAATTCAGCTAACCTTTTTTTAGTATCTAGGGCTGTTGCAGTTGTTCTTGTTGCGCTGGCGGTTCTTGTTGCTATTGTCGCTTCTTCCGTTGCTGTTGATTTTGCTCTTAATGCGCTGGTTGCTCTTGTTGTTGCTGTTTCTTCTGTTGTTACTCCATTGCTATTTGATTTCGCATTATATTACCATTACTAGACAAAACCTGTTTATGCTGTAATAAAAATTATTAATATAATAATACATACTTTTTTAAATAATATATACTTGCTTAGAAATAACTATAAATGTTACTTGCTTTTTAGCTTCATTAAATTGTTATTTAGGCTGCTATCTCATTTAAGTCCGTTTTTTAACCAGCTCTGTAAGTCTAACCTCTTCTTCTTTTTTTTATTGACTCGCTCTTTCATTTTTCGCATTGCTCGAACTTGCAACTGCATATCCATGACATGTTGACGATTGGAAGCTTTCGTGTGCGCTCCCTGCATCCTTTGTTAACACTAAGGAAAAAAAATTAAATTTAATTATTAGTAGAAAGAAAACAAATATAACTAAACAAATAGTACTTACGTTATAAATTGAAGTTAAAATTAGCCGGAACTCGTGTCCGATATCGGTATCCTCACTAACTACTCTTATCACCTAAACATAAAAAGATATTAATAATTATATTTTTAATTATCAGTATATATATATATATATGTATATATATAAACATATACATTTATTTATTTTTTTAATTTATAAAATAAAATAATAATTATCGAAGAAAATGCTGCAATTAAAATCCGAAAACTCAACTGTAGCGGAATAGCCTTAATGAAATCCTAAAACTAAATTCATATAAAAAATAAAATATAATATATTTGATTAAAATTAAACAACTAAAATATACACTCACCGCTTCAAATACTGTTAGTATATAACGAGCTATTTGTTCAAAATTAAACATATTAAGATTAGACATCTTATTGTTACTTTTTTTAATTAACTGTCTATTACACTGTTTCACTTTTCTATTTTTTTTCACTTCACAAATTTCTAAAACATGCGCTGTTATCACTTTCAAAATATATTTTTAAAAGATGCACTATTGTCATTTTAAAAAACTTACTGAACACTATTAACAGACTGACTGAAGAAATAGAACGTAATTATCTCAAAACCCTCGAGAAAAATTTCACCTTCCAGAAAATATATATTTTATCCCTACCACTTCTGTATAATAATACCCCAACTTTCAAACATTAAACAAAATTGAAACAAAAAATATCTTCTACGCTTTCTCTAATATTGATTTATACTGAAGAATATGTTTTGTAAACCTATAATATTTGCAACCGAATTTCTTTTTCAGTTAGGCTTACTATGCTACCATTCATGTGGAATTGGTATATATGGCGATACGAAATTCACGAATGAAATATGGTTTGCATATAAATTCTAAAAAGTGATTGTACGTAGACAGTAGAACAGCCAAATATCTCATACTTGCGCTGTAAATGTATTGCTTGGCCACCTGATAAGTCCTTTTATGAATGGGATATGTACCCAATCCTTCAGTACGTCCATGTGATGCGAATATAAAAGTAGCTGGAGATCGATCCAGTTAGGGCAATCTTCCTTTTATACAAACTCTACTTATTTATTTAATGACTTGAATAAAAAGTTAAGTATTTAACAATTTTCATTTCGCTTTAATGTTCTAATGTTTTTAATACATCAATAAATAATACGGATCCATTTTGAATTCTGTTTATTTATTTATAGTTACAAGAATAATTCATGTATTTTTTTTCAAACAAAAAAAGAAGAGTTTAGAAAACAAGACAGGAATAATAACACTTCTTCATGAGAAAAAAACAATTAACTGACAAAAATAATAGTCTGTTAGTTTCTTTTTTTAGTGTGAATTCTCCACCAATGTAAAATGTAACCGAAGAATGCGCTTTCAAACTTTTGTTCTTGACAAAATCGAATTTTTTTTTCGGTTCGGCTTACTATATTACCATTCATATGGTTTAAAAAAAAAGGAAGAAACCAAGAGACTGTATTCATCTCAGTGGGAAATTGTATTCTTTTAGTGATTTATAGTTCACGCATGTGGTACACCTGCTTGATAGACGCGCTTCCTTACCGACAAAAAAGATACGTATGGAGAGTGTGCGAAATCACGTGGCGTGGCGGCTAATTTACAATATGTTTATGTGCGATATGCTAATTTATAATATGCTATTTAATATACTAATTTGTGATATACTAATTAATATGCTAATATATATGCGAAGGTGGTGTACCACCATCTCATACACTAATACATATGGGGTTGGGAGGGTGGACCGCGTGATGGGTAGGGGCTGGACACAGACCCATTTAAAATACATGGACCCTGGGGGCTGGATGAGTGGATCACACGCGGCGACTGGAGGGGTATTGAGCCAGAACATATATATCTATACTACTAAGTATAACTTTTTCTTGTGTATAAAATAATTTTCTAGAGGCCTTTACAGCACCCATGCCGCATACGGCTACGGATGCATCTGGAGTAACGCCCTGATTGACTGTTACCAGGAAATATGCGGCGTGAAGTATTGGAGATCATCCACTTCCGAGATCGCGCAATTTCGCTTATCTTACTATATTTTACAAGAATCAATGTAATTTTTTGAATGGCATACCGTCTGAATTGACTTGAGATGATTTCTATTTTGCTCTAAGTGAGATTATTTAATTATTATTATTAATATGCTTAACAAAGGAACACAGTTAAGATATCACATTATAAACAACTTATCACAAATCTATTAGCGAATAATAGAAAAAAAGTAAGTATTATAGTATCAACAAATTACTATAGTTTGAGATTAAGAGGTTACAAATCGATTGGTATAATTACGATTAAATGCTACATGTAAATTTCACTCTGCAAACACTCACGCTTGAAGATCGTAAAGGTATTTATTAATTTGCGGGTATATTGTTATTTCAAATACCGTGATGTTTTGTACCTTTAAGAGGCGGAGATCGAGGATCGTAAATTTACGCCATACTTTTTTTTTTGTTCTTTTCTCTAATTCTAAGTTATATTATCACTTAGTGATGAGAAATCGTAGATTCCCAAAGAAAATTTATTAGTATACATTTAAGTCTGTAAAAGAACTCTGCATGCTCAATTTTGTCGATGACAAATAATGCAATGCTCTCTTGTTGTGAATCGACATGCAAAAGTGTAAAATGTGTTTTACAAGTACTGTTATTTTTATCACTACCTGATATATACGTCCAGTAGTACAGTCACACAATTTTTATGTACGTCATAAGTGTTACGATATTCATCGTAAAAAATTAACCTTCATGCACGTTGTGAGAAAATAATATAAAGATTAACATACCTTTAAATTACTAACACTTTTACCAGTTTTCACAACAGTTCCAGAAGATTCATGTCCAATTATCATCGGTTTTTTAACAATAAAGTCACCAATTCGTCCATGAACTAAATAATGGATATCTGAACCACAAATTCCCACACAGGCGATTTTTAATAGTACCTCTGAAATAATTTATTATTGTACATAAGTTATGAATCGAATTATAACAACAAAAATACATTGTATTAAAGCAATGTACATCGCTTTATATTTACATATATGCATGTTATATACAAAGTAACATTCTGAAATTTGGCATATGGAGAAAGGCTTTGTCGGTAGACGAAATTATGGCCAAATCATATGCAAAAACTGGTTTGAAACAATTGATCCGACGAAAACCAATACGATTTGGCTTGAAATTATGGAGACACATCAATAAATGGAAGGAATTGAAAGTTATAAATTTGATTATGTAATTAAATGCTGTAACGGGATTTCTGACCGTTGGCCGGAATCCGTCGGTTATCGTTTCCACCGCGGTAGCTAGACTATGATGAGAGTTCAACGACTTTTCATTTGTTTTCATTAGTATTAGGTGGTTGCGAGGAAGGGAGAGAAGGATGAGGTACGTGCTCCGAGCCAGGACAGTTGTTTTCCAGCCATGAAGAGTTTAAGTTGATTTCGAAGTGATTTGGAATTATCTTGTGAGTGTGCGTTTTCGGAGTTTTAGGATTATTATCTTTTATTTTTTTATTTACTGTTTTGTTCGATCTCACTAGTCACTCCAGGTTGTAGAGCCGAATTCTACGACAACCGTCGCGTTGACTGCTGTGTCGTGTTTTTTTATTAATTTTATTCAGTTTTATTTAGTTTCATTGTTTGATTTATTTTGTTTGCGTCGCCTTTTCAATCCGTCTTATTTATTCTTCTAAAGATCATCTGTCACCGACGATACATTAGGCAATTTTGCGCTTTTTGCTGACGAAAAATTTTTATATTTTAACGAGCTAGAAGCTCCAGCTTTCCCAGTCATCGCCGACAAGTAAGTTCTAGCGCCTTTCATTGTGAAGCTGTAAAATGTGTAAGATTGAAAAATATCAAAGAGAGATAATTCAATAGTAATTCAATGGATACTAATGAGAAGCTGGTGTATGGAGACAAATATAATAGTCAGTAAGAGAAACTGGATTGATGATAATAAAACGATAGAAAAACGTAAATGGCTAGTTGAAATTGACAATGAAATTGTTCTGGAAAACTTCAAAACGGAGGTAATAAAGCCTAGAATTCATGATAAATACTAGACTAGATAAGAGCTAGAGTTCAAACGTAGAATCTATTTGACAGACTAACACTAATCTCTAATGGTACCAAATCGAATATAGTATACTCTCAATGAGTGTTCAAAGCAAAATAGATGAAAATTGTTTGAAAGTATTTAAAACTTCTTTTATGTTCGGGTGTTTGAAGATATAAATAAATACGACTTAATATAAATGTATGCCTTAGTTTGTCGATTACTGCTAGTTCAAGCCTTTTCTAAATTAGATGCCCAATCGATTATAAATAAACTTAACTTCGATGCACTCTAGCTAAACGTAAAAACAGTATTTTTAAACAACGAATTTAAAGAAGAAATGTATATAAAGATTCTTCTTGGAATTGGTATATACGGCGGTACCAAAGTCATGAATAAAATATGGTTTGCACATAAATTCTAAAAAGTGATTATACGTAGACAGTACAACGGCCAAATATCTCATACTTGCACTGTAAACGTATTGATTGGCCACCTGATAAGTCCTTTTATGAATGGGATATGTACCCAATCCTTCAGTACGTCCATGTGATGCGAATATAAAAGTAGCTGGAGATCGATCCAGTTAGGGCAATCTTCCTTTTATACAAACTCTACTTATTTATTTAATGACTTGAATAAAAAGTTAAGTATTTAACAATTTTCATTTCGCTTTAATGTTCTAATGTTTTTAATACATCAATAAATAATACGGATCCATTTTGAATTCTGTTTATTTATTTATAGTTACAAGAGTAATTACAGAAGTACCCGACCTGACGTATGAATAGTGATTGTTGTTTGAAGAGAATTATTTATAGCTGGAATGGATTTGTTTCTATTATTAAATATATGAGACAAAAATTTAACTAATATTATTATTAATAGGTATATGCATATTTAATGTTTTCGTGATATCAACTTCAGCACTTTTTTCCCAAACATTGTTCCTACCATTAATTTCCTGATACTTATTCGCCGAAAAAGTGAAACATATGAAACATTCGATATTCTTTTCGAGATGTCGCATCCAGGACTTGACGTAATACCTAGGGAACCCCCTGAATGAGGACGGCTGCACTGCGGTTACATCGGTTACATATACAATGAGGATCTCGACGCATGTAGCGATTGACTTGATTTTATAGAACGTAAGTCCCCTTCTCTTTCCTCCCCCCTCTCCCCTCATATAACGAACCGTAATCGATCTGTCGAGGAGATAGTAAACGTGTGTCCTGACGTATCACTTGACGATATTCTGGGCATTATTAGTGTAGTATGAACATGTGAGTGTGCGTTTATATTGTAGCGTGTTAAAATGCGGTGGTTTGATAATGTTGGCAGTTTATACAAACAAAAGAACAAAAGGCATAGTTTTTTCAAAGAAAAATATTAATTTTTATATCTTTTATTTTGTTCTTAGTCCATGAACGAGAACCTTTGGTTTTTCATAACATTAGAATTTAAGAAAAACGATAGGTTCTCGTTCATGGACTAACTTGATTAAGCGTGGAACAAAGTTTGGAAAAATAAGTGCTGACGTTGATATCATTATAACATTAAACATACATATACCTGTTAATAATAATACTAGTTGTATTTTTGTCTCATATATATTTAATAATAGAAATAAATCAATTCCAGCTATAAATAATTCTCTTCAAACAACAATCACTTGTGATGGAGCTCCTGGCCGTTGGCCGGAGTCCGTCGTTGCTCACGGCCTTAGATTAGGGCTTAATTTTTCCGAGATCAGCGACCTCGGTAAATTTGTTGCTTATGTTTGGCACGGAAAGAGGAGGGAGGGGTATGTGGCGCACGCCGGCTCAGTATCTGTTGAGCTGTAGAGCTGTAAGTGGGATTTCTTCTTTTTTTTTTTGATTAACGAGAAGTCAGTGACGTGTGTGCGTGCCGAAAGGTGTAATTTTTTTTTATTCGCGTTTGCTGAGCCGGTGAGTGCTTCTGCCTTATTGTATCTCTCTCCCTCCGTGCCATTATTTATTGTTTATCTTGTTTGCGTGCGTTGAGCCTCGCTCGGTCCTCCTGGCTAATTAGCTGGAGCTTGGCGACGGCCGTTATATTTTCTTTTATTTTTTGTATGTACTTTCGACGATTCTTTTTTGTTTATTTTCGCATTTTTTCGCGCCTTGTGTTTTTTTCTATCTATAGTCTTCAATAAATTTGTTTTTTTTGTAGACGCGCGTATTATCATTTAACGTCTGTCTACTCATCTGTTCTTGAGCTTTCAAAGTCATTAGCTACCTGGCGCACGTTAAGGCGTATCATGTCTCTTACCTTCCCCTTTTCGTTTTCTTTATTTGCGGTCTATAGATTTTAACGCTACTGAAGGAGCCTTCCCTTATAATAAAGGTAAGTTTTTCCTTTTCTTATAGGATTTTATGATATCGTGTTGCACACTATTCATACATCAGGTCGGTTACTTCTGGAATTTCTCTTGTGGTTTTTCTTAAAATTAGAATTTAAGAAAAACCACAGGCTTTCGTTCATGGACTAAGGCCAAAATAAGAGATATGAAAATAAATGTTTTTCTTTAAAAGAACTATGTCTTAATTTGGTTTTGGCATAAGAGTTAATTTTTCAAGCAATTATCTGGATTCAATAGCTTCTCTTTCCTCCCCCTTCTCAAATATATCTGTTTATTTCAAATATATCTGTTCTAGAGGGTTAAAAAAAGAGGGAATAGAGAAAGGGATAGAAAGACGTAATTTTGGCAACGAAGCGATTCAGGTCAAAACACGTGTGAACAATAAAATGTTTATTTGCGACATATTTGATTTTCGATTTCCGTTTTTTCTTGTTATTTTTATTAAAAAATGTATGACGATGGATTAAAAATTTCCCGCACGCTATTAAAAGGATTTATGACCAATATGCCAAGTGTCACGTGTTAGAAAATCAGCGTTCGACGATTACTGGCGGAGGACGCACAAATATTTCTCTTGAGTTTTCACGAGCTTCCTCAAAAAAAAAAAAATTAAACATTAACCTATTCTAATTTTTTATACTTACACGAACGACATACACATCGAGCTGTTGCTTAAAAAAAACTGTGAACGTGAAGGAATGAAAGCTGAAAATTGTTTTGATTTGTCCTGGCTTGTAAAAATGTATGAATGAACGACACCAAACTAAAATTCGATCAACTCAAGCATGCACATCGCAAAATCTGATGATAGCATTGCGAATAAAAACCAGCAGATTGGAAACGTGTATTTCCGAACCTCATAATCGAGATAAAAACTCGAAGGTTGAGGACGGGGACCATGGATCCCCCCCCTCCCCAAAAGCTAATCGTGAAAGCTTGGACCAAGCGGGACAGCAAATCAAATACCAACATTGACGGCAAAGCAAATTAAGCAACGCCCCATGGCCCTTGGGCTGCGAGAAAGAGAATGGCCAAGAAAATAGATGAGGAAAAACATTTTTTCTTTTCTCACGAAGTGCAACTAGCCTGAAAATTCTCAACGTTTCAATCAAGCAAGTTAAGCTTGTCTCTAACGCTAGATTCTGTCGAAGTTGTTTGCAGCAACTCATTCGAATCAATTTGTAACTCTTTTGCGTTTGTTTCCGGTTTACATTTCTTTCGCCGCTATCTTTTCATTGTTAATTTTTGCACCGCTTAATCATCATCAGTGTAAATAAATACTCGTGCTTGCATCAACCTTCATTAAGATTTATTTTCACTCACCCTCGATCCGAACAATATCTCACTAAACGTTTGAGATAGAGGATACCTTTAGCCTTATTCCTGTATCTGGAATAATGGTAGAGCTATCAGGTGCCGACAGATATCCTAATTCCATGTTGTGAGGTTCTTCTGGAATTGTAATTTCGCACCGCTATATCAGGTTATATGCTTGCCAATTCAGATAAAATACAGCTTATTTAAAAGTATCGTCCTTTTGGACGTCACAAATGCAATTCAATATTACATTTATATGTGTATCGTACATAAAATACGCAGAACTAGAAGTTTTACAAAAAATGGAAAACTAGTACATATGTCGTTGTAGCTTGTAACTCTTATATTTTTGCTTTAATAAACTTCATAAAAAAATAATAACTTACACTAAATCTGAACTTTTTTATTTAACACAGTAAAAGTATATTTAATAATTTTAGTTAAATTAATTGTATGGTAGGACTTTTCTATCACAATTACTTAATTTTTCTGGACAAATTTCTATATTAAATATGTCACGGCTCAATTTATACGTGAAGATATTTTTACTTGCATAATTATTTAATTTCAACGTGTGTATTCATCGGCCAAAGATAGGTCTTTTATAATTTATTCTGGCGAAACCTCCGCTATAATTTATTTGTTTACTTAGTTACTTTTCCAAATGTATAAATAAGATAAGATAATTCGTAATTTTAAAGCACTATAAGGTTAATGGGATAAACTTAATTTTCTTTTCTAAAACTGAAATGCATTATTTTTTTCATATTTATTTATTATTATTATCATTAAAAATACATTATTTATTTATCGTTTCTTTATCAATGGGTGATCAAAACAGTAGCATATCTGGTCTCTTTAATCGTTTCTTTATTGAATTTAAAGTTTAGATAGATAATGACACTGAAGTCATGCGTGAAAGAAATTTTGCTATCACAACTGACCGGTTTTATTTAAATTACTGTCATCGTTTTCTAAATTTAATGTAGAATCCTAAATTTAATTCAATTTATATGTATAAATAATGAACTTACCGTTATCATCTGGCTCTTCAATTGCAGTTTGTTCCTGAAATTTAAAAAAATATACAAAATTCATTATTGGCATCATTGAAGTTTATAAATATGAGATGACAGTTTTCTAAGTTTGTGACTTATTTAATTTTACGTGCAATAGCTTAAAATACAATACGGCTTTCGTTAGTTGTCTCGTAAATTTGAATGAAAATGAAAAAATGTAAATATCATGCACTGACTATGCTTTATTTTTTGTGTAAAACAATTATAATAAATACTATGGGGAGGATTATGCACCATCAATTTTAATGGTTAAAAAGTGTTTTATTGAGTTTTAATGTCATCGTACCTGCACTAATGACGCCGAATGTTCAGGTCGCTCAAAAAAGATATCACTTGAGATATGTACGATAAAATTAATGATACTAGATAATCAGAGGATGAAAGTACATAATATGGCGAATACTGTAGTCATTTCAACTAAACAGGTATACAACATTTTATATGAAGATATGGACATGGAAGAGCTATTTCTGCGATGGATGCCGCGATTGCCCAAACTCCACGTTAAACGCAATCCTATGATCACTTCAATGGCGTCTTTGGCAATGTTCGACCACAATCTGAACGGGTTGTGGACGAAACAGGCACACACTGATAATCACTAATATTAAACACTATAACGAATGCTCACGTACTTGCCCTTCGCTCGAGCTGTCGTTGTCGTTATATATATAAAAGAAAGTGTTGTGAGAAAGAGGCGCGAAGATATGGCGTTTCGCGACGTCGATGAGAGATAGCGGCTCAACGAAAGAGATTAAAATACATAATGGATACATAGTGAAGCGCGAGCATAATTTGACACATCAAAACTTTATAAGACCAAAAAGAAAAATAAATAAAAAATGAATAAACAAAAAAGGCAAAACTAATAAAAAAAATACAAATACAACAAAAATCTTTGTCATAAGCAGTCTCGTTATTTAATAGCCAGACCTTGTATATTAGTTAAGAAAAAAATTATGAACAACTAAAATAAATTTTTGCTATTTTTGTTAAAAAAGGGAACTTTAATTAGAAACATTTTTAACAAAGAATCCGTAAGAATACATTTATTAGTTAAACTTTCTTTATTTAAATAGTCGTACGTATGACTAACATTTATGACAATATTAATAACGAAAATAGGTTGCCATTAAACAAATAAATGCGAGAAATAATTATGTTAATGAGTTCAAAAATGTTTATCTTCTTTCATTGTTTCTTCTGATATTTTAGTTTGTTCAATAGTATTTTAAAATTAGATTTATTGTTATTAGTTGCACTTCGAAAATCATATAAATAAGGAATCTTTTCGCACAGTTGAACTATTTAAATTGCAATGATCGAAGTAAATGGATTTCAACGAACGACAAAGTGAAATTTCTTATTATACGATATATCTTGTAAGATTACTTCAATTTAATTTTAATGAAAATCATATAATTATGCCATTACTAGAGTGTCCAAATCCAATCAAAGTGCGTGTACATGGACGTCGTCGAGAATCTTTCATGTTCTCACAGAAACCCAAGATAAGTAGTTTCCTTTAGTGAAAGAAAACGATGAATTATGTGCAACATATTTGAGATACTGTTATATCAAAGATCCAAAGGAAGTTTCTGATCACAGTGACAAACGTTTAGGACATAAAAATGAAGAAAATTGGTAGTTGTGAAATATCTATTAATCAGAACAACGAAGTCATTTTTATCTCAAATGCCAATGAAGATCAGGATATCTGCTACGTACAATATGATGAAGAATTTTTGATCGACGAAAATGAACGTAGAAAGATAGTATTGGATCGCTTAATTTCAGTGCTTCATTTTTTCGAAATCGAAGAAATAAATTCAATAGATACTGAAATACCTGATGTAATAGAAAAAAAATCGATTTATGATCAAATAATGAAAAAAGTTTACTTGTGAGAAAATACAGCCACGTAGATAGTAATCGTGATGAATCTATAAAAAAAGAAGCTTTTATAAAGAGCTAAAAGCAGCGTATGAAAAAGCAATTACCAGTTTAGAATAGATACATATATTAACTGCGATTCGACTATTTATTTTTCTGTGACGTTTCTGTGAAATAGGAAGAGAAATTAATTGTTATATTTTGTACAAACAGCTAAAACAACTTCATGAACAGCAATAAATGTTATCCAGTCTCAAGAACTAAAACATCTATAATAAGTGAATAAATACAAAGTTCTGCTTTTATTTAGAAAATGATATAATTCGACCGTGTCCAGGTGCTAACGATACAAAAATATTGCGAACTTATGATCAGTTTAAAATAAGTCTACAACATTTTTGAGAATCGCTGTGCTGAAATAGGATTCATGTTTTGTTTGGGGTTTACATTGCGACCTGATCAATATATTTTAGTTAGTAAATCTAAAGGTGTTCACAATGTTTATATTTGTATTCACCACCAAAATTCAAAATTATTAGTGGAAAGCTGTAAAATGACAACGTAGAATTCGAAGATCAAGTATGATGAAGAGTTACCTCAAACAGCAAAAGATATTTTAATTAAAATGACATGTGAAAGACTTGGTGAAGATTGTTTTTTTAATAAATGCTCGAAAAGTCTTAGTTTGGCAAGTGTTTTAGATATGTTCGAGAATTATTAAAAAAGAATGCTATAGATTTAATTCATTACAAACTATGGGAAACTCTAAACTAAAAGTGTGATCGTGTAAAACATACGTTCAATATTAAAGACTATCTTAACCACCTGGAGGTACAATTTAAATATAAATTATTAGAACATGATTTTATTGCCAAAAGTCAAAATGATTATATAAAAACTCGTCGGCATAATTTAAATGAATCTGAAATAATGGTCATAGGTGATTTCATTCAGAATTATACGACTGTATATAAAGACCAGGTGCAAGTAAATCATTGGAGCGGAAAACAGGTAACTATTCATCTATTTGCAATGTATATAAAAGGGAAGGAAGAAACTGAAGAAGATAGCTTTGTCGTAATTTCCGGAAGTACGAAAGATGACGTAAATGCTGTGATATTTTTTCGCCAGACATTAATTAATTAGATAAAAAATAGATACGAAAACGAGGTTAAAATATTTTTTATATATCTGATGGAGCTGCAAGTCAATATAAGAATAAATAAAAATTGTTAACTCTTGTTTTACAGTATGAGATATACGCAATTCAAGCTGAATGTCACTTTTTCGCAAGTTGTCATGGAAAAAGCGCATGTGATGAGCTTGGCGGAACAGTGATAAGATTAGCCCGGAACACTAGTTTGCGAAATTCAGATGTAAGCATTTATTCAGCTGAGGAATTATATCAATGAGCACAAAAAGCTATACCTATTATAACATTTGCTTACTGTATCATTGCAGAACACGCAGAAATTGAAAAAAATTTATCAAAATTAATAAAAACAGCATCACGTGTCGATGGTACCTTATGTTATCACGCATTTATTCATCTAAATAAAAGCAGCAAGGAATTGATGGTGATAAGAACTTCCTATTCTGCAAATTATAACATTAAAAGACCACAAAATTAATGTACTTGAATACTTCAGTGTGATTTGTTATAAACTATAACAATTTTATTTATTTAAATATTATATTATATTTGTATAATTAATTTATGAATACCTTTATAAGATATAGTAAAATAATTTTAATGATTGTTACATTATGAACTATCATATGCATATATATATATTATTAAATAATTGACTATTTTAATTTCATTTTCCTAATATCTATTGAGTAATGTAAAAGTTGCATTTTTTAATAAAAATGGCAAAAAATTATTTTAATTGTTTATAATTTTTTTATAAATAAATATATTATTATGACATATATGTATTCTCAAAATACAATTATTTACGGGTATTAAAAAAAAAAATTATCCAGATCCGATAAATAGTTTTCCATTTATAGCAGTTTAAAAAAAATCAACTTTTTTTTTTAATTGTTTATAACTTTTTAATTAATTAATATTTTGGCGTCAAACTTGGAACAAATGAGTACCTCCATATAGGCATTCGATGTGCAAAATATAAAAAAATCGAAGACCTTGCACCGATTTGCCCCAATACTAATTTGTTTTCTGTCATATATATATATACAATTTTTTTTTCGAAATATTATGAATAAATAATGCATGTAAAATATAATGTAGTACTTTCACGTAAATTTTGGAAGTATTAATTCCAAATATGAAAATGTATCTTTCAATTACTTTGATACAATTGTTTGATAATAACATGAAAACTTTTTTATTGAACGATATAGAAGAATTTGAAAGTGATGAGTCTGGATAGTATTTAGACTCTATTATCAATAATATGCATAAGTAAATTTACCTCGATACGAAGTACAAGTTCTTATATACTTTCACCGAAATTTTTAATAAATAAGCAAATATGTATTAAGGGTAAAAATTATGATGATAAATGCTTTGTATGAAACTTGAAGTAATCTACAAAGACAAAATCATTACTTGCTATATATGAGAATAAATTAATTTTGGATAGTATTTCATATCTAGTCTCTTTGAATCAAATACCTGAATTTAAAAACTTACATAGTATTATATTAATCAATGTATTTGGTTTAGAAGATAAAAAATAATTTCTATTTATAAAATAAATAGTAAAAAATTTAACCGTGTAAATCTTTCGTTAATCAATTATATTTGTTTTCTGAAATAGAATACCGATAGAACAGTTTCAAATAATTATTATAAATGATCTTGTACAATTAGTCGGAGCAACTTATTATTCTACAAAATTTTGAAATACATTTGTGATCGATGTTTACACTACTTACTTACATTAGAAAAACCGCTACTTGAGAAATAATATAAATAATTCAAGAATTATTTATATTTTATAATCCCTCGAAAATCACAAAATCTTAAAAGAGTTAAGATTCAAAACTCCTAGTACGCTTCGTGAATATTGTACAGTTTGGTTTATAGTAACGTGTAATGTATAAATTGTTTTATAAAATGTAAGTATACAATGATTTGAGAAAAATATGGATAAACAGAAAGATACTCCTCAATACCTTTTTGCTCTCAAAGGAATGGGCTTTTAGAGTGGAACATTAGAGTATTTTAGAGTTGAAAATGGTTCTAAGTTACTTTTTTGCTCGGAAGAATTGAGCTTACGTATTGTTATATACTATACAATTCTTTTATCAGGATAGGATAACTGAATTCTCCTTTAACTTTTGAGAAACGGGGTCAAAAGTGGAACTTAGCAGTTTAAGGAAGTTTTACGAAATAATCTGTCTTCTTTTTTGCTCATGACACCCACGAGTAGAATATCAGAATCATTTCTGAGAGTCAGAAGTGGAAGAAAGTCAAATATCTAAATCTAAATTAGAATATAACGTAAAGCGGGTTTGTTTATAGTCTCGGATAATCATAATTCAAAACTTTAGTCTTGAAGAGACCCGTTTTGCACTACGACTCATGAATATCTGATTATAGTAGTGAAAAGCGAGTTTATACTGAAATTTAGACAAGAAAGTTCGGACTATTCTTCTCTCATTCTGATACATATGAGATATATACAAAGTTGCTTTGAATTACAATACCTTCTCGTAGGTGGTTTTGTTTTTTACAAAATTAGAATTAAAGCTTAAACTAAGGCTTTAACATAATATAAATTATTAACTGAAATAAGCTTTGATTTTTCCAATATATATGAATCAACTTAGTCTTCTTAAAAGCTAATTATAAATTAAACTTAACGAAAATATAAATACATGGTTGTGAAGCTACTTAAGTAGGTTTTCAGAAACAATATATAAATTAAAATTTAGATTGTAAACAAAGTTTCTACAAGTAATAAATTAATCATTTTTATAGAAATAAATGACTTATAACTGGATTATTAATACCGTTAAAATTATTTAAGTAATCACAATCATGGTTTGAGGCTTGATTCTTTCGATATTCATAATAAAATTATTACACAAAAATTACAATTTGTTTATAACATTAACTGATCGTGTAGCTTAAGGCTCGATTAGAGGAAACTAGGCATAGGTGAACAGACAAATAGTGTGATTTTCTTTTAAAAGACGTCACACGTAGTTTAAGTATTGTTTTTAGTTTTATGAAACTTGCAACGTGGATTCACTCTATAAACGTAGTAGAGGAAGGAAAACTGACCTTTTATCAAGGGAAGGATCCCTTAGTCATGCTGAAATCTACAAATCGCGAACAATAACACGATAAAATAACAAAAAAGAAGAAGATAAGAGGCGCAATTATGGCTTAACATGCATCAGACAAGTAATGACCTTGGAAGGTCAAGGACTAGTGAGTAGGCAAGCGTTATAATAAAAAGACGTTGCGTAACAAAATATATTTATTGGCAGCTACGTAAAAATAAAAAGAAAATTTAAGGCGCGCATGAATACAAAAAAAATAATGAACGGCGACAATTAGCGTTGGCGCAAAGAAAAGAAAAATAACGGCCGTTAAAATAACAAATAAAAAAAAAACTAAAATAATACACGGAGGGAGAGAAAGAGAAAATAGGGCCACTCATCGGCTCAGTGAACTCGTACAAAACCAAAATAACCAAATTTGAGCACTCATAAACGCACTGACACTCTTAACCGAGAAAACATATCAATAGCCTTCGTTTGTGGCTAATAATAAACTGTGTCGGTGAGTGTCACCTACCTCTCCTCCCCTTCGCAACGCCGAACAGTCTAAGCGAATTTTCTGAAGTCGCTGACCTCGAAAACATAAGCATGCCCTAATCACGGGCTGCTAATATTGACGAGCTTCGGCCAACGGCCAGGAGCTCCGTCACAAACTTTTAGTCGTAACTAATTAATTAATTTAACAATTTTGTTAGGTACAGAGAGCGAAAGAAAGAAATACGTAATTAACTACAATAAGTAACTTACAACTATATATTTCAATAATATTGATGTTTCAGGTTATTATTAACATTGATTAGACGAGATTGTTTTATCTACCATTATGAGTTTATGTAAATAGTTATGCCTATTGCGGATTAGGAATTAGTTTATATACAGTTTTGATTTTTACAATTAATAATAGTTTTGACTAAAACTGTAAAAGAAAAACAAGTTATGATAGCTTTGAATACGAAATATTATTCGCGGATTGAGCCATTGCCAATGGCCTAAAGAGTAGGGATAGTACGTTGCGGTCTCCTGGTATCAATCATTCATCTCCATGACAGAGTATCTTTCGGACCACGGTGAGGGGTTGTGTGTTTTCGTCCTCATTGGACAAGTCATACTTCTCTCCGTTCCCGCTTGATTGTATGTGACTGTACCTGCTTCATTTACGCGTTCCATATAATTATATCGTGAATTGCGCGCGTTTGTGTATGTTTGTGTGGTTGCGTGTGCGCTAGTGCAGACGTGCACTTATTCAGTTGCTCGAGATGACCAGCGGTGCCTTCCTGCAGAGCTAAGGATAAGGGTGCCTGGTACCTTAGCAGAGGAGGCGCAGC
Organism: Chouioia cunea; assembly: GCA_030064505.1. Classification (NCBI taxonomy): domain Eukaryota; kingdom Metazoa; phylum Arthropoda; class Insecta; order Hymenoptera; family Eulophidae; genus Chouioia; species Chouioia cunea. The sequence continues at coordinate 20,827,018 of JAOPFQ010000001.1, forward strand.
TTCCTCTGAGATGTCTTCTGCCTTTTTTTGGATCACCGCAGCTAGGAATGTTAGTGAGGGTTGTCCCTTTAAGTTAAGTTAAAGTTTCCGTTTAAGCTACGTTCGCGCTATCAAGGCAGGGGCACTTCTCTTCCTCTTTACATACCTTCCTATTGGTGGTATCATGCGTCCGTCAAGCTGGTAAGCGAGCAACTCTATTTTATATTGAATGGACATTCATTCATTAATTCATTCATTCATTCCTACCGAAAACCTATATTTGTACAGGTTAAGCGAACCTTATCGATCTCACCGTGTTGCACTGTAATCGATTTATCTTGTTTCGTGCATTGAGATTAATGTATTTGTTCCTTTATATAACTTATTATGTAATGCATTGCATTCAGAAGGCTTTTTCCCCATTCATGTCTGGGTTTTTTTATACCGGATGAATAGTATATGCTATTAAATACTTATCCCGTCTAAACAATTTCTGTGTTTATTTGTAATATATCACACCTTACTCGTATTGAATTACCTCTAAACGAACTCCAGCACTTTAAGGTGAGACTTATTTCAATCAATTTCACTTATTTTATCATAATCTTAGCATCTAAGCAAAATAGTATTTGAAGCCTAGATTAGATGATTTTCTAGTAGCATTGGTATGAAATATTTGATGTTCAAGAAACGTTGATGCTCATTAATGTAATGAGCTCAAAATTACATATACACTATTAAGATATCATTTCATTCTCTCCTAGTTCTTTAATTATAGAGTGTATTTCATTTACATGAATTTGATTACCCACTGAAGTTTCTAAAAACAATAATATAAGATGATCGATTCATTTTTTAGAATCATTCCAGTATATGTAATCAGTATAATTGCTTTGTAGTGAAAATTTATATAGTTTAGATAAAGAAAATCCTGAACCAGATCTCGGTGAATTTTCTGCTGTTTTAGTGAATGTAGATATAATGTCACGAAATTTTTCACTGCGTTGATAACCAACATCTTGATTGGCTTTGTAATACTTTCTATATACATTAATCTTATAATCTTATAATCTGACCATAATGATTCAAGTCGTCTCGCGTTATACGAGCAAAATTCGAATTTTTCTTGATTAATAATTCTACTAATCCATTAGTTTTATCATAGTACTTGCTAAGTAGTTTGCGTCTTGCGATTTGTGAACATACACATACTGAAGTAAAGTTCAAGAATCTACTACTAGCTTTCGGTGTACGACCTCTTAAAGGAGTTTGTAGAGTTTATAGCTTATATAGAGCTCCAAATTTGAATTTGAATACACAGTTACAAATACTGCATGTGAGTAACATTTCCTTATGAGATACTTCGTGTACTAGAGTAGATATGAAGGAAGACATCTAGAGCCAGTTTCTCTCATAATTACTGACAAAGACAATACGATCAGAAACATTTGAGTGACTTGAAACTAAACAAATGCGTTCGACTCAAAATCAAATAATAAATTTGAAAAACGTTATAACTTCAAGATTAGCTTTCAACTATGAATTTGAATATAATTATGTAGGTATAAAACAAATTCAGATTAATAGTGTGACAAAAGTTTGCATTTATTTTATTGCTAAGAATTGGAATGATGCAACTTCTGGGCTCTGTCGCACTTCAGGAAAAATTGTTCTTTAAAAACTTGATGTACCAAATGCGTTTTGAAAATATTTAATTTTAAAATTACACCCCCTCTAGAATTTCAACTAAAATAGTAGGCAATATAACACTTTTTTTTAAATGATATCTTTTGGAGCAAAAGAAATAAAAGAAGAAAATTTTATCCCTACTTTTAAAATTCAATGACAAGTTTATCCTAAGATTTGCAGTATACCTTTTAATCCAGAAGTTACTCCTAAATCATTATGAATTTATTTCATACTCGAACCTGATTCAATATCTACTCGACCAAACATAAACTTGTCATAAAATTTATACTTCCTACATCATTCATAGGGTTACCATAGGGTTACCAACATGCATGGAAAAACTCAATATACTCTTAAATATGTTCGAAAAGAATGTTCTGATTTATTTATTTAAGTGTAATCCTGATTGGATTAAAATAAGAAATAAATTGACACGAAATAAAAAATCAATTTGATCAATGTATGTGTTAATTTATTTGTTGGTCCAGATGAGATTACCAATACATACATTAACAATAAAAATTCTAGGTCTAATTATGCTTTTGCATATAATTCAATTGCAAAATTTTTGTAATGGTACTAAGCTGAACTGACAGCTATGTGTCAAAACATTATAGAGGCTCTTATTGGACCAGATTGGACCAGAAATAGAAGAATTAATATTTATTCCCATAATCCTGATGATTCATATTGGTCTATCGTTTTTATTTAAACGTTTACATCTTCAATTTAAATGTACTTTTCTATTATCATCAATAAATCTCAAATACGTTGGAATAGATCTTCATGAGAAATGTTTTTCTTGCAATCAACTATACGTAGAATTTTTGAGGATGGGGGATACTGTCAATCGAATTATTTTAATAAAAGATGGAAAACAAAACTTGAAACATTATTTATTCAGAAGTTTTATAAGTAATTTTTTTATAAAGGGCGTATGAAGTCGCGATAGGAGATGCTAGTATGTAATAGAGTAAATAAAAGCATAAAAAAGTAATAGACACCGAGTTCGGAAATAAACATTAGACACAGAAATTTTAGAGCAGTCTTACTATAACATTTTTTTGTAAAACATAACATAACTATGATTTATTTCTATCGAAACTTGTTCTATAATAAAATTCATCTCCTTTTCAATGAATCTTTAAATTGAATTAGGAATTCAAGTAAAATTCATTTATGTCATCCATAATTGAAATTAATGAAAGAGACCGATTGGAGTTCAATACGAAAATCGAAGATTTTATTAATAGTAGTATACAAATTTGTCTTAAATGTTACCATGCAATTTTTTTACCTCGAATTACTACTAATAAGCCCCAACTCTTTCTGTTATAAGTTCGAAAATTATAACTATATAGTTCAAAAAATTAATCTTTATATAATGCGTATCAATACAATTTCAATATAAAAAATAAATGCACGATTATGAACGTCAGACTGGTAAAAAATATATTAAAATTTACTTTCATCGTTATGATTTTTACTCGACAATAAACGGAGAACTTAAAAAAAAAATAAAAACGTTGTACTCGAGATCAATTTTAGCACATAGTTTGTAGGTAATGAGCCAAAATACGTGGAATATGTATGTAGCGTGCCTAGATAAGAGACTTTTATATTTTTTTCTGTGGTAGTGTAATTATTGATTGTTCAAAGCAAAACAAGTTAAACAAAAGTACAAAATGATAAAAATGTTATAGGGCAACACTTAGTCTTATTGCCTCAGTTTACACTCTCATATCGTATCAATTTGAAAATGAACTTGTCAAATATAAACAATGTATAAATAATGGTGAAAGAATACTGTAGCGATATATTTTTAGATAAATCTTAATTGAAAAATCATATTTTTCAATCTCAAAGATTTGGAAAAAAGATAAAAAATTAACAAAAAAACTGGTTAATTCTTTTATCTATATATATATTCTTTTTATAATTGATACTTATAAGAAATCGTCTTGAACATTGTTGCTGTATATTTGCGTTAATTCGAAATATAGTTATTTTAAAATATAAAAATTTTAATTTTTGAAAAGTCGACAAATTTGATTCCGTATATCTACAGTATTAATGAGATCTAATGGGTGACTTACAAAATTAGAAGGTTTAGAAGAACAAATGCAGCACCGTATTAAAAATTATTCAAATGCAAATAATTATGTGATTTGAAAATAAAAATTTCTATTTTTTATAATAATATAATTTATATTATATTCTTTATAACTATTACAAAAAATTTGTAAAATATAATAAGTTTATAATATTTTATATATCAGATATTATAAAAATAGATATATACCAAACGAAGGTCACTAATTCCGTATAAAACAGCCGATAAATTATCCTCAGTCATAATTTCTTGTAAAATTTGATTACTTCAATATAAACAATTACACACATATGAATAGAAATACACCACTGATTTTCTTTAGGATTTATTTTCCTATCTGCTACTCAACAGTGATAAAAATATGTGTTGATAAAACTGTTATTCTTATGCTTTGGAATATTCCTATTAGTTTGATTAACGGAATTCATATATTTGAACTATATAAGGAGTTATATTGAAAATAATTAAAAGTAAGATTTCGTTATCCCACATTTAATACAAAATAATTAATTCAGAGCTGACTTAACATTAAATTTTAAATAAGTAATAATTACATTTTCTATAACAATTTCAAGAAATAAATAATGAAAATCTTAGATCCAAAAATGTAGAATTTACTGCTCCCTACTAATATTAAAAAAGATAACAACTACATTGAAGAGATGCGCAATAATCTCCTAGGTTTTTAAGGATAACATCCCTGGTTTTTATAAATTATGGCATCAATTTTTCTAATTACCTCTGATATCAATGCTAATTTCCGATCATCGGTTTTTCAAAAAGAGATACACGTTAAATCAGGAAAAAAAATTAATCAATAATTCAGCGCAGTTTATAAAAAGTAGTATATAATAAACCATTTATTCTATTAAATATTATTTAATATACTATTTCAAATAAAAGATTTAATTTCTTACAGTTAACTAAACATTTATAAAATGCTGTCTTATATTTACAATAAGGATAGAACTATAAACAAATTTTAATGTTGTAAAGTATCAATTTTTCTACATAATGGTGAGTTCTATAAATATTTTGGTCTTATTCTGAATCAAAATTCTTAATATTTTTATCAATTTATATTTTTGCCTAAGTTTAGTGTGTTTATATTGATTTCTAACTCATTGAAAAAGTTCAATATTACAGATCCATAATTTTTATGTACAAAGGTAGTCCGAGAAGTATCTGACCTAATAAAAAACAAAAAATATTTGGGACAAATGTCTTTGTTTCTCTACATACGCACTTCTTAGCTCGATACACTTTTTCCATCAATGCTCGATAGCTTCTCAAAGTAGCCATAAACAGCAGGTTCCACCTCTTCATTGATGGATATTTTATACTACTGATCCATTGTTTCAAGTTTGGGAACACGAAATAATCTGAAGGGAACACATCTGGTGAATAGTATGCGTGAGCAAGCAGTAGAAGTATAACTTCTTGATTTAGGCCATCGCAATAACGGACGTGTGAATCGGTGTATTGTATTGATGAAACATAACTTTTTTTTTCGATAAATGCGATCGTTTTATCTTGATTTCTTTACTCAAATATTGTATTAAATTTGCATAATACTTTCCGTTGACTGTTTTTCGTTTCGAAAGATAATCAATGAAATGTATCCTACGGTTATCCCAAAAAATGATGTCATGACTTCGCCAGCAGATGAAATTATCTTTACCTTCTTTAGAGTCGATTTCCTTTCTTAGTCCATTGTTTTGACTATTTCTTCCTTTCACACGTAAAACGATGAGCCCATGTTTCATTTATGATTATGAGTCAACACAAAAACTCTAATTTATTGCTTAGAAATTTCGTCAAACACTTTAATGAAACATTATCACGGCATTGGTTTTCATCCATTGTGAGTAAAAACGGCATCGATCTTGTGCATAGCTTTTTCATGTTCAAATTTTCAGTCAATATACGATATACAGTACTTTTTGAATCACTTTTGACATTATTACTTCATTTGGTTTCGTCTTATCAGCTCATATGCCCTCGTTTAAACTCTGTTATTCAATAATTTACTAATATAAAGGAAGGAACAAACCTGCCCAAAGTGGGATTTAACTACATTCTGATATGAGTTGAATTGAGACCTTCTATATAAAAATATTGTATCACAATATGTTGTCCAATTTTTTCATTTTTATAAATTCTCTAAATACGTTTAATAATGATGGCTGATAAACAATTATTAAATAATATAACGTCGCTAAACTTTAAACTTGAGTTTTATAAGGTCGGTGTTTTTTATCGTAGCCGTTATTTTCAAATAACAATGATCATCTAAACGTAAGGGTGAGTGCTTCTAGGACTACACTCATAATAAGTTGGACAATATAATTTGAGATTATTTAACTACATTTTTATTATTTAATTGTTTTACTACAATAATATAAGGTCTAATTAATTAGGTTAGTTTTTTACTTACTAATATCGTTATTAACTAATGCAACATTATATAATTCCAAAAATAATTTCGTATTTTAAAAAAATACTTTAAATAATAGAATGTAATACTATCATAGTACACATTTTTCATTGTTTTGTCGATTCTACAACCGGAAGAATCCTATTCTTTGAGTCAAATAATATAAAGTGTAATGTTGGAAGTCAGTCATAGCAAGTATGTATACTTTTTGGTTTAAGACTTTTGTCTTCCTGACTGGGATGTGTACGAGTCACTTGTAAAATTGTACGGTGTGAGTTCTCCTAAATTTTTCTAAAAGAAATTTAGCTGTTACTAACCCGTTTATAGTAGCAATGTTTACACTACTCTATAAACGCTTATAGGAAAGTATTTAAAATGCTACTAAGGCTAACTGAAACAAACTCGTATAGACCGATTCAGTAGCGTTGGATTGGAATAGGTAAATCGTATCGGGGGCAAACTAAGGAGAGTGTTGATTTCTTGATTTAGAATTTTATTTTCATTTACTTTTTATTTTTGTGATGAACCCTAGTAGCTTTGCACGAAATATGGTTGATGAGACAGGTGTAGATAATACGGCTTCCATGGCTAATTTGTCGCACTTTATACATGATTCGGTTAGATTAGATACCGACCATGAGGTCAAAAAGCGGAGGAAAATAGTGTCAATATAAGCTTCTTAATCAGATAATTTTTTTCGTGGCGTAATGAAAATCTGATATCTCATATCTTCTCTTTGGGGATTATTGTTTTATTAACCCATGCTTTGTACAAAGCTTCATAGGTTAAAAACTATATTATAACATAATATTTTATTGAACAAAATTTATTTAGGGAAACCATTCAGTTTGACACACGATATACTTAATAAATCTGAGAAAAAAAGAATTAAAAGATTTATATGTATCTAATAACTAGGATGAAGATTCATTAAGCGCCATGCTCTATCGTTTAACCTTGTTGGATAATATGTTTACTCTTAAAGACAACTATTCTACTATATCTATCATAATCTGATTTCTAATAGGATTTTAATGATTTCAACGCGATAGATAGGTATTTAACACTCAATAGATGTTACGTTGTAACACAGCCGTTGACGAATCAACGACACAACGAGTGTTTTGTGAAAGTGTTATGAATTTACAAATATTTCTATCTCGCCCTCGTGGCACTAATCGCCCTTGTGGCATTATCCACCCTTATGGCACTATCTGCCCTTGTGGCATTATCCACCCTTATGGCACTATCTGCCCTTGCGGTATTATCTGCCTTCTGGCCAAGCTAGAATTTATCTTCTAGATAAATTCTTCAATCGCCTGTACAGGCAAATATTACAACTTCGCTTATGTAGCGAATGTTAACACCGTGTGCACATGGTCATGTAACCAAGTTACAAGTACCATATGGTGATTGAATGAATGTGAATGTGCATTTTATGTATGTTCATTATCTTTTGTTCTCCTTTCTTTTTGTGATTGCATTCAACAAAAATCTTACTCTGTGATTAGAATTATAACTTAGAATAAATTGGATTTTTTATGCTTTCGAAGCTTTTTCCCACAAGTGCGGTGTTCATTTATTGACTTTAATATCCTTAAAACAAATCAATAATTTAGTTATAAAAAACACAGGCGTTCAAGCCACCTAAGACATGACAGCCTATGGCACATAATGATAATTTTTTTTTATATATTGTGCTTTTTCATGTTGTTCTCATTAAGACACTTTATCATATGTTTATTTTCTTATTTATGTTATTAGTCTATTTATACTCTTCAGTCGTCATACAAGATTGTCTTTCCAATAAAAGCTTATTCTTATATATATATATATATACAACGTACAAATCATGAAAACCATATAGAACGTGGGAGTTTAATGATCTATTAGCCCATTAATCAGTTGTTCTTAACTCTTTCCGGAGCAACTTAGAACTGGCGTACATATATGTCAGCCTACCGTAGACCAGTTTATGCATGTATGTATCCCACGTATCGGTAGAGAGGGGCGAACTTACGCTACACTATATGTATATACGTATATTTAAAATAGCCTCAAATTTTTTTCATTTTGGCGAACTATATCTTTTTGAAGGTAATAATAGAGTTACCCTGCAGCAGTAGAGACAATCGAAATTGGCTTCACATTCATAGCAGTAACATAGTTCATACACCTATTCTTCATACAAAACATGCTTCACGACGTACTCACCTCTTTGAACTTTTTTATTAATGTCATTTTCATCTTTCATTCTATTTTCTCTAATAGTATTTATACACTTCCATCCTAGCTTCTTCAAATGAACAAGATCTAAAATAGTGAAATAATTATCGTAATTAAGACGGAACTGAGATATTTTGTCTATAGGTATTATATTGAAAAATGTTTGTAATAGATTCATTACAAAACGATATTCTAACGTACGTTTACTGAATTTATCTCGTGTTGTAAATTTTTTTCCGGAATATAAGTGAAGACTATGTACAAAATCATCAGAAGTGCAACGAATCCAAAATTTTAGATCAAATTGTATGGTTTTTTTTCGATTAAATTGTTTCAACAACGTTCTCACATACGATATAACTATAATTTCATCGACAGAAAGATCAGTCTGTATATATCAGTTCGAAATAGATCGAATAATGCATGAACACGTTAGCCATAATCATTTGAATTGCGAGCATTAGCTTTTGAGTATTTCAATCCTAATTTGATTTCTTCAAATACATGGTTTGGCATTACAGAAGAAACAACCAAACTGTTAATTTTAGTCGTTTTTCAATCAAATCAAAGTTAATTTTTGATTGGAAAACATACTGTAAACATACAGTATGAAGAAACGATGCCACGAGATAAAAATGGATTTGCTCAACAATAGTCTCTCTGAGATTTCCTTTTGTTAAATGAAGTTAAAATGATTATTCCTATAAATGTATTCAAATTTTGCATATTTAAATTAGAATTATTTTCTTTATAAGCGTTGATAATATACTGTTTTATTTCTATAGAAAGAAATGTTTTAAAAATTTCACAGGCTTATTTTCACTTTTTTTCTTGAATCCTTCAATAACATTTTGTCTTCAATATTTTTCCTCCTTTCACCCAATTAAAAAAATTATTTTTACCTAATTTTCTTTGATTTTCGATAGTTTTATAAGCTTGCCTATAATTTATATTAGAAATTTCATCATCTGAATCAGCATCACAGTCTTATGTATCAGAGCCAGGATTTTCGGGATTTAAAACAGTAATTATTTCATCGTAACTGTTATTTGATGTATTTATTTCGTACATTACACGGGAGAAAGCGAAAAATCTCTGATACTTTTGTAACATGGTAATGACAATAATTATAAATGACTAAATTTTACGGAAATCCAAATTTTGAATAATTCCAATCGATTCACAAAAAAATATTTGATCCCTATATATTGTCAGCGTCTCTTACCCTTCGATCTAATAAAATATATTATTTGACCTCAGACAGCAAAAAACATTCAATTCAATTCTTCAACAAGTATTAAATCGTAAACTTACATGAGACTAATAAATATTAAGACTGAGTTTAAATATCAACTATTGTAAATTAAAAATTTTGATAAGTATAGCATAGTGTGAGAAATAAACTTTAAAAAGGGTTATCTGAAGGTGCAATAGTAATAGCTATTTTTTTACGGAAAAATATCGAACATCTGTGTGATTCAAACTTAAATAATTGTTTGTTTAAGTTTGAAATTTTGGAAAATCAATAATCATTTCTAACAATTTTTAAAAAATTTGAAGGTATTTGACCAATTCTAAGACATGTTTGTTCTTAGATAATTTGTGCTAAACTCAACAGTTTCCGAGAAAAAAATAGCTTAGGTTTTTATAAAATATTTACGTTCTTACCACAATATTGTAAAAAGGAGTGGCTCAGTGATTACATAAAAATTCTTTGTTAAACATTAACTACCGATATCATCTTTGATTATGATTACAGCAGGAATTATTTGTGGTAAGATTCCACAAAAAAATCCAGGAATGAAATTTTTCAAACATATTCACGTTTTTTATGACTATATCAGGCATTTTTTTTCGATGTCTAATTAGAATTTTTAGCCCGGATTCTGAAATAGTTTAAAAATCTATGTCGGAATATTTAAAAATAAAATTTTTTCAACGCAGATAACAACAAATAATAAAAATCGGTACGCTTGGGCGTTAATGGGAATATAGTTCAGCCGATGCTTGGTGCTTTACTTGATCACTGGTTAAGCATAATCTTTCGTAATTTTGGTCACTTAGTTATATAAACTGTGATTTTTAATTACAATTCGACTTCAGTGAGCATTCAAGGAAATCAATGCATGTATTCATAAAATAAAATAAAACAGAGTATTTACATTTGAAGTTGGAAGTAGTTCATCGAAACTAGAGATTTGTGGTTAGGAACAACTACACCAATTTGGTGCAATCGAACGATTTTCATTTATGTATGCATTTGTAATAATATAGTACAAATGCTTGGTGTCAATGCAATCGTAAGAAAATAATGTTTCAAATATTGATCACGTGTTCGAGAGACGTATTAGTATATTTTCAAAGTTGAAGATCCACTATACTATCAAGGTAATTTCATCAACCCTCTTTCTGTAGGGTACTCAATGAGTATATGAACCATTTTTATCATCTATATTCATAACAAATAATTCTTGATATCGATATCTCTTGGTAAGCAAGGTGTGACGCATGAGAACACATTGAAAGTGATTAATTTGAAGTGTTTGAATATAGTTTCGTATATCTAGATGAACTAATGCTCTTTTGAGTAAAGCTATGTCGATTTTGTTTTATATACGCGTTGCTTATTTGACTAAAGGTAAAGACCATAACCTTTACTGTACCTTTTCAATTAAAGATCTTTACGCAGAATAATAGCTTCCATTATTTGTTTGTCTCTATAAAATTGTTTAATTGATTTTTAACTTCCTTAGCGGTATTTATTGTTTTTGCCATGAAGAAGCTTTCCTAAATAGAGATCCAATAGCACTCAAACCGGCAAATAATAGAATTAAAAATGGAAGAGTTTCTCCAACTGTACAAACAATAGGTAAATGCATGAATTTATTTTATGTTCCCCCTTTCCACATGCATGAATTTATTTTACGTTTTTCCTTTTCCACATGTTTTTTAGCGCCTTTCAAAGCTGATGAGATTACTAAGAGTGATCTATTGCTTGACAAAATATTTCTAGAATAATGCTACGTTAATTATTTTTATCAATATAATTAATAACTTATTTACTCTTTCCATATTTCCTTCATTAGAGACATTTGCCTTATTTCTTTTCTTAGTTTTCGATTATTTCTTATAGCAACGACTATTTTGACAACTACTCCAAAGTTATTTTTAACTCTCATGAGTTTTGATACAGAAAAAGCAGCTGTTTCTTTACCAAATGCTGTATCTAGCTAAAAATCTATTTCAAACTGTTTCACCTTCAATTGTAACCATTTTGTTTTTTGCTACAATGATTTCTTGATTTTATGAATAAACAATGTCGCGCTCTTTACAATCGGCATCTAGTTAATGTATACTAGTATCATCTCGAACTTATCGTTTCTTCATTTTAATTCCCGATCACAAATAACAATTACCAGATATATAAGTTTCAAGCGGAAAGCTACTATTGATTTTATTCAATGGGTCCACCATATCTATGACTTTTTTCGACAATGACGTTGGTAAGTGATTATACCTTGTTGAAAAACTGTGTACTAATAAATTGAAAAAAATATAAGATGCCCTTATGTAATTGAGAGTTCATTCGTCGTCATTGAACCAACTAAATAACATAGAATTTAAAGAACTATCGCTCATGCATTCAGTCCAAAATTTGTGGGTGTAGTAGAGACTGTTAAACGCGACCAGAGACATACCGAAAGAATACACAACAATATTACTGTAGTTTTTTGTGGTTCTAGTTTTTATGGGAAAATCAATTTTTTAGATATTTTGACGTCTATTCCAAATCACTTAACCAGCATAAATATAAATTTTCAAAAGATATACTAGTGATAATTGGTGGAGTAGAGTATTTCGATTTTAGCAACCATATATCAATTTTTTCACCCAACAATGTACGACCAAATTCTATAATGATTTTTTATGATGTATTGTCGCTATAGAAAAGTGAAATAACGTGACGGCATTCTTTTATATGAGAATACATATAAAAAAGTGGACCGTTTTTTCATTATTAGTAACTTATTTAATTTAGGTAAATAAATTACTAATACTATGCATGCTATTTTAATTATCTTATCATATACAATGTAAATTTACTAGTATTATTTAGATAAGATAATGTAAACATCAGATGTATATACAATAGTTACGTCACCTCAAACATTACTCTAGAACAGTTCAAATAAATTTGTTCAAAATGCTGAAGAAACAATAATCATAGATTTCTTGTTATTGATGATGACAGTCAATAAATCAGGGGAGACACAGAAAGAGATTCAACTCTTTTGCTATAAATATCTTGTAGTGGGCAGATAAAGTATATTTCGTTTGTTATATGTAAGGCACAGCATGACTGATTTCGAGTAAGACAAAAAAGGACTTCAATAATTTTTTGAAGCTCGTAATGCTACTAGACATAAACATCAGCTATTGAAAGAAAGAAAAGCTAATTTAGATAAAACTTTGAATGAACCGTTCAAACCTGTAGTTGAGTTAACTAAAACAGAGAAGATGCAACGATGTGTCAAGGGGATGCACTCACGTATTGATGACGATGAGGAAGGCTCCACTTGCCCCGCTAAAACGTATAAATTTATTTAGGGATAGGTGGCGCAATGTATGGCCTTACACAGCGCCAAAGTGACCCGGTGACCATAAAATATTCAAAGGAAGCGAGTTGGTAAGGCGTTAATATGATTAACTCAATGGTTAACATGCAAAAATTAATGTATCAAATAAAAAAAAGAAAAAGAAAATTTTATGGACGTCGTTATATTCTGGCTATACAACCTGGAGTACATAAACGAGGCCCGGAAAACAAAAAAAATATAACTTTTTAAAATACAATTTTAAAAAGTCACAGGCACGCAGAGTAAGTGACAGAAAAAGATGTGAGGTACTCACCGAGTCATAAACAAATTAAATTCAAAGAAAACCCACAAGAAACGACCTCCGAATCACTCACACACTACCAATTCACGAATTTCAGGAAACCAAAGTAAAACTAACCTTTTTTCTTCGATAGCCTACGGACAGTGAGAGATTCTCATTGACTTGGTATTTGTACCTCATCTCTTTCTCTCCTCCTCAAACATCTCATATGATCAATTTTCCAGGGTCGCTGACCTCTCGTCAGCGTTTGGCTATCATAGTCGATAAAATGACCGACGGGTCAGGAGTCCCGCTACAAAGAAATTAAATTACTAAAATTACTTTTGGAAAAATATTTAAACAATCAACTGCTACTGATATAAATGAAATATTAAGCGATTCCAGCTATATTAATAGTACTAACGATGAGTTTATGAGAATAATTTAACCGCTCGAAACTTTTAAATCTGCTATTATTAATAATGACGAAGCAAAATGTATTACTGATCATAAATGTAAAGCTGGCTATGTGGAAAAGTTATTATCCAATGAGCTCTCGAAAGACCCTATTACGGAAGACTATATAAGCCTGAATATGTTAGCCTAAATATATTAGCCTGAGGAAGACTATATTGCTGAATGATAAAAAAGAAAAACAATTAATTAACACAAGATATTCCGTGTTCATTTGGTAGATAATAAATCTATAATTGGTAACTTTCCTATTCAGTTTGAAAATGATAAGGTGATATTTAATGATAAACTGTACGCCAAAACTTGTGGTTTAATAAAACTTTCATGAAAAACCTGATTCTAAAGTAACGAAGACAATTATATGAAAATTCTTAAACAACTAACGGTTACGTAAAAGAGATATCAAATCGATGGTATCCATTGTATAATCTTGTATCTGTATATTATACATCGTATAGTCGTATATGTGATAAGTCGATTATGTGATAAATTGATTATTCCAGTACTTTTATATCCATGCAAAGATTATTTATGAAATGAATGAAACAAACTGATAATTTTCATTTGTATTATAATTTTAAGATGAAACAGTCAGAAATTAAATAAATTTAATCATATTTATTACATAATAATGATTAATTTATACATGCTTAACAACATTACCGCTAATAGTATTATACTTGATTATACGATCATGTAAAATCAAACAATATATTGCTGTCTTCTCTGGCATATTATTTTTTGTTTCAAATTCTAGTCGTACATTTATAACGTTTTGTTCTACTGACTAATTGTATCTTGAACAATTATCACTATCAACAGTGCATGAGTAATGAATGGTTTACTATCTAAAAGTGGATTGAATCAACAATCTCTGCTGTAATAGACATGTTGAAAATGTACATAAATATCATATAATATAGAATATCGATTATTGATTATGTCAAGGTTTAAATTTCCATAATTTAAACCTTTTATTGTGAATTTAAAAATTGTTTAAAATTTGTAATATTACAATTATCAAAATTGATAGATTTTTTACTCTTATATGTTTTGGGTTCAGTTAGAAAACCTAATATAATAAATCTCGGATATCCTAACTGATTTATTGTTTTCACTGTCCAAACCTTTTTTGTCTGTGGTAGTATTAAATACACGTAAAGTTTCATGATCTAAAACTCATAGAAATAGGTACATCTTCTTTGATGAAATTAAATAACTGTATCTTTCGTTTATTAGCCATAATTACGTAATGCATTAGCCATTCGATATATAAATTCTAGTCTGAAAGGTTCATACATATCCTTATTATCAACATGAACAGTATTTGATAGGATTGCATTTATATAATCTCCTGATCATGCTAAAATAAGTTCATGTTTACATACACAACAATTTTTGAATAATCTTCAGAAAATCCTATAATCGTGAAAATTAGTACTGATGGATCAAAGTTGCCATTTTCATTCAATATACTTCGAGTTTTTTCAATGTTAAATCATTTATCGTCTTCATAAAATTTAATCTGATTTTGCTTAAATAAAACTAAACCTTTTATAGTACTCATCAATCCAAAATTTTTTTATCTGACTATCTCAATGGCGTTAATTTCATAGCAAATATCCTAAACAAATGACATATAGCATTATTTATAAACTTCATATCTGTTACAGCAGTCTCATCCCTTCTTAGATTTTCAACAATGTGAAAATAATTTTTTGACGGTTAAACATACATTTTGATGTTTGATTAACATTTGAATTTCATCGCTATTATTAAAGTTTTGCGAAGAGGTAGTCTGATGTGCATAAACATCATAATAAACGATAAATTCGTGCAAGATGATTAGGGCTTGTACACCAAGCATATTTTCATCGATGAAATGACAACAGCAAATGAATACACATATTTATTTTCAGTCTTTACATTTCTTCTTTTTGTTATAGCGGTGTTTTTTAACTATCGATGAGAAAGTTTATTTCTAAGGATATGGTTGAGCACTTATATAGCCACTATTGACTATCACTATTTTGTCGATATACAATAAATTAGTATAAAATAAATTATATACTATTCCCATTAGAATACTCTTACCATATGTAAACGGATTGTAATAACTTCACCTTGAAGGTTAATTAAATCACCGTCTTCATCTATTAAACGCAATTGTAGATGATCAATAACTTTGATAATAAAAGATAAATATATAATTTATTTGCGAACTTCAATGACTTTGTAGCTTGATGGAACACCAGGAAATAATACATGAATATTATGACTCTTCTATTCATTAATATAAGCTCTTTATGTTATACTACATTCAAAACGTATGATATTTACTTTGAGAATGGCTATAAGTATGTCAGAGACATGGTATATAATGGGTGGTAGTACTCGTCAAGTCAAACTTAATAAACGTCCAATTGAAATAGGTGATTGAAAATTGTTTGATTTAATTTAAGTAATTTCATTTCGCAATGGATTATTATTAGGCTTGATACTAATTTTTATATAATTTTTATCTATATACTGTATATTAAGACTTGCTTATGTCCGATTGAGGTCGATGGATTGACTCGCGCCTACAATAAATCGTTCACCGATTTACGATTTACCGATATATTATTTTACAGACGCACACCGTAATGTGTATTTTGGAAAACAGCTTGAATACGCGTGTGTCCGTCGTCATTTGTACAATTGACCGCCGAATTTAAAATTTGTAAACATCGTTCATTATTTACAGTTTACAACTGCCAGAAGGTAATTTAATTTCTTTTTTTCCGACATTAAACTTATTATGTCCAACATACATATTTGGTATGAAATCAAAATTCATTAATTCTACTAAATCATCAACATAAGTTTGATTATTGTCTAGATCAATAGGGGGAAATAATATGTTTCTAGTGCAGATGATGTATCACAAAAACTGACAGTCATAGATTCAACCATCTTAAATGTTTTTTTTAAATAAATTATTTATTTACCATTCTAGATATATATACAAATAATAGTTATTAAAATATTTCAATAAGTTACATAAAAGTTTCAAATATGAGTGACCACAAACGTAAGTATTGTTATTTTAGATACATTTTACAATTGTACATAATTTTATCACCTTTGACATATTTCATTAAATTGTAAGTCATCAAAACTATCAAAGCATACAATATTTTCACTATTTTTTAGATGCTACCTAATGTATGCCAGGTCCTGGCCTATCATCAAGATTTACAACTGCAATCTCTCGAACTAATGGATGTCGATTCGGTAATGAGTTTCTCATCAATTTACCTCAAAAATGTTAAATTTATAATCCATGAGCATACTTTTTTATGTTATCATTTGTTGAAGGACTGTGTGATATATAGTGTGCCTTACATAGAAATTTTTTTGATGCTCACAACATTTTTTTTAAATATTTGTTTTCTTTTATTTCTTTTTCTTTAATTCATTGATTTCATTTAAGACTAAACTGCAACCTTTTTGATGAGGTTTTAAATATAAATTTGTACCAAGAGCCAACGTTTCAATGCGTTTATTATGTCTTTTTTGCTGTTTTAATTATTCTTATATAAAATTTGCTTTATTAATACCTTTGCTATTTGACTTACAATAATCCGTTTATAAACAGGCAATAGTTATAGTTAACAGTTAACATAGCTGAATTTTATCAACAGGCTGAATTTCTTCATTAAATAGAAAAGGGTCGCGGAGCAATAAAGCGTAAATACAATTTGTTCATAGTAATCAAATAATTGAAAAAAGACGATCCTCAAGAAATAATATATTAATAGTGTATATATTATTTTGAGTTCATTGCATTCGTGACCGACAACATATTTTGAACATAAAATATTTCATACCAATACTACTTGCAGACCATTTAATTCCGGCTTCAAACATACGAACAATAGTCAGTTCAATATAAAAAAATTGTGAGTAATGAGTTTTCAAATTGCGGAATTAGTGAAATAAGTTCTACTTAGAAAAAAAAATATGCTGTTGAACAAAAATTAGTTTTTAATTAGGCTAGATGATTTTCTTCTTTATTGCTATCAAAATCTTCCTTCATATATTTGTTGTTGACAGCAATGTATTGACCTGAATATTGACTTAAACCACTTAGAAATAAATGCATATCTATATCTATTTTAATTTAACTTTGGTACACTTTAGAATTACGTCCCATGAATAGCCTGGAGTTTTGTAATATAGCGCTGAATTAAAACCATGTGCTGATAAACATTGTTCAAGACATTTTTCGAAAACAACAGCGAACAATATTTTATTAGTTTTCATGTATAAATCACAATACGATCCAGGATTTTTATATTAAAAATTCTCCATACTTTGAGTGTATGTTGTAATCAACATCTCAAATTTTCTGAATCAACAAGATTAATAGAAACTTCTTTTTTTTCGGGTAATCTAGTTTTTTTAAGTTTTTCGTAGCTATCAATACATTCATATCGAATGGAAGTAATCTTTTCCTCGTTAACAAATTGATTTTCTTATGTTCAATATGAGAAAATTGAGAGTTTACAATCTTACACTTTTCGAAATAAGAAGCCAATCAATTAAGTGGTGAAGCCATGAATTTAAAAAAAGTCAATAAATCGAAATTTAAACGTAGCCCTTGAACAGTCTTTATAAATAAAATATATGTTTTCAGCGTCAGAAGCAACATTTCTAGATCACCAAACAACTGATTAGATATATCATGAATGATTGAATGAGCATCAGAACCGCTGATGTTATGTATTATTTGTGAGTCTTTATGTTCAATATTATTCGATGACTTTCAATGTTTTATTTGTATTCAATGTTTTATAGTATTGATTCTTCAAATTTTTTTTAAATGACAATAATTACAAACTTTTATCTGATTATTAAATATCTTCAGATATGATATGTATTTAATTCGTCAAAATCAGTCATTTTCTTTGCTGAAAGATCATCCATTAGTTTTGAAGAGTCAAACATATTTTTTACGAAAAGAGTTATATTTTTTAACTCTTCAGTAAACCATTTCGATAGTTCTGACCCTCGCTATGATTTATATCTTGATAAAATTTCTTCATAGTTACATTTCAAATAGTATCCTATACTGAATATTTCATGTTTTTGAAATTTAACAGACAATATTCTTCATTATATCTTGCTCTCTGGAATTTTTTTTTTAATAAATACTTATAATCGGCATAGATAATAAATGGTGACATTAGTTGGAATCCATGATTTTTCAATTTGATCACATCTGCGCCCAATTTGGGCAACTGCGCATTATATTTATTCAGTTGTTTATATTGTTTTTCATGTAGAAGTTTCTTTAATATAGGGCAGTAGTATGAACATCGATCATAAATATATTTTTTATTTTTGTTCTACAATAAGCTGCTCCACAATAATTTTGCAAGATCTTTTATATAAACATAATAATAATTATTTGATACTCTTCTATCAGTATTGTGGTTCGGAAAATAACAATCACTATTTTATTTTATTTTATTTAGATTGATAAAAGGTTTACATGGTTATATTTTTTATTACTTGTATGATAAATAGGAAATTTTGTTTTTACTTTCTAAATCCAATACATCGATCAATATGATACTATTTGATTTCTCAAATTTAGGTATTTGAGTCAGAGACTAGATATGACTAAACTACAAATTCAATTTATCCTCATATAACAAATAATGATTATGGCTCTGTAGATTACTCGATATTTTATACAAAAAATTTGTTATCATAATTTTTAATATTGATACATGCATGCTTATTTATTGAATTATAGAAAAATGTTATTATATGTATAGAAGAGCTTCCAGTACACATCGGGTTCAGTTTATTAATATCAATTTTCTACTTGAAAAGCTCTGTAATTGCTGTGAAACTGATTCTTAACAAATTTTATTGATAGAAATCTTAAAATTATCACAATGCTCATACAATGCGTATTGTATATATATATATATTATCCCTTATTTTTTATTATATATCTTTATTATTACATTGAAAAATCCTTCAATGTCCATGTTGCGACCTCATTTTAAATACCAATAATCCAAAGTGCTGATGATTTGCTCCATGCTATGTTCTTGCACCCAATCTTTGTGATACACTATCACCTTGTACTTCAAACACTTTACAAAGTAAATAATATTTTTATTATGAAATAATTAATAAATTAGGTCATAAAACTTATATTAAAAGAATAATTATTTAAATAATACTCATGGCGATAAACCTTTAATTTTGAGGGAGAGACGTCGGGGCTGTCTTTTCCGGTTACGAATTGTATGTAATATTCTTTTTTTCTCAGCACAGTTAATCACTATTTCTTCTGCCCAAAGAACTTGTAATAAATGTTTTGAAAAGAGATTTTAATTTTTAGGTTTTTTTATGTTTGTCCAAGATTTCAGTGGGATCGAATGGTTCAATTCTAAATGAATCGCTTCTTTTGGCTGTAAAACATATTAAGGTATGATTATTTATATCTAGTCAAATAAATAGCTGGAAAAATTTCCGGTGTGTACAGAAATCACGCGAATAAACAATAAAAAGAAAAATAAATCGAATAATGCTCAGAGAGGGGGAGATAAAATTAGGCATGACTCACCGGCTCAGCGGAACAGCGAACCAAAATAAAAACAAAAGAAAATCAGGCACTCAGCACTATCATCACAAAACAAAAACCAAAGGAAAAACAAATCTAGCTCGCACTCTGACTACTCAAATCCGACTGAGCCGGCGAGTGTTCCTCACCCCTCCTACCCCTCTCCGTGCCGAAGATTGGCAATGAATTTTCCGAGGTCAGCGACCTCTGAATAGCGAGTAACTATTCCACAGATACGAGCGCCAACGGGCTCCGACCAATGGCCAGGAGATCCGTCACAAGATTTATATCATTATTAATATCTTTTAATGCTAAAATTACAATACTGCTGCCATTATATCTTACTGTGTAGGCTTGTTAATGAGTGAATCTAATCCAATTTTCATCTCCTTTTTATTTAAAAATTAAGAAATTACCGTAAAAAACAATGTTTATAAACAATATGAGGTCAAAAAAGAAAGTTCAAAATAAAGGTTTAAAAACTGTTTGCATGTCGAATAAATTTCTATACTTACCTCCAAATGTATGGAGAAAACAGATTCAAGATATTTATCTTCATCATTCAATTGAGTTTGAAATATATCATCGGAATTCTTTTATTTTGCAAATTTTTATCATTTGTATTTCACTAGATGCTTGGAGTTCTACTGTTGCATGTGGAATCACTGCCCCATGATGTATATTTAAAGCAGTTTCCATTTGTTTAAGATCTAAATAATAGTGAATCTCATAATTACAATAAATCAAATAAATTTAAACATAAATTAAATGTCAACGTGCCATCAAGAACCATAATTATAATGTTTTTGAACCATTTATTTACTTTTAGTTGATACATTAAATAAACATAAAAACATTTATAAATCTTTATAATTGTATAACTGTTATTACAATGCATTGATTATTATATATTAGAATTTAGATTATGAATGTTTCTAATGCTCTCAACTTTTGAAATTATAATAAGGGCTGCAATTTCTGCTATCGATTCGAAAGCTACTCATCATGCTCTCGCTCTGTCAACATTACTGCCACACCAACTTTTTTATCATCGACAAGAGAATACGTGGACCCATCGTTAATTCATTGGATTGACATGAGTATATTGAAATCTCATGCTGAAAATATGGCGAAAAATTGTTAGGAAACGTACCAATGAATAAGGATATCTCTTTATAATTTCGGATCAATATAGAGCTTTAGGTCAATCCAAGTTAATCATTTTATTTTCTCTATAGTCTTTTTGTGAATGATGAATTGCAATAAATTTCTTCGAAAAAGTTAATAGATGCAAGAATAGCATAAATTTAATTTGGACCATAATGCTTTTACCTATTACGCCTACTATTGAATGCCACAATATTAAAATCAATAATATGAGAAAAGCAGAATTCATAATCATGAAAATAATGTTATTCTTTACACACGTTAAGGGTGCAAGAAATCTCATTTCGAATAATTATCTCAAAATTATAATTTATACTATTATGCAGTGTTTAATGAATATCTGAAAATCATATTTTTTATACATTTTATCAATAGTTCATTGAACACATTCATAAAGTTTTGATGTAGGAAATTTCTTGATGATAAATTTATAGTGATTTTTTATGAACCAATTTAATAGACAAACTAAATGTTCATTTGAAATATTTCAAGTGAATCCTTCTTAGATTCAGAAATTACTAAGTTGCTACTGTAATTTTTTCACGTTCTCTAAAAAATTAAATTGCTTCTAGGTTTTACAATTAAATCTTACAGTACTTTTACATGTTGAAAAGTGTGGTAATCATGAATATATAAATTTAGCGAACCTACAACAGTAATCAGCAGAAATCTCCAATCGATATAATTAATGTGAGACAATATAGAATCACTGGTTAATATAATATATTAGAAATTAAAAATGAGTAAAACAATTAAGCAGCAGATGACAAAAAAGCAGGAAATAAGGTACCTGACGTATTCAGATAGAGCAAAAAGTCCTCTGAAGTCAACCAAATACCTATGAAAATAAATATCTATTAAAAATACCTAGAAAAAAGAAATATGAAATCTCGTATCTATTCTGTTCTTTCTATTAAATATGATAAATGTAAGTGCTGTAACTTTATTTCAACATATTTTCAAAAATCGAACTCTTTCTTTTTCATAATAACATGCCGCGTAAAAGACACAATTCTCAATTTCGATTTTGCTCCGAAATTTAATTTATATTTTTCAAATTTTAACAGTAAAACTGCAATACTGTTGTATCAATGGAGAAAAAGAATAAAGATTAAGACCCTCCTTTGCTAATCGTGAATGTATCCCCTCTCACTCTCTTCCTAACGCCCTTAGCTACCATGTTAAGTATTTTCCTGAGTGCGAAATTCGAGATTTTCCAACAAATTAACAAGTAATTTGTTATTAAAAAAATAATTTTTTAAGTTATCATAAAAAAGTAGTAAAAATAGATATATGGTAAACATTTTTTATCACATGACAGATGTACAGCTTTTTTTAATTTGAAAAATGTGCAACACCAAGACATGTCCTTGCCATGAATAAGTCATAAAATGTCAAAGTAACAGCTTTTATAGTGAGTGTCACAATTTCGTTGCTTTAGCTTGGACACTGTGATCATGAAAACGTGTAACATCCGAAAGATATCACAAAACTATTTTAATTAAGAGTGTATTTTTGGTCGTAGAGTTTTACCTCTAATAACCGGGAAATCAATCGATTTATTTTTGAGAAATATCCTAGACAGGATAGGTGGCGAATTGGAGGGAATGGTAAGGCGATTCTCTCGTACTGCTCTATAACAGGCGCACGCCAGAGAAACCTTAACCAGGATTTGGTCTGAAAGAATTATTTTGAATATAGATAGTACTCGATTTGACAAGTACCCGATCTATATTCGACGGAAAATCTAAGTTTGTTACTACAAAGTGATAGAGAAAAGAGACTAAGTTCAAATTAGAATATTTATTGTTTGACTTACTACTTTTGATGGTCTCTCTCTCTCTCTTACAAGTTAGAGTTGGATTTAATTTTGGAGCTGGATTCGAACTGTCTGTACAACTGCGCGCGGGTCATTTTATAACCCCCGTCGCGCTTCCATACTCTTAGAGTTTTCTCAGTCCCGTTCGAGGCAGACCCTTTTCTGATTAGGCCAATGAGGGAACAGAAGATTTCCTTCGTTAGCTTAATTGGAGGGACCTTAACGTGTCCGGATAGAGAAATGGTACATCCTTCCTTTAAGAGATGTCACACGTAGTATTGTTTTGAGAAAATGTTAATTGAAATTAATGGTTTAACTAATTAATTGAATGATTTTAGCTAATGAAATTGACAGGAGAGAGAGATATCTACGGTGTATAATTTAGGGACTTAATATTATTATATTAACATTATCGATACTACGATAAATATTAGTTTGTTTAGTTTTGATTTCTCGTTTATGTCTCGTGGACTCTAAAAAACAGATTATGGTAGTTACAAATATAAAAAGTATCTTACAATTTGTGTTGGTTTACAATAAATAACCGTAGTTACAATTATTAATATTGTTGTTTTATATAAACGTCTAACGGGTATCTTACATCAATATGCGTTGCGTGTTTCTGGCCGCAGCCGGAAAAGATTATTTTTACGACTCTACGCATCTGGAAAATTTCGTTAGCGTGGGGCGATGGCGCAGCATCAAAAGGGTCCATTATATGAGTTTTCGGAGAAACTAACTTGCTTATGGGTGAGTTTTGTTTTTCTATGAGGCCTTTTATAATTGAAGTGATTAGGTTTAAACTTTTCTCACGCTCAAAAATGATTAAACAGTTATCGTAAACAGATAACATCAGAAAATACGCATAGGCGATAGAGGTCCATGACCTCATTAAAAATCTAAATTTAACTTCGGCCACGTGCTTAATAGCGGTGGACGTTACAAACGTCAGTAATTTAAATTGTATTTGAATTTTTTTTCAAAAATCAAAATTATTATTAATCTGTAAAAAACATTGTTTTTTAAAAAGTGGTTTATTCTCTTACAAATAAATATCTATCTATTTGTTTTACGTGTAACGCACTCGAGGAAACCTACAAAACTAAAATAAGTATTTATTCAGGTGTAATAAGCAATGGGACAACGCGAACATAGATTTTGAATAAGTAAAGAAGAACAAAAAAGACAAAGTTGCGTAATAATAATCGTCGTAAATGTACAACGGTGTGTTTGTTTCTTATCTACATTTGTTAAGATCGGCTCTGTCTATGTCTCTCTCTCTCTCTCTCTCGCTTAATTTTTCATTACTCAGACAGTAGGAGTAGCAGCAGCGACAGTATGCAAGCTTTAGCAGTGCAATTTTAACGAGGTATAATTTGAGAGAAAAACGCAAATGACGTTTGACGAGCTGACGAGAAAATCGTGAATTAGACGCGTCTGCTGGCTAGCTGCCTGGCATTTCTTTTTCTCTGCTATATTACGCTCTCGTAGTCGTGGTCGTCGTCTCTAGCGGATTGGATTGTGTTGGTTTTATTTTAACGAGCGAACGTTACGTAGTCGTCGACAGGAAACCCGCGTATGTAATGTTGACTTTTCGCACGGTTTGTTGGGAATGATATACATATACGTATGCTCGAACGTTTGTAATGTTGAAAGGTACGGATAGCGTTTGTTTTTCTTGATTTTTAATGGACGATTCTCTCTCTCTCTCTCTCTCTCTCTCTCTCTCTGTCTCTCTTGCCGGACTTTGATTTTATTCAAACTTTTGCTTGTTTTCCATTTCTATGTAAATTGTAGTTTCAAAGTTTCAGCATAGGGCGTCGGATCGAATGAGGGGGAGTCAATGGGAATTTTCACCGTTGTACTTGCAATAAATTATCAACGGCTACAAGCGATTACACTCTTGATGACTTTCCATGGCATAGTACGAGGATTGTTGCGTAACTGGCTAATTTGACTTGAAAAATTCAATAGGTACATTGTTCAAAGCGACCTACATTGCGTTCACGAGTTTAACATTAGGTTCAATCGACATTTCACAATATCGAATGCGAATAATCAAATGGTTGCAGCGAGACGTTGATAGACCCGTGTAAGCGATAAGACAATCTAGCGCTTATCCGCCAGCTGCTTTCTCGACTATTGGTCGCGTTTCAAAGGTAAAACGTAGCGATATACCAAAGTCGACAGAAAAATTAGAGTATTTATGTATCGATCGCCACAATCCCATCAATTTGTCGGGTAATATAATAAACTGATCGAAGAGCGCGATTGTACGAGACACAATGGGGTTCCCTATTGTAAGGCTTGTGTATATCCATGGGATTTTAGAAAAGCCTGAGAGTCAATCTATTTCGACGTACATAGTAGTACGTATGTATGTGTCCTGTAGCTAAACCAACAACGGAATATACGGAATATACGAAATATACATCCGGGCTTCCGTATAGCTTTTCTCGATACCCTCCTTTATATAACTGCGCGTACGCGTGTGCAAGCTCACGGAGAAAGACTATATGAATAATATAGTATCGTAACAGTCGAGTGTGATAATTCTCAGTGTTAATCCATGCGTAAAAACAAAGACCCTTAAATTATTCTCGCGTGAAACTCCACCGCCTGCGAGGCGAGGAGAGGGCCCGCCATCGCTATCGCTGCTGTGCCAAACGATGTTTTAAACGGTAAACTTTCGAGACTAGCTTGATGGAAATTTCATACGTGCTCGGAAGGTTTCATCTGTTGACTTATTTTTGTCTCTTCCTATCACATCGAAACGTCGATTACGACACTTTTTCTTTTCACTTTAATTAAGAAAATCCACTTTCACCCGTAAATTTAAATTGATTAACCACAGCTTGGCAAAGAGTACGATACTCGTGCGTACGAGAGCATCGAATTACCAATTACGAGAGAAAAAAAAACACACACACCCGTATTATATACCTACGTAGGTACGCTAATAGGCAGGCAGCTACTCCTTCTACGACGACGTTTATAGAGAGCTTTCTTACGTGAAAAGTGGCCCCTATAAGCCGGAAGCTTACTCGAGAGCCTATATACATGATCATACGGGACATAATTGGATTTCGAATCGACTCTCTCATTGACGACGATCATCGATTTTTGCTGCTATTCGATCAACTACCTCGATGTACATTGATTGTGTATTATTGGTGTGCAGTGAAAGTTTCATTGACACCCTTTTTATTGAGATCTTTTTGTCCGACTCATGGATAACGTTTCTCTCATTTTCGTTCAATCGAGTGTTTTATAGAGGATGTACGCTTAATCAGTTGATTCATCGGACGACGAGAATTTGCTTGAGGAGATACTTTTTGTTTGCTCGTCTGTAGTTTGACGCATTTATTTGAAAGAGATTCATGAATAAAATAAAAAAAAATAAAAAAAAGGTTGTTTTTCAAATCGCCACGTTTCAAATGCAAACAGAAATTTATTTGGCTTTGGAGACGTTACCAATGAACATTTGTCCAACTGTAAACTTTTTGCAGTATTTTGTTCTTTGTGTTGATATTTATCCACGATTCCCTTTAGATCAACCCATGCGTAAAGTAAAATCTCAATATTTTTGTTGAAACTGAGAATATACACGCGCACGTACGGACGCGCAGGTGAGTCGATAAACGTTACTAGTTAAATTTGTACGAGAGAGATTAATAAACTGGCTAAAATTGAAAATAGCGTTCGACGAGGCACACGCACGCAAAGATCCTTTGAAAGTAGGAAAAAGTCATACATATGTATGATCGTTTTGCCCGAGGCAACAAATCTCGCAACTTTGTACATGTACGTCCTTCTTTTATTTCCGTTCTAAATAAAATTACAATTTTTTCACGAAATTATTATTTATTCTAGTTTTTGTAGTTTTCTATGAGATAAACGAACGCCGCGGAAACATTGCTCAATCGGGTTAAAAACTATCGGACGTGGAAGCGAGCAATCGGGTTCGAGTCCATTCATCGAATCTGCAGAAACTGCAGCGTTACTAAAGAAAAATAAAACAGAAAAGAAACAAAAAGTATCCCGTCCCACTTGGCGAGGAAGTTTAAGCGAAAATAAAAAAAGGAAGAAAACTGCAGTAAAAGAAGTCGTCGTCGTCGAATCTCGCCAACACACTAGTACTATAACGTCGTCGTCGAGGAGTGCATCGACTCTCTCTTTCTCTCTTCTTGGGCATCAGACCAATAAGTCGCATACACGTCGACGTCGATTGTTTGGCCGTTGGCGCGCTCTGCACTGCTGTACTTGAGGTCGATGCCATTTCTCTCTCTTTCTCTGTTTCTCTCTCTCTCTCTCTCTCTCTCTCTCGTGCGTATGTGTAAATGTGTATATATATACTTTACGGATTAATGCAAAGCGAAAAGAGTCTTTGGTTATAATTTCACTGACGATATTTTTTGATGGGCTTCATGACGATATCCGCTTGTTTCGCGTGCACAAACTCAGCCATCGTGTGTCATCGGAGCTCTCCTGTGGATTTTCGTGCGCCCTTGTTTGACGATGATGTGTTTATAGCCGATAGCGTAAGTAAATATATATAATTTTTTTTTCATTCGTAAAAGAGAAAGATGTAGAAGAGAGTTTTGAGGTCACGTTTTATAGTGCGAATAATCAATCAGTCTTTTCGATACACACGATGGTGCATGTAATAACCACTCGATTGCAATTCGTCGATAACTTGTTTTTTTATATTCTTTTTGCGTTTCAATATCAGTATAGAGTATATTTTCAAAGTAATTTACATTTCATTGAATGGTCAATAGGAAAATTGAATAGGTCTACAATACCAAAATACCGTGTTTAATCGAGAACAAGAGAGAGAGAGAGAGAGAGAGAGAGAGAGAGAGAGAGAGAGAAACACGATAAGAATCGGCAACGACTCGACTCGAATTCAAAAGAAGCGTCGAATTTGATTGTCTCGCAAAATTGTCGAAAAGAAAGAAAGAAAACACGATCGCACCTCCATCCTCTTCAGAATAATACGTACACCGATTTATACAGAGAGAATTTTCACTTTTCACTGGTTCCGTTTGCAGACATGTGAGTATATATATTTTTTATGGTACAGAAAATAGGATACACTTTGTCATTTAAAATGAAAAATAGAACTATATACGATGGAAAATATTAATTAGAAGTTGAGTTATAGAGGAATAAGTCCGAGCGCCTCGGGGTAATACCGACTTTTAGCAGTTATTTGATAATATATTTATATATAATGATCGTATGGAAACGAACATAACAAGGATTTTTTTGTTATTGTAAAATAAATAAAAAATAGTCCTTCGAATAGCCATATTTCTTTTAGTTCAAAAGATACAGCGCTTCAAACAATTGTTTCACGCGCTTATATTTTATATTGACGAGAGATGGACGTTTTGTTCAAATACTGCAATTCATAGCTAATCAACGTAAAATCAAAGAACTTACTTTGTGTAACATTGTTTATACATAGTAGTATAGCTATGTATGTTCTGGCTCACCACCCCCGCCCCACTCGTGGTGGGGATGGTCCACCTGCCCACCCCCACCCATAATCGTGGCTGTTCCACCCAGCCATTAGCATATTATAAATTAGCATATTATGAATTAGCATATTATGCATTGCCATATTCTGTATTAATGTATTGATATTATGGGGGTGGGGGGTGGGCTGCATATCACTCACCGTATGAATTAGCATACGGAGGTATGTCACCCAACACATGTTAGCATATTGGAGCATACCTCCACACCACCCACCTCCGAATGAAATAGCATGTCTGAGCCCCCCCCCCCGTTGCAAGCTCATTAATGGACGAAGATTTATGGTTCACCACGTAATGTCTCTCAAGAGGATGCGCGTCTCTATCTTTCTCTTTCGAACACTAACTATACGTTTATTTTTTCATTGATAAGGAAGCGCATCTAACGTACATTATCCATTAAGAAGAACGTTTCTTTTACTTTTTCAATCCTATACAAACAAACTTTTATCAGCTAATTGATTTTTATACAGAAGAGTGATTTCTCATGTCTTTTTTTGTTTACACCTCTTCTCGTTCTAAAACCGCTTAAATGCTAGCATTGTAAACCCAGCAAAAAAAAAATTCAATTTTTGTTAATAACAGCAGCTTACATGCATATTATTTGCTAGACTAATATTACATAAAAAGAAGATGATAATTTTTAAATAGTTGAAGATAAAATTAAACGATCACCATGCTTTTTCCCTATTCCTAATTGCTTTTTTGGTTCTGCTCCTTTAGCATATCTTTACGAAAGAGATGTATTCATTTTGAAATAAGAGTTTGTTTCATTTTTATACGTTTTTAAAGATAGATTATTGTAGAGAAGTGGTAGGGATAAAAAAAACCTTTTTTGAAAGGTGACATTTTTCACCAGGGTTTGAGACATTTCACTGTTTTTAAAGTCAGTCAGTTCAAAGTGTTCAGCCAGTTCAAAGTATTTAGTTAAAAAATTTTTAGTAGTGTTTTTTCAATACATTGTAAAAAAAAAGAGAAAAGAAAAAAGTGTGAAGTGAAAAAAATTATAAAAGTAAACAGTGAATTTTAAATTATAAAAAAGCATCATGTTTAATAATTCAATATTTGATTTTGAATAGATAGCAACTTATATTATAACTTTATTAGAAACGGTGAGATTATATTTCAATAATAAAATTTTTATTATGTATTATCTATATTTATCAATTTATGTAAATTTTTTAGAATTTTATAAGAGCTATTCCTCTACAAGTAACTTTCCAGATTTTGATAGCTGCATTTTCTTCGGTATGTACTAGTTTGACTATAAAAAAAAAGTATTTTTTAATATCTTTTAGTATGTTTTAGTTAATAAGAGTAGTTGGAGATACTACCGATGTTGGATAAGAGTTTCGAATAATATTAACAGCAATCCATAATGTAATATTTCTTGTTTTTTTATTTAAATTAATTTTTTTTTGCTAAATATTATTAATTTCATTTCATTTATTATTTCAGTGTAAAAAAAAATACAGATAGCACAATCTGAAGCTACCAATCTTCAGCTTTACCTGGACATGCAGATGCGATCTTGAGTTATGAGGAAAATGAAAGGCCGACAACGATAACAAAAACAAAAGAAAAGAGGCAAGACTTATAGAGCTTGTTAAAAGACAAACGAGTCAGCAGCTACAACACACATAACCTCCTAATGACACTTTAAAACAGGTAACATTTTTTTAGTTATTTTTTTTACAGTATTTCATATATCAATTTTTATTATAGTGCAATCAATTGAATGCGAAGAAAACTCTATCAAGCATTACAAATGTAATAGTAAATCGAAAATCGACAGAGCTACAACAACAACAGAAGAAACAGCTAGAAGAGTAACAGCAAGAACAGTAACAAGAGCCACAACGACAACAGTAACAGAAACAAGACCAACAGCAACAACAAGAGCATCAACAGAAGAAACAACAAAAGAAACAGCTATAAGTACAACAGCGAGAACAGCAACAAGACCTCCAACAGATACAACAGCAATAAGAGCAATATGAACAACATACTACAAAATTCGACTTGGAGACAAGATCGTCGAATTCTGTAAGCGATAAGAAACACGGGTATTGAATAAAACGCAATATAAAAGAAAGGCGATATTATTGAAACACGCGTTAACTAATATACCAACAGATGATTTATGTAGACCCGCTAAGGTCTTTGGTTAAAAAAAAATAAAAAAATAAAATATCTTTTAATGTGTGACGTCGGGAGACAATCACTAATGTCTAATTATGCTTTTTAGTCTAAGACTTTCGTCTTCTTAACTGGGACGCATAAGTGTCGTTTGTGAAACTTTCGACGGCGCGATTATTCTATCCTCAAGTGAATTTTTATGTTGCACTGACCCATTGGCAGTACAATATTCACTCTACTTTCCCAATACTCGTGGGAAAGCGACTAAATAAGTTTAAGGCTAACTGAGACTGACACACAAGGGCAGACTCTGTAGCCAGGAATTAGGAACGGGATTTCGATAAGGTCGCGAACTAAGAGGAACGTTTTTTTAATTTTAATCTGATATTTTATTACTCACTCATTTTCTTTTGTAACAGGTAGGCTCACTCGCTGGCATCCAAAGCGGCTTGTGGCTGGTGCTACTTGTGTAGTAGTACTACTGACTCCAAGACCAATTTGTAGTCTTTATATACACCCAGTGAACTATGGTTATCATAGATCACGAGTAAGATTGGGCGGAAATTAATCCTAAGCGCGTGCTTCTTCGTTCTGATAAGTTTTCCCATTTCGTCATGTGGAAAACTTATCGTACGATTTTTTTATGTTTACTTTATGACTGCTTACCGTGTTGAGAGAGTTACCTGTGCCACACACATGTTTTGATTTTGAGAGATACTACGCGAAGCTTATCATAATTAAACCGAGGTCATTGTCTTACATGTGTTTAGTCGAGATTTCTAATCTCAACACGTTAAACAGGTGTTCTACATTTTCTTATAATAGATATATAATAAGTTTTTTTTTTCTTTTTTTTTCTTATGTGTTATGTCTCTTCTGTCGTCACAAATGTATAAATAATTGTATTTTTTAAATAATTTATTAAGCAAGTGTATCTACCTTGAAATAATAAATTTTTATACTTAATTCACTGTATTTTATTTTATTAACCCTGTTAATATATAATACATATATGCTTAAATAATTTAAAAAAATGAAGCTATATGTATTTCATATATTAGTAAGTAGTAATAGTACATAGTAGATATAGTTAAGATAGTATATAGTATAGTCTCTAGCTTCTGTTTAATATATAATATATAGTATATGGAAGAGTGCGTTAATATATACTATATAGAAATCCTCAATATAGCAAAAAAAAATTAAAATAAGGTCTCCCCAACGCCATTTTTGCGCTCACAGCGCCACCGTGACTAGTAAGTGTACTTAGTCCTCAATATAGCAAAAAAAAATGAGTTCCTCCAGCTCAATTGTTGCACTTGCAGCGCCATGCCCACAGCGCCATCACTACGCTTGCAGCGTCATCACTACGGTATAAAAGCCAGAGCGCTCGAATCCTCCTCGCAGTCTACCGAGACAGCAAACCCAACTCCCTTCAGAAGTCTTCCATCTACGATTAACATTCAGCCCTTCCTACTAAAATGGATTCAATTTTATATTTTGAAAATTCAGTATCATATTTATGGAAAGCTTTCTTTCAAATAAGCGTCAATGATATAGATGATTTTATAAGATTTAAAAATTTAACTAACATTGACTTAAATCCTTTAGAAACGTAACTTATCTAGAGCGATACGACTAAGATGTCAAACTTGTGCTTCTCATTTGATTGCGATTAGTATTAAATTAGACAATGCAGTGAAAATCGGAGGTAGTGTTCAAGCATTACCTCTGAATTATAATAATGTTCAAACAGACGGAGTTGTATGGTGAAAAATTAATTCCACCTTTAAAAATCGCATTTATATAGCAATCATAGCTAATGAAAATCATATAGATATACAGGCGTTCTTAGATGCTACAAATAAGGTATTGAAAGATAAAATACCTGAATTTCTTAGTATTCACAATTCATTAAAGGTGAATACGGAAATGTCGGTACAGTTTATTATTATAAAGGATAATAAACATGATATTCAGATCAAGTATTTTAATACTGAAAATGTTTGTATATACAAAACGACTAATCTAGACGAATGGTTTTATGAAAGTATAAAAACCGATATATTTAAAGATATAGAAGAATTTCAAGATCGGGATTCCGGTTGGTCATTAAAATCTATTATTGGTCTTACAGTTAATTTAAATAAGCACAATTCTCTAAAGCCGTCGTCATATATTCCATTACCAACGGTGATAGCTAATAAAAAAGCATGTTTCAATGTCAAAAACACAGATAATCAATGTTTCAAGTGAGCTTTACTATCACGTATCCATCCATCTAACCGCAATGCTGATAGAGCAACTCAGTGCCTACCTTATAAAAAATGAACTACATTTTGAAGGAATAAGCTTCCCCAATCAAAATAAAAATATTTCTAAACTTGAAAAATAAAATAATATTTCAGTAAATCTATATATACTGAAAAGCTGTGGGAAAACATATGAAGGAAAACATTTACAAATGAGGGAAAATTAAAAACTCATGAGGTAGACTGCTCTGAAATAAACAAATGTCGAGTTAAATTGTCTAACAATTCCACTCTTAACTTTAAAAATTTTTGAACGGAAAGAGGTAGTACCATTCATAATTTATGCAGATTTTGAATGTTTGTTGAAACCAACAGCTAATGATCGAATATTTCAAGAACACGAAGCTTTTAGTGTAGGAATTTATATAAAATGTTTTAGTGTTTTAATGAAAATAAATCTACATTTAAATCATATCGACAAATATCATCTACTGATGAATCACCTGCTCAATGGTTAGGAAACAATTGATGAATGTATTATCGCAACTGGAAGAAGTGTATAACAATGCTATAGGTATGAACTTTTCACAAGCTGATCAAATCAGATTCAGAATAGCTGAAAAATGTCATATTTGCAATAAAAATGTTGAATAAAAGAGAAAAAAAAGTTAGAGATCACTGTCATTTGACTGATAAATTTAGAGGTGCAGCTCATAATCATTGTAATCTAAGTTATAAAAATGCAAGCTTCATACCAGTAGTCTTTCATAATTTAACAGGCTATGATTTTCATTTTATAATAATGGAAATTGCAACTAATCCTGAATTCGAAGGTGAAAACAGTGTGCTAGCTGAAAATAAAGAGTGTTATATTTCCTTCGTGAAAGAAGTTACAAATAGTTGTATTAGTTTTCATTTTATCGATTCATTTCGTTTTATGCCATCATCTTTAGATAAACTTGCATCATACCTAACGGAAGTAGATAGTGTGTAGAATGAATTTGAGAAATACAAATACACACCACTACAAATTGATTTGTTAAAAAGAAAAGGTATTTTTCTATACGAATATGTAAGCTGTTTAGATTAATTAAAAGAAAATCGACTACCAACCATTAACGATTTTCATAGTCGATTAATGGATCGTGATATCTCTACAGACGATTATACGCATGCTCAAAGGGTATGGAATACTTTTATAATTAAAGATTTGAGACAGTATTCTGATCTCTATTTAAAAACAGATGTGCTACTCCTTGCTGACATCTTTGAAAATTTCTGGAAAACATGTCTGGAAGCATACGAGCTTGACCCTGCACATTATTTCACCACTCCAGGTTTAATGTGGGAAGCAAAGCTGAAGTGTACGAATATTGAATTAGAACTTTTGACTGTTATAGATATGGTATTATTCATTCAGATAGATATTCGAGGAGAAATAAGTTAATGTTGTAATAGACATTCAAAGGTTAATGATAAATATATGAATAAAGATTATAACGTGGAAGAACGGAGTAAGATTTTAATGTATTTCGACGTTAATAATCTATACGGATGGGCAATGACTCAATCATTACCATTTAAAGGCTTTTCTAACATTGACGAAGATAATTTTTCCAATGTTCCTGATGACAATGATATTGGTTATATATTAGAAGTAGATTTAGAATATCCAAGAGATCTACATGGTGAACACAAAGACCTTCCTCTTTGTCCGGAACATTCTTCACCTTCTGGATAATCACAGATTAAACTATTAACAACTCTATATAACAAGGAACATTACGTTATTAATTATAGAGCACACAAGCGCTTAAATATGGACTCAAACTCATATAAATACATAGAGCGCTAAAACTCAATCGAAAACCTTGGCTTAGACCATATATGGATTTATATACAGAGAAAAGGAAGCAAGCTTAAAATGAGTTTGAGAAATTATTTTGCAAGCTGACGATCAATGCTGTTTATGGGTAAACAATGGAAGACGAAAGAAAGCGGAAAGATATTAAACTAATAACTCAATGGGATGGGCGCTATGGAGCAGAATCACGTATCGCTCAGCCTAATTTCCATAGTAGCGATATCTTTCAATGAAAACTGGTGGCAATACAATTATCTTGGACCTGTATTAGTATAAATAAACCGATATATATATTGGACTTTATGTGTTAGATCTTTCCAAGACTCTAGTATACGATTTCCATTACGGTTATATGAAGCAACGAATTGGTGATCAATATAAATTGCTATATACTGATACAGACAGTCTCATCTATGAGATTCAAGATGTTGATATTTACGAGACCATGAAAGATGATATTGATAAATTTGACACGTCCGACTATCGCGTTAACAATCAGTTTGACAAACCAAGTGCAAATAAAAAAGTTCTTGGCGTAATGAAGGACGAATGTATCGGCAATATTATGAAAGAATTAATAAGTCTTAGGAATAAAATGTGTAGTATACAAATTGAAAATCAGCAGTCAATGAAAAAGCAAAACGAGTAAAAACAAATAATGTAAAAAAGCTATTACTCATGAAAATTATCGTAGCTGTTTATTGGATTTAGGTACTATATGTCGAGAACAGTGCAATAGTCGTAGCTCATTACATCATGTACGAACTGAGAGGGAAGAGAAGGTAGCGCTAAGTCCTTTCGAT
The DNA here is from genome assembly GCA_030064505.1 of Chouioia cunea. NCBI lineage: Eukaryota > Metazoa > Arthropoda > Insecta > Hymenoptera > Eulophidae > Chouioia > Chouioia cunea. Next base: position 20,863,029 of record JAOPFQ010000001.1, read on the forward strand.
GACAATCGCTGTTTGATTAATAATAATCCTGATATACTTCCATGGGGCCATTATTAAACTCTTGAAAGATTAAACCTTAAGAGGAAAATGTTTGAACAAAGAAGGAAGCGTCCAATACAAGTGCTGAAAGACGTAGAAACAAATGTCAGTCGAGATATTTCTGAAGTAACTAACGAAGGTTATATAGTTATTGAAAACGGCTATAGAGGTGACCTTCAAGCGGTATCTTCCTCAACAACCAGCAGATGTCGCCTTGAAGAGGCCAACACACGCAATATATTCAATGGAAACGACTATAGAACACATTACCAAAACGCAGTTCCTTCATCGTCCAGTAGAGGTCATCCATTAGAATTCGTTAGTGATGAAGAGAATGAACTAATGACGAAGAGGATAAGGTTTTAAGAAAGCTTAGGAAAGGGGAACGGTAACGGCGGCTCAAGTTCCCAAAATGGGGATGCAAAGTTGTTCAGCATCAGCTTAAACAACAGTCTCATCTTAATCCTCATATAAAAAAAAAAACTCCTCGAAAAAACATTGATAAATTTCCAATAATTTGTATCTGCTGACTGTGAATCTCTTAACCTTTAGTTAAAGTGAGTTATTATCGTTATATATTTCCACTATTTTTTCTATAATAAAACAATCAGCTAATTGTTTTTTCTTTTCTTTATAGAATGGATTTCTCGTCAATTAACAAAATTGCTCAATCATTTTTTATGCTAAGGAAGACAATGTCTCAATTAGAAAGTAACCACAAGTATCTAGTTAGGTAAATTAAAACCTTACAAAGTAGATACAGGTTTAGTATCGTTGTAATACTTAATAGGGAATTTGAAGTTTTTCTACCGAAACGGGTGAGCGCTGTACTAGAGAGTCAACCGGAAATGGTTCTGTAATGTAGAATCAACTGTAATGGAGAATCAACTCATTTCACAATGAGATGAGTGAAAAATGTACCAACGGAGAGCTATCCATTCTTTATTATGAAAGATCTAATTTTGGATTCGAAAAGAATTGAATACAATGTACTAGTCTACGGTTATTAATAAATGAATTAAGCAATTAATTATGACTTGTTAATTTTTCCTTTATTTTTTTTCGGAAAAGTAAAATAGCTACTTTTGTTTCTTTTCCTATTTAATAAAAAGTCTGAAAGAAGAAGACTCTCGGATCATTCTAGAGGTTAACTGTGAATATCAAATTATTTTACCAGACCATGTTTCAAGAGCTATAACTAGATACTACAATCTATATCTTCAGCTTTCTAAAAAAATACAACGTTACTCATTATATATAGAATATTATGGTTGTGATAGATTTCAATTTAGCGATTGATTTTTTGTACAAAATAATCCATTTATAATTTCCTCGCAGACTAAATTTCTTCCACATAATACTTTTGAGTGTTCGATTAAAACGTTCACAAATGGATGCTTTACGATTGCTGAAGGTAGAATATAGATTTATCTTGAATCAAGACATTACATTTTGGAAATTTGAATTATAAAACTCTTTGCCTCTATCAACCTGAAGATTTTTAGGAACGCGTCCTTTTTTCAACACTGACTTCATCGCACTAGCGACATCTACACCAGTCTTTTGTTTTACTGGAACCACCCAAGTGCATTTCGAAAATGTATCAATTATAGTTAAAACCTTTATTTTCTCTCAAATCGCTTTGCATTTCTACAAGATCAGCTTGCCATGTCTCATGTACTCCACGTATATCAAACTTTTAACGCGTATAGTTGCGTCTTGCTGGTTTGAGTAGATCCTCTACTACTACTTCTTTTTTATCTTTCATCTATATCTTTCACGCAGAAATATATATATATTTTTTCAATTTTGTGGATCTTTTAATGCTTTTTTTTGTAATATTGTTTAGTAAATTTATAATTTTTTGCTCCAGCTGTGTGATTGCGCTTTTAATATTTTTAATCTCAGTCTCCATCAACTGACTAAGAAAGTCTAAGTTTACTGCGTCATTGGCTTGAATAGGATAGACAACGTTGGTAATTCTTTTATTATCAGCGTCAAATTGACCATTCAATATAATTTTAAACCCTATGCCAGGAGGACCACGAGAACCCTCCTTATTGTACAACATTCGACCAAACACATCAACACTCATTTTAATATTGATAAGTTAAATGTTTAAACTCTTAATATATACAACCAGCTTCTCTAAGCTCTTCGATAATGGAATGAATTTCATTAACGTGACTAGGATTTCCAGCAGCTTGTTCAGATATGTGTAACCTTAGTCGATCAACAAGCTCGTTTGGATTACCCCAGTATACAAGTCGAATGATGTTTCTTTTTTAGCTATTTTATAGTTTAATGGTAAAAGACCACTTTCACTAATAGACTTGCGTTTTTTACTTTTATTGAGAGTTAAGTTTAATAAATGTGGTTTAATGAAAAGTTTAAACTTTCTTAAATTCTTATTACGATATTCACCAACTGTCTGATATTTTTTTTACGAGCACTTGTCTTTTCGAGAATTGTATAGAACAATTTCCAATCATAAATGTATTATCTACTAAACGAACACAAAATATTTTGCCCAAATTATTATTATCCTCTTTATTATATAGAAGACTAACGTAGTCTCCTACAATAGGATCCTTTAAAAGTTCAACTGACGTCTTTTCCACAAAGCTAGCTTCATCCTCGTCATCAGTCATATATTCGATTTCATCATCATCATCAATAGCAGATTCAAACGTAGTTTCATGAATTGTTGTTTCAAACTCATTGGTTGCGCTATTGAAATAATTGGAATCATCCATTGTTTCATTGTTACCAGTAGTAATAGACGGTTTGTTTGATATATTTCCAAAAGTAATTCTTGTAATTTTATTTCTCTTTTGTGTTCCATTCATTTGTAAATCGCTATTATTGTTTTGATTAGTTGATGCTACAACAAGCTTTTCTAATAGCTCAACTATAGGTTGAAACGTTTCATCCAGTTCTTTCTAAAATAATTTTTCCTCGTTTCAATAGTTGATGTTTACGTCTAATTGCATTGCTAGCTTCAGACAATTGCTGAATGATCCTTTTTTCTTGTATAAAATCAGTCATGTTGTCACTTTCAGTCACAAAAATGAAATAATCTATATATACTCACTACATGATATTTATAGCAAAAGAATCGAAACTCTTCCTATATCTACCATGATTTATAGGTCTATCTCTATAAACTAGAAAATCTAGAAATAACTAGAAAATCATGATTTTCATCTCTCCAATATTTAGAACAAATCTCTTTAAACTGTTCTAAACTCATATCGGAGTTGATATGATCATTATAAATATGTCTAACGTTTATGTCATCTTGTCGAAATAATACTAGTAAATTCTAGATTTATTGTAATTTATTGTTGTATTGAAGTAACATTCTACCTATTTATTATTTACGTGTATATATATATATATGAAAATAGTTTGTATATATTTTATAATGAATTTGATTTTGTTCTGATTCAAAGTTGCGATATGAAATTAAATCAGAACAAAATCAGAGCAAATTCAAAGCTGCAATCAGCTCTGATATTACTCTGATTTTTCAGATAGGATTTCGATATTTATAATAGACTCTAAAGTCCATTCAAAATCATTACTTTCAAACCCTTCTAAATCTCTGAATAAAAGAGTTTTAATGTTATTATTAAACCATTATTTCAAAGGATTTTAATATTATATTTCCGTGTTTGAAGTAGTAACGTGATTTATTTTTGAGCATTTTTCTAATAAATGTTTATTATTTGAATACTTCTAAAATTTATATGAAAGTACTGCACTGATTTTACATAAACAATTTTTTTCAAAATATTTTGAATATGTCTAATGAATAAAATACAAGCTTTTAAGAGTTTCAAAAAAGTATCAATGTCAATGTTCTTAATGTTGGCTATTATACTACTTCTTAAACGGTTTTCAAAAGCACTAAATAAATCAATCCACTGCACACGATTATTCAAAGTATTACTGAACCCATCACCATGAATTCTCAAATGATCTAATATTAATTGAAAACATTCAATTTTTCCAATACTACTAAGCTAAACTTATTTTTGTAACACACTAAATAATTACTCCCTCAAAACTTCTTTCAATGGTCGCAAAAACAAAATACACTGTTTTTTCCTTATCCCTTCTACCTTTGGAAACGATAAGATTTTCAGCTCTTGGTAGTAAGGGAACATGTTCAAGACATTCATTTGAGATTTTTATTTTTTTGGAGTCTGCAGAAAACCAATGTTAATCTTATATATTCGTTCATTATTTTTTAATTTAACTTCGTCTACCTTGGGATTTATGTGTTTATTTTTGTAATGCGTGGTAAAAACATCATTATAGAGTTATTAAGATTTTATACACAAGATAATCATCATAATTCAATAATTGTATGTTTATTGATGATAGAGGTGTAAGCTTCGCAATCAATGACAAAATATATGTATATATAATGATTTTGTTTAAAGTATAAATAACTTTTTAGTTACTACACCCTCTTATACGATTTTACTTAAAAATTTGATAGTAAAAAAACGATGTTTTTAAAATAAAATAAATTGAGATTTATATGTGAAAATAACATTTCAAGATTGAAATAATAGTAAATAATGTAGCACTCGTATTAACGTAAAAATATTTTAATTTTACATCAATCGTATGTCACATCACAACGCAAACTCGTGATAATGCTAAATCTCATGCTAAAACTCAAACTGATGCAAGTCAGTTTTTTTCCATTTTTGACTTTTTTTCTATTGTTTGTGGATACTCTATCTTTATGATTAGATTGCTGTCTTTATACTCTATCTTTATGATTAGATTGTTGTCTTTATACTCTATCTTTATGATTAGATTGTTGTCCGTCTAATTGACAACATCTAATTGACTGACAACAATATAATCATAAAGATAGAGTATCCACAAACAATAGAAACAAAGTCAAAAATGGAAAAAAACTGACTTGCATCAGTTTGAGTTTTAGCATGAGATTTAGCATTATCACGAGTTTGCGTTGTGATGTGACATACGATTGATGTAAAATAAAAATATAACACTTAGTTTTAACGGCACAACATCTAAAATAACAATTTCCTTTTTCTACGTAGCGAATGCGACTAATAAAAATGAACCTAATCGCATACGCTGTATTAAAAATAGAAACGTAGCCACTGTGATGTATTAATGAGATACGAAGATAACTTAGCGGCTTTCAATGCAACGCTAATGACACAAATCTTAGCAGTTGTCATATATTAATTGTACTAATTGTCATAACACAAAAATAAATCTTATGCAATGATGAGATCTCCATGTTACCAAAGATTCTATTACAAAAATCTTATATACTTATGAATATTTTCTATACTGATTGGCAAATTCATAAAATCCAGAAGTTCCGCAAATTTTATTATTAGAGTATCGCGACATTTTTTCTGAAGTACTTTTTCACTTACAAATTCAGTTATGAGAATACAGTATAGTACAGTTCTACGTACATTGAGAAAATAACTGATTTCGATTTCATTTGAATGTATTGAAAATGATAGGGATGGTTTGTTTTGAAAAGTATCATACTACTAATTAAAATTACAGCTACGCAACGTGTAAAAAGTGAACACAAATTTCAACTTAATTTCATCCAATATATTATTTTAGAGTAATATATATATTATTATATATTATATTTTATAATTATATATATTATTATATATCAAATCTTAGAGTTAAATGTGTGATAAATTAATTAAACATATTTATTTAAACATATGTATATCAAGTATACCTATTGATATTTCTAAATTATACTTTATTATATGTTGCAGTGTTGCTGTTAAGGTATTAGTTTATTTATAATAAGGTATAATAGAATTTTTTTTATTATTAATCTTTGTACGCGTAAAGACACTTAGCCACTACATAAAAAATGACACCTACTCATGCGGCTATGTTCCACTGCAATTACTAGGACTAAATTTAGAATCATATATATAAATGAATTAAAAGGACTTCGCCACATGCTCTGGGTATGAATCAGTAAAAAGAGAACTTAAAAGTACGCACGCATTTAAATAGAACTTAGTTCCATACACTATAATTTTTAAATATAAATTTATCAATAACATACTAAATGAATAGTAAGGGAGAGGGTATTTATATGGTAGTGGGGGAGAACATATATAAATCACATTGATCATAAAAACAAAATACACTGTTTTTTCCTTATCCCTTCTACCTTTGGAAACGATAAGATTTTCAGCTCTTGGTAGTAAGGGAACATGTGATGTTTTTTTTTCATTATAGATTTGGCATGAAAAATTATCGTTGATATATAAGCTTTTAAGTTGAACGATTAGCCAATTTTTAATGAACTTGTAATAATTAACCTCAACGATAACTATGTGGCACCATGTCATATTATGCTTTCACTACCTTGTACTTGGGAAAATCTTATTAATCGTTCCTATTCGTTAACCTATTTGTTGACCATGTGTTTCACTTAAAAGAAATTTGTTCTTCTTTGCGTAAACTAAAATTTCAAAGATCTGTCTGCAATTATTATAGATATGGTTGGACTGAGAATTGTGCTCTCCAAAATCTTATAGTATTGAAGAGATGGATGAGAAACTCTTTTCATTTACTGTATATGTCATCAGACAATAAGAATACAATAATTCTTGATAGTACTTCTGATGATTATGAAGGATATTAAATATCAGAAAGCACTTTAGCCTACCTGTCAACACACTCGTCTTTTTGGGGCTACTAAAAATTCAAACAGTGAAATAAAATAAGCGATCTCAATAAAGATCATAGTATGAAAATTATTCCAACAATACAGAATCAGTAACAAAATTAAAAAGTTATACAAAATTAAAAATCACATGTACAATATCGATGTAAATATGTACATATATATATATATATATATATATATATATATCTTTTTTTTCAATCTATCGAAATAATGATATTTTGTATATGAAGTATATCGTATTTTTTAAGACAAGTGAATAAAAATATCGTAGCGTTTGATTAATTCCCTTATAATACGGTCGAAAATAATAATTTTTAAAAGAAATAATAATCCAGCTAAAGAATTAGATGTTGTCTTGCCTCAAGTCCATTATTAGGTAATATTTCATGCAATTTGTGAATTCTTTACAATAAACGGATTAGAACTTCTCATTGAACGTTTAGGAAGTCAGGAGGATTCGAATATTACTGGTAGTCGATTATTTCAACAGAATAATATATGCATCATATTTTGTAGGTAGATCTGAATAGTCAATATTTTTCATTAAAAAATACCACCATAGAAAAAAGTCAGGACTCGTTACATCTAGAGATTTAGGGTACCATTCGACAACTTGACTACCAATTCCTTCCCACTTTTCTAAAATTGTCGAACTAAATAGCTTCTGTAGGCCCATGCACTTACATTCGTTGCTTTGCAAATCAACTTCTTCTAATACAATTGGTAGTTCTTTTGATAGTAAATATAAATAACTGGCGACGTCAACGTTTTGTTATAAACAAGTATGGCCTAATTAAAAATCCATTCATAATTCTATACCATACACAAAGACTTTGGCAGTTTTTATGGTAATATCATTAATAGGCAATATTGGTAATACAATAAAGTATCGTAAAATGCATACTTTAAAAAGTTTAGGAAAGCACCTAATTCTCTAAAGCGTACGAGAAATTTAACTGTTACTAGTTCTTCTTTAAACTTTGAAAATATGCCACGGCTCGAACTGAGATCGATCTACCCGAAATAATTTGTTAACAACATAATCTCTTCTTTCGGATTTTAAAGGACAGTTGAGAATTGATAGTTTGTCGTTGACAGTTGACATTGGACATTTGACAGTCAAACAATGCAGTCAGCGTTAAATCAAAGATTACTATCAGTTCCTTAAAATTAATTCCTTTGGTATTCTTTGCCATACAATATCGTTGAAAGCTTTTTATAAGTTGATTCAGAGAGTTCTCTATGTTCAGGACATAAAGGTAATCTTTATGAACATCGTATAGCTCTTGAGTATACTCTAAGTCTAGAATGTTAAAAAGAACAGTATCGTGTACTCAAGCCATTAAAATTTGTCAAAGCCTAAAAAGTGTGCAGTTGCTTATCCATATAGATTATTGAAATCATAATATCTTAATATTTTATTTAGTTCGTTCTCCTTAAAATCTGCTTTTGTATATATATGTTATTCGCTTTAGAATATCAGTTATAGTATTGACTGATTACACCATGTATACCCTTTTGATAAATAATATATCAACATCAGTCAAAAACTCAAGTTTAATTTCTCTATAATTCAACATCGCATCTAATGTTATCCTTGGAATCATATAATCATGTGCGGGATGAAGGTCATATGATTCCACACACGTTTTACGGAAATGTTCAAACATGTCATCTAAGAGTATGACAGCTGTTTTCAAATATAAATCAGAGTACATCCCTAGATCTATAACATTAAAAGTATTCTATACACATTCTGTACATGCTTATAGTTGACATCGATGACGTTACTGTATATTAATTGATTACATAATGCTTTTATCATACATAGCTGCATCTATTGAAATCTATCAAGATAGCTTCTTTATTATTATGGAAATATATTTTTCTTTATCAATAATTCAATCAGTTCTAGAATGTATTAACATGTCATATACTTAAGAGTACCTATTGATGTTAAATAAGACGCTAGTTTGAGGAGATGCGGAGATTTGCATAAAGCGGAATGAATAATTGTAGTGAAGGTATGTGAATAATTGTATATAAGACTGTCCTTAATTTCTATTGTAAAAATATATTTTGCTTTTTATTTTCAGATGGTACTTGCATGATATCTTCACATTCAGGATATGTATCAATTTCTTTTATTATGAAATGTGAACCATATTCGGTAGTTCTGAAATACTATAGATGTAAAACTTATATTTCTATAATTTAAATTGCATGAATTATGAGCAGATTTCTTGAATTTACCAGTCAAATAATAATGACTAACTTTTATATCACCATATAGACAGAAAACAAATTAGTTTTAGGGCAAATCAGAGCAAGGCTTTTGATTTTTTTTATATTTTGCAAATCGAATGCCTATATGGAGGTTATCATTTATGTTAAGCTTGACGCTAAAATATTAATTAATAACAAAGTTATAAATAATTTTTTAAAAAATTGGATTTTTCTTTCAATTGTTATAAATCGAAAACTATTTATTGGATTTGGAAATTTTTTGTAAATACCAGGAAATTATTGTATTTTGAGAATATATATATGTCATAATAATATATTTGTTACTAAAAAAATTATAAATAGTTGAAATAAATTTTTACCATTTTTGTTAGAAAGGGCAACTTTTATTTGAAAAATTTTTGTTGCAATCGATTCCTTGGACAATTTTTTATAAGAATCCGTAATAAAACTATCATGATTTTTAATAGGGGCTACATAATGACCTTCCAAAAAAGCGTTACCTACGGCGCTCAGCTGGAATATCGGACTTATAGAAGCACCTTACTCACCCAAAATTTTTCCAGATAGTTCAGTTCTATAAATCAATAGATTTATTAACTAAACTTTCTTTATTTAAATAATAGTACATAGGACTAACATTTATCGCAATATTAATAACGAAAATAGGTTGCCATTAAGCAAATTAGTGCGAGCAATAATTATGTTAAGGAGTTAAAAAATGTTTACTTTTTTTATCGTTTTTTATAATAGTTTAGTTTGTTAAGTAGTATTTTAAAATTAGGTATACTTAAATTAGTTGTGCTTCGAAAATCATAAATACAGAATTTTTTCGCTCAGTCGGACTATTTAAAACTCAATGATCAAAGTGAACGAACCTCAACGAAGGTCACAGTGAAATTTCTTATTGTACGATCGATTTTGTAAAATTACTTCAATTCAGTTTTAAAAAAAATTATATAATCATGCTATTACCAGAATATTCAAATCCATTTAAAATGCGTAAACATGGACGTCGTCGAAAATCTTTACCTCATGTTCCCATAGAAATTCAGGGTATGTGGTTTCCTTTAGTGGAAGTAAACGATCTATTATGTACAACATATTTGAGATACTACTATATCAACGATTCAAAGGAAGTTTCTGACTACAATTACAAACGTTTAGAACATACAAATTAAGAAAATGGTAGTTGTGAAGATTCTATTAATCAGAACAATGAAATCAGTTTCAAATCAAGTACCAATCAAGATCAAGATAGCTACCACGAATAATGTAATGAAGAATTTTTGATCGACGAAAATGAACGTGAAAAATAGTATTGGGTCACTTAAATCCATTGTTTGATATTTTTTTTAAATCAGAGACATGAATTCAATAGTTAATGTTTAATAAAAAAAAATCGATTCATTATCAAGTAATTTAAAAAGTTTACTTGTAAAAAAATATAGCTGTATAGACAGTAATCAAGATAAATTTATACAAAAAATTTTATTTTATAAAGACCTGAAAACAGCCTACGAAAAAGCAACTACTAATTCAGAAAAGATACATATATTAACTGTGATCCTACTCTCAAAAGCTGTCTGTGAAGTAGAAAGAGAAATTAATTCTTCGTTTTATTTTGTACAAACAACTAAAATCTTCATGAACAAGAAGGAATATTATCGTATTCACTCTCAATTAGCAAAACATCTATAATATATCTATAGTATAATAAGTGAAAAGTATAATACGATACAAAAATAGCGTGAAAAGATAATAAATCGAAGAATTTAATGATTAAGTATGACGAAGAGTTACCGCAAACAGCAAAAGATATTTTAATTAAAATGACACGTAAAAGACTTGGTGAAGATTGTTTTTTAATAAATGCTTGAAATGTCCTGGATTGGCAAGTGTTTTAGATATGTTCGAGAATTATTTTTAAAAAATGCTATAGATTTCATTCAATGCAAATAATGGAAAACTGTAAGTGTGATCATGTAAAGCATACATACAATATTAAAGAATATCTTAACCACCTGGAAGTACGGTTTAAATATAAATTATTAGAACATGACTTTATTGCCAAAAGTCAAAATGATTATCTAAAAACTCGTCGGCATAATTTAAATGAATCTGAAATAATGGTCATAGAAGATTTCGCTCAAAATTATACGATTGTATATTAAGACCAGGTGCAAGAAAATCATTGGAATGACAAACAGGTAACTATTCATCCATTTGCAATGTGTATAAAAGAGAAGGAAAAAACTGAAAAAGATAGCTTCGTCGTAATTTCGAAAAATACGAAACATGACGTAAATGCGGTGATATTGTTTCGCCAAAAATTAATTAATTGTATAAAAAATAGATACAAAACATAATATAAGAATATAAGAATAAGTCAAAATTGTTAACTCTTGTTTCACAGTATGAGATATACGCAATTGTAGCTGAATGTCACTTTTTCGCAAGTTGTCATGGAAAAAGCGCATGTGATGAGCTTGGCGGAACAGTGATAAGATTAACCCGGAAGGCTAGTTTGCGAAATTCAGATGTAAGCATTTCTTCAGCTAAGGAATTATATCAATGAGCACAAAAAGCTATACCTGGTATAACATTTGCTTACTGTACCATCGCAGAACACAGAAATTGAACGAAATTTATCAAAATTATTAAAAACAGCATTACGTGTTGATGGTACATTAAGTTATCACGCATTTATTCCTCTAAATAAAAGCAGGAAGGAATTGAAGGTGACAAGACTCTCCTATTCTACAGATTATAAAATTAAAAAACCACAAAACAAATGTACTTGAATACTTCAGTTGATTTGTTATAAACTATAAAAATTTTCTTTATTTAAATATTATATTATATTTGTATAAATAATTGATGAAAACCTTCAATAAGATATAGTAAAAAAATCAATTTTTTTAATTGTTTATAACTTTTTAATTAATTAATATTTTAGGGTCAAACGTGGCATAAATGATTACCTCCATATAGGAATTCAATGTGCCAAATATAATCAAAACCGAAGACCTTGCTCCGATTTGTCCTACAACTAATTTGTTTTCTGTCCTATATAAGCTTTGATTACGGATTTAGTATATTTTAGCTGTAAGAAAATGAGTGTCATCAGAACATAAAAGATCCATTTCTACAGTTTTATCATATACGTTTTGTATTTTAGCTTTTCTTATATGATTTTTACATGGAATGATTATCATCCAAACTGTACTTTGTAATAAATCTGCACTTAATGCTTCACGCTCTTGGCATATGTGATCATATTCAACTGCTTATAAGATATATTCAAAGTCAGCTAAATTTACGACAAATGAAACTTTTGGTTGGCGCTTAAGAGGTTTGAATATGAAGATTTTATATTGACACATTTTTTATTGTGAATAAGCTGTATCATGAATTTTAAGCTATTCCTCATCTGTGAAATTTTGTAAGCAACATTCATCACAGAGATGCAATTTTTATAATTGCTGTCACAATTGATTTCTGATTAAGGTGGACAAATCAATACATAATGACTTTTTAAACTGAAATTTTTATTATTTTTATACCTTTGATGTTTTTTATTATTGTTATTTTCATCGAAATAAAAATGTTGAATCAAGAAAAGTTTATTAATTGATATACTGTTTAACTCTTCAAATCTACCGATACTTTTGAGTTAAAAAATTGTACCACTAAATTTAAATGCATTTTTATAATTCTCATGTACATATACTATATCTTCATAACCAGTACGATAAAAGGCGAATAGAACAGCCCATTAAACCCATTAACGATCAGAAGCCCTGATTTTTTTGTTGATTTTCGACGCGACTTTTTCCGTAGTTATAGGCTTTAGAAAAATTTTGTAAACACGTGCTTTCACATAAAATTTAAATCCCTTTCAGAACCTGAGCTCAAAATTGTGATTGACTGTATAATAAAAAAGTTATAGCCAATTAAATAAACAAAAAATCAAATTTGCGATTTTTTTTGGCAATGTTATCGTGAAGGAATCATAATATAAATATGATTAAGAGTGATCATAATTATTAAAATATCTCAGGGAATTTTGGTGGAACTATTGAACCATTTATTCCAACGAAATAGCGGTCAAATCGAAAAAAGATCATAAAGAACATAACTCATTTTTATTTCAAAGATAATTCTCGTTCTTACGGGACAATAAGAACAAAGTTTGCGTTTCGTTTGCTTGGACATATTGTGTTCCTCTCTTTTTCGTTGCCCTTATGTCATGTAATTTTTAGCTATAGAGAGTACAAAATCATTTGTTCCAACTCTTTTTCCCTCATCACTGACAGTATTGAATATTACAGTAGCTGTTCTTTATTCTGTCTGAAAAATATTACACAGTTCTGTGATCATGACAAAACATTTTTTTCTCGAAAACTATTGAGTTTAAAGAAAAAGTTTATAGAACAGAAATGTCTTAGAATTGTTCATGGAACCCCCTCAAATTTTCAGAATTTTCGGAGATAATTTTGGATAATTGTATTTTCCGTTTTCCAAAAACTCAAAAGTTTTCTAAAAAATTCTGAAAAAATGTGAGGGTATTTTATGATCAATTTTAAGACATTTTTGTTCCATAAATTTTTTCTCCAAATTCAATAGTTTCCAAGAAAAAAAAAATGAGTTAATTTTTTATTATCTTTTTTCGATTTGGACGCTATTTCGTTGGAAGAAGTGGTTCAAACGTTCCACCAAAATTCCCTGAGATACTTTAATAATTGTGATCACACTTAATCATATTTATATTATGATTCCTTCACGGTAACATTGCTAAAAAAATCGCAAATTTGATTTTTTGTTTAAATGTTCACGTTTTTTTTTATTTAATTGCCTATAATTTTTTTATTATGCAGTCAATAACAATTTTGAGCTCAGATTCTGAAAGGGAATTAAATTTTATGTGAAAATACGTGTTTACAAAATTTTTCTAAGGCCTATAACTACGGAAAAAATCGCGTCGAAAATCAACAAAAAAATCAGACCTGTAGGTCGTTAATGAATTAAAGCATCGATGCTGTATATTTTGATAACGGAATATAGGAATTGGGATTACAACAATTATGTGTATTATGTTTTTTCAATCGAATTTTTCAATATTCTTTAAAATATGATCTCTTTAGTGTCATTTGGAAACCATAAATCTAGGTCAGTTGTAACATAAATGCACATATTTTTGGTATTGAAATAATTCATTTGAATATCCTTCGCATCATTTCTTTTTTTCAGAATAAATGAGATGATATTTCAGTATCTTTCTTCAAAGCGTTATACATTAATGTTGTATGAATTTTATAAGTAAAAAATTGTAAGATTTCACCAACTTTTAAAAGACTATTAAATTTAATCCCAAGAAAATTAAATGAAAAATATATGTTTGATATCTCTACGAAGGTTTTCTACTTAAATAAAGATTTTTCTGTACATATTTTGCTAATGTGTTGATGCTGCATTAGTTGGCATCTTCCATCTAATAAAATCATCCATAAATATTTTAAGAATATTTTCAAAATATTCAATAGATATTCATAGAATACAAAATAATAATAGTATAAGAATAGTATATAGCATAATATGTTGTCTTCAATATATTTTAGAGATTAACTCTGAGCTGACGTTCTTCCTGAAGATTACGCAATTTACTAAGGCACGATGAACTGTAATTTACTTCAAAGCACCTTCATGTTGTTTTTCTTTTAAATATCAACGTATAAATAGATGAATAGAAAGATATTAACATAATCATTATTTTATACATATTAAAATAATAGCTAAAATATTTAATAATCATTTATCATTATTTCCAACATATCCCATATACAATCCTTTTTTGAATAGAACAAAAATTGTTAATAATTATTTATTTTTGTATTGATAGGCAATGCTTAGCATCGTCGCAAATATTATTCAAATTCGCAAAATGACTTCTATCTATCACCATCTATCTCTTATATGCATCTTTATCGTATTTCACCATCGATTATATGTCCATGATTTATTTCGATAGCATTGCTATTTAGTGTAAAAAGACAAAAATAACAAAATTAACTTATAATGAATCCTGATTTTTACTTAGGTTATTAATAATTTTAACTTTCTACATGATATCAATAAGTGATATATTTAATTTTTTATAATTATCCTAAAAAATTAAACATAGCGTTTAGTAGCCTGAATAATATAAATGGGTTTGTACCATAAAAGACGTTTTGCAATATTTATGAAAAAACATTTTCACAATGTGAAATATGTTCGTATATTTTTCAATTTTTTAAACTGAACACACGTTTTGGAATGTTGTTGAAAACGTTATAGAAGCGTTTTCCCGTTTCAATCATATGAAAGTTATGTAAAAAAACATCTTTTGGCGTAAAAGATAACAGTTCGGTGTTATTAGGGAAAAGTTCTGAAATGCATATATTCAATTTTATTTCATTTATTTTGCCTATGAAATTTATCAATTAGTAACGTAAATTAATTAAAAGATGATAAGATATGATAAACGAAATGAATTATATATAGATTCTTAAGAAAAATAATACCATTAATATGAAAATACAAAGGAAAGATAAAGATTTCATACATTATTTAGGTATTTTAATAATTGTTAGATTACGTTTATATTTATTTCGAATTTTCAATATTTGAGAGATTGCTGTATGTAGAGTGAGATTGAATACATGTTTAAGTAACTAGTTGTTGTTTAAAAGATAATATCGATATCAAATAGGTTTTTTTTTAATCGGAAAACCACTGACTATAGGAGTGCTTAGTAATGTATTTTGAACTTATTTTACCAAAGTGATATTACTAAGTATACACTATTTTAAATTCCTTATTTATTTTGGTATTGCAATAAATCAATTTTGATACAATTGTAACTTTAATTAAATATTAACATTTTTCAAAATTTGCAAGTTATTATATACTACTGTAACGTAAACCAATATATAAATGTGAAAATTATAAATTAAATATTTATATAATTATAATGTGGTTGAGTAGGCTTGAGAGATAGAATACATAAAATATATGAAACGTAATTGTAAAAATGAATTTTGAAATTCTATTAGCAAATAAATCATACTATATTTAATAACGAATTCTACATACTACTACAAAATTTAATAACTTGTTAGTAATTGTTCCTGTACATTTCTCTTAGTACATAGCGTTATAATTTTATACAGCTAGGATAAAACTTAATCCCATTTTTAGAAAATATCTCTACCTTTGAATATATTTAATTGTAAATTATGGTAAAAAATAATAAATAAAAGTGTATCGTGTATAGAAAGTACGGAGGCTTGCATGCGTACCGACTAGAGACACATCTTGATAGAACTTTCGAAGTTGTTATGAAGTCATCTTTCTAGATTACAGATGGTTATCTCGATGTGTTACCATTCTCAATCATTCATAAGTAGCAGCTGTTATTAAATTAAGTGAATTATATCGTTTACTTGTTTACATGCTATTAGTATATGATTTTATTTCTGTTAATATTCTAAAAACTAATTTTTTGGTCAATATTTGCAAGCATACATAATGTCTAAATCTTTATCTCTTAATTTCTTGTTATTAGATATGGAACGCCATGCTTTGCTGTAGTTATAAAATTATACACGAGTTTCAATGTGTTTACATATAAGAGTAGCTTCTACATTACACATATCATATGTTGGTGCGTGAGAATAAATAAGTTTTCAATATCAAAATAAAAGCGATTCTTAAATAAAAATTATGGGGAAAACTAAGAATCAACTGGGTATGTAATCTTTACTACATTCTAATTTTAACATTATTGTTATTTTAGAGCCGATTTTATATACGTAATATTGGTCAAATATTGTATTTTAAATGCTAGTCAAATAATAAAGAAGTATAGACATGAAAAATTAACTTTCAATTCATTGACCATCAATAGCCCAAAGTGAACTAATATTGGTTATTTTGATGTATGATATTATACTGTTCAACAAGTGTTTATTACAAAAATTAAAATGTATTTTGTAATTTATGTATAAAAATAAAAAATTAATATTTCCCCTATCAATTCGTAGAATAATAAGAGCAAGCTTTCTTTTGCGAATAAAAATTCTTTGCCTAAAATGATCATAGAAGTATGCTTATAAAGATATATATATGTATGTGTATGTGTGTGACGTGTATTTACATATTGGAAGTGGTAGTAAAAAGCCCTACCAGCTTGTGTATGTGTTGTGTATACATGTAATTTATACATGTGTATATATAAAGTTGTTCATAATTTCAGCTCTACATGATACAATTTTTCCTATGAGAACTTATTCTATTTGCGATTATCAAATTAAGAATGGGGTAATTAATTTATAGAATTCTAATACGAAAGCATACTCTACAAAAACTTTAGATAAAGTGAAAAGTTGAGTCATTGTTTTGTTAATAGTTTAATTCATGTCTCCTAACCAATTACAAAATTATATTTATAAATATTTTAAAATTTATTTTATCGAAGAATCCCATTTTTCACTTTCCTCAAAATTCTATTATCAATGATAAAGATTTGATAATAGAGAAATTGACAATTAGAATAATTGTCTTTGACAAAGCTTTATCTCTGGCATCTAACGACAGATTTATTACGTTTTTAAAACTACTATTTATAATTATAATTGTTCTTCATAATTAATTATTATTTTATTAATAATTATAAAAACCTTCATTCCAGCTGGGCACGTTGTCAAAATTATGTTTTCAATCAAATGAGCATAATACTATTTAATACTGATATATTTTCTATGAAATTAAGTATATCGTATATCTTTCATTCGCAAATAATTAATTATCGAATCTTCAAAATGAATAAATATCGTCTTAGAATATGACACAACAGCCATCCTGAAAATTATGTGATGTGAATTTGGCAATAATATATCATTCATTATTAGTAAATGTAAAAGTTTCAACTGCGATATGTCTTTGTAATTATTATGATTAAATTATAATAATTTTAAATTATATAATACAAACATTTGAAATAACACAGAAAAGACAGAAATGAGTTTGTACTATCCTAATTTATGTCCTAGAATTTGAAAATCGTAAATAGCTTTTGCGATCATGACTTTATTTTTTCGAATCTACTTATTCATAATTTAGATAGAAATAAAATCATATAAAATAATTATTGGCTTTGATAGACATATAGAAATTAACAAAACAAACTAAATAAACTTCAATTTATTAATTAATATATTATAATAAATATGTTGCAATCCTTGGGTAAATTTGATGATTGTGTTATTTAAATTTATGTCGTAATTTTATATTTGATATTGTTGATGGATATATAAGACCAGCAAGAATGAAAATTATTTAGTAATATAAAATGAAAATAATAAATAATTTTCGGGTACTTCGAGCACAAGTTCTAATGTAAGATATAAATTCTTTCATTAGTTTACATAAATAAACAATTATCTAATTTAATTATTTATGTTTCGTAAAACGGGTCGATATTTAGGTTTATACATTCTTTAAAGTGATATTGATCTTTAATTTGCATACTTCTTATTTAAAATTAGGTAATTTTAATAAACGAATTACAAATATTCGCGAAGTACTTTATTTATTTTGATAACAACATAATACCCATTTATTTAATGTATATATATGTATCTCTTTTAGAATGGTTTTTCAATATTTTGAATTGTATTATCCATGGCATGCGAGGATAAAACAAAAAAATTATTTACAAAACTTTGTTTGGAAAATTTGTTCAAATAATATTAATGTATTATGACGAAATGTAGAGCATAGCTTATTCAAAGTGTATTTTTTAATCACTTAATTTGATTTAAATCAGCAATGATATATATATATATATATATATATATATATATATATATATATTATATATATATACGTTATTGCAAAGCGAGTAAGTTTAGTTACAGTAACCATTATTATAAAGATTAATAACAAAGTAATAAAGATTCCATTTCATATTGCGCTACTTCCGATGTATATCTTCTATTACTTAAATGTAATCATCAAAAAGATTTTTTATCTTACATCTTGACATGAATGCCAATATGAAAATAAATAATTTTAATATTACTTATTATCTTTTATTATAATAGTTGTAACCAAGGGGGTGGATTTTTGTCGTCTGTTCTCAGCCAGCAGACTTTATTGTGGAAACGTTATCACAATTGTCATTTCATAATTTCTAACTTCTCGATGAATTGGGATAATCTTTTTTAGCGATATTGGCGCAATCAGTAAATGTTCGAGTTCATTGTAACCGAATTATTATTTCAGCGTTATTTCGATAGATTGGCGATAAATTATTCCAACGATGGCGTTGGGTCTAGCACAGTGGGAATTGAGCAATGGTCACGTACGGTGTTGCAACATTGTCTTAACGACCAGTCGATTTTTACTTCATAAACGCTTACGTTGTCGCAACATTTCTACAACGAGTAATTCATTAACCACCGAAATATTGTCCCATCATAACCGATATATTATTTAAACTAATTATCAAAAAAGTAATAATTTTTGAAAAAAAATATGACAGAATTGTTACACTTGAATTTGTATATGTAAAATGACTATAAAATATTGATCCTCTGTAACACAATTTAATTTTTAGGTAGGCTCGTTTGCGTATTCATCCCTGTGATTTTTGCAATTCGTATAGAACATTTCTCACAATTGAGTTTTTGTCGCATACGACTAGACTACAGTTTGTATACCTACCTTGTTTTATTTTGTGTTCATACAATGAACAATCACTTGACTTTTTTCGCCTGACATAACGTGTACTTGAAAAATTATGAAGATAATATTCGAAAATCGCAATTCAAATCTATAAGTTTTGTAACAATCAAATCCGGTTTTGTAATACGGTTTTCAAACTGTTTCAATAAAAATGAAATTTGTTCAACTCATTCATTCAACCATCAGGTTGTTTTAGTCAGGTCAACAGTTGGTATAACAGTTTCAAAAATTGAATGTTTTCTAGTTATTTTATATAGACAAACTGAAATCTGACAAAAAAATGATACAGACATGCCATATTTTTTCCGATAGAATCGATTGCCACAATCAGTTTTTAAAAATTATCAATTTTTTGATAATTTGTTTAAATAATTTTTTATAAACAATTGAAAATGGCAAAAGAAAAAAAACGAGTATTTGTTTTTTTTTGCCTATCATTGGTATAATTAATTTAGCGCTATCTTACCCAGGTTTGGCATGGATGTTAATGGGTTAATTTAAATAAATGAAACAAAAAACTAGTACACTGTCGTTTTTCGGGTATTTTAGTACATTTAAAGTTTACATTCTAACACTTTAGTCCTTCGCTTCCAAATAAATTTGCAAAAATTCTCCAATTTATTCTTAAATCTATCTCTTTTTGCGAAAATTTTATTGTAAACTGTATATTTAATTTTACCGAATGTTACTGTAACATCCAGCAGATATTACATGGTTAATGTATTAAATAGTATCTTTTTGGTCGTGAAGTTTTATTTCTAATAATCGGAAAATTAATCAATTTACTTAAGTTATTCTATACAGGATAGATTGCGGAGAAAAGGAAGTTATATTGTTATACATTAAGGATGATAAGGCGATTCTCTCATATAGCTCTATAAGAAGGCGCACATCAGATGTCTTATCTAGAATTGGTATTAAAAGGAATATTTAAAAGTAGACAGTACTCGGTTTATCAAGTACATAGTCAACGTTCGATGGATTTACTATGTATATTTTCCACAATCGATAGAAGAAAATAGAATAAAAGAATGGAGTGTGGAGTAAAATTGCTTTAATTGCATTTACTTGTTCTTAGGCGATCTCTCTCTCTCTCTCTCTCTCTCTCTCTCTCTCTCTCCGTTATTTAAACTCTTACTTAGTGAAGACTTGATTTTTACTTAAATCTATTTGAATAATTTTCTTGCGTTGATAAGACTTGAGATTTGGAGTAAGGAGCTGGTTATGCGTAGTTATTGGTCTGGGACCGGTTGTTGCTAATAACGCTGAACTAGATTACGTAGGAAACTTTTTGGCGATGAACGTTGATGATACTGCAGGTTGATGAGGTTGAGTTGAGGTACTGGGCCTTTGCTGTGTCGATGTAGGTTGAGCGACGCAATGCTGAGTATACGTGTTAATTGTTGTATTATTTTGATCAGACCTCAGCGTAGGTCATGTGTGTAATTTTCAAGTGCTCTATCATTATCCATGACTCTCTGCCATTCATTTCTAGCTTGAAGTTTCTATCGTCTTTATGCTCTAGAACCTTGAACGGGCCTGTGTACGGTTGCTCCAAGCTGTGTTTGCTGCCGTCGTCACAACGAAAGAAAACGTGAGAGCAAGTGTACATATCTTTGAAACAAAAGGTTTTTTGTTTGCAATTATGGGCTTCTGGAGCTGGTTTGAGGGTGCGCATGTGAATTCTGTAATCTTTTAAAAAGATGTACAGATCCGTATGAGGGTCTTCTTGGAGGAAGAATTTACCTGGAATCCTCAGAGCCATGCCGTACAGGTATTCAGGAGTTGAAACTTTTAGATCCTCTTTATAACAGGTACGAAGGCCAAGCAAGACTACTGGGACATCTTTGATCCATTGTTTATCTTCATGACACATGATTGTTGCTTTGAGAGAACGGTGTCAACGCTCGAGTAGGCCATTGGCTAGAGGATGATACGGTGTTGTGTGGATGCATTTTCCTCCGACTAGTTGAACGAGAGCTGTAAAGAGTGCTGACTCAAACTAAGATCCTTGATCAGTTGTGATGATTTTGGGAGTGCCGAATCTTGCTATCCAATGTGTGAAGAAAACTTTTACTATAGTTTCAGCAGTGATGTCATATGTGGATATAGCTTCTGGCCAATGTGATAAGCGATCTACCATTGTGACGCAGTATCTGAATCCATTGACTTCAGGCGTCGGTCCCACTATATCGATGTGGGCAAGATCAAAATGAGCATCTGGATATGTGAATGTTGCTGGAAGTTGACACACGTGACGACTTACTTTAGATCGTTGACATTGTATGCACTCCTTAGCCATGCGTTGCAAGTCCTTGTGCATGAGAGGCCAGGCGTAGCATTGCGAGACGATGCGTCCGAAAATTCTGCCGCTTGGTTTGGAAGGTCCATGAAAAGCTTGAAACACCTGTTTGCGGAACTGTTGAGGTACAAAGGGACGTATGTCGGTTGACGATACGTCGTAGTGAATGGCTTGATGATCCGATTCAAAGGTCAGCTTCTGTAAATTGAGTGGCATTGAGTTGGAGTGTAGCAATTGTTTGAGTTCTTCGTCCGACTCCTGGACTTTGGTAAGCTCCGTGAAATCGAACGTAATGGAAAAGTGTAGTGCGTATATCCTGGAGAGAGCATCGGCTGTGCAATTCTCAGAACCGGCAATGTGTTCTATGGACGACATGAATTGGCTAACGTAAAAGAGCTAGCGTTGTATCCGAGGTGAAGCTTTCTCGGCTTTCTGTCAAAAGGCATAAATCAGTAGTTTGTGATCCGTACGGATACTTACAACTGGTGAACCTTTGATCCATGGTTTGAAGAATTTCACAGCGTTGTAGATGACCGTCAGATCCTGGCCATAGGCATTATAGTTTTTCTCAGCTTGTGTGAACTTCTTAGAATAAAAACCTAGGGGCTCCCATAGACCGTTGTCCAGTTGTTCAAAAATCGCACGTGATACGGAGACTAGCGCTTGGAACTGGATGAGCTAGTAGAGTTGCCTTGGTGATGTTGCCCTTGCACTGTTTGAAAGCTTCTGTAGTTTCATCAGTCCAAACCACAGGAGTCTTGTCCTTCTTTTTACATTTGGTAATGAGGCCGTTAAGTAGTGCCTGAGTGTGTGCAGCATTTTTGACGAAGCGACAGTAAAAGTTGATGGAGTCTAATAATCTGCGTAGTTCGATGCTTATAATGAGTTTCTTGAAGTCCAGCAGGCTTTGTACTCAACCAGGCAGTGAAGCTATTCCTTCAGCTGAAATCCTACAACCCAGAAAGTCTAATGCAATCTTGCCAAATTCGCATTTGTCAACGTTGACCCTGAGTCCGTAAACAAAGTTCTTCTGTCTGTAAACGTTTACGGAACGAAGTTCTTGTAAACGAAGTCCAGTCTCTCGAGAACCATGTTGATGAAGCGTTGGAAAGTTCGAGCTGCGTTCCTAAGTCCAAACATCATGTATAAAAATTCGAATAAGCCAAACTGTGTGATGGTTGCTGTTTTCTCAATATCTTCGCCTGCTACTAGAATTTTGTTGTAGGCTCGTATCAGGTTAATTTTAGAAAATATAGTTTTACCGTAAAGTAACGAGGAAAAATGTCAAACATGTACAATTGGGAAAGAATCTAGAATCGTTTGTTCATTCAAACCTCTGTAGTTACCACAAGGATGCCAATCCGTTAAATTCTTGCATGCAAGGTGAAGAGGACTAGCGTATGAACTGCTGAACGGACGATAGATACCTTGGTCCACCATAATCTGGAACAGCTTCTGAGCAGCTTGCAGCTTCAATGGAGGTAGCCGTCTCGGACGCGCTGTGCATGGAGGTTCCTTCGTGCAAATGTAGTGTACGATAAATGTTTTCTTTAAAGGTGACAAGTGTGATCCTACCATCAAGCCTGGTAACTCGTTGAGCAGCTGCGTATAAACATCTTCATTTGGTATGTGAATAACGACGTCAAAAAGGGAAACGGAGTTAATGAATCCTTTGATCGTCAGTTTCGTTGTCAAGTCAATGACGCAGCGACCATAGATGTTAGCTACTAGTTTGTACTCGTCGAGGAGATCCACACCGATTATGGCGTATGGTATGTCAGCTATGTAAAAATCCAGTTGATGGAACGTCGAAGGCTTAAATCCATAATTAGGGTTTTTTCACCGTAGGTGTTGATACATGAGCCGTTGGCTGTAAAAAGTCGAGTAGAGTTGTTTACGAAGCTCTTCAACAATCTTTTCAAACTTATTTCGATCTGACGCACCTGTTCCAGTATTATTGGAGGACACTGCCGTGATGACTTGGGCACTGGTATCATGTCATATTTTCGACAGCGTCTCGGCAAGCCTATCTTAAGTTTGGTTGTCTGCATCGCCGATGATAGCGAGCGCCTATTGTGTCTCTCCGGACAATTTCTGTCTCCACAGAGAACGAACAAATCCAAGATCTGATGCACTTCCTGTTAATGCTACCATCTCCGCTAGGATATCAGATGATTTCTTCGAACCACGTGTCATTCCTGAAACTAGTTCGCGATAGCGTTGATCTTGCCTTTTTGCGAATTTTTTAATGAGTTCAGCCTTTAGTTTTTCATATTTACCTTGCTCCGGCGCGTTTTTGATGACTTTTCTGGTTTTACTCAGTGTGTTATGATCGAGCTTGCTGACGAGATGGTAGTACTTAATGTTATCGGTAGTGATTCTCTTCGTAATGAACAGTGCTTTAAAACTTTGAAACCAAAATTCCGAGTCTGAGGGCCAGAACGACGGGATACTGAGATTCTCGTTAGTAACGACGTTTACATTCAGTACAAGTTGAACATTCAATTGCGTTCTATCTGTCGTTATTACATTGTATTATTTCGGAGTACTTGTAGCGCCGTTGGTAAGTAAACTTTGGTTGAGCATGATGATGTCACATTTTCTATTTAAAAAGTGTGTTATGTACTCACACGCCATAATCGCCGTACGGATAAAAAAACCGTGCGCGTGTTGGTTCCTTTGTTCTGTACAGTGCGTTGTGCGAAAGCTGACGCAACAATGTTAGTGCCGCTGCGTTTCGCGAACTCGCCGAATTTCACTCTGACACTGCAAACGCGAATCACGTCTTCTGAATCACATCGGGGTTGCCAATGTGGGGTATAGTTACTAGGGTGATTAGGTATAATGATCGACTACGCCACAAATCCAGTATCAGTTGAAAGTATATTTGTACCAAGACTTGAAGGCGAGAGAGACACAGAGCGAGTCAATTTTCGCCCGATTACCACTACGTGACTCTACAGAAGATATGCAGGTGGCTGAGTATATGTGTATCGCTTGCGCGCCAAATGTGCGCAGTCACCATATTTTATGCGGTTTTATAAAATTGTTAATCAAAGTGAACTAATTAATTAGTTAGTCCGATAGTTGTAATAAATGAGTTAGATATATATATGCTTAATTGTTTACATTTGGCGACTTAAAGTTACAGGTTTAAACAACATTGATGTCGCAATGGATTTTAATATTGTTTAGGTGTGATCGTTTATTCTATGTTTGTAAATTTTATAAAACAAATTGTGACAATTATAAATCAGGAATTAGTTTACACATGGTGTCAATTAAATAATAAACTCGACAGCTTTAACAACCGATATTGTTATTTGAATTATTGTATACATATACAGATGACTTGCGGACATCTTACATTAATATGTGTTACGTGATCTTACTCCGATCTTACGGAGTAAGATCACGTAACACATATTAATTTTAACATGATTTTCGTTTTTTATACTTTGGACACTGGTTTTTATATCTACTGTTTCAGAAATTTTATTCGTTTTGAAACAAAAAATATATTCTTATTTTCTAGTAGAATTATAGATTATAAATAACATTGGCTCCATTGATTTGTTGGCTTCATTTTTTATCCAACGCCTTTTGTAGATCTTAAAGTGTCTTCTTCACTTGAATTTACTCCTAACCTCTTCACCTAACACACATATATTTTCAAATTATTATTGACTTAATGAGATTCAAGTAATTAAACATTTGATATATGCGATAACTATTTCCAACAACACTAATAAAAAAATGCTATAAATAAAAAATCTTAATACGTTAGTTATTAAAATATTAGTTGTATGTAGTGCTTGGTTACACAATTTAATATTTAAAATTGTGGAGAAAGAAAATGTATATATATACTTAGTTGTTTCTCCATAACTCCAGCCATAATCTGATTTAATCTAAATTGGATAGATTAAATTAAATATGTATATATACGTGGTGTGACGTCGGTAGACAATCACTATGTTTGATTTATGCTTTTTAGCCTAAGACTTTCGTCTTATTGACTGGGACGCATAAACGTCTTTTGTGGAAACTTCGTTGACGCGATTATTTTATTCCTTAGTGAATTTTTATGTTGCACTGACCCATTGATAGCGCAACATTCACTCTACTTTTCCAACACTTGTGGGAAAGCGGCTAAATATTTTTAAAACTAACTGAAACTGACACACAAAGGCAGACTTTGTAGCCTGGAACTAGGAATTGGGTTGCGGTAAGATCACGAGCCAAGAGGAACATTATTTTTAGTTAATATTTATTGTTTGAACTTACTCATTTACAACTCTGAAATACTACATTTACATTTACAAGGGAGTTAGACTCGCTCGCTTCCTGACTTCGAAGTGGCTTGTGGCAGATACTACTTGCGTAGGTAGTACTACTGACTCCAAGACCAATTTGTAGCCTTTATATACACCCCTATACAGTACACATACTTTGATTTTGAAAGACACTACGGGAGGCTTATTATAATCAGAGTGCGTTCTAACCGGGGTCATTGTATTACATGTGTCTAACCGAGATTTTTAATCTCAACACATTAAACAGGTGTTCTACATTGTTCTTATCATCAAGGTTTCAATAGATTTTTTTTCTTTTATTCTTTTATTATATACTATGTCTCTTCTGTCGTCACCCTCCCACGCTTAAACGATTACTAGACGAGTGTAACGAAGAAGAATGATCGCAACTAAGGGTAGGTTGTAGTACAAAGAGGCAGGGTATTATTTGTTTACTAATTCGGTAAAAATCTAAAGGACTGGTTCTGGGATAATGTCTCGAGTGGTAGTGCAGGCTGGTGTTGTTCCGATTTCTTATTTGGCTTTGAGTGTATTATTACTTGTTCTAGTTGTTCCTTAGGTTTATTTATGAATTTGTCGGCTTCTTCTGACAGGGGAGTTATTTCTTTTTGTCCTAGATGTAGCAGAAAGGCTGTTAAACTATTCCATATAGTAGCGATTAGGTGGCAAGACCATCAATAGATGCTGTATAGGGTACTCCATTGATAAAAACTTCTTGATCCCTTGAACGATGAGCAATATGGCGATTACTCCGGCACTGAATGTACCGAAGGTCATGAACTTCTCCCACATTCTGTCCCACGTGTTGTTTACAAGTCGTTCCAGCATGTTGTCGTTTAACAAACGACCTATAGTGCCGTCATTATCGTGGATGGATTTTCCATGAATTTCACGGATGAAATCGTTAACTATTGCGGTCTGTTCTATTGGGAACATGATTCTATTTAAGAGATCCTGTAAATCATTTTCAGAATAAATTCCGCTAGTAGCCAGAGTCGGTATATCCTGATACTTCTAGGTCAATTCGGAAAATGGTCGTAAGCTTACGACCTAGTAGGAGCTTTGGCTTCCACGGCTCGGGCCAAGAATTTGTACCAATTTTCGTGAAAGTAGAAGTAGGTGGGTAAAAGTCCATTGTAATCTACTATAGTTCCATGATTCTTTAGAATATGGGTTTTTGGGATCAAGAATTCGGTCTGGTTGTTGTGTACGACCTTCAACTCTGGATAGCAAATATTGTCTGGGGTCACGGTAACGTCTACTGTTATGTATTTTATTATATGCACTACCTCTCCAGCAGTTAACGCCATATAACCAGGTCCTTTCATTAGATTATACGCGAATTGATCTGGGGATTGTGCGGCTATAGCGAGGGCATTTTTTTAAATTTCCCGTTCTTGCCTGCATCTTTGTACTACCACATCCCTGTACAGACTACTTATTTCGATTCTAATAAAGCGCTCACCGAATACGAACTTAGAGTTAGTGTATGCGAACATATCAAAATTATTTAATGACATTTTCTTGTTTCTTTGTGCGAAAGGGTTGTTTTCTTTTACCTCATTTATAAAAAGCTTCGGATGTTCGGTACCTACAATCTCATACCCGCATACATGCTGTTTAGTTTGGGCGATTAGGGCAAAAGTTACTTAGGGCAAAAGTACGTTGTATCTTCCTATTTGACAGAAATCAGTTGGTGTTCGTTGCCAAAAGGTATATCATCCTTCTGATCTGGCTTGTACTACAACATTTTACCAACTGCCATATGCGTCTGAATATGAGGCTGTCGTGCAAGCTCCATTGTTTTCCAACGTACCCGCTAAAACGACTGGTCTGATTATAATTTGATTTACCCTAATGTCCCAAAATACATGATTATTATAAAAAAAAAGAAAGTGTACCGCTGGCATATAACTCGTCACATTGTTGACAACTTATATCGACTAAATATTCGCCTGCTCCGTCCCTAACTACGGAAGTATGTGAGTACATCCCACAGTAATAGATATTCCGCTCTACCTGTACTTTACATTGGAGTACGTGGATGTCCTCATAATTGTTGAGTTGTAGTAACTGGATATGTTCGCGAGTTATATTTACTTTATGTGTTGGTCATAATATCTTTTTGACTTTTCCTTAGATTTTACTAGGTTTTTATAGGCTATTTTCTGGATTCCATTCAGTCGAGTTACAAGGTAAACAATGTAGCCTTTGTAGGTGGAGACATGTCGTTTTCTCGTAACGGATTGCTTGATGGCAGTCTAGCTAGTCGACCGAATACTACTTCATAGGGTGTGTGCTTGGTACTTTCCTGCACGCATGTGTTGTAATTCAGGGTAGCTATATCAAGCTAGTCGTTCCAATTATTATCACTTTCTGTGTATTGTTTTAAAAACTCTACGAGTGCGTGATGATAATGTTCAAGGGATCCGTTAGATTGTGGTCTGAAGACTGTGGTCTTTTATTTCTTGATTTTGAACCGTTTAGCTTTTCAAGAAATTTCTTCCCTGATCTGATGCCCTATGTTTTAGGGCATCCAAAGATACAAATGAATCTTTTAATGAACGTGTCAGCTATGGTAGTAGATAACGTGTCGGCCAAAGGTATCGCTAGACAAAATTTACTTAGGTGATCTTGTAAGGTCAAGATATACTCATTTATTTTTGAAGTTTTCTTCAAAGGGCCCACTATGTTCATGACGATTTTATCAAAAACAGCTGCGCTGGTATCAGTGATTACCATAGGCTGTTTTGTTTACAGACGGATAAATTTCTTAAGTTGTTGAATTCTCCGATGAACATCGTCTTTCAAGTTCTCCCAGTAATAATCTTGTCTTATTCTATGAAAAGTTTTTGAAACACCTCGATGCCCACCTATTGGAGATTTATGTAATTCGTAAAATACTTCGTCACGTTTTTTATTTGGAACATACTTGACGGTATTCATGCAAATTATAATTTTTATCCCTGTTTTATCAAAGACATCATGAATAAGGTCAATTATTTCTGACCATTCTAGATGTTCGATGTGATTACATTTGGCTAGACAGACTTCGCTTTGTTTTAAATTAATCAGTAGATTTTTTAAGACTGACAGTGTATACCTGATGTTTTCCTTTACACGATTTAAAGATATTGGTTCTTCACCTCGAATACACAGCCCAAACTGATAATAATTTTTATTCCTTTTGTTTTTTGTTACCTCATTTACTTATAATTTGTGTCTATTTATTTTATTATATTGTATTAACTTCCGAGCTCCTTCATCCCAGACTTTTCCATTTCTAGTGACGAAATATGCGTCTAGTGACGAAATATGCGAAATATAATTAATCTTCACAATATTATTGTAAGGTCGGTGTAGGCTTTTGTGATAGTTTAAAAGTTCTTCGATATCACTTTTTACTGATTCCTCGTCTGAATGTTCATCGCTTTTATCTCTTGGTGTTAGGATTTTTGCGGAGGGAAGTGATTTTATTCGTGCTTCGTTTTCGACTTCATTTTCATCAAAGTCGCTTTCCTCATAGTCAATTGGTTTTTTGTTTCTGAGAAGGTATCGAGTAGCTGGTTTAATTAGTTCATTAGAAATAACTGAAGGTCTTTTTCGATTTTATTTTTAGGGTTTACCTTTTGGGGTTGACTACGTGGTCGTTTTTCGGACTCCTTGTTGCCTTCGGGAGGAGGTCGGATATCTAAAAGTTGCTGTTGTCTTCTAGTTAATACGTTGATTTCTGCTCTCTCACGAGTAGGGTTGTGGTTTTGAAACCTTCGATTCAAATAATCGTTTATGTTTTTTATTCGCTTCTGGAAGGGTGCTACCAAATGCTTTATCCTTATGACTTTAGAACCAAAATTAAGCAAAGCTTGACTTTTACTGAGGAAATTAGTGCCTATTACGCCCTCCTGTGCTATCGGAAAGTCGTCTGAAACTATAATAAACTCGATTGGTGTTGTAAAAAGTTCCATTCGAGTAATCCCCAAAGTTTTATACGATTGACCACTAATATCTTGAATAATTACTGGATTCAATGTTTATTCAAAATCTTCGTCTGACACAAATCGTCGTTTAATTATGTTTGCTTCGGAGATAGTGCTTATAGCGAACTGAGTGTATCCATCGTAGATGGACATCGTAGAACTATATATGTCTAATAAGAGCACATCTTTGTTTATACTATTTAACTCTATATTCCTCATTCTTAAGGCATTGTTACTTATACTACTCATTAGCTTCAGATTTGTCGTAATACATCCTGTGCATAGTTTCAGTTTGTTTAAATTTATCTTGCATTTTCCATCATAAAGAAAGGTGTGCCCAATTATGTTGTCGAAGGGTAATTCTCATTTGAGTTCTATAACATAGAAGTCCAGTAGCTGTCCTAGAATTGGTACCTCTGTTCCTTGAGTCGATCGTATTTCTTCGGAAAAGAGGCTCTGAAAAATTACTTCCTTATTGAACTGTGTCATCAACCCTTTTGGTACTATATTTTCTTTAATTAAGTTTGTCGGCGAGGCGGTGTCGATAAGGAACTCTATGTGTTTCCCTGTTGAAGCATCGGTCAACGACAGGACTAAATTTCTTGCATTGGATTCACTGGTTTCTTGTAGTTCTACCTTAACATTGACTTCTATGGGGCTCCTTGATAGCGCATCAGCGGTTGCGTTTGCTGTTCCTTTGGTATACACAATTTTATATTTAAATTGTGACAGCCAAAATCCCCACTTTTGTACTCGCGTATTGAGGTCATCGGAATGGAACCAGACTAAAAGTTAGTGGTCTGTAATTATAGTGATAGGGCGATCGTATACATATGACTTGAAAGCTTTAACACTCTGTATTACTGCCAATGCTTCTTTTTCGTAGACTTCATAATTTAGTTCAGGCCCGCGAAAAACTTGTGAAAAGTAAGCAATAGGTCGATTTGAGCCGATTGGTCCTTGTGAAAGAATTTCAGCTATGGCTATTCCGGAAGCATCTGTGCGAATATTGTACCAATGAATATTGACAAATGCTTCTTCGGTTTTGTTCATTCCAGTCGTACTTCGTGTCTGTTTGAAGGAGTTTGCTTAAAGGTTTTGAGATCTTCGCAAAGTCTTATATGAAACGTTTATCATATCGTGCTAATCCTAAGAATTGACGTATACCTTTCACATTTCTTGGTCGTGGGAATGCCTTTACCGCTTCTACCTTTTTTGGATCTACTTCTAACCCATTTTTGCTAATGACGTGTCCTAAATAGGTGACTTTCTTTACGAGGAATTTAGACTTACCAATTTGAAGCTTTAATCCAGCTTTTCTTAGTTGTTCTATTAGTAGTTTGAACTTTATGACGCTGACGTTGTTTCTCAGCTGCTAAACGTTTATAACATTCGGATACAACATGACCGCGCTTTTTGCAATAAAAGCACTCCGATTTAGATTTGTCAAAGTTATTATTTAGTTTAAACCTGGAATTACAATTCTTGGCTGAATGTCCAGATTTATTACAGATTTGACATTGTACTTCTGTTACTGAATTAACTTGGATCCAATTTCGACATTCTTTTGCCGAGTGTCCAATTTTGTTGCACATTTGACATTTTGTCTGGGAGCGACAATCACGTGTCGAGCGTCTTCTTTTGTTGCAAATCTGGCACGTGATGTTATTATTTCTTTGCTTAATAAAGCATTGATCATCCACGTGCCCTGGTTTCTTGCGAAATGAGCATTACTTGTCAACTTTCACGAAAGCATTGCAGTGTAGTGCTTCATGATCGTTACTGTTGCATAGTTGGCAGGTGTTTATGCTTCTTTTTGAAGTTTTTTCGATAGCATTCTTTAGGATTTGTTGTTGTTCCAATTCTTTTCCCACCTTTACTGCATTAACGGCAGTTAAAGCTGTAATATTTGCTAGTAAGCTCAACCAAATGTCCTTGCTCAGCCCCCTTTTAAAAGAATCGAATACATTTGATTCAACGTTCTGTTTTTCGGCCTCTGAAAGGGTTTCTATTCCGTTTTCTCTTTTCTTTGCTTCTGTGATTCGAGCTGTTAAGAGTCTTAACTTATTGGCGAATGCTAAGACTTTTTCGTTTTCTCTTTGAAACTCGTTACCCAGTTACGTACACCACTTCGAGCAATTGGTTAACAGTTTCCATTGGAGCGAATACATCTGCCAAGTGACTGATAAATTCATCGATACTCCTGAGTGATATTCCAATAACGCGGAGTCTTGCTTCTCTTTCTAATTTGGTTTTGGCAAGCTTTACTAAGCTTTTTCACACGTAGGTGGAAGCATGCTTTGAGCTTATTTGCACCCTTCTACGAATGGAACCCATTTTTCAGGACTTCCATCGAAGGTAGGTATCACTTTGAGTTCGTCTTTTAAGTTTATAACCCTACCTGAGAGGGCTACTGGTTCTCCGTGATGATTAGTTGCCATTTTCAAGTCTTTTTCAGGTGTAGAGCTTTTATTTGGAATTAATGGTGCGTTTGGAGCCGGTACTTGGTTAAATTCTGCGTCAAAATTTTTCAAAGCTTTGTCTAGCGCCTGATGGGCTGATAAATCAAGAGTGAGGTTTGTGTCTTTTGGGAGCGACACGAGGTATTTTATACGATTATGAAAATTAATCAATGCAGTTCCGGCAAATTTGTGGATTGTTGCCGTGAGTGCACAGGTATTCCCTAAATTAATCTATTTTTTCATCTAGACTTAACTTGCGTTATTCAATTAGATTGTTATCTACTAACTCCAAGACCAATTTGTAGCCTTTATATACACCCCGTGAACTATGGTTATCATAGATCACGAGTAAGATTCATCACGAGTAAGGGCGCGCTTAAGAAAGTAATCTTAAGCGCGCCTTTCTTTGTTCTAATAATTCTTTCCCATTTCGTCATGTGGAAAACTCATCATTCGATTTTCTTATGATTACTCTATGACTGCCTACCGTGTTGAGAGAGTTACCTGTACAGTACACATGCTTTGATTTTGAAAGACACTTCAGGAAGCTTATCATAATCAGATTGCGTTTCAACCGGGGTCATTGTATTACATGTGTCTAACCGGAATTTCTAATCTCAACACGTTAAACAGGTGTTCTACACTGTTCTTATCATCAAGATTTCAAAAAAAATTTTTTTTCTTTTATTCTTATTTATATGTTATGTCTCGTCAGTCGTCACAGTGGAGAAGCAATACTTTCCCATAACTAGAAAAAAAAATATATATATATAAATGAATGTCAGCTATCTTAGCATGATCTGTTTTCATATTACTTATTAATCCAGTATTTATAACATTTCAAATACTGGAAGATTTTTGTGCACACATTCTAAAATTCTATGATATATGACATTGGTATCAAGTAATACGGGCTAGAAGGTTCTTGGCACACTTATTCACTGAGAATTGTTTCCTACCTTAACGACAATAGGTAAATGATGCCCTTATTACCGATGTGTACTGTGATACCGATGGTGTATATATGTGGATGTGCATGTTGCGGCTCCTTGTACGAGAAAATGTTATCGGCAGGGGCTCCGTCTACAGAGTATCGTGATTAAATACTATGCTAAAAACATAAGATCATTAGGTACATTGAATAGAAAAATATGTATTTATTCATGCAGCAGCATGAAATTATACATACATGTGGGTTATTACAATACTTTTTTTAAAACGATGCTCATGGGGTCAACCGATTTGATTAAAATATTAACTAGGTGTCCTGCTAAAAATAAGATACAGTCTAAAGTTTGAGCTCCATAGTTCGAAAATTTGGTCTTCATAATTTTTTTTAAAAAGAAAAAGTTTCTTTTTTTCCATTTTTCTACCTATTATAAACAATCTCTGAAATTCCGAGTTTTTGACCAAATTTAAGAGCTATTCATCGAAATAATATAATATATAGTACACTCTATCAACAAGAAAACTCGAGGTTTGTGACAAAATCATAATTTCTATTCAAACTTAAGGTTAATTCGTAGAATTAACAATTTTTAATATTTTTTACCTTAAAAATAAAGTATTACATAGTCTTTGAAAAAATAATAAAAAATGATACCTCCCGCGTTTTCAAAGACCAAAAATTGATGGCGATGACACTTCAAATCTTGCAATTTTAACAAAAATCATAATTTTCGTAACTTGCAGATATTTTTTAAAAACGCGTTCATCTTTTTATCGAGCTAAAAATTTGACAGAAACTTCAAAAAACGCTATAGAATAAATAGAATAACATTTGGTACTGTATACCGAACAATATCATACGATTCACGGTCGCTATTACAATTGATTTTTCAACATATTTTATTCTTTTTTAAATAATTTTCTAATCTTAAATATTTTTTTTAATCAAAAATTCGTTCCTTTCGTATAACCAAATTGATAAAAAATTAACAATAATAATGACTTTGAGAATAGGCATTCTATAACAAATATTAGTTAAGATATGAGAAGATCTGTCATAGAAATTCAAAAAAATATATCTTGAAATAGTTGTGTCATTATTATTAAACTACGTTGACATGTGACCCGGTATTAAATTAATATATTTGGATATTTATTGTCTTCAAATCTACAGAATCAAATCAGTCATATAGCCTACTATACTTAATAGTTTTAACCAAATCAATTATCCTTTTAAACTTTCTGCTTCTTGATTCAACTTTTTTCTCTGACAAAATGTCTGAGTTACTATTAAAACGTCAGATCCTTAGATTATAATTCCTGATGAAGAAAATAAAATTATCAATAATCTTGTCATACTTTATCTTAGAATCAGTTTCACTAATATATACATTATACAAGTATAGATTTTCAGGACAATTAAAATACACCTGCCCTGTAGAAATGTTTTTTTACACTGCATTTTGCGGCAACATTGACACGATTAGCAGTGCGTTTACGAGGAGAATTCGTTTTCATGATATTAAACATTCATCAAATGATTTCTAAAAAAATCAACATTTATATATAAATTTACATGTGGTATACGTGTTTATTAAACACTCAAATAACTACAATGATCATATTTCAGAAATTCAAAATTTTTTAATCATTTTTTACCATGATTAACAAAAAAAACATTTAAAAAAAATCCAAGTTAAACAAAAATGTAACTTTATAATTAAGTAATAACATTGTATTAGAATTGATAAATTGTAAAACATTGTCATAATAATAGTTTTAACCATTATTGAACTAGCATTCTTTACTGTATGCAAGTGAATTAATAATATTATATGATTAACAAAATAACTATCGAAAATTTTCTTTCAGTGGATTGAATTTGCACACAGGTAAGGAAAAAAAGAGCTAGCCACTGCATTTTTCTCATTGCGGTATGTTAATTTAAACAAAAATGTCTTTTTAAATGGTATACAAGTCGAGATATAGACTTTTTTCAGCCCTATTTCAATTTGAAGTTCAGCCATCAGCTATTTCTTTACAGCGTGATGCTGAAACAATCTCTCCTCCCCCTCCTCCAGTCACAGTTCGGTTAATCTATTTTTTTAATTGATTTATTAATTTTTTTATATTATTAGCGCTAAGAGGATCAAAAACATTTGTTAAACACTATACATCGATCACAATAAAATTCGTTTTATAGTTCCTGAGAAGCTTAATCAACAAATGAGAAAATATTTTAATAAATATTAAAATTATTTCACCACATTTATAAACGTGTTTATAAATTAATTATGAAAATTTAATATAAAAGTTAAATAAATAAAATTTTTAAAGGATATTCAAAATTACACTGAAATATATATTTACATTTAATTTGCAGATTTCTAATATTTTAGTCTGCAGAATATGAAGTTCTTTTCACAATTAATTGTTTGCCGTTTTTATTTATAGGTGATTGCGTGATAAATTACAATACAATCCACACAATACTATTTTAACATCAATGTTAATTTTTTTTCAATTTCTATACGTTCTGCCATCATACAATAAGCAACTTTTATACCAGGTAAGGCTATCTGATCGCACTGATATAATTCCTCAGCTGAAGAAATGCTTAAATTTGTATTTCGCAAACTGGTGTTACGGACAAGTGTTTTCACTGTTCCGCCAAATCGATCACATGCACTTTTTTGTATATCATAATGAGAAACCATAATTCAAAAATTTTATTTATTCTTATATTGGCCTTCAGCTCAATCAGAATTATACATAATGTTTTTAACCTTGTTCTTATATCTATTTTTTATGTAAAGAATTAATTTCTAACGGAACAATATAACAGCATTCGCGTCATGATTGATACTTTTCCAAATGACGACGAAGCAGTCTTCTTCAGGTTTTTCTTTCTCTTTCATATAAATTGCAAATAGGTGAATGCCGTTACCTGCTTGCCGTTCCAATGATTTGCTTATACTTGGTCTTAATATACAGTTGTATAATTCTGAGCGAGATCTTCTACGACCATAATTTTAAATTCTTACAAATTATGCGGACAAATTTTTATATAATTATTTTAACTTTTGACTTTTGTTTATAATTTGTTTATTCACAAATATATTATATGTTATATATGTATATATATTCTGAAAATACAATTTTTTTCGGGTATTTTGAAAGAAAATCATGCAGATCCGATTTACATTTTCCGAGTTATAACAGTTAAAAAAAATCACATTCTGTGTTAATTGATAATATATTTTTAATTAATTGACATCTTAGCGTCAAACTTGGCACAAGTGGTGACCCCAATATAAATAGTTGATGTGCCAAATATAAAAAAAGTCGAAGACCTTGCTCCGATTTATCCTAAAACTAATTTGTTTTCTGTTAATAATAGTTTGTAGATAGCTAGAAAATTAAAAATAATAGACTTAAGTGAATAGCGTTATATTTTACTTATTTTCAAAATGCGTTGGATCCTCGTCATTATATTAAATTAATTTTTTAATTCTAGGGAATTTTTCATAGGAAAATAGTGATTTCATTCAGAATATAATCTTGAAATATATATACTGAAATGTTTGATGCTTTTTCTTATCTGAGATGAAGTAAAAGCTTTGACACAAAATAGCATTTTTTCTAATTAGATCAATCGAATTAAGCCGAAAATGGCCTAAAAATGGATGTAAGAAATACAGGCAAAAGAAAAATATTAAGTTAAGTTCGGAATGTAGTCAATATAATCTTTCGATGCTCCGACGAAAAACCTGGAGCAAAATTAGTAGAAACAAAAATTTGAAAAAAGTGCGAAAAATCCCGAATCATTTTTTTAGATTGGCTTATAACAGAGAAATTAACAATTTTGCTTAATAGCGTGAGTGAAATAAATGTTCCAAGCAAAATATTTTCTTATTTGTTAATTAAACTCCTCAGGAACTATAAAACTAATTTTATTGTGATCGATGTATAGTGTTTAACAAATGTTTTTGATCCTCTTAGCGCTAATAATATAAAAAAATTAATAAATCAATTAAAAAAATAGATTAACCGAACTGTGACTGGAGGAGGGGGAGGAGAGATTGTTTCAGCATCACGCTGTGAAGAAATAGCTGATGGCTGAACTTCAAATTGAAATAGGGCTGAAAAAAGTCTATATCTCGACTTGTATACCATTTAAAAAGACATTTTTGTTTAAATTAACATACCGCAATGAGAAAAATGCAGTGGCTAGCTCTTTTTTTCCTTACCTGTGTGCAAATTCAATCCACTGAAAGAAAATTTACGATAGTTATTTTGTTAATCATATAATATTATTAATTCACTTGCATACAGTAAAGAATGCTAGTTCAATAATGGTTAAAACTATTATTATGACAATGTTTTACAATTTATCAATTCTAATACAATGTTATTACTTAATTATAAAGTTACATTTTTGCTTAACTTGGTTTTTTTATGAAACACGCTTGTGACGCATTCATTATCATTGTCGCTACGTTCGTGTTTGTTAATTTCCTCTGGTGAAAGTTTCGGTTCGAATCTCTTCTAATTATAAACTTAATTTATCGTAACTATCATCTAATTCGAAATCAACGTTACTATATTATATAGAAGCGCTATTGCCACAACTTTCTTAGGTTATTTTATAACTCAGAAAAACATTTTGAAAATCAAATATTATGTTACTAATAGATCATCATTTGAAATACTTAATTAGTGTTGATCCCTTAGAATACCTCCCCTCCTCTCCGCTAATTTTTGTTATTTACTACAACTTATTACTGCAAAACCACACATTTCGCCATGTACAAGAACGGAACGGCACATTCTTCAGTTCCCGCAGATGAATATAGCTCAGTAACACTTTTTTATCAATCACAACAATTGTGAGTCTCAGATCTGTGACTGCAATTAGTCATAAATAGAATCGTTGAATGATGGACGGGTTTAACGTACAATCAAGGAACAGTTATTTATAAGTGTATTACTGCTAGTATGAGAAGGGGAGACGATCTTCAAATTGACTTTACTGGACAAAGCAAGTATAATCGTTCACAAACATTGCTCTACAAATTATTCACCAGAAGAGAAAATCAACCGATATTGACAACAGTCAAGCAGTGAAGATTCAACACATCGCCTTATCTGGAAGACTGCAGACTGCCAAATTGATGTAACTTTTGTTTTGCATGCGAAGTAGATGTATATGAAAAATTCGTTGAGAAGCAAGCCAAGAAATCAAGTAGAATTATGAGGAGTGTATGAAATTATAACATCGATTCTGGAAAAATTACACGATAGCGTTAATTCAGGCATTGTACTTATATCTTTTCGCATAAAATGCATTCCGCATCTAGTTACGGCTAAAGCCCGGTACCATCACGATTGTATTCCACGTTTATTACGAAATTCAGTTGATCAGATAAACACTGAAAACTCCATTTAGTTAAATCTGTTCGATTTATCGCACGAATATATAATAGCATATATAGAGTAAACATGTCAATTTCATTCGATAGAAATACTTGGTAGATTTAACTGTGACAAGTTACCATACTTGAAGTATATTATCGATAAATTAAATAGTATGTGACGGAGGCGTGCGTTATTCTGAGGTCGCTGATCTCGAAAAATTCGTTATGGGTGTTTGGTGCGGAGAGGGAAGAGAGAAGTAAGTGGCACTTACCGGCTCATTACACCTTAAGCCACAGAGCTGGTAATTAGTTATTTGATTTTCTTTGGTTTGTTTGGAAGTGAGTAACCAGTGTATGGGTGTTTTTGCCTTTGTTTTGTTTTTTTTCTCTTGTGAGGTGGCAGTCTACTGAGCTGATAAGTGACAAAAGATTTTACTCTCTCTCTCCCTCCGTGCCTTTATTATAATGTTTTTTTGTTATTGTTTGTGTGCATTCTGGACCGCGCTCGATTTTCTCCTGGCTGTACAGTCGGAGCCTGGCGACGGCCATTATATTTATTTGTGACTGTCGCCGAATGTTCTTTTATTTTTATTGGATTTTGTTTGCGCCGTGCTTTCTCTTTTCATTTTCTTTTATTTAATAAATTCCGTTTGCTTGTATACATGTGCATTTATATTTAAGGCCTTGCCTACTCACCTTTCCTTGACCTCTCAAGGTCATCAATTACCTGGCGCACCCTAGGTCATTTCGTTATTGTTTTAACGGATTTGAAACTATTTTTTTTAAGCTATAAAAGATTATTTGTTCGTTGAAACTGCAATGAAAATTGTAGTTACTGAACAACGTATCGATATTATTGCTCAAGATATCGACGTTTTAATTATCATGCAGCGAATCGGGGCTGGCAATCTCAAATAATACTTTGAAGATAATAAAGACAAATGAAGCATTACTAGCTGATCCTTTATCAAAAGTAGTTGCAAAAGTGTGAGGAAATGCGGAAAAAGTTTCGTTTATGTGAAACACGGATTATAGGGTTCGGGTATTGTTCGAATTGTAGTGGGCACGATTGTGACAATGCAACTCTGTACAATATAGTAATAATGATTTCGAATTAGATGATATTTATGATAAATTAATATTAAAATTAGAATATAATTTAGAACCGTAACTTCTACTTGAAGACAATAAATGTATAATGAGCATATTATTTAAGAAATATAAAAAGTCAAGCGTTAATGTAATCTTATAATTAAGTAATAAGGTTAGATTATAATTAGTGGGAAGTATTCTAAGGGCTCAACGATAGTTATGAATTCAAAATTAATGTCTTCTAATGACTTAAAATATCATTATCTGAATGTCTTTTTGAGTAATAAAATAACTATCGAATATTCTCTATCAGCGGATAGAATATGGGATGTTTGAAAATAAATTCATAATTTTTCACATTTTTTCGTTTTTGTTTACACAAAATATTGCTCCAGGGTTTTCCTCGAAACATAGAGGATACTTCATATTAAGAACATTCCGGACCAAATTAAATTATTTTTTATTATTCCTTTCGCATTAATTTTGCTGCTATTTTTGGTCTACATTAACTGGATTAAGATAATCAATCATTGAATACTCCAATGAAAGATTTGCTTGAAATTATTGCTGTGAGGATAATCAGTTACTTTGTTTTGATAAAATCTTTTTTAAGAAGAATCATTCAGGTATTTGGAAATTTACATGTATTATAAAGAAATATTCATTGGGTCAACTAAATATTCAAAAGTAGATGAAAACTGCCTAATTATTGGTAAATAAATTTTGCTATAACTTAATTTTAAATTACACGAATAAAATTTGTAAATGTTTCACTTTGCAAAATAATAGAAGGTTAAGATATTCTTTCTCGTAATCATTTATAACGTTTTAGATCTATTGATTTTTTTATTATACTGTACTTCGATAGTTTAAATTGATAGAAGTATCTTAGTCTAAGTATTTCTTGTTCTTCTAATAGAAGATTTCCCAACAATCCAACAAACCCAACAATAAATTACGCTGCCTATATTTAGTCGTCTGCTTTAGCTTTGTAGTCTAATAATTGTTTTTAATTAATTTCTAATACATTACCATATAAGAAATAATATCTTGTTCAAAAATAGATGTACTATTATATATTAAAAAATCTCCTCAATTAACTGCAAATAAATATTATTTTAAGTTTGGATTTCACTCCTATATAAACCTTATGTATTTTATTTATTTCGTGTAATAAAGTTGAACAAAACCACTATAAAATTTCATATAATAAAATGCACATATTTAATTATACACCTTGTAACATTTGTGACGGAGCTCCTGGCCGTTGGCCGAAGCTCGTCATTACTAACAACCCGTGATTAGGGCTTGTTTATGTTTCCGAGGTCTCTGACCTCCCAATCCGCGGTTCATTCCATCTCAACTATCGTCACATTTTGATCAATTCCTTAGTAAAAAAATTATACAATGCCCGTGTACTCTTACGTGATCCCTCACTTGTCCTCTTTGAAGATGTAAAATTAAGAAACCCGTATATGCATTATAAAACAAAGATTATTTTGTATCCTATACATGTTTGTATAATTTCCAGATAATACGCTGAAGATTGTACGAGGTCGACGACGGAAAAATAAGGATGATTTGACAAATAACTTTGAAAGTGACTTGAAACGTGTATCCAAATATAAAAAAACTACAACTTCTCTTTTACATGTCGAAGAAAAAGATACAGGTAATCTATTATCATAAAGATCCTTCTAGCTGTAATGGCGGAGCCTATTTCTTTCTTAAATTACTATTTTATTTTAAGACTATAAAAGAGTTATATAGGCTTCAATTGTACTTTCTTCGTAAGATAGTAATTGTCATGAGTGAGATACATGTAAAGATATAAGGGTAGATAGAATCTGCCTAAATCTTAGCTACGTAATTTACGAATTTTCATGAGTCGTAAAACCTGTCCTTGAATATAAATCTATCTTGCTGTGTAGTAACGAAGCGCATTATTATTGTGCTACAGTGAATCAATTGATTTTTATTGATTAATTAATCGATTGTTTATTAATTCATCTTTCTATGACTCTCTATTATTCTTATTTAAAGAATAACATATTTTAGATTCTGATTCAATTAAAGTATAAGAATTCAACAAGCATAAGACATGATTTTTATAACAGATGATTGTTATAAAATTTTTCAACTGAAAGTCGATAATAATATTACCTATAAGCATCATCTGTTAACGTTATTGCATTATGGATACACATGATTTATTTAAGGTGTTTTTACTGATTAGTTAGAA
This sequence comes from Chouioia cunea, assembly GCA_030064505.1. NCBI lineage: Eukaryota > Metazoa > Arthropoda > Insecta > Hymenoptera > Eulophidae > Chouioia > Chouioia cunea. The sequence continues at coordinate 20,905,598 of JAOPFQ010000001.1, forward strand.
TATAACAAGTATTTTATTTACAAAAACTGGGCCATTTATTCTTCAAAATTATTGTTCAATGATTCTCAATAAGATGAAAACGAAATTCAGTTGATCAGATAAACACTGAAGACTCCATTTAGTTAAACCTGTTCGATTTATCACCGAATATATAATAGCATATATAGAGTAATCATGTCAATTTCTTACAAAAGAAATACAATAAGATGAAAACGTGACATTCATTGAAATACAAAATAAGAAATTAAAAAAAATAATTAGCCGTCATGGGACGCCTGACAGATGTAAAATAAGGACATTTACTGTAATTGAAAAAAAGAAATATGTTCATTTTATAATAAAAATCTGTTTCTCTGGTAGTTATGTAATATAAATAAAATTATTTTTCTTTATAATGTACATAAATAAACGTCTTTATTTCTCTATAGTCTCCTTTTAACTTGATAGATTTTTCCCTGCGATGTTCGATAATTTTGATACTTTATAGTTTGCACTGATGGCTACGCACTTAAATTGGGGCTAGGAAGGTTTCCGTGGAAGATTAATTCCCTCTAAAATATAAAAATTTCTACATTGCATTTTAGCTTCCTGAATAAAAATCTTGAGAAACTATTTTATAATAAAGCTATTAATCTTATAGTAATAAAAATTATAATAATGAATATTTATAACGACGAAATAGTTTTTCAAATATATAGTTAAGATATTGCAGTTTAATTAATAAGTATGCGTGATGACAAGCAATTCTATTGTTTAAACCGCTACAGTTGTTTTTCGAATGTTATCAAAACTGTTCAGAAAGGAAGTGGCTTATTATTTTGGTAGAAACCTATTCCTTTTTTAAAGTTGCAAAATATTAATTATAACATGAGATATTGCAATTTAACAATTGAAAAACGCTTAATTACAATTAATTTAATTATTTAAACTGTCGCCATCTTTTTCCTAATAGAGATACAAAACACTAATACAGGTGTAAGTTTAGACTAATGCAAAACAAATAATTATCATTAAAAATGTGGTAGCATTTTTACGAACAGAGCATCAAGAATCAAGAGAACCACTTGAAATCTTTCATGCTGCTGTGCGCAATTGCTAGAACATTTATTGTTGATTTACCACATGTCTGGTTCTAATTAACATTGTTACATTTTTGAAGAATCTAAATTCGTTCCTATGGACTAAAGAATTATTTTACCTTTTACGGGGTCATGCAGTTTATTAGGTAACGACTAGAACAAGTGCACAGTAACTTTGCTATACCATTCGTTCTAAATTTTTTCGCATTAATTAAGAATTAATGCAGTGCTTATAAAAACAGGAATTATAATATAACTTATCCATTCTCGTATCTATATTGGAAAAAGGTGGGAGCAGTTTGTGAGGAGACTCTCAGCCTTTGGTCAGAACCCCTCGTCCACCTTGCTCAGTTCAAGTTATTGGACTACAGTGGGAGGGTAACAATCTTTTCGAATAGTGTATGTACAAGAAAGAGACATGGCAGATAAACAAACGGCGATATTTTCGAATTCAGTTTTATTCTACAGATTTAGTTTTCAGAAGGTGGAGGGCGTTAATCAGTATGGAAAGCCCGTTGGTCCCTAAAATACGTGATTAACGATGCTTTATTAATAAATAAAAAACACCAAGACAGATGTGATGTGAATATAATGGTAGACTATTTTTGAATATTGAAAATGGATGTAGGTAGATAGATTTTGAAGACAAGAGTACGTTACGAATGTAGGATAAATTGAACCATTTCATCATCACCCAATTTATTTTTATTTTAATATATATTATGAATTAATAAGAGTTTCGGAACTAAACTTATATCCGGTTATTTAAGATTTATCGGTATTTTACGTTTTTGTTTAAAACGCGTGAATGTTGACTGAATCATTACAATCTTTTTATGCTTTTTTTCTATATCATTTGCTGTTTTTAACCAAATATTACTATAAATTTTATTTTCATTATCTTGTTTGTATTTTACCCAATTAGTTGTCCTGGTGATAGATTCATTTCGCATTATCTTTGCATGGAGAGTAAGTACAGTCGATAAATTGTTTGTGCTTAAGTCTAAATAACTAAAAAATAAACAAAAATAAACAAATGAGAACGTTTTCTATGTTAATCAATCACCTATAATTAGATATAATTAGCAATTAAGAATGTGTAAAAAATATATACACGAACTCTTACATATATATATATTGCGATGGGGTAATCGAGCATCCATATTAAGTAGCTATAGCAACGATTGATTCTGTAAAGAAAAAAAGCAACTTGTAAAGCTTCTGGTGCTAGCATTTTTCAACCAGTGTAAGCATATTCTCTAACTATACTATAAGAACAAATAATTTTTGATAATTTTTGCAAAGACCCCACGTCAGCAGCCATTCCCAAATCAACGTTTTTTATTTTAAACCAAGCATTCGTTATACAATATTTAATATCTGCTGAACAAATCATATCTACAGCTCCTCCTATGCAAGCTCCATGAACAGCTACTATCAAGGATTTAGCATACATAAGTATAACCATTAATGATTTTTAGTCTTAAATTAGTAATTTATACGACTAAAATTTAATATTTTATGATATATACCTTTTCATTTGCAATAACTGAATCTTGATAACATTTAATATACTTTTCTAATGCTTTGCATCTTCGATCAACATCAGATTCATCAGCCATATTTTGATAAAAGTTTCATAGCATCTATTAAATCGATCCCTATAATCAAATTTATAGAATTGAATGAAATAGATTGTTATACTGAATTATAAACTTATTATGAATTACCTTGCCAAAAAATTTTACCTTACTTCTGACGTGTAACTTGTACACAAAAAATTGTCTAAATATAAATAAACTATTCGTGACAAGTTTATTAGTCAGGAGCCCTGATCTAAAAATAAATAAACACAAAGTAAATGACTTATAATTTACCCGAAACAGTAAATATCGATTGCTTGTATTAATTAACCCTTTCTGGTACGGTGGTATCTCTCAGATACTACCTATTTTCGTATAGTTTTTTGCGATTTCAGAGTAGTCTTTTTGGATATAGCTTACGTTTTTTTATAATTTCCTGATCACAGAATGATACAAAATTGAAATGTATGGTTAAAGGTTGTAAAATTGTTAATAATTTGTTAATACTTATAAACAAATATGCTTCTGAAAATGGGTATTGGTGAAATTTTTTCAACTCTTCACTTTATTTCTATATCTTTTATAAGTGATACTTTAAGAAGCAATTTTCACCTAATTGTAAACATAATGGTACATTGTATGTGTTGTATAACCATTATGCATGTTCGTATAGAATTGTTAATTGTTCTGCAAAGTGCGCATCGTGTTCCACTATCACTGAGCATTGGTATATGAGCAGACTGAGAGCGTCTCTTTTCAACAAGAATATTTAGTTTGCGAAGATTGGCAAGGAATGTTTAATGCTTTCTTCCTCTTTTGGTAGGAATTTTATGAGAAATTAATTGATACACTAAAAGTAGTCTGAACTTTTTCAATGTCTCAGGATAAATGTTATTTTTTTAAATATAATAAATCAATTCGTAATAGTCAAATCAATGAAATGCCAAAATAGTCTGTGCCACCACTTTATTTACTTTCAATCTATTTTATATGTAGAAACAAATGATCAGCGTTACCGACAAAGCCCATGTATATGTTGTAATTAGAGCACATAACTGGACAATGTATTTGCAATCGTGTGCCATCTTTCTGCCTCCAAGTTACTGTTGTTACTTTGTATGGATCATGGTAATTTGATAGGAAGCAAACAACTTTTTTATTCATTCATTTGATCCAACTAATACCAGTATCAGATATTCGAAAATCGTATTGTCTATATTTCATGTGTATCTCGAGCATTATAGATTTAGGTAACACAGTACGATTAGAACATACAGTTCCACAAGCAAATATTTCGTCTTCTTTTTGTGAAATCAATGGATTGGCGCTGGTTAAAAACTTATCAAAATATACATGGTGATTTTTATCAACAACTTTATACGTCAGATCTTTGACAACTCATGCTACCAACTTTTGGCATAAAAAGATTTCTAATGGCGATTGTACGTTACCGGGGATATTTCAGCAGTGAATGGATTATCATCTCTTTGTTTTTCATTTTTGATCCAAACTTGTACGCCAAAACATTCTCCTTCATCTTCATCTAAATCATTATCACTCTCAATCTTTTCAAATTCAACTTCTATTTCCATATTCATATTATCCTCGTGTTGATCTGAGTCAGCAAGTCCATCAACAAACTCCGTATCACTAAGAATATCAGCGGTTTCCATTTCGCGTAACACAGGCTATGATAATTTATGAATATTGAAAAATTCTCTATTTGATTAATTTTTTATTACAGGCTTCACGTGAATTTCCTGTATTTTTTTATATGTCAATTTTCGAAATATTTACCTTATGGAATTTAGATTCAAGATCAGCAAGCCCAAAAACCCCTGTAAAACTATTTTCAGAAGTATATTCAAAGATTTTGGCCGTCATCTTGGAGTCACCATTTCGAATTGTTAGAATTTAGGTTCAAATTCGTAATCAGCGACCCCAAAAACCCCTGTATGCCAATTATGATGAAAATTCATTCCCCTGAAAAATGTATGCCGCAAAGAGTTAACAGATACAAATGTCTTAACATCCACTAATTCTACTACAAACACAACTTTCTCACAACAAATCCAAATTCATATTCTTACTCGTTTAATTGTTGTACTTCTATGTATCTCCTCTCTCTTTGTCTCTCATCCACGCGCGGCTAAATTTTTATTTCACGAAAATTGTTTGAAAAAAAATTACCTACGTCATGGGACGTCTGCTAAATATGAGTAATTGAAATTGATTATTATTGCAAGAAAGAAATAGAAAATAAAGTACAGAAATATTTTGAGATTATAAAAATATATAGTTTCATGTTGTTATTTAATATTGTACATGATATTATTTTTTCATAATTTATAAAAAATTGTGCAAAGTACACTTTACACGCAAGAGGAACTTTACTATTGAGACCTGCCATTTATTCATCTCATTAAATCTAAAAATTAATGAAATAGAAGAGAACAATGTTCGTTGAAAGTATTTCTTACTTAAGAAAATGAATAGTGCCTATAAATTAGAAACTTTACAAAACAGACTCGCAAAATAATAAACGATAAACGGTTTTTTAAACACTAATATAAATATAAAGGTAAATGCAGACTAGACACAACAACGTATATGACGTGTTTGTACAACATCAATGTGAATGGTAGTTTATAACTTATAACAACGTGTTGTTATAAGAGAGCTATTCTAATAGATAGGACGAGAATGATAAATAATATAAGGAAGCTTTAATTAGATAAACAACGAGATTGTAATAATTCTGCCGAGCGGTAAATGGCATTTGATATCGAGGGAATTTAATAACCCGAGAAAATTAACTAATGAGTATGCAGAATTAGTACAAAATCAAAAGCGAGATAATCGCTTGCAATGGCGATAAATGGCAACCTGATGCTATATGTCGATTCTCTCTATTTCTTCCGTTTTTAATACTTTCTCGTCCTCCTCCAAGCAAGGTTCAACGACTTTCAATTTTCATAACATTAATGCAATCACCACTCTCAACTCTATTCAACTGCTAATCTCTTTCGATCAACACCCTTCTCTCTCTCAATAACATTCTTTACTAAGCACCCTTCATTCAATGACTCAGCGGCAGAATCATCCGCCCATGCATCTTTCATAATGCTAGTGTAAAATTGCTCGAAGTCGCCTTCAGGTTTACGCCGTCTCCTACTAGCGAATATTTATATTCTCTCTTCTCTCCTCCTATTGATCATCAAGTACAGATATGTCTCATACCTCTGCTTTACGCTCACCCAGTATTTAAAAAAATAGAAATATGTGACAGTGATACTTAGATATTACTCACCTCTGAGTGAAGCCGCCGGATCAATGAAGAGATAGGCGTAGACTGGATAATAGCCGAGAGTTCCGTTAGTAAATAATGAGAGTAGAGAGAAGGAGAAGGAAATATATGTATCGAAAATCCACAAATTCAAGGTACTAATCTGTATGTAAATGCTAGTCTCTTTAGTATGCAAAAGCAAGCTAAACACTCGCTAAACATGCGAGATAGTTTGCATCAATTCACCAACTGTAATTCAAATACTATAATCAAATTTTAATATGGATGTCGAATTCGATTGTGAGGTATAAATATCTAACTATTAATAATATATGTTATAACCTTATATTTTGAAGTGAAAATATGATTAGCTGCGATCTTAAATAGCATTTTCTGTGAGAAAATAAAAATAAATCATTTTAAATTAATAAATTATATTTTTTAAGGCGTATTCCCTTGTATTATTTTTCGAGAAACTGAATGAATATATTCAAAATCGTGAATAAACAAAAGAAAATAGTACATTTTCTCGGGCGAAGAAGCATTCTAGCGCAATCCGGAGTTTTATTAGAATTTCAAAAATATATTTATTTGTTCGGAAAAATCGTAAAAAAAAAATTAAAAAAGACACATTATTTCAGCGAGAAATTATATTTCTGATAAGCTGAGTATATTTACATTCAATGTAAAAAATTTGGTATAATCTTTCATACTGCATTAGACAATAATTTAGAACGGCATTGATCACAATTCAATTAATGATCAAATCTCTTTCTAATTATTGAATGAAATATAAAAACTTTTAAAAATTTGGAAAATACCGAATCACTTATATTGAAAAAATTGTAAATATTGATTAAAAATTACAAAAACATTTCTATTAAATATAATTGATGACCTGTGTTTTTAACATGTAAAACAATAAAAATACAATAAAGCAATTAGACAGATCTATTATATATCATTTATTGAAAATCATAAGCATTACATTTAATCAAGTACTATTGAATTTTATTCTACAATTCATAAACTATATCGATTTTACTCTACTCTTTCGATTCCTTTACTCGCTAGTAATTAAAATACATAACAAATATTCAAGAAAATACATTTTTTTATATACAAAAACTTCCTGTTTGTATACATAAAAAGACACGTAGTATAATGTGCTTAATTGGTTTTTTCATGCACATGTCATTGAAGTTTATAAGAAATTATTCAATTGTATACTGTAAATAACTTTTCTAATTGCGGCAAAATAATCAACTTATTGTCCTAATGTGAACTGTTGACTTTTGCATTCGAATTGTTGATTAGGTAACCAGTGTCTTTTTTTTATTCCACGGTTTACTCTTGGAAACATACTTTTTTAAATATTGCTCATATTATTGGTAAGAGGTAATCAGTCTGAAAGAGGTGATTTTCCATTGAAAGAATATTGATTAAGAATTATTAAGAATATAAATTACTTCGAAGAATTATACTGTCTAAATCTGATTATGTATCTATTTATGAAATGAGCTTTTCTATCATCTGTTCTAGCTAGCTTTAATTTTGGTTCAGTATGAAGGGATATCTGTATTGTATCAGCGTATTGGTTCATATCATTACCCCTCAAATGCATCTTGTACTGAAAACGATACAATAACTTTAAGTTCAAATAACTCGCCAAATTTTATTGTCACGATGTTGACTTTCATATTTTAAATCTGTCTAACTAAAAATAAAAAATACAAGAATGTCAGTTTATGATTCGTTACCAAAATATATTTTATTTATGAGTTTTTATAAATTATTAGCTTATTAAAATAGGACTTGATGCATTGAAGAGTTAAATATGTTACCAACTATTGACTGATCAAATGAGTGATTGAGTTTAACAATATCTTTATTTATTATACAATGCTCACTTTTTCCTCAGATACTTGATTGTATATTGATACGTTACTTTCTAAGCGCTGAGTTACGTTTTTATTGGGGCTATTGTGAACCAAGCTTCCTTTGTAGTTAGCTGATAATTACCCTGACCGCTGTCATACATTACCTTTTCTAGTTTTTTCTTCCACGGATAATTTTTAGTATTATGATGTTTATAGTCCAATTATTGGTATTTTTCTGTCACACCAAAATGAATTTTAACATGATTGCTAGATAATATTTCCAATGTGTAGCTTTTATTTGTATTAGTATTTATTAGTTTTTACTGGTTACAGACTTTTTACTCCGTTAATAAATGTTGTTCTTCTTCTATAGTATTCTTTTTTTGTAGTGAAAGTGTTTGTAACATTTGTAGTATTGTAGTATTTGTAGTTTTTGTAATGTTTGTAGTTTTTAGTTTATAGATAATTTATTTCTTATTAAAATAATGATCTTTTTTTTATTCTTACCACCCATCAAATTCCAAATTTCATTGTCCATAGTTGAGTTATTGTTGATATTATTGTTATTATTTTCATTTGTTGCTGTTGAATAGCCTTATTGTCTTATGGGTAGATAATCTTGTTCAATTATAAGATTGATAAGCTATATACAGGGTATTTCATTTTGACCTTATCCTTAACTTTGGAGGTAATTTCAAGGGTAACTTTGTGTTTTTATCAAAAATCCTCTCTTTTTATCACCCATTCAGAAAGAGCGGGAATTAGAAGTTTAGATGAGGTATCGCTAAAATATTACTTCATTCTTTTACGGTCATATCAAAGTTTCAGAACGTTTTTCTCGCAAAATGTTGGCTCCTAAATCGAATAAGATCTGCTTCGCGTTCCGATTTTTTAAATTCAGATTTGACTTTTTAGATGATTTAATTTTTTAATTTAGAAATTAAAAATTGAAACTTAAAAATGATGTAATCTTAACGCTTGCGCTCATTCAGAATCCGTGATAAAAAATTAGGGTTTGAATTTAAAAAATAAAGTTGACACGTTGTATATTTAATTAACCCTAATCATTTAATCGATTGTGTCAAAATTACTTATTTCTATCGCAATTAAAAAGATTTTATCAATCCACTCAGGAATCTCTAACCAAATAAAGTTTCAACGCAAAATGTTTCAGATAAAAGTTTCTGGTCTTTAAGGGGACGTACATTAATGACCTTACATATGATTTTGAAGAATTTTTCCAAGTTTATTCCATGATCAATTTAATTTTTATTTTTTATAAAAACGCTTAATTAAGAAAAAACTGGCATAACCTATCTGTAAATGTTGAACTCTCTTTTTCGTTACTAATGAAAAACTACGTGTATATTGATATTGATTAATTTCATAAATATTTGCAGTATTCAGCTCTTCTTCATAATAAAACAAAAATGTTTAAATCTACCACAACATGATTGAGAACTACATTAAGGTAGATCGATTAACATTGCTTATCATAATGTACATAATGTTAAGTTAAAAGAATTCTTTTCGCAATTTCATCATCCATGGATAAAAAATCATGAGAACACAATGCTACAGATTCTAAAACTCTTCAAGGATTAGAAATTGGCAACAATGATTTGCAAAATATAATTGTCGTTATATTTTATTCCATAGAATTTTAATTTGATGACAGGTTAATGCTACAATTATTCTTTTTTTATTGGTTCTTGGAAAGACATATGAGCCATGAAAAATCGAGATTTGTGAGTTGTATAAATTCAACTTTCTAGCCTGTTTTGAAATGTGATTTGGTTTCAGTTACGAAAAGTATATAAAAATAGGCCAGTTTTCCAATAGGAAAATAAGTAATTGTGAAATGACCAAAGTAGACTGATTTATTCATTGTTCACCTGTATACATTAGTATCTTGAAAACGACAGTTTAAAAAAAAATGTTTCAAATCCAAACTACGCCTAAAAACCAGCAAACTAAATGTTCCTGTTGAAAAGAGACGCTTTCAGTCTGCTTATATGCCGATTCCCAGTGATAGTGGAACACGATGCGCACTTTGCATATAATTAACAATCCTATACAAACTAAATGGTTATGCAACACATCCAATATACCATTATGTTTACAATTAGGTATTTAAATTAAAATTGCTTTGTAAGTATCATTCATAAAAGATATAGAAACAAGTGAAGAGTTGAAAAAATTTCATCGATACCCATTTTCAAAAGCATATTCAAAGAAATTTTAAATTTTCGCCCTAATCTTGGAGCTACCATTTAGAAATTTTCAAAATCTGAGTTCAGATTCTCAATCAGCGACCCAAAAAAACCCTGTATACCAATTTTCAGAAGTATATATACAAAGAAATTTACGATTTTGTCTGCCATTTTGAATTTCCAGAATTTGAGTTCAGATTCTCAATCAGCGACCCTAATAATCCTTGTATATCCATCTTCATAAGGATATGTCTGCAAGTTCTGTCATAAATGCATTTTTTTTACAAAACAGACTCTTTTCTAGATTTTGTTTATAAATATTAACAAATTATTAAAAATTTTACAACCATTAAGCATAAATTGCAATTTCGTATAATTCTGTGATCAAGAAATCATAAATAAACGTAAAATACCACCATGCCACAAAAGGGTTAAGTAAAAAATTTAATTCGTGTAACCAATAATAAAAGGATAGATAAGAGGATTTGATAATTCAGCTCTGCAGCAACTATTAAAAGAATCGATAGAATTTTATTACACTTAACAAGCATATGCTAAATATCGTAGTATTACCGTAATCTTATTAAGTAAAACTGTATTATCTATAATAAATTCCTGTTTGAGCATATATTATTCCTGATAAATGCAGATATAGTTCAGTCGTAATGGGCTGTCATGTAGATCTACAATTAAGATAAAACTCCATTGTAAAATAAATTTATCTATGTCAAAAAGAAATTATATACTGCATACAAAATTAGCCTGTTGACCTTTTATTATTCAAAGAGTACATTTACGATAATGATTGTCTTTTTTGACATTTATCAACGCATATGATGTTGATGCTAGGGAATAATTATTTTTACAGAAATTATTACACATATAGACGAATTCGATACAGTATCTATGTATAATAACATGCGGAAAAATTCCGTAAAGGATGTATTAAACTGTTCAATTTGTGGTGATAGGCCTACTGGAAAACATTATGGGGCTATATCCTGTGATGGATGTAAAGGATTTTTTAGACGCTCAATACGGAAAAACCACTTATATTCATGCAGGTTAGATTTTTATATTTTTCTTAATATTTAAGAAATATATATATATATATATATATTTATTTATATATATTTATTTATTTACTTATTTGGATTCTGGAACGCGGGAGACTTGAATAAGTAGAGAGACTCTTAAGGTTACTGGCTGACCGTTTGATTGTAAGTTGAGTTTAAAAATTGGACGGCAATTTCTAGTGGTATCCGTAAGGGTGTGTAACTACTCTGATGGAAAAGGAATCTGTGCCACATATAAATGAAAAAAAAAATTAGATCTAGGTCAAATTGGAGGATCTTTTTACTTTGGGTTCATTGAATGTCTATATGTAGATCATCACTTGTATCAATTTTTACACTAAAATAGTAATTAATTTAATAGTTATAAAGAAAAAAAATGTATTTATTTAAATACTATAACTGGGAAACTATTAATCGGATCTGCATGATTTTTTTATCAAAATACGTGGAAAAGATGTTGTTTTGTGAATATATACACGCTGTAAGAATATATTTGTTTATATAAAATTTATAAATAATTAAAATACATTTTTGCAATTTTCGTTGAAAAAAGCAAGTTTTATTAAAATTCCTTGGATTGCTTGGATAATTTTGTACAATAATTCGTAATATAACTTTTTAGAGGTTCAATAGGGATGTGTAACGGGTACTGTATCTCCCGTGATTTATTTATCTCTGTCTCTTGACAGAAAAATAGTACTACAAGTCAAAAAACCAAATTATCGAGAAAAAGGCGTTTAAAATTGATTCTACATAAATTTTTCACTTTTCGGATTTTAATTAAAAAAATCGCCATCTAGGATATGACACTTCTTGATCGAAAACTATGGAATATTCTGTTACGAATAGTATATTCAAAGTGATTTAATTTTTGTTTAAATTGTGACACTGTTTGTGAAACCATAAATTTATGTTCTACTAAACGAACACCGAATATATTGTCCAAATTACTTATATCCTCCTTATCATACAGACGGCTAACATAGTCTCCCATGGTGTATAGTATATATAATTCATAAAGGGATCCTTCAATATCTCATCGGATAATGTGTTTTCCACTTAACTAACTTCATCCTCGTCATCGGTTATATATTCGACTTCATGGTCATCATCAATAGCAGATTCAAACGTAGTTTCAAGCGATTGAATTATTGTATCAAACTCATTAATAATGCCCCTAACCGCAAGGAGGAGTCACTTAGAGGAGGGAGAAATATTTTTGACCCGGTGTGTGGTACAATGAGACATATTTCGTGCATCGTTGTCAAGAATACCAGAAGTTTAAGATTGAACAAAAGGCTCCCCTAGGTCTAATGGGCAGATGTTTGGTCAAGCGACCGTGAGCAGTAGTTGCGACTGATTTCGTACAGCCAAGGCTTTGAGAGAGTTCATGCTATTCCATTGGGAAGTTCCTGAATATCTTGTAACTGATAATGAAAAATGTTATACTGGTAAGCTCTTTGAAAATATCTTCGAGAAGTATGAAACACGGGACGAATTCACCCCTCCATATCACCAACAAGCGGATTTTGTGGAGAGCTCTATCAAAACACTGAAAACGATTATATCCACCTTTTTGGATTGTGACCATAGTGAGTGAGACAAGCACTTACATTAGTTTAGGCATACGATCAACACAACAATTCAGTCCAGCACTAAAGTCTCGCCGGCGTTCTTGACTTTGGGTAGAAACACCCAACAAGCCAAGAGCGTACGCCATGAGGTCGCTTCAAGATTTTATAATTTATTATGTTGAAGCAACGTTGCATTGTCAAAAACGATATTATAATCGAGGCTGACGAAATATGCATTTCGCTGTTAGGGATCTGAACTCATGTAGAATGTATTCTGTATGGAATGCGGGCGCTTACCGAAATGCAAAATTCGATCCTAAGTAAACAGAACCGTATAGGATAATATAGATCCTCTCATCGGAAATCTACACCCTGAAGGATGATAACGGTAGAAAAATGGCCATGGCCCACGTTTCCAAGCTGAAACAGTATTCTCCGCCACAAACCCACAATAATGGGAGGGTCTTCTAGCGACTGACGAGCACGGAGGGAGAAAGATAAACATAGCTTTACTTATAAAGACGATATTATAATGGGTATTCTAGACCACGTAAAAATTGATCAAAGCTATATTAAGAGATCGAAATATCAACGAGTTAACAGAGTACTCACATGCCAGAACATTAAATTGTTAAAAAGTTTTAAACGAAAAGTTGAAATTCATCGTTCTTCACGTGGTAGAAAGTATCATGCGTTATAATTTACTGTTTACAGCAAAATATATGAAATTCCAAACATTTATTCAAGGTATTGCTTTCAATAAGTTGATAACTCATTAAAAATCTCATATGCACCAGCCTTATTCTGATTCGTATATCAATCTAAAATAAGAATTTACGTCTACTTTCATTTCATAGTATGACTCATGTATGTGGATGATTGATTAGATTAGATACCACTGCATTAAAAACAATTAAGATGATCAACAACACTGTCTGTCATCTATTTAAAGATATATGCTATGAAATAAATACTATTGAAAGAGATAGAGTTAAAAATCTTAGTTTGACGAGTGTTGTGAAGAATTGTCTTTTACTCGATACTAGCCATAGTCCTGTTGCTGAAAATGCTGGTTGAACTGAGGATAAAGATATACCATTGATAAATGACGAGGGTTACTTTTACGTTACTATTCCTCTCATCATGCTGCTTGGATTTCCGAAGTTTATTGAATAATCATTATTGATGTCAAGCATGAACTCATTCTCGTAAGATCAAGAAACGGCTTGAATGTTATCATAGGCGAACCTTTAGCAAGATATAAAATTACTTACGATAAGTTTAAAATTGATTTAAGCAAGATAGAATGAGTAATGCTCTACATAGTTGTAGCTGACAATAAAAAAATTAAACTACCTAATCATATTGCTTGTAGAGAAATCGCTATGAGTTATCGTACTTGGGATATGTATGAATATTCAAAACTACCCCTTGCATCAAAGCATATTTGAAGTGTTAAAACATTTAAGCAATTGGAAAAACCTCGCTTTGTCAGTTTAGCTTTTCAAATTAAATGAAAAAGTGAAGCGGGTGTGAATCATGTATACCCATCTAGTAATTTCGATCGCTGTGTTGCGTCGCAACAGCGTTTGAATAGAGTGAGTGCACACGCATGAATAAGAGTGATTGTATTAATGCTGTCAGTAACTCTCGATTCGCATAACAAACGGTCAATCGTGACAATGCGTTAAAAGAGTCTGCATGTCGACGCGCATACTCGAACTCTCTTCAAGTCAGTAGCGCGCCTTTGCCTTTTGTATTAACATGTGTGCATGTCTCGTGCTACATCCTTTCTTCTTTTCTCTTATCTTTGTCTTCCTTAATTTTAGTAATTATATCTAGTCTCGGAATAACGGACTGCATATTAGAAATTTTATATTTTCGCGATTCTGCCCTTTTCTTTGCATGTGTATAAACGCGTATAATTGGTGTAAGTTAGTGTGCACGCGTTGAGTGTTCAAAGTCTCATAGGCGTTGTCTTTTGTCACAACGCCTATGTTCTCTTAATGAGAAAAAACAACCCTTTGGTGTTCGTTATTGTGACAGCACGTATATTCTCTGAATGAGAATATCACTAGATTAAAGGTGTTCGTTATTGTAACAACACCGGTGTTTTCTCAATGAGAAGTACTTCTAATATCTGTGAATGGGTTATGTGTGCGCTAAATCAATTCATTGTCACTCGGTTGAAAAATTTATTGTAAACCGCATGCGATATAACAAATCTAGCGAGCGTGCTTTTCATTGTACCATCCATTCGTGTTGAGTGCACTTCAATAAATTAGGTTTTTTATGCCGTTATAGGCTTTTTTCCATTATGTGCGCGTGTCTAATCATTTCATCCGTAATAATTCTTTAATTAATATCAAGTGTTTAAAGCGATAGAAAACTAAATCGATGCCATCTAAGGCAACGATTTCACAAATCAAAACACACTGCAACATCAATAATATAAAACTGTTTCTTCATTCTCAATTTTATCCATATGGAAATGTTAATCTCGATATCCGATCAAATATAAAATGAATCTATTGAAAGTGTATCTGTTCGTCTTGATTTTGAAACAAAAGCAGATTTTCCAGACCAAATATCGCTACTTACTAATTCTACATGATAGAATCGTACAAGTCAACCCATTTACGAGAGATGTTACAAATTACTATAAAAAGGAGGAGATAGATGATTGAACGGAATGAAAGCAGATGGAGGTTCGTTCCGAGGTTATATCTACTCCATCTCTACAGAAGTCAAACATTTTCACTATGATGTCCGTAAGAAATACTCCAAACGATCACACAGTAACCTTAAAACATGTAGGATTTGCAGAAAAAGTAACCATTCGCTATGTTCTTCTGCAGAAAGACTCGAGAAAAGAAGAATAGGACCAGCTTGCACGAAATCACGAACGCTTTCGTATCATGGAGTAAAGTCACATTATATTATGTTTATTATTTAAGAAACGTATACAAATAATGAATCATGTACTTAGACATATTCTACAATATCATTATAATACATATGTGTAAAAAACATGGGCTCTAGAAGGTGGGTGGACGACCGCATACAGCGAGTGAGGGATGGTAAGCCAGAATATATATAGCTTAACTACTTGTATTGGTTGATGAAATAGTTTCAAACAGTACATCAAAGATTGCTGTATAACGTTGTGACTTACTGGGTTGATTTTCTTATCAGCTATTGTTTCTTATTGTAATGATTCTTATGGTCCCGGCTGTTCTATAAGAATAAGAACCAGAGAAACTTGGTATATCCTGATTATTAACCCGAAATTATTGATAATGTTTTATAATTACCACACACTGAACACCTATATTCGATATATTCGATTTTCTGAAGAACACAATGTATTTTTTCATCCTTTTCATTTAGCGATATTGGGTTATTAGTAAGGATTTAAGTGCATTTATTTCTATTGTATAGTATAACTACGTTGAGGCTCTGTCTCGATAAGTTCAAAAATGAGATTCTAACTTTTAATCACACGACAATAAATGTTTTTTCTAACTAGATGCTATTATTTATTGTTATGTAAATAAAAATTTAAATAAAACTTATTTTCAAAATAGATTAATCCGTGTAGTGACGATAAAATTCAGGTATTGTAAAACATTCGAAAGAGTTCACTCACAGGAAAAGAGAGGGAGAGGGAGAGTGAGATCCTGGTTGTCACATAGATAATCTTTCTTTTATCTCCATCACTAAAAATATAAAAACATAAAACCGATAATGAAAATAAAGCTGTTTTTTACCGAGGAGATATTATCGTTAAAAAACACCCATAAGAATAGGTAGTGACAGATTTGCTGGATAATTCAGTAAGATTTTCGATTTACTGTCACTTGAATTGCTCTCATATAAAAGCTTTCTGAAACAAATCCCCAAATAACATGGATTTTTTATTGAACATAGAAAATGAATAGACGGCTTTTTATACAATTACGAAATTCTTTAAAACAGAACAAGTAACAAACTCTTCCACAAATTGAAATTTCAATTATAATTATCTTTGTTATACAATTCACAATTTTTCCAATTTCTCTCTAAACTATAAGAGGCAAAAATGTGTTCATAAGTAATATAGGTAGTTTGAAATCTATGTTAACTATAAATAATTTAAATAATGATAAGAAAATACCAATTGATTGGAAGTGTAAATACTATGTAGGTTTCAATGTACGGCAGTAATAGTAGACATAAAAATACTTGCAATACTACGATTTGCATAATGATATATCAGCCTTTTACAAATCAGACATCCATAGATGTAAATTCTATTGAACAGTCATATTAAAATTATTCAGAAATGTGGTTTTTTCCAACATTTTGACATTGCAGAGCAAACAAAATTTAAGTAGTATGAGTTTTGATTAAAATAATCAATTCACTTGAAGATAAATCATAACTGGTAACGTTGTCAGTGTTGTTCAATTTATGCTCTATTGCCTATAGACAGAAAATAAATTAGTTTTAGGGAAAATCGGAGTAAGGTCTTCGATTTTTTTTATATTTGAATCTGGATAATTTTTTTTAAATACCCAGAAATAATTTTATTTTGTGAGTATATATATATATGTCAATATTATATTTGTTAATATAAAAGTGATAAAGAATTAAAATAAATTTTAGCCATTTTTGCTAAAAAGGATAACTTTTGTTTAAAACATTTTTATTACAATCGATTCTGTATCTGTACCTCCAGCTGATTAGATAGTCTTTAATATGGTATGTATGCTTTACAAGATTACACTTTTGGTTTACAGTTTCCCATTGTTTGCAATGAATGAAATCTATGACATTTTTCAAAAATAATTCTCGAGCATATCTAAACCACTTGCCAATCCAGGACATTTCGAGCATTTATTATATATAACAGTTGAAAACAAAAACAAATTTTTTTTAATTGTTAATTACTCTTTTATTAATTAATATTTTAAGTCAAACTTGGTACAAATGATCATCTGCATATAGGCATTTAATGTAGCAAATATAAAAAAAATCGAAGACCTTTCTCCGATTTGACCTAAAACTAATTTGTTTTTTGTCATATATATCTAACATATAAAGTTATATATAAATATAAAAATTATTAATACACTTGTACATAGAGATAAGACCGCTTGACGATCTGATGTTGAACACTTGTTTATCGTGTTGCGATTAGAAATCCCAATAGGATACATATAAAGTAATGATCCACATTAGAGTATGACCAACTAACACCTAATCTAATCAAGATAAGCTTCCTATGGTTTCTTTTTAGATTTGTTAATCAAAGCATGTGTACTAATCGAGAGATTTTCTCAACATGAAATTAGATAATAAGGAAATTAGATAATTAGATAATAAGATGAATATAAAAAAACCATACGATATGTTTTCCACATGATGAAAGGCTATCACGAAATGGGAAAACTTATCGAAACAAAGAAGCGTGCGCCGAGATTATTTTCTGCCTCTTCGAATGAATTTTAAACTCGTGATCACTCCTTAATCTCGGTTCATGAGCTATAAAAAGGCAATGAATTAGCTTTAGCAGCAGTACTACCTACATTAGGAGTATCAGCGACAATACATGTCTTCCAAAGCACGACGAGAAAGATTTATGATGACAAAAAAAACTAAGCCCAAAATTTGTAAAAGTAAGTAAATATTAAATCATTAAGTAAAATTCAGATAAAAAACTCCTTAGTTCATAACCTAGTCGTCACTACTTTCCTAATTCCACGGTACTGATTGTACCCTTAGGAGTTAGTTTCAGTTAGCTTTAGTTTGAAAATTTAAATACTTTCTCACGAGTGTTCGGAAAGAAGTTTGAATATTGTACTGCAAATGGACCAGTATAACCTAATATTGACAAGGAAACTTAGATTGTACCCCGCCATTTTCCATAAGGAACACATGTACGTCCCGATGAAGAAGACGAAGTCTTAGACTAAAAATCATAGATTAATAAATTGTGATTATTTCCCTATATTATACGGTCATTTCTTTATCTTCTGTTTTAAAAAATACTTTTTCACATTTAGCTCATTTTTATCAGAAATTTTTCTCTTAACCCGCGAAAACAGCAATATCATTTACTTTATATTCGTGTTTATCATAAATATTTATAGTTTATGAATCTATTTACTTAACAGTGGATTTAATTTGCGTTGTAACATTCAAATAATTCACTATCCCTTTCATATTATGTTAATACTGGAGTAACATTTCCAACTGCTACAGTGGTTTCGGACAACAATGATTTTGGGTGTAAAGATTTTCCCAGCATCGAATGCATTTCGTGAAGCACGATGTTATCTTTCAGACTATTATAGATAAAATCAGTAGATAATATATGTCTATACACTAAATGATACATTTTTTGAGTCGAATTGTTATTAAAGCCACATTTCTCTCCTGAATTTGAGCGTACGTGTTTTTATGAATCTTCGTTACAACGAACTTCCCCAAGTTGAAAACCAGGATATTCTATTTTTAAATCATTATACAGTGTCAGCAGAAACGAAACAGTTAAAGAGATTCCTGTGAAGCAAGTAGGCTGGCAAATTCTTTCTTTCGAATTTCAATAGGATTATTAATGTTATTATATAACATTTTAATTTTATTTAACACTAAATTCTCCTAATCAAAATAATCAAAGATTGGCTATAATTTGATTTTCATTTAAATTTATTATAGAGCTTTTTATGTATTGAGTCTGGCTGGTTATAATAAGAAGATATGCGCCAAATAAGCCCATGAAAAGTAATTTTAGTTCGTTTACAAATATATTTGTTGATTCTACTACATCGATTAATTCGAATCTTCAGTCGAAATGGTCTTTAGTACTATATCATACGTGGTGTTCTAAGATGTGCAGAGGTTAGATAAGATTACTGCAGCTTTAAAATAATCTTTTAAACCTTTTTCCACTGTTTGAATTTAATTTCAGTAATAGAATTATCTATGAAATAACTCAATAATTTGTTGGCCATAAAATTTAAACCAGGATAATCACAATACGCATTTTATCATCACTCTTCAGTTATGTCTTGATTTAATATTTGTTGAAAAATTTCTTGTATTTTTTATGGAATAGGTGCATTACCTTTCATTTTTTTCGCTCCATTTATACTTCATTTCATATTATGATGGTAAATATAGGTGCAAATGATATGTGACCCATTAACATTAGTTACGAAAATACAATCTTTAAAGCAAAGATAACAAAATGTAGAGAAGCCAATTTTCACTTAAGGAAACTATTTCTTAAAGAAGACGTAAATTTCATTCAAATTATGTAGTAATAAATGGCTTTGCACTTTCTTACACTCTCCACCTTTTCAACGTGAATAATCCATATTTATATCGTCATGACGGCAAAATTCTTCCGCCTTTCATGATTACTGATATTATTTAAGAACTCTAGTATGAGATGAAGGATATGATAAGATATCCTTCTTTTCGCATATAAAGTATAATAAATGACAAACGGTATTTCATTAATAGTCATAGAAGGTGAAAGAACTGTTAATACATGTATTTTTTTAAGATAATTTTTTGTTTTTTCAAACTTGTCTTTCATTTCTATAACTAAAATTGAATTATATTTTTCTATAACTTCAAACCGTTCCCTGTTTTTTAATAATAACAGTTTTTAATTACTTGCCAGAGTAGGAATTTTTTTCGAAATCATACGTGATGTTCTAAGATGTGCAGAGGTTAGACAAGATTACTGCAGTTTTAAAACCAATTCATATAAGTTATTCATAATATATTTCTTTCCTTCAATATCTTGAAGGTGGATCTCTTCATCAATATTTAATGTTTTAATAAATTTACTTTGAGTGTCTTTATTTAAATAAATAATAGATTCTGAATGCATGGTTTCAATTTCCGTGGCTTCTACGCTTAAATAGCTTTTGCTGATTCACCATATTTCTTTTTTATTTCATTCACAATGTAGGCACATACGATCTTCTAATAAATGAGTTTAATGAGTTCAATGAGTTGAGGTAATGGTTTTTTTTGTTTTCTAAGTCTTGAATTTATTATTTGATAATGTAAGATATTCTTGTTCTGGACCTCTAATAATAGGTGTTTTTTTCTTCTTTGATTGTAGGAATGTGTAGATCTTTGTTAATTAGATTGTTGGGAATAAACCAAAGTACATTTACTTTGTTTCTTAATACTTTTGACTGGGATATTTTCAGGATTTCTATGTTTGAATTAGAAGCTATTCTCGATAGTTGAATATCATATGTCTATACTGGCTTATGAATTGCCTTATAAATGAAAAGTTTATTTTGTAGATTTAGTTTGGATTTATTTCCTATTAGCCAATAGATATTTCTTAATTTTTAATTAAGGTTTCTTTCTCTTGATCCAGATATGCTTTTTCCTATTAAGTCTTTGATCTAATCTACTGACTTAATTAGAAAATTATTGGTGATTACTTCATCGATTTTAACGCAGAAAGAGCTGTTCGCTAAATGCGAACCCAGAAGCTTAGAAAAATTTATAGGAATGCGAGTATTAATTTTGAATATGAGTCCTTGGTACTTTGTCAAAGGGAAATACCGCGGAGTTGAACTTTATATTCTCGAGATATTCGTATTTGAATTACTATGCGGTTTACTTGTTCGATTGTATTGTATTTGCATATAAATCTGAACTGATGACTTATAAATAAGTTCCTTTCTTCGATTAAATTACGGATTTAAACTCGCGACTACGATTTTTTCAAAAATCTACAAAAATATCGGAAGAAGGCTTATATAATTTATTATGGGCATATATAAAGTATCTATTACTGAATGTTTACCTGGTTTAGGAATGAGTATAATTTGGACCGTTTATCATTGTTCAGAAAAATGAAAAAGTCGTTGGCAAGTATTAATGACTATGTTAATATGTCTTTTAATTTTTTTTTAAAGGGCATTATCTCGTTGTTACTCCTCAGCACTTATGGACCAACAATACAGCCGATCGTCCCTGACCAAAGGCCGTGAGTCCCGTTACAAAATATTCGAGACCTTGCTCCAATTGTACCTGAAACTGATTTCTTTTCTTTCTGCAATAAATCGGAGTTATTTATTAAATAAACAAAAATTCGTTTTGATGAATTATCAATAACTTTAAATCTAATCAAAATTTTATTGCTAAAATTGACTCAAATGTTCATTATTTTAAATACAAAAAATTTACCAAGTTAAAAAAATGTTAGTCATAACGGGAAATTTGGAAAATGTGAAACATAATTAGCACCAATTATATGACAAAATTACTACCAGAGTAAAATGCAGCTATTTCATTATTTGTTGTTAATTAATATATAATAAAAAGACTATGCAGTTTGTTAGGTAGTAGCTAGAATAACATTCCCATATCTTTACTCTTAATATTTTGTTTTGCATCTACTGAACAGCAATGGATTTGACAGAAGCCACAGGTTAAGCATCGCTCGATGCAATTAGGCAAGTGGTTTCTGGAGATACACTTAGGTGCATATTCCCTCTCAACCGCACGGAATACAGTGTCTATGACAGTAATAATAAAGGAATATACTACTTGTAATTCTCTTAATCGTCGATACTCAACTAACGTGGACAACAACGTTCTACATACTCTATGGTCTCTCACAACTGGATTATCTGCGTCAATGGAAAATGATCGCTTTAAGAGATTAGTTAACAAAAAGTATTCAGCATGCGCTTCTCGCTCTTTCATCTCATTTCCCCGTTATGCCATTGTCACTTTTTCTTTACACCTCCATTGCCAATCAGCGCTAATGTCTCGTCAAACAAAGAAAACCAAACATGAGAGTATGTTTGTAATTCAGCGCTTTCAGCTCGATAGCATTGCTAGAATATCGGGACGCCGTATGAGGGGACATGACTTCAACAGCCATAATACTGGTTGCAAGCTTATAAGTTTGTGATTGAGTTTCATATCTCCCCAATTCACATTGTTTCTTCATTTAATAAATCTAAAATGTCCTCTTTTCATAACTTTGATGATCAATTATAAATATTTACAGATAAATTAGAATATATTGAGATCACTTCTTCAAAATAAGAGAATTAAAAATTTTAAGGACATTAAATAGTTTATTGAGACTTAATTACATTATAAGTATATCACCAGTTGACATTTTGAATTCTTTACCTCTATTATGTACATAAAAATGATTAAAGCTATATGTATACTGATGATGAATCATTGCAGATTCAACCTAAAATGCGTTATAGACAAAGATAAAAGGAATCAGTGCAGGTATTGCAGATTGAAGAAATGTTTGATAGCTGGAATGAAAAGAGACGGTAAGCGTAATGTACATAGTAAATTAATATACATAAACTATTATTACTAATTGTCTACTTGTTTTATTGAAAGTTCTTTAAACGTTCTCATTTGAATATAAAATAAAATATTACGATCAGCGACCTCTTAATTTTAGTTATGCGTAAGGTGGGTGAGGGAAAGAGAAGAGAGAGAGAGGGAGAGAGAAGGAAACACAAGGTACATATGCCAAGTCAATTGTACTCGGGCTATTCCGATTTAATTTTGTCTTTGAAAAATCTGTGGTTTTGAGCTGTATACCATTTGGAATTCGTTATATTAGAATTTTTCTTTTTTGTTTTTGTTGTTGTTCCTGACTCGGTGAGTACCTTATCTCTTTCTTCCCCTCCGTGTTAGTCGATTTTTTTTATTTATTATATTTACCCTTGGACCTTGTTAGCGATCCCAGGCAATGCCAGAGCCCTACAATGGCCGTTTATGTTTAACCATCGCCTCGTCATAAATGATTAATCTGATTTAATTTATATTCAAATGGTTTCTCGTATTTTACTTTATATCAAAGATTGTTAAGCAATTTATCTTTTTTTTTCTTATAATAAATTCAAATTACTCATTGACCGTTGTTTTTATTTTGCCGCCTATCCAACTCAACTTTCTTGACCTCCGTAAAATCGATTATTTTGCCGCGTCAGGCCGTGCATTGCGCCTCTTACGCTCTAATAAGATTGAATTTCATTATTTGATGTATTAATAATGACTTTAAATACTCTAGCGAAGGGCTGGAACCCTCCCCGTCGTTGCTGACAGCTAGGTACAAAAACCCTTTTCGTCGTTTGGAATTCCTGGTGGGGAATAACGCGCGTCGATGAATTCGAGTTCAGATAGTGGCCGATTTCACGAGTGGGATTTTGACGTGATCCTTTAATTCATTTTATAAAATTATTGTCAATTAATCTTTTTTATTTGCAACGTTATTTGAGCGGTGCGCAAATTTTTGAATTCATCGTTCAT
Organism: Chouioia cunea; assembly: GCA_030064505.1. NCBI lineage: Eukaryota > Metazoa > Arthropoda > Insecta > Hymenoptera > Eulophidae > Chouioia > Chouioia cunea. Next base: position 20,929,605 of record JAOPFQ010000001.1, read on the forward strand.
ATATGTCGTGTTGACAGGAGCCGCTGATGGCGCTGGGGCTAACTAGCCCCAACTATACAAAACTCAACTGTACGTACTGACGACCGGCCACTTCGGTGTCAAGGTGAACTGACATCGAAGCCGGTGTAAAGGTGAACCAACCGAAGAAAGGTGGAGTATTAATGTTAGCCGACACCGAAGAAGAGGGCGGTCGGCTTAAAGTTCGTCCGAGATCGAAAGTCCTTTAATTGGGCCCAACAACGTTACCGTTAAGGACATTAAAGTTAGGGGCTCATCACTCAGACACTCAGTGACCATGAAAATATACTATCACCAAAGGTGTTAACAGTATCACGATCCTATTCAAGTGGACGCTGATGTCATCGAGGAGGTTGGCTTCTGGGCTCTTATACGCCATTTTTATTGGATCATAGCGGGTAAACGGCTATTTATATTTTACGGCCTATAATTTTGAATTTTCGTAGGTTTAGTGTGAGTTGGGTACTAGTGAAATCTTGCACATGCGCAAAGATAATTTTAGTAGTGGCCATCGTTAGTTATTGTCTTGGAGTTTTTTGATAAGTTCAGGTTAATTTTTTTTATTAAATTTTATAATTTAATTTTCGGGTTCTTGTGCGAATTTTCTTGTGAGTTAACCTAGATTTGTTTTATTTTTCAGGAGTGATTCTGTGAGGGATCATGTCACTGTCGTGTGATTGGGAGTTGAGGATGCGTGCATACATAAGGATGCAGTTGTTCACATCCTAGTGAGTGAGCTTGCGGAGGCCATGCTGGACGAAGTGAATACAACCGGTGCATGCTCAATCAGCAGTGCAGCCATCGCAGAGGTCGAGGGAAGACACGGCAAGAGGCTGATGCCTGAGAGTTGAAGGGTATCCCAGCCGTGAGTAAGCGTCCCCGGCGTAAGATTCTGAAAAGGGAGCGTAACTGCGATTATACCATCCCCGGAATGAGGATACATGTGTTGCAAGGCCAACACGCGCATGATAATGCCGTTGGCACACCACTCTTCGTCGTCTGGATTCGACGACTCCAACACAGAGAGCTTTCAAACGAACTCCAACAGAGGATCTTCTAGGAGAAAGCCGCGTTCACCAAGAGGTAGCGACGGAGTACAATAGCGTCAGTGCCGTTTGAGCCTTCCACCTTCAATTTATGGATGTGAGCGATATAATACCTAAGAGTTACGAATGTCATGAATTTTGTGATATTCATAAGGAAGAGATTCTCGCCACTTTACCAACGACGTTTGCAAGTGGAGCCGCAACCTGGTGCGACAATAACGAGCTAGGTTGGCCGAGTCTCCCATGTGGACTTGGTAATTCTATCTTTAGAAACGCAGGTGAAGCGCATCAACGCTAACCTTCACTACAAGTACTAAAGCATGGGGTGCAAGTTACCGAAACATTTTCAGTACACCCATGACATAGATTTGGGGTATGTGCCACCCCCACAAAGGATAAGATATTGGTGTCAGGTAATAAACGGAGTAAGTCAGGTAGATAAACAAAATTCTAGTCGTCAACTGCGAGTGGTGGTGAAACTGTGGTTACAGTGTTGGAAGGTGGTAAATCGCCTCCAATGATAAACATTGTTCAGCAAGGTCAACATACGGCTAATCAGCCCAATATTGGCTCTAGGGTAAATCCACCTAACCCTCCAAATTCTACTTCGTCGCTGTTCCCACGAATCCCCAACGATATAGGGAAAAGTCAATTGGATGTTCTATTTTCGAACAACTGTTTGGCATATAGAACACTTGTCATTGAGCATTCACGTGCCCATAGCATCAATGGGCAATGATATTAAATGTGGACAGATCGGCCATTTCCCCAATGATTGCGAAGCTAGTCGAAATACTCTGGTCAGGGGTTGTCAGAAGTAAGACACTCCGAACTGCTCGTTCTTAACTTGCGCCAAAGTGATGTACGTGAGGATAAAAGAGCGTACGGAGGCGATAAAATGCCCTATGACATCCACAAGGCTGAGTATTATAGGGCGGAAGAAGTATGAAGCAGGAGAAGTAACGATATGGTATCCCATGCTGATCCGTTAACCTTATGCTCAAAAAAGGTGGACTTTTGGCGTGGAGCCTTGGCACGATTGAGGATGGCTCGAATGTAGCACTTGCGGTAATAGATCGAGAAATCTTAGTAAACCCCACTGGTAGTACTATGCCGTTGGAAATTGCGCATGCACCTAAGTTAAAAACACCAATAGACATACAGATCTAGAGTATATGAGACGAAATAGTTATTGAGGCTGATATAGAGCCCAAAGCTGGAGATGTCTTCGTAATGAAAAATTAGGATCTAATTATATCCAAAGACGTAAACCGTATTGACTTTGTTGGGCTAAGGTGCTAGGTGACTGTTGTGGGCATGAGAATCGCTGAAGAATACACATGAAAGCTTATTATATACTCTGCCCCTTACAAATGCATCAAATGACATAATGAGGAAGGTGAATAACCTTAAGTCGATTTTTGAGATCGATGGACTGGTGAAAATGATTCAAGCAAGCTCCGTGCTTAAAGATCTCGCCTATGATATTTATTTTGGCAATGACTTAGTTAGTGTACGATTTGGTCATATATTGTGGCAACCACATCTGGCGGGTGGACGACCGTACTGATTGGTACATGTTTGCAGTATGAATGCACAATCGTATATCTTTTCCCTGTGAGACTCGCCGTAAACGGCCGATGTTAAGGACATAAATTGCTGGGTTGTCATTATTAAAAAGTAAGCCCATTGGTTAAGAAAGTGATTCCAGAAATGATCGGATTTCACGAACTTAATAAAGCATGTGATTGAAGTCACATATGAACATCCCAGTAACCAGAGTTTGCACCATAATTATTCAAATATCTCGAACACTTAATAATAGTCATCCACGCGTTCTCTGATCATCTAATATGGCTAAAATTAGCGTTAAAGAAGCAAGTAGAGAACGGCTTTAAGATAAATGTGGAGAAGAGCACATTTGGCTTCTCTTCAGTAAGATTTCTCAGCTACCTCCGCGACGCTGAGGATCTAAGACTGGATCCAAATTTGGTAAGCCAGTCCTAAACTACCTAGCCCCAAAAAATGTGAAGCAATTCGGAAGTTACTTAGGTGTGATAGGTTCGAACGCCAGATTTATTGAACACGAGAATGATGTTAAAGTCCCTTTTACCAAGCTCATTAAGAAGGATTTACTTAGAATTAGGACCTAGAGCAACAGAAGGCATTTGTGAGGTTAAAAACAGTCTTCAATTAAGCCCTTGTACTCGCAAGGCCAGGTTTTATGAGGTTTTAGTTTATTGTGGAAAAGGACAAAGTTCACGGTGGTAATTGAAATCTGAATGGCCGGCTCGCGAGGTGGATTGTCAAACTCCAACAAAGGAATTTTAAAACAATATTACGTAAGGAGCGATGCACCACGTGCCAGATGCATTGCCTCGCGAATTTGTGAACGAAGCAAAAAATCACAGCGTTCAAAGAAATAAAAAAATCCATGATATCTACGACAATAACGGATGTCACAACATGTTCAGAGAAATCCTCCGAGTAGAAAGTCGAAGAAGGAATACATTATCGCTACATGCGAAATGACCTCCCATCACAGATAAAGAGGTACACGAACGTCTTGTTGTATCAAGTAATTTCGGGGAATAAGTTATACGAGACGCACACTTTGAGCAGTCAACTGAATACCTGAGTATAGAAAAAACCTATGATATGGTGGTTCATGAATATTCTTGACCCATTGTGTGGTATGATGTGAGAGATTTCGTTCAGCGTCATCAAGAATGTCAAAAGTTTAAGGTCGAGCAAAAAGCTCTCTTGGGTTTGATGGATAGATGTTTGATGAAGCGACCATGAACAGTAGGCTAGATCGATTGATATAGTAGAGCTACCATGGAACAAGGACCATATTAAATAGTTAGCAATTTTAAAATAATTTTATTAAGCGGGTGGTCAAGCCAAGAGCTTGCGCTACGAGGTTGAGAACCGAGGGCCAATGGTTAAGATAAGTCAAGAAGTCTGGAAATACCGTCTGCGTAGGTTGAGCGCGCTTAAGGATTTGGTAATCCAACATATTGGGATAGTACAGAACCGTCAGAAGCGGTATTACGACTGAGGCCGTCGAGATATACGATTCGCTGGGGGGTTACCTGATCTGCCAATGAGTACATTCTTTATCAAATGTAGTCGCTGGCCAGAATACCAAACTCGATCCTAATTACGCAGGGCCATATAGAGAACAGACTGAGGCCTGTTGACATGAGGATAGGATAATAGACGTGGAGAGAGCCCCACCAACTATCAATATTGGGCTCACTGAGCTCGTCCAAACGGTCCCTCGCCCAGTACCAGCTCCCACGGCTTCATTGCTGGCTATGGTGAGGGGTTTTGCCACCTCTGAAGATCTCCTAGGGGAGGTCTTGGGACACTAGTGAGTTATTGACGGAAAGCAATAGGGGTATTTCTTCCTGTGTGTTTTCGGCCAAATACTCCATCTCAACAGAGAAGGGATCGTAGATGCCGCCTGTACGAAATGGAGGCGGTTAACCTCTCCATAACATACTTTTTTTTCGGAGAAGGCATGCGACCACGTGGCGAGAGAGCTGCCATGTTCCTCCGGGAATGTCAGCTCTGGAGGGGGCTGTGACGGGACTCTTGGCCGTTGGATAGAGCATATCTTGTCAGCCATAATAAATTAACAGAGACCTGTTAATTTTGGTTGTGCGTAAGGCGTGTGAGGAGACAGAAAGAGAGACAAGGTATATACTCCGAGGCAGTTGTGCTCGGGCTATCGCGAGTTAATTTTGTTTAGGAAAGTGATTTTAAAAAGTGATTTTAAAAAGTCTGTGGTTTTGAGGTGTGTGCCATTCTGAATTTCTTATATTAGAATGTTTCGTGGTATTTTTTGGTTGTCTTAACTCGGTGAGTACTTTATCTCTCCCTTCCCCTACGTACCAGCAAAATTCTTTTCATTTATTATATTTAACCTTGGGTCTTGTTGACGATTCCAGGCGACATTGACAGAACCCTACTATGGCCGTTTATATTTACCTACCGCCTCGTCATAAATTGTTAATCTGATTTAATTTATATTCAAATTCAAATCGTTCATCATATTTTTCTTTACATTAAAGATTGTTCAGCCTTTTTCATAATAAATTCAATTTATCCGTTGACCCTTTGTTTTTATTTTGTCTCCCGTCCAACTCGCCTTCCTTGACCTTTCGTAAGGTCTATTAGCTCACTGAAGCTCCGTCAGGTCGCACATTGGACCTCTTACCCGCTATTAAAATTCAATTTCATTGACGAAGTTGGAGCGGAAGCCCTCTCCGTCATTTCTGACAGGTAGGTAAGAAAGCCCTTTACGTCGCAAAATATTAAGCGTTTTTTAAAAATCAACTCTAATTTTGATTGAAAGAAACTAAAACTTCCATAGTATACGTCAATCCAACATTGTTCCATGTATTTATCTCAATGGTATTGATTCCATAGCAGAATCTGGGGTTTTGACCGATGTATGAATTACATCGCTATTCTTAGTTTTGTAAAATGTATAATTGATGTACATTCTATTTTATAATTATCGGTGTAATAATTTAACTCAAACAATGAATTGTTATTTTTAAATGTTTTTGATCACGAGCTACTCTTATCCATTTTTTATGTCAAGTAGATTGATATGCAGATACTCTTGTTAATATATGACATTTTTTTTTATAGAAATTTACATGTTTCAAAGGATCGTGATTTTTATTTAACCCTGAATCACACATAACTGATTAAAATGTATTCATTTTTTTTCAATAGTTACAGTCATAATTTTTTTTTTCATTAGTAAAATTAATCATTTTACTTACTTAAATTAAAAATATCAAAATATAAGCTAATGCATCAGTAGTATCACGTATTAAACATCTTTTATCATCTTAAGTACTCAATGCAATCTCTCTCTGCCAAACAGTGTAGAATTTAGGTCTTATCATGCTTATTTTTATAAATACGTTGTTTCGTAATCAATTTACATAATGGTAAAATTTAATGGTATTTTTGAAAGAAGCTTTCGTACATTTAATTATTTCATAGCATCAATACTATTTATAAGGATCTGGTATATTTCAATTCTCAAACCAATAAATTTTGTTAATATGTCGTCAATAAACTCATCGTTCATCAATCCAACGATCTTTTTATTTACTCGCGGTATATTAAGTACATTTGTTGGTAGATTAATCTAAATAATCTAAATAATTGATATTAGTTTTCATATCAACATATATATTGTGACACTTTACTACATAAATAAAAGTATCATTCTCAATGTCTTTACACTTTCTCAGTGTCGTAACTTCTTTAAGTTCATAATTTCTACCTTTATACATATAATAATAATAAAAACTATACACCAATGTTTTGGAAACGTCTAATACTCTGAGATGTAAATAAATCGGTTTATTCAATAATTGTTGCTTTTTCATATATACTGCTATTCATACGTTTGGAAATGTTTTTTTTAAATTTATTTTGAGTGTTTACTCTCATTAAACTCTTTAGACCAATCAATGATTTTAACCCACGCAGATTACTCAAATTTTAATACTTTATAAATTTTTGTAAGCTTCAATACATATGTGATGATTTGCTTTTATGATGTTGGAAGTCAGTCTCAACCGAGATATATACATGTAATTTTTAAAATACGGAGCGATACTATATATCCCTTGCGATTATTTAGTAGCTACTAATTTGTTTGTAGTAACTGTAATCGCACTTCTTTCCAAACGCTTGTGGGAAAGTGTTTAAAATTTTACTAAGGCTAATTGAAGCTGCCTCGCAAAGGTAGAATCAGTAGCGTTGACAAAATAGTGTCAATGTTCGCTTCTTAATCAGATAAGTTTTTCCATGGCCTGATGAAAATCTTATATCTCACTACATGGAGATGTAGTGATATCTTCTCTTCCGGAATTATTATCTTATTGACCCATCTTATAACATAATATTTTATTCAACAAAATTTGTCCGAGGAATTATTTCAGTTTAACACAAAATTTATTTAACAAATCAGGAAAAAAGAATAAAAGTTTTATCATTATCTGATAAATAGTGTGAAAATTCAACAAACATCATGCTTTATTGATTGTCTTTGTTAGATAATGTTTTTGCTCTTAAAGACAACTATTATACCACTATTGTTATACCGATATTTCTAATACGATTTAATGATTTCAACATGGTAGATAGCTGTTTAAAACCTGATACAGTTGTTCCCATTAAGACGTTTTATCTTGAACTTAGTTTTATTTTTTTTTTAATCTATTCTATTAGCCTAATTTTCTCTTCAGCCGCCACACGTTACAGTTCCATAATATATTACATAATTCCTTTTATGCATGAGTGTAACATATAGTTTTTCTTGATTGGGGCCAGGTAGTTTTGTATGCTCAGGACAACATTACAATTTATATAGCTTAGATAGATTTCTTCTTTATTTTTATTAAATTGTTCCATTATATATCTGTTTTTGGCAGCAGCGTATCGACCTGAGTATTGACTTAATCCATCACGAATTTCTGACTCTACAAATAAATGCCTATCTATATATATCAAAAGTCTTGATTCAACCTATATTTAGTATTACATTCCACAAATAGCTTGGAGTTGTGTAATAGTTAGCTAGATCAAGACCATATACTTAAACATTGATCATGACAATTTTTGAAAACGTGAGCGATCAATAATAGGTCAGTTTTCATGTATAAATCACAATATTCACCAAGAGTTTTCATGTTAAAACATCTCCATACTTCAAATGCATGGTTGTAATCAAAGTCTGAAATCTTTGAATCTGTAAGACTACTGAAAATTTGTTCAGGTAATTGAATTTCTTCAAATTTTTTCTAGCTATCGATATATTTTTATAAAAGTACTTCTTACATGCAGATAAATTAATTTTTTCGTCTTACGTATGAAAAAATTGAGAGTTTAGAATCTTATAATTTTTCAAATAAGAAAAAAAATGTATTAAGTGATGAAGCTATACCTTTAAAAGAATTAATGAATCGAAATTAAAACTTAATATATGCAAGTCTTTGTAAACGAAATTTATTTTTCTTTTGTCAAAGGCATAATTTCTAACGAGTATCGTAGCCACAGAGGTTACGAAAAACTACTGGTATTATTTGCGAGTCTTGATAATTCAGGTTGTAGCCTTGGTGTGCCATACCCCGATAAGTTTTTGTCAAATGACAATGATTACGAACTTTAATCTCTATTTCATGTTCTTGAAATGTAACAGTAGTCTTAGCTATATTTTGCTCTCTGGTAAATTTCTTTTTTAATAGATTCTTATAGTCATCATAGACAATAAATGATAATTGAAATTGGAATCTAAGATTTTTTAATTCAATCGCATCTTCGCATCGTCTTGGTAAGTACTCAACTTCTTTAACTATATATGATTTTTTCATGCACAAGTTTTTCTAATATAGGTTAATTGTGTAAACATCTATCACGAATATATTTTCTTATTTTGATATATGATAACTGCTCACCATTAATTTTACAAAATGTTTTATATGATAATTATTTGATACTCCTCCATTAGTATTCCAATTCGGATAACAACTGTCATTGATTAATAAAAGGTTTACATGGTTAAAATTTTCATTCATTGATATTGTACTTTTTATTTATTAAATTTAGATGGTTGATTCATATAAGAAGTCATGATTTTATCACTTTGAATTATTTGAAGTCACACACAAAGGTGCCAAGACTGATTACACAATTTAATTTACTACTATAGTTTTAATTTTATCTATGTCTTGATAATATTGATGTTAGATTTCATATATTTGAATGCCATACAAATATAATATCTTACTCGTGGTCTGATGATTTTTATATTTAAATATACGAGATGGTGCGGATCAACACCTTCTCTATCCATCGAAGTTCACTTATCTTTATCTTGTAGTCTTATTTTGTAACTTGCATAAATATAGTAATAAAGATATAAAGAAACGATATAATTTATAGTGTAACAACTGTAACATCCAGTGGACACTACACAATTTTGATAAATTAAGAGTGTATTTTGGTCATAGAGTTTTACCTTTAATAATAATTTATTGTTTATCCTACTTGGAATGGGTTATGGAGAGAACGAGGTAATAAGGTGATTCTCTTACTATAAACAGGCGCACGTCACAAAGAGATCTTACCTCGACAGGATTGTTGTAAATTGCAATAAGCGATAGAAGAAAAAAAATTAACAGAATAAAATTTAGTATGCAATTGTCTTTATTTGACTTACTCTTTTGCTACTGGTTTCTCTCTCTCTCTCTCTCTCTCTTTCTCTGAATTTATTAGATTACGTTGGATTTTAGGGCTCGATTTAAATTAACTACATTTTTCGTAGTTATCTACCACAATTAGAAGATTCAGACTAACTGCTCGAATGTATCCGTGATAGCTCATTGCCTCAGTCACATATCCCTACTGTATGTTTTTCTGGTCACTTTTGAGGAGGCCCTTTTCCATTTAGGCCAATGAATAACAAGTAAATTTTCTTCTTTGAACTAGTTGGTGAAATTTAGGAGTGAGTGAATTTAAAACTGATATTATTGTCTGTGGTGAAATGCCATATCATGTACTTTGTTTTCATGCCAAATATTTTAGTTCATTGCAGCTAATTAATTAATTTGTAAATTATATTTTCATTAGAAATTTGTAAAAGTCATTAAGAAATCATTAATGATTTACAAATAATATTGCATATGGCACAAATGTCATTATGTTTCTTAGATGATAATCAATTAATTAATCAAATCAACAACTTGGTATTACTATAATTTTTAATCGAATACGTAGAGAGAGACAGAGAGAAAGAGAGAGATTTGGTTAATTATACCCAGTGACTTAAAACTATATATTTTAACAATGTTGACTTCGCAACTATCTTTAATATTGTTACTTCTACAATCGTAAATTTATATGACAAGTTATGGCTATTATGAATTACGAATTGAGTTTACATATATATATTAATATATTATTATTATTATATAAATATTAATCTTTGTTTTTATAATTAATAACAATTTTAACTAAGACAGTTTAAGAACATGTGACGATAGTTTCTAATAAAAACAGAGATTAGACAAATTATTGCTAGTAATGTTGAAAAATGTGATAATTTCCAGAATAATTACATTTAGAGAATTAATTATGATTTACTGAACTATAATCATAAAAATCTACTTGTGAAAAAACATGATCGTGAGTCAAAATTATGTCAATATATGTATAATATAATAGTAAATAAAAAATGCTACAATATGAATTTACTTGCCTATAAGTAATGACATATAACCTCATTCGGGAAATTTTATATAGCCGAACAATTTTAGGTACAATATATATTACTTAATCAGGTTCATGTTTTGCTAATCAATTCACATTTTTACAAGATAATTTATTAAATGATCAAGAGAGAAAGGGAGCGAGAGAAGAGGCGAAATTGTAATAATTTAATAAAAAATGAGTTAAAAAATAATATTATTAATAATAATTGTGAATTACGTTGTGTTTAATTAGAGAATTTATTTTCTTTTGATATCATAATGATATAAATAATGTCTATTTTTAAGTAATTTACATTTTTAAGTGGATTTATTCAATCATTAAGGATATCGTAACGTAGTGTTAAATATATCTAAAAAGTAATGAAAAGTATATTTATATTGTAAAAAATAGATAAAACTGGTCAATAATTAAAGTTTATATAACATGTTATGATTTATATATTTTGTTCTTTTACAAATATTTAACATTAGTTTTATACCATACTAACTTCGTAATATCTTCTTTAGTTGGATTCCCTTTAATTAATTCGATCAGGATGAATCAAACAGTATATAATAATATTTAAAAAATCTTGTCATGTTTCAGATTCAAAACAAATATCTACAAGCGCGGTTTTCATAGATTTATTTTGGTTTAAGCAGTCTATAACTATTAGAAATTTTTCGTTATTATGATCTGACTTAATAAACAAAGGTTCATTTTCTTCCCCATAATATGATTTTTGAAAAGATGTATACATATCATAAAGTATCGTATACTAATTTGAATGAATCTCAAAATTAATATTTCTGTACCGATAACACCGAGAATTGAGAGATAGTTCTACATTACTGATGTTTAATCAGATTACGATAATTTACCCTGATCTAATGAATGATCAGATTACGAGTCTTTACCCGGTTTACTCTTCTCTTCCGTGTGAAAAACTAAAATAACAAATTAATTAAAATTATGGCTTTTCCTTGTGATTGGATATTTTGGCACTTCAAACATGCTTTGATGCGAAGAGTAGTTTTTGAATACTCATACAACTCATAAGTGCGATAACACATAGTGATTACTCTATCACACCTAATGTAATTGAGTAGTTTCATTTTTTTATCAGCTAATACCACGAACGCCATCAGCCATTAAATATTGCTTGAATCAATTTTAAATCCTTCGAATGTAACTTGATTTTCTACTAAACGTGTGCCTGTGAGAACATTTAGGTCATTTCTCGATTTTCTAAGGTGCTTGATATTGACTATAATTTTTTTATAATATTCATCAAAAGCCAGTGGACAAAACGTCATAGTAACCCTTGTCGTTTATTATCAGTTCAATGAGCATTGTCACCAATAAATGTTGACTTATATTGAGCAAAATTCCATTTCGTAATGAGCTATATTACTGGGAGCGCATGTATATAATTCACACAACACGCGAATTTTTTTCAACAGTACTACCAACATCTCAAATTATAGAAGTACCTTCTCACAAAAAATTCGTGTATTGTGTGAATTTTATATACGCAACACCAGTAGTATAATATTTTATATGTAGAGCGTTGAATTAGAGTATAGCTCCACGTTAATCGGAATTATGTGTTTTGTTTGCAGAAGGCACGTGTTTAGTAAAATCCAAAAATGAACTGCCAGAATTTTTTGGTTTGAAATGTATTTTATGAATGAAATTATGGAGAGTATTATTGTTTATTTTATAAACTAAACGATATTCCTTTATGAGCTATTGTTTTCTGAAGGATAACTGTCAATATCTTCTATCTCATTGTTTCTTGTCGACAAAATCGTTTATCTTGATTTGAATATTAATAGCTCTTCTAAATTAAGGTTGTATTTTTTGTTTTGTGTGAGCTCAGCCGGAGGAAAATAGTGCGTATTCTCATCAAGTACTGATGATATGTCGAAAAAATATAGTGTTAGTGTGGACTTCATGATAGTCTCTTATTAAATTATTATCAGTCTTCGATTCTATATATTTGATAGATGATATGAATGTAATTAGAAACAAAAATGTACAAAAATGAAAAATGAAATCTTGATATCTAACAAGGTCGCACATAATTTTATTGACACTAAGATACAGTAACAAATCTTTATGTGATTAAAGATCTTCGAAACTATCAAAGTATATAATTATTCTTTTTTTAGGTTACCCAATTGTACTTAGACCATTTTTATCATTTAAATTAACAACGTTTGATTCTTGATAATGGAGTCCGTTGATATGTAAAGCGTTACGCATGAGAAACACTTTGAAATAATTAATTTTATGTTTTTGAGCGTAGTTTTGTACATATACATATATCCGTGATATCAGTCAATGCTAGGTGTGATAAAACTACGACGAATTTTTTTTCACACTTTAAGCATATGGTTAAAAATAGAAATTTTTATCGTGTGGCTATAAGCAAAGATCTATAACCAAAGGAATTTTTCATAATTTTTTTGTATGAATTTTTCTTTCAATTCATTTTGAACTGATTTAGCACTATTTTTTGGTTTTACTATTAAAGAAGTTTTTCCAGCTAGAGATCCAATAGCTTTATAATCGACAAATAATGGAATTAAGAATGGAAGAGTTTCACCAACTGCTTTTGAAATAGATAAAAAAAGCGGAATATTTAATTTTCGTTTAAGTTCGGCCTATTATAATAGTCTTTTTGGCTACTTTCGAAGTTGGTCGAATGACTGAGGCACAGCTCTCTAATAGCTCCTTTAATGACTTTTATTAACGTGGTTAGTATTTTTCAACTCTTTCATTTGATACTTTTGCATAATTTCTTTTTTAGTTTAAATTATTTATTCTAACCACGGCATTTTCTCCTCCGTTCCAAGGTCACTTTTAACTTTTATGAATTATCGAGGAATTGTTATATTTCACTGAAATATTGCGTGTCAATAAGTCAGTGAAGGAGGAATAAACACTATTGCTGTGTTAACGTCAGTGACGTGACGTTTCTATATATATATATATATTCTTTATTAAGCATTTTGTTAGTAAGATGAAAGTCTTAGACAAAAAAGATTGTGCTGTTATTATCCCGTTATTGTTCATTTGGATGATTTTGAAGCCTATTTTTGTTACTATAAAACGTTTTTATTTCTGTTTTAATTAAAGGTATTTCAATATCACTAAGAATGATTTTATTTGTAAAAAACTACGAAGCATTGACAGTATCGTATAGTACTTTGGATTGCAATCTTTCTAAAATTTTAATATTTAAGTTTTAGAAAGTGGAAAGTAATCTTTTTACAATACAGTTTTCTTTGTCAATATATTATATATAGTTAATACTTCTATAATAATTTTTTGTTTAAATCATTTGAAAACATAGTATAATTAAAAATGGTGAATAGTAGAAAAAATATAAACTAGATGATGCTTTAAAATACTTAAAAAGTATTTTAAAGCATATATAGGTGTAGGTATAGGTGCATACTTTTTATTCATATACTTCATGTTTGCAATTTTTGCAATTTTTGCAAGGGACAAATTTTATTTAAAAAATTTTTGTTGCAATCGATTCCTTGGTCAATTTTGTATAATAATGTACAATAACATTTTTTATGTTTAATAAGAACTCGGTAGTAAGCGTGCAAGGAAAGCGCTCTTTCAGATATTTAGCTGAATGATGCAACCGATTGAAAAGTTTATTCTGGCATGAAATGGATTAGAGTTTTTTTGTTTAAATGACTCTATTTGGAAATAATTTATATTTTATAACAAAAATCGATAAATATTTTGCTGCACTTAAGGACACTAATCCAGGAAATTATAATTATACATTATATATTAAAAGATAATCATTTTATTGAAGATTATAATACAAATGGACCTAACTTTATCATAAAGTAAGTTTATCGTGAAAATGGGATAAAATATTAAATCTTAAAATCTTAATAGGCGAGTCAGCCTAAAGGAGCCCAATTTTCAGGTATAAATACAACCGCTCTGTATTATAAAACAGAAGGTGCAAGGCAAAGCAGATCTCTATGAACTTCAAAATAAATTTCAGTCCTTGCTTTAAAATATACAGCTCTTGCTTTGAAACACTCTTTAAAATATATTCGAGTTCAATTTTTGAGACCATTTCTCCTCTAGGTCAAAAGTAATTTGGAATATATATTTTTTTAAATAGATATTCTAATGTTCAATTCTTGAGTCCCAAAAAAGTAACTCAGAATATTCTCTTCGAAATCCATATCACAAATCAATTATAATTATTAAAATTACAAATTACATGTTCACTGATTTATAAGAGAATTTCTTGTAAAAAATCCACAAATAAATTGTTTCCAATATTATATTAAATTACTCTTAATAATAATGAAATATCAAGTAGCGTGATTACAAAATAGTACAATGATGAACCAGTGCAGGTGAGTTCTAATGCGTATAATATTGAATTCATCATTAATTCTAGTTGAAGAAATTGGATAAATATACTCTGAAGACGAGAGTGATTCTGCGCATGAATTATTGGATGATTAAAAAATAAATAAGAACTGATGTAATGTACATTATCTGTAAAAAATATTATTTTTTGTAATTTTGTAAATTCTTAATTATTTATAATAACATTTTATTCAATTATATACATTTTTTATGTTTTTATTTCAATACATATACTGTTAATATATTGAAACTGTATGATTCACACCTGCTATACGTTCTGCAATGAATATATTTTTTCGGTAATACGATACGCTGATCTTCTTTTTCCTAATTTTCCCATATTACAATCATTTTAAGTTTCGTATAAAAAATATTTTTAAATATTGATTGGATGTTGTTAATATATGAGACATAGATTTACAAATTATGGCTATCAGGTGCGAAAGATAGGATTTTTAAGCTAATAAAAGTGAAATAAAAAATTTTGTGAATATACTCATATATTTTCATAATATCAAATGGATTCACCGTATAGTACAAAAATGTAGTCACGATATAAGAGCTCACAATAATATATGAATTCAATTTACGCATTGATGTTCTAGCCGTTCAGAATGAAAGGGATAAAATCGGCGGCAAGAGAGTGGGCATTGAAGACGAATACATTAACCATAAGAGTCTGAGTGTGATTTCTTTATTAAAGGCAGAGATGCTAAGTAGGCAAGTCGGAGCGGCATTGGAGGTTAGTGGACTTTAACTTTCGATTGATTGAATTGTATTTATAATTAAAATAACGAGATAATACTTAGACCATGAACCGTTTACCTCTAAGATAATAGAAATATTGGCAAACAAACTAACTTTAAACTGTATTTTGTTTCTAAATAATTGTTAGTTTCAACCAAAAAATAAAATTCGGGGCCGTTTATTTTGTTATAAAGAAATCTAGTAAAGATAAAAGAAAATATATTGGTTAAAACATTTAAAAGTTAAAACAATTAAATAAGTAAACTGAAAATAGAGTTGTGAATATCATGTTTTTAAGATAATATATTTATTGAATAATTTGTTTATAACATAACATAGTATATTATAATAAAATTAATTTTGCAAGATGTAAAATTAAAGTGAATAAATATATTACGTGGAAAATATAGCATTAAACATTAGATAAACTAAAAAGTGAATAATTAATCATGTAGTGAACATTTTTTTTAAACAATTTCTTAAAAAAGTATTGATTAATATATGTTAGCAAAACTAATGTAAAAGATATTGCCCAATATATCATTGAATTTATTTTAAAAAATTGATTACATAGAAACATCCTGGTAAAATAAATGGAGACGGCGGTAAGTTAATTCATTATTATACAAGCGAAATTCAGGCTAGATGGCTCCAAACTAACTAATGGATCACTGTCCAAATCAAATAAAATTTAATTATTTAATCATATTTTTTTCTTTCGCGGTTCTAATTGTTTATACGAAATTTATTTAACTAATTATCAAAAATTTCGTAATTTCATAAAACTGATTATCACAGTCGATTCTACGAAAAAAAAACAATTCATAACCTTTATACCACTTTTTTGTCAGACTATTCTATTAGTGTGTTGTCATTATAAACAATGGCTTCCCGAGGATAGATGCTGTATCCCGTTTTATCCCAAGCCAAATCTACACTAGATAGAGCCAAACATAACTGTTGGATCATTGTCCAAACGAAAACTTATTTGAAAGATTATATGAGATGTTTAAGAAGAGTATGGAGGGTTTTGACTTATTTTTTTCAGTAGAATTAATTCTCAGAATCAGTTTTTTAAAATTGTAAATATTTGAATAATTTGTTTAAATATTTCGTATAAACAATTGGAATCGAAAAAATGAAAACACGAGTGAATTTTTTTTCGTTTGGACACTGATCCAATAGTTAGTTTGGTGCTATCTAGCTTGAATTTCGATTGAGTAATAATGAGTTAAACTAGAGTGAAAGATATAGAAATATCTATTTTTGAAAAAACAACATTCTTAAATAAAAGAACTAAATAATTGACTATATTAGAATATAATACAAAGATCCAGTGGTCAGAATAAATACTGAAACAGGTGTGAAAAAATTAGATTTGATAGCAAAACTATAATTTCATATACACAATTGTAATTCGAGGGTTGGCTCACAAGCGATGGGATCAACAAAGAAAATAACATGTTTTCAAATTTTATTTTAAACGTGAGTAAAATCCCCAGAAAGGCTGTTACATTACATTGATGATATCAATGTTCTAATATGACTATGCCATCTCTATAATGCGATTTGTTGAGCTCCTCAATATAGCTATCCTACGGCATCGCTTCTTCGCGACAGGTGTTTTTTATATTAGCAAATAGATAATAATAGCACCCAGTCATTCTTTGTTAAATCTGATAATTACGGTGATTATATGCAAGCAATTCGAACTTTATATTCAGATATAACGAGAGAATTAAAAAATTAATGTTTTCATTGTTAAGCCAGATACTTCTGGGCCAACTCTCGTATTAATAAGCCATTTAGTAGTAAATTTTATTGACTTGTTGGCTATTATTTCTGCTTTTCATGGTTCTTAAGCCGCCGTTAACAGTATCAAGTTATTTGAAAAATCTGACTAGATATGTTCCCTACGTAACCTCAGTCGTAATATCCCATCATATATACAGATCTCAATAAATAGTCCTTGTCATCATTAGCTTTCTATCTTTACGGTAATTGTTATTTTTAGCAGATATGGTGTCATCCTTTTCTCTTCACGGAGAAATTAATAGAGTTAACTGAGTTAATTATGTTTTTGAAATTGAGCACAATTATTACACAGCATATTACTCTCAGGAAGTGGAATTGATCCAATTCTTACAAAAGCCATGCTAGTTCGGGGAAATTTTTTAGTTGCATTATCCTTCCGTTATTTTCTCCATCCTATTCAGATTCAGTATTTTGAATACACCCCTCCCGAGTCTATTATTCCTAGCTCTCTATGCGATAAAGGATTTGCCGAAGTGCCAGTTTTAATTTTGAAAATCAAACCCATGTTTTGTCTTTTTACGATTAACAAAAAAAAATTCTTGATCAAGCGTTAATGCTTCAACAAAGAGGACCTATTGTTAAATCGCTTTCTGGATAAAGATATTAGGATTATTAATGTGTGTAAATATTACAATTAGCTTAGCTCAGGTATTAGTGTAGATTTTTCTTTGGTTTTAATAAAATTATGAAAAATTACGTTAATCACAATAGGTAAGTGGTCAATATAGCTATTATTCAAATAGAAGAAAATGTGGAAAATGAAATAATAAAGAAATGGAAAAATAAAATGATCTAAATAGCATCAAAAATTAAAAAAAATCTTAACGAATCCCGTCAGAATGTTAAAAAGAAGGCAATATAAAAATTAATGATTGGCTGAGCTCTCCAGTAAAAATAAGATTTGAACCATTAGCAATCACTGAAACACGGGATGGAAAAAACGAACTCATCTCACCAGAAGTAAAAATAGCAGCAAAACTACACCAAATATTCGTAAACGGCGTAGGCAACATACAACCACTGAAGGAAGTTCTAGATTAAATTATAGATCAAAATTATACACTGACAATTTTAAGCAACAATTAAGTGAAAATGTAACCAGGTGCATCCGAGAATTTTCAACCACTAGTTGAGGATCTAGAAAA
The DNA here is from genome assembly GCA_030064505.1 of Chouioia cunea. Classification (NCBI taxonomy): domain Eukaryota; kingdom Metazoa; phylum Arthropoda; class Insecta; order Hymenoptera; family Eulophidae; genus Chouioia; species Chouioia cunea. The sequence continues at coordinate 20,948,086 of JAOPFQ010000001.1, forward strand.
ACTAATTCTACAAGTACCAACCGAAGATAAGGGATACAAGGAAGTATTGCGAAGAATACGGTAGAATAAGTAACTTCATCTGCAAAGATAAAATTGGATAAATGAAATATGCTAAGTGCTCAGGGAATCATCCAGCAAGTTATAAAGGCTATGCAGTATGAAAACAGCTTCAACAAAAAACTTTGCTGTGAGAGAGAGAGAGAGAGAGAGACAGAGAGAGGATAATTAAAGTAGTGGACAAAAAACAAAAATAAGCCGAGCTGTATATTTCATAAAATTTGATATTATGTATGCTCAATCTATGAAGGCTATCTAATATTAATTATAATAATAATACCTTTAATAAGCACACAACGAAATATAACGTTATTAATCCTCAAGTCATTAGCCCGTATTTAACAGACATTTCCGCAAACAACTGTAATACTTCTAATATCAACTATACCACTAATACTGATAATCCACCAAAGGAAAAGACAAATTCAAATGAATAAAATTCTGTAAATACCTAAACAATCTGTAACAGTATTCAATAGAAAGACATGATTGAAAAGTACACGATGAGAATCGAGACAATCCTGAACATAATAAAAATAGTAATTTGAAACGTTAGTGGCTTGAGTAAAAGACAACTCGAATTTAAACATTAATATCAGAAACAGATAATTGTAATACCGGAATATCTCGACAACAGTATGCAATGCAACATTCTTTTTGAAAGAAAAACTGAAAAAGGTCACAATAAATTTGCTATTAATCAGTCAATTATACAGCATATATAATTATATACATAGCATATATTTTGTATGCAAAAAAAAATATATATATATGTGTGTATGAAATTGTATACATTCTGTATGTAACATAATGTATAGAATGTATATTAGTATGATAGCCAGGTTCATCACAATAATTATAATTAATTCTTTGTGATTTCCAAAAAGAGAAATAGTAAAATAAAATTAAAAAAGACGTCTTCTAGATAAGAGCGTCTATTTTTCACACATATTGGCATGGTTAAAATAAATAGGCTAAATGAAAGAGAGGAGGCATCATTGTTTATCGAACAATACGGTATCACTAGATCATATTAAAACTAATCAATATTTTATAAAATGTAAACACTTAATAATCGTGTTGATATAATCCTATCCAATTAAACATCTCGGTAATTCATGTGTTGTACAATAAGAAACTTTAAAAGTAAATAAATGATCAAACAAGGCCGACTAATAAGGCATAGTATTAAGTATAACGTGATTTGTATGATCAAAAAATAACATTATTTTATTTCGATTTTCAATTATTAAATAATCTATGTATCGTACAGAATGATCTATTCGATGAATATTAAAAAAATATTGCAACAAAAAGAGCAATTCTGTAATATAGTTTATAAAAATAGTTTTAAGAAATCATAGTTGTAGATACAGACCCAATGGAGTTTTATACGAAACACAAGTCGACGAAGGTACAATAACAACAAACACATAATCATTTTCATGGGAAAAGATGTTAGATTCTCATCAAGTCACGGACACTTTATCGAGTTTAGAAACGTACAATGACACGATTTTCCACTTCCTCAAGTGATTTCCAAACTTTTATCAGCGACTTAATTACCTACATGAGCATATAACAAGGCGACAAAAAAGCCATAGCATCAGTACCAGTCGTACTCCTTATACTTACAATACCAGCCATACTTGGAAGCGTTGGGAAAAAGTGTGGTTATTTTTACTGCAAATGTGTGAGTAATAACTAAATATTCACAAGGGAAATTTAGAAAAAAACCCATTTCACAAGTAATCGGTTTATGTCCCGAAGAGAGAAGGTGAGAGAGAGAGAGACTGGGTAAACAAACGAGGACAGTTAGTATACAGCAGTCAAGTATACGTTGGTGTTAAGAAGACGCAAGTCTTAGACCAAAAGGTATAGATAACTGAAATTGTGACTGAATTCCGATATCACAGATTAATTGATTTTCAACGTATTGATATTATAAAAATATATGAGGAGTAGTTATTAAATCATTTGATTTTTAGTCGGTGTGCTAAAAATAAATCATTATATGTTTTGTGACGATACAGTTAGAATACAGCAGTCAAGTATACATTGGTGTTAATCGGTAGTAAGAGAGAGTTAAACCAGAAAATATACGTTGAGCTGGACTTGGTTTTTTCTTTTGAGTTTTTTATCTTTCCTTTTATTTTGATATTTTGAGGCAACGTTAATTCACCCGTAAGTACCTTGAATCTCTTTTTTCCTCTATCTCACCGTGCTAATATTTCGTTTTATTTTGTTTTTGACCTCAACTTTGGATACATGGCTATTAAACCAGAGCTAGTTTGAAGGCTGCCCACGTTCTAGTGCATTTTTTTATTGTCAGTTATTTTATAAAGCTTCGATGCGTTGCGGTATTTTACATACATTGTTATTTCGTCCTTTCCTTTTTTTAAGTTTCTTCTGTTCAGTCATTTTAGCATACCGGAGTCGCGACAAGCCGATATAGTGCCCCTCTTCTCCATAGATTTCTTCTTTAATTAGGAATAAAGATGAAAGTTGTGACTCACTGTCTTGTTAAGCGACAAGTGAATCTTATAACGTTGTTGTGTATGGCATTCCTTGCGGGGAAAAACCTTAAGCCAATCAAGTATGTATACTTCATTCAAGAATTATTTAATAATACTGGCAACTATGAAAGCTAACCGCTCTAGTCAACCCGCGGAGTTTTCCTTTCTTTCCTTTTGAATTAAATTGATTTTATTTTCAACTTTTGTATTTTAAGAATGTATCTTTTTTAATAATTAGTATTATTTTATTTATCAACGGAACTTTTTATAATTGAATTAGTTAATAATAAATAGTAAATAATCTATAAAAATTAGTACAGCTAGAAGTATCTTTTAAATGACGGTTCAAATTATAGTTCTTCGCTTTTTCAGTAGTTGATATATTTGAAAAATTAGAACTAGTTTTTTTTAAGTAGGCATATCAAGTCGAAACATTTTTTCTAGTCCACTGTAAATGTTCTTTAGGTTGAAAGGAAGAATACCTCGCCTTGATATACCATAGTTCATGCCCATAAAACATTACTATTCCTGTAAACACCACAATTTCCATGTCCAATATTGTGTACAATAAAGGGAAAATAAAAAATAGTAAAATTCTAATATCTCTTCTATTACTCTATATTTAACTACCCGTATTCATCAAGTAATTTCTATCTTTTTATATCTGTTTGTATCAAATCTTCTTGTATAGTAAGTCGAAGATCGATTAAACCTTTGTTATACTTATTTTTCTATGACAGATTTATTCTCAGATGGTAAAACTATTTTTATCTCAATATAAACTCCGGCAGCATAAACCTTTCGACGAAGTAACACGTATTCATTTCAGTCAATAAAAGCCACTTATGATTAGCATGTAGTGATCAACTGTTTATAAAATAACGAGATAAGTACATGCCTCGGACTCGTAAATGCATAATCATTGATATACCGCAACGTTACCTGCATGGATTTTATCTGCTCACTTATTGGCCGTGATCCCAGCTACTGCAAGAATTCACACACTTTAAAATATAACTATAACTGGTACCGGTGAACTAGAAATAGACGCCAAAACGTCCATAGCCATATTGAACTGCATATATATATTAAGGTGGCGTGTAGATGTCAGGGAATTAGATACTTGCTTGATCGAATACCTATACATATACAGAACAATTACATCGATTATTCATACTAATTAATGGAGGGGAAGACGCTAAAAAGATCAAAAAGAAAAAGAAAATGCATTTATCACAATACATGAAAATTATAAAACAAATACGGATAAAATATGATACTATGACCGGTCGAAAATGAAATTACATATTCACGTGTATTATCTGACGCGCTGATTTGAATGAGCAATGATCGTGAGTCATTATGATGTGCGAAGATTGATCGATGTCAAAATCATTAACATATTTTATTTCCGTTTTCTTCCGTTAAATCCACCGATGGAAGAAACATAAAGTAACCGTGGAAAATGATAATTATGATAGAGTGGGAAAGATTAAGAATTGAATGATGACGTTACGGGGGTAAATACTAGCGCTGAATTATTTCCTATGATGTACTCACACCAATAACAATAAAAGGTTTTCGGAGAAAGAAAAGAATTATTATCAGCGAGGCAGTTGAGTTTTTGCATTTCATCTAATCAGTAATCTCGAGCCTTGCAAGTTTACAAACAGCTTTGTGCCTGGGAGATCCATGGCTATTAACTATAGAGGAATTCAATAAATTATTAAAAGACAAATTGTCTATTAGTACATACAGTTGAATAAAAAAAAGAGAAACAGATACTCTGAAAGAAAGAGATGAACTATTATTATTTACCGACAAACACTTGGAGTTACAGGTAAACTCAATTTTACCTTTGCGCTTTAGGTGTTCTTTCTACCAAAATTTTTGAAATACAACTCGTAATTTGTAATCGAAATTTTACATAAAATTTGACCTGAGGTACTTAGTTGAGTATATTGACTATAAAGGGGTCATGCCAATGACTAACTACTCCTTAGAGTTCTGACCAGTATCGCCATTTTGTGGAGCATGTTCGTTATCAGTTTCAACTGCCCGACAACATTGTCTTACCGACGAGTAAGCGCACGAGGATACTCAGTCGATACGGCTCATAATCTCGTCACAGACATTTGTAAGTCACAGTATCCTTGAAAACTGTTAATTAAATTTTAACTAACTATTTTTATGATTTCTATGTGCTTAAAAAATATGTACGAAGCAAGGATTTTCTCTGCAAACAAAATAAGTTAAACAGAAATAAAATTCCTAATTTGAATAATGAATTTTAATTTGCAGTTATAACATTGCATATATATAAATTACCTTTTCTACTTAAAAGATTGATTCAGTTGAGTATTCTATTTATAGAAATAAGTAGGCTTAGGTGATGATCGTATTTTAAACATCGATAAGTTGTGTCTTGTTCAATATCGCATTTTTACGCAAGAAATTATGTTGAAAGAATACATATACATTATACATTATTTTTAATAATATTTTAATGTGCGTTTATTAAGTATAAAGATCTATTCTATCTGGTCAATTTCAAGGTTATATTAAGATCAAATATTTGTTTTACTAAAAGCTAATTTTTGAGATGCTCTGAAAGAACGGAAATTTTTACACCCAGTTATGCATTTTATTATTTGTTATGATGACTGCAAAGATCATTTCAAGATTACAATATGTTTTTACATGGACAGTTCACGTTACGATTGAAAAAATACGAAAATATAACAAAATGCGGGTCTAAATTAATGTTTTAATATGGTTTAAGAATTATTCTGAATCTGGTATCTGAATTGTTGGATACCACAGTTTTTATACATCAGAAAAATAATACTTAAAAATTTAGTCATCAGCGTTTGACAACAATGTCTTAATCTATAGAAAATTATTGCAGGATCATATCTAGAAATTTAGCTATCCAGTGCCTACGTAAAGATAACAGTACTTGAATATTTAAATAACATTTCGGGATAATGCAAAATAATAAAATCTCACGTTTTTTTTTTCTCTGAGCGAAAGCGAGAGTGAGGAACAATAAGTGATTGACAGTGGAATATAGAAGAAAATTTATCTAGAAACAAAAGCATACAATGACCATCGCCAAAGCAGTCATGGTTAATCATATACAGATATTCACATTTTAAAGCAATCATTGGAACGACACACATACATTAAGTAGATAAATATTTTTATTTTTTCGTTCAATTGTCAGGATTAGTGAAAAATATTTCACACAGGTTACTTATTTTTGATAACAATGTCCATTGACGGCCTTAACTATGACCCTAGGGAATCATATAACATGATAAATTTAGTTCATTGAGCATACTATACATATGCGTATGTAATTGTATACTCAATCACAAAAGACATACTTATGTTCATGACAAAGAAGAAAATAACATTATATTTTATTCTTCATGATGAATATATTGATTATTACATTTTTGATGCTAAAAAGTGAATCTGACTTGTCCTACGTTCAACATGGTAACTAGACTTTTATTAACGTGTTATTTTAAAGGTATTAATCCCGTTTCATTTATTCAAATCTAAACAGTACAGTGTTAATTGACTTGGGGATAAGGGTCAGGAATGTGAAGTAATAATTAAGATTTTCTAAGACGATAGAAATCTAAAATTATATATTACAGAGGAATTACTCTCTTAATTGAAAAAGCCTTTTGTTTTGCTAATAATACTCATGGGCATGCTATAAATTATGATTTTTATGAAACAGTCTCTTTATGCATAAACTATAATTACAGTGTGGTAGCATTAATGATGATATAGACTTCAGTAAGAAGAAACTTGCAAGTATTAATGATGTGTGCGATAGTATGAAGCAACAACTGCTTATTCTTGTAGAATGGGCAAAATATATACCCATTTTTGGAAATTTGACTTTAGATGATCAAGTGGCATTATTAAGAGCACATGCAGGCGACCATCTCCTTTTAGGAGTGGCGAGACGAAGTATGCACTTAAAAGATATACTTTTGTTGGGGAATGATTGTATCATAATCAAAGACCGATCAGGTAAATTTTAGGTTTTATTATATAAAAATATTAAAATTTCTACATTATTTAACTCTCGCTTTCTCTCTCTCTCTCTCTCTCTCTCTCTCTCTCTCTCCCTTTCATTCTCACACTATCCTCAAAAAAGGATATTTTAACTATTAGCAAATGAGAAGTTGAGATATTTTGAAAATTGAAGTTTTAATGTATTAAAATTATTCTAAATTTACAACGCGATAGCAAGGGTCCGCACTTACTTTAAAGATAAAGGGAAAGGCTTCGCTCACCGCGTTGGATATTAAATAAAAATTATAATAATATTGGAAGACAAGAGGCGCAAAATCAGCCTTTCTATGTATCTGCAAAATTTTGTTAGCGTAGAGCCAGAAAGTGTCGCCAAGAGGATCTATTTTATGAGTTTTTGAAAAAAAGCTAACTCACTTATCGTTGAGTAAATGGTCTATCCGTGGGATTTCACAAGCAGATAATTTTAAAATTTTAATTTTTTCACGTTGAAAAACAGGTGGTTGAAAAATAGTCACATACGATAGTGTTATATGAATCTTATAAGTGTTTAATGTTAATTAGCTACGTATTGATTGTGGCGGACTTAAATTAACTCAGAATTGATGGGACATTAATTCTTTTATTGGCCATTTTTTTATTGGTTTTTTGTATCATGTTATAATGATGGTAAAAATCAAGATTATACAAAAATAATTGTGACGAGATTACGGGTCGTATCGACCGAATCCTCTCGTACATATTCCCGTCAATAAGACAGCGTCGCGTGGTAGATGAAAATTCATACTAAGCATGTTCACGTCTTATAGTTTTTCAGACAGATTAGGAGGGATATGTGTCATAGACAAAACAGCTTTTGTCTGGGCGACGCACATGGCCCTTGGACGAAGAGTGAGGCACACGGGCGCCTATGTATTAGAGAGTTCGCTACAAGGAGCACGGTCAGTAACAGTAATCAAGATGAATGCCCTATGAGTGACTATGAGAACGTGTAAGCTTTGTAGAAGTATCGTGCCCGGTGATAGCGTTGTGAGGTGATCAATATCGGCGTCCGTAGGATACCTGGATGACAATCGAAGGACTACGGTCAAGAACGATCGCACGGCGAAAGCGGAGACGTGGAAAGATTCCAAGATTTTTTGAACAAAATATTTTTCCATTTTAATTTTTACATTTTCGTGATTTTCGTTAGTGCAATACACGTCACTTATTGTAGGTAATGCTCGGCTTGCCCAATCATACGATTCTTTAGCTGATCGGATTAGTATACCTTGTATGCTAGCTCGTTTGGCTAATTGCTTTAAAGTTCCGCCTCTTCCATCACATGGACTTTTTCTATGGCAGCTTGCAGAAAAGTGCTATTCAGCCTTAATTGAGTACTTATAAACATGAGTGGCCAAGTTAAAAAAATTATAACGATTCTTGTAATGAGCTATAGTTCCATCAGATAAGCAAATAATTTTATCTATGTTATATTTTTTCTCTTTTATATAAGAAATTCATTTTTCTTCGGACAATATGACTGTTTGTATGGATATATTGTTAACTCGTCTGTAAATGCAAAATGAATGTATAGTTCCTTGTTTGTGACTGCAGTGATGAGCTTGAATTTCATTTTGAACAATACAACTATAGTTTTCTGAAAAGTCCATTATCACTAACACTTTGTTATTTGGAAATTATTTATTGCAGATCACACAAAATTATTTTGATTACTCGCTATACAGTCGTGAATCCTAAAATCTACCGTAAAATTTTGTTTTAGTTGGTTAACATAATCGTCTATTGTCAATGTAACATCAATTATCTAATACTTTTTATTTACTACACTCCATTTCTTGCACTCTATATTGCTAACAACATTCCTTCTGAATAAACCATACAATTTTTTTACCACTACATTAAAGTCAGGGTATTCTATGCACTTATCGTAACAGCAGACTTCAGTGGGATTTTCATATAAAATTATATCGAAAATCTCTATATGTCGTTGGAATATCTTTTTTTATCTTCAACTTCAACATTATTGAGTGTAAACCGTCTAAACATAATTTGATATTTTGATGGTATACACATATACAAACGTTGTGAACTCCTTTAAAATTATTAGCTAATACATGCTTTTCCGATAAGTACTGGAAAAAAGTGGAAAATCCAATTTATCTTCTTTGTAATATTGTTTATATGACTCTTTGAAAATGGTATATATTATATGGATAATTATCTTATTGATACAACATAGTATATACTGCATATAGTGTATACTGCATAATCTACTCATAATATCAATATAGCCATCCCTCAAAGCATTTTTGAATTTTTTCTTTGCCTGAATTAGTTTGAATTATCTTGTAGTCTTTTGCTAAAGAACAAGGACTACTTGTGTCAAGTTTGAGATAACATTTTATATTCTTTCAATAATTATATTACTAAAAACACGCATCCTAGTACGTGGACGCACCCTAATACACGATATAGGATTAGCATGAATATCTTCTCTTTCTCTTAGCTTTCTGTATTTTACGAGCACTCCAGGATTCTGGAAGAACTGTTAAAATAGGCAATTTTTAGGCTCAAGAGGACGTTATTTATAATGACTCTCTAAATCATTACTAATATTCGCTCTTTGAATTACATTGCTAATTATTATAGAAAAATAGGCAAGAAATATGATAAAACAAGAATTACAATAACAAGAATAATATTTTTTTATTATTAAATATACAATTGATAAAAATGACTGTTGATTTATTAATTGCAAAGTTTATATTTTGACTGGTAATTAAAAAATTTTCGATAAATTTTATAGTTACAAAAATATAAATTTTTACCAAACTTTCAACAAAATTTTTATATTGCTTATAACTTTTAATTCGGCCGTAATAATGATCTAAAAATCTTTTCATTAGTTTACTAACATATAGATAATATTTATACCAAATTTCATGAAAATCGGTTACCTAACCCTATGAAGCTGATTGTTTTAGTCTACAATGATCCATATATATATGACAAAAAATAAATTAGTTTTAGGGCAAATCAGATCAAAGTTTTCGATTTTTGTTATATTTGATACATTCAATGCATATATGATTACTTGTGCCAAGTTTGATGCTAAAATATTAATTAATTAAAAAGTATAAATTGAAAACTATTCATCGGATCTGTATAATTTTTTTCAAAATATCCGAAAAAGATTGTATTTTGAGAATATATATATATATATATATATATTTGTTAATAAAAAAAGTTATAAGCAAGTAAAATAAATTTTTTCCATATTTGTTAAAAAGGGAAACTTTTATTTGAAAAATTGTTGTTGCAATCGTTTCCTTGCAATTTTGTATAAGAATCCGTAATAAAACTATCATGATTCTTAATAGGGGCTAGGTAATAACCTTCCAAACAAGAGCAATCTGCGGCGCTCAGTTGGTAAATCGGACCGATCAAAGCATCCAACTCTTCCGAAACTTTTTCCAGTAGTTGAGTTCTATACGTCAGTACCATAGACTATATATTATATAATCGGGATGATATCAGTATAAACAATATTTTATTTACTTTAACATAAACAATTTAATCGCAATTAGATGGGATGTAATATTTCATATTATTTTGGAAAATATTCGTAGTTTATAAGAAATATATTTTCCAAATATAGATAGAAATAAACAGTCTAGTTATAACATGTTACATTACTCAATAAATACTAGGAAAATAAAATAAAAATATTCGATTATTTAATAATATATATACATATATTTCGTAATATTACAATCATTAAAATTATTTTACTACATCTTATAAACTAGTTCATAAATTAATTATAAAAATTTAATATAAAAGTCAAATAAATAAAAATGTTAAATGTGATAAGAAATGACACTGAAGTATTTAAATACATCTATTTTGTGATCTCTTAGTACTGTAATCTGTAGAATTGGAAATTATGTTTCATTATCAATTCCTTTATGTTTTTATTTAGCGGAATGAATACGTGATAACTTAAGGTACCACGTCACGGAATGCTGTTTTTAATAGTGATGTTCAATTTTGTTCAATTTTTATATGTTCTGTGATGGTAAAGTATGGTACAGTAATCAAATTGTATACCAGCTGAAGAAATGCTTACTTCTGAATTTTGTAAACTGGCCTTTCGAGCTAGTCATTTCATTGTTCCGTCAAGAAAAAGTGTCATGCAGCTTGAATTCCATATGTCTCATAATGAGAAACAAGAGTTTAAAAATTGTATCTGCTTTTACATTCGCTTGCATCTCCATTACATACATCATTTCACAGCCTTCTACTTAGATTAATTTTGGATTTTGGTAGTGAATATAAATGCGAACATGTGAATACCTATTGATTTATTAATTATAATATACTGATCATATCCAAATATACAAAAATATGTAAATCTCAGGCGAAATTTGAGTCCAATTTCAGCAATGTTTCTCAATCATGCATTAGTATAATAATCATGTAAATAAAATGAGAAAGCAGAATTTTTTATTTCTTCACTTATTATAGATATTCTGGTTTTTGAGAGTGGATATGCTATTTCTTCCTCTTCATGAAGTTTTTTAGATGTCTGTACAAAATAAAATGATTCATTTGCAACGCGAAAACTACAATAATGGGAGGAAGTGGGGAAACATACCTTAATTTGAAATGAAAATTCCTTCAGCCGCGTTGAGTTGTAAAAAAACGAATAATCACAAACAAAAAATAACATAGGCCGACGAAATTTAACGAAAGTCCTCACCCAGAAATGGGACATTATGGACCCGAAGGGTTTTGGTGCACTAAATCCGAATCCGACCCCAGAAATAACCCTATAAGTCAGGTTTTTGTTATATTCTTGGTTATGTCCCATTGCGAATAAATTTTTTTTAAAACCAATATCGCCTTCTTCAAGCAGTACTCTTACCCTTCAAAACTGTGTCTCCAAATTTTAAATATCATTTTTTTTCACTGAGATATATGATTGAAATGAGTTGCTTTTCCAATTCCAATACTGCATTTGTATGTATCAAATTTTTCAAATGAACCAATATACAATATCTATGGTTTTTTTAAGTTGTATCATCCAAATTAAACGTGAAACTACTCCAGAATCTCAAATTTTCCTAACCTAAATATGCAAATAAGGACTAAATTGGATCTTGAGAAAAATGTTTGAAGAGATAAATATCTACGTATATGAGAATATGAAGAAATTTTGTTCCTGAACCCTATAACCGGCGAGTGTATATTCCCAGATCCCTGAATCCCAAATTCATTAACCCTGTCAGTCACGCAATGAGTACGTGAATTCGATCTTAATATGCTACCTTAATATCCTACCTGCTAGGTTGGAGGTTTTTAGTAATATTCTAAAACAGCCTAACGCGCGCCAGGAAGCAAGCACGACTTACGGGAAGGTACGCCGGTAAGGCGTCTAATAATAACAATGGCAGTTACAAAAAAATCAAAATTTATTAATAAGAAAAAAAAATAGAATAAACAAAATATATCGGCGGCGAAATTATAAAACAAACAAAAAAAAGAAAATCAAAACTAATATTTAATATCGCGGCGACAGTTTCTTCATCGCGTTATACATAGCAGATATCTTTATCTTCATTACCGCTTAAGTCGAAACTGACTTCATTATTCTGATTAATAGAATCTTCACAACTACTATTTTCTTCATTTGTATAACCTAAGTGTTTGTCGTGTAGTCAAAAACTTAATTTAGGTATGTTGGACAATGATGATATCTAAGAGCAAATAAATGCTCAAATAAGACCAAGTGATAATAGCATAATGTTCTTCATTTTCGCGTGATTTATATGATAAGTTATTTTTATATAATATTAAGCTCAATATATGTGTCAAGTAATAATATTTTATAACAAAATTCCAAAATTTAAGTCAAGTTAACAGATTAATAGGTATAAGTAGAAAATGATTTTATAGAGTTAAGTCTTTAAACATTGTAAGTGCTTTAATGGTTAAGTGTTGAAGAGCGTGGAGTAAAAGTGATCATACATGTGCATTTACCATTTAATTATTCATCATAATAAATATTTCATTTTGTTAGTATAAATATGGAGAGAAAAGTTAGGTAATGGACCGGAATGAGTCAAGAGCCTATTATGGACTTAGCAGAGAATTAACACCACATCCAGTTCGGTAACAGTATATATAATACTTCTTTTAAGATACAGTCACTTACTGGACGGTAGAGATTGTTATATTCTTATATTAACAAAGTTATCAATTCGAAATATATTTATAATATTTATAATAATATTGATCTCATTCATAATAAAAATTAAATAATTATAGATATTTTCTTGCATCAGAGTTGATTGGTGATCTCTCTGTATTAAGATAATTTAATTACAACTATTTTATTGCAGATAATGACGGTTCAGATCTTGATGTTAGTAAAATTGGCTCTAGAATAATAAACGAAATTATTTACCCGTTAAATGAAGTACGAATCGATGATGCAGAATTTGCCTGTCTTAAATCCATCGTCTTCTTTGATCCAAGTAAGATGCAATTCAATGTCTAACATATATTTACTAAATTTTCAAGATGATCGTACGAATTATTCAAGTTGAAATGCGCATTCATAAATATGACAAATTATTTTTAGAATTGAATACATTTGTTAAAAGATGAATACTGATATTCATAAGGTCGATATTATCAATGTAATAACGAAAAAATCAATAAGTAAACGTATAAAACACATCGCAAATATGTTCTATTTTCAGGACTACTATTACCTGTGACTTTCATAAGTAAAAAAACATTTTACTTATGCAGATATTATTGCAGATTTGACTAATCAGTTATAATAATAATAATCAGTTGTTTTGTATTGCTTGAAAAGATATTTGCAATGTTTTTAATATAATTTTTCTTAATAATATGTATAGTAGTTTAGGATATATTTTTTACTGCAATTATTATAATATGTTCAAAAATATGCTGAAATAAAATTCGAGAAACTTTTGATTACATAATCGTTTCAGTAATTGTAACAATAATAGATACGTAACGTCTAGTATACATTACATAATTAGTTTATTTAAAAGTCTCATTTTCATCATAGAGTTTTACTTTTATCCTCTAACACGTAAGATCTTGGGGACGAATAGCGATTGTTGGAAGTCTGCACGTAGACTGGCTGCACTAACTTACGCCGACCGTGTGACTTCGGTGGCACGTTAAGGTAACGGTTGATCGAGAATGATTTGTAGTACATTGTAGTAGCGTTATAGCTACATTGTAGTAGCTGCTCTAGCTTCTGGTGATGATGTTTTCCATGGGAACAAGGTGTACAGGCAATGGCGTCATCAGCCGCCAGCCAGGAAGTCATCGCCGACGTAACATGAAGATCATTGGCCCACTAATAATAGTGTTGGTGAATACCAGACCGAGAAGAATGGCGTTTCTGGCGGGTTAGCATTATGCAATGGTTAAAGAAGTCAAACTTTGAATTGCTTCCTCTTGCAACCTAATTATCAGATTTGAATCCATCAGATTATTTTCTATTTCTAAACTTGAAAAAAACGGTTGGGTGGTAAAAGATTAGTTGACAATGAAAGGTGGAGTCTCCTGTTGGTGATTATTTTGAAAAGCCCGACGATTCTAACTATAAATAAGATATTGAAGCTATTGAGCATCATTGAGACAAGTATAATGAGCTAAAAGAACTCTGCAAAGAAATAAAGGTATTTTTTTCCCTAACGTTTTGTGTTTTCTTAGTAGGTTAGGTACTTTTAGGAATATTCTTGTAAAAGTGTCCTAACTATATTTTCAGGAATACAAATTTAAACTACATATAAATATGACCAGAGATACCTTATTAAGGATTGGAAAAGAAAAAGAATAAATACCGACAGTGATCGACTTTTCAAGCATAGGTCATTTTTTTAAAACAACCAAACAAATAACGAGGACGTTCTTCAAGTTCACTCCAGAGGATTTATATTATTATATTTCTATTTAACCTTTCACCAATCATCTTATTGATCGATTGCTTCATATAAACACTATTATGCGTTGTTTATTGTCTTTCTTTTAATAATGTTAAGCAAATATCGATTGTATATTCTTCATATGGTTGATACTTTGATTCTGTTGGGCATTGATGCTGTAAAGATAAATTAATAAAGCTCTATAAAACAAATAATTTTACATATTCATATTGATCGTTGTATTTACTTGCCATTTAACTAACACAAGCGACAATCCTTATCGCTTCAAAATACATTTTGTTATGGCACCGATAGAATGTTGCCACGAAAAAGCTGCGAGTTTTCTCCCAGCATTGTCCCATGCCCGACTACGACTCGATCCGTAACATTTCCTGTGATTCTCTCACTAGTCATATCGCTTTCTTCTTCTCATACATATGAGTACCCTTTGGGTTCCTATCTAGTTGCAAATTACCTCTTAACAAAATGATAATTGATTAAATAAATTTTTATAGTACAATTAATTTTATAATATAGTTTATAATCTGTTCATAATATTAGTGTTTTATAAAAACTGTAAGGCTTTTATGAGGTTTTAATAAGAATTTTGAACTGTCTTCAGATTTCCTTGGGTTTGGAGGTTGTTTCTGTGTATTAGATGGAGTTGACAGTCCTTCGTATGCTCAATTCTTTACCTAGTTACCGTAACATGTTTCTAACGTACGAAAAAATTGAATTGTGCTTTTTCATAGAGATTCTTTATTATTAAATGCTAAGAAAATGTCTTACTGTTAATCAATTTCGTATTCCATAGTTCTAATACTTTTAGTAGTTTTATGTTGATTTGTTCGCTGGTTGTATAAACTTTATTTATTAAGAATCTTTGTTTACAGTGAAAGGGTTATAAATGTCGAATTAATATGATTCTGCCATTAATATATACGTTTATCGCAGAATTGGTATAAATGACGATTTAAACTGTGTGACGGAGCTCCTGGCCGTTGGCCGGAGCTCGTCTGTTTAAAAGTAGGCGAACGGTTGAGTTTGTTTACTTTCCGAGGTCATGAACCTCGGAAAGTCGGCTTGCCGTGTATGGCAGGTGAGAGAGAGAGATGGAGAGAGATGAGTGACACTCGCCGAAGTTCAGTTGGCCTTTAGCCTCTGAACTGAGTGAGTGTGCCGAAGTAATTCTGTTTTTGGTTGGTTTTTTTGGTTTGTGAGTGAAGTGAGGAGGATTCTTTTTTTTGTGTAAGGTGTGCACCAGGTCCGGATCTTCGGTGAGTGTTCTCTTGTTGTCTCTCTCTCTCCCTCCGTACATTTTCTTTTTTTTTTTTTTGTTTTATTTTGTTTGCGTGCGCCGGGCCTCGTTCGGACCTCCTGGCTAATTAGCCGGAGCCTTACGACGGCCGTTAATTTATATATTTAGCTACGTGGTTTTGTCGCCGATTCGCCGTCACCGATTATTGTATTTTCTTTTGTTGCGCCTTAAATTTTAGGACTTTCCTGTCAATAGCGTTAATAAATTTTGTTTTTTTTTACGTTATTTCGCGCGTCCAATTATTTAAACGCCTGCCAACTCACCTGTCCTTGACCTTCCAAGGTCATTATATCCTGGCGCATATTAGGCCGTAAGCGCGCCTCTTACCTTCCCCTTTTCTCATTTTTCGCGTTTTAGTTGCGGTAGTCGGACGGTAAAATTTAATTTCAACGCGACCGGAGGTGATTGACCTTCATCTGCAAGGTAAGTTTCCCTCCCTTGATAGCTACAGGGCTTTGCGCGTTGCATGGCATCCCTTGTGGGGAAAATAGTGTGCGCTGGGAATAGGTGAGTGCGGCGTTAACGTGGTTGCGCGTGACTTTTTTTTTTTTTTTTGTTTGTTGTGTTTGCGCGCGAGATTCGGCGAGCGGCGACGGTTAAGGCGGCAGAGCGGAGCGCGAATTTTAGTTTGCGCTCTGTCTCTCTCTTGCGCCTGCATCTGTCTCGCTCTAACTTTGGCTCAGTAACGGCCGCTGGTGGCGTTGTGGCTAACTAGCCCAACTACAGTTCTACCAGCTGGCCGCAGTGTAAAGGCGCGCCTACACCGATACGGTGTAAAGGTGAGCCCACACCTGAGCAGGTGTAAAGGTGGTGGTCCACTGAGGCCAGGTAAAGGTTGGCCTCCACCTACTGGTGTGTAGGTGTTAAGGTGGGCTTCCACTGAGACCACCTTTAAGGTTGGTCTCCACCGAGGGCTAACCAGGTGCAGGTGAGCATCCACCGAGGTCAGCTTAAGGGTTGGCCTCCACCTAAGGGTATTAGGTGTAAGGGTGGGCTATCGCCTGAGCCGACTGGAAGTGACACGCACTATTTTAGGGTTAGAGGCGTAGTGTGGTACCCAAAAGGGGTTGCCCACTTCGCCGTTAGGTAATAGGTATAGGGGATATACCACATATCCTGGATTCCATAACTGGCCGATTGAGGGCCGTTGGGATCGAAGGATCACTTCATGACGTGGTCAGTGACCGTCATAACGGTCATTGGTCTTCCCACGACTCCCTTAGTGTTAAAGCGAGCGGCGGTCACTGTTTTGGTTTATTGGGCCCTATTATTGTTTTTTTTTGTTAT
Source organism: Chouioia cunea (assembly GCA_030064505.1). Classification (NCBI taxonomy): domain Eukaryota; kingdom Metazoa; phylum Arthropoda; class Insecta; order Hymenoptera; family Eulophidae; genus Chouioia; species Chouioia cunea. The sequence continues at coordinate 20,965,299 of JAOPFQ010000001.1, forward strand.
TATTTATATATAGTTTTTTTTATTTTATTTTTATTCTTATCTTCTATTTTTTTTTTTTTTTTTTATTATCAAGCCATCGTAGGCGCGTTTTGTTCCCGGGGTAGCATTGCGCGTTAGCGACATTTTATATAGTTTCGCCATGTTATTGTCGTGTGATAGGGAGCTTAGGATGCGCCGCATAAAAAAGGACGCGGGCGTTCAGGCTTTGGTGCGAGAGCTCTCGGGAGCAAATTTTGATGAGATGCGCGACCTAGCGGAGCAATTGGGAGTGAGGGCCGAGGGTACTCCTGAAGAGTTGAGGGATCGGCTCTTGAGAGTGATGGTCTACCGTAATAGACCAGAGCTCAACCCTCCCATTGCTCCTAGCGACTTCGCCGCTGACGAGGTGCCCTTCCCTCAGTCTCGGGAGGCGCAAAGCATCTTGCGCGAGGAGTCGAGGGAGGTGAACTTCCGCGTTGACGCCGATTGTGCGGTCGACGCGGAGGTTCAAGGGATCCAGCGCGATAGTTGTGGCGCGCTGGATTTATCTCTGGCTACGGCGAGGTCGCGCGTCTCTGAGGCGCGTGAAGTTCGTGACCGCGTGGACCTGAGACCTGATGGGGGGGGCCAACAGACCCGTGGGGGGGCGTCGTCAGGTAGCGAGACGATGCCTCAGCACCAAACGATTGTGGCAGAAGTCCACGACCAATGGGTCGCTAAAAGAGCGGCCCCCACCTTGGTGCCACCTCCAGCGCATGCGCAGGTGAATGTGCGACCATCGCTTCGGTCTAGGGAAGACCTTGAGGCGATGGTACTCTTCGGGGAGAGTGCCGCCACCTCCCAAAGGGGCAAGAGGGCGCAGGGATGTATGGCCGTGTCCCCGGTTTGCGCTTCTAGCCCTCGAGGAGTGTTGGAGCCACCTCCGAGCACATATGCGTATGCGCGGGGGCATACTCGCGAGTTACAGCGCGCCTATTGTGGGAAGGGAATCCCTACGGTAGGTTTGTCGACCCATGAAGTTTCGGCGGGAGGTTGTGGGCCCAAACCACGCGTCATGGGACCTGGGCCCAACACTTATGCGAGTGTGACCGCTGCGAGAGTGCCTTTAAAGGGCACGAGAAATGTTCACGAGACCGCCAGGCGCAAACCAACGCTGGCGGCCCGTAGCGCGCCCTCATCGGACTCTGAGGAGTCAGGTTCGAGGAGCTCGCGGACCAGTTCAAGTGGTGAGTCTTCCAGGAGAAGACCGCCATCGCAGCGCGATAGCGAGGCAACCTCCGGAAATAAGGGCGGGCGTTCGAGGCATCGGAGGAGACGCAGACGCCAAAATACGTACGGCGTTGAGTACGATGGCGTCAGCGCTCTCCGAGCCTTCCGCCTGCAGTTTACAGGGGAAGGTGGCTTCAGCCCAGAAAGTTTTCTGGAGCGAGTCAGGAAGTGTCAAGAATTTTACGACATTCCTGACTCGGAGATGCTTGCCGCTTTACCCACGGCATTTAGTGGTACAGCCGCCGCCTGGTTCGAGAACAACGAACTGGGCTGGCGCTTTATGAGCGATTTCATCGCTGATTTCCGCTCCCACTTTTGCCGGCGTTTCTCCGACACCGATCTGGATCGAGAGCTGATGCGTCGAACCCAGGGTGAGGGCGAGCGCCTCGGCGATTATATAACGGCCTGTAGGTGTATATTCAGGCGTTATCGAAGGCCGCCGTCGGAGAGAACGCAGGTGAAAAGAATAATCGCTAACCTGCACCCCAAGTATTGGCGGTTCATTGATGGCAAATCCATACGCGATTTTGCTGACCTCAAGTACTATGGGGAGAAATTTGAGCGAAGACGAGAGAGGGAGTTGGGATACGTACCTCCCCCGTCGAAGGATAAGATGTTGGTGCCTGGCGCGGGGGCTTATATAGCTCCCAAGGCCCAACCTAAACGGGTTGCAGCAGTGGCTGTACATGAGGAGAGGAAAAGGCCCTCGAAGGATAAAGGGCTCTCGGAAGGAAAGAGAGAGCCCAGAAGACGACGGAAGTCGAAATCCTCGTCAGGCAGCAGCGGCGAAATGGCGGTTATCGCTATGGGTGGCGGTAAAACGCCCCCAGCGGTAAATGCCGTCCAGCAGGGCCAACATAGGGCCAAACAGCCCAATAGTGGCCCGAGGGTGACTTTAGTCAACCCTCCAAATGCTGCTCCGTCGCTTTTGCCACGGGTCCAACACGGTACGGGGTTGGGTCAATCGGCAGGGCCATTCTCGGGCAACTGCTTCGTTTGTGGAGCACCTGGCCATAGAGCGTCCACGTGCCCAACACGTCAGCGGGCAGTCACTTGTTTCAAGTGTGGACAGGCCGGCCATTACGCAAATAATTGCGTAATGAGATCTGACGCTCGGGTCAGGAGTTGTCCGAAGTGTGGCACTCCGAACTGCTCGTTCTTGACCTGCCCAAACTGTGCCGATTTAGTGGACCAGTGGGTAAAAGAGCGTGCGGAGGCGACGAGCCGCCCTGCGACCTCCGCAGCAGTGAATGCCATAGGGCGGAGGAAGTAGGCGCTGTCAGCGGGGTAAGAGAGTCATTACATGTTAAGGTAATGACTCCCCACCCAAGAGTGGAGAATTTCTGGCGCGAAACTGTAAAAGGTTTTGAAGCGTTAGGACCCACCGACTCTTTAAATGAGTTGGGTGAAGGCTTGATGATCGCTGGTGCGCCGTCAGCCTTGGAGGGGGCAGAGGCCGTGGAAAACACGGCTAAAACTTCCGAAAGAGCTGAAGAAGGGCGTAACCGAGAAGAAATTGCGTCGCGGACAACTAGGACTTCGCCATGCTATACTGGTAACAAAGTGCCATTAGCATGTGAGCATGCGCAGGAATCTAACATTCTGTTGTTTCCAGCTGGCAAAGAAATGCCGCTGACAACTGCGCATGCGTCGGAGTCATTAACCGAGAATGGCGTCACAAAACCTAGTCATCTAGAGAAGTCAGTGACGCGTCGTGACGTAATAGAACGCGGTCATGAGACGACATTGGTACCACAGCAAGACGTCACAGTACATGGTCATGGAGACGACATAATTCTTGAGGCTATCGAGGAGCCCGAGGTTGTGAACGTCTCTATGATGGAAAACAGGCGCCTGCTGGTAGTGAGTATTGGGGGTCAGCCATACTACGCTCTGCTCGACCAGGGTGCCCAAGTGACTGTTGTGGGTAAGAGAATCGCTGAGAAATATGCCCAAAGACTCTCGCCATGCACTGTGCCACTCACGAATGCATCAAACGGGGTGATGAGGACGGCTGGCAACTTGAAATTGATTTTTGAAATCGATTCAGTGGTGAGAGTCATTAAGGCATGCGCAGTACTGGAAGATCTCGCTTATGAGATCTACCTGGGTGCAGATTTCTATGACAGCTTTAATCTGGTCATAGACTGCGGCAATCACGTGTGGCGTGTAGGCGAGCGTGCAAATTGGCATGTATTTGCAGAGCGGAAGCACGATAGCGTGTGCTTCCCCTGCGAAACTCGCCATAAGCGACCAACGTTGACAGCAGAGATTGCTGGTCTATCGTTGCTGAGAAGTGGCGAAAAAGACAAGATTGCCCAATTGGTTCGGAGGGTAATCCCAAAAGAGTCACCGGCTTTCACGAGCTTAATAGAGCACGTGATCGAGGTAGTGGATGAGCGGCCTAAGAAGGCAGCACCTCGCCGGTATTCTCAACCCATACTTAGCTTTATGAGAGATGAGGTTAAGGAATGGTGGGACAAGGGGTTAATAAGACCCTCCAGGAGTGGTTGGAGTAGCGCGCCTGTTGTTGTCCGCAAACAGGACGGATCAAACAGGTTTTGTATCGACTTTCGTGAACTGAATAAGGTCACGAAGGTCGACGCGTACCCATCGCCGAGTGTGGATAGCATTCTCGATAAATTGCGAGGAGCCGTGTACATCTCGAAAATCGACTTGCGTAGTGCCTACCTACAAATAGGGATGGCAGAGTCGAGTAAGAGGTATACGGCTTTCCCTGTACCTGGTTATGGACTGTGGGAGTTCGAGAGAATGCCCTTCGGCTTGATGAACGCAGGCGCTACGTTCAATCGGCTTATGGACGCCCTTTTTGGACCAGAGTTCGAGCCGTACGTCTTTAAGTACTTAGATGACTTGATTATAGTCAGCGGCACGTTCTCTGATCACTTGACTTGGCTAGAACTGGCGTTAAAGAGGCTGGTAGAGAATGGCCTTGAGATAAATGTCGAGAAGAGCGAATTCGGTTGCTCTTCGGTAACATTTCTCGGCTATCTCCTCGATGCAGAGGGTTTAAGACCCGATCCTGATCGAGTGAAACCAGTCCTCGAATATCCAGTGCCAGGAAATGTTAAACAGCTCAGACGTTTCTTGGGCATGGTTGGTTGGTATGCCAGATTCATCGAGCACGAGAGTGATATTAAAGTACCTCTCACAAAATTAATTAAGAAGGATGTAAGATGGAATTGGGGCACAGAGCAACAGGAGGCCTTTGAGGAGCTGAAAAACGCTTTAACTCAGGCCCCTGTGCTTGCAAGGCCAGATTTTGACAAAGAGTTCTTCGTCCACTGTGACGGCTCGTCCTTTGCGCTGGGAGCTTGCCTAGTACAGAGAGACAATGATGGCTATGAGCATCCGATCTGCTACGCAAGCAGAATGCTCAACGAGCATGAGCGCAACTACTCGGTATCGGAAATCGAGTGTTTAGCGCTCTTGTTCGCCATCAAGAAGTTTCGGCCTTACATAGAGGGCACGAAATTCACTGCCGTAACCGACCACACAGCTCTGACCTGGCTAAGGAACAAAAAAGACCCTGCTGGTCGACTCGCGAGATGGATTCTCGAGCTTCAGCAATGGAACTTTGAGATAGTGTATTGCAAAGGAGCGATGCACCACGTGCCAGATGCACTGTCTCGTGAGTTCGAGAATGAAGCGGAATTCGCAGCTTTCGAGGGGGTAAAAGACCCTTGGTACCTGAGGCGAGTGACTGATGTCACAACGCGCCCCGAGAAATATCCGGATTGGAAGGTCGAGGAGGGAGTGTTGTATCGTTACACACGAAATGACCTTCTCGACCCCATTCAGGATCACGAAGAGCGATGGCGGTTGGTTGTGCCAAGCGAATTCCGCGAGCGCGTGTTAAGAGATGCACACTGCGCACCTTCGTCGGGACACCTTGGCATGGAAAAGACCTATGACAGGGTGATCCGCGAATACTCTTGGCCAGGCGTGTGGTACGACGTAAGAGATTTTATTCAGCGTTGTCAGGAATGCCAGAGGTTCAAGGTTGAGCAAAAAGCTCCCTTGGGCCTCATGGGTAGGCGTTTGGTGGAGAGACCTTGGATAATAGTTGCGACCGATGTGGTGGAGCTACCACGGAGTAAGAATCGGTTTAAATACTTGGTGGTTTTTCAAGACTGTTTCACCAAGTGGGTGGAGTTTAAGCCACTGGCGACGGCCGATGGAAAGGCACTCGCCAGAGCTTTAGAGGAGCTCGTGTTGTTTAGATGGGAAATCCCTACCTACCTGGTAACTGATAATGGGAAGAGTTACACGGGTAAGGTGTTTGAGGATACCCTCAAAGAGTATAACATACAGCACGTGCTCACTCCTCCATACCACCAACAAGCCGATTTCGTGGAACGCTCCATCAAGACGCTCAAAACAATGATATCCATTTTCGTGGACGGTGACCACCGCGAATGGGACCGGCATTTGCACGAGTTTCGCCATGCGGTAAACACGGCGATCCAATCGAGCACGAAGGTCTCGCCGGCGTTCTTGAATTTTGGGAGAAACCCCCAACAACCCAAGAGCTTACGCCGCGAGACCGAGAAAAGAGGCCTGGTCATAAAAATAAATCCTGAGGTATGGAAAGACCGTCTGCGCAGGTTAGGAGCGCTGCAGGATTTGGTGATTCGCCATCTTGAGGCAGCGCGAGACCGCCAGAAACGGTATTATGACCGAGGCCGTCGAGACGTGCGTTTTGCCGTTGGGGATTTAGTCTTGCGGAGGGTGCACTCACTATCGAGTGCGGCCGCAGGCCGAAATGCCAAGCTAGATCCCAAGTATGCGGGGCCGTTCAAGATTTTGCAAACCCTCTCTCCGGAAGTATACGTCCTCGAGATAGAAGATGGCAGGCAGGTGGCCATGGCTCATGTCTCCGAGCTTAAGCGCTACCTGCCGCCACGAACCCATTAAAATGGGGGGGCCCTCTAGAGAGATGCACGGAGGGTTAGGTTGTGCTGTCCACTTTGATTTGTTTTTTTTTAATTTTTTTTTTATTTATTTATTGTTATTTTTTGTTTTTTTTTTGTTGCTCTTCCCTTCTCAGTATGGCCATGGCGAGTTTCAACGAGGAGGTAGAGATGACGGGCAAACTGCTCATGGAGGAGCCGCCCGTCACTCCCGAGCCATCTGAGGCCGATGGGCTGGCTATGGAGCCGCCCATCGGCCTTTCGCTGGAGCCTGTGGCCTCCGCGGAGCATCTCGGAGCGACGGCTAGTCGGCATCAGCCCCCTGAAGCCGACATCTCTCCCGATCCTGCGATTCAGGAAATCGAGGAGAGAAGCCGCTCGCTTAACATCACCGAAGTGGCTCCGCTGGAGGTGGACAGCCAACAGGCCCAGCGAGAACTGGAGGAGGTCATGGCGGAGACAGCTGGCCCATCCAACGAGCCAGAGCGGGCCCAACCTCCTGCCTCGTCCCCTGGGAGGGTCGAGGAGACCTCCTGGGATGAGCCTACGGCTCAGGCAATGGAGCCACTGGCGCGCCTGCGGCTCTAGGCTGGAGGTAGGGTTGGTTCTACCGAGCGGCGGCATTTTCTTTTTTTTTATTTATTATTATTTTTATTTTATTTTTATTTTTACTTATTTTATATTTGGGTTTATGGTGTTGGGCTTGTTCTTTTTACTTTTTGTTTATTCTTGGGGTTTTTTCTTATTATTTTATTTATTTATTTCTATTTAGCATGGCGGCCGCAGGCGGTTGAGCTGCCGCGTCCTCGAGGGAGCGTCAGCTCTGGAGGGGGCTGTGACAGAGCTCCTGGCCGTTGGCCGGAGCTCGTCTGTTTAAAAGTAGGCGAACGGTTGAGTTTGTTTACTTTCCGAGGTCATGAACCTCGGAAAGTCGGCTTGCCGTGTATGGCAGGTGAGAGAGAGAGATGGAGAGAGATGAGTGACACTCGCCGAAGTTCAGTTGGCCTTTAGCCTCTGAACTGAGTGAGTGTGCCGAAGTAATTCTGTTTTTGGTTGGTTTTTTTGGTTTGTGAGTGAAGTGAGGAGGATTCTTTTTTTTGTGTAAGGTGTGCACCAGGTCCGGATCTTCGGTGAGTGTTCTCTTGTTGTCTCTCTCTCTCCCTCCGTGCATTTTCTTTTTTTTTTTTTTGTTTTATTTTGTTTGCGTGCGCCGGGCCTCGTTCGGACCTCCTGGCTAATTAGCCGGAGCCTTACGACGGCCGTTAATTTATATATTTAGCTACGTGGTTTTGTCGCCGATTCGCCGTCACCGATTATTGTATTTTCTTTTGTTGCGCCTTAAATTTTAGGACTTTTCTGTCAATAGCGTTAATAAATTTTGTTTTTTTTTACGTTATTTCGCGCGTCCAATTATTTAAACGCCTGCCAACTCACCTGTCCTTGACCTTCCAAGGTCATTATATCCTGGCGCATATTAGGCCGTAAGCGCACCTTTTACCTTCCCCTTTTCTCATTTTTCGCGTTTTAGTTGCGGTAGTCGGACGGTAAAATTTAATTTCAACGCGACCGGAGGTGATTGACCTTCATCTGCAAGGTAAGTTTCCCTCCCTTGATAGCTACAGGGCTTTGCGCGTTGCAACTGGTTGTTAAATAGTTGTAATCCTGACAGTCTAAAATCAAGTGATATTAGTAGGTTTAGCTCTGAAGTGATGATAGTGACACTTGACTTTTTCATCAGACATCGTCTGTTTAATAGTTTTTCTTTTGTATCTGTATGATCTTGATGTTTTGTACCTCCTTAATATAGTTTGACTTTTAATAATTTGATTGGTTGGATTGATGTTGGCTTAGAATTTCCAATAATTTGATATTCAATTTCTATAGTTTGTTCAAATCGTTTGATAACAGGTAGGGATATACTTTTTTTATGGTGAAGGAAGTTGAACCGATAATTAAAATTTCTTTCAAGCTAAATTTTCCAGGTTGTATATTCATTTGCAGGCTTATTTAGTGATAAACAACATTTTTTCGTAAGACAGGAAGAGAGCATTTGCTTCTATTATAATGCTGGTAACTGGACTCGTGTTATATGATCATAATATATTACCATAGTCTACTTTTGTTAAAACTGTAGTCTTTAATGTGTTATAATGATTTTTTTTATTTAAAGTCAAATATCAAAATTTAGGTTGCTCGATATAGAACAACCTTGTGCTGATGAAGGAGTTCTGCAAATAATGTTCATCACATTAGATGTCTAATTCCAAATTTAATTTGGTCTACATTGGAGCTTATTAACTTTACAGTGACTCTCGCATACATATATACTGGAATATGCAAGTTATCAATGAGTGAAACTTTCGAATACATATTGCTCAACAGAATTAAAATATCATTATTTTGAACAGGAATTCGCAATTCATAAAACATTTCTACACAAGTGCTTACTTATTGTTCACAACAAAGCTCCAATCCGACGGTTTTCCACCCGGGACTTTATGGATTATAAGTCCTTCGTTTTTCAAACCTTAACCGTAAATATTCAGGTGACAGTAGAATGTTCACCTTTCGGACATTTCGTTCAAGATCTTGGTTAATAAGAGTTGATCGGCGTAAAGTCATTGCTGATCGATGTTAATTATTCATTGGACCCCAGGCGCCAGATCGTGAATCTATACAGTAAGGCACCCAAAATAATTCAACTTTTCAAGTTATATTGTCATTGTTGTTGATATATACTTAACTCAAGTAGTTAAATTTTTAGTGGTTTTTGAAAAAGTATATCAGTATAAGTATCACCTTCTCCCTACATACAACTTTTTTATATTATGAGTAGTCAAAAGTGAGCATTCTTGCGAGCTCATTTTTTGGGTTTCGATACTAATATTAAATAATATCCTTTATTCTTAAATAGGAATCAAATTAGGTAGTAAACATAATAAATAACAGTACAATGTTGTACTTATTTTTTCAATAAATTGCATCAATTAGTATTATAGACGACAAATTATATATCACTATGTATATCATTCGTGATTTTCGACTGCTCGTATTTTTTAAATACTTTTTATAGCAATTTTAAATTTTCAAACGAATTTATTAAAATTGATCAATCTGGTTTTTACATCGTCAGGTATAAACAGTATCCTTTAAGGACAGAAGAATTGCAACTTTCAAGATCTTAGTTATTTTTGTTTCCTATACTATGATACTTTTTGTAACAATTGACTTAAAAATAAATTTAATTACCTTACTTAGCTATACCGATTGTTTTCCTCCTGCAATAACAAAGTTTTATGACAATCGACTATTATTATTTTAGAAAATCACTAAAATGTTGTATAAACTACGTATTCATGTCGATGCATAAATATAATCTTTAAGAACGTCACGATAATACGGATATTATTATTACTTTCTATCAATTAGTAATTCGATAAATGTTGAAATATTATGCCTGAAATACATAGAACATTGCAAGCAGATGTTACATTTTCTTTTAATAAGTAATATTACGTGTAATGAACAAATAAAGTCTATTTTACAGACTATTTATCATCAGTGGTAAACATTGCATGTATATAATGAGATAACTAACAGAGATCTGTTGTACAATTATATAAGTAATATAAACATTATTTATTATTCCAGACGCAAAAGGACTCACTGATGTAGATACTATAAGGAAAATTCGCTTTGAAATACAAACAAACTTGGAAGATTATATCAATGAACGTGAATATGAAAGGAAGGGTCGTTTTGGAAATATATTATTAACGTTGCCAGCTCTCCAATCAATAACATGGGAAATGATTGAACAAATTCAATTCGTTCGATTATTTGGAGTGACGCATATTGACAGTTTATTACAAGAAATGCTTCTTGAGGGTTCTGTGACAGACGCCAGTAATATGAACCAACAATTATCGCCGCATCTCATATTTAATAGCAATAATCCTGTTGATTTTGTTAATTTAAATAGTAAAATGGAAATTGTACAGAATACCGCTGAATCTTGTTTAGCACGAAATTCCAAAACTTCAAGTACATCTGCTTTTAAAACAGAAGTCAATTAATATGCAAATTTAAAAATATTACAAGCAATATAAAATATTTTATTGTTATTCATTTTATTAACGTTATACATCTATTACACTGTATGATAATGATTTGTGTAATAAAATATATATTATATATTCTATTACACAGTATAATAATGTTATCGTAATAATAATTCAAATACAGAATTTGTACTATGGAATTCAACCTCTTTCAAAATACATATTTCCATAAGTGGAGCGTTCTTAAATCTCATTCATTTAGATGTTTCAAGGTAACCGAGATTATTATAAAAATGGTAAAATAATTTAGATAGATATCGTGTAGAATGTGTTTATTGATATCGAGTTGTCAGAGAGAGGGAGAGAGAGAGAGAGAGAGATAGAGAGAGAAGAATAAAGTGTATCTACATAGTACATTGTGTACCTCATAAATTTAGTCTTTAGCACGTAATGATAATGAAGGAAGTAGAATCCAGATATAACAGCTGATCGACATAACTATGGTGTAAGGTATTTTCGTATAGAGTGTTCCTACTAAAACGATGACAAGACTTTTATACAAGAATACATTTTCTTTATAAAATATCTAATATTGTATGAAAATAGCCTTGTAAATGGTTTATGAAAAGCATAACCCATTAGTCGATGAATAATATTCTTTTGTAATCGATATACTTATCTTATTTTTCCAGCTAAATAGAATTATTCACGTTATAATATTCTTATGAATTATTCTTTGGAGATTAAATTAATAGTCCATAGTGTTAAATGTTGACTTATTTCTATTTATGTCCTTTCCAACGAGTTGAAGGAGTTCGCATCCCAGACTCGTGATATAGTTAGACATCGTGAAAGATGCTTCTTTCAGGTACATCAGATTAACGTATTTATCATGTACGCTCTTAAATGAATAAATCTCTAGTATAGGACCCACAAATTCAGTGTACGATGTGTAAATTCGTCTTAGTATAGTGGTTGACGGGTCGAATTTACATTTGAAGATTTTGTATTATATTTTATTTTATTTACTATAGTCCGTATTTTTCGGTTTTAGACGAGTTCTATTTGGGCATTTCATTTATACAATATTTATCTCTATTCTTTAATCTAACATATATTTTCTCTTATTAAATATCGTAATAAATAGCTTTTTTACATTAAACAGTCTTTCCAATACTACAACAGGGTTTAGGCTATTGCAAGCTGTTCCCTTTATATATATGCATATAAAGGAGAATGAGAAAGTGATAGTACGTATACTAGCGGATGCAGTCTTCATTATAGCTTATAACGAAGATTGATTGCGCAGATTTGCTGCTTACAGGGGGGGGGTCTCGACTTGGCGACAGAAGCTCTGGATTAGGCGTCGCTCGATGCGATCGATTGAGCGATAGTTACCTGCTTAATTCACCTCAAGACATGCACTCACTCTCAGGCCAGATGGACAGTAATATATCCTACAGGAACCGGTGAACAAAAGAGGCGTAAGTAAACCGTGCGATAATATTGGGGCGTTTACATGAACTCGTGGCAGCGGAGGTATTGTCAGAAAATCCACGTGTATGTCATCACTATAGACATAGTAAGTTTCTAAACAGCAGAACGGACCCACGTTTAGCGTTTAGTCTCTTCTTTCGGTTCTGCTCTGTCTCTTTTACTTGCCCAGTTCTTGTGAGAGATTATTGGGCACGGGAATATACATATATATTTATTGGGAAGGGAGAGACATAATAAGCAAAGATTTCGCACGTTATAGTAGTTAACATATTATGAAGATTGATACTAAAACTTTGATCTAATATTTTTCATGTATTTTACAGCCATTAAAACCTTAAAACTTAAGTTTATCACATATCAATTCACTTATCATATGTCCTTGCTGATGTTTTCATTATCATCTTTACTTCTTTTTCTCTTTTCTATTTTTACCCTTTGTATCTTCTTTAATGTTTCTATTCCTTAACCACCCTTTCCTAAAACAACTATCTCTCTCTGCTTTTATTTTTCAAAGCTCTCTATTACGTATTTCTATCTCTAATTTACCTATTCTACAGATTTTTTAACTATTCTTCCAGTATTCCTTTAACTTCATTTTCGCATCTAAATCTCGCTAGTAAATTTTTATTTTCGCTTTTTATTTGTGACTTGAAGTATTTTGGTCTCTTACTTTATAATAATTCATCATTTGCGCCATATGTTCCCCTTTCATTCTTATCATCCATTCTTCTTTCAATAATTCTATTCTTATCGTGACTCATTTTCTCTGTTGTTCTATCCCGCCTTCTCTTTGTCTTTTTATAATTCTTTCATTGATTGGTTATTTGAATTCATAGTTTTATTTTGATATAGCACTGTTCTTTTTACTGCATTTATTGCCATACTCGAACATGGTTCCGTACCAGCGACTATCATTGCTCGATTGGAAAAAAAATATAGAACTATTTCTATAGCATGTCCGAAAATTGTTAAAGACTAAAATGCCTATATGAGTGGCGTAGATCTTGTAAATAGTTTTCTAACCCGCTATAGAATTATAATTAAGAGCAGAAAGTGGTACATGTGCCTATTTTATCACATGCTAGAATTGAGCGTAATAAACTCTTGGGTAATATACAAGAAGGCGAATAAAAAATCAGGAAATATCAAATAAATTAATCTAGGAGGGTATAAGGCAGAATTGACTGTAAGTTTATGCAAATACAAGGTACGGAATGGAAATAAGAGAGGTAGACCTTCAACTAGCAGCTTAGAAAGAGAATTAGAGACAAAAGCAAAGAGAGGACTAATCAAGTACATGCCACCCAAAGGTATAAGAACAGATAGAGTAGACCACAACGAAAGACACTGTTAGAAGAAAAGCTGATGTAAATTACCAAAATATTAAGACTTTTCTTGTATAGAATGTAGTGAATGTAATTTGATTTTATGTCATACTCAAAACAGAAACTGTTTTGGTGTAATTCATGGTTTTTAAACAATTTATCTCACAAAAGTAGCTCCTTACAGCTTCGTCCTTAATTAAAATTTATTATACTTATAGCAAGCTCAATCGCGCATTGTTGCCGTTTGGCAATATACATTTTTTTAAATAAATATATTACTTACGGTAATATTTTTAAAATTATTTTTCCCATAATATATGGTCCTTAATCTATGTAGTGTATATTTTATTAATTAAATAAAAAAATTGCGCATCTAAGGGTTAACGGGTGCTAGCATGTATAAAATTTTGTGTAAGATCACATACTTTTGTATATGCATCAAAAAATACCATGAGGTTGAATTTTCAGAGACAATCACCCTGAATCTCTTCAATCTTATCTTCTTTAAAATGTTTTCAATAAGAACAAAGTGAATATTCTTTCATGGATCAATCAAATTTCGAGCTTGATTCATATTTAATATTTGTAGGAAGAGTAAACGTAAAGTTGGAAAAGCGGATTGATTTAATAAAAAATGTCTCGAAATAAAGATATTTATGTTCGGTACATATATGAATTTATACATTCGTACAAATATGTATATTTCATTTTTTTCAAATCACTTTTTCTGTCCCTGATCCAAAAACCACAACATTTTTTTTATATAGTTTTAAAAGTTAAATTTTCATTAACTTAAGCATATTATAGTTATGATTTGGATCTCTTCCCGCAAGTGTATCATTATCAGCTCCATCAGCAAGAGATCATTTTAGAAATGTATGTTTTATAAGAATTTTAAAAGACGTTTATATTCAATTCTAACGTCATACTATATTTTTTAATTTTATATTTTTTTATTTTGTTTGATATAAAATATATTATAGAACATGAACTAAACTTGAATTAATCCAATTATATTGGATTATTGATATTAACATTTCCTCTAGATGAATCAAAATATTCAGGTAATTTGTAATTTTCATTGAAAGAATAATGTCAAATTATAATCAGAATAACAAATTTATGTTGAAACTTAATGGCAGACAATCGCTTATACAGAGAAAACAGATTTTAAATTACACGTACCTACATGAAATTTTAAGTCTTTCCATACCCTACGAGTTCGTATGAAAATATGTGCAAATCGTGGGTTTACTTAAGTATCCCACAGCATGCATGTTGTGATATCCGCTGCATGTTAAATACGTGGTCGAATAAACTTAGAATTTTATGAGATAACGAACCGCTATCGCTTATAGCTACCTTCTGACGTCATCTGTTTACAATGACTCTATAATTTCTCGGCGTGAGAAAAGTCTAAACTGAACCATTTTATTATGAAAAGCCTCACGGATAAACTATACCCACCAATGAATGAATTAGTTTTCTCCGAAAAGCCATAAACGGACCCTCTTGATGATACGCTATAGTCCCGCGCTAACGAAATTTTCCAGATGCGTAGACGTAAAAATTATCTTTTCCGGTTACGACCAAAATCACGCAACGCATATTGATGCAGAATATCCACTAGATGTTTGTAAAAAGCAATCATATTAATAATTGTAATCGCCGTTGTCTAATATTTATCAACGTTAATTGTAAGCTATTTCTTAAATTTGTAACAGCCACAACTTGTCTCCTAGAAGCTATAGACATAAACAAGTAATCACACCTAAACAAATTAATATTTATCATGGCGCCGATAATATTTTTATAATATTAAGTCACCAAAATATAATCAAATAGGTATATTTCTCTTCCTTCTCTCCACGACCTAACCTGAGTAGGATAATTATTAGATAAATTTCTCGGTTATTACAGGTAAAATTTTATGACCAAAAATACAGTTGTAAACAAATGAACACTGTAATATTTTCTGGATGTTACAATGTACAAAACTATTCATGTTTTTCTATTTCTACTAGATATTTAGAGCTTGTTCCGGTTTAAAATATGTAAATAACAAACATAAAAGGGCCAATCTAAAAAAGAATTTTTTTCTCCGGTCATGGTCCTTGAATATTGGTAATTGTGTATTATATAATTAGTGGTGATAATTAGTAAGTGTTTAGAAGAAAGAAGCTACACATTTTATACAAATAGATAACGAAATAGTTCAAGCCCTTATAGGCAAGGAGGAATCAGGCTTTTTTATTTTTCATTATCGGCGTTACACAGGGGAAATTTTGCCAGAAAAGACTATAATAGCTATAATAACATGCCATTGCTCTGTCACATCTTCGTGTCAATGTCACTATGGACGAAGGTTAGGTTTTTCTTTATTTTCAAATATTGGCCAGAGTTTACATACCGTAAGGGGGTCGTAGCAGTTATCTCACTATTATGTAACATTAATTTAAAAAAATGAAATGAAAAATGTTACTCGTGCATACATTCAGAAATTTTTATTTCATAATACAATGATTACAATTTTTCAATTCAATATGTTAAAAATTTATGTACAATTTCATCAATCTACATCTTACATCGCTTATGTTTTGTCAAATAATCTGTACCAGTAGAAATACCAATCAAATCAATTCCATTATTTAAATAGGAATTTATTTGATTTTTTCCTTCGTATCCTTGCATTAATAATTTTTTTTCCAAATTTGAAATTTGGTTAAAAAAAGTTGTAGTACATTGAGTTAAATCAACTATTATTCTAAATCGGCATTTGAACACCTAAAAAAAAAGGAATTATTGTATTATTTTCATAAACAAAAAAGGCATATTTTAGTTTAATTAAAAGAATATACAATTTAATATTTTATAATAAGAAGAATATAGATTAAATCGTACTTTTTATTCCTCTTGAGTATTCATTTGTAAATATAGAACATAATCATAATCACTATTTTACAGTAAAAATTTAAGTTTTAACTATCTCCTAATAGAAAAAATCAAATCAAGTTAATTAATTAGACAACTCATAAATACTATTCACCCAACAAATTTCTATTAAGCATAAATCGAATAAATCTCAAAACGATATTATGTGTGACATTTCTTAAAAGAGAAATGTACCATTTTTCTATTCGCCCATGCTAAGATTCCTCCAATTAGGATCACGAAGGAAATCGTCTCTTCTCTCATTGGCCTAATCGAAAAAGGTCCCGCCTCAAAGAGGACCCGGAAAACTAACAGTAGGGAAGCGCGAAGAGGGTTATAAAATGGCCCGCGCGAAGTTTTACAGACAGTTAGAATCTAGCTCCAAAATAAAAATCCAACTCTGACTTGTAAGAGGGAGAGAGATCATCTAAAGTAGTAAGTCAAACAATAAATATTCTAATTTTAATTTAGTTTTAGTCGATTTTCTCCATCGCTTTCGTAGTATCATATTTAGACTCTTCATCGAATCTAAATCGGGTGCTTGTCGAATCGAGTAATATCTACATTCAAAATAATTCCTTGAAACTAAATCCTGGCTAAGGTCTCTCTGGCGTACGCCTATTATAATGCAGTACGAGAGAATCGCCTGACCACCTCCTTCAATCTATCACCTATCTTGAGTAGGATAATTCTTAAAAATAAACAGATTGATTTCCCGGTTTATTAGAGATAAATATTTCAATCTATAAACTACAAAAATGAGATTCAAAGTCGGCTAAAATATTTCATATTGTAATATTTCTGTAATATTTCATAATATTTTTTTTAAATAGTACATGAAAATACTAAAATACGAAACATTACGAAAACATGATCGAAAACCTGGTTAATTGGTTAACTGGCTCTTCCAGATTTTCACAGTTCTGAAGGCTATGCCTTTATTCTGTGAAGATGTAGGAGGCCCAACGTGGGTGTGCATCTTGGAATTCCTCCCTTTTCCTAAACGAGTCCGTACTTTACCCTATATCCTATTCACCACTTGCAGAGCCTTTATATTTATTGCTTTACAAAGAAAAGAAAATAAACAGAACTAAATTTCAGATTTCTTCTTAAAATATTGAATAACTTGATTGCTACAAATTGTTCGCTACACGTGCACTTCAAATAAAACTCATGTTTATAACATAAGCATTATATTTATTTATAAGTTAAATCTATATATATGTGTAAAGAAAATGTATTTCTTTAACATTTAAATTTGCCGCGTTCCGCGCTGTCAATAAAACAGGCAGCTACCATTTTAAAAGAATGCTCTCTGATTGGTCCGTGTGTGTGAAAACAATGATGGATGTCACGAAATAAAATTGGTGTTGTGAATATCGAAGCAAAACAATTGAAATTACGAGATTAGAACATTTGAGGAATAAACATTAAATGTCGTTTCTTTGTTTACAGAGCAACACATTGTATTTTATTCCTTAAGCCAAACTTTTTTAGGATTGAGTGCTATATAGCTTATAAAACGACATTTTTGTTTATAAAAATCAACTGAAAATGGAGAAACTTTGTTTTGAATTTACACTGTTGCCTGGAGGTGATGGAAAGTCAAACATTTCTTCTATAATCTCGATAACCACGAGTGACAACAAAATGTATGCAATACCAGAAGAATTACAGCCAGCGAATCTTCATAAAGAAATAGTGAAAACATCAGCCTACGTTAAAGTAAAAAACAGTATAAAAAAAAGATACCAGATAAGAAGAGTTTGGATAACAATGACAAAAGAACTCGAAAATACCTACATAGATGAGGACGGTAATTTACAATTTAGTGATCAATTTCTAGAAGAAATACATCAAGAAAAGCGTATCGGCGATAAAACCGACACAGATGCACTGGAAAAATTATTTGAAAAGTTAGTAGAAAATACGCAGGCGAATAAAAATCAGAGCTTAAAACATATTGCAGAAAAGTTCGTGATTGAAAAATTTACAAGCAAGAATTCTAATGCACACCAATGGATTACATCTTTGAAAAAGAATTCATACGTTTTGATGTAACAGCAGATGAAAAGAAAATTGAATTACTGAGATTGTTTATGGATAAGAGTTGTGTAGATTGGTATAGTTCAATGATTATAAAATTAACCATGAACTCCGAATGGTCAATGTGGAAAAACAAATTCTGTGAATCATTTGCAAACAAAGGATGGAACCCAGTCACATATGCGTTATTATTCAAATACAAAGAAGGTTTACTACTGGACTATGCTATGAGAAAAGAAAAACTTTTATTGGAAATGAGAAGAACAATTGATACAGGTACATTAGTGGATCTTATAGCAGCGGGTTTACCAGAATTCATTCTTAATAAGATTGATAGAACAGCATTACAAAATACTGCACACTTGTTTAATGAAGTGAAAAAAACGAATAGTAACACCATTAATAAATATCAAACTACTATTAAATGATAAATTACAAATAAATGCAGTTTACGACTCCGGTTCAAATGTTTCTTTAATTAATTCTAAGTTACTAAAACTCAAAGGAAACGGAAACAGTTTAAATGAACATGATTTAGTTACGATTAATGGTGTTACAAAGACGAGTGGTTTGATTACTTTAAATATAAAAATCTTTGAATTGGAAAAAAATGTTGATGTATACATAATAGATCAGCAAAATTTTAAATATGATTTTTTGGTTGGATTGGACATGATAAAAATGTTTAAACTAACTCAAAATGAAGACTTATCCATAACACAAAACCAGTGTTTGGATAAAAAGATAAATAAACAAATAAGAGAAACTTCTAATAATATGAAAACAAACACGAAACCGAATATTAGACAACATAATAAAAACAACACAGCAGAACACAATAAATTTTAATGAGCATGTGAAAGAAGAAAATTTTGAATTAAAGATAGATCACTTAAATGAGCATTAAAAAACTAAAATAGACACGCTGATTTGCAATTATAAATCAGTTTTTGCAAAAGATAAATATGATGTTGGAACTGTTAGGGAATATGAAGCAAGAATAGAATTACTAGTGAATAAATATTGCAGTAAAAGGCCGTACAGATGCACCATGGAAGATAAAAAAGAAATTGAAAAACAAATAGCAAATTTACTAGAAAAAAAACTGATAGAAGAATCATATAGTCCATTTGCTGCTTCTGTTACATTGGCATTTAAAAAAGAAGACAACAAAAAATCTAGGTTATGTATAGACTTCAGAGACTTGAACAAAATTGTTGTCCCTTAAGCTCAACCATTTCCCTTGATTGAAGATCTAATAATAAAAACTAGAAATTGTAGATTTTTTTCAACACTAGACATAAATTCTGCATTTTGGTGCATTCCTGTAAGAATAGAGGATAGAAAGAAGACAGGATTCATAACACAGGACGGACACTTTCAATGGACGTGCCTACCATTCGGATTAAAGACTTCACCAGATTTTTCAGAGAATATTAAGTAATATATTAAGAAAGTATAATCTTGCGGATTTCACAGTCAACTTCATCGATGACATACTCATTTTTTCTGAAACGTTTGATACACATATAAGTCATCTGTCACGGTTGTTACAAGCGATAGAAATTTACATTTTTGTATTTTTTAGATTCAGATATTTGTTTAAAATTAAAAAAAAAAGGAACTAAAGAAAGTTCCTAGCGCTGCTCCATAAAAAATACGTGTTTACTACTATCTACTATACGCTTGATTATGTCCAAGGAACCCATACCTTTGACACATGCACTGATCTAAATGGCCGTTAAAAAAGGGGGCACTTTTTGGCTCTCAGGTAGAGGATAACTACGTATTAAACGTGCATAGTCCATGTAAGATATGCGTAGCAACGCCCTCTAAACACCCGATTGGACCCTGCATAGGGTTCAAAAGAGAGTAGACCTATATTCTGCGAACCCTACCTGTCGGAAAGTAGAATTGCTTGATTGCATATTTCTGCAAGTTAGTTCCTTATTGAAAATCGATGCTCACTTTACTTGTCTACGAGCCTTCATTCGAGCCTAGTGTGCTCAGATATGTGCTCATGTTTTTCTGTATGGACCAGTTAGTATTGCTGTCCGCGTGTCAGCATCAGCAGATTTTTCGATATGTAGAATTGATGATTGTGTCAAACTAGTAACGTTTATCAAGGGTTAAGGATTGGGTAACCTGCTTTATTTGTGGAAAAGCTACATCTCTATGAGGTTCTTTTGACTGCGCGGTAATTCTACCTATTCCTTTCTAGTCGACAACACGATAAGGGCTATCCCGTTCCCAAGACTTTGAGACTGCATCGCTTCCCAAATACCGGCTGATATGATCCCTACTCAGACTTCGTTTACTTGCAAGAAATAACGAGTCTGTATTTTGTTACAGTATGTAATATATTCGAAAATTACAAATTTATAGAGAATTTTTAAAACAGATTAGTAAACTCGATATTTTACCATCTTATATGATAGGAAAAGGTGCCATTGAATATACATCTACTACTTATTCATTTATTTTCCAATTCATTTAGAAACAGATTTAGCTATGATCAATTACTAAATAACTAAATGACAGAAAATACTTTTTGTCTTGAACTACTATAACTAAAACTAGAAGATAAATACGTAATCGATATCAAGCTGTATAATGTATTGATTACGGCCAATATGTTCACGGTATATTTGTGCCTATTTCTCTACGGCTCACAGAGGTAACATATAATCTATAACAAAAAACCCAACAAATCCAAATCTTACTATAGATAATAAGATTTCAGGATACACTGCTCACTTTCCTCTACCGTAATAGAATTATAGGGATAGGTATTGGACGACTCACAAAAGTGTAACGATATAATTACTTCCTTACATTACCTCTAGAAGATAGTTAGGTATTCTGAAAATTTTTTCGTATGTGTGTGGTAATTGTAATCCAAATTCATAAAAATATTTATTCCATTTGCATAATTCTACTATGCTGGCGTCAGCTTTGATTATGTCTCTGAAATGAAAGATATAATAATTTAATTATTAGTTAAAATAAATAATAAGCAACAAAGCATATGATGACACAACTATAATCATTAGAACAAAAATTAATCACCATAGATATATACTTATTAGTGAAATTCATCTACATGCAAGTAGTATAATAATAAATGGTATGCAAAGCCCATTAATAGTGTTAACCGTTTATTGTATCCCTAATCACATAATATCAACAAAGATGTGGACTAAATCCCTTCAAACTTTAGGAAAGCAATTTGTAACAGAAAATAACTTCAATGTAAAGTACTCTACAAAGCATTATAAAAAACAACTTCGTTCTAAAAATAAGCATTCCAATATTCACCGGAAAATCAACATACTGACCAACAACTATGAACAAACCGATAGACTTACTTAACTTTGCAATTGTAAAGGGGATAAAAAAAATTATTTCCGAATATCATTCTGTTTTGACTTAACATTTGACAATTTGCCAATTTTATTAATAGTACGTTTTCAAATAACTACAACAGAAAAACATTGGAAATGTACTAACTGGGAACAAAATATTCATCGAAAAACGACTTACATATAAAATACTACTTCAATCGCGTAATATGGAAAATAATATTAAAAATATAAACATACTCCTATCTGAAGTTATTGAAAATGGTACTACTTCAAGTATGTTTCATACAAGTCGACAATAGAATAACTCAAAACATGACAGGTGCAAAGAATTTAATTAAATGCAGAGATACCTTAGAGGATTGAATTCTACAAAAGCAACGGAGTATTCACTACAGAAAACCGCCAAGTAACTACAAACTAATTAAATTTATTCCACCAATTAAAAAACTATGTAGAAGATTGATAGAACAGACAAGGAAAAAGACACTTTCAAACCAACTACTGTATTCGGCATACGAGAACGTCCACACCTAAGAACGATTAAAAGAATATAATTCGATTAAGATAATATTAATCTGGAGGTTCAAGTCGTAATTTAAGTAAACTTTCAATAAATTACTCTAATTTTGAATTATAATTTCCATTAAACTATTATAGTTTTATATTCAATGTAAATTATTCACTTGATACAGGTTTTACATTCGCATATACAAGATATTTTATACCGTCTGCTATATCGATTGCATAGAGTTACGGGGTGATCACACAGATAAAAAGTGTTATATGAAAAATAATTGTGTATAATGATGTACTGTAAAATGTCGAAGTATTGTTTATCAGACATGTATATTTTTAAAGTACTTATTATATTTGCCTAATGTGGTAGAAAAAAATTATTTATAGATAAAGTTTTAAAAGAAAAGACAGTTTTAAGTTTTTGGATAATTCCATATATCATTATGTATTTATTGATTTCATTGCAAATAAAAATGTTTGAGGAACATATATATGGCTAATTCCAGACTAATACGATCAGCCAAACAGGGGTAGGTAACCGATTTTTATGAAGCTTGGTATAAATATTGCTTATATAGTAGTAAACTTCTGTACAAATTTTTAGATCATTATTACTGACGGATCAAAAGTTATAAACAATATAAAAATTTTATTAAAAATTTTTCAAAAATTTTATATCTCTGTAACCGTAAGAGTTATAAAAACGAAATTTTGTTTAAAATACATGTAAAAATATAAACTTTTAAATTAATAAATCAAAAGTCATTGTTAACAATTTTTCGAAAAATTATTAACTTTTGTTTTAAACAAATGACGATATCTCAAAAAGTGTTATTTTTATTTTCGAAATTTTTCGTTTATTGGATTCTTTGACTATTTATCTATAATAATCAGCAATAAAATTCATTGAACGGATATAAGTAATGATTTAAGGAGTCACTATAAACAGCGTCCTCTTGAACCGCGATTCCTTAACCCTTTGTTTGAAATAAATAACTATATTCCAAAAAGTATTACTTTTATTTTCGAAATTTTTTGTTTATTGGATTCGTTGACTATTTATCTATAATAATCAGCAATAAAATTCATAGAGCGGACATCGGAAATGACTCAGGGTGTCAATACAGTTACTTCCTAAACCATTACTAATATTTGCTCTATGAATTTTTTTGCTGATTATTATAGATCAAAAGTCAAGGAATCAAACAAAGAAAGAATTTTGAAAATAAAAGTAATAGTTATTGGAATATAGTTATTTATTTCAAACAAAGGGTTGAGAAATCGCGGTTCAAGAGGACGCTGTTTATAGTGACTCCTTGAATCATTACTTATATCCGCTCAATAAATTTTATTGCTGATTATTATAGATAAATAGTCAAAGAATTCAATAAACAAAAAATTTTCGAAAATAAAAGTAATACTTTTTGAGATATCGTCATTTGTTTAAAACAAACGTTAATAATTCGAAAAATTATTAACAATGACTTTTGGTTTATTAATTTACAAGTTTATATTTTTACATGTATTTTAAACAAAATTAAACGCTTGAGGCTTTTTAATTGACACTTTATTTATATTGGTGTACACAGATTCGATCATAGATTCAGTGTAATTGCTCAGATTGGACAGACTGTATTGTCAACAAGCAAGCAATTTATTTATACTTCTTTTCAAGTTGCATAAATTTAAGGATTTAGTGAAATATGATTGGACGATAAGTTAGGAGATGAACAAATTGATTGAGATTCTTTAGTTCTATAAGTTGTTAGAAATATTCTCGTGGCATTAGTAATTGTTTGCGAGTCTGTCTGGTGGCATTCTTAAGGGGCTGCAACCACTTTGGCGGGAGTAAGGATGGCGCCACGACTACTCCTCCCCTAGTGACTGACTCATGGAGAAAGAACGATGAAGAAGAAATGGGTGACGAAGCAGTTGTAGAATGCAGTTATGGGTCCTCGCCTAACTCCTTGGGAGAGGTGGGAAAACGTTATTGAGTGACATGTAGATTAAGCTTTGGATGTTTTGATTGGTTAGTTCAATGGCGTGTAGACTGGCTTAAGACATTTTATATTGTCTTTCTTGGGCTAACCTTCCATCTCGATCAGGTAATGCTTGTCATCCAAGCATTTGATTACCAGGTGTAGTCCCGTATAGGGGGGTGACAAAGGTGGCTTCACACCGTCGATCTTTCTGAACACATGCGTATAATTATCAAATCCTTCTATATAAAATAATAGGCTTTGGTATGGTGAGAGATAGAGTTCGGTTTGATCATGTTAAAGTGCTCACGTAGTTTTTCCACAAACGTAAGTTGTTGCACAATAGCTTCTTGAAAAGTAAAGAAATCCCCAGGCACCTCAGGCTGACTCAAATTGTGACCCTTAATTAGTAATGATGGTCACAGGTGTGCCAAAGTGCGCAATTCACTCCTTAAACAGAACATATGTGATGGTCTCGGCTTGTGAGTCTTTCAATTAAATGGCTTGTAGTCATCTGGTGCATCTGTCTATTATTGTTAGGCAATATCTACAACCGTTGACTAGTGGTAAAGTGATGAGATCCAGATGAATATGCGCGAATCGGTGATCGGGCATGTCAATGCTACGAGGGAAAGTTCTAGTGAGCCTGTATACCTTGAATCAAGAGGAATGGTAGTACCTTCATCGATTATGCTCTCCTTGTAGTCGTCGCTGAAAAATTCATTGTGCATGAGATTGGGTGAGGAATTCGCTCTGGTAGAGAACAGTTTGTGCTCTGCACCTCCCTGACTGTCAAGGTGTTATCGCTCAGATGCGAGTGTTCCTGGCCTCGGAGTTGAGTCTTCGTAGGAATTGTTTGCTTTATTCAAGGCTAATAATACTAAATAATCTGCACAATCTGGCATCCGTATCCTAGTATTTTCAATTCGGATTTCTATATTTCTAGTTTCTATTTTACTTTAAAGTTTATTTATAAACAAAATAACAATTATATTAAATAATTCATCTGTCATTTTTTAAGAACATGTTCCCTAGTAACAATCTGTGTTAAAATTAAAGTCTTCTTTATGAATAAATAATTCCATAGAATCTGACTCTATTAACTGCTAATTGCTCTTTATATTTTGCAATTTCATCGCTCCGCCATGCTTTCATTAAATATATCTTCACAGAAAAAGTTTACCACCAATTAACTCATTAAAGCCTATGGTAAACCTAGATAAGATGGCGTCAAACTATCTATGCTAATGATAGGAAAATCTGAAAGAAAAACCCGTGTTTTTTGTTTTTCACTTGTTATTGTTTATGAAAAATTATTTATGAACACGAAAACGAGCCTATCTAAAAATTCAACTGTGCTACAGAGGGTCAATGTTTTATAATCGTTTTATATAGACACACTGAAGTCTGGCAAAAAAATGTTATATACATTTCGGTCATATTTTTTGCAATAGGATCGACTGCCGCTATCATTGTAAAAAAATTACTGCTTCTTGGGTGATTTGTTTAAATAATTTTCTATAAACAATTGCAAAGGAAAAAGAAAAGCACGGGTATTTCTTTCCGAATTTCCTATCATTGACATAGTTAGTTTGGCGCCATTTTACCCAGGTTTACCATGGGCCTCAATGGGTTAATAAAAACCTGAATAGAAGAAAAACTAAATTATTTAATAGAATTAGTTTATAAATTAAATTTTTATCCTCATTTAATAAAATATCATGTATTTGCTCACATACAAAATCAGGTTTACCTTTAGAGGTATACTATTTAGTTATAATACCGCGTAAGTTGAACGAGTACAAAGGTTTCTCGAAGTGAGAATACAGGTTTCTAAATCAAGGTTAGGCAATATGATCAAACTATTGATTATATCAATCAATATAATGCCCTATTGAGTTTACTATATAAACTATATAGTAAACTCAGGAACAAGCCTTCAACAATTTTCCCTGATCTCTGAAATTTCTTCACTTTTAATTTTTTGAGGAATTGAATTTCTCTTTTCAATACTTAATACCTTTTCCGCATAACTCAACTCGAATTTAAATTGTCTCGTGTTTATAATAAATGCGTTCCCTAAAACAAACTCCAAAATATACTCTGTTTGAATTTCAACTCTTTAATTGCATTTTCTAACTCTGTTACCGATACGGTGAGCTTCACTGCATTAATCATCCCTCATGCGTCCATCTCTAGACTTCTGCCATCTCCTTTTGTTTATATTTAAATACGTCCTCTAGTTCTCTCTCCCTCTAAACCTTACTGCAATTAAATTAAGCAAATCATGTTTACCTTCTCTATCTCATGCTCACATAGTAGCTCAGCGGCTCACAAAATATGGAGATATGTGAATATAATGTTTAGGTATTGTTCTCCTCTGAGCGACGTCACTGAATTTACGGAGAGATAGATAGACTCTGGCCTACGGTTCAAAATTGTTGTCTATGGCATCTTATCTATCGTATTTCTATTGTTTTATTTTATCTATTTAAATTAATTTCGAGAGGGATTAATTCATCAAACTGGTGGTTGAGAGCGAAGAGCAACGCAAAAAGTTTTATTTTCCAAGGGTCCCCAGACAAGAGGGACAGCAATTCATTTACTAGTAATAAGAACATTTCTCGATTGTTCCTAAAATCAGCGCAACAGGATTTCAAATCGCTATAAAAGTAAAAAACGATATTCGTAAATCATTCATGTAATATAATTCGTTCATCTTTGTCAGCCTTTATCCTACGCAAAAAATGTCTACCTACTAATCTTTTCGACGATCGGGAAAATGGTCTTCTCAATAATGTCTAGACAAATTAAATAAACTCTACGCATGTAGTCTGGTAAATGCAACAGTTGGTACATAGTTAAAACAAAGAAATCTCTATTTCACGCACCCAATAACTATAATATAATCTCTCCTTATTTGCTCTCTCTCCTCTCATTTTTCCGTTAAACTGATGCCGTTCCCTAATTTGCCAGATGAACGGTACAACATGGAAGGATTTTTTATATCGATAACAACGAGGACTGAACTTAACGATCAGGATACTCGTTGCAATTAAAACACAAATGAAACACAACACTTAAATACTAGTGAAATATATCTACAAGCAATGAGCTTAATAATAATCGACAGTCGCAGCCCAATAACAGTGGCAGCTGTTCATTGACATCCGAACCATTTATTAACTCATGGGAATTGGACGAATTTTTTTCAAACATTAGGTAATAATTTCTTAGCAGTAAATGAATTTAATGACCATCAGTTATAAACCAACTATCAAACTTGATCGAATTTATAATCGTAAAAACATAAACAACTATTTTAAAGTACCTTCCTGTTTAGACCTAACATCCAACTATAAACTAGTTTTAATTTCACCACGCACTCCAGTGATTATAACAGACTACTATTACAAAAGTATTAACTAAAAAAACAAAGAAAGGTTATTGAAGAACACTTAATATACAATATATCTCTTAACCCGTAGTGGGTCGGTGGCCCAACATATACACTCAACGGAACACCCGCGACACCCGAGATTCAGAAACGGCGTTTCATCTCCGTCGATTGAGCATCACTGTCACGAATCGAGCTTAGATACATGTTTCTTTCTCGCAAGTTGAGTGGTTAATGCTTGAAGAAAGCGCTTCACAATTGTATTTAGTTGGCAATGCAATTAAATAGAAAAGACAAGTATCATGCATCTTCATCACCTCGTACTGTCAGATAAGTTAATTTCAATTATTTCTTGCTCAATTATCCTTTTACTATATTTATTTTTAGATCAGGGCTCCTCACTAATGAACTTGTCAAGAATAGTTTATTTATATTTAGACAATTTTGTGTGTACAAGTTGCAATTCAAAAGAGAGGTAAATTTTTTGTTCAGGTAATTCATGATAAGTTTATAATTTAGTATAACAATCTATTTTATTTTATTCTATAAATTTGTACGTAGGAACCGATTAAATGGATGCTATGAAACATATGGCTGATGAATCTGATGTTGCTCAAAGATGCAAAGCATTAGAAAAATACGTTAAACGTTATCAAGATTCATTTATTGCAATAGAAAAGGCATGTATCATAAATGATTGTTACACTTAAGTGTGCTAAACCCGTGATAGCAACTGTTCATGGAACTTGCATAGGAGGAGCTGTAAATATGATTTGTTCTGCAGATATTAGATATTGTACAACGAATACTTGCTTACAAATGAAAGAAGATGATTTGGGAATGGCTGCCGACGTGGGATCTTTGCAGATTACCAAAAATTACTGGTTCTGATAAACTAGTTAGAGAACTTGCCTACACTGTTCGAAAAATGTTAGCACCAAAAGCTTTACAAATTGGTTTTGTTAATCACATTGTTGATGATCAAGAAAGGTATGTAATTGACATTGACAAAAGTAATCTTCATGTTCACAAATTTGAAATATAATCATAAATGATATCTTTTTCAGAATCAACAGACATCATCTCGTTAACTTCATGTTTTGAAAATGGTTCACCAATTTCCGTCACAAATTTTTCTTGGTAATCTGCAAAGATCCCACGTCGGCAGCCATTCCCAAATCATCTTCTTTCATTTGTAAGCAAGTATTCGTTGTACAATATCTAATATCTGCAGAACAAATCATATTTACAGCTCCTCCTATGCAAGTTCCATGAACAGTTGCTATCACGGGTTTAGCACACTTAAGTGTAACAATCATTTATGATACATACCTTTTCTATTGCAATAAATGAATCTTGATAACGTTTAACGTATTTTTCTAATGCTTTGCATCTTTGAGCAACATCAGATTCATCAGCCATATGTTTCATAGCATCCATTTAATCGGTTCCTACGTACAAATTTATAGAATAAAATAAAATAGATTGTTATACTAAATTATAAACTTATCATGAATTACCTGAACAAAAAATTTACCTCTCTTTTGAATTGCAACTTGTACACACAAAATTGTCTAAATATAAATAAACTATTCTTGACAAGTTCATTAGTGAGGAGCCCTGATCTAAAAATAAATATAGTAAAAGGATAATTGAGCAAGAAATAATTGAAATTAACTTATCTGACAGTACGAGGTGATGAAGATGCATGATACTTGTCTTTTCTATTTAATTGCATTGCCAACTAAATACAATTGTGAAGCGCTTTCTTCAAGCATTAACCACTCAACTTGCGAGAAAGAAACATGTATCTAAGCTCGATTCGTGACAGTGATGCTCAATCGACGGAGATGAAACGCCGTTTCTGAATCTCGGGTGTCGCGGGTGTTCCGTTGAATATACCATCTTTTTTAGTTCAGTTTTATTTATATTTTCGATCATTTTGTATTTTATGCATACAAGTCTATACTTATTAGACTCTTAAAAGTTTAAGTAATTACACTTTGATTGAAAATTGCAATCATTTGATTATTTATATATTTGTTATTCACAATTAACGTTAAAAAATATGTTTATTTTGAGGAAAAATTTGTTTTCTCCATAACACAAGTAGCGGAGAATCTGACATTATTTTTTACATATTTTTCATGCATTGTTAGGAAATAAATTTTTTTTAAACAACATTCTTCAAAATTCCATTTTAGATTCATAATTAGCGGTACCTTTGAGGTACACGCTTTCTGCAGTACTTACCCAGACCTATATAAATAAAAGGTATTTTTGAGTACCAAATTACAAATCTGAATTGGTTTCTGAAATTCAAAATAGCAAGTTCAATATTATTTTGGATATTAAGGCGAATGAAAATTCTATTTGGCTAATTGTTTTGGGTTGGAGATTTTCTTTTTGATGTTCTGGTAACGAAAGAATACTCCCGGTTCTATAAGTGTCTTTGATTTTTCACTCTCTCTCTCTCTCTCTCTCTGTGTGGCAGCATTTATTTGTAATTTTATTTTGGGTCTCACTGATAACTTTGGGTTATTGAGCCAGAAGTAAGCCAATGGCTGTCGGCGCTTCAATCATCGCAGCGCCGTCGCGAATTTTTCGTTATTTTCATTTTGTTTCTCTGTAATTGTCGTTTTTTTTTGTATATATTTTTGTTTTGTTCGTTTACCTTCTAATAAAGCTTCGGTGTGTTGATTTAAATCACGCGTATTTATTTTTCCTCAATTTCCTTTTGTGATATTCCGATAGATCGAAATATCGTGCCGCTTATATGCTGTTCGCTTTAATTTTCTTCTTTGCTTATATCGATAACAATGAAAAACTGAGCTACGATCGCCGTCAGAAAACGATAAGCGGAACAACAATAATAAAATTTATACCCCGTTGTACATCGAATATAACACGGAGAAAATAGGTTGAGCGTTATTTTGAAACATTTCATTGAAGCGCTTTTTATGACCCTCGTAATAGGCAAGATATCATTTTTTAAAAGTAACATCAAACAAGTATTCATGGAAGTATCAATTTTCCGAATAAAAAATATTTTCTTGAAAAAGTTTAATAAATTACCTGTAACGATTCTTAAAAATATTAGGAAGATTGCACTCAATCAGTAATTCACTACGACAAAGTGGATCTGCCAGCCAAAGTGGTATGTCAGTTTTGGTGCCAGGTTCTATATCTCTTCTTTTCAAAGGACACAGAAAACCTGTAGACATAAATTTTTAATAAATTAAATATACATCAATAGTAACAGAATTGGAAGTTGTTTCCCCTTGACAAGCGTTAACAATTGTATTCATGGAATTTGCTAGACAAAATAAATTTACACTTATGGGAGAGGCAGAGGAATATTATGGAGGCACAAGCTAATAAACGACACATACCATTTATTTCGTAAAATAAAAAGCAATATATTCTTCACGTACTTCTTTATGATAGAAAACAAATTAGTTTTAGGGCAAATCGGAGCAAGGTTTTCGATTTTTTTTATACATGGCACATTAAATACCTATTTGGAGATAATCATTTATGTTTAGTTTGATGCTAAAATATTAATTAATTAAAAAGTTGCAAACAATTTTTAAAAAAATTTAATTTCTTTTATACTGCTATAAATCGAATTTTTTATTTTAAAACTATTTATCGGATTTAGATAATTTTTTCTTAAATACCCGGAAATAATTGTATTTTGAGAATATATATATGTCATAATAATATTTTTTAAATATAAAAATTACAGACGATTAAAATAAATTTTTGAAATTTTTGTTAAAAAGAGCAACTTTAATTTGAAAAATTGTTGTTGCAATCGATTCTATGGACAATTTTGAAAAAAAATCCTTAATAAAACTATCATGATTGTTAATAGGGGCTAGGTAATGACCATTCAAAAAAGCGCTACCTGCGGTGCTCAGCTGGAAGATATGACCAATAGAAGTGTCCCATACACTCGAAACTTTTCCAGATAGTTCAGTTCTATAAATCAGTACATTTATTAAACATTCTTTATTTAAATATTGGTACGTAGGACTAATATTTATAGACTGCTCTTAAGCAAATTAGTGTGAGCAATAATTATGTTAAGGAGTTCAAAAATGTTTATTTTCTTTGATCGTTTTTTTCTAATATTTTAGTTTTTTAAGTAGTATTTTAAAATGGAGTATACTTCGAAAATCATATAAATACAGGATCTTTTTGCTCAGTCCGGCTATTTAAAGTTCAATAGTCAAAATGAACGGACCTTAACGAACGTCACAGTGAAATTTCTTATTGTGCGATAGATTTTGTAAAATTACTTCTATTCAGTTTTAAAGAAAATTATATAATAATTCCATTATAAAAGTGTTCCAAACCATTCAAATTGCGTAAACATGGACGTCGTCGAGAATCTTTGCTTCACGTTCCCACAGAAATTCAAGATAAGTGGTTTCCTTTACTGAAAGAAAACGATCGATTATATGCAACATATTTGAGATACTGCTCAAACTTGATATTGTTTAGTCAAAAATTAATTAATTATATAAAAAATAGATACGAGACCAAGGTTATAAAATTGATTTATGTATCTAATGGAGCTGCAAGTCAATACAAGAATAAATCAATCGGTCCAAACTTTCAGCTGAGCGCCGCAGGTTGCGCTTTTTTGGAAGGTCATTACCTAGCCCCTATTAAAAATCATGATAGTTTTTATACGGATTCACATACAAAATTGTCCAAGGAAACAATTGTAAACAACAATTTTTCAAATAAAAGTTTCCCTTTTTAATAAAAATGGCAAAAATTTATTTTAATTGTTTATAATTTTTTTATTAACAAATATATTATTATGACATATATATATTCTCAAAATACAATTATTTACGGGTATTTAGAAAAAAATTATCCAGATCCGTTAAATAGTTTTCGATTTATATCATTAAAAAAAAAATTAAATTTTTAAAAAAATTGTATATAACTTCTTAATTAATTATTATTTTAACGTCAAACTAGGCACAAATGATTATCTCCAAATAGGCATTCGATGTATATATAAAAAATATACATCAAAGACTATATAAAAAAAATCGAAGACCTTACTTCAATTTGTCCTAAGACTAATTTGTTTTCCGTCATATATCGCGTAAACAGACAATAATCATTTATTGAGATAATATACGATGTTGAACTATAACGCAGCGACTTGCAGTTATGCATATCTACCATTAGAGTTTTGATGATAGAGAGACAGAGAGAGAGAGAGAGAGAGAGAGAGGATGGCATCCATCATTTCGTTGCGGCATGAGCTAAGATAGTGGTTAGCCAGACGATGACTTTGTTTACTTTACGTAAATGATGTGCGGTTGCGGACTGTTTTGCACGTGCGAACTTGCATCATCAGCTTTGTAGTATTGATGGCACTTGAAATGTTTTGGCCTGCACAGGATCAACATAGCAAAACTTGAACTTGCATAATTTTTCCAAAAACAGTTCATGTTGTAATTTGCTGTCCAGCAGCAAACATAAGCCGTGCAACTGCTCTCTTCGGTCTCATTAGTCATCATTAGTCTGTGTGCACGCGCCCGACTTGCTAAGTCTCTATCTCTTCACTGAAAACATCCGCCCATCGGCTACAATCGCAACATGGTTGCAATTCCAACTGTAGTTGCGCATAAGCTACACTAAAATTGACTAGCGCTTAATTCGTCTGATGTTAAGGTACGTTCCTAGACAAGTCTTCTCGTGTATATCTGCATCTGCGATCTCCACCCTATATCGTATCTTCGTTTTACCTTTAGGTTTTAGGATATGCGTCCTCATCCAATAGAAGAGGTCATGCTGACTCGTGTCGACGATGCTCGCCAACAGATTCATAATTTTCAATAACTTTCCTAGTGAACGTATATAATTCCGCTTTTTCGCAAGAGAATCAACTTTCACAAGATCCATAAGAATCAAAATAATTAGTACTGAAGTACAGATTATGACATCTGTGTTATTCCTCATATTCCAACTGCAACACATAGTCAAAAATTAAGAAAAAGATTGAGGGAGTGAAACTGATAAGTAAATATCATATGGCAGCGACGACAAAGAGAAAAGCGGTAACACGCAAGATATTGATTGTCAGTTAGTTAGAGATAGCATTATCTAATGTAAAAATAAAAAAGATATGTATTCTGTCTTCAAGCAAGATAAAGATATCAAGACAAAGAAATCAAAAAGAAATGACGAGATAATCCGAAGTTTACATCAGTAGAATCAATAGCTTTTTAAAGTAAACAGTGACTATTCCCACAGCATATTCCATTACCACCTATGAGTTACGCCAGAAGGAAGATTTGTGAAAGAAACGACTTTAACAGAGTTAGCTACAGTAACGTGCAACAATTTCTTTTACTAATGGCTAATAAAAGACAACAAATAGGTTTTCTTTTTTTTTTTTCGAGTATTCGCCAGAAATTCTGTTTTCAAAAATGATAAAAATTCAGAATTCGCCGTAAAATAATTTATACGCCTGGAGGTATGTACTGTAAGTAGGAGTAGATCAAAATAACTATTGGACTTAAAGGTAAGTTGACAAAAACTGTATTCGCACTTTTTCTTGTATTCATGTGCTACTGCTTGTGTAAGCATAAGCATACTGCTTGTGCGTAATAATAATCTTTTTACCGTGAGGGTTGCATCCAGATGTACGAGTAGGTTTATAAAATTGTACAAAATTGTACTGTGAAGGAATCATTCTTCGATGAATACAAACGAATTTAAAAATGAATTAAAAGAAAATTATAAAGTACATAACATATCTAACATGCACAACAATAAAAAAAATATTTCTGATTACTCTTTTCACAGTAGAAAGAGCTGTGAGTTCAAATAAAAAACATCTTTTATGTAAACAGACTGTTACATCTAGTGATGAAAGTCAGACTACTACACAAAAAGCATGAAATAGCACAATGCTTAAAGTGTCAAGAATTTGGACACACATAATTACCGCAATAAAACCTCATTGTGTATCAAATATACCAAATACCACAGCACAACTGGCTGCATCTAGAAAGAGAAAAATGAACGAGTGAAATGTGCTACCTGCTGGGGGAACCATTTAGCAAGTTATAAACGTTGTCCAGTATGAAAAAAACGAGAACAAAGCTGTATACAACATTAATAGAAAACATAACTGACAAATATAAAACTAATACTATATCAAGTCTTTACTTTATCATCTTTATAATATATCCCACAATAACGAAGTAAAACCTGATATCTCTTATGCTGAATTAATAAGAAGGATACTTGAAATTTTCAAGAAAAACAAGAATTACAAGAAACATACTGAAGCATAAAAAGATCTCGTTAATGTCGAAAAATGCAGAATTCTATCTGCCATTTTGAACGTAATAAATAAAGTAGAAATAATCAGGGACTGATTGCAAGAATATTATACTTTTATTTTCGAAGTTGCTCTTTTGATTAGCAAGATCAAAATTGCATTTAAATGACACCGGAGTCCCGATATGACTGATTTAAAATAAAAATCGACGAAATATACAAGGATTTGTGAATTTGTAAATTTTTCGAGATGAAAATACGTTGGAAATAATAAAAAAACATGAATAAAGTATTTTTTAAAGTAGACTAATTTTAAGATAACATTTTTTTCCGTGTGATGTCAAGAAAAAAACCAAAAGAATAAAATTATATAAATTATGTTTCTTTTGTATTTTAGTCCGGTTTCCACCAGTCAAAAATTTCTGTTTCGTTGAAATATTCGATATAAATATCTCTCTTGTAACAGGATAACAATATGACTATTTAAAAAAAAAGAGACTTAGCATGCTGTGGATGACGGATAATTAGATGCACAAAGGGAAAAGAAAACTGTAAAATTTTTCATTTTAGAAGAAAAAGACTACGCAGTTTCATGAATCTAATGATTTTTAATAATTTTTGAAAGTTGTATTTTTATTTGTATCAGAAGATGCACCAAATTTTAAGGGTTACTTCAAAATGTTATATTTTAAATTAAGTGAATAGTTCCCGAGATAAACATGAACAACTGTAAGATAGAATTAATTTTTAATTGTTTTCAAGTACTTTTCTTGTGCTAATCTTGAAACAAATTTATGAAAATAATTTTGTAACAGTTTAGCTTTTTATTGTGAATTAAATGACATATTTTTCCCGTGGAATTAAAAATGGAATTATTGAATTGATATTGTTTAGTCAAAAATTAATTAATTATATAAAAATTGTCTTTAGCCAAAGCCATCATAATTTGTGTGAATTTTCAATCAAAAACAAATTTATTTAAACTACAGTGAAAATTATTAATATTCTTTTGACTACATGTTGTGCTTATACTAGTTAATTAATCCAGAATTTATCCTTTATTCCTGGAAATGTTAGTTAATAAGATTGCTTATACAGTAATTATTTGTATAATTTACGTATATAGAATAAGTTAAAACTAAATATAACTCGATAGAAATTGTTTATCAAAAGGTCACCTGTTTTTACTTTTCGTCTTTTTTTAATTATACTTCTGATTTAGCCTTAAATAGTAAAATGTGAATATTTATGTTATACAATTGTACAACGAGTTCTGTTTAGTCAGTTAAGGTTTTCTAAGTTCAAGGTCAGTTAAGGTACGACTTTCTTATGTTTACCTTATGATTGTCTACCGTGTTGATAAAGTTACTCGAACGGAATACATAATTTGATTGGATTCTAACTAGGGTCATTACATTACATGTGTCTAACCAAGATTTATAATATCAACACGTTAGACAGGTGTTCTACATCGCTCTTATCGTCAAGGTTTCAATAGGTTTTTTTTTCTTATTTATATATTATGTCTCTTCTATCGTCACAAATGAAAATTCTACTTTCTATTTTTAATTCTATTTTTAAGTCATCCCTTTTCCTAATTACACGCTATGTGTATTACTCTTTGGAGTTAGTACAAGTTAGCCTTGGGAATTCATTTCAACTCCTTTCTACGTACGTGTTAGAAAAATACGTAGTTTTAATTATTTCTTTTTGGTTTTTAACATTATAGAGACTACGAGAGAAAAATCTAGGATAACATGGATTTTAAGTTCTCTTATAAAGTGATACGCTCTTGTTCTGGTATACAAGACGAAACTTCTAAACCAAAATATGTGCAGCGAATCGTTGATGTTTCAACATCAAGCCAGACATGTAAAATGACTAACCTCTTTCAATTTAACATACAAATAAACTATAATTATTTAAATGTGAAGAAAATTTATAGTACCTGTAATATTCTGCAAGAATTACGTGGGAGTTTTAGATGTCGCTAATTACGAATCCATCATTAGATTTTCGATAAAATATAAATAGCCCATACAATATATCTATGTGAACCATATTCAGCATTGAAATATAATTCTAGTTCAATAGGAGTTAGACTAGTAATGTGATAGAAATTTACATTAGTGACGATTATTTCAAATATTTTCTATTTTCAATAAATTTCAAGGCTTTTCTCGGATTTTCGTTCGCTATACTGTATTCGCCATCATAAATTTTGAAAACCTGATGAATTCGTAATCAGCGACCTGTAAAACCCCTGCGTATTTCTCAAGAGAAATATTGAACGGATTAAATTAAAGAGTTTATAAATTTTCTCTACATGTTTATCATCACATGATATTTGAGTAAATATATGGTAAATTAAAAGAGGTGAGGTCTTTATTAAGTTTGGGAAAATATTGTATTTTATAATTGAGCTATTTTGTGCTCTCTTGGTTGATATTTTGATTCATTTTAATTGCATTTTTAAGCCGAAAAAAAATTGCAAATTCAGAAATCTCTGGATATTTCGTCAATTTTTATTTTAAATCGTCTGTATCTGCACTCCAGTGTCATAAGTTTAGAATGATTTTTAAATGACAAATAAAACCCTGCATTCTACAACGCTAACGGGGTGACATACAGGCCAATCCCAACATTAATAATTAAAAATTAATATGCTAAAGAACATAATCGAACAACTTATATCGAAATTGGACACTATACTAAACTTACTTTTAACTCTCATAAATAAGATAACAAATTAATCATTCTTCAAAGAATGTCATCTAGAATACTACCGGGTTTAGTAAAAGATAATGAGGATTAAATAAACCTTTTTAATTTAAAAGGTTATTTGTTTATATATATATACACACGAGTAATGTTAATATCAGAAATTCACTTTTACAGCAGACTACTTTAAAATTCCATATTATAAAATACATCTAACACACAACCTAAATAAATGGAGCCATTGCAATAATAATAAAGTCAACAATAACATATAATGAAAGTCGAGAGTTCCACAGATTAAACCTTCAAGTTAATACTATAACAATAACTGACTGGGCCGAACCAATCACTGTTTGTCTTTGATTATCCTTTAAACGACATTATTAATAAGGACTATTTTTCTTCGATTTTCTAATCTTTTTAGTTACCAATTCTTTGCTGAAGGACTCTAAAAAGCAAAGTCCGCTTGTTGGGGTTCTAGATCATCCACCTCTACTTCAATAGAAAAGCAATTATTCAAGGTACTGATAAATTATAGTCATACCCCAATCCTAATCGATAAACCAACTTACAGGCCAATGGACTTGATCAAGCTACCAGACTTAATTAATTTCGCTATAAGAAAATCCACTACTTCCGTTTACTTTGAAGTAAAATCCTGGTTAGACTCAACCTCAGACCACTCACCGATTATATTTACTCTCCATGCAAAGGTCGCTATGAACAAATTTTTTCGCAGGACAACGAATTGAGTAAAATGCAAATATATAGAAAATAAAATTCACTGTAATGTTCTATTAAAAACTGCAAATAACACAAAAGAAAGCATATATAACTTTAACGAATCAATCAACCAGGCATATAATGACAGTTAAATTTTATTTATAACCTAAGTGTACATAGAAAGTATGTCTGAATACATTGGGTTTGGTCAAATATATGTTAACCATTACTGAGGTCTATTGGTCAGAATTTCATAGAAAAAATAGGGATAAACAAGAGAACGGAGTACCAGTGCAGCCAAAGGACTTGGCTTTACTGTGTCTAACACGAGTCAAATTTTGAATAAAAATCCCAAAATCTTTATATGTATTTAAATATCCTGACAATGAAGAAATTAACTGGGCAAATACCAACCAAGAAACAGCTACAACTTTTGCAAATCACTTTTGTAACATATTTAAAACTAGTGACAGAATTCACACATAGTAGGGCAAGCCAATTGCTATATTAACAGCTTGACATTAACGATGAATTGATCAAAGCAGCCAAATTGTCTGAAGTAGTTGATATTCTAAATAAAATCAAACAATGTTACTAGCAGAATAATCAAAGATGTACTAGTTAACAGGAAAACAATCTTGATTAACGCCTGATAATAAATTGTTTATCTACAAAACTATATTAAAACTAGTGTGAACATATGTGAGACAACTTCTGAGTACTGTTTCTAATTTAAATGTCCTTCCAATCAAGGAAACAATAGTTGTTCATGAAGTACAAAAAGACTACTTAACTATCCACATTATCTAATAAAAGGCATTCTATAGAAACATATAAGATACTCAAGATTAGATTTATGTATAGAGATGAATATAGATGTATCTATATATTGATACTATTCTGCATATCTGTGTGAATAAACAACATTTTGAAGAGCTCATTTGTTTCTTATAGTCTACTTAAATTTAAACAATTTTAAGTTTTAAAAATGCTCTAATTTTGTTTACAAAATATTTGAATAATAAATAAAAGCATTATTTGGATTTCCCAAGTTTAGTTAAAAATCATAGAGCCTGGAAAAAAAAAGTATTTTTTCAAGTATATGTTTAGAAGCATGTATGAAAAAAATATTTTCAGTAACAAATTTGTTAAATAAAGATGAACTATAAATTGTATGTAAATCTCTTTGATATATTATTTTATATATGTTTATATATTTTTGTAATGAACTATTTTAAATTGAAACTTATAATAACCATGATACTCTGATATTTTGTTTTTTTTTTTTTATTTTTTATTAATTTTTAATGATTCACAATTGTTGCCTATAATTGGTTATTCATTTTTCGTTAATTTTTATCTTAATTATATGATAGTTTTATTGCCAATTATATTGGATCCATTATAGAAACAATAAAATCATGACTTACTTGTAATTTTTCAAAATCTGAAATTATATAGTTTGATAACGATATACAATAATTTTGTTAATTTCAATATATGAAAATAATAAAAATACTGTAATGAATAAGTTAAAAATATATATAATTCATGTTTTTTTATTTATTCAATGTTTTTCAAAATGTATTTAATATTGAATAATCAGACGAATTAATACTTAGTAATATTTTTAAATAGTTTAATATGAATTTATTATAATTTAGGTCACTTTGGTATTAAAAATGACAATTTGAATAAATTTGAAAATTGGTTATTAAATGAATATAATATACATTATAAGAATATTAAATTAAATAAGTCATTTGCAAAGCAGTAGCAACTTTTAGAAAAGTAGAATGTTATTATTTATTATTTAGACCTGCAAAAAATATCAATTATTATATAATTAAAAAAAACCAATTATAGCATTTATCAGGACTTTTCAATAAATTTTTCTCAAAAGATATATATATATATATAATCGGACATTTTTTGAGACAAAGATTTTTACAAATATATTTTATTTAGCCATACCTAAATATGGTATATGTTGATTAATTTCACAATGTAACCGTTCATCTGTGACTAAAATGTCATTTATTGAGAAAAAGACCGACATTTCTACAAACAACATTGTTTATTTTAGTTTATTGACTTTACAAAAGTTTAATATGCATAACAATACATTCTAATAAATGCATCAGGATGAGCCTAGCATGAAAATTATTTATATTCCTAAGGTTATGCATACCTAGTTTTGTCTTAATTTGTACCCCCTAAAAATAAGTATAAATAATTTGTACTCCCCACCCAACCCATGACAAATGGGTAAAAACGAAAATAACGGTATCTTGCTAAACTTATATCCTTGCTACAAATATGTTCAATTTTGATAAGAAAAGTAATGTATAACACGCTAGACGGAACTTAAAACGCGACCCGCGAAATTCAAAATTAAATTTCGTCGATTGAACATCACTGGCACGAATCGAGGTTACGCATACGATTTTTGATCGACAGATTTATGGTTCATGCTTGAAGTTGGAACTGTTGTAATGGTTTTGAGTTGGCAATGAAATTAAATAACTTTTTTAAGCGAATATAAATATCAATGTAAAGTATTTAATAAACACATTACATTATCATTACGCGGAATACAAAGATCATGCAGCTTCATCAACTAAAATTATCAGATAACTTATTCTCAATTATGTGGTACTTAATTATTCTTGTACTAATATAAGTAATTTACATTTTATGTTATTTGTTTTCAGATCAGAAATCTGGATGTTAAGCATATAATTCTAATAGAATAACTGGATTTCCAGGAGCATTAACAGAAAATAATATATCAGTAAGTTGATACAGTCATGATGAATATCGATATAAAAAACTTGATCACCTATTGGGATATTTTCATCGAATAGATAAAAATTTAATTATATAAAAATTTAATAGATACAGTTGAATAGATAAAAACTTTCCAATTAGAATATATTATTAAAAACACATTTTCTATTTCATCGTAAGTCCTAAAAATAGTATATGTTGTTTTGATAGAAAATTTGTTTCCAATAAGAGTTTGGCAGTTTAATGGTTTTTATCTGTTCGATGAAAATATTCCAATAGGTGATTATGTTTATTT
Source organism: Chouioia cunea (assembly GCA_030064505.1). Taxonomy (NCBI): domain Eukaryota; kingdom Metazoa; phylum Arthropoda; class Insecta; order Hymenoptera; family Eulophidae; genus Chouioia; species Chouioia cunea. Next base: position 21,006,447 of record JAOPFQ010000001.1, read on the forward strand.
TGCAGGTATTGATTATGACTGTATCAATTTACTGAATTATTATTTTTTGTTAATACTTCTACAAACCCAGTTATTCTTTTAGAATCATATGCTTAACATTCAGAGTTTTTATTTTAAAACAAATAACACTCAATGTAAATGACTTATATCGGTATAAGAATAATTAAGCAACAAATAACTGAAAATAAGTTATCTGACAGTTTCAGATGATGAAGCTGCATGACCTTTGTATTTCGTGTGTTACTAATATGATGTGTTTATACAAATTTTTGCATCGATATTTCTTTTCTCGTCAAAAAACTATTTGATTGCATTACCAACTTAAACTAATTACGACAGTGCTAATTTTAAGCAAGATCATACAGCTCATTTGAAAGAATTTTCTATACAACAAGAGTTGATCATCTTCGTCATAACATAAACTGACAATGTTCAAGTGCTAGCGAAACTAAGAGAATGCGAAAAGATAATAAAAAGAAAGTGAAACTTTAAAGACGTGTACTTGTGTTTAATCTAAAATAATTCTACGGTATGTTTAAAATACTCTTTCAAAATTAGACTCATATTTCGACTTAAATTGATGCATATAATTAAATATAAATGACACTTTTTTAAAGATTACCACAGAAAAAGTGAATGTGATGGATTTGGTGGAACTGTAAAAATGTTAACTCAGAACACTAGTTTGTGAAACGTAAATGTAAATGTAAGTTTCTCTTCAGCTGAAAAATTCTATGAATGAGCATAGAAAGTCATACCTAGTGTAATATTTACTAACTTATAACAGAGAATACAGAAATTGAGAAAATATTATCATTACTACGAAACCAAGTATTGCGTATCGATAGTACCTAAAGTTACCATGCATTCATTTATATAAATAAAGAACACAGAAATGAATTAATCGTAAACAAAATTGTGTTGTTTAAATATTTACACAAGAAATGTAATTCAAGATCATTAGTATTCAACGCTATGTTAGGCTGTTTTTGTACATCTTGCCCACTGTAAAACCAAAATTTCAAAGAGGTCGGAGCTGGAACTTTCCATCTCATCACCGATAGGTAAGTTTAATGGAAGTATTAAATACAATTACAAATAAAAATTAGACATTAAAAGTTTTGGGCAACAATGAAGTTAAAATACAACCATCAGAAGAATCATCAGAAAAATTATTATCAATTGTCGAGAAAAAAAATAGAGAAAAAAGAGAAAAACACAATTTTATACATTCAAACGAAAAAAAAGAGATAGGTCACAAAGTTTTAATAAGTGGGGTTTATTCTTCAGTGGATATTACAGAACTGTAGAGTGAATTAGAGGTAAAATGCCATCGAGTCATAAATATACATAATATATGCAATAACAAAACCAAACTACCAATGTCTACCTTCATAGTAGAAATTCTGTGAGTCCAAATAACAGCAAAATCTTCGAATTAAACAGACTATAAAATTTAATGATAACATTAGAACCACTGCCTAAAAACCTTGACATAACGTAATTCCTAAACTGTCATAAGGTATGTCCTAACTGAGATGTTGATTGTATATTCTATGCCGTGTCGGGAGGGTGCAAGTCCTCGAAAGCTGTAGCATAATCGAGAGCTTGAATTCTCAGAGTTCCAGCATGAAAATTAGAGAATCATCAAAATCTATGAGACTATATTACAAAAATTGGCTTGTAAAATTGGCCTAGAATCAGCTTTCGGGAATTGCGAGCGGCGAGACTGGCTGCATCAGGTCGTCAAATGCATACGCACGACTTATCGCAGCTGTAGGAGTAAGGGTTCGAAGGTTTAAGAGAGCTCACGCGATTCAGAACAAGCATTGTCCTCTTTCGATCGCATTAAGACAGGTTGGTCAAAGGCCTACATAAATTATAAGACGTTTTTAATCATTTTTTGTGACCTCCATCAATTATTTTGTATTTTAATTTAGTTACTTTATTTTTTACTATTATTATTATTACAATTTTGCCGTTTATACAACTTGATTGTTAAATATTTTTCCATCCCAGTTATTGTCAGTTTCAGCATCCAAACTAAAACTACACAATAATCTTTTTATTTATAACTCAATTCTCAAAACAGTGTGAATATACTATGGGTATTCAACTATGGGAAATAGCTTTCATTTCGAACATAGAAATCCTGGAAAGATTCCAGTCAAAAGTTTTAAGAAACATAGTCGATGCACCTTTTTATATTCCCAATGATCTAATTAACAAGGATCTACATATCCCTAAAGTCAAAGAGGAAATAACCACCATAAGAGGTACAAAATTAAAATAGCAAATCATCCCAATAGACTCGCAAAGGATATTGTATAATTAATTGATAAGTCCAAGATTCAAAAAACACAAACCATTACCACAACATAAATGAACTCATTTATTACCCAGTACTGGAGTTTCCAATGTGAAAATTATACATCTCAAACTGTTTGCCATTCATCAATTATTGTATCCATTTGCTAAATATAACCTCTACAGATTGCAAATAATAGAAATAAAGTATATTTATTCGCCTTTATCTGATCTTTTACTTTGGTTTGTGAGTCTGTGCTACTCAGCTAATACGAATGTTTGAATTTAATTTTAACAAATTTAATTTCGAGTACTACATGACTACTCTGAAACTATGATATTTCTAGTTTTCAAAATATGTACAATAAATCTTGAGGTGTACTATTTAATTCATAACTAAATATTTAAAACAGTAATTGTCTTGATAGTATTTATTACTTTTTCTCTTCTTCTTGCTCAACTTACAGCAATTTGCCAAATTAAGTTTAAAACTTTGCATACTTGTTTTCCTAATTTTTTATGTCATAATAGTAATCGAGACAAAAGTTATTAACTTAAAAAAAATAGTTAAATTTTTCCAACAGCCCATATTTCGGAAAATTAATAACAATGGTGGGGTTTAAATATTTAAATACATGGAAAACTCTCAACTTTAATAGCATGCAATAAGAAAGATATACTTTTTTCTAAAAATTATCAAATTATTTTTTAAACAATTTCAAATATTTCGAAGATAATTTTTTAATTTTTGTACAACTGTGTTTCTGGAGTTTTTCTATAAAAATCATTAATAAAATGTAACAGTTCGCCATTGTGAATATAGTAACAGTAAAAGAAATAAGATGCTTCATTCGTTATTATTCGCTAATAAATTGATCTATGGTTAAATCATAAAATTAACCGTTCTATACTATAGCGTAATCATTATGTAAGTGACAATTGTAGTTTCTGAGCATAAAATACATTTTTTTTGTAAAGTTGTCCTAAAAAAAGTTATTGTGTTATCTTCTTGGTGAAATTAAAAGTCCAGAAGATCCTTCCGAAACTTATTCCGTGAATATTTTTGTATAGAGTTATTAATTTTGTGACGGAACTCCTGGCCGTTGGCTGGAGCTCGTCAATAACAACAAGCCCGCGATTAGGGCTTGTTTATGTTTCCGAGATCGTTGACCTCGGAAAATCAGTTTGCCATGTATGGCGTTAAATGAGTGAGAGAGAGAGAGGTACACTCAACGAAACTTAATTCGCGACCCCCGAAATTCAAAATGGCGTTTCATCTCCGTCGATTGAGCATCACTGTCATGAATCGAGCTTAGATACAAGTTTCTTTCTCGCGAGTTGTGTGGTTAATGCTTGAAGCAAGCGCTGTCATAATTGTATTTAGTTGGCAATGCAATTAAATAAAAAATACAAGGATCATGCATTTTCATCACCTCGTACTGTCAGATAAGTTAATTTCAATTATTTCTTGCTCAATTATCCTTTTACTATATTTATTTTTAGATCAGGGCTCCTCACTAATGAACTTGTCAAGAATAGTTTATTTATATTTAGACAATTTTGTGTGTACAAGTTGCAATTCAAAAGAGAGGTAAATTTTTTGTTCAGGTAATTCATGATAAGTTTATAATTTAGTATAACAATCTATTTTATTTTATTCTATAAATTTGTACGTAGGAACCGATTAAATGGATGCTATGAAACATATGGCTGATGAATCTGATGTTGCTCAAAGATGCAAAGCATTAGAAAAATACGTTAAACGTTATCAAGATTCATTTATTGCAATAGAAAAGGTATGTATCATAAATGATTGTTACACTTAAGTGTGCTAAACCCGTGATAGCAACTGTTCATGGAACTTGCATAGGAGGAGCTGTAGATATGATTTGTTCTGCAGATATTAGATATTGTACAACGAATACTTGGTTACAAATGAAAGAAGATGATTTGGGAATGGCTGCCGACGTGGGATCTTTGCAGATTACCAAAAATTACTGGTTCTGATAAACTAGTTAGAGAACTTGCCTACACTGTTCGAAAAATGTTAGCACCAAAAGCTTTACAAGTTGGTTTTGTTACGAATTTTATGACTTTGAAAAGTAGTTGGGTGTTTGTAAAAGAAAAATTTGAAGACTTTTTATAAAAATGAAAGTTTTTTTATTAAAAATAGTAAGGTTTCTTACAGAAAAGTGTACCCCTCACAAAAATGTCAAAAAGTAATTTTATTAATAAATAAATACAATTATTAACATATAAAACAAAAATTTGATCTTGAAGATTTTATCAAAGCTTTGAAAATATTGGTGATTTATCTTGCAATGCTAATACTGATGCTGATGCTAATGTATTAAATTCAGTTGATAAAGCTGCATGATCCTTATATGCTGATCTGATACATATTGGTTTTAAATGCAATCCATCAACATTTCTTTTTGTTTCCAACGACTATTTAATTGCATTGCCAACTCAAAACCATCACGACAGATCCAACTTCAAGCATGAACCATACAACTGGCGAACAAAAATCGTATAAATCATATCTACAACTCCTCCTATGCAAGCTCCATGAACAACTGCTATTACAGGTTTAGCACACATAATTATAATGATAGATGAATCTTAGTCTTAAATTGGTAATTTATACGAGTAAAATCTAATGTTTTATGATACATACCTTTTCTATTGCAATAAATGAATCTTGATAACGTTTAATGTACTTTTCAAATGCTTTGCATCTTTGAGCAACATCAGATTCATCAGCCATATAAAAGTTCATTAGTGAGGAGCACTAATCTAAAAATAAATAAAACACAAAGTAAATGACTTATCACAGTAAAAGAATAATTAAGCAAGAAATACTTGAAATGAACTTATCTGACAGTATGAGGTGATGAAGGTGCATGATTCTTGTATTTTCTATTTAATTGCATTGCCAACTAAATACAATTGTGACAGCGCTTGCTTCGAGCATTAACCGCACAACTCGTGAGAAAGAAACTTGTATTTAAGCTTGATTCGTGACAGTGATGCTCAATCGACGGAGATGAAACGCCATTTTGAATCTTGGGGGTCGCGAATTAAGTTCCGTTGAGTGTATGTAGCACCCACCGAGAGTCAGTTGGCCTTTAGCCTCTGAATTGGGCAGTTGTGCTAAATTTTGTTTTTTTGGTTTGTTTTCGCGGGTGACTGCAGTGAGGTGTTCGTGATTGTGAGTATGGTGCCAGGCTCTGCTATCGGTGAGTGCGCTTTATTTGTTCACTCTCTCTCCCTCCGTGCGTTGCTTACCTGTTTTTACATTTTTATTTATTGTTTATCCACGTGCGCTGGGCCTCGTTCGGTACTCCTGGCTATTGAACCGGAGCCTTACGACGTCCGTTATTATTATTTTGAATTCGTTTCGCCGCTTACCATTGAACTTTATTTTATTTTCTTCATAATTTGGGCCGATTTATTTTGTTTGCGCTTTGTTGCAACCGCCGCTTTATTATTACAGTATTATTTTATTTTCATTGCTGCGCTTTAGTATAGTTGAATTTAATTATTTTGTTTGCGTTTGTTGCTACTACCGCTTCATTATTGTATATTATTTTATTTTCTTAGCTGCACTTATTATCGTGCGTTGTTCTGTTTATTTTGTTTGCGCTTTATTGGTACCGATATTTTCATTATCGTGTTTGTATTGGATTTTCTCGCGCTGCTCTTGCGAATGAATTTAATTTCTTTGGATTGTTACTTAGCGAATACTTGCTTGTTTTCTTCTCATTATTAAACTAAATTGTTCGCAACTTTGTTATAACACCTGCCTACTCACCTGTCCTTGACCTCTCAAGGTCATCACAACCTTGATACATATTAGGCCGTAAATGCGCCTATTACCTCCTCTTTAATCAATGTTAGTTGGATATCGCTTATTTTTTTTTTTATTTCAACGCACCTGCAGGCGACTACCCTTGACAAACAAGGTAAGTCTTCCCTCCCTTTTTTTTATAATTTCTTGATCACAGAATGATACGAAATTGGAATTTATGCTTAAAGGTTGTAACATTTTTGATAATTTATTAATATTTAGATTGAGATTGCGAATGCAAGATTGCGGCGAAATTGAAAATAGATATTGGTGAAATTTTTTCAACTCTTCACTTTGTTTCTATATCTTTTATGAATGATACTTTAAGAAGCAATTTTTACCCAATTGTAAACGTAATGGTACATTGTATGTGTTGCATGACCATTTAGTTTATATAGGATTGTTTTTTGTACTGTAAAGTGCGCATTGTCCACCACTATCAATGGGCATTAGCATATGAGCAAACTGAAAGCGTCTCTTTTCTACAGGAACATTTAATTTGTGAGGATTGCCAAGGAAAGATTGACGCTTTCTTCCTTTTTTGTTGGGAATTTCTGAGAAACTAATTGATCCACTAAAAGTAGTCTGAACTTTTTCAATGTCTCAGGATTATTAGTGTTTATTTTTGAAAATATAATAAATGAATTCGTAATAGTCAAATCAATGAAATGCCAAAATAATCTGTGCCACCTTTTTTTGGACATTCGATCTATTTTATATGTAGATGACAAATGATCAGCGTTATCGACAAAGCCCATGTATTTGTTGGTATTAGAGCACATAATTGGAAAATCTATTCGCACCCGTGTGCCATCTTTTTGCCTCCGAGTTACTGTTGTCATTTCGGATGGATCATGGTAATTTGATAGGAAGTAAACACCTTTCTTATCCATCCATTTGATCCAACTAATACCAGTATCAGATGCTCAAAAATCGCATTGTCCATGTTTCATTCTTTTGTCAATCATTATAGATTTAAGTAATCTAATACGATTAGAACGTACAGTTCCGCAAGCAAATATTTTGTCTTCTTCTGGTGAAATCAATAGATCAACGCCGGTGAAAAAGTTATCAAAATATACATGGTGATTTTTATCAACAAGTTTATGCGTCCGATCCTTTGCAACTCGTGCTCTCAACTGTTTCTTAAGACTTTTAGTTTTACCGGTATAAACTTGAATTTCACGTACGTAACCCGATTCATCTGCGCGAACCCAATATTTATATCTTCGTTTTATCGATTTAGCGGGCAAGTATTACTTCAACCTACTTCCACCTTCGAATTTTATCATGAATTCATCAATAGATTGATATTTGCCTGGATTCCAGCAGGCTCCGAAAGTTTCTTGAAGTCTATTTAATAACGGTCTCAACTTATACAATTTGTCGTAATTTGGCTCACTTTTTTTAGGTTTTGTACTATTATAAGGAGATATGTAAATTACCTAATACGAATCCAAAACGTACAAAAAGCATCAATGAACATATTAATGGATCTTTCAGTTTTATGTCATTCGACCAATAATCACGGTAGGAAGGCAATTTTTTTTATTCCCATCAGAATATTAATTCCTAAAAAAATCAGTAACTTCTCTTTTGTCATCAATTGCTCTTCTTGCGATTTCTTTCGCATGTATTTATTTGTTTGCTGAACTAATCAATCCAACATATCAGGAAAAAGACTAAAGATTTCTAATGTCGATTGTACTTAATCGGGGATATTTGGCCCAAAATCAACAGTGAATGGAATATCATCTCTTTGTTTTTCTTTTTTCTTCCATATTTCTCAGCCAGAACATTCTCCTCCATCTTCATTTGAATCATTATCACTTTCATTCTTTTCAAATTCACCTTTTATTTCCATATTCATGTTACCCTCGTCTTGATCTGAATCAACCGTCAACAGACTTAGCATCGTTAGAAATATCAGCGATTTCCATTTCGCGTAACAGAGGTTATAATAATTTATAAATAATGAAAAAATTCTCTGTTTGATGAAATTTTGATTATAGGTTTCACATGAATTCCCTGTATTGTTTTATGTGTCAATATTCGAAATATTTCCTATATGGAATTCAGATTCAATATCAGTTAACCCAAAAACGCCTGTATACCAATTATCATGAAAATTCATTCACTTGAAAAATGTATGCCGTAAAGAGTTAAGGTATGTTTGATATGTATTACATTGCGTTCATTTGGATTCGTTACAATAGTATTTCGATAGTAGTCCCTATATATGGTAACAAACTATTCAAAATATTTTATTTTCTTATTGTGCTTATAATATGATATAAAAAATTAGATATATGCGGGCTAACTAATTTGATCAATCCCCTTCGATGACGTAATTGCAATTTTTATGATCTATAATATAACAAACATTCTATGTTATATTTTCTATAAAGTAAATGTATAAACTTCTTTAGAGAAATAAATAAATAATAATTTTGACAAACAGAATACAATGATTCATTCTAGAAGATTGTTTGAACCTGAACTTACGCTCTCTCGCCACAGTTTTAGATGATAAGCTTGCCTTTTCTGTTGTTTATACTTTTTCAGCTTCAATTTGATAATATCATTATGTATAATCTTACAAAATTTTGAATTTATAACTATCTGCATAATCAGTTACAGTTTGATATTTAACTTTTAAATGCCATATATTAAAACTTTTTTTCAGGCGTTTTCTTTGAGTACGTATAACAACAAAATTCGGTTTATACATCTGTTATAATGTCAAATTGTCATAGTAGTGCTATATATTACTAACGTCATCTATACTTATAATATAGTGAGCAAAATACTTACATAGAGTACTGTGCTCCACTAATACCTAAGCAAAAAAGAATATGTAGTTAAAAATGAAGTAAATGCAAAGTTGGTAGGCAATCTGACTCAAAGTGTACGAGTTTTAGTAAGAGAAATGAGAAAGTATATGATAGGTATATAATAATAGTTAATTATAATTAATCTTCATCATATGCTGTTAATAACGGAATATTAGGTAAGTCATGTAAACTACATCTCATAGGTTTAGCTAAGTCAATAATACTAAATTTTTCTGAGGAAGCTTGTCCATGGCCAAATATACGCATTATTAGTAAAAGCCTTCTGTTGACATCGTGACCATTTTTCTGTTTTAAAACTTATTACTTGCATCGATAAAATATTCATTTTCGCATACAGTACTTCTAGTCACTAATTCAAAACCCAGTTCTCAAAAGCTTTTACCCAAAAATATTACTTGTCTATAGCATACATTATAACAAGTATAATTTTTCTAAAGCTACATAAATAATATTCTCATTGATCAATTCTTCTATTTTCTAACTGTACCTTTTTTAAAAAAACATTTAAACTTTCAGTTTAATCTTTAGATATTGCATTGTTTATTTTAATTCTAAAAAATCGGTTCATTATGTAGATCTCAAGCGTTACAAGACAATTAGTTGAAAATATATTTAGAATATGTTTAATAGTTTAACGTGCTCTATTGTAGAGTGCTGACTTCTGAAATTAAATTAATAATTTAAAAACAGTTTTTTTTTCTGTTACTACTGAACTAATTCTTGTTAAAACAATTTTTCAAATATTTTTGAAAGTATATTGGCTAGAGGCTGTTGGGTTTGTAAGAAATCACTATTACATAGTCGAAGGCAATCGTTAATTATTATCGTCATATGTCTGTTAGCCTTTATTAGAAGCTCTTTAATCTTTCTCCATGTAATATTCCGATGCTTTTCTTTTATTTATTTTGTTTATAATATTATCTATTTCGTATAACCAACGGTTATCGTTGTCTGGCTGACATTCTAGCAGTTGAATTTCTTTCTGCTCAGGAATGATTCTGTAACAACAGAAGAATGAATTTTTCACTAAGGTGTTTTGTGAAGGCTTTTTTCCACGTTGATTGATACCTAATTACCAGAAGACTAGCTTACAGAAAGGATAAATCTTGGTGATTTTTCATTTCTTTATCGTTTTCAATAGGGATTAGTCTGACGCTTCGGTAGAAGTTAGATTCGTTAGGTAGGTTTAAACTTCACTGTTTCTGTCCTTTAACAGTATTTCTTTTAATTCTTTTATTGTTCTATTTAGAATGGTCTTATCATGTATATTTCTTCTATTAGTTTGTTAGATTCTTCTCAATTTCCTTTTAGGAGAGTTATTTTAGAAATGTGATGTCTATTTTTTGTAAGCTGATTTGTTTTTGCTTAGGTATATGTTTGACTGATAAGTTCAAAAGACGTTTTGAGGCCTTTTCTAATATTCTCTTACTTTTGAATGAGCTGTTACATTGATTTCTTTTGTCGATTTATTGTTTATGCTTTATCCAATCCGTTGTTTTTGAGAAATGATCTGATCATGTTAAAATAACGTGGAGTATGTTTATGACCTGGATGTAATCCGTGTTTAAATTTAAGCTAGAAATTACTTTTAAGTAGATAGGATTAATATTTTTATCAATTGCAAAGTGGATTAAGTACGGTATATTTTTAAGATCAGAAGGCCAGTTAACTCATCAGTTAAAATTGTAGTGCAATTATTACTACGCAATACTATCTATAGCTGCTTATTATTTCTGTATGAATATATGATCTACAGCTCCATCATAGGTTTCTAGTGTTGAAATCCCCTGCAGCTATAAAACGATGCCCCAAACTTTGAAGAAACTAGGAGAATTATTCACGATTAATACTAAAATTTGGAGGACAGTATACAGATAACAATATAATTGACTTATATTATAATTTGTTTCAACGTTAATAGGATTTAGGTGATTTGAGTCTATGGCTTCTATTCTCTTTGATGAATTATCAACATAAACGGTATAGTTGATAGTAGAAGTATTAGGGTTCTTTATGAAACTAACTGTTAAATAAGGGTTAATAACCTGAAGATTAATAACTCTATATATATATCTTCATGCTAATTGAAAGTATCATGCCTTTGTGACTTGGGGATATGTAAAGTTAGGTTTTATATAGTATACAGCTTGGCCAATTTTTATTGGAGTTGTTTTCACATTAGATAGTCTTTATAAATATCTGGATGGTTCTCTGAATAGTCAACATATTTTACTTGTTCAAATTTTCTTTCTAGATGCAATAGTTTTTCTATAGTGTTTAGCACATTTTTCACATACAGGAGTTTTGTTACAGTATATTTTGCGTGTAATAAAATACATATATTTAACGGAAGAAAGGTTTATTGCAGATTTTTACATTAGATTCTCAGTTTTTCTAGCGAGTATGTATTATAATGATTTTGTAGAATAGGTCTGAGTAAATGATTCATTATTTGTATGCGTTTATTCAATAATACAGGTAATATACAGGTAATCCGCTAGTCGTCTCGCAGATGAATATGTTTAATGCTTACTTTTTCTATAAACCATAGTCGGGCGAATACGTACTAGTAATGAAACCAAAATAAAAAATTATTAATAGAATTATTAACACAATCATGGTACTTATTATTATCAACACTTTAACCGGTTTCGCAGTAATTATAAAACTGTTTATGATTATATATCGACTTGAAGGATCTCGAAAAATCCTGTCATCTTCAACAGAAAAAAAATTGTCAACAGACAACATCCATATAAATCAAGTAAATATAAAAAAGCAAGATTGTCGCATAGCCTAAGATGATATGTAAATCGTGACTCCCATTCCTTCTAGGTTGTAATAAATTATATCACTGTGAAATAATGCCTTTTCAAAGTTGAAAACTACAGACATATATATGTCGAATTCCTATTTAAAAATATATATTTTGTGTTACCTTGTAATCAAATTTATATTTCGAAATTTTGTTTCTAATAAAAAAATATAGATGTAAATAAAATGACAATTTAAATATAATAAATTAAAATAAACATTGATGTATATTAATTATAAGGAAATGTACTCAAATGAGTAAATATATAATCCGTAGAAACTATATGTAAAAAAATTTAAATCTATTTCTGGGCTATGTAAAGTTAACATTAATAAATATATAATACGAATACAAATTGAATGAATTATATCAGATTTAGTGAACAGCCTGTACTAGCAACTTTTCTAAGAGGATTTCACAATGAACATTATTGAACGTTCAAGAATACTGCAACATGCTAGTAAACCTTCCTTTTACTATTTATCAAGGCTTCGTACAACTCCACTGAGTTGTCAATGCATAATTTACCTTACTGCAATACGTTATGAGATTTATGCAAAATGTTAGTAAACTTATTCAATATATTTCTTAGAAAATTTCGAGTAATAAACATATACTCTATACATGCAGCAATAAGTGACACTTAATAGGGAGATTTTATGATTTCGTAACAATACCATCCACTCTAAGAGCTGACTTTATATTGCTACAGTTTAAGGCTGTATTGAATTCAACATAGTCGGTACGTTTAATGATTCATTATAGTCATATGCAGGTAAAAACACCGGACATGTACCCTGCCATAAACTCAGTGGAGTTGTACGGACCTATGCACATTTTTATTTCGGGTTCTTCTTTAAATTTTGATCCATTTATTCTTTAACATTTTTTATTTTACCCAGATATAAACCAGCCTTGTTTTGAGCAGTAATATTTCTAAAATATTACCGTTTTTCTCTAATAAATGCTTTAATCGATATCTAATGTTTTTAATGAATTCCCACTATTTATTATTAACTATTCTTAACTGTTTTAGTTATTTATGGTCAGAATTTCACGAAGACACAATTTGACAATGATGATCAAGAGATTTTTTAGGAAGAAAGTGAATGTAAAAAAAAGTATCAAATTGTTAAAAATCTATCGCTTGATTTTTTGAAATCGAAAAATTAACTTCAAATAATCGTGAAATATCTATCTAGTTGAAAGAAAAATTGAGCCATTATCTATTAATTTTTAAAGTTCATGAGAAAGTATCACATACATTAATTGCGTTTCCATCATCTATTAGTGCCTATGAAATAGAAAGAGACATTAAATGTTTGCACGAACATTTTGTACGGACAGCTAAAAACCTTCATGAATAAGAAGTAATGTTAGCATACCCACTCCCAAGATCCACAACTTCTATTATAAATGAAAAAATGAAAAGGGCTGCCGTATTATTTTGTTTACAGGACAATATAAGGTAGTCGGGTTCAAACCAAATTATAATACATTCTTATGCTCTAAGGCAAAGAAAAGGTTATTATTTGAATATTTAGGAATAAGATTAATATAAAATCGATCTCAAATATAGAAAAAAAGACACTGTATTATGATTTAGACTTCGTCATACTTCCAGTAACTTAATCAATTCCTAGTCGAATAATCGAGGGAGAATGATCGATAATAAAAAAATAGTTATACTAAGTGGCAAACAAAGCTATAATAATGAAAATAATGATAATAATAACAATAACAATAACAATAATTATGATAATATAAACAATAATTATTAATTTACTGATCTAAAATATTTGTAGCTTATTATTTCATATAGTATCTGGTAAAATTGTCACAAAACAAATCAATTATCTATAAATGACTACAGTACATATGAGAATTAAATCACAAAACAGTAACAAAATAGGTCTATCTTGAATGAAATAACAAAACAATATATGATAGCATAAATACTAAGTTTCATTTATGTATAGATTATATTATGCAGTTTAAATCTTTTTATAAAACAGTCTTAGAAGTTATATAAGTTATCATATCATTCTTCTACATAAGTTTGAGTTCTATAAGTGTTAACACAATCGTATCATAAATCATATGATTATGATAAATAGTGAATATTATAATCTTAAGAATGCTTGCATAAAATAACGGTATTTATGAAAATATTCGGAGAATCTATTACGCAGGTGAGCCGAAGCATCAATGTGCAGGTGCGTAGATATGGACATGCGCAGGTGTAATAGCAAAGTAGTACCAGATATATTTCTCCCAGAAATATGTATATAATCATAATTTAAGATAGTCAGTATGTTTTTCGGCAAAATTCTATTTAACTGCGTCCATTTCAAAATCTCTTGAATTTATGAATATACTGGATAAGCGAATAACGCCATCACTGTTAAATAGTGCCTTAAAACACTGAACAATATTACGCTGAAGATTGAGTCATTTGTATAAATATTGCGAGTAAAATAATAAATTAAATTAACAACCTCTCTGTTACCAATGTGAAGTATTAAATGTCACAGTAACAAAAATATACTGTACTTTCATCTAAATTCCTATTGAAATTCTCAACGCATGGATTATAACCGACAAATTTATTTTCATATCAATAATTCCGAAAATTATAAAATTCTATTGAATGTTAAAAAGCAAAAACATAAAGAAGAGGGCCCGAGCCTCCTTCATACCATATTGGTTAAAATTGAAAATTTGCTAAGTTTTGGTATGTACAAATAATAAATAAGCATATATTTGACTATAATATTTGTACTTAATTAATCTTCTAAAAGCATACGTTATCCTAAACCTATGAATAATGCTTGTAACCTAATTTTGTATTGGCTTTTGAAAGTTGAATAGGAAACTTTCATTATCTTAACGTACTAAGAATAAATATTGACTTTCGTGCTTATTAATCGACAGATATTAATTATAAGACTCTACAAAGTAATTAATTTGATAACATCCATTTGATGAAAAAAATTTGTGACTTACTTAATTTTGAAAGTCTGAATGAAGGGAAAGTTTTATTCAGGGTTCATTCAGTTCTTATGAGTTTTACCCGAATTTAACCATAGTATTTTTTAAATAAATTAACATTTATAAAAAGTAAATTGCAAAATTTATTTAAAAAAAAAATGGTAAAAATACAAAAATTGGTTTAAAAATAACAAATAGAAATTTTAAGTGAACTCCAATTAAGTAAGATAGATTAGATCGAACGGTTGTTTTGAATAATTACTGAAATAAAATATTTTGTTTTACTCAAATACCTAAATTAAGCCAATATAAGATTAACTTTATTATAATAAATACGTTACATTTCTAACTATCTGCACAGATTTCTACGTTTTAAAACAGTTTGCATATTCATAGAAGTTTCTTCACTTGTTCATACTATTCGAACTTAATCTCAAAGCATAAAATTTCTTTACTGAGATTTACACACCAATTACAGTCGTAATAACCTTGAACAAACATATTTATTACATTACGTAGGTACATATGGTATATATATATATATATATATATATATATATATATATAAGCTACACCATTTTAATCAGTCTATTCTGTAATCTTTAAAAGTTAGTGGTATACAAAAAATTTGTTTAGACAAATTTTATTTAGGATAATAAAATTTTGCAATGTTGATTTTGACCTTGAGATTAATTTTCTAGGTAATTTGAAGGTCAGTGATTTATTTAAATGGGAATCCTTAATTTTGACGCCGGATTAAAAATCTAGTTGTTTAAAAGACCTTGAGATGATTATTAGATCAAGGTCAAATTTAGGAAAATCCTCCAAGAGATGTTTTTTAACTTTTCGTGACTTATTGGAGAACGCACGATTCAATAAATAAAGGATCACATATCTTGATAATTTTGACCTTGATGCAAACTTTTAAGTTTATTCATAGGTCAAAGCGATTTTTCTAAATAATAGTTCTTTCTTTTGCCCCTGATCTTACTACAGAAATATGGAATTAACTAAATGAAACATACACTTTCAGTACTTTTACAACAAGTTTAAAAAGGCATATATTTTAAAGTTAAAATAAAATGAACAAACATTGATTTAATCATAGTTTGAATAATTTCAATTTTATTTTATTTTAAAGATAGTCTATCTTAATTGTATTATAATAATTCATCAGTAAAAGACTATTTTGAATCAATATTTTTATAATGGATGATGATTCTCCTATTCATATAGTTGGTATGGTCATAGGTTTAGAAGAGAGTTACAATCATTATTGTTCAACGAGATAATGGTATGCTCAATGTTTTCCTTTTAGAAGACATCCTAATCACATGACAATACGGAAATCAACTGAAAGAGTTCCCATGGACATTTGAGTTATCAAAAACGATCTCCATACTGTGACCTTTTCTAGCTGCCGTTCGTCTTGATCCTCATATTAGCAGTCGTCAAAGTAGAAGAGAAATCGATATTCAGTGAAAGACGATTTTACAAATTTTACAAAATCTTGGATATCATGCATATCATATAACTTTAGTGTAGAAATTAAAGCTACGTCGCTTTTAATTGCGTATTGAATTATACCGTTGCATTAATCAAATAATACAGAATAATCAAAAATTTGTTAGATTTGTGATGTTCTATGATAAGGCTTAATTCCAATTAACATAATAGGCATAATTGTTACTATTGATTCAATGTATATTCCTATTGGCATAGGACTGTTCACCATCAAAATAGATAGAACCTGATAGTATGATGTGGTATCATTAATGGTACCTTGGTTGGACTGCATTTAAGATAAACTCCGATAAAAATAGTTATTTGGAATTACTAAGTTCATTACCAGTACTCATGGAGGATATTTATCTGGGAATACGAGGTCTGGTTATTAAATAACGAGACTATAAGCGCAGATTGCATCCTAGAGAAGTTCGGGGGGGGGGGATTTAGCGTTGAATAGCTGAAAGCGTCTACTATTTCAGTATTACAACAATTTTTATCGTTGTAGTAGTATTTTTTTTTACAGAGATTAGAAACAAACGTTTTTTTTCTCGTGCCGATAGCAATGTATGACAAAAAATATGACCAACGGACCAATGTGAAATTTCTCGTTAGATTAAAAAAACTCCGACTGAGTATTATAAGTTGTTAAAAGAGGCCTATGATTAGAATTCTCTATCTTGTGCGCGGGTTTTCGAATGGTATAAACGGTTTTCTGAAGGCCGCGAGAGAATTGAAAATGCAAACAGTGACCAAAGTCAATGAAATTGTGCGCGAAGAGCTTCGTATGAGCATTCGGATGATTGCTGATACTGTAAACGCCGATAAAGAAACTGTCAGAAAAATTTTACATAATGAATTGAACATGAAGAAAGTCTATGCGAAGTTGGTGCCAAAAATGTGACCCCTGATCAAAAGCTGTTCCATAAAAAATATGGAACTGTGTGAATATGGATAAATCTGCTCACATTTTCTTGAGAGGTTAGATGAAGAGCCTGAATTGATCGTGAACATCATTAGTTGCGATGAAACCTGGATATTCCAAAACGATATTGAAATTAAGCGGTTATTATACTGAAAAACTCCTGCATCGCCAAGAATGAAAAAAGCAAGGATGTCAAAAACAAAATTTAAAGCCATACTAATTGTTTTTTTTTCAACATAGACGGCACCGTAATGGGTTCCAGATGGTGAAATTGTAAACTTACTATTTGAAAGTTTTCGCTATACTACGAGAGCGAGTTCATAAGAAACGGCCGGAGTTGTGGAGAAACAAATCGTGGATCTTGCACCAGATCAATACACCTGCCCATAACATGCTGTCTGTGAAACGTTATTTATCCGCTAGAAGCACTCCAGTACATGAACACGCACCGTACTCGCCTGATTTAGCATCCTGCGACTTTTTCCTGTTTCCGAAGATCAAGTATGCCGTAAAAGGAACTCTGTTCGAGTCAAAGGAAGAGGTGAAGTAAAAATCGGCGGAGCTCCTAAATGCTCTTACAAAAAAAGACTTCGAATATTGCTTTGATCAACAGAAAAAACGAATCGAACGATGCGTGACTAGGGGAGTGGAGTACATTGAAGAGGAGCATTCAATTGTAGAAGAATTTTTTAAATAAAACTTTTTTTCATAAGCAGTCTCATTATTTAATAGCCAGACTTTGCATGAATTTCATAATATAAGGTGGATTGGATGAAGAGGTCCGCACTCGACAGACTGACCATGTAGACTTCTACTTATGGCGCTTCTTAAAAAATCTCATTAGTCAAGAACGGCCAACAGTTAGAAAAGTCATAATGACCAATATTCGTCGAATAAGGGACACGATCTCACGAAAAATGTATTAAGATCGGTGTAATATTTTCAAAGGCGTCTATATGTATGTCATGAAATTAATGGACGAAATTTCGAAGATTTATTTTAATAAGGTGAAAGGCAGAAGAACTCACGGTAAATAAGCATCGCAAAGGAAACAAAGCTTACTACGTCTATATCGCTTCTATGGGTAAAAGTAAAAGTAAGATTACGGAAAAAATAAGAATTCTTATTTTTTTTAAATCATCTTAACCTTTAAATGATCTTTAGAAATTATCTCTAGTCAACGTATGCAAAGCCGTTGGCCTCTGCACCTATTCAAATGTTTGTTCATTTATAAATTCTTTACATTTTGAAAAAAAACAGTTTTTGGGCAATCCTTTAATATTTTATCTTCTGGAGGTCATTTTAACAACTATTTTTTCGTAAAATGTTGTACTCTTTTAGATTTCCGTGTCAAAAATATGTATTTCTGTTTAATAAATCACTGTGATCTTCAAATGATCTTTAAAATTGATCTCAAGATGGAAATCTACATTGCAAAAATATTGCTCCCACTATCCTATATAAGTTTTGTCGGAACAATTTTTTCATACATTTCGAACTTTTGGATATTTCAGAGTGAATAGATTAAAATGGCCCAGCTTTTATATGATAAAGTAACGGTGGCTATACTATGAATGGCAAAAACGTGGAATTATCGCTTTTTCGAATCAAAGTGTCAAAAGTAGATACTGACCCAAAAATGTAGCTCATTGAACCAATGTATGGTTCGCTATCAATATTTACTTTTCATGTAATGGAAAACATTCCATAACAATTCAATCTTATTAATATTTTTTCAAGACAATTATATTTGAAAAAATTAGAAGCCTGTTATTACAATTGTCTTAATTACATATAATTTTTAATGATTTTCAGATATTTTCTTGAATCAGTGATATAAAGTTAGATAAGATTTTTTCATATCTTTTTCTTTTGGTTTCAACCATATCTTATTTCATCAACTACAATTCAACTTCTCCATTAGCTATACTAAAGGTAATAAAAATCTAGTTTATATCGCGAAAAATTCATTAACTAAATAATTCGTGAAGCATTAAATATAACAACAATAGACACACACATAGGTTTAGTAATGGAAGCTCTAGTTAATGTATCACACGGAAAAATGATATAATTTTGTATGTTACTGTGTATCAATAACTGATTTAATTCTTTCCATGTCACTATCTTTAATACCTGAAGAAAAGAATGAAAGAAGATATTTAGTTAAATCATCTAACTAAACATCTATTTATATTAAAAACGAAAGCAAATAAAACAAAAAAATGCATGATTTTAGATTAACAAATGAGAAGAACTCTTCACGTGATTCTTATATCAATTTTTATACATTCAGTTTCCAATCTACTCAGTTATTATATATTATTTTGCATAAATTTCATTAATTTAGTGTAAAAGACGTATTAGAATTTTTTAATTGTAATTTTACTAACATTTTTGTTGTATCGCCGATTTACTTGTCTTTATAAAATTGTCAGTTTGCTTTTCTGTTTCGATTTTCATAAAGTATTACGTTCTTTTGATCTACAAACTTTCCTTTTATCATTTTTCTTATTTATTTCAAATGCGTCATATTTTAACCTAAAATTTGTATGTTACGCTCTAGACATACTATTTACACTTTAAAGTACGATAAGGTTCAACTTTAAATCTACAATTTTGTTTCTTTCTAACGTTATTTAAGACACCACTATGATAGATACTGTTAGAGACATCGCCATATTACTTCTGACGTATTTTATAATATAAATTTTAAAAATGTCTCTTTCCAAGAGAGCATGTTACTTAATTTGGTTGTTTATCAAATGTAGACATTTCATCATTCTTAGCAATATTACTATATCTTTCTTCTACAGAATGAGTCTTTAATCACTATTATCTAATGTATGTTGCCTCTTTTCCTTATATTCGATCTCTATTAGTTATTGTGAATAATGAGTTTATGCATTCTCTATCATCGGTGGTTTTTGTAACGGTTGTTACTCTGGTTGGCGAACATGAGCTCCAACTAATCTACTAAAATAAAATGTTACAAAAAAATCATCCAAAAAAAAACATTTCACAAAATCGCTAAACCAATTATTTTTAAAATTAAATAAATTATTTACTATATCTCTAGCAGTTATAAAAATAAAATCGTATGTTCTTACAATATAGCATCGTTATGCATAATAGTTTGAACTACGTACCTACAGAATTCGAGAAATGGGAAATGCCAGTCAATAAAATAAACTGAATAAAAACGTATGTAAAAAGCAATGAATAATATGATTGCCGCCAGAAAGTATGCAGTGAGTAGTAAAAAAGGACAGCAAGTTTATACTGTACATATATATTCAGTCTAGGCGGACGTATTCATTTTATTTTACTTTTCTAAAATACAGAATTTAGTTAGAAGATCATTAAATAAATAAATCTTTAGTTATAGAATAATATAAATTATTAGAACGCTTGTGAAAGAACCCACAAGCATCCTATCAAAATACTCTAAGATGTCTGTACATAGATATGCATCACATATTTTATATAAGTAAAATAATTTATTATATTGCAAAAAACCTCATATGTTCTTGCCAAGTCTGAAAATTATTTTGACAGAAAACAAATTAGTTTTGGGGGAAATCGGAGCAAGGTCTTCGATTTTTTTAATATTTTGCACATCGAATGCCTATATGGAGGTAATCATTTGTGCCAAGTTAGACGCAAAAATATTAATTAATTAAAAAGTTATAAACAATTTTAAAAAAAATTGATTTTTTTTTTAACTGCTATAAATGGAAAACTATTTATGGAATCTGGATAATTTTTTTTTAAATACCCGTTAATAATTGTATTTTGAGAATATATATATGTTATAATAATATATTTTTTAATAAAAAAATTATAATCAATTAAAATAAATTTTTGCCATTTTTATTAAAAAATGCAAATTTATTTGAAAAATTGTTGTTGCAATCGATTCCTTGGACAATTTTGTTTAAGAATCCGTAATAAAACTATAGTGTATTTTAATGGGGGCTAGGTAATGACCTTCCAAAAAAGCGCTACCTGCGGCGCTCAGCTAGAAGGTCGGACCGATAGAAGCGTCCCACTACCCCGAAACTTTTCCAGATAGTACAGTTCTATAAGTCAGTACCATAGACTATATATTATGTAATCGGGATGACATCAGTATAAACAATATTTTATTTACTTAAACATAAACAATTTAATCGCAATTAGATGAAGTGTAATATTTCATATTATTTTAGAAAATATTCGTAGTTTACAAGAAATCTATTCTTCAAGTTTTGTTAGAAATTAACAGCTTAGCTATAACATGTTACATTACCCAGTAGATATTAGGAAAATGAAATTAAAATAGTCAATTATTCAATAACATTTCATTATTCAATTATTTAATAATATGTATATATATATATACACATATAATATTCCATATGGTAATATCCATTAAAATTATTTTACTATATCTTATAAAGGTGTTCATAAATTAATTATACAAATTTAATATAAAATTTAAATAAATAAAATTGCTAAAGTTTATAACAAATTACACTGAAGTATTTAAGTACATTTATTTTTGTGGTCTTTTAATGCTATAATCTGTAGAATAGGAAGTTCATTTCACCATCAATTCCTTGCTGCTTTTATTTAGAGGAATAAATGCGTGATAATTTAAAGTACCATCGACACGTAATGCTGTTTTTAATAATTTTGATAAATTTTCTTCAATTTCTATGTGTTCTGTGATGGTACAGTAAGCAAAAGTTATACCAGGTATAGCTTTTTGTGCCCATTGATATAATTCTTCAGCTGAATTAATGCTTACGTCTGAATTTCGCAAACTGGCGTTCCGGGCTAATCTTTTCATTGTTCCGCCAAGTCTGTCACATGCGCTTTTTCCATGGCAACTTGCGAAAAAGTGCCATTCAGCTTCAATTCCGTATGTCTCATGATAAGAAAAAGAGTTAAAAAATTGTATTTACTTTTATATTGGCTTCTAACTCCATCAGATATATAAATCACTTTTTTAACCTTGTTCTCGTAACGATTTTTTGTATAATAAATTAATTTTTGGCGAAACAATATCACAGCATTCACATCATGTTTCGTGCTTTCGGAAATTACGACGAAGCTGTCTTCTTCAGTTTTTTCCTTCCCTTTTATATACATTGCAAATGGATGAATAGTTACCTGTTTGCCGTTCCAATGATTTGCTTGGACCTGGTCTTGATATACAGTCGTATAATTCTGAGCGAGATCTCCTATGACCATTCGTTCAGATTCATTCAAATTATACCGACGAGTTTTTATATAATCATTTTGACTTTTGGCAATAAAGTCATGCTCTAATAATTTACATTTAAACTGTACCTCCAGATGGTTAAGATAGTCTTTAATATTGTATGTGTGCTTTACAAGATCACACTTTTGGTTTACAGTTTCCCATTGTTTACAATGAATGAAATCTATAGCATTTCTTTTGTAATAATTCTCGAACATATCTAAAATAATGGCCAATCCAGGACATTTCGAGCATTTATTAAAAAAACAATCTTCACCAGGTCTTTCACATGTCATTCTAATTTACATTCATTCACTAGAATACACTGATCAGGTCGCAATGTACAAAAATATGTAAACCCCAGGCGAAACTTGAGTCCAATTTCAGCACAGTGTTTTTCAAACATGGTGTACACTTCTTTTAAATTAAACATAAGTAAACGCCTTTGAATTTTAACTTTCTTTTCGTTATCCTTTCTCACTATTTTGGTATCGTTAGCACCTGGACACGGCCGGTTTATATCATCTTGTAAATAAAATGAGACAGCAGCACTTTTTATTTCGTCACTTATTATAGATGTTCTGGTTCTGGAGAGTGGATAGGATAACATTCCTTCCTGTTCACGAAGTTTTTTAGCGGTTTGTGCAAAATAAAACGAACAATTAATTTCTCTTTCTATTTCACAGACACTTGTAGACATTGGTATCGCAGTTAATATATGTAACTTTTCTGAATTAGTAGTTGCTTTTTCATACGCTGCTTTCCGGTCTTAATAAAATACACTTTTTTGTATAAATCCATCTCGATTACTGTCTACACAGCGATATTTCCTCACAAGTAAACTTTTCAAATTATTTGACAATGAATCGATTTTGTTTTCTATTAAATCAGGTATTTCAATATCTATTGAACTCATTTCTCCGATTTAAAAAAAATTAAGCAATGAATTTAAGCGATCCAATACTATTTTTCTACGTTCCTTTTCGTCGATCGAAAATTCTTCATCACATTTTACGTGACAGATATCTTGATCTTCATTAGCACTATAGTCGAAACTAGCCTCATTGTTCTGATTAATAGAATCTTTACAACTACTATTTTCTTCATTTGTACGTCCTAAACGTGTGTCACTGTAGTCAGAAACTTCCTTTGGATCTTTCATATAGTAGTATCTCAAACATGTTGCATATACTCAATCGTTTTCTTTCACTAAAGGAAACCACTTATCCTGAATTTCTGTGGGAACATGGCGCAAAAATTCTCGTCAACGTCCATGTTTACTCACTTTGAGTGGATTAGAGCACTCTGATAATGGCATGATTATATAATTTTCGTTGAAACTGAATTGAAGTAATTTTAGAAAATTTATCACACAATAAGAAATTTCACTATGACGTTCGTTGAGGTCCGTTCACTTTGACCATTGAACTTTAAATACCCGACTGAGCAGAAAGATTCTGTATTTATACGATTTTCGAAGCACAACTAATTTCAGTATACCAAATTTAAAAATACTACTTAACAAACTAAAGTATTAGAAAAAACATTCAAAGAAAATAAACATTTTTATACTCCTTAACATAATTATTGCTCGCACTAATTTGCTTAAGGGCAGCCTATTTTCGTTATTTATTATTGTCATAAATGATAGTCCTACGTACCACTATTTAAATAAAGAAAGTTTAGCTAATAAATGTAGTAGTATAGAGAACTGAACTACCTGGAAATGTTTCGGGGCAGTGGGACGCTTCTATCGGTCCGATCTTCCAGCTGAGCGCCGCAGGTAGCGCTTTTTTGGAAGATCATTACCTAGATCCTATTAAAAATCATGATCGTTTTATTACGGATTCTTAAACAAATTCGTCGAAGGAATTAATTGCAATAAAACTATTTCAAATGAAATTTGTCCTTTTTAACAAAAAAGGCAAAAATTTATTTTAATTGTTCATAATTTTTTTGTTAAAAAATATATTATTATGACATATATATTCTCAAAATACAATTACTTACGGGTATTTAAAAAAAATCAATTTTTTATTTAATTGTTTATAACTTTTTAATTAATTAATATTTTGGCGTCAAACTTGGCACAAATGATTACCTCCATATAGGCATTCGATGTGCAAAATATAAAAACAATCGAAGACGTTGCTCCGATTTCCCTCAAAACTAATTTGTTTTCTGTCTTTTACAGATCATGAGCGAATTGCGCGCGATTATGCTCTCAGAGGGTTTTTACAGCATGGGATATAAATCTTCGGCACTCACTTCCCTCGATGTCTCAGCATTATATTATTCTATTTTTGAAAATATCCTCCTCAAAAGTAGTAAAAAATAGTAGAAAAATGTATCGAACAAAAGTTCAAATACACAAATACTTGAAAATAAATGTTACCTCTAGCGAATACGTAAACTCTCTCTCTCTCTCTCTCTCTCTCTGCCTTTTCTTTTTTTCATTTTTTCTCTTTCTTCCTCCAATTATTGAAGCTTTTCTTATCATTGTTACTACGAATTATACAATAAAATCACTAAACCCTCCCAATTTATAATACTTATCATCATATATTGTCATTATAATCACTCAATAATATACAAAAAACCAGTGTAGCCGTCAACGTAAACATAAATATACTATAGTCAGTTTAATAAACAAATTTTATTATGTTTAATGCGCGAACTACACGCACAATCGCGCAAGATATAAATCAATAAAGAATTTAATATGTTAATCCACCATTCGTTGTTTTTCATTAAAAAATAATGTTTTAAACATATCAAAAAATCATTAATAATCAGCCTGCTTATTGACTACGTCGTTTGGGATTAGGGAACATTAATTTTATGCTAGTGACTAAAACATAATTTTTGAAACCATATTGCAATAATTTAGGAATATGGTATTATTAAGGAAATGATATTATTTTAAGCCACGCAGTCTTATATATTATATATTCATGGTCGTACAGAGTTAGTATTGTTGATAGCATTTATTAATATTAGGAAGTATGTGGAAAATCTAGTTTCCTAACAAGAAAAAATAATGTGCACTACTTTTGTATCGTGAAATGTGAATATTAAAATATAATATTATTGTTATATTATTATTATAGTATTATTATATTATTATGTTATTATTATGTTATTATTATATTTTTTCAGGTTCCAGATACAATGGAGTAGAAAAAATCACAATAAGTTAAAAGTAAAAACAAAAAAAGGTATGAGCAAGATTCGAACCTAAGGAAGCAAAAAGAACGGCAAAGAACGCATTTTAACTTTTTAGGCTACCAACGCATTCGACATACAAATATTGAAAGTTAAATATGTTCATCAAGAAGCTGCAAAGCTTAGGTTAAAAATATTTACTTACATATTTGTGATAAGCATACAAGGTGAATAAATACTCTTAAACTTTTCTGTCTAAAGAAGCATGAAAAAAAAATAACTTGAAATCGCTTTCAAATATTTCGCTCGACGAATACAAAACGCAAATCCTGCCGATTGAGCCAACCAAGGTGAGATATACATTTCCCTCCTCCGTCAACCAAGGAGAACACAAAACCCCTCATTATCAATCTAGCCATACATTTTATGCTCTTTCCATCGACCGTTCTGAAAATATGCGCCTAGTACCGCATTTGTGACGGCATAACGATCGAGAAAGCTACCGCTCTCTTGTATAGCGGGTGAAAATCTCCTATTATCTCTAATTTAACATTTAACTTTAGCTTATTAAAATAGAATCTATTTTTCAAATTTGACAATTGCGTGACCAATTTATGAGAAATTATTTTTCAATTAAACGTCAATGAAATAGATAGTTTTCAAAGATGTATTTATTTGGATGGCGTCGAAGTATGTTTGCAACAACCTAATTTGAGTAAAGCGATACGACAGAGATGTCAACCTTGCACTTCTCATTACATTCGAATTATGTTAATATTCAAGTAGACCGAGATAGCGTATGATTGATTGTATGACGAAAAATGTATTCCTTCTTTGACAATTGATTTTACACTACAATCATAGCCAATGAAGGCCATATAGATGTAAAATTATTCTTAGATGCTCAAAATAGAGTACGACTAGATAAATTACCAAAATTCCTTGATATTCATAATGCATTGTAAGTAAATCTGATAATTTTTGCCCTGTTTATTGTTAAAGTGGACGAAAAGGGGGAAATTCAAATAAAATATTTTATTACAGAAAATGTTCATACATATAAAAGAACTGATCTAGACGAAATTCTAATTAACGATGACTACATAGTAGACATAGACGTGAGTCCAAAAAACAAAAACATATTTGATATATACATATACTATTGAATCTGGTAATGAAGATTGAACGATTACGAAAAAGACGTAAAATACATTAATGCTTAAACTGACAGGAATTGAATTGGCACACGCAAATAATTATTGTATCAAAACTCTAACACATGTGAAAAATATACTAAACACTATAAACAAATAACTGTATCTGCAAAGAACATTTGAACAAGTGATATGTGTTAATTTCTCCGAGAACCATCCAGTAAGTAATAAAGGCTGTCTAGTACGAAGACAACTCCAATAAAAAATTAAAAAGACGATGTTGACAGAGAGGATAATAAAAGTAGTGGAAAAAATCAAAATTGGCCAAAGTATATATTATATGAAACCTAATGTTACAGATACTCAAGTATTAAAGGCTAATGCCTCTAATAAGTATCAATATAAGTATAGCGTTATTAATCCTCAGGTCATTAACACGTATTTAACAGGTAATCTCACATACAATCTTAATACTTTTAATATCAACTATATCACTTATGTTAATAACTCATCAAAGAAAATAAAGAGACAATATGAAAACAACTACATCCTATTAATATCCAAACAAACTATAATACTATTAAACTAGAAAACATGATTAAAAACTCATGAAAAAAATGGACTCAGTGATAAATCGCCACACCGCACTTACAAAAATATTATATATTCAATAAATATCGTAATTTGGAACGCAAATGACTTAAGTCAAAGATAACCCATTAACGGTCTAAAGGCTGGGAATCTATAATGAAGTGTCGAACATAGAAAATTTATAATTCTGAAAGATATAGATATAATCTTGATATGAGAAACTTACTTTATCAGCAAACAATATATAAAGATATCTAACTACTCTATATATTACATACCACGTGAAAAATGAACCTCATTCGGGGACAGCTACAATAATAAAATCAGATATAAGACACTATAGAAGTCTAAATTATCAAGTAGTGAATTATCAAGCCACCAATATCATTATTAATAATAAGACTGAAGTAATTATATTGATCTCTCTCTGTATGCTGTTTTCCAAATCACAATATTAATCGTGAATAATTTTCCTCATTTTATCAAAGTCTGGAGCATCGTTTTACAGTTGTAGGTGACTTGTACCATGGAGATCTAAAACCCCGCCATGGGTTTTAGATCCTCTACAGCAAGAGATAAGCAGTTATACGTTGTAATGCTTAGCAATAATTGCATTCCAATTTCAACCAATGAGTCAACTTACTTGCTTTCTGATCTTAATGAATTACCGTACTTAATCGACTTCACCATTGATAAAAATATTAACCCCATATATTTCAAAGAAATTTTTAGTTTAAATGTAACCTGAGATCACACCAGAATTATAAGCACACTTTAAACTAGAATAACTTGATCAGATACTTTCTGAACAGCACAATGCCAACCAGACATCAGCAACCGACCAATAAAATCAGCAACATACGTAGAAGTAGTTAATATTATGAAGAAATATAAATATTAGGAAAGCACTAGAAATAGATAATATTACAGTGAGAGTGATTAAAGATCACAGTATTAATTAACGCTTACCATTAACTATACTACGTAACCACACAATGGAAAATCTCTCAAATAATAATAATTCTTAAACCTGGTATAGATTAAGATAAAGTGACGTCTTATAAAGCTATAAGCTTCTTGTTAATACTTTCAAAAATATTTGGAAAAAGTTGTTCTAACAAGAATGACTCCGGTAATTACAGAGAGAAAAGTGATTTTAAATTATTGATTTGGTTTCAAAAATTAACACTTGACAATAGAACAAGTTAATCGTCTAGCTATCGAAATTAGAATAGTGGTAGAAAGGGAAAAAGTTCTACACTGTTATTTTTCTTGATATCAAGGAGGCGTTCAAGAAAGTCTGGCAAGTTAGCATATTAAGCAAATTGTAAAGATATTTTTCAATGATTTTCTTTATACACTTGATATCGTACCTAACGAACAATAAAGATCATTTTTACCGTTAACGTAAACAATGATATATATATATATATAAGGACTAGCCCGTCAAGTCAGGGGTCCCATAAGGAAGTGTTTTAGGAACTACACTACAAATACTATTTACAGCTGATATACCAACCATGAATAACATCATGATAGGCACATACATAGATAACTCTATACTACTTATAACTCACACATTTGCCGAAGCAGTATCTTTTACCCATAGGAATATATAACCGTGATTCAATATTGGCTAACATCGTGGAGGATAAAAGTAAATGAAAGTAAATGCAATTGCGTAATTAAAATACTGAAGTGCCCATTCTCACTTAAAGTCATACAAAATGCCGAGAAATCCATCTTAATCGATAACTAAACTGTAAAGTTGAAAAATTCCTTTACAAAAAATATAGTCAAAAGTAGAAGAGTTGATCAATGCCAACATATTTCATGTCGCTTTAGAAGATTTTGATTGTTGTAATGTATGCTATGAACAAGTAGCATTTTTCAAAAAAATCTTTTGAGAACTAGGTTTTAAATAAATGATTATGTATGAGTTACATTAATGCGGAAAAAACGTTTCACCGATACAAGTAATAAATTGTAAAACAGAAAAGTGATCACGATGTCAACAGAAGGCTATGATTTGCAATGCGCACGTTTGGTCATGGACAAGCTGCTTCTGAATCATTTTGTATTATTATTAACTTACTTAAAGCTGTGGCTCACAGTTTATATGACTCACGTAATATTCAATCGTTAATAGCATATGATACAGATATTTTAGACCAATAGAATCAGATTTATTATAATTGATTATTATTATATACTTATTATAAACTAAACCATTTTTTTGCCAATGTTCGTATAGTTTTAGACAGATTTTTTTGTAACCTCGTATTTACTTCTGCACTTACGGTATTTTAAGCTACCACCTGAAACTCTGGTGAGATGGCGCAGGTTCAAATTCAAACAATCTTTCATTAGGAATCGTTGCATTCTGTATGTCAAAATCATTATTTACATCAGGACATTGCGTTCAAAGAAGAGCAGATACTATTCATGATTCATCTAATCCTTGAATTTCTCTCTTTTGAGGGGACACAGCTATTCCTTCTTCAACAGCTTCACTATCGTCTTCTACGTTAACATCCACGAAACCTCCAAACTGCTCGTATGCGATCTAAATAGTACATCGATTGCTTGGTATGCAGATACGTGTATAACTAAATAAATAAATAAAATGACAATTATAAATACTTTTATTATCTTCTGTACTTCATTTGTACTAATGAAACTTTTTTCTTGATTTTATACAAGAAATGTAGAACGGGTTTCACAAGTAAATGATTGCAGTGCGAAATCAATAAATTCGTTTCGACATAGTGATCCATTTCAAAAGTTCGACGTATTGATAGTTGCTGGTAACACGTATTTTGATAAACTAATAAGCTTCATGGAAAGATGTATTTTTAAATAACTTACGTATTCTAAACGATTTTGTTTCGCTACGAGAGATGCATATTTAGTATTTCTAATGCGAAATCTCTATACTGTAAATGGTTCGTTTCTCTGATCAAGTGTACAAGAGCTGTTCAAAAAATAAAGTGAATTTTAAAATTTCACGGGCTACGTATATTCGATTGTCGATTTAAAATTTTTTGTATGTAGGAACACTAGTTTCAAACATATGTTCACAGTTTCAGCTATATAGAATGTTTAGTTTGTATGTGAGAGGCATAAAAGTTAGAAATGTTTTGTGTTCGAAGATTTTCTGCTGTCGAAAAAAATGAATCAGAGTTTTCATCAAATTTTATGTAAAAAATGGAATTAAGTGCTCAAAAACACTTTAAATGTTGACAGTGGCAGACGGTGAGGCATACTCTGAGTAAAAAAAATGTTTACAAATGGTACAAGCTTTTTACAGAAGGTCGAGAAGATGTGAATAACAATGATCGCCCTGGACGTCCCATCACATCAACAGCCGATGAAAATGTGGGAAAATGATGAAAATTATTATGGAGATTCGTCGTATCACTATTAGAGCAGCTGCTGTGGATGTC
Organism: Chouioia cunea; assembly: GCA_030064505.1. NCBI lineage: Eukaryota > Metazoa > Arthropoda > Insecta > Hymenoptera > Eulophidae > Chouioia > Chouioia cunea. The sequence continues at coordinate 21,037,300 of JAOPFQ010000001.1, forward strand.
GGTATATTGGTTGGCTGATGCCATCCAATTATTTCGGAAATGTTGGGCATGATACGTGTAGCAGCGAAATTTGTTCCAAAATGATTGAATTTTGACCAAAAAGACCGTCGCATGAGCATTGATCAGGAATTGTTAAATGACGTCAACGGCGATCCAGATTTGCTTAAAAATGTCATAACTGGTGATGAATCATGGATGTACGGTTGTGACATCAAAACCAAAGGCCAATCGTTCCAATGGAAGAGCTAAGACCAAAAAAAATACGTCAAGTTCGATCGAATGTCAAGCTTTTACTCACTGTTTTCTTCGATTACCGTGGCGTAGTGCATCAGGAATTCTTACCACATAGTCGTACGGTCAATAAAAAGTATTATCTTGAAGTTATGCGCCGCTTGCGAGAAGCAATACGAAAAAAACGTCGGGAATTGTAGAAAAACAATTCATGGTTCTTACATCACGATAATGCACCTGCTAACTAGTCATTGTTTGTTCATAATTTTTGGCCAAAAACAACACTGTAATCATGCTTCAGCCATTTTCCGTATTCAACCGTATTCACCAAATTTGACCTCCTGTGACTTTTTCCTGTTCCCAAGATTAAAGACACCCATGACAGGACAGCGTTTTGCGACGATTGAGGAAATAAAAACCGAATCACCAAGAAAGCTCGAGGACATGCCAAAAAGTGCTTATCAAAATTATTTCGAAGATTGGAAAAAACGCTGGCACAAATATATTATATCTGAAGGGGACTACTTTGAAGACAACAAAACAGAAATTGATGAATAAATAAATATTTTTTTGAGAAAATGATAATTTACCTAATTTTTAGAACAAATCTTGTATATATTTACTATATAGACATTTTTATACATTAAAGGTGCAATTTAACACTTGGAATATTTGTTAAATTATAGAGAATAAAAACTACAATTACATAGTTGAAGGGGATTGATCAGATTATTTATCCCGCAAATACCTAAATATTTAGATCATATTAAAATAAGCACAATATAAAACAATAAAATATTTTCATTAATTTGTTACTACCATTAATAGAGACTTTAATGGTAATTCTGTTGTAACGAATCCAAATGAACGCAATGTTAAACATATTAAGCTTACCTTAATGCCATAATGTCAGTTTCAATGGTCTGTTGGTCACCTTATATATTTCAAACATTTTTCCGTTAAAATTATAATTCGTAATACTTACTACAATTGACTTATTGGTGGTTTATCAAAGGGTGTAGGAAGTGCGAGGTACGATAAGAATGGTCTGTCGCGAAAACTTGCGACAATACTGACAACGATGGTAAAATTAAAGAAAACGGTACACTCAAGACTCAGCAGAAAATTCGTTAACACTTACGTTATCTTCTTAAGTAGTAGAAGGCATAAGAAGTACAAGCAGAATAATTTAAGACGTTGACCACAGTTGCATAAGTTGATAATAATTTGGTATTATTATGACATTTTTTTATATCATCACAATGATGAAAATAATTGGTCAGAATATAGAAGTCAAATGTGTTTTCTTAAAATGGTATGAAAGCAAACCATTTAATAAGAAGTAAATGCGAACATCACACCATTTCCCAATACTGCAACTTTATTGTTTAGTTGCCTGTTGATAACTTTGAGTAAATATCTACCTAATACATTATGTACATTATGTAAATTATTCATGTTCTTATGAATAAATATTGTGAATTGCTGCAAAAAAACTTGGTTATTCATGAGAGTTTCGCAGAAGTTCCATTAAATATAAAGTAAGTAGGCACGAGTTTTAATCACCGTTTCTTCTCTTAATAGAATTCAGTCAATGCGTGGTGTTGTATTTGACCACTGGTTAAGCTTGAGCCATCGTCATTTAACACAGTGGCATAAAATGTGACGATGTGACATCTACAAATTTATAATTTTTTATTAAGACACAATTCCATTACATTTTTATATTTTTTACTACACGTAACTAATTATACTTAATTTTGATCAAATGACAAACACTACTGCAAATATCTGTGGAATTTTTACATTTGAAATTTTCGCTAGTCAACCTAAACTATTGATTTTTGTTTACGATCAAATATACCGATTAGACGCATACAAATTAATAGTTTCATACAAAAATATGAATGAAATGTGTTTAATAATAATTACGCTATCGTATAGAGGTATCTATTTTATGATTCAACAGTTGGTTAAGTTATTTTTTAATGATTATTAAATATCAAGAGTACTTACTACCAGACTGAAATAGAAAAATTTTATAGCTGTACACGCAAAGAATTTACGAATTGTATAATAATTTGTAAATCCAAGTCGAAATTTCAGAAAAGTATTTTTTAAATATACTGTAAACTTATTTCAGATTAAATATAAGTAAACTCCTTTGTAATTTCACCTCTTTTATATTATTTTTTCACAATAACTTAGACTCATCAGTACCTAATCACGACTGGTAAAAGGTATTTTATTTTTTTGCTTTTAATAGAAGTCCTGGCCCTTGAGAGTGGATATGGCAACATTCTTTCGTGTTCATTAAGTTTTTTAATCATCTGCAGCCTATGCAATAGACATCTAAGCCCCCTTTCTATTTTATAGACGCTAATAAGTAGTGGAATCGTAATTAATATGCGTATGCTTTTGAATTTTTCGTTGCTTTTTAAACGTTTTTTTAACTTTTTTACAAAATCAGTTTAATTACTTTCTACACAGTGATACATTTTTCGCAGCTAAACTTTTTAAAAATAATTTATATTACATATATATATTCTGTCACTTAACCAGTCAAAGTATAAATTGCTTGAACAACTTCTTCAACCGATTGAAGGTGTTCAATACTTACCTTTTATTGAGTACAATCTTGTTCTATCACCAGACGAAGCACTACCAAACTCCATTATGGTTTTCGACGACATGTATGAAGCAGAATAATATCAAAGCATTTTATTGCGTGGGTGGACACATAAATATTATTTATTCTTATGTCAATTTTATGCTCAAGTACCGAAACATTTGGTTAAAGACAACATAACATTTTTATTAATTTTTCGTTAAGATAATAGAGATTAAGATATATTTATAATAATCATTTAAATACTAACATGTCATCAATTTTTCAAAAATATTCATTCACTTTGTTGGAATGAGGATTATCGTTTTCGCGTAATAGACAAAGATCAGATCTTCTTTGTCTAATCAATATAAAATTGCATGACAAAGTAATTATACTGATTATATATATATATATATATATATATATATATATATATATATATATGACAGAAAACAAATTATTAAAAACTGCATTACATGTCGATGGTACTCTAAGTTATCACGCATTTATTCTTCTAAATAAGAGCAGCAAGGAATTGATGGTGAAAAAAACTTCCTATTCTACAGATTATAACATTAAAAGACCACAAAAATAAATGTACTTAAATACTTGAGTGTAATTTGTTATAAACTATAGCAATTTTATTTATTTAAATTTTATATTAAATTTGTATAATTAATTTATAAACACCTTTATAAGATATAGTAAAATAATTTTAATGGTTGTTACCATATGGAATATTATATGTATATATAAATATATATTACTAAATAATTGAATAATGAAATATTATTAAATAATTGACTATTTTAATTTCATTTTCCTAATATCTATTGAGTAATGTAGCATGTTATAACTAGGCTGTTAATTTCTAACTATACTTGGAAAATAGATTTCTTGTAAACTACGAATATTTTCTAAAATAATATGAAATATTACACTTCATCTAATTGCGATTAAATTGTTTATGTTTAAGTAAATAAAATATTATTTATACTGATGTCATCCCGATTACATAATATATAGTCTATGGTACTGACTTATAGAACTGAACTACCTGGAAAAGTTTCGGGGTAGTGGGACGCTTCTATCGGTCCGATCTTCCAGCTGAGCGCCGCAGGTGGCGCTTTTTTGGAAGGTGATTACCTAGCCCCCATTAAAATTCATTATAGTTTTATTACGGATTCTTAAACAAAATTGTTCAAGGAATCGATTGCAACAACAATTTTTCAAATAAAAGTTGCCAAATATAAAAAAAATCGAAGACCTTGCTCAGATTTGCCCTAAAACTAATTTGTTTTCTGTCATATATCAAGTTAATGCTAATAAACTAGTAGATTATTTTAGATTATTGTTTGCAGAATCTTCAGCAGGAAATTAAAATCATATTAATAAAATACAGTCTATAATTAAAGAACTATAAGAGGCTGATATAATATATTAATGGTGTATATACAATTTTGAACTCATTACATTCATGAGCATCAACATATTATGGACATTAAATATTTCATAACATTGCTACTTGCAGTCCATCTAATGTAGGCTTTAAATGTACAATCAATAATCATTTTTATTTAGAAAAGAGGTGAGTAATGAGTTAGAAAAAGTTTTAAAATTAGGAAATTAATTAAATATGTTCTATTTAAAAAAAAGATAAACATACAAAACATGTAGTAAAAATTTATAAATAAAATGCATAATCCAGCTCGACGTAATTATTCTCGGATGTTTTTCGATATTCGTACGATTGATGAAATATGACAAATTAAACTTACTGAAATAATCCCATATGAAAAAGAGAATAAGAAATATAAATATACTTTGCACTATTTATACTCTTTCTAAATTTGCATAGTGTGTTCCAGATCAATGGAAAACTAGTCGTGATATTATAAAGACTATGGCATACAAACCCAAGAAAGGATGATTGCCACAAAAAGTCTATGTAGATAGAGGTCGTGAATTTTATAATAAAGATTTTAAAAGTCTTGTGAAATATTTTACAATTCATATATATTCCATGTATAGTAAATTAAAATGATCAATTTTACGAATAATTCAACAGGACTTTGAAGAACAAGGCGTGGAAACAAATCTTTTAAAATAATAATCATAAGTAGTTGAATTTACTACATGACTTAGTTCCCAATACAGCCATTTTAAACATTGTACCATTGGAATAAAACCAGTTGATGTAACCGCAAACAAAGTACCACAATCACTGAAACAGTTGTATACTCAAAAACCTCAAAAGTCTCTGACAAAACGTGCAAAATTCAAAGTTGGTGATACAAGAAGAGTAAGCAAAAAAGTAAATAGACTTTTGGAAAAGATTACACACCCAACTGGTCAAGTGAACTTTGTACCATGTATAGAGTCATGAAGAAAATTTCATTTACTTACCGTCAAAAAGATTATCCAGATAAATCTATCGCTGATGGATTGTATGATGAAGAATTAATTAAGACAAAATATTCTCATATTTATTTACGAGAAGTTATGAGACAACGTGATGATCATTATTATGTAAAATCGTTAGGATTTTATGAAACATATAATAGTTATATACATAAAGATGACATGTAAATAAAAAGTGAACAAATAAATAATATGTTGAAAAAAATACTTAATTATTTTTTACATTAAGTGTTTATTCTCGGATTTCGTACGTTCTTTTTATGAGTACAGGTGTAATAATTTTACTCAGGCGATGAATTCTTATTTTGAAACGTTCTCGGGTCATGAGCATCCATTCTTTAAATCGAGCAGATCGATGTGCACATTCCTATCTTAACATATGATGAACTTGAATTTTTTTCAAACGTGAATGCTTAAATGACTTATATTCTTGATTCAACCTTGAATTACACATCGATTGAAATGTATTCAATAACGGGTTTTCAATAATTATGGTTCTGGATTCATTTGAGCAAGTGTCACAGTAATCTTTTTTTCTATTTTGCTAACCATAAAAAAGCCACAAAATGTCTTAATCATAACAGTATAGATACTTTAATAAAGAATGGCAATCTATTAATAATATTATATATATTTTATAGCATAAAATACATTGTTATTTATATGTATGAATATTTTATTTATATATATATATGTATTTGTTGTTATTAAAGCACATAACTGGATAATCTATTTGCACCCATGTGCCATCTTTCTGCCTCCGACTTACTGTTAGGATGGATCATGGTAATCTTTCATCATAGCTACACTTAAAATAGTATCCTTCCTATTTAATAGATACTGAGAACGTTTTAACTACAGATAACAATTGCTAATGCCGCCGATTCCGTAGCATCTTAAGTTTAATCATGTTAAAAACAATTGTCTCCGTAGTGGAGTCTACGGAGTTACGTTAACCAATAATAGATGGCTCCATAGTGGAGCCAACGGAGTGCTAACGGTTAAAATATACTTGAGTTTAACACATTTGAATAGTCACTAAGCGTTCGTCAAATATAGCATATTAAAATTACGAAATTATAATTTATGCTTAAAGGTTGTACAACTTTCAATAATTTGCTATAAAAGTCTGGCTTTGATACTTATGCTTCCATACCATATGGTCCATCTCATTTTGTTCAAAGTTTTATTTCCACATACTAGCCAATATTTTCCATATATATTGCTGTTCACAGGTTTGAAAAGGTTTTTTTTTAATTTATGTTGAGTGAATGGTCTCGTTGAACTGTTCAGATTAATGTATGATTTTAACCACCTGGATTGCTCAAATTTCAATACTTTATAAACTCTTATGAACTTGAGCCCGTATAATAGCTTGCTTTAGAGTTCGATAATATATTACATAGATCCTTTTGTGCATGAACGTAGCGCATAGTTTTACTCGTTTAGAACCAGACGATTTTACATGCTCGGATTGTTGCTCAAGAAAATATGAAAAAACAGCACGATCATCGTAAATCGATGTAAAGTAATCTATGTCAACTTTCAAATTATAATCAATTTTAATATTATCTTTAATTTTTTAAAAATCAATGCTATTAAAATTTTCAACCCATTGAAAATTGGTTTTTGATAGGAATTGAGTTATTGCATATCCAAATAAATTATTATAATCTAACTAGGTTATACATATTTTTCCTTTATTGTTATCAAAATGTTTCTTCATATATGTTGTTAGCAGCAGCGTATCGATTTGAACATTGACTTAAAACACCATCAATTCCAAACTCTCTTACTAAACGCATGTCTGCATCCCACGAACAACTTGAAGTTGTATAATAATGTACTGTATCAAGACCATATGCTTATAAACACTGTTTATGAAAATGTTCAAAAACATCAGCGAGCCATAGTATATTAATTTTCATGTATAAATCACAATATTTTCTAAGAACTTTAATTTAAAAAAATCTGTATATTTCGAGTGCATATTTGTAATCAACTTCTGACATCTCTTAATCAGTAAAACTACTAAAACAATCCTGTTTTTTCATGTAATCAAGTTTTTTCAATCTATTAATATATTTACACGGAAGTATTCTTTTTCGCGTCAACAAGTTTATTTTCTCATTTTCTTGGAAATGTTACTATTCTATAATTTCTCAGATTAGAAGTCAATTTATCAAGTGATGAAGCTATGAATTTAAAACAATGAATAAATAGTAATTAAATTTTCTCTCTGCAGTAGTCTTTGTAAATGAAATGTATATTTCTTTCATCAAAAGCAACATTTCTAGATCAGCAGAAATATGATTAAATATATTATGAATGATAAAATGAGCACCATAGCTGCTAAGTTTATAAAATACTACTGGTATTATATATTTTTTTTTTGCTAAATAACAGTGATCAGGAACTTTTATCTCATTTTTGATAGGTTTTTGTCGTATATGACATGTATTTGATGCATTAAAATCAGAAATTTCTTCTGTTGAAAGATTAACTATCAGTTTTGGATTGTTATTTATATGTTTTTTCAAAAAATGTCATATTTTTAACCCTTCAGCAAATTATTTCGATTGTCCTAACTCTCGATATCATTTATATTTCGATAATCTTTCATCATAGCTACATTTAAAGTAGTATTCTATACTGAATATTTCATGTTTTTTATATGTATCTGTATTCTGAGTTGTATCTTGCTTTAACTCTTTGCGGCACGGTGGTATCTCTTAGTGACCACCTATTTTCGTATAATTTTTTTAAATTGTAGAATAGTTTTTTTGGATATAGATTACGTTTTTTTATAATTTCTTGATCAAAAAATGATACGAAATTAAAATTTATGCTTAAAGGTTGTACAACTTTCAATAATTTGTTAATATTTATAAACAAAGTCTAAAAATGTTTCGTAAAAAAAATGCATTTATGACGAAACTTTCAGACATATCCTTATGAAGATACAGGGGTTTTTGGGGTCGCTAAATGTGAATATGAAAATTCAAAATGACGGCCCCAAGATTGCGGCAAAAATTTTAAATTTCTGTAAATATGTTTCTGAAAATGGGTATTGGTGAAATTTTTTCAACTCTTCACTTTGTTTCCATATTTTCTATAAATGATACTTTAAGAAGCAATTTTTACCTAATTGTAAACATAATGGTACATTGCATGTGTTGCATGACCATTTAGTTTATAATGGATTGTTTTTTGTACTGCAAAGTGCGCATCGTCTACCACTATCAATGGGCATTAGTATATGGGCAGACTGAGAGCGTCTCTTTTCTACAGGAACATTTAATTTGTGAGGATTGCCAAGGAAAGGTTGACACTTTCTTCCTTTTTTGTTGGGATTTTCTGAGAAACTAATTGATCTACTAAAAGGCGTCTTTTTCAATGTCTCAGGATTATTAGTGTTTATTTTTTAAAATATAATAAATTAATTCTTAATAGTCAAATCAATGAAATGCCAAAATAGTCTGTGCCACCTTTTTTTTGGACTTTCGATCTATTTTATATGTAGATAAAAAATGATCAGCGTTATCGAAAAAGCCCATGTATTTGTTGTTACTAGAGCACATAACTGGACAATCTATTTTCACCCATGTGCCATCTTTCTGCCTCCGAGTTACTGTTGTCATTTCGGATGGATCATGGTAATTTGATAGGAAGCAAACAGCTTTTTTATCCATCCAACTAATACCAGTATTTGATCCCACTAATACCAGTATCAGATGTTCAAAATACGCATTGTTCATGTTTCATTTGTTTGTCATACATTATAGATTTCGGTAACCCAGTATGATTAAAACGTTCAGATCCGCAAGCAAATATGTTGTCTTCTTTTAATGAAATTAATAGATCGACACCGGTGAAAAATTTATCAAAATATACACGGTGATTTTTACTAACTAGTTTACGCGTCAAATCCTTGACAACACGTGCTCCCATCTGTTTCATAAGCAAATATTTTGTCCTCTATTCAAAACGTACAATAGGCATCAATGAACTTATAAATAGATCTTTCAATTTTATGTCATTCAACCAATAATGACGAAAGAAAAGCAATTTTATTTATTCCCATCAGAATATTAATTCCTAAAAAATTCAGTAATTCCTCTTTTGTCATCAATTGCTACTCCTGCGATTTCTCTTGTATGTATTTATTTGTTTGCTGAACTAATAAATCGAACATATCTTCAGGAAAAAAATATAAAACAATTTCTAATGGCTTGTACGTTATCAGGGATATTTAGTCCAAAATGAGCAGTGAATGGATTATCATCTCTTTGTTTTTCTTTTTTCTTCCATATTTCACAGCCAGAACATTTTCCTTCATCTTCATCTGAATCATTATCCCTTTCATTCTCTTCAAATTCACCTTCTATTTCCATATTCATATTACCCTCGTCTTAATTTGAATCAACCATCGACAGACTTAGCATCGCTAGGAATATCAGCGATTTCCATTTCGCGTAAGAGAGGTTATGATAATTTATAAATAATGAAAAAATTCTCTGTTTGATGAAATTTTGATTACAGGTTTCTCATGAATTCCCTGTATTTTTTGATATGTCAATATTCGAAATACTTCCCATATGGAATTCAGATTCAATATCAGCTAACGCAAAAACTCGTGTATATCAATCTTCAGAAATATATTCAAAGAAATTTAAGATTTTGGCCGCCATCTTAGAGCCGCTATTTTGAATGGTCAGATTTTGAGTTCAACGTCATAATCAGTGACCCCAAAAATCCTTGTATACCTATTTTCGAAAATAAATTTAAATAATTTAACATTTTTCCGCCAACTTGAAGCTGCCATTTTGAATTTTCAAAATCTGAGTTCAGATTCGTGATCAGTGATCCAAAAAGCCCTGTATGCCAATTATCATGAAAATTCATTCCACTGAAAGTTGTATGCCGCAAGTGACTTTTTTTACTAAACACTCGCAGTCACTATAGATAATTATCTTGGAATTAATGATTTTTTAATTCGATCACTTCTTTTTCTAATTAAACTATTTAAATTATTTATTTATGTAGAATAAATTTTTTTAGTGTAAAAATCGATCACAAGTATGCTTTTATTTTTGTTATATGATAAGATCCCCATTTATTATACTACATTTTTATATAAACATAATAATAGTTATTTGAAGCTCTTCTATTAGTATTCTGATTTCAAAAACAAATATTATCCATTAATAAATGGTTTACATGGTTACATTTTTTATTATTTATATGATAAATAGGAACTATTTTTTGTCTTCTAAGCAATCACATTGATTGATATCATACTTTTTATTTTTTCGTACGTATAGAAGGGATACGAATAAATACTTTCATTCCCAGTCTGTTTTCCCAGTTAAAAAATGGTATTGATAAAAAGAATCTTCATTTTTTCCAAATTTTCTTCATTTGTAAATGATCACGTCGACTGATGCCTCATTTTGCATGCAACTTAATTATTTATCATATGAATAATAATATTACGATTACTCTATTATGTCGCGCTATATAACAAAAATCATGGTCTAGAAAGCGACCTTAGCTTATTCATGATATGATCAGTTGAAGGATAGTCACGTGATCGATATAAATATGTGTTTTGTGCACATCAACAAGAATAATATTTTGAAATCAATAATACTATCATTTCTAAAAAAAATGGAAAACGACGCAAAAATTGAGTTATCAAACATATTTATAGCATCAATCTACTACCTCAAAAATAAAAGAGAAAACGAAATAAGTACACGCGCAGCTCTTTTGCTTATAACTAGTAAATGAAAAGCTAAAACAAATAATATAATACAAAAGTACAAATCGTTTGTTTTAAATAATAATAACAAATTAATCAATGGCATTTTTGTGCTCACAATACACCACATTTAATAAATAGATTAACTTTCGTATGGCGTCAAAGTTAATCTTCTGTGAGGAGATTTGTCAGAATAATGTTCCTACCGCTTGGTCTATTTTTCTTCAGGTCGACTTTGACTGTTACAGTTAAGCAAAGCTACATATTCTGTACAGATCTTTTTTTGGTATAACAGTCCTTTTTTATCTACTTTATTTATTGAAAGACAGTACAATTCTTGAAAAAAATTTATTGACTTACCATTTTTTTTAAAGTAAATAAATATGTATCAAATTGTTCTTATAACTATTTGTATAAGTTTTCTATTTTGTTTGCAGGCTGTATACATCAAGTATGAATGTAGTTGATTTAAGAAAAAAATTGTCGAAGGTTTTTTCTACATCGGTATAAATCTACAGTTGGATAATTGGCTATGCTTTTTCGCATAAAGATATAATACTTTGTAAAACAATGCTTTTTTATATGCACGTTACTTTGTTTTCCTTTCTTGGATTAGGAATACAATTAATTAATTCTTTAGAAGAAAGCCAATCTGCTCAAAAATGTCCACCATCATCAGAAATTGCACCTTGCACATGTGGAATAAAGAAAAATGGATTAGATGTCATATGTGAGTTTACTGATTTTGGTCACATAAGCAGAGCGATGGATAGTCTCAAGAAACGACAGAGTTCCATTATATTTTATCTAAAGTTGAGACACAATAATCTACCCAAACTGCAAGGATTCGTTTTCTTAGGTTTAGATATACATCATCTTACTATTCACAATAGTAGTCTGGCTGTCGTAGAAGAAACTGCTTTATCATCTATTGGTAAGCTAATTATTACTACAAAATTTCAATCAATATAATATGTATTCCATAAGATTTTTATAAAATTGGGTTTAGTTTAAGGTGTTCAAAATTGATATATAGGAATTTTTTTGTTAATTTGATATATAATAAACATTTTTCGACTAACTTACATATCTTATATGAGATATTATGTAATATCAAACTGGTAATGTAATTCTAAAGAAAAAGACCACATTTTTTCTAAAAGAATTCATTTGCAGGTAACAAGATTTTCATTCATTGTTTATACAATAATTATACAGATATTAGTTTATACCTACTTTGACCAAGTTTAATTGTGCTAACTCCCCTTTGAAAACATTTTATTTAATATAAATTTGTTAACAAATTACTTATCATTAATTTTCTTATTTGATATCCTGTTATGAATTATGTTAAAAATATCAATTATTTACATTTTCTATATTTATTGTAAATAATAATAGAAATTAAAAATAATGGAGAATAAACATTCACAATAGAAAAGAGAAATTACTTACAGCCTGTCTCACGTTCTACTACCATGGTCACTAATCATTAAGGATTCGCTATATCTGATAGTAAACTGATGACGTTGGGGTATTTTCTACGGGACACTCAAACTAATGATAACCGTTTAATTTAGGAGAAGAAAGAGTCGCCAAAAATATCCTGGTCAGCAAGAAGAAAGAATCTTTGTCAGTAGTCAGTAAGATTATTACCGTATGGTATTCAGAAGTGTAAGTAGAAACAATTCCATGGTAACATTGCAAGGAAAAATTGTATTAAACTTTCTTGATATGTACGAATTGGTACCGCATTCGAGAGAGAGTATTTTTAACTACTCGTATACAAATGGAATTAACAGCAGAAATATCGTACTTCAAAACATGAAATTACAAAACATTTGGATAAAATATCTTTATGTCTCTACACAGTCTACTTTTAGCTCAATACACTTTTCAATGATATTCGACAGCTTCGATAGCATGTTTATAGTGAGGATCATAGAGATTGCCAAAATAAATGTAGTATCGAACCTACCGAATATCGCTAGCAAATCTTTTACCATCGCGCTGTTTTTTCAAGATTGGAAAAAATAATATTAAGAGGTCGAATTTGGCGAATGAGTTGCCTCAGGCAGAAATTACAAGTTTAATCGGAATAACTGATGCATGAACTAGTGAATTGTCTTGATGAGTCATTTTCGCTAGATACGACCGTTTTTTTCTTGATTTCGTCATAATAGTCGCCGTTAATCGTTTTTCCTTTCGGAAAATAATCGATGAGAATTATCCCATGCGGATCCCAGAAATCTCACGCCATGACCTTACCTGCATAAAGAACTCTCTTCACCTTCTATGGAACTGATTTGCTTCTTACCGTTCATTATTTTGATTCTTCCTTCGTCTCAGGTGTACAGAGATAGATCTACAATTTATTCACAGTTATGAATCAACGTAAATACTTTACTTTATTGCTATGAAATTTTGTCAAATACTCGGCAGAAATATTCCCGCGACGCTATTTTTGTTCTATTGTGAGTGTTGTTGGCACCCATCGTCAGATAGCGATAATCAGTTTTTTTCATTTTTACGAATTCACTAAAAGCATTCACTGGGTATAGCTGCCAAATAAATATAAAACATCGTATTGTTGCAAAATTTGTGTGACGTTGGAAGGCAATCACTATTTTTTATTTATGCTTTTTAGCCTAAGACTTTCGTCTTCTTGACTGGGACGCATAAGATTAAATTAAGTGTCTTTTGTGAAAACTTCGTCGACGCGATTGTTTTATCCCTAAGTGAATTTTTAGGTTGCACTGACTCATTGACAGCGCAACATTCACTCTACTTTCCCAACACTCGTGGGAAAGCGGCTAAATAATTTTAAGGGTAACTGAGACTGACACACAAAGGCAGACTCTGTAGCCTGGAATTAGGAATTGGATTTCGGTAAGGTCGCGAGCTAAGAGGAACATAATGTTTAATTTAATATTTATTACTTACCCATTTTACAAGAGGTAGACTCGCTCGCTTGCTGGCTTCAAAGTGGCTTGTGGTAGGTACTACTTGCGTAGGTAGTACTACTAAGACCAATTTGTACCCTTTATATACATCCCGCGAACTATGGTTATCATAGGTCACGAGTAAGATTCGGCGGAAAATAATCTTAAGCGCGTGCTTCTTTGTTCTGATAAGTTTTCCTATTTCGTCATGTGGAAAACTTATCGTACGATTTTCTTATGTTTACTTTATGACTGCTTACCGTATTGAGAGAGTTACCTGTACAATACACATACTTTGATTTTGAGAGATACTACGGGAAGCTTATTATAATCAGATTGCGTTCTAACCGGGGTCATTGTCTTACATGTGTTTAGCCGAGATTTCTAATCTTAACACGTTAAACACGTGTTCTACATTTTTCTTATCATCAAGGTTTCAATAGATATATAATAATTTTTTTTCTTTTTTATTCTTATTTATGTGTTATGTCTCTTCTGTCGTCACACTTGAAACTTGAAGTTTATAAGGTTGGTACTTTCTAGTACAGTCATTCTTTTCAAACAATAACCACCATCTATACATTAAATTGATTGCATATAGGATTACCTTAGTATATATAAAAGTGTCCGAACAAAAATAATTGTACGGTATAGTAATAAATAATTGATGCAAAACGGAAACACAAGTGTATCATAGTAAAGTATTCGTGTTATTCAATTAAAATGTATATTCCAACATTTATTGAAATAATTTAACATTTTTATAACGAAAATAATATATTTTGCTTGTTAATAAATATCATTTTAAGACATTCGTAAAATGGTTATCAAGTTACACAATGATAAAGGTAAAATTACATATGAAATAGCTCTAATTATTACGATAAAAAATCGACTGTTAACGAAATAATAAATAAATTCAAAACTACTAAAAGATAAATATAAAGTAGTTTAAAAGATAATTATACTGAGAGATCGAGGAAAACAATTAATCATATCGATAAAATGATTAAATTAAGAGCTACTGTAAATATGACAGAGAATGCTGTGATCATTGCACACTAATTACGCGAAGCAAATTTGGTTCACTTATATCAAAATAGTGTTTGACGTAGACTAACCGAATTGAGACTTTTGAAAGACGCTAGAGTAAAAAATTGGCTTATTAAAGAAATATAATTTGCAAAATTACACCAGAGCTGGACTATTGAAAACTGGAAGTGCTGATTTTGGAAATGATAATAAAAGGTATGTACGATGACCAAAAGTAGTAGATATGATTTTCGGTATCAAATACAGACTGTGAAATACGGTGTGAGCAGCATTGTGATATGGGATTTAATTTCTTGGCAAGGCAAAGCTAATATTTAAAAAAGGACACACTATGTATTGTGCTATGTACAGCCATATTATATTACTGCAAATGCTACCCTTTGCTCACCAGAACATGCCATGAGAATAGATATTTCAGCAGGACAATGATCCAAAAAATCGATCTAAAAATTCGAATTTTGAATAGTCGAACCATTTTCTAGTCTTGAATTCCATAGAACATTTATGGCAAGATTTGAAACGAAAATTAGTTACTAAAAATTAAGATAAAGTTTAAGAAAAATAGAAAAATAACTCTCCAAATTGAATTATTAATTTAATTTAATCGATAGCTCATTGATGTACTGTTCCGATTGCTTCTAAGGGCATGACAACTAAGTATATTAACGACCACGTTACATTTATTACCATTTTTTATTTCTTTTTTTTCTGTTAATATATTTTTTTTATATATAGTGTCTACTTGGCACAATTCATACTTGGCCATAAATTTATAAAAAAAGACAAATTGTTATTTCTCTTATAAATAATTTTAAAATGTTAAGTATAATTTTTGAATCACAAATTTTGATTGTACAATATAAGAACTTTATGATGATAAATTTGAGTTTCTGTTTTGAATTGATTATATGTTACGAAATTATAAAATTTTCTTTGGCTGGACACTTTTGCATGTAATGATATGTGAGTTTTGTAGCTAAACATACAACCCATTGTTAGTAAGTTTCATCGGTATCTGATTAATTTACGTTTTTTAAAAAGTCGAACTAAATTTGACAACAGTTTCGTATTCTGAGGGTTAAAGTACATAAAAATATTAGTTTAAAAAAAAAATGTTATCTTAAATTTTGGTAAGTACTGCAGAAATCATAAAAACTCATAAAAATTTGATTGATTTATAGGTTAATTTGTGTAAATTAAAAAAAAGAGGTTGGTGGATGAAATCTAGTAGCAGATTCTGACTTCGTAGATCAAATTATACGTGAACAATATATTTAGATTACAAGCGTTTCTTGTGAACTTAAGATGTACGAATAAATTTGTAAACAATCCCATTTATGCCTTTTTCAGATCAAGTTTTGCGAATTAGAAAAACTGGTGGGTGATTGAACAATTTTGACGCCAGATTTTTACTCAACGAGCTTAAATACGTAGAAATTGGTGTATTCTTAAAACAAAGACATTTATTTTCTTCTGTGCTGGTGTAATTCAATAACGTTTAAAAAATATACTCTTAAAGCTTTATCATAGTTCACAGATACTTATATTTCAAAGATCTTCAATTACAGACGTTTAAGAGTAAGTTGTAGGCCTATGCAATATCTCAAATATGATTTTCCTAAAATCTTTTTGATATATTCAGACTAATATTTATAATCACTATCCTAATGAATTTTATAACGGACATTAGTATTTTTATATTTGTATAATTTGTAATTGTATTATATACATATTTTCTAATGGCTAAATTGAATTTTACAGGGAAAGCACTCACTCAACTAGATATTTCACAAAATATTCTGACTTCAGTTCCATCTGTTGCTTTGAAAACTCTACATCATCTTTTAATTCTGAATATAAATCATAACAGAATCAATGTGATTCATAGAAAAGCATTTGAGGGTCTGGACACTCTCGAAATTTTAACCTTGTACGAAAATAAAATATCATCCATTGAATCGGATGGATTTAGAGGACTCGATAAGTAAGTAAATATGATATGTTTGAATATTATTATTAACAAAATAATTATATTAAAACTATTTTTAACAAAATAACAAATGTTTCCAAACATTTTCTGGTAAACTGAAAAGCATTTTGAAATTTCGATAAAATGTATATATATATATATATATATTTCATCTATTTTGTACGTACATATCGAGTGAAAGTGATTGTTAGTGGAATCTTTGCAAACATTTCATTATATAATATAAGTAAACTAAGCCTTTTTTCTATATAAAAATTGAGACATTTGAGACAAGTATGACTGTTAGTAAACGACTGCTTTAAATTAGATTTAACTACTAAAATTGTTCTTTTAAAAGCCACAGAATAAAGAATTACATAAAATCCTTTCATAATGAAAAAGTGGATGTACAGGTACGACAATTTATTGATGTAATCTTTTACTATATGTAAATTCTCTATCGCTTAACTGAAATAAAATATCAAATAATTTCATTTACTTCTTATATTTAAGAATTCTTCTATATTTATGTATGCTACTTATATTTCAGTACGTACATTTTAATAAAATTATTGTTACATGATAGGTTATATAACAATGATAATAAAAACAATTATGGCCTTACCTTCGATCAACTTTTTTTGTAAAAGAGAATGAGAGAAAGCGTCGTGGTGCAAGGAGGGTCAGTAGAAAGCTACTAACAAAGTAGCTCAAGAGAATATGGCCCAATGATCCAGAAGAATCAGCGCTGAGTGACAGTGAAGATAGGATAGTAACCTCCGTTAGAACAGAAGAAATGAGAAGGAAATGGATTAACGACTTAAATATCGGATCTGAACTGACACGCTAAAAATTATAATAAGAAGAACCTGGAGAAGCAAGATTGACCCTGCAAGTTAATTCTTAGCAGTGATTCCCGTAATGGGACATACATACGAAGAAATGAAAGTGGTTTTAGTAGATGAGAGCTTCACACTCCTACTTGCACACTTACTTGAATTTTTCCGTGAAAATAGACAGATATATCAGTCAAACCTACGTATGCATATTCTTTTACGACGTCACGTTCTTCAAAATTTATTTTATAGACATCACTAGTAAACGATTTTAGTGAATCCGTAATAATTAAAAAATTGGTTATCGTTATATAGAACAATACTTTCATTTAAATGGTCTCAGCTAGTCAATCACACAAGTTTGCTCCTTTATTTAAATGAGTCATCAAGATAAATATCGCATTGGTGACAACGCTGGAAATAGTAAAAAAAATCACAAAATAGTATTGAATGATCGTCGACTAAAAGTGCGCGAGATAGCACATATGGTAGGTATTTCAGAAAGTACTGTCTATAAAATAAATTTTGAAGAACGTGACGTCGTAAAAGAATATGCATATGTAGGTTTGACTGATATATCTGTCTATTTTCACGGAAAAATTCAAGTAAGTGTGCAAGTAGGAGTGTGAAGATCTCATCTACTAAATCCACTTTCATTTGTTCGTATGTGTCTGCAATTACGGGAATCACTGCTAAGCATTAGCTTGCAGGGTCAATCTTGCTTCTCCAGGTTCTTCTTATTATAACTATTAGTGTGTCAGTTCAGATCCGATATTTAAGTCGTTAATCCATTTCCTTCTTATTTCTTCTGTTCTAACGGAGGTTAGTATTCTATCTTCACTATCACTCTTCGCTGATCTTCCTGGATCATTGGGCCATATTCTCCTAAGCTACTTTGTTAGTAACTTTCTACTGACCCTCCTTGCACCATGACGCAATCTCTCTCTTTCTCTCTCTCTCTCTCTCTTTTCTACAAAAAAAAGGTTGATTGAAGGTAAGCCCATGATTACCGATAACACGATCTTTGATCCAGTTCGCTATACAAAATTTACATTTAGTTCAACTATCTTGCAGGACCGATATATGGCCCCTAGATCGTCCTTATTGCTTAGAGCTTTAGCTCAGATTGAAGTCACTGAATTTACCACTGAATAAAGCTCACCTATGTTGAAAGTAGTAAACACTAACGCTAGAATCGTCCTTGAGGCTTTGTTAGTAACTTAGTAGAATTACCGTAATTGTTTAATCGACGAAAGTAAAATTTTATTTTGAATTTCACGGGTTGTGATTTAAGCTCCATCCAGTGTATATTTAATACTGACTGAAAATTAAGATATGAAAAAATTGCATAAGATGTGTGCCGTCAATATTCACAATGAAGCAGCGTCGCGGGGATATTTAAACCGAATTTTCGACAAAATTTCACAATAATAATAAAGAGTTTTGAAGTCAATTCATAATCGTGGATAAAACGTGGGTTGATAACTATATACCTTATACGATAGTCAAAACTATCGGTTGAAAGGGGGAAATCAGCTCTAAAGAAGGCGAAGACAGTTTCCTTCGCAGACAAGGTTACGGTGTCAGCTTTTTGATGTGCGTGTAGGATAATTTTTAGATAGATAGAGAGAAAAAGAGAGAGAGAGAAAGAGAGAAAGGGATAAAGAGAGCAAAGTTATTTTAAGTACTCATGATCTCTTGCGGACTGCTTTTAACCTTCACGTGCGTCGATAGACAGGTTTAATCTCTGCCATGTATATCTATAGTTTGTGGAAGGACATAATCTAATGATTTCTTAAAAGCGTAATAAAAAAAAGAATAATAATATTAAACCAGTGTAAAAATTAGTCCTACCTTAAAAAAATGGATGGATTCACAACATCTGTCAATATGATTCATTGAGTATAAAGAAGCGCCAAAATTAAATGATTTGTTTAAATTTTAGTATTTAGTTTGAAGAAAGTCTATTTTCCTATATATTTCTGATTATTTCATTTTTTGGTAACCATTATATGATGCCCCTAAACCTCAATTTTAGTACCTTATTTAGTTGTGTTCATGCAAATTTTTGCATGGGTTTCAGCGTTAAAATCCAAAGACAAATAGAATGTATGTAGCTTCTGTATGTACGTAATTTGATAGTCGCGAATCTATCAAGTTATTAAATCTTGCAAAGCTGACACTTTTGCAAGGCATACGATACAAAAGATCACAATTAATTATGTGACTTCTCAACCTTTATTTTTAATTAGAATAATTAATTTTTGGTGAAATCCTATCTTCCTCGTTTGAATAACAAATACTTCAGATCGCCGATTACGTTTGTTATACTTATATTTCTAGTAATAATCGATCTTTTAATATGTAATTAACAGAATTTCGCGCACGAAAAATAATAAATAAATAAATGATAAGGAGATATCAGTACAACAAAAATCCTGTTAAAAGACTATTCAAGAGAATTTTTCACAATTTCATAGTAGACGACACCCATAACATAATTAAGGTCTCGTTTTCCGTGACGCCTTACAAAATTCAGTACTCTGCAAGAAGCATTGAGCCAATTGTTACCGATTTGATTTTCTAGTCTTCCCGTACAACTCTGTGGGTCAAGAGCGGGGATTACCTCATATTACCTATTAAACTCTTTTACAATCAAGGGCTCCGTTCTTCAAGCCGAGTTCACCAGCGAGACTTTTCAAGACGGGTTAGTGTATGATCCAATTCCTTTTCGATCCTAGTTTTACTACAATCGAGATTTATTCTCAGGTTGTAAGCTTTACTTCCACATTTTCTTAGATTTTACTTTTCTCAGATTTTATACCGTCGTAAGATATGAGTGATGCTTTTAGTCGGGTGAGAAATACAAAAGAGCTAAGCTAAAAGAGTATACTTGAGATACATGTCAACATGGCGTATCTAAGAGTGACATCTTTCCTGGATGTTATATCAATAAAGAAACAGACATTAAATATAAATTTAGTAAAAGACAAATTTCAAAGCGTTTAGCTAAAGTAATTAATTTTATTATTTTATGGATGAAATCGGAAGTGTCTGTAAAGTATTACTAAATTATCATTTCATTACAATAAAGTTATAACCTATCCATTGTTAACTTATTTCCTTGATCTAGTGTACACGTGTGAAGCAAATGAAAAAGTACGTAACAAAAAATAAGCGGAACTCAATTGCTTCTATATATGACAAAAACAATTTTTTATATATTTTTGTGTAATAAATTTTCTTTTCATTTCAGATAAGAGAGAAAGTAACATCCTTTACATTATGTATATTTTAATAAAATTGAAAGATAATTCCAAGGCATTACAAGATAGTAATTAAAATGTAAAAAGCCTAATGAAGATTTAACTTATCTAATACTTAAAATTTTCATATATGCGCATCATATAGTGGAAATAACAATTTTTCCATTAACATCGGTGTAAAAAATTGGCACTGTTGTTATTTTAGTAATACCGAAGATGTTTTGAATTTATGATTTTTTTTCACCTATAAATGAATATAAGTTGAAAATGCACAATAATTCTGTAAAAAATTAAATCTAATTACGGGAAAAACGAACAACGAAGGAAATATATATATTTCTATTTCGAGACATAGTTAATTATATAGAAAGCCTGTCAATAGATGCATGCTAGTCTATAAAATATACATAATTACAAAATTAATACAAAAATACTCTGTCGTATTTCACACAAAATATGTTCTTGAAATAAAGTAACTTAGTTATGTATTTTAAATTGACAATAAGTTAATCTCTCTACTTTATGGAATATCTAGTTCATGTTAACAAAAACTATTAAAAGCAAAATAAAATGTTCATATAACTAAATTTTTATTTGTTATTGAAACAATTGGTAGTTCTAATAAACAGAATTCCAAAGAGTATACACACAAAAATAAAATGGCATTAAGTCATCGAATTTATGAATAAGGTATAAGACTATAATTATTTAAGTTTCATTGTTAATATTTTCTGTCAGATTTATTAATTATTCTATCGATATATATTTTTGTATTTATAATTTCAGGTTATCCTTCTTTTAGATATTTGTGAAGCTCTTAAATATGATGAACTGATTAATCCTAAGAATCAAGATATTAAAGATGTTAGTATCTTATTTTTATCATCGAAAGAACAAATAACAAATCTCTTCAATGTATATTCAGAAATCCTTTTTATGGAAAAATCAATCAATACATTTTGTTGACTAGTAAATCTTTACTGTTAGATTTTTTTAAATGTATTAAAAGGATGATGAGGACGTTTTTTCAAAAGGAGGGGTTTCTACTTTACCGGCCCGATCGAAATAATTATTTTAAATAAGAATAATAAACCTAAGTACTTTTATAAAAAATTGAAAGTAAATCATCTTCTGCAAAAATAAAGCAGTATTATAAGAGAATAATTAATGTGATTGAACTTTTAATATTTTAATTTATTGTTTCTATGAGTTAAGGTGGGTGACGTTCGAAATAACTCTACTAATAAGCCATTTTTCAATAATACTCAAGCTAATCTTTTTGATATAATAGATGTCACTAATAGTAATTATACGAATGTGATAAAAGGCATAGATACTGAGGTTTTATAAAAACGTTTACACAATAAAAACATAGAGAAATACACTAGAACCCAGAAAATGAAAAAGAATAACACATTAAGTTTGTATAAATGTCAAGTCTAATACAATATCATATTTTGCCTAAAATCTGAAAAATAATAAATGTTTAATCTAAAGCGTGTAACTTCTATTATTTCCTAATTATCTTCAATGGCCAGTAAGCGTATTATGTGCTTTAAAAATACCAGAAAGCAAAGAAAAAAACAAAATTCTTAAACTTAAGACGCCACACATATATTACTACGTATTTTAGCTCACTGAACATAATTCTGGGCTGTAATTACTTAATCACAGTCTAGTTTCTTTTAAATCGGAAAAATCAGAAGGATCAGAAAACGCATGAAATAGGCGATTTTGCAAATGTATCGATGTTTTGAAGAAACTCTTGCATCCTAGATATATTTTTTACAAGTATTTGACCTGCTAAATGCGAGTTTAGTACCAGACTTGATTGACCAACCTACACTTTTTTGAATTTCCAGAAATTAACAACAAATATTACAAAATTCGAGATTTTTCATAATTTCTAAGGTATTTATAAAACTTTAAACACATTTTTTATTTAGAAAACAATTTTTTTTAATTTGACCGTAGGATACGAATCTAGTGTGAAATTTGCTTCAAACCCCACGCATTTCTACTAGACAATTTAAAAAGCGAAGGTATCATGCATCAAATATGGTACTAAATTCATATTTAGCAGGTAAAAAAAATGTAAACAATTATTTAAAATACAAGCAATTCTTATAAAGTTAATAAATACAGATAAATTCGTTCATTTGACTATTTAATGTGTTTTTTGATTGAAAAAAAGTAGAGATTGGTATAGTAATTTTGACATCGGATTATTATTCAGTGAGCAAAGTATGTAAGAGTATATGTGAAATTAATTTTTTTATGTGTAAGTTGTGATCAATAACCATAGGAAGTACTATTATCAAATACGCATGCTGTTTCGGTTCTTCTTTATTTTGTTTTGTGTGTTTGTTTTTCTCATTGTTGTCTCGATTATCTCATGAGATGAGATTTTTCAAGACAACATTCAGTATACATGACAAATTCTCTATACATGACTTTTCACTATAACAACATGTGTTGTTACCATAAGGCATATTCTTTTACAATTCTTCATTATTTAATTTGCATTTTTATAATAATTTTTCCAATAGTACGTTTCATTCTGCATCTCCTTATTTAATTACTTTGGTAAAAATATTTCTGTTATAAAATTGTATGGCTTGTCTTAATTTCGTTAATTATAATTTGATTATGTTTTTCTTAACAATGATCAGATTATGATGACATTTAATATAACATTGTGTGCCTGTGCCTTTCATAAATTTTTGTTTCGAAAATGGTCATCCTTGCTTTGCCATTTATTGATTTTCTTTTCACTTTTGAGGTTAGGCTAATGTCTTGGTGTACTCGACACATAACTAATCTGTTTTATTAATATTGCACGTTTTAATCATTTAATATTTTATAATCACAAATATAATAAATATTTTCACGAATGATATTTTTAATTTTACTTTATCTGTAGAATGACGCTTTTAAATTTTTCTCCACCTGTACATTAGACGTCATTTTCACATCTCATACTATGATATGATTGATATGTGATTGATATGTAAGGAAAAAATCTAAGAGCTTTAATGCACGGAATATGTTTTTTATATGCGCAAATTCGTTTTATGGCACTTATTCTTAATTGATCATACCGTTGAAGTTAAAAAAAGTAGATCATTGAATATAACCATAGTGAAATCGACATTTAATATTATTTTACCACATTAATGAAACGCTAATAAGTATTGTCAAGTTATTTAATTTGATTGTGGTTCATGTCATAAGACGCATTTTCAATGTAATAATTTACACAATGACGACTATACATAACGACTTTTTGTATAACAAGTAAATTATTAAATTCATCTTGCTAGTAAATAATTTATACTGTAGTTGTTCATTATACGGTAAATTTAAGTATTTACTTACCTTTTTTGTAGATTCGTTCAAATAAAACTGATCAAGTCAATGTACAAAGAGAAAATACAAATTATGCTACGCGACCAATTGAATACATAAGTTATTGTTGTAAACCAAGGATTTTCTAACATAAATAATAGTAATATAGCCAGGAAATTTTTCAACTGTACAGAACTTGTTTGCGCAATAACAGGTAAAATTTTACTTTACACGCTCAAGTATATTTATACGCGCAACTGATGTAAACCAGGTTTTCACAAAAATTGTTGAAAAGACTTGAAACGATATTTTTTGCAATCTTATTAAGATACAAGACAAATATAACTGAGTTAAAATTACACAGTAACATTGCTGAGATAAGATAAGTCGATTTGTACCTCTAATACTATATGCCCATTGAAACATTATTTTATTACACAGATACCAAATCATCGATGGATTTTAATTATTAACAAATCTATTATCACAATGAACAAAGAAAAATAATAGAAACATTAAAAATTTTCGAGAAAGTTTTATCATAAAATGATAAAGAAAAATAGTTTCATTTGGATGAAAATAATGAAATTTATAAAAAAAAAAATTTCAGCGATTTTATTCCGACAAATAAACCACTAGTTAATGAATTGCTCTACAAGATTTTATTTATATTCATATTTTCAAAAGTTACAAAATATTTAGGTATGAGTTATTTTTAACATTAATAGAGTAATTTTACTTGATTGTAAATTCGAATCTCAGTCCACTCTTCGCGTATTTTATATTTTATTAATATGCACAATCACTCACATACTATAGTATGCTACTTCATATATAAAACGAAATTTTAAATAATAGAAAAAAATATTTCTGTCACTATCGTCGCACTTAATAGCATACACCGATAAATGCTAGTTTGCCAAACAGTTTCAGATAAATTACATTAAATATTAATCAGATAGAATAGTGTGTCAACTTTAATTTCAAGTTATCTCTTAAAGACGTACATTTTTCGTATGAGTTGGAATAGTTTCTATTATTAACTTATGTAAATTATAAAATGTGTTTATTTTGAGTACACTTTTTTGTAAAGAGGCTACGAATAGAGATATATTCGTAGCTTTATTATAGAGATATTATAAATTCAAATTAGTTGATATCTTTAAAAAGTGATCTACAGAAAAAAAAATAAAAAATAAAAATATAATAAATGCCGTGCAAAAATTATTAATCATAGGTCCAAACATTCTAAAATTAAAATATAGCGAAGAAAACAATATCAATTTTAATATATATATATATAGTAAATAAAGATAATTTATATCTCTTTCCCTTCTTCTAAAATATAAGAGCCTGAATTTATACTTTTTTCAACAGATAGATATAATGCAATAAATATAGTTTTATAAAATTTATCTAAACTGATTAATTTAGTTAATTAACCATCCTTTCTGTATAATTATGACTTTGTTAATACATGAGGTAGTACTGCAAAAAAACATGAAATCTCAATTTTCTGATGAAATAATTAGATATCTTAACGAATGACGATTAAATTTATGCGATATTAATTGCCCTCGGTTCGTTTTCATCGCTTCGAAGCGAGTACCTGCTTAGGAAGATGATGCAAGTTTGTTATAGGACACAGTATCCAGTGTTGGTATTATAAATACGTTACGTGTTGCAGTAGAGTATGGTTAAGTGGCTTTTTCGGCAACAGCTATCTCACGTAGGCTTACGCTGAATGGAGATGATTCTATTTAAAAAAGTGTGTTATAAAAATACCACATTGAACGTAGCTTCAGCGATTATATTTAGAGTTCACCAGATTAGTAAAACACAAAATTGGCCCCAAGTAATTGATACATATTGTGTTCTGCAAGAGTAATTTAACACCGTGGTGTCCTCTCTCTCTTTCTTTCCTTCTCTCTCTCTCTCTCTCTCTCTTTCTAACACGCAAAGCGTCTCGACGTACTTTAAATCACTCTAATAAAAAGTGATATCATTCCTCAATTTTTTTACTCTCCTGAGTTGATTTGAGTTCAGATATTGCCCTTCAACTGATCTCCATACTCCTAGAAAAGAACTTGCATTTTCTGATGCAACTACATGTTGCTGGAAATAAATATCACTACATTTTTCTAAGCTATCCTTTTAATATATATTAACTACAAATCTTTTATACTGTTTCATTGCATCGCCAGCTTTTTAGTCTGCTTTAAACTAAACCAGACGTTTTGTGTCCTTCGCTATCACTTTGAAGATCGATTGAACTTTACTCTGTATCGTGACAGTCTGTTATCTCTCTCTGCAATTTTCGTATACTGCGTAAGACAAGGAACTTTTATTTTATCGGAAGTGATATTCTCGTTTTTTATATAAATGTTTCATCACTTAGTTCTATTGTTCACATCCTGTGTTCTACTTCAGTCGTTTTATCATTTTAATTGAATTTTTATTGTCATTTTGATGCTAAGAATTTATAAAGATACCTACGTAAATAATTTATTAACTGCGATTATTTCACTAATGGAGTAAGTTATTACATTAATCGGTGTCCATCAATGTTCGAAAAAGCGTTTTTGTTCAAGCAAGTGAAATAATTTCTATCGCGGTCATCGATCTTCTTGAAGATTGACACCAACAGCATCAAGCAAAACCTATGCTGAAATCATGGACATTATGAAAGATTTACCAATAAAGCTCTCAAACATTATACCGTACAATTTTTTAAACAACGTGAAACATAGTCAGTAAAGGTGGCCGCTCTTTATCGAACTAAAAATAGCTGTCTTATTGTAACAGATCAATCAAAACACAGTTTTCTCGTTAAGATTAGTTAGGATTTTTATTTTTTGATGTGAAGGATATTCTACATTTAACCTTTCCGCCGTTGACAATAGTACAATCAAAACGTTTAATTTCGAATACGACCTTATTACTCTCGAACTGGATGTCGGACTAACAGATACCTATTTCTGGAGATTTATTATTGCTAATGTTACATACCAATTATTGACTCAGGTTTTCTTACTTATAAATTATTATGAGATTACTGTAATAAATTTTTGTGAGAAACACTGGGGTTTACGTTAAAAGAAATCTGAAAAAGCATTTCTCAAAGCAGTATTAGTATCATTACTAATTCATTATCATACAGCTGCATACTTGCTAAATTTCTTTATCTCACATGTTCGCCTGGTTTACGGAGAGATAACAAACATAAAACAGTACATCATTTTTTAACTAAGCCTGGACATCCAGAACTAATTCACTGATTCGGCTCTGAAAAGTTAAAGATGACAAAGAAAGAGTTTTCTGAAAAGCTTTTTACTCATATTGCCCGACATTCTGAAAGCGTATCGTTATCTCCATTACATTTAGCTCGACAAAATTTAAAGAAAGTCCTCACCCAGAAATGGGACAGTATGGACCCGAAGGATTTTAGTATGCTAAATCCGAATCCGACCCCATAAATAACCCTGTATGTCAGGTTTTTTAGATATCCTAACGTAAAAGTGCAAAAAACACGCTTTTTTACTATATTCGTGGTTATGTACCATTGCGAATAATTTTTTTTTTCTAAAAACCGATAGCGTATTCATGAAGCAGCACTCTTACTCTTCAAAAATGTGTCCTCAAATTTTAAATATCATTTTTTTCAGTGAGATATCGATGATTGAAATGAGTTACTTTTCCGATTTCAATACTGAATTTGAATGTATTCAATTTTTCAAATGAACCGATATACAATATCTATGGTTTTTTAAGTTATATCATTCAAATTAAATGTGAAACTACTCCAGAATATCACATTTTCCTAACCTCAAAATGCAAATAAGGACTAAACTGGATCTTGAGAAAAATTTTTGAAGAGACAAATATCTACGTATGTGAGAATATGAAGAAAATGAAAAAATAACGAGTTTAGTAAAGTGCACAAACAGAAGGACTTATTTTCCTAAGCTGGGTTAAAGCTTCGTTGGTTACAGGGATAGATGGGTAAGAAAATTGGGTTTTAGGGGTCTGGGAATATACACTTACAGTTACAGGGTTCGGAGGTTATGGAATTTGGGGTTTAGGAGTCTGAAAATATACACTCGCTGGTTACAGGTTTCAGGGGCTAAGGAATTTCTTCACATTCTCATATACGTAGATATTTGTTTCTTCACAAATTTTTCTCAAGATCCAGTTTAGTCCTTATTAGCATTTTCAGGTTAGGAAAATTTGAGATTCTGGAGTAGTTTCACATTTAATTTGGATGATACAACTTAAAAAACCATAGATACTGTGTATCGGTTCGTTTGAAAAATTGGATATATTCAAATGTAATATTAAAATCGGAAAAGTAATTCATTTCAATCATCGATATCTCACTGAACAAAAGTGATATTTAAAATTTGGGGATACATTTTTGAAGAGTAAGAGTGATGCTTCATGAATGCGCTATCAGTTTTTAGAAAAAAAATTTATTTGCAATGGTACATATCCACGACTATAGCAAAATAGCGTGTTTGATGTACTTGTAGGTTAGGATATTTCGAAAACCTGAAGTATAAGGTTAATTCTAAGGTCGGATTTGGATTCAGCACACCAAAATCCTTCGGGTCCATAATGTCCCGTTTCTGGGTGAGAAATTTGTCAGCCTGTGTTGTTTTACAATGCTTTTAAGAGTTCAATGCTCGATAATTATCGAACATTAAACTTTCGATCATTTCCAAGTCGATACTCAGTACATCATATTCATGATTTTACTAACTCAATGGATGGTTGCACTATATTTTCTACGATTGATTTAGTAAAGGCGTACCAGCAAGTTCTTATCAATCCTGATGATATTTGTAAAACAGCACGAGTACTCCTTTTGGGAATTTTGAATATTCATTTATGACATTTAGTCCTTGAAACCCTGGTCAAGCGTTTCTATGTTTTATTGATGAACTCAAATGTTATTTCATTAATCAAATAAAAATGGCTGGTTCAAAAAATTGTACAACTGACCAGTCGAAAAATGGCTGAAAGCGTACAATAATTCAACCAAGAACAGCATACATAACTTATGTGTACTAATCAGTAAAAAGTTCAAGTTGGCAGAATAAGTAACACGAAAAGAGATAAGCGGAGGTAGTAGAGATGATGGAAATCAGCAGACAGACTAGAAGAAGGAATACCATGTATTTTAAAGGAATAGGCTGAGATAAAAGAGAAGGTGAAGTCGAAATCGAGGCAGCTCGTGATATTAGCATCTTTATCAAACCATCTCCTGGTGAGTCGGTATTTTATTTCCTGTCAAGCTCATCATTTATCACAATATTAAATTGTAAGTCAACTGCTTTCATTAAATTTACGAAATCGTTCTATTACATTCTTTTTTAATTAGTATTTTGTATTACTTGTTAATTGTTACGGAGAAGAGCAAATGTTAAGTAACGGAATAAATCTATACCTTAAGTTAAGAAAATGACATAATTTTAATTAACGCTTAATCATAAACCACTTATCTACAAAACCATACTCAAACCAGTGTGCGATACAACTCTCGAAATTAATTAAAGAATAAAAGTATAACAAGAAATCTATTATGATTATCATGATAAACTATAATCATACAATATCATACCTATAATATCATGGCGCTCAAATATACTTTTCTTTAAAATAATTTATGCGTAAGCGCTTGTTCTTGTTTCGCATACATACTTACATAAATTTAGCTTTAAATTTGCTAATATAAGATATAAATAACTGATATTTCGACACCTCCTAAATTTTATATTAAATTTTTCTATTGACGTAATATAAACAGTTAGTTTTCAAATTACAATTTTTCAATTACAAGTAATACAATAATTTTTATTTTATTCTGTTTTTTTCTTAAGTATTTTCCCTTAGTGAAAGAAAATTATCGATTATGTACAACATGCTTGTTGAGGATAGAGTGACCAGGAATAACAAGATTCAAACGAATATACTTTAATTTACGTAGGAATTTGGAATCAAACTTGACTGCTTGAGAGCTAAAGGCTAAGTCATAATTTTATTCTTGCTCCGCTATTTATACTTTGTTTTCCAACATTAAAATGTCGCGTTTTGGGTCATCGACGTTGAGGGTCCAAAGAACGACCGCGCGCTCACGCTCCCCCCCCCCTGTCATCTCCAAGTTGTAGATCACGGCACTGACAAATGAAGTCGAGGGTAAAAGGGCGCTGACGGCACGATCGTCTCCCGGAATCCGGGGTTGGCCACCTTACAATTTTTAGTACATTTATGTCGTAAATCATGACAATTTTTCTTTAAAGCACAATTGATGATTAAAATATTTCGAACTCCTCTTAAACAATTACATTATTTTTCTTAATATCGTAAGGGTTGAAAAAGAAACTACCTGGATTTATTTCCTAACAATTAGGATTCTAACACCTTCTCGCACGTGTACCGGGTCTGGTTTATAAAAAATACAAAAAGGAGAAAGTACATTATTTAAGTGTCCTGCTTTATAGTACATCAAGACCCACATCTGTCAAAAATACTACAATTAATGTTATCATGTGCTGCGTTTCTCCCAAAACATGCGCCGCATATATATGTCACGTGCCAGCTTAACTTTTAACTGTATTCTGGGTAAAATTTGTTGGCAACAATGCTTGAAATACTGCTAAGATCCGAATAAAGAATTTCATGACTACGCGGATACTCAATCACGTGTAATTTTCAACTCGATAATACATATACATTACTCAAATTTTAACAATTTCAATCGAAAGTTCTTAGACACATAGTGAAGGTTCTTTGGTACAGGTTCAACTGCGAGAGTAGCCCCAGAAGTACGCCAGATAACAGTAAAACCACAAAACATTTGCAAAGAAATATCTTTATTTCTCTAGTTCAAGGAGCTCGTCAAAATAGCCATCAACAGCAGACTCACCCTTTTTAATGTTGGGAAATCTTTCACTGCCGAGCTAGTTAGAAACTTTTTTAAATATTTAGGAGATTTAGAAATAGAAAATAATCTGAAAGGACTAAGTCCAGTGATTTTCATCGTCGCAAGGATGAACGTGTAAATCGATGCATTGTTTTGATGAAACAAAACTTTTCTTTTTACTTAGAGCTTTCTTTATTTATACGTTGAATTAAAAATAAAAAAAAATAAAATAATACTCACCAATGATCGGCTTTCCTTTCGGAAGATAATCAAATAAAATTATCCCACATGCATCATGTATTTTACAGTAATTGTTTAAATGCCTTCTGTGTCTGTTAGCTCGTGTACTTTTAATCTATAGTCACCCAAAGATTTACTGTTGTAAATGAAGAAGAGATTTACTCAAACTGAAATCTAGCTCTACATTGATATCAGTAGAACTAAGATCTTTGAAATGGAAGTATCGTATCACGTAACAATGATCAATTTTTTCCATTTTTACAAATTCACTAAAAGTGTTCGCTATTCACAATCGCCCAATAAAAAACTAAATTATGTAAGGTCGTGAAATGTTAAACTTGAGCTTTGTAAGATTGGTACTTTTTATCATCATCATTCTTTTCAAATAAGAATTACTGACCATATGTCTGGTCAAGAACTGTTTGGGACTACCTTCGTACATCATTAACAAGGATTTAAATATTCCAATATTGTACATGAAGCACAAAAATGGACTACATAACCATCTAAATCAACAAGCAAAAGATATTCTACAAGAATGTATGTATAAAATACTAATGATTAAAACAACTATAATGACGTATATATAATAAACCTTTTAAAAACATATTGAAGCTTCCAATGGGAATAAATGTATTGTCTCGTTTCATGTATTTTTTATTTCTTTTTAATTTTTTTTCCCTATTGAAAAAAATCCATTCAATATATAATTATATAAATTGTAAATAATAGTAGAAGATAAGAACAGAAATTTGTCGTCTGATCGGATGTAATCTCTCATTATAGGAGTTGAAATATGAGGGACAAATAAGAAATGTAGCGGAATAAGAATTTAGATATGAGAAATAATGTAGAAATAATAAGTCCCCGGACAGTCCAAAAGAGCGAAGCTTAAAATTGATGCTTGTTGAATTTATTTTAATTATTTAGTTATAACGTTTTTTTATTATTATTACATAAAACAATTACCGAAAACATTTTATAACAACTAAATTGATTTAATTAAAGATCAAAAGTGATTTATAATAGAATTTTAATGATTATAGAATTATGTTAAAATGTTAGTATATTTTTTCAAATTGCCTGCGATCCTTGTATATTAACTTGTATAATTTTTTCAATTGTTCCGTATAAACGTGAGAAAATGATTATTAATGATTATTAAAAAACGGGCACATCGATTCATATTTGAGGTAGAAATCGGCGCGTTTGCTGTGAGTGGTCAACACAGGGAAATATATGGACCATGCAACTTTATCAACGAAAACACTCCAGTAAATAATTAAGTTTGTTATGTAGGCACTTAAGTAAACATTATATTATATGAAAGAAATTTTAATCTTATTAAGATTTCAAATGACTTTAGCAAAGTAAATCTTCCTATAAATGTACTTAAATACTATTTTCTGATGGCATAAAGTAAATATTAAAATTAATATCCATTATTAAATTTATTATGATAGACAATTAATTTATAAAGAATAGATTACTTATAAAAAGATTAGTTATGAAATATTATAATGTGATATATATTTATATGAATAGATGTTTATTGACTGGATTAGCAATAACAATCATATTATAGTCAGCTTGTCGTAAATTTTGCAATAATCTATCTTTACATAAATATCAATTAATGTTATTATATATGCCGGAAATCTAACAAAATCAGCTCTACTTTTATGAAAAACTTGTTCACATGTCTTTAATGAGCTATTTCTGATTGAATTGCATACTTGAAATCCACAATTATAATCTGAAAATAAAAAATCTAAAATTAAACGTCTCGTTTCAGCATAATAATAATTAAGCAACAAATGATTATGATTTACTTATCTGAAAGTTTCAGTTGATAAAGCTACGTGATACTTGTATATTACCTTGTATATTACCTTCTATATTACGTGATCTTTGCTTACGGAATAGCTAACTTAAAACAAAATACAATGATCTCTACTCATGAACCATACAACTTGCGAGATCTAACTTCATTTCATAATTGTTCGAATGTGTACACGTATGAACAAGCTCCAGTTAGTATATATGAGCTGCGTTCAATGGTGCAGCTTACGTTCGTTCATATTATATCGGTGTTTTGGTAACGTCATAATCATCGTTCAATCTCTGTATAAGAGAATAAGGATTCCCATTTAAAAACATCTCACCTTATCAAGACCATCCCCGCAAAGTAATGTTTAACAGACCTTTCTGCAGTGAGACATGTAAGCGAATGAATGGAATCAGTTTCGATGGATGTGAGGTTTATACTGCAACGGTGTGCAAGAGCTGTGACCTATTTATCGATGATGACGGGGAAGGCTCTAGCTGATCCGTTGAAAATGGAAATTTAATTGGGGATAAGAGACGAAATATATGGCTTGACGCCGCATTAAAGGCCCGATAACCTTGGAGGAAACGATTCAGTAAGGCGGCGAAATAATAAACGTAATGGGTGACGAAAGATAACATTTATTAAATAAATCAAAAGAAATTAACATACAAAAAGAAAACTTGAAACTGATAAATTAAATATCACAAAAAAAGAAAATTAAAACAAACTAAATTTAAACGATGGAGGCGATGCACCGGTTACGCTAAACAGCCGTCGTCGTGCTTCAGCTGTATTGGCTGGAGTACACAAATGAGGCCTGGAAAACAAAATAATTTTAATCTATTTGCTTTCAATATTATCGAAATACTAGAAGAATACAATTGCCATATACCTGTTTCAATCAACAAACAACAGATAAATGACATAAGTCAATCGGTCGTGGAAATTCATTCTCTTCTCACCAATGCCAAAATAAATCCATCTACTAATAAATTTCTTACATTACCTAAAGTCGAACTTTTTATAACATAATAAAATATTTTCACGTGCTTAAAATTTTGAACAAAATTTTATAATTATCTCAAATTAAATCGATCTTTATTGTTCGAAAACACAAAATAATATTATTTTTACTACAAGCAATAATTTATTAGTAAGTGTATGTGACGTTATGTAATACATTAATATAATAGGTACAATTACGAGGCCCTTTTATTATTTTCTACTTGCCTTGTGACAACCCTGTTACTCCTCATTCGCCTAATTTTAAAAAAATTTACGATGTTCCTCGTTTCGCCAACTAATTCTCTTCATCTGATGAAAGTTTTAAACCGTTACAATAAAAATTAACCAAAATAAACTTTCTGCATGCATATTAATAATTCCATTGATATTCGGCAAGCATGTCGAAATAATATCTTGCATTAAATTGCATTATTGCATTAAAATATTTGTAATTCCATAAAAATTATCACGTAGATATCGATCTGGATGTTAAATATCCCACTCTATCAAATAACGGTGTCAGAGGTACATGCATTCTCATTAAAAAGAAAGAGTTAACCTTGAGACAACTTTAAAATTCAAGTTCAACGTTCATTTTAAAGTCTTCTTCAAATTTCCCCCTATAAATCAAATACGTTTTGTTTGACAAATTTGTTCATTTTTTCTACATTCAATTAATCACAAAAAAATATTAAATAATAAATTAAATAACTAGTAGAGTGGATTAGTAACATATTAGCCTAGCCAATTTACAATTTGATCTAGTAGTCATACAATGTACTTATTAATATTTTCTAGTATTCAATTTTATGTGAATTAAAATCATTTTACTTGCTGGTTAAAAGAGGACTATATTAAGTTGACGAAGTATGGATTTTTTCAATGCCTACTCACTTCTAAATGTATTTTACAAAGTATAAACATGAAGATACATTTAGAACGTCTTAAACAAGAATTCACGTAAATTCTTATATTTTTTAAAATTTAATTTCTTATAAAAGAACTTCCTCATTATTTTTTCATGTTTCAACTTAGATCATTGAGCTTCGGTACTCCCTCATTTCTTTTTTCATTTGGATCTATTTCTATATGTATTTCTGTTTTTCTATTTTTCTGAATTAACTAACAATTGACTATTTTTTATAAATAATTAATTGGATGACAGATACCAAATATAAGCCAAAAAGCGGAATAATCGATTATATTGAAAATTTACGCTTACAAAATATTGCTATAATATTAAATAAGTTAATAAAATATGCATGACATTGAAAAATCATATATCTGCAGAAGGAAATTGAAGAGATTAAATCTTGGAGGAAATGAACTGCATCATATACCAACATCATCATTATCTTCACTTGATATATTGAAGAAATTAGAAATGCAGGAAAATGGAGTTCCATTGATTAGAGCTGGAGATTTTCATGGTAATGTACATTTCAACCCATTATAAGAAACATGAATTCAATACAATTTCTAAAAACATCGATCAATATTTATTATCTTACAAGCTTTGACCCGGTCACTGTTAGCATATATGTTATCCAACATATATGGTATCGTGTATAGCATACATGATATCCAACATATGTGATATCGTGTATAGCATATATAATATCTAACCTTATTACTTGGATAGACTAAATTCATACCTTTAAAGTTTTTATTCCCTCTTATTTTTATTGTACTGAATATCCTTTTGATCACAATGTTTCAGAGACCCAAAATTCTGAAAAACATAGTTTTTGAAATATTAAAGATATAGAGACCCAAAAAATGCAATATTTTCATGAATCTAAAAATGGAAATAAGAACTTTTGAAAAATAAAATTATGGAACGGGTTTGGTACGATTTGAGTATTCATAATAAATACTTAAAAATCAGTATGAATCTACTCCCGGGGCTACTTCAAAATAACCCTCGAAAAACTAAAATATTTGTATCACCGATTTCTACAAAATTAACACATTTGTATTTTTTTATAAAGCATTTCATATGGCTAAGAAGCCATTATATTCTAATTATTATATCTAAATAAACATCTAGTAAACATCCACGGAGGAATTGCCATAATTATAAAATCCGAGGTAACTCGTTTTATCAAAAGTAGTTACCAAATACTAAACTTTTGAGCCAATAATGAAACAATAATTGACGGGTCTGGTCCGATCATGCATCTTTAGTATACTGCCCTCTAAACCACAGTATTAATCATTCTCACATTTAAAAAAAATCTTAGCTACTGATTTATTTCCGGATTTAAACGCTAAACGTACGTGGTAGGGCTCAAGGTCAAGTACTTCAACTCCAAGAAGCAACTAATGATATGAGACAATGAAAAGTAATAACTGTTCTCCAATATAGATAGGTAAACTAACTTATTGACTAGCAGATTTAAACTACTAGATTTAATTGACTTCGCTTTAGTAAAAAGTATCAACTTGTCATAATTTAAACAAGTTTTTCTTTAGATCTAACACCAGATCACTCAAAAGTTATAATAATTTCAAATATTAAAATAATGAAAAAAGAATCTTGTATGAAATTAACAAATCGGTTAAAATTCAAACAAATTATCGAAAAGAAACTTCAGAATGTCATTCCTCTAAACACTTCAAGGGACATTAAAAAATCTTCGACAATTTTAATGCACTAATTAGACAATAACTGCTCTCAACAAAATCCAAGAAATCTGAGAAAAATATGGTACAGACTACTAGATTTCCGCAAGATAAGGTCAAACTGAATACACCAATTAAGGAACTGAAAAACCTACTTAAAAAAGAAAGAAAATAAAGAAGTATAAAATACCTATCAAACCTCTCACCTACAGAAACTACGGATTATTTTGTATGGAAAGCTTCAGAGAATTTTAAAAAACCTAACTGTTTATTCCTCCTATTCGGCACACTCTCCCTCCCTTGAAGTTGGGCTGAAACCAACGTGCAAATGGTCACAACTTTTGCTAAGAGACATCACCAAACAGGAAAATATTGAATAACTAAATTATTTTTCCGTCCAAAAGAGCAATTTGATTGAAGCAACTAAACATATAAAAGTAAATATCTTCAAAAAGATTACAAATCAGAAGGTACCTGATGTAGGTAATGTTACATTCATAATGACCGAAGATTTTTCTACGAAACGTAAAACATATATATTACCATAATTTTACTCAATTAAATTATACTCATTCCTAAACCAGGTAAAATAAATTATACAAGAGGTAACAACGTTTTGATGATAAATTGAAAATTAATTTTTTAAAGCGAATAGTACATGATTCTATTTATAGAGGCAGGATTAGTAGATGCCTTCATCAATGCAGTGAAACTTGGTATGACATTAATAATAACGAGTCGCTCGACTATAATGATTTTATCCAGGATATAAGAAGCTGGTACGGCAGATTGGAAATTTTGTGTGAAGGCCCTATATGATTCTGGGGTTTCCAGCTTAACGTGTGATAATAGCACTATTATGGTCAAGCCATCGCAATCCATAGACGAGAACAGAAGATGCAGAAGGCCCCGATAAAGGTGTAAATTTCTGCAAAATTCATTCAAACATTCACGACCAATATTAGCGTACAGATTCTTCAGCTCAGGAAATGTCGTTGGTACCGTTGACAATCAAAGAAAGGTTGGAATAACAGCAACAGCGCCATGGTCCTGTAACCATGCGCACGAATATGTATAATGCAAGTGAATATGACAATAGTGATCGTAATCAAATGGTTAGAGGTGATCTGAAGGAGTGCATTGAATGAGACGAGTGTTGATGTGAAAGTAACTGTGGTTATCAGAAAGGTGAGCTATGAGGTAGAATAAGAGTGTTGCTGACATCGAGGAACTCAGACGTAATCATCTGTGAGTTCGGATAGCGCAATTCTCTTTCTTTTCTTTTCCAGTTAATGTAAAGGTCCATGGCCTGCCGTCGTTAGAGTAGCTCAGGATTGGCGCGATGAAAACCCCGATAAGTATATATCGTGATGTATGGTATCGATTTTGATTATGATATAATGTGTATAAATGTAAGAGTACGTGTAGTCTAATGTAATGCATGTATGTGCCATAGCGTGATAACGCCGGAAACTTTGTAATAACGACAGCCGTGGTGTGATTACACTGGCGACTTTGTGAATAAAAAGAATCGTCGAAAGAGAATTTGTTTAGCGTATATATTTATCTCACCTGCTATGCCCGTCCATCTTTGTTAGCGCCTGTGGAAGGAACGTCATGTTTTTGAATCGGATAAATTAGTAATCAAGTAGATACACCAGTGGGTCATCAAGATAAGGAGAAATCGTATTACATGGAAAAGAGCCGAATCGCTTCCAGATCGAACCAATAGCATAGGTCATCCACTAATCTCCGGCGAGTAACATTACATGACTAGTCATCGGCCGCATCAACCAAACTTCGACTGCAAAATGACGTACACGCCGATACTATCATCGCTGGTAGCGCATTAATAACGACATCAGCAGAACTGGAAATCGTATTGTCAGCGACCATGACAAAAATAGTAGGACTCTCTCTCTTTCTTTTGCAATATACTAGACGTATGTCGTTGAAATTGCCATTGAAAATGTGATAAGTGGGCATCTGTACAGCCTGATTGTCCATGAATTTCCAGTCTTCGCACCGTCACCAAGAGCATATATATATTAACGATGAATATTGTACGAGTTACAGATGCGATAGTCACGATGTCAAATTAGAAATATCGAGCGCTAATAAGTAAAGATGAAATTTAATATTTTTATATAGGTTACTTTTATGATAATACAGTATTCATTTCGATGTCATTTTCTGTCTACTTTCTATTTCTCTCGCACGCATTTGTTGAACTAGTTGGCTCGATAAATTCAGGTAATTGGATATTTTCCTGTGAAACCCACATAAATAATTAATTAGCGAAAAATTTCAACAAAAAACTCCATTTCCATAAAAAACACACAGTGATCTATTTACGTGGGATAAAGAAGATTTAAATGTATCAACAAATAAAAAAAGAAATAGTTACTGTCCATAGATTACTAGAACACCCAAATCGTGTGGCAAGGAAATTATTACACATAACACCAACAGTTCCAAAACTTAAAAGATATAAATTGCCTTTTCTGTAAATATAACTCAGTACTTTTATACGTTATGAATAATGTAAAACAATGACTATTGTACGGATTATTGGTAAATTATCTGTATATTATGAAAGACTCACAATATTATGTTTTTCTTTAACAGTTACTTACGTCAGACTATAATTCCAAACAATATTATAAATAAAGGTGGCGAAAACTAATGGAAAAAATTAAATTCAATTAAAATCCTTAAATACATTTGAAATAATTGCATAACTAGTATTCCAAATAATCTGAACTAAATGAATGGTATCAAGGTAATTAAGAGAGTTTATTCATATAAATACTTATACATAATATTTGATAGCAGACATAAAGAGGAAATACATATTAGTTTTATTGTATCTCATTTCATTGTATTGACAATATTCTTAAAATTAGTAAATACTAAATCATTATTATACTTAAAAAATATAAGCACTTATATAAGTATTGCGTGAAGTACTACACACAACAATATGCTAGTATAATCACAGTGCACAATAGATTGTTGAAAATTCTTACTGGTAAGCTAAATAATATATATTATCCTTTAACTATCGATATATATAGTTTTTATAGCTCAACTGATGAACTAAGAGAAATTCTCGACTAACTATAAACTTCCGAATAAAACTATAATATATGATTATAGTTTTATTCTATAATCATATATTATAGATTTATTCAAGGAGAAGATAGATAAATGAGTAGGTTGTTATATAAACTGGGTTATAAGAATTTGTGTAAATAAATTATTTTAATTCTTAATCTGTTATTGTTACGTAGTACAAATGCTTTGTTCTACGTACCTTTGTTCTACTTTCACATGAAATTTTTTTCGTTAGCCGACACAAAACATTAGAATCAGTAAATTTTACCCAAAACGATCCGACATAACACGCCATGGGCAGGGGCAGGAAGCAAAATCAAGATTCTTGATTTTAAAAAGTGATAGGTGTTGAAATCGAAACAGCTTTTGAAGAATATAAAAACTACAAATTATAATAAACTGCATCGTTTTATTTTAAGCATTTATTTTCTTTCTGTATCATTGTGAGCGACATTGTATGACAAAGAAAAAGCATACATAAAAAACTTGTATTAGCAGATAATACACAAAATGTATAAATTTAACTAATACTTAAGCTATGCATTACATATCATTATAGTAAATATACTGGCTTATCAGGTAGACATTAAAAATATTATAAAATTTAAAATAAGAATATCATAGTCGAATTATAATAATTTTGCAATTCTCATCATTCTTCAGTATTTGTCAATGTTATTGGAATAAAAGCTATTAAACATATAGTGGCAAAATATATACGTGCTTAATGTACAATCTATCCTTGCGCTACGTTTAAAATAGACATACATAAAATACAATTTG
This sequence comes from Chouioia cunea, assembly GCA_030064505.1. NCBI lineage: Eukaryota > Metazoa > Arthropoda > Insecta > Hymenoptera > Eulophidae > Chouioia > Chouioia cunea. The sequence goes on from JAOPFQ010000001.1 coordinate 21,078,264, forward strand.
AACAAGACATTAGTAACGAGAATGCCTCGTTAATTACATTTCAGTAAAATTCATCACCATATTATCTACTCCTACAGGCGCAAATATTATACTCTATTCATCAAAATATGGTACTACTATCTCATAGAGCCCGACCCATTATTAACTTGAAAAGGGGAAAACTTTTCCGTGAAAAAACTTTCTGAGGTATTCATCCCACCCTATGGACCTGAGGTTTAACTTATACGTCCTTCATTCAATATACATGGGTACATCTCTCGATTATCTACCAGTCGCCAACATAGCTGATGTGTATCCTCTAATATTTATAATTCTGTGGTATTTTTACAATAGACGTTTTTAATCGATAAGAGTCCTGCTCGATTTCTTTACCAGTGAAATTATTAGAATAATTATCAGTCAACGGTTGATGATTACTTAACATACTTGTACAGTTGGAGCTATAAAATTCAAGTATGTATTTTATTACATAGTTGACTATCAATATTTAAAGAAATTTTCATGAAATAATTTCATACATATAATATTTTAATATGTAAATATATAATCAAAATACACAATGATTTCTGGTCTTATTGCAGGTTTGAAAAATCTGGATTCTTTAGGACTTGCTCATAATCACCTACAAGAAATTCCTGCTCGCGTTTTTTCAGAACTGACTCTACTTAATTCTTTAGAACTAGATGGCAATCAAATTAGTGTAATAGATTCTAATGCTTTCATAGGCTTGGAAGGTAAGGCAATTTTTATAATTTGCAACGCTAAATTACCTTTATCGTTAAGGGAGGGAAAACTTACCTTGGTTGTCAAGGATAGTCGCCTCCTATCGCGTTGAAATTAAAATTTTCCAGCAAAAACTATCGCAAAACTAGTAAAAGGAAGGTAAGAGGCGCATTTACGGTCTAATATGCGCCAGGATTTTGATGACCTTGAAAGATTGAGAACAGGTGAGTAGGCAAGCGTTTATATGAATGTACGCGCGAATTAATGTCAAAAAAAAAATAAAAACAAATTTTATTTACGCTAGGCGATAACGAAAAAAAATTAAATCAATTATAAAACGCAGAGAAGAAAATAAAATATAAACGCGACAATGAAACGGCGACAACAGCAGAACGAAGGCAAATTCAAATAAAATAAATAACGGCCGTCGTAAGGCTCCGGCTAATTAGCCAGGAGTTCCGAACGAAGCCCAGCATATGCAAATAAACAATAATAATAAATAAAAAAAAATTTACGGAGAGAGAGAGAGTAAGCAATTGCACTCACCGATTTGCAGGATCTAGCACAACACAAAAAAAAACAACCCACAATACTGAAATCACTCACGAAAACTTGTCAAACCAGAAAAAGAAAACTCGACTGCTCTATTCAAAAGCTAAAGGCCAACTGATTGTCGGTTAGTGTCACTTACCTCTCTCTCTCTCTCTCTCTAACTCAATGCCGACAAGGCAAGCTGATTTTCCGAGGTCATTGACCTCGGAAACGTAAACATGCCCTAATCGTGGGCTGTTGTCATAGACGAGCTCCGGCCGACGGCCAGGAGCTCCGTCACAAATTACATCTTTAACCTTCATTTGATAGAAAATCTATACTTGGTATTAGAAGACTGATAATTAAACGGTCAAAAAGTAGTCTCAGTATAGGGTTAAAAATTGCTTAATATCAAAATTGTTGATAAAATTTTATCATGCAAAAGAGACTTGCGAACAGAATCATCGTCTGTTAACAGAATCATCTCTATTAGACGAACTTTTAGACCATAAGAATATTATTATTAATTCTGAATATAGGTAATGACCTTCCAAAAAAATGCTAGCTGCGGCGCTCAAATGGTAAATCTGACCGATAGAAGCGTTCCACTCCCGCTATTCTAGGTAATTCAATTCTATAAGTCAGTACCATAGGCTATATATTATGTAAACGGAACGATATCAGTAAAAACAATATTTTATTTAACAATATTTTATAAACATAATTTTCATTAAAACTGAATTGAAGTAGTTTTTCAAAATCGATCGTACAATAAGAAATTTCACTTTGACATTCGTTCAGGTTCGATTACTTTAACCATTGAACTTTAAATAGCCCTACTTAGCGAAAAGATTCCTTATTTATATGATTTTCGAAACACAGATAATATCAGTAAATCTAATTTAAAAATACTACTTAACAAACTAAAATATTAGAAGGAACAATCAAAGAAAATAAATATTTTTGAATTCATTAACATAATTATCACTGGCATTAATTTACTTAAGTGCAGCATATTTTCGTTAATATTATTGTGAAAAATATTAGTCCTATGTACCACTATTTTAAAAAACAGAGTTTAGCTAATAAATGTACTGACTTATACAACTGAAATACCTGTTACAGTTTCGTGGGAGTGGAATGCTCTTATCTGTCCTATGTATCAACTGAGCGTCGCAGGTAGCGCTTTTTTTAAAACCTCATTACCAAGCCCCTGTTAATAATCATAATTTAATATGGATTCTTATATAAAATTGTCCAAGGAATTGATTGCAACGAAAATATTTCAAATGAAAATTGCCCTTTTTAATATAAATGGCAAAAATTTATTTTAATTGTTTAAAATTTTTTTATTAACAAATATATTACTTTAACATATATACTCTCAAAATACAATCTTTTTCAGGTTTAAAAAAAAAGTTATGAAGTTCCGATAAATAGTTTTCTATTTATAACAGTTGAAAAAAAATAAAATTTTGTTTATAACTTTGTAATTAATTAATATTTTAGCGTCAAACTTGGCACAAAATATTATCTCCATATTCGGGAATTCGAGGTGACAAATATTTAAAAAATTGAAGACCTTTCTCTGATATGTCATAAAACTAATTTATTTTCTGCCTTAACTCTTTTTATTTCGACTACATTTTTTAGGAACACGAAGTGCTTTGTTTCGAGTAATTTTAAAAACAAAATAAAAAAAGCACTGTTTCAGTAAATATTATGAGACTAACGTTGAAATATTTTGTATTTTATTTGATTTCTTATACCAAATATTTGTGACAAAAAATTCATACTCTTAACTACTGCGATTATCAAAGTTCCTGGCGGTACTAATTAGCCTAGGTCTTAATAATAGTACGTAGACATTTAATAAAAATTAAGAAAAAATATGTATTTTTTTCTTGTGCTGTTTACTAATATAGTAACATGAAGTTTATAATTTTCTTGCTTTCTCCATACCCGTTAGGGAAGGATGAAACAAATAAATGCAGATTTTCAAGGAGCAAAAATAAAAAATATAAAGTTTAGAGATTATAGAAATGAATTATTCAATTCACTATATAACATCGACTTAATTTCGTGCTGTTTTTTTTTGTATTATTTTCTAATAATAAGTCAACAATGCTTAAAAATTTCACTTATAAAAATTATGTTTTTAGGATAATATTAACGATTTATTGATAAATATAAAATTTTCAAAATAAATTTGCTGTGACTAACAAATAAATAATTAATGAAAGTTAGCAATGTAAAATTGTTTATAATATTTATAGAATAATAATAAAACTGTATAACGATTGATCCACCGTACATTGAATAAATTCAATTTATAATATTATTAGAGAAACGAAATTAGGGTAAAACAGTTTTTTCATCCTAAGAAAGCTCAATTATCTCATATAATTACCCCGATTTTAGGGCGTGGAAATGAGAGGAATAGTAGGTATATCACTGATTGGGTTTCTATATTTCTCAGAATAAATTTCAATCTCTCAAAAATACTCTGATTATCCAGACCTATATATGCTCTTTTAATACTCTATGATATTCTTAAGATCAACTCCTAACCCCTCATTCTTTTCGAGCAAAAAGTAAGTTAAAGTATCTTCTTTCCGAAATAAATTCTAATTGATAAAATATTTTATAATTAAACAATATTTTTTAGTTTGACGTTATTCAGCATTAAACTTTTCGCGAATTTCATAAAAAATGCAGTAATTTTATTTGATTTGATATAACGCTAAGTTTGTAAAATTACACGCTGTTAGATTCTATCTTTACAATAATAAAATTCAGGTTCCGACTTAATGACACATGATTACGTCAAGAACAAAAAAATAAAAGTAACATCTTCTTGGAATTCAAAAAACTTAATATTAGTATGTTAATATTTATTAATTAAGATAAATAATGTTATTCATTTTGATGCAACTTCTTTTATATTGCGACATCTAAAGAATTTCTTAAATTAAATATAAATAGGATATTTACTAAATATGTACAATATATAGATTAAGAATACAAAAAAGGAGTTAAACAAAATTAAACATACATTACCGTAATTTTTATATTCATTTTCCCTACCTATCACGCATCTAAAAAAGTAGAGGAGGTTTCTATGTTTCTACTGAAAAGGACATATGCCGTCTGTCTCCTTCTCTCTTTCTCTCTCTCTCTCTCTCTCTCTCTCTCTCTCTCTCTCTCTCCCCGTCTAAGCATTCGCGCCCATTTGACTTATAGCTAACAATAAATGAAAATTATAAATTTTTATACTTACCTCTTTATACTTAGCATTTTATCTTTACTTTTTCATATATACCTTTCCTGCTATGGTTGACAAGAAAAAATAAAAAGACATATACGATATGAAATATTCTTAATCGGTGAATAGATAATTGTGTGTATGCTAGAGAAGAACAAAATAGAAAATTCATTTTTAAATTAATACGGAGAGCGGGTGATCCACACTTATATTTTTGCCATTCAGCCTTTAATTCTTAACAATGCTTTCAGTGAGCTACTATCACTATTGTTTATGACTTTTCCCTCTAGATTTCCCATGTAATACTCAAAACTGTCATGACGTAAAAAACTCGTAAAATCCTTGATTTAGTAATCATGATATCATTGCAGATTATTCGTTTCCTCTTAGGTTATTCATTTACTTTATGGTTTCTTATGTGTTAATCTTCTTTTTTCCATATATACTTTAAAATTAATAACTTACCGTTTTATACTTAATTATTCCTTTAGATGTAAATGATAAGGAACATATTAAAAAATATGGTACAAAAAACTTACTTTCATACACATTCTGAAATTAAAAAGCAAAAGAAAAAAAACTGAACTAATTTTTTATTTCCTGAACGAAGGGTTAGTTATATGTATAATTTGTTCTGAGTAAGGTAGATTGGACAAAAAAATTAAAGAGTATAAATTAATTCGTCACTGTCTACGCTTCTCAATAGTAGTATGACACTCATTCAAATGTAATAATTAAAATTTTGTAAAACTAAAAAAAACCCTGCCCTTATAAAAGGAGATAGGTTTTTATACTATCAATTCCAGCTAGAGTAATAAAAATACAACTGTAAAGTTATATCAATACTCACGCTTAACTGCCGGAGCTACCTCTCTCCCTCCTCTCTTTAAGCTTTCTCATTATCTAATTGTAGCCATATCAGTGCTGTTTTCCGACTTTTCTCACCTCAGCATCTTCTGTCCAATTTATAAATTAGGGGTAGCTCTATTGTTTGTTATGTTGTCGAACAGTAGTGGTAGTTTCCTCATATTAGCGCTATTATTTTCACGTGTGATAATTTAAAAATTGAAGAAATCGTCAAAAAGCTCTTGGTCATGGGTGATGAAACATGGCAAGAACATTTTTTGCAAGCAATAAATGCTTTAAATGCTTCAGAAATAATGAATGTTCTTGAATCTAAAATTGATTTGACTTAGCTGCTGAAGAAAATGGAAAGTGAGCATGAAAAGATAGACCAGACATAACTATCAACAGAAAAGGCTTATTTGACGCTAAATTACAAGTAAGTCTAAAATTTATATTCGTTTTTCCTTTTCCTTTTTTCAATTGTCTTTTTTTACTTTCGTTTTTATACTTTTGTATATTGCGAGTATATATATATATTTTCATATACATTGCCTATTTTATTATCTTTTAATAAAATATATATATGTTATATTTTAGTTGTGTCACCTCTGCTGAGTTTTTTGATAATTCTGTTCAACGAGGAATTCTAATGAACTTCGCCTCTTCATCTTCATTAACGACGGTTGAATAATCGTTGTCATCACAATAGCAATGTATGATAGAAGATACAGATACTCTTTTACCTCATCGTGAACGAAGAAGGCTGATCGACAGAGACGGTCTACCAAAAATCATTGTAAGACGTTTAAAAGACACCTTCTTACCATCACCACCACCATCATCACTAATCTGAGGAATAGTGTTATTCATATGAGTGATGAAGACGATGACGATATTATGGTCAATAGAGTATATATAATCGGCAAATCTAGTGAGGATGAAGATGTGATCCTGACACCTGCAGCAGTTACATTTTCACAGCTGTAGAGGCTGTATCGCGGTAAGGAAAATTCATTGAGAAATCATGATAATATTAGTTATAAATTTAGATGTATATTAAATTAATTGATATAATAAAAAAAATACATAGTCAGGCTATAAGTAACTATAATTTCTCGCTGGAAAGATGAACTAACAATGTAATAAAAATATCGTATTTGATGGAACCGTTTATAACAGCGTTGTCTTGATTGTCTCTGAATGCTAGACATTAACGTGATTTGGTATAGAGTTCACAGGATGATCTTCCTAACATCTGGTGAATCTGTTGGGCCGCCCGCTTCCATGAACACATGCTTGAGAAATGATGAACTGGCAACAAGATTTACGAATCACGATGTATGAATTTTAATTATACTTATATTTGTGTAAAATACATTACCCTTGCATAGAAATTTACTAGACAATTACATATGAATATACCGCGATAACGATGATCTGACCCGTGGTGATGTAGCGCCCACAAATTACTACACGTGTTCTTAATGAGAGAGAGACAGGGAGAGAATGAATTAGATTGTCCCAAGCAACATTATGTTAACTAGTTTATTTATTTGGCAGGTGAAGCCATGGACATATCAACTTACCAGGCTTGAAAAAAGGAGATAGAAGAGCAAGGCTGAGGCCTACTTTCGACCGAATGGGTAGCTTTGTCCAACGAAGGTACCGAACGATTCGATGATCAAACTAGCTATTCGGTAGGAAGTAACAGCATCCTCAACCGCAGCAAATGTTACGGAGAAACACACCAAATTTACTCACACCCACACTATCCTCGTACATACTATTGGCAAACAACAAGACCAAGATGGTTATCCCACCTACGAGAATGTCCACTACATTGTGGACAGAAAACAAATTAGTTTTAGGGCGAATCGGAGCAAGGTCTACGATTTATTTTTATATTTGGCACATCAAATGCCTATATAGAGGTAATCATTTGTGCCAAGTTTGACGCCAAAATATTAATTAATTAAAAAGTTATACACAATTTTTGAAAAATTGATTTTTTTAACTGCTATAAATGGAAAACTATTTATCGGATCTGGATAATTTTTTTTAAATACCCATAAATAATTGTATTTTGAGAATATATATGTCATAATAATATATTTTTTAATAAAAAAATTATAAACAATTAAAATACATTTTTGCCATTTTTATTAAAAAATGCAATATCTATTTGAAAAATTGTTGTTGCAACAATATTGTTCAAAAAATGCAATTCCTTGGACAATTTTGTTTAAGAATCCGTAATAAAACTATAATAAATTTTAATGGGGGCTAGGTAATGACCTTCCAAAGAAGCGCTACCTGCGGCACTCAGCTGGAAGATCGGACCGATAGAAGCGTCTCACTACCCCGAAACTTTTCCAGGTTGTTCAATTCCATAAGTCAGTACCATAGACTATATATTATGTAATCGGGATGACATCAGTATAAACAATATTTTGTTTATTTAAACATAAACAATTTAATCGCAATTAGATGAATTGTAATATTTCATATTATTTTAGAAAATATTCGTAGTTTACAAGAAATCTATTTTCCAAGTATAATTAGAAATTCACAGCCTAGTTATAACATGTTACATTACTCAATAGGTATTAGGAAAATGAATTTAAATTGTCAATTATTTAATAATATATATACATATAATATTCGATATGGTAACAACCATTAAAATTATTTTTCTACAATTTATAAAGGTGTTAATAAATTAATTATACAAATTTAATATAAAATTTAAATAAATAAAATTGCTATAGTTTATAACAAATTACACTCAAGTATATAAGTACATTTATTTTTGTGGTCTTTTAATGTTATAATCTGTAGAATATGAAGTTCTTGTCACCATCAATTCCTTGCTGCTTTTATTTAGAGGAATAAATGCGTGATAACTTAATGTACCATCGACATGTAATGCTGTTTTTAATAATTTTGATAAATTTTTCCTTCAATTTCTATGTGTTCTGCGATGGTACAGTAAGCAAAAGTTATATCAGGTATAGCTTTTTGTGCCCATTGACATAACTCTTCAGCTGAATGAATGCTTACGTCTGAATTTCGCAAACTGGCGTTCCGGGCTAATCTTTTCACTGTTCCGCCAAGTCCGTCAAATGCGCTTTTTCCATGACAACATGCAAAAAAGTGCCATTCAGCTTCAATTCCGTATGTCTTATAATGAGAAACAAGAGTTAAAAAATTTGATTTATTCTTATATTGACTTGCAGCTCCATCAGATATATAAAAAACTTTTTTAACCTTGTTCTCGTATCTATTTTTTATATAATCAATTAATTTTTGGCGAAACAATATCACAGCTTTTACGCCATGTTTCATACTTTCCGAAATTACGACGAAGGTGTCTTCTTCGGTTTTTTCCTTCCCTTTTATATACATTGCAAATATGTGAATAGTTACCTGTTTGCCGTTCCAATGATTTGCATAGACCTGGTCTTGATATACAGTCGTATAATTCTGAGCGATATCTACTATGACCATTATTTCAGATTCAAATTATGCCGACGAGTTTTTATATAATCATTTTGACTATTGGCAATAAAGTCATGCTCTAATAATTTATATTTAAACTGTACCTCCAGGTGGTTAAGATAGTCTTTAATATTGTATGTATGCTTTACAAGATCACACTTTTGGTTTACAGTTTCCCATTGTTTGCAATGAATGAAATTTATAGCATTTCTTTCGAAATAATTCTCGAACATATCTAAAATACTGGCCAATCGAGGACATTTCGAGCATTTATTAAAAAAACAATCTTCACCAGGTCTTTCACATGTCATTTTAATCAAAATATCTTTTGCTGTTTGAGGCAACTCTTCATCATATTTGATCTTCAAATTCTTCATTGTCATTTTACAGCCTTCCACTAATAGTTTTGGATTTTGATGGTGAATACAGATACAAACATTATGAACACCTTTACATTCATTCACTAAAATACACTGATCAGGTCGCAATGTACAAAAATATGTAAACCTCAGGCGAAACTCGAGTCCAATTTCAGCACAGTGTTTTTCAAACATGGTGTACACTTCTTTTAAATTAAACATAAGTAAACGTCTTTGAATTTTAACCTTCTTGTCACTATCTTTCCTCACTATTTTGGTATCGGTAGCACCTGGGCACGACCGGCTTATAGCATCTTGTAAATAAAATGAGACAGCAGCACTTTTTATTTCTTCATTTATTATAGATGTTTTGGTTCTGGAGAGTAGATAAGATAACATTCCTTCCTGTTCACGAAGTTTTTTAGCGGTTTGTGCAAAATAAAATGAACAATTAATTTCTCTTTCTATTTCACAGACACTTATAGGCAATGGTATCACAGTTAATATATGTATCTTTTCTGAATTAGTAGTTGCTTTTTCATACGCTGCTTTCACGTCTTTATAAAATACACTTTTTTGTATAAATCCATCTCGATTACTGTCTACACAGCGATATTTCCTCACAAGTAAACCTTTCAAATTATTTGACAATGAATCGATTTTGTTTTCTATTAAATCAGATATTTCAATATATATTGAATTCATTTCTCCGATTTAAAAAAAATCAAGCAATGGATTTAAGCGATCTAATACTATTTTTCTACGTTCATTTTCGAATGATAAAAAATTCTTCATCACATTTTACGTGGCAGATATCTTGATCATCATTAGCACTATAGTCGAAACTAGCTTCATTGTTCTGATTAATAGTATCTCCACAACTACAATTTTCTTCATTTGTACGTCCTAAACGTGTGTCACTGTAGTCAGAAACTTCCTTTGGATCTTTCATATAGCAGTATCTCAAACATGTTACATATAGTCGATCGTTTTCTTTCACTAAAGGAAACCACTTATCTTGAATTTCTGTGGGAACGTGACGCAAAGATTCTCGTCGACGTCCATGTTTACATACTTTGAATAGATTAGAGCACTCTGATAATGGCATGATATATCATTTTCTTTGAAACTGAATTAAAGTAATATTACAAAATCTATCATACAATAAGAAATTTCACTATGACGTTCGTTGAGGTCCGTTCACTTTGACCATTGAACTTTAAATATCCCGATTGAGCAGAAAGATTCTGTATTTATACAATTTTCGAAGCACAACTAATTTCAATATACCAAATTTTAAAATACTACTTAACAAACTAAAGTTTTAGAAAAAACATTCAAAGAAAATAAACATTTTTGAACTCCTTAAAATAATTATTGCTCGCACTAATTTGCTTAAGAGCAGCCTATTTTCGTTAATTATTATTGTCATAAAGGTTAGTCCTACATACCACTACTTAAATAAAGAAAGTTTAGCTAATAAATGTAGTGATTTATAGACCTGAACTACCTGGAAAAGTTTCGGGGTAGTGGGACGCTTCTATCGGTCCGATTTTCCAGCTGAACACCGAAGGTAGCGCTTTTTTGGAAGGTAATTACTTAGCCCTCATTAAAATTTATTATAGTTTTATTACGGATTCTTAAACAAAATTGTCCAAGGAATTGCATTTTTTGGACAATATTGTTGCAACAACAATTTTTCAAATAGATATTGCATTTTTTAATAAAAATGGCAAAAATGTATTTTAATTGTTTATAATTTTTTTATTAAAAAATATATTATTATGACATATATATATTCTCAAAATACAATTATTTACGGGTATTTAAAAAAAAATTATCCAGATCCGATAAATAATTTTCCATTTATAGCAGTTAAAAAAAAATTTTTTTTAAATTGTTTATAACTTTTTAATTAATTAATATTTTAGCGTCAAACTTGGCATAAATGATTACCTCCATATAGGCATTCGATGTGCCAAGTATTAAAAAAATTGAAGACCTTGCTCCGATTTGCCCTAAAACTAATTTGTTTTCTGTCTATACGAGGTCTGGCTGTTAAATAACAAGACTGCTTGTGAAAAAGAGTTTTATTTTAAAAATTCTTCAACAACTGAATGCTTCCCTTCAATGTACTCCCCTCCCCTCGCCATAGTCGTAGAGTGCTAAATCAGGCGAGTATGGCGCGTGTATGACTACTAGAGTACCTCTACCAACTAAATAACGCTTCACAGGCAACGCGTTATGGGCAGATGCATTGTCCTTATGCAAGATCCACAACTTGTTTCTTCACAACTCCGGCTGTTTCTTACGCTCTCGCAGTGTCGTCAAAACTTTCAAATAGTATGTTTGGTTTACAGTTTCACTTTCTGGAACCCTTTCAGTCATTACAATTTTGAAACAGAGACAAGTCAACCTGGACGTTCATCATCAATACTTTTTCGACCTTCAGAAAAATCTATCTGATTTATACTATTCAAAAACACGCGCACGAGATAGAGATTTCTCATCATAGGCCTTTTTTAACAACTTATAACACTCAGTCGGAGTTTTTTTTAATTTAACGAGAAATTTCACATTGATCCGTTGCTCTTGTTTTTCGTTACATGTTATTATCGCTATGAGAAAGCAATAAGTTCTGTTCTAACCTCTATTGAAAAAATATTACTACAGAAACAAAAATATGTTTTCATACTGGAATAGTAGACGCCTCCAGCTATCTAACGCTGGATTCGCCCCCCCCCCTCTTTCTCTCTAAGACGTCTTCTGAACATACAGTCTCGTTAATTAATAGCCAGACCTCGTATCCCACGTATCCCACATTCATGAGAAAGTAGGACGCGCAGGTCGCCGTGCAGAAGATCATCGTGATACATGTCATCTATGAAGATTACATTCAAAATTATGTAGTTGTATAAGTCATTTAAAACTTTATATAAAAATAGTTTATGAATGCTATAATCTGTAAATGCAATAAAATTCTTCAATATGCTAAATTTGAAATTGAAAAATGCTAAAAAAGTACTAGTAATAAAACGTATGATAATAAAAATAAAATAATAGATTACTAAGTATTTATAGTTCTATAAATTTATTTCTGAATTTGATGGTATTTCAGTTTTAAACTTAGGTGAAACTGTAATATTCAAAGTATATATATATATTTTTTTTATCTGCATATTTCAACATAAAAATTAAATGTTATTCCTTTTCTGTGTGATTTGTGATCTATCTTTAGTTAAAGTATGAGACCAACTGCATGTAATAATTTGGATATCTCATATCTTTTAGAAAACTTACAGTATTTGAAACTAGGAGACAATAATTTGCATTCGGTGCCAAGTGATGCCTTACGTCGATTACATCGCTTAAGACACCTTGATTTGAAAGCTAATAATATCACCACTTTAGCTGAGGATGCTTTTACGGGATATGGCGATTCTATGACGTTTTTGAATTTACAGAAAAATATGTAAGTATTATAAATTATACGCATGAAAATTCAGACGTATAATTAATTTTGATTACATATATATAGGTATGTATTGTTTTTTCAAACTCCGAAGAATAGCTTGCATTTTTTTTATTTTGGTTTCTTCATATATTTACATAAAAATACCGAATAATAAAATATTTAAACTAAGCACGATCCTATGTTTACTCTTCTTAGGTGTCGATTTTAAAGTTTTATTTTAAGACTCATAATTTTATGTCTAATGTTGTTAAAAAGAACATAATATATGTGTGAAGAAATATAGTAATTTTCGAAAAAATAACGTTTCCAAAGGAAATTTTTGAAGACGTTTTTATATTTTGGTTTTTCATTTTTTAAAATGATGACAGCGCCAGAAAATCGTACTGTATACAATGTATACAGTTGTGTACGTTGTCAAAGTTATGTATCAGTTTATGATTTACCAAGTCGCTATAAAAAGTAGTTAAAAAATACAAAACAGTATTATACTCTGAGGGAACAGTAAAATCTAACTAACATGATTATCTGTAGTATCTAATTTCAAATACATAATATCAGATATCGCTTTCTTAGACAATGTTCAATTTAAATAAAGTCTGCTTATCATTAAATTTGTTACTTATTTAGTACATAAGGAAGATCTATGGATTTTTCGCTCTCAACCTCCTCCTCTCTACCCATGTAACTACTCATATATTAGGATATCACGTGTGCGCACGCGAAGGAAAAAGATATCAGCGGTTTTGTCATTCTACAATGTGATCTATCTACTAATTAGTACTATCATGTTCGAAATTAGAAGATCATGTTAGGAAAAAACTACCAACAAAAATTTAAGTGACATAAAAATTAAAACAGCAATAAAAAGGTTCATTATATGAATCTATAATAATAAATTTATAATAATTTGGACCACAAATCAAATTGACATCAGACAATTTGAGAGGTTAAAAAAGCAAGTATATTAAAAAATATACTACAAGAGAAATTTATAACAGACACTATTACGTTAACGAAGACAAGACTGTAGATTCGAGGAAAAACTATACTAAATGACTATTTTAATCTAACATGAATTTTTAAAATAACTTAACAAATTTAAAAATAATATGAGTAACGGTTAAATTATAGAAATCTCTCTTCATTCCGATACTATAATCATTATTTAAGTGTGGATTACAGTTTCTGAGCATGCAACATATACGAGGTTAATCTCGACTTATCAATGAAAATACAACACATTTGGAAAAAATATCCTTATTTCTCTACGTCAGTCTTAAAAATTGTTGAGAAAAATGCAACAAGAGAAGTAACAGAAAAGTGGCGTTTTATAGGCCCGACTCGAACAGTACAGGCAAGAAAAAGTGGTAAAAATACACCTTAATAAACTGACTCAGTACTTCATTAAAAACAGTAACAGATATGAACTACTAACTAACCAAAACCAGGAATAAAAAACAGAAATGTACACAGCAATAGAAACAAAAAAGCAACAACCACCAACATTTTTGAGCGGCCTACACAATCATAATTGAAAGTATACAAAGTTATATTACAAAGTATTAAACTTTCAACGGAGACTAACGAATTGAAAGAACCAATGCTACAAATAATAAAATGCTCCATATAACAACTAAATCCAAATAAAAAACCAATAAATTATTGTAAAAAAAATTCAGTGTGTATTAAATATATCTATCAAGATTGAGCAAATGATTGTACCTGGGAGGAAAAAAACGATCAACTTAAATGTGCAAACTATTCGGCAAACCATCGAGCTAGTTATGAAGGTTGTCCAATGAAAATAACTACAACAGAGAATGTATCCAATATTGAAAGAAAAGGTAACTCACAAATCAAATATCAGTGCAATACCAAGTCAAGATAATAAATCTCATAATGGCGCATCTAAATATAATAAATCCTACACTGAAGCAGTAATCGGCAACCCTAGTAATCAAGAAGAAACACGAAAATTTGAAATAGATACACATATACTATATAATCACATTCAACCTAATCCCAACAGTAAGATAGAAACCATGCTCGAACAAATTATGGCGAAAGTGGGCACTATATTGAACCTAATTAAGACATCGTAAGCAAGTTAGAAAAATAAGATAACTGAACTCTAAATATATTAAGATATATCAAGAGGAAAATATATTAAGTATTTCCGTTAAAACTCGGTCAGCAAAATATGTACTTTACTTTATTGGTTTACACGAAACTTTCTTGAGCAAAATTAATTCATTTGAAGATCTATTGAATGAAATGAAGAAAGAGATAATTAAATCGGAAGTTAAAATAAAAAATTTGCAGATGAAAAACACATTGCGAAACTAGATATATGTATGACTACACTACTGATAATAGTGATAAATATGAAATAATCAGAAAATCTATCAATAAAGATAATGATGATACTATTAATCACAAAGATACACAGATTAATATAAGTGTATTTGAATCAAGTTATGATGATGTAAAGACTTCTTAAGGTTTGGCAGATAAAAATATTATTAATTTGTTGAACATAATTTATGCCGTGCGCAAAAAACAAACTGAAACCTTCACTGTTCTTTGTAAATGAATAATCCTGATTCTATGATTATTTTCTAAAAGAATAAAATCATTGTCGACAATACGAAGTATCCAAAAATAGTTGGTTTGATGGAAATATTCATAGTAAATCAATCCAGATAAACTTTGATAATTCATACTGATTTTACAAATTATAGAAAAATTGGAAACGTTTACCTTAAAAAAAACGCGAATGAACGTGTACAAACGTACAAAAGCAACAATGTTAATAACATTATTAGTCGAATGTTTGGTCTGACTAAACAATCAGCAGTAGAGAAATCCTTAAAAATTGACACGCTTATGTCTATTTACAAGATTGATAGAAGGAGTATTAATATGAATTATGTGTCTTGAGATAATCTGAATGAACTCGGTGATTATCTACAATTATTGGTGATGATCAATTAACCAATAATAATAATCATATGAACGAATTTCGAGGTTAGGTATATAAATGAAGAGTGCACAATTTTGTAATTATTGTCATAAAGAGCATTGACAGCTAACATTCACCTGATCCAGGATTGACACTAACTTCGAAGGATAATTTTAATCTACTAGATTTAGAAAATCTTGTTGCGCTAGATCAGTCTGCCGATCCTATTAATTGGGTAACTGTGAAACACATTATATAGACGGGTATAAGAATTTATTGAAATCACATTTGAGGAATGATCTCGTCCATTTGGATATAATTCTTAACCTGGAATTGGCTAAAATAAAAGAAAACATACAAAATATATAATACAATCCATCAGTGAACAACATTAATAATGGAACATTGCAGACAAACCGATTTTATTAATATGTAGACTTACTCTCCTCAGAATCATATTACAGTTATTTGCTCACTAATATTGGTAATTTTTCCAAATACGCACAGATCATACCGGTAAAAAGAGAAACAGATAATGATATAGCTGCGGCTATGAAATCTTTTGTAATAAAAGGTAGAGTACCTAAAAATCTTGACATAAATAAAAACTAAAAATCAATTTATACTCGACTTATAATAATTTCAAGGCTTCAATTTGTGGACGATTCAATCAAACGTTAAAAAATATCGTATGAACAATGTTTAATTCACGCAGTAATTATAAATTATTGAATATAATACTAAAGCTCATTGCAACTTACAACAATTGAAAGTATAGAACAATTGATCTAAAACCCATTTATGTAATTATCGCTAATCAAAATCGAATTATAACATTTCACTCTAGAATGTATAAGAGGGAGGAAAAGAAAACTAAAATACACAATCAGAAACAATATAAGATTTAGCAATGCGAAACAAATGTTTGAGAAAGGTTAGATATTGAATTAGTCGACGGAAATATTTAATATCGCACGTGTACTTCGAAAAATTTAGCAACTTCTTACTTGAAAAACTACAAAGATTAGTGTATTCTGGGTGGTTTCTATAATAAGAAACTGTAAAATATGAAGCATTTCTTATACATCTATCTGGTAAAAAAAGTTGTCAAAAGACGTGAAACATTAAGTCTTTGTAAAGCGATCAGGATTCCATAATTCACATAATAGTTGGATTAACAAAATTGTATTATAATAGTATTTTTTCTTTGTTATTTTATCAAATCTAACCGCATAAAAACAATGTATGTAGATTTAGAGCTCAATAAATATATATATAATTCAAGTTACATATAATAAAAGCTTTTATTATTTTGATTAATATAATACACAATAGTGAATTAAATACAGTTGTCACCTTTGTACGTCCAATATAATCGTCGCTTGTTAGTACTGTTTGACATATTATTCATTAATTGGATGTTTTGAATTATTAATCTCGATATTTTCGATGGTAAAAACAGTCGGGAGTCACCGTTCACTACAACTCTAATTTATTATCGTATCGTGTTTCGATATGTGTTAGTTTAAATCATCTTAAAGTTCTAATTTTCATGAATTATTTATATTTATAATTTTTTATAAATCACAAACTCTGAAAATAGTTAACATTCGAAACTTATAGTATGCTTCGCGAGTAATGTACAACATGGTTTATATATTATATATAATGTATCTATTTTAAAAAAATGTAAGTATTTAAATGAAGGGTTAAAAATCTGGATAGATAGAAAGATGCTCCTTATTACCTTTTTTCTCTCAAAGGAAGGGGTTTTGAGAGTAAATTTAGTATTTTAGAAAGAAGAATAAATTTAAGTTACCCTTTTGCTGGCAAGGAATCGACTTTCCTTTAGAACTATATAATTATTTTATACGGATAGGTTAACTGAATTTCCCTTTAATTATTTAGGAATATGCTCAAAGGTAGAACGCAGAAGTTCTCATTGGAGAAAATTAGGCGAAATAATCTGTCTTACTTCTTTGCTTGTGAGGCCTACAAATAGAACGTCAGAATTATTTCTATGAGAGTCAGAAGTGTGGCAGAATCAAAAATCCAAGTTCAAAATCGAATAATTTTTGTTTATTCATGACTACATAGAGAAACCCGTTTTGCGCTACGCTACCTGAACGTCTGATTTTAACAGGGAAAAGCGGATCTATTTGTACTAATATTTTGCAAAGAAAATCTAAAAAAGACTATTCTCCTTTCATTCTAATACATGTGAGTTAGATACAAAGTTGCTTTGAATTACGATAGCTCCTCGTGGGTAATTTCATTTTTTCTTAAATTAGATTTTAATGATAAAACTAAACTAAGACTTTAACATAATACAAAATTGATCATTGAAATAAACTTTAATTTTTATGATATGAAGGAATACATTAATTTTCTTAATAGCTAATTATAAATTGAACTTAACGAAAATTTAATTATATGGTTATGAAGGTAATTAAGTAGACTTTAAAAAACAAATTATAATCTAGAATTTTAATTATAAACAAAGTTTCAGAAAGCGAAAAATCAATAATTTTAGATAGGAATAAAATGCCTATCATTTGTTTATCTGTAGTTTCAAAATTATTTAAATAATTGCAATCATAGTCTGAGGCTTTCTTCTTTCGGTATTGATAATAAAATTATTATTAGAAAAATTACAAATTATTCACAACATTAATTGATCATGTACTTTAAGGCTTTTAATACTTTTTAATTTTTTAAAAACTACGTTTTATAATTATCCTAGCCTTAACAAATAAATATTTAAAATCAATATTATTTATGGCCTTTAATAATTAATTAAAAGTTTAAATTACATAATTTATATGGAAGTCAACGTATATCCATCAAGAAATTATTTTGAACGCTGACGAATGGTTGTTTACCTAATTTACATATTTATTCTCCTTTTTGCCCTTTAAATTAGTCGAAAATAATATTTTTGTGTTCCTGTTAATCTGTTGGTGACTTGTCTTGTCAAATGTGGTAATAAAACTACAACTAGAAGATTTGCTTATTTTAGCGTAAATACGTGTTAAACATAATGTATGTATTAATGTTTTGGTAGGTCTTTGTAAACTAAGAGTCAGATTACATAGCATTAACCGCACAATTAGATAGGATTGTTATAAGGTAATCATGGTCAAAGATGAAGTAAACACTTTCTACCGAAAATACAACAATAAACTGCAAAACCACCCCAATCAACTAATAAATAAGCTTTTGAAGAAATCGATAATGAAAATCAGATCTAAAACACACAAAATTATAGATATGTGGAGGGAATTCAACGTGTTATAGTAAAACTTTCAATGGGTCGTTCATATTAATGATAACATGATCTGATTTATTTTCACTGCCGAGTCAAAATCACATTTTTTCGAAGATAACTAACGTAGCTGTCGAATGTGGTTGTACTTTTCAGTATAGAACTTTTGATACCGGTTTCCTTTTTGATAGCATTCCTATTCTGTACTCTGATTTAATATATTTTACTTCTGAATCAAACAAAATCCAACATGCTCTTGCCGTTATTCTTATTTTTCATCAATCCTACAACTATTTTATAAACTTGTGAGATATTGAATGAATTCGATTCAGTATAATCGTCGGTATCAAACTCGTAAATATCTCATTGTATGACGTCGTACATATTAATATTGGTAATCTTTTATGTATACTAGGTTGCAGCGCTCTCCCACACAACTACTAATATAGTCGTAATCGAATGATACATGAGAATCTTACATAAGTCCAGAAAGGTAAAATTAATCTAGATAGATTTCCTCACAAGGATTTCCTTTCACATGAATTGTACTGATACAAAATCGCTGTTAAAAATATTATTGCTGTGAAAGCTTCGGCCTCGTGCCCTCCCTCCTACTTGTTTACAAGCTAACACGTTAATGCATTTTTTTCATTCTTCATCGCCTTGCCATGCGCTATATTGTTGAATAGTTTGAAAAGCATTTTGTCAAACTAATTATTAACTAAATTCTGGATTCCCCTATTTAGATCGATATATTCATTAACCCGCAAACTTGGTAGAATTTCAAAACACAATGAACTTTTATGGGTAGTCCTCGAAGGTCTTCACAAACTTGTCGCATTTCCTAGGTTTGTGGAGGTTTGGGAGGGCCAGTTGATCAATAGGGCCTCCGGAAAATCATAGTCCAACCTTTGGGCCCTTAGTTGGAATTTTATCTCTTGAAAGATATAAAAAGTTTCTTTTCATGAAGTGTAGTACCCAAGTGGAGCACGAGGAGCCCGTGGGAACTCAGTGTAGAGCCAGGAAGAAATCCGAGTTTCTTTTGTAAGTAGAACTTAAAATAAAATTTGATAACAACTAAAGAAATTCCCTTATTAGATCGCAAACCTATCCTCTCACTATTCCTAATTCTGGGTTACCGGGGTTACCCTTTAGAGTTCGTTCACGCTAGCCCTTAGTCGTAACCCCTTCGCTGCCAAAACGTAGTCAACGAAGACGGGATAGGCACGGTTGTTGCTTTATCGTCAGTGACAAAGGTGTCTATGTAGTATTGGAATTCCTTAATTGGAGGAACATTCTTTATTAAGCACCTGGCACACGTCCTTATTAGTCAGACGAAAGTTTTAGATAAGATGTGCGAAGATATGAAGGATTGTCGTAAAGGCAACCCTAATAACAGTGTCGTTAACTTGGCGTCACATTAGTAAGTTCTAACATTTTCAAAGACTTTAGATGATAAGACAACATCGGTTTTGAGATATATATCCAAGTAGCTACCACTTTCGGTGATACTGAATGTTCTCTAAATTTATTTTTATCATTCTAGAGAAAGATATCGTCTGAATAAACGAAGAATTTTTTAAAATTGTCGATGTATTTCAAAATTATAATCAGAGATTTTCTAGGAGTCTAGCCCGTGATAAGCAAATCAGGGAATCTTTGGAATATTAAGAATAACAAGTTCAGATTCTATTCCACTTCAACAATCAGAACTGACCACTTACCATTCCTAATTCCAGGTTATCTGAGCTGCCCTTTCAAGTAAGTTCACGATAACCTTTACAAATAACCACTTTGATACTAAAAACGTAGTCAGTGAAGGAGGGATAGACACTGTTGCTGCACTAACATCAGTAACAAAAGGTGGTTATAGAACATTAGAGTTCCTTAAAGGAAGGAAAATTCTTTATTAAGCAACTTTCACATGTCCCTGTTAGTAAGTCAGAAGTTGTAGACTAAAAATTGTACGTAGGATAAGAAATTATCGTGAAGATAATTTAAATATCCGTGTCGTTATTTATCCGATGTCACGCATTTTTTGTATTTTATTAATATATTCATTTCATAATATCATTTACATTAATCAATAACAATTCTGTGAAATTTCATGTAACGTATTCCCTTACTTTTAATTAAGACAATATATTTAATCAGAGCTTACATGAAAAATTCTATTTTTAATAGATCGGTTACAGTATGACCTTAGGTGAAGCTGAGCGAATGATTTTTGTGTGTGTGTATATATATATATGACTCATTCCAGACTAATACAGTCAGCTCCACAGGGCTACGGAACCGATATTCATGAAATTTCGTATAAATATTGCTTATATGGTATTGAACTTCTGTACATATTATTAGATCATTATTACTGTCGGATTAAATGTTATGAACAATATAAAAATTTTCTTGACAATTTAGAAAAAATGTATATCTTTATAACTGTATGAATTATTAAAACGAATTTTTATTTAGTACGGGTAAAAATATAAACTTTTAAATTAATAAATCAAAAGTCATTTTTAACAAGTTTTCGAAAAGTTGTTAACTTTTGTTTTAAACAAATGACGGTATCTCAAAAAGTGTTATTTTTATTTTCGAAATTCTTTTTCCATTAGATTCCTTGACTATTTATCTATAATAATCAGCAATAAAATTCTTAGAGTGGATATTAGTATGGTTCTCGGCGTAATTATAAACAGCGTCCTCTTGAACCTTGACGCCTCAACCTTTTATTTGAAATAAATAACTGTATCTAAAAAGTATTACTTTTATTTTCGAAATTCTTTTTTTATTGGATTTGTTGTCTATTTGTCTATAATAAGCAGCAATAAAATTCATAAAGCGGATATTAGTAATGATTCAGGGTATCATTATAAATAGCGTCCTTCTCAGCCGCATGATTTGGCTCTTCAACCGTTGTACCGCTTTAATTATTTTTTCTAATGTATACATCTTCATTTATATCTAATATAAAGTCAACTGATTAAGTTGCCCCGATTTTTAGTACACGATAATATGTAAATATCTTCATTGCAGTTTCTATCTACATTTGAATGGATTTGAGACCAACACAATATCTTTGCAACTACATTAAAAACATTTTTATATTATTGGAATTGCTTTATTTAACTGTATCTAATAAATTATTGTTGATTCTTCCTTATTTTTCCCTTCAGTTTTGTTGTATTATATTCTGCACTATAAACTCCCTGAATCATTACTAATGTCCACTCTATAAAATTTATTGCTAATCATTATTGAAAAATAGACAAGGAATCCAATAAAAAAAAGAATTCCAAAAATAAAATTAACACTTTTTGAGATAGTCATTTTTTTTAAACAAAAGGTTATGGCGACTCGGTGGGTCAGGAAAACGCTGTATATAATAACTCGCTGATTCATTACTGATGTGCGCTCTACATATTATATTGGTGATAATTATTGAAAAATATACAAGGAAATCCAATAAAAAAAGAATTTCGAAAATAAAAAAACACTTTTTGAGATATCGTCATTTATTTATAACAAAAGTTAGTACCTATTCAAAAAAGTGGTAAAAATGACTTTTGATTTATTATATCAATGTTTATATTTTTACCCATGTTTAAAATAAATCGTTATAATAACTCCTACGGTTACAGAGACATAAATTTTTGAAAAATTTATAATACAATTTTTATATTGTTTATAACTTTTGATCCGGCAGTAATAATAATCTAAATATTGGCAAAGAAATTCACTTCCTTACAGGCAATATTTATATTAAGTTTCATAAAAATCGTTTACGTACCCCTGTGGAACTGGTTGTATTAGTCTGGAATGAAGCATGACAGAAAACAAATTAGTTTTAAGGCATATCGGAGCAAAGTCTTCGACTATTTTTATATTTGACACATCGAATGCATATACGGAGGTAATCATTTGTGCCAAATTTCACGCTAAAATATTGATTAATTAAAAAAAAAAATTTTTTTTTCAACTATTATAACTCGAAAACTATTTATCGGAACAACATAATTTTGTTTCAAAATACCGGGAAAAGATTGTAATTTGCGAATATATATATTTTATAATAATATATTTGTTAATGAAAAAATTATAAACAATTAAAATAAATTTTTGCCATTTTTGTGAAAAAGAGCAACTTTTATTTGAAAACTTTTTATTGCAATCAATTCCTTGGACAATTTTGTATAAGAATCTATAATAAAACTATAATTACTTTTTATAGGGGCAAGGTAATTACGTAATAAGCGCTTCCGCGACGCTCAGCTGGTAGATCGGTCTGATAGAAGCGTCTCACTCCCCCCAAACTTTTCCAAGTACTTCAGTTCTATAAGTTAGTACATTTATTAGTTAAACTTTATTTAAATAGTGGTATGTAGGACTATCATTTTTGATAATACTATTAACAACAATATGCTGAGCTTAAGCAAATTAATGCGACCAATAATTATGTTTATGAGTTTAATAATATTTATTTTCTTTGATTGTTTCTCTTAATATTTTAGTTTGTTAAGTAATATTTTAAAATTAGATTTACTGAAATTAGTTATGCTTCGAAAATCGTATAAATACAGAATCTTTTTGCTCAGTCGAGCTATTTAAAGTTTAATGGTCAAAGTGAACGGACCTCAACAAATGTCACAGTAAAATTTCTTATTGTGCGATAGATTTTGTAAAATTACTTCTATTCAGTTTTAAAGAAAATTATATAATCATGCCATTACCAGATGTGACGTCCGTTGATACTAAGCACGTGGTAGAAATAAAATTTAGTCATCGACCTCTATAGTTTATATCTACTTTCCTGTGTCACATGTTTACTGTGACTGTTTATAATTTCTGAGCGTGAGAAAAGACTAAATAGAACCACTCGCTTATGAAAAGTCTCACGGAAAAACCATACCCTCCGTTAAGCAAGTTAGTTTTCTCCGAAAACTAATAAAACGGACCCCCTTGACGATACGCCATGGTCCCGCGCTAACGAAAATTCCCAGACGCCTAGAGTCGTAAAAATTATCTTTCCGGCTGCAACTAAAATCACGCAACGCATATTGATGCCACATCTGCTAGACATTTGTATAAATTAATAATATTAACAATAGTCACTACTGTTTATCAACATTGTAAACCATCGTTATATTTGTAATAGCCATAAACTAAATCTCCTAAAGTCCATAGACAAAACAAGAAACTACGACTAAACAAGCCAACATTTGTTATAGTCTCGCTACTATTTTTGTAATAAACTTAAGCCAATAGATTGTAAACAATGGATATCTCTCTCTCCTGTCAAATTCACCCGTTAGGATTATTCAATTAATTAGTTAAACTATTAAATACAATTAATATTTTCCCCAAACGATACTGTACGCGACATCTATTAAAAGAAGAATGTACCGTTTTTCCATCCGCCCACGCCAAGATTCTTCCAATTAGGCTAACGAGGGAAATCATCTTTTCCCTCATTGGCCTAATAGGAAAAGGGCCCGCCTCAACGGGACCCGGAAAACACTAAGAGTAGGGCAGCGCAACGAGGGCTATAAAATGGCCCGCGCGTAGTTGTACAGACAGTTCGAATCCAGCCTCAAAATTAAATCCAACTCTGACTTGTAAGAGAGAGAGAGAGAGATCATCTAAAAAGTAGTAAGTCAAACAATAAAATATCATACTTCGAACTCACTCTATTTCTTCTCTATCGCTTGTAGTAACATAATTAGCTTTTCCATCGAATGTAGATTAGGTGCTTGTCAAACCGAGTACTATCTACATTCAAAATAATTCCATCAAACCAAATCCTGGCTAAGATCTCTCTGGCGTGCGCCTGTTATTGTGCAGTACGAGAGAATCGTCTTACCATTCCCTTCATTCCACAACCTATCCTGAGTAGGATAAATTACGTAACTAGACCAATTGATTTCCCGGTTATTAGAGGTAACACTCTACGACCAAAAATACACTCTGTAATAAATCTAGTCTGTAATATCCATCGGACGTAAATTTTTGGGAGCCCCTCCGGGATGTAAGAGTGAATCAATTTGTCTAATTACAATTTTTTAGAACGCTGTATCTTTTCTCTTCACTATTCTTCTCTCTCAATATTCGAACTCATCGACATCTCAGTCTCAAGTCACCAATTTTAACAAAAATTTTTAAAGTCGATTATTCCAACTCTTGCACATAAAAAAAAAATAATTTTTTTTTATATTTATGTGTCTTTCAAAAATAATTCTCCAATTCATACATATACCAACAAGAGTATATGTCATTTTATTCCATACATATATCAAAAAGAATATATGTTTTCTAATTCATACATATACCAAAAAGAGTATACATCATTTTATTCAGTACATATATCAAAAGGAATATATGTTTTCTAATTCATACATATACCAAAAAGAGTATATGTCATTTTATTCAATACATATATAAAAAAGAATATATGTTTTCTAATTCATACATATACCAAAAAGAGTATACATCATTTTATTCAGTACATATATCAAAAGGAATATATGTTTTCTAATTCATACATATACCAAAAAGAGTATATGTCATTTTATTCAATACATATATAAAAAAGAATATATGTTTTCTAATTCATACTAACAAACAAAAACAAAAAAAAAACGTATCTCCAATATTTAAGTTAGAACGTTCAAAAAAAAAAGGGATTCTCAATCTGTAGGACAATTAGTTAATTTCGTTTTGCTTCGCTTTTTGTGTGTCAGTGGAAAGCAACAGAGTTCGTCCCCATCGGAGAAACCGATTCACTAAGGCTCAACGGATCCGACGAAAGGCTAAACTCTTAAGGCAAGCCAGAAAGGTACGGGAAGCGGCCAAAGAGATAATAACCACGGAACTTTATATCCCTGAATTTGTTGATTCTCAGAACACGAAAGACTTTCCACATTATACTCCAACGCAATCGCCAAAGTTCACAGATCTATCCTTAGACCAAAAGATAGAAATCGTGTCCGAACAGATCTGTGAACACGCGAAGTGGAAAGGGAGTTGTCATAAGTGCCTCTCCGTATTTTTTAATAACCATCGAATCAAAATCACGCGCGAAAAATAACCATAAAAATTGTAAATTCGCACACCAAACTAAGTACAAATAAAAGGGAAAGGAAAAAGGAACGACTACTTCTCCTTTTTTTTTTACTAAATAATAAACCATTTTTACCTTCCAACCCCTTTATACTCTCTAAAAAAAAAAAAATTTTAGCGAGTCTTAATAAAAAGCCCTCGCCAAGAAAAAGAAAGATTTTTCATGAGTTAGGACAAACTTATTACCAGAAAACAGACTGACCACGATCCGGAATTGAGAAAAGAATTAGAAGAATCACTCTCCCTCAACAAACGAATTGGCATACGCACTCGAACCAGTACTCCGCTCCAATCGGACAGTGAATTCGAAGATCATACCTTCGCCTCGTTAAGAGACGATACCAACGATCCTAACCTTTCATCAACCAGCGAAGTAACGATTCAAGAAGCTCAAGGACACCTGTCACGAAAAGAACGAAAACCTCGATTGACAGGAACGACAGATAAACCTATTATTACCATGGCGACACCAGGCCAAATGGTTACTCTAAAAGATGCTTTACGCATCGTACCAGAGTTCAATGGATCCAATATACCATTGACTCAGTTCTTAGATGCTTGTGACGAAGCACTCGTCATGATTCCTGCGGAATCGGAAGGAAATCTAGCCAAGCTATTGCGTGCAAAGATCTCAGGCGAAGCCCGAGAGGCCATTACGGGTAAAAATGCTGAGACTATTGAGAAATTGAAAAATTTCCTCAAACATTTATATTCGCAAACTAAAACCATTCACCAATTATTGAGCGACTTAGCCAATGAGTACCAACGAGATAACGAGAGTGTACTGGCTTACGCCAACAGGATACGCAACATCTCTAGAAGAGTCCTAGAATCTCATAAACTAAAAAACAATAACAGAGTAGAAGAAACTTTCAAAACTACTCTACAAGTAACCTTGAAAGAATGCTTTAAGAACGGACTTAAAGCTGAAATCGAGCAAAGATTAACGGACGGCGATGATATAAACGACGTCGTATTGAATGCGATAAAGATAGAAAAACAAATAGCAGCTCGTCGTGCCCTAAGAAAGGAGCTTAGCGATGTCAAAATGCTAACTCCTGGAACAAAAAAAAAATCAATATATGCCACTTTTGCAACAAACCCGGTCACGAACAAAAAGATTGCCGTATACAGACGAAAAACTTTTGCAAAGGCTGTTAAAGGCCAGGCCACGATACCTCTCAATGCAGAAGGTTATTAAAATGCCACATTTGCTCAAGAATCGGTCACACGGCCAAAACATGTAGATCGTTGCCTTCAAATCAAAACCTAGTTTCGTGCCAAGTGTGCAATAAGCTCGGTCATACTGCAAACAATTGTTTCAAGCTCAACCCTCGACAACGACGTAATGCTCAAGTCCACGTTTGCCAATTGTACAACTTACCTGGTCATTTAGCGGATACGTGCCATACCCAAAATTCAAAAGGCCTCAATCGTGATGAGATAATTTGTCATTATTGCAAGAAAAGCGGACATACTTTTGAACAATGTAGAAAACGTGAATATTACAATGCAAAAAAAGCTCAGGCTTTTCAGGGAACGAGCTCAGCCCAGGAGAGCCAAAAGAGTCCAGAGCGCTCATCAAACGAAGCAAGAATCAATGCTTTGTTGAGCGAATTAATACCAATGGAATAGGAACCTTTTTACCTCATATACTACTCAAATTCAGCGATCAACAATCTAATAACTTATTTTTGTTAGACAGTGGCTCCGAAGTCAACGTAATCAAGCTGTATCTCTTAGGAGAAGAAGGATTGCTGAAAGCTGCCTCCCATCACTACTTAACAGGAATTGACTCCGTCCCCATTCCGACTATAGGCTACGTAAGGATGAAATTCTTGAACGTATTGACAGACTTTCTTGTTGTTCACAATAATTTCCCAATACCATACGACGGTATCCTAGGATCACAATTTCTCTCCCAAAGTAAAGCAAAAATAGATTACGGAAATAAGCTCCTAACTATCCGTGAATATAAAATTAATCTCCACTTTGACCCCGATCCAACTCCAATAATCGCAAACGCGCTTTTAACTAATATAGAATCACACTTGCCTACAATAACTATAAATCATCCAAATTTGAAAAGCTCCACTGAGTTCCTGGTAGATTCTGGCGCAGAGGGCTGTTTAATTAAAAAATCAGCTCTATCCCCAGAATGTATTATAAACCAAAACAACAAGAGAATTATGAGAGGAATCAGCGGACAACCTATCACAACCCTCGGTAATGTCGAATTACGAATAATGGGATAACAGGCAAATCTCCACGTGGTTCCCGATGACTTCGAAATTACTTTCGAAGGAATTCTGGGATCCGATTATTTCTATCACAGCAATTGCTTGATCAATTACGAAATGTTATCTATGCACATTAATGAACAAACTATTCCTTTCGTCCTCACTAAAATTCCTGCACAAACAGAAAAAGCTCCACCGGAAATGTATGAAATTGACAACATTTCCGAAGCTTCGCTTATAGTAAATCTACCAAGTATAAATAACCTTTGTGGTCTTAAAAAAGAAGAAAAGGACGACGTAGAGCTTAACTTTATTGACACTGAAACCGATTTTGAAAATTACCAAAAAACCAATGAGCTTGACAACCCGTACTATTATATTATATCGTCCACTTTGTTTTCTTCTGATTTAGACATGCCCGTAGACTCGGAAATTTACCAGTATGAGACAATAGAAAAAAATATAAATCGTCCTGAAATTCATTTTCACACTACTAAACTTGACCAGTTGATCCATACGGACCATCTCGACGAAACAGAGAAAGAACATGTCATAAAACTCGTCAATAGACATCAAAAAGCTTTTCACCTCCCCGGAGAAGAGCTACCTGGAACAAACGTAGTCATGCACAGAATCATTACTACTGACGAAGAACCGATAAACTCCAGGCAATATAAATTCCCTCATGCTCTTAAGGGCGAGATTGATAGACAAGTCCAAGAAATGTTGAAAAATGGAATAATTAAAAAATCAGAATCTCCATACAATATTCCCATATGGATCGTCCCTAAAAAACCTGATTCCAAAGGCAATCCCAGATGGCGAGTAGTCCTCGATTTTCGTGAACTAAACGAAAAAACCATCAGTGACGCTTATCCCTTACCGAATATCACTGAAATCTTTGATCAGGTCGGAGGTGCTAAATATTATTCAGTATTAGATCTATCCTCAGGTTTCCATCAAGTAAAAATGGATCCTAGAGATTCGCACAAAACCGCCTTTAGTACTCCTTTTGGCCATTACGAGTTCGTAAGAATGCCATTCGGGTTAAAAAATGCTCCAGCCACCTTCCAACGTCTCATGGACGATGTGCTTAGAGGCTTGCAAGGCCAAATTCTTTTTGTCTATCTTGACGACATCGTAATCTATGCAAATTCACTACAAGAACACGAAGAAAAAATGGTAAAGCTCTTCGAAATCCTTATTAAAAACAAACTAAAGTTACAAATCGACAAATGCGAATTTTTAAAACGCGAAGTCTCTTACTTGGGCCACATACTAAGTGAAAAAGGATTAAGCCCTGACCCTAATAAAATAAAAGCCGTAAAAGGTTTTCCAAGACCGACCAACGTTAAAGGCATCCGGCAAATCTTAGGACTTGCAGGATATTACCGACGTTTTATAAAAGATTTCGCCAAAATTGCTAAACCATTAACTAAATTGCTAGAAAGGGTGCACCATTCGTTTGGACTGACAAAACTGAAGAAGCTTTTGTCAAGTTAAAAACTCAACTCTGTGAAGCTCCTGTTTTACAGTTCCTAAATTTAGACGAACCAAACATAGTTACCACCGATGCCTCCGGCTATGCCGTAGGAGGAATACTATCTCAAGGTAAATTAGGAAAGGATTTACCAATAGCCTACACGTCTAGAGTTCTGCGAGGTCCTGAATTAAATTACGAAGTGTACGAAAAGGAAGCTTTAGCTATTCTACGCGCTATAAAAGCCTTTCGCTCTTACGTATATGGACGAAAAATTACAATCGTCACAGATCATCAACCCCTAGTGTGGTTCAAAACGGCAAATCTCAATACTCGAGTTCAGAAATGGCGATTTCGTTTGTCAGAATATGACTACGAGATAGTTTACCGCCCTGGAAAAACGAATTGTAACGCAGACGCTCTCTCTAGAAATCCAGTCGATCCAGTATCTGTAAATGTGGTTACAAGAAGTTGCAGAGCAAACCTCCGCCAGTCAAAATCCTCGATCCCCCTAAACGGCCTAAAGGAAGACCGAAGAAAACGGTCCCGACTAATGAGGTACCAGAAGCCGCAACCATAAGGCAAACTTTCTCTCCAATCCGTACACGAAACAAGAAAAGAATTGATTACTACAGAAGTGATCAAGAAACTATCGAAGATTTCGAAGCCGAACCCAATGCAATTATTACAAAAAAATTCATTCCGCAGGCAAGCTCACTAAAAACTAAAGCTTCTGTTTGTAGTGAAGTCTCGGAAATAAGCAACGAAAATTCCTGTAAATCTAGTAGATCTCTGAAGAAACAAATTTCTGAAACTAAGGAATTTATCCAGTACCGCAAGGACAATATTGCATACTTCGTCTCCAGTACAGGCTTACCTCTTGATGAGGGAGCAAAACAACTAGTGAAATTTAACAAAATAAAGCTTGACAGCGAGTATGCAATAAGAGAAGTGAAGAAAAAAGAGACGGAAAATAAATACTACCAATTTTCGCTCTGTATTCTTGAGAAAGCTCCAGAGTCCTTGAAAGTGATCCGCGACAACATAAACGAAACTCTAGTAATAGTCCGAGAATTACTCCTGAAATTCAATCAACAAACAATTTGTTTCGCAAAAAGCACAACTATAGAAAATCTACCATGGTCAGAAGTCTTGAATCTCCTGGATTACGTATTCAAAGATACTCCAATCAAAGTCCTGATCTGTACAGGACAACTTAAGTACGTACCTCTCGAGCAACGTGATAAAATTTTTTACGAATTGCACACTAGTCCAATAGGTGGACATCGTGGTGTATCAAAAACCTACAACAGAATCAAACATGAATACTACTGGGACGATCTAAAGGTTGACATACAACGTCGCATCCAACAATGCGTCGATTGCCTGCTGAAGAAACTAAAAAGGCTGAAAACCAAACAACCAATAATAATCACAGATACTCCTAGTACGGCCTTCGATAAGGTAGCCATGGATATAGTAGGTCCTTTAAAGCTCACTCGTAATAATCACAAATACATCCTCACGATACAAGATCAACTCTCAAAATATTGTATAGCCGTTCCCTTATCTGACACATAATCAAGCTCGATTGCCGATGCATTCATTAAGCGATTTATTTGTATTTTCGGTGCACCCAAAGTAGTTTTGACCGACCAAGGTAAAAACTTCTTGAGTAGTCTCATGACCCGTATCTTGAAAAGATTTAGAATTAAAAAGATCAGAACTACTGCATTCCATCCTCAAGCTAATGGCTCGCTTGAACGAAGTCACCACGCGTTAGGTGAATTTTTGAAACAATATACGGACAATGATGATGAATGGGACACTTGGGTTGAGATCGCAATGTTGAACTATAATACTTGCGTCCATGAAAGTACCAAGCTCACGCCATATGAAATCGTCTTCGGACTCCTCGCTCGGCTACCATCAAGCGACCCTCTGAGGGAAGGCGATCTAGTTCCTACTTACAAAGGATATGTGAAAGATCTGGTCACCCGCATTACTGGCATCGAAAAGCTCGCTTACGAAAATCTCGTCAAATCAAAATTTCGCTCAAAAAAATATTATGACAGAACGATCAATCCTAAAAATTTTCAAGCAGGAGACTATGTTTTCTTGTTATCCGGTGCTAAACCTGGAAAATTCGAGAATCACTATACTGGTCCTCATAAAATACTCGAAGTTATAAATAAAAATAACGTGAAAATACAAATGAATAAATCCAATAAAATTGTCCACGCAAACAGATTGAGAATTTCACACATTAATAAAGAACTCCCATTAAAAAAGAAAAAACAAACAAAACTAACAGAGTCAGAATTCTAACTCCCTTACTAATCATACTCTTTAATCTGTTACAGAATCAACGACAAGAAAAATATATATATACAACCTTTATCATGTTTTACACCCAAGGTATCTGCTTACTCTTTTCCTTACTCCCTGTAGTCATGGGTATAATTGGGTATGATTGTGGTTCTCGCCACATGAACGTGACCACCGTCTCTCTGCTCAACGTGGGAGAATGCAACGTCCCGCATGAAACCGTCAACATTACCAAGGAGTATATTCAATTATTACAAGTAGTCGAATACTCAGAAACAACCGTCTACCAATGTAAGGTAGAAATCCACCGTACAGCTATCTATTGCGGAACATGGTCAAGAAACTACCACGTACAAAACGGGGAGATGGAGTTCATCCACGAGATCAGCGAATCTGCGTGTATGAGTGCCCATGTCACTGGAATCTTCAATTATGGAAATAAAGTCATCCAAGGATTACGGATTAATAACACCGCAGTCTACCCCGCTACCTTTGCTGGTTCCATAAAATCTGATGGAGAATGTAGTGGAACGTCCTACAGTGACCCCTACGGCTCCTGGGACTACGTATTCGTCCAAGGCACCATCAAAATTACCTTGAGTAGCCATCAAGCAAGATTCAATCTAGACTCCGACAAAATTCACCTCAATTCAGGCATTGTGTGCTCCCTATCGTCCACGGCTTGCATAGACTTCGTTGGAGGACATACCTTTTGGAGACCAATCCCCGTTGATAGTTGTAATTTCAATAAATATAATATCCTCTATGAAGGATTCGCCAACAAAATGAAGGATATGCATCAGGACCATGTGCAAACTATATATTCCCTTACTACAAACGATATCACTTTTGCGTTGTCAGCTAAAGGACGCGAATCCGTTTGTGGCTATGCGATAATTCGCACTGAACATCAAAAAATAGTAGTTTTCGAAACGACTAAAGGCGACAGCTTCGCTACAGCGAAACGGATACCCGTCTCTAACCTCGATATCTTTACCTATGTAAATTCAAAATTTGTGTACGTAGAAAAGCACACCCGTTCGCAGATGAAAGCCCTGTACCGCGATGTAGTTTTCCAAAGATGTAAACTCGAACAGGAAATACTGAAAAATTCTCTGACAATAGCCACGCAAGCTCCGGATGAGTTTGCGTATAACATTATGAAAGGTCCCGGTTATATGGCGGTGACGGCTGGTGAACTAGTCTATATTATTAAATGTATCCCAGTTGAGGTTGTAGTCCAACATGGAGAAAGTTGTCATACAGAACTCGAAGTATCCAAGCTGAATCGCACCTATTTCATGACACCCAGAACACATATACTAAAAGAAAAGGGGACCTTAATAGAATGTAACGCCTTAGTACCTTCTTATTACTTCTTAGGTAACGGTTGGTATAAAATTATGCCACGGCCTATCGAAGCATACGCACCAACTATCCTAAAACCACTAACCAGACCTACATGGAGCTACATAAATCCTTCGGATTTAGCTACTAGTGGGATCTATAAGGAAAAGAATCTAGCCCAATTAAGAGACAGAATAATGTTCCCTGTAGAACGTCCTTCCATTCTTAACAATGTAGCAAGGGAAATTACTGGACAAACTGTCACTGACACCGAAGGCACTCTCTCCAAGCTGTTAAACGAAGATGCTGTCAGAAGAATCGCAGAAACAGCATGGGATCGACTATGGTCCAAATTCATAACGTTTGGAACCTTCAGTGCTGGAATAATCACTATCATAATGATTATCCAAATCATCAAAACCGTAATCGATATCTTCATACGAGGTTACACCCTTCATTCACTTTTTAGGTGGTCTACAAAGCTATTAACAGCATTATGGGGCTCCTTAGCCCACCTGTTAATTAGCCTTGGATCAAGTCCTGCGACTATTCCGAAATCAGACGTCGAAATGGGATCATTAGAGGATGCCATACCTGTAGTACCCAAGCCAGCTACCAAATCAAAGCCCAGCGGTACCAAAGAAGAAACTCAAGAGTTCTTAGAATTGCATAGTTAATAATGACCTCTATGACCGATTACAACCTTGTTTTACTACTCAAAAGCTCACTTTTATACAAATCAATACTTTTCCATCTGTCACTATACCATTATGACCAAGACCAACGGTTACTTTCGTCCATTCTATCCTCAACTAACCGCTTTACGGTGGGGGTGTGACGTCCGTTGATACTAAGCACGAGGTAGAAATAAAATTTAGTCATCGACCTCTATAGTTTATATCTATTTTCCGGTGTCACATGTTTACTGTGACTGTTTATAACTTCTGAGCGTGAGAAAAGACTAAATAGAACCACTCGCTTATGAAAAGTCTCACGGAAAAACCATACCCTCCGTTAAGCAAGTTAGTTTTCTCCGAAAACTAATAAAACGGACCCCCTTGACGATACGCCATGGTCCCGCGCTAACGAAAATTCCCAGACGCCTAGAGTCGTAAAAATTATCTTTCCGGCTGCGACTAAAATCACGCAACGCATATTGATGCCACATCTGCTAGACATATGTATAAACTAATAATATTAACAATAGTCACTACTGTTTATCGACATTGTAAACCATCGTTATATTTGTAATAGCCATAAACTAAATCTCCTAAAGTCCATAGACAAAACAAGAAACTACGACTAAACAAGTCAACATTTGTTATAGTCTCGCTACTATTTTTGTAATAAACTTAAGCCAATAGATTGTAAACAATGGATATCTCTCTCTCCTGTCAAATTCACCCGTTAGGATTATTCAATTAATTAGTTAAACTATTAAATACAATTAATATTTTCCCCAAACGATACTGTACGCGACATCTATTAAAAGAAGAATGTACCGTTTTTCCATCCGCCTACGCCAAGATTCTTCCAATTAGGCTAACGAGGGAAATCATCTTTTCCCTCATTGGCCTAATAGGAAAAGGGTCCGCCTCAACGGGACCCGGAAAACACTAAGAGTAGGGCAGCGCAACGAGGGCTATAAAATGGCCCACGCGCAGTTGTACAGACAGTTCGAATCCAGCCTCAAAATTAAAACCAACTCTGACTTGTAAGAGAGAGAGATCATCTAAAAAGTAGTAAGTCAAACAATAAAATATCATACTTCGAACTCACTCTATTTCTTCTCTATCGCTTGTAGTAACATAATTAGCTTTTCCATCGATTGTAGATTAGGTGCTTGTCAAACCGAGTATTATCTACATTCAAAATAATTCCTTCAAACCAAATCCTGGCTAAGGTCTCTCTGGCGTGCGCCTGTAATTGTGCAGTACGAGAGAATCGCCTTACCATTCCCTTCATTCCACAACCTATCCTGAGTAGGATAAATTACGTAACTAGACCAATTGATTTCCCGGTTATTAGAGGTAACACTCTACGACCAAAAATACACTCTGTAATAAATCTAGTCTGTAATATCCATCGGACGTTACACAGAGTATTCTAATCCATTCAAAGTGCATAAACATGAACGCCATCCAGAATCTTTGCTTCATATTTCCATAGAAATTCAGGATAAGCGGTTTCCTTTAATGAAAGAAAACGATCGATTATGTACATGTTTGAGATACTGCTATATCAAAGATCCAAAGGAAGTTTCTAACTACAGTTACAAACGCTTGGGACATACAAATCAAGAAAATGGTTTTTATGAAGATTCTATTAATCATCACAATGAAGTCAGTGGATCGAAGAAAATTAACGCAGAAAAATAGTATTGGATCGCTTAAATCCAGTGCTTGGTTGATTTGAAATTGGAGAAATGATTTCAACAGATATTGAATTACCTGATTTAAAAGAAAAAAATCGATTTATTATCAACTAATTTAAAATATATATTTGTGTGAAAATATAGCTGCGTAGCCAATAATCGAGATGAATTTATAAAAAAAATGGACTTTATGTAGACCTGAAAGCAGCGTACGAAGAAGCAATTACTAATTCAGAAAAGAATCATATATTAACTGCGATTCCACTGTCTATAAGTGTCTGTGAAATAGGAAGAGAAATTAATTGTTCGTTTTATTTTGTACAAACAGCTAAAAAACTTCGTAAATGAGAAGGAATATTATCATATTTACCCTCGAGAACCAGAACATCTATAATAGGTGAAGAATTAAAAAGTGCTGCTGTTTCATTTTATTTGCAAGATGATATGAGCCGACCGTGTCCAGGTGCTAACGATACAAAAATAGTGCAATCATATATTCAATATAAAAGATGTATACAGCATGTTTGGGAAAGACTGTTTTGAAATTGCACTCACGTTATGTTTGGAGTTTACATATTTTTATGTATATTGGGATCTGATCAGTGTATTTTAGTTAATAAATCAGAAAGTGTTCACAATGTTCACATTTGTATTCACCATAAAAATTCAAAATTAATTTTAGTAGAAGGCTCTAAAATGACAACGAAGAATTTGAAAATCAAGCACGATGAAGAGTTACCTGAAACAGCAAAACATATTCTAATCAAAATTACACGTGAAAAACCTGGTGAAGATTGTAATTTTAATAAATGCCCAAAATGTCGTGTATTGGCAAGTGTTATAGATATGTTCGAGAATTATTTTTACAAAATACCATAGATTTCATTCATTGCTAACAATGGGAAATTATAAACCAAAAGTATGACCTTGTAAAGCATACGTACAATATTAAAGACTATCTTAACCATCTGAAGGTACAGTTTAAATATAAATTATTATATTTATTCATCCATTTGCAATTTACATGAAAGGGGAAAAAAAACTGAAGAAGACAGCTTCGTCGTATTTTCGGAAAGAAAGAAATATGATTTGCTATGATATGGTTTCGTCAGAAATTAATTAATTATATAAAAAGTAAATACAAGAAGAAGGTTAAAAATCGATTTATGTATGTGATGGAGCTGCAGGCCAATGTAAGAGTAAATGCAATTTTTAACTTTTGTTTCTTATTATAAGACATACGGAATTGAAGTTGAATGGCACTTTTTTTTGGCGGAATATTGAAAAGACTAGCTCGGAAGGATAGTTTTCAAAATTCAGAAGTAAGTTTTATTATGAATTATTATACAAAATTGTCCAAGGAATCGATTGCAACAAAAATATTTGAAATGAAAATTTCCCTTTTTAACAAAAATGGAAAAAATGTGATTTTCCCTTTTATTCTATGAATTTTATTGCTGATTACTATAGTTAAATAGTCAAGGAATTCAATAAACAAAAAATTTCGAAAATAAAAATAAGACTTTGTGAGATATCGTTATTTGTTTAAAACAAAAAATAAAGTTTTGAAAAATTTTTATATTGTTCATAACATTTCATCCGACAGTAATAATGATCTAATAATATATACAGAAGTCCACTATTATATAGACAATATTTATACCAAGTTTCATAAAAATCGTTTACCTACCCCTGTGGAGCTGATCGTATTAGTCTGGAATTAGCCATATATATATATATATGAGTGTAGAGTATGCGAAGCTTTTTTCCGTATTTAATACAATTTATGTATGCTTCCATCAATCCAAAATTTTATTTATTAAGATTCTATATGAAAATTTTCTTTGTAAGTGTATAATAACAAGTCATTTATAAATCTATCCTGCTTATAAATATTTGTAATATTTGTCTGTATCCAATAATATGCACTCAATTTTAATAGTCTTGTGAAAACGTTCAGATTTTAAATCGGATAAATAGGTCATTAGGTAAAGACTATTCAATAAATCAAATTTTAAGTTACTAAACATTGTCATGTTCTAATTTTCAAATAAATAAACAGAAAATAGATTTATAGAAACAACTTTTTATTAGAAATCTCAATTATATAGTTTTCCTCAGTAATATATAGTTTACTATCAAGTATATCCAAATTTTTATTCATATTTTAATTTTATTTAGATTATGATAAAATATTAATATTATTTCATCTGTCTTTGAAGATTGTAATAATTAAATATTTTACTATATTCTTTCAATTCATGAAAAGTATATTTATTTAGTTTTTCAACATAATTATTATAAATACAAATATACTTTCTTAAAACAAGTTTAATCGAATTCAACTCAAACATCTTGGTTTTTAACACTTTTAATTTGCCAAATATGGACTCAAATATGAATATTCAATGTAATAAAGTTACATATCAAGTTAAACTTGATTTACTAGTGTTAATATTGTATAATTAATAGCATAAGTAGCTTTGCACGTATTAAAAGTTAACAAAAAGGAGTCGTAAATATGAAAAAGGCACTGTTCACACCATATGCGCCCCTTATTTAGAATAGGGTATAATTATAGCTCTAGTAATTAGGAGTCCGTCAAAAACAGCCCCATCACATGCCCATCTCGGAAAGGACAAGTGAAAAGAGATGACAAAAGGATGAAAGTTGCAGACCCCAACGCGTTAGTACTCAAACGAATACCCACGTAAACGCAATTCTGAGAGTTTGTGCAGCCCATATTTTTGCGGTTATTGTTACACGCGAAGAGCATGCCTGACATGTGGTGAGCACATGACGGGTTTTCACCGCACGTGCCGCACAAACCCTCAGAATTGTGTTTACGTGGATATTCGTTCGAGTACTAACGCGTTGGGGTCTGCAACTTTCATCCTTTTATCATCTCCTTTCACTTGTCCTTTACGAGAGTAAAGGCTGCATTTACGCGTTCCATCTACTTATATTGCGACGTGCGCGCGTTCGTGTATATTTGTGCGATTGCGTGTGCGCGTGTGCAGACATGCACTTATTCAGTTGCTGAAGACGACCAGCGGCGCCTTCCCACAGAGCTAAGGACAGGGGTGCCTGCTGCATTAGCAGAGGAAGCGTAGCTTCCTCTGGGGTGTCTTCTGCCTTTTCTTGGATCACCGCAGCTAGAAACGTTAGTGACGGCTCTCCCCGTTTGAGCTACGTTCCCGCTACCCTTTTCTTGGATTATCGCAGCTAGGAATGTTAGCGAGGGCTGTCCCCGTTTGAGCTACGTTTGCGCTATTAAGACAGGGATACTTATCTTCCTCTCTGCGTCAAGCTCGTAAGCGAGCAACTCTATTTTATATTGTATGGCCATTCATTCATTCCTACTGAAAACCTATATTTGTACCGGTTAAGAGAAACTTATCGACCTCACCACGTTGCACTGTAATCGATTTATCTTGCTTAGTGCACTGAGATTAATGTATTTGTTCTTTTATATAACTTACTATGTAACGTATTGCATTCAGAAGGCTTTTTCCCCACTCATGTCTGGGGTTTTTTATATGCTATTTATAGTATATGCTATTAAATACTTATCACGTCTAAACAATTTCTGTTCTTATTTGTATTATATCACACTCTACTCAATCCTATTGAATTATAAATCCATCGGTAAATTATTCTTGAATTACCTCTAAACGAACTCAGCACTTTAAGGTGAGACTTATTTCAATCAATTTACTTATTTCACTTCTTTACCTATTTTATCATAATCTTAGCATCTCAGACCCAGTAGAGGAGATTTCATTTCCTAATATATATATTAGAACGATGTGCATAATAAAACTCAGTATATTATTCATGTCTTATGAATCACGTATTCAACTGTACTATAAATATGATTTAATAGCATAATCTTGTAACAATATGCATTTTATTCCAGGATCAAAACCCTCCCATCATTAATATTTGAAACATTGAATTCTTTAGAGATATTAAATTTGCAAAACAATCAGATAACTTATATTCCTGAGGACGTTATGGAAAATATTGTTGATACTTTGAAACATTTGGATATTACAGGTGAGAGATAGCATAGAGAATATTTGTATATAGACTATATAAATGTATTTCCAATTCCCGTTGTTATTGGAATTTTGTGTCAATTTATTTATAAGTTTTCAAAGTAAACATAATACAAATTACAACGCGCACACTTGACAAACTATTGAAGCTAAATTTCTCTAACATGAAACTGTCATACTACTACAAATTCATTCCTTATCTTTTTGACAATTTTTTACGGTAAATAATAAATTTTAATCAATATAAAGTATATTAAAGTGACTAATGTCATCCGTGCTCTTTTTATATAGATCTAACTATACTTGAAGGTTTAAAATCAATTTCCAGAAAATAATTATATGAGATTGAACATAGTCAGATTTATAGAATTAGAATAATGTAACTAATATTTAAAAATAGTTTGATAAGTCAGTAACTTCAATACTGCTTCTGTCAACTGCCATCTATTACTAAGCTACTGTTAAATTTTGACCAGCTGTGTCATTTAGATTGTGATGACAAACATTGAAAGAGTGCTGTGAATTTTAATGAAAATGGAAAAAATTGAATATCGTATGCTGATTAAACATTATTTTTAGCGTTAATAAACTATTATTAAACGAAGGAAAGGCTTGATAAATACTGTGGTGACTCTGCACCATTAATTTTAATGTTTAAGAAATGATTTAGTGTGTTCCGTTATATTTGTCCCAACAGCATAAGTGAAGCCGAATGTTCAGATCGGTCGAAAAAGTTCATCGCGGCAGAAATCGTCGAACTAAAAGAAGATTGTGATAAACGCTTATTTGCCGAAAAACTGTCTTTGTAAAGTATTTTTGGTATAGTAAAAATCTATAATTTAAAAAGAAAACATAATGTAAACTCTAGTAAAAGGAATACGTAGGTTAATACTTCACGTGAATTTGACTTAAACAATTTGCGGAAGTAAAAAGTCTAAAATGGTATATCGTGTTTCACTGCTCGCGATCTCCATTTATACCACGCGCATTTTCGCTCTCGTAAAAAGATTAATTGTCAGCATTTCCCTATTTATTCGTTATTTAGGATTTCACCTACCATAATTTATTATCGTGTCCGTAACCACTAATGAGAAAGCTGTTAAAGAGCTATCCTTTAGAACTCTCACAGACGTCGCCATTTTTTGATAGTACGAAAAGCTTTCCGTGTTAAAGAATTTTCTAACTGCCTTAATTAACATAGCTTTGGATCACTCCGACTATTAATTTTGACCAGACGTAATAATTGGTTTAATATTATTTAATTAATTAATGAGTAGTTATTTAGCCCGAATCATATCCAATCCTATTGTATCGTCCTCGTTATTTGCTTACTTCTTCGGTGGTAAACTCGGTAATTCTTTATGAAACTCCAATTTGGTCTTAATCTTCAGCCTGATTTGCTTATATTTTATGAATATATGTTCACTCCATATAAGTAGCCTATGTAGGTGTATACCTAGAAGTAATTTGCATGGTTATTGTTTGGAGTATTTTTGTTATTTACCATGACCGATGGGCAGATGTATTATCATAGTGCAAAGGTTATATGTGTTGATTTACTTTTGTTTGCAGTTATGTTTCATAATAAATGCTATTTTGAGTTAGCGTTCTCGCAAATAAAAGAAAATAACCAGGGATTAAAGGACTTCTGGACACGGCCAATGAAGAGGCCCTCGGAGCTGGCACCGGGCGATGGGCCGCAACAGAGGGCGCGGCGAGCAAACCAGCAGGGGAGGGTATAAACCCACTGGTGCTCGTTGCCTCGTTCTCGCGTCTCCGGATGGCGTGTATCCTTCATCCACCAGCTCGTCTGGCAGGGACCAACGCCCCATCCTCGAGGATTTGGAATCGGGCTCCATCCACAAACGTGTAGTAGGCCCGCTTCTCCTCCGTTTTGGCCACTATCGTAGGTGGTGGGTGGTCTCCCTAACCTCCCCCTTGCTGACGCTGGGTGGAACTGGAAGGTGGCAGGACTCCATGTCCTTGTAGAAATCAGGGAGCCTGCCGACCTCCTTGGCGCCTCGCCTTTTTTTGGACTCGGCGATATCTTGAACCCTCCTGTGCGCATCCCGCGAGTAACTCTCCGGGGGATACGCCTCCCTCTTCCTTGGAGGGGTACACGGTGATGGGGTCTGCAATCCCCCCGCAAGTAAATCTGGCCGCCCAGAGGAGAGCAAGACGGCATAGACGTCGGTATATCTGGCGCCTTCGGCCGTCTATACCATCTGTGTCCCCCTTGCCAAACCATA
Organism: Chouioia cunea; assembly: GCA_030064505.1. Lineage (NCBI taxonomy): Eukaryota > Metazoa > Arthropoda > Insecta > Hymenoptera > Eulophidae > Chouioia > Chouioia cunea. The sequence goes on from JAOPFQ010000001.1 coordinate 21,120,386, forward strand.
CGTCCGGAGCACGCGGATGACATTGGCTCAAATCACTGCCGGATTTTGGTCAGTCCATCCCACCCGAGCCGAGGGCTCGACCCAGGTGGCCTCAAAAGCCTGCCCAGGTGATAAGACAGGATGCTCGGTCTTTTCTGGCGCTATGGAAGGGCGATTTGTAGCGGCCATCACCTCCATCAACTCTCGCTGGGACTATTGACTGTCCACCTCCAACGGAACAACCTCTGCGATGTTAAGCGAGCGGCTTCTCTCCTCGATCTCCTGCATAGCGAGATCGGGAGAGAGGTTGGCTTCAGCGGACTGATGCCGACTTTCCGCCACTCCAAGGTGCTCCGCGGGGGTCACAGGCTCCAGCGAAGGCCTGACGGGCGGCTCCTCCATCAACAGCCTACCCGTCATCTCGATTTCCTCTTCAAAGCTGGCCATCACCAATCTATTTGGAGGAAACCAACAACAAAAAACAAAGAAAATATAAATAAATAAAATTAAAAAAAACTATTGTGGACGGCACAACAAATAAACCCTCCATGCATCACTTTAGAGGCCCCCCCTTTTTTATGGGTTCGTGGCGGCAGGTAGCGCTTCAATTCGGAAACGTGTGCCATGACCACCTGCCTGCCATCTTCAACCTCGAGGACGTAAACTTCCGGAGAGAGAGTTTGCAAGATCCTGTAAGGCCCCGCGTATTTGGAATCCAATTTGGCATTTCGACTCGATAATGAGTGCACTCTTCGCAGGACTAAGTCCTTAACAGCGAAACGCACATCTCGAAGGCCTCGGTCGTAATACCGTTTCTGACGGTCTTGCGCTGCCTCAAGATGGTGAATTACTAAATTCTAAAGCGCGCCTAACCTGCGCAGACGGTCTTTCCATACTTCTGGGTTTATTCTTACAACCGGGCCTCGTTTCTCGGTTTCGCGGCGTTAGGTTGTTGTGGATTTCTCCCAATGTTCAAGAACTCCGGCGAGACCTTTGTGCTAGATTGGTTCGCCGTGTTGACCGGACGGCGAAATTCATGTAGATGTCTATCCCTTTCGCGATGATCGCCGTCCGCAAAGATGGAGATCATTGTTTTGAGCGTCTTGATGGAGCGTTCCACAAAATTGGCTTGTTAGTGGTATGGAGGTGTGAGCACATGCTGCATTCGATACTCTTTAAGGGTATCCTCAAACACATTACCTGTGTAACTCTTCCCGTTATCTGTTACCAGGTAGCTAGGAATTTCCCATCTGAACAGCACGAGCTCCTCCAAAGCTCTGACGAGTGTCCTTCCATCGGCCGTCGCCAGTGGCTTAAACTCTACCCATTTGGTACAACAGTCTTGAAAGACCACTAAGTATTTAAACCGATTTTTACTACGTGGCAGTTCTACAACATTTGTATTACAACATATTAAGCTCGTGAAAGACGGTCACCTCTTCGGTATTACCCCCTGTACTAATCGGCTAATTTTGTCTTTTTCGTTATTTTTCAATAACGACAACCCAGCATCTCTGCCGTCAACGTTGGTCGTTTATGGCGAGTCTCGCAGGAGCAATACATACTATCGTGTCTTCTCTCTACAACTACATGCCAATTGGCACGGTCGCCTACACGCCAAGCGCGGATGCCACAATCTATGACCAAATTATAACTGGTATAGGTTCGCCTTTACATCGTATCCGTGTAGGCGCGCCTTAACGCTACGGCCAGCTGGCAGAAATTATAATTGGGCTAGTTAGCTACAACGCCGCCAGTGGACGTAACTGAGCCGAGATATAGAAAGAGATAGACGCTAAGAGGGAAAGAGACAGAGCGCAAACTAAAGTTCGCGCTCTGTTTAGCTATGCTAATTGTCGCTGAACACAACTTACGCGCGCAAACAATAACCGCGGTGCAATGATGCCAACAACAAAAATAAACGCAACCGAGAATAACGCCGCCGTCACTCACCGACCTAACGTATGCAGTTCCCCACAAAGGATGCCATGCAACGCGAAGACTCTTGCACCTACTAGAGGAAGGAAAACTTACCTTTGGTATCAAGTGAAGGCACCTTCAATCGCGCTGAAATCACGATTCGCAAACAATAATGTGACACAAACAATAAATAAGGGAAAGGTAGGAAGCGCACTTAAGGCCCAACATGCGTCAGGAGACTAATGACCGTGAAAGGTCAACGACAGGTGAGTAGGCCGCCGATAATAAAAAAAAAACAACGCACGTAATTGACAAAAAAAGGTTTATTAACCGTTACGCAACAACGAAAATAAATAAAAAGGCGCGCGTCAATACAAAAAAAAATAATGAATGGCGACAATTAGCGTTGGCGCAAATAAAAGAAAATAACGGCCGTCACCGGCCTCGGGCTATTTAGCCAGATCCGAGCGAGGCCCTACGCACGCAAATAACAACAAAATAAAAAAACTTTATGAATGCAAGCAGGGAGAGAGAGAGAGGGGGGGAGAAAATAGGGCCACTCACCGGCTCAGCTAGCTCGCACAAACCAAAAAGAACAACCAACTTCTAATACTCAAAAACTTTTAACTTGTACTCGTCTGTGGCTAACAACACACTGAGCCGATGAGTGTCACCTACCTCTCTCCCTCTCTTCTCCGCGCCGAACAGTCTAAACGAATTTTCCGAGGTCAGAGACCTTGGAAACACAAACATGCCCTAATCACGGGCTGCTAATAATAAGGGGCTCCGGCCAACGGCCAGGAGCTCCGTCGCAGTACGATAGATTTAAAATTACTTCAATTCAGTTTTAATGAAAATTATATAATCATGCAATTACCAGAGTATTGCAATCCATTCAATGTGCATAAACACGATAAGTGGTTTCCATTAGTGAAAGAAAACGATCGACTACATATTTAAGATACTGCTATATCAAATGTCCAAATGAAGTTTCTGACTACAATGGCAAGCGTTTAGGACATACACATAAAGAAAATAGTAGTTTTGAAGATTCTGTTAATCAGAAAAATGAGGCGAGTTTCGACTATAGTGCTAATGAAGATCAAGATATCTGCCACGTAAAATGTGATGAAGAATTTTTGATCGACGAAAATGAACGTAAAAAAATAGTATTGGATCGCTTAAATACATTGCTTGATTTTTTTTAAATCTAAGAAATGAATTCAATAGATATTGAAATACCTGATTTAATAGGACATAAATCGATTCATTGTCAAATAATTTGAATTATTTATTTGTTGGAAAATACAAGTACGTAGACAGTAATCGAGATGAATTTATAAGAATAAGTAGATTTTATAAAAGTTTGAAAGCAGCGGATGAAAAAGCAACTACCAATTCAGAAAATATACAAATATTAACAACGATTCCACTGTCTATAAGTATCTGTGAAATAGAAAGAGAACTTAATTATTCATTTTATATTGTACAAACAGCTAAAAAACTTTGTAAATGGGAAGAAATATTATCATACTTACTCTATAATAATGTTAATTAATCTATAGGTGTTTAGAATATCTGCATTTGTATTGACTACTAGAATCCATAATTACTAGTAGAAGGCTGTAAGATGACAATGAAGAATTTGAAGTATGATGAAGAGCTACCTCAAACAGTAAAAGATATCCTAATTAAAATGGCATATGAAAGACTTGGTAAAGATTGTTCTTTTAATAAATGCTTGAAAAGTCCTGGAATAGTAAATGTTTTAGATGTGTTCAATAACCCAATGTATTCAGACGAAAGAGAAATAGTCCTTCTCGAACTTTCTTGCCAAAATGTTGGTGTAAATATACCCACTTTGCGCTGCAAATATTAAACGTTCAGGAGTCGTAGCATCAAGTGGGTCTCCCCCCCCCTCTCTCTCTCTCTCTCTGTTCTTGAATAAATACAATTTGTTTTAATTTGAACTTAGGTTTTGACTCTGCTACACCTCTAACTCTCATTGGAAAGATTCCAAAGTTCAATTAGGGAGCTCATTCTTTCCAAACTAGAAGTAACATAGAATTATTTCCTCCGATCCTCTCCAACTACTGAGTCCAATTTTGAAAGCTATTTTTCGAAAACTAAAGGTGACTCGCACCTATCCAATGCTTATAAAATTATTCTACTAAATTATTCAACTTGGGAGCCCATTCCTTCCAAGCCAAAAAAAATATAATGGTTCTTCCTTTCCGAGTTTCTCTGGCGTTCAATTCTTGAAGCCCATTCCTTCGAGAGCTAAAAGTGATACAGAAATTCTTTTTGTTTTTTCCCTTATTTTTCTACGTTCATTGTACACCAAAGATAATCATATAATTAAAATGACTCTATTTGCACTTAAATATTATACAGCTTAATTCACGATGTATAATAGGATATATAATATTTTTTATGTTAAAATCAATTATATGGTGTTACAATTGATATATTTATCTGTTTACTCGTAGCACATCGTGATCTTCTTAAAAAAGTTTTCGCCATATATGTTTGCGATGAGTTCGATGAATTATTTTAACGTGATGAAATTTGGTCAGTTTGAATTTAAAAATTGCTAAGTTCTAATGATCTCAGTTCTTACATATTTACGAAGTAAGAATGTTATAAGGTTTTGTTATAAAATTTGTATATTACTTATACCCATTCATATGTCTACGTGCAAATATAGCTTAAGCATATATTGTATCCTATTATTTATTTTTAGATAATCCTTTAATTTGCCATTGTGACTTGAATTGGTTCAGAATATGGCTCAGTCATCTACGGGATAAGGATGATGAAATCATGTCAAAAAGAAGAACTGTATGCACAATGATTTTAGAACATAGAGAATATCCAGTTCAAAAAATGCCGCTTCAAAAATTAGGTTGTTCTGTGAGCGCCGTATATGACAATTCATTATCCTCGGCCAGTCCAGTTTATTGTGAATATATTTTTATATCATACTGTGTTATCAGTGCATTTATTAGTTATTGAATGAGGCTATATGTACACTATGTTTATAAATATGGATATATATTATTGTAATATGTACGTATTAACAACAAATGAAAGTTCATGAAAGTTCAAACAAGCTCGAGTCATAAACTGTATATTTCACGCTAGCTATATAAATAAATAACTATTATAAATGTACTTAATTATGGAGCAGTTAGATTGAAAAATAATGTAGGCATTGAAGAATTTCCCAGAAATACAAATTGATATTTTTTGAGAAATACTTTACTAAATTATTTGAACAATTATTCTCTATTGAAATAAAGTCAACATTGAAAAATATCCATAAAAATATTGTGAACACGTTTTAAGCCTAATCGTTTTTAATATCACATGTGAACACTCAAATTTCTTTTCAGAAATAAATTTTGAAATATTTTTTCTGCAATTATCGTTAAATAATAATTCAGATTACGTTGATTATATTAAACAACAATTAGGATCACAACGTCAAAAATACATTAACATGGAATGCTTAGACCATGTATAATTTGAAAATGACATGTTAGGATATATTCTTCTATAAAAAGTAAACTTCATACTCATATTTCAAACCAGGTAGAGGTATAATTTTCATTAAATCATGGATTGCGGTTACGAATCATAGTAAAATAAACATGACGTAGCCATAAAGCTGCTCGCTTCACGTAACATTCTATACAGTAAGATATATATGGTAAGTCCTCCCAAAAGTGTAATTTACATTTAGAAATACTACATTATCATTATTGGATAAGCTGTTTTATTTGTAGCTCAAGTTGACAACCTCTCGGTAATATAAAAGGGGAGCTTGAACCAGAATCAAATAGCATTTAAGATGACGGAGATTGCAAGCATAAGTATGATACTAAATCAACTTAGCGTGCGCGTGTTTTAAAGAGAGTTTTATATGATATCAATATTTGATTTCTATATGATTATCAATTTTAAATGCATATTTAGTAAGTATGTGTTTGAGAAATAAATATTTTTAACCGTATAAACATTTTATGTGATATTATCGATAATTAGATATACAGTTATTTGAATATCAATACTATTACCACTTTATCTACTAATATTGATATTTTCATAATTTAGATGTATTTGACATGTTTTTCTTACAGTAAAACTATTTATAACCTATTCTTATGGACAATGACTAGGTGTTTGTTGAAAATTTGGAAGTAAACTGTTACAGTTTTTAATGATCTTGAATTTTGTGTAAACCTTTTTGAGGAAGATGAGAGTATTTTACTGAAGAATATTGACTCATTTTCGAGCTCTGTTGTTGAATTAAATAAGTATGTAGATGTGGTTTCACTAGAGCATTACTCGTGATTAAAATGTATATATTGCAATGATTTTTGAAGATAGGGGTGAGTATGCGATTCATTATTCTTGAGCGTTTTCGAGTAATACATTAAATATAATGCTGCTTAGATACATAATATAAGATTGACACCGTGCTTGGTCCTGTGCAACTTGCCCTCACTCTTATTTTCATAATAATTGGCTGAGCTCCCCCAAAAAATAAGCAATGAATTTGAACAATTAGCAACTAGCCTAACAGAGGAAGAAGAAAAAAACTTAACTCACCTGAATTAAAAATAGTTATAAAACCACCATTAACAATCGGGAACTGTGTAAGTAAAATACAACAACTGAAGGAAGTTCTAGATAGATGAAATGACATAAAAATCATATTTTAAACGTTTTAAGCAATAACGAAGTGAGAATTCATTCAGATGCATTCGAGAAATTTCTATCATTTGAGGGACTGAAAAAAATAATTCCTGATTCTTTTTATTTTTCCTTTCAACAGTATGACCCCGCACAATGCACGTTCTTGGAAGTAGCTACCCTCAGTCACTGCACGCCGCATGTTTTATCATAACAGGCAACAGAGCGTAGTACTGGGTGCGCTGATAGTTGCATGCAACAGGGTCTTTTAAGGGCTTAAATGAATTTTTTAATAATTTCTTTGTTATTAAATTTAAATTATTGATGTTTTTAAATTAAATAATCAATTTATTTTATCAGAACATAACATTTTAATTAAATTAAAAAGAATTTTTTGATAAAATTTATCTAAAAAATGTATTAATAAATTATTATAATTATTAATATTTTATATTAATAAAAGTAATTTAAATATTTTAATTTAATTATGTACACGAAATAATAGATTTACAAAAAAATTATACATAGAAAATTTTCAGCATCAAATTTTTTGATGAACCTGTTCGTCCTAATATGCTGTTCCAAGCATTTCATAGGTCACGCTTATTTAGTAAGTTCCAAGAATTTGATATTCGATACTAGTAGTATTTTATAAACTACTTCTTCCTAGCTATTTATAATATATATATATATATATTTATTTATTAATCCTGACATTACAAAAGAATTTCTAAGTATTTCCTAGTAGTTACGTTTTTCATCATTTTTATTAACGCATTAACAATGTCTACCCTTTCTCCTCTGACTTAATTAGCAGGAAAAAGATTAAACCTAAATGTTAACTCGATCTAATTTCAAAAAGCAGCTCATATAACCCGGAATCAAATTAGGTGAGGAATTAAATTCGCATACTAAGTCGGTATCCATTTTTCGATTATAAATCTTTTATTTCATTTTTTACTTATGTATATATTCTTTTACACAATCTTGCATGCTCATTGAGTAGATTCGAGGACCTCCTGGTGAGGTAGTGAGGTCGCACTATTTCTTTCTAGCGCGAAAGGAGATATTTATATATTAGAGGAGTAAATTTCCACCTAAAGTCCTCAGAAACGAACTAAAATATCCAAATACCCTCTTAGATTTTCACAATATTAAAAACATTACCCTCAATTGATGAGAATTTTTGGAAGTCGGCGTGGACATAGTGTCACGAATTGTTTTCTCCAAGATGATTCACTCATGTTTTTTACTCATTTTATGCATTATTATTAATATCTTGCTATTTTACTGTGTGCTAATTCAATACAGTTTTTTCTCAATATTTAATGCAAACATATATTATTTAATAAGTAAAACACGAAAATTCTGAATTTATATAGACGAAATCTTATTCAATTATCTGTTAATGAATTGAAGATATTGTCAAGAGATATTATTTTATTTGTTGAAATTTAATTAATGAATTCATGAATCTATCGAGCTATGTTTTATTTAAACTATTAGTATATAGTATAGTATAGTAATAGTAACGAATCAATACATTTTCAGGGAATTAACTCTCAATTTATCAAGATGTAACATCATTTAATTGACCAGATTACAAAAATGAATGATCCAAAATATTAATATGTCTGTTGTAATAAAAAGAAACTAAAGTACTAGTTTATTTCTCACGAATTATGCTAATGAATAATATTGTTAAATCGCACTTTTTTTTTAGGAAGTAGAGAAATTATTTCCATTGACTTATTCATCATAAATAGAGCTTAAAATAATAAAAATTCGTGATTTCACTGTACAATTTTCTTCGTTTATCTCGAGAATGCATTGTCCGAATTGAGTTTCGCGAATGTTAACATTAATTCATTAGTACCCATAGCCAGTCCATGAGCTGGAGGACTTTGGAACTAGTGTAAATGAGGACAATAGCTCTAATTATGCACGAATATGGTAACATTCCAAATTGTGCAATGCGTTTAAACAATCAATGGTGACATAATGTGCACTTAGATTCAAAAATTACATAAGGAAACTAAAGTAATTATTAAGAAAGATTCATAAGAAATAAATAGGTAATCGACTTATAGAGATCAAAACGTTAAAAGAATACGATGAAGTTAATGTTGGAGATAATGCGAATTGGCCGCTTCAACTGAAGATGATAAGATTTTATGTAATAAAAATGAAATTATAATAGACTATAATCGTGCAAAAGATAAATATACATTATTAGATAATGGTATGTATTTAGAATGTTATTATTTTTACAAAGGGAAGATAAACAAGTACATGTTGTAGGATGTCTATTTGAACTCCTAGAATATTTTAACCAGCATCCGTTGCCTTCTAATATTTTCATATTAATGTACAAATTAATGTTAAAATAATTAAAGTTTGTAAGCATTCATTTAAAAAATACACACTTATAGACAACATTAGATTCATGTATCAAACTTATGATAACTTGAATAGTAGATAAACACTTGTATTTTTATAGAAATGGATGTTCCAACAACACCCGACGTACAGAATTGTGTACTGCGGTTATTATCAAATAAAGTAATAATTCTTAATTTTTTTTCTAACATGGTTATACTAGTTGTTCATTATATTTTTAAAAATAATTATTGACTAATGTTCAAAGAATAATAAGTACTAATGATTGCATTAAGAAATATTTACTAAATCATTACATAAAACGGTAATTATAATCTGAAAATAAAATTATAGATACAATGAATCGAAAATTATTATAATTATTTCAGTATTGCGTACGTAAAAATATAAAATTTGCATTAAATATGATTTAAAAACAATTTTTTTTTTCTACAAATTTTAATGATATTTGATGTACAAATCGAATTGTTAAGAACACATTTCAGAAACTTATCCAGCGATGCTTATCGGCAATGTTAAATTTATATGATGAAAAGCATCACTAGGATATCTTAGTTTACATATATTATTACGTTCTGTATTATTTGTATATTATATTGAATTTTTTTATAAAGTTCAGATATGTATCAGCAAAGTAGTTGTTAAATTTAACAAAAAATAAAGAAAATAAACACTATCCATTCGATGATAGATATTTTCCTCTCAAAGGTTTATCAGTTAGTCTAATTAATTATATCTATTTATATATATATTGCCAGTGTATGTTATTGTCTATTTACAATCTTTTCTAAAATACTCTCTATTATAAAATCTATAACAAAAACGATAATGCTAGACTTTTTAAGTTACAATATATAATTACACCGACACACACACACACACACACACACACACACATACACACATAACGTAAAAAATGGGTATTTTGGCGAAATTTTAGGTATTTACTAAGTTTACAAAGAACACGTGCATTACAAAGATATTTTTTATGTATATTTTGACCTGTTGAATACGAAATAAGAGTCAAATTTGATCTTGCTATAAATTGAAGAAATCGAGGTTTCTCGTTTAAGTAAACATGTCTATTTGAAATAAAATTTTATAATGTAATTTTACCCACAAAATACGAATCTGCTGTCAAATTTGCTTTAAAATCCACGTATTCTTAACAGAAACCCTAAGATGACTAAATACCGATGAATTTTATAATATATATATATATATATATATATATTAAAATAAAAATAAATTAGCTCATAATGAGAATAACGGATTTTAGATTTTTTTTAACTAACATTCTTTATATTTACATCCTTTTTTTAGTACAATTATAAATCTCAATAAATGAGTTCACCCTGTTCTTCCCTTTAATCATCAAAATGTTTAAGAAAATAAGCTGAAAATCCATGACATGAATTTTCACTCCCATTAAGATTCGTCGGCATTCGGTTATTATACGGTTTTATGAAGAAGTTGTAGGGATTGGGGTATATTTTATCACAAATTCATATTCTGCAAGTTAAATTTCGTATAAAAAGTGTATTTGAAAACATATATTTCCTATAAACTTAGTTAATACCGATGACTTTACAAAATCATCTATTTCTTGTGTTTCTGATAATTTTTTCAATTAAAAAAAAATTGATGACTGATGGAGTAAAAACTGGTGCCAGATTTCTGTTTAGCGAGCCAAAAGACGTGAATATGTGTAATACATAGTATAATGCGGGAATATGGATGAGACTGCCTAGGTCAAAACTTGTTTTTTTTTTATATGCTCGTGTTATTCATCTCGAAGTGAATACCTTACTCTCATACGTAAGAGCCGCCACCATCAATACGTAGCTAGTCAAAATTAAACATATAAGAAACACACACCATCATCATCTGTGACTATTTTGACATATTTAAAGGTTATTTACTTATAAAAGACAGAAAACAAATTAGTTTTAGGGCAAATTAGAGCAAGGTCTTCCATTTTTTTATATTTGGCACATCAAATGCCTATATGGAGGTAATCATTTGTACCAAGTTTGACGCCAAAATATGAATTAATTAAAAAGTTATAAACAATTTTTTAAAAATTTGATTTTTTTTTTCAACTGTTATAGATCGAAATGTATTTATCGGATCTGCATAATTTTTGTTAAATACCTCGAAAGGATTGTATTTTAAAAATATATATGCTAAAGTAATATATTTTTCAATAAAAAATTAAACAATAAAATAAATGTTTGCCTTTTTTGTTAAAAAGGACAAATTTCATTTGAAATAGTTTTATTGCAATCAATTCCTTCGACGATTTTGTTTAAGAATCCGTAATAAAACGATCATGATTTTTAATAGGATCTAGGTAATGATCTTTCAAAAAAGCGCTACCTGCGGCGCTCAGCTGGAAGATCGGACTGATAGAAGCGTCCCACTACCCCGAAACTTTTCCAAGTAGTTCAGTTCTATAAATCACTACATTTATTAGCTAAACTTTCTTTATTTAAGTAATGGTATGTAGGACTAACATTTTTGACAATACTATTAACGGCAATATGCTGAGCTTAAGCAAATTAGTGCGAGCAATAATTATGCTAAGGAGTTCAAAAATGTTTATTTTCTTTGAATGTTTTTTCTAATACTTTAGTTTGTTAAGTAGTATTTTCAAATTAGGTATACTGAAATTAGTTGTGCTTCGAAAATCGTATAAATACAGAATCTTTTTGCTCAGTTGGGCTATTTAAAGTTCAATGATCAAAGTGAACGGACCTCAACGAACGTCACAGTGAAATTTCTTATTGTGCGATAGATTTTGTAAAATTACTTCAATTAATTTTTAAAGAAAATTATATAATCATGCCATTATTAGAGTGTTCTAATCCATTCAAAGTGCGTAAACATGTTTAAATTTTAACGAAAATTTTATAATCATATCATTAACAGAGTGTTTGAATCCATTCAAAGTGCGTAAACATGGACGTCGACATGAATCTTTGCTTCACGTTCCCACAGAAATTCAGGATAAGTGGTTTTCTTTAGTGAAAGAAAACGATCAATTAAGTGCAACATGTTTGAGATAATACTATATCAAAGATCCAAAGGAAGTTTCTGAAAGGAAGGAAGATTCTATTAATCAGAATAATGAGGCTAGTTTCAACTATAGTGCTAATGAAGATCAAGATATCTGCCACGTAAAATGTGATGAAGAATTTTCGATCGACGAAAATGAACGTAGAAAAATAGTATTGGATCGCTTAAATCCATTGCTTGATTTTTTTTTAAATCGGCGAAATGAATTCAAAAGATATTGAAATACCTGATTTAATACAAACAAAATCGATTCCTTGTCAAATAATTTGAAAAGATTACTTGTGAGAAAATATCGCCGTTTAAACAGTAATCAGGATGGATTTATACAAAAAAAGTGTATTTTATGAAGACTTGAAAGCAGCGTATGAAAAAGCAACTACTACTTCAGAAAAGATACATATATTAACTGCGATACCAATGTCTATAAGTGTCTGTGAAATAGAAAGAGAAATTAATTGTTCATTTTATTTTGCACAAACCGCTAAAAAACTTCGTGAACAGGAAGGAATGTTATCTTATCCACTCTCAAGAACCAGAACATCTATAATAAGTAAAGAAATAAACAGTGCTGCTGTCTCATTTTATTTACAAGATGACATAAGCCATGTCCAGGTGCTAACGATACAAAAATAGTGAGGAAGTATTAATGAAAAGAAGGTTAAAATTTAAAGGCGTTTACTCATGTTTAATTTAAAAGAAGTCTACACCATGTTTGAAAAACACTGTGCTGAAATTGGACTCAAGTTTCGCCTGGGGTTTACATATTTTTGTACATTGCGACCTGATCAGTGCATTTTAGTGAATGAATCTAAAGGTGTTCACAATGTTTGCATTTGTATTCACTACCAAAATCCAGAACTATTAGTAGAAGGCTGTAATATGACAATGAAGAATTTGAAGATCAAGTATGATGAAGAGTTACCTCAATTAAAATGGCATATGAAAGACCTGTGAAGATTGTGTTTTTAATAAATGCTCGAAATGTTCTGGATTGGCCAGTGTTTTAGATATGTTCGAGAATTATTAAAAAAAATGATATAGATTTCATTCATTGCAAACAATGGGAAACTGTAAACTAAAAGGGTGATCTTGTAAAGCATACATACAATATAACAACTATCTTAACCACCTGGAGGTACAGTTTAAATATAAATTATTAGAGCATGACTTTATTGCCAAAAGTCAAAATGATTATATAAAAACTCGTCGGCATAATTTGAATGAATCTGAAATAATGGTCATAGGAGATTTCGCTCAGAATTATACACCTGTATATCAAGACCAGGTGCAATTAAATCATTGGAGCGGCAAAGAGATAACTATTCATTCATTTGCAATGTATATAAAAGGGAAGAAAAAAAACTAAAGAAGACAGCTTCGTTGTAATTTCGGAAAGTACGAAACATTACGTAAATGCACGAGCCAATGACGTAAAGAAGCAAAAATCATTCGTACAATATGATTATAATAAATTCAATATAAATACGAAGGTAGTTTTTAATACAATATATTTTTTCGGCTAGTAAGCGTTTCATTTCCTAACATAATTTCATTTTTACTCGATACATTTAGTTCATAAATTTTCAATATTTTTATTCCTTTGAAATACTAGGTTTTCTGAAGACCCACAAAATAATTTTGTTTCATCGATGAACACTTCATTCGACCCAAATCTTTTAGCATCCAACAATTTTTTTAGGTTTAAAAGTAAGGAATAGTTGTGGGGTATTAAATCTGGATATATGATAGATGTGATAGTTCGTAGCCCAATTTATGGATTTCTTACATGGTGAACATGTATGTTTGCACCTGTACATTGTCTTGATTGAACAGTATTTTTACCTCGTTGAATTCGATCGTTTTTGCTTAAAATTAATTTTGAGTCTATCCATTAGATGTAAATAATTTTCGCCGGTAATTGTTTACCCTTTTTAAAGTAATAGATATGAATGATACCGCATGCATTTCGAAAAACTGTGCCCCACCTCGATCTTCTTTGGGTGTACGTTCACCCAAAGAATCCCACTGTTTTGATTGTTGGCTAGTTCCTGATTTATTCAGATGTACCCATATTTTATCTATGGTTTTGAAACGGCGCGAAAATTCATTCGGATTATGGATAAACGTTACTAAATACTTCTATGAAATAATCACACGGTTGTGTTTATAATTGCGAGCAATCGCGGCACCCAACATGTAGATGAGATGTGTATAATCTCAGCCATCTCGTACACTTCTATGCTCCTCTCTCCATGGATTTTGCCGACGATTTATGACGTGATGACTTCTCTTGAACGACATAAATGTCCGGCGTCACGTGTACTAAACCATTGAGATTGATTGAACATATTCTGTATAGTATTTATCCAACTTGTCCTTGGTTTCGATAATGATTTTCGTCTTCAAAAATAGTACTTAACCAGTAAAGACCATTTTCGTTACAGTTCACTAGGTTGTCTACTCTTAATAACTATAAATGACAAAAATTACTCGAAAAACTCAGTATTGTTATACTTTAATTTAATACTCGAGAAATTTAAAAAAATCACTGACTTATGAATCAAGGCATGGTATGGTGTCGATAGTCTATGATGATCGATACCATTTATCCAAATAAGATGTTTGTATAAAATGTATTTTCAGTTTTGTACATTATTAAAATTATCGTAATCGGATAAGATCTGTGGTAGAACTGAATGATTGAATTACAATCATGTCGGTACATTTGTGTAAATTAATATGTTAATTACATGCATTTTTGTTAATTAAAGTTTACGTAATATGTAACTAATTTTTGAATACATACTATACTTTTTAATTATTTTTTTAATTAATTTAAAAAAAAATTTAATATATTTAAATTATTAATAATGTTATGCATTCGTATCAGTTTTTTATACAATATTTTATTCTTAATTATTCGATTTAACGTATAAAGGCAATCGCAGAAATACCAGACCTAACAACGAAAACGAATCTTTTGGGGAAAAATATCTCTATTTCTCTACCTAATCTCCTTTGAGTTCTATATACTTTTTCCACTGATGTTTAATAGCTTCAACATGCTGTTTATGGTGAGAATCGCCGAACTCCTTAAAATAGCCAACAATAGCAGATTCTCTTTCTCTCTGCATTGTTATTAAATATTTACCACCAAGCTATTATTTCAGATTTGGAAATGGACAAAAATCTTATGAGACAAAATCTGGTCAATAGGGCACGTGAGAAAGCAATTTTAAGTTTAATTTCTTGATCTTAACGTGAGCAATAATGAATTTCTGAACAGATGCAGTGTCTTAACAAAACCAAACTTTATTTTTCGCTGAATGCAGCCTTTTTTCTTGATGTTCTTGCTTAAACTATGCAATAAATTTCCGCAAATCTCATCGTTAATTATTTTTCTTTTGAGAACATAATCAAGAACATTATCCTACCAGCATTCCAAACAACGGGCGCTATGTTGTTATCTGCAATTGAAAATGTTCTCTACTTTGAAAGCAATTCCCCTTTTCGATTCATTGTATTAACTTTATACCTGCGTCTCAGGTTTAAAATAAGACCCACGTTTTAGCCGCGATTGTAAATTAACTTCAAATCTCTATATTTTAGTTTTTTTATTGCCGCAAAACTTTGTCAGATGCTGTATTGAAATATCCTCACAGCGCTGTTTTCGTTCTATTATAAGAAATCAAGGTACAGATCTTGTGCACAGCTTTTTCACGCCCAAATTTTAGTCAAGATATAATGTATAGTAATTTTTAAAATGTTTATTATGTCTGTTAACTTGCGTATTTTTAGTCGACGATCATCCAATACCATTTTAGAGAATTTTTCACCATTTCTGACGCTGTCATCTCATTTAGTCGGTCACTGCAATGTTCGTATTGGCAGCTGATACGTCCTCGTTTAAATTTTGTGACCAAGTATTTTACTATGATAAACGAAGGATTAGACTTACCCAATGTAGAATATAGTTGCTCTTTGTTAAGGCTTGGACTGAGACCATTCAAATGAAAGTATTATATAATATTGTCCAAAATTTACCATTTTCACTGGATATTGGAGAGATATATTTGTTCAAGACTTGTTAAAGATAAATGTACAAGAGTACACTGCAATTAGTAGTTTGAACGATGACAAAATTATTTTAAAATCAGACGTTAAATGTGCTTTGCATAACAAGCATTGTATAGATACAATTGATGAATATACTTTTTGGTAAAATTTACTACGATATGCTTGTAGTTTTCATAGATAAGTTTTTTTATATGAAAAGGTTATTAAAAAAACTGTAAATAAAATGGATATTTCGAATTCTTTCTAATGATAACTTACGCGTTTTTACCACGGCCTCGTTTGTCGGTTTTTCCTGGTTGTTCTACATCTTATCAATTTATTAATCTATAGAATAATGACCTACCTCTGAGGTCGTAACGCCCAATGCATTTGTTCACGTCTATGGCTCTAGGTAAAAATGCAAGAGACAGTGCAAGAAATAAATCTTTCTAACTATAAAGTGTCGATCGCTAATAATATCTCTTATATTTTATATTATGTTACGTATTTGCATATAGTATGTATATATTATGTATGCACTATGTATGTACAGAATATGAATGTATTGAGTAAATTTATTGGAGCGTTTAAGTGAAAATATCAAGAAAAACACCCGCTTTCAACGAAAAATACAGTTTTATTTCATTAAGACAATGCACCGCTTCACACTTCACATTGCTTACTCGCTTTGATCTTTTCAGGCTATTTTCTATTTTTAAACTTGAGAAAATGCCTCGGTGGTAAATGATTTACTAACGATGAAAAAGTGAAATCTGCTGTTTATGGCTATTTCGAGCAGCTCGACTATTCTCACCATAAAAAATATATTGATACTCTCGAACATTATTGGAAAAAGTTTATCAAGTTAAGAGATAACTGTGTAGAGAAATAAATATATTTTTATCCAAATTCGTTGTATTTTTGTTATTAGATCGGTTATTTCTGGAATTACCTTCGTATATATGTTCTTTTACAAAAAAATCAATTCACCTTTGATTGTTTAAATACCAATTACAATTATCTCGTAAGTATGATCAATCATTTCTAATAATAGTCTAGATTTAGATAAAATTATACAAGAAAAAATGAAGTTCTTCCTCATAGTTGTGGGCGTAAAGTTATATTAGGTATAACAATTTAATTAAATATTATTATATAAATAATCATAAATAGTCAACAATTATTATTGACTTGTAAATATCCATAAAATCACGATCTTGAAGCCCGAAATACTGAGAATAGTACATTATAATACTAGTGTGGAAAAGTATCTCATCTAATGTTTACAACCAGGCAAAATGGATAAGTTTATTTTTGGACATATTTGAAAAATCATAGATCGAAAACCTATATATTCATTGACTCATTGTTGGATGTTGTAGTTATTTTTTATATTATTAAAATGATTGACATTCTGTCTTGCATACATCAATTTTATTCAAATAATTTAATATTAATTGCAATAATAATCGACAACAATGAATGCTGTAGACTCTTTTGTGTTTCAAATTATATATGTATGTATCTACCCTTTTAGATCAACATTTTTTTATTTACATTGGTCACATCACCTTATTAAAAAATGGGACAATATTGTATCAATGAGTTTCACAACAGTTTGAGAAAAGTATATAACCAATGGTTTATAATAGAATTTTTCTGAAACTTTAACTATTACGTTCATTCAATTTAGAGTTAGTTGTGCGAGTCATTTTTTGGCTGATTTGCTCTTCTTGTAAAAGTTGACTTCGAAACTGACCTACTTGAACCAAACCATCGGTTAAAATATCACGTTGTCTCAGCAGAGTTTCTTCCCATTGCTTGGCGTAATCTGTAAAATTAAACATTAACATTATCAAAAATAAACAACTTTTGTTACTGTATAAAAAAACATTATGCAGTTTAAAAAGGATATTCCTCAATAATGTTTGACAATTCTGTTAAAATTTTAAACAAGTTGAGTTCTTTGACAATGACATGATAAATATCAAATATTGATATAGAATGGTAAAAAATAAAATTTTTATATAACAAATGGATAAGTAATTTGTTATTGTACCTTTGGTATTATGCAAGAAATGGGAAATCGTTCTTAGTTTTACGAATGAAGTTAACAATATTTTTCGTTCGAGTTCGGACATCGAAATATTCTTAACTTTGAAAAATTCATTGACTAGTTAGTTTAAATAGAACGCACATACGAAGGATAGAAATACCGACAGGGAAGGTCACACATACGAAGAAAACGCTACGTATGGTTAAGAATGCTCGCTTGTATTATATTAAAAATTAACAATTCATGACAAATTAAAAAGTACATATATTTATTAAAAAAAACCCTCATATATATACATTTTATATATTGCGTTAATATCTAACACTTCCCATCTACTGTCTTAATCTATGATTTAGACATATCGGAGGAAAAGTTAGCATATTCTGAAATAGATTATAGCAGTGTCAGAACCTAGTTCACATCATCGATGGAGACTTTTAAACGTCGTTTAAAAGCAATAAATCTTTTCTTTGTTCAGCATGTTTTTGACGAAATTCTGGGATAAACGAGTCTCCAAACCAGTCCGTGAATAATGTTTGCCTATCCAAGCTGCTCAATTACATAGGTCGACAAATGTCTCACCCAGAAACGGGACATTATAAATCCAAAGGATTGTGGTGCGCTGAATTCGAATCCTTAAAAAAAATAATTTTTTTTTTAAACCAACAGCGCCTTCTTCAAGCAGTACTCTTACCCTTCAAAATTGTGTCTCCAAATTTTAAATATCATTTTTTTTTCAGTAAGATATCGATAATTGAAATGAGTAACTTTTCCAATTTCAATACTGCATTTGAATATATCCAATTTTTCAAATGAACCGATATACAATATCTATGGTTTTTTTTAAGTTGTATCATCCAAATTAAATGTGAAACTACTCCAGAATCTCAAATTTTCCTAACCTAAAAATCCAAATAAGGACTAAACTGGATCTTGAAAAACATTTGTGAAGAGACAAATATCTACGTATATGATAATATGAAGAAATCATTTCATTTCTCCTGTTTTTTTTTTGCCAAATGGAAAAATTTACTTGAGGTTTCCTAGTCAAACAATTTATCATTCAGCGCCGTAATTTAATTTGAAGTCAATCTGTTGATGGTTATTGTAGATACCTTATATACTTTAGCAATGCTTAATTTTCAGACAGAACTTAAATATGTATTCAGTACTTGAAACTGATGAAAAAGATAAGATAATAATGGTCCGGTACCTAAATTATGATTAGTGAGAGAGATTGAATGAGGTAGGCATTAGTGGGATCTAGGTCCCTAAAGTCTTAATTCATAAAATTATTAAAAATACAATAAATATAACAAGAACCCTATAAATTCCATTGATTACCCAGGCACACAAAAAAGTTCCGGTTCTCGGAACCAGTCTAGTATGTCTTTATGTTTTTTGGATTGTTAAATCTTAATCCGGTGTCTGCATGATCTCATCAGGTTAGGTTAAAGGCTGTTTGATGGTAAAATCTTGGAAAAATAGTAAAATCGATTCAAATGATCATTTTTTTCTATATTTTTTGGATCATTGAATCCAAATTCGTTGTCTGTTTGATTCGACAAGATCAAATGTGATCATTATGACAAAAAAAGAATTTCTGACTGCAGATTCTAAGAGAATGTTTAGCTTAGACGCTAAGAATATTCTAATTTAAGCCTAATAAGTCTCATCTTAAAGTGCAGGAGTTCGATTAGAGGTAACTCGTGTAAAATTGTATGATGTATATCAAATCAATAACAATTAGTAGGTGTGTAATGTAAGACAAATAAGTAAATGGAATTTGAGTGGAATTGGAATAAAGTTTTAATGGAATATAATAGTTTAGTTATATCTCTTATACGTGTCGTGAAGACACATTTTCTTATTTTAATGATTGTCATAATTTTTCCAGATAATAACATTAATTGACCTTGAAATCACCTTTGGAGTTAAGTTACCAAAGGAATTAGATATATATTGTGAAGTCAAATTTCCCATTCTTTTAGAATCTGCAGTCAGAAATTCTTCTTTGTCATAATGAACACATTGACCTAGAATTTGACCTTGTCGAATCAAGCGGAACTCGAATTTGAATTCAGCAATCCCAAAAAACATAAAGATGTATTAGTCATGTTCGGAGAACATGAAATTTTTGTTGTGTGTCTCTATTATATGTATTTAATATTTACCCATCAAGATTCACTTTACAAAACACTTATAGGTTAAATGGTTTTCGTAAATGTTTTCACATATCAAAAATTTCAAATGATACAATCGAAAACAATAAAAAAGTGCATTCTGAAGAGAATAAACGAAACCTTAAAGCTCAATACTTTATGTACAGTATGGCAGACTGTGCAGTATGGCAGGTTACTATCACATTCTATTGGCAGTATTCATATTAGCAGTATTTATATTGGTAGTATACTGTATTTATATGTACATACGTATGACAGAAAACTAGTTTTAGGGCAAATTGAAGCAATATATTCTATTTTATTTTATAGGGATATAAAATATTTTTTATATTTGGGAGGTAATGCCGTCCCAAAAAGCGCTACCTACAGCGCTTAGCTAAAAGATCGGACCGACAGAAGCGTCGTACTCCTCCGAAACTTTTCCAGGTAGTTCAGTTCTATAAGTCAATAGATTTATTAGCTAAACGTTTTTTATTTAAATAAAGATAACTAAGTCTAACATGTTTTTCTCCCAATATTTCACTTTATTAGATCGTATTTTAAAATTAGATTTATTGTCATTAGTATGACATTCAATAATCATATAAATAAGGAATCTTTAGGGTTAGTTAAAGTTCAATGGTCAAAGTGAACGGACCTCAACGAATGTCAAAGTAAAATTTCTCATTGTACGATAGATTTTGTAAAATTACTTCAAATCAGTTTTAATAAAAATTGCATAATCATGCCATTATCATAGTGTTCCAATCTATTCAGAGTACGTAAACATGGACGTCATCGAGGATCTTTGTTTTATGTTGCTACAAAAATTTAGGATAAGACAGCTATTCTACCCGAGAGAGAGAGAGAGAGAGAGAGAGAGAGAGAAAATCCGTAACGGTACTCACGAGATGAAAGGAGAGCAACTAATGGTATTGAGACATCTGCACGAACTCGCGGTTGCAATGGTATTGTCGGAGAGCCCACGTGCAAGTAAGCGCCATAATAGTAAAGAATCTCCAGAGGATAGGACGGACCGATGATTAGCGCCTGGTAACATCGACGAGCACGACGCGTCTCTTCCATCAGCTCTCTCTAATCAAATTTTAACTAATCAGACCGTGTGAAAAGATCTCTCATATCAATAATTTACGAACGGGAATATTGAGCAAAACTATAGAGAAAACTTTAAATGTTTATAGCCCAATAAACAAAATATTCCTCGGATTAATTTGTTTAAGTACAGTAAAAATTTCGTACATACTTTTTTAACATAAAAGATTGTTCCCAGATATAACAATTTAAAACAAAAGTAAAGTTTAATTCACAAATCTATTGAGTTATAAAACCGCCTATCGGCGCGCTATCTTTCCATACTCATTACCGTGCCCTTAATTCATAATTCATAAAAAAATATTTATTATGAATTATTATCCAACGAATTGATTTCAATTAAAATTTTTCAAATAAAACTTGCCCTTTCTGACACAACTGATACAAATTTATTTTAAATATTTATATCTTTTTAATTATTTCATATTTTAGTGCAAATCTTGATAATAGTACTGATTTTTTCTGTTATACATAGCTATAGCTTTTGATTGGTATTGAATTTATTGACGCGCAAGATCTTATTGAAGTTGTCCGAGTACCCTATAAAACGACCTCCTATAACATTTGAAGCTATCTATCTCGAATTATTATATTTTCGTATAAACTATTTTTTTTAATACGAAAACATGTATTCGCTGTATATAGTACTTACAGTCAACGTCACCAATTTCAGAAATCATTTGTTAAAAACTTAAAAGTTAGTTAATTAAGGTAATTTTATTAAATATAGAGTATTTTTCTTCCAACTGCCGCTTCAACATCTGATTAAAGCAATTAGATTAATGTAATCTTGTACCGATCACTTTCATCGTCTGCTACACTATTTAAAAAAAACTAAAATTTTCTGATTATCGTATATGTTATGAATAGAAGGAAAGGTTTTGATCATCCAATTTCTAACTTCAATCGAAATTAGTCCCAATTTAACTTAGACTGATTTTAGTACTCCAATTCAAATATATTATAGCTATAAAATGTTCCACTTTTTCGATGTCAATTCTTGGTTTGTATATTATGTTAAGACACATAAGATTAGATGTCCAAAAATATATAGAAAATCAAAAGAAAAAAATCAAATTATAGTCGAAGAGACGGGTTATATTTATGCATATTTCTGTTTTATTTCTATTTTGATGCTATACAGCTATATTATAAAAATGAAATATATGTAAGCTGTAATCAAGATGATCCAGAAAAGTAATTATTGAGGAAAACAAGAATTTGTCACTCTAGAATATCGCAATTAAAATTTGAAAACTAAAAAAATTTGTTTCCTTTTTTTAAATTTATTTTTAGTTAAAATATAAATGAATGGTCAAATAAAGTTCTAAAAATGTTGTATATTACAAACTTTATATTTTATAAATACATAATCAATATTAAACATTTTTATAACTGAAGTTGTCATTATATAGTATCGCAAAAACCGTTCTTTCGGAAATCATATCGTAGCTTGCGACTCTTGATTATTAGTATGAAATTTGTCTTCATTTTTGTCATTCACTAAAAGAAACATGATTTAAAGATGTTTATTTATTCATATTAAACTTTAAATACAGCAAATTTTCAGTACAAATTAACTTCTAAATCCATAATTCATGTATAAATAAAATGTATAACTCAAGATGAGTGTCCAATCAAATAAATTGTTCAAATAGGAACCAGTACCGATAGCAAAGGAATAGTAAAAAAAATGTATGAAATCGTGTTTGGATGTTTTTTCAACGAAATTTGTTGCACTGGCATCAAAAATACTTCAAAAATCCTGAATTCGTTCTTGATCTTAAAAATGGCGATTTCAAAGTTAAAATTTGCTTTTGTTAATTTGAATTCAAACGTTGTATACTTACGTTTATTAATCAGTTAAACAAAAAAAAAATACAAGAAAAATCTATGATCTTCAATAAAGATATTTCAAGTGTATAATTCTTTATTCATTTTCGACTTATACTTTGCCATATGCGTTGATGCCTAATGTCACACACACACAAAATGGAGAAAAAAAATTCGAATGATATATTTGATCTTGAAAAACAGTAATTAAGGATATGTAAAAAAGAATATCAGATCCTACCCGAAATAGAATAAAAGAATTTGACTTCGAAATAACATTTTTGAAGGTCTAGCATGCTTCTAGGATTTTATTACTATTTTTCTGCATTCAATAAATTAATTACTCGTAAAAACACACAAATCTTTGTTTCCCTGGGTGTTACTTGTTGGGACCAATCCCGTTCTCTAATGATTAATGAATCTCTGGACGATGGTTGGAGTTTTAGTTCCTGTTTAGGTGGGTATCTATTGATTCAAATTGAAAAAAGCTATATCATATAGGTAAAAAAGGTAATCATACTTAAAGATAAGCAATAAATAATAAGGGAAAGAGGACTGATGAATCTTCAATTAATTCCTGCTAAATTTATAGTATTATTTTCATTTACCTTCTTGGTCATAATCTACTTCATGTGTCATACTAAATAAGTTATGAGCTGCATTCAAAAATTTTGTAGTGTTATCCATAATTAATTTATGCATATCCAATACTTCCTCTTCTAACATTTGCAAAACCGAAACTGCTTCGTGAAAAGTGTACAGGTCTTGTGATAATTCTCCTTCCTGCAATAATTTTTAATTAAATTTAAGTATAAAATTGTTCATATCAGTTAAATAAACATTTCTGAACAATAATATTTACAACTTCGACATTTTATATTAATATTAGCCGTATATGTATTAGGAACTTTTAATACAGGTAGTGTAATTTATATAAAAGGTTGATAGAGTTCAATATCATTTTGTTTTATAAATAATTAAGTATATACAAAATTACAATAAGAAAAATATTTTATCAATATTCAATACTCTCATTCAATAATTAATTGACAGAATCATTTTTTTCCAAAATACATTTGTTTCATTTCTTCATCTATTGCTATTTCACTATTAGTCAACTGTGTAATCGTAGTATTGGTATTTCATTGCCATTAGAAGGAGTTTGATTGTGTGATTCTATAACAATGACAACTGACCTGTGATAACTGAAGTATGAATCAAATGGAATGGATCTAATCTTATCAATGTATCTTGAAAATACTGTTGCCTCGCAAAACTCATTCCAGCAAATCTATATAATAATTACAAAACGTTTCAATGTTATCGGTGATGATATTGAAAAAAAAACTTAATCAGCGTACAAAATTTACTTTTTTCATTTTAGTTAAGATCCACCTATTATCTTTTTTCAATGGATATCAATCACATGTTAAATGATTCAGTTTGTTCAAAATTTATGAGTATTCTATTAATGGATGGTAATTAACGGGAGCAGTGTTGTATTTGACGTTATTGCGCAAAAAATTCAAAAAGTAACTAACTTATTAAACTGCCTTCGTACAATTATAAATAAACGATGATTATGACAGTATAATTATTGTAATTGCAATTATTATATTACAATTAATATTTTTTTAATAGCGAAAAGAAGTTCGTTTATACAACATATTCTGCAACACGTTCAATTTCTTTATATCTACTCTATAATTTACAATCCATCAAGGATATCTGTAAATATTTTGACATTGTATAATAAATCTCAACACTGAGGTAGGTAGATGTATCGTCATTGGATGTATTTATAGTTGTTCTTTTCTTATCTATGTATAGAAATACAAGTCCCATAATTACACTTGCTTTCATTTACTGTGATTCTTCATAATTTTAGCTATTATTTTATTATGAGTAAGTATTCTTGTTGTTTAGCTGATGATGTTTCAGAATCATAATCTAAAATTATTGCTATATCGTTTGCATAAGCAACTGTGACAATTCTTTACATAGTAGGTTCATCAGAAACACACAACATGTTGTTTTGAAACACTTTCTAATGAGATACTCGCATGGGTCGAAAATTCTGATACTATGTCATTAATTTGAACTGTAAAGAATCTACTCGTTAAGTATGATTCTAACTGTCTAAAGGAATTCATAGGAAAGTATGTTTGTATATTACTTTATGAGAACAGAACTTTTTGTCTTCTCAGGCTTTTTAATTTTCAGAACCAAACGATTAACTTGTCCTAATTTAATTGTAGAATGTTGATATCTGAATTTAAATTGGTGATTAGGAATTAGATTTATTTCTGCTTTTACTGGAATCATTCTTACATGAATAAATTTTTTAATATTGGAAGGATTGGTAAGAACTTTAAGAGTCTGTATGATGTTATCTTTTCTGATCTTCGCCAGATTTTACAGATAGTTTTGAAGTAACCCTTTTACCGTGATGAAGTTGATTAAGTCTAATAATTTTTTTCAATTCGAAAATCAATAAGATAACTGACCGTCTGATATTGGAATAAAATCATTACTTACTATTGCATCATAAATCTGTTAACTTTTCATAAAAAAAAGTGAGTAATCTAGAACCCCACCGATGTAAAGATGTAGAGAACACCTGTCAGTTATTACGAAGTTAATAGTTTGAAGGTTTAATATCTGATAGTTATTACTTTCGTAGTGATTGATATCTGTTTTTATTAATATAGTGGTACGTTCATGTACTTTATTATACAGGTGAATTATTTATTATGTTATAATGTTTATGAGTAAAATTAGTTTCCGATATAACACCTATGTCTGCAAAGATTGAACATTTTTTTAATTTTGATTGTTTTTCTTTCAAGTCCTTAAAGTTCCAAATTACAATTTGAATAACTTCTCTATTTTGCTATTTCACTAGTAGGATCTGTGAGTAAATTAAACATAATGTATATTCTAGTTACAAATCTTTCAATCATGTTTTCTGCCTGTAACATTTCAATCAGTGATATAAGAATTAATTGTATTAGATTTAACTGAACAGTTGACTCTAAGAAGTAAATTTTACATTATTAACTGATATACTGTTGGTTTTTTTAAACTAATTTAATATTTATTCCTCTCAAGGCTGGATATAATTGTTGTTGAAGCTGTTTTCTTGCCAGCCAGCTGTTTTCTTATAGGTTAACGAATAACATTTTGTATTTTAGAATTGATCAACTACCATCGTATACTATTTGATCCGTTTTACTGTTCCATGTCAATTCTTCAAAGTGTATTGCTTAGCGCCTTTAATGCACGTTGGAGATTTTCCTCAACAATTTTTTATATTATCAAATCCCTGGAAATTGTAAAAGTCTGGAATTTCTTATGGATTATTATAACTGTGTTTAGAAGTGTATTTAAATTAAATATTTTATATTATTTGAAATGTTATTTCAAAATTGAAGAGAGATATAGGAAGTTTATTCTTTTTATTATGTATATGTGAAATATTTATAATTTTATAATTATTTATCTCTAGTGTGTTCCATATTATTTAATTGTACCAATCAGTATATAGTTCGGAGAATCACTCTATGTCTTATCCTGCACGGTATTTCCTTTCAATTCCTCTACTATCCGTAGATGTTTTTTAGAAGAGCCTCATTATATTTTTTACTTCGTTATTATTGATCATTTTGTTTGAATAGTTTTTTCAAGTTATATTTTTCAAATAGCTATCAGATTGAAAAAAATCGGAGGCATCTTTTATTCTACGCTAGTAGTCACGACATGAATACAATTAGTCTTTCCTTAGAAAATTAGGTGGCTCTAAAAAGTGAAGTCAATTTATTATATAACAACATTTAACTAATGTCGGTGCCTGAAGCGCATTCTTACCTCGTTAATGACAAATTTATAATGTTAAATATACTTTTCACGTGAAATAGAAAATAATTAATTAATAACTATTGGATTTGTATTACTAATTAAAATTAAAATTGAAAATAAATGGTCACCATTACACAAATATGTAAATTGTATCGTATGCCTTTATGATGCGCGTTCTATATATAATCTACAAGTTTTATTATATATCAATAACAAATATAATATAATTTTCATCGACCTAATTAATCTGAAGTTGAAAGATTTCAATAATATACTGATTGCGTGTAAACATAAAACTGCTCTTAAGAAATTCGATAAATACATGCAAAGCTTGGTTACTAAAATTACACAAATCAACTTGAGAAAACAATTCTATAGCAATATATCAATAACTCAAGATCAAAGAAACACAAATGATTGGAATAGTCAAGAAATTTTAATAATAATATAATAATAACTTCCAATGATCACATATGGGTATGTGACCATAAATCCGTAGGGACTTATTACAATTGAAAGAGAAATTTACCCATAAAAGAAATATATGGTCTTTGTCTATTCTTTTCAAGTGTTCTGTTAAGCTTATGGAGAGAAGTAAAAATACAATCCAAATAAATTTTCTTCAAATCTACGAGAAAAAGTTTTTAAACAAAGAAAATTTATAGAAATATCCTAAACATTTGGATGGTAGGACGATAAATATCAGTGGATAAAATTTTGACATGTATAGTCTATTATAAGGATAAGAGTTTACAATTCTGTAATTATATCTATCCTATCATATAATTGAGTTAATTGAGATCATGAATAACGCGTATCGTATACTGTTTATATTTTTCATAATAAGTTGCCCAAAATGCGATGATGGCTGAGATGGAGAGAGGCCAGGATGGGGTGATGAGATGTAAAAATGAAACCTTATAGGGGTGTTTGGGGTAAAAATCTCTCGCCTGCAAAAAAATTGTTTCTCAATCAGTAAAAAATAAAAAATTTTGATTACAATGGTATGCTACACACAAAATTTATCATTTAATAAAAGAATAGATGACATTGTTTATGAAAATACTTTCAAATCATTTATTAATGAATATTGTGAATGACTGTAATATTACAATGTTGGTCCTACTGTTATGAAAATGTTAATGTATCTAACTTTATTTAAAGATATCTCCGCGAATATTGACGATTTTTCATATCTGAAAAATAATTTTGAAGGGTGTTGAGTAATCAGTAGTCAACGAAATTACTATTACAGAAAATTAACACAAAATTATATCGAGGACTAGTAATATGATAATAATAATAAAAATTATAAAAAGAGTTTAATCAGCCAAAAAGTAATAGTATATATTATGAGAAATGTAAAATAGTACTAAAAAGTAACGCTGGCTGAACAATCCAATAACAACTAGTAACAAATTTAAGTGACTATCAACTATACAGACTCAGGAAAAAATAACGACATATTAAACAATGAATAGTCAGAAAGCAACAAAATCACCACCAATTTTCGTGATGTGTGTAGCACTGATTCACCTATTAAAGAAATTCGTTGAGAAAAGAACAATAAGGAACTAAACTACTAATGTCTCTCTGTATAGTATGAATAATAAAGTACAAGTCATAATAAATATAATGGATGTTCCTTGGTTTATGTTTAATTACATTATGAATAAGGACTTAGATATTCAATAATCAAATAAATGACAACATTTTACAAAAACGACAAAAACAGACTATAAAATTACCTGAATCAACTTAAAAAATATTCTTCAAATATACATAAAAACCTTAAAATTAAAGAACAATACAAAGAATTACAATAACATATTTCTAATACATCTTCTAAAGGAATATTGCATTTTTCAATGGGAAACTCATAAGTGCTATAACTGTTGTAATAGGCGAGAAGTAGGCGTAATAACAGTAATAAAGTTTTTAATTTGATGCATTGTATAAAAATACAGTTTTGTCACCAATGTTGCGAGAGATAAAAGTATCAAGAGCCGCAATCGAACTGACTGCTAAAAAATCTAGCACTGAGCCAAATTTTTTTTTTTTTTCATTAGCGAACGTCTTAAAAAAAGTTAGATCATCAGATTTCTGCAATTATAAATTATTTTTTACCTTTTAATTCATTATGTTATCTTTGTAATGAATACTTTTCATTCATTCTGTATTTGTTATTTCTTTTAATAAACATACAAAAATACTTCATGTATTTATAATCATTTACTTACGTTCAAGGATATGAGTTGTGCTAAATCGCTTTCAGTCTGAACCGCATTGTGTACAGTTTCGTCACCTTGCATATTTCGTTCACTTTCCAACGAAGTGTCCTTCATTTCCGCGGGTTCTGTAGCCGCTAGTTCTTTCACTCTATCAGCATATCGAAGGGTATTTAATGAATGTTCGCAGGAACTCATTCCAGGACTAATCATGGCAATCTATTAAAAGA
The DNA here is from genome assembly GCA_030064505.1 of Chouioia cunea. NCBI lineage: Eukaryota > Metazoa > Arthropoda > Insecta > Hymenoptera > Eulophidae > Chouioia > Chouioia cunea. Next base: position 21,149,997 of record JAOPFQ010000001.1, read on the forward strand.
AATAACAAAGTAAATAAATTATAAATATTATGACGTCCGCTGATACTAAGCACGTGGTAGAAATAAAATTTAGTTTTTATCGTTTATATCTATTTTCCGGCGTCACATGTTTACTGTGACTGTTTATAATTTCTGAGCGTGAGAAAAGTCTAAATAGAACCACTCGCTTATGAAAAGTCTCACGGAAAAACCATACCCTCCGATAAGCAAGTTAGTTGTCTCCGAAAACTAATATAACGTACCCTCTTGGAGATATGCCATGGTCCCGTGCTAACGAAATTTCCCAGACGCATAGAGTCGTAAAAATTATCTTTCCGGCTGCGACTAAATTCACGCATTTCATATTGATGCCATATCCGCTAGACATTTGTATAAACTAATAATATTAATAATAGTCGCTACTGTTTATCAAGATTGTAAACCATCGTTATATTTGTAATAGCCATAAACTAAATCTCTTAAGGTCCATAGACAAAACAAGAAATCACGACAAAACAGACTAACATTTGTCATAGTCTCGCTACTATTTTTATAATAAACTTAAGTCAATAGATTGTAAACAATGGATATCTCTCTCTTCTGTCAAATTCGCCCGTTAAAACTATTCAATTCATTAGTTAAACTTAATAGTACTTAAAATACAATTAATATTTTCTCCAAACGATACTGTACGCGACATCTCTCAAAAGAAGAATGTACCGTTTTTCTATCCACCCACGCCAAGGTTCTTCCAATAAGACTAACGAAGGAAATCATCTTTTCTCTCATTGGCCTAATCGGAAAAGGGCCCGCCTCAAAGGGACCCGGAAAACACTAAGAGTAGGGCAGTGTGACGAGGGCTATAAAATGGCCCGCGCGCAGTTGTACAGACAGTTCGAATCCAGCTTCAAAATTAAATCCAACTATGACTTATAAGAGAGCGAGAGATCATCTAAAAAGTAGTAAGTCAAACAATAAAATATCATACTTCGAACTCATTCTATTTCTTCTCTATCGCTTGTAGTAACATAATTAGCTTTTCCATCGAATGTAGATCGGGTGCTTGTTAAACCGAGTACTATCTACTTTCAAAATAATTCCTGTTTATCCAATCCTGGCTAAGGTCTCTCTGGCGTGCGCCTATTATAGTGCAGTACGAGAGAATTGTCTTACCATTCCTTTCATTCCATAACCTATCCCGAGTAAGATAATTTACGTAATTAGACAAATTGATTTCCCGTTTATTAGAGGTAAAATTCTACGACCAAAAATACACTCTTTAATAAAACTAATCTGTAATATCCATTGAACGTTACAATATATTATTATTCCAATTGAGAAAAGATATAATTATAATAATAGTGATATAAAGTGAAAAGATATAATAAAATTAATGTAAGGTTTAATAAGAGTAATGAAATAGATGAGTTTTAATGACTAAAAATTGGTTCATAATTTTATTTATTATTCTTTAATGAAAGTCTGTATAACGCAATTATTATAGCTTTTCTAGTGAAAATAGTACGCAATATTTACAACTTGAATAAATATAGATTCATAAATTTAACATCTCTATGAAAGTATAAATGCAATTAAAGACCTAGTAATTAAACTTCAACGACTATAAATGCTCTGCTTGATATTTTTCATTTAAAAAACTGTCTCGAACTCAAGGATCAATGGATCTTTTAATCGGTATAAGAGTACAAGAAAAGGTCAAAGCATAACATAATAGGAAATAATTGTATAATGTACTATGTTTTTATATCTTATTTGAGTGTATTTTTAGATTTATGTAATATAAATGGCTGAGTTTTTATGTTGATTCATAATCGTGAATGAAACGTGGACCCATGTTTTACATCTGAGACAATGGTGTAAATTGTCAATATAATAAGCAAAAAGAGGGAAATCATCTTCAAAAAAGACGACGACACTTCCAACTGCAGGCAAAGGCTATGGCGTCTGTTTCCATAGATGCATGTAGGGTAATTTTAGTTGATCTTCCGAAATAAAAAACTATCAACAGCGAGTATTATGCAAATTTATTGAAGCGGTTGGGTGATGAATTAAAAAAAATGACCGCATTTAGTGAAAAATAAAAGTTTGTTTCGTCAAGACAATGCACCGGTTCACAAATTCGTTATTAATGACCAAAATTAAATTATGGAGTTTAAGTTGAAATTTGTTCATCACGCAACCTATTTACGAAACTTAACCTTATCAGATCATTTTTTATTTCCAAATTTTTTAAAATAACTCGGTGTTAAAAGATATGCCAACGACGAATACCTAGAATTTCTGTTGATGGATATTTTGAGAACTCTCACAATTCTCACTATAAACTAGGCATCGAAGCTATTGAACATTTTTGAACATTTCGAGTGTATCAAGCTAAACTGAGACTATTTAGAGAAAATAGAGATATTGTTTTCCAAATTATTTGCATTTCCCCCATTAGAATGGATACTTCTGGAACAAGCTTCATATAATACTCTTTGAATTCTACAATTGAAGAAATATGACACAAGATTGACATCAACTAAAAAAAAGATTTTATCTTTATGGTTAGTAAAATTGTTTCTATTACCCTAATAATAGAATAACGACGTCTAAATAAAATTTAAAAACTATTTAGAATTTATTTTTTCTGAGAATGTCTTACTTTTTGCTAGTCTATAGTTTAAATAGAAAACTTCTAAAAAAGTATAAAAAATGAAGAAATTGAATATATTCTCAATTTTCTTTAAATTATAAGTATTTTATGAATATATTTTTTTCAAACAAAATTTACTTTAAATCATGCGATAAACTTGTTAAATTCCTATAAAGTTAATAGTGATCAAAATCAAGATTATTTTTAAATATTAGGTATAACTTTTGAGGAGATAGTAATTTTTTTAAACGAAATATGTCATTCAACATCAGTATCCTAAAAAGAAAGCATATCCGATGAATATCACGGTTAAAATATCTGAAGTTAGTTTCATGCGACCTGCAGTTTATTTTAGTAAACGGTGTTGACAATGTTTGTATATGCATTCACCATAAAAATGGAAGACTATAAAACGACAACGAAGAATTTAATGATCAAGTATGATGAAGGGATACTTAAAACAGCAAAAGATAATCTAATTAAAATGACGTATAAAATAAATGGTTTCTCTCTAATACAACCTACATTTGCGCTCCTTGTGTTAGAATGGAGCATGATTTATAGTTTTAGCAATTTTCAGTGTTGTTAATGACAACCTCAACATATGCTCATGTTTAAAACACAAATGAAACGGAATAAATAAGGAGAATGTTGTGGGTCAAACGCGTTGATACTTGAACGATTGTATACAAGTACATAAAAAGCCAAAGGCCTATTAATCTCTTTCATTTTTATTGGGCGCGTGCGAGAAACCCCCAACATGTGCTCGGCAGATGTCCATCAGGCACTCCGCGCAAGACCATAAAAAAGAAAATACGGACTATACCATGGCTATGTTCATGTAGTTGGATGTCCACGTGGTTTCTGGATGATCACGCCCTTGCGCCTCGTTAATTGGGCCTTTACTGACGGTCTGAAAGGTAGGGAAAGTTCGTTGTGGCTCTTCTGCTGCCGAAAACTTACCAACGCAAATTAGTTTCAATTTAAAAACCTTGAGTTTAGCTCGTTTTTCCAATTTTGCTTGGTACGTCGTACTTCTCGCAACCCGCTAGTTTTGTTTTATACGACTATGCCCGCTTTCTCTTACAAGTTACATCACTCTTTGTATAGTGTGTGTATGTGTGTGTATGTATTTGTACGTTTGTATGAGCAAAAGTACAGATGTGCACTTATCTAGCTGCTCGAAATGACCAGCGACGCCTTCTTGAAAGCTAAGGTATGCATCACTTGCTGCATTAGCAATGGAAGCGCTATGTTCCTCTGGAGTATTTTCTGCAACTACTTAATAGAGCTCGATTCTCGGATCACACTCAGTCAATAACGCTAGCAAGGGCTATCGTCTTTGGAGCTGCGTTCACTCTGTCAAGGGGAAGATACTTCTCTTTCTCTCTAACTATCTCCCTATCTGTTGTAATATGCGACCGTCAAGATGGTAAGTGAGCAATAATATCTTATATTGAATAACCATTCATTTCTGCCAGATTTATCTAACTGTACAGGTTAATCGAACCTCATAGATTTCACCGTGTTGCACTCGAAAAATGGAAAAAAAATCAATCTACATAGCTTCTTTTTTATCAAAGTTAATTTTTTTTGTGATCCTATATTTAATATATTATAATCAAGTGGCTTTTTCCCCACTCATATCTGGAGTTTTTTATGGTGGCTAAATATGAATATATTTCATTAAACCCTAATTCAAATGCCACTTATTATTATTGATTTAGATATACATCATTCAATTTTTACATGAGTTAACTCTTATCAAACTGTGGTACATTAAGGTGGAACTTATTTTGCTTAAAGTAGAATTTTCTTAGCGTGTAAGCTAAACAAGAATTTTAAATAAAAAAATTGATAAGCAAATTATAATATAGACGTATCTTTATTAAATTTTTAAATTTATAAATTATTCGAATAAAACTGCCAACGAAACTTATTATGAATACATGTGTATATAATAAAATATAAAATATATAGTAAAAAGTTTATATTGTACATAAAATATTAAAAATATTTAACTTTTTCACATCCTGATGAAATCGTTCCCCTTGTTCATTACTTGCTGTTTTAAGATTTGAAGGGATAAAAGAGAAATGGGAATAAAGGAAGTAAATTTTTAATGATATTCGGCAACCCATCTTTTTATATGCTCTTAACACATCGTTCACCAAGGGTTATGTCTTCTCCGTTCTATGATTTCTTAGAAATACCTTTTATCACGGCTTTTAATGGTGTCCATTAGCACATATCTTCGTCATTTAGTATTTAATCAAATGTTGTTTTTCGATAATAAATGTATTTGTGGACAGTTTTCCAGTTTAAATATTTATTTAATCAAATCCAGTGTTGATTTCATATTTGCGTATGTCTCTTTAAAAAACAGTTGAATAAGCGACTGGTATTGACGGATATTCATTACCATTATGAAGTAAAACTGCCTTCAGACTTGTTTTCAGACCATCAATAAAAAGACGCCATTTATTTGTATCATAGGGAATTTGTAACTCACTCATCAAAGATACAATGTCATTACAAAAATATGTTTTCTAACCTAGAGTAAAAAGTTGTCATTTTTTTACTTCGTTTTCATTTTACAGATATTTTTGTATCTGGTACCAAGTGCCATTCCTGTAGACTTTCTGTAGACTTCAGTTTGGCGAATCCAAGTAATTCGGCTTGTCTCACAGACATATTCATGTTCCGTATCAAACCATTTAATTTCTATTGTTGAATTAAATGCGATTGACGTAGATCACTTGAATTGGGTAAAAAGTCTGTATCTTCGTTATCAACTTCCATATATTTGCCATTGTTATTTTCAATGCTTGGTATATCTAACTCTTCAGCTTGACTTTTCTTAGGAAGCAAAGGAGAAGTCATGTCTTCATTATAGGGTGTTGGTTTTGAAATTGAATTCACATAAAGATACTCGACATTATGTGAAAAAAAAGAGAAAAAAAATTCCGTTCGTTTAAACTCAAACTTACATTGTGAAAATCCAAAAGTTGAAACGGTTGAAAAGAATTTGCACAATGTATGACATAAAAAAATTTGATGGACTTCTTTGGATAATTTTAAGACTTTTTTGTCCTTATAAAATTGTTCCCAAGTCCTATAGTTTTTTACTCTAAAACTATAGGACTTGGGAACAATTTACTCTAAAACTATAGGACTTGGGAACAATTTTATAAGGACAAAAGAGTCTTAAAATTATCCAAAGAAGTCCATCAAATTTTTTTCTGTAAAATTTTTTGGAAATTTCAATTTTGTAGTTTTTTGAAAAATCAAACATTTTCTCCAAAAAATCTGAAAAATGTAAGAATGTTCCTTGACAAATTTTAAGATATTTTTGTACTATAAAATTTTTTCCTAAACTTCTTAGTTTTTGAGAAAAACAATGGTAACAAGAAACGCATTTTTTCTCAAATGTAAAAATTTCCTGTTAAGATTCAACAACTTTGTGCACCGATGGATGAAGAAAGATTTCTATATTAACGCGTTTTATGTTAGAAAAAAATTAATGAAAAAACAAATTTAGAATTCTTTACTATTTTTTTGTAAAAAAATTCGCCATATTTAATTTTTTGAGCCCGGATTCAGATTCAGCATACCCAGAAACATAAGGGACGGTACCTTGGATCAATTTATTATTTCGTTTTACAAATTTATTTTGCAATCAAAAACATATCCAATAAATGAGATCTTTGGTCGTTAATGGGTTAATTTTCGTTGAAAATCCTCGTATATCAGTCATGCAGAAGTAGCAATCATTGAAGTGATTACTAGGCTTGGTCCACACTATCGGTACGGCAAACTACATGTTTTGTCTCCATTCAACCATGACAGAAGAGTAGCATAACATGATACGCAAAATAATTGCGGAATACAGGGTTTATCTTAATCTACAATAGGTCCAAAATATAAAGAAAGTACAAAACACGTAGTTTGTCAGATATTTGTTTTTTGAAACTTAAGAATGTATTGTCCATGCACGTAATAGATCTTATTTGGTGAATGTTGACTTTGACGGCGATTATATTTTTCAATATTCATCTTGAAAGCTATATTATTACACTCACAAAAAGATAATTCAGTTTATTTTCTTTTTTTTTTTTGTAAAACAATAACTATGTAAAGTACGGATGCATTTAGAAAATGAGACAAATTCCAAGACACATGCCTAAGCCGGGCCTTTTAGATTTTCACTACATGATAATATTGCTCCTTTTTAGCGAAGGAAAATACTTTGTTAAGCAGTCGGCACACATCCCAGTTAGTAAGACGAAAGTTTTGGATTAAAAAGTGTACAAAGGATAATAAATTATCGTAAGCTAATTTGTATATTCATGCCATTGTTAATCATACGTCGCACCAAGGATAAGGAAATCAATTTATTTAAAAGGGAATGAGAAAGTTAAAGAAGAGAACGTTGTCAATTTGGAAAGTACGAAACATGTCAATGCCGTTATACTGTATTATCAGAAATTAATTGATTATACAAAAATACGAGATACGAGAACTAGATAAAAAAAGTTAATTATGTTTCTAATAGAGCTGCAAGCCAGTATAAGAATAAATCAAATTTTTTAACTTTGATTTCTCATTATGATACATACGGAATTGAAATTGAATTACATTTTTTGCAAGCTGACAAGAAAAGAGTGCATGTGACAGACTTGGCGGAACAGTGAAAAGAACAGCTCGGAACATTAGTTTGCGAAATACAAATGTCAACATTTCTTCAACTGAAGTATTATAAATAGGCTCAGCAAACCATACCTGGTATAAAATTTTCTTACTGTAATGTGGCAGAGCATAGACAAAAAAAAATTATCATTGGTATTAAAGTAAATGGATTGCACATAGATATTCTACGTGATAAATATTTTAAAAATCCTTACTCTGATTTTAAATAAAACTGTTAATTTATTTTTTGTCAAAATTTGTTTTCTGTCATTATTAATATTGCTTATGTACAACTTTTTTGAGTCGACTAAATTAATAATAACATTATAACCTAATAAAAATCATACATGAAAAACAAAATGGATATGTATTAAGATCAGTAGACAATTAAGATAGATAAAACTTATGATGCGAGCTGGAATTTTAAGAGATAAGCTTGTGGAAATTTAGTTTGTTTTTTAAAACAAACTAAATTTCAATAGGTATTTGAAAGATTTGAAAGAAAACAACTCAGAGATGTTTAATATCAATCATGTGTTTATTGAAGACATGTGGTGATATGAAGTCGGCGGTTTACCTCATAAGCAGGGGGATATAACTCGATTCCTGACTCAGAAATTCGGAGATAATTTGGTATCCATGAGCTATGCAAGTGGCCAACACATTCACGAAATCTTATTTCTTAACAAGAAGGGTTTTTAGGGTCGCTGATCACGAATCTGAATTCCATATAGCAAATATTTCGAATATTGACATATCAAAAAATACGAGCGAATCCATGTGAAGTCGGTAATCAAAATATTCATCAAACAGAGAATTTTTTCAATATTTATAAAATATCATAACCTGTATTACGCAAAACAGAAATCGCTGATATTCCTAGCGATACAGAGTCTATAGATGGACATTCTGATTCATATCAAGACGAGGATAACATGAATATGGAAATAGAAAGTGAATCTGAAGAGAATTAAAGTGATAATGATTCAAATGAAGATGAAGGAGAATGTTCTGGCGGTGAAGTATAGAAAAAAAGAAAAACAAAGAGATGATAATCCACTCACTGCTGATTTTGAGCCAAATATCTCCGATAACGTATAATCGCCATTAGAAATCTTTTTATGTATTTTTCCTGAAGAAATGTTGGATTTATTAGTTCAGCAAACAAATAAATACATACAAGAGAAATCGCAGGAAGCGCAATTAATGAAAAAAGAGGAGTTACTGATTTTTTAAGAAATTAATATTCTGTTGGGACTAAAAAAAATGCCTTTCTATCGTGAGTATCGGTCGAGTGACATAAAATTGAAAGATCCATTCATAAGTTCATTGATGCCTGTTGTATGTTTTGAATTTATATTAGGTAGTTTACAGATCTTCGATAACAGTAAAGAACCTAAAAAAGGTGAGCCAAATTACGACAAATTGTATAAGTTGAGACCGCTATGAGATAGACTTCAAGAAACTTTCGGAATCCATATCCTGCTGGAATCCAGGCAGGTATCAATCTATTGATGAATCCATGATAAAATTCACAGGTCAGAGTAGCTTGAAGTAATACTTACCAGCAAAACCGATAAAACGAGGATATAAATGTAAGGTTAGCGCAGATGAATTTCAAATTTATACCGGTAAAACTGATAGTCCTGAGAAACATTTCGGAGTACGAGTTGTCATGGATTTGACGCGTAAACTTGTTGGTAAAAATCACCGTATATATTTTGATATCTTTTTTACCGGCGTAAATCTATTGATTCCACTAAAAGACGATAAAATATTATTTTGTCGGAACTGTACAATGGCAACAGTAATTCGAAGGCAGAAAATTGGCACACAGGTACATATAGATTGTCCAGTTATGTGCACTGATTACAAAGATACATGGGCTTTGTCGATAACGCTGATCATTTCTTATCTACATATAAAATAAATCGGTCCCAAAAGTGATGGCATACTATTTTGGCATTTCATTGGTTTAATTATTACGAATTCATTTATTATATTTTCAAAAATAAACATTAATAATGCTGAGACATTAAAAAAGTTTAGTCTACTTTTAGTGTATCAATTAGTTTCTCATAAAATTCCAACTAAAAGAGGAAGAAAGCGTCAACCTTTCCTTACCAATTCTCACAAACTAAATGTTCCTGATGAAAAGAGACGCTCCCAGTCTGCTCATATGCTAATGCCCATTGATAGTAGTAGACGATGCGCACTTTGCAGTATAAAACGATCCTATACATACTAAATGGTTATGCAAAATATGCGATGTACCATTATATTTACTATTAGATAAAATTGCTTCTTAAAGTACATTCATAAAAGATATAGAAATAAAGTGAAGAGTTGAAAATATTTCACCAATACCCATTTTCAGAAACATATTCAATGAAATGTATAATTTTTTATGCAATCTTGCAGTCGTCATTTTACATTTTCAAAAATTTAGTTCAAATTCGTAATCAGCGACCCCAATAACCCTTGTATATCAATTTTCAAAAACAAATTCAAAAAATTCAACATTTTCGCCGCCATTTTGATAATTGAAAATCCGAGGTTAGATTCGTGATCAGCGACCCTAATAATCATTCTATGATCAAGAAATTGTTTGTATAATAAAAATTATATTATAATAATGTTGATATCATTTCAAACCTACTTGTTGCATTATTTTTATATTTTTTACGTTAAATGGGTTGAAATATACTTATTATTTATAAAAAAATTTATTACCAAAAAAACTATTGTAAAATTGTTCAGAAATATAGAATTTTATTGTTACGGTATTTTTTATAGTAGACTTTGTCTGAACTTTATAATCGCTATAGTTATCAGAAAGTCCTTGAAATACTGAGTACTTTCAATGATTGTCAATTATAACTATTTAACCATTTTATTAAAACATTATTAGATTTCATAATGTACATTTTACGAGTTTACTAATTTATAACCTACTAGTGCTCACCTTCTTGGATGAGTAGCAGATCATTATTTAATTTATATATTTTTTCTGATCGGGGAGCAATCGTCCCTCCTGTGAGCGCTAGTTACAAAAGGAGAAGGGAAGGTAAGAACAAATTAATAACACGATGTACTCGTTAACACACTTGCTTTATGCTTGCTTTATGACGGCGGCTCCGGCGGAATGCTGCTCGATAACACGTGGATATCGTACCTCCACGTGCCCTGACGGAATCCTCCTTCTATTCGCCGCTGTCCCAGTGTCTTCGCCGTCCCGTATCCTTGGGGATCTCCTTCTCTGCGACCTATCGCACTTCACGACTCACACACACACTCACGTGTTGTCCCTTGTCCCGGCCTTCCCGCCTTATAACTCGCTCTCCACTCGGTTCTACTTTACGTCGAATTCCTTCTCTCGACTTTCTCCAACGATGACTCCTCAAGATCGCTTTGCGCGACAACCATCACAAATGATGTCCCTGCACGGCAACTTCTGCCTGATAATATCCTTATACGACTCTCTCACTCGACGACCACCTCAAGACTTCTCGTAGCGCAATCGTTGCCGCTCATAATTAGTGCTAATCCATGAGCACCAACAAGGAACTCGGCCGGTAGGGCAAATACTTTGATTATACGATTTAAATAATAAATTATTTTTCCCTAAAACGCAATCTATTGCATAATTTAATTAACAATTTCCTATATTCATTTCTTAACAGTCCCTTGTTTTCATCAATATTCTTGTTAACAAATTCTGAAATATGTGAATTGATAAATTTTATTTTTATTTTTCATTGTTAATTATTTTTAGTACTTACAAAATAAATCTTCGTAAATTTGCAAAGGAATATCTCTTGTTTCCCCTTTGCTAGTGAGTTAATTAACTAATACATATATAATCTAATAATTATCCAATCATAATCCAAACAAAGCAAAATAGAAAATCACACCCACTCATTTACACCATAATAATTCTAAACTTACCATTAAATTCAATAACCACTATATCTAGCCATTTTCTACTCTGATTAGCCTTGACCTTGTCGTTCGCAGAGAATTTAAAGTTATTATTTCGCACAATACTAAATTCCTTGGGTCTACTCTTCCAAGGCACAATCGAAAACATAGCCCACTCACTCATTCACTAGATAAAAAACATTACCTAGCATATTTGACTTGGTATAATTTCTTGTTCTTTTACAAAAAATCAATTATTTTTTCGAAACACATTCTATTTTGTTCTTTTCTATTGGCATTGTAACTGTAAATTGTTCGCGCCTTATGCGCTCCTTATATAGAATGGGGTCGATTTATAGCCCTAGTAATTAGAAGCCCGGCAATAATGACCCATTACATGCCCAGCTTGTAAAGGACTTGTGAAAGAGGATGAACAAAAGGGTGAAAGCCGCAGGCCCCGACACGTTCGTATCCGAACGAGTACCTACATAAACGTTACCCTGAGGATCTCTGGGGCACGTGTGGAGAGAGCCCGACATGTGCTCGCCACATGTCCGGCATGTTCTTCGCGTGTACCCATAAACGGCCAATACGGGTTGCACAGTGGACCCTAAATGACTACATTTTCGCATTCGTGGATTAGGCCATTACCGATTGGCCAAAGGGTGGAGAGAGTGCGTTGCGGACTGCTGCTGTCGATCATTCATCTCCACGAGAGAGTCTCTTCGTGGTCACGGTGAGGTGTTGTGTATGACTGCGTCCGCTACTTTTACGCATTTCCTAATCTCTCTATCGCGACTTGCGTGCGTGCGTTTGTGTGTGTGTGTTGCGTGTGCGCTTGTGCAGATGTGCACTACATTCGTTGTTCGCTACGACCAGCAGCGCCTTGGAGCTGAGCTAAGGATAGGAGTGCCTGCTACTTTAGCAGAGGAAGCGCCGCGTCCTCTGGGGGGTCTTTTACCTTTTCTCTTTGGATCACCGCAGCTAGGGATGTTAGTGAGAGCTGTAACTGTTTATCTGGCTTCGTGCTTTGCGATTAATGTACTGTCTTTTATACTCATTTACTCTGTAATGCATTGTATTCAGAAGGCTTTTTCTCTACTCAGGTTAATTTCATAATTATGGCCCTCGAAATTGCACAAATATGCACCCATGCATTGTCTTGATAAGGAGGATAATTTTTTGTTTCAAAAGAGGACGCTTTTCTTTGATTTCTTCGAACAGACGATGCAACAACGATCTTTCCTTCTTCTGAGTAATCGATATAAATGATGTCGTGTGCATACCAAAAGATCGTGATTTCACTGTCTTCGCCTTCTTCGGAGTCCGTTCATTTTTAAAAATCCACTGTTTTAATTATTCCTTTGTCTCTGCAGTGTAGGAGAGTAATAGATAAAATAGCCTCAGAATCGACTACACGCTGCAAGAAATTGAAGCGTTTGTACCTTCTGATATGCCTGTGGCATCATCTATTTCATGTACTTTGATTCGTCGATCATTTAAAATCACATCACAGAATAGTCACATCCACAGGGCGTTCCAAACAATATTCATCTATTGTGAATGTACGGCCGCGTTTAAAGTTTAAACTTATTTACCCAATTGTAAACAGTTTTAAATACAGGTGTAGATACACCATGAATTCCATTTAACTCAGCTTTGATCTATTTGTGTATAAAGCCTGTGACGGAGCTCCTGGCCGTTGGCCGGAGCTCGTCAATAACAACAGCTCGCGATTAGAGCATATTTATGTTTCCGAGGTCAACGACCTGGAAAAATTAGTTTGCCTTATTTGGCATTGCGAAGGGAGGTGACACTCACCTACAGTACATCTCGAGCCGTTGACGAGAGCGGATTAGAACTTCTGTGTTAAAGTGTGGCGAATTAGTGAGTGACGTTTGGTTTTATTTTCTTGTGTTGGTTTTGGCTTGGGCTCTGCAGATTGGTGAGTGGCATTATTTTCTCTCTCTCTCCGTGCATTTTCTTTATAGTTGTTGTCCTTTTTTTTCTTTTTTTTGTTGTTAATTGCGCGCGTTGGTCCTTTTTTGGACTTCCTGGCTAAATAGCCTCACGACGGCCGTTATTTTTATTTTATGCGCTAACGCAAATTGTCGCTGATGCGCCGTCATTAATTATTTACTTTTCTTTTGTTGCGGCTTTAAAACTTTTCTTTATTTTTGTCACGTAGCCGCTAATAAATTTTCTTTCTATTATTATTACGCGCGTCTCATTATTTTAACGCCTGCCCATTCACCTGTCCTCGACCTTTTAAGGTCATTGGTCTCCTGACGCGTGTCAGGCCTTAAGTGCGCTTCTTACCTTTCCTTTAATTGTTTATTGCGTCGTTTAGCGTTCGCGAATCTTAATTTCAGCGTGATTGAAGGTGACTACCCTTGATATCAAAGGTAAGTTTTCCCTCCTCTAATAGAATTAGGGCATTTCGCGTTGCAAGCCTTTTAAATAAAAATATTTTATCACCGCTCGGAAGTTATTTTTTCATTTTTTCCAACGATAAGCAAAATTTGTTTACGTTGATCGACGATAAAAACGGAACCACTTAATAAATCTGGCTGAAACTTTGACAGCACTCTAGTTAGAAGTAAGGCTTACTGTTGCAATATAATTTGTGTTACCTTGTACACCATCTCTTGGATTTTCTAAGGACTTATTGAAAGTATAATCGAAAATGGAATTAATATTGTTAGGGCTATAAACATTTTTATCAATCAGGTAGAGAACGGCATGTAGTATACAGCCACTCTCTCTTAACTCGATATGGTGCGGTTGGACAGAATCCTCGAAACTGACGTACACTTTTATGCACTTCTAATTTATGTACTGGAGGAAATACATCAATCTCGCATAGGTCTTGGCTAATTCAAACATTATCACATAGACTTGCTAGCAAAAGATCGCGAGTTCTCACTGCTCGTATTGACGAGCTTACTGCCGTCGCTGTAATTGGGACATGCTCCGAAAAAAATGCTCCGAAATACTGTTGATATTAAAATTGATATTTTCATCATTGATGTGTGACCTGTAAGACAGAATATAAACGATCTCACACGAAAACCTGCAGCAACGGCGATGACGGCGGAAAAAGGAGAGAAAACGGGGCGCTCAAAATTCAGCGAAAAAGTCGATGCAATCAGGAAAAATTCTAATAACATCAAGAATATGATACAATAACTTATTTTTCAGACAAATTTACAAACAAATTTGTCATTTATGCTCAAGATCTCCAATTCTTAATTAATAATGATTATGCTGTCGTATAGAAGAAACACTTTTATAATTGTATCTATTGGCAATTTATTTTTAAACAATTATACTTAATAAATTATACTTAACAATTATACATGATTTGATAAGGGAAATTGTTACACCAGAGAATAGTAATATACTACAAATAGTTTAAACAAAAGTTATAAATGAAAAATTGTACATTGCATGAAATGTATTATTCTGGCTTTCGTTAAGACTTATTTCCATAATGATTTCTATTACTATTTCTAACCAAAACTATCCTTTTCATCAATGAAAGTTTATATTATATAAGTTTGACAATTTTAGTTCAAATGATCCGATGATAATAAAAAATAAGATACGGCAAATATCAAACAGAAAATATTATTAACTTAGTACGTTATATAAGTGACTACGAATATGTAACATTGACATATATTGTGTGAACTCTTTCCAACGGGAAGAGATCAATCGTATGGCTCTACGACTCTGAAAGAGTCGTTCAAAATTTTGCAGAGTCGGGGTGGAATAATATTGAGAATATTGGGGCTAGGATGAATTAATTTTTATTATACATTCTTCGAGGAATCAGTTCATCAGGATTCCTAGATGCGTGAATTACTCTTTCGTCACTTGTTGAGTATTTTGAATGTTAGTAGATCATTGACTATTAGATAATATATGATTCATACTTTATGCAATACTGTTAACATTTTTCTGCAGACATTTTTCCAGCTAAAACTAGCGACTTGTTTCATAATAGTGGAAATATTGTGTAAATTATTCATCAATTATTAGTTTTCAAGCATCGTCTTTTATCAGGTCTTTTTTGCATATGATGCTAGTCTCTGCATTTGCATTACTATAACAGAATACGTTTTCATAGCCATCGGAATAATTTTTATGTGAATCAATTAAGATGACAATTACTTTCTAAAACTTTAACGGAACCAAACCAATATTTTCAAATCTCCACATATAGCTCAATCAAAATTCGGTAATTTTCAGAATGATACATTTGCTTTTCTTTACTTTTAATGAATCTTCGAATTTCTGACTAATGGCTTTTTTCAATATTTTATGCCTTTGAGCCACATATGGCCGTGTCTTTTACGTCATAGGTAGTTAATATATTTTTATTTCTAAGTATTTAAGGTATTGTTGTACATACATTTTTTTAAATCAATACAAGATATCGTCTATCACTTTCGAAGTGTTGTTTCGAAATATTGTTGATCAAACATTTTTTTAAATACTGCGCTAGCTCAGTTAACGATTAGTTAAGCTTATAAATCGTCAAGATTTTTTAGACTACCTGATGGCATAATTATAATTATCCTCTTTATCCTTACATACACTATAGTATTATTGAAACTATTAAAACCAGTGACTATTCAAGCGACACATAAGCGCGATCTTTTCTCTCCTTATTTGAATGATAAATGAGCACACTTTCTCCCGATATTCTTCTAGATTATTTGTTCGTTCCTATCTTCACGATATTTTTTATTCTTTTCGGGTATTCGAATTAATTGAGTTCAAGAACTCGTATCGTGACAATAAAATAACATAAAATATTAGCTTCCTAAATAGACTATTCATATTGAAAATGTATTAAATACTATACGTTACCATGCATGTTTTGGATTTCTCTCCTATGAAACTATCTCTTAAAACTTGAGTCAATTTACTAGCTCTGAATGGCAGATGAGTACCTTTACGGCCGAGTGCTCTGATACACTCTTTCAATGCTAGCAAAGATTTATTTATTTCAGCTCCTTCCATTCCTAGAACAATACAATATGATTTTCAAATTGTTTTTTTCATCATACATATATAATAATGTATGTAATTTGAGCATGTATGTTGTTTGCGCAAGTTTCGCTTCAAAAAAGAACGGGCATCTTATAAAGAAAAAAAAGGGACAAAAGAGACAAAAGAGCCGATATCACCATATGTAACACATGTCCGTTGAACTGTATGGCCGTCCTTCGATGCAAGTTTGGACAGGTCCAAGAACTTGAGTTTTTCTCTGACATGTGTTGGGACTCCCGAAGGGGTCATAGAACAGACACTCTTAACTTTGCGCCCTTGCTGAAAAATAGTCAGTTTTGTGTCGACAGTCAACAAGAGCAAATCTTTCTTTCACTCTCATTTTCACGTACGGTTTCGCTATCCTCTTTGTGATAACTGTTTTTCTGAAGTTTGCTCAAGGCGTGGTACTTCCACAACCGTGAATTTTTTCATTTTTTAACGACCCATTCTAAAAGGATTAAGGACGGACCAACTGCTACCATGGTAAAGGAAACCTCTATTCCTCTAGTGCCTCCGCACCTCGCGACATACTATCTACCTCCACCTACACAACAATGACGTATGCGAGAACCGACCCTGTGTGAGAAACGTTGGATCTGGGTTCTCTAACTTCAACGTCATAAACACGTGTCTCTCATATCTTGTAATGCGTCAATGGGTAAGCAATCAATTCCATGAATAACCATTCAATTCCGCGGCTAATGGCGTTTAATATAAGTGCGAGCGTCCGGTTGCTCTGCTCTCCCCTCCCAAATTTGTAATTATTTCAATTGCTTTTCCTTATTTATGACTCGAGTTTTTTATGCCGGATAAATAATTTTTCACTCAATAAATTCGTATTTGAGTTTTTTAATGGTTGAACTTCTATCAAAAATCTTGCACCCTCCTTTTCTTCCGCGATCATTCCGATTAATTGCTATTAAAATAAACATATAGAAAGACATTACATTGGAACTGGCACAATATAATTTTCCTGATTCTAATCTTCATATTAAATTATTCACTATGATATGTCAATATTCGAAATATTTGCCATATGGAATTCAGATTCAAGATTAGTGAGCCCAAAAACCCCTGTACACCAATCTTCAGAAATATATTCAAAGAAATTTAAGATGTTGACCGCCATCTTTGAGCCGCCATTTTGAATTATCAGAATCTGAATTCAGATTAGTGTTCAGGGTCTCTAAAAACGCCAGTATACCAATTTTCAAAAACAAATTCAGAAAACTTTAATTTTTTTCGCTGTCTTGGAGCCGCCATTTGGAATTTTCAAAATCTGAGTTCAGATTCCTGATCAGCGATCCTAAAAATCCCTGTATGCCAATTATCATGAAAATTCATTCCCTTGAAAAATATATGCTGCAAAGCGTTAATTAAGTTTTTACAACTCTTTCCGAGAAAAACATTCTCGTGGCTCACAATTATGACTTCAATTCTCGTATTAACTTTTGAGAAACTGGGTTGCCTTGAAAAAAAGTGTTAAGGGCTTTAGTGATATGCTTACTTTATTCAAAGGTAAGTTTTCTAAAAATAATCTGATTATAAATTAACAACAGAATTATTAGAACTTCTTAGTCTTCCATTATTGATGGTGCTCATAATATCAGATTTGATACGAATGTATTAAAAAAACTCATTGTATCTTATATATTAATAGACAATATTACTAGTAACAAAAGGCTACTGCACGAATAACAAAAAATGTAGAAATTACTGCTACAATACATATATTATATACCTTCTTAAAGACCGTTTTAAGTATGTCTTTACAAAACCATTAGCAAGTTACAGCATAATTGAAACGTTCAAAATAAAAGAATGAGAACAAACAGAAATTATATTGAAAAGTAAAATTGATAATAAACTTCAAATTATCAGAAGTAACAAAAATTTAGAAGATATTTTAGATTATGTAGCATAGCATGGAATAGTATATGGAAAATTGCTATACCAAATGTACGAGGTCTAGCTATTAAATAACAAGACTGCATGCGCAAAAGGCGTCCTAGAGGACCAGGGGGAGGGGGAGGGGATGCAGCGTTGGATAGATGGAAGCGTCTGCGATTCCAGTATGAAAACACGTTTTTGTCGATGTAGTAGTATTTTTTCCATAGAGGTGAGAAACGAGCTTATTTTTTTTTCTCGTGCCGATAACAATGTGTGACGAAAAGCGCGATCAACGGATCAATATGAAGTTTCTCGTTAAATTAAAAAAAACTCCGACTGAGAAAAAAGCATCGAAGAAAACCAACGTCCAGGTAGACCTGTCTCTGTTGCAACGGCATTGTAATGACTGAATGTGTTCCAAAGGGTGATACTGTAAACCAAACTTAGTGTTTGAAAGTTTTGACAATACTGCGAGAGCGAGTTCAGAAACGGTCGGAGTTGTGGAGATAAGTCGAGAATCTTGCACTAGGACAATGCACCTGCCCATAATGCGCTATTTGTGATTTGATATTTGTGAAGCGTTATTTATCTGATAGAAATATTCCAGTGCTCGAACACGCGCCGTGCTCACTTGATTTATCAACTTGCGACTTTTTCTTTTCCCTGAGATCAAGTCTGTCTTAAAAGGAACCTGGTTTGAGTTAATGGAAGAGGTCAAGCAGAAATCGGCGGAGTTCCTAAATCCTCTTACAAAAGAAGTTTTACAAGTCTGCATACTATACCCTTGACATTTATATATAAACGTGTACGATTGCTATATTATCATAGATAAGTTTTTAAAATGATTGATAATTTATTGGTGTTAATATATAAAATGAATCTTGAATTTTTTTTCTATCGATTTGTATGAAGAGTGTCATTTTCCTATGTATATTTACTTTCATTTTCTTGTTATAGTATTTAGAATCTTTGTACTTCATTCAAACCTATGTTAAATTGAAAAAATTTAGAATTTGTCAGATTTAAAATATTTTGGAGAAAATTATTGAAAAAATAAATGTTGACTTTTTATACAATCATATTCTCAAATATGACAGTTATTCTCTATGTTTTACATAAAACCCCTAACTCCATATAAACACAATTTAACAGTAATTTAACAATTTAACAATTTAACGGTGGTTCAGTTTCATAATTACAATGAAATACCCAAGACTTAAAATTATGCAATTCACAATTCAATAAAAAAAAATACCTATAGGTGCCGTGCTATTCATTTCCTCTCGATTTCTTGAAATCATGATGGTTCGCATTGGTGCATAGCTCATGTATATCTCAGTTTTAAGTAAACTAATAACTAGTCTTTGATTTGTGCGAAATATATATATTATCCGTGTGAAATTTTAAGATAACTATAGTAAGAATCAAACTAAGAATATCATAATAAAAAGATCTACAATATGTGTTTAACTAATTTCAAAATATTAAGTTTATGTTATTTAGAAATATAATTTTATAACAAAACATTTTTTTATTTCTGCAAAGATATTATTTATTCATTCAACAAATGAATAATCATAAAAGTTTTCGTTAAAGTAGTAATCCATGAAATGAACTTTTATGCTCATGAAGTATTTTAAACATTCATAGCTCATTAATATTACCTTATATGCTGACCTTTTATGGTTACCTAGAAAGTTTTGGGCAATTTTACAAAAAGTGAGATATGTAGCTTTTTCTATATCTGTCATTGGCATTATAACATTTTCTTCAGTAAACATTCTATGGAATTGAGGCCCGCCGAATGTGTATTCTTTTATTTTTGCTTGACTCCATTCTAGAATATGTGTAACTAGATATTGAAAACAACGTTTATTTTAATCTAAAGCCTTAACGAGTTATTTTATTAAACCAAATTTTTATATGTACTATTGAAAATAGTATTTTTGAACAGACAATAAAGTTTGACGTATCTTATTATGACTTCCTGGATTGAATGACACTCAAATCGAACATTATATCGTATTGTAATGATTCTTCAAGTTATTGCTGTTCCATAATCACAAGGAGCAAGGAAACTTGATATTGTGACGTCCGCTGCAGCTAAGCACGTGGTAGAAATAAAATTTAGTTTTTATGAGGTCATCGACCTCTATAGTTTGTATCTATTTTCCGGCGTCACATGTTTAGTGTGACTGTTTATAACTTCTGAGCGTGAGAAAAGACTAAATAGAACCACTCGCTTATGAAAAGTCTCACGGAAAAACCATACCCTCCGATAAGCAGGTTAGTTTTCTCCGAAAACTAATAAAACGGACCCTCTTGATGATACGCCATGGTCCCGCGCTAACGAAATTTCCCAGACGCATAGAGTCGTAAAAATGATCTTTCCGGCTGCTACTAAAATCACACAACGCATATTGATGCCACATCCGTTAGACGTTTGTATAAAACAATAATATTAATAATTGTCACTACTGTTTATCGACATATTGTAAACCACCGTTATATTTGTAATAGCCATAAACTAAATCTCTTAAGGTCCATAGACAAAACAAGAAATCACGACAAAACAGACTAACATTTGTCATAGTCTCGCTAATATTTTTGTAATAAACTTAAGTCGACAGATTGTAAACAATGGATATTTCTCTCTCCTGTCAAATTCGCCCGCTAAAATTATTCAATTAATTAGTGGAACAATTAAATCCAATTAATATTTTCTCCAAACGATACTACATGCGACATCTCTTAAAAGAATGTACCATTTTTCTATCCGCCCACGTCAAGGTTCTTCCAATTAGGCTAACGAAGGAAATCATCTTTTCCCTCATTGGCCTAATCGGAAAAGGGCTCGCCTTAAAGGGACACGGAAAACACTAAGAGTAGGGCAGCGCGACCAGAGCTATAAAATGGCCCGCACGCAGTTGTATAGACAGTTCGAATCCAGCCTCAAAATATAATCCCAACTCTGACTTGTAAGAGGGAGAGATCATCTAAAAGTAGTAAGTCAACCAATAAATATTATAATTTGAAATCAGTCTCTTTTCTTTATCGCTTTGTAGTAACATAATTAGATTTTCCATCGAATATAGATCGGGTGCTTGTCAAATCGAGTACTATCTACATTCAAAATAATTCCTTTTTATCAAATCCTGGCTAAGGTCTCTCTGGTGTGCGCCTATTATAGTGTAGTACGAGAGAATCGCCTTACCATTCCTTTCTATCCACAACCTATCCCGAGCAGGATAATTCACGTAATTAGACAAATTGATTTCCTGGTTATTAAAGGTAAAACTCTACGACCAAAAATACACTCTTTAATAAAACTGGTTTGTAATGTCTGCTGGACGTTACAATATATCTTGATTGTTGCCCCAAAATGATTAATACTATTTTAACATTGCCGCAATCTTGCAACTCATGTTCGGTATATTTGATTTTCTATAAGACGTATTTAATGTTTTCATGACTTTTTTGTAAAGATATTTAATTTTTAATGTTAATGTTATCGTGTTTATTTCGATTGTATAATAGAACCATGCTAATAAAGCTCTATCTTAATCAGTTTTTAAACTTGACTCTGTTCGTCCGGCTTATAAACAATTGGATTCAATTCGTACGTTAAATAGAGAATATCTGTGCAATACATTAATGAACAGTCGACAATCTCTTTACAGAACTGTATAAATTTACTGTCTCTATTTCGGTAAATAGAAGATTCCGTTCCAGGTTTTGTCATTCCTTGATCCTTTGACTCCCCGGCATGAAATTCGGCCAAATCTTTAGGATTTTGCTATCTGTTAATTTTTTTAATAAGATCATTTAATGAATTCTAATCAAACAGATAAACTGAATCTGGATTTTTTCTGCCTTGATAGCATGTGGGTAAGTTGATAAGTGAGCTACTCTTTGAATGAAAGATAATTTTTCGATAAATAAGAGGTTTTTTTTTCAGTTATAACCTCTTCATTCAACCTGAACTTCTTATCACCCAGTCATGTCTTCAGGTTTTAATGGGAAAGCAGTTTGTAGCCTACTTATTGAAGTTGGAATTGTGTTTTAGCACTGTATTTTTTTTGTAATATACCAACGATAAAACATTTTATAACAAGAATTTAAAATGCAATTAAGAGCATGTGTATATGATGAGTAAAATCTTTTACTTCAAAATACCTGTTACACATATCTATTTATTACTCATTTGTCTATGTAATTTACCTACTTCAAAATCTCCACTGACGTAACAAAAATGACTATCCTTATGATAAATGTGTAATAGTCTATTTCTGAAATATACTGTTTGCAACAATTTCTTAGAACAGATATTATTTACTTCATTGATTTCGCACTGTTTCCATTTTATCAACCAGAGCACTACCATTTCTTTATTTTCTACTTCTAGTCTGTCTTTTTATTATTGGATTTAGATTTACTCACATTGTTGTTTAAACTTTAAGCTAGTCAAAAAAATTGGTTAAATCTGTGGAACTATAATCTACATTTTCTTATCATACACGTAATTGCTAAAACTCTAATTTATATATTATGCAAGGAATAGCAAATTTATAACTATATCTTCGACTTAAATTACATAATTGAATTTCCATTTCTCTTTGTTATTTAACTTTACTAAACCATCGTCTACACTTTGATAGTCAAGTTAAGCTGTAATTATTATATATATACATTTACAGTTCTAACCCTTTTCGACTCAAAATCCTCCTTACAACATACCAATTTTTTTTTTATAATTACTAATTATGAGAAAATGGAATATAAAAAAGCAATACATGATTATTAATCATATCATTCTGAATAAAAAATTTCCTAAGATCCAAATAATTTACTCAAAATCTCAATTTAAAAAAAAGAGTGAAAAAATGACCTTTGGCGACACTTTTTTGTCTTTGATTCACTTGTACATTTCCTAATTCAAACACTTTTTCTTTACATTACTTACCTGCTTTTTTATTTTTTAAGAGTTTCTTTCGTGATTACTATGTCGTTCACTTTTGTAGTCTTTACTACATATTGGTTATTCTTTCTTCTACGCAGAGATATCACCTGTGATTATTGAACTTTTACTTTTCGCTCAAGCGGTACATACACGCAAATGCGCTTAGAAACTCGTTCAGACGAAAACGGTTGGAAGCAATTATTATTTTTTACACATTGCTTTAGTTCTGTAGAATCAGATGTGGTATAATAGATATTTCTATTATTTTATCTTTTCGATCTACGAAGGTGGCACATAAATTTTATAACGTTTTAACATGTATAATGGTTCATGCAGGCGAGTGACCCTATTGGCCAATACTAGATATGACATTTCTTTAAAAACAAATTAATTAAAATTTGTTTTGTTAAGTTGGCGATTATGCCGGTAAAGGGTAATACATTCGTATGTTAAAATAAAAAAAGAAACAAAATAAAATGGTACAAAGATCATTAAAAAAAATTGAAACAAACAATTACCATGGATTTGCAATTATTTGCATGAGTATTTATAAAATATTATTACTGATATTTATAGGCAAGTAGAGAAAACTGGTATTTTACCTTCAAGTTTTTAAGATCTATTCGCCATGTATAATAACGACCAAAGTGCATTGGCTTTAGTCAAGCAAACAGGTAGACTAGATATTTATCTGGAAATTACTTGTCGCCCTAGATCAAAGAATATTTAATAAAACGATTTATTAGACCAGTATTTGACCCCGAATTTGGAAAGAGCCGGCAATTGTATATCCGGTCAAGGTATCATATATGATAGGTCCGTTTTACAACCAAGATCAATCTTTCTTTCGAATTTTTCTACCTGATTGACCCAATGAAGATAAGATATAGACAACAGTTATTCGATTTTGAAAGGATGTCCCTTTTATGACCTTTATTATGATCTCGAATATTTGCCAAATCATTTCAAGATCAATTTTTTTACTAATAAAAAAATTAATTTTAATTACCGGTTTGGTAATAACAGAAAATCCTGTAACTAATAAATGAATTAGTAAATGAAACAATAATGACAAAATGAATTTTGGGAATACATTTTACAAAAAACGCTTTAGAGATTGATCTTCATTTAACTTTAAGGATGAAAATAAATCTCATCTATAGTACTTTATTTGAACGTAGAATTTTCAAGTTTTTGTGAATCCGAGATCTCAAATTAGATTTAGATTATTTGATTAATAAATTTATAATGTTATATTTTTCGTAAAGCATTTTTATTTCTTCTTTGATAATGGGAACATGATAATTAAGAATAATTTCATTTGTTAGGAACTATAGAATCTGTACGACATTGAGTAAATCTTTCTATTAAAATATTTCTAATATATCTATGTTTTAATTAAAAAAGGCACCTTAGAGATAAATATGATAAGTCTAGAATAGTTTATATACAGATATATACAGCAGCAATTTGTTTTCAGTTATGAGTTGCGATTTCCTTTCAATGAGTCACTTCATTTTTCTCAATTTTAAACCTAATTGTCATCTAATGTTTAATGAGACATAATTTGCAGAAGTTTTTGCGCGCTATGGGAGCAATGATCGAGGTTTAATACGCGAACGAGTACTTATCGGAATCCTGGTGTCGGAGTAGGCTGGTGGAATAACAACACAGGTATTTCTATCGAATCTTTATTTTAAATCAACAGAGCTCCTGAGAGATATCTTTACACTATAATGTTGTCTATCTGAATGAACCGCCGTCCCTTATGGGATCACATATCTATAAGTATCGTGGGAAAGTAGATTTGTCCCTATCATTTTCACGTCTTGAAACGCACAATATTAATATTAATAATATTTAGTTATGTTTATGTAAACCTAAGTCTATCGAACAATCAGGAAATACGTTTCTTCTTATCTTGTATTTTAGACAGCTATCCTATTAAACAATATTTACCTAGCCATTTATACGTAAATATATCAATACGTTGACATACGGACGACTATGATATCGTATTCGACACCTAATTATTTACGCTTTTTGAATATATGTTCTTTTCATGTTAGCCGCCTATCCAGATATATACCTAAGTGAATTGCATGGTTATTTTGTGAAATATTTTTGTTGTTTAAAATGATCGGTGAGCAGGTGTTTTTTCATAGTACAAAAATTTCATAATTTGATTTATTTTTATTTGCTATGATTATCCATGCGTAGAATTATCTGTTAATGTTATTTAAATGATTTTGTAGATTTTCAAATGCAGTAATTGAATTCAAATGTGATATTTGAGTACATGTATAAAATATATCATTTTCTGGTCAGATGAAAGTACCGTTATGTAAACCGTTTACGATTCATGCTTTATATGGATATATAACAGACGTAGGAGGTCTCTTTAATTATGGTCGTTTTTTATAGTGGTGCGGTGGAAGTTGAAACAGTAAATGAGATAGTTGACAATAAATATAAACGAATACGTCATAAATTCCATAACATATCGATGTCCAAAACGAGATTGTACTAAAATGTAACCAATTTGTATTTTAAAAAACAAATTCCGTAAGTGTTTTATAACATATTCTTTTTTATCAAATTATATTGCTTCACGCATGACTGAACAATTTGATAGATGTCGTAAAAAATAGGAATAAATCAATAACCACGACGTGCTAAGACACTTTGAGATGAAAGCGCGCCTGAATACCGTCTTCATAATGATTCGCATTAAATTATTAGAATACTGATATCTAGGATACTCTTTTAGAAACGTGAAATGACCCAAGTACTCTGGTGTAATAATTTTAGTGTGAAGTCTGCTGTAATAATTTTCGCGTAGAATCATACAACCAATGTGCATATCATTACATATTTTTAAAACTAAGTAATAATTCCAAATGGAATTGATCGCGCCAAACGGCAACGTCCCTAACATTTTTCCAAAAACATAAAAAAGGAAAGATATTTAGACTTATTATATAATATAACAAATTAATGACAAGAATAACTAACCCATGTACACAGCAAAATATCATTTCTACAAAATTCAAGGCAGTTACTAAAGGAAAACGTTTTTTTGTGGTTTATCGCACTTTTATAACAAATTATTAGAAAATATTTACATCAATTTTACATACGTTGCAAATTAAATATGTATGTTTAGGATAATACAATAAGTACGTACGAGTTTGTCTATTAGCTGAAGAAGTATCTGCACCTCGTTCATTGCCAGCTAAGTCTATCAATGAAAATTTCCCATGAATTTTATGTGTTCCTGGAGCACGAATGATTATTTGGAAAACTGCATGTGATCTAGATGAATTTGTATTAGCACTTGTTTGCCCACTTGTTCGTACATTATTTCCATGTTGAATGAGTTTTAATACTTCATCGCAATTTTCAACTACTTTTTCAGTTAATCCAACTATTTGAACCTATTTATATCAAACGAAAATTTATTATTGGTGAATATTACAACATTTTTTAAATTAAAATAAAAATAGAAATTATTAAAAGTTATATGAAACTGTCCTTCTATAATTTGATTAAACTCTTACCATCATCCAAGAGTAATTCCAAATATACTCAACCTAACAATTAAAACACATAAATTTGGGAAAAAATATTTTTATTTTTCTTAATAGTCTCCTTTTAGCAAAATATCCTTTTCGTAGCGGTGCTCGATACTTCGATATTTAATATAGTCTAATATTACCCAAATTTATTGCAGCATTTGAGTGACGAAATGAAGAACAAACGATTGCATTTATAGAAAAAGAACATTTTCTTTTATCAAGATTTACTGGTTCACACATCTAGTAATGTGAAGGCTAAAATCAAGGAGTTCACCTTTGAATTATTTCCTCCAGCACCGTATTCACCAGATGTGGCCTGTTTAGATTATTTTTTATTTCCAAAGTTAAAAATATATTTTTGGTAGAAAAATTTATGAACGAGGAAGAACTGGACTTTGCTGTTTATGACCATGCCGTTGAATAACTTGATAAAAAAGTATATCGAACTAAAAGGAAACTATATGAAGAAATAAGTAATAAGTCACCCTAATGAGTACCACAATTGCTTTCGGTGGATAATAGTCTATACGGCTGCCGACTTCGAAACAGTGTTTGAACCTTTTTAAGCGAAATTCAGAGTTGAAATTTCTATTCATTACTATACAATAGAGACTAAACAACAATAAAAAAAGGGGATTTTTTCAGACGAATTTTCTGACGAATTACATAAGTTTATTATGAAGAATCAAATCATATTTTTCAAATGATTAAAAAATTGATAGAACGTTAGAAAAAGTATAAATTTGTTAAAGTTAATTTTGAAAAATACAAGGAGTTTTTGATAAAAACTTATATTTTTATTCAAAACACATGTAATTATTGATTCACCATCGTACTAGTTCAATTGTAATGAAAATTATATAATTATGTCATTAACAGTGTGTTCCAATTCATTAAAAGTGCATAAACATGGACGTCATTGAGAATCTTTTCTTCATGTTCTCACAGAAATTCAGGATAAGTGGTTTCCTTTAGTGAAAGAAAATGATCAATTATGTGCAACATGTTTGAGATACTACTATATCAAAGATCCAAAGAAAGTTTCTAACTACAGTGACAAATGTTTAAGACATACAAATAAAGAAAGTGGTAGTTATGAAGATTCTATTAATCAGCACAATGAAGTCAGTTTCTACTCAAGTACTAATGAAGATCAAGATATCTGCCACGTATAATGAGATAAAGAATTTTGGATCGAAGAAAATTAACGCAGAAAAATAGTATTAGATCACTTAAATCCATGGCTTGATTTTTTTTAATTGGAGAAATGAATTCAATAGATATTGAAATACCTGATGTAATAGAAAAAAATCGATTCATTATCAAATAATTTGAAAAGTTTATTTGTGAGAAAATATAGCTGTGTAGACAGTAATCGAGATGAATTTATACAAAAAAGTGTATTTTATAAAGACCTGAAAGCAGCGCATCAACAAGCAACTACTGATTCAGAAAAGATACATATATTATCTGCGATTCCACTGTTTATAAGTTTCTGTAAAATAGAAAGAGAAATAAATTATTCGTTTTATTTTATACAAACAGCTAAAAAACTTCGTAAACGGAAAGGAAGTGCTGAAATTGGACTCAAGTTTCGCCTGATCAGTGTATTTTAGTTAATGACTCTAAATTAAATATATAAAAAATAGAGACGAGAATAAGATTAAAAAAGTGATTTATGTATTTGATATTATACATACGGAATTGAAGCTGAATGGCACTTTTTTGTAAATTGCCATGGAAAAAGTGCATGTAATGGAATTGGCGGAACAATAAAAAGATTAGCTCAGTTTGCGAAATTTAGAAGTAAGCATTTCTTCAGCTAAGGAATTATATCAATAAGCACAAAAAGCTATACCTGGTATAACATTTGCATACCATCGGAGAACACACAGAAATTGAACAAAATTTAACATCAGTATTAAAAACAATATTGCATGCCAATGGTACCGTTACAAAAGTTGAAAACAAAAATCAAATTTGTTAAAATTGCTTTAACTTTTGAATTATTTAATATTTTAGCGTAAAACTTGGCAAAAATGATTACTTCGATGTAGACATTCGATGTGGCAAATATAAAATAATCGAAGGCCTTGCTTCGATTTGCCCTAAAATTTGTTTTCTGCCAAGTAGAACAGTTTTTCTATGAAGTGTTTATCTCAAAGTTACAATAGTAGGTAAATTGGATTATGCCTTACATAAGGAAATAAATTTTGTTTTTTAATAAAAAGACATGAAAATTTGTCCGGACAATGAAATAGATAGATTTTCTATACTTATGCATTAATTTTAACATTAAATATTATTCATTATAACGTTAATTCTGACTTTTTTTTATTAATTTATATAATTTAGTTTCAAATTAAATAGAAACATTGATATTATATTTATATACTTTGTTATCCAACTTACTTGTTGTTTTCCATCTTCTAATACTCGCAATTTTTCTTTATCAGCTAGAAGGTCAAATACTTTTCCAGAGTATATTTCAAAAAAACTAGCTGAAACTATCAAATTTAATGGACGATATTTTGGCAACTTTAGGCACTTAAATACATCTTTGGCAACCATTGCATATATTCCTTTTCTGCAATCTTGCGTCTTTCCGTTGAAATCGCCACCCATCGTATGAGTTTTTCCACTTCCCGTTTGTCCATAAGCAAAACATGTAGCCATACCTCCATCGAAAATTGTTGAAATCAATGGTTTTGCAGTAAATTTATAAACTATTTCATTGTTACATGACTCGTCAAAAGCGTAATCAAATCTAAACAATTGATTTTCTAAATACTTGGTTAAATCAACCTTTGCCTTAGGTTCATGAACAACGATTTGATCTTTTCGAGGCACACTAATGACGTCTATTTCTTTTTTAGCGATTTCTTTTTTATTTAATGGACGTTTTCGAACACAAACTGTTATCTGGTGATCTTCAACTGCATCTGATTCTCTTAATGGACGGAATTCGATACTACTTTGATATTCTCTGTAATAAAATTATATGATATTAAATTAATGTATCCATACAACTGACCATTAAAGGATAATTTTGTTTGAAAATTCTATGCTTATTTATCTCATACTACGATTTTGAAATTTAGATACACAGACGAAAAGTTAACCTATAAAATCAGTGCGATAATCATCATTTTTCTCATATATTTTCAGCTTCTATGAAGTATTATGAAAGAAACCAATAGAATTTTTTCCTAGGACGCGTTAACCACTTAATATTGGGTGTAAAAGTAAATATTTATGCATTCTGAACAAAAAATAGCAAATTAAATACAGGAGAGAAATAGTAAACTTACAGAATGTATTTATTACGAGCTTGTTACTTGATCAATATTTTCTGTACTTCAGTAATGTACTATTTGAGCACTATCTGCAAGATTTTAAAGCTCATTTTCGTCGCTATTCTATATTTTTATATTTTATATTCTTATATATAATGTAATGATGACATTTTTTATTCCATAATTTATTGTTTTTTACATGTTACTAAGATCGTTCGATATAAAAATGCTTCTTAATAAAACAATGCAATCAAGAACTATAATGTCTTTATTAATCGTAATTAACACGTTTGAGATGGACATTTGAATTGTATCTGCCTGAATGGTAAAATATTAAAGGTAAGATTTGCCCAAAGTAATTGAGTAATTGAGCTACAAAAATGACATGCAAGCTTAATTGATCATGCTACAATAGGTACTAATTCACATAAATTATTGGTTAAATTGAAATGCTTTTCAATCTATGATGTATTATGATTAAATAATATAGTATAACATATAATTTCTACATCAACAACGCTTACAAAAAGTGAAATGAAGTAAAATTGAAGAGTTTATTTGAAAAACATTGGTTATTCACATCTAAAAAGTCAAAATTAAATAAATTTCAATGTATAAAATAGTATTTTTTATTATAAAATCATGTAGATCAACGAAAATATCGATGTTCTATTAAAACGAAGAAATTTTAATTTTAAATAAATTAAATCATCTTGAAATAAATGACATTATCAGGAACAGTTTCAGAAATTATTTTATTACACGCCTTCTTTAATTAAAGTGTCCAATCTTCTGATCCGCTGTCTGTAATGCATTTGAATAAATATTTAACGTGCTTTCTTTTAATTAAATAACTGAACAAGTGCAATATAAATATATTTTTTTTATTTGCAATCTATCGAGCGTACGTTTAGTAAAAGAGTCATCGTAATTATAGAATAATGGAGAAATAACAAGCGGATAAAGATGTAAGCGTTTTCAATTGGAAATTATCATACTGAATTAATATGTATGTTAA
The DNA here is from genome assembly GCA_030064505.1 of Chouioia cunea. Classification (NCBI taxonomy): domain Eukaryota; kingdom Metazoa; phylum Arthropoda; class Insecta; order Hymenoptera; family Eulophidae; genus Chouioia; species Chouioia cunea. The sequence continues at coordinate 21,181,045 of JAOPFQ010000001.1, forward strand.
ATAAAGTTATGGCAATTATTTATGCTTTTTCAGTTTTGAGTTTGTAATTTAATTTTGTAATATCCTTTACAAGTCCTTTAATTTGTTACTTCTTAAAGAATGTAATAATTTTTTCCGTTACTTTTGATATAACTAGATCCTTGTTAATTAGGGTATAAACAATATTTTTCTTAAAACTTTCGACTGGAACCTTCCAAGAAATTCTATGATTGAATTGGAAGCTAGTCCCCATAGCTGGATATCGAATGTTAAAACTGGTTTGAGATTTATTTTGAGAAAAGATATAAAGAGTTTGTTTTGTAGTGTTAATTTTTATTTTTCCCTATTAACCAATCATTTATCTTAGTTTAAGATTAAGTAGTTTTCTTTTTGATAAAATATGCTCCCTACAGATCACGCAACGATCAAGGTGGATTGCGAGATACTTTGCAGGATGACATCTCTTAAGGTAAAAACACAACATTTTTCTAACTAGCTACGTTTGGTTTCTTTCAATTAGGATAATGAAGGAAATAATTTCTTTCATTTGTCTAATCTGGAAAGGCCATGGCTCAAAAGGGACCCAGAAAATCTTAGAGTAGGGATGCGAGGCTATATCGTATGACTCATCTGGGCAGTCAGTCTAAACCTTTCAGTTGTGATAGATAACTATAAAAAATGTAGTTAGTTTTAATATAGCTCTAATAAAAAACTCCACGAAATCTAATCAACAGGGAGAGAGAGAGTGAGAGAGAGACAGAGAGAGAAAGATTACTTAAGAACAAGTAAATGCAATAGGAAGATTAATTAATTATAAATTCTGTTCTCTTTATCTATATTTTTTCTATCGCTTTTGAAACGTAGAATAATATTACCGAGCGTTGACTAGGTGCTTGTAAAATTGAAAACTGACTATGCCAAAATTTTTCTTTCGTACCAATCCTAAATAAGGTCTCTCTAGTATGCGCCTTCTTGTAGAGCTGTATGAGAGAAACGCCTTATTATCTCCTTCCATTCATAACCTACCACATATAATATTAGAATAATTAGTAAAACAAATTGATAGATTTCCAGTTATTGGAGATGAAATTCTATGACCAAAAATACACTCTATAATAGACTAATAGTGTTATTTTCATGGGACGTTAGATTAATAATTCGGACTATAAATTTAATATACTAATTATTTTGTATTATCACCTCAATAGGTCGCAAATTCAATTAAGTATCGTTGGGTTCTTCCAGATTCTGAGTTAATAAGTAAGGCAACATTATATATTAAAGGTTAAATTAATATCATTACGATGCCGTTGATGTCGAAAAAAAAGATCAGCATGGCTTTAAATTTTGATTTTCGTTCTTTACAAACTGTTTATAACATTCTAAAATGCGCGCATGAGATAGAAAATTCTCAGCATAGACCTCTTTTAACAACTTATAACACTTAGTCGAATTTTTTTTAAATTTAACAAGAAATATCACATAGATCCGTTGCTCGTGTTTTTCATCACATGTTGTTATCGGCACGAGAAAAACATAAGTTTCTAACTTCTATGGAAAAAATACTACTACAGCGACAAAAACATGTTTTCGTACTGAAATAGTAGATGCTTCCAGCTATCAAAAATTGGATTTGTTTCTCTCTGCCCATCTAGGACGCCTTCTGCACGCGTAGTTTCGTTATTTAATAACCAGACCTTGTATACCTGAAAAAATTAGACATTCTTTAGAAACAAAAGTATTTAATACCAATAAAACGGTACTATATATTATAGTTGTATGGTTGCGTGCGGCAGCCAGATGTAGAATATCGCGGAAGTAGACGATTCAAGTAGCGAAGCAATACACATGATAATTTTGTCGATTAGTGAGTGGCCTGTCCGTTTTATTGCCTCACTAAAGTTGCTGGATCAAGTAACTTGACAAATATAATATATAAAATATCTCTGGCTTAGTTTGAGTTTCAAAAATTATCTCAAGATCATCATTAGTAATGTTGGTGTAACACTTGAGGTCGATATTCCCTATAAAGGTATTTCCATAACGTTTATTTCACCATAAAACTCAAATAAATAACTTTCAGCCATTTTTTTAACATTTCACCTTGAATAGGCCTTATTAATGTGGTAAAATCCAACTTAAATATATTATTTAAAGTGTAAAATTTCCGCTCTCTTTGAAACCGGTGTCAAACCTTGAAAAAAATCTTAAAGGACATGTTCAAAGATAATTGATACTAGATGTTTCCCAAAGATATATTGTACAAAACTTTTTTATATGACGTGTGAATAGGTCGATTTTAAGTATCGACTAAAGCCGAATGAAATATTTCCGTATATTATTATTATAAACAAAGTCTAACTTTACTTAACCAAATGAAGTTACGAAATGTAGCTAATAATAACGAGACTGATCTTGCTATAGACAAAATATGCATGTCTCAAACGCCAGCGATCAATAACTGTCTAATGCAGTCTTCTCTTTCTAAAACTGTATCTCTTGCTTCTGTAAACAAGTTTGTACAGTCGTAGCTTTCGTAAGCCATCTTTTTTTTGTTTCACCGGAGAATTGAAATATTAAAAAAAAGCCGAATGAATAAGATGAAATAATACACCGAATGGGCAACAAAACAAAGTTCCCGCACAAAATATTGAAAAATAAATATTTTTTTTCTATCTTATATATTTTATTCTATTCTATTATCTTACATTGTCTATTACCTTTTGTGATAGATTCATCAAAATATAGAAAGATAAATGATGGTATGTTTAAATTGAACATGTCGATGAACACGCGGTAGGAAAGATTTAGTTGAGCGAGCGACCGAGAGTAGGAGATAAAAAGCGAACTAACGAAAAAAGGGAAAAGTAGAGGAAGAGACACAATGCTAGTGCGAGTAGGGGTAGAAGTTATCGCTATTTCTTGATTGTTCTCTTCCATCGTCCGTAACCCAAGGCAGCACATGTAAGTAACATGATCACCTTTTTTCCGGTTAGCTAAGCTGCGTAAATTCGCGATAAAAAACTTCGTTCTAAAAATTTTGTTAATTACATGGTTTTTGACGAAGTGAGACATATTTATTCTAGATGATATTAAATATTTTCATAAAATTATATCAAAATTATAACATACCTTATCATGGCCAAAAATTCCCAGTTAGGATTTCCTGGGTCCATATTCATAAGAGCTTCTTTTTCCTCTTTTAATTCAGCTTGCCTCTGTCTTCGTTCTTCTCTATTTCTTTTCAATCTTTCAACTTCTTTAACAACATTTGAACGTCGATTTCTGCTGTTATCTTGGACATTCTGAGTTTGAATGGGTTGTTTTGATTTTATTGCAATAGAGTTAGATACTGAAAATGCTGGAGTAGTAGGTGTTGGAGGAATATTTTCAAGTTCACGACGACCAGTGAGATTTAATACTGAATCATTACCATTTACAGATGTTGGCATAATATTAGTTGGACGGTTGACTTGTCGAGAAGTTTGTTTATTAAGAGAGGCTGCAAACAATAATATTGTAAAAAATTACTTAGATAAATTAATAAATGCAGAAAGTGTCTAAATAATCTAAGAAACAGGTTGACATATCGGCGCAATATTTCAGTTACAGAATTATATTGCAATCGAAACAAAGATCCTTGTTTAAGTAAATTCATTAATTTATTTAAACTTTACATAAAGTCTTTTATCATTATTGTGATACTAGGTGTGCTTTTAAAATATTAGGGATAAATTATCTTATATTTAGTTGAGCGAGCGACCGAGAAAACTAAAAACCTTTAGTCTATTTTTTTGACTATTCCTTTACCTCAGGTATAAAGGAATTTACCTACGTTTCATCTACGGTTACAGATCAACGTAACCGAATCCCTTGATAAAGAGCAATACGATCTATGCCGCCGGCAATACCCTTGATTGGGGAGTTCTGTAAGCGGCTAGTTAAATAGGTGGTTCAGATAATGTCATTTCGAACTGTCAGCTGGTAAGAGGTCTACTGGCCAAAAGAAATAAACTTCGAAAGTTGTTTTGTATTTTAAGTACCTCATATGATATCACTACAGGTGCTCTGCTAGCGAGAGATCTGCAGGTCGAGAGAGACGAGAGCTTTACCGACTAGTGAGTTACTAGTGCATTAAGTAGTTCCGATAAAGTCACTTCTGCTTTTAGAGGCCTGGTTACATCAAAAATAAAGAATAGGTATGTGCTATCGCTATAGATCTCGCTTAAGAACTCGAATGCAGTCGAGATTCAATGCGGGAAAACAGCCTATCGTGGACAACTTCTCTTGAGCGTCAGAGTTTATGAGACAAATTAATAAATGCAGAAAGTGTCTAAATTATCTTTATTACCTACAAATAATTTAATTAATTTACTTGTACCACCTGGCGGCTGAGGCTGCAACCACTGTTCGACACTTCTCTTGCAAATGATGTTTGCAAGTGGGCCACCTAGTGGCTAAAGCCCAAAACATTTAAACAATGTGGTTGATACTTTCTATCATAATAATTCTTTTGAAATAAAAATCACCATCTATACTTCTGGAACTATTTTCGTATGAAGACACTCTTTTTATTTAACTATTCCATATACATTTAATGCAGTCACTGCGCTTTGATCTCTTGTGCTTTCTTTAAATAAAAACATTAACCATCACAGAATGGCTAGTAGGTCATACTGCAAGTTTACTATAAGAAACATGGAATTTCAATTAATCTAATTGTTTAAATTACCGTCACCTTTTTTTTTTAAAGCATAGGAATGTGAAATTAAGTGATAATGTAATTTTTGAGCTTCAATTGGTTTTTGGCTGATACAAGAAAAATAGTTAGAACCAATACTATGTGCATTTGATCTAACCTTTATCTAAGATACCGGATAGCTTTTTCATTTAAACTTTTTGTACGTTTTTTCGTAATAAACTGGATTAGCCAGTTAGAGAAAAAATAATTCTTCATTTCATGGTAAATATGTAGATTTTTCAATATTTAAAAAATACTGATTAGAACCGCAAATGTGATAAATCAATTAAAAGCAATTATACGTAATGATTTACAATATAGTTACGCTGCGCTTTTATTATGATTCTACTATACCTTTAATTCTAATTATTTTATTTCATTGTCTGAAGTTTTCAGTTCAATTATAGCGTTCGCCTTTTCAAGCCTAATAAAGTATTTCCAAACGAATACATCACACTATTTTATTGATTTTAAATGTCGTTAATAGTGAAAGTCACAGTCATAGTAGCAATTAAAAAAATGCATTTTGAACTCGTCTAAGAATTACATATCACGATAAATAAATTATAGATTCTAGAAATATGTCTTCCGTGTATAAACGTGTACTTTAAACGATATAATCATGTGATAATCGTATTATTGTATACCAATTATATAATAATACACCAATTATCATAAAAAAATAAAATTATATATATTATATAACAATGAGAAAAATATGTTTTCTTGTAAACTCAAAATATTTCTTTACTTTACTTTAATTTCTTTCTTTCAATAACAATCAATTTCGATGTTTTATACCTACTAGCCATTCTGTGATGGTTAATGTTTTTATTTAAAGAAAGCACAAGAGATCAAAGCGCAGTGACTGCATTAAATGTATATGGAATAGTTAAATAAAAAGAGTGTCTTCATACGAAAATAGTTCCAGAAGTATAGATGGTGATTTTTATTTCAAAAGAATTATTATGATAGAAAGTATCAACCACATTGTTTAAATGTTTTGGGCTTTAGCCACTAGGTGGCCCACTCGCAAACATCATTTGCAAGAGAAGTGTCGAACAGTGGTTTCAGCCTCAGCCGCCAGGTGGTACAAGTAAATTAATTAAATTATTTGTAGGTAATAAAGATAATTTAGACACTTTCTGCATTTATTAATTGGTCTCATAAACTCTGACGCTCAAGAGAAGTTGTCCACAATAGGCTGTTATTAGCAAAAAACTGTACGGTTTTAAATAATTGAATTGACAGCCGCCATGCGTTTATTCAATTAAACTGTAATATCTTAACTTCTAAATAATAGTTTTTCAATTTTCACAATAAAAGGCCAATTATACAATAATACACCAACATCAGATATTACATAAATAAATATCATATACATCATAATTAAATAACATAAATATAACAATTATACATGAGAAATAGTTGATTATTTGAATTTCTCTTTTCTGAGTAATAATAATTAGATGGATAATAAGAGTATACAACATATAACATCAATTTGACATGTTATATTTCATCACTTATTAATTTTTCACGAATATATCTTAATTAAACATCTTTTACTGTAATGATAACTAGAAAATGGATTTCTTGTAAAGTACAAATATTTTGTAAAATAATATAAAATAGTACAATCCATCTAGTATTAGTTAATTTTCTAATATTTGGATAAATAAGATGTTGCTTATATTAATATTAATACGTAGTACAAAATATATGGCCCATAGTACTATAAGAATTGAACTGCCTAGGAAAATCTTGAGTAGAGTCGACACTTTTATCGTTACTCCGCTGAATGCTGCAGGGAGCACTATCTTTGTATGATTATTATCGATCCTCTATTAAACAAAATTGTCCAAGGATTACATTACAACTAGAAGTTTTCAAATAAATCTTACCCCTTTCAATGAAAAATCGCAAAAATTTATTTTAATTATTCATAAATTTTATCAAAGAATTTATTGTTTCTGCTGTGTATATATTCTTAAAATAATATCTTTCTAATATATTTAAAAAAAATCATGCGATCCGATTAATAGTTTTCGAAATATGATATTTAAAAAGAAATTCACCTTTTTCCTATTGCTTATACCTTTTTTGTTAATTAATATTTTATAATAAAATTTAGTAAAAGTAATGACCTTTACATAAGTATTCGACGTACCAAATATAAAGAAAAATCAAAATTATGCTTTGATTTTACCTAAAATTAATTTGTTTCATCATATTTAATTTTAATATGAAAAGCCCTAGGGTATTATACATTTAAAATGTTAATACATAATTGAAAGTCACTTTCTATGGCTAAACACCCTCGAGATTCAGATTTAGGAAACCAAAATATAGCTTAGAAAATTTGGTATATTAGGACAGTCAATCGACCATGGAGTCCACCTTATCCCTAGACTTGTGTGCGCGCTCGTGTGTGTGTGTGTGTATAAGTGTGTTTTTTCTAGTTTTAAAACAGTCGTGAATTGAGATTCCTTTACAATATTATTTAAATGGAATTAGTTGGGCACATAAGTTTTCTAATGGAAGTTTAATTGTATGTTTAAGTAGATATAATGTTATTTGCAAGTTGAGATAAGTTTCATAAGTCAATGATTTTTCAAATAAAACATATTTTTTTAACAAATAAGTGCTTATTTACCATCATTATCTTATTTCATCTCTATACATTTGTGACAAATTTCCAATATTTCTATTACTTCATATTAATAGGTTTTCTCAAGGCTCTTAAAATAGGCGTTTGTTACAGTGATAATCTTTTCATTCAACCCAATTCGAATCGGGCTGAATGGAAATTATACTGAACGAGATAGTAATTTGTAGCACAATTTATGGATTTTTTCCAAGATTACTACATAACTGTGCACCCAGGAATTGACTTGATGGATCAACAATTTTCACCAAATGGGGTGGTTTTTCCTTCAAATCAGTATGAAATATGTCTAGAAGCTCTGAATAATATACGTTGGTGGTTATTTCACCCTATACAAAATAATCTATCTGAGTTATAACGTTTGCATTCCTAAAAATAATGGATATGATTTTTTTGGGCGGCAAATCCACCTTTATCATTTTTAGTGTACAATGGCACGGAAACCCCACTGTATTAATATTCTTTGGTATCAGTTTTATTACAATTAATCCACGTTTCATCCACTGTTACGAAACTTTTTTCCTTTCAAGTCTTTTCTTATATGGACCATAATACGATTCATATAGTGTATTATAAAATGTTTACGTCTAAAGTCGTCTATTACAGGGATGTGGAAACGAATATAAATTCATACCACTATAAAATACCTTTATTTAGCTGGAATGAACAGGGAATAGAAATTTGAAAGAAAAAAAGGAACAAAACTTGATGTGATTGCCAAACGACGAACATCTAGTTCATGAAGGATATGCTGAATGAAATAAGAGACAGAAACTTAAAAAAGGTACATCCCAAAAATATTTAACAATAATCGAGGGACTTAACCCATTAACGACAAAAAGGTCTGATTTTGTTGTTGATTTTCAACGCGATTTTTTCCATAGTTATAGGTCTTAGAAAAATTTTGCAAACGTGTGTTTCGACGGGAAATTTAATGCCCTTTTAAATCTGGGCTCAGAACTATGATTGATTGCGTAATAAAAAGTTATAGCCAATTAAACAAAAAAAAAAGTGAAAATTATAGCAAATAATAAAATTTGCAATTTTTTTAACAATGTTACCGTGAAGGAATCATGATATAAATATGATCAGGGGTGATCACGACTATCAAAGTATAGAGACAAAGTTTATGGAACAAAAATGTCTTGATATTGATCATAGAGTACCCTCAATATTTTTCAGAATTTTGGGAGAAAATTTTTTAATTTTTGGAAAATAGAATTTTCCGAAATCATTTCCAAAATTTCTGAAAAAATTTGAGGAGGTTCTATGATCAATTCTAAGACATTTCTGTTCTATAAAATTTTTCTCTAAACTCAATAGTTTAAAAAAAACATATTCTACTCTTTGCATGTCCCAGAGACAACGACGAGGATGTAGTACAATTTTGTCTCCTTTGGGGAGCTTGATATGAGTGAGTCCCCTTATCTCTCATTGGAATATGAATTTTTTAGTGTTTTTTTGTAATATTTAACAGAAAACGATAAATCACAATTTTCGCAGATAATTCTCGTTCTTACGGGACAATAAGAACAAAATTTGAATTTCGTTTGCTTGGACATATTGTATTCCTCTCTTTTTCGTTGCCCTTGCATCATGTAATTTTTAACTATTGATAGTGCAAAATCTTTTGTTCCAATTCTTTTTCTCTCATCACTGATAGCATTGAATATTACAGTAGCTGTTCTTTATTCTGTGTGAAAAATATTACACACTTCTGTGATCATGACATAAAAAATTTTTTTCCCGAAAACTATTGAGTTTAGAGAAAAAATTTCTAGAATAGAAATGTCTTAGAATTGATCATAGAATCCCCTCAAATTGTTTCAGAATTTTTGGAGATGATTTTGAAAAATACAATTTTCCGTTTTCCAAAAACTCAAAAATTTTCTCCTAAAATTTTGAAAAAATTTTAGGGTATTCTATGATCAATTTTGAGACTTTTTTGTTTTATAAACTTTTGCCCTAAACTCAATAGTTTCCAAGAAAAAAAATGAGTTATATTTTTTATTATTCTTTTTTCGATTTGGTCGCCATTTTGTTGGAAGGAGTGGTTCAAAAGTTCCGCCATCATTCCCTGAGATACTTTGATAATCGTGATCAACCCTGATCATATTTATATCATGATTCTTTCACGGTAACATTGCTAAAAAATCGCAAATTTGATTATTTGCAAAAATGTTGACGATTTTTTTTAATAGGCTATAACTTTTTATTACGCAATCAATCATAATTCTAAGTCCAGATTCTAAAAGGGTATTAAATTTCACATCGAAACACGTGTTTGCAAAATTTTTCTAAGACCTATAACTACGGAAAAAATAGCGTCGAAAATCAACAAAAAAATCAGGCCTTTTCGTCGTTAATGGATTAAGAAGATAATTAGTCAGTTCTGTACTTTCCAGGACAATGGATGCAATGTTGTATTGACTGGTATTCATTCATAAGTGGATATAAATTTATGTAAAACTGAATTAGAATAGAATAAACACAGAATCATCAACATATATAGTATGTATAATAAACAAACTAAGAAACCAATACACTGATTTATTGTAAAATTAGAGATGGGTCTAAACAATACGGATATATTGAATATACATATATTTTTACATACAGTGATATCTTTTGAAGTGGATAAAAATAGAAAAATATTATAATGTTCAACCTGAAAGAGATTGGGCACACCAGAAATTGTAAATTAATTTGAGAGAAAAGTAAAACAATATATACGATGACAAGCAAGTGGTAATTTAGGTCACTGTTTTAAATAATTCTGTAGTAAGTCTTGGCGTCCTATATATGCCAGTTATATTAGTTCATATTCCGTATAATTGGATAGACAATATTATCTGTGCTAACAGCTAGAACGCTGAAACGACAATAACAAACAAGTTAGTGACCCTTATCTCCAGTGTACTTCAATATGCTACTGTCTAACCTGAGTTTTTTAATATTTTTAAATTGCTAAAAATAAATGGACCTATGATTAAATCATGAAATTGATGTTTCTATACGATAGCGTAATCGTTATTTAAGTACTAATTGTAGTTTCTGAGTATAAAAGACCTATTTCGTTGATATTTTTATTTGTCATTATTAATTTGAAAAATCACTAGTTTCGATTAATTAGCGCTAACTTCATGTGTAAGTACCCTATAGGTTTGCAAACGATGAGACGGTCGATAATAAAATATGTCAAATATGAACGAAAATTGTGTCCGCTTACTTTTTATTTAATGGAACATTCAACGAAGCTTCTATGGAAAAGCATGTTTTTTTGCAGAAATTCAGAATTATACGTATTCATAAGCGAATTAATAATTTATGGGTCTATAAAATGTATAGTAAATACTTCAAAATATTTTATTGTTATATTGTACGCCTATATGATGTAAAAGATTATATACATGCGGACTAACTAATCTGATGAATCCCTTTCTATTTTGTAATTGTAGTTTTTATTCTCTATACTTCGCTTTTTTTTCTTTAAGAATATTTCATTTAATTACTTTATTGCCCTGTTTAGTTTGGTCTTATCGTGTATATTTCTATTAGTATTCTTCTATTTCCTTTTTTTGCGTATTTTTAGGAGATCTGCTTTAGAGATGTGATGTCTACTTTTTATTTTGAAGTGTATGTGAGTAATATTTTTATCAATGGCAAAGTCGATTAAGTATGGTATGTTCTTAAGATCAGAAGACTAATAAATTAGCTCATCAGTTAAAATTGAAATGCAATGATTACTATGCAATGTTACGTAGACCTTCTTATCTCTTGATATACGGGTATATAATCTAAAACCCCAACATAGGTGTCTAGTGTTGAAACCACTTCCAGCTGTAAACGAGGCCCCATACTTTGAAGAAATGAGGAGAATTATTCACAATTAATACAGAGATTTGGAGGACAGCATACAAAGGGTTATGATAATTTATAAATATTGAAAAAATTCTCTGTTAGATGAATTTTTTATGATAGGCTTCACATGAATTCCCTGTATTTTTTTAATATGTCAATATTCGAAATATTTGCTATATGGAATTCAGATTCGTGATCAGGGATCCTAAAAACTCCTGTATGCCAATTATCATGAAAATTCATTCCCCTGACAAATGTATGCCGCAAAGAGTTAAAACAGAAAAAAACTGCAATAATACTTAAGGGTAGCTGATTGTAATAAATTTACAGACTTCGATATTCTTAATCTCTTTAGCCTAAGAGTGATCCAACATTAGGTCTTTGCTAAAACATCAAGGCTGATTAATTACTATTAATAATAACTTTTCCTACGTACAAATTGTTTAAACGAACGATAAGTCTATAACCAATTACAAATTATATCTACGTACACTCTTCAAATATATTTCCATAATCACTATACTTATAGATACTAATCAAGAAATCATCAGAAAATGTTCCAGATAATCCTGATTTCCATATAAGACCTTCAATTTTCAAGCATTCTTTGCACCTGATCTTGAAAATGGGCTAAAATATACATGATTCGTTCAAAATTCCATCAATAGAAATGCATATTTTTTACAGAGAGTATGCTATACTGATTATAATCAATGGAAAGTGATGGTGTGGACTGGAATTGTAGGTGAGAGGCTTTTGGGGCAATTTTTTAGGGAAAATTTAAAGATCGATGGATGATTAGATTTTTTAAAAGAAAATATCCCAGGGATATTTAATGAAAACTCTACAGATATGCATAACATGTCGTGACAACAGAGCAGCACTGCACATTACAATCGAGCAAATATCACAAGATATTCGACGCAGCAATTTGGTAGGATTTGCTATCGAAGAACTAAAAGGCCACATCGAGCGTTGATAATTTTAAAGTAACTTTTGTTTATAACAATATAAATTCTTGCAGTCTTTAATTAATTTAACCTACAATAATATTTACCATTTTTTTCAGAAACGACAATGCTACGAAAAGAGCTGATAAGCTAATGTTACAAGCCCTTAATTCTTCTACTTTAATTTTATCATTTTATTTTTTGATTTATCATTTATTTGTTTATATTTTATTAGTTTTCTAAATATAGTTTTGTTTTCCATTCGCTTTTCCAACTGTAATTTTTGTTGATATTCGTTGTTACTTGTTAATAAAATATTATCAGTTCTGCTAATATTTTAATAATTATTAATAAAAAATTGATATAACGTACAATAACTAAGATTTAAGAATTGATAATTGATTGTAAAATATTTCAAATTCATAATTCATAACAAAGATAGCTTCTGTTTTATGATAATTATATTACAATAATTTTCATAAAATTTCAGATCTAACTCTTTTATTCTTTGTAAAAATTCTTAAAAATCATTAAAGTGACCTGATAAAGTAGTAAATTAAAAGAAATTTTTGAGGATAAACCGAGTAGAATCAATGTCAATTAAATATGCTCAACCGTTTTATTTGAGTTAAATTTTTTATTATTATATTATTAGAAGTTTCGACGTAAATTTTCAGTTTATTAATTACAAATAAATATGTTTTGGCTAATACAAAATTTTTCCCGTTAACGAAATCATTATACATTTTTATTAATAATTCCTTATATTCATTATTTCATAGTCTGTTCTCTTCATCTACAGTCTTTTTAATGAATCTTGTGAAGTATTAGTTGATATTGTTTTATTTTTCCAAATCGAACTGGCTTATGATTATTTTTAGTATTTATGAAATACACCGTCGTAAAATGAAGAAGAAATTGCTTTTTTCTCTTCTTTGCTAGTGACAGTTACATCGAGAAGTTCATTTTCGTAATAATAATATTGATCAGCTCGATAACCATTTTACAACTATCCGCCTTGTGTTGCATTGCAATATGATCAAGACGTTCTCAACAAGGTGCAAATCAATGTCATCAGATAGAAGTGACTATATCTATGTAAACGTCAGCAAGTACTCTGGGTTTCTATAATTTATAGTGAGTTAAATCTATTGATTATTTTTACTGGGCTGCTCAGTCAATTCTCAGATCATTGCATTGGTGTTTGCCTACATTATCGGAACTTGGACTAGTTATTTTATAGTAGTATGCGTTAATATTTGTTAGTATACGCGTGTATATATATGTGTAATCATAACGATTTTATAATAAGTTACCTTTCCTGGGTCTGGATTATAAACTGCAAGCTTCCGTTTCAACATGTCCACTTCTAAAGATTTAGTGGATTGATTCTTTTTGGGGGTTCGGCAGGAAGATCAGGTCCATCTTCTTAAGTAATATATTTTTTGATAAAAAAAGATTTTCATGATTTAGTATATTTTTATAGAAATTGTTATATTGTTATATTGCTGTATAACAATGCTGTATAACAATTGTTATATTGCTGTAATTTTTATAGAAATTGTTACTATTTTCACAAACTAAGCATCTGTTTCAATAAATAATGTTAATATCCTTGATTAAATATTATTAAATAACTACTTATAATCAACTGAATAAATCTGCATCCTTATAAAGTAGTTCTATCTCCACGAATTTCCAAACTATCCAAGTATTTCTTATTATCTAATTTAAAAAAATGAACATTTATAAATTTTAATATCAATTCAAAAGATAAATGGCGCGCTTGATGTGGAATAAGTACAGTTCAGATGCTTGTGCAGAGCGGATGCATTGTTTGTTATACGCTCAGGCTAAAGTGATTAGGCGTATAAAAGAGTGTAGACAAATTCAACTAGCTTAACCTCAAGTATTAATGAACGATTCGATTAAGTCGTTTATTTATGAAAACAATAATATGAAAGTTATCAATAAGGATACTATCAAGCAGAATAAACTGGTACAGAAAATGCAATTGCAGTGAAAAATATTATAGAATTTACGCATATTATAAATAATACTAGAGTTATGATAACAACAAACGCAGGTAAAAAACTTTAACTAGCCCAAGCTCCAATAACGAAGGAAAACGCCAATACAATAATCTGAAAACTGACTGAGCAGCCCAGTAAAAATAATCAATAGATTTAATTCATTATAAATAATTGGAACCCACGAAGTGGCAACAGAACCCAATACTTCGAATGAATAAAATCGAATAAATATAAATTTTCTGTGACTATCTCATATACATTCATGATAATCATAAGTCAAGCAAAAACAAAATAAAAAAAAACACATGCATTCACTTTTAATTTAAAAAATTTTAAACTTACCTACTTTTTTGGTAAGTTTTACATAATCTCAACATTTAATTATTTTCTGCTCCATTTAGTCTTGACTTTACTATTCGCACAAAACTAAATTTCATTCACAATACTAAAAGCGGGTATTTTAGATTTGTAATACGAAATCGGTATACAGTAAATGGTTCGTATATTTACGATATAGGAAATATCGAATGATTTTTATATTATGGAGACAAAAATCTATAAAAAATAGAGGATGTAAAAATCAAGCGTTTTTCCTTGAAATGATATGAAAGCAAAAAATCTGGTAAGATGCAATCGGATAACTTCATCATTTTGTTACAAGTCCATAACTATGGGTCAACGTATACTCGATACGTTTTATGGGTACATAATTTATTTATTCGCTTATGAATACATAACTGCGAATTGCTGCAAAATAGCATGCTTTTGCGTAGAAACTTCGTCTAAAGTTTCGTTAAAAAAAGTAAGTAGACATAATTCTCGTCCATGTTTTAAATATTTTGTTATCGGTCGTCTTACCGTTTTTTCTCCTAATATAATTCAGTTAATGCGTGGTCCTTTATCTGACCACTGGTTAAGCATAAATTGTGAATTTTAATCACAATTCAAATTCAGAGAGCAATCAGAGAAATTAATGCTTTGTATATAAAATAATATAAAAGCATGCGTTTATACTTGAGAAAACTATTCAAGTTTACAAATTTATATTTTTTATTATATCTCGATCCATTATGTTTTCTAATGCATGAGTGCACGTGACCAATTAGACTTAATTTTAAATTCATAATAAATGACATATGTTATTGTAAACACCTGTGGGGTATTTATATTTGATGTTGGCGCTAGTCAACCGCAACTAGTGATTCTTGTTACAAACCACTACACCAATTCACCGCAATTAAAATGTTTTCAAATTAATAATTTAATACAAAAATATCAATGAAGTGAATTTTGGAAGGGCTCGCTGTAATTCTAATTTCACTAAGCATATAATACAATTACTTTTTTTAGAATAAATTTACAAAAAAAATTTATTTTATGCTCAGAAACTACAATTAGTACTTAAATTACGATTACGCTATCGTATAGAAGCATCAATTTTATGATTTAACCACAAGTTAATCTATTTTTTAACAATTTTTAAATATTACGAAAACGTATAAGCAGGTGAAAATATCCACTTTGTATACAATGCAATAAAATGGAATAAATATTGTTTAATATATGACAAATTAGTTTTGGGGAAAATCGGAGCAAGGTTTTTGATTTTTTTTATAATTGGCACATCAAATGCCTATATGGAGCTAAACACTTGTACGAAGTTTAACACTAAAATATTAAATAATTAAAAAGTTATAAACAATTTTTTAAAAAATTTAATTTTTTTTTAACTACTGTAAATCGAAAACTATTTAAGGGATCTGAATAATTTTTTTTAAATACCCGTACATAATTGTATTTTGAGAATATATATATGTCATAATATATTTGTTAATAAAAAAATTATAAACAATTAAAATACATTTTTGCCTTTTTGGTAAAAAGGGCAACTTTTATTTCAAAGATTTTGATTGCCATCAATTCCTTGGACAATTTTCTTTAAGAATCCGTAATAGAACTATCATGATTTTCAATAGAGGCTAGGTAATGATCCCAAAAAAAGCGCTACCTGCGTCGTTCAGCTGGAAGATCGGATCGATAGAAACGTCCCACTCCACTGAAACTTTTCCAGGTAATTCAGTTCTATAAGTCAGTACCTTAGACTATATATTATGTAATCGAGATGATATCAGCATAAACAATATTTTATTTACTTAAATATAAACAATTTAATCGCATTTAGATGGAGTGTATTCATATTATTTTGGAAAATATTCGTAGTTTACAAGAAATCTATTTTTCAAGTATAGTTAGACATAAACAGTCTAGTTATAACATGTTACATTACTCAATGGATATTAGGAAAATGAAATTAAAATAAGCAATTATTTAATAATATTTAATTATTTAATTATATATATAATATTTTATAATAACCCAATCATTAATATTATATTACTATATCTTATAAAGATGTTCAGCAATTAATTATACAAATTTAATATAAAATTTAAATATATATTTTTATAATTTATAAAAAGTTACACTGAAGTATTGAACTACATAATTTTGTGGTCTTTTAATGTTATATTCTGTAGAATAGGAAGTTCCTTTCACCATAAATTCTTTGCTGCTTTTATTTAGAGGAATAAATGCGTGATAACTTAAGATACTATCGACACGTAATGCTGCTTTAATAATGATGATAAATTTTGTTTAATTTCTATATATTTGCGATGTTCTGCGATGGTACAGTAAGCAAATGATATAGCAAGTATAGCTTTTTAAAACAAGTAAAGTACTCATTGATATAATTCCTCAGTTGAAGCAATGCTTACTTTTAGATTAAACAAACTGGCGTTCCGGGGTAATCATTTACTGTTCCGTCAAGTCCATCACATGCACTTTTTTCATAACAACTTGCGAAAAAGTGCCATTCAGCTTCAATTCCGTATGTCTCATAATGAGAAACAATAGTAAAAAATTTTGATTTATTCATACATTCCATTGCAGCTCTGTTAAATACATAAATCACTTTTTTATCCTCGAATTGGTTTTTTATATAATTAATTAATTTCTGACCAAACAATATCACAGCATTTTCGTCGTGTTTCGTACCTTCCGAAATTACGACGAGGCTGTTTTTTTTCAGTTTTGTCCTTTCCTTTCATATGGCTAATTCCAGACTAATACGGTCAGCCAAACAGGGGTAGGTAACCGATTTTTATGAAACTTAGTATAAATATTGCTTATATAGTAGTGAACTTCTGCACAAATTTTTAGATCATTATTACTGCCGGATCAAAAGTTATAAACAATATAAAAATTTTATTAAAAATTTTTCAAAAATTTATATCTCTGTAACCATAAGATTTATAAAAACGAAATTTTATTTAAAATACATGTAAAAATATAAACTTTTAAATTAATAAATCAAGTCATTGTTAACAATTTTTTGAAAAATTATTAACTTTTGTTTTAAACAAATGACGATATCTCAAAAAGTGTTAGTTTTATTTTCGAAATTTTTTTTATTGCATTCCTCGACTATTTATCTATAATAATAAACAATAAAATTCATAGAACGAATATTAGTAGTGGTTTAGGGAGTATCTATAATGACACCCTGCGTCAGATTCGAATTATATCGATAAGTTTTTATATAATCATTTTTATTTTTGATAATAAAATCATGTTCTAATAATTTATATTTCAACTGTACCTCCAAATGCTTAAGATAGTCTTTAATGTTGTACGAATGCTTTACAAGATCACACTTTATAATTTGTTTACAATGAATAAAATCTATGGAATTTTTTAGAAATAATTCTTTAATATCTCTTTCTTTTCATTATATTTTCGCACTATTTTTGTATAGTTAGCACCTGGCTTGTAAATAAAATGAGATAGCATCACTTTTTATATTAATGCATAAGTATAGAAAATCTATCTATTTCATTGTCCGGACAAATTTTCATGTCTTTTTATTAAAAAACAAAATTTATTTCCTTATGTAAGGCATAATCCAATTTACCTACTATTGTAATTTTGAGATAAACACTTCATAGAAAAACTGTTCTACTTGGCAGAAAACAAATTTTAGGGCAAATCGAAGCAAGGTCTTCGATTATTTTATATTTGGCACATCAAATGTCTACATCGAAGTAATCATTTTTGCCAAGTTTTACGCTAAAATATTAAATAATTCAAAAGTTAAAGCAATTTTAACAAATTTGATTTTTGTTTTCAACTGTTGTAACGGTACCATTGGCATGCAATATTGTTTTTAATACTGATGTTAAATTTTGTCCAATTTCTGTGTGTTCTCCGATGGTATGCAAATGTTATACCAGGTATAGCTTTTTGTGCTTATTGATATAATTCCTTAGCTGAAGAAATGCTTACTTCTAAATTTCGCAAACTGAGCTAATCTTTTCATTGTTCCGCCAATTCCATTACATGCACTTTTTCCATGGCAATTTACAAAAAAGTGCCATTCAGCTTCAATTCCGTATGTATAATAATGAGAAACATGAGTTACAAAATGTTATTTATTGTTATATTGTCCTGTAGCTCGATCAAATACATAAATCACTTTTTTAATCTTATTCTCGTCTCTATTTTTTATATATTTAATTTAGAGTCATTAACTAAAATACACTGATCAGGCGAAACTTGAGTCCAATTTCAGCACAGTGTTTCACAAACATGCTGTAGACTTCTTTTCACTATCTTTTTGTACTATTTTTTATATCGTTAGTACTTAGACACGGCCGGCTTATACCATATTGTAAATAAAATGACACAGCAGTACTTTTTATTTCTTCACTTATTATAGATGTTCCGGTTCTTGAGAGTGGATACGATAACATTCCTTCCTATTCATGAAGTTTTCTAGCTGTTTGTGCAAAATAAAACGAACAATAAATCTCTTTTTATATTTTACAGACACTTGTAGTCAGTGGAATCGCAGTTAATATATGTATCTTTTCTGAATTAGTAGTTGCTTTTTCATACACTGCTTTCAGGTCTTTATAAAATACACTTTTTTGTATAAATGCACCGCGATTACTGTCTACACAGCTATATTTTCTCACAAGTATATTTTTCAAATTATTTGATAATGAATCGGTTTCGTTTTCTATTACATCAGGTATTTCAATATCTATTGAATTCATTTCTCCAATTAAAAAAATCAAGCCATGGATTTAAGTGATCTAATACTATTTTTCTGCGTTAATTTTCTTCGATCCAAAATTCTTTATCTCATTATACGTGGCAGATATCTTGATCTTCATTAGTACTTGAGTAGAAACTGACTTCATTGTGCTGATTAATAGAATCTTCATAACTACCATTTTCTTGATTTGTATGTCATAAGCGTTTGTCACTGAAGTTAGAAACTTCATTTGGATCTTTATTATAGTAGTATCTCAAACATGTTGTACATAATCGATCGTTTTCATTCACTAAAGGAAACCACTTATCCTGAATTTCTGTGGGAACTTGAAGAAAAGATTCTCGATCACGTCCATGTTTATGTACTTTCAATGGATTCAAACACTCTGTTAATGGCATAATTATATAATTTGTATTAAAACTGAATTAACCCATTAATGATCAAAAGGAATCGTGATATAAATATGATAAGGGATCACGACTATCAAAGTATCTTAGGGAAATTTTGTGGAATTTTTGGCACAAGTGATTATTTCGATATAAGCATTCGATGTGCCAAATATAAAAAAAATCGAAGACCTTGCTCCGATTCGCCTAATTTGTTTTCTGTCCTATACATACATTTAACTTTGATTTTTTTCTCATTAGTCTATAATATTTTTATTCTTGTAATATTTTTGCTCTGCAATTAAATATATTCAGTCAATGATAAATCTAAATTTCAAGATATTACCGATAATTGCTTTGTGGAATAGTCTTCTTATTTAGAATAATTGGTGGACAAATATCTTTTTTTAAAGTGAAAATCTTGGTTAAATTTACCGTAATTCTCATTTATTGTTCATATTTTAAGCCATTTTCCAACTCCGTTAAAAAATTTTTGTAGGTTATATGATGCTGATTCATCGATAAAATAGAATGTGAGTAAAACTGTATCATCTACATATGTGCCTGTGGTGCTATTTTGCATTGTTATTATGTCAGTTGTATAATAAACTAGGCCACAGACATTTTCTTCTGGCACCCCTGCCTTAATTTTTTGTAACTACGTCGTTAATTTTAACGCAGAAAGATACATTCGGTAAATAGAATTACACGAGTTTAGGCATGTTTGCAAACTGGTTTTTATTTTGATTCAAAGTCCTCGGTGTCTTTGCCATAGGTCTACTGGATATCCAGAAATACAGCGGAGTAGAGCTTTTCTTCCCACGACTTTTCATATATGAACAATTATACGGTTTACCTATTCAATTGTACTGTGTTTACGTCTAAATCTAAATTGAGTCTTGGAAGAACAACATTTTCAAAAGTCTTTGGAAGTATTAGAAGAATACTTATGGGTATATATAAAGTAACTAGTTCTGAATTTTTACCTGGTTTAGAAATGAGTATAACTTTAGTAGTGTTCCATTGTACAGAAAAATAATATAAACGAAGGAACTCGATAAAGATTGTCGTAGTGTGTCTTATTATATTTTGCTATTTATTATTATCGTCCTCTAATTCACTGTACTAATATTTTGAACTAGACAAGATTATATCTCAAAATTCCCAGCAAAGTATAATCTAGGTATATATTATAATTATTAATATTAAATATCAAGTTTACTTACATTTCATTGGCAATGAAGACTTGCTTGTATGCTAAAAAGAGAAAAAAATAGAATCGTTATACAACTTCGAAAATTTTATTGTTAGTTTTTTTATGCTATAATGAGATTAAAGTATTACGATCAGATGATAAACATATGAATTAACAATATTCATAAGTAAATACATTTCTCTCTCATCATTTTCCTCTTTTTTAAAAAACTTTATTCTCCTAGACATATTTGGTATATCTGAATTGCAATTTCGAATACAATCAAGGCAAGACTGGAATTTTTATAATACATCGGAGCTTATATAGAATGCATAGTTATTAGTATTACCATAAAATCTATGATAAATATAAAAAGAAGACATTTGACAATCTTAGAATAATCTGCAAAATATATATATATATATAATTAAAATAATAGTGAGCATTCATACGTAATAATTATTAAAAAACTGAAATTTTCTTCATTACTTTAATTTTAATTATTGTTATTGCAGAAGATAAATAAATACAGTATATAAAATAACAAATAGAAACTTGACATACATTTTAACGAGAGTGGTGTTACTTAGAATCTATTTATTTTATTTTTTACACATTAGACAAAACGTACGATATAAGAAGGTGAAATACTTGAAGAAAAATATAAAATGCGGTAAACGTCATTTACAAAAATTTAAATACAAATAATTCTATTTTATTCAAAACCCTCTTGAAAATAATATAAAAATGAATATAATGCACTTGGAACACATCAATTTTTTATAAATATTAATGATCTACTGTATAATCTCTTACAATACACCCTCTCATACTGGCCAAGCCCTTATACTACACGTAGAGCCGTACAGTGCCGCTCGCTTATCTGGAATCTCCCTTACTGGACTGTATAGTCTCGCACTGTACTATACAATATAAAAGTATACTATATGATACGCAATTTAGCTATAAATTATTGTAACTTTATCTCTTAGTGTCACTTAGCAATTGTTTTTGTATGTATTGTGTTCATAAATTTACAAAAGTTCGTGACGAAACTTCTGGCCGTTGGCCGGAGTCCGTCGGGCACATTGTCGACCGATTAGTCGCTCGTCAATCCAATGTCGCTGACCTCGGATAATTCATCACAAATTTTCGGCACGGAGAGAGGAGAGAGAGGTTAGACACACTAGTAAGCTCAGTGGCCGGAGTCCGTCGGGCACATTGTCGACCGATTAGTCGCTCGTCAATCCAATGTCGCTGACCTCGGATAATTCATCACAAATTTTCGGCACGGAGAGAGGAGAGAGAGGTTAGACACACTAGTAAGCTCAATTGAGCCATCACAAAGTGTAGATATTTAGAAAATTTTATACTTGGTTTTGTATGAGTGACCGGTGAATTTCGTTTTTTTTTTTTGTTGATTTGCTGCTTTCTGAGTCGGTGAGTGTCTTGAATTTTCTCTCCCTCACCTTCCGTGCATTATTTATTGTTCTGTACAGCCGGAGCCTGGCGACGGACATTTTAGCGCAACTGTCGTCGTAACTTTCGTTTCAATTTTCTTTTTTTTTGTAATGATTAATTTCGCTGTCATTTAAATTTGTTTGTATTTTGTTTTTTTTTCTTTTTTTTTAATAAAACACAAATTTATTGCAACCGTATGCACATTATTTGACGTCTTGCCGACTTACTTTTCCGTGACCTTTCAAGGTTATCGTTTCCTGGCGCACGTCAGGCCATTTGCACCTCCTACCTTCCCCCTTTATTAATTTGTTTGCGGCAATCTCGTTTTTTATAATAATTTTACGCGGCTAAGGAGTCTTCCATAAGAAACAAGGTAATGCTCCTTTTTACCTCCATTATTGTAGTTATCGCGTTGCAAATCGTTTAAGCAAAAAGTGTTTTGTAATATATGTTAAGACTAGTACATATAACAAATGCAATTTAGATTTTTCTCGCTTTATGTACTGTATTTTTAATAATTTAATGAATTAAAACAGTAGGATTGTACACTACTACTTTCTACATCATTAAACCTTACTCATTGATCATAATTTAGGTACCTAACCTTTTTATCAGCCATAAATTCTGACCTGTGATCTGACCTTCATTAACGAGCCCTTGTAAAAGAAGTACTTTAATTGATTCAAATTAATATACTGAAATAAGATCATTAAAGAAATACTTTAATTAATTACAACATAAATTATAGGCGGAGTAGGGCTGGAAAAAAGATATAAATACGGAGGTACTACGACAAACAAGCTAGTTTGTAGATTCAACTCAAGATATCACCTTCACGTGTTCAATTTTAAGTTTTAAATACAATTTTAAGTTCTGATCACCATGTCAAAGACATTGACCTCTTTTCAAATCTTTGACATCAAGCGCAAGTTTTTTGAGAACCAAATATTGTCTTGTCTTGCGAAAGAGAATAATGTGTTTACAACAATTATCAATAGATTAGCTTCAAATTAAATCTTAGCACCGAATGATCCATCATTGACCAGGAAGATTTAAGTGATTCTTTCTATTAGACAAACAGAAGTTAATCGAAAAACTCGAGAAAGGAGCAACTACATCGAATTTGGCAGAGTTTTATAACATCAATATGATGGCAATTCAGAGGGTCAAGAGTAACCAATCTATTATATTGAAAGGAGCTTACGATGTTTAGAATAATCACCAGAGTTTGAGCAGTAAAATAAATTGTATTTACGAGAAAACTCCAAAAAAAAGCGCTTTACGAGTGGTTTGTGCAGCACCGTTCTTTGGAAGCTCCATTAGATACATTTAAAGAACTAAGGCGCTGAATCTGTATCAAGCCATTGGAAAACAAACATATTTTGAGGCTAGTAAATGGTTGGCTCGATAGTTTCAAAAAGACTTATAATATCAGGCAGTCATCCCTGTAGGGTGAGAAGTTGTCGGCAGATAATGTTGTTGCTGAAGAATTCAAAGTTTCCAAATGTTTCAAGTCGCTGCCAAGAAAGACGTTGACTGGACGATACGAGAGGCAAGTGTCAAAATTTGATTCTGTAATGCGACAATTGCAATATGCGAGGTGTCCTTACCTCTGGACCCACTGAGAGCGTTTAGCAGTTCATTACCAATTGTTAAGGAATCGCAAATTTCCAATAACACAATCACGACCATTGAATGAGGAAGAATAGGAAATTAGACGCGAGTTAAATGAACAGAAGTAGATAGCCTGAACGTATTTAATAGCTTTACAAAGAAAATATATAATAAACAGCGTGAGATAGAGATAGAGAGAGAGAGAGTATAAAGCTTTTTAGTACAAAAATAGCTTCAACAAAAACTGTATCCAAAGTTGAGAGAAAAGACAATTAATAAATAAAGAATCAGTTCAATATCGAATCAAGCTAATAAACCTTATAATAACACAATAAAACCAAATATGCCTTACCCTAAGCTATAATCTACAACATTTCGAATAATGAAGAGTTCAAAACAATCATAAGTCAACGTGCAAGCTAATTATAACATAAAGTTAAAAAACATGGTTACGAAACTTATGTAAGGAATAAAAACGATATTAAACGGACTCACAACTCTCATAAACATGATAACAAATGAAAAACTCAAACTCATTGATGTTTGTAATCTGAAACTTTAATAGTTTGAGTCATAGACAATAGATACTTAAAAGCTTTTTAATCTGAGAAGACATGAAGGTAGTTCTAGAAGTACAAGACTTGAGTGATGTTGACTATTTGAAAAGAATGACTATGATAGAATGTATCAATAAATGTACCTTATAAAGCTCAAATCTAAAGTTTGAATACGCTAAATTGTTCAGTATATGTTTGGCAGCCATCAATAGTTAACTATCTTAATAAATTCTAAAAAATTGGTCATCTTTATGTGATACAATACTTTCATTTGAAATGTCTAACTTTTTCATTTGAAAAATGTCTTTCATCAATGTGAAGCTATAATTAATTTTGAATAAGCTGTCGAGACGTGACATCACAGTGGTGGGTCAAATGAGGTGACAATGCCTAAAATGGTGTAAACATTCATAAAATGGTATTAAATGACCGCCATTTAAGAATACGTGAACTAGCACACGTGTTAGGCATTTTAAAAGGTGAAGTTTCAGATCAATAAAGTGGAATTTATACGTTGATTCGTTACTGATGATGAAACGCGAGTTCATCACTTTATACTTGAGATGAAGAAACAATCAAAATAATGGACTTAAAGAAAATCTAAAATAATTTTCATTAAGTATCTTCCGAAAGGAAAATTCATCAATAGCTAGTATTACGCAAATTTATTATAGTGTTTGAGTGATGAAATCAAGAAAAAACGGCCGCATTCAACGAAAATGAATGTTTTATTTCACGAAGATAATACACTAGTTTTTAGATATTTGGAAGAACAAAAACGATTATTATTTTCTTGTATATCTTTAATGAAAGAATGAGTTAATGAGATAACACTTAAACTTACAATATATGATGATTTCATGAGGTTAGCGAAATATAAAACAGAAACAATAACAGAATACGAAAAAGAAAGCGTACTTATGTGAAACGAGATAAAAATTAAACCTAATTAGAACATAATGAAAAAAACGACTATATTGATGGTTTTCATGATCGTGCTAATTGCAGTAGAAAAGCCGAACTAGCAACATTTGTGTTTGTAGCTATCGTGACCGGTTAATCGTATAAGTGAAAGTAGGCCATCTTTTTTGTATTTTCAAACAGCCCCATTTCAGATACATCTGTAACAAAATTATTCTGGAAATCCTTAATTCAATTGAGGAGATTGGTTTAAAAATCTGAATGATGGTTTGCGACAAATAGAAAAGCCGTTAAATGTTTCAAAATAATAACTGAACAAACGATTTTTGATAGATTTTTATTTTTAGCTTACTTTTGTATCAGTCCAATGTAACTCAAAATTGCTGTCACTACAATAATGCTAAGTTTAAGTATTAATGTTTTGAAAACTTAAACTTGTTGTAAAAGCGCAGGCTAAATTGTGTCAATTAAATACAGAATAATGTTTAATTATGACGGTCCTCATATTATTAGATGTTGACGAAATAACTTTTCAATTTTCGATCCGGAGATAAAGGAACATATAATTGTCTCGTGGGGCGCCATCAGAGAACTACACGAATTGGAACGCCATAAGTCTTGTAGCGTAAATTAACCGACCATCATATCCATCTTAATTCATTTCGAAAAATAAATGTCAAATTAGCTGTTCAGGTTTTTAGTGCGTCAGTTGTTAGAACGATAGTGACGGGTTGTCCAACTATAGAATTGAAAAATTAAGACTTTGCCGATATTACATATTTTGTGGAAAATTAATCATATTTATGATTGTTTAAATGGCCGAAACTTTAATGATCGAAATTCATTAAAGCGTGATTTGTCTGATAAAAATTTGCAAGTAGAACTAACGTTACGTGAAGCTTGAGAGTGGATTGACAGCATTCAAATGCTCAATTGTAAAACATTCAATGGTCGTTTCAATAATTTACAATTACTGAATAAATAGCGTATTACTCTTCTGGAAAGATTTAAAAAGAGAAGAAAGATATTATTTATAATTAGGAAAAATTAATCAGGATCTACTAAAAATTTTTTTCACGTTTTCAAAGGCTTTATTGGGTTGTAATATTAATCCTACAGCTAAGCAATTTTGTAAAACTTTTTAACACGGAATAGTAAAGTTTTTGTTAAGGTCTCGTCTAGACGTGAATTATGAATCGGATAACAATACAAATTTACTTGCTAATTTTAAAAATGTTGTCAAAGAACAAAAATAGCGTAGAGTATAAGAGAAAATAAGTGTAAAGGAAATTGAAGTTTAGTTAGAAACATAGGTTTCGAGAGAATATTTGATTGCCCCGATAACTTTAGAACAATTTTCAATGACGTACGTAGCTGGTTATCTCATTAAAATTTGCATAAATAAATTAAAAATATATCCATACAGTTTATATGAAAACATATTTCTTCGTGATAATCAAAATTTAAAACAAAGTAATGATTATTTAATTTTTTGGAAAGGTTATCAAATTTGTGATAAAGAAGTGGGCAATTTAAAAATACCTTCCGATAGTTTTACTGCAGTTATTGAAAAGGCTTATATCATTTTTGACATCAATTTAGAGTTAAATTGGACTGTTACTACCTTTCAATTATAAAAGTAGCCGTAGCTCAATAAGTTTTCACACATTTATATACTTTCAAATCAACGTGATCTTTCGATTGCAAAGCCTTGTGTGCGTTCACTCTTGCCTGAAAATATTCTACACTTTACACTTATACGTTAGGTCGCGATATATTCTGTAATTATGGAAGTGTCGATAATGTGAATATAGACCTTCATCACAGCACTTTGAAGACAAAATCACGATCAGACGTATCTGATCATTTTTACGACATACACGAAGACATACAACAGCCAAAACTTAACTTACGACCTCCAATATTGGATACTATACATAAAAACTCGCAAAGAAAATACGCTTAAATGAAGATCTCACGTCTGAATAAGAAAAAGAAAGACAATTAAGATTGGAGTTTTTATTGCAACATGAAATAAATTAACAACAATAAGCACAAATCAGCAACCTAACACATCAACTCAATCAGCTTATGAAAGAGATATGTGCGGATAAAACAACATCACCAACACATAGGCAAGTAGAGCACCCATCATAGCCTTTACTTATAATTAATTCTCCTATAGTACGAGACACGTTCGCGCGATAATATTTGTGAAACTTTATTTGTAAAAATCGACTTATATAAAAATGTGAACGTGTGTGAATAATTCTTTCATCATGTGTACAATGTAAATGTAAATAAAAAATCTAAAAACATGCTTGCGTATGATTAATAAAAACACGTCATTCGTGAATTTAATATCGTCATAAAATTTTACGAATAAAATATAATGCTTAACTGTATTCATTTGTTTCTGATTAATTCAAAATTTAGCAATAATACTTGTCTATTCTGCTATCCCGCTGCTAGTTGCATATTTATGGTTGGTTATGGGATCAAATAAACGTAGTTTTAATCCTATCTTTTCTTGTCTGTAACATTGTACAGTATACAATGTTGTATATCATTGATGAAAATAAGACAATATATAAATTTTATATCGCTCATAGTTATCAATTGTTCCAAACCAAATGAGTCATTAAAGAGTACCTCGAATTGATGTACATCAGAAGCATGATATAAAAAAAATATTTCTGTAGGCATCGAAGCAGAAGGTTATTTTGCATGATCTCAAAAATTTGACTGATACAACTACGAATTATTTTACTTAATTAAAATAAACATCCCTAATCAATACAAAATTCATCGGAATGGATTAAGTAGTGAATATTCAGGGCTTCATGTTGACATTCAGAAAATATCATGCCTTGAATGAACTAGCCACATTCCTACTGAAAGAAGACAAAGAACAACTCGTAAATTTATTCAAACTACTTTTAACTTGTGCTTTATTCAAGATGCCATCAAAATGTTAATTTCTAGTTAACTACAGACGAATTCGCTCGAACGCTTCAAACTTAAAGTTCTTAATATCCGTACCCTTCCTGCTTTTGTGCCTCTCTTCTTATCTATCTACTAAATAACTTTACTTTTTAAAATAGCCATTATAAATCTATAAGGTTCGAATAAAAACCCATTGGTAACGAACCTAAAATATTCGTATTTTTATTTTTGATAACAAATATTTCCCCACAGTTAAAGGAAATTATTCTCCGACGGATGGAGTTCTGACGGTCTCCTTAATAGATGGAAATTATGAAACACATCATCTAACAGCAAACAATTAAGTAGATATTTAAGAACAGATATCTAGTGCATACGTAAAAATCCAATACTACGAATAATATTTTTATTAATAAAAATAAAATATAAAAGAGATATCAAATGTGAAAAAATCCGGATCTTTGAATTTTGTTTAGTTATAAATAATATATTTTGTTTTAAATTTTAGCAAATTGATCTAGGAGACCAATATTTTACTACGTATTAATTGGTCTTATGTATTATTATTTGCATTTAACTGACAAACTATTTTCATGATTATAGAAACTCTTATAAATTTAAATATACTTAAATTCTCACCCGTGATTTTGTAGAAACTAGAACTTGATTGTTTGTATGTGATGTTGTAACAGCATCTGGAATACTTAATTCAGGATTCAGCGATATAATGGCTTCAATTTCCACCTAGAATCACGGAAGTTATGAATATTACATGTATCAAATGTTGAAGTTATTTTTAACAAATTGAATCATAAGACTATTAGGACGTCCAATATCACGACTTTAATTTCGTTATTTGTAGTCCGCAATCTTGTGTAGTAAAATAGGGACCAGCGTGCCATTATTATTAAAACTAGTCACAGGGCTACTTTTAGCAAACGTTCTATATTTATTACTATACTTCTAACTCCAAAATTTATAATGACTGATGTTTATTAATCCGACTGATTCAGACAGTTGCAGGACTAGTGGCATAGAATCCTAATTGGTGCGAAAAAAATTTTTGCTTATGAATAAAGAACTGCATAGATAGAACAATATCTTGTTAAATAGTGACCTACTTTTATTTAGTTTATACCCAAGTTAGAGAATATACTTAAAATTTATAATTGAACTTCATGTGTATAAAATGATTACTCTAACTTTTGAAGGAATTCTCTCCGTAAAAGAAAACGAAAAATAATGTAAGGAAATCCCCTTCACAATGAAAAACGATATATAACATTGAAGGAGTCTCCACCGATATGAAAAAAGAAAAAAACCATTCTGAAAAATAGAATGTGAATGTTGCTGACTGCTCATAGACATGTATGGTCCTTTTATAGATATTTCTCTTAATCCTCCCCGATGCCTAGGTTTTCCATAAAAGGACTAAGAAAACGGTTTAGTTAGTTATTTAGTTACTCCAAACTCTGAATTTTTTTTAACTACAACTTGTATATTTATAATCTGTCAAATGAAATTTGATAAATTGCGTATTAATGAAAATATAATCGTAACAGTAGACGACTGAACCTCCTAATGGAAATGTAATTACAGGTTTAAGTAGAAATATTAATATTTGACATATTTGCTTTAACAAATATTCGAGACTATCCTAATTGTTTACGTTTCTTTAATGGAAAGTTAACATATTTTCGGAACATTTCGTCCAAATATTTATTTAGGTAAATTTATAATTTAACTTTGCATTTTTTTAGAAATGTCCGCATTAATTATCGGAAATAGCAAATCGTTTTTAATAATTTCATTATGCATAATCATAGTACATCAATTAGATGCCTTAAAATTTTTAACTGATATCGTTCCAGAATATTTATGTATGAGTTAGAAGCAATACTTTAAAGCTGAATACTATACGATTTTACTGATAAAACTCGTTAAATGTGAATTCAGAAGCTTGAATAGATTCATAGGAAAGTACGTTTTTATTTGACATAAAAATTTTTTATGCCATATTTTGTAAAAAGTTTACTGAGCGTCGTGAAGTACAATGCAATAAATTTGTAACAGGATATTGATATAAATGTTGTCTTCGCCATATTATTCGTAATATACTCAATTCATTTTCTACTGGAAGATCGTTTTCAACTACCTCTATATTACAGGTCTGCAAAGTTTTGTTATAGAGCAGCTCAGGATCAATTTTAAAGTAATTTTTCACGTTGAAGTCAAACCTGGTTTCAGAATTGTTTCATCACATCAGATTTCTAAGTAATCCTTAGCTAAAAAGGGTGAGAAACATGATTCAACGTCAAAACTACTCCATATTGTCAAATTGTTGTGATTACCTAATCTATCCAGGTAAAAAAATTAACGCAATTTAACATAATTCCAAATATTAGAAAAATCGTGTTTTTCACCTCTTTTAACTTAGGATTACTTAGAAATCTGATGTGATGGAGAAATTCTAAAGCCGGATTTAAACCCTACGCTATGAATTACTTTAGAAATGACTCAACAATTCTATAATAGTTAAAACCGTACATTTTGCAGGCGTGTATAATTTTTATCATCGTTAAATGGTCTAAAGTTAAACCTAAATAGAAACATACTCCAAAGTAGGTGGGATGGATGTCGTTATATGTGTCAAAATCAATCAGATTTGTTAGCATGATTAATTCTGTGTTCATCAATTGATTCACATATGAATATTGGATAACAGTAATCACTTTTCATTCCTACATGCAGATGTTTGTCTTTTGAAGTCGATCTGCTTTTTGTAAACCCCACTAGAGAAGTTTAGCAGTAACATATTAACCCTTAAATCCATGATGTAGGCTACATCGAAAATAAAATCTCTGATATCTGTACAGCCGAATGCCTTTGTTTAAAGTATTTATTGCCGGTATTTTGACAACGAGAACATACTTATTTTTAATTTAGAATTATTTTTTTAAAACAAAACGGTATCGTATGCAACTTTTATTTTTTTTTCTATATAGGATATATTCTACACTATGCATTTAACAGAAATTCATTTCATGCATTTAAGGATTAATGGCAATCAACCTCTGAGCTATAGAACTTCGGAACCAATGTAAAAGAGGATAGTTTTCAATCTATGGAAGATACGTAAATCAAAATGCTTAAAAATCATAAAATTATTTAACATGTTGCCAACCAATCTAAAAATTATATATCTCGAACTAAAAAATCCTATTAACAATGCCAAAGTTGATCTATCAATTTTGAAAATCGAAATCAAGGTCAACTTGAAGGTCTAAAATAAATTACTCCATTCGAACTCTACAACGTTAATATACGTCATATTTTGTTTTTACGCACCCTTAGGCCTATATTCGATCCCCTATTAAAATGAGACAATATGTATGTATATAACACTTAAATAAATTTTGTTTTATAAAATTCAATTGTAAAATTATATAATTTACATATAAACTCATTTAGAAAAAATACTTAGAATAAATAAAAAATATAGACTGATTAAATTAAAGTAATTAGATTCAGGTGTGTGCGTGTGTGTGTGTATGCGCGCGCGCGTGTGTATTTACTTTATCTTTAAAGAATTCAGTATTTCCGAGACTAAACCTCAAAATACCATTAAAATTAATTACATACTCAATTTTATAAACGGATCAAAATGTATTGCAAAATATTCGCTCAATACTAAAACTTATCACAAAATGATTAATGGGTATACTATTTGCATACGATTTCATCGATTTCTTTACTGAAACATTTAATCGGTTTTAATAATATACTGAATAACATCGATATGATTCCACTTTATTGAATTTCACATATTATTTGGAAGATTTAAATGTAATCCCAAAATCGATAAAGGTTTCGTCCAATCCAAATCAATGTCCTCGTTTTAGTCTTTGTTGCAAATGCTCGATATTATACAATTTGTTAAATTCGATATTTATACAATAACATTTCTCATTAATTATCATTTGAGGAGCTGAGGAAGAAAAGTGGACTTGTCCATGATAACCGATTTTTGTTTAATATTTTTTTTTTTTAGATTACAAGCCCACACCTGTAGATCCCTAGAATATCTTTATTTAAAAGCGGTTCAAATACATAGTTATGTTCTATAAACGCTATTTTTGTTCGAAATCAGACTTTTCCTGTTAAAAATAATTTAATAAGCCGAAGGAACATTTTTTCCAGTCAATATAAGACTAAAGTCTTAAGGAAAAACAGTCGTTAGTATTAAATTTCAATCAAAACTGTACATGTTCTTAAATATTTATCTTTTCTGTCATGATAATTCTAAATGAATAATGGCAACCCTGTTAATTTAGAAAAACAATCAATTGTACAGTTATTGAATTCAGTGTAATTTTAAAAAGTTATTAAATTTGAAACCACGGAAAATAATAGATGTAAACAATAGTTTAGTGGCAAATATAAATAATGGTTCCTGTAAACGGAAGAAAACAGAATGACAAACAAAAAACAGGAATTCAAAGTGAGTACAATAATATCTTCTTTTAACTAATAACGGATATCATAACTTATTATTTCAATTATCTTAAACCATTATTTATATTGTTTTAGGTACGAAGACAAAGATCCACTTGCTTTAAATTTTCAAGCTGCGCGTGAACATAATAATAAGGGGACACTTAAGTACCGACCATTGTTGAACGAGTTTGTATATAAACGAAAGCTACTTTATAATAAAATTGGCAAAAATTCCCAGGATACTTACTTGTCACAATTAATACTGTGCCCCATATAAAAAGAATGACCGAGATAGAACTCTCGTAAACTGCAGACAAATAAGTACTTTGTAATTTATTTCCTTTTCCGTGATTCGAAGAAGTTTGTAAAATGTGTAAATGTTTTTTTTCAGTGCTCTTGGGCTCAATAAGCATAGGGTAAATTTGATTGCGATCAAGTTATTTGAAGACAAAACTCCTTGTGATGGCAGAGAAAGAGATAGAAAAAGTTTAAAAAGTATTGATAAAAAAGAATCTATCAAAAATTTCCTTGGCTCTTTCCCTGAAAAAGAGTCGCATTGTAATCAACCGAAGAAAATCTATGAGGATTTACCTCTCTTATGAACTTAGCATAAAAAATTATGGGAGTATACAATAATACAGCAGTTGATGATCTAAAAGTATTACAATGTATGTTCCGTAGAATTTTTGAAAATGATTTCAATATCGGATTTTCATCATCATATTTGGATATTCGCAGCACCTGCGAACTATTAAAAAATAAGCAAAAAATTGA
The DNA here is from genome assembly GCA_030064505.1 of Chouioia cunea. NCBI lineage: Eukaryota > Metazoa > Arthropoda > Insecta > Hymenoptera > Eulophidae > Chouioia > Chouioia cunea. The sequence goes on from JAOPFQ010000001.1 coordinate 21,214,747, forward strand.
AAAACGTCCTTAAGAACTGCAGTCACTGAAACTTCAAATCTGCGTCCATAAAACTACGACAAAGGCATTCTTTTCTGTTACCAAACAAACACCTGAAAATTTTAACAATATATTTTATCTTCGGCAAATTCAGGCTCTCCCAAAAACACCAAGTCAGGAATCTTTTTGTTTAAGTTAAATTGTATTTTATTCTTTTTGTGTAATTGATATGGCTATCCACATTTCTTTAAATGGACCAAAAATGAAGCGAAAAAAGGAAATTGTATTTGCTTTCTTTATATATTTAAGATTTACCAATATCTCTGGAGTACTAGTTTTACGCCTTATTGACAACGGATCTGGAGGACAGAATAAGAATTCGCATGTCATCCATACATTAATCTTTTGGTTGAAAAATTACGCCCCTAATAATCTCACCAAAATAATACTGACAATTCCTTTACGTGGACATAGTTTCTTATCGACAGATAAGGTATTCAGGAGGGTGGAAAAGGACTTGCGAAAAAAGACCCAAAGTCCTTCATTTTAGACCCAAAGACGTATCACGAACTTTGCGCAAAGTATGACAAAGTTCATGTATTGGCTACAGACTGGAATTGTTATAATATCAAGAAGTTTGAAGAGTTTTATAAAATGGCAGAAAGTATTCGAGACTGGTTTAAACATAACATATTTGATAACTCCACACTTTCAGTTGCTGACACGATTCAAGCAGATAGGTAACCGTTGATTTCCATATTTTTACTCTAGTGTAAAAATCAATTATTGGAACAAGTCCGCTTTTGTTCCCCAGCTCCTCATTTTAAAGTTATTCGATATAATGAAATAAAAGATACTAGTTTTAGTATTGACAGTAAAAACTGATTTTTATCATAGCAACATATAAACCATTTATTTACCTCTTTTCCTTTGGTTTCTCCTTTTTCAAACCACTCGACTGTAACACTATGCTGTTCCCAGTTTACACCTGACACAATAGCTGAATGTACCCGCCCTAAAAGAATTTTTTTAAAATTTGAAATTAAACAGACTAGAAAATTGTATAATACGTATCACAAAAAGTTTTAAAAATAGATATACATTAGTAAGTAAATATTTTTGGATCTATTTTAATACTCTCATCACATTAAAAGAAAAATTTGATAGATTTAATTAAATCTATTAATCATTCATCTATACACTCGATGGTTGTATAATCATGCGATATATGAGTTATAAATATTGTGTTGATCTTTACATAACTGTAAAGAAAGTAAGGCTTAGTAAAATATATAACTCTTATGGGATTAACAATATTATAATAGGTATTAGATGTAAACCATTAAAATTAATAGTAAAGAAGTAATTCCGAATATGAACCCAATGCACGTTGTCTGTAGATTGATGATTCTGTAACACAGGGTGCTGATGGACTTATCGTCAAAAGTTAAGTGTTATTATTCAGTATGGATGCAAGGCAAGGATTAAAATAAAGAAAGGTGATACTTTTTTAGGTACTCCATTTTATTACGACGCTATTTTATGGACATGAACACACCAGAGCACTCACTACCTGGGTCGAGGACACGCTTGCCCGGCCACAATTCGATCACGACCCGACATATTGGCGAGATAAAGAAGAAGAAAAATATTTATGCTGCGTGACGGCTACATCTATTGATAGACACCTCAACTATAATTGTCCTGGTTTGTCGATGTCCTCTTACTCCTGGAATTCTTGGCTATTAGATTCTCCTGCACTGTTTGTTCGTCGCACGAATTTTCCCGATCATAGATTCACGAATGTTCTCGGTTATTCACTCACCAACAAAATTAATAATGCATGCAATAAAATTAATAATAATAATTTGGCAATGATGCTCTACATGCTCTACCGCTTCTCTACGACCAACTTTATATGTCAAATGAACAATTGTCACCTGCATGTCTAACCAGGACAAAACAAAAATACTCATTGCGCGCACCTAATAGCCATTATGCGCGCTCTCTCTCTCTCTCTTTCTCTCTTTGCTCTCTCGCGCACTCTCGCTTCTTGATACTCCCATTTCATGCCTTTGTAGATGATTAATACTAATATCTCATGAATGAAAGAGAAAAATCGGGCATGTAAGTATGCTTCATAATAAAGGCTCTCAGTTCGACTGCGTGATCAGAATAACTGTAAACGATCAGTAAACGACTAGAACACTTGTCACGATTTAAAAAAAAATAGACATCGCAAAAAACAATATATTAATTATAAGATAATTCTTACACCAGCGTGATTTAATGTTTTGAGTAAATACGCGACATTTTTGGTTATAATTGATATTCTTCTAATGTTAACAAGTGATGCATTGAATTATTAAACAAGAAGTTATCTAGCACATTTAAAACGTTGCAATATCTGCTTCCTAACCATTCTTAGAATTTCCAAAAAATATATTTACTATAAAACAAAGATTCCATATAGCATGTTCTGTTATTTATAACTCGATTAGAAAAAAATAGCTGATTAGTTAAATAATAACTTTTTATAGTAAAAAATTTTAATTACTCTTCAAATATTTTTAGATGTAATGAACTATTTTCCATTTAACAAAAATTCAATTATTCAATAATCAATATGGAATTAATTTCTCAGTTTCTAAAAGTTTGTTTATCGTAAATGTTATGACTATTTAAATAATAAAATTATTTAAAAATAGTTTGAATCACTAGAGTTATTTTTTTTAAATTATTTTTTTTTCATTATATCTAATTTTCAATTTTTAAGCTTTACACGATGTTGGTCTTTTGAATTTTCTAGTATACTTCTCCAATATTTTTGTTGTACTCAAAATGAATATTTATCTAATCAAAAATACATTGAACCGACATCAAATTATGTTTTTTAAATTAATGAATAATCATACATTTAGTTGTTCTAGAGACACTACAAATTATCCATCAACATGATACGGCGTAATTTTTTGTCTATATTTTATTTCAATCCTCAAGTTTAATTGTCAACAATGTGCAAAACCACAGACAAATGATATATAATTTTTAGCGTTCGAAAAATAGTGATTTTTTATTCGATAAATCCAAAATATTATAGAAATGTTAAAGCAAACCTACTAAGTTTTTAAATTATACTAATCTAAAAATTATACGTTATTTCTGTTTGGTTTGCACATTATTGTACATAGGTAATTAACAATTTTATCAGTTAAATTTAATATTTCAAAACAGAATATAGAACCAAAATTATGCCGTGGCATGCTAATAAAAAATTTATGGAGACTCCAGAATTCTGACTAAAATATTGTATAACAATTTTTTAGTGAATCATGCCTATGTTGGGTCAACGTTTTTGGTATTACACAATTACTCATTTTGAGCAATCAAAATATTAGGGTCATTACTAGAAAATTAAAAAATCCGTATAAAGCGTAAATATCAAAAATAAAATGAAAATACTGTAGGTACATCTAAATACTTGACAGTTTTAATTAGTCCCTATACTAAAACGAAAAATGGGCCATAATACCTAGTATAAAAAACAGTGGCATCAGTATTAAACCAAACATTGCGTATCGATGGTATCACGCATTCATTCCTATATATATAAATTAAACTTTGATATATATAAATTATCAAGGAAGTATTTCTAAAAAGTACATCGTATTCTTCAGAATATGCTAATAAAAATGTAAAAACATGGAAATAAATAATACGAATTTTATAAAAGTTAAAAACGTTAAATGTTTACAGAATTGTAGTAAAATAACTGTGACAATAGTAAAAGTATGAAATTAAATTGCATATCTATAAAAGGGCTTTGTTTGCAAGATTATTACCGAGCCCTTATTAAATTCCATGAAAGTTTTATTATGGATTATTATAGAAAATTATTCATGAAATCTATTACAACAAACATTTTTCAAATAAAATATGCCCTTTTCAACAAATATAGCAAAAATATAGTTTAATTGTTTACAATTTTTTAGTTAGCAAATTTATTGTTATAACATGTATATATTATCAAAATTCAATCTTTCACGGGTATTTTGAACAAAAATCAAATGTTTTAAAATTGATGATAACTTTATCATTAATTAATATTTTAGCATTAAACTTGGTACAAGTAATGATTTCCATATAGAGGCATTCGATGTGTCAAAAATAAAAAAATTGAAGATTTTGCTCCTATTTACACCAAAATTAATTTGTATTCTGTCTAGTAGCCATAAATATCTAGTATATAAAACATATATTTATATTCGGCGATTGGATACTACATAAAGTTTAGTATAGTCGCACCATAGAAATATTTAAAAATGCGTAGATGTAATAATAAAATTATCATCGCTTGTGTTCATCAGTATTATAGAACTCTTAAACCTGAATAGAGCGGACGCGCAATCTTGTGTTAAACTAATTAGATGAAATAGAGTGCATAAACTTATTACAATTAACTTAATGTAAAGTATTATTATAGGCTACGAATAGCTAACTTATAAGGTTAATAACAATATGGAAGCAGCTACTACGAAAATTAGTATTGTATCAACAAGAGCAAGAAGAAAGATCAAAACTATATTCTAAAAAACTGAAGAAATTCAGTAAAAAAAGTAATTAATTTGATTCGCTTAGTATTATCTAGACCCATGAAAATGTAACAAAACCCAACACATTAAATGAAAAAGAAATAATATCACCGCCAATTTGCGTTATGATCATACCAGAAAAAGTCATACCACATCGAAAAATACATTAGAAACGTATATTTGTATTTCCAAATAAAAAAATATTGAATTGCGTGCCTAAAAGAGTTTTAAAAAAGTGTAAAATAATTGCCGACGAATATTACATGGAACTTTTAAACGAATTCAATATTGATTTGAAGCAAAAACGACCCAAAAAGGTGCTGTTCCATCAAGACAATGCAAGAGTGCATGCATGTGTAATCGCCATAGCAAAGATCCATAAATTGGGCTACGAACTTCTATATTTTCCAGATTTATTCCTGTATGACTTTTTACGATTAGCAAATCTGAAGAAATGGTTGGACGATAAGAGATTTGAGTTGGATTAGGTTGGATTAAGTAGAGTTGAATGAATAGGTAATCACTCAAACGAACACGTATTTTGAGGACCTTGAGAAAATCTATTATTTAGTAGGATTTAAAATATTTAAAAAGTTTTGGAATATATGTATTAGTTAATAAGAGTTTATATTGAAAAATAAAGTGCTTATTTGCACAAAAAAATCTTTTATTCAAAGTCACTGGCTTATCAAACTGCCTTCATATCTTCAATTTTCTTCTATACAATCTCGCTTACTGTATTGCTTTCTTCTTATTAATTTTTTATTCATTGCTAATCATTTCTATTATATGAAGCTACATTAATCACATATTAGAATATATATATATATATATATATATATATATATATATTATTATGATTACAATAAATATACAATATGGAAATTATAATAATGATTATAGGTTACAGAAAAATGTAATTGTTTAAAATTATTTCTGTATTTCATTTTATATCCTAGCATATTGAAATTCACAAATAACACTTGCTAATACAAAAGATGAAAATCTTATAAATGAACTGTTTGTATAAAGTCTTAAACAACATTTTTTATATTTAGATAATACGAAAAATTTACAATTTAAAGTTTCTAACTATTAATAAAAATCATTATTGCTGCTTGCTAGGAATTATAATTTTGTTTTATTTTCATTTACTTACATTTTCTATGCATAACACAATACATTTGAAATTACAAAATTTTTAAGTGTGAATTAGTTCTTTATACAAAAGAAAATAGTATCGGATATATCAATTCGCCCTGTTATCTTTACATAAAGTCTTGATCATAAATTCGGGATGAGTAGGAAAAAAATGTTAAAAGGAAAATCGCGATATTCTTATAAATAAACTGATAAATGAATCACATCTTAATAAGTATCGGTTGTACCGAGATATCATTATTTTCTTCTTACAAATTTTTCCTAGTGATCCCGAATTTATATACGCGATTGTTTCACGCGTGATCATATATAAACATTCAAACCTAGATTAGGTCGCATTTTATCACAACTGAGAAAGAACATATTATAATTTGAAAATAAACAGAAAATAATACAGAAAAATCTTCGCCACCAACATTGCTATGAAATAATTACTATGAGAATGATAAAAAATATGCGAACTATATTTTTCCGATTCTTTAAAAACCAAGAATGACTCAATCAACAAAAATTTATAACAGAACAGAATAAACAGATTATTTTTACATGTATACTACCATTTATTATATAACAAAAAAGTTTGGAGAAAATCTGTTGAAAGACGGAATCATACCGATTTTACATATATACACACGCCAGACAGCGTTTGCCGAAATCAGTTATCACATTTTTCAAAAGAGATAAATTGACATAGAATAATTTTTGAGTAATTTTACCAAAGTATAACTAGTCATCGTTCTCAAACAATATTTGTTTCTTAAGCAGGTGGTGATGTCTGTCATAATAAAGGATGAATGATTGACCTGAGTTAATATAAATTGAGCTTATACTATTTATCTCGTATGACTATTTGAACACCATTCCATGCCATCGTTATTGACAATACGACATCCCACGTGGGTTTCCTAACAACAGAAATATTTCATTTTAATTTTTGAATAAGTAATTTTTTTAATTATAAATATGAAATTAGTGTAAATTTAGTGAAAAATCCATACAATAGTGTAGTAATCAATATTTTTTTTTAATAAATTAAATATTTTGTGCATATTCCTTGAAATTTCATAAATAAATTTTTTGAAGAAGTAGTAAAATTATCCCTATCTACCAACTATGACATAATGATAAATGCGAATAACTATTTAGTATTTGCTATTTTTTTCATTATACCATAGTTCCGCAGAAATCTAAATTTTCATCTTACTTCTCGTAGTGGAAATCAGAAACTGTCGTATGATATCTTCTACTCTACTTCGATAAAAATAGCAATAAAACACTATCGCGTCCGCATGAGACTTAATAATAGGTCCCACTACTCAGATAATAGCGGCGCAATAGCAACTACAGCATAATGTATACCGCGCTGTTATACTATATACATCAGTAAGCCCTGGATGAAAATACAAACCCGTAGCACTTTTTCAATCATTTCATACTTTTTTGCATCAGTATACTTATACTCACGGTATACTAACGTTTTGTTAATAGCTCTAGCTTATCAGTCATTATTATGTCATTAAAAGATGATGCGGTTTACAGATTTCTGATTTCCTCCTCGAAAAGTCGACGGAATTGTAAGTTTCAGAAGAATTATATATTTCATCAAGTGCTTAATGGCAGTAATCTAAAAATTCGTTACTAACCTGTAATCTAATAGGCAGATTAGAATTTTATCAGTTTCAGATCACCCATCTAGAGAAAACACCGAGAAAAGAAAATAAATAGATTGGTACATAACAAATCTTTTAGATTGTATCCCCAACACAAATGTCAGCTTCATTCGTTGGTCATACGCTGTACTTTTCTAAAACCAACCTAACAATTCACTGACAACATCATATCTGAAATACAAATTAAAATATAAAACAGTAAAAATATAAATTATATGTACCAATGCAGACATTTATAGATGCATTTACTCAATTTGGCATTCTTATAAGATTAAAATAATCATAATATTATGTAAAATGATTCTTGAAGTTATGTGCTGAAAAATATACCTACCTACTATGAATAAAGAAATGACAAGACTCTTAGTCAGTCAAATTAGAGATCGTTTTATTTTTTTCATCTATACAGCAACGTTACTCACCAGAGAGCAGTGTGATAATAATTTGAATATTTCTGTATTTCTCAAAGTATAGAATAATTAGGAAGAATAATCAATGAAAAAGAACAAAAAACAGAGAAATAATATTAAACATGAGAAAAAGATAGAGAAAGAGGAAATATCAACGCGACCAGTAAAGTAGTCATATACGTTTAAGCAGAAGCATTATCAGCAACACTGAAGTGAGGCGCTTTCTACCACCCACTCGTGTTATTCACGTTTGTAAAAATGCAGCACATATTGAGTTCTTTGATAGCAACCTCTAGGTGAGTGATTTTCTAACGGCAATAATAGTACCCATTTTTAAAATAGAATATTAATTACATTATATATTTTTTTACTTTTAGCTGCTTTTCATTAACAGAAATGTAACTATAATATAACAGTACAGCATTAATAGACATGGTAATTTGAAATTGCGATTCCAGTTGTTTGATAATTCTTGCATGTTTTTATTTTGTACAATACACACATTCATATTAGGTAATACTGATACTGTCCGGTCATACAGCTCTAGAGCAAGGCCTCTTAAGTTAATCTATTACAGTGTTTCCATTTCAACAATTTAGATATAATTATTTAATTGAAATTACGTGAAGTAATAAATATAACTTTTTGAGTAGTTACTTGTTTAAACGTATTAAGTGACAGAATACAAATTAATTTTAAGGTAAATGGGAGCAAGGTCATCAATTTTACTATATTTGGTACATCTAATACATATATGGAGGTCATCACTTGTGACACGTCTGACGCCAAAATATTAAGTAATTATAAAATTATGTACAATTTATTAAAAATTTGATATTTTTAATTGTTATAACCCGAAAACTATCAATTGAATCTACGAGACTTTTTTTCCAAAATACCTGAAAATATTGCATTTTGATATATATACATATATATATATATATGTTAATAAAAAATGATAAACAATTAAAATTAATTTTTACAATTTTTTTCGGAAAAAGCAACTTCTATTTGAAAACTGATTGTTGCAATCGATTCCTTGTACAATTTTATATAATACTTCGTAATAAAGCTTTGTTGATTTTTGATACGGGTTAGCTCATAACTTTTGAAAAAAGTGCTACCTGCGGCGCTTAGCTGGAAAGTGTAACTGACAGATGCGTCGCACTCCCCCGACACTTTTCCAGGTAGTTCAGTTCTATAACTCTGTAAATTAATTAGCTATAATTAATTGATATATAGCAATATATCAAGATGTGATATATATATATATATATATATATTTCCACATCCAGGATGCAACTTTCTTTATTTAAATCGTGGTAGGTAGGACTAACATTTTTAATAATAATAATTGAATACTAATTAATTTAATCGTTGTGCCAATCCATTCAAAGTACTTAAACATGGACGTTATCGAGAATTTTTTCTTCATGTTGCCACAGAAATTTAGGATAAGTGGTTTCATGTAATAAAAGAAAACGATCGATTATCTGCAACATGTTTGAGATACTACTATAATAAAGATCCAAATGAAGTTTCTAACTTCAGTGACAAACGTTTACGACACAAAAATGAAGAAAATGGTGCTTGTGTAAATTCTATTAATCAGAACAATGAGGATCCAGATATATGACACGTACCGTGTGATGAAGAACTTTTGATCGACCAAAATAAAAGTAGGAAAATAGTATTGTTTCGCTCAAATCTATTGCTTGATTTTTTAAATCGGAGAAATAAATTCAATGGATATTGAAATACCTGATAAATAGAAAAAAATTGATTAATTATCAAATAATTTGAAAAGTTTACTTATGAGATAATATAGCTACGTCCGAGATGTAGTAATCAAGGTGAATTTATAAATAAGAATATTTTATAAAAACTTGAAAGCAGAGCAACAAAAAGCACCTACCGATTCAGAAAAGATATATAAATTAATTACGATATCACTCAAGTTTCGCCCGGGGTTTCGTTTTTTTGTACATTACGATCTGATCATTGTATTTTAATGAATGAATCTAAAGGTATTCAGAATGTTTGCATTTATATCCACCACAAAAATCCAGAATTGCTAGTAGAAGGTTGTAAAATGACACCGAAAAATTTGTTAATCAAGTATGATGAAGAGTTACCTTAAACAGCAAAAGATATTCTAATTAAAATGAGGTGTGAAAGACCTATTGAAACTTGCTTTTTTAATAAATGCTCGAAATGTCCTGGATTCACAAGTGTTTTAGATACGTCCGAAAATTATTTTTTTTTTAATACCATCTATTATATTCATTACAAATAATGGGAAACTATGATCCAAAAGAATTTCTGGACGGTATTTAATCTGAATGACACTTTTTCGCAAATTTCCATGGAAAAAGCGCAGTTTGCGCAATACAAATTAAACATTTCATCAGTCGAGGAATTGTATCAATAGGTTCAAAAAGCTATACTTGATATAAAATTTGCTTACTATACGATAGCAGAATAAATAGAAGTTGAAAAAAAATTGACTTCGTTATTAAATCAAGCGTTGTGTGTGTAAAATATATATAAATAAATATTTGAGTAAATACGATGTTGTTTATTCTGACATCATCGCAATTACATAAGTCATGATACTGACTTATAGAACTGAACTACTTGGCAAAGTTTCGGATGAGAGCAACGTTTCTATCTGTCCTATTTTCCAGCTAAGTGCCACAGGTAGCGCTTTTTGGAAGCGACCTAGCTCCTATTAAAAATCAATAAAATATTATTACAAAGTATTATACATAATTGTCCAAGAAATCGATTACAACAAATATTTTTCAAATCAAAGTTGATCTTTTCAACAAACATTGAAAATATTTATTTTAATTGCTTATATTTTTATTAACAAATATATAATGTATATATATTCATAAAATACAATCTTTTCCGGGTAGTTTAAAACAAAAATCATACAAATCCCATTGATAGTTTTCAAATTATAATAGTAAAAAAATTGTTTATAACTTTTTATTTAATTAATATTTTAGTGCCAAACTTGGCACAGATGATGACCTTTATATAGGCATTTGATGTGTCAAATATAAAAGTATGATTATATATTATTTTCATAATACAAATTATTTGTCGCAATATCCATCACAGTCCGTTTCGACTTTTTTCAATATTGTTTAGCTTACACGTTAAGAGTATTTTAATTTAAGTAAAATAAGTCTCACCTTAAAGCGCTGGAATTCGATTAGAGATAACTCATGAACAATTGAATGATGTATGTATAATTCAATGTGATTGAGTAGGTGCTTGATATAATACAAATAAGTAAACCAGAAATTGATTAGAATCGAGATAAGGATTTAATAGCATATACCAGTCATCCGGCATAAAAAACCCCAGACATGAGTGGGGAAAAAGCCTTTTGAACGCAATGCGTTACATATGAAGTCACAAAAGGAACAAACTACATTAACCTTAATTAACACGAAGCAAGGTATATCAATTATAGTGTAACACGGTGAAGTCTACAAGGCTCGCTTAACCTGTACAATTATAACTATTTGATAAGAATGAATGGCCGTTTAATATAAGATAGTATTGCTCGCTAATCACCTTGATGCATACATAATACCATTGATAGAAAGGTATGTGGAGAGGAAGAGAGGTGTCTGCCTTGATAGCGCGAACGCAGCTCAAACGGGGACAGCCGTCGCTAACGTCCTTAGCAGAGGTGATCCAAAGAGTAGGTAGCGCGAGCGTAGCTCATACAGGGACAACTTTCACTAACGCTCCTAGCTGCAGTGATCCTAAGAGTAGTGGCGGAAGACACCCCAGAGGAAGGTTGCGTTCCCTCTGCTAAGGCAGTCCCTCTGCTCTGTCCTTAGATTTGCAGAAAGGCGTTGCTAGTCATCTCGGGCAATTAAATAGATGCACGTCTGCACTTGCGCACACATAAACGCACAAACACACACACGAACACGCACTCACGCGATACAAAGGTGATATAATGTGTAAGTAAAGTGGACACAGTCGTAAACAAACGAATTCGGGAGCAAAGAGAAGTACGACTTGTCTAGTGGAGTCGAAAGAACCTAACTCACCGTTGTCCAGAAGGAACTCTGTTGCGCCCATGAATGTTTGGCAACAAAGACCCATCACGAATTATCCTTACCCTTCAGGCCGTCGATAACGGCTCAATCCGCGAGGTGCGAGGGCGTAGACATCCAGGATGCACATGAGCAATCAGCTACCTGAACGTTAACCGTCGGGCAACCCGTATCTGAGGCTATTATTGACGGACTTCAAAATGCTAAAGCTACAAATAATACCCTATTCCAAACAAGGAGCGCAAATGGCGCGAACAAATATTGCTGAAATTACGTTAGAAAAAGTAATAGCAACATTTTATTTCTTAGATTATCTACGGTATTAACTTGTATTAATAGTTAGTTTTTTATCAAATTTCCTTGAGCCAATGTGGTGAAAAATCAATAATGAGCTGTTAAGCCATCCATAAAAGCTTATAGTAAATGTGATAGATTCAAATGGATGTTATTAACTAAAATGCTAAGGACCCCCTTTGAAGCTGTGCATACTATTTAAAAAATATGTTTATTTTTATTATATAATGTCTGAACAGAATCTCTTGTTTTTCATTTCATGATTGAATGCCTTAAGTGAATGTAATATAACATGTAATAGAATATATATATATATATAGTATTCTTTGGTTTCAAGAGATACAATATAGTTTAAGGAAATGTTTTAATTTGATAGATCACAATAATATTAATTATTATTTGTCGCCACACATTTTTATTCTATCATATTGACTTAAAGGGGGTAACAATTGTCTAAACATTTATTATCAAAACTTTCCATATTGATTTCTTCAAAAATTATATATACAAATAATCTTTTTATGTATTTTTTTTTTTTTTAATTTATACATGATTTATATAACCATTAATTATAGAAGGATATGTATTACATTATTTAGTCATAAAATTTGTTATTATAATTTAATGTAAGAATAAAGCTCCTGCTATTTAAAGAAAATAAAATAATACTAAAGTATGGTCATGAACTTATTATACACCTATCATATTTCAAATAACTTTATTTCATTGCATAAAATAAATGCATATAATTTTATTTATAACACCCTAACCTAAAAATTGATATTTTGGTTCTTGTTTTTAGCATTTTTTGGTATAAAATATTACTTGCAACTGGTATGATAGAGTTTTGTCAAACAACTTGTTTTGCATTTACACATTTTAAATAAGCCATACTATATCCTTTGCTCAACATACTATTTTAAATCCATAACATAAAAAAGTACGTATATTCATTGTTTCCCAGACAAAGAATCTTAAGTTTTAATCTTTATACTTTTCTTATTTACAATTTTATTTTAATTTCCTTTATTTAATAATACACATAACTAATTTCACACAAATAACTGATAAGGGTACTATAGCTGTATAATTAATAATAATATTCAATACCATAATAATTACAATTAAAAAATTTGAAATATATTATATCTTTTATTTTAACATATTTTGAATAGACATACGCGTGTATTTCACTCCAATATTTTATAATTTTGTAGTTGGTATCAAAACATTTATACCAATTATTATAAATATTCGAAATGCAATAAGATAAATTTAAAATCAAATGATAGATATACCTAAGCTACATATAATAGTTGAAATAGTTAAAGTACTATATTTAATTGATTTAAGTTATTAAATTTATAGATCATCTTCAAGCAATTTCAATCATTATAGTTTTTTTCTAAGTAATAAATTTTATGATCCTTAGATACATTGTGCATATATATATATATAATATGTGTCATGTACATTTTATCAAGATTTATTAATAATTCTAAGAAATTACTAACTAATAAACTATTTTATTGATTCATCCAGATTTTTATAAGTCTAATGCATAAAATATACTAAAAATTTGACTTAGATCAATCAATTTTGCTTTTAGCCATGTCATTTTAATAATAATATATTTAAATTTAAGTTTAAAAAACACCTACTTTAAAAGGTCTCAGTGTTTTTAAAAGTGTAAAACTTTGTTTAAAACTTTGAATTAGATCGATCAATTTTGCTTTTAGCCATGTCATTTTAATAATAATATATTTAAATTTAAGAATAAATAACACCTAATTGAAAAGGTCTCAGTGTTTTTAAAAGTGTAACGTGCGGTAAGTCAGATATCAATAAAGCTTACTTTCCAAATTAATAATATATACTATAATAATATAAATTTTTTTTTAATTAAAATGATCAAACTCTTTAACGTATAAGAATCTTGGATTTGGAAAACGAAATTTTTACTTTATCATTAACAGTAGTAAATTACAATTCTAGTAAAACATTATATTTATTAATTATGCCATAAAAATGCCTACCATCTGTTCTTTTAATATTTACGCTGGTACCAGTCTCAATTTTGATGACAGACTCCATGATTTCATTCATATTAAATGTCCTATAACAAGCTGTCAATTCATTTCTCACCAACTTTTAAACATCACTAGATTATAGCTGTCAAACAATAACAAATCAATTAATTATTTCTGACGATATTTGCACAACTTTTCATTAATGTCTAATAATAAGCTTAACCACAACACTTTTTATTTTATTTCACGAAAAACTTCATGAATGCCTAAAAAAAGTAAAACATTAACATTTTTATTATTATTTTTTTATATTTTCATTTCTCAGTTACTTTATTTTTATTTACTTATTTATATTTAAAAACTAGACCCATTACAAATCACAATGTTTCAAACGTAAAGGAGTTCACAGGATGAATTTGATTACATGGTGTCACATTAACACATTTTAACATATTTCGTATCGAATACTATAGAAGCAGCTACAGAGAATATATTTAGCGCAATTCGCTCTGTAAGAATACTAGTCAACAAGAAGCGCGCTGCGCGCGCACCTATTTCATTTGCTTAAATTTTATGTTTGGTAAAGCTATAGACATCTATGATACCAAAATTTTTGCTATTTTTTCCGTTTTTTGTACAGTATAGTCAAATCTTGATAATTCGAACTTTTAGGAGCAAATATCATAATCAAAAAGTGTTTATATTGCAGGTTCAAGATGTGAAATAAATTCAGACGATTGTTGAGGATTTCCTAAAAAAATAGACTGTAATTTTATTAGCTTTCATCATGTAGCTCCAAGTAATATGCCTATTTAGGAGATTAGTCAACGTGCAAATATTAGACGCGAACGAATCTACAATGGTCGCCGAAGATTGCTGAAAATATAGTTATAGTAATATTGGTTCTTTGTAGGCGCTCAAAATATGAACCATGTAAACTAGAATGTAATTAGTAGACCGAGTGAAATGCACATTCTTAGGCGATGCAAGAACTCCTTGCTATCTCCCTTCCCACTGCTGACCATTATTATCCTCTTTATATAAAAATTAAAAATCTACTGTATCCTCATTCTCGATTGGATTTTTGTTTTTCTCAATTCTGTCCAGTTCCTTGTATTTTGTAATTCGTATATAGTCTAAGATGATTTTTTCAAGTAAAATGAATAATAGAACTCTCACATTATGAAGTCGAAGAGTATGTAGATGAAGATGAAGAATTCCAAATCACTCAGAATACTCTATCAACTTTTTAACAAGAAAACAGATTAATTTTAAGGCAAATGGAAGCAAGGGTATCAATTTTACAATATTTGGTATATCGAATATTTATATGGAGGTCATCACTTGTGCAATTTCTGACGCCAAAATATTAAGTAATTATAAAATTATGTACAATTTATAAAAATATGATATTTTTAATTGATATAACTCGAAAACTATCAATTAAATCTACGCGACTTTTTTTTCAAAATACCCGAAAATATATATATATATATGTCATAATATATTTGTTAATAAAACATTATAAACAATTAAAATAAATTTGTGCAATTTTAGTTGAAAAGGGCTACATCTGTTTGAAAACTGCTTGTTGCAATCGATTCCATGTATAATGACTTTGTGGGTTAGATAATATAGTTTTAGCATACTGAAAACAATTGCGAATGGTCAAGTAATACTTTCGTTCTGTATTATTCGCACCACTTTATACAGTAAATTTGTCTAATTTTTCTATAGTTGTCTTCTACAGAGAAAAATACAGATACATACAGAGCGAATGTATTGTTTAATCATTTGAAATTGTATTGAGTATGTTAAAACTATATTATCTAACGCACACAGTCATTATACAAGTTTGTAACAATATAGCATTATAATTAAGTTGACTTTGCAAGCAGAACCTAGGCACGCCGCTTGACCTACAGCAGGCTTACCGCTGAACGAAGCGTCCTTCTTTTCTACTGCTACTTATTGCCTAATGCCAGGCAGTTAAATTTTATTAAAGATTTTTAAAGAAAAAACCTTCATAAATTCGTCAGTGCAAGAATTTAAAAAAACCGGTTTTGAAATATTTGCAACTTTTGTAAAAAAAATATATTGCTTTTTTTATTGAATATATTTATAGTAAAAGATTTTTTACGTATTTAACAAAAAATAGACCCTGACATTATTACTAGTTTTTGAGATATGAATTTTTCTTTCAATTTCATTACTCCTGTTTTTTTGTTAATAATTTTTGTCCCAATTAATATTTTATCATAAAATATTTGGAAAAATCTTTACCTCCTTATATATAATAAGTTTGCAAAATTTGAAAAAAATCGATTGACCAACACCTCTAGAGCCATTGAAATAGTCAAGAATCACTCAAATGCAACTGGGAGCCACCGTACGACCTTCTGGTTTAAGCAGATACCTAGAAACCTAGGTAAATTATATATATCAGACGAGTGACTGGAAATCAACTCTCCATGTGCTATTGGTTTTAATTATTAGAAACGAAGAAAAGGCAATTACCTTTTGAATAAAAAACTTTATTTTATAATCTCCTCTCAAGTTCATAAATTTAGTTCAGCAGTTTTCTAATACTTTTATTCCTTCAGGTAACAGATTTTTTCAATGTCCTCAAAAGGGATTTGTTTAATAGAAGACCTCTTCATTCAACTCAACATAACCTAACGCAATCAAAATCTGTTGCCGTTTAGATACTTCTTTATTCATAAGCCAGCTTCACTTATACATTATTGTAAACTCCTGATCATGGAATGTATAAAAGATAAAGTGCATAGCTTCGCTGTTGTAGAAATTGAGAAAATGGCAACGTTGATGGGCGACTATTAACTTTTTTAATAGCCAAGTGTCTATAAGCAATCTGCTTATGTCGGTACTGAGAATTATACTAAGTTCACATAGTATAAAGGGGCAAATCAAAACTTGTTTTCTAAATATACATCACTATTAGACATGTAAAAGTTGCAGCGCAAAAACTCTATTTCCGAGAAGAGGGAAAACTTACCTTTGTTATAAGAGAAGGCTCCCTCAGTCGCGCTGAAATTCCCTTACCGCAAATAAAAAAAACGAAAAGGGGAAGGTATGAGGCGCGATGTGGCCTAACGTGCGCCAGACGATTAATGACTTGAAAGGTCAAGGACAGGTGAGTAGGCAGGCGTTAAATAAAGGTATGCGCTATTACAACTAAAAGAAAACTTTATTCTAAAATAAAAACAAAAAAACGCAAACAATAAACAAACGAAAAAAAATAGAATTTCGGCGATAATTACAAATAAAAAAGGAAAATATAATATAACGGCCGTTGCCAAGTTCCGGCTAATTAGCCAGAAGATCCGAGCGAGACCCAACGCACGCAAACAAAATTAAAAAATTTAATAAAAAAAACATGGAGGGAGATTAATGCGGCAGTGATACTCACCGGCTCAGCAATCAGGCACTCCGTACAAACAACAAAAAATCACCATTTCACACACTAACCGAAATCCAAGAAAATCTAAATCAAACTCTGTGCGCTCACTCAAAACGTATTGGACCAGCGAGTACCACCTATCTCACTTTTCTCCCTCCGCGCCAACCATCAGCAACGAATTTTCTGAGGTCGCTGACCTCAGAATAACAACTCCCTAATTCGGGGCTATGAAAGCCGACGGGCTCCGGCCAACGGCCAGGAGCTTCGTCACTAAGTAAAAAAATGTGAAGAACTTTTTAAAATAATAAAATAAGTGGAACAAAGACCTTGATAGTTGAAGAAAGTTGTAAGATTCTTCATTCTAACCAGATTTTACTTTGTGGATTTTGTAAAAATACTTGAAAATTATATAATTATTTTGCCCTATGTTTACCTGCATATACCTGCACACCTATGATAATTTTTAATAACACACATTTTTTTTATTAACTTTTTTTCACAATCACTGAATGATACATTGTGACGATTATTTTTGAACAGCATATATTTAGAAGTTGTATTTGTATTGGTATTATTGGTTTCAAACTTCGCTGGAATGCAGGGCAATTTAGCTTGGAATTTAAATAAAAATTTGTATGTTCAAGCGAGAGTGTTGCACCTTACAACACCTACCTTATGTCAGCCCACAAATTTTATGTACATGTAATAAAAAAACTTATTAGTTCTAATGGAACCTTAAAAATTAATTAGTAAAAAATAATTAAACAAATACGCTACATGTGCTATGGAAAAATATCTGTTTCTTAGGAAATATTCTATTTATCTAAATTCTATTTATTAAAAAAAACTAGAACCCTCACTATTTTTAATTGAGCTACAGTTAAAAATATAAAAAAGATGTATATTTCTGCCAAAAAAGTTAAAAAAGCAATTGTCAATAATTACATGTAAATATCTGCATATACCGCGTATACACAAACTTATTCCAACGCGCAATAGGATAATCGAATTTAAATTTTCTTTAAGCTAATTATCACATAATAATGCAATTGATAACAAATTGATTTTGATAATATTTTTTTTCTTATTTTATTGCACAACGAAATGTACGGAACCATTTTGACCTCTTTAATAATATTACGACAAATGTAGACTTTGAAATGTCTATCCATTAAATAAAATCGTGAATAATATATGTACAAAGAGTACGCACATTTTTTATTAAATTTAAAACTAACTATTTCGATGTAAATCTTTATTGAGAAATCTATATGAAAATATCAATTTATTATGTTATTTAGTTGGTAACCGTTCGAATAAATATATGAGGTCCAAACTTAATGGTCACTCTGACTCGATAAAATGCATCTTTATTCATACTTGAAGAAACAGCTGCCGTTCTCACAGTAGTTTCATAGAGATTTTAGGATTTTCTAAGGTGAATAAATTGTGCGAATAGTTTTATTCATACTTGTTTATTTCAGGTATTTTGTCGAAATGCAAGAAGTTTTGCAAACTTGAACAGGATGCATGCCTTGAGGTTGGCATATTTGTCTATAGCAGGAGGGCTCTGCAGCACGTCGAGGAGCTCCTCCGTGGAACTGGCATCAAGTGACACGACAACATGGTTGTACTTACATCATCAACACTGATGTCATGGCATGCGAATATGGATTCCGCATGCAGGAACCATCCTTCTGGGGAGTGTTTCCAAAAGCTTGGGAGCTTGCAGGTGCGCATTCCGTTGACACTGTTGTTGGAGACTACCTGTTGCTGGAGCTGAGCGAAAGCCTCTCGTTGGGCGAGTAGCTCTATTGTAAGCGGGTCTGTACCGTAAGGGGTTTGGGCTGGTGCAGAAGCTCCTGCCCCATAGAGCACGTGCGCGGCAGCGTACATGCTTGGGTCGCCGCGTGTTGTTGACGTTTCGGCCATCTTGTTTGGCGCGCTTTCTGCAAAAGCGCGGCAACTTTGTCCTTTCTGCGAAATCGCGAATTCTTTTTGTTCGTCCATGTACTGCGCTTTACGCGAAATCAACTAGGCGGTGCACTTTACGTTGACTGCACTTCGGGTCTCGCGAATGTCAATGCTCGCGGGTCGCGGGCGTGTCCTGCCGGCTGACTCTTTGGTGCCCTCGTGTTTCTCACGGAGTGTCCCAACTTCTCTCTTGCAGAACGTGCTGCTTTTCGAATTTTTCGGGGCGTCTTTGCCCTTATCGCACGCACCGCTGGCTGTGGGTATTGGCTGTGCGCTTACCTTGAGGGCCTTTTTGTCCGCCGTCGCGGGGATCTTCCTCGTCGTCTCCTGTGCTGCGAGAGTCCTGGCGTAGGTTCGTGTGACTGGGCCCAGCGAGGGTGCCGGTTGAGAGCGTCCTCGAGGTTGTGCCGGTGGGGGCCGAGCACGCGGCAAGCCTGCTCTGTGCTGCGCTGTCATGATGGCCGTTCTGGCCACGAATGTCCTTGTCCTTGGAGTCGCGGGGTTACTCGCGCACACACAAAAACTAATCACGTCGGGGTCACCACATTCGCGTTTCGTAGAGGAGTAGGAACGGGAGAAATGAAATGTACTACGGGGAGTTACTGTCACAAAACTTTATTGTCGCTCATTTACACACAATTCTCACAAAACGCGTAGAATATCGGTTTTTGTTTTGGCTCGGAAAAACAGGAGCAAACGTGGCTGCTCGCAGTGGTGGTACCGGAAGAAGAGAAAGGCAGAAGGGCGAAACTCCAACGCTGTCGTCGCTGGGTTGTTCGTCTCGTCTTTGCCGGGTGATGCTGTGACGAGTCATTACTGCTGCTGACGGACTGACCTCCACAAACTTATTAATATTTTCATTTGAAATTTAAATTGTAACTTTCTTAAAAAAAAAGCAACAAATTTTTTATAAGATTATTATTCATTAATATAAATATCCTACAAAAATGTGTCAATTAATCAACGAAAAAATGATTATCTTTTTGCAAATACGCTGAAACTATTTATACGATATTATATTTGATGGTTCATGTTTGTATTTTCAATTTCGAAAGAGGGGTAATTACGTTATTTTACTCTAATACTTTGTTTACTTTGTGTAGATATTACGCGATTGATCATAAACGATTGATTATAAGAGTAGGTACACTCAACAGAACTTAATTCGCGACCCCGAGATTTAAAATGGCGTTTCATCTCCATCGATTGAGCATCACTGTCATTAATCGAGCTTAGATATAAGTTTCTTTCTCGCGAGTTGTGTGGTTAATGCTTGAAGCAAGCGCTGTCTCAATTGTATTTTGTTGGCAATGCAATTAAATAGAAAAATACACTAGAAAAATACATTAAACGTATGAATCTTGATAACGTTTAATGTATTTTTCTAATGCTTTGCATATTTTAGCAAAATCATATTCATCAGCCATATACAGATTTCAAAGCATCCATTTAATCGGTTCCTATATACAAATTTATAGAATCAAATAAAATAGATTGTTATATTAAATTATAAACTTATCATGAATTACCTGCACAAAAAATTTACATTGGTTTTGATTTGCAACTTGTACACACAAAATTATCTAAATATAAATAAGCTATTCTAGACAAGTTCATTAGTGAGAAGCCCTGATCTAAAAATAAATAAAACACAAAGTAAATGACTTATAGTAAAAGGATAATTGAGCAAGAAATAATTGAAATTAACTTATCTGACAGTATGAGGTGATGAAGGTGCATGATCCTTGTATTTTCTATTTAATTGCATTGCCAACTAAATACAATTGGGACAGCCCTTGCTTCAAACATTAACCACACAACTCACGAAAAAGAAACTTATATCTAAGCTCGATTCGTGACAGTGATGCTCAATCGACGGAGATGAAACGCCATTTTGAATCTCGGGGGTCGCGAATTAAGTTCCGTTGAGTGTAGATGTCATTCCGATAAAAAGATGCAAGCAGAAAACTTGGAAAATTTGCAAACGAGCGGATATGAGTGACTCGGGATGGTATAAAGTGATGCCAATCTCCAAAATGTTGCGCACACATTAATATTATCAATATTTTTCCATTAAATTATTGCTTTGTCCATAATTTTTGGGCAACAAATAATCAAGATAAAATAAATTATGTTGCTTCCTAATCACCATGAATAAACTGTATAAGGGTGGTTTTAAGGGTTTTTAATTAACGCAGCGAATTAACATGCTCCTGTATGTGACAATTCACATATATTGAAATTAATAACATTTACGATGAACGAAATTTCAACACATCTAAATTTATATATTATATATAACTAAAATTATAAATTAAAATTTATTTCGTAAGATTTAGAGCCTTATTAAATAATTATAAGATACTTTAAAAATGATTTATTTTTTCTCATGCACAATTTATTTTGTTACGCGAGAGAGATTAATTATATAATTATTGCTTTGACTAAAATAGAGTAAGGTTAATAAACACCAACTAAATCACTTAACCATACAAACTATTGATAACCAGAATGACAGCCAAACTTATGAATTGGTTTTTATCATTTAAATTGGAATACAATTTCGTTAATTATTAATCTCCACGAATTATCAGTAATACTGAATAAAGGACAGCTAAATTTCAATTTGAAAAGACGTATAGAAACATGGAGCCAGTCCAAGACGGCAGTATCAAACGAAGACCATGATTATAGAAAACATCTAGAGACGACATGATTATAGAAATTAGGATTTTCTGGGTAAATAATCTCTGTGGGATTCTTTTGCTTCAATGAAAAATCACCCATAAAGTGTTAGAATAGTTCTGTGAAGAAATCTACAATTTAATCTCAAAGATCTTTCTAAAATTCGATGTTTCAAATTTGTCATTCATTTACGTTAAAATAGATATGCTTCAGCAGTTATCTGGTGTTAGTATCATATTGTTTATAGCAGGAGGAGTGCAGACAATTTTGTTTTTATTCATATTTGCTAAAAGACAAATAATGAGATTTACAATTCGTTCTAGAAGAGGTCCTCATACCCCTATAGCTTGTGATACAAATAAAGTAGGTAAACACGATTAGTATACTCTTTCGAATTTTAAAGGCTTTTGATTAAAATCTAAGTTCCTTTTAAATAACTTGATTTCTCCCATCTTGCTATTTTATGTTTTATTATACAAGTTAGATTCCAATTTATTAGTTCTTCCTCTGTTTTCACCAAGGGTTAAGAACGTTGATTTTGCTATTATTATTCAACTTGGAATGATAATTTTCTATTATTATACAGATGCATGTAATTTGTTCTTTTTATTATTTATTTCTTATCACCTGGGTATGTTTGAAACTTCTATTTAATGAAATGCAATATGACATGAATCAGTATTCAACAACACAAAATATGTGTCACTAATAAAATCTTTATGATTGGTCATAATAAATCAGATATGGTACATCTTTGCACATTTACTTGAATATATAAAAGTGATCTAAATTCAGTATTTAAACAACTTTAGAACTAAACAATGAATTAAAACAATGTTGAATAATTTATTTTCATTCATTAATGTGTATATATATATATAATATAAAAATGAAATGTATATTTAAAACAACATAATTCACAAGACATTAATATTATGTTGCCTTTTTCAGTCTAAAAATATCAATCAAAAAAGTATTATAATATAAAGTTGTACAATTGTTAATTTAAACCAGATGATATCTAAATGAACTAATCTAAAGTTATATGACAGGTAAATATATTACTAATACTTCAGTATAGAAATATAATATTGTATATTCAATTTCTAAAAGTTGTTCTCATTTTTTGAACAACACTAAAAACAATCGATTAAAAAATGTAATTTACTAAATACGTAATAGTGTCACATTTTGTTCCTATTTAGTTTAGGGATTTACACATTTAAATTACAGCATAGCTTTTCATAATAAAGTTTCAACAAGCCTGAAATAAGATTTTGTCAGCTATACTTTTTAAATGAATATTCAGTAAGATACTTTGTTTTTTTTAAATGTAAACCAATTTATTTTGATACTGAATTATCAAACATGAAAGAAGCATATAAACTGAGAATTTTTTCATAGATCCTATTTTGATTAATAATTGAAATATAAATAGTTTAATTTATTACAAAAGTGGTATGAATATAAAATAAAATAAAATATTTAAAACATTACTAAATATTCTTACGAGTATTCATAGTGCCATAATAACATGTCTAATTTGATCTTTTAAATAATCTATCTTGATTGGAAAAACAGAATCTTAAAAAATGTGGTAATGACAAAACAGCTATCAAGACAGAGGTTTAAAATAGACTGTTATTGAATTTATTTCTATTAGTAAGATGATTAACAGTAAAATGGTATGATAGGTAAGTTAATTTCATTAAAAATGAATAATGATTTCCACTCGGAAAGAGATTGAATTATGAATTAGAATGATATCAAAATGCAAATATATTTGTTCAAATTGTCTATAAAGATGGGTTAGGTGGAATGAAGAGCACGTACATTGGTTCATGCTTGACATAAAGATCACCAGGTTTGTTTTGATTTGGCAACAGTCAAATATAAGAATCGAGTAACATTATCAACTGAAATTATTTGATAAGTATGATATTATTATTGATTGCTTAATTATTCTTATACTAAAATGAGACGTTTACTTTGTGAATTATTTGACTTCAGATCAGAACTTAAGATTTCAAGCATGTGATTCTATCAGAAAAATACAGATAATACAAAATATAATATATAATACAAAATAAAAGAATCATACAAAGAAAGGTACATGCAGGTAGCTGAAGATTGTTGATGATACTATTGACTTGTTATGGATGGACTGGCTTAGTGTCATCAATTCTTTCTTTGATGATGATAGTTTTTACAAATTTTTATGCGCTATGATAGTGATGGTCGAAGTTGAAGATGCGCATGAGTACTTGTAAGAATCCTGGCATCAGGATTAATTGATAACACAAGTCACGTTTCACTATTTCTGTATTTGAGTCGACAGAGTTTCTGAGAGATGTCTTCACGCTTTATAGTATAGTATTGTATTGGAATGAACCATCGTCCCTTATGGGCTCACATTTTTATAGGTGTTCCATGTAAGTAAGTTTGTCCCTATCATTTCCGCCTTTGGTGTCTTATTCAGAAGCGTGTCGAGTCATGGGAATGCACGACGTTAACATTAATATTATTTTTGTTATATTTACATGGGCTTAAATTTATCTCAGAATGAGTAAATGCCTATGTCCTTGTCTTGTATTTGGGACAGTTATTCTACTAGAAGATTTTTACCTGCCTATGTATACGTATGTATGTCAATACGTCTACATGGGAACGAATATGATATCTTTTCGACATTACTTGCTGCATTATAAAAACAGCTGTAGTTCCGAAAAAATTATATTTTCGAAAAATTTTTTTACAGGGATATTATTTAGTCTAAACTTTGAAAATATGCAAAAAACAAAAATGGATTTTTTTAAATTTCTAAACTAGAATACCCCTTTAATCAACATTAAACTTAATCTCTTCATCGTCGGCTAATCTTTGATCACCGAAGCATTTTTACACGTTTAAATATAGGAAATAATATGAAGGGAATGAGGCCAACGAAATAAAAAATGAAATAGAACAATTTTAATATGCCTTTCTTATCCGTAGAACAAGTAGTGAACCAAAACAACAAAGAAATATTTAACATAATCAGACTTTTGAACGTAACTGTAGATTAATAGGGAGACCGTTAAAGATAATCTTTGCCGTGCCCAAATTCTACTAGGGCGATCTTAGTGACAACTTTTAGAGATAAGGCAATCTAGCTGAAAGGGAGGCAAGATAGTCAAACCAAACTGACTTTAATCGAGCTAAGCCGAGCTGAATTTAACTAAAGTGAAACAAACAAGTACGAGTGTTCGCGCCATGTGCGCTCCTTATGTAGAAGGATGTCAGTTTACACTCCTAGCCATCAGAAGTCCGGCAGTAATGGCCCATTATATGTCCAGCTCGTGAAGAACTTGTGAAGGCCCCGATAAGTTCGTACCCGAATGAATACCCATATAAACGCTATCCTGAGGGTCTGTGGGGCACGTGTGGGGGAGACCCGACGTGTGCTTGTCACATGTCCAGCATGCTCTTCACGTGTACCCATAAACAGTCATTACGAGTTGCACGATGATTGGGCCATTGCCGATGGTCCGAGTGGTAGGGAGAGTACATTGCGAGCTGTTGTTGTGGATCAGTCGTCTCGAGGACAGTCTCTTCGTGGCCACGGTGAGGTGTTGTGTGCGGCTGCGCCCGCTACTTTACGTGCCTCCTAGCTATCGCGACTTGCGTGTGTGTGTGCGTGTTGCACGTACGCTAGTGCAGACGTGCACTACGTCCGTTGCTCGCCCCACGTTGGGCGCCAAGGAGCAGAGCTAAGGACAGGAACGCCTGTTGCCTTAGCAGAGGAAGCGCCGCGACCTCTGGGGGGTCTTCTGCCTTTTCTATTTTGGATCACCGCAGCTAGGGACGTTAGCGAGGGCTGTCCCCGTTTGAGCTAACGTTCACGCTACGAAGGCAGAGACACTTCTCACCGCTCCCCATACACCTATCCATCGGTGGTATCGGGAGTGCGTCCAGCTGGTAAGCGAGCAACTTAAATCTTCTATCCGCTCATTCTGTTCCAATGAGAACATCAACTTGTACAGGTTAAGCGAACCTAATCGACCTCACCGCGTTGCGTTGTAACTGCGTTAACTAGTTTCGGGTTGCGATTAATGTACCGTCTCTCCTAATCGCTTATTCTGTAAGCATTGCACTCTGAAGGCTTTTTCCCCACTCAGGTCTGGGGTTTTTTATGCCGGATGAGTAGTATATGCCATAACCATCATCTTCCAGCGAGCTTGTGTTCTTGTTTGTACTATATCGCCCTCCCCTCAACCGTACGGTATTAATAAATTCGAATTCGCATACTTAAGATTATGGGGCTTATTTTAATCATCCAATTCCCTTACCTCCACAACCTTAGCAACAAGCTAAACATGGTGCCCCGGGTGAGGAGAGCGTGATATGGTGCAAATGCAAGATTGATGTAGGGCAGCAGTGTGAGGTCTATTAAAAGCAATTGTGTTTTATTGTACATGCGATTATATGTAATTTGTCGTCATCATTATCACTACACGCCGGGCATAGAGATTGCAAACTCTCGTGCTGTCATTTACGTAACTGCATACGAGGTCCACCACGTGACTCGAGTTTCATTGATCAATAGAGAACCAGTGCCATAATGCCGCGTCTACCCCAGCTAGATCGCCTAGTAGCGTTGCAGCAACATCGCTGCGACCAAATCGCTTCTATTGGCACACGAATGAGGGAACGGTCTTTGGATGCTATCAACAAAACAATAGTGCAAACGCGTATCAGTACGGTGGAGGAACGTTGGAAGGAGATCCGCGAAGCACACAACGAAATCGCGTTGCGTGCCGACGCGGGGGAGCACGCGTACCTAGTAGAAAACCGGTTTGAGGGAATGAACCGAATTTACGAAGATACGATCGATTAGCTATCGACCACCCTCGCGAGCCTTCTGGCAAACGATGAGCGTAACACTCGACGACGCGAGCGCGAGTATGACGACGAGGAGGAGCTGTCGGTGAAGCTGCCGCGTCTTGAGTTGCCTACCTTTTCAGGCAAATACGAGGACTGGGATAGCTTCGCGGATATTTTCAGATCCCTTGTACATGACGTATCGCGAATCAAGAATACCACTAAGCTATAATACTTGAAGTCGTGCTTAAAGGGCACAACAGCTGACCTAGTCAAAGACGTCGCTGTCTTAGGCGTGAATTACATTTCTACGTGGAAGGCGCTACAAGATCGATTTCATAACCCACGTTTGACGGTTAATAAATTGCTAGACTCGCTTTCTAACTTGCCATACTTAAAAAAGGAGTCGGCAACCGACTTGCGCGCGTTCGTGGACGAAACCCAGAGAATCGTTAGAGCACTCGCGAACTTGAAAATGCCCGTGTCGAGTTGGGATGTGTGGCTCGTGCACAAGTTAGAGGTTAGACTGGATCCAGAATCACGGAAAATTTGGGAATCGGAATTGATTTTGAGAGATCGCCAACTATCAATTAATGCATATGAAGGCGAGAGCAACGACACTGCTCGCTTCCCGAAATTCGCGGATTTGGTCGCCTTCCTAGAGAGACGCGCACAGTCCCTATCAGTGATTCATGCCGATAAGGGTGATCGGCGGGTAAACCCACCGACCAGCGGTAGTTCCAACTCGCGTAAAGTCCTCCACACGCACGCTGCAACACCGGCCACGGCGGCAAAATGCGCACTCTGTCCCGGAGATCACTCTATTGCACAATGTCCCATCTTTACGGAGAAAAGAACGGCTCACGAACGCCAGGGTGAGGTACGTCGTTTAAGACTGTGCTTTAATTGCCTTGGCAAGCATCGGGCGAGAGAGTGCAGATCAAGGTATGCTTGCAAGTACTGCAAAGAAAAGCATCACTCTCTGCTTCATCGCGACCTCAAACCAAGGGGCTCGAGCACGACCACCACACCGATCGCGCAATCCAAAAGCGCGATCCCCTCAGCCCAAGTGCGCTCGAACGTCGCACACGCAGCCAACGGGTCTGGACTCCTAGCCAATGCGTGTAGCACAAGCACGATCGATCGCCAAACCCCAATCCTGTTAGCTACCGCACAAGTGATAATTGTAGGTCCCCACGGACAGCAAACACGCGCGCGGGCTCTCTTGGACCAAGGATCAGAGGCAACATTCATCTCCGAGTCCCTCGTTCAACTTCTCGGGTTACGTAGGGACCACGTACGAACGGCCGTAACGGGCATTGGAGGCTGCGAGGCTGGTGTAGTCAAGCATGCTACCAGCTTCGAGCTACAATCGCGCGTCGACCCAGACTTCAAACTCGAGGTTAACGCTTTCGTGTTACCAAGACTTACGTCGGAATTACCTTCGCGCAACCTTGTTGAACTCGATCTCGGTTTATTCGAAACATTCAATTTAGCCGATCCTGACTTTAATCGGTCAGACAAGGTTGACCTCATGATAGGCGCTGATATTTACGGGCAATTCCTACGGCCGGGTCTGGCAACCTTCCCAACTACATTGTTGGTAGCGCAAAATACTACACTCGGGTGGATCGTCTCTGGCCCAACCCAACGGCGCAGGCCACGGCGGGCGGTACATTGTGAGCACGCGTCGATCAAGGTTTTGCGATGCGCGATTAACGATGACCTGAGGGAGGTGTTACAGCGATTTTGGATAGTTGAAGAGGTACCGACCGCGGTTAAACAACTGAAGCCTGATGACGAAGCTTGCGAACGGCTCTTTGCCGAAACGCATACACGCGACCGAGATGGACACTTCAGAGTGCGACTCCCGCTGTCCACTGACCCACCGAGGGTAGCTCTTGAGACGCGAAGAATGGCTTTGGGCTCTCTTAAACACCAACAGCAGAGATTCTCCCGAGATCCCAGATTAGCGAACGCGTATATCGAGTTTATGGAAACGTATCACCAGCTCGGTCATAAGGAACCGGTTCCAGCGTCCGAATTAAACAATCCTCGTGCGTGGTACTTGCCTCATCATGCCATCACTTCGGATACCGGTCCCAACTGAAAATTCCGCGCCCTACCTCGCGATTCGTACCCTATTACAATTAGCTCGCGACGAGAAGCTGCGGTTCCCTCTCGGGGCGGCTTGCCTGGAGTCCAACACCTATGTAGACGACACGTTCGCTGGGGCGGATGATCTTGCGATGGCAGTGCGCATTAGGGATGATTTAGTAGGCATTCTTCGATCAGCAGGTATCGAGTTGGATAAGTGGGCGGCTAACCACTCGGACTTAATACCTAAACACGTGCTATTGAGTAATAGAAGCGCGATCAAGGAAATTGACCGCGATAGCGCGATAAAGACCCTTGGGGTGCACTGGAGTCCGTCTACCGACGAGTTTAGATTCAGCGTATCGAATTTAGACGGTAAGAACGGGAAATTAACTAAAAGATCCGTCTATTCGGACGTCGCGCGATTATTCGACCCGTTGGGCTGGCTCGCGCCAATTACCGTGACTGCCAAGGTCATTTTACAGGACCTGTGGATCGAGAAAAACGAGTGGGTTGAGCCATTGTCTCGCGAGATGTGTGAACGATGGCAGAACTACTGTCGGTCACTCTCAACTCTCTCTGCATTATCGGTAAATCGGTGGCTCGGGTTATTAACCGACAAACACTGCGAAATTCACGGATTTTCGGACGCATCTTCTCGCGCTTATGCTGCAGTTGTTTACTTGCGTATTGACCAAGGGGACGGACGCTATTTCGCATCACTTGTGAGTGCCAAAACGAAGGTCGCGCCAGTAAAAACAATAAGTATTCCCAACCTCGAACTATGCGGCGCGACTTTGCTCGTGAAACTCGTGCGACATTTGCAAAAATTAACGTTTTTGCAAAATGTATCCATTCACTTGTGGTCAGACAGTCAGATCGTGCTCACATGGCTGAAAAAACACCCGTGTCACTGGAAGACCTTCGTGGCAAATCGCGTCTCGCTCATTCAGACGGAATTGCCATCGGCTACTTGGGCCCACGTCCCGACGAAACAGAATCCAGCGGACTTGGCCACCCGAGGCGTCGCCCCTACGGAACTAAAAACGTCTGACCTGTGGTGGCATGGACCCACCTGGCTCATCTCCTCCACGTCAAGCTGGCCACGCTCGCCACAGACTGTGCAGGTGTTGCACCTTGACGTTGGGACGGATGCGACTGAGCCAGAAATCCTGTCACGATTCTCGACACTCCAACGATTGACACGCGTGACCGCGTGGTGTTTGCGACCGTTCTTGCAACGGGCACGGCAAAGGGCTGGGCAGGGGTCTTACCCGAATTTCCTCACGACCTTAGATCTCGACAACGCTAGGAGTGCGCTCGTCAAACTAGTTCAACAGCACGCGTTCTCTCAGGAGATCAGGTTACTACGCGCGGGACAACCTTTACCAAAACGCAGTCCGTTGCGTAAACTAAATCCCTTTATCGGTCACGAAGGTATTTTACGTGTCGGAGGACGTCTGAGTAACGCGACGCTGCCGTATCATAACCGGAATCCGACCATCTTGCCTCTCGTCTCCTCATTCAGTCGATTACTCGTATCACATGCTCATAATAAAGCCCTACATGGTGGACCTACGATGACAGTTGCTATTCTTATGCGAACCGCGTGGATTATCGGTATGCGTACGTTGGTAAAACGCGCGATACACAATTGTGTTAAGTGTCAACGAAAGGCACCTCGCTTAGCCCATCAGCTCATGGGAACCCTTCCCGCCGCACGCGTGACTCCGGCCCGAGCCTTCACAACTACTGGGATGGACTACGCAGGACCCTTCTATATACGCACCTCTAAGGGACGTGGACAAAAGGCGTACAAAGGCTATATCGCACTGTTTATCTGCTTCGCCACCAAGGCTATTCATTTGGAGCTCGTTAGCGATTTGACCACGGCGACGTTTATAGCTGCCTTCCGCCGATTCGTCAATAGGCGGGGTCGCTGTAAGCATCTCTACAGCGACAATGCGACGACGTATCGCGGGGCAGATGCTGAACTTCGGGCCATGTTCCAGGCTGCAACTACGTTCTACCAGGAAATTGCACCCGTACTAGCGAACGAGGGCACAGCGTGGACCTTCATACCTCCAACCACCTCACACTATGGGGGTTTATGGGAGGCTGGAGTAAGGTCTACAAAGAATCTGCTCAAAAAGGTGGTCGGCGAGCACAGACTTACGTTCGAAGAGATGGCGACCGTGTTAACCGAGATTGAAGTTTGCCTCAACACTAGGCCTCTTTGCCCGTTAACATCCGACCCTGAGGATCTGCAAGCTCTAACACCCTCCCATTTCCTCACCGGCGAATCGACAGGCGTCCTTCTGGATGAACCGACGCCATTGGTTCCAGAAAATCGCCTCAATTGCTTTCAGCTGATACAAAGAATTCGCGACCAATTTTGGAAATGCTGGTCCCACGAATATGTACTGCATTTACAAGAGAGAGGAAAATGGCGAAGCCCGACTGAGAATTTCACTGTGGGACAACTGGTACTATTGAAGGATGACCGATACCCAGCATCAAAGTGGCCACTAGGACGAGTACTCGAGCTTCACCCTGGTAAGGACGATCTTGTCCGAGTGGTCACCGTCAAGACGGCCACTACTACTCTTCGTCGACACATCGCCTGTCTCGCTCCATTACATCTGGACCAGCCGGAAGATCAACAAGCGCCGGTCAATCGAGGAAAACAGAACTCATAATCGATTAAATGTACCAAATATTCGTCCGACGGACGAAGGCGGGCGGTATGTTCGCGCCATGTGCGCTCCTTATGTAGAAGGATGTCAGTTTACACTCCTAGCCATCAGAAGTCCGGCAGTAATGGCCCATTATATGTCCAGCTCGTGAAGAACTTGTGAAGGCCCCGACAAGTTCGTACCCGAATGAATACCCATATAAACGCTATCCTGAGGGTCTGTGGGGCACGTGTGGGGGAGACCCGACGTGTGCTTGTCACATTTCCAGCATGCTCTTCACGTGTACCCATAAACAGTCATTACGAGTTGCACGATGATTGGGCCATTGCCGATGGTCCGAGTGGTAGGGAGAGTACATTGCGAGCTGTTGTTGTGGATCAGTCGTCTCGAGGACAGTCTCTTCGTGGCCACGGTGAGGTGTTGTGTGCGGCTGCGCCCGCTACTTTACGTGCCTCCTAGCTATCGCGACTTGCGTGTGTGTGTGCGTGTTGCACGTACGCTAGTGCAGACGTGCACTACGTCCGTTGCTCGCCCCACGTTGGGCGCCAAGGAGCAGAGCTAAGGACAGGAACGCCTGTTGCCTTAGCAGAGGAAGCGCCGCGACCTCTGGGGGGTCTTCTGCCTTTTCTATTTTGGATCACCGCAGCTAGGGACGTTAGCGAGGGCTGTCCCCGTTTGAGCTAACGTTCACGCTACCAAGGCAGAGACACTTCTCACCGCTCCCCATACACCTATCCATCGGTGGTATCGGGAGTGCGTCCAGCTGGTAAGCGAGCAACTTAAATCTTCTATCCGCTCATTCTGTTCCAATGAGAACATCAACTTGTACAGGTTAAGCGAACCTAATCGACCTCACCGCGTTGCGTTGTAACTGCGTTAACTAGTTTCGGGTTGCGATTAATGTACCGTCTCTCCTAATCGCTTATTCTGTAAGCATTGCACTCTGAAGGCTTTTTCCCCACTCAGGTCTGGGGTTTTTTATGCCGGATGAGTAGTATATGCCATAACCATCATCTTCCAGCGAGCTTGTGTTCTTGTTTGTACTATATCGCCCTCCCCTCAACCGTACGGTATTAATAAATTCGAATTCGCATACTTAAGATTATGGGGCTTATTTTAATCATCCAATTCCCTTACCTCCACAACCTTAGCAACAAGCTAAACAACGAGAGATTTGAAGGGACACGTCGATGAGCTGATTTCTC
The DNA here is from genome assembly GCA_030064505.1 of Chouioia cunea. Taxonomy (NCBI): domain Eukaryota; kingdom Metazoa; phylum Arthropoda; class Insecta; order Hymenoptera; family Eulophidae; genus Chouioia; species Chouioia cunea. Next base: position 21,247,906 of record JAOPFQ010000001.1, read on the forward strand.
TTTTGACACGTGTTTTGAAATTCCTCTAGCATTTCTGAGTTTAGTTTTTATTTAAAATGTCACTTTTTGAACTTACATATGTATGTAGATAGCTTATGAAACATGTATGTATTTATCACACATATTTTTAATTATTATAATACATGTATAGTATATAATTGAAGACGAATTGTTTATCTTTCAAAAAATAAAATATTTAAACTAATAGAATAGAATTAGGCGCACGGCAAAAAAATATCTTTAGCGATCTCCCTATTAATCTAAGTAGTACCATTTTAATCATTATCCCAAAAAAGAGACATTCCAGTGTCAAAACCTTCAAGGATTTTGACGTACGAAAAATCATGGTAACTAAATCCCAGTATGCTTTAATGTGCTAATGAACACATTATGAAAAATTATACATACAAAAAAAATCGATAAGGTAATTTACATCAACTATAATAGAAATCTCCTAGTTTTTAAATAAATACAACAAAAACTGTAATCTGCACTGAGAGAAAAAATAATTTAGGTATGGTAACTAACAAAGTATCTACTAGCAACGAAAATAAATTCCTGGGAAACAGACTAGATGGTAGCTGGGTAACCGATGTGGATTACTCACCCAATAGCAGGTGCTATCGTTTGCGAGTAGTTAGTCGTCGTGTGCTTTGCATAAATACATACATTGACATTTATTTCTACATAAATGGTAGGTTTCTAGTATTTTTTTATGAATGAAAAAAAAATTTTTCAATTACCTTGATCATAAATTAATCCATTAACGACCAAAAAACTGATTTTTTTGTTGATTTTCGACGCCATTTTTTCAGTAGTTGTAGGCCTTATAAAAATTGTGAAACACATGCTTCAACATGAAATTTAATGCCCTTTCAGGATCTGGGCTGAAAATTCTGATTGATTGCGTAATAAAAAAGTTATAGCTAATTAAACAAAAAAAAATGTGAAAATTTAAGCAAAAAATCAAATTTGCTATTTCTAGTAGTAATGTTACAGTAAAGGAATCATAATATAAATATGATCAGGGGTGATCACGACTATCAAAGTATCTCAGGGAAATTTGGTGGAATTTTTGGACCACTCCTTGCAAATGGCGGCCAAATCGAAAAAAGAATAATAAAAACATAACTAATTTTTTTTCTTGAAAACTATAGAGTTTAGAGAAAAAGTTTATGGAACAAAAATGTCTTGAAATTGATCATAGAATACCCTCAAATTTTTTCCGAATTTTTTCGGAAAATTGTTGAGTTTTTGGAAAACTTGGAAAATACAATTTTCCAAAATCATCTCCAAAAATTATGAACACTTTTGAGGGGGTTCTATGAATAATTCTAAGACACTTCTGTTCTATAAACTTTTTCTCTAAACTCAATAGTTTTTAAGAAAAAAAAGTGGTTTAAAAGTTCCACCAAAATGCTCTAAGATACTTTGATAGTCGTGGTCACCCCTGATCACATTTATATAATGATTCCTTTACGGTAACATTGCTACTGAAAATCAAAAATTTGATATTTGCAAAAATTTACACGTTTTTTTTTTTGTTTAATTAGCTATAACTTTTTTATTACGCAGTCAATCACAATTTTCAGCCAAGTTCCTGAAAGGGCATTAAATTTCACGTTGAAGCATGTGTTTCACAATTTTTCTAAGGCCTATAACTACTGAAAAAATGGCGTCGAAAGTCAACAAAAAAATCAGATTTTTGGTTGTTAATGGGTTAAGAAGCTTGTTCAATAAAAACCTATAATTTTCTGACTTTAGAGCGGTCAAAATATGTCGATTAAAAGATTTGTAATTTCTCATATACGATTCATAAAATTAACTATCATACTTCAACAATTTTTGTATTGATATCTTTTTATACTTTATATATTTAAGATATGAAAAAAAATTTTTTATCTAGCAATTATTGAACTATAATAGCTAAATATACGAATCCTATATGAAAAATTATTGAAGATAAATTGAATTGAAAAGATCGGTCTATTTTGAGAAATTTCAGTCGACCAAGTAACTCACTTGCACAGGGGAAAAGTTTATATACTTTGTTAGCATTTTCAGTCACGCAATTTAATTTTTTCTTATTAAGAAGTTTAAATATACATTTCTAATGTATTTTTCGATGATGAATCCGGATCCAATATTGAAAATACATAAAATCCAAAAATAACCCCAACAATGGGATAAAAACTATTTCTTTTGGTATAATATCAATTTCAATTTTATATTCTTGTAGCTACTAAATTGAAATTTTACAAATCTCATGACAATTGCAACATTTTTCATCATCAATACGTAAATTCTAATAATTTTTAATAGATGTTTACATTCAAATTTTACTACTAATAAATTTAATTTCTGAAAACTCGTTTTTTCTGAAAATACATTTATAACAATTTTAAATAATTATAAATTAGGAAGAAAATTTGGTCGATTAAAAAAATTGGTCTTTTATGTTCTAAAATTGAAAAAATTTCAGAATTTTTAATGAAAGATAAAAAAATTAATAATGAAAAAAATAAAAGGAAACAAGTAGCAATTATATTGGCTTCTGTGATTGAACGGGTTAATCGTTATATTTGGCCGTTCAAAAGTCAGACAATTATGGATTTTAAATTAAAATACTTCTTAATATATCAACAACGTCATCGTAAAACTTTTATTAAAACAAATGATTATTTTAATTATTTACTTATATCCAAATAAATATCAACATATAGGGAATAAAAATGATTAGAGTGAAGTATACTTTAAATTAAAAAGTTAGAGTTAAAACAATGATATATGAATGGATGGAATGGAGATTAATTTGAAAATATTTAAAAAAGTCTGGCTGCAGTTTTACGCACGAATCTTTGACAGAGCTCTGAGCCTGGATAATCAATCAGTAAGGAAAAAAAAACAAATGAGAACTTCTAGCTAGCAGGTCTCTCACCTACTTTTCTGTCGACCACTTTTACTTTTAGACCTTTTCATTTTGCTTGAGCGGCTACAGAAAAATCATTTGATGATTGAACAGCTAGCCCGATTTGAGCCAGCCACATCTAACGGATTTTTCGGAACTGCAGTTCTTATACACAGCGCTGGCATCCTATAAGCGTCTATATTCATTATTTTTATCTTCTATTTAATTTTCCAGCTCATTAATATCCAACAAAGGAGGAACTCCCCGTAATACAACCTTGAATTCCATTTTTTCGTTCAAATGTATAAAATTGAGTTTTTTTATTTTTGAGTCTCAACTTTAGGTACGAATTTCTTGGATGACTGGGTGAATTTTTACTTCGTTATTGTTTAGAACTCTTACGCAATAATTTTTATTAGTAATTAAATCTAGCACTTCGAAGGTTCGATGTTTCCTACTCCGCTAATAAAGATTGGCGTATATAATGATAAGAGTACTTGAATAATGCAGTATATAGACTAGCTGGAGGAAAGGGTATTTTTATTAGACTATGTTCTCTATATGTACATAAACTTAATGATACGGCTGAACGATATAATAGTACAATAATTAATTCAGTGTGATGTTTTTTGTATAATTCGAATATTTCGACACAATTTTAGCCAGAAGTTGTTAAAACAGAAATTTATTTAAAAAATAGAACTATTGCTAATATCATTCAATTAAAATCACTATTCGACATTTTTTTGGAAAGAAACCTAACTCTAAACATTTAAAATTATACAGTAGTAAAGTTTTTGTTAGGGTATGCAACGCGAATAGCCCTAAAGTCTATTAAGGGAGGGAGACTTACCTTATTAATTAAGGGCAATCACCTCCGGTCGCGTTGAAATTAATTTTTGACAGTCCAACTGTCGCAAAACAAAACAAAAAATAATAAAAGGGGAAGGTAAGAGGCGCGCTTACGGCCTAATATGCGCCAGGATTGTAATGACCTTGAAAGGTCGAGGACAGGTGAGTAGGCAGGCGTTTAAATGAATAAACGAACGGCTTAATATAAAAAAAAACAATTTATTGTAGGCACGACGAACGCAAAAAATTAACTAATTTTATAAAGCGCGGCAAAGAATAAAAAAAAAGAAAACAAATAAATCGGCGACGGCGAAAAGACAACAATTTGCGCACGCAATAAGTTATCTAACGGCCGTCGTAAGGCTCCGGCTAACTAGCCAGGAGATCCGAACGAGGCCCGGCGCACACCAATTTACAAACAAAAATAAAACAAAAAAAGAAAAATGCACGGAGGGAGAGAGAGAGACAAATAAAGAAGGGCACTCACCGATCAGCTGGACCTGGTGCACACCTCGAAAAACAACCACCTCACTCACACCCACAAACCAAAGAAAAAAAAACCAAAAGAAAATTTACCACAATCGCTCAGTTCAGAGGCTAAAGGCCAACTGAGCTTCGGCGAGTGTCACTCACCCCTCTCCATCTCTCTCTCCCTCACCTGCCGTACACGGCAAGCCGACTTTCCGAGGTTCATGACCTCGGAAAATAAACAAGCCCAAACGCTCGCCTAATTTAAATAGACGAGCTCCGGCCAACGGCCAGGAGCTCCGTCACAGGTACTTGAAGTGAAAAGTGTGACAGGAATGCGGGTATAGGAAAATCAATAGGTGATGACTGTATAGGTTACAGAGTTTTGACGAATAATGAATTAATTTTTGGTTTGTAAACATTTACCATTGATTTAAAATGAGTGTTTACACAAAAATTAGATAATGATAAAAAAGCGAGATTAGTTGTAGGAGGAGTTGCAGGAGTTGTATAAGTTAAATTACTATCAACTTTTTACTGTCAAAACAATATTAAATCGTACTGTGAAATCAACAGTGTATGTAGAACTACCTATTAGTTATGATGATAATTCTAGAAAAGTTTAGAATATACACATATTAAAATAAGTGTATATTTTATTTTCTTTAATTCTAAATAAATCATAGAATAATAAATATAAATATTGATAACTTGTATGAGATACATGCATGTTCTCATGCATATATTTATATATTAAAATGATAACTGTTTTAGAACCTTTTAGTAACGTAATATTTCTTCTTTAACTGTTGTTATTTAGAGGCTTTTTAGTGGTGTCATTAGGTACGGACCATGGTGCATCTACTATACTTTTTAATACTTTGGATTGATATCTTTTCAAGATTTCTATATTTGGATTTGAGACAGTACCCCAGAACTATATTTTATATATCTATACTAATTCAAGTATTGATTTGTAAATAAGTAGTTTGATATCAAGTGACAGAAATTACTTTTTCCCCATTATGCGATATAGTAAAATGTATTATACGTGCTTTTATATTTATTTGTTTTCTTTTGAACGAGATGTACTCCTTTCAGTTCAATCTATGATTAAGGTAAATACCCTGGTATTTTACTTAGTTACTCCATAGAAATGTTCCTTTTCACAATGTCCAGTACACAATGACTGGTGTACTAGACTCCTTTTTGAGTGTGTAACTATTAGATTCAGCATTATACAAGTGCAGGTAAAATTACTGTGAGTTTTTAAATAATGTTCGAAAAGATTTAAATATTAAATCTCTTTAAACAATAGATTAGTATTTTATGATATTTTCTATTATAAATATAACATTTGCGTCAGATTGTAAGATTTGTGATTCATTGGAAGTATGGATTAGGGAGAGAAAATATTATACATTACTTTTTACATGATTTTATGGTTAACGCCATTCATAACCTCCTTGATTTTTGGAGGTAAGTGCGCCCGCATTTTGCAATTATTATTAACGTAAATTTCTAAAACTCGATTTAGCTTTCAATGAATCAGTATCAAAATATTGCTATGTGAGTGTCACTAATAAATATTAACTAAATTTTTTATTCTCCAATTTTGTGCATCATGTTTTGGACATGAATTGTTTACCGTAATCGCAAATTATTGGGTCGACCCCAAAAATGTTCTTTATTTCTATGTATGCATAACCCTTTTTATCGGATATATTTCGATGTACTTACTAAAGACATCAATAGTTGTTAATATAAATTTTACACTTCCTCTTGAAGTGGGTAATGGTTCATAAAAATTAATGATCAGTAAATTTCTAAGGTTATCCATTAAAATTGGTTATTTAATCGTTATGATATTTTCAAAACATAGTTTTGTGCGTTGACAAGAATCGCATCAATATGTACTTCACTTTTTTTTCTGACTTATCAGAATGATTTAGATCTTTAATCATTTTGAAAATTTAATTTTAACCCGATGTGATCATAAATTACATATAGGTCTATAAGAAATTTACGCTCATGTAATAGTTTGAATGGTAGAAAATAGTTTCTATTCTAGAACGTATTTATGTTTTCGATGGTTTTAGGCTATGGTATAGCTAAAGGACGTTATTCAGGCAAAGTTCGTGAGCCGATTCGTTATTGAATTTTTTTATTATTTATTTCTTTGTTGTTGGGCCTCGCTCGCTTATCCAGGCTTTATAGCCGGAGCTTGACGACGGCCGTATTATTTTAATCATCGTCGCGTTTTAAATTTTGTTTGGTTATCGGGTTTATAATTATTTCAACGCGGTCGAAGGAACATACCCTTGCGAATGAGGTAAATCTCCCCTCGTCCCTTAATATAGTAAAATATGTATACAATTTCTGTAATGTGTGAAAAACTTGTTCAGCGTGTTATTTCCAATGACTTCAGTAACATACAAATGCAGTTAATGTATTTTATTAAATTATTCTCTTCTTTAACTATAATATTACTCATTTCATCAATAATACCTTCCTAATTCGAAGAAAAAGAAGCAAAAAGAGTGTCGAAAATCTTATTATGTATGCATGATTTCAGTATCTTCACCATGATTCTAGCTGAATTAACATCCTGACACAAAGTAATTCATATTAATATTATTATTGTACTTACAGTCTATGAAAAAAGAAATAGAGAGAAGAATTCGCGCTTTGCCAAACGTACAATATGAACCAGACGTGAAAGACTTAACGGAGAAGAATAAGAATTACAGATTAACATCTCACTACCATCGTTTACAAGCCATAAGTGATTTTAAAACTATAGGTAACTAATTCTTTATATATATAATAATCTTCTCGTGATATGCCTTATTACTTTTATTATTGATATTATCTAAATCTCTTGCTATCAAAGGAGATTCTCTTTCGATTCAAATATTGACTGGCAGCTTTTCTGATTTCCTTCCATTTTTATGTGATAATAAGTGGTGAATAATAGTTATCAATTTTGTCAGTTCTGTTTTGCCTGACTGAACTGTATTGCCGAGCCTTCGAATGTAATACTGATTGTTTTACCTCATCCGTTTACGTTCTTCTTCAGGCGTGTATGTGTAAATTTATGTAGATGCATACTATGATGCTCACTGTTTTTGTACTTTCCAATCTCAATCGATTATGTATATGCACATAATCGGTGTACATCTAGCATCTATGCTTCGTGCAAGTTCCGCGACAATACACATGATATTTTTAACTAGTATAACTACGCTATTTAAAGAGAATGCCTCTCATTATTTTTAAATTTAATTAATTTTTTTATGTAAACATTTTAAAAGTATAATTTCAGCGTGTATTTTTTATAGCGTATATTTTTGTATAAAATTCAACAATTATTGAATTATAGATCAGCTTCTCATTATCACTAATTTAATGGTAAAGGGGATTCCTCTTCGATTCTAACATTGATTGTCAAAGTTAGTTATAAGAATAATTCTAATGTCGGCATTTCTGTACTATAATCCCTTCAGTAAGAAGTCCCTGTATCAGGATGAATCAATAAGTACCTGTATTTTCAATGAAAACGACATTTTTTCTCAGTAACTTTTTTAAATTTTCAATACAAGCTCCTTTCAAGAGAATAACACGTTCAATATTCTGGTCATTTTTAAACCCTTTAAAATATATAATATATCAAACACTTGAAAATAAATTTCTGTCTCGACAATAATCCCCTTGTATGAATTGATCTTTTTTCGCTAGGCACGTTTTTATGATGGAAACAAGAAAAAAATCACAAGGAATCAGATCAGGTGAGTAAGGTGTAAGCAGCAGCAATTCGTATTTTAATTCATGAAATTTGGTCATGGCGATTCCGGGTGAGTAAGTGGGGAGTTGTCGAGATGAAACAGCACTTTATTCTTTGCCATATAGGATCGTATCTTTTTCAATTTCTCATTGAATAGGTCTAATAAAGTATTTATTACTTTGTTATCGTCATCGTATTACCCCTCTCCAGAAAATATATTAGGATTGTTTCTTTTGATTATCAAAAAATCGTAGCCATGTTCTTTTAGCTGATAGGATTACTTTGACCTTCTTCGGAGCAGATTTGTCTGAAAAAATCTATTGACTATGACTTTGTCTCTGGTGTATAGTGATATATCCAGATTTCATTAACACTTACTACAAGACGTTAAAATTCCTACGGAATCCTTCAAAAAAGGTTCAGACACGATTTTGAAGTTGACAACCGTATCCGCTTATTGCCTATTAAAAGCAATCGTGATATCCATCAGGCCGACAGTTTTCTTACTCCTAATTTATTACATAAAATTCTGATTGCTTTTGCGTACAATACGCCTATGGCCTTTGCTATTTCGCACACTTTGTTCGTCGACCAATAAGAATCATGTCATGAATCTCTGCAACGATTTCCTCAGTAATCACTCCTTTTGTGTAGTCTAGGGGCTTGTCATCGAAAACATATGTACGATCATGCTTAAGTTCATTCAACAAATGTTTTACGGTTGTCATAGATGATGAAGGCTTCCCTTAGACAACTTATAATTTTGTTTTTCTTATTTCACACATTTTTAATGTCTCAAACAAAAAGGGAATTACGGATAGATATTGCTTTTTTCCATTATCCGAAGCCCTATAAATTGATATACCAATAAATCTAGACCTTGAAGTCACCTTAATGATGTATCCAGCAAACTCTGAAAACTAGCTAGTGTATTCTTTAAATCGTACGACATTCTCATGAACATATAGTGTCCGAATGGCGTACTGAAAGCTGTTTTATCGGCATACGTGAGACGAATTTTAATTTAATAAATTCCAATCGTTAGATCGAGGATAGTATAGTATTCTGCTCCATTAACTTAATCATAAATGGAATTAATCTTCCATATTGTGTACTAATCTGCTATCATAATTTGGTATTAAACCCTCTCATAAGAATCAAGAAGAATCAAGAAATTTGACGAAAGACAATGTATTGGTACACATATTCGTTATTGCGATGACCAAAAACAAGGAATTAAATGTCGCATCGCTTCCTCACGCACCTTATTCATTAGATTTGGCTTTTCAGGTTATTTTCTAATTTCACACTTGAAAGAATGTCTCGGTGGTAAAAGATTTACCAACGATGAAGAGGTGGAGTCTGCTGTTAATGATTATTTTAACGAGCTCGTCGATTTTGACTATAAACAACTTATAGGAGTTATTGAACATCGCTAGAAATAATACATTGAGCTGTAAGAAAGTGAGCTTAGTTTTGCATTAAACTCACCTAATATGACATTCATATATTTTATTTATCTAAGTCGGAAAGCAATCGTTCCTTACGTGACCGTAGGATAGGAGGGTACGTGAAAAAACTAACGAGACGCGTATCAGTTAAGTAACATCTATTGGTTACACAACACATCACATAAGACATCATGTAAAGGGCCGGGATAATCACGCCACGGTTTTTATATGACAGAAAACAAATTAGTTTTAGGGCAAATCAGAGCAAAGTTTTCGATATTTTTTATAATTAGCCCATCGAATGTCTATATGAAAATTATATGATCATACCATTACCACTGTGTAATGTCTAACTTTAAAATGTCTAACTTTAAAAGTAATGACAGAGTGTTCTAAACCATTCAAAGTGAGTAAACATGGATGTCGTCGAGAATCTTTGCTTAATTTTCCCACAGAAAATAAGAATAAATAATTTCCTTTAGTGAAAGACAGTGATCGATTATGTGCAACATGTTTGAGATACTGCTATATCAAAGATCCAAATGAAGAAAATGGTAGTTGTGACGATTCTATTACTCAGAACAATGAAGATCAAGGTATCTGCCACGTAAAATGTGATAAAGAATTTTTGATCGGCGAAAATGAACATAGAAAAATAGTATTGGATCGTTTAAATCTATTGCTTGAATTTTTTGAAATCGGAGAAATAAATCCAATAGATATTGAAATACCTGATTTACTAAAAACAAATCAATTCATTATCAAATAATTTGAAAAGTTTACTTGAGAGAAAATAGCTACATAGACAGTAATCGTGATGAATTTATAAAAAAAGGTCGATTTAATAAAGAACTACCAATTCAGAAAAGATACGTATATTAACTGCGATTCCACTGTTTATAAGTGTCTGTGAAATAGAAAAAGAAATTAATTGATCGTTTCATTTTGTAAAAACAACTAAAAAACTCCTTGAACAGGAAGGAATGTTATCGTATATACTCTCAAGAATCAGCACATCTATAATAAGTGAAGAAATAAAAAGTTTGCTGTCTCATTTTATTTGCAAGATCGTATAAGCCGACCGCGCCCAGGCGCTAATGATATAAAAATAGTGCGAACAGTTAAGAAAAGAAAGTTAAATTTCAAAGGTATTTACTTGTGTTCAATTTCAAAGAAGTCTACAGCATGTTTGAGAAACACTGTGCTGAAATTGGACTCATGTTACACTTGGGGTTTACACATTTTTGTACATTGTGACCTGATCAGTATATTTTAGTTAATTAATCTAAAGATGTTCACAATGTTTGCATTTGTATACACCATAAAAATTCAAAATTACTAGTAGAAAGCTTTTTGTTCTATAAATTTTTTCTCGAAACTCAATAGTTTCCAAGAAAAAAAAATTAGTTATGTTTTTATTATTCTTTTTTCGATTTAGCCGCCATTTTGTTGGAAGGAGTAGTTCAAAAATTCCACCAAATTTCCTTGAGATACTTTGATAGTCGTGGTCACCCCTGATCACATTTATATCATGATTCCTTTACGGTAACATTGCTACTGAAAATAAAAAATTTACACGTTTTTTTTTGTTTAATTAGCTATAACTTTTTTATTACGCAGTCAATCACAATTTTCAGCCCAGATCCTGAAAGGGCATTAAATTTCACGTTGAAACATGTGTTTCACAATTTTTCTAAGGCCTATAACTACGGAAAAAATGGCGTCGAAAATCAACAAAAAAATCAGGCCTTTTGGTCGTTAATGGGTTAATCTGAAAAGGCTTATTATTTACGCAACCCGTTGTGGTCGTGGTTGTGGTTGAAACTGCTGTTGGTTTTTTGTTTTTGTGATAGCAGGCCAAACAACGACATTGGCGGCCAAGCAAAATTAAGCAGCGCCCTATGAGCCTTAAGATACGAGAGAGGGAATAACCAAGAAAATGGATGAGAGAAAAGACATGCGCCTTTCCATTCTACTTTCACTTTACTTTCTCCTTCAATCAGTGACAATTTAGGTAACAGAGCTCTCGATTTCGTTAACTACGTTTGGCCACTTTTTAAATATTATATAAACAATTTAGATTTTGTACAGTGTGGGCGAGCCACAATGACAGAATCGCGAGTTTAGAAATCCCATTCTGCACAGCGTAAGTACTTGGAACTTGGAATTTAATCCAATTAATACCAGTATTAGATGTTCAAAAATTGTGTTGTCTATGTTTCATTTGTTTGACAAGCATTATAGATTTAGGTAATCCTGTATGATTAGAACGTACAGTTCCGCAAGCAGATATTTTGTCTTCTTTTAGTGAACTCAATAGATCTACGCCGGTGAAGAAGTTGTCAGAATATACATGGTAATTTTTCCAACAAGTTTACGCGTCAAATCCTGGACAATTCATGCTCCCAACTGTTTTGTTGAACTTTCAGTTTTACCGGTATAATCATGAAAATCACATTTGCGCGGACCCAACATTTATTATCGTTTTATCGGTTTAGCTGACAAGTATTGCTTCAAGCTACTTTGACCTTTGAATTTTATCATGGATTCATCAATAGATTGATATCTGCCTGGATTCCAGCAGGCTCTGAAAGTTTCTTGAAGTCTATTTAATAACGGTCTTAACTTATAAAATTTGTCGTAATCTGGCTCACCTTTTTAGGTTCTGTGATATCATCGGAGATATGTTAATTACCTAATATGAATCCAAAACATACAACAGGCATCAATGAACTTCTGAATGGATCTTTCAATGTTATGTCACTCGGCCAATATTTACAATAGGAAGGCAATTTTTTTATTCCCATCAGAATATTAATTCCTAAACAAATCAGTCACTCCTCTTTTGTCACCAATTGCTCTCCCAGCTATTTGTATAAATTATAAATAATACATTGACAACAGAATTCAATGCAACATCCTATTTAAACGTACTGATGGTGTAGTATAAGGTATTAATAATGTTTAGCTTGTTGCTAACGTTATGAAGGTAAGGGAATTTGATGATGGAAATAAGTCTCAACTTAGGTATTAGAGTTCGAGTAAAAATAATACTATACGAGTGAGTGGAGTGCGGTACAGTACAAATAAGAACACAAATTAGTTGAAAGATGAGTATTTATTGCATATGCTATTCATCCGGCATAAAAAACCCCAGACCTGAGTGGGGAAAAAGCCTTCTGAATGCAATGCTTACAGAATAAATGATTATAAAGGACGGTACATTAATCGCAACACCCGAAACTAGTTAAAACAGTTACAGCGCAATATGGTGAGGTCGATTAGGTCCGCTTAACCTGTACAAGTTTAGGTTCTCGTTGGAACAAAATGAGCTGATGGAAAAATTAAGTTGCTCGCTTACCAGCTGAACGCACGCAACATACCACCGATGCTAGGTGTGGAGGGCGGTGAGAAGTGTCTCTGCCTTGGTAGCGCAGACGTTAGCTCAAACGGGGACAGCCCTCGCTAACGTCCCTAGCTACAGTGATCCAAAAGAGAAAAGGCAGAAGACCCCGCAGAGGACGCTACGCTACCCTGCTAAGGTAGCAGGCATTCCTGTCCTAAGCTCAGCTCCAAGGCGCCCAATGTGGGGCGAGCAACGGATGTAGTGCACGTCTGCACTAGCGCACACGCAACACACACACACGCAAACACACGCAAGTCGCGATAGAGAAATTAGGAAGCGCGTAAAAGCGGACGCAGTTGCACACAACACCTCACCGTGGCCACGAAGAGACTCTGTTGTGGAGACGAATGATAGACAACAGCAGCCCGCAACGTACTCTCCCTCCCACTTGGACAATCGGTAATGGCCCAATCCGCTAACGCGAAGTGTAGACAATGTAGCGTCCATCGTGCAACTCGTAATGGCAGTTTATGGGCACACGCGAAGAGCATGCCGGACATGTGACGAGCACATGTCGGGTTTCCCCCACACGTGCCCCACAGGCCCTCAGGATAGCGTTTATGTGGGTACTCATTCGAGTACGAACTTGTTGGGGCCTGCCGGTTTCGCCCTTTTGTTCATCCTCTTTCACAAGTTCTTTACGAGCTGGACATGTAATGAACCATTATTGCCGGACTCCTAATGGCTAGGATTATAAATTGACACCCTTCTATATAAGGAGCGCACATGACGCGAACAAATAAATGAGATGAATTCACATAAAAAACATATCATGAAGCAACCCAAACTATACAAAAATAAGTTGACGTTACATCTCTAAAACAGTTCTCTAAAAAGTACGTGAGAAAAGGAATTTGAGAAGAATTTCACAGATTACCAGATATACACATTACAACACCAACCTGAACAAAGTAATAGAATTAAAAGAAATACTGTTGATAGAAAAAAAATAAGGAAATTCAAACCAATCTAAAGAATCTTATTTGAATGGAATCTATAGACTGCTCATTTTTGAAAGCAATAAAAAATCAAAAATTTTCAGAGATTTATCCCTTCCATATGCAAACCATCCAGAAACTGCGTACAAACCAACGAACAAAAATCTAAAGCTAAAGAAAATTATTTGGCAAACAAAAGATCTGAGGTTTTACCATGAAGAATAAATTAATTATGACTCTAAAAATATTTAATTAATCAGAATATAACCTGACAACATTAGACATTGAGATTTTACAAACTCGTGAAACTCAATATTTTGCAGGACAATTATTTTACAAAAAACGTATGTAACATTAAGAATATTCCAAAAATAGATTTACATTGTGAATACAATAAAAGCATTATGTATGACCCTTAGTTTTTAAGATTTTTTAACATATGTTTATTTTGATACTACGTTTAAATTATATTTGTATTGTTCTTATTTTACATTTTCGTTTTTATTCTATGTATCGTATTTACACAGAAAATTAGTTTGTCTCAATGGTAATGTTTTCAATACAATAAAAATTGTATGATGCATTTTTCTGATTTTATGATTAAATAAAATGTATTATTTATTTATATATTATTGTTATATTATCATGTTGGTAATATACAGAGAGATTTCAAAGGGAGTTTTAATTTAACAAACATTTCTAAATGAAAATCCCTACAGTTAATTTTGTTATCAGACAAACCTACTGTTTTGATATTACAAAGAAATAGACAAGCAAAGGGAATATGTACATGTGATCGGCGTTTTTAATTAAATGAAACATCGATTTTTTTAGACCCGAAACATCATTTGGCTTATTTAAGTATGAGTAAAGTAACAACGTTTTATCTAATAATAATATTATTTTACTTTCAGAGTTTCACATCACCCAACGTGATGATATCATTACACGACATCCGAAAGAAAATATAAGAGGATTTCTAATTAATGCTCTACCAAGTTTCGTTAACCAAAATGGTCCACACATTATACACCAGCTTTGTGATTTATATGAACGAGCTCGGCATGATCCTGCGGAATTTAAAAATGATGAATATTGCCATTATTCTACGCTTTTATTAAAACTAACTGAGATATAATTTGATCTATATTTAATTATTCATTTTTTATCGTATCTGTATATATTATATCAATAAATATAAAAAATAATTTAAAATAATCTAAATTTTCGTAAAATTGAATGTAATTAAATAGTTTGATATATAAACCAAATATATCGTTTCAATTGGGAATTGAGAAAACAGTGCGCTAGTGTTTATTTCATGAGTGACTTTCAAAGTTTCGTTTTGTGGCCTGTCTCCTCCCCCTCCCCCCCCCCTCGTAAATTAGTTTTTAGTATACTTTTACGTGTAGTATATATTACGCAAGCAATGATTATTTTGAAAAATAATTGAGGAGCTCTAAAAAATATTGCTATGATTTTTAAATTGTTATTTGATTGAATTACAGTTCATTTTGTGATAAAAAATACATAAGATTTAATCATTAAATATTAGTTTTTTAGCAAACAGCGAAATGATTGTTTAACGAATTATTGTTAGTTAAAATCCTATAAAAAAAATGTGAAATCGATTTCTGAATCTCCAATATAGATTGATCTTATTTCTATAAACTATTTTCATATTATCAGATTGATAACATACTTTAGACGACGAATCAGAATTTCGAAAGATCCTGGGAGAAGTACCATACCAATTAAGACCGATTATACTTTCTATCCCTTTCCGAAGAACTTCCTTAGCAAGAAGTAGGAGTTACTTCGTATCTTATATTTAGATCGTTACATTGCCGCCACCAGGTGAACTTTAATTAAAGTCAACCACTAAGAGCGTCCGACCGAAAAGACGGTAGAGCGGATAGGGCTCAGAAAAACAATTACATAAAATCAAATCAAACTTTATCTATTAAATTCCACAAGTAATCTAATAAATTCGTACATACTTCTATAAACATAAGAATTTCTTAGATATAATTAGGTCATGATTTGTTATGTACTTCCAAATGTGGAGAATCCGAAAAAAGCTCAAGGCAGTTGTGTTCAAGAAGAAACAAGAAAAAATAATTGAGTACAATTCTAAATACTCCTCAAGTATGTGGATCTGACAAAAATAATAACATTTCTGTGAGAAGATCCAAAAGTTTTTATTATGCCATCTGCTTAAGTGTGTGATTTTAATCAGTATAATTGGAACAGCTAAGTCATAATGGCTTATGCATTTAACCTAATAATTCACATTCTAGCGCTAAACCATTTTACTGAATCAGCACCAAACTCTCCACGTCTTAATATTATTCAGGCAATAATTTTTCTATCCTTTTCTCAGCATCCTGATAAGCTACCTCTATACGCTCTTGAATACGTTTGACCCTTTCATCAGCCTTAATTGTCCTTGTGATGAGATTCTAGATAAGTAGAGATTCTTGTTTTCTAGAAATCATCAAATATCTAGTCACCTAGCAACCGATCTAAATTATAAGGTCTGAATCTTAGAAATAGCCTATAGACACTTCATTTTATTATTCAATAATAATAACACAGGCGGACAACCAAAAATATCCAGAAACGAGACAATATATTTCCAAAGGTTTTCAATGTACTGTATCCGATTCTGGCTTCAGAATCGGTCCACCACCTAAGGTTCTCAAGATATCTTAATCTAAAAGTGTGAAAACACGATTTTTCACTATATACGAGGTTATGTGACATCGTGAATAATTATTTGTTTTTCAAAAACGGATAAGACTATCCAAAGGAACACTCTTGCTCTTTGAAATCCATTTTTCAGATTTAAGATGGCTTTTTTCATCGAGATATCATTAGTTGAAGTTAATTATTTTCGCAATTTCATAACAACATTAAAAAAGCCTATATAGCATATGTGAGGCTATAACACCAATTTATAAGTGACCGGATTCGATCGAAAAAATATATACATGGGTTTTCGGGATCGCTAATCACGAATAAGAAGTCAGATTTTAAAATTAAGGCGGTTTGGTTTTAAGGATCAGGGGTTCTAGCATCGCCGGTTACAGGGTTTAATGGTTCGGAGTTATAGCCTAGCAGGTGACATGGTTTGGGGATTAAGGAAATTGGATTTTGAAAGCCCTGTAGCATGCAAGGCTATACCCCTGATCCTTAAAATCAAACCGTCTTAATTTCAAAATCCGACATCTTATTCGTGATCAGTAAATTGGTATTAGCCTAATATATGCTATATAGTCTTTTTTAATGTTGTTAGAAAACTACTTAACTGCAATCAATGATATCTCAATGAAAAAAAAACCATCTTAAATCTGAAAAATTGATTTCAAAGGGCAATACGCTGCTTTGTAGTGTCTTACCCGTTTTTGAAAAAAAAAATTATTCACAATATAATTGACTCACCCACCCATTCTAGCTACCAACATCCTGTGATCAAAGCTTTCAAAATTAGTTATTGCATCCACATCGGATAAATCTGCTCCTTAATACATTAAATGAGAATGAGTATATTAAAAAAAGTCGGCTATTTTATAAATATGTTTCCCTATGCATCTACTTTTTACGCAAAAATCTATAAATTCTACCTTGCGGCATCGCTAACTATTTATAAAAACAGCTAATATTTCCCTGCACATCACGAGTCTACCATTTCAGATCAGTATCAATTAATTAATTACCAATGAATATAAAAACCAATATTTCAATACAGTAAGGGAGGAAAACTTACCTTGGTAGTCACCTTCGGTTGTGTTGAAAATTTAGATAAATAAAAAAAAACAGACGAACGAAATCAAATTGTTAATGTTAAAGGGGAGAAGTAAGAGGCGCAATGATGGCCTAATGCGTGTTAAGGTCGCGATGCCTTGCGAGGTCAAGGACAGGTGAGTAGGCAGGCGCTGAATAAAACCACGAACACTCGGTTTCACAACAAAAAATTTATTCGCAGAACACAATAAACACGATTGAACGGCTAGTTACATCCAATTAACCAAAATAGCTAAACCTATTACGCGCAAACATTCACTTTTATTCCGCACGAAAAAAGCTTACTTTACAATATCGTAACGATAAAAAAATATTAAAATAATACGTACTTTTGTTCACCGATTGATTTACACGTGTATTCAAGAAAACGTGCTTGAAGAACACAAAGTTATTTTCTACATCTTCAACTTTTACTTGAATTTCTTGAAGATCTGTTTCAGTAATAAGGCAACCTATAAATTACATGTTATTAGCATTTACTATAAGTAATAAAACTTTACATAAATAATGATAATAATTTATCATTTTCAGGTAGAATAACTGACTGTTGAGTCTATGCACGTACAATGTGATTTAGTCCTTCTCCAACTGAATATTCTCTTGAATAATTCAAACTAAGCTTGGTTCCTTGTATAGTAACTGGAATTTTTGAGGCAATTTCCTCAGCTATGTCAAAAGCTGAAGGCATTAAACTGAAAAAGATATCATTTATGATTATATTTCAAATTTGTGAACATGAAGGTTACTCTTGTCAATGTCAATTACATACCTTTCTTGATCATCAACAATGTGATTAACAAAACCAATTTGTAAAGCTTCTGGTGCTAACATTTTTCGACCAGAGTAGGCAAGTTCTCTAACTAGTTAAGGAGGACCAATAATTTTTAGTAATCTGCAAAGATCCCACGTCGACAGCCATGCCCAAATCAACTTCTTTTATTTGTAACCAAGCATTCGTTGTACAATATCCAATATCTGCAGAACAAACCATATCTGTAGCTCCTCCTATGCAAGCTCCATGAACAGCTGCTATCACGGGTTTAGCACACTTAAGTATAACAATCAGTTATGATACATACCTTTTCTATTGCAATAAATGAATCTTGATAACGTTTAATGTATTTGTCTTGAACAACATTAGATTCATCAGCCATATGTTTCATAGCATCCATTTAATCGGTTCCTACATACAAATTTATAGAATAAAATAAAATAGATTGTTATACTAAATTATAAACTTATCATGAATTACCTGCACAAAAAATTTACCTTGGTTTTGACTTGCAACTTGTACACACAAAATTGTCTAAATGTAAATAAACTATTCTTGACAAGTTCATTATTGAGGAACCTTGATCTAAAAATAAATAAAACACAAAGTAAATGACTTATAGTAAAAGGATAATTGAGCAAGAAATTATTGAAATTAACTTATCTGACAGTATGAGGTGATGAAGGTGCATGATCCTTGTATTTTCTCTTTAATTGCATTGCCAACTAAATACACTTGTGATAGCACTTGCTTCAAGCATTAACCACACAACTCGCGAGAAAGAAACTTGTATCTAAGCTCGATTCGTGACAGTGATGCTCAATCGACGGAGATGAAACGCCATTTTGAATCTGGGGGGTCGCGAATTCAGTTCCCTTGAGTGTACCTCTCTTTCTCTCTCTCTCTCTCTCTCACACTCATGCTATGCCATACACGGCAAGCTGGTTTTCCGAGGTTAACGACCTCGGAAAGTAAACAAACCCTAATCGCAGGCTTGTTGTCATTGACGAGCTCCGGCCAACGGCCAGGAGCTCCATCACACAGTCTTAATAGCAACAGCCAACTAATACCAGAAGAAAAGGAATAATTCTAGAAAATTAAATAAATATATACATGGTATCACGGGACTCACGGATGGAAGAAAATTCTTGAACCTGTTTAATAAAAAAGAATAATCAAGTTTCTTCAATTTATGTATCTCTGTTTTGTACATAATTTTCTACGATTTTACATTTTTTGTTTATATGTAAATTTAATAATACTACTGATTATATATAGAAGTAAAAAGTAATATGAGGTATACAAGGTCTGGCTATTAAATAACGACACTGCGTATGAAAAAGGGTTTTATTTTAAAAATTCTTCTACAATTGAATGCTTCACATACCGTTCCATTCGTTTTTTGTAAGAGTATTTAAGAGCTCTGCCGATTTTCGCTTCACCTCTTTCATCGACTTGAACTGGGTTCCTTTTATAAGCAAACTGTTTATACCATTCGAAAACACGAGCACCAGAAGGGTAAGAGACAACGAATTCTCACCATAGGCCTCTTTTAATAACTTATAACACTCAGTTGGAGTTTCTTTTTAACTTAACGAGAAATATCACATTAATCAGTTACTCGTGTTCTTCGTCACATATTGTTATCGGCACGAGATAAAGACAAGTTTGTTTCTAACCTCTATAGAAGAAATACTACTACAGCGGCAAATTCGTGTTTTCGTACTGAAATAGTAGACGCTTTCAGCTACCCAACGCTGCATTCACCCCCCCCCCCCTCTAGGACGCCTTATACACGCGCAGTCTTGTTATTTAATGGTCAGACTTCGTATACTAATAATTTATAGTAATGATATTGAAAAAGTAATTTGTAATTGTATATTTCAATAATGTTCTTGTAAATATAATTATAGTTTAATCTAATTATTATATTCTATAGTATGTTTCTCCATCACTTACAATCAACCAATTACAAATAGAATTCAGGTGTGAACATTTATATTTCTGGGCATACGCTTATACGCTTACCGATTCTACACAGTTTTAAATACCTCCACTCATTTACACTCTTAATTCTCCCTCTCCTAATCCTCACATTTATTCACTCTTTTAGAATAAGAATTACTATCCGCGGATCATGTACTAAGGTAAACAATCATTCAAAATATTTAATTCATTTGATCTAGAAACTTACTAAGAATTCAGCTATATAGTCAACAATAAAGATAAGTGAACTAAGTAAAAGACTAGATGTACTTAACAGTGACTGATATGGACACAGGTTGGAATAATAATTAATATCCAAATTATTATACAAAAAGCTATATCTTGACCATGCGAAAGAGTTTATCTGACTTTAATGTGACTATTAATGTGTATATCTAGTAATCTGTGAAATTATTCTCAAATTCCTTTTCTCACGTACTTTTTAGAGAATTGTTTTAGAGATGTAACGTCAACTTATTTTTGTATAGTTTGGGTTGCTTCATGATATGTTTTTTATGTAAATTCATCTAATTTATTAATACCTTATACTACACCATTAGTACGTTTAAATAGGATGTTGCATTGAATTCTGTTGTCAATGTACTATTTATAACTTATACAAGCTGTTATTTTCGAGAATGCTTTTCAACACGTTACTGTTTCATGAAGTGTGATTGGTGATTATAACCGATATGTAGTCAGAAACTATATATAAACTTGTACTTGCTTTAATATAGATGAGGGGTATACATTCAATCATGGCAAAATCATTTAGTTCTGGTAGCTTTCTCTTTTCTGGAGGCAAGTAAGTTGGTTCACCAGTTGAAATTGTGGTGCATGCGTAATAACGCTGCAGTGCCTTGTTAATCTCTTGTTGTAGAAGCGTATGATTAAGAACCCCATTATGGATTTTTGATGCTAGTAATCACCATCACCTATAAAAGAATGTCCTAGACTTTGAAAAAATGAGGAAAATGTTTCAGGATTAATACTGTAATTAGAAGGAAAGTACATACAAAACAGAATTATTCGTCCAATCTTACCAGTAATTATGATGTTAGTGGTTTAAGGGTCTGATGCTTAGTATTTGAAATATCTAATTGTATTATCATAATTGTTCCATAGAGAATAGTAGGTATTTTTAACTAACATTTAGTAGTAATGTAAATTTCTCGGTTAAGAGGTTAGTTCCAGAAGTATTTAACAATGATAGCAAAGAATATTTGGAAAAAAATATTTTTATGTCTCTACATAGTCTCCTTCGACAAACTTTTCCCATGTTCGGTAGCATTGATACCCTGGTAATAGTATATATTGTCGAGCTTTTAAAAATAGCATTCAACAACAAATTTTACCATTTTTTCAAGTTTAGAAATAGCAAATATTCTGATGGAGTCAAATCTTGTCAATAGGATACACGAAGAAGCAATTTGAAGTTTAACTACTTGATTTTGATTATCGCAAGAACGGATGAGTGAACAGATGCTATGTCTTAAAACAAAATTTTCGTTTTCACTAAATGCGACCATTTTTTTTTATTTACAAACGCAAATGTTACAATAAATTTGCATAATACTTACCATTGATAGTTTTTCCTTTAGGAAGATAAATTATAAAAATTATCCCGTGCGCATACCAAAAAACCATACACGATTATGCATCGAGGTAATAAGTTTGTTTTTTACTATGAAACTTCATCAAACACTCGACTGAAACAACCTCACGACGCTGTTCATATTTTATTCTACTACTCTCTAGTGTATTTAGACTACTTTAGTATGAGTAATAGCGATAACCATCTCGCGTAGACCTTATTTATGTGCAAATTTTCGATCGATTATACGATGTACAGCATTTTTTTTTTCTATTTATACGAATTCACTAAAAGTGATTATTATTCACAGCTGTCAAATAAATACTGAACAATATAGCGTCCTCTATCTTTAAAGTTGAGTTTTATGAGGTTAGTACTTTCTATCATAGCCATTCTTTACAAGTAAAAATCATCATCTATATATCAAGTCCAGTACATCTGGGACTACACTCGTAGTAGAAATAGAATAGAGACACAGTAACGGTAAAAATGTTATCTCATTTTTAATTTTCAAGTTTTAAGCTTTAGATGATATTTGACTTGAATTTTCTACGTGTCCCAAAAATTTTATTTACTCAAAATGGCTATTTATCTTTTTTTTTATAATAATTTTATATTTGATTTGCAATCAGTGAAGGTTACATTTAGTGAATGAGTTAGCTTAATAACATATAATTAGGAAATAATAAATGACTTAAGTCGTAAATATTTCCGATATAAAATTGGAGTATTGAATTAGTCATTATATTCAAGTTGTAGTAATGGTTTGAGTTATTTGAGTCTTGAGTTTTAATTTAATTACGTAGAATATCCTGTCCAAGTTAATTCGGATAATTTGCTAATCTTCTTTTATACATGATATAGTATGCGGTTATTTCTTCTTTAACTATAAGAATGTCTACGTTCTTATTAATTAAATTGTTGGAAATAAACTAGGGTGCATCATTATGATTCTTAAGACTTTCGACTAGAATAAATCTAGAATTTCTATGTTTGAGTTGGAAATTTATACCCCATACTTGGATACAATATGTCCATACTGACTTGAGAATCGCTTTGTAAATAACCAGTTTATCTCGTAGATTTGACTTTGATTTTCTACCAATTAGTCAATGAGTTTTTCTTAATTTAAAAATGAGTTGTTTCTTTTAGTCTAGATGGCTCTCTCTAATTTAGTCGACGATCAAGGTAAATTACAAGATATTTAGGGTATTATTTTAGGGGGTGGTCTTTCAATTTAGAATGATTGGTGCATAGGTATCTTTTCATAATGTGAAAGTCATGTGGTTACATTTTTCTTCGTTCACTTTTATTCTCCACGTGTTAAGCCGTTTACCGTTTAAGTGTTTTTGTAGGTTATATGGAGTTGATTTGGTCATAGGATATGATGTGCGTAATACTGGATCATTTGTATACGTGCCTATGATGATATTGTATGTAGTTGATATGTCAGATGTCCTATGAATGTAAAGAATTACTGCAAGTTATTGTTATACTATTGATTTGAAGGTTTAGAGTCTGGTAACTATCGTTAACATAATGAGTTATTTCTGATTTTATAATTGTGGCAAATCCTCCGCGAGTTTTGTTTTTCGCATGATTGCATAGATTTATTGAATAGTTTAGAATTGCAAGACTATGCTTGATAGTGTACATCGTGATGCACTGAATAATGGGGTGAAAAGGGGAAACTTACCTTATGCTTACGGAAAGGCTCCCCCAGCTGCGTTGAATTATAAAAAAATATATATATAAAGGGGGAGGCAGGAGGCACAAAACGACATAACTAATGCCAGGAAGTAATGACCTTGAAAGGTCAAGGTCAGGTAAGTCAGTAAAGCGTAAAAAACAACGGCAGTTACGACAAGAATTTAAATTTTTGTTATAAAAAAAACAAAAAATAGTAAACCTGACAATCTACGGAAATTAATGAATAAAATAAAAAAAAACAATGAAGCAAAAAAAAAAAAAATACGGCAAAATGGTCAGCGACAATCACTAGCGCAAAAATACTGGCCCTCACGAAGCTCCAGCTGTATAGCCAGGAGAAACTGAGCAAGGTCTACAAAAACAAACAATAATAAATACAAAAAAGAAATAATTATCTCAGCATACTGATGGCGAGGGAGATAATGAGTAAGGACACTTACCGGCTCAGTAGTCAGCAACAAAAAAAAACAAAAGAAAAATCACGCACTCAAACTCTAACTCAAACCTCTTACATTCCATACTACCTTTTTTAAAGAGTTATTCATTTTGCTATCTTGTTAATTACAGTTGTGAGTAAGTTAAGGATAGAGTCTATCATCAACATAAGTTTTTCGATCAAACTTTCTTCCTTGTTAATGGTGTGATTTGTCTGCACATTGTTTTGGAGTTATCGTATTATTACTTCTGTTTCTTATGTTTTTTGTTTTAATTATTGTGTTTTTGTTTACAGCTTCAGTGTAAGAGATGTTTAGTTTTAATTCGATATTTAGAAATTCGTTAACTACATGTTGTGCTGTATTGCCTTTTCGATTGATTGTTTTCTTCTCGCGTAATTGTGGATACCGTTTTTGTTGCAATTATTTTTGTGCTAGTCATCTCTTGTAACTTTTTGGGCGATACTGTGAATAATTAGTGCATTTCGCTCGTTAATTTTTTTCATTATAAATACAATCGCATGTTTTATAATGTTTAACACTTGAGTCTTTTCGCAGTTATTTTTGGTGTGTTCGATTTCCTATCAATTTAAGTATTGCGGTATATCACGCTCTTTACGCAGTAGTTTGAATGTTATTACTAGATTTAATAGACTGTTTATTTAGAATATTTTGTTGTTTGGATTCACATCTATTTCATCTAGGTAAATAAGCATGGGTAGTTCCGTTTTATTGTTATGCATATTGTGTATGTTTATGATTTTATGATTTCTTAGTTTTTTTATTTACATTTTCAGCTCTTTAATGGCCACTGTAGCATGAACCTTACTTAGTACGATTTTGTATCCCTTGTCCTGTATTTATTGAAGCGTGTAAAATTAATTTTGTTATGTTGGTCTGTCGTGATGCTGATGTGCTATGTCAGCTTAATGGGGAAAAATGTAGACACAGAAGAGACATCGAAATAATATGGCAACCTTATTTTATACAATTAATATACAATGTTAAAAATGGTGAAGCATATAATATATAGCATGTAAAGATATAAGGTGGCTGTCGTGATTGGTCTTAGATAACGCTCGGATACTTAAATGTGCAGTTTGTAAGTTATGTATTATGTCTATTCTCGACATTCGTCATCATAATTGTTATTTTTTTATTTTGTATTTTGTGTTGGTTCTGAATATGAAGATTCTATTAATCATAACAATGAGGCCAGTTTCGATTCAAGTGAAGATCAAGGTATCTGCTACGTACAATGTGATGAAGAATTTTCGATCGGCTAAAATGAAGGCAGAAAAATAGTATTGGATCGCTTAAATCCATTGCTTGATTTTTCTAAATTGGAGAAATGAATTCAATAGATAATGAAATACCTGATTTAATAGAAAACCAAATCGGTTCATTGTCAAATAATTTGAAAAGTTTATTTGTGAGAAAATATCGCTGTGTAGACAGTAATCGAGATGGATTTATATAAAAAAGTGTATTTTATAAAGACCTGAAACAGCGTATGAAAAAGCAACTACCAATTTAGAATAGATACCTACATTAACTGCGATTCCAATGTCTACAAGTCTACAGAACATCTATAATAAGTGAAAAATTCAAATGCGTTTACTTATGTTCAATTTAAAAAAGTCTACAGCATGTTTGAAAAACACTGTGCTGAAATTGGACTCGAGTTTCGCCTGGGGTTTACATATTTTTGTACATTGCGACCTGATCAGTGTATTTTAGTTAATTAATCTAAAGATGTTCACAATGTTTACATTTGTATACACCACCAAAATTCAAAATTACTAGTAGAAAGCTGTAAAATGACAACGAAGAATTTGAAGATCAAGTACGACAAAGAGTTACCTCAAACAGCAAAAGATATTTAAATTAAAATGACGTATGGAAGATCTGGTGAAGATTATTTTTTTAATAAATGCTGCAAATGTCCTGGATTGGCAAGTCTTTTATATATGTTCGAGAATTATTTTTTTTAAATGCCATAGATTTCAATCATTACAAACAATGGGAAACTGTAAACCAAAAGTGTGATCTTGTAAAGCATACATACAATATTAAAGACTATCTTAACTATCTGGAGGTACAGTTTAAATATAAATTGTTAGAATATGGCTACTGCCAAAAGTTGAACTGATTATATAAAAAGGCGTCGGCATAATTTTAATGAATCTGAAATAATGGTCATAGGAGATTTCGCTCAGAATTATACGGCTATATATCAAGACCACATGCAAGCAAATCATTGTAACGGCAAACAGGTAACTATTCATCCATTTACAATGTATATAAAAGGAAAGGAAAAAACTGAAGAAGACAGCTTCGTCGTAATTTCGGAAAGTACGAAACATGACGTAAATGCTGTGATATTGTTTCGCCAAAAATTAATTGATTATATAAAAAATCGATACGAGAACAAGGTTAAAAAAGTGATTTATGTATCTGATGGAGCTGCAAGTCAATATAAGAATAAATCAAATTTTTTAACTCTTGTTTCTCATTATGAGACAAACGGAATTGAAGCTGAATGGCACTTTTTCGCAAGTTGTCACGGAAAAAGCGCATGTGATAAACTTGGCGGAACAGTGAAAAGATTAGCCCGGAACGCCAGTTTGCGAAATTCAGACGTAAGCATTTCTTCAGTTGAAGAATTATATCAATGGGCACAAAAAGCTATACCTGGTATAACATTTGCTTACTGTACTATTGCAGAAC
Organism: Chouioia cunea; assembly: GCA_030064505.1. Classification (NCBI taxonomy): domain Eukaryota; kingdom Metazoa; phylum Arthropoda; class Insecta; order Hymenoptera; family Eulophidae; genus Chouioia; species Chouioia cunea. Next base: position 21,274,746 of record JAOPFQ010000001.1, read on the forward strand.
ACATAGAAATTGAACAAAATTTATCAAAATTATTAAAATGAGCATTAGGTGTCGATGGTACCTTAAGTTATCACGCATTTATTCCTCTAAATAAATACCGCAAGGAATTGATGGTATAGTACAGATAGTACAGATCATATAGTACAGATTATAACATTAAAAGACCACAAAATAAATGTACTTGAATATTTCAGTGTAATTTCTTATAAACTATAACAATTTTATTTATTTAAATTTTATATTAAATTTGTATAATTAATTGATGAAAACCTTCAATAAGATATAGTAAAAAAATCAATTTTTTTAATTGTTTATAGCTTTTTAATTAATTAATATTTTAGGGTCAAACGTGGCATAAATGATTACCTCCATATAGGAATTCAATGTGCCAAATATAATCAAAACCGAAGACCTTGCTCCGATTTGTCCTACAACTAATTTGTTTTTTGTCTGCACTAAATCAATAAACAAAAATATATACAAGGTCTGACTATTAGATAACTCGACTGCGCACGTAGAATTCATCTTAGAGTGCCAGGGGCGGGGGGGGGGGGGGCGAATGCAGCATTGGATAGCTGGAAGCGTCTACTATTCCAGTATGAATACACGTTTTTGTCGCTGTAGTAGTGTTTTTTCTATAAAGGTTAGAAACGAACTCGTTTTTTGTTCGTGACAATGTGTGACGAATAACACGAGCAACGGATCAATGTAAAATTTCTCGTTAAATTAAAAAAACTCCGGATGAGTTATAAGTTGTTAAAAGAGACCTATGGTGAGAATTCTCTAGTTCGTGTGCGTGTTTTCGAACAGTATAAACCATTGTCTGAAGGCCAAGAAAGTACCAAAGATAGCCAACGTCCAGGTCGACCTGTCTCTATTTCAACGGCATCGTAATGACTAAATGAGTTCCAAAGGGTAAAACTGATAACCGAACTTACTATTGGAAAGTTTTGACAACACTGCGAGAGCGAGTTCGTAAGAAACGGCTGGAGTTATGGAGAAACAAGTCATGGATCTTGCACCAGGACAATGCACCTGCCCATAATGCGCTGTCTGTGAAGCCTTGTTTAGTCGCTAGAGGCAATCCATGCTCGAACACACGCTGTAATTGACCGAAAATTGTATCAACGCAATCGTCGTCATTCATTATCAAATTAGGACTTGCGTTTTGTATACTAACTAAAGAAAGGATGAAATATCAAGAGATCAAAATAAAAAAAGTCATTTTTCGTTTAGTTTAGAATGGAAAATGACATTTTTCTTTCGAGCAGGATTGCTTTAGTCATCATTTTCAATTAACATATTCGTTTACATAACGTATAAAAAACCTAATACGTCAATCATCTAGCCTATCTACATAAATCTGAATTGCTACATTTTTATATTATTTTTTAAGGTATCTTCAATCCATTTTTTCGTCTCATTTTTGTGTACTATCTCTCTAGTTATAATGTATCTCTTCTATTCAGATATTATGTGTATAGTACATGTAGGCACTATAGTATCATTATTTTTACAGATAATACGTCTGGATGCTATGTCTTCTTTCTGCATATGCGTAGAATTGTCATTAATTAAATGCTACATAAGTTAATTGATAGCCATATCACATATTGTCTCCGTGATATACCATTTTGCACAAATATTCGAATCACAAACTGTATCTTATTGTAAAATACGTTGATTTTTTAAAATAATGCCTACGTTACAATCTCATGTAAATCTAAAATAATGATTGAAATACTATTATATTTTAGATTATGTGGTCACAAAAAAGGTAAAATCTTTTAGATGAGTATGCATTGCAACAATCTAGTAAACGTAATGGAATCCCCTTTACAGTAAATCACTTATATCTGAAAAATAAAACCAATATTTATTCGTGATATACGTTGCTCTTATAAAAATAACTTGTTTGCTCATACGCCAAACTCAGCCGCCATGTGAGTTTTTTAAAGTTCAAAAGAACTTCTAGATGAAACTAAGAAATGCGAAGTCCTACAAAATAGATGACATAAGCTTTACTCTTAATAACAAAATTACTAGAATTGAAATAATAAACGTTGATCCATCTAAGGCCATCCATTTCTCTCCCGTCCACGCTTCGTCCTGCGGTAGTGACATTCTACGATGAAATTTTTGCCTAGCAGTTTGGTTCGCTCACATGTTGCAATTAATAAGCGCCACACGTTGCCTTATTAATTGATATTTTTTATTTTATGTAAGTCATAAATAAGCATGATTTAACTACTTTTTACAATCACATTGTAATATAACAAATACTATTACCAGATTTCATGTACATCTCCAATAATAAAAAAAAATTACATAAAATGAATTACTTTTAAGTCCAAATCGATGAACCATAATCCTGCCATACATTCGATCTTTGTATTAATATTAGCAACAATAATGTATTTGTTATTTTCTTAAATAACATTATTATCACATTAAGGGTTATAATATATATATATATAGAAAACCCGAATATTGTAAATGAACAACGTTCAACTTAACATAATTATAATGGTTCTAGACTCTTATTTTCTGTGATTTGGAACGGTAGAAAACAGTATTGAACAGCCAGAAGGAGGAAGAACGGATGTGAAATAATATGCGTAGGTGTATATATCTTGTACGTAAGTTTATCGTTCTATCTTGCATTTATTAAATATAAGGTAGTCGAAGTCAGGTAATTTATAATACTTTTGGTGTCAATCATCGATGGAGGTATATATACGTATTTGATTTAATCATTTAAAGAATTCTTTTGCATTGAAAGAAGTCTTAGAGAATAATTTTTTTGTCATTACTTTAACAATTTTAAATTCTCATTTTACATTTTTGTTTGATTCTTATTTTTCAATGAATAAGCACTATTTTGTAGTCAGCGTTGAAAAAACTCTTATAAAATAATTTTATATGGTACAACATTATTTTTTTAGTTTAAGAATATTGTAACAGTAACTAAGAAAAACTTTTTGTGTATATCACCTTTTTATGATTAACATGATAATTTATTTTAATTTTACAGTTATAAGGCAATTTTTTAAAAGTAGGCTGTAGAAACAATTAATCCGTGCATTACCCCTTAACTTTTAAACCTTATTTTGGCCATATAACTGATCGGTGGGGTAGATTTACCCTAGTCCAGAAAATATAGAATAAATTAGAAACTTTTTGATATTTTGCCATGAAATTTTTTTTGGTATTTTTCAAACCATTTTCTACAAAAATAAATATTCATTTACAAAAATAAATATTCATGATAATTTTGTTTATTTTTTCATACTGAAATAAATTATTGAAAAAAAATGTTCGACTAAATTTTTATTGTTAAGAATCGTCTGGGGTAGATTTATCCCCTTATAGTAGTTAAGGGTTAAACCCATCAAAGTTTATTCAGTTACTAGAATACTATTTCAAGCTTTACATGATAATAATTTATTTACTGTAGATTTTTAATGGACAAGAACTAAATTTTTTTAAACAAGTGCTATCTATTCCTTCTAAATATTCAATGCATCTCAACAAAATACTCGTTTATAAACGCATTTTTTTTTATAAAAAATAATCTATTTTCATATTTATAATACATGCATATAAGAAAGTTCATATTTCAGGTAATATATGGTGATATAAAATTGTTTAGTATAAAATATATAAATGCAAGAAGATCAATAATTTAATTCATGATAAAAATGTTGATTAGTCAAAAAAGCGAAAAATCATAAATTTATAAATAATATTGTAAAAGGCCACTCCGAAATATTGGTTACAACTTTTTAATGTACAAAAATGTTTGAAAAGAGAAAAGTAGTTTATGGTAAATAAAGTTTCTTAGAAGATAAGTCATTCACAATAATTTAATTTTTTTAATCATATTACACTATTTTTATAAATATTTCATAGATATTCTCCTTTCTATAATACGTAGAATTCAAAGTAACCCTAATCAGTCTAGTTCCAAAATCTATACAATAATATTGTTTTCTCTAAGGATGTACAATAATATAAGAATAATCTGATATATATCTGATTATTCTTTCGATAGTTTATGCATTATTTTTCCATATTCAATTATTTTATCACGATTATTTAAAGTTAAAACAATCTAGAATGAGTGATATACATTTATAATTAGAGAAAAACGTGTCAATTTATCTATTATGTAATGTAAGAATCTATTATATAATTGTGTAGTTAGTACCAACTCAAATATGAATTCGATTTATTGATATTTCGAATGTTTATCGAAATTGTTAAATATTGTTTCATTCCTATTTTTATCATATTTTAGCTAACATAATTATCTTTATCAAGTAATGAATAAAATGTTCTAATTCTATATTACTTTTGCTTGCTAAACGATTAATTCAAACAAAATTTAATGTTAAAATATCGAAAATAAAAATTATAAATTCATATATCGAATGCCTACCAGGCCCTTAATCAATTTGTCAAGACTATTTTGTGGCCTAATAGTGACTCAATTTACTAAGAATAATTTCAAAGATCATATAGTGCGGAAATTGAATTCGTTTTCAGGAAAATGCTGCTCGAGCAATCTATCGACGAAAAGAAAGTCAATAAATATTTTTTTTGGATTTTAATACTGAAAGTGTATGGTCAAGATACGGTGACTTCTATTATTTCTCGATTCTAAAAATACCTAGAAAATGAATTATTATATTACAAAATCGAATAACTAGTTTTTCGTTTCTATAAGAAACTAGTAAAATTACTCTTTCATTAATTAGTTTATACCTTATGTATTTGTAAAAATATTGATTTACAATGTTCCTAAAAGACACTATGCTTTGATGCGAGAAAATTACAGTTTGAATTAACAAAAATATTAATAAGCTATACATAATTTTTTTTGTATAGGCCATAAACATGAAAATATTTATTAGTTGTGCGTTTCCTACCTAGCGAAATATTTTGCCTGTCAACGTAGCCTCATTCAGTTCATTGAGAATTGTAATATAACTGGGGTTTACTTATAGAATCATTTTTTACTTTGAATTGTTTAAAAATAACTCAAAAGGTGAAACTGCGAAATACATTGTAAATATATAGAATATCTTTTACTATGGATTAGATTATTTTCTTTAAGTAGCTTAATCTTATAGTTGTGATTGCGATACACATTATAATAAATATCTGGCCAAATGTAATAGGAGCCGAGATAATATCTTCTGTTTTTTTTAAATCGCTATTTTGTTTAGTTATTAATATTAATAGATGGAATTTTCCTAAATTTCTTAATGGCAAATTTTATATTGTTATACAAAAATAAAAATATTTGTGTATTTATTGCCGAACATGAGAGAAAATTGTACATTTCTACAAGTAAATGTGTACAATTCAAATTGACCTTGAAAAAATATTAAAAAAAGCACGATAATCATTTTTGTGGGCAATAGCGCGTCCGCTGTCTTAATGTGGCGACAGTATTAAAGTCTTTCTATCTTTTCGCACAATAGAGTTTTTATTCTTTTTCATTCTTATACATTATACAATTTATGAGAAGCAGGATACAGTCATAGCCATTTTCATTTCTTCATATATATATATTTGTACAAGGATTTTGTAAAGATCATTATCCTATTCATACCGCCGTTTCCCATCTTTTGAACAAATGATAATTTCTTTACACACATTATTATATTCTTTGAGTGAATTCATGAAAACAGTAAAAAATTAGTAACCGCCATGTGATACAATACGTTCATTTGAAAGGTATCAGTCCATCTGATATCATACCAGAGCTAAATTCCATTTTGTGTAAGTCAACCCCTTTATTTACAATAGTAAAATATTGGGTGGCAGATATTAAATGAGGACGTATGGCTGCTAAGACCAATATCGCAGTAGTCGACTAAACGAGGTGACAACGCTAGAAATTATAAAAAACCGTCAACGAATGACCGTCGACTAAAATTGCGCAAACTAGCAGACATGGTAAGCATTTCAAAAAATGATATGGAACTTGGTTTGTTTGTTTTTTTTTTCGAAATCGAAGAAATGAATTCAATAGATATTGAAATAACTGATTGAATAGAAACAAAATTAATTTATTATCAAATAGTTTGAAAGGTATACTTATATAGGTATACTAGGTATACTAGGTGATAAAAAATTTATGGGAAACAGTAATCAAGATGAATTTATAAAATAAAGTGTATTTTATAAAGACCGGAAAGCAGCGTATGAAAAAGCAACTACCAATTCAGAAAAAAAATACACATATTAATTGGGATTTCACTCTCTATAAGTATCTGTGAAATACAAAGAGAAATTACTTGTTCATTATATTTTGGACAAATAACTAAAAACTCCATGAACAGGAAGGAATGTTATCAAATCCACTCTCAAGAACGAGAACATCTATAATAAGTGATGAAATAAAAAGTGCTGCTGTGTCATTTTATTTGCAAGATAGTATAAAGCGACCGTGTCCAGGTACTAACGACAATGAAAAGAAAGTTAAAATTCAATGGCGTTTACTTATGTTCAATTTCAATGAAGTATGCAGCATGTTTGATAAACACTATGCCGAAATTAGACTCAAGTTTCGCCTCGGTTATTGGGTTATATTGTACATTACGACGTGATTAGTGTATTTTAGATAATGAATCTAAAAGTATTCACAATATTTATATTTATATTCCCAACCAAAATCCAAAATTACTAGTAGAAGGCTGTAACATGATAACGAAGAAGGTCAAGTTTGAGGAAGAGTTATCTCAAACAGCAAAAGATATTTAAATTAAAATGACGTGTGGAAGATCTGGTGAAGATTCATTGCAAATAATAGGAAACCAAAAGTGTGATTTTATAAAGCAGACATACAATATTAAAGACTATCTCAACCATCTGGAGGTACAGTTTAAATATAAATTGTTAGAATATGGCTACTGCCAAAAGTTGAACTGATTATATAAAAAGGCGTCGGCATAATTTTAATGAATCTGAAATAATGGTCATAGGAGATTTCGCTCAGAATTATACGGCTATATATCAAGACCACATGCAAGCAAATCATTGTAACGGCAAACAGGTAACTATTCATCCATTTACAATGTATATAAAAGGAAAGGAAAAAACTGAAGAAGACAGCTTCGTCGTAATTTCGGAAAGTACGAAACATGACGTAAATGCTGTGATATTGTTTCGCCAAAAATTAATTGATTATATAAAAAATCGATACGAGAACAAGGTTAAAAAAGTGATTTATGTATCTGATGGAGCTGCAAGTCAATATAAGAATAAATCAAATTTTTTAACTCTTGTTTCTCATTATGAGACAAACGGAATTGAAGCTGAATGGCACTTTTTCGCAAGTTGTCACGGAAAAAGCGCATGTGATAAACTTGGCGGAACAGTGAAAAGATTAGCCCGGAACGCCAGTTTGCGAAATTCAGACGTAAGCATTTCTTCAGTTGAAGAATTATATCAATGGGCACAAAAAGCTATACCTGGTATAACATTTGCTTACTGTACTATTGCAGAACACATAGAAATTGAACAAAATTTATCAAAATTATTAAAATGAGCATTAGGTGTCGATGGTACCTTAAGTTATCACGCATTTATTCCTCTAAATAAATACCGCATAATTGATCTATGAGCAGGTTTATAAGATGTAGTACAGTAATTTGAATGATTGTAACGTTATGAAATATTATACATGTATATATATGAAATAATTGAGTAATTTCATTTCATTTTCCTATCTATCGAGTGACTTAACGTGCTATAAATAGACTGTTTATTTCTAACTATACTTCGAAAGTAGATTTCTTGTAAACCACGAATATTTTCTAAAATTATATGAAATCTTACATTTCCATCTAATTGTGATTAAATTGTTTATATTAAATTAAGTAAGAGATTGTCTATTATGATATTATTCCGATTATATAATATACAGCCCATGGTACTGACTTATAGAACTGACATACCTGGAAAAGTTTCAGGAGAGTGTGACTTTTCTATCGGTCCAATCTTCCAGCTGAGCGCCACAGGTAACGCTTTTTTGGAAAGTCGTTACCTAGCCCCTATTAAAAATCATAATGGTGTTTTTTTTTTATTTTTATGAAAAATTGTTTAAAAATTGGATCGATTGCAACAAAAATTTTTCAAATACGAGTTGTACTTTCTAATAAAAATGTCAAAAATTTATTTTAATTGTTTATATTAAAATAAATATATATTATGTATATTATGCAGATCCGATAAATAGTTTTCGAGTTATAACAGTTGATAAAAATGTTACATTTTATTTAACTATTTATAACTTTTTAATTAATTAATATTTTAGCATCAAATTTGGCAATTGTGATTACTTCCTTATAGGCATTCAATGTGCCAAATATAAAAAAAATCGAGGACCTCGCTCCGATTCCCCCTAAAACTAATTTGTTTTCTGTTTTACAACGATTGAAGTAGACCGTAGTTTCCTAAAAAAAGGTTTAGGTACGACGTCATAGGTACAGTTATCAAATACAATCAAATCTTTAATATTTTAATAATAAATGATCCCAGCTGTCAATATTCTTTTTATTACTTAGATATTCACCACATATTATGGAATTATCCGTTATTGTCTGATCAAAGAAAAGACGTTTTAATTAACTCTCTCTAACCACTTTTTTCCCACACTTATTCAAACAATTCTAAAAACAAAAAATGGAAGACGTCTAACTGGAAAAACTATCTTACTTTACATTATCTATCACGACTAGCTAGTGATCTTCCCAGTTACTTTGAACTTATTAAACTGAGGTTTTCGACTATAATCACTGTTTAGAATAGAATCTAATTTTTATTTTAATTTATTTCTATTTTTATTTTAAAAGCAGATGGCAATAAATTAAGCAATCTGAGGTGCGGCTTTGATATATATCCAATACCATACGAACTGAATAATAGATAAAAGAAAATGTATCGTGCGAACAGAATAATATTTAATAAATAAATTAATTTTATTATTACTTATATACGTGAATTTATTGTGAACTTGATGAGCGAGGCCTCGCCTAAAACTATTGGCGTGCTCGACTACGCTTCGAGACTGTGCCTATCCGTGCTGTGACAGGAAAATATGCAATGGAGCTGTTGATTGTGTATTCCGTACCGTGTCCGGAGGGTGTAAGTCTTTAAAGGTTGTAGCATAATCGAGAGCTTGAATTCTCGGAGTTTCAGTCGGAAAATTCGGGAATTTTCAACACCTGTGAAGCAATATTACGAAAATTGGTGATTCCCGGAATTATCTCTTAGGAATCGCGGGCGGCGAGGCTGGTTGCGTCAAGGAGTTAAATGCTCATGCGGGATTATTGCCACTAAAAGAATAGGGGCCTGAAGCTTTCAAAGGACTGGCACGACTAAGATAGGGAATTGTCCTCTTTCGAATCGCATAGAGACAGGTAAGTCATCGACCTACATAAAATATAATGTGCTTTCAACCGTTTTCACGACCTCAGCCAATTATTTATGTTTTCAATAAAGGTTGGCTTTTTATACATTTTGATTGTAAAATATTTATCCATCCCAGTTAAAATCTATTTTAATCGTTGATTACCGTTTGGAGGTAAAACACGATAATGTAATATAATATTTGACAATTATTGCCGACTTTGATAGAAGAAAAAGATAATGAAATATTAAGTTTATCTGTGAAGGCACGTTTGCCTTGGAATATATTAAAAACTCCATGTTTTATGTGAATACATCGCTATTTCATAAATTCACAGGCAACACTTACAGCCAATACATGTTTCTACATTTATTTTATCTATCAAATATGAATCTGTTACTAGAATTTCTTTGCCACATTATTTTATATTCATGATGAAATTATCCTATATTTGATATCTACAAAACAGAACAAGTATGTTCGTGCTGTATGCACAGTTTTTTTTCATTTACTATAATCGTATGTAGAGGTTTAGAATTTTTTATGCAGTAATTTAAAGATATTTTAGTGTATGGAATGACAGATTTAAAGCCGCATTCCAACATACTCTGTAAGATGTTTCAATTCAAATCTTAACCGTAAGAATCTGATGTATTTTCACATTATTCTTTAGTAAAACAATAATAATAGCGGGCAATAAAATATATAATTGTGATAAAAGAATCAGTATCGAAAGTAAATAGTAATTTATATCAAAATATTCCATGGAGTTGAATACATTTTAATTATAGATTTCTATGTGTGTACTTTTTTAGGTCCATGAATAATTATACCAATAAATATAGTTTAATTAAACCTAATGTCTTCCGGACAAGAACTATTCGATTATTCGTATGTTCTCGAATTCGAAAACAGTTTTCAACATCTCAAAACCAGGATGTGGATGACTGAACATTGGACAAATGGATTCTATTATTGTGGCATATACATTACTTTAATATTTGGAGGACGGTATTATATGACCAATCGTTCTAAATTGGAATTGCGAGATTTTCTCAGTTTCTGGAATACTAGTTTAGCAATCTTCTCTGTAACTGGATTTATCAGAACAGTGCATGAGTTAGCATATGTTCTTCGTACTCAAAATTTATACTACAGTGTTTGCATATCCAGGTTTGTAATTTTCATATTTTTTCGAAAAAAATCTAAATATATCTTAGTATATCTTATTTAACAACAAATTTCTGCACAATTTAATAAGACAACTTATGAGAGCAGAGAAGTACGATACGATTAGAAAGGCATACCATTAGACTTGTTTTATTACCAAGGAAACATAAACAAAGTAAAATAATATAAGTTCAACTACGGGACTGTGGCTTAACAGATACATTAGTTCTCATGTTATTACATTTTTGAAAATCATAATCATATAGCATTGTTTCAGATATAATTTAATCGGAACTTCAAGAGTCATAATCTACAATCGCGAGATGCAATGTACGATGTACCTTGTTAAGCAAGCGAATTGAAAAATCTCAAAACTTATTGTGATATCCATGGGAAATTCTTATTTTCGAGTTCGGTAGTAGTTCATTTATTTTTTACTATATCTACTCAATAATTATATTTATGTCTCTTCGAACAACTATGGTCTTAAAGAATATGTGTGTGTCATTGCATTATCTATTCGTTAATAATGCGGTAGCGTATTTTTATTTTAGAATTTCATAACAAAGAAAAAATTATGAAACTGAACGTATGAAATTTGATCACTTATTAATTTTTTTGTTATACATTTGTTGTAGACATAAAAAAGAATATTTCAGTCGATTTTGACGATAAAATATTGATTAAATTGAAAATTAATAACATTCGAAATAACAAAAATATCATTTAGAAATATTGTTTATGTTGTTGACGTATTAGTAACAATGTTTTATAAAATATTTACATAACCTTGACATATTTTGTAATGATAACAAAAACAGTGAATAAAAGTATCATCACAAAAAAAATTTCTCTGACCTACACGGATCACGCCCATATTTCTATGCATTGCTCTATCATCCATTTATATTTTTATCAATCGCTAAAATTAATAGAAAAATACGAGAAATGGTCAAGTTTATCGGTATTAACTAAGTTTATACATAAGTATATGAATGTATTTTGACTTGCCAAAGATGAATCTGATACCAAATGTAATTCATTAACCTTCGTTTATTTATATTTTCAAAAGTTTACAACATAAATAAAATAAATCGGAGTTCTCTGCAATATTTATCAAGTCTTATTATGAAGTATCTATATGAAAGACACCTTTTTTCATATAAATTGACCTGTAGAATACGATTTTGCTGTTAAATTTGTCCCAAGACCGAAGCGTTTTTAATAAAAAACGTGAAATAATCGGATATCGAAAAATTTTATAAATAACTGGTTGTAGGTTCAGATCGAAAGCTCTATTGCATATATTCAACAATGTATTATTACGGTGTTTACGTAATTTAATTAACATCAAATTTTACACGAAAAAGTGAATCCTGTTTATTCAACGAGATAAGGACATTTATTGTTACGTCCGTGCAACTTTGAAATAGATCAATTACGTGTACCAATGAAGAATAAATTGATAAATATATATAGCAAGTTTTTACAAGTAAATGATTTTACTGAGCCAGGAATATATGCTTCTAATAGCATTTGCAATTCTTGTTATATAATACTTTATCATTGGGATACTATTGAAAAACAATGCAGTGTTGAAATACATGATCTCAAACAAATAGAAAATACGATCTGTTTCGTATTGTCTAATACTGCCTTGTTAGAAAACCGATAGTATCAACTTTTAATGTAAAAACTGAATGTAATATACAATATGCAGCTGGTTTATCAATTATTTTACTTCTTTTTTACTACAGTAACTATTTTATTGGGTTTAGATGATAATTAAAAAATACATAAACAGCTAGCAGCTATAAAACGTGTAGGTTTCTCATTGGAAGCTTCAGTACATCTTCATTAGGATTTTAGTCCGTGTATTAAAAATATGTCATTTTGGTAGTTGATTTGGGTAGTTTTGTAGTCTGGTTTTGGACGTTGCATAGAATAGTGTAATTTCAACTTTAGTTATTTTTGGTATTTTTAAATTTTTGACCATTATTTCAGATTCATTCAAATTCTGCCGAAGAGTTTTTATATAATCATTTTGACTTTTGGCAATAAAGTCAAGCTCTATTTATATTTAAACATAATTTATATTTAAACTGTACCTCCAGATGGTTAAGATAGTCTTAAATATTGTATATATGCTTTACAAGATCATACTTTTCGTTTACAGTTTCCGATTGTTTGCAATGATTGAAATCTATGGCAATTAAAAATAAATAATTCTCGAACATATATAGCAGACATGCCAATCCAGGACATTTGGAGCATTTATTAAAAAAATAATCTTCACCAGATCTTCCACACGTCATTTTAATTTAAATATCTTTTGCTGTTTGAGGTAACTCTTCATCATACTTGACCTTCTTCGTTATCATGTTACAGCCTTCTACTAATAATTTTTAATTTTGGTGGTGTATACAAATACAAACATTGTGAACATCTTTAGATTAATTAACTAAAATACACTGATCAGGTCGCAATATACAAGAATATATAAACCCCAGACGAAACTCGAGTCCAATTTCAGCACAGTGTTTTTCAAACATGCTGTAGACTTTTTTAAATTGAACATAAGTAAACACATTTGAATTTTAACTTTCTTTTCATTATCCTTTCCCACTATTTTTGTATGGTTAGCACCTGCACACAGTCGCCTTATACCATCTTGCAAATAAAATGACACAGTAGCACTTTTTATTTCATCACTTATTATAGATGTTCTAGTTCTTGAGAGTGGATATGATAACATTTCTTTCTGTTCATGAAGTTTTATAGCTATTTGTCCAAAATAAAATGAACAAGTAATTTCTCTTTGTACTTCACAGATACTTATAGAGAGTGGAATCCCAATTAATATGTGTATTTTTTCTGAATTGGTAGTTGCTTTTTCAAACGCTGCTTTCCGGTCTTTATAAATTCATCTCGAGTACTGTTTACGTAGCTATATTTTCTCACAAGTATACCTTTCAAACTATTTGATAATAAATTAATTTTTTTTCTATTAAATCAGTTATTTCAATATCTATTGAATTCATTTCTTCGATTTCAAAAAAATCAAGCAATGTATTTAAAAGATACAATACTATTTTTCTATGTTCATTTTCGTTGCATGAAAATTCTTCGTCACATTGTATGTGGCAGATATCTTGATCTTCATTAGTGGTTGAGTCGAAACTGGCCTCATTGTCCTAATTAATATAATCTTCACAACTACCATTTTATTCATTTACATGTCCTAAGCGTTTTTCCCTGTAGTCAAATACTAGTCTTATGTACTACTATTTAAATAATGGAAGTTTAGCTAATAAATGTATTGCCTTATAGAACTGAACTATCTGGAAATGTTTCGAGGGAGTGGGCCGCTTCTATCCGTTCGATCTTCCAGCTGAGTGCCGCAGGTAGCGCTTTTTTGGTAGGTCATCACCTCAGGCCTATAAAAAATGACAAAAAATTATCACAGGAATCGATTGCAACAAAAATTTTTCAAATAAAAGTTACCCTTTTTAACAAAAACTTGTTTTAATTGTTTACAATTTTTCTATTAACAAATATATTATTATCACACACACACACACACACACACACACACATGTATATATATATATTCTAAAAATACGATTTCCGGGTATTAAAAAAAAATTATCCAAATCCGATAAATATTTTTCGATTTATAACATTTAAAAACTAAAATTGATTTTTTTTAAATTCTTCGTAACTTTCTAATTAATTAATATTTTAGCGTCAAACATGGCACAAGTGAATACCGCCATATAGGCATTCGATGTGCCAAATATAAAAAAAATCTAAAACTTTGCTCCGATTTGCCCTAAAACTAATTTGTTTTCTGTTAATACGAGTTCTGACTATTAAATAACAAGACTGCACACCCAGAAAGAAGGCCTAAAGGCATGTACAACGTTGTATAGCTGGAAGCGTCTACTATTCCACTACAAAATAACGTTTTTGTCACTGTAGTAGTATTTTTCTATAAAGGTTAAAAAGGAATTTGTTATTTTCTCATGTCGTTAACAATGTGTGACGGAAAATAAGAGCAACAGATCAATGTGAAATTCATCCTTAAATTAAAAAAATCTTCAACTCAGTGTTGTAAGTTATTCAAAAAGGCCTATGGTGAGAATTTTCTTTCTCATACGTGTGTTTTTGAATGGTATAAATGGTTTTTTGAAGGCCGAGAATCTAAAGAACGAAAATTAAAATCTAGAGCCATACTAATCATTTTTTTCGACGTCAACGGCATCATAATAACTGAATGAGTTCCAGAAGGTAAAACTGTAAATCAAACTTATTATTTCAACGTTTTTGGAACATTGCGAGAGCGAGTTTGTAAGAAACAGCCGGAATTTTAGAGAAACAAGTCGTGGATTTTGCACCAGGACAATGTACCTGCCCATAATTCGCCGTCTGTGAAGCGTTATTCAGTCACTAGAACCACTCCAATGCTCGAACACTCGCCGTACTTAACCTCAATTTCTTTAACCCCCGAACTCTAGAACTTGCGCGTATATAACTCCTGATCTTTAAAACCAAATCGCCTTAATTTTAAAATCTGACTTCTTATTCATGACCAGCGATCCTGGAAATCCTTGTATACATTTTTTCGATTAAATCCGATCACTTATAAATTGAGGTTATAGACTTACGTATGCTATATAGGCTTTTTTAATGTTGTTACGAAACTACTTAACTTCAATCAATGATATTTCAATAAAAAAAGGCATCTTAAATCTGAAAAATGGATTTCAAAGAGCAAGAGTGCTCCTTTGTGATGGCCTTATCCGTTCGTGAAAAAAAATTTATTCACAATGTCACATAATCTCTTATATAGCGAAAAATCGTGTGTTTCGCACTTTAGATTAGGATATCTCGAGAACCTTAGCTGCTAGATCAATTTTGAAGCCAAAATCGAATTGAGCGCATCAAAAACCTTTGGAAACATATCGTCGCGTTTCCGGGTCTTTGTTATTAAAACTTAAAGAATATTTTGCCAATGTTTTAAAACATAATTCCAATTAATTACCTCTTAGTTAACTATGCTTTAATTCAGACAGTAACAATTTGTTTGAACTCAGATTTAACATACATCATGTAGATGGTATAAGTTACAAAATATTGTGAGGCAAGTTTTGAATAGAAAAAAATTGTTGTTATGCAATCAACTTAGACAACAGATAGATACTGAGTATCAAAACTTAAATCTAGATAATGCATGATTAAGTGATTTAGCAAACTTTATGAGCTACGTGATAATTCATAAGTCAGTGAATCATCAGAACAATGTTGAAAGTGATACAAATTTGTTCGCACATCATGTTCATGATATAATAAGAAAAATAGTATACATATTTCTTCTCGATTAATAGTACATTAATTATATATATTTTTAAATAGTTTTAAATAATTGGATAAAATGGACAAAGGAAATTGATCCGTATGGCGAGATTTAATAATAAATAGTTAATAATTAATGTAAACTAATATAAATATAATTTTTGTAATTATCAAGACAGAAGATACTCTGATAGAAGATAAAATATCATATGATGACTTATATGATTTTGGTCCATCCGCTGATGAATGTATAACTACTAATTAATTAAGTATGTTCGAAACTATTTGTGATGTATCCTTATTCCGAATAGTATAAAGTCATTGAACTATTTAATATAATACAATAGAAACGTTTCTAATAATACCTGAAGTTTCTCTACAAATCTTATATAGATTTTCTGGCTCTATGAAGTTCTATTCATATGGATTTTTACAGTTAATTAATATTTAATTATTTAAATCATATTTGCCTAAAATATTTTCATGTATATATATAATCATAGAAGGGGTATATTTGATTCAATAAAATTGTATGAAATACATATAAACAATGCCAGGATGGATCAATAAATACCCGTGTTTGAAGATAAATGGTTTTGCTAAGACCGATAGGCATTACATTCCTTTACTGCCATCTTTCAAAAAACCCTGTACAACATTTCATAATGATTAATAAGTTAGTGTTCACTTGACAGATATTTTTACTTTCATAAAAACATATTTGATATTTTTCGATACAATAGGAGAAAAATAGTATCGATCTGTAATTCGTTTTTATTTTTGGAAGTAAACCTGTGAAGATATAAAACTACTGTTGGATCATGTTTATGGCGACCCTTTACCAGCTATAACACCTGCGAGATATTATTTCAACGAATTCAAACGTTGCCATCTGTTTTAGATGTAGAGCGCCTAGACCGTCCGGCAGATATGGTACCAGAGGAAATCGTTGAAAAGGTCTACCACATTTTTGTTGATTGCGAAACGACAGCGCGCGCAATATGAGAAAAATGTTGTTTCCAAGTTATATGATTATTAAAATTAAGTTTCAACCACAATTAATCCTGATGATATTCGTTAGAATTCTAAAAAAAATCTTTCATTCATCACTCAAAAAACTATAACCTTTTCAAATTTCGGAAACGACGTGAATATCTGTAAAATTTAGATTTTTCTCGTATATTTTTTGAAGAATTAAATGTTTATATGATTTTCTTCATGAAGGTATAATATGATGTCAGATGTAGCATTGCTGCTTATATTATATTAATTTTTGTATACCTAAATTGTTGACGAAAGTTTCGGACAAAAATGGTGGTCGAAATTTTAAAATAAAAAAGGTATTTGTTTATTTCTTTTTAGATTTAATATCATGATTTACTTGATGATAGGTTCAAAGAGAGTATTAGTGCTGACATTAAGAGAATATATTACAATAACTCAGATAAAAAAAAATCAATAACATGAGGCGTTGGTTACAATTTTGCATAACTTTCTTTTCTTCCATCGAACCTTTCCAAAATTGTTTATTATATTTATGTAAAAAATTAACAGATGTCTTTGTTAATTGAAAATTGTCTTAATATTTACGAGTATACATATTTTTTTGCGATGAATCTGGCGAAAATATTTTCAATGGAAAATAAATACCTTTCAACATTTCGAAGGAGTGTTTTCAACTTTTGGGAAAAAAATTATAAAAATTATTATATTTGTTGTAAAGATATTTTACATCTATTAGATTTAAAAGCAGGTAAAAAACATCATGTTTTTAATTCATTAAGTTAAATTAATATCATTCAGAAATGTATGAATGGTACACTAGACGGAATTTGTGGAGGTTAGTTTGTCACCGACAGTAATGACGCATCACAACGTCACCAGGCAGAGTCAAGACGAACAGCTCAGCGACGACAGCGCTGGAGCTTCTCTTCTGCCTCCTTCGTTTTCCAACCGCCACCGCGAGCAGCTACGTTTCTTTCAACGTTGCACGCCAAAAAAGAGCAAAAGCATTATACGCATTTGAGAGTTGTGAGTGAGTGACTTGAATAAAGACAGTGACTAATTGAACCGACTCTATCTTCTTTACACCCACTCCTCTCTTTTTAATTGCGAAATTGGTGACCCCGATGTGATATTGTGTGTGCGCGGATAACCTTGCAACTCCAACAAAACATTTGTGGCCATAACGGCCATCGTTGCAGCGCAGCACGAAGTAGGTTTACCGCGTGCTTGGCCCTCATCAGCGCAACCTCGAGGATGCTCTCAGCCGCCACCCTCGCTGGGCTCAGTCACTCGAGCCAACGCAGGGACTCTCGCAGTCAAGGAGTCGACGAAGAGAATCGCCGCGGCTACGGACAAAAAGGTCCTCACGGTAAGTGCACAGTTGCTATCTGTAGACAACGGTGCACACGATAAGGGCAACAGCGCCCCGAGAAGCTCGAAAAGCAGCACGTGCTGCAAGAAGGAGGACAGGATGTTCCGCGAGAAGCACGAGTCAATTCAAGAGGCGGCCGGAAAAACACTTGCCACGGACAAGTATACCAACCTCAAGGCACGCTTCCTGGCCAGGTTTGGCCAGACCCCAGAGCAACGCCTACAATTGCTCTATGGAGGAGTGAAAATGGAAAGTGGCAAGCCCTCCTAAATCCTGCCCGAGATGCAACGACTGGCAGACAACAACATTGATTAAGCAGCCCTGAAAATCAAGTGGCTTGACGTCCTGCCCACAGCCTCATATAGAGTCCTCAGAGTGCTCAAAACCAACTCTCTGGAGGAGCTTGCAGAGGTAGCTGACGAGATCCACAAGATCCCAAGCACTACAGTGGCTGCCATCAAGCCTGGATCTCGAGAGCTATCACCAGCCTGCAGCAGCCCGTCATCTTTCTCCTCGACAACATAGGCAAAGGAGAACGCAGAGCTTCGTGCTACTCTGACATAACTAGTGTCAGCCACACAGATGATCCTCGAGGCAGTCTCAGCTATGCCCAAGATACACAGGTCTCGACGAGGACGAAGCAACAGTAGGAGTCACAGCTGTTGCTCCTCTTCTCCAGCGGGGCAGAATGGTTTCTGCTACTACCATCATCGCTTCAGTGCTAGTGCTGAACATTGTAGACAGCCTTGCTCCTTCAACCCTCGAGGATCCACCCAGGGAAACTATATCTGCTACCGTTCACTCAGGCGACTCACGGCAGCGGCGTGCCCTCTGAAAATCGCCTACACGTCCAAGACAAGAAAGCAGGACTCAAGTTTCTCATAGACTCTGGGTAAGTGGTCTCCTTACTACCACGGTCTGCAAGCATCGTGCCTCAGCAGTCACTCCAGAAGCAGGAGCTGAGTTTTACGGCGGAAAACATATCGCCCATCGCCACCTACGGACGCCTGGTTCTATCCTTGAACCTAAGACTCAGAAGGGAATATCAGTGGCCTTTCATCGTCGCAGATGTTCAGACAGACATCATAGGAGTTGATTTTCTGGGGCAGACGGGATTTTCTGTGGATCTGCAACACATGTGTCTCATAGACGCCACAACCTCACTCAGCGTCAAAGGCCTGGTAAGCTCTGTCTCCGAGCACTCAGTGGCAATCCTGGGCCAGCCTTCAGAGGACTTAGACAACAAGAGGTGCTACGACTCCCTACTGGTGGAGTTCGCCCATATCGCACAACTAAGCTTGCGGAGAGCGACCTTCAACGGCATAATGGTAAACCATCTTATTCAGACCACAGGCTCCCCTGTCCACGAGCGAGCTAGGCCACTACACGGTGAGAGACTGACTAGAATCAAGCTCGCCTTCAAGGAACTGTTGGAACGACAGATAATCCGGCCCTCTGTCAGACGATGGTCTAGTCCACTTCACCTGATGCAGAAGAAGGACGGCACATATCGCATCACGGGGGACTGCAGACGCCTTAACGCTTGCACGGAGCCAGACCGCTATTCTCTACCCCTCATCGAGGACCTACTGCACCAGTGCTACCAGGAAGAGGTATTTTCTGAAATTGACCTTGAGAAAGCTTTTAACTATGTTCCCATTGCAAAGAAACATATAGTCATGACGGCTGTGATCACCCCCTTCGGACTTTTCGAGTTCCTGGCCATGCCCTTAGAACTGAGCAACGCTACACAGATATTCCAGTAGTTTCTGGACTCAGCTCTATAGAACCTGCCCTTCGCATACTGGTACCTGGACGATGTCATCGTGGCTTCTTAGCACCTGCGTCAACTTTTCCAGGCCCTCTACAAGGTAGGCATGTCCATCAACCTAACAAAGTGTCAGATCGCCCAGCCAGAGGTCACGTTTCTGAGATACAAAGTCTCACGACGAGGCTTCCAGACACCGGCAGAGAAGGTCGACGTCATCCAGGACATCCCAAGGCCCACAAAATACCAGCAACTAAGGAGTTTCCTGGGCACCATCAACTACAGGTGCTGCATCCCAAGAACGGCAGAGTTGCAGACCCCTTGGATAACCTACTCCGAGAAGCCCTAAAGAGGTAGAAAACGAAGCTTAAGGAGTGGACCCACGAGTAGGAGGACGCCGTCCTCGCTTGCAAGCAACCGTTGCGAGAAGCGACCAGTAATGTGTTCCTGGCGCCAGATTCTCCGCTCATTCTGTACACGGACGCCTCCGAAGTCGCCATAGGAGCAGCACTAGAGCAGTCACATGACGGACAGCAGTACCCAGTGGCCCACTTCTCCAGAAAGCTTATACCCACGGAACACGGATCCCTCCAACTACGCACGGATCATAAACCTTTCATATCTGCAAACAAGCAGGGCAGCTCCAAGGCATTGTTAAGGCAACAAAGGCACCTGGACTTCATCCTCCAGTTCAGCGTAGAGTGGAAATACGTCAAAGGAGAGGACAACGTCGTTGTTGACACCTTGTCACGCGCCTGCGTGATAGGCATGCTCACAGGACTATCAGCCTCAGACATAGCTGCTACACAAAAGCTCGATGAGGAACTACATTAGCTGATAGATAAGAAGCTGCTCAACCTACAGCACCTGCATATTGACGACGTCGAAATAGCTTGCAACATCAACGAAGGAGTTATAAAACCTTTCCTACTCACGCTACTTCGTTGGAAAGCCTTCGAGACTCTCCAGCGTTCCCTAGTGCACGAGCCACCACACGTCTCCTCACGGAAAAATTCACTTGGCCTCACATCAAGAAAGACGCCCACAGAGCCAAGGTCGGCAGACACAACAGGGCAGCCCTCAAATCGTTCAACTTAGCGGACAACAGATTCGAGCATGTCCACTTGGATATCATCACACTACCACAGGTGGGCCAATTCAGGTATTGTCTGACAATAATTGACCGCTTCTCCAGATGGCCGACAGCAGTTCCTCTGGAGAACATCTTGGCAGAAACAGTGGCCACTGCATTCACCAAGGAGTGGATAGCTCTCTTCAGATGCCCATTAACGATCACCTCGGACCAGGGAACGCAGTTCGAGTCAGCACTGTTCACGGCGCTCACACAATTGATAAGATCACAGCGCATAAGGATTACGCCGTACCACCCACAGAGTAATGGCCTGGTGGGAAGATTCCATCGTACTCTAAAAGCAGCTCTCGCCTACGAACAGGACATCCCCTGAATCGAATGACTCCCTTTAGTCTTGCTAGGACTATGCTCCTATTACAAAGAGGATCTTGAGGCCTCCTCAGCAGAGCTAGTTTTCGGCACTACTCTTCGTCTACCAGGTGAATTCTTCGTGTTTTACAGCATCCCTGGTAACCAGCCAACTCTAGTCAAGAGACTAAGAGAAGTGATGAGCCAACTACGAGCCGTTCCAGCCTCAAGGCACTCCAAGTATCGTGCCTTCCAGTACAAGGACCTTTCCTCGTGTACACACGTCTTTCAAGGAGTGGACTCCGTCCGAAAACCACTCCAATCGCCTTAGTCGGAACCATACGAGGTATGCCAAAGTCTAGATCATAAGGTATTCATAATTAAAATTAACGGACAGGAGAAAGCAGATTCAATGGACTCCCTGAAACTTGCTTTTCTCGATACAGTCGTTGACAACGAGATGAAGAAGCAACCTTCACTCAGCTCGAAGAAGAAGTCACAAAATGACGAGCACGAGCAAACGCAGCATTCCAAGCTTTCAGACAAGTAGACGACACCCACTCTCAACTACAGGTTTCACAACAAACAGTCGACACGTATGCGCAACGGGTTTCGCCATAGGCAAACAACTTGCACACGCAACGCACATGGCCAAGATCAGGTAACACGCCACAGACATTACCGTCAGGAACCAACGCACAAGAACAACATCCAATGCGACAAGAAAGAGGCGCACAGACGCAAATAACAACAAGAAACAAACACATTCCAACGATCCTCAAGAAGAAGGTTACATTCCTTTCGTGCCACACGAAGGAAACTTAAGGGGGAGCATCTGTGAAGGTTAGTTCGTCACCGACAGTAATGACGCATCACAATATTATCAGGCAGAGTCGAGACGAACAGCCCAGCGACGACAGCCCTGGAGCTTTGTTCTTCTGCTTCCTTCGTCTTCCCGCAACCACCACCGCGAGCAGCGACGTTTCATTCGACGTTCCGCGCAAAAAAAGCGCAAAAGAATTGTAAGCGTTTGAGAGTTGTGAGTGAGTGATTTGAATAAAGACAATGACTAATTGAACCGACTCTACCTTCTTTATGCCCACTCCTCTCCTATCAATCGCGAAAAACTTAATTCGCGACCCGCGAAATTCAAAATTTAATTTCTCCTTCGTCGATCGGCCATTACTGGTACGAATCAAGGTTACGTATTCAATTTTGCTCGCCAGTTGTATGGTTCCTGCTTGAAGTTGGAACTGTCATGATGGTTTTCAGTTGGCAGTGCAATCAAATAATTTTTCTAAGCGAACATAAATATTGATGCAAGGTATTTAATAAACATATTACATTAGTACTACGCAAATTACAAAGATCATGCTGCTTCATCAATTGAAACTGTTAAATAACTTATTCCTAATTATTTGTTGCTTAATTAATTTTTTACCAATATAAGTCATTTATATTGTGTTATCTGTTTTTAAATAAAAACTCTCGATGTTAAGCATATGATTCTAATAGAATAACTGGGTTTCTAGGAGTATTCACAGAAAACAATATTTTTGTAAGTTGACAGTCAATATCTACATAATAAACTCAATTACCTATTGGAATATTTTCATCAAATAGATATAAACAATTAAACTGCCAAACTTTTATTCGAAACAAATTTCCCAATTGCATTGCCAACTCAAAAACATCACAATAGTTCCAATTTCAAGCATATTTATTATTGTTAAATAAGGTCGTTAATAACATTAATATTGAATTTTTTCTTGCTAAATCATATGGCATAAGTCACAGGATTAACTAATCGAACGCTATAGGATAATTTACTGATATTCATCTGGATAGGCCAGGTAGTGAATTTTGAATTTTCGAAATGAGAAGATCGTCACTGTTAAATGTTCCAATAACTAAACTTCTTTTACCTAACAACAGAGACCGAACGAATTGCTTTTAACAAAAGAAAAGAATATTTAATATCTCTCAAATCAAACTTTTTAATTTTGGTATCTCTTTATGAAACGTACGGAACTGATGCTGAATGGCAGAAAAAGTGCCTGTTTTGAACTTGATGAAATGGTGAAAAAATTAGCTGGAAACGGCACTTTGAGAAACGCTGATGCAAACATTTGTTAATCTGAGGAATCATATGAATGGGTTCAAAAAGCCATACTTGGCATAACTTTTTTTTACTGTACGATGACAGAGCATACAGCAATTGATAATAACTATCATCAGTCCTAAATGAAACGATGCATATCTATTGTGTCTTAAGTATTAACGCACTGATGCCTATAAAGAAGGAAAACACAAAGAAAATAGTTGTAAAAAAAATATCATTTTTGCAGAGAATTCTATTAAAGATGTATAGAGTGTATATTGGTGTAATCTTTAAAACGTTATGAGTATATTTACAATATAATAGTAAAGTAGCTGTGAAAATGATCAAATTCTAAAAGTAAATGATATTTATGAAAATGTTCAATAGTTTAATTTCACTTTCCTGAAATCTTCTCAGCAATAATGAACATATAACGTCAGTTTTCCATGCTATATCGGATGACTAATCATTTTCACAAATATTAATATATGATTTGTCTAGATAATTAACTACACATTTTTTACTGTAAGCACCAGTAGAATAAAGACTTTTTATAATTTACGACTAATTTATAAAATAATAAAAAAAATTATAAACTTTAATCTAATTTTAGTTAAACTGTAAATATTTGGATCTATAATACGATGTTTATACTAATATTAATTCCTATTATAAGATATATGACACACAGTAATGAATTATAGAATCAAAGTACATGGAAATATTGCAAGACAACGTTAACGCTTCGTTTGGTCATGCCACCCGGCTGAGCGGTACAGGTAGCACTTTATTTGCACGCGGAATCTGTAACAATTTATTTTAAATGTGTATAAATTGTTTCAATATATTTATTATTATGCTTTGTATATTATTATAGTAAAATCCTTTCCACGTATTTTGAAAAAAAAATCATTCAGATCCGATTAATAGTTATCGAGTTATTGGATTAGAAAAATTTCTCATTGTTTTTAAAAGTTTACAATTTTTTAATTAATTAATATTTTAATGTCAAATTTGGTTCATGTTATGAACTTGACATTGACATTTGATTCGCCAAGTATAAAAAATATCCGAGACTTTGTTCCGATTTATCCTATAACTAATTGATTTTCTGTTATATGTAAAATCATCCTTCATAGTAATCCTTAAAAAGAGATTAAAAAGTTAGAAAGTTTACTTAGATTTTCCGTTATTTTGTATGTTAAATACGTACCAATGTACGTATATTCCAGTTATTGATAATAATCCTTACTATTTCAGTTTTATAGAACAAGATAAAGTTGCTGGATTCTGGACATGGATATTCGTTCTTTCAAAGCTATTTGAACTTGGAGATACTATTTTTATTGTGCTAAGGAAGCAATCATTGATATTTCTACATTGGTATCATCATATTACAGTATTACTTTACTCATGGTTTTCTTATACTGAATATAGCGCTACTGCAAGATGGTTTATTGTAATGAACTATAGTGTACATTCAATTATGTATTCTTATTATGCATTAAAGGCAATGCGCTATTCGCCATCGAAGTGGATTTCCATGACGATCACAATACTTCAGCTATCACAGATGATTGTGGGTTGTATTGTTAATATGATAGCTTTTTACTACAAACAACAAAAAATATACTGCCATACATCAAATATGAATATTAAATTGAGTTTGTCTATGTATCTTAGCTATTTTATATTATTTACACAATTTTTCTATGTAAATTACTTTAGTAATAATAAAAAAGTTAAATACTAATGAAATATTTGCTATTCACAGTGCCTATCGGTTGCAGTTTTTCCCCACTACAAATTTCTTATATTTAACCCTTTGCGACATACTTTTTTCAGGGGAATAAATTTTCATGATAATTGGCATACAGGAGTGTTTAGGATCACTGGTCACAAATCTGAACTCAGCTTCTGACAATTCAAAATGACAGCACCAACATGGCGGCCTAAATCTTAAATTTCTTTTAATATATTTCTGAAGATTGGTATACAGATGTTTTTGGGCTCGCTGATCTTGAATCTGAATCCCATAAAGCAAATATTTTGAATATTAATATCTAAATTGAGTATATAAAAAAATACATATATAATGAAATACAGGGAATTCATGTCAAGTCTGTAATAAAAAAATTTATCGTATAGAGAATTTTTTCAATATTTATAAATTATCATAACTTGTGTTATGCGAAATGGAAATCGCTGATGTTCCTAGCGATATGGAGTCTGCCAATGGACATGCTGATTCAGATCAATATAAGAATAACATGAATATGGAAATAGAAGGTGAATTTGAATAATTTGTTTGTCACAAATTATTCAAATTTGTGAAATTTGAATAAAGAGACGAATAGCTGGAAGAGTAATTGGTGACTAAAGAGGAGTGACTGATTTGTTTAGGAATTAATATTCTGATGGGAAAAAAATTGCCTTCCTATCGTGATTATTGATCGAGTGACACAAAATTGAAAGATCAATTCATAAGTTCATTGATGCCTGTTGTGCATTTTGGATTCATATTATATAATTTACATATCATTAAATACATGGGCTTTGTCGATAACGCTGATCGTTTGTTATCTACATATAAAATAGATCAAAAGTTCAAAAAGTGGTGGGACAAACTATTCTGGCTTTTCATTGATTTGAGTATTACGAATTCAATTATTATATTTTTTTAAATAAACACTAATAATCCTGAGATATTGAAAAAGTTCAGACTACTTTTAGTGGATCAATTAGTTTCTCATAAAATTCCAACTAAAAAAGGAAGAAAGCGTCAATATGTCCTTGCCAATCCTTACAAACGAAATATTTCTGTTGAAAAGAAAAGCTCTCAGTCTACTTATATGTCAACGCCCATTGATAGCGATAGACGATGTGCACTTTGCAGTATAAAAATCAATCCTATACGAACTAAATGGTTATGCAACACATGCAATGTACCATTGTGTTTACAATTAGGTCAAAATTGCTTCTCAAAGTATCATTCATAAAAGATATAGAAACAAAGTGAAGAGTTGAAAAATTTCACTAATACCCATTTTCAGAAACGTGTCCATAGAAATATTAAATTTTAGCCGCAATTTTGGAGTCGCCATTTTGAAAATCTGAATTTTTAAAATCTGAGTTTAGATTCGAAATCGGCGACCCCAAAAATCCCTGTATACCAATTTGCAGAAATATATTCAAAGAAATTCACATTAATTCCCTGTAGTTTTTGATATGTCGATATTAAACATATTTGTCATATAGAATTCGGATTCAAGATCAGCGAGCACAATAACTCCTGTATACCAATCTTTACGGAAATATATTTTAAAAAATTTAAGATTTAGGCCACCATATTGGAGCTGCCGTTTTTAATTGTCAGAATCTAGGTTCCCGATTCGTGATCAGCGACCCTAAAAACTCCTGTATGCCAGTGTTCACAAACAAATTCAAACAATTTTAAATTGTCGCTACAATTTTTGAGGCGCCATTTTGAATTTTGAAAATCTGAGTTCAGATTCTCAATCAGCGACCCAAAAACCCCTGTATATCCATCTTCATAAGGATATATTTGAAAGTGACGTCATAAATGCATGTTTTATACAAAACAGGCTCTTTTTAGATTTTATTTATAAATATGAACAAATTATACACAATTTTACAAACTTTAAGTATAAATTTTAATTTCGTATCATTCTGTGATCAAGAAATTATAAAAAATGTAAGCCATATCCAAAAAAACTAATTTGAAATTGCAAAAAACTATACGAAAATAGGTGATCTCTGTGAGATACTACTGAACGGTAAAGGGTTAATACGTTTTCATTGACTGAAAATTCTCATTCTCATATTCTCATATTGGTCGAGTGACACAAAATTGAAAGATCCATTAATAAGTTCATTGATACCTGTTGTGCGTTTTGGATTCATATTATATAATTTTTATTATATAATAAAATATTATTTATAATTATGCATTATAAATAATATTTATAATGTATTTTTCTTAATAGCTATTTACATATGACAAGCATATACAGAACACGGTGAGCCTTATTTTGCATTTTTTTTTTGCGAGTAACCCGATTCCGTGATTTACCACATTACCGAGATAGAAGAGAGACTTACTTCGGCCTCAGGTTTTGGAAACCTTATTTCATTTCCGCTCCTGCCGTGTGGTCCTCCTCGACCACAGTCTTTCCAGTCGTGGCTTAGGTATCTTGTGGACGTCGGCGCCGGCCACCGCTTGTAATAAGGGTCAAAGGCGTATGAACGCGCACCCGATTGTCGCGATACGTATTCTTCATAATTTGAAAAAAAATAACGATAGATAGAACAATAGCATGTGAAATATATGCAGAGTCCAAATTTATGATGCGATGCGTCAATATCTATTTTGGGGGTAAATTGGCTTTTATCCCAACTTACATATGACAAGCATATATTTTGCACTTTTTTTATTTTCTATAGCGCGACAAGATTTCAAGTGCCTCCAACAAGAATCATAAAGTGCGCACGAGTTTTTGAGAAATTAATCTGCCCCTATCTTAAAAAAAAGTATGATTTGATTCATCTTTGTTTAAAAGATATGAATTTTAATAAGACATTTTTGAATTATGAAATCTAAATTGACTCAATAATGTAACGTCTGCTGCTGTTAAACACGTGATCAATATAAAATTTAGATTTTTATGAGATTACGAACCTCTATCATTTATGCCTACCTTTTGACGTCATCTGTTTACAATGACTGTTTATACTTTTGTTGCGTAAGAAAAGTCTAAACTGAACCACTTCATTCCGAAAAGCCTCACAGACAAACCATACCCACCGATAAATGAGTTAGTTTTCTCTGAAAAGCTATAAACGAACCCTCTCGATGATATACCATAGTCTCGCACTAACTAAATTTTCCAGATGTGTAGAGTCGTAAAAATGATCTTTTCCGGCTGCGACCAAAATCACGCAACGCACATTGATGTAAGATATCCGCTAGACGTTTGTATAAAGCAAGGATATTAATAATTGTAACCGCCGTTGTCTAATGTTTATCAATGTTAATTGTAAGCTATTTCTTAAATTTGTAACAGTCACAACTTGTCTCCTGGAATCTATAGACATAAACAAGTCATTACAACTAAAGAAATAAATATTTATCGTAGCGCCGATAATATATTTATAACAATATTAAGTTGCCAAAATGTAAACAGTAGATATCTCTCTCTCCTGTCGATTTCATCCACTAGATCTATTCAATTAATTAGTTAAACAATTAATTTCTATTAACATTTTCTCAAAACGATACTACACGTAACATCTTTTAAAAGAAAAATTTACCATTTTCCTATCCGCCCATGCTAAGCTTCCTCCAATTGGGCTAACGAAGGAAATCATCTCTTCCCTCATTGGCCTAATTGGAAAAGAGCCCACCTCAAAGAGGATCCGGAAAACTCTAAGAGTAGGGAAGCGCGACGAAGGTTATAAAATGGCCGGTGCGTAGTTTTACAGACAGTTCGAATCCAGCCCCAAAATTAAAATCAATCTCTGACTTGTAAGAACGAGAGAAATCATCTAAAGTAGTAAGTCAAACAATAAATATTCTAATTAGAACTTAGTCTCTTTTCTCTATCGCTTTGTAGTAACATATTTAGAATTTCCATCGAATGTAGATCGGGTGCTTGTTGAATTGAGTACTATTTACATTCAAAATAATTCCTTCAACCCAAATCCTGGCTAAGGCCTCTCTGCCATGCGCCTATTATAGTGCAGTACGAGAGAATCACTTTATCATTTCCTTCAATCCACCACCTATACTGAGTAGGATAATTTTTAAAAATAAAAAGATTAATTTCCCGGTTATTAGAGGTAAAACTCTACGACCAATATTATACTCTCAATTTAATTAGTTTTGTAATATCTTTTGGATGTTACAATAATTTTTGTGTAACACAAAAATTTTAAATATAATGTACAGTAATTGTAAATAGAGTATTGTAGCAAAGTATTATCTCTTGTCTTCTGTTTTTTACAATAAAATTAATTATGTACAAGATTGTATAACTGTAGTAAGCTTTATATAACAGATGAAATATTTATAAAAATTTAAACCAATATTTTGACCAAAACCCTTTTGTGCTAGCAATTGAAAATATGATTTAAAAAAAAAATAATTCCACTTTTACTTGAAAGTATGTCATATACTTTTCAAGATAGTTTAAAGTATTAATACACTAGGATGAAAGTAATTGAGTTATTGGATTATAGTTTGAAAAAATTAAATATTCTATTAATTCAGAATTAAACATTTTCTGAATATAATAATTAAATATTTTTTCTTATTGTATCATTTATCCCCTGGTTTTCAAGATATTGACAATAGAAGTATTTTATTTCAATTCCTGTTCTATCCATTCTATAACCGATTAATATTTGTTGTAAAATTTATTGACAAATACAAAACTAGAATATAACAAAAGCATTTGTGTCATCGAAAGTTCGTTATCAATTAATTGTAATAAGTAGCATAAATTTCTTATAGCTAGTTTGTTGAAAAACGATTAGTTTCATGTTTATTTAGTACTTCAAATAAATAAATAATGTACTTATTAACTAATACGATTGAATATATAATAAATCATCACAGTATTCTCGAGTATATCTACACTATGTCAATTGAACTCATTCTGAATGTAATTAGAACAAAATAATAACCAAAAGGAAGGTGTATCTTATTTATGGACTTTTTATTCGAGCAATAAATACTCGGTTAGTAAAGTAGAAATGAATATAATGTGAATTACTTTGTAATTCAAGCTAGTGAGCAATGCTCGTTCATCTTTTTTAATTAATAATTAAATATTAGTCCCTTGATTAAAAAAAAATGTATATAAGCAATATATTCATAATACAAAGTTAATAAAGCATACAAAAGAATAGAACACGTAGCAAAATATTGTTATTATTGGGTTAATGATTATTAATTTGAAAATATTCAAATGATTGAAATCAGTTTATTGATTTCTTTTCGAAAATATTATCAATATTAATTCAATAGAAAGAGGAATATTAAATAATATTAAATTCTATAGTAAATGGTGTAAAAATATACAGATATTTATTGTGTTTTAAAATGTGTATAATACATATTTTGTTACGTATCTGTTAGCTCCATTTAATTTACGCTCTTTTATTAAACAAAAACCTTTTAAAAGCACTCAGCATCATAACAAACTCTAATTCAGTGCTTTTTGATTTCGGTAGAAGACTTTAACTATTGAATATATTTGATTTGAGCGGCAATGCGAAATAGAAAATGCCACTGTTTTTGTCTTGCAAGACGCGCATTAAACAGGTGGTAGGGAAGGAAAGAGAGACGGAATAAATAAACTGGACCAAGCAATCAAGTAAATGAATCAGACAAGTGAGGTAGCAATTATTTGTTATTGGAAGACCTCCAACCATTGTTGCGCCGTCATTCAATGTTTGTAGTTGTACTTAATTTCTTTTTTAGTTAGCGTTATCTATTCATTTTTATAATTATTTTCATTAATTTTTCTTATTTTAATAAAGTTTCGGTGCATCAAATTAAACTCGCAAGTCCTCATTATTATCTCGATTCCTATATTTTGATTCCTTTCGTTCATCCGTTAGCTCATTGACGTCGCGAAAGGTCGCATTTTGTCACTTATTTTCTACAACATATCTTTATAAAAGTGAGAGTTGAAGCAATGGACCGACATTGTCATAATTAATAGGTAGGTTTCAGCTTCGTTACATGTTATGCTTTGTGGAGAAAATCACACAACCGAAGATGGTGAAATAGCGGCGTAGTCTTATTTTTTCTTGTATTTATTATTCGTTGTTCAACGTTATAATTTTGTGCGACGCGTCGACGCGGCTTCCTTTCCCTTAATTTATTATCGACCACTAATCCAATTAAGATTTGCTAGCCTACAAAATTTTCAAAAGGAGATTAAGGGCAAACCCGGTAGGTTAATAACTGGAGGTCTGTTCGTCACCACTTGTAATGACGCGTCATAGCGTCATCTTATGAGACCACTAACGAACAACCCATACAAGCGACGACGGACAAGAATCACACGGTAAGTGCATAGTTGCATAATGTACCTAACGGTGCATGCGACAAGGGCAACAGCGCCCCGAGCAACAAAGAAAGCAGCATGCGCTGCAAAAGGGAAGCCAGGACGCTCCACGATAAGCACAACGCAAGCCAGGAGCCAGCTATCAAAACGCGCGCGCGCGATCCATCAGCAGTGGTTACGCATGCTCTATGGAGGAGTCAAGGTAGATGGTCGCAAACCTCCTCAGATTTTGCACGAGATGCAGTGGCTAGCAGGTAACAACATCGACCAAGTAGCCCTCAAAATAAAGTGTCTCGATATCCTGCGCACAGCGTCACAGAGAGTCCTCAGAGTGATTAAGACAAACACTCTGGAAGAGCTTGCGGAGGCAGCAGATGAGATCCATAAAATCCCAGGCACTGCAGTAGCTGCTATCAAACCAGGGTCTCGGGATCCATCACCAGCCTGCAGCAGTTCATTATCCTCAATAACATGAGCAAAGGAGAGCGCAGAGCTTCGCGCCATCCTGACGCAGTTGGTGTTAATTACTCAGCTGATTCTAGAAGCAGTCTCAGCTAGGCCCGGGATTCATACGTCTCGACGAAGTCGGAGCAATAGCAGGATCCACAGCAGCCGCTTCTTCACTCCAGCTGGACAGAATTGCTTCTGTTACTACTGTCATTGCTTCGGAGACAGCGCTGAGCACTGCAAACAGCCATGCACGTTCAACTCTCGAGGGTCCACTCAGGGAAACTAGTCTCGCTGCCGTCCACCCAGGCGATTCACGGCAGCAGTGTGCCTTCTGAAAACCGCCCACACGTCCAAGATAAAAAATCAAGACTCAGTTTTGTCATAGACTCTGGATCAGTGGTCTTCTTGCTACCACGGTCTGTAAGCATCGTGCCTCAACAGTCTCTGCAGAAGCAGAAGCAGCGGCAAACATGTCGCCCATCGCCACCTATAGACGTCTAGTTCTTTCCTTGAATCTAGGACTCAAAAGGGAGTATCTGTGGCCCTTCAGCTTAGCTTGCAACATCAACGAAGGAGTTATAAAACCTTTCCTACTCACGCTACTTCGTTGGAAAGCCTTCGAGACTCTCCAGCGCTCTCTAGTGCACGAGCCACCACACGTCTCCTCACGGAAAAATTCACTTGGCCTCACATCAAGAAAGACGCCCACAGAGCCAAGGTCGGCAGACACAACAGGGCAGTCCTCAAATCGTTCAACTTAGCGGACAACAGATTCGAGCATGTCCACTTGGATATCATCACACTACTACAGGTGGGCCAATTCAGGTATTGTCTGACAATAATTGACCGCTTCTCCAGATGGCCGACAGCAGTTCCTCTGGAGAACATCTTGGCAGAAACAGTGGCCACTGCATTCACCAAGGAGTGGATAGCTCTCTTCAGATGCCCACTAACGATCACCTCGGACCAGGGAACGCAGTTCGAGTCAGCACTGTTCACGGCGCTCACACAATTGATAAGATCACAGCGCATAAGGATTACGCCGTACCACCCACAGAGTAATGGCCTGGTGGGAAGATTCCATCGTACTCTAAAAGCAGCTCTCGCCTACGAACAGGACATCCCCTGAATCGAATGACTCCCTTTAGTCTTGCTAGGACTATGCTCCTATTACAAAGAGGATCTTGAGGCCTCCTCAGCAGAGCTAGTTTTCGGCACTACTCTTCGTCTACCAGGTGAATTCTTCGTGTCTCACAGCATCCCTGGAAGCCAGCCAGTACTAGTCAAGAGACTAAAAGAAGTGATGAGCCAACTATGAGCCGTCCCAGCCTCAAGACATTTCAAGTATCGTGCCTTCCAGCACAAAGATCTTTCCTCGTGCACACACGTCTTCCAATGTTTGGACACTGTCCGCAAACCGTTTCAACCGCCTTATTCGGGACCACACAAGGTTTGTGTTGTAATTAAATCGTTACAACAATTTCGGAAAATTAAAGTTCGGAATATATAAAATTGGAAACTGAAAATTTCATTTGTAAGAGCATTATGAAGATAAAAATTCAATTGTAGATTAACCTTTTAATTGTGAAAGATTTAATATTCTATGTTAAAGCTGTCTGCTGTTCTTGTACGGACATACTGGAGGGTGACGTTATATAGCAAACAATTCTTTTATAAGAAATTTTATTTAAATCGCTCTTATTTTTTTAAATAATCCTTATTTTTGTCATTTCTCTTTCAAAATTTTTAAGTATTTTAGTGTTGCGTTTTCGAATTTTAATTTTCCGAAGTTCTTCAGTTACAATAATTCCAAAATTGTTGTATCGATTATAAAAATGTTTCCAATCTTATCATTATCAAAACAAGATATATTCAAGATTTTCATTCTTTATAATTACTGTTTTCAAATTTTTGCGTTTTTGACTTGTGTACTTCCCGTTAAATATACTATTTCAATATAAAAAGTTCTAATAAACTTAATTTCGATATTTTCCTTTTTCGAAATTAAACGGTTGCCAGGGGAAATTCCATAAATCGGGAGAGATCTCTTGAGCGAGTTAAAAAATATCAGGAATTTTATGACATTTAACGATGTTTTTTTGTAATTTTTTCCATTCTTTCAAATGGACAAATACACACTTTTGAGACCCAATGTTAAAAATGGTCCCAGAGCAGACTCAACTTTAAATTTTCTATTGGGAACTCCTATTTTTTATTGCAGATTTGAATTTTATGGGAAATTCTACGTTTTCTGATTTGGAATCATTTTAGAATTGATCCTTTACCCATTATATAATATTCTGTGTGATATTTCGACGCATTCGCTGTTATATTGCAGGAAATTTAGTGATGCGGCTATAAATAGTTAAATGTTGATAAAAATGAAAAATAATATGAATCGGCTATAATTCTATTTTTATTCGTGCGAAGCGTTCAAATTCAACTCCAAACCCAGACTATACTACAAGGTCGCTGTCCTGTACCACATTAAATTTATATACAAGTGTTTCTGATGGGAGAACTCTAGAAAAGTCGAATGCCTTATCCATGACGAAAAGGTTAAAAGAGAAACTCCGGTCACACACAGAAAAATATGTTTAGGCGATAAGAATAGGGATTTGATGAAACGATATAAATGGTGATTAAAGATCGGCTGGGATATTCGATAAACAATATTTTGTTTGTAAATTATCTACACAACAGTATCACCAAACCAAAACATAGCCACTCCATTTATCGATGTAGAATATGAATGATATCTAAAACTAATTACATCGGTTGCATTTATAACCAATAATAAATATCTCAGTCTTTCATCTGAACGTCTTTCAAAGTAATTTAAGTTTTCCTATTAGATCAATCTTCTTGAGAAAGGTCGTTGAAAAAGCTCAAAAAAAATAAAATAAAAAATTTTATTTTTATCATGCGCTAAGCTGTCATGAACGCCTGTGTTTGTTATAACTAATTGATTGAATTGTTTGATGGGAATTAACGTCATTAAATAAACACCACATTTATGGGACAAAGCTTCGAAAGCGTAAAAACTCCAATTTATTACAAGTTACAATGTTACTCGCAGAGTAACATTTTTGTTGCACGCAATTACAAATTAAACGAGAACAAAAGCAATAACCATACCTAAAATACACTTTCACATTCACTCAATCACCATATGGTACTCGTAACTTGGTTACATGAACACGTGTACACGATATTAACGTTCGCTAAATAAGCGAAGTTGTGACGTTTGCATGTACAGGCAATTGAAGAATTTATCTTTTAGATAAATTCCAGAAGATATCTTTTAGATAAATTCCAGAAGATATCTTTTAGATAAATTCCAGAAGATATCTTTTAGATAAATTCCAGAAGATATCTTTTAGATAAATTCTAGAAGATATCTTTTCGATAAATTCTAGCTTGGCCAAAAAGCAGATGATGCCGCAAGGGCAGATAGTTCCATAAAGGCGGATAATGCCACTAGGGCGATTAGTACCACGAGGGCGATATAGA
Source organism: Chouioia cunea (assembly GCA_030064505.1). Taxonomy (NCBI): domain Eukaryota; kingdom Metazoa; phylum Arthropoda; class Insecta; order Hymenoptera; family Eulophidae; genus Chouioia; species Chouioia cunea. The sequence goes on from JAOPFQ010000001.1 coordinate 21,310,441, forward strand.
AAGATTTTGCGATTCACAACACTTTCATAAAAACACTCGCTCTATTGTCGATTCGTCAACGGCAGTTTTACCGCGTCGTCTGTTACACTATGTTGGCTCTGCTATCTCCCCACTACACGGATACCTAAATATGAACAAGAGACGTAGCAGATACGCACATGGTTCACAAAAACTTTCTCGATTAACTGTCATGGCGAGCTCCCCACTCTCTCAACTCTGTGGGGAGAGGCAAAGCCATACATGTGTTGCTGCTGAAGGCTCTTTTTCGTGTGGAGCGATATAAAAGTCATGAACACACAGCCTATACCCACTCGTACACATATACACATATGCATGACATAACCATAGGCTGTGTTACAACGTAACAATCGTACTTGTTTTTTAATTGAAAATTAAAAGAAAAGAAAATAACAGATCTAGTGGTATTGATAACATAACAAGGTGTACCAATAGTTTTTTTATAGAGAATTCCTACACATACATAATAAAAAGAAAGCTATTGGCAGATATTACACAGACAGATTTTTCTTGTTCAAATATTCATGTAAAATATGATGTACTAGCGCAGTTAGAAAGCGCTTAGCCTTAGCCACCTTACGTACTTTCGTTCTCCGATCACCTAATATCATTTTATTGAAGATTTCTGACGTGATGACCTCTTTTGGGAGACATTTATACTGATGTACCCACAATGGAATATAGTACATCACCTCATAAGCATTGAAATGGATGACAAAGATATTTGATAGTATTTATAAAATATTTCCATGTTTTCGGTGATACTTTTGTGATGACTGGAAAATAAAATTAGTCTAATAAAATATAATAAGAAAAAAAATGTATGAAATCAAATTTAAGATAACGCGTATTAATGGGAACAACTCTATAAGGTATTAAAGACCTATCTACTGTATTGAAATCAATAAAATAATATTACCGTCTAATGTGTGTATTGTGTATTTAGATGGGAAGGGGGGGGGGATTTACGTCTCGAGCCTCTACCTACTGTCAGCTCCACGGGTAGAGTATGGTTCCATAATATAACGTAACAAATTTATTTTAGAATCTGTTTACGTAGAGTTTTTAAATTAAAATTTGAATTAATTCAATAAGTATCGTTAAGACAATAAACATCAAAGTGTAGTTTTATTACATTGCTTTCTTAAATATCGATATAACACATGTAGTACAATAGTTATCTTTAGATATATATCAGATATAAATAAATCTTTTATTCTTTTTCTCTCAGATTTATTAAATAATTCATCTGTAAAACTAAACGATTTTCCTTAAATTAATTCTTTTCAATAAAATATTATGTTATAATGTAGTTTTTAACCTATGGAGCTTCGCACAAAGTATAGGTTAATAAAACAATAATTCCGGAAGACAAGATATGACGAGTACACAATCCTCTTCACGTGTAGAGATATCAGATTTTCGTCATACCACGGAGAAACTTATTTAATTCAGAAGCGTACATTGAAACTATTTTCTAATCTAATCTAATCTTGTATAAAAACGTAACAAATTAGCCATAGAGGTAGTACTATCTACACCAGGAGTACCGGCAACAATACCTGTCTGAACCGTACATCATGCAAAACTAATAGGATTCATCTCAAACATAAAAAGTAAATGAAAATAAAATTCTAAGTTAAAAACGCCAACATTCTTCTTAGAATGTGATCCATACGACTCACCTATCTCAATTGCACGCTACTGAATCTGCCTTTGCGAGTCACTTTGAGTTAGCCTTAAGTACATTTTAAACACTTTCCCACAAGAAGAATAGCGTGGTTGAGAAGTCGAAAGTCTTAAACCAAAAAGTATACATTTCCTGTGATTGACTTCTAACATCACACCTATTTACGTAAAATTTAAAAACAAAAATTTTCTGTTTTCATTAAAATTCATGAGTTTGTCTACTCTCAATAGGTGTCTAACACAAACTAAAAGACGCAGTATGCTCAAAATATCACTGTCATTTATTGAGATTATTTAAAAAATATACTTCTACTAGTAAGAATAAGTTAAGAACAAATATATTTAAAATTAATTATTAAAAAACAATTACATGAAATTTGACCATGATTCAGTCGCCCGTTCACGAAATATTTTGATCGTAAGTATACGATTTATGTAATTTAATTTAATGGTCTCCCGCAAGAAACACGGCAACATCGCATAGGCATCTGAATTTATTCGAATTTACGGATATTACGTTTATAGTAAAAAAATTTATTAAAATTAAAAATCTTAATGTACTACCAAGTAGTATAATTTATAATTGAAATAAAATTAAAAAAAAATTACTGTCACGTCAAATATTATACAATCGGGATCTATAATGGTTTATGATTACAATTGAAAATTATTTATTGAAATAGTCATAAATATTGTTACAATTTTTTGCATTGGGTAATAAATACATATTTATTAATGAAACATAAAAATATAAATAATATTGTTTAAATAAAGAAATAAGTAGTTTTAAAAACAGTTCTTCCAATAAGTATTCGCTTTTTCTAAGTCAGTAATTTTTTTTTATCACAGACCGCGCTTTGCCATTGATTTTTTCGAAAAATAACTAAGCAATCCTTTCGTATTTTTTAATTGCAAATATCAATTTACATTGACAAATCATTATCTATCATCTTCTTTTTGATTTCTTTTGAAATTACAGATTCAAGGGGACAAAGATTGGTTTAGGAAAAAACATCGAGGATTTTTAAACTTACCGATAAACAAGGGGAGTGATCTTATATGTCCTGGTGGCGTTGACGCAGCACGTTACTATCATTTTATCTTTTAGTTTCTTGAACCTTGACAATGCCTCTCGTATCCTCCGGTCAGTGTCTTACTTGGCAGTGACTTGAAATTCAACATTGACTCGTCAGCGTTGTAAACTTGATTCTCGTCATAGTTGTCGTTATGTAAAAACTTCTAAAGTGTTACTTTCAATTCTTTAGGAGCGATATTATCGACATCTTTTCGCCGTGCATGAACAACTGCCTGATATTATAATTCTTTGTGAGATGGTCGAGCCAATCATTATTCACCTTGAAATATGTTAACTTTTCAATGGTTTGATATAGATTAAATTCCTTAGTTTTTAAAATATCGCTAAATAATGGAGTTCTCAAAGAATATTGCCATACGAACCGTTTGCACAGGGCTTTATTTTCAGCATTCTTATTGATACAGGTTTATTTATCAAGATTCACTTTACAAAATACTTGTTGCTTAAACGGTTTTTGTAAATGTATGCACGTAATACAAATTTAAAAAAACGATACGTACAAAAACAAATAGAAAGTGCATTCTGAAGAGAAAATAACGATAATTTACATTTAAACACGTATAGTAGAGTACGGAACTGTAGACGGTCACATAACGGAAATTGCAGATAAGCAAGCAACAATATACAGCCTGCGCGTAGTGCAATGTAGTAGGTCAGCCTAAGTGTAGTGTGGTAGGGTGCAGTGTGGCAGATTATACTGTATATAACATTTATAATGTTGGTCCTAATATACAGCCTTGATTTTCTTGCAGTAGATACTATTCTGTTTACTTGTTCTATTGATAATCGTTGCATTTAAAATCGAATTTATGATCTCGGATAAATTTTCTATTACCTATTATTGTAATGATTATTGATAGGATTATTTTTGCGCATATGTCAGAAAATATTATTAAGAGGCTTATGGGTTTATATGAAGTTATAAGTTCCGCTTCTTTACTCGATGTTGTCTTTAGTATAATTTCTAAGACTCTCTTTCTCTCTCACTCGCACTCACCGTCAGTGAGTCTCACTTTTCTCCCTGTAATTCTTACTTTCCGGAGGGCATTACCCTGTTGCTGCTGCATAAAAGTACTTTGGACCAACGACATTGCAAAAATAATTTATTAATGTTGTTCAATCGGGAAATAACGATTTATTCATATACATTTATAATTTATATTTTGCATTAATTATACGGGTCTATTTCGGGAAGATCAACGACAGAGTCACACAAAGTCTTTGTGCGCAAAATAGATGTTATGTCATAAACACTATTGTTACACAACAATAACGGTATGACCTTTTCGAAGATATTTGATACACAAAGAAACGTGCCATTATTTTATTTAGTAAAATAACGTATATTAAATACGCGCAATATTTTAAAATAATACATTTTTAAAAATGTCAAATTTGACTATAGAAGTCATATTCGTTTTAAACAACTCCTTAACTTTGCCAAAAGAGAATGGGAAATAAGAATTCATACTCTGTGATTCTTTTACATGTTTAATCTATCAATTTCTTTCAAAACATTAATCCTTTATGAATATTTATATGTTTTGATTATATTGAATTGATAACATTAAATTATAGTATCTACAATTTACAATAACAAAAATGACAATAAAAGCAGCAGCTTTCAAAAGATCTCTTTTTCAGAGAAAAAATGTATTTTTTACTGTAGTAAGTACAAATATCATTCTTACTTTAAGTATTCTTGCAACAGCTAATTTTAATAACTATGGGAAATTATATAAAGAATGTATTAATTGCATTTCAATAAATTCCATAAATCTATAAATTCTATGTAAATTTTTATTTCTATATAAGAATTCCATAAAGAATGACATTGCTAATGTATTCTTATATAATCTTTCCTATTTTATTTCAGTTTAGTATACAATGTTGATTTTATGCATATTTTTCACATGCATTATATTTGGGAAATTATATTATCTAAACAAATTTTCCTGTTTATAAATTCCATTCAATAACTCAATTTGCTTATACCATATTAAGAAAATGATATATTGTCGCTAAAAATCAAGTTTTCTTCCTTTCACTACATTAAAGTAGAACTTACTTATTCGAGTAATTGATTAAATAAAAGTAATTAGCTTTAAGGAAAATTTATTACTACTGATTTGTTATAAATTAATTGTGAATTTTTTAATTTGTTTTTGTAATGATTTCAGAGTTCTTTCTCCCTTTTTGTGTCTTGTTAAATGTTACTGACTAAACAGCCTCATTAGGAATCAAAACATTGATTATTAATTATTTTACTTATAAAATTCTTTTTTACAATGACTAATATGTGGTATATCAAATAAACTTTTTTAGTATATTTATATATATTTCATATTTCTTAAAGTTTCTTAAAAGTTTTCATCATTGAAAATATCATTTTCTAATGTGTAGGCCAATAAAATATTATTTATATCAAGTTTTGAAATACATAGAAATATATCCATGGAAGTATTAAATCAGATTTTTAATATTGAAGTGTGTTTGATATATATATATATATATATATATATATATATGTATGTATGTATGTATATAAGTCAATTATAAAACTTATAATAGTTATGATTAAATTGTAATCATTTACTTACTTATATGTTTGGATTTCATTCCAATTTGTGATTTGAAATTAAAAATGTAACTTCAATCATTAACTGTAATGGATTTGGATATGTTGTAAAATAAACAAAGGTGAAAATAATATTTCTATCAATATTTTTATTCAGCCATTTTTTTGATTCCATGATAATGAATACATAAAAGTAAAATTAAAATTATTTTGAACAGTTATATTTACAAATTTAGTGAGTCTATAATAAAATCTTGTGTTTTAGTACTTGTATTTTTAACTTTGAATGTTTTATATTAAAAATTAGTAGATATTAAGTAAATACATTATTGCTTTAATTTTTGTTAACGCAGAACTCTTTTATCCTAAGTGAATTTAGCATTGGATTCTAATAATTCCAGTTTTAGCTGAAAATAGAATACCTACTGAATATAAATCTGCATATTTCGTGTACATAATATGTTTTGATTACAAAAATTATCGAAATTGCTTTGTTAAATATATTTTATATTTTGTTTTATAAATCAATTATTAATTTAATAAATTGTTTTTAATTAATTAATAAAAACTTGACAAGACTATTTGTAAGCTATTGGGCACTCAATTTATTAATTCATAGTCTTTTTTATTTTTGAAAAGAGATTTTATTGAGTTTGCTAGGTAGTGGTTTCTTTTTTATAGCTAGTAGTCGATAATAAGCAAGCTGTATGCTCAGTAATTTCTTTTCCTTTCTTTTTTCAGGTAAATTGAAGCCATAAATGTTTGATAGATATATTTTCTCTACTTTTTTTATTAGTTTTTTATGAAATTTTTTAACATTGAATTCAACATATTATTTTGAGGTTAAGCTTATGTATATCTATTACGACAGCATTTGATATAACTCCTTCAATCCATCAGCCGGGTTAAAAATAAACTGTTTTAACTTTTCAGGTTCTTCGTTTTTTTTTTTTTTTTTTTGGACTATTCGTCCGAAAGATTTTATCTGTTGTGAAGGGTGTGTGGTAGTAGAAAACATTAAAATGAAACGTAACTATTTATTCGATGTCATACTAATAAATATAAACGCTCATAGAAAAGTAATATACTCGATAGCCCCACAGTCGAATTAAATGAAAAATGGTCTTAAAAATGGATGTGAGAGGGAGAGGAAAACAACATTTAATTAAGTGCAAAATGTGGTCTATATGAAGTATTCTCAACTCTAGTTCCGACGAAAAACTTTGAGCAAAATTAGTTACAAAAAAGGAAAAAAAAAGAGAAATATTCCGAAATTTTTTTTCAAAATTTAACATAGTAGACCAATTAACAGTTTTATTTAAAAGTGTGGCTGAAATAATTTTGTTCCCAATAAAATTTGCTACAAAGTATAAGCGATCCTATAAGACAAGTTACGAAATTAACCTTGCAAATAGTAATAGGAAAAAGTGTTGAGTCACGTTGTGAACAGGACAACAGACCACTCAAGATCAAATTCAAAAAGTGCTGAAAAATGTTTATATCTTGGCTTCTGTACCACTTAGAAAGGATATTTTTTTTAATTTATATACTGCAATGAGAAAAACGTATTGGCGGACTCATTTTTTCATTATTAATGCGTATATTTAATCAGATGAAAGAGAAATTCGGATAGTTATTTCGTTACTGAGAAGATCATTTTGACAATGACATTTTAAGTAATTAGAAAACCTTGAATTTAAATACTTAACCAGCGTTTATCCCGTAGAACCTGCCACGCTAATTTCTATCAGCTATTTGCTACAAGGTTTACCTTAAAAACAACCCAACTCGCCAGGTATATCTATCACGGGACGGTATATTCTTTATACCTTCTCGTGCTACTGACGGACTCTGTCAAACAGCTGAGTCTTATCACATCCTATAAAGAAATGTTCATAATGTTTATTTCACTACAAAAATAACTACCAGCAGCCTTTGTAGTATTTTACTTTGAATCGATCACATCAAGGTATAAAAGGGGTGAGGTTCACGATGGAAAACTTTTTCGAATATTGTTTTTGTGCATTTTCATGTCTTTATTTTATAATGAATATTTTAGATGTAAAATTTCTCATTTTTTTCAAATCTGACGTCAAAATGAGGGTTTCCCATTTAAAACAAAGTTAAATTTGAAAAAACTTTCAACATTCAAGGTCAATATCAAGTTTTTTTTTAAATGAATTGTTAGGTTTATTTTATTGTTTGGTATTTATAAGTCTTTGTTATTAAAACGAGTTTATAATATTACCATTATATCTTCGTTAATTGAAAAGTTGAGTTTCAGTTGTCTCTGACTCAATCCATTAGCGTTTCCTTTACAGTGTTTCTTATTCTCGAAGAAATTATTAAGTTCATAAGAGTTCTGTCGAGTTGTGTTTATTCTCAACAGAAGTTGATAATTTATGCTTTCTAGTTTGTTATTGTTGGGATAAGATTACACATTATTTTTATATATCTGCCTGTTTTCTTAAAACTTGGTACGCGATTTCTGAGCTAATAGGGAGAAGAAGAGAACTTACCGTGTCTTTAAGGGAAGGCTCCCTCCGCCGCGTTGAATTATAAATAAATTCGCGAATACCGCAACAGAATGAATAAAAAGAGAAGATAGAAGGCATAAAACGGCCTAACGTGCGCAAGGAAACGAATGACCTTGAAAGGTCAAGGGAAGGTGAGTTGGCAAGGCGATAAATGAATACAACGGGTACTGGTAACGGTAAAGAAAAGGCAAAACTTATCAATTATAAAGAAAAAAGGAATAAAGAACAAAAGAAACACTAAGCGAAACTAATAAAATAATAAAAAAAAGCAAAATAAAAATTTAATCGACGGTGACACACGAAATTTAAATGGTCGTCGCCATGCTCCGACTAAGCGAGACTCAACACGTAAATCAACAAAAATAAAATAAATTGGATAATGCACGGAAGGGGAATGAGGTATCATTATGTGTGACTCACCGGCTCGGCAAAAATGCCACCTCACATAAGAAAAGAAATGAAAATACACCACACTGGTCACGACACTCCAAACAAACAAACAAAAAACACCTTAATCGTTCAGTCGCTCGTATTATTTGGATTCATAGGTATTTTAGCTAGAAGGAGAAGCTTCGATCATTTGGTATTATTATTGCACATATTGAATAAATTTATGACTGTAAATTTTATTTTTTATTTTTTATAGTTCTTTAATATCCGTCGAAGAATGAATTCCTTGTAATACAACTTTATATACTTTGTATTGTTTCTGTTTGTATATTCATAGATTGGAGATTTTTTTTTCTTGAAATTTCTCGATTATTGGTAAGAATTTTCGGGATACTGTTCTTTGGATCTTCGCTTCATTATTACTTAGAATTTTTAGTATGTAATTTTTTTTTATTATTATATCTAGAACTTCCGATAAAGTTTGAATGTTTGCCATGCCGTTTATGAATTTATATGATTTTATTTCTTTTTGATCATTCAATTTGTTGGATTCTGTTACTTCTTGGATTTGGATAATATCCAGTTTTCTTTTAACGTGTATTTTACAGAAATTTTTCTTGTTGGGATAGTAGTTTTATTGATCACTTTCATATTGTTATTAACTAAATATGTTAAGATTATTATTGTTTTATTTCTATTTACATGTTTATTATATGTTAAGTTGTATAATATATGTACAATACGGTACTGTATATGAAGCAATAAGAATGATATCGAAAGAATTTTCACAGTTTCGTGGCTAATCTGACTTCGTAAACTTTATGAGAAAATTATAATGAAAAATTTTAGAAAATAGGTATTTAAATTCGAAAACTGGAACATATATTATATATTGGTATTAATATTAAATAAGTTGGAAGGAATAACGTATTATACTTTCTTCCATCAAAAGAAAATTGAAAAATTTTTTTTTATATTTTACTATTTTTACAAAAGTATATATAAGTAGAGAATGAGAATCGCCTTTTATTGTACAAGAAAACTCAGTGGAGTGACTCTTACTTCCAAGTTTTGTTTATTTGAATTTTTTTTCGAAATTTTTCTTTGAAGGAGTGAAACACCAAGTTTATATAAGAAAATTTAACCTGTTCGTTGACATTTTGAGCGGAAAACAAATAGATGCGTAAAAAGGTAAATAGAGCCAGAAATTTGGAGAAATTTCTTAGTTTTATTGAAACATAAATGTACTGCACTTTATATTATTTAAAATGATTCATAAAACAGCTTAAATTTACATTTTTATTCATCCCATAGACATGCAGAATTTAGAACCTCTTTTTAATTCTTTTAAATTTGAAATCATTAACATAATGAAAATATAATTTGTTCCTTAGGTAAAGTTACGTTCCTTAGGTAAAGTTTTTAGATCTTTTTAAACAATTTTCTTAATCAAATCTTTAAATAAATTAACAAAAATAATTTTTACAAAGTTTTAATTCCAAATCCGATGACATAATTTACCCTGAAGTTTCATTACATGTTTAATTAACATCTTATTTTTTTAAATTTATGATAAAATATGAAAATATTCTTATTACGCTTTCAAGGATATAATAATTAAACAGAACAGGTAAATGATATAAAATATCTTTTTATTCCCAAATAATTTATTTGTTAAAATTATTAGTATTATTATTGTAGATAACGTGTATAATTTTTAGAATACGTTAAATTGAATTTAACTCGAATTGTGTATCATTTATCAAGATTTGAACAATGTTATTTTTGCTTTTATTTCTTAACAATTTTCATTTACCCGTAAACAACATATTTAGTTAGTTGAATAAAATTTCACACTGAATATTATTTGAAAAAATAGTGATAGTGTAGCATATGCATGCTATACTACAAATATATTAATTATAATATAATAGTTTTCCACGTATTAAAAATTATGGGGCCTACACTCTCACAAAAAATTGACAAGCGCGTTTGTTAAAGAATCATTTTCCCACTACGCTCTGGAAATCTTAATCTCTGAGGGAATTCATCATTTAATTGAATATTTGAAGTCTCAACGGACTCTTAAGTCCAATGGGATAGGGATACCGTTTCTATTTCTGATAAAACCACAAGTACATCTTTACTTCGCTCTATTCGTCGGGCCTCCGAAATCGAACTTCGTACACTAGTGACAAAGTGCTACATACGAGGGTGATCCGATGAGTACATAGCCTCACCGTCCGATGGCGCTATTGTCGCAAAAGAAATTTACAATTTCAGTCGAATCGGACTTGTAGTTTTGTTTTGATCGCGAGTGGAATCGGGTGTGTTCGCAGATTTTAGAAAAATGGAGAACAATATCGATCGATCATTCGATTCTTGTTTTTGGAAAGGAAATCACGCAGGGAAATCAAAGAGCGTTTCGATGCTGTGTACGGTGATCCTTCTCCTTCAATGGGACAGTAGGAAATTCAAAAGATCGCGTAGTTCATATCCAATTCCAATTGGTCAACGCCACGTTCCAATTGGTCGAATTGGGCTACGAACTACTGCGCCATCCACCATATTCTCCAGATTTAACTTCGTACGACTTCTTTTTGTTTCCAAACTTGAAAAAATCAATCGGCGAATAGACATTCTAGTCTAGGAGGTCTTCGCCGCCACGGAGGTCTATATTGCAGATCTCGAGAAAACGTATTTTTCAGACGGGTTAAAGAAGTTGAAGCATCGCTGGGTTAAGTGTATGGAACTAATAAGACACTATATTGAAAAATAAATCGACACTTATCAAAAATTTTCGTTTTTCTTTTGTAGGTCAAGTACTTATTGACCATGCTTGTATACCTCAAGTTCGTTTCTCCGTTAAAGATACTTTAGAAATTTTAATTTAAATTTTAAGAAGACATAATCATATAAGACATAAGACGAGTAAATTGCTAACCAAAAGATATAACAAAAACCGTGCAATATTACAGTATCAAGTGAGGAAAATAATAAAAATAAATCTTTAACAAACTCCATCTCTAATTTACTTGAATATATAATTTTAGTTAATGTTTTAGAGATATATTTTTTCTGATGATCGAATATTTTAAATCATATTTTAAGTATTCTTTTTAATATATTAGAGTAGTTTAATAATCCAGTCATAATAAGTAACATTATAAATAAAAGAATTTTTTTCAGCAGATAAACGTATTATTTTTCAATATAATCTCATTTTAATTTAGTTTAGCATGTTTCTAATAATTATATTTCTTCCACATACAATATTCAATGGTTATTGCATAACATATTAAATTTAGAATGTTTTTTGGTCGTAAAGTTTCACATCTAATAACTGAAAAATATATCAGGTTGGCTTTTTTAGTGCATATGCAGTAAAGTATAACTTCGATCGCGCATCTCTACTCTTAAGTTTTTCCGAGTCCCTTTCGAGGCGGGTCATTTTATTCTTAGGTCAATGAAAAGCAAGGAAACCAACTGACTTAATTGTTCATTGGTTTCTAATGCATTGCAATGAATTCATGTTTCATTTCGGTTAGAAAACAGAACAAAAAATATTCAGATTGCAAATGTAAATATCGTTAAATACTCCTTTGAAGTTGTCACACGATCGAATGTGACCTTTTCATGTCCAAATATTTATGTACAATGTGATCTACCCGATCAATTGAGACGTTTAGAGTTGTAGCCACCTCACGCATTTTAAATTTCCAATCTTATAATATCTTTCCACAGATTTTATCGTCAATTATAATGTCGATTATACTATAAATTTAATAGTATGTGTTAAAAAATCAAATTTAATTCCAGATATGTTGATACATTTTCAGGTTCAAAATTTAAGTTCTTCGTCAACACATAAAAATGCTGCTCGCATGAAAACATTTTCTATTTATCGCTGGAGCCCTGAAGAGCCAGATAAGAAACCTTACATGAAGGATTATCATGTAGATTTAAACAAGTAAAGAAGAAAGAATAATTTTATAATAACATAACTGTTTTGGAAGATATTAAATTTTTTCTGGTTTTAGCTGTGGCCCAATGGTTCTAGATGCCTTAATCAAAATAAAAAATGAGATAGATCCAAGTTTAACATTCCGTCGATCTTGTCGCGAGGGAATTTGCGGGTCATGTGCTATGAATATAGAAGGTACCAATACATTAGCTTGCATTAGGTAAATATACAGTTGCATACGAAAGTGTCTGGTCAAAGATGAGTTTATGATCTAGTAACATATAATTTGTGCAAAATGGAAAACCAAACATACCATCCTAAAGTTCTTTCATTATACGATCAATGTGTATAATTCAATAATTATAATTAACATTTTATAATTATTTATAATAAAAGTAACTCTCTCGCTATAGTCTGTGCTATGACTTCTGAATATCTGATTTAGCTGAGCAGAGCGGGTCTATTTATAATAAAATTCAGCCAAGAAAAATAAATGATAACTATTCTCCTTTCTTCTATAAGTTAAATACAAAGTTGCTTTGATTCACGATAACTCCTTTTAGGTTTTTTCATTTTTTATAAAATCTAATTTGAATGTAAAAACTAAAATGCAATTTTATCTTAAGATACATAAATTATAAAATAAACTTTATTTCTTCTTATGTTAATAAATTAAATTTTTTAATATCTAATTAACAATTGAATATAACGAAATGTTGATTATATGGTTGTAAAAGAATTCAATTAGGTTTCAATACATAAGTTATAGGCTAATATTTAGATAATGAATACATTTTTACATGCACTAGATCGATAATTTTGTCTGAAAAACAATCACTCATATCAAATTTGTTAATTGCTTTATAATTATCCCTATCTTATTTTGAGGCTTTGGAACTATTATTTTATTATTTCGAAAAATGTTCTTATGCTTGTCATGTGTAATAATGGCCATGAGGATATTGATACTTTTTTAAAGCTTTTATAACACATGTTTTTAAAATTCCTTCCGTTTCTACTTTTTTTTCATAAAGATAGGAATTGACGAATCGATGAGCTCATATTAGCTAATTTTAATCATCATTTTGCGCTTGATTCATACAACATAGACAGTTGAGTCATAAGATTTTTCGATCAAGATTCGATCGTTTCATGCGGTGGTACAATTCGTATGCAACTACTTTGGGACATCATGTACATAGGTTTCCTTTTTGCACTGGTTACATGTTCCTAAATCATAAATTATTTTTGACTATATTTTGGTTGAACTTCAGGACTTAACTATTGATTTTAATTTCAGTTCTATTGATACAAATGTGAATAAAATTAGTCAAATATATCCACTCCCACATATGTACATAATAAAAGATTTAGTGCCAGATATGAATAATTTTTATCAACAATATCGTAATATACAGCCATGGCTACAAAAAGATAATACGAAAAAAAATGAATCCGCACAGCATTTACAAAGTGTTGAAGACCGAAAAAAACTTGTACGTACCATTTTGATTATTCTATACTAGTCACTATATATATACTCCCGTTAACAATTTTTGACCAATCAAACATAACGTTATCATAACCTTGAGTTTCATACATCAATTAGCAATCAATTGATCTTCGTGGGAATGTCTACTATGTTTCTCAAAGCTTTCGATTGGATCCCTTCAGAATTTTTATGCATAAGTTTGAAGCCGATTCTTATAGTTAGATACCATATAACAAAACTATGTTAAATATAATTTTGTACACGAGTATTTTACTTTCAAATGTTAATTGGGATTATTGCCTATTAACCAGTAGGTTTGTATTAATTTGAAATATAATTTTTTTTTTCTCAAAGGTATTCTTTGCAGTTTAGACTGCCATAAAGGTAAATTCCCAGGTATTTTGCAAGATTATATTGTGGGAACATCTTTTCATTTAAAGTGACTGTTAGGCAGATATTTTCCTCTGTAAAAAAATGTAAAGAAAATTTCCTTCAAATCATATCAAATATCAAATATTAGGTCGGTCTGCCATATTGGAACAGCGTCGTCAAATATTTTCGGGTAGCATATTAAGGTTACGATCGAATTCACGTACTCATTGGGTGACTGAAAGTGTTAATAAATTTTGGGATTCAGGGGTCTGGAAATATACACTCGCCGGTTATATGGTTCAGGGGCTAAGAAATTTCTTCATATTCTAATATACGTAGAAATTTGTCTTTTCAAAAATTTTTCTCAAAATCCAGTTTAGTCTTTATTTGTATTTTTAGGTTAGGAAAATGTGAGATTCTGAAGTAGTTTCACATTTAATTTGGATGATACAACTTAAAAGAAAACCATAGATATTGTATATCGGTTCATTTGAAAAATTGGATACATTCAAATGTTTGGTTTATTCTTCTTGAACATTCTTTAGTATTTGATGTCGATCCATCTTCGTCTATTTCCATATCTGCATTGAGAATATCGTTAGGTTATGGATATAGCAGGTTTACTATTTTCGTAAATCATGTCTTGACTGTTTTACGAGTGATGTATTTCCTCATTATGTTTCAGCGATGAAGTTATATAATTCATCTAGAGTAATTGGAAAAGTTGCTATCAAAGACTCATTGATGAGAGCAACAGATTCATCGATCAATGTCCACAGGAAGGCAGACGGTTGTTTAGTAGCAGAGAGTTCATACTTTTTAACTTAGTGTTTAAATTTTGTTAGTTTCGTCAATATCATTAGGATTTAGTGAATTGCTCTCAGTTGATGTATCCACAGAGCAAGAAATATTTATAGAATAATTAAAAATTAACTCTAGGTCTTTGCAGCTTAGCATCTACTATCAACATTTTCAGTTTGAGTCAATGCAATCATTTCTTACATTTTCTTATTAATTAATTAGGTTGTATTTAAATAAAGGCTTTTATTCTTACTTTTACATTATCCATATCGAAATGGCCAAAAAATAAGTCACGAGCTGATATTAACCCATTAACGACCAACAGGCCTGATTTTTTTGTTGATTTTCGACGAGATTTTTTCCGTATAGGCCTTAGAAAAATTTTGCAAACACATGTTTCAACATAAAATTTAATTCCCTTTCAGAATCTGGGCCCAGAATTATTATTGACTTCGTAATAAAAAAATTATAGCCAATTAAACAAAAAAAACGTGAATATTTCTGCAAAAATTCAAATTTGTGATTTTTTTTGGCAACGTTACCGTGAAGGAATCATGATATAAATATGATCAAGGGTGATCACGACTATCAAAGTATCTCAAAGTATTTCATTGATGGAAAGAGCAATTTTCCATATACCGAACTACAAAAAATTAGGTTAAAATAGGTTTAATAGTGAACGGACACACCAATCATAGTCAGTCGGATTTTTATCTTTTGTTTTTGAATATTTTAATTTTGATTTGATCTCTTCAAACTTATTACGTGGCATTGCAGAGTAAACAACGTTATAAGATAAAAAGGGATCTATTGACCAGTAGATTCTCTGAGATTTTCTTTTGTTCAATAAAGTCAAAATGATTATTCCCACAAATGTATTGAAGTCTTGTAAATTTAATTCGAAATTATTTTCTTTACAAGCATCTATAATATATTGTTTCATTTCCGTAGAGAAAAATGTTTCAAACAGTTTTGGCTCACTTTCTCGTATTTTCTTCATTAGTGAGTCTTTCAATAAAATTTTGTCTTCCATATCATCAATATATTTTTTTTTCCTTTCACCCTATTGAAAACATGGTCTCCTTCTAATTTAGTTTGAGCTTCAGTATAGGTTTTATAAGCTTCTTTGTAAGTTATATTAGAAATTTCATTTTTCGAATCAGTATCGAAATCTGATGTATCAGAACCAGAATTATCAGGATTTGGAACGGTAACTATATTATCATAGGTGTTCTTTGATGTATCAATTTTGTACATTTCACGAGAGGGAGTGGAACGTCTCTTTCGTTTTTGCGACATTGTAATATAAAATAATAAAAATACGTAATGAAAACAATAACTATGGTTATCATTGCCTTTTATCGACTGATCGCATGAAATATCTCGACTTCAGACAGGGAAAACAGTCACTTCTATTCGGCCGTAATTGTATCGTCACAAAATAACACGAGACTAGGAAATATTAAAAATGAGCTTATATAAAATTTTCTAAATTGACTTTTTAATACGTATATATATTATTATTATAGACTGTACAAATTGTACTTGTAGACACTGAAAAAAAGGTAAAACATTACCATACTATTATTAGATGTTCTTTATTCTGTGTGAAATGTATTACACACTTCTGTGATCATGTCATAAAACATTTTTTTCTCGAAAATTATTGACTTTAGAGACAAAGTTTATAGAACAGAAATATCTTAGAATTGATCATACAACTCCCTCAAATTTTTCAGAATTTTTAGAGATGATTTTGGAAAAATGTATTTTCCAAGTTTTCCAAAAATTTTCTGAAAAAATTTGAGAATATTCTATGATCAATTTTAAGACATTTTTGTTCCATAAACTTTTTCTCTAATCTCAATGGTTTCCAAGAAAAAAACGAGTTATGTTTTTTATGATCTTTTTTCGATTTGGCCGCCATTTCGTTCAAAAGAGCGGTTCAAAAGTTCTACCAAAATTCCCTGAGATACTTTGATAATCGTGATCAAACTTGATCATATTTATATCATGAAAAACGAAAATTTGAATTTTTGCAGAAATATTCACGTTTTTTTTGTTTAATTGGCTATAATTTTGTTATTACGCAGTCAATAATAATTCTGGGCCGAGATTCTGAAAGGGAATTAATTTTTATGTTGAAACACGTGTTTGCAAAATTTTTTTAAGGCCTTTTACTACGGAAAAAATCGCGTCGAAAATCAACAAAAAAAATCAGGCTTTTTGGTCGTTAATGAGTTAAGCTGAAGTTCATATTCCATGTTTGGTAATGCTAACTTCTTATTAAGCGTATTGAATGTAATATTTTGATTAAATTTTTTAAAATAATAAAAATTTTGATAACTTGTTGGAAAATTATAAGTTTGTACGCTGACATCTTTAAGATAAAATTGTAGATTTTCCGTCAATTTACATGACTCGCAAGACGTGAGGACATTGTTACCCAGAACGAGTTGAGTATGAACGAAAAAGGATGTCAGATCTACTCTGCGTGTGACGAGTGCCTGGTAAGAGAAGAAAACCAAGAGAGTAGTGATGTGAGGACCTAAAAAGGCTAGGCATAGTCATATAGCCAAGAAGAGGACCAGAGGAGTTAAGGTGATCTTGTCTGAGGTTGAGAGCTAGCGGCATCTATACAGCCGAGATCGAGGTAGTTGGCTCACGTCACTACCTGTCGACATATTGTATCTCGGCCAAATTATGACCAAGACGGCTCAGAGTAAGCGTGTCGAACTGTTCTGTGAACGGATGCATTGACGCACCCGCGTCGAGACTATTGTGAGCATAAGGAATTTTTCAGTGAATATAAATAGTATGTGTGAGAATGCCGGTAGCTTTATCTACATACGTATAGCTGCAGCGTGACCAACGCGGCAGTATAAAATATTAATAAAGAAAACCTATTGTATAAGATTATTGTTATTGTTTCCATCTTGACTTAAGCACACACACCTATCTCTATCCCATACCTGTAACAGGAGTGTTATGCTTTCCTATGCAATAAATGGAAATCAATATATGACGGATCATCGTAGTCACAATTAAAGTAAGAAGTCCGCCCTTCGTATTATAATGTAATCACTAATAAAACTACACGGTCAAAGTTCTAAGCAACAGCGAAGTAAAAATTCAACCAAGAGCATCCGAGAAATTCTTAGCTATGGTAAAGTAATTGTAGAGCAGAACAGAAAGTTCTACTAGTGGATTTATGCTTCTAAGAAAATGAATAGACTGACCGAAAATAGAATAGAGTAAATGAATATTAAATGGCTCAAAAAGGGAGAATTGGTTCCAATGAAGGCGAAAACAGTTCGATCTGCAAACAATATCATGGCGTCAGTTTTTTGGGATGCATTTAGCGACAAGGAAATTTCAGTTTCATTAAGAAAATGAACTGGTTTATACATCTGGTATTGCGATGATCAAAATCGAGGAGTTAAACTTTGAATTGCTTCCTTATGTACCCTGTTCATCAGATTTAGTCCCTTCAGATAATTTTCTATTTTCAAACTTTAAAAAATTGCTATATATATATAAACAAAGTACCGAAGTTATCGAACATAGCTGGGAAAAGTATATGGAATTAAACAGAAACTACGTAAGGAAATAATGATTGTTATTCCCAAATATGTTATGTTTTCATCATTACGATATGTTACATAGCGAGCTTAAATTTTGTATTTTGACTCGTCTGATGTGTTATTTATATATTTTATTTGTCGAAATTGGGAAGTAAGTGTTCCTTCCGTAAGCGCATTGCGAGGACGGACGGTAGGATAGGCGGATTTATAAATCACTATTGAAACGCGCAAGATTTAAAATTGTAAAATTCGCGTTATCAGATACTGCCGTGAAATGTGATTAACTCGAGGAACATATGCAAAAACATTGCAAAATCAAATTTCTGTTCTCAGAAATAAGGGCCCTTATAAATGGTGTCCAATAAGCAATAACATATTTATTTCGACAATATGCATTTTAGGGTACTAACCTATAGTTTATATATATAACATACTACCAGGACCATACTTAGCAGCGGTCTAGCAATAAAAGACCATTTGTGAGGAAGGGACATCCGTGAAGAAGCGTACGAGCAAAACTTTCTTAATAATAAATAACGCAAAAATGTTGAAAATATTCAAAAGTTTTTTTTTATTATAAAAATGTATTATTGATTATTCTATCTCATAATTACGTATATGATTCGTGCCTTGCATGTATGCAGCAGAATAAATGTTATATCGCATCGAAATACTTATTATAAAAATACATATGTATATTTCGTGCTAAAAAACTATTACACTTGTTCCGAGTAGTTGTCCGCAATAAGATATTCCCTGGAGTTACGTTTTTGGCAACCTCTTTATTTGTTGTGTCAGTATATAGATAAAAAATTTAATAAATATAAGTATAAAAAAAGGCAAAATAAACAAAACATTTCAAATAGTTATTTCAAGAATCGTAATTAGGGTTTATATACAATTCATAAATATCCTGATGATCTCCTGGCTATAAATCATAGATTTATAATCTCCCATCCTGGTTGTACAATCGACAAATTTATAACAGAGATAAGGTCATTTTATTATGTATATTTATAGGTATTATGATTATATTATGGTAATATTATGACAATAATTATTCCCTAGTCTGAATATCGTATACAAAATTAACTCTCGTTAAATCACTATATCCATTGCTTTCATATTAACAGGTTTTCTATAAAAATTAATGCAATATAAAACTCATGATAATATTCTATGAGCTTTTTAGGGCATCCAATCTTTTGTTATTTTTAGTAAAGTAACCGAAACATGCTGAAAGTAGAAAAAAAACAGTTTTTATTTATAACGAAATTTTTGGCATTTCATCTTGATCTAATTAACAAGGATAAACAGAGCGAAAAGAATACAGTAAAAATAAATTAGAAGTTACCCACCAAAATGTATTCTAATTTGAACAAAGTAAATTTTTTTCTAAGGTGCAATTCGTATCAGAAAAATTTGAAATATGTTTTCACGCTCAATTGAGTTCATAAAAAAAAATTGAACAAATCATGTTTTTAAATCTGAAAAATCTGTGAGACCCTTTCGGACTCTAAAAATTTAGCTGTAGGAGTTGTTTGATGATTTCTTTTAATCTGTTACATTCATTTCCCCATACATTTTAAAGTAATTTTACATAGAAAATCCAGCTATAATTTTGTAGAAAAACTTTCTAAGATATTTTAAGACAAAAATATCTTAGAAAGTCGTTCTTTAAATACATTTACGCAAATTGTTTGATACAAATGTGTTATAATTTATATTGTGGAAATATGAACTTATTTCATCTTATCTACATTCATTCATTTTTTATTTTATTTCCTTTTGTAGGATGGATTATACGAATGTATTTTATGTGCATGCTGCAGTACATCATGTCCATCGTATTGGTGGAATGGAGATAAGTACCTTGGTCCTGCTGTGCTAATGCAGGTACGTCTTTACCAATTTTTCATAGTTATATACGTTTTGTTATTTAAGTGGTTTTTACATAAGTAAAAGGATATATGCACATATCTCGTATATCCTAGACATTTTTATTTTCTAATAATGAAACTTTTCTACTTATCATTAACAATTAATTTTAAGTCAACCAGTATCAAAGGCTTATAAAGTCACTATTTTCCGTGGATTACAAAAATGTTTGCGATTTACAAAATAGTGTGTGATACATTAATTGGACTTTTGTAAATATAGTAGCGATCAATATTTTAAGGCATCCCTAATTTAATCTTTTCAATTTTTAAGCTGTATTTAAGTGGTTTTTACGACCTTGGACTTTTGAATTTTTCAGGTGACGTCTCCAATATATCTTTTACTCAAAATGGGTATTTATTTAATCGAAAAACCTTGACCCGCAATATAGGTTTGATTCACTAAAAGATTTTTATGGACGTATTAATTTAAAATTTTTAATTTTGTAAAGTAATGAAAAACCATCGATTTAGATATTCTAGAGACACTAACCAATTTGCAATCAACAAGCCACGATGTAATTTTTTGTCTATAGTTTATTTCAATCATTATGTCTGACAAAAATTTCAACTAGATTGAAATTAAAATATCGTTATAATTGAAAAATCTACTATCTATGAATTATCTACAATGCTTTAATAACATAATAATTCTATAATGTTATTTTCCAAAACTCAAATGATTATATTTATTAATTTAAGTTGTATATATTTCATCGTATCAATGTAGAGTATAGAGTTTATTTATACGATAAGACAGACTTATAAGTCTGATTTTTAATTTCTCATACAGTAATTTCAAAAGTAACACTTCTCTGGTTGACAATCGTCTATTAAAATATTGCTGTCAAATTTTAAGTAAGCTGCGTCATTCAGTTTGTATGTCACAGCCATTGAAAGCAGACTATATCATGAATTTTAACGAAAATGAGAAAAAGTGAATTTCGTCAACTGATTAAGAATTATTTTTTACGTAAAAGAACGAAATAAAGGAAGGATAAATACTATGAAGACTCTGCACTATCATTTTTAACGTGCCGAAATTATTTAATTGTTTGAGATCACAATAAAAGGTCTTCACACTAGAAACCATGGATAAATTTATTGAATGATACTTTTTGTGCAGATTCCATATAAATTTAAAGCAATAACGATTGCATTTGTTCAAGAAGAAAGTGCTATTCCATTAAGATAACGCACGGATATAAATGTGTGTAGTCATCATGGCAAATATCCATAAATTAGGCTACAAACTGCTACTCTATCCAAATTATTTTTCATATTTAGCTTCCTATGAGTATGTCCTGTTTTCAAATATGATAAAATAACTGGATGATAAAAGAATTAGGTCAAATAATGAAGTCATCACCGAAACAAATCTCTATTTTGAGAGCCTTGAAAAAGTCTATTTGGAAAGAATAAAAATAAAACGCTGATTTGCCGAAAAAATAATTTTTATTAAAAGGCACTGATTTATCAAATTGTCCTTGTATACATGATATAATTTTTTTTACGAACCGTGTGCACATGGATAATCCATTTTTATGCAATTTGCGTCTATATTCATCTTATGAAAATATGACCCTCTGAATTATTTTGAGGCTTTTGAAGCTTAAATTACGCCCCCTAGTACTCTTCAAAATTCAAAAATCGAGGTAAATATAACTATTTTGAAGGTAGTATAAAAACTTTAATTTCAAACATGGCAACCGGCCAACGTGCAATTTCTTCGTCTTTTCATACTTTTTTCATTGGTTTGATATAAATCCAATTTATAGAATCAGCAAGCTGTTAACGACCAGTAACCACAGTATGATTTGGTCGATTTTTATTTTTCTTTAAAGGTTAAAAAAATTGTCAATTTTTAATATTTATTACCCGGCTGGGTATCTTTTTTTTTGTATATTTTAAAAAACATGTAAAATTTAATAAAATATTTTTTGAACCGTCACAAAAAACAGAATATAATTATTTTGTTGTGTATCGCATGATCAGAATATTTTATTTGATGACATTCATACCCTTAATGTCAATGCATGTTTAATTACTTATAATGAATTTTGCCATGAATCAAGACTTTCAATTTAAAAGATAATTTTTAAGAATTTTAATCAATTCTTTAAAACTAATAATAAGTTTGCTTATTTGTGTTTGGTGTTAATCTTGTCTTTTTTTCATCTTTTTCATTATTCAAACTCTATTAGAGACTTCTACAGTTCTTTACGTTGGGTTAAATGCAGGAATAATTTTTGCTTAAAATGTTATCAACATGGATTATAGAGTGTCGTAAATTTTATAATGTAATTATTATTAATTATGTAAAACGTAAGAAGTTTAAATAAAATAAACAATTCATATTTTGGAGGTATTGTATAATTAAAAATAAAAATTATAAACGACGAAAATCAAACAAATGCGCTTTCGGCGGTTGCCATGCTCTAAAATGTACGATTTTTATGTTACCTCAAAAATGAATATTTTTTCTCGATATTTGAATTTTAAAAAGTTCTAGAAGGCGTAATTTCGGCTTTAAAAAATTTATTTGCGATCGATTCGTTGGAAAATTTTTTATTATAATCCATAATAAAATTTGTTGTTTAATAAGGGCTTAGTAATGAGTGAGCAAAAAAGGTTTACTTGCATCGCTCAGCTAGGTAACGTGATCAATAGAAGCTTCGATTTTTTCTCGCAATGTTCGCAGGTAGTTCGGATCTATAACTTAGTTCCACAGTACTATATGGTAGTATAGTACTGTCGTGCTGTAATATATACAGTATAATCTGCCACAGTGTGTCGCGCATAGGACCGTACAGTGCCGCTCGCTTACGTGAAATTTCCCTTACAGGACTGTTTACAGCTGCTTACTGTACTCTTTGTATTTAACTTTAACTTTCTCTTCAGAATTCACTTTTCAATTATATTGTTCGTATCGTCATTTCAAATTTATATTATCTACATAGATTTATGAAAACCGTTTAAGCCAAAATTGTTTTATAAGGTGAATATTGATATGTAAATAGTAAGTATATAAAGCAATTTTTAGATAATAACTATAACAAGAATCAAATTTACAATGTTCACAAGTCGGGGCTGAATTTCAAGTCTTTGCCAAGAAAAACTTTGGCCGGAGGATACGAGAGGCAAGTGTCCTGTTACAAGGAGCTAAAGGATAGAATGACGGTGATAGGATAACTAAAAGAGAAGACGCCATCGGGATATATAAGATCACCCCCTTGATCATTAGTAAGTGTAAAAATCTTTGGTGTTTTTCAGAGAATGAGAAGGACAAATTACCAGATAAGTACACGAATAACCGATCAGCTTGGTTGGATAAGCAATTAATCATGGATTGCTTTAGAGACGTAGATATGTGTTCGTTTCACAAGTTCATCAAAAACATGCTGAATTCTTCTTATTCTTTAGCTGAAAGTTTAAATAAAATAAACGAATCCGTTCAAGTGATGTTTTTGCCTCCAAATGTTATAGCATTTATTTAGCCCGTTGGGGTGAATCTGCGGTTGGATTTACAGTTTCTAGAATCTGGTGAATGAGTTCATTCGAAGGTCAAAGTGTTTTTTTCGTAAATGAACTTCTACTTTGATTCCTGATTTGAAAAGCATAAAGAAATTTCATGGCAAAAATAATGTCTCTTAATCTGGTAGATAACCTTCAGAAGTTCAAGCGTTAGATTGTTCAAAATTTATTTATTGCAAGCTTTAGAGGATTTATTAATGAACTAACGTTTTAATAGGTTCAAAGACCAACAAATTTGACGTTGACTTGAGATTATTGAAGGCCATTTAAAGATCAAGCTGATTTTTTCAAATAAGCATGTTTACATAATCATATAGAAAATAAAAATCAATATGTAATCCATTTATTGTTAATTTAAAACATTTCACTTTCTAAATTAAAATGTTCTGACATGTTAAATTTATGTAAGTGATGATCTATTTCAGGATCAAATCTTAAAACTGTAATGATGATTTTGAAGAAGCTGATGACAATGACGAGAATGTCGTTTCTTGTAGTTCCGCTCTAGAGGAAGAAGTTACATTTGTAGAAGCTTACAATTCTTAAATGTAAAAAGTTTTTGGAAAGGTGATTAGCATCAACAAAGAAAGCCTTATAAAAAATTTAGCATTTGAAAGATTTAATGCTGAATATTCTTAACGATTAGACCTTTTAAATAATCTTTCATTTCAATCGTTATTTAAATGTATCTTTTATTTTGTTTAATTTAATGTAAATTAAAATTTTCATGTATTTTTGTATTAATATTTGATTTTAATAATAATTTATATTGTAAATTTATAAAAAATAATGATTTATAACAATAATTTATGTTAATAAATTTGGTGTATAGCTGTTATAAAAAATATATTTAATGCAAAAGCCCTTAAAGGGCCTAGTCGGTGTGCGATTATCGGCACACCTGGGACTATGCTTTGTTTGGCTGCCACCAGAGAGCACGCAAGGTGCAGTGTGGGAAGGCAGGTATTTCCAAGAGCCTGCAGTATGGCAAGATATCCTGCTATGTATACCATAGGAAAATAGGAAAAATGCTACTGCAGCGACAAAAATGAGTTTTCGTACTGGAATAGTAGACGCTTCCAGCTATAGAACACTGGACTCCCCCCCCCCCCCCTTAGGACGACTTCTACGCGCACAGTCTCGTTATTTAATAGCCAGACCTCGTATGTTAGCAGTTAAACCAACATTCGATTGAATTTGTGTTTTATATTATTTTACAAATTATTTAGTTAACATATATTAATGAAAAATTATTAATGATAACATATCAAGTTGATATTATATATGCATCCATTTGATTATTATTGCTTATAAAAATTTCAGGAAAATAAATTTAAAATAATCAATCATTTCATATTTATAAGGTGTTCATATATATATATATGTCGTTTGAATTTATAAGTATATTCGTAAGTTTCTAACAGTTACACGCTTTTTACTCAGATGGTCATTTTCTTGTGTAAATTTTTAATAGTATATCTTAAAGAATATGATTTTACTTTAATCATTAATTCCTTATTGTTGTCATTATTTATAGGAATGAATACATGACAATATAAAGTACCACCAATACGCAACGCTTGGTTTAGTTCTGATGCTAATGGCTCATTCCAGACATGTTTCAAACAAATGATGATATCTCAAAAAGTGTTATTTTTATTTTCGAAATTTTTTTTTATTGGATTCCTTGACTATTTATCTATAATAATCAGCAATAAAACTCATAGAGCGTACATCGGTAATGACTCATAGTATCATTATAATTACTCCCTGAACCATTACTTATATTCGCTCTATGAATTTTATTGCTGTTTATTATAGATCGAAAGTCAAGGAATAAAAAAAAAAGAATTTCGAAAATAAAAGTAATACTTTTTGAGATACAGTTATTTATGTAAAACAGAAGTTAATAATTTTACGAAAAATTGTTAATAATGACTTTTGATTTATTAATTTCAAAGTTTATATTTTTACATGTATTTTTTTAAAAAGTTCGTTTTTATATCTCTTACGGTTACAGAGATATACATTTTTGAAAAATATTTAATAAAATTGTTGTATTGTTTGTAACTATATAGGCAATATTATACCAAGTTTCATAAAAATCGGCTACCTACCCCTGTTGGCTGATCGTATTAGTTTGGAATGAGCCTAATTTGTTTTCAATTTCTCTGTAGTCTATGATCGTTTAGTAAGCAAAATTTATCTCAGGTATGCCTTTTTTGAGTCCATTCACATGATTTCTCAGCTGAAGAATTGCCTACATTTATAATTAAAATACCTTATAAGTAATTCTTTATTAGATAAATATCTGTCCATTTGTTCTGCATTTAACATTTGGAATCCTTGTTTTGAAAACTTTTCTAACAGTGCGCTTTAATGCGGCGCTTAGACCAATACGTGCACTTTTTCGATAAAATGTAACAATAAAGTTGTAAAATACTATACTTAAACCAAAATCCTGCCCGTTAAAGCATAAATCACTCAAATAATTTCTATAAAGAATGCAGGTAACTGTAAACAGTGGATTATATGCACTATTGAAATAAAATCCTTGAATAGAATTTTAACAGATAAAAGTATAGTTCTCAGCAAAATCTATGATGATAAATCTTGTATCAATATCAACATTTATTTTATATTTGCAAGCATACTTAGCAAGCTTACTGTTATGCATTAATTTTAATTTTATTTCTTTAAAAAATGTTTTAACTATCTTTGAATGATTTTTCTATGACTTAATGCACTTTTTTTTAATTCCATAATAGATTATAATTTCATAACAATGATAATTTTAAACAGTTTTATCTTTGACTTGTTTTAAAGCATTACAAATTGCAAGGGGGTTTTAAAAGCGAAATTTTAACATCGTCTTTTCAAGATATTCAAATTTTATTAATAGTTGTTCGTTTATATAAAACTTTAAATGATAATACTCTTTTATATAATGGCCAATACTACATTCATTGGTAAATCCAATGGAAAAAAAATAAAACTTGTACGAGCGATGACTTCCAATGTGAGATTAGTAATATTTAAACTACGAGGTTAGTCGCAATAATATAATTACAGAATAGGCGATAAAAGTGAAACTCAATATCCATTGCTATTGAATATTTTTTCTTAGAAGAAGAAAATACGATACATATTTTATAGAATCTTAGTAACTTTTCTTACGTTATGAGATTGATAGTTGAGTCGAGGATGACTCAAAATATAGCTATATTTTGTTAAAATGGGAGGAATGGATTAATGAAGCGCTATACAATTTGAAGTATTCATTAAATAAATCAGAAGCCAATCTACCACATAAAATATTTTTTGTTTTTTATACTTCTATTATATATCAATATTGTATTATATTATTAAACTAATACCAAAATAATTCGAAATTTTATTTTTGTTAATTGTCAAATGATTGTATATACTCATATGTTCAATTTCTTTAGATTTTTAAAATTAGATAAACATGAAAATAAAACTATTTCATTAGAACCTTAATTATTTTTCATATTCTTAGGCTTATCGATGGATAATCGATTCACGCGATACTGCAACTTCAGGCCGTTTGGAAAAATTGAAAGATCCATATTCTCTTTATCGTTGTCATACAATTATGAATTGCACTCGAACTTGTCCAAAGGTATGTATCATGATTATTCATAAATGATATTTCATAGACATTATACAATAATATCATATATTTTCTTCCTATAGTTTACCTTCTAAATAAAAATATAAATGATCGTTTAGTTTAAATAGCGCTTAATTTACTTAGGCTAACCTAAAACTTATTGATAATAATTTCATAAGTTTTATCTGCGAGCTGGAGGTAATTAGGTCGAAAGTAGCTGCAAAAGTGTTAATCATGGACGCAATTATAGAGTAAGACGACACCCAAAGTCTTTTATTTATTCATTTTCATGTACGATTTACAGAAGTTTCTATTAGTGTATGATAACGCATTCAATTTTGAATAAATATTAGCTCGATACTATAGTGCGCACATGTAAAAATACATACTGCAAAAAAAAAAACAGAGGGGAAGAAGTAAAATAAATAATAGATAGATTCTTTGTAGTTACTCTACATTATAATATGAGATACTAGAGAAAAATGTAATCACGTTAATAAGTGCAATCACCTCACTTAGCACATTAGGAACTGAATTTTTACTGTTTTCATATGGCAATACTAGTTCGAAAGAAGAACAACAAACCAATGTTTTTCTGTTTTAGATAAATAAAAATTAATGGACTACTCACGTTGCCATATGGCATCGGTAATCCTTAATGGGTTAATCTAGTTCGCTGACGAATTCTCGCAACAGTGGTACCCATTCTCTCTCTCCCTTCTCTAACTTAACTCACATAAATTAAGTGCGGACACTGAAAAGTACATTCCCGGCCTCGATTCCTGATCTACGAATTCATTCGTTGAACACAATTTTAAGTGAATACAACGAGTGTCGTAAAAAAACTCGCCTTTCCTTAATCAGATAGGAATCATCTCTATGGTGACTTTTCTTTAACACAGTTTAAATCGTAGCGCGGAGAGAAATAATAAAAATATAATTTTCTTCTTCTAATAACGTCAAACTCGAAGTTACTTCCGTATCATAGTAACAAGATATCCACAAAGTGTATGATAGAACGTTTGCATATTAACCCTTTTCATTCCAAAAGTACAAAATTTGAATTCATCCTTTTGTGCTGTAACTTCTTAACTAAAGAATATAAAAAAAGTTTGAACAAACCTATATCAATAGTTTCAAATCTTCTCTTTCAAATTCCGTAAAATAAATTAGCCTACAATTTTGCAAAAAAAAAAGCTATAATAATTTTCTTTAAAGAAATGACAATTTTTTCAATATTTTTTTGTAAGTCGTTTATTTTGACATTGAAAAAGACAATACTAACCATCGCTAAATTTATTAATCACGTAGTTTTTATCAAACCATTGTTTTGTCATTATAATTTAAAATAAAAATAAAATGGCAGCTCCAAGAAGGCTCCTGAAAGTCTGATTTTTTCGTAGAAATATTGACTATTTTATCATTATGTGAGTGTATATTAGTGTATAATGATCGAAGGCATAATTAATATGGATGAACAATATATAATTATACTTTTGTGAATACCTGACTCAGAACATTTTCATTGGAAATCTCGATTATTATATAATACCTAAATATAATTGATGATAAGCCATTGTTATCGCGTTCTTTAGCCAGCAATATATTTTTATATATTTTTCCGTTGCCCGAGTCTCACTATAAAGATAAAAGCGCTATTTTCACTAAAACCTACATTTTTGAATTGCTATTCTTGAACTAGTTCTTTGGTAATCTCAAATTAGTCATACATAATAGATTTTGTTTTACAGATTTTTTTACAGATATTCTTCAAAGGATCTAGCCAGAAAAGATGGTCCATTCGAACAAATGACTCGGATATTATATTTTATATGTGTAGAGACCCTTAGAATTATATTTTTAGACCCCGAGACCAACCTGGAACAAAATGAGACGGCATTTTGTATTTTAGAGTTTTTATTTATAATAACATTAATTATTATTAATTCTATATAATAAGAAATCTACAATTTAACTCCTAATTTCCGAATCTCTGAGTTTCGTATACGGATAAGCCATTTTTAGCAGTACAATTGTTAATTTCTAATAATATAATAGATAGAATACGATGATAGTATTGGTTTTATAGAGTTTTGTTAAAAGTCTGTTGCAAACTTCGAAAAATAACAATACTTTAGAGGACTGCGACATTAAATAACTAACTACGAGCATCAATTGGTATTTTGTGATAACTAGTCAATGAGTATGCGAAGAAACGCGCGCTACAGTTTGAATGCGCATCGGTATGCTATGTAAATGAGAGGCGATGCTGACGATAGCGCAATCCACATCTACTACGCCTGTGCGAGAGAAAGATTACAGACAGTCCAGGTAGGAGACAATATGTTCTAGGCCGCGTGAGAGAAGGTCGACGTACACGATAAGATGAAGAAAAAATCGTAGTTTTGTGTAAGAAGAAGCGGCATCAAGAGAAGTGCGTCGTTTGCAGTGAAAAAAGTGTCATAGGAGTATGGTGTAAGATCCAACGATGAGTCACATCATACAGATCGAGTGAGAATGGTGAAGGGAAGTCAAGCATCTCCACTACTGGCAACTAGCGTCCCACATGCCGCCAACTCCTATACAGTGCACGACGAGCCTCGACTTCGACAGGATTAGTTTTACGGCTAGTGACTGATTAGATATGCCGAAAGTTGGACATTCTGTCCCTATTTACCGATTTCCACTGTGTCTATTTACCGAATTATTTATATAAGAAAGACTCAATACTACTTTAGTTGTAAGTATTTTTAATTAATAAACATTAATAATTAATTATTTAATCAATCTAGCATAATAAACCTATAAAGTAAACGCGCAATATTGTAACGCTCTTTAAAAATTTTGTGAGTATATGTAAAGACGTGTTTTTATGTGTTTTTATATGCAAAATAACTAAGTAATTAATAACTGATTAATTACGAATTCTAACTGAAAGAATTAATGTAATATATAATTTTAATCAATATTAATGAACAATTTTCGATTAATTTTTTGAAATTATATTATGGCAACGTGCAAAAATGATGTTCATTGTTTATTGTTGCTTTAATTGGAAGTATTGTTCATTAATAAGTGTTATTTAATCAAATAATAACGTAAAATAAGCAAAGAAAGCTGTTTACTAATACGTAATTTCTAAATTTTAATTAATCATAAAAATTAATAACAGATCATTTCCTATTATTAATTTTAAAATAACTAATAAGTATTTTCTAAATATCAATAACAGTTAATAAATAATAATTAAATAATAATAATATATACCATGTACACTAATTAAATTTGTATTCATAATAATCACACAAGAATCGATTCTTCGAGTATTTTGAAGATAAATCAATTCTCTGGAACCGATTATTTTTCTAATTCGATTATTACAATTCAAATACTATTGTTAATGATTGTACATCCCTAGAAAAGATACGTACGTTGAAAATTTTTTTGTTCAGTAGTACTCTACGGAATGAAATTATATGAAATAGTTTTATTAAATATTATAAGTTCTTGTTTTTATATTAATGAAATAATTGATAAATTCCTTTTTTCCAAGCATCATCAGTATGGTTAATGCAGTTGCTGGTACAAAATGCGCGAGCTGTGGTTTATCAGAAAAAATATGCCTGGGTTTAAACAAACTTTATGTCGCAGATAACGAAGTTATTGCTTTGTCCAACTATTTCGCTACAGCAATTGTATTTGGAGATATTCCGTATTGGAAATGCAGCAGTGTTGCACGTATAATAAAGTCGAAACACCGTATACTTGAAGAACCAAAAAACGTGGTAAATACTCCATAGTCCGACAGTTCATCTTCAAATCCACCGTCACAGCCTGCTACGAACAATCAAGTTTGTAGTTCACAGAAAATAAAAGTAACTGACAAAGAAGCTATTGAATTACCTATTAGAAGAGTTGTTTCTTCATATGATTATTGTTGCTTGTATCATAACAAAACAAGAATTATTAATGTTTCTATTGAAGCGCAGCGACAAGCTTTAGTTGAAAAGGAAATATTAATTCCATAAGGCAATCGATACTGTCAAAGAAATTTGATAAACGATTTTACATAGAAGAGTTAAATAATTTAAAAATACATGTGAATTCGTGTACAGTGACAACTGAATATATTGCTAAATTACTCAAATTTGTAAGTATAACTTCAGATAGTGAATTGTATGACAGAATCGGTGACTGTTCTACCTCTGAAGACAGAATTTGTTCGTATACAGGATCGACTTGAGAACGGATAAAACAATGAAATGAAATCGAATGTTTTCTTTGAGGAATACGGATGATCGAACTGTTACACAAGTTCTTGTTGTTTTTTATTCAGATTAGTACAAGAAATTAAAACAATATGATCTGCTCTATTCTTGGACTTGAACGTCATCAGCAAGTCTCTGAGATTTCAAAGTCTATATTGAACTCCTTTGAAAAGGATGTGTTATTTTCACGCTTTGGTTTAAAAGCTGCTAATCGTGATGATTTGATTCATAACAATTAAACGATTCTTCTCGAGAAACTTCAGAGTATACGTAATAATAATCTTGCATTTTTTGCTTATGGCACTTATTTGAGGCATCAAAATATCAAAAAAGCTCCAATAACGAATACCAACAAAGATCTTGTTCAGGGCATAAGAAACTTCTGTATGAGCTGTTCACTATATCTACTACAAATGGTCTTGTTGATGTATTGGAATCATTTCATGCTAAAGATACGACGTAACAATTTTGAAAAATATTTTGGAAGTAAATGACAGTGATCTAAAGAAGTTAATGTGCAGTGAAGTGATGTTTTTATACTAGATCGGGGCTTTCGTGACATAAATTAAAATCACAATCAGAAAACGATGGGTATTGTGTTCGTATGCCAGCTTTGGAAGATAAAAATAGATAACAATTAATCGTGGAAGATTAAAATAAATCTCGACTTGTTAGGATACTTTGTTGGGTATTTGAAGCTGTACATGATGCTGTAGCTTAAAAGTACTAGTTTTTTCCTTAGCAATTAGATAATCGTTACCTGAGTTCTGCTAGTCTGTACTGTAGAATAGTCTGTTTTTTAATAAATCAATTTGGCAAACGGCTTGTCATGACTGCTTCTTCATACTTGAAAAAATTCCAAAGAAAATAGGTTAGTTTTAAAAGTAAAATCAGGAAAATATAACCGAAGAATCAGTTTATTTAACCAATTGACGTCTGCTGATATACAGAATTTTCCTAAAATTATAGTACAGGATCTTACAAAATTATTCACTAGAACATATCAAATGAAGCAAGCAATATCTTACTTAACTGAAATAATGGGTAAAACAAATGACATAAATGTAAACTACTGCAAAACATCAGATGATCTTCTCAAGATAAAAGGGAGATCAAGGCACAAGCGCAGTAAGACGTAAAAATGCTATAGCTATTATAAATTAGATGTTATAATAAAATTTATAAATTGTGATTTGACAGCATGCATGCGATAACTTTACGAAGGTGTATTTATCAAAATTATTAATATATAATTAAAGACAAACGGTTATGGACAATATCAGAAACGCGATAAGAAATCGGTTGCCCTTGGCTGTGAACCCTTTAGAGACATTAGAATTAACCAAACTACAGTTAGGCTAGTTGTATTAGCAAGATATTTGAGTGACAACGGAACCTGTAGTAGTGCCACATATTCCAATGCCTACGGCAGTTGGAGTAGTGTTGTTGTACAAGGTATACTAAGAATTATTTTACAAGAATATACAGCTTTTGTCGATCTCAATAATAATCAAATCATACTATGAAGTGGTATTAAATGCCCGTTAGTCGACACACCGTTTGGGATAAAACACCACGCGATTTTCGCCAGTTCAACAAATATAATGTACTTTACGACGGTATCGCGAATAGGATTGAAGACAAACTAAACAGCTAGTTTTCTCGCTCATCACGAAAGACGTTACATTCGCTTTAATGGCACAATCAAAGCAACGCGTGTATGGATACGAGATCGTCAACACCGAACATCCGAAATTGTTAGTTTATGAAAAGACGAAAATCCATTTGGTAATAGGAATAAAAAGATGTCTTTAAACCATCTAAATATTTTCGCTTATATAAATTCAAAATTTTGTCTTCGTTGAGTGATATATAAGATCTCAAATTAACGTTCTGTACAGGGATGTTGTACAAAGATGTAGGCAAGAGCGCGAAATATTAAATTAGCGTTCGCGATTCATTCTCCAAACCAGTTTGCCTACAATCTCATGAAGGGACCAGAATATATGGAATTGAGTGCAGATGAAGCAGTGTACATAGTAAAGTGCATTGCTGTAGTTGTGAGAGTGGTTCCGGACGAAATTTGCTACGCATAATTGAAAGTCGCACAAAAATCAAACTAGGTACTTAACCCCAAAAACGCACATCTTAAAAAGCCGAGGAACCGTCGTCGATTGCAACGTCCTGTTACCAATATATTATTTCCATGACGAATGATACAAATTCCTACCACATGTCATTGAGGCTAAAGCTCCAACAGTATTAAAACCTTTTTCCGAATTAACGTGGAAATATTGAGATATACCCACGTTGGTCACCAGCGAAATTTACAGTGAGAGTGATGTGGAGGAATTACTAAATCGCATTATGTTTCCCATGGAACAACCTGCAGTAATGAATGACGTGATCCGCGAGATCAGCGGTTCGTGATAGTGAAGGCACCATCGGGCGGCTATTAAATGAGAACATGATGGAACGTCTAGTGACAAACATCTGGAACCGAATGTGAACAAAGTTTATGACGTTTGACACTTTCAACGCTGGAGTATTAGCCACCGCGATCATACTCTAGATTGTAAAAAAAATTGGTGGAAGTTTTCATCAACGAGATAGCCCTGCACAGTATTTACGGATGATCCTATCACTTATTCGCGGTTATCTGGAACAGCCGGACTTCATTTTTGTTAGACTTGAAGCCCAATGAGCCATCTCAATCATTCGAAAAGGATCCAAAATTAGAACGCACCGCACCTATGGTTGAAGGGATAGAGATATACATCATAGAGATAAAAGAAAATCTCACAGACACGAATATTACCTCACCACGGACAGTAAATTTCACGAAACCACTATATAGATTCCTACCCAATTAGGAGTTTATTTTTATTTTTATTTTTATATAAGGTTAATTACCTACAAACAAAATGACTACAACAACCCTAGAACGTTTCCTTCGATTATTGTTCCTCGATGCACTCCTCTAGCAATCGTTTTGGAATGGTAGTGTGACGTCAGAATAAAGCGCATTTGTAGATATAAGAATTTTTTTTGTATGCGTACGCCATCGGCCAGAAAGCGAGACCTTTTTTGTGCGTCTTTGTTTTATGGGATTTCCTGGGATGCTGCCTCGCTTCATTCGAATTCCAAAATGACTTCGGTCTAGTGTCTGAGGTTTTATAAAAATAGAATTTTTCGGCTACACTTTTCCGACAGTTCTTTGAACTTTTACAGTTTAAATTTTGATGGTCTTTTCTTTTTGTTTCGTTGTTTTTAAGTAACTTTTCGTTTTTACTTTTATGGATTTATCTAGAAGTCGTAGAAGGAAGAGAAAACGAAAAGTTACTCAAAAACACAAATAGCCTAAGAAATTTCTTATAATAGCTCTCTGAGCGAGGGCGAGTACGGAAGGCACACTTCCGGAGGGACGTACCCATTTCTATCCTCCTTCAAATTTCTACAGTGACAGAAGGTGTCTATTTACGATTAGAAATCCTCAAAAATTCAGAGAATATTCTCCTAAAGCAACCAGCACGCATCCCTTACTAGTAGAACGAAAGGTCTAGGCATAAAACATGCATTAGGTGGAGAAAATTATCCTACGCGATAATTTATACCACCGTGACATCAAACCGACGTTACAATAATGATATATTGTTTAGCAGCAAACTTATTTTTAATTTTATAGTAATGTTCATAATTTTTTTTACTATTTTTACCGAACTGTATGAATTACTTATTGAAAAACTAAAGGAAAGTACATCCCATAACAAAGATAGTCCTCTTCTTTTCAAGAAAGTTAATAAGACAAGAGGCCATCAAATCAATTAAGAAGGCATTAAAGAATAGATGTATTGGTGCAATTTTAATAATTCATTAAAAAGTTTATTGAGGGTCGCGTAGGTATTGAGGGGCAAGAAAAAGTATGTTTTGAGTTATAAATGTATACGTTAATAACACAGGCCAACAATTTTAAGAACCAAAGATCAGACATACTGTGCTCGATGAATTTTCATGCATTGATTCCAAATTTGGACTCAGAATTGCTCTATCACCCTTGGGTTTCCAGATATCTTAACCTAAAAACGTCAAAAATGATTTTTTTGACAGAGAGAGGGTAGTTTGAAAAATTTTCGATTCGAATATTCTGCAAGGGGCTGATAAGAGAGCCTCAGGAGTCGGAGTTCGATGGTGTTTCGTTTGCGGTTACAGTGCTACCGTACTCCTGATATTTAATAAACATTCCCGACTGGTCGTCTACTTCTTGTGATTCCGTGAAATATTCTGGTTCGAGAATACTTAAAAAATGACATGTGAATTTCTACTGGCCTCGAAAATGCTGATTTTTAGGTTATGGGATATCAGCAGACTAAAGTCTCTGCTTTGCCCGAACTCTCGTACGTTTGATACTATTGCGCGAGTGCATCTCCAGGCATGTGAAGTGAATATTGATTTTGTTATTATTATCAGCCTGTTGTGAAATGTTCTGATCGAGTATTTTTCTAACTACCCTATCTACGTCAGAAAAATCATCAAAAATATTTTGACTAGTACTTTTTGTAGCCCAAGCGTTCCTCTTTTACAATCTGTGGTCAGAATTACACAGACAAAATCCTTCGTAATGTTACAGATGGTCAAATATAGCAAAAAAAAAGCGTGTTTTTGGCACATTTGGGTTAAGTTATCTGTAAAACCAAGGACGATAGAGAAATTTTGCGCCCAGATCCGGAATCAGCGCATGAAAATCTATTGATTACACTATGTCTGTTTCTGATTCTTGACTTTTGTAAAATTTTGTTGGTCTGTGTAATCGAAAAAGATTTACAAGACGTTTTTCCAAATATTTTTTTTCTTATTTAGATTATATCTAGCTGTAATAACAAGTCACTTAGGCATCTCATTTTCCAAATTTTATCAATTTTATCTTCATTTGTGGAGTTGATAAAATCCTGTTATTTTTTATTTAAAAAAATTTGTTTCTTGTCAAAAGTTCCGTTATTACTGGAGATAATTACGTATGTCACTGTATAATCTTTTTGATACACCAATAGTCTCAGTGATTTTTTTTGAGTTAATTATTGTGATGGTTATGATTACAATACATTTTTCTAAATCATCTTTACTTAAATCATAATGATTTTCAAAAATAGTTTCAATAATATGATTTTTCATAGAATTTGAGAAGAATATTTCAAAAAATTCCTAAGATTTTTTAAAAATTGGGAAGAAAATAGCTGCAATATTGAAATTGCAGCTAGCATCTTTAATTAGAGTATCATCAGTATTATTAATTACATTATCTTCCCAATCATATACATGATTTGATCCCAATAATTTCGGAGTGCTGGTATAAGTACTTTTCATAAGTCACTGCATCATGCTGACATTAATGATTATTTACATCATTTCAATCTTCAACTATCCTCTTTACGGTGGGGATGTAACATCTGCTATAATCAAAGACTAATAAGAAATCAAATTATTTATAGAAGATACACTATTGCCTGCTTCTATTTTATAATACCATCTATTCTCAAATCTATTATCGGTTCCCAAACGTGAAGAAGTTTAAAATTTAAATCATCAATGATACAAATAGATCACGCATCCACCGACGAATGAGCTAATTTTCTCCGAAAACTCACAAGACAGCCCACTGAGCGATACTTTATGACACCGCGCTAATGAATTTTCCAGATGCGTAGGGTCATAGAAATTATTTATTTTGCCTATAGTCAAAATTATAAATATCCGTAATCAATATCGTATAAACAGTTCAATTAAAGATATCTCCCATTGAGATTATTGTTATTATTTCTCTTTTGCTGACTATAGCCAAAATTGTTATTGATTACAAAAACCAATACTATACGTAAACTCGCAATCTCGGAGGAAATAATCTCGTCTAAACAACATAAAAAATAATTTACGACATTAGTATTATTGAAAAATATAGTTGTAAGTCATTTGATGTAAACAATTAAGTATCAATTAAAACAGAATAATTAATTAATTAGTTGCAATAAAATCGAAAACAGTACAATGTATGAAATCTTTTAAAAGAGAAAGAAAATATTTTTCTATCCGCCTACATTTGATTTGTTCCAATTAGGCTAAGGAAAGAAATATACTTTTCTTTCATTGGCCTGATTACAAAAGGGCTCGCCCCTCAAGGGACCTGAAAAAACTTAAGAGTAGGGAAACGCGACGGTAGGTATAAATTAACACACATGCAATAGAAAGTTCAATTCAAATCCAGCTCTTAAAATTCAATCAGACTTAATTGAGAGAGAAAGAAAGACGGAGATCATTACAGAATAAGTAAATATAATAAAAACAATCTAACTCCAAATTCTATTCTTTTAAATCTATTTTCACTTATCGTTTATAGAAAATATGTAATGACTCCACCGAGAGTTGACTAGGCACTTGTAAAATTGTGTA
The DNA here is from genome assembly GCA_030064505.1 of Chouioia cunea. Classification (NCBI taxonomy): domain Eukaryota; kingdom Metazoa; phylum Arthropoda; class Insecta; order Hymenoptera; family Eulophidae; genus Chouioia; species Chouioia cunea. The sequence continues at coordinate 21,348,776 of JAOPFQ010000001.1, forward strand.
CCATACACCCTCAAATATTCCTTTTAACTCCAATCCTAGGTGAAGTCACTCTGATGACATGCGCCTTCTTATAGAGCTGTATGAGAGAATCACTTCACTATCTCGTTCACTCCACAAACTATCCCTAGTAGAATAATCAACAAAATTAACTGACCATAGAGGTAAAATCTCTATGATCAAATCACATTCTTATTATTATTGTCATTTCTGGAAAATACAATAACTTTTGAAGAATATTTTAGAACGATATAGTTTTGGGTTTCAATTTTGATTATCCATATGAAAAGCAAATAAATTATGTAATATTTACAAGATGTTATAATGTTTTCTAAGTTTGGATTAGTTAAAGCTCTTTTAGTGTTCTTGTTATTGATACAAATCCAGTTTTCTTTGTCATATTTTATAAATTTCCAACATATTTTCTGCTTAGATAGTAGTCTTATTTGTTACTTACATATTTTTAATTTTATAATCAGATTAGTTAATCGAATCGTGCATTAATATTAGAAGTAAAGTCAGTTTAATTTAATCACTTTAGCCTGCGAGCTATTCAACAACAAATCCACTTTGCTCAAATACGAGAGCTGTACTGAAGTCAATAAATAGTAAATATTTTACAAATGAATGAAATGTGACAACTTTTTTTTTTGAGAATTAAATCATAGGCTTCTTGTAATCTAATAAAATAAATAAATATTTTGTTATATATACATTTGTATTCTTATTCATGCGTGTATTTTTATTATTACAGGGCCTGAATCCTGGTAGAGCTATTGCAGAAATTAAGAAACTCTTAGCCAACCTTAACCAGAAAACTACCTCTGAGATTTACTGAGATATGTCGAAAACAAACTGACTATTTAGTAATGTAAAATAAATAAAATTAAAAATGAACTTTATTCTGTTCCAAATCAAGTTTTCAACATCTAACTGTAATTAACTTTAGTTAACTTTATTTTATAATATACTAGTCCACTGTATAATTACAACATACAAAATTCTATTAGAATCAAGTACGCTTTTAAGATTCGGGTTGAGATAAGTAAACATGCACCAGAGTCGAACATTATAAAAAAGTGAGTACAAAGATTTCCCTTCAGTTAGTGTTCCACACTTAATTTTTTTCTGGTATGTATTGATTTAGGCTGAATTTTAATTATCAAAACAGCAATGTATTTCTTGGTGTAGCATATACATACAGGTTATTTAAACAATATCTTATTTGAGATATAAAATATTTAAATTATTTGTTTTAAGTTTAATTTTCTAACAACGTAAAATTATTTGTTTTCCTTATCAATACATATAATATATTAAGATAATTCAATCCCTGTTTTATCTAAATTTCTACTAGAATATAGACATATTCATAGTTCTATAAAGCGATTTTAATAAATATTTATTTTTAATATGTTATAGATAATATAAAAGTCAATAGTAGGTTATAAACTTACAACATAAGATATTCAGTTATAAGATATTTTATACTTTTATTAAGACATTTAGTTTATAGCAGTAAAATACTTCTTGTATATCTATATAGATACTATATCTTAGTTTTTCCTTCGTTACTTCTTTTATTTATAATTTTCGAAAAATCTCTTCAAGGTCAAATAAATTGATCGTTTTATAATTCAACAATGAATTGTTCTATTACCATTTGCACAACAGTATCACCAGAGGTTACAATAATCTATCGATACCAATGATTTTGGATTTATACTGTACATAATACATGTATCTTTTGCAGTTTCAATGGTGTAATTACATTTTAGACGTTATTTTATTTTATTTTTCCTTAGCATAATGATGATGTAATGTGCTATCTTCCTTCACTGTCTCGGCTAAATACGACATGATTTTCGATATAAAAAGCAAGACTACCTTTCAATTCTATTATAAAATTAATTCGTTCATTATTGACCCTGTTAACTCCATATCTGAGTTATACATTTACCAAAGCTATTTTGTCAAGTATGAGAAAATAAAAAATCAAATAATTAACTGCAAATAGCAATTCATTTAACAATACGAACGAGTATTATGCATTATGTAGTTAAAGACCGATGTAGTTAAGTACTTACACTATGGTAGTTGTGGTCAACTCAAAGCAACTTCTTCCACGTATATTAAAATTTTGACAGAGAGATGATTAGGTTGAGTATCATTTTGAATTTCGAACTCTCTTTCCATACAAAAACGTTTAAATCTAGTCTCGTCGCCGGGCTTTACGTGATCCATCGAGTCCAGACTCGTGGCGAATGCATATTTCTTTCATGCTACATTTCATACTTTAGAAAAACGTCAGGGAGTAAATACCATGTCAAGCAATAATTGTTTAAAAGATGGTCGATTTATAAAAAACAAAGTGGAAAAAGCAATATAAAAGCTATACTGTGTCTGTGACAAAGAAGAAATATTTGTGTACTTTTATAATTGGTTATTTCAATAAAAAAAGTGATAAATGATCCAATATGTTATGTGGATATTTTTTGCAATCTATTTATTGCTTAACTTAAGACACCACACGTTTATTATTAATTATTATATCAAAAAATATAAATATCAGTTTTCTTCATTGTAATCTATGCAAATTTATAAACGTATTATCATGTTTTACAAGCCGCAAGAAATTGTTACATCCTCATTAGATCAATATGAAAGCTTCACTGCTTTCAGAAAATCAGGCAGACCCCGCAGACTGAATGCTACCACCGGGTGAAATTATACACCGATCTGAATCGATATTTCATTGACGAATCGCGTATTTAAGTCATCATATGTTATAATACTTATTTTTTACGCGAAACCTTTTAAATGTTTAATTTGTTTCGAGGGCACCTAGTAATTATACATTTTTCTCACGAGATGTGAACATTTCGATGTTACTAAGTAGGATGATTGAAAAGGGGCGTGTGAATTTTTTAATAAATCTACAATCAAGGTTTCCTAAATCATATCCTACCGAGTTCTTTAAAAAATGTCTACGAATGTTTTTAAATTTACCCATAAAACCATCAATGTATGGTTCATATATTATCTATAATAGCTGATGTCACTCCCGTGAAACCAATGAAAAGATATTCACCAACTGTTTAAAAGAAAACAGAAATAGGATTTCTTTTTGTTTTTCTTTCTATAATAAATACCTGACGAATGGATTTACATAAGTTTCTTTGTTTTAGATTTACAAGAAAGTTTCTCCAAAGATGATCAAAGAAATATACACTTAACTTTATTTTATACACATATATACAAATATTATAGAATCGTCAATCATAAACGATATAGCAATTTATAACGTTTGCAATAGGTATAAGAAAACTCATATGCAATCGAAAGACATGTGTAAAGAATTGATAAAAAAATTAAATACTTATTTGAATGTAAAATTTTCTATTCATTTAAAATTTACATTCATAAATTCATTTATTAGAAAATAAACACATTTGACTTTGATACAATCTTAATGTTGATCAGGTAGGGTTGAATAGATTGCGGATTTGGCTTTAGCCATAAGAAAAACTAAAAATACTAGCTATCTCGCTTCAAATGACTTTTTTCATAATTTAACCTAATGCCTTTGAACTTAACATTTTGAAGTTAAACAGACGTAAAATGTTTATTAATTTATTAATTTATGCTTGTTGGTCTAAGACTTTCGTCTTCTTGATCAGTACGCATAAGTGTTTCTCGTAGAAAACGATGCAGTACAATCTAAGTTTCCTTATAAATATTAGGTTGTACTAACCTATTCGCATTACAATATTCATACTTCTTTCCCAACATTCATGGGAAAGTGTTTAAATTTTCAAACTAAGGCTAACTGGAGTATTTATATGAATTTTATTTAAAGTTTTATTATTTACTTACTTTTACAGATTTTATGCTTAGTTGCTTCGTGCTTTGCAAGACAGGTGTTGTCGCCGGTACTCCTAACGTAGGTAGTACTACCGCTAATACTAATTCGTTGCTATTGCTATTGTCTATTGCTACCTTATTATCTAATTTCATTTTGAGGAAACCGTTCAAATAAAACACATTCTTCGAACAAAAAATCTTAAAATAAACTATTGGAAGCTTATCTTGATCAGATTAAGCGTCAGCTTATATTCTAATGAGAATTTTCTGACTACAATGAAAAACGTTTACGAAACACAAATGAAGAAAATGGTGGTTGTGTAGATCCATTTAATCAGAATAATCAAGTCAGTTTCGACTCAAGTCACAATAAAAATTAAGTTACCTGCCACGTATAATGTGATGAAGAATTCTTAATCGATGAAAATGAACATAGAAAAATAGTATTAGATCGGTTAAATCCATTTCTCAATTTTTTTGTGATTGAAGAAATAAATTCAAGAAATATGGAAATACGTTATTTAATAGAACAAAAATCGATTCATTATCAAATAATTTGTAAAGTTTACTTATGAGAAAATATAGCTACGTAAACAGTAATCGACATAAATTTTCAAAATAAAGTAGATTTTATAAAGACGTCAAAGCAGCGTATGAAAAAGCAACGGCTAATTTAGAAAAGATACGTATATTAACTGCGATTCCACTGTTTATAAGTGTCTGTGAAATAGAAAAATAAATTAATTGATCGTTTTATTCTGTATAAACAACTAAAAAACTCCTTGAACAGGAAGGAATGTTATCGTATTCACTTTCAAGAACCAGAATGTCTATCATAAGTGAAAAAATAAAAAGTACTGCTCTCTCATTTTATTTACAGGATGATACAAATCGACCATGTCCAGGTACTAACGATACAAAAATATTGCGAAAAGATAATGAGGAGACGGTGAAACTTCAAAGGCGTTTACATATGCTGAATTTAAAAGAAGTCTACAGCATCTTTGAAAAACACCGTGCTGTAGTTGAACTTAAGTTTCCCTTGGGGTATACATATTTCTATACATTGCAACCTGATTGTTGTATTTTAGTTAGTGAGACTAAAGGTGTTGTCAATATTTATGTTTTTATTCATCATCAAAATCCAAAATAACTAATAGAAGGCTGTAAAATGACAACGAAGTATTTGAAGATCAAGTAAAATGAAGAGATACCTCAAACAGCAAAAGATATTTAAATATAAATGACATGTGAAAGATTTGGTGAAGATTGTTTTTTTAATAAATTTTTGAAGTGTCCTGGTTTGTGTAATATCCTGCAGATATTAAACGATTAATTTTTTTAAGAGTGTATTTTTGGTTATACAGTTTTACTCCTAATAGTCGGGGAAATCGAACAGTTTATTTTTATTAATTTATTCTCTCGTATTGATTTATTAAAAAGACGCACGCCAGAGAGACTTTAGCTAGGATTGGATCGAAAGGAAATTTTTAAATGTAGACAGTACATTCGATGAAAAAAGTTATATATGTGTCAGAACTGAATTTAATTTTAGAGCTGGATTCAAACTGACTGCACTTTTATCCGAGTGCCGTTTTATAACCTCCGTCGCACTTCCTTACTCTTAGAGTTTTCCGGGTCGCCTTTTAGGCGGACTCTTTTCCGACTAGGCCAATGAAGGAAGAGAAGATTTTCTTCGTTAGCCTAATTTGAGGAGACCTAGCATAGCATCTTCTTTTAAGAGATGTCAGACATGATATCATTTTATGAAATTATTAGTCGAATTTAACTATTTAATTAATTAGTCGAATAATTTTAGCAAATGGGTTAGACGTAGAGAGAGAGAGATGCCTAATTATTAACATTTGGTAGCTTAATATTACAAGTAATAACAATACTGGTGTTGCAATAAGTATTAATATTGTCTAGGCGTGATTGTTTGTTTTACGTCTGTAAATTCTATTAAATAAATATTGATTATTACAAATGTAGAAACTAGTTTACAAACAGCGTCGATTAACAATATACAACAGCGGCAATAATAATCAATATTGTTGTTTATACAGACGTCTAGCGGATGTATTGCATTAATATGCGTTGCGTGATTTTGGCCGCGGCCGGAAAAGATAATTCTTACGATTTTACGCATTTTGTAAAATTTCGTCATCGCAGGACGTAACGCATCAGTAAGAGGATCCGTTTTACGACTTTTCGGAGAAAACTCACTTATCGGTAAAAATCTTAATTTATTTAACCATGTGTTTAGTAGCGACGGACGTTACTATTGATCATAATTTTCATTCATTGTAAACAATGGAAAAATAAAAACCAAAAGAGTAATCTTGTAGAGCATATGTACAATTTTAAAGATTATCTTAACCATTTGGAAGTACGATTTATAACATGACTTTATTGCCAGAAGTCAAAATGATTAATTAAAAACTCGTCGTTTTAATGTGAATGAATCTAAAATTATGGTCATAGGATGTTTCGTTCAGTATTATACAACTGTATATCAAGACCACAAACAAGCCAATCATTAGAACAGCAAGCAAGTAACTATTCAACGATTTGCAATTTACATGAAAGGGAAGGTAAAAACTTAAGAAGATAGCTTCGCCGTCATTTCGGAAAGTACGAAACATAACGTGAATGCTGTTATATTATTTCATTAAAAATGTATTTATTACATAGAAAGCACATACGAAAACAAGGTTGAAAAAATTATTTATGTTTTTGATGGAGCTGCAAGGTAAATATAAGAATAAATTAAATTTTTTAACTGTGATTTCTCGTTATCATACATGCAGGTGTAAGGTCAGGATAAAACGGATTCTTAAAAGAAAGAATCTTTTTTGGCGTGCTCGTTTTATGGGACCCCACACGTGTATGACACAGCCAGGAAATCTTTTTCCTTTTCCTTTCAAAATGATGAAGTGGTCTGATGCACGAGCTATAGTTTTATTATTTTTGTAAAATCTTGAAGATTAGGCCGAAGTCATTTTGGAATTCAAGGCGAGACAACATCCTAAGAAATAAAACATAAGAATAGAGAAAAAATGGTAGTTAACTTTTGTCCAGGTGTTCCTTTTTTTTTGTTGTTTCAAAGTTCTCAGTAACTTTTCCTTTTCACTTTTTATGGGTTTATCTAGAAACTATAAAAAGAAGAGAAAACGAAGTCGCCCAAAAGAAAATAGCCTAAGGAATTTTTTTTAATGGTTCTGCGAGGGAAAACGAGTACGAAGGGCACATTTCCAGAGACATACCCATTTCTAGCCTCTCTCGAATTTTCGCAACTTGAGAGCGTGTTTTTCCGAGTTGTGGCTATTCGAGAGGGGCCTAAGACCAATTAGGTCCCGGATAATTTTTAGATCAACCTCTAGAACGCCAAGTGGAAGTTAATCTCCTCTAGGATAAAAACCCTCATTTGCTAACGTTCAGGGTTAGTCACTCGTGGATGTGTGCCCAAGGATGCCGAAGCTCAGAGCCAAACTATTACTACTGTAAGTAACAAAAATAAATATTCAAACATACATATATAAACTTCCTATTAGCTCGCGACCTTCCCACTCACTGTTTCTAATTCCTGGTTACTCGGGTTGCCCTTTGGAGTCAGTCTTTGTTAACCTAGTAGAGCTAACCCCTTTGCTGCTAGTAGTCAGTGAAGGAGAGGTGGATGTCGTCGCTGCCAAGGAGTCAGTGACAGAAGGCATTCATTTAGAATTAGAAATCCGAAAAATCAGAGGAAAATCCTCTCTTACGCAACCAGCACACATCCCTTATTAGTAGAACAAATGTTCTAGGCACAAAAACGCGCACACGGTGAACAAAATTGTTTTAAATAACAATTTATATCATCACAACGTCAATCCGACGTCACACAGAATTGAAACTGAATGACACTTTTTCGCAAGTTGACATGGAAAAAGTGGATGTGATGGATTTGGCGAATCAATAAAAAGACTAGCCCGGAACACCAGTTTGTGAAAATCTTAGGAAGCCTAACATGGATGCGCCTCTATAGAGAAGTGTGCTTTTTCTCCCGGTATTCGGGGTAGAGTCGTTACAAATTTTTAAAACTACATTTTTCATCTATCCTATGAATTACTTTTTTTCTTATAAGTTTAGAAGAAATACAAAATGAAGAGAAAACGTAATTTATAATCAAACATACGTTGAGAAACTAAGTTTTTTATTTCCCTTTTTCTTCTATTTTTAGCTTAAATACTTGTCATATATTGTGATTATCTCTTTTCTCAATATTTTCATGGGTTTTCCGTGAGACCGTTCTTTTGATCTTTTAAATCTAAAAATGAATTCAATCTTCCGTCGTTATTCTCCAGATTTTTATGGGAATATTTGGTTACATTTTTCCGAAATTTCCCTTCTTCTATCTTTTATTTTTGTTTGTCCTTTTGAGGAAAACAATACAAATTAAAAAGGCAAGACGAACACCCGGCCACTTCCTCATTTCTATAAAGGCAAAATAGTCGCTCAGAGCTTGTGTCGGACACCAGAAAAAGAACAAAAGGTCCGTCGCTCCTATGTATATAAGTATATATATTTAAAAAATATTTTTTTTAATATTTATTCCGAATATAAGATATTACACTTCACCTGATTTCGATTAAATTATTTATATTTAAATAATAAGATATTGTTTATACTGATATCATTCTGAACACAATATATGTAGCTCTTGGTACTGACTTATAGTATTTAACTACCCGGAAAAGTTTCGGGCGATTATGACTCCTCTATAAGTCCGATCTTCCAGATAAGCTCCTCAGGTAGCGCTTTTTTGAAAAGCCATTACCTGATTCCTATTAAAAATTAATAACGTTTTATTACCTAATCTTACATAAAAACGTCCGAGAAATCGGTTGCAGTAGAAGTTGTTCAAATAAAAGTTATCCTTTTTAACAAAATTTGAAAAAATGTATTTAAATTGTTTATAATTTTTTTATTAAGAAATATATATATGTTGTCAAAATACAATCTTTTTCGGGCATTTAAAAAAAAATTATGCAGATTCGATTCATATTTTTCTTAATATAACTTGATTTACCTATTAATTTCAGTATTGTAGTTACTAATGGGAAACGCATACGTATAAAGCCACTTGTTATTCCCTCATTATAATTTATGCGAGAAATCTTATTTGCTAAATGTAACCTCTACGCATTGAAAATATAATAAAATATAAAAAAAATAATTTTGAACAATATCAGAAACTCGAAACTACAATATCAAGACCTATTTTTTATTATGGAATTAGACGTCTTATTTGTCGAAAAGTTTTTTTTATACTTTAACGATGATCAAAAGTATCTGATGAATATATTTATAAATTATTTATAATTTAATGAATCACTTTTTATATTAACGCAATATTAAGGTAGTATGAATTACTTGTTAATTAGATATTAATTTTATATACATATTTTATTGGTTCCAGATTGATTTAAACCGAAATCAACATGAAATTAATAATGGACTCTATAACAGCAAACGTTATTTTATCAATAGGAGTATATACTTATTTTAATTGTATAGGCAAAATTTATAAAATACAAATACAGTAAATCATAAAGTAATTTAATAATTTTTAGATTGAATCTTGAATAAATAATGCGTAATATTACACTTAATAAAGCATCGATTTCTAAATATAAATTAGCGCCACCGTAATATCGGAAATCAACCAACCTCGTTCAAATTCATAAACATAATAGTTTACAGTCGCTGAAACTACATTTCATCATCTACATCAGATCTAGTAAAATAGTTTGGCATTTTTTCAGTTATAAAGCAATTATTTGATTTATGAATAAATTAAGCATTGGTCATTGATTTATTTTGATTTTTTATTGAGATTATATTGATTTTGCATTGAACTTGTGTTAGTTTTCTGGTAAAATTGGAAAAAATGCTACATTATCTTTTATTTTTTATAAATTTCATTTGAATATTATATCGATTTTATTTATATTTTCAATGAATTTACACATCGGTACTCGTTCAAGTTAAGTTTAATCAGCCAACATGAAATCACACGTAAGTTTTTGATACTCATGCAATAGTTTTCATTTTTTAATGCTTTTATTATATACTGTAATATTTTTACAATTTAAATTTATTCGAATATATTAATTATAATTTATTATATCTATCTATTAAATACACTTTTATAAATAGGTCAATCATTCAAAATGATGTAGATATATTAATTGAAAATAATAAATAAATATTTATTTAAGATTTATAAAATTTAAAAATATTACTAACGGTTTTATCATTGATAATTAATTATTTGCCAATTTAACCTATCAAACAAGATTTTTTCATTATTAAATTTATAAAGAGTTAAATTAATATTTGTTGGCTCGATCTAAATGTATAAGTCAATGATAGATAATCGATTCTTAGTCAACTATAGAATCAATTATAGATTATTGATACTATTCAGACTAGAATGATTGAAAATTATTCACGAACACAATGAAATTTTCTTCATGAAGAGGAGCATTATTTATTATTGTTTAGAAAGATAAAAATTGATTTGAAAGAATGTCTTTTTCATAGAAATAATATTTCTTATATATATTATGAAATACATACAAATAGTTCATGAAGATATATTGTTAATATATGCATAAAGATGGATTACTAAAGTACATAACAAACATGGATAACCTTTTTCACATAAAAATAACGATAACTACAAACACTTTCATAAATGTTACATTCCATTATTAATATACGATAACATAATAATAAATAAGAATTAGTTTTTTGTTCCATATATATTCTCATCTATTGTTTTTCAGCAAAAATTATTTTTGCATTGCATGGCTATGTCATGTTTTTCTGTTTCGTGAAAATAATTCAATTTATTTCTATTTTCATTTAAATAATATTCTGCGATAACAAAATTCAGATCATGTTATATTCTTATTTCTGGGATGCATATAATTTCTACAAGAATTTTATCGAATAAGTTAGAAAAACCGGCCTACTGAAAATTTTCAAACGAAAAACACATTATTACAGTTGATATGATGTATGTAACTATAGTGAGGGTTTGTTTATATACATCGGAAGATGTATTAAAATATTTCTTCTTAATACAAGGATACTTTACATTTGAAACTTTTAGAAATCTTGTTAAAAACTTCGAATATGGTAGTATTGGAAATAGAAATAAATTATCCAATATCACCTTACGACGATCAACAAACGATCAATCTCCATAAAATATATCAACTGCGGAGGTATTATGCTTAATTCGTTATCTAGATCTTATAATCCTACACCTTATTCTCAATTAGAGGATGGTTTACTGACGAGCTTTGGAATTTATATAAATTGCTACATCAAATTATTGTAGTATACTACGGTACCTAACCGGTGGTAAAATCACTTCGGGCAATGGGCGGAGTGAGCTTTGGTCTATTCATGAAGACCATTCTTCTCAGCGATCAGTCCTAAAGCTTCTCTGGAGCACCCTCGGTGCTGGCATCCAAATACTCTGAAAACTCATGTATTTGGTTAAGCTAGGCTTCAGTAAACTGTCATCAGACACTAGACACCGGCGTCCTTACAGATACAACGGATCTTCAGCTTAAAATCACATGACAGCGACTTGGTTTTAATAAAAGTAATTCTCAAAAAAAAAAAAAATAAATAAACCCTCAAAAAGAAAAGCAAAAGCTAAGGAACATCCCACGCAACTATCAAAGATAATTAATTGAAAGATAAATACTAATTAATTGGTTGCAATAGTTCAGTTCCATCCTTAATTTAACCCACAAATAGAAGCAGAAATAGAATCACTCCACTAGTATTGATGCTTATGTCAAACCTGAAAAGACTCAAACTATGATGCGCAGATTTTTTCCAACGAGCTAAGGTTAAGAACATACAAAAGCCCCAGGAACTCAATTTCTCGTCAGCTCCTACTTTAGTAGGATCGTGGTATTGTCAATAATCGACAGGACAGTCGATTGCCACCGCCTCTATATTTTATTACTCGAGCGTTCCTTTGGTGGACAGCTATCGAATAGAGGGTTATGTTGAGTCCTCTTCCCCAACGCCCTCAATGATCAAGTTGGTAAAGGCCACAATCGTCTGATACTCCAACGTCTCCTCGCAGTTATTACCCAAAGAGTGAATCTCACTAAACCGCCATACTGACACCCTCTTAACAAACGCTCCTATGACCAGATCCGAAGGCCCCTTATCGGTCATCGATCAAACAGCGGATTGTGTTGACCTAGTAGCCATAGCATATCTAGTGAACAACATTTTTAGATTTGCCGGCTATTAATTCTTAATTGAATTAGTGGCCGTTTATAAATTAAGGAAAGGAGAATCGCGTCAACGCGTCGTATAAACTTAAAATAAAAAAATTAAATAATCTTCGCGTCGCGAATACTATTTCATCACCTTCTGTTGCGCGATTTTCCTCACAAAGGATGACATCCAAAAAAATAGTTTATTTTTATTATCATTGTTGTCGTTATACCTGTTCTTCTTCGACAGCTACCGTAGCCCTAGTCTTCGTTACTAGATAAATAAAGAAATAGAACAAAAAATTGATAAGAGATGCAATGTATTGTTCTGCCGTGACGCCGATAAGAAAAGAATAAAATGGAACTCGAGGTGAAATAAATACGCGCTAGTTAAATCAATGTACCGAAGCTTTAATTAAAAGTAAATTAAAAAATCAAATTAAAAAAAAGAAAAAAAGCAGGAATATCCATCGCAGAAAAAAAATACACAATGGCGTAGACGATCGTCAGGTTAATTCCGGTTCTGCAGTCAGGAAGTACCAGCGAGGCCCAAAATAAAATTGTAAATAGATGCTGGCATGGATGAAGGGAGAGAGAGAGAGAGAGAGAGAGAGATGTCAAATATACTTATAGGACTGTGAGTACGACGTTCACCACAAAAAATATACAAGAAAAATCTCCGACTCAAAGTAATCAACTAATTTAAATTTTCACTTGTCTCAATCTAACTCTCTTGCTTAACTACCTGGTTCTGCTTCTTTAGCTCGTCTCTCTCTCTCTCTCTCTCCCACCTGCCTAGCACGCATCCCCAGTCGAGAGGTCGTAGACCTTCTCGAGCCAATAAGATGGCCGACAAACTCTGCCCATTGGCCAAGAGCCCTGCCACATATTTTAAAAACTTATCCCGAAAGATTTTATGAAAGCAAAATTTAAGCTATCATCAAAACACGTGCGAAATATTTGAGAAATATTCCTTAACGCTTATAGTAAATGTTTGAATAACGTGTAATTAAAATTCTTAGTCAGATTTCTAATAATATTTTGATAAGGTCACTTAACATTGTTCTCTTTAATACTGAACAATATTTCTAGAACTTTTCGTAAACGATAACGCAAACGCAAAATTTAAGTTATTTCTTCCAGGTTTCTAGGAATAATTGGGTAATATTTAAAAAAAATGTTTTATGAATCACTTATACAACTTTCATACAAGATTTTATGGCTAATTTTTTTTTAACTTTTCATAAAATACTTTATAATTCACTTAGACTATTCTTGTTGCGTGATAACCAAGCTTCGGCGCCCTCATCTATCGGTCAGTGTAAGCGCGTTGTCGTTACAAAATTTTTGACAGACTCTCGGTCATTAGCCAGAGCCCGCTGGCGATGTCATCAATTCATAAGTGTAGAAGAGCAGCGATGAAGCAGTGTCCTCTTGTCAGTAAGTACGCACATGAGAGGAAGGCAGATATATATGAGGTAAATAAACGGTATTATTTTAAATATCGACGTCGTTAGTATCAAATGAAATGTTGCGGAGTTCATTGTTGGAATTGAGTTTATTCAAAAATTAATTGGCGTGTATTGCTTCTTTATCTTGTTTATGGTGCATTAGACGAGTGTCGAGTATGCCTTCCTTGTAAATGGGACGAAGTGACGAAGCAGCTGTGTTCGCATTATTCACATATCTCTCATCCCCTCTGCACCTGAGTTTGTCTTTTGATGTGATCGTGCACTATAGGTTCATCACCCGAAATGTAGTCAAAGATCAACTGCGTTCTAATTGAGCTTTTCGTGATCGTCGCTGTTTCTGTAATTTTGTAATTATTTTGGATTAGCATAATTAAAGATTCAATAAGTTGATTGAATTCTGACCGCGTTAATTCTTTTTTACCTTTTCTTTTTTTAATTTTATATCACTGTTAATCCGTTGTAACTTACCGGTGCTACGATTGGCCTATATACCGCGTCTCTCCCCTACGACAATAACAAAAAAGATGAGAGCCGTAAATAGCCGTCGTTTTAAACGACAGGCGCAACGACTTCGTTGTGATTTATCAAGCCATATCAAATAATACTTTCTTCGTTTCAGGTTATTCTATCTTTGATATACCATAAAAGCTACATGGGTGCAGCATACGTAAAAGCTGATGACTCATCTTTGTACTTATTAGATGATATATATGAAGATAAAAATGATCCAGAAGTTACTACTTCACTCTTTAAAAATTTAAATCCCCAACAAATCATAATGGTTAATGAAGAAGATAAAAATATAATTTTGGTAAATGAAAATCAATCACTTCTAAAAAATTGTGATGTTATCATATTACCTAAGTCTGAATATTCCTGGTCTTATTGTTCAAGACGTGTTTATTCTTTAAAATTGAATAATGAATCAAAATATACCAGTTACTATGAACGTAAAATATACTTAAATTCATCAATTAATTTCGCATCATACTGTATGATCTACGCCTTGGGCTTATTATTAAATCACCTGGATAGAAATTGGAATATTTGTGGAATTTCTACATCTTCACCAGTATATTATTCATCTATAACATATCATCGATTGTAAGTTATAAATATATCTTAAATGAATCTACAAACCATAATATTTATTCACTTATTCGGGACAATGAGAAGGACAAAATTCATGATATTCAATTTTTTCAAAAAATGTTTTTGGTAGTGTGACGCCCAGAAACGAAATACTCCTAATCAAGCTATTTTAGCCTATACTCTTATACAAAATAGTGGGGACCAGTAAATATTCGCTGCATCAAATAAATCTGATTGTGCAGGTTATAGGGAATACAACTCCTTTAATAATTATACTTGATTCCAAGCATTTTTAGTACTTGGGATCGAGTACTAAAAGTGCGAACTATAAAAAAATGAGAGAGAGAGAGAGAGAGAGAGAGAGCAAAAGGAACAGAAATATTTATGGAGATTAACTTACGTTTATTTTATTGAATTTAAATCCTATGTAATTAAATCTATTAAAATAGAAATTAAATTTAATGTATTAAATGGAATTAAATGTAATTAAATCGATTACAAAAAATGACGCTTTAATGACTAAAGTAGTCTGTGCCGCTCCTAGACGCTTGAATCTTATTTCTAGATGACAGATCAATATCGAATAACTGAGTGGTGTTTTCAAATTTCAATCGGAATTTTGGATAGCAACAGCAGCGCTAGGTATGCCTCAAAGTAATATTTGAAAGAAGACAGTAGTTCGTTGTCATGCCTTTTAGCTCATAACGTTCAAATGTTGAAAAGTTTAGGATAGGGCGGGTTATTTTTTCCTGGTTAGATTAAAAAGGCAAAAGCTGATATTAAAAGATTTTTTTATTATAGTCAATTTTCATTTGTCATTATAGTCAATTTTAATTTGATCCAATTAATCCATTTATAATCTATATATCACAAAATAGAAATTTAAATGTAATGTATTTTATGAAATATAACTTGGGCAAAGTAGAAGCCACTATTTTGCCTTCATTTATGAGTTAATCATAAAATTATAAACAATTAAAAACAAATTGTGAAATTTTTGAAATACTATAACTCGAAAACTATTGATCGGATCTCCATAATTTTTTCTCAAAATATAAAAGATTGTATTTATGAAAATATATACATCTGCAAACATTATATTTGTTGATAAAAAATATAAACTATTTAAATAAATTGTGATTTTCGGTAAAAAGAGCAAGTTTTATATGAAAAGTTTTAGTTGAAATCGATATCTTGGACAATTTTGTATAATAACCCGTAATAAAACTGTTGATATTTAATAGGAACTCGGTAATGAGCGTGCAAATACAAAAGCGTTCTCTGCAGCGTTCAGCTACGTAGCCCGGCAGATAATCGTGTTGTGTAATGTTCTTTGCAAGACGATATAAGCTGGTCATACCCAAGTACTAACGAAACTAAGATAGTGCGAAAAGATAATTAAAAATAAGTGAAACTTCAAAGACGTTTACTTATGTTTAATTTAAACTACGGCATGTTTGATAAGGACTGTCCTAAAATTGAAGTCAAATTTTGCTACCTGATAAGTATATTTTAGTAAAAAAATCTAAATGTGTTCATGATATTTATGATTTAATTTACCACAAAAATTTAAAGTTATTAGTTAAAACCTCTAAAATAACAGCAAAAAATTTAAAGATCAAATATGATAAAGAAATTCCGCAAAAGATGAAAGATATTTTAATTAAATAATGCATCAAAGCAGCTGAGCACGTACACTCAACGGAACTTAATTCGCGACCCCCGAGATTCAAAATGGCGCTTCATCTCCGTCGATTGAGCATCACTGTCACGAATCGAGCTTAGATACAAGTTTCTTTCTCGCGAGCTGTGTGGTTAATGCTTGAAGCAAGTGCTGTCACAATTGTATTTAGTTGGCAATGCAATTAAAGAGAAAATACAAGGATCATGCACCTTCATCACCTCATACTGTCAGATAAGTTAATTTCAATTATTTCTTGCTCAATTATCCTTTTACTATAAGTCATTTACTTTGTATTTTATTTATTTTTAGATCAGGGCTCCTCACTAATGAACTTGTCAAGAATAGTTTATTTATATTTAGACAATTTTGTGTGTACAAGTTGCAAGTCAATACCAAGTTAAATTCATTGTACAGGTAATTCATGATAAGTTTATAATTTAGTATAACAATCTATTTTATTTTATTCTATAAATTTTTATGTAGGAACCGATGAAATGGATGCTATGAAATATATGGCTGATGAATCTGATGTTGCTCAAAGATGCAAAGCATTAGAAAAATACATTAAACGTTATCAAGATTCATTTATTGCAATAGAAAAGGTATGTATCATAAATGATTGTTATACTTAAGTATGCTAAACCCGTGATAGCAACTGTTCATGGAGCTTGGATAGGAGAAGCTGTAGATATGATTTGTTCTGCAGATATTAGATATTGTACAACAAATGCTTGGTTACAAATAAAAGAAGTTAATTAGGCATGGCTGCCGACGTGGGATCTTTGCAGATTACCTAAAATTATTGGGCCTCATAAACTAGTTAGAGAACTTGCCTACACTGGTCGAAAAATGTTAGCACCAGAAGCTTTACAAATTGGTTTTGTTAATCACATTGTTGATAATCAAGAAAGGTATGTAATTGACATTGACAAGAGTAACCTTCATGTTCACAAATTTGAAATATAATCATAAATGATATCTTTTTCAGTTTAATGCCTCAAGCTTTTAACATAGATGAGAAAATTGCCTCAAAAAGTCCAGTTGCTATACAAGGAACCAAGCTTAGTTTGAATTATTCAAGAGAATATACAGTTGGAGAAGGACTAAATCACATTGTACGTGCATAGACTCAACAGTCAGTTATTCTACCTTAAAATGATAAATTATTTTATTAAATACATAACGATTAAGTTATGCAATAGTAATATTTGATATTCAATATTCCGCTCTGCTCATGAGAAACCAAATTATCATACAAAGTGAAGATTTCATTAATTCAGCATCAGCATTAGCATTGAAGGATGAACCACCAACATTTTCAAAGCTGTGATAATATCCTCTCAAGATAAAATATTTGTTTTAGACGTTAAAAATTGTCTTTATTTATTGGCGAAATTATACAGTTTTTGTAGGAACTCTAATTTGTTTTAATTCACGAGAGATGACAGTACGGCGCTTTAAGTATTTTGTTAAAAAAAACTGAATCTTTGTTTTTGAAACACACTTGATATTGTAATATTCTTATTCTTTTTTTTTTCAGATACTCGTTTTGATACCGATTTGATCGTTGTTAAATCCATTGTCGTTTAATATTAGGCATTTTCACGCTATGTAGAATAATTAAGAACTAATTTCTACTCTTTACTCAAGTTTGCATTTGAATGTAATGAATATGCAAACTTGAATGTAATGAATATGCAAGCAAAACCAATCTTGCTGATATTTTATCAGAATATTAAATATCTGAGATTCATCGAAAGTTGACACACGAAATAAGACGTTACTACATTTTAAAAGATCGAAAGAAATCTTTCTGATGTCTCCTATCTATTGAAATTCAATGTGTGTAAATGTACATATAAATATATAAACACACGCCACTTACACCTTGTGCACCTCAATCTTATGTAAATCTATCTATAAGAAACGTATGTCACTGATTGCAATGCGTTTAAGCATTTTGTCGTACTCATCAATCACGAGGCTGTGCGAATAAATGTTTTACATACACGTTATTATTTTTTTCAGATGAAAAGATGGACGTTTATTTCAAATCCTTGAGAAATAAATGTTTACCGGGTGTTACAGTATACGTAAAGGGACATTAATCACATATGTATCACGAGTGTTTTTTTTTCTTCGACACAATGTGCTGTGCGGCTATTAACACTTTTAATCGGTTCCTACATAAAAATTTATAGAATAAAATAAAATAGATTGTTATACTAAATTATAAACTTATCATGAATTACCTGTACAATGAATTTAACTTGGTATTGACTTGCAACTTGTACACACAAAATTGTCTAAATATAAATAAACTATTCTTGACAAGTTCATTAGTGAGGAGCCCTGATCTAAAAATAAATAAAATACAAAGTAAATGACTTATAGTAAAAGGATAATTGAGCAAGAAATAATTGAAATTAACTTATCTGACAGTATGAGGTGATGAAGGTGCATGATCATTGTATTTTCTATTTAATTGCATTGTCAACTAAATACAATCGTGACAGCGCTTGCTTCAAGCATTAACTACATAACTCGGGAGAAAGAAACTTGTATCTAAGCTCGATTCGTACCAGTGATGCTCAATCGACGGAGATGAAACGCCATTCTGAATTTCGGGGGTCGCGAATTAAATTCCGTTGAGTGTACATGAACTTTTAAAAATTACATCAATTTTTATTAAAATATTGATATACATATTTTTTTGTAGAATGTCACTAGTGTATGACAGAAAACAAATTAGTTTTATGACAAATCGGAGAAAGGTCTTCGATTTTTTTTATAAATGGCACATCTAAGTTTGAAACTAAAATATTAATTAATTAAAAAGTTATAAACATTTTTTTCTAATTTGAATTTTTTCCAACTTTTATAAATCTAAAACTATTTATCAAGTCTGGATAATTTTTTATTTAAATACCCGGAAATAATTGTATTTTGAGAATATATATAGGTCGTAATAATATATTTGTTAATAAAAAAATTATAAACAATTAAAATAAATTGTTGCCATTTTTGTTAAAAAGGTAAACTTTTATTAAAAAATTTATATTGCAATCGATACCTTGGGCAATTTTGTATAATAATCCGTAATAAAATTATCATGACTTTTAATAGGGGCTAGGCAATGACCTTCCAAAAAGCGATCCCTACGGCGCTCAGCTGGAAGGTCGGATCGATAGAAGCGTCCCACTCCTCCGAAACTTTTCCAGGTGGTTCAGTTCTATATGTCAGTACCATAGACTATATATTACGTAATCGGGATGGTATCATACGGGATGATAAACAATATTTTATGTACTTAAACATAAACAATTTAATCGCAATTAGGTGGAGTGTAATATTTCATATTATTTTAGAAAATATTCGTAGTTTACAAGAAATCTATTTTCCAAGTATAATTAGAAATAATTAGTCTAGTTATAACATGTTACATTACTCAATAAATATTAGGTAAATGAAATGAAAATAGTCAATTATTTAATAATATATATATATATAATATTTCAGAATATAAAAATTAATAAAATTATTTTACTATATCTTATAAAGGTGTTCATAATTTAACTATACAAATTTATTATAAAATTTAAATAAATAAAATTTTTATAATTTATAAGAAATTACATTGAACTTTTAATGTACATTTATTTTGTGGTCTTTTAGTATTATTATCTGTAGAATAGGAAGTTCTTTTCATCATTAATTCTTTGCTTATTTTATTTAGAGGAATAAATGCGTAATAACTTAAAGTACCATCGACATGTAATGCTGTTTTTAATAATTTTGATAAATTTTATTCAATTTCTGTGTGTTCTCCGATGGTACAGTAAGCAAATGTTGTACCAGGTATAGTTTTTTGTACTCATTCATATAATTCCTAAATTGAAGTAATGCTTAGTTCCAAATTTCGCAAACTGGCGTTCCGGGCTAATCTTTTCACTGTTCCGCCAAGTCTATCACATGCGCTTTTTCCATGATAACTTGTGAAAAAGTGCCATTCAGCTTCAATTTCGTATGTGTCATAATGAGAAACAAGAATTAAAAAATTTGATTTATTCTTATATTGTCTTGCAGCTCCATCAGATACATAAATAACTTTTGTAACCTTGTTCTTGTATCTATTTTTTTATATCAGTCATTAATTTTTGGTGAAACAATATCACAGCATTTACGTCATGTTTCGCACTTTCTGAAATTATGACGAAGCTGTTTTCTTCAGTTTTTCCTTTCCTTTTAATATAAATAGCAAATGAATGAATATTTACCTGTTTGCCGTTCTAATGATTTGCTTGCCCCTGGTCTTGACATACAGGTGTCCGGGTCGAGGGTAAGTGAAAATAAATCTCGATGACGGTTGATGAAAGCACGAGTATTTATTTACATTTATGATGATAAAGTGGCATAATCATTAACAACGAAATGATCGCGGCGAAAAAAAAGTAGACCGGAAACAGACGTAAAAGAGTTACAAGTTAATCCGGATAATTTGCTGCAGACAGTAGAAACAGGTTTGACTTACTTGATTAAGAGGTCGAGAACGTTCTGGCGTCTTGCACTCCGCGTGTAAAAGGTCCAAGGTTTTCCCTCACTTATATTCTTGATCATTCCCTCCCTCATGGGCCAAGGATCATGGGGCGTTACTTAATTTATTTTGCCACCAATATTCGTGTTTGATCTGCTGTCCCGCGTGGTCCAAATTTCATAATTAGCTTTGGGGGGGAGGGGGTGTCCACTGTCCCTGCCTTCAACCTTTTAGACCTTCGCGTTTTTATTTCGATTATGAAATTCGGAAATACCCATTTTCGATCTACTAATTGTGCATACTTGAGTTGATCTTTGGATAGCAAACATTACTCGCACATACATTAAAACTCAGCCAAATCACAGTAGTAAAATGTCCCAAGGAATTCAAAATCCCTCTTTCGATCTTAGAAGTACTAGATGAGTACCCTCGTGTTAGCGCACACCGTATAAATCGCTCGTAGCCTCCCACATCTCGCAGCTCGAACTCTTACACACCTTTTTACAAGCTAGGACAAATCGAAAAAATTTTCAGCTTGCATTCCTCCACGCTCACAATTTTGTTAAGCAACCACTCAATGCGGGTGTCGTTCATGTAAGTACAAAAATAAACAATTGGAGAGAAATATTTGTGCGTCCGCCAGTAATCGTCGAATGCTAATTTTCCAACACGTGACATTTGGCATATTGGTCATAAATCCTTTTAACTGCGCCCGGGAAATTTTCAACCTATCGTCATAAATTTGAATGTTGAGCATGGTCAGAGGTTGCCACGTAGTTTTTTTGAATAAAAATAACACACAAAAAACGGAAGAGAAAGCGAAAATCAAATATGTCGCAAGCAAACATCTTATTACTCGTACGTGATTTTACCTGGATCCTTTAATTGCCAATATTATATAATTCTATTCCCTTTTTTTTAATCATCAAGAACAACAGTCGTATAATTCAGAGTGAAAACTCCTATGACTATTATTTCAGATTCATTAAAATTATGCCGACGAATTTGTTATAATCATTTTCAGTTTTGCACTATTTTTTTATAGTTAGCACCTGGATACGGCCGGCTTATATAATCTTATAAATAAAAGAAGACAGCAGCACTTTTTTCTTCACTTATTGTAGATATTCTGATTCTTGAGAGTGGATACGATAACATTCCTTTCTATTGATGAAGTTTTTTTAACTGTTTGTACAAAATAAACCAAACAATTAATTTCTCTTTTTATTTCACAGACACTTATAGATAGTGGAATCGCATTTAATACGTGTATCTTTTCTGAATTACTAGTTGCTTTCTCATACGCTGCTTTCAGGTCTTTATAAAATATACTATTTGTATAAATTCATCTCGATTACTGTCTACACAGCTATATTTTCTCACAAGTAAACTTTTCAAATTATTTAGTGGTGAATCGATTTTTTTTCTATTAAATCGGTATTTCAATATCTATTGAATTCATTTTTCCGTTTTGAAAAAAATCAAGCAATGGATTTAAACGATCCAAAACTATTTTTCTACGTTCACTTTAGATTGAAAATTCTTCGTCACATTGTACGTGGCAGTTATCTTGATCTTCATTAGCATTCGAGACAAAACTAACCTCATTTTCTGATTAATGGAATCTTCATAACTACCATTTTCTTCATTTGTATATCTTAAAAGTTTTTCACTGTAGTCAGAAACTTCATTTGGATCATTGATATAGCAATATCTAAAACATGTTGCACATAATCGATCGTTTTCTTTCACTAAAGGAAACTACTCATCCTGAATTTCTTTAGGAATATAAAGCAAAGAATCTCGAGGACGTCCATGTTTACGAACTTTGAATGGATTGGAACACTCTCGTAATGGCATAATTATATAATTTGTATTAAAACTGGATTGAAGCACAACGAGGGTTATAAAATGACCTACTCGTAGTTTTACAGATAGTTCGAATTGAGCTCCAAATTCAAAATCCAACTCTGACTTGTAAGAGAGAGAAAGAGATCGTCTGACGTAGTAAGTCAAACAATAAATATTCTAATTTGAATTTAGTCTCTATTCTCTATCGCTTTGTAGTAACATATTTAAACTTTCCATCGCATGTAAATCAGGTGCTTATCGAATTGAGTACTATCTACGTTTAGAATAATTTCTTCAACTCAAATCCTGGCTAAGGTCTCTCCAGCGTGCGCTTATTATAATGCAGTACGAGAGAATCGCCTTACCATTTCCTTCAATCCACCACCTATCCTGAGTAGGATGATTCTTATAAATAAAGAGATTGATTTCCCGGTTATTAAAGGTAAAACTCTACGACCAAAAATACACTCTCAATTTAATTAGTTCTGTAATATCTTCTGGATGTTACATTATTACGGATTCTTACACAAAATTGTCCAAGGAATCGATTGCAACAAGAATTTTTTAAATAAAAGTCGCCTTTTTAACAAAAATGGAAAAAATGTATTCTAATTGTTTATAATTTTTTTGTTAACAAATATATATATATATTCGCAAAACACAATCTTTTTTGAGTATTTAAAACAAAATTATCCAGACCCGATAAATAGTTTTCGATTTATAATAGTTGAACAAAATCATATTTGTTTTCAAATTGTTTATAACTTTTTCATTAATTAAAATTTTAACGTCAATTTTGGCACAAATGAATACCCCCATATATAGGCATTCGATATGCCAAAAATTAAAATAATCGAAGACCTTGCTCCGATTTTTCCAAAAATTAATTTGTTTTCTATTATAAATCGAGGTTTATTCGTAGCATTTGGGAGGGGGGGGGTGTCATTAAAGTAGTTTTAGGAATACAAATATTTCTGATGAAAACGAAGCTCAAAAAGAAATAACTAAAGAGATTATACATCGTAATATCGTCTCAATGTTACTATACTTTCCAACAGATAAATAACATTAGTTCTTGGATTGTATAAAGTAACTGCAACAAATTCACCATCCAGTCTCAGAATTTAATCACTCACGAAAAGGGAAACTAGATTGGTTATAATTTAAATTACAAAACTATTTAAATATGAACGCATTGGGCACAGTATGCAAAGATAATTTACTATTTGATATCATTAGCGAACTGGTTATCAAAAAGCTTAATTTAGCGTATTTATTTGAAATAATTACAAACCAAAATCTAGAATAAACACTAACAGATGTTTTAGCACTAAAACTAATTCCAAAAAACCTGCATACAAAGCAAGTAGTCTATATCGTCATAGTAATCTTTGGCTATCGTTGTTTGCGTTTATCACAGGACACACATGCAACGTCATAAACAAGGAGCATTTCTAAAAGGATAGGAAGGACTCACTTCTAGTACCTATTGCCATTGACAGACGTGACGTAGCTCTCTTTTCGGTTTCGTTTTGGTACGTTTTGGTTCTTAACGAAGATATCTATTTTCTTCATTCAGAAGGAAATTATCTCTCTCTTTTTTCCTGCAATCAACACATATCCGCTAGTAAGACAGAAGTATTAGGCAGAAAAGTGTGAAAATAATAGAGAATTGTCTTAATTACATCATTTATATATTTGTGACGTCGGGTTAGCCACGTCCCAAAAGAGTTTTTAAGTCTTTTCTTTACTCTTTTTGATGAAAAGCCCATATATCTTGACAAATAAACAAGATAAGAACGATTAGTATCATTTTCATAATTTCCTTATTCGTAATTGTCTTAGACAACTTTAACAAGTTTTTTTAAGTGTAGATGTAGTTGTTTAAGGTAAGGGTTTGTCTCAGATTTTTTTCGTACAATTGTTTAAAGTTAACAACTGAAGATAGTACTGGGTCTATTATAAAAAGTAAACGACAATGCTATAGGAATTAATTTTTCGCAAGCTGATGAAATCAATGTGACGTCGAAAGACAATCACAGTTTAATGTTTATGCTTTTTGGTCTACAAATATTGCCTTCTTGGCCGGAATGCATAAATATCTCTTGTAGAAATTATAGCTCGATTGATTCTAAGTATAGTAACTTTTCGCGTTGTACTGACCCTTCTACAGTACAACATTCACTCTCCTTTCTGAACACTTGTGGGAAAGTGGCAAAGTTTTCAAACTAAAACTAGCTGAGACTGACACACCAGGGTAAATCAGTAGCGTGAAATCGGGAGTTAGGTAACGGTTAGGTTGCAAACTAAGAAGAGTTATTATTTTATTCTAGATATTTTATTACTGCTTTTACAAAGGTCTGACTCGCTTGCTTCTTGGTTCACAATGGTAGTAGCGACTACTCCTAGAGCAGGTATTACTGTCGCTAAGACTAATTCCTAGCCTTTATATATCTCGTATACTAAAATTGACACAGATCACGAGTAAGATTTAGTGAAAAATAATCTAAGCGCACTCTTCTTTTTGTTCTAATAAGTTTCTCCATTTCGTCATATAGAAAACTTATCGTACAGTTTTCTTATATTTATTGTACGTCTGCCTATCATATTGAGGAAGTTGCTCAGTTAAACATATGCTTTATTCAAAAAATCCCAAAAGAGACCATCGGAAACTTATTATGATTAGATTATTTTATTATATTCTAATGGGGGTCATCGCACTGCGTGTGTCTAACTAAGATTTCTAATCTCAACATATTAGATAGGTGTTCTACATACAATCATCGTTCTTATCGTGAAAGCTAAGTATCGTTACGTATTGATCTTTTTCCTAAAGATAGTTCTTTTTTCCTATTATTTATTTCTATTTAGTCTCTTCCCCTGTCACGCCCTCACGTTTAAACGATTACTAGAGGAGTTTAACGAGGAAAAGTGATCGCACTTATTATCTAAGAGATGGTTGTAATAAAAAGGGGCAGGGTATTATTTATCTATTAATTTGGTAAAAATCAGAAGAATTGGTTCTGAGATACTGTCTTGAGGGGTAGTAAATGTTCGTCTTCGAGGGATTTTTGAGGTCGATTGAGTGTAATACTACCTTTTCCAGTCGTTACTTGGATTCTTTTATGAAAGTATCCGCCTCTAACAAGCGTCAAACGTAACAAGAAGGCAGTTAGGCTGTTTCAGATGGCAGCCACTAAATGGTAAGATCATCCATAAATAATTTGTAAAACTACCCCTTTGATGAAAACTTCAACCAACTTTATGATCCCTTGGACAATGAGTAATATTGTTATTACTCCGGCGCTGAATGTACCGAATATCATGAATTTTCTTTACATTCGATTCGAGGTATTATTCACGAGTCGTTTCAACGTGTTATCATTGAGTAAACGATCTGTTGTACCATCATTATCATGAACGGATTTTTCATGAATTTCCCGAATGACGTCGTTAACTACGGCTGTTTGTTTCATCGGGAATATAATTCGATTTAGAAGGTCATGTAAATCGTTCTCAGAATAAATTCCAATTGTAGACAAGGTTGGTATATCTTCGCATTTAAATGTTAATTCTGGTTTAAAACTAGCTGTGGATTGATTCACTCTTATGTATCGAAATACGTGGTTGTTATCAAAAGAATACCATTCGCGTACAACTCATGACATTGTTGATGGCTTGTGTCGACTACGTATTCGTCTGCGCCGTTTCTAACTATCGAGGTATGTGAGTGCATCCCACAGTAATAGACAGTTCGCTCTACTTATACATTACATTGAATTACGTGGATGTGCTTCTAATGGTTGAATTGGAGCAACTGGATATGTTCTCGTGTTATATTAATTTTATTGCTGGGGTTGCCATATTTGGCAACTTTCAAGAGCGACAAAGTCGTGATGTTCAGGGATCTGGCTCCAAAGTCGTATCCGATCATTGTATTCGTTGTCTTGGCTAATAGAAATGTTATTACAGTGTAGAAAATCATTAGATTCTGTTTCAGAAACGGCCACTAAATAGTAAGACCATCCATAGATACTATATGAATCAATGATAAGACTAAATTTCTTACATCAAGTTCACTGATTTCATGTGATTCTACCTTAACGTTGACCTCTACGGGGACCTCATACTCCATTTAATTTAGGCTAATCAGTAAATTTTTCAGAACTGTTAGCATATATTTGATGTTTTCTTTTATGTGACTAATAGACATTGGTTCTTCACCTCAAATACATAGCCCAAACTGATAATATTTTTTATTCCTTTTGCTTTTCGTTACTTCATTTACTTTCAATTTCTGCTTATCCTGTATCTTATTATACTCTATTAATTTGCAAGATTCTTCATCGCAAGTTTCTCCATTATTGGTAACAAAATACGTGACATCATTTGGCTTGGAGTTTAAAGGATCTTTAATCTTCACGATGTTTTTGTGTTGGCGGTATTCGGGTTTATTGCAGTCGAAGAATTCATCGGTGACACTCTTTGATGATTCTTCGTCTTTTTCTCGTTTATTTCTTGGTTTTATAGTTTTTGCGGATGGAAATGGCTTTATTTGAGCTTCACCTTTTACTTTATCTTCATCAAAGTATTCTTCGTAGTCAATTGATTTTCTATATCTAAGAAGATATCGATTAGCTGGCCTATTCCATTCATTAAAAATAAGAGGAGGTCCATCCGAAGTGTCCGTCAATGATAAGATTACATTTCTTACATCATGTTCACTAATTTCCCGTAATTCTACCTTAGCGTTGACCTCTACGGGGTTTATTGACAGCGCATCGGTTGTTGCATTTACTCTTCCTTTAGTATACACGAATTTATATTTGAATTTTATACTCGCCTATTAAAATCAGCAGAATGGAACCGGACTAGAGGTTTATGATCGGTTTATGAATTGATGTATGCCTTTTACATTTTTCAGTCGTGGGAATTCCTTTACCGCTTCTACTTTTTTCGGAACTACCTCCAATCTATTTTTACTAATAACGTGCCCTAAATAAGTGACTTTCCTCATCAGAAATTTGCATTTTCCAATCTGAAGCTTTAATCTAGCTTTTCTTAACCGTTTTATTAATAATTTAAACTTTAAATCATGCTCTTCAATGATATTAGCGTAGATAATTATATCGTCTAAATATGTTAATAAATCTAAACATTTCAATCCTCAGTAATGTGTCCATCAATCGTTGAAAAATGACGAATGCATTCTGCAATCCGAACGTTATCTTCGTTAATCAATTTTGTAGTGTAAGCTCTCGCAGTTTTATTCATATGGCTCAAGTCTAAGTTGTTTTCTATGTTAGTTTCTAAATTTTCTTTTACATTTTCTAGAAATAAATCTGTAGCGCTGAAATCTATATCGTCAAATTCTTTGAAAGTTTCGTCTTGTGCTAGAGAGCATATGTATCTTATAGCCATTTTAAAGCTTGCAAAGCTATCTAAACTCTCCTTGATTTTTTCTAATGGAACGTTGTGAATCTTGTCATTTAGAGAGTTACAATGAGTGGTTTTATGCTCTGTTTCAAATTTATCGCTTAGAATTATTGACACAATATAATTTTTTATTTTTAAGACATTGTGTTCATAATTTATTTCGGCTTGTGAATCTTCGAAAAACAAGGCGCCTAAGATTCCCTCATGGACTGAATCAAAATTATTCTTGACAACATGAATACCGTAGTTACTCCGAATAATTTTACTTTCGTTATTCCTAGTATTCTTTGTAGATTTTTTCCGATGTTTTTCAAATCAACTATGTTTATCTCAATTCCTGATAGAATAAAGCGTTTCTTAATCAGTTTACACTTGGGTCCTACATCGATCAGAAAATATTCTCCCTTGTCTGAGCTGGGGTGTTTCATATTAATTCAGGGAACAATTCTTTTTCAGTATTATAAATTAAACAAAAGCTTGTATATATTAAGTCGTTTGACTCTTTATCAGTATGGTTATTTACTAAAATGTTTTTTGTCTGAATGTTTACAATAGCTTTATTAGCAAAAAAATATCTTGCTCCAAGCACAGGATTGTACGGAATAGGAAAATTATTTGGGACGAATACAAATTCTGTGGGTTTCCAAATATTGAGTGCGATTGCTCCTATAATGTGAAAAGAGTCGAGCCCTATTCCTTTGAGGTAGAGTTTTTTAGCTTTATCAACTTGGTCTAGGTAACCTTGTATTATTTTAATTTTTTATATATTAGCTTCTGAGTCACTATCTAACATTATATTTATATTTTTGTTACTAAGGAAATTTGCTTTTAAAATTGGTACCTAAGTTGCAAATTGAATTTTTTGATTTATTGAGGTACTAAACAGTAATAATTTATCTACTTCCTCGCTGGTGAGTGCTTTTGTGACATTCCTTTTCTGTGTCGCGTTCGGTAGAGAGGACGATTGGTCGTTTCCCTGACGCTGTTTCTCAATTGCAAAGCGTTTATAACATTCGGATAAGATATGAGCACGCTTTTTGCATTAAAGCACTCAGATTTGGATTTGTCAAAATTATTATTATCCTGTCTAAACCTAGAATTACAATCTTCGGCTGAATTTTAATCTGTTTAAATACCAATTTAGCATTGAATTTCTGCTACGGAATTAACATGGATCTGGTTTCGACATTCTTCTGCTGTGTGTTGAGTTTTATTACACATTTGACATTTTAACTGTGAGCAACAGTCACATACCGAGTACCCCTTTTTGTTGAAAATCTGGCACGTGGTGTTATTATTTCGTTGTTTGATAAAGCATTGGTCCTCCACGTGCCCTGGCTTTTTGCAGAATGAGCATCGTTTGTCAATTTACACGAAAGCATTGCAATGTAATGCCTCATGATCGTTACTATTGCACAATTGACAGGTCTTTATATTCCTATTTGATGTTTTTTCGATAATATTTCTTAACGTTTGTTGCTGTTCTAATTCCTTTTCTACTTTTACTGCATTCTCAACAGCAGTTGAAGCTTTAGTAATGGCTGTTAAGCTTAACCGTATATCCTTTTTTAATCCCTTGTGACGGAGCTCCGTTGACCTCGGAAAATTCGTTTAAAGTGTTCGGCACGAAGAAGGGAAGGAGAGAGGTACGTGATGCTCATCGGCTCAGTATATTTCTGGCTACAGACGAGGGCATTTAAATTTTTGTTTTGAAGTTTTTTTTTATTTCGAGATAGGTGAGCGAGCTCGTGGGTATTGGAAGTGGGTTTTTGTTTGTTTGTGCCAGCTAGCTGAGCTGGTGAGTAGCCCTATTGATTTCTCTCTCCCCCTCCGTGTAATTATTTAAGTTTTTTTTTATTTGTTGTAAATTGCGTGCGCTGGTCCTCGCTCGGACCTCCTGGTTAATTAGCCGGAGTCTGGCGACGGCTGTTATTCTCTTTTGTTTGCGCGAACGCTAACTGTCGCCATTTCGTTATTTTTCTTTTGTATTGATGCGCGCCTTATTGTTTATTATCTTTTGTTGCGTAACGGTTAATAAACCCTTCCTTTGCTTTTACGTCTGTTTTCTTATTTATCGCCAGCCTAATCACCTGTCCTTGACCTTCTAAGGTCATTAGTCTCCTGATGCATGTTAGGCCTTAATTGCGTTTCTTACCTTCCCCTTATCTATTCATTTCGTCGCATTATTGTTCGTGATTCGTGATTACAACGCAGTTGAAGGTGCCTTTCCTTGATACAAAAAGTAAGTTTTCCCTCCTCTAGCAGGTAATGGAGTAATCACCTTGCACCCTTTTTAGATCAATCGTATACATTTGCTTCGACATTTCGTTTTTCAGCTTCTGAAAGCGTTTCAACTCCGTTTTCTCTTTTCTTGGATTTTAAAATACGAGCTGTTATAATCTAGGTTATCAGTATTGTGGACAGGGAACGAAACTGAAGAAACAATTGGCTCGAGATGATCCTGGTAGACACTAATTTATTTTCGAATGCTGAAACCTTTTCATTTTCGATTTGAAATTTGTTACCTAGCTTTCCGAGTAGTTGGTAAACGGTTTCCGTTGAAGCGAATACATCGGCTAAATGACATAAACTCATCAATGCTTCTGAGTAATATCCCGATAACGCTTGATGAATTTATTTTCTACCAAATGAACCCCGAATATCTTGTTCAAATTATTTTTCTCCTCTTTATTATATAGCAGACTAAGGTAATCTCCCATAATGGGGCCCTTCAATAGCTCATCGGATAATGTCTTTTCCATATAGACAGCTTCATCCTCGTCGGCGGTTATGTATTAAATTTCATCGTCATCATCAATAGCAGATTCAAACGTAGTTACAAACAGTTAAATTGCTATATCAAACATCATTGGTAGTACTATTGAGATAGCTGGTATCACCTAATGTTTGATTGTTATCGACGACAATAGATGATTTAGATATAATTCTAAACGTAATTCTAGTTATTTTAGTTTTCTTTTGTTTTCCATTCATATTTAAATAATTATTATTATCATTATTGTTAGACGATGGTACAACAAGCTTTTCCAATTGATCAACTATAGATTTGAACGTTTCACTCAAAGTTCTTCCTAATTTAGTTCTCCTTCGTTTTAATAGTTAATGTTTATATCTAATTGTATTGCGAGCTTCAGTCAATTGTTGAAGGATCTTCTTTTCTGTTCAAAGTCAGTCATGTTATCGCTTGCAGTCATAAAAACTAAATAACCTTTATCTACTCACTACACGATATTTATAGCAAACGAATTGAAACCCTTCCTATATCTTCCATGATTTATTGGTCTGTCTCTTACAATAACTAGAAATGTATGATTATCGTCTCTCTGACATTTTTAATAAATCTCTTTAAACTGCTCTAAATTCATATATAAGTTGACATGATCATTGTAGATGTGTCTGATGTTTACGTATACTACTAATAATACTAATAAATTCACATTATCTCTAAGACAGAAACTATCTACTTTTTTATATCTTTCCATACAAAAGAATGCTCTTACGTTATCTTGGTTCTCTATGGCTACATCGTCAAAAATTATAATGGAATTTGGTAATGCATTATCGGGTAAAACAACTGATTCGTGCTTACTAAAGGCATAATACTTAACTCCATCAATGGGTTCTAGTAAATCTTTTAGAAACTCATGTGTAAGCTGGTTCAGTGATTTAGAATAAACTTAAACGTTTTCAAATATAAGGCCATCAGGATGAGTGATTAGTGTTAGTAAACAATTGGTTTCCCCACAATTACTAGGCCTAAAAAAACTGCACGTATACTATCAGGTAATATTTGACCGTATCTTTTTTCTCGCCTATCATTCTCTACTACACCATCAAAATTTATGATTGGAAGTTCAAGCGACTGTTCTTTAAAATCCATGTTGTATCGTTGATCTGACAATATCAAACGAGCTCTCAACTATATAAGGTTAGCTTATATATTTTTTCGATTCATTAACGACTTTTCAACGAGGTATAATCACTCATCAAGAACAGTGTTATAACATCCAGAAGATATTACAAAACTAATTAAATTAAGAGTGTATTTTTGGTTGTAGAGTTTTACCTCTAATAATTGGGAAATCAATCTGTTTATTTTTAAGAATTATCCTGCTCAGAATAGGTGACCGATTGAAGGAAATGATAAAGCGATTTTCTCGTACTATACTATAATAAGTGCACGCTAGAGAGACCTTAGCCAGGATTTGGTTTGAAGGAATTATTCTAAATGTAGATAGTACTTGATTCGATAAGCACCTGATTTACATGCGTTAGAAAGTCTAAATATATTACTACAAAGCGATAGAGAAAAGAGACTAAATTCAAATTAGAATAGTTATTGTTTGACTTACTACGTCACACGATCTCTTTCTCTCTCTCTTACAAGGTAGAGTTGGATTTTAACTTTGAAGTTGGATTCGAACGGTCTGTAAGACTGCGCGTGGGCCATTTTATAACCATCATCGCGCTTCCCTACTCTTAGAGTTTTCCGGGTCCTCTTTGAGGCGGCCCCTTTTCCGATTAGGCCAATGAATGAAGAAAAGGTTTTCTTCGGTAGTTTAATTGGAGGAACCTTAGAATGGAAAGATAGAAAAATGGTATATCAGTACGTTTGTTCCTTCAATACAGTAAATCCCCACTCCGATCACCCATCCTCCATTATGAATAAAAAGGAAGTTTTTAGATATACACTTCCTTTCTGACGTAAGAGAGATAGATCGAGGTATGCATGGGGAGTGCTAGAGAGAGATATTCGCTTCTTTACCGATCGAGATAGTGAGACGCACTCTCTCTAACTAGATCACATGGTAAGCCATGTGTCCTTCCTCACCAATGCGCTCACTTCGCAGCATACGGTGAGCTGCTAGGGAGGGGGGGGGGGGTAAGAAGCCTGACTCAGAACATACGCGGGAGGTTATTATGCGAGGGGCAACATACCACCCAACATACATTAATACGTGTGGGGGCTGAAGGGTGAATAGACCACCTACTGTGCTTGATCATTGTTGGTCACCCCGGTGGAGACGTCCAATAGGTGGCATACCACCCAACATACGTTAAAATATGTGGTGGGTTGGCGGGTGGAGCACCTGCGGCAATGGGCCGGGGGTGGTGAGCCAAAACATATATAGCATAACTACTCTTGTCTATCTCTCAATAATAATCAGCCATATAATCTGTGGAGTAAACATCAGTAATGATCCGGGGAGTTATTACAAACAATGTCTTCTTTAGCCATCGCGTCACCATAACTTTTTGTTTTAAATGAATTACGATATCTCAAAAAGTGTTATTTTTATTTTGGAAATTCTTTTTTTATTTAATTTCTTGCCTATTTTTATAATATTCAGTAATAAATTTCTTAAAGTGAAGAATAGTAATGATTCAGGGAGTTCGTAGTGTACAATACAATACAATGAAAAGGAAAGGAAAAATAAAGAAGAAACAACAACAATTTAACAGATACAATTGAATAATACAATTGTAATAATATAAAAACGTTTTTAATGCGGCCGTAAGGAAATTATGTTGGTCTCAAACCCATTAAAAACGCAAATAGAAAGTGCAATTAAGATATTTATAGGTCATCATGTACTAAAAATTGGGGCAAGTTAATTAATTGACTTTGTATTAAATATGAAGGAACGTATATACATTAGAAAAGACTGTATCGATTAAGGTGGGCTTATGGCGGCGCAACGGCTGAAGAGTCGAAGAGTCGACTTGCATAGTTCAGAAGGACACTATTTATTCTCACTGAGTCTCTCACTGAATCATTACTAATGTCCGCTCTATCAAATTTACTGCTGATCATTATTGAAAAATAGACAAGGAATCCAATGGAAAAAGAATTCTGAACATATAAATAACACTTTTTGACAAATAGTCATTTATTTAAAACAAAAGTTAATAACTTTTCAAAAAACGGTTAAAAATCACTTTTGCTTTAATAATTTCCAAGTTTACGTTTGACCCGTATTTGAAAAAAAATTCGTTTCGATAATCTTACGGTTACAAAAATATTAATTTTTGAAAAATTTTTAGAACAATTTTTATATTGTTTATAATATTGAATCCGGTAGTAATAATGATTTATAAATCTGTACAGAAGTTCTCAGGGAATTTTTATACCAAATTTCGTGAAAATCAGTTACCTACCCCTGTGGACCTGATCGTATTCTCAAGTATTCTCACCATAGTCTGGAACGAGCCATATACATAAGTATTGTAATGGAAGATCTCAATCGTTATACTATTAAAAGAGCGATTTAACGGTAAAGCATTAAAAATGTACAGGGAAAGAATTTTTCTAATGTTAAAGAAATCAATAAGTACTTTTTAGATTTGATTTACTACTCGGGTCAGTTGAAATATATATTCATTTATCAGATGAATTGGTAAAACTCAAGTAAAAAAAACAGAAAATGCATTTACATGCTACATTTCTAATCAACAAACTGAGAAAAATTTAAACTCACATCGACTTTAAATCTCAATTGGAAAAAGATAAGATAACAATTTTTATTCTCTATTTATATTAGGTAACAAAGAAGCAATTACGAAAGGTATCAAGAGAATTTAATGTTAAAAAACTAGAAGAAATTACGGAAAAAATAAAAACGCTTATTGAATAAAAAATTAATAGCATAAAAATAAAAAATGCTGAGGAACAAACCCAGATATATCAAATTTGCAATAAACCCAAACATACGGGTAAAAATGATTGTATAAGCAAAAATTATGTAATATATTTAATTATGATATCAAAAAATTACATCAGTTGACCTAAAGTCCAAAATAGTAACAGCAGTACTAATTTGTGCAAAAAATTATACTATTCGACCTAGATGGTCAATCCCCAATACTATGATTTGAAATACCAACATACCAGAAAAAAATATTCGACTTTTTAACAGATACTAACGCAATAAATTACACAGGTCGATAACCAAAAAGACCTAGAAACGCGACAATATATTTCCAAAGATTTTCGATGCGCTGAATCTGATTCTTGCTTCAGAATTGGTCGATCACCTAAGGTTCTCGATATATCCTAACCTAAAAGTGCGAAAAACACGATTTTTTGCTATATAGGGGGTTATGTGACATCATGAATAATTTTTTTTTTCAAAAACGAATAAAACCATCACAAAGGAATACTCTTGCCCATTGAAATTCATTTTTCAGATTTTGCATGGCTTTTTTTTTCATCAAGATATCATTGATGTTAAGTATTTTCGGAGTTTCGTAACAACATTAAAAAAGCCTATATAGCATATATGAGGCTATAAGCCCAATTTATAAGTGATCGGATTCGATCGAAAAAATGTATAAATGGGTTTTCGTACATATTACAGGGCACGAAGGTTAAGGCAATTGAGGTTTAAGAGTCCTGTAACCTGCGAGGCTATAATCTCTAATCCTTAAAACCAAATCGTCTTAATTTTAAAATCCGACTTTTTATTCGTGATCAGTAAATTAGTGTTATAGCCTCTCATATGCTATATAGGCTTTTTTAATGTTGCGAAAATGCGAAAATACTTAACTTCAATCAATGATATCTCTATGAAAAAAAGACCATCTTAAATCTGAAAAATAGATTTCAAAGGACACGGGTGCTCCTTTGTGATGGCCTTATTCCTTTTTTGAAAAAAAAATTATTCACGATGTCACATAACCTCGTATATAGCGAAAAAATCGTATCTTTCGCACTTTTAAGTTAGAACCTTAGGTTATCGGCCGATTCTGAAGCCAGTATTGAAATCAGCGCATCGAAAATCCTGGAAAATATATTGCCGCGTTTCTGGGTCTTTTTGATTTTGAAATTTTGTAGCCCTGTGTTATTGTTTACATAACTATAATATTTTGAATAAACGCACTTAAGTATACTTTACTCATAGTAACTGATATTACCCAACTAAAATAGAGTTAGCAATTTATACCATTATTAAGGGACTTAATCCTGAGGTCAAACAGAGGTTCATGAAGCTCCAAAGCGTTTAGAAAATATATAAAGGAACCTAAGAATCTCAACAAACGCAAAAGATGATCGGTCCCTCCAATATTCAAATCGTTTGAAACATAACAATCTTGTATTTTTTTTCCACTACGTAACAAGGTTTTTCACCTATAATACCAGCACAGAAAATATGTATATATTTGTATTTGTATTAATTTTTAGGCTTGTAAAACATAATATATATAGAATAAAAAGTAACTAAAACACCGCGTATTATAAAGTTATTAATATCATAAAAATAAACTACATGCTAATTCAAATTAACGATTTGTTAAATGAATATATATTTACTGCACAAGATCTACGTGGACTTGAGTAAATAGTCGTAAAATAATTTCTATTTCAAACCAACACACTGCACAACATAACTAATGTAATCATAAGTAGGACTAATATAAAAATACCTTTACTAATCGTAAGACCAACTTAATAGTAATTTAAAACATTGCAGGAAGCAATGTAGTCTATATTAAAAAATAATTAATTGTAGAAGTAATTTTACCTTTTGTTAACAGCTATAAGCTACAAGATCTTTACTATTTTTTAAAGTATGCTACACAGCAACTTACATTAAGCCCCAGGGCAGTTATTTAGCTATTACAGAAAAAAACATCCGGATGTTTTACTCAGTTGAACTTTTTATTTAAATTTAATTACAATAACTAGAAGCTTTTAAAAACTATCAAACAATAATAAGAAAATAACAGGACATACAGTACGGTTCAATCATTTTAGACACTCCAACTAAAAACTATA
This sequence comes from Chouioia cunea, assembly GCA_030064505.1. Lineage (NCBI taxonomy): Eukaryota > Metazoa > Arthropoda > Insecta > Hymenoptera > Eulophidae > Chouioia > Chouioia cunea. The sequence continues at coordinate 21,385,797 of JAOPFQ010000001.1, forward strand.
TAAATTTCAAAGTTTTATAACATATTCAATATTCAATGTACAGGGACAAACGTGGTCAAATGTCGGTTTTTTCTATTATTTATAAACGATAATCTTACGTGAAAATTGAGAATATTTTTCCCCGTCTTTTTTTGAATCCCGTGTATTTTTTTGAAAAAAAAATTTTTTATTTTGTAAATAGTATGTTTTAATTAGTACCAAGCTTTATTGACCACGAGAATAATTTTTTCATCAAGTATGATGCGTTTACAAGCAGTTTTGTGGAAAAGTTGTACTTTTTTTCAACTTTCAATAAAGATTCGAGTGATATAAAAATTTTGATAGGAAAACTAATGTTTATTAATTCACATAGAATATTATATAATACAGAATATTTTTCAAATAAAAATTGTTAACTTTTTTTCAGCAACTGATGGGTATAAATAATATTTTAGTACACATATACTAGTATTTGAATATCCATACATACATGCGTACAACCATTCACATATTTATTTGTTATTATTACATTTAGGAAGGTGTTACAATAATACAAACATTTTATTATTACATAAATTTATTTTTTCAAACAACAAAAAAGAGCAAATATAATAAATATATACAATTTGTTGGTATTTTTTTAAATATGTTCATACTTTTATAAATAATATCTACTACAATATCCCAAAAATTACGTTTTATGTTTTCACTAACTACAACGTCCACTACAGTCAATATGTAGCTAATAAAAATTAAAAACTTGTAATAATCATGCATCACTATCGCCCGAGACTATTCTCAAAATATATTCTAAGAAAAAACTCAAAACTATACTAAATATTCAATGTTCTGAAGAATTAACTTCCATCTTTAATATCATTTTTTGCAGAGATGATTACGTTAATTTACAAGAAGATACGTACAGAGGATTACAAATAATTAGTAAATCAAAAACATCATTTCTTAGAAATACTACTTACAGCTATCAAAATTTCAAGGAAGTTAATTTATTTTCTTTATTTAATAAATGTGCAACACGTCTTGGAGAAAAATACTTATGGTAAGTAAATGATATTTACAGTATTATACCTCAACAAGCATACAAATATTAAATAACTCAGTAACTTATCATGGTCAGCAAAAATAGTTCCATCGAAAATCTAAATGCCAATTTAAGAAATTGTGACGGAACTCTCACCCTTTGACTAGAGGCTGTTAGTCGTGCCATCGGTCTATAGGTGCTAATAAGCAGTAATGGGACAATGCCCTCATGTAGGTAGATGTGCGTGAGGGAGAGAAAGAGAGAGAGAGAGAGAGAGAGAGAGAAGGTGAGAGAGGTGTGCGATGTGAACAGATGTTGATATTTTGAATATCGTCGTCATTATGCAGTAGGTACTGAGATTTAGTAGCGTTTGGCACCACACTTGAATTGTTTTTAAATTGTGGATTGTTGTTAGATTTGATTTCTTGTTTATGAGTGGGGCCAAATGGCGGTGCAGGTATAGTGAGCGTTATTTAATTCTGTCTCATCCACTCTGCCCCTAGGTTTGTCATCTCGCGTGATTACTGATGAGCTAGTAGCGCAGTCAAGGTCAACCGTGTCCTGATTTAATTCCTGATTGTCCATTGCCATTTCTTTTAATTTTTAATTTTATAATTTCGGCGAATAAAGTTTCGATGTATTTATTGGATTCATTGTAAGTATGATTACTTTTCGACTTTTCTTTTTATTATTATTTACTCTCTGATAACTCGCTGTAGCTCATCGACGCCGTGACAGACAAATATATTGCGCCTATTCTCCACGATAGCAAGACAATAACAATAATGAGGACCAAAACTATGGGTCATCATTGTTGTAACCGGCAGACGTAACAGTCTCATTACAAAATACATGCGTAAATGTCACGAAATGTAAATCACGGCTTATTATCATTTTACTCTTTTAATATCTTTACTTGTTTTAAATCAGCCTTTATTCATATGCATAGTTATAAGTTCTATCACGACAAACAGTTTATAGATCGATGGCGTTCATGATTCTTAAAAGAAAGAACAAGATAAAAAGAATCAGATGAAATTAACACTTGGGTATCGTGAGAAACACCACATCCTCCTTTCTTGATATCCTTCACTAACTTCGAAATATAGAGTGTTCAATAAAGCTTCACTAGTCAAGTTTCATCATCAATAGAAATAGTGTAAATAATATTGAAAATTTGTATTACATTTAATATACTTTTACATTTTCAATTTAATCATTGCATTTATTAAAATATAAAATTTCAATTTTATTTATCACTTAATGTTTATACTGTGATGATCGCATTCGATTTTTCAGAGCCTACATATGGACAATACTCTATACATAATCCAATACAAATTTAAATATACGTATAAACATGAAGAACTACATAGATTTACCAAAACAATCAAAACATCCAATCACTTGTTTACTGCCTCGATTGGAATACTACATTGTTATAATATATAAATATACTGCAGAAATTAAATACAAGAATAAACTATTATTTTTAAGAAATAGAATCGGGTTCAATTGAAATAAATTAGAAAAGCTTTTAGGGATTAAGTATATGTATCTATTAACTAAAACTCTATATGACGTTTCAACTGAATTGTATGAGTAAAACTTAACTCAAACCGTTGATCAATTATTAACATATTATAAACAATTTTAATTATTAATTTAATGATCTTAGAACCTAGATAATGAATTAATGGATATGTTTATATAAATTATTGTATTAAGTTTACACCGTATGTCAGTTTTATTTATAAATAAATAATAATTTTTTAAAGAATTAACTATTATCGTTACACTTTCTGAATCCAAGTAATTAAGAATCAATTAAATTATTTAAATCAATTGATTGTCATTAACGTATGAGTTATTAGCATATGTTTAGAAAGTAAAAAAATTGATTATTCGCTTATAAAGCGTCTGTTGTGAAATAGAAAATCTATTTTTAATCAATTTTCAATCGTGCTATTAGTTATTAAGTTATTAAATTTAGAAAATTCTGTTGATTAGAATTAACTAAAATAGTCATATAGGACTATAATAGCTATATGATCTAATTGATGATATTTAATTGTAATTCCCATATAAAATTTTTGTAAAAATGCATGTCTCCTAAGAAGAGTTATTGAGATATTTAACATACGAAATAAACATAGAAGAATAGTACCTCTAGAACAGTCTCAATAAAATTCCAGTATAAATAGCCTCCTTTGCACTGCAAAAATGAGACACTCAGTAAATAAGAGTAGTAGGACAAAACAGATCTCTATACAAGTCTGAAATAAACATAATTTATTAAACATAGACTCTATTTATTTTGATTTTACTACACTTCTGAGTTTTACAGAAATATTCTTCAAATTCAACTCTTAAGATTAATCCCTCTAGAGCTAAAAGTAACTTGGAGTATTTCTTCCAATTTCCTCCAACTGACAAAACTCTACTTTTGAGACCAGTCCTTTAAAAGCTAAAAGTAATTCGCCTTCAACCTCTCCTAATAAAATTATTCTAGAACTTAACTTGGTTAACCAATCTCTGGATATTGTGTGATTTTTCTTTAATCCTTTGCGGCACGGTGATATCTTTCAGAGACCACCTATTTTCGTAAATTTTTTTGCAATTTCAGAGTAGATTTTTGGGATACAGTTTACATTTTTTTGTAATTTCATGATCACAGAATGATACGAAGTTGAAATTTATGCTTAAAAGTTGTAAAATTTTTAATAATTTGTTAATATTTATAAACAAAGTCTAAAAAAGAGCCTGTTTTGTAAAAAAAATGCATTTATGACTAAATTTTCAGACGTATCCTTATAAATATGGATATACAGGGGTGTGACCACAGAAGAAACATAATATATAAATAAGAAGAAAAGAAAATAAAAAATAAAACACAAAAAAATCTACAAAAAAAAAGATTTAACGTATTGAGATTAGAAATCTTGGTTAGACACATGTAATGCAATGAACCTTGTTAGAACGCAATCACGTTATAATAATCTTCCCATAGTGTCTTTCGAAATTTTGTTAAATCAGAGCATGTGTTCTATTCAACTAATTTTTTAATACGATAGACAGTCACATCGTATGTTTTGTATAATTATTTTGTACGTATAGGATCTTTTTTTGTACTGAAAAGTGCGCACCGTTCATCACTGTCAATGGGCATTAGCATATGAGCTGACTGAAAACGTCTCTTTTCATCAAGAACACTTAGTTTGTGAGAATTGGCAAAGAAAGGTTGGCGCTTTCTGAGAAACTAATTGATACACTAAAGGTAGACTGGACTTTTTTAATGTTTCAGCATTATTAGTGTTTATTTTTGAAGATATAATAAATGAATTCGTAATAATCAAACTAATGAAATACCATAATAGTTTGTGCCACAATTTTTTGGACTTTCGATCTATTTTATATGTAGATAACAAACGATTAGCGTTATCGACAAAGTCCATGTATTTTTGTAATCAGAACATATAACTGGATGATCTATTTGCACCCGTGTGCCATCTTTCTGCCTTCGAGTTACTGTTGTTACTTCTGATGTATCATTATAATTTGATAGGAAGCAAACACCTTTCTTATCCGTCCATTTGATCCAATTAATACCAGTATTAGATGGTCAAAATCGTATTGTCCATATTTCATTTGTTTATCAAGCATTATAGATTTAGGTAACCCAGTACGATTAGAATATACAATTCCGCAAGCAAATATTTTGTCTTCTTTTAGTTAAATCAATAGATCGACGCCGGTAAAAAAGTTATTAAAATATATATGGTAATTTTTACCAACAAGTTTACGCGTCAAATCATTGACAACTCCTGCCTCTAACTGTTTCTCAAGACTTTCAGTTTTACCGGTATAAACTATCATATTGCTTCAACTAGTTCGACCTTTGAATTTTATCATGGATTCATCAATAGATTGATATTTGTCTGGATTCCAGCAGGCTCCAAAAGTTTCTTAAAATCTATATAATAACGGTCTCATTTGTTGAAATTTGGCTGACCTTTTTTAGGTTTTGTAATGTTATCAGAGATATGTAAATTATATAATATAAATCCAAAACGTACAACAGTTATCAATGAACTTATGCATGGATCTTTTAGTTTTATGACACTCGATCAATAATCACGATAGGAAGGCAATTTTTTTATTCTCATCAGAATATTAATTCCTAAAAGAATCAGGAACTCCTCTTTTGTCATCAATTGCTCTTCCTGCGGTTTCTCTTGTATGTATTTATTTGTTTACTGAACTAAGAAATTCAACATATATTCAGGAAAAAGACATAAAAAGATTTCTAATGGGGATTGTACGTTATCTGGGATATTTGACCCAAAATCAGCAGCGAATAGATTATCGTCTCTTTGTTTTTCTTTTTTCTTCCATACTTCACCGCCAGAACACTCTCCTTCACCTTCGTCTGAATTAAAAAAAAATTTCTGTTCGATGAATTTTTTTATTACAGGCTTCACATGAATTCCCGGTATTTTTTAATGTGTGAATATTCGAAATATTACCATATGGAATTCAGATTCAAGATCAGCGACCCTAAAACCTCTGTATGCCAACTATCATGAAAATTCATTCCCCTAAAAATGTATGCCGCAAAGGATTCATGTGCGAAATTCTCAATCTTTTCGCGTGTAAAATTTTGTTAGTTATTTTAAATTTCTTATATTATTTATGTTTATAATTTCGAGTATTTAATGAGAACCAGTGTAGTGATTCCTGAATTTTCCGAGTTTAGGACAAGATAACAAAGAACAATAATTTTCTAGTTTAAAATTCTAAAGATTCATTAATCGTAATACTTTTTTGAGTGGAATTTTGATTTAACGATATTTTCTTCGGCGTTAATTGGCCTTGGAAAACTTTTTGCAGATTTTATTTTATTGGGATCAGGACTTAGTACTTTTTCACATAATTTGTGCCAAAGATAGAAGACTTCATATTTAAGAAATTCACATTTATCTATCTGTAATTTTAATTTGAGTTTGATAATAATTTCAAAGAGCTTTATTATCTTTATTGTGCTATTTTAGAGAATTTGTATAAATGACTATATCGGCGAGATAAACGAACAAAATTTGATCTTGTAGACCTTTGATTACATCATTTACGAAATGTTGAAATATGTTTGGGGTGTTATTTAATCCAAAGGTATTCTTACCAACTCATAATGGGTGTGCTAAATGCAATTATATGGAAGTGTCATGAGTCAGTTTTCACGTGATGGGATCTTAAAGATAGATCTAGAACTGACTAATACTTGGCACTTTCAACTTAATCGAAGATATCAGTGATATCTGGCAAGGGATAGGTACCACTGATAGTATTTTTACTTACTTTGTGAAAATAGAGCACTACACTTCATCTTGGGTAGTCTTTGGAGTTGTATTTTTGTTAGGAAAGATCTATATGGGAATTTTATATGAGGATTCTGATTTTTCTTATTATTCCTGTTACAATTCTTGAACTTATTACAATATTTATAGTTCAAATCTTTTGGGAATAATGATGGATCGCCTGCTAATTTCTCTGATGATTCTTCTATCATCGTCATCAATGATGTGTGACGTCCGCTGATACTAAGCACGTGGTAGAAATAAAATTTAGTTTTTATGAGGTTATAGACCTCTATCGTTTTCCTCGCTCTCACTCGCTTATGGAAAGTCTCACGGAAAAACCATACCCTCCGATAAGCAAGTTAGTTTCCTCCGAAAACTAATAAAAAGGACCCTCTTGATGATACGCCATGGTCCCGCGCTAACGAAATTTCCCAGACGCATAGAGTCGTAAAAATTATCTTTCCGGCTGCGACTAAAATCACGCAACGCATATTGATGCCACATCCGCTAGACATTTTTATAAACTAATAATATTAATAATAGTCACTACTGTTTATCAACATTGTAAACCATCGTTATATTTATAATAGCCATAAACTAAATCTCCTAAAGTCCATAGACAAAACAAGAAATTACGACTAAACAAGCCAACATTTGTTATAGTCTCGCTACTATTTTTATAATAAACTTAAATCAATAGATTGTAAACAATGGATATCTCTCTCTCCTGTCAAATTCGCCCGTTAGAATTATTCAATTAATTAGTTAAAATATTAAATACAATTAATATTTTCTCCAAATGATACTGGACGTGACATCTCTCAAAAGAAGAATGTGCCGTTTTTCTATCCGCCCACGCCAAAGTTCTTCCAATTAGACTAACGAAGGATATCATCTTTTCCCTCATTGACCTAATAGGAAAAGGGCCCGCCTCAAAGGGACCCGGAAAACACTAAGAGTAGGGTAGCGTGACGAGGGCTATAAAATGGCCCGCGCGCAGTTGTACAGATAGTTTGAATCCAGCCTCAAAATGTAATCCCAACTCTGACTTGTAAGAGAGAGAGATCATCTAAAAAGCAGTAAGTCAAACAATAAAATATCATACTTCGAACTCATTCTATTTCTTCTCTATCGCTTGTAGTAACATAATTAGCTTTCCATCGAATGTAGATCGGGTGCTTGCCAAACCGAGTACTATCTACATTCAAAATAATTCCTTCAAACCAAATCCTGGCTAAGGTCTCTCTGGCGTGCGCCTATTATAGTGCAGTACGAGAGAATCGCCTTACCATTCCTTTCATTCCATAACCTATCCCGAGTAGGATAAATTACGTAACTAGACAAATTGATTTCCCGGTTATTAGAGGTAAAAATCTACGACCAAAAATACACTCTTTAATAAAACTAGTCTGTAATATCCATTGGACGTTACAAATGCATTCAAGAGACAAAGCTGAATTTTTTATCAGCCGACCTTCCGTACCGGAATTTATCAGAAATGTAGTGGAACTTTTTAGGACAGGATGGTCAATGGTCACTGTTGGCAAGTACTATTCTTTATTTACTAAAAGTCCATTTGCAATTATCGAAGCTGAATCTGGGTCAAAAAGAAGATTGATGTTTTGCCCAAGGACCTTTAGAAGTTTATTATCATACTCAATTTTAGCTTTGTTTTTTTATCAGAAAAATTGTGATCTCAAAATACCATCATAGGGTATTGGGAAATTATTATGAACAGCGATCAAATCAGTTTGTTAATCTAAGAACTTTATTGTAGCCTCTATTGTTAGAATAGGTATCGAACCAGTTCCCATCAAATAGTGATGGGGAAAGATTTTTAATTGGCTTTTCTAGCTCCTATAAGATGAATTTTTATTATCTTAATTTCTGAACCGCTGTCTAATAAAAATATATCTTTGGGTTATTGGTCATTAAGTTTAAATAATACTTGGAATAAAATGGTACCTAGTCCATAGGTACTAATTTACTTAACAAATCATTCTTTCGTATTTCGTTCGATGTGCATTCTTATTATCTTGAGCTCTTCTAGGCTGCACACGTTCGCTGAGAAGTCTAGGCTTTTTTTTGCATTATTATATTCATGTTTCCTGCGCTGTGCAAGATTATGTACGCTCTTTTTACAATATCAGCAGATTACATAGTCGCGATTAGAGCTTTCTGGGTTTTGAGTACGACACGTATTTACTACTTCACCAGATAGGTTTCATAATTGGTGAACGCAAAACTTGAGCATTTTGTCCTTAATGAGATTTGTTCTTAAAACAATTATTAGCTTTGTGACCAGATTTATCATAGAGTTGACAAGAAACCGAATTTTGGCTTAAAGAACGTGATCTGCATGTGTTAGCTGTGTACCCGATATTAGAAAAAATTTGATATCTTAGCAACTTTTTACATTGAGAGGTATCGTAACTTGGTTTTTGTTAATTGTTGCAAAAACTTTTTATCATATCTAACTTGTTATATCAAAAAAATTGTTAATACTTATCGCTTTATATTCTTCATTAACGCCAAAATATATTAAAATAATATAAATTATTTAATGTCACCTCTAAACAAAGAATTTGTTTTCACTAATAATAGTAATAGTAATAAATATTAACAAAAATCTAAAATTATGTATTTACAATCCTCATTTTTAATGTAGCCCATTGGACGGTTTTTTTATTTATGTTATATATATTTTAAAAAGTCGTACGTCTATCACTTATTATGATGGCAAGTTACATCTTTCATCTTTGTCGCGTTGCCTGTGAATTTAATGGTTCAACTGAAGAAAGTTTAAAAAAGAAAAGAAAGGGCGAAATAGAAAAGTACGCGAAGTACAGTAATACACCAAAGCTTTACTAGTAAATAGAAAGTAAAAAAAATGCAAGAGCAAGATGAAAGCACAAATAATAATATTAATCATAAAAGAAACAAAAACGCATCGTCGGTTGGGGTGCGGACGGCCTTCGCGCTGGCTCCGACTAAATAAGTTATGTAGAAATAGACTTAAAGTACTTACCGGGAGCCGATCTAGAACAACAAAAGAAAAAGGACCAGAACTAAACAAAACAAAATTTAATCAACTGTACTTATAAACAATCACTCGTAAATATAAACTTGCCAGCTCCACTTTTATATACTGCCTAACTGACCCCATCTGTTTAGCCGGTCTCTCTCTCTCTCTCTCTCTCTCTTTATCTTTATTCTATATTGATTTATAGTATCACCAACTATTTCTTAAGGTAATCAATTAATTAATTGTGATAAATAGTTTTGTTGAAATATGAAACGGTATAAGATGTGATATCTATTAACAGATGTTCACAACGTCTTTTACCCACTCCAATTAGCTTAATGAAGAAAATTTTTTTCTTTCATTGGCATAAATGGAAAATGGTCTGCTTCGATAAGAGACCGGAAAACTTGAAAATAAGAAAGTATGGCCAGAGTTAGACGTTATCATGCCTATACTTAGGTATGTAGTTAGATCTATAGTTAGGTCCAATTAAAAATTACGCCTTCTTATAGAGTAGTACAAAACAATTATTTAGTCATCTCCTTCTCACCACCGTCCATCCCAAGTAAGATAATTAAAAAACAAACTAATTGATTTCCCAGTTATTATAGATAAAAATCTAGGAGCGAAATAAACTCTTAGTAAATCAATTATAATATTCATTAGATGTTAGATTTCTAATTTTTTAGATTATCTTAAACGTCTTCTCGGCCATTTTAAAATAGTCTACATCACTCAAAAATTCATGCGATGAACATTCATTGTTATACATTTTTTTCAATTAATTATTTGTATAAGTAGCGATTTTTTAAAGTTTCAAGTCAAAATTTACAGCAATTTGTTACTTTATTATTAAACTTTACAATTTTTTGGCAAAATACAAAAACAATTTTAATATGAAGTAAGTCTACGGATATGCAGATTTGTTTAAAAAAGCGGAAGGTACTGTATTTGAAAGAAAACGCTTAGTGCTAAATAGCTGTAGTTAGTTGAGCGTTCCTTTTTTATTTATTTATCGCAAACTCCTTTGGCCCTTAGCTTTGCGTGTACTCTCGAAAATTTTTCCACAAACGACTTTTCTAGGCAATAGCATATGACACACACTACTACACTTCAGTTATCAATTGGCGCGTAAAGAGAATCACACTCAATTAGTCACAAAGCTCTTATTCTACATGCCCAATAGATCTATTGCGCTCTATTATCTTTCGTGCTCTTTCTCTCTTTCTTTTTCTTCCATTTTTCTTTATGCTGTCACTGTCTCCACTCCACGCTTCTATTCACAGGCATCTTAAAAAATATGTATGTCTATTATTAGTAAGTCTTCGCAGCTCTGCAGTATTGACAGATTGACAGGGAAATATACAAAGGAACACTTTCCAATGCCCAAGATACTCGTCATATCATCTTTTTCATCTTTGACTTATCCTACTCCCTTTCGTTTTCTCTAATATAGCTACTCTTTCCCAAACTAGTCATCATTATACCTCAAAAGAAGAAACTGTAGATGATACATATACTGAACTTGGGAATAGTAGAAAGGCAATGGAGGAGAGCGTCAAATGGAGATAGCTCAAAAGAATGTATTTCTTCACCGTAGACTCTAAAACTAATGTCTATGATGTTTTATTTAGAAAAAATTAAATGCCCCACTAATATCGTAGTGTTTTTATTGGAATATTTAATATTATTTTCTTTCAAATATATTTTTCAAGGAGACTGTTTAAACAACCTACAAGGGATATTAATAAGTTAAATGAAAGATTTGATTTCATTCAGTATTGCATGGAACCAGATAATAGTATTATAATAAATCGAATAAGATTGCTGTTAATTGATATGGTTGTTTTACCTACATCAGTTTTCAAACGTTCTAGTAATTTCAACAAGAAGATTGAAGAATGGAAAATATTAGTAAAGGTCTGTTAATAATCTTAAACGTTCATAGAATATAGTTTCTATAATTGGATAACCTCTTTCTATATTCTAAATATTGTAACTTTATTGAATTTAATATATAGTAAAATACAACAACTCTTAAAGAGTTCATAGTTGGAACACCTTGAAATTATCGCGTTTATAATTTTAAAATTAATAACTATATTTATTAAATTTAATATAGTGTAATAGATTGTACAATAGAGTGAACAATGGAAGAATAGTAGGGATAGGTGAAAGAATACTTATTATTTCTAGTTCACAAAGAAATGGGCCTCGAGAGTTGAAAATCAGAATATTTTGATTAATCAATTATTTCAACCTACGAATATTTCCTCATAAGTCATTTGTTAATGATGTTAAATCAATTTAAACAGTTTTGTAAGTTCTTAGAAACACGTACCGATCGAAAACTATTGCTATTGTTTGATTAATCCAGATTTGAAAATTTAGTTTTCTTATTATTTGATTAAAGACCTGGGAATATCGACAATCACTATACTGATCCTTATAAAATACTTCAAGTCAAACAAAAACATCGTACGATCCTTGTTCATTGGTGAGCGTATCTGAACCTCTTTCGTAACAGTAAACGTAAAATAATATAATATAATTTATATTATTTTATAGTTTTTAAAAATAAAAATGATAAAATATGACACTTCTAACGTCTTAACAATTAAAAATAATGCCTGTACTAAAAATGTTATGTAAGACAAGGAACTAATTAGTTTTGGTGTAAATTATGGCAAAGTCTTCGATTTGTTATATTTGGCACATCGAATGCTTATATAGACAGTATCACTTGTAAATAGTTTAAATTAAAATATTAATTAATTAAACAGTTATAAATAATTTTTTTAAAATGAGCATTTTTGTTTAAATGATATAACTTTAAAACTATCAATTGTATTTACATGATTTTTCAAAATATACAGGAAAGACTGTATTTTCGTAATATATATAAGTATATATTATAGTAATAGATTTGTTAATGAAAAAATCATCAATAATTAAAATAAATGTTTGTAATTTTCATTGAAATAGGCATTTTTATTCAAAAAATTTAAATACGAATCTCTGGACAATTTTCTATAACAATTCATAATAAAAATTTCATGATGTTTAATAGGTACTCAGTAATGCATGTGTAAACACAGCGATACCTGTAGCGATACCTGAGTTCCCCGACCAATAGAAGCTTCGATTCTGCCTCCGCAATGTTTCCAGATAATTTTATTTTATAACTTAGTAGATTTATTACTTATGTAAATGTCTGTAACTAAGAATAATTTGATCTTTAGAAATACAAATTAATTTGAGCAATAAGTTTGTCATCAAGTTATAAATGTTCTAATTTTATTTACTTATTTTCCCCAATATTCTAGTTTGTTAGATCGTATTTTATAGTAGATTTAATGACATTTAATGCACGTCGAAAATATTTAAATAAGGGGTATTTTCATTCAGTCTGATAAGTTAATGTTTAACAGTCGATTCGAACGTATCTTAACAATAAAATCAATTTCGACGTAAGTGGAAAAAAAATGTTTAAGGTACAGTTTGGCAATAATGATCAAGAGATCTGTTACTTATAATATAATGTAGAATTTTTTATTGGAGAAAAACCACTTAGAAAAATAGTATCTCTTAAATTCATTGGTTGATTTCTTTAAATCGAAGAAGTAAATTCATCAGATATTGACAACCGTATGTACTTGAAAGAATAATTAATTTATTATCAAATAATTTTAAAAAGCCTACTTGTCAGAAAATGTAGAGAGTAATCGAGATGAATTTGTGAAAAAAAGTGAATTTAATTAAATCGTAAAAAACCGCATGAAAAAACAACGACTAATTCAGAACGGATACATATATTAATTGTAATTCTACTCTCTACAAAAACCACAAAGACTGTTATCATACCCGCTGCCAAAGACCAGAACATCTATTATAAGTAAAGAAATTAAGAGTTCTGCTGTGTAACTTTCCTTGCAAGACGATGTAAATCGACTGTCTCCATGTGTTGACGATACAAAAATAGCAAGTTTGAGAAACACTGCCGAAATTGGACTCAAGTTTCGCCTGGGGTTTATACATTGCGACTTGATCAGTGTATATTAGTTAAAGAATCTAAAGGTTTTCACAATGTTTGCATTTGTATTCGCCACCAAAATCCAAAATTACTAGTAGAAGGTTGTAAAATGACAACGAAGAATTTGAAGATCAAGTATGATGAAGAGTAACCTCAAACAGCAAAAGATATTTTAATTGAAATGACGTGAAAGACCTGGTGAAGATTGTTCTTTTAACAAATACTCAAAATGTCCTGGAATAGCAAAAATTTTACGTATGTACGAGAATTATTTTTTAAAAATCCCATAGATTTCATTCATTGGATACAGTGGCAAATTGTAAACTAAAATTGTGCTCTTGTAAAACGTACGTATAATATTAAAGGCTATCATAACCATTTGGAGATACAGTTTAAATATAAATTATTAGAACATGACTTTATTGACAAAAGTCAAAATGATTATATAAAAACTAGTCCGCATAATTTGAATGAATCTGAAATAATGGTCATAGGAAATTTCGCTCAGAATTATACGACTGTATGTCAAGACCAGGTGCAGGCAAATCATTGGAACGGCAAACAGGTAATTATTCATCCATTTGCAATTTATATGAAAGGGAAGGAAAAAACTGAAGAAGACAGCTTCCTCGTAATTTTAGAAAGTATGAAACATGACGTAAATGCTGTGATATTGTTTCGCCAGAAATTAATTAATTTTATAAAAATAGATACGAGAAAAATGTTAAAAAAGGGATTTATGTATCTGATGGAGCTGCAAGACAATATAAGAATAAATCAAATTTTTTAATTCTTGTTTCTCATTATGACACATACGAAATTGAAGCTGAATGGCACTTTTTCACAAGTTATCATGGAAAAAGCGCATGTGATAGACTTGGCGGAACAGTGAAAAGATTAGCCCGGAACGCCATTCAGAAGTAAACATTTTTTCAGCTAAGGAATTATATCAATGGGCACAAAAAGCTATACCTGCTATAGTATACCATCCCAGAACACTCAGAAATTGAATAAAATTTATCATTATTATTAAAAACAGCATTACGTGTCGATGATACCTTAAATTATCACGCATTTATTCTTCTAAATAAAAGCAGCAAGGAATTGAAGGTGAAAAGAACTTCCTATATTACATATATTATTAAATAATTAACTATTTTAATTTCATTTTCTTAATATCTATTGAGTAATGTAACATGTTATACCTGGACTATTTATTTCTAATAATGTATTCATGGGTATTGAAATAAAAATGTATCCAGATCCGATAAATAGTTTTCTATTTCTAGCAGTTGAAAAAAAATCAAACTTTCTTAAAAATTGTTTATAACTTTTTAATTAATTAATATTTTAGCGTCAAACTTGACACGAACCATTATCTCCATATAGCCATTCGATATGCCAAATATAAAAGAAATCGAAGACCTTGCTACGATTTGCCCTAAAACTAATTTGTCTTCTGTCTAATACCAATATGAATTTTTTAAAATTTCAATATGTAGCTTATTCCAGACTAATACAATCAGCTCCACAGGGGTAGGTATCCGATTTTTATAAAATTTGGTATTGATATTGCCTATGTAGTAGTGAACTTCTGTATAAATTTTTAAATCATTATTACTGTCGGATTAAAAGTTATGAACAATATAAAAATTTTATTGAACATTTTTCAAAAATTGATATCTGTAACCGTATAATTGATAAAAATTTATAGATGTAAAAGTAAGAGTTACTAAAACAGATTTTTTTTAAATATGGGTAAAACTGTAAATTACGGAATTAATAAACCAAAAATTATTTGTAATAATTTTTCGAAAGGTTATTAACTTTTTTTTTAAATAAATGACTGTATCTCAAAAAGTATTATTTTTATTCTCAAAATTCTTTTTTACATGGATTCCCGGGCCATTTTTCAATAATTATCAGCAATAAATTTTGTGAAGCGGACATTAGTAAAATTCATAGAGCGGACATTAGTACTGATTTAGAGAGTTTGTAGAGCACAATGTAATACAACATAAAGGTAGGAAAAATAAGGAAGAAATAATGACAACAATTTAACAGATATAATAGATTAACCCATTAACGACCATAAGGCCTGAATTTTTTGTTGATTTTCGATGCGATTTTTTCTGTAGTTATAGGCCTTAGAAAAATTGTTCTAACACGTGTATTGACATAAAATTTAATTCTATTTCAAAATCTGGCCTTAAAATTATGATTGACTCCGTCATAAAAAAGTAGTCAATTAAACAAAAAAAAAACATGAAAATTTTTGCAAAAAATCAAATTTCCGATTTTTTTAGTAGAGTTACCGTGAAGGAATCATGATATAAATATGATCAGAAGTGATCACGACTATTAAAGTATCTCAGGGAATTTTGGTGGAACTTTTGAACCACTCCATCCAAAAAAATGGCGGCCATATCGAAAAAAGATCATAAAAAACATAACTTAATTTTTTTCATGGAAACTATTGAGTTTAGAGAAAAAGTCTGTAGAACAAAAATGTCTTAAAATTGATCATGGAATATCCTGGAATTTTTTCAGAATTTTTTGAGAATATTTTTGAATTTTTGGAAAACTTGGAAAATACAATTTTCCAAAATCCAAAACTCAATGGTTTTCGAGAAAAAATGTTTTATGTCACGATCACAGAAGTGTAATATTTTTCACACAGAATAAAGAACAGCGAATAATAGTATGGTAATATTTTGCCTTTTTTCAATGTGTACAAGTAAAATTTGTACAGCGTATAATAATATTATATATACATATCAAAAGTCAATTTAGAAAATTTTCTATAAGCTCATTTTTATTACTTACTTGTCTCGTGTTATTTTGTGACCATACAAATACGGTCGAATCGAAGTGACTGTTTTCCCTGTCTGAAGTCGAGATATTTCATGCGAACAGTCGATAAGAGATAACAAAAATACTTTAGAAAATGATCACAATTGTGAAAATATTAATAGCAGATAGATTGAATTGAAAATGAGAGCCATGTGTAAAAAATATAACATTTCGCTTTTGCAATTTTTCATAATTTTAAATTAGAATTTTATTTATTCTTTTGCTATTGATGATGATTAACTCTTGATATAATACATAATATTATATGTTTATTAAATCTTCTAGGTACTGAATACGATGATCAAAATTTCGAATCTATGTCGAGTTCACCAAAATGGACCTAGTATATTTCCATTAATTTCATCCTATTTTGATAATGAAATAGACTTCATAGTATTCTTTATAGATTATATTCTTGATTTGCAAGTAAAAGATTGCTATAATACTTTTTGTGTAAAGAACAATATTGATCTTATACTCGATAAACGTGAGTAGTTATTTTTCCGATAATGCAATTATCATTTTATATATAATGATACATTTATTGATTCATAAATATTCAATAAAACGTAATAGCGATCTTTTGAAACGAGATTTATAAGAATACTAAATAATTACACAGGCCGATAAATTTCTCACTCAGAAACAGGACCTTTTGCGTCTGAAGGATTTCGGTGCGCTGAATCCAAATCAGACCTCAGAATTAAGCCTATACGTCAGGTTTCTAAAATATTCTAACCTAAAAATGCAAAAAACATGCTTTTTTTCTATATTCATGGTTATGTACCATTGCGGATAAATTTTTTGTCTAAAAACCGATAACACCTTCTTGAAGCAGCACTCTTACCCTTTAAAACTATATCTCCAAATTTTAAATATCATTTTTTTTTTCAGTGAGATATCGATGATTGAAATGAGTTACTTTTCTAATTTCAATACTGCATTTGAATATATCCAATTTTTCAAATGAACCGTATACAATATCTGTGGTTTTTTAAAGTTGTATCATCCGAATTAAATGTGAAACTATTCCAGAATCTCCAATTTTCCTAACCTAAAAATGCAAATAAAGACTAAACTGGATCTTGACAAAAATGTCTGATTTGATTGAATTTGAACTAAAAAAAGAAGAGAGTGGTTCACAAAGAGTTTCAATTTCGTAAAATCTACATTCATCGATTCCTCAAATATATAAATAAGTAAAAATGTAAAGAAAATTTCCTTCAAATCAGATCAAATATCAAATGTTTGGTCGGTCTGCCATATTGGAACAGTGACGCCAAAAATTTTCAGGTAGCATATTAAGGTTACGATCGAATTCACGTACTCATTGCGTAACTGAAAGGGTTCATGAATTTGGGATTTAGGGGTCTGGGAATATACACCCGTCGGTTACAGGGTTCAGGGGCTAAGGAATTTCTTCATATTCTCATATACATAGATATTTGTCTCATCAAAAATTTTTCTCAAGATTCAGTTTAGTCCTTATTTACATTTTGAGGTTAAAGAAATTTGAAATTCTGGAGTAGTGTCACATTTAATTTCGATGATACAACTTAAAAGAAAACCATATATATTGTATATTGGTTCATTTGAAAAATTGGATACATTCAAATGCAGTATTGAAATCGGAAAAGTAACTCATTTCAATCATCGATATCACATTGATAGAAAACTGCAGAAAAGTGATAGCGTGATATAGAAGCTATAATTTTTTATATACTTTGAATTGATATTCATAGTTTTTACGAATATGGAGTGGAAAGTTTCCGGTCTGACCTGAAGATTCTGCTGACAAGTCTAATAAGAAATAGCGAGCGCAGGTAATACCATAAGGTAGGCGAAAGTGGCACAAAGGAGAAAGGGAAAGAAAAGAAAAGAAACAATTAATCACAGGCGAGTTTTACTCAGAGAAGCTATACTGATCAGGTTTAAATAAACAAATTGATACTAAGACAGATAGAAGAGAATTATCAACATAAGGAAGAAAGTTATAACATGCGCCTATCGATGCCAGGTACTTATCAGCGTGACGCTACATTTGTTGTCTATAGTAAAAATGTTCCTTACGAAGTAAGTGCACAACCATTTGTAGCATTGCGAGCGTATGACTTCATCATTACCACTTGCTTTATATTTTGTAAATACCGCAGCGTAGATCTTTCGCCCGACTCAGTTTTACATTTTGGACTATATGTCTAGTTGTCATCAGTTGCTTGGATTTCTTCCTTTTTCAGCGCCCGTGAACTCGAAAATACTAGTAATTTTTTATATTGCTCGATCATGCAATTCCACACAAAGTTGCAGGTTGCACCACACAGGCAGTGACAGCTACGATTATAATTTATCTAATACAATATTATAAATAACGTATAAATAAAGAATAGGATAATTTAATAAATAAATCCCTACCACCATTAAAATATATTAAACAAGAGTAATCGTGTTATGAAAAAATTGTTCTACCTTTCAGTTGATAATTATTTTTATATAATTTAAGTTGATATACATAGTTTTTAAGATGATAGAGTGGAAAGTTTTCGGTCTGACCTGGAGATTCGCCGGCAGGTTTCATTTCTGGTTTGTATTCTATAATACTACATTTTACAATTTTACAAATATATATTTTTTAAATGGATCTATCTATATGAGATTCGACTTAAGAGGACTATTCACTTACGAGAAAATTTCAACAACTGACATGGAAAAAACCCAACATATGTGACTTTGATTCACTTTGGCACTTTTACAGATACTATTACTCTTCACATTGATCTAAATGCAACCTAAAACCCTATCAAGCTTACTCTGAGTGCATTCATTTTTATCTATAGCAATTAGGCCTCTTTCAAGTCTACATTAAGATTCTTCGCGATTTTGCCTTCCTCTATGACGTCTATAGATCTCTAAGCTTCGTCGTGACTATAGGATCCACTGTCCTCAGGGATAGTTGATCGTCCACCGTTTTACATATAGCTCCGCTAATTTCTTCTATCTCGATATATATCAGTATATGTCTAATTAAACTAAATTGTAAATATGGTATTCAACTCTCAGGGTTGTTACAAAATCCAATATCGATATAATTAAAAGATTACAAAGGAAAAGTCTAAGATCTGCTACGAATGCATTGTTGTTCATTTGAAATGATAAAATTTTTTACACGAGCTCATGCTGACGATTTTCAACACTGGAAGTTTACATAAATGCACGCTTGTCACTCAGTTTTGGTGACAAGTGTTTGAAATACTATACGAGAGAGATAAATGCCCATCATCGTAGTTGTTGTTGTTTATGACAATATTATCACCGCTGAACCGGCGTATACAACTAGTCCATACAGACGATGTCATGGCCGTGCCATCAGTCTCGATCAGTTACTGCTTAATACACTTTTGCACATTTTATATTTCTAAATGATAAAATGTCAACGCCATTATTTTTTTTTCTTAGTGACCAGAATATTTCATCGGTTGCCTGAAATGTTGTCCTCTATCACATCACAAAAATTACAGTCGCTACCACTGGAGATTGACAAGTATCGTTTAGTTTACATACCCGAAGTTGGATACACGATTGCTGTCACAAAATGGAGATCAGAAGTATTCGATTTCAAAAATATTAAAAATATGGAATACAAATTCACATCAAATGGAATATATTACTATAAAAATTCTCTTGTTTACGGTATTTATGCATTATGTGTACCTTTTTATAAAATAAATTAATATGAAAGGATGTATAAAATATAATATTTTTGTAATAATAACACTTCATTGCGTACCATCCGCTGCACCACTCATTTTAGTGCAATACTCTATATTGAGCAGTTATATTTTTTGGTCTATAACGAGTGAGATCTTCACTAGTTATGTTTCTCTTTCCCCTTACCAATATCTATAGTCATTTATATATAAGTATGTAATTTGTACATACATACACATGTATTTCCGTGGTCGATAGTCTCTTACAAGATCTGCGCAAGTGCGGGAGATAAAGAGAAAACGAAATCGAAGGGAAAGATGTTTTACGCCCTCACAAGATACTAAGCGTTAAGTATGGATCCGTCCTATCCTCTAGAGGCTCTCTGCGTCTATAGCGACAACATACACTCTAGCTTTCGAGTAGTACCACCACAGCCGAGAGTTAGTGCGGAAGTCCCCATGTGTTTAGCCAGAATATCTATGTGTTAACTTCATTTACCAGCCATTATTGTGCGGTGTATCATTCTTCGTGTAGTCAACAGCAAGATTGTGTTCAGAGATATTTTTGATGGCAACTGCTATCCGAATGACCGCATCAAGTTACGTTTCACCAACGGATTCTGTCGCCAAACCCTCGACCGCCGTTATTCTGCGAAGTCGCATTTGTAAGTATTGTTGCGGATTTTATCCCTCTTGGGTACGCCTGTTTTTGCTCTCTTTTTTTCTCTCTTACGCGCATGATATTCTGTATTATTCTTTCGTTACTCTATTTGATTAAATCTTCTCTAGCTTCATATGTTTTTTGTGTCTCTTTATTTTTGCGTTAACATTGTTATAATAAAATAATATAACATAATCTTATTATAATAATTATTCTTATCTACTCCCTCTACCTCGTTTATTTTTGTGATTAGCTCTTCTCCTGTTCCTTTGTATAAAGGCATTTACACCGCATGTCGTTTTCTGTGGGTTCAAAGTAAAAAATGCCCCATAAGCAACGAATCTACGTGACGGAGCTCAGGTTTTGCATAGTCTATAGCGAAGCTTATACCCCACCATCATACCTTGAGTTACTTTTTCCTTTTTTTTATATATACGAAGAATGGCTGAAACCAAACAAAATGTCGCTATAAGTCTTAATACTCATAAAACTTACTTTCATTCAAATAGTTTTTTCATTCAAACATCTGATTTATATCCCAAATTGATTATAGGTTATGAGAAATGACGATTGTAACTCCAACATCTTTATTTATAAACTATTTTTATAGATTGAATTATGACCGAGCTCCTAGCCCTTGGCCGGAGTCCGTCGGCGATCTTGGCCGATTGGCCGCTTGTAGGTCTGAGATCGATGACCTTGGAAAATTCGCAAAGAATTTTCCAATGAATATTCCAAAACTAACACTCACCGACTCAGTGTTAGTTTTAATTTTGGTGAGAAAGGTGTAATAATTGGGTTGGCTTAATTGCGTTTGAGAAGTGTTTTCTTGTGATTTCTTTTAGTCGTGGTGGTGATTGCTCCTGAGCCAGTGTATGCCTTCATTTCTTTCTCCTTCGCCCTTCGTGCATTGTTTTTTTTTCTTCGCGTTGCAGAATATAAATTATATTTTAAAATGAAAATGAACGGAATAACTTAAAATTAAATATAAATTTTATTTAAAATAATGTATATACAATATTTTTTTCTCGTTTGAATATTTAAATTCAGTTTGTTTATTTCTTTATTTTCTGCACCTGCACACTTGTTCGGACAATACCTACACACATGGGTTCGCAATCTGGCTCTCACATAAATAAATAGGCGTCTGACTCGTTCGCCGTGCGGAGTCGCAGCAATACGTGTTGGGTATTTCTGGTCTGAGTCAGCATTCCGGCAATACCATATGCGTGCATAGACCGGTCGATTCTAACAATTGCACAAACATTCCGCTTGCTCGATCCGGGAACGAAGAAATGAAGGAATTGAATCAATCTTGCGGCAAGGCATCCAATTCTTAAGATGGTTCGATTCCTGTACGAACAGGTAGTCTTGCAATTTTAACGACCGGACGGGTGTACTCTTCAGACGCAGTCTGCACGATGACGGTGCGAACTAAGCCGTCTTGGGTACATGGCGATGATGCATCCTAGGCGCCAACGGCCATCAGCTTGGAGAATGGAAAGGTCGACGATCACGATAAACTCAACGACATCCAAGTCTCGGCTGAGGCCGGTTCCATTTCGGTCTCTGGATGAGGGTACTAAGGTACTATCGACTCTATAAAGCCCAAAATGGATCTCGCATGACATCGGGATCTAGGTTCAGCGACCAGAATCGCTGGAGCAGGTCAAATAGCTTTTAATGGTTGAGCTCCGGCGCACGACAGATAAAAGTAACGCAGGCGAAGGCGTGAGACGAGTCCAATCTGTGTGTGCAGTGAGTGCAATTCGGGGAAGCAACATGTGAGAGTCTCCCAAGCCCCAGCGTAGTCGTCCGATCATGTATTGAACTCGCTGAGAATTGCCGCGACGGGATCGACTACGTTTGTCTTGAGAAACAGGATCTTGGTGACATTTCCTAGTGAGGTGTTGCTGTGAATGAAGTCAACAAACAGGTCGCAAAAAAACTCTTAGTCCTCTGTGAACCCGATGAATGTAGGCAAGGTGATATGCGGTAGTCGCGTAAGCGGGACACCGTCGGTGAGTTCCGATGAGCGGTGAGAACCGTCGACGGGGTGGGCGTGTCAGTCGTATTTCTGACTGCGGTCGCATCGAAGAGATGGTTGGGGTAATCGATGAGGATACCCTTTCTCTTGGCAAAGAGGTCCTCGGCCGTGAGATAATCGTCTAGACGAAGGTACTCATTCGTCAGGTCTCCTTCGAACGTCAGGAGTCGCACGTGATTACTGCAGAAGTCTCCCCAGTAATCCTCCAGTAACATGAGCCGGGCCTCGATCATGCCGAACATTCATTCGTCAACTAGCGTGGCGTGGATCCGGAAGGAAGTCTGTCTGATCATCTTCACTAATGCCCCCTGGATCCTAAGTTGAACGATCTGTGATAAGACATACGTACGTCGAGTGACGCTCAGAGTTAGAATGGGGCAGGGGGTAGTTTCCATCGTTTGCGGTCGTTAGAGACCGATCATTAATTAGGCGGTCAGATGGTCCGTCGAGGGACCATGTGCGATACTCTTCGCCATCGCCCGCTTGAGATTCGCTCGTCCGACCTGATTCCAGCTCAATGCCGCGGTGTCCATCCGCCATGATGTCCTGGTATCTGAGCTACCTCGTTTACTTACCTTTTCCTGACGATAGCTGGGGGGGGGGGGGAGATTCGGATATTCTTCTTGAGGAAAATGCCCCTCGTCTTCCTTGTATCCAGCTCGAAGGAACAAATGTTTGCTGATAGGAAATAATGGTAGTTAACTTTTGGCCAGATGTTCTTTTTGTTGTTTTGTTGTTTTTAGTGACTTTTCGTTTTCATTTTTTCTGGATTTATCTAGAAGTCATAAAAAGAAGAGAAAAGGAAAAGTTACTCAAAAACAAATAGTCCGTGATGGAGCTCCTGGCCGTAGGCTGGAGCTCGTTGTTACTAATGGCCCAAGATTAGGGCTTATGTTGTCGAGATCGCTGACAAGCGATCGCGTATATATTGTTACAACATTTCGTCTTTTACCTTCCAATTTCTGAATTTCCCAGAACATTCTGTTCTATCCATCATTCTCTGAATGGACCACAGGTTTTCTATTTTACTAATCAAATTTTTTTGGAGCTAACAGTCGGAGATTTTAAAGAAAATGGAAACAAGTGAATTTCGTGTGCTGATTAAGCATTATTTTTCTATTCTTTACGTATAAACAAGCCATCACTAAAACTAAGTAAAAGGTTTATAAATACTATGAAGACTTTAAATCATCAATTTTAATGGTTAAAAAGTCCCTTAATTACTTCAATTATTGTTGTAAGACGTCAACAGAAATGATGTCGAACATTCAGGTGGTCCAAAAGAGGTGGATATACCAGAAATGATCAATAAAATTTATGGAACGAAATTATAGTATTATAGTTATTGTGGATATTGATTATAGATATTATACGTATAATATAATTATATCATATGAGATAAGCTGCACGAAATCGATCAAACTATACACATCTCAATTGAGCGGATAGGTAAAATTTTTCAATAATAGTTCGAGATGAAAATTTATCCGTGCAATTATTAACACTTGATCATAAGCCCAATGGTGTGACTACTTTAATGAAGCAGTTGGTGATGTCCTGCTGCTATCCGAATAAGATCTTATACAGTTTTGTAACTAACTATAGATGAAATATGGATCCATCATAATATATCAAAAGCCATAAAACAATTAAGACAATAGATTTCTCTTAGTAAACGTGTACTAAAAAATATCAAGTTTGTCGGTTAACAATTTCCATGGGCACAGTTTTCTGGGTTCTACGTAGTATCATTAACATCAATTGCCTTGAAAAAGGTAAAACGGTCATCAAAATTAATTGGAATAAATAAATATTTTACATGAAGCTGATCTTCGTTGAGTAGATTTTGAGAGATACAATTAGTTATATGAGATAACATAAACATATTTGCACACAATCTTCTAGTAATCGAAGAGTTATTTTATTATTGTAAAGTAATAGAAAAGAAATATGTTTTCAATATACATTCGAAATCTTAAAACAAAATTAATAAAGTGGGCATCCTTGTTCTCTTTCTTAAGTTGGCTCATGAAGATTGCAAAATTACTTTTGATAAATAGTATTTGAGGTATGACAAAAAGATTCTGATTGATTATACTTTTTTTATAATTTTAACAGCATAATTATTTAATATAAATCATTTGTATGTCAATTTAGGTTATCATGCTATACATTCACTAGAGAGTTTTTTCTTGTTTGCTACGTACAAAATATTATTTTCATGAATTATTGCTTATTTTCAGAATTAGATGTAACACTTGGAGATATAAATCAGAAAATTAAGAAAAGAATATCTAGAATTCTACTGAAACTGTCTGATTTTATAGCTAATTATTCTCACAATATTTTCAGTGCACTTCGATTATTTGCAAAACTTGATGCGTATGTATTTATTTATCAATAAAAATGTTATTCTATACATATTATAACATTTAAAGTTTTTCTACGCCTATTTTGTTTAGTAACTTGAGTAAAAAGGTAATATTATAATGATTGGGGAGGTAAATGCATCAGAAATAAGGAAAAAGAAATAAATAATTTTTTGGTCATAAAAAAATCCTTAAAAGAAAATAAAAACCGACAAAATACAAAGATGTTACAAAAAGTAAAAAATAAATAAATGGATAAAAAAAAGGAATTAAGCAAAATAAGTCGTTAGGATAAGGATTTACAAAAAGACTATAAACGTCGTAATAAAACAACTACATTAAAAAGAATAATTTACGTAATCATTTACATTCCTAAAATCTGAAATTTCTGGATCAGTCATTGTTGGTTATCTAGATTTAGAAGAGAATAAATATGAAATATTCAATGAATCTGGCTACTTTGATGTATCCATTCTACTAAGCTTTACTGTTGGTTATGTCGAAGGTTTTCGGCACATTATACTAAATATGAATTAATTTTTGTCAATTCGAGCACTAGTATAAATGCTATTCTTGAAAAAATGAAACTAGTTAATCTAGTGGGAATTTTCGAAGACTTCAAGATTTAACCCATTAATGATCAAAAGGCCTGATTTTTTTGTTAATTTTCGACACGATTTTTCCTGTAGTTATAGGCCTTAGAAAAATTTTGCAAAAATTTTCACGTTTTTTTTTGTTTAATTGGCCATAACTTTTTTATTACGTAGTCAATCATAATTATGAGCCATATTCTGAAAGGGCATTATATTTTACGCCGTATCACGTTTTCGAAAATTTTTCTAAGGCCTATAACTACGGAAAAAATCGCGTCGAAAATCAACAACAAAATCAGGCCTTTTGATCATTAATGGGTTAATTAATACATATCAAACGTTTCATACAATATGTGAGCACGTTGAATTCGCATATAATTGGTCTGCTCGATTTTTTAAGAAGAGATAGAGTCATTTCAATGTCTTTTTGTAGTAGAGACTATAAGTATTTAAAATCTTCGTATAAATATAAAATACGACTTTGAAGTTATGACGTCTAACCCAATTTTTATATCTTAAAAATCACACTTAAAATTTAATCATCAGCATTTGGTGAAGTTTTGTTTATCTATAGAAAATTACTGCAGGGTAATACGAGTGTAATCCTTGAAGTACTCGATCTAACTATGAAAACAAAACATTTAAAAAAAAATAGATTTACTTTTCTACATAGTCTCCTTTTAACACTCTAAATTTTTTCATTTATATTCCATATTTTCGATACCTTGTTTATAATGAGAATCTCGATTTTCTCAAAATAACCATTAACAACAAACTCCACTTCTTTGTCATTGGCACATTTCTTACCACCGAGAAATATTTTATTATGAGTCCACATAGAAACTCTGTTTTATTGCTGTAAAACGTCGTCAAACATTCAATTAAAACAGACTCGGATTTTTTCCTATGTGAGTAATCGGGGTACAGATCTTGCGTACAGCTTGGTCGGGTCCAAATTTCTAATCAGTTTGGAATGTACAGCACTTTTTGAAATGCTTTATTGCTAGTTTGTTTATGCTGAATAAGAATACATGTTTGTTATCTCGTCAACTTTTAGTCGACGATCATTCAATACTATTTTGCGAATTTTTTGGACTAATTTGTTCTTATATGCATTGAGAAAAATCTGCCATCATATTTATGTTTCGCAATTTTAGACATTGTTCCATTCCCCCCGATATCTTAAATCGACCATTCTATTCTTCGCTGTGGTCTCCGAGAATTTTAGTTAAGAGAAGAATTTAGAAAATGCAATTTCAAACTAAGTAAGCACGTCAGCTATTTTCAATTTTTGAAAACCTTTTAGTTAGCATCCTTTATTTCTAGTTATTTCTATCCTAAATATTATAAACAGCCATTATTCTTGTTTAGTATCTATTACAGACTGTTTAAAGAGACCAAGTTAGATATGAAATGATAGGGGAAAAATATTTGAAGGATCTATCGAAGATACATGAATGATTTGTTAGGAAGCCTGGCTGAAAATCAAATCTTCTTGACTAATTTTTTCGCGTGTAGAGATTCTTTCTATCTCTACTATCCCAAATATATAAGACATTTGTTGTAAGGTCTTACTGCTATTCTAGAATTAGGGTTCACATTTTAAAATCATTCCAAAACATATCATCGATGTTCTATGTAATTAATTTTCTCCAGTGCTATTTTTAAATATTCGTACATTTTTGTCAACATTCATGATTAGATTACTGGAATTAGTATAAGTATGTTTCCGTAATATAGAAGAACGATTTTTAGGCTCCAATAAATAGTTTTTAATCTTTATTTTTAAATTCTTACATTAATCCATTAATACTCAAGATGAATCTAATCGAGATACCCCTAAAATAATCATCGCATTCATGGCATGGCGAAAAATAAGGCATCTATATTTTTAATTTTTGTATTCTCAATTGTTTATCAAAAATTATTTAAGCAAATACCAAAAATTATTATACTTTAACAAATAATGGCGACAATCGATTTTACAAGGAAAATTACTAAATAAATCTCTATAAGACTTCTTTGAAAAAATATATTTAGGTATCGTAAAGTTGTCTGACATTTAAATTTTTCGAACCAAATGTAAACCAATGTGACGTCGAAACTCAGTTACAGTTTTATTTGTGTAAGATTTCTTCTTAAATGAAACGTGTTTTTCTAAGTCTCCCATGTGGATATTTATCTGTTACTTCACCCACGAGGGTGACTCACGAAAGCAGATGCAATAGCGTGGAATTGGAAATTGATGCTACGAAAAGGTTTCGAACTAAGGAAAGTTTAAATTATATTCACGTAGTTGATACATAGTTTATTTAATAATAGAAATCGGAATAAAAATATTTTATCTTTTGATCGGGGAAATCGCATTATACTGAACGTAATGGCTTATCAATCGGCCGAGTTTCATGATTTGTTTACTCTTAAAGATTACTATTGTACAGCACGTGTCATAGACAAAAAAAAATTAGTTTTAGAGCACAAATCTAACAAATTAGTTTTTTATATTTGGCACATCGAATGCCTATATGGAGGTAATTATTTGTGTCAATTTCGACAATAAAATATTAATTAACTAAAAAGTTATAAACGATTAAAAACAAAATTAGATTTTGTTCAACTATTGTAACTCTAAAACTATTTATTGGATCTGCATAATTGTTTGTTCAAAATAACCGAGAAAGATTTTATTTTGAGAATATATATATTTGTTAATATAAAAATTATAAACAATTCAAATAAATGTTTGCCATTTTTGTTAAACAAGCCAACTTTTATTTAAAAAATTTTTATTGCAATCGATTTTTTAGACAATTTTGTATAAGAATCCGTAATAAAACTATCATGATTTTTAATAAGGGCTAGGTAATGACGTTCCAAAAAAGCATTACCTGCGGCACTCAGGTGGAAGATCGGACAGATAGAAGCGTCCCACTCTCCCGAAACTTTTCCAGGTAGTTCCGTTCTATAAGTCAGAACCATAGACTATATATCATGTAATCGGGATGATATCAGTATAAACAATATCTTATTTATTTAAATATAATTGCAATTAGATGGAATATAATATTTCATATTCTTTTAGAAAATATTCGTGGTTTACATTTCCACGAATATTTTCGAAATTTATTTTCCAAGTATATTTAAAATTACTTAATAGAATATTAAATTAAAACGATCAATTATTTAATATATATATAATAATAATAATATTTCAGAATGTTACAACTGTTGAACTGATTTAACTACATCTTACAAAGATGTTCATAAATTAATTATAGAAATTTAATATAAAAGTTAAATACATAAAAGTTTTGAAAGGTATACGAAATTACACTGAAATATTCAAGTACATTTATTTTGTAGACTTTTAATACTGTAAACTGTAGATTAGGACGTTCTTATCATGATCAATTTCTTGTTGTTTTTATATAGAGGGAGGAGTCATCGACACGCAATGCTGTTTCTAATACTCATGTTAATTTTGCTCATATAGGCATTCGATGTGCCAAATATAAAAAAATCACAAACCTTGCTCTGATTTGCTCTAAAACTAATTTTTTTTCTTTCCTTAACGAAATTTCTAATGCGATGAGATTAGATCAACAGGATTATTAGGTATTAGACATTAAATATAAAGATGCTTTTATCTAGAAAAAGTTTTTCTATTTTATTATTTCTCTCCTCGGATGTCATACCAAGAATAATACGAAAATACTCACTTCGTACATGAAGTTGAATATATTACATTGCAATTTTGTATCTCTCATAATCAGATGCTTATTTGTAATGATCATTATTATCTCTAAATATATGAAACATAAGTTGAATAAATAACTTCGATGTACGTACTATTATCAGAGTTATTCCACGGTTTTAATTTTGGCAGTTGGACAGTTTTGACACAAAACTAATCATACTTCGATTGAGGAACATGAAATATGAATTGAACAACGTAAAAAAAGTGAAACAGAAACATGCTTTGTGAGAACTAAATTTTATGGTGTAAAGAACAACATCAGTCCTAAAGATCACACGAAAAATCAATTATATTTTGTAAATATTTTGCAGAGTCTACTATTAGTTTTTCGAAATTTAAAAATGTTTGGTAGTTTATTTTTATAATTTTTAATCAATTGGAAATACAAAAAAATACGAGAAATTAATTTTTAGCTGTGCCATGAATGCATTAGTTAGTTTACGAATATCTCAGCTAGATTCGGTTTGAGTTATGACCGATTTACTTTTACACGTTTATGTTGAAATTGTTTATAATGATTCTATACCAAAAAATTATACTCTCACAAAAAAGTATTTAAAGGTTTATTTCCTTATTTTCTCTCTAAAATAGATTGCCGTTATTAGTTTTTTAATATTTAATCATTTTTAATCATGTTTTGTAAACAATTAGGAGGGAATGCAAAAAGAAAATACATGGATAATAATTGTTTAGCTAAGCCATGGATGCAGTAGTTAATTTAGGGCTGCCTTGGCTATATTTGACTTGGGTATTAATGGGTTAATCCTCTCATGTTAATGAATTTTCTTCACCATTAGTGAAGAATTTCTGAATCGTTCTTTCCTATTTTGGTGTATAAAATTAAAACCGAAGCAATGTTTGTAAATAGAGATGAACTTATCAGATACACTTCTTCGATATTATAATCTATCCGACCAGCGACAAATTCCATAATTATTTAATAAGGAAAATAATTGTAAATGTAATATTTTTATTGATACATAGCAGTTATACACTTTGAAGTCATGAGGACACCACATCAATGAGGCAATGATTCAATAAGTTTGATTATTCTATTTTGAGAGATATTTTTCCACACTTTTTAAAATTTATGCCACAAAACAGCTTGGTTATCACAATTTTCCATTACTATTCTATTTCAACTTGTGTAACAGAGATGTCTCAAATTAGTCTTGTCTACAAATGTTAACAATGTTTTTGTTTTATGTGGGATTCCAAAGATTAATGAAATGAACATTGCACTTTTACCAAAGTAATTTATATTTTAATGACAAATTGAATATTAAAAATTCGCGTTAGATGTTTTTAATATGATATGGTGAATAACTAAGCTGCTCCATGCACTGATGTCCGCCTGAAACGTAACTTCAGTAACACGTGCCCGATATGTCGAGAATGAGAAAGAGACAGAGAGAGAGAGAGAGAGAGAGAGAGAGAGAAAGAGAGAGAGAGAGAGAGAAAGAGAGAGAGAGAGAGAGAGAGAGAGATCAACCATTCGTCTTACTGCTGGTGATGTTGATCCCATTGTTGACGACGGTGGTGCTTACTGATGATGATGTTAACAGTTGGCTGTGTTGACCTCTTGGCTATCACGACCGAATAGGACTCGAATTTCTTCCTGGTCCTTCTATTGGCTTTCATCTTGGGTTTTTACAAATCCACTTCTGATATTAATTTCTTTAGAATAGGTCATGCTCAACTGGAAAAGCTTATCTGCTTGTTACTACGCCGGTTGACAGCGCTCGATCATCGCTCATATCCCTTTATATCGCTGGGGTTCTTTTTGTATACATGTATCTCAAAGGTTCCCCTGTTTGCGCACTCAAACGAATGCGATGAACTCGTTGTTCTTTTCTCATCCTTCTAATCTTTCTTTTTCACTTTTTGCCCTTCTTTCTTGTTTCCTCCTCTTCCAGTTATTCAACTCTTTATCGTTTCTAGAAAAAAAAGATAAAGCATGAGTATATTTCCATACATATTGTAACGTCCAGCAGGTATTACAAACCAATTTTATTAAGAGTGTATTTTTGGTCGTAGAGTTTTACTTCTAATAACCGGGAAATCAATTTGTCTAATTACATGAGCTATCCTACTCGGGATAGGTTGTGGATAGAAAGGAATAGCAAGGCGATTCTCTCGTACTGTACTATAATAGGCGCACGCCAGAGAGACCTTAGCGAGGATTTGATAAAAAGGAATTATTTTTGAATCTAGATAGTACTCGTTTTGACAAGCACCCGATCTACATTCGGTGGGAAATCTAACTATGTTACTACAAAGCGATAGAGAAATGAGATTAAGTTCAAATTGTAATATTTATTAGTTGACTTACTACTTTTCGATGATCTCTCCCTCTTACAAGTCAGAGTTGGATTTAAATTTTGGAGCTGGATTCGAACTGTCTGTACAACTGCACGCGGGCCATTTTATAGCCCGCGTCGCGCTGCCCTACTCTTAGAGTTTTCCGGGTCCCCTTTGAGGCGGGCCCTTTCCCGATTAGGCCAATGAGGGAAAAGATGATTTCATTCGTTAGCCTAATTGGAAGAACCTTGGCGTGGGCGGATAGAAAAATGGTACATTCTTCTTTTAAGAAATGTCGTACGTAGTATCGTTTGGAGAAAATATTAATTGAATTTAATTGTTTTCCTAATTAATCAGATAATTCTAGCGGGCGAATTTGGTAGGAGAGAGAGATATCTATTGTCTAAAATCTGTCGACTTAATTTTATTACAAAAATATTAACGAGACGATGATAAATCTTAGTCTGTTTAGTCGTGATTTCTTGTTTATGTCTATATATCTTCAGAGACAGTTTATGGATATTACAAATATAAAAGTGGTTTACAATTTGTTGATAAACAATAAGCAGTTGTAGTGACAATTATTAATGTTATTGTTTTATACAAACGTCTAGCGGATGTGGCATCAATATGCGTTGTGTGATTTTAGTCGTAGCCGGAAAGATAATTTTTCGACTCTACGGGTCTGGGAAATTTCGTTAGCGCGGGACCATAGCGTATCATCAAGAGGGCCCGTTTTTATGAGTTTTTGGAGAAAATTAACTTGCTTATCGGTGAGTATGGTTTTTCCGTGAGACTTTTCGTAAGCGGATGGTTCAGTTTAGACTTTTCTCACGCTCAGAAATTATAAACAGTCACCGCAAACATATGACGCCAGAAAATAGGCATAAGCGATAAAGGTCTATGACCTCATAAAAAACTTAATTTTATTTTGACCACGTGCTTAGCTGTAGCGAACGTCACAATATTGGATTAAGCTTTACCGATATGGCAGTGGGGTGAGTGATAGACAAGGACAGTTTAAGAAAGAAGATAGAAAGGATGAAAGTTGCGGGTCCCAATACATCGGTACTTGAACGGATATCTATGCGAAAGCAATTCCAATAGTCTGTTCATCTTCTCAAATTACGAGGCACGTGCAGGAACCCCCCAACATGTGCTCGTCATATGTCCAACAAGCTCTTCACGCGTGGGAATAAATGAGAAGATACGGGTTACCCGGTGGTTACGTTTAGATAGCTGGTTGCCCACATGGGCCCTGGATGGCGATGCCCTCGCGCCTTGTAGATTGGGCCATTACTGACGGCCTGAATGGTAGGGATAGTTCATGGTGGGCTCCCACAAAACGAGAGAGTTTCTTCTGGGAAACCGTGAGTTAAATTGTTCTGTCGACTCCGCTTAACAAGTCGTACTTCTGTTTACCTCCGCATTTGTTTGTGTATGACGGTGTCCGCTTTACTTACATATTATATCACTTTTCTATCGTGTGAGCACGGGTTCGTGTATATGTTTACGTTTGTGTCTGCGCAAGTGCAGACATGCACCTATTTATGCAGAGCTCAGGACAGGGGTGCCAGCTTCCTTAGCACAGGAAGCGTTGCCTTCCTCTGGGGTATCTTTTGCCTTTTCATTGGATTCCCATTTGAGCTACGTTCGCGCTATCAAGGCAAGGACACTTCTCTTCCTCTCCGCATACCTTCTTATAGGTGGTATCATGTGTGCGTCAAACTGGTAAGCGAGTAACCCCATTTTATATTGAATGGCCATTAATTTATTCCTACCGAATATCTATATTTTTACAGGTTGAGCGAACCTTATCGACCTCACCGTGTTGCACTGTAATCGATTTATCTTGCTTCGTGCATTAAGATTAATGTAATTGTTGTTTTTATATAACTTACTATGTAACGCATTATATTTAGAAGGCTTTTTCCCCACTCATGCCTGGGGTTTTTTATGCCGGATGAATAGTATATGCGATTAAATATTTATTCCCGTTTAATAAATTTCTGTTCTTATTTATATTATATCACACCTTATTCAATCGCATTGAATTATATATGGATCATGAAATTCTTTTACCTATTTTACTTAAATTATCATAATCTTAGCATCTAAGTTAAACAATTTGTATTATTTCATTACTTCAATATTCTGTATTAATTCATAATGTCCGATTTTAGCACAGTGTTTTTCAAACATGCTTTAGACTTTATTTAAATTGAACCTAAGTAAACGTCTTTGAAGTTTGACTTTCTTTTCATTATTTATTTGGACTATTTAGGTATCATTAGCATCTTGATACGATCAGCTTAGATCATAATGTAAATAAAACGACAGAGCAGTACTTTTATTTATTCACTTATTATAGATGTTTTGGGTTTTGAAAGTGGGTATGATAATATCCCTTCCTGTTCATGAAGTTTTTTAGTTGTTTGCACAAAATAGAAGTTATATTGATTATTTATAATTTTTTTATTAAAATATATATTATTATAACACATATATATATACGAGGGTCATTTGACAAGTACCTAGCCTACAAATGACAACACCAAAATTTTGCAAAAAATAAAATTTATTTTTCAATGTAGTCTCCTTTTAGTTGAATACAGTTGGTCCATCGGTGTTCCAATTTTTTTAATCCCGTTGAAAAAAATGTTTTCACTTGGTTTGCAAAATAGGCCTTCGTGGTGGCGATTATTTCATTGTTGGAGTGGAATCTCTTACCGGTGAGTGAATTTTTTAGGTTCGGAAACAAAAAAAAGTCGCATGGAGCCAAATCTGGAGAATACGGGAGATGGGGTAGCTGTTCATAGCGTAATTCGACCAATTTTGCCATGATGACTGCAGAGGTGTGAGCCGGTGTATTATCGTGGTGGAAAAGCACTTTTTTTTAGACAAATGGGGCCATTTTTCTTTTAACACGGCATCAAATCGGCTCAATAGTTCGGCGTAGTACTGTCCTGTGACCATTTTTCCCGTCTCCAGGTAGTCAATAAAAATCACACCTTTAGAATCCCAGAAAACAGTGGCCATCACCTTTCCGGCCGACGGGACCGTCTTCGCCTTCTTTGGAGCAGGCTCACCTTGCTGACAGTTTCCTCATGCCCAAAATCTCATGTAGGATATGCCATACACGTTTTTCTGAGATGCCTATTATCGCAGCTATCTCATGCACCTTTAATTGGCGGTCTGACAAAATGATATCGTGTACTTTTGTCACTTTCTCCTTCGTAGTGGCTGTTTTCGGAGCACCTGGGCGTGGATCATCAAAAACCGACGTTCGACCACGTTGAAACTCATTATACCAATTTTTAACGCTCGACATTGAAGGAGAAGCATCCCCGTAAACTGCATCCAAGCGTTCTTTAATTTCACTGCGCGATTTCCCTTCCAAAAACAAGAATCGAATCACCGACCGATATTGTTTTTTCTCTATTTTTCAAAAATCTACGGACACATTTGCTTTCACATGCTCTCAAAAAAAAACTACAACTCCGATCCAGCTGAAATTTCGTTTGTAACCGTGTACAGGAAGATACTGCACTGTGGTGTATTTCTGCCGCGATAGAGGCACCATTTGGCGGTGAGGCTAGGTACTTGTCAAATGACCATCGTACATATATATATATTATCAAAATATAATCTTTTTTGGGTAT
Source organism: Chouioia cunea (assembly GCA_030064505.1). Classification (NCBI taxonomy): domain Eukaryota; kingdom Metazoa; phylum Arthropoda; class Insecta; order Hymenoptera; family Eulophidae; genus Chouioia; species Chouioia cunea. The sequence continues at coordinate 21,421,180 of JAOPFQ010000001.1, forward strand.
TTTGAAAAAACAATCATACAGATCCGATTGATAGTTTTTAAGTCATAACAGTTAAAATAAAAATCATATTTTTTAAAATTGTTTAATTAATTAATATTTTAACGTTAAACTTGGTATATATGATTACCTCTATATAGGTATTCGATGTTTCAAAAAAACGGAGACCTTGCTTCGTTTTGTCCTACAACTAATTTATGTTCTGTCAAAATCGAACTATTTACGTAATAATATGACATTGTTCTGGATTAAAATATTGATCAATTTAAATAATAATATTTATATTCTTTTTTCTAATGGCAGCTTACTTTCCTTTTTCTATACTGCTTACGATCAACATTATATTAGACCTCAGATAACTGAAAAGAGGGTTTTTCAAGTTTATGGTGGTAGACATCCATTAATAGAGCAGAATACAAGTTTCATAGCGCATGATCTAGTCTCTGGAGAACATGATAATCTTATTAAAATTATTACTGGACCAAGCAATAGCGGTAAAAGTACTCTTTTAAAACAAACGGCATTACTTCTATACATGGCTCATATTGGAAGTTATATCCCGGCCAATCATGCTTTAATCGGACTGATCACTGCAATATTCAGTCATTTAACTTCTTGTGAAAGTGGATCTATTGAATCAAGTGCATTTTTAGAAAGTATGAGACAGGTAATTAAATCATTAAAATACTTTGGATGAAACAAAAAGTTATCAAGAGTTGAAAATTATCAAATACTATGTGACGGAGCTTGTGGTAGCTGGCCGGAGTCCGTCGGCCATGTTGTCGGCTGATTAGCCGCTCGTTATTCCGATACAGTGACGTCGGAAAATTCGTTGCGAGTTTTCGGCGCAAAGTGGAGAGAGGGGTAAGGCGTGCTCACCGACTCAGTTAGAATTGAGCCGCCAGAAAGTTAGTTTGAGTGCCAGGATGAAATTTGATTTTTCTTTTATTGGAAGTGCGAGTTTGCTGAACCAGTGAGTACCTTTGTCTATTCTCCCCCTCACCCTCCGTTGGCCGATTAATGTTTATTTTATTGTTGTTGGACCTCGCTCCGTTCTCCTGTCTATACAGCTCGAGCCTGGCGATGGCCATTATTATTTAACCATCGCCGTAATTTAAATATTGATTTTCTTTTTTATTTTTATTTAATTAGTTGCTTTTTCTTTATTTTGTTTTGTTGTTGGGTTATTTTGTATTTTTCGTGTTCTTCTTTTTTATAATAAATTTCAATTTTGTTGCTGATTCACCTCTCTATGATCTCTCAAGGTCATTGTTTCTTGAATCACGTCAGGCCATTTACGCCTCATACCTTCCCTTTTTGTTTTGTTTGCTCAGGTCGATTCTTTTTTTTCTATAAACATTTCAACACACCTGAAGGAGCCTTTCCTTACAAGCAAATTAAGTCTCCCCTTTTTCTCCTCGTTTTAGCGTTGCAACTAATATAAATCATTAATGTCTTAAAGTCTTCAAAGTATATAAATCCGTATGCAAATAAGAAAACTTGGACATGATAAATCTGTATTATGATTCATAAGATAAACGATTGTGAATTTCAGATAGAATTGTATATACTTCGACACTAATTTTTAGCATATGTCATTTTTAGATACATTTGATTAATTTTGAACTTTATGGATAACCTAGTTACCACGTTTTACTTTGATAGCTTAATAGTTTATATCATACAATAAATAATGATTTCTAAATAGTAATTTATTAATAATGTATCAAGAGAATATCATAAAATGAGATAAATTCAATAGTGAGTATTAATATGAGAATAATTCTAATAACAATGTAATTTTTTAAGGTAGTTAGGAAAATTACATTAAAACTGTTCAAAAAGCATAGAAGGACCTTTTTAAAATTTGTATAGCTTTATTAGTGGGATTTTATTTATTTCATGTAAGCTATAATTGTTAAATTTAACTACATTGAAGTTATTGTTATACCATTATATTCGTCTATTTTCCCTGTTTTATTATATGAGTCGTAAAATATTTAAATAGACAGTCCAGTATCTTGGTAAGCCAATATAACTTAGCAAAGAGTCAGTAGTTTATCGTAAATACAGGAGACGTAATCATATGAATCATCCTTTATTATAAATTATACAAAAGTGAGAATTCAATCTAATAGTTAAATTATTTATTAAAAAGCTAGCATCTTCTATCATTTTGAAAATGTCTAAAAAACAATTTCTAACGTCATTGTTGTTAATAAAGCTCCTGGAATTTGCAAAGTGATAGCAGGGGAAACGTACTTACCTTCTTGAGGAAGGGAAGGCTCTTTAAAAACTTAAACCAAATTTACTATTTAATTTGGTTTAAGTGCGAGAGCGAGTTCGTAAGAAACGGCCGGAGTTGTGGAGAAACTAATCATGAATCTTGCACCTGCCCATAACACGCTGTCTGAAGCGTTATCTAGCTGCGAGAGGCACCCCAATGCTCGAACACGCTCCGTACTCGTCCGATTTAGCACACTACAACTTTTTCCTATTTTCGAAGATCAAGTCTGCCTTAAGAGGAACTCGGTTCGAGTCAATGGAAGAGGTGAACCGAAAATCGGTGGAATTATTAATGCTTTTACAAAAGAATACCTCCAGCATTACTTTGATCAATGAAAAAAATTAATGGGACGGTGTGTGGCGAGGGGAAGGGAGTACATTGAAAGGGTTCATTCAATTGTAGAAGAATTTTTAATATAAAACTCATTTTCATAAGCAGTCTCGTTATTGAATAGCCAGACCTCGTATACTAAATACAGCTTTGCAGTAAAAAATACAATCCACGGCTTACTTAACTGAATTATGAGAAAATTTTGGTAAATACAAAGTTGTATATATTAATATCAATTCCTGTTATAAAATACATGGCCCACAGTACTGAGTTATGGAACGAAACTACATGGAAACATTGCGGGACTATGTAGACGCTTCTATTAATCGCAACACCCAAATGAGCATTTTTATAAAAATACAAACACTAGGCCGAAGTTATTTTGAAATACGAATAAGGCGAGACAGCATCCCAGGAAATCCCATAAACCATAAACATAGGAAATAATGGTAGTTAACTTTTGGCCAAATGTTCTTTTTTTTGTTTCGTTGTTTTCAGTGACTTTTCGTTTTCACTTTTTATGGATTAATCTAGAAGTCGTAAAAAGAAGAGAAAAGGAAAAATTACTCAAAAGCAAATAGTCTAAGAAATTTTTTGTAATGGCTCAGCAAGAGAAGGCGAGTACGAAAGGCACACTTCCAGAGGGACGTACCCATTTCGAGCCTCTTCCGAATTTTCACAATTCGAAGGCGTATTTTACCGAGTTGTGGATATTCGAGAGGGACCTAAAACCAATTATGTCCAAGTTACCTGTAAAATCAACCCCAAAAACACCAAATGGGAGTTAACCTTCTCAAGGATAAAAAGCCACTCTTGCTAGGGTTCGGGGTTAGTTAGTCGTGGTAGTATGCCCAAGGAAGCCAGAACGCAGAGCCAAAAAGGACTACTGTAAGTAAGAAAATAAATAGTTAAATATATATATCGTATTAGCTTGCAACCTTACCTCTCACTCTTCCTAATTCCTAGTTATTCGAGCTACCCTTTGGAGTCAGTCCTTGCTAACCTAATAGCACTAACCTTTTTGCTACTAATAGTCAGTGAAGGAGACGTGGATACCATTGCTGCTGAATAGTCAGTGACGGAAGGTGTTCATTTAGTATTAGAAATCCATTACAAAATCGGAAGAGTATTCTCTGAAAATAACCAGCACGCATCCCTTGCTAGTGAAACGAAAGTTCCAGGCATAAAAACGTGCGGTAGGTGAAAAAAGTTTTCTTAGACGATAATTGACATTACCGTATCATTAAACCGATCTTACAGAATAAATGTACTATTCTGATATATAAATAATCTCAAAATACAATCTTTTCTATGTATTTAAAAAAAATTATGCAGATCCAATTAATATTCTTCGAACTATGACATTTAAACAAAATGCACGGTTTTTTCAATTGTTTATAACATTTTTACTAATTAATATTGTTACGTGAATTAATTACTTATGATAAATAATGGTGACCTCGATATAGATATTCAATGTGCCAAATGTACAAAAATACAAAACTTTACTCCCATTTTACCTAATTTGTTTTCGTACTGTAATTTGCTTTATGTATACTATCGTATATGTTCATGTTCGTATAGTAATTTATTAAGCGACCTTTCGGTAATCAAGTATCATATTATAGGAAAAATAATGTTTTTATTCTTAAATTCAGCGTGAATAATAAACGAATATTTCTCTTAGGTCAGCAATGCTCTCTTTTTATCAAATCGAAATTCACTTATCATCTTAGATGAATTCGGAACTGGAACAAATGAGACTGATGCTATTTCTTTACTATCAGCCATGATAATTGAATTTGTAAATAGAAGTAAAGAGTGCCCACATATAATTATTGTAACATATTATCACCAAATTACTGATTTTATCCCTAACAGTAAATTCATTACGTATCAAGTAAGTAGTAATAATTAATAATTCATTTTGTTTTCTTATTATTTTGTATTATTATTTACGTATATTTTATATCCATTCAAGTGTTTATATCTTATAAATGGAAAATAGCGAGAGGAAAGAAGTGAGAAAATAACAAAACTAGATAGAGAGATAAAGAGAGAGAGAGAGAGAGAGAGAGAGAGAAAGAGAGAGCGATGTAAGGTGGCTACTTCAATTTGAGAAAGCTATATACTCTGTACAGGTTTTATATGGTTTATGAAGAGAGGTTAATCAGAAAAATGACCCGTCATAATGTGATAAAATGAAATCTTTTAGGTATGTCAGGACAATAAACATATTCCCTTATAATATTAATATATACTCGATGAACATATAGTCAATTATATCGAAATTATTCCAGTTCGTAATAGAAAATAGTAATAGGCGTTATAAAGCCCTAGTACTCTCACCACGCCACTTTTATATTCTACCTTACCGACTATTTGTAACTGATACACCTTTTATCGGCATGTTTTGTGTTACCGGCTGTATATGAAGCCGTTTGTGTCGTGGCCCCCGGTGGGAGAAAAATGTTATCCATAGGGACGTTGGTCTGACCTTACCAACCTCTTTGACCCTCTTTTACAAAGTATTGTGTATGAATGGATATTATATCTATAATTTTTATTAAGACTAGGGAATAGTAAATTATAAATTTTATCGAGGAAAGAGAATGTATTTTTAAATGAAAAAAGAAAACTGTTGATGTGTGCGTTATAACTAAATTTTGCAATTCTCATTAGGTTTCGATAATTATCTAAACCTCTTGCAATATGCTTATTTATTTAATTAGATAATTATAATTCAAATAAGGTAACTACCAAGATATTCCTGATTTACGGTCCTTTAAGTCATCTTACGAATCAAATATTTATATAATGATCGCTGCATTATTTATAGTTTCAATGATGATTTGAGGACAGTAATAGAATATATAATAATATTAAAATAATCTAATTATTAGCAACGCAAAGTAGTCTACATGCATTTTATTTTGAAAAGAGGTTTTTATGCTTCAAGACAGATTTATAATAAAGTAGTAAAGTGAAAAAATACTCGCATCATTGATGCTGTATATGACATAAAAAAAATTAGTTTTAGGGTAAATTGGAGCAAGGTATCTGATTTTAGTTATATTTGGCACATCGAATACCTATATAGAGACAATCACTTTTGCCAAGTTTGACGCTAAAATTTTAATTGACTAAAAAGTTATAAACGATTAAAAAGAAAGTTTGATTTTTTTTTCAACGGTTATAAATCGAAAACTATTAACGGATCTGGATAATATTTTTTAATTACCCGGAAACGGATGTATTTGGAAAAAAATATATGTCATAATAATATATTTGTTAATATAAAAATTATAAACAATTGCAATAAATTTTTACCAGTTTTGTTAAAAAGGGCAACTTTTATTCAAAAAATTTTTATTGCAATCGATTTCTTGGACAATTTTGTAAAAAATTCGTAATAAAACTATCATGATTTTTAATAGGGATTAGGTAATGACCTTCCAAAAAGCGCTACCTGCTGCGTTCAGGTGGAAGATCAGATTGATAAAAGCGCCCTACTCTCCTGAAACTTTTCCAGATAATTCAGTTCTATAAGTCAATACCATAAAATATATATTATGTAATCGGAATGATATCAATATAAACAATTTAATCGAAATTAGATAGAATGTAATATTTCACATTAATTTCGAAAATATTCGTAATTTACAAGAAATCTATTTTCCAAGTATAGTTAGTAATAAAGAGTCTAGTTATAACGTGTTACATTATTCAATAGATATTAGAAAAATGATATTGAAATAGTCAATTATTTGATAATATTTATATTGTAACCTCCGTCATTGTCAAATACATGGTCGAAATAAAGTTTAGACTTTTATGAGATCACAAATCACTATCGCGTGTACTTACTTTCCGACGTCATCTGCCAATAATGACTACTCATGATTTCCGAGCGTGAGAAAAGTTTAAACTGAACCACGTCATTATGAAAAGCTTCAAGGATCAGTCGTACCCACCGATAAGTGAGTTAGTTTTCTCTGAAAAGCAATAAACAGACCCTCTTGATGATACGCCATGGCCCAGCTCTAACAAAATTTTCCAGATGTATAAAGTCGTAAAAATGATCTTTTCCGGCTGCGACCAAAATTACGCAACGCATATTGCAAGATACCTGTTAGACATTTATATGAAGCAATAATATTGATTATTGTAACCGCCATTGTTTATTGTTTATAGACGTTATTTGTAAGATAGTTCTTAAATTTGTAACAGCCACAATTTGTTTTCTAAAATCTATAGTCGTAAACAAGCAATCCCGCCTAAACAAAAATTAATATTTATTATAACGCCGATAATATTCTTATATTATTAAGTCGCAAAAATCTAAACAATTAGATATCACTCTTTCCTGTCGATTTCACCCGTAAAACTATTGAATTAATTAGTTAAACAATTAATTTCGATTAACACTTTCACAAAACGATACTAAGCGTGACATCTCTTAGAAGAAAAATGTTCCATTTTTCTATCCACCATGCTAAGATACCTCCAATTAGGCTAACGAAGGAAACTTTCTCTTCCCTCATTGGCCTATTCGGAAAAGGGCCCCCCTCAAAGAGAACCCAGAAAACTCTAAGAGTAGGGAAGCGCGACGAGGGTTATAAAATGGCCCGCGCGTAGTTGTACAGACAGTTCAAATCCAGCTCTAAAAATTAAACTGAGCTCTGACTTGTAGGAGAGAGAGAGAGAGATTATCTGAAACAGTAAGTCAAATCAATAAATATTTTAACTTTGAACTTAGACTCTTTTCCATTTATAGCCTATAGTAGTATCATATTTAGCCTTTTCCGTCCAATATAGATCTGGTGTTTGTAAAACCGGATACTATCTACATTCAAATAATTTCTTTGAATCAAATTCTGGCTAAGGTATCTTGCCGTGGGCCAATTATATAGCTGTACGAGAAAATCACCTTACCACTTCCTTCTCTCCACGACCTATCTTGAATAGGATAATTAAAAAAAAGAAGAACCGATTTTCCCGGTTGTTAGAGGTAAAACTCTATGACCAAAAGCAAAAATTCTTAATCTGATTAGCTCTGTAATATCAGTTGGATGTTACAATATATAATATTTCATAATGTAACAATCGTTAAAATCAATTTACTATATCTTATAAACGTGTTTATAAATTAATTATACAAATTTAATATAAAATTTAAATAAATAAAAGTTTTATAATTTATAAAAAATTAGACTGAAATATTCTAGTACATTTATTTTGTGGTCTTTTAATACTATAATTTGTAGAATAGAAAGTTATTTTCACCATCAATTCCTTGTTGCTTTTATTTAGAGGAATAAATGCGTGATAATTTAAGGTACTATTGACACGTAATACTGTTTTTAATAATGATGATAAATTTTGTTCAATTTCTATGTGTTCTACGATGAAACAGTAAGCAACTATTATATAAGTATTATATCACATAAATCAATTTTCTAACTTTAAGTAATTTAAAATCAAAATAAATCTCGTATTTATTTTGTATATAATTAATTAATTTCTGGCGAAACAACATCACAGCATTTACGTCAGGTTTCGTATGTTCTGATTCTCTTCAGTTTTTCCCCTTTCATATAAATTGCAAATGAATGAATAATTACCTGTTTGCCGTTCCAATGATTTGCCTGCACCTGGTCTTGACATACAGTCGTATAATTCTGAGCGAAATTTCCTATGACCATTATTTCAGATTCATTCAAATTATGCGGACTAGTTTTTATATAATCATTTTGACTTTTGTCAATAAAGTCATGTTCTAATAATTTATATTTAAACTGTATCTCCAAATGGTTATGATAGCCTTTAATTTTATACGTATGTTTTACAAGAGCACAGTTTTAGTTTACAATTTGCCACTGTATCCAATGAATGAAATCTATGGGATTTTTAAAAAATAATTCTCGTACATACGTAAAATTTTTGCTATTCCAGGGCATTTTGAGTATTTGTTAAAAGAACAATCTTCACCAGGTCTTTCGTGTCATTTCAATTAAAATATCTTTTGCTGTTTGAGGTTACTCTTCATCATACTTGATCTTCAAATTCTTCGTTGTCATTTTACAACCTTCTACTAGTAATTTTGGATTTTGGTGGTGAATACAATTGCACACTTTGTAAACACCTTCAGATTCATTAAGTAAAATATACTGATCAGATCGCAATGTACAAAAATATGTAAACCCCAGGCGAAACTTGAGTCCAATTTCAGCACAGCGTTTCTCAAACATGCCGCAAACTTCTTTTAAATTGAATATAAGTAAACGCCTTTGAATTTTAACGTTGTTTTTAATATCGCACTATTTTTGTATTGTTAGCATCTGGACACGACCGTCATGTATCATCTTGCAAAATGAGACAGCAGCACTTTTTATTTCTTCACTTATTACAGATATTCGCTGCTTTCTGGTTTTTATAAAATACACTTTTCGTATAAATTTATCTCGATTATTATCTACACAGTTATATTTTCTCACAAGTAAACTTTTCAAATTATTAGATAATGAATCAATTTTTTTTATGAAATATCTATTTCGATATCTATTGTATTTAAAAAAAAATCTAAGAATGGATTTAAGCGATCCAATACTACTATTTTACGTTCAATTTCGTCTATCGAAAATTCTTCATCACATTGTACGTGAAAAATATCTTAATCTTCATTAGCACTTGAGTTGAAACTGGACTCATTGTTCTAATTAATAGATACTTCACAACTAACATTTACCTCATTTCTACATCACACACGTTTTTATCACTGCTGTCAGAAACTGTGGATCTTTGATACAACAGTATCTCAAACATCTTGCAATAAATCGATTGTTTTCTTTCACTAAAGGAAACCACTTATCCCGATTTTCTGTGAGAACGTGAAACAAAGATTCTCGACGACATCCATATTTACGCACTTTGAATGAATTGGAACTCTCTGGTAGTGGCATGAATATATATTTTTCATTAAAACTGAACTGAAGTAATTTTACAAAATCTATCGTACAATAAGAAAATTCACTTTGACGTTCGTTAAGGTCCGTTCATTTTGACCACTGAACTTATTTATATGATTTACGAAGTACGTCTAATCTCAGTATATCTAATTTTAAAATACTACTAAACAAACTAAAATATTAGAAGAAACGATCAAAGAAAATAAAAACATGATTATTACTAGAAATAATTTTCTAAGTGCCGCCTATTTCCGTTAATTGTTATTGTCGTGCATATTAGTCATACGTACCACTATTTAAATAAAGAAAGTTTACCTAATAAATATTCTGATTTCTAGAACTAAAATATCTAAAAAAGTTTCGGAGGAGTGGGACGCTTCTATCGATTCAGTCTTCTCCAGTGCCGCAGGTACCGCTTTTTTGGAAGTTCATTATCTGACCCCTATTAAAAATCATGATAGTTTTATTACGGATTCTTACACAAAATTGTCCGAGGAATCAATTTCAATAAATATTTTTCAAATAAAAGTTCCCTTCTTTAATAAAAATTTCAAAACGTTATTTTAATTGTTTAGAATTTTTGTATTAACAAATATATTATTATGACATATATACATTCTTAAAATACAATTATTTCCGGGTATTTGAAGAAAAAATTATCTAGATCCGATAAATAGTTTTCGATTTATAATAGTTGACAAAAAATTAATTTTTTAAAAATTGTTTATAAATTTTTAATTAATTAATATTTTAGTGTTAAGTTTGGCACAAATGAGTACCTTCATATAGGTATTCAATGTGTTAAATAGAAAATAAATCAAAGATCTTACTCCGATTTATCTTAAAACTAATTTGTTTTCTATCACGTATAGGGTTGAACTTCTTCTCTAATTCACGATATCATAGCTCCAGTTTTAAGATATACATTTTGCAAAGCTTCCAGATTTTGTGAATGTGCGAGTAAACATAGAAAAGATCCGCAAGTGTATATAGTTTTTACGATTGAATCTTTGAATAACGTGAAGATCTCACCATTGCATGAGTATTGTATATGTTTCAAGACATATTGTAATTATTAAAAAATAAAAAATTTAAATACTTATTTTGCATGTTGTACTGTCATAAATAAGTTACTTACTTCAATGTTATAGCAACCCATAATATTGTCCAATAAGCTTGGACGCTAAGAGGATTCAAATTCAAGCAAAATAAGTCACCTGAAATTGTCGGAGTTCGATTAGAGGTAACTCATTTACAATTGAATGATGTATATCTAAATCAATAATAACGAGTGGGTGTGTGATGTATGATAAATATGTAAACCGAAATTGAGTGGAATTGAAATAAGCTTTTAATGGAATATACTCACATTCATCCGGCATAAAAAACCGCATATATGAGGGGGAAAAAGTTTTTTTAACGTAATTTGTTACATATAAGATCACAAAAGGAACAAAATTAATTAACTTTAATGAACACGAAGATATATAGATCGATTCAAGTAAAATTGGGTGAAATCTGAGGTTCGCTTTACCAGTACAATTATAACTATTCGGTAGAAGTGAATGGCCATTCAATATGAGATAATATTGCTCACTTACCAGCATGGCGCACACATAATACCACAGATAGGAAGATAGGTTGGGAGAAATAGAAGTACCTTTGCCTTGATAGCACGAAGGTAGTTCCAACGGGACAGCCCTTGCTAACGTTCCTAACTGAGTGTGATCCGAGAATAGAGCCCTGTTTAGTAGTGACAGAAAATACCCCAGAGGAAAGAAGTATTTCCTCTACTGAGTTAGCAGGCGCCTGTTGTTAGTTTTTCAGGAAAGCGTCGCTGGTTGTCTTGAGTAGCTAAATAAGTGCTCGTCTGCACTTGCGCACACATAAACATACAAACGCATATATGAACCTTTATTCACACTAGATAAAGATTAATACAAATTGTAAGGGAAAGCGGGCATAGCTATACAAAACAAACTAGGAGTTCGAGAGAAGTACGACTTAACTAAATTTTATATTTTCGCCGAACAATATCTATAATAACAAGGATCTCAGTTTCTTCTATAAATTCTTCGAGTTCAAAGTCATCATCAATTATAAAACCAAATCCTCAGTCATATAATGAAGATCTTAAAATTACCTTACCACGAAAACGATCTTGTTACGACGATGGTATTATTCAAGGAGTAGTATGGTTTCACCATGTTGGGGGCTTAACCAAAGCAAGCGCTTGCTCAAATTTAGAGAAAAACCTAGCACATGCTGGACATGTATCTAGACGCGTCCTAGCCCTATAGCTCAATTCATCTCTGCGAAAACCGAACACATGTTGGTACTCAGACACATCTCAATACTTATCAACGTAGTACGTGCCTTAAGACTAGCCCGAGCAACTTGGACTCTTTCTCCTCGTCAACAATAAGGGAGTAGGAAGGGCTTAGTGCACCTTCAATCAAGATATGACAGTCAGTTTATGGTGAGAAGTGGGTCTGATAAGTTGTGCTATTATACTCTTGCACTCTTGTCTGAAGTGTGGGTATAGTTGTTACGTGTCCGTATCTGAGAATTGGACTCGGCCCCAACTTAAAGCGGCTGTGCCCAGCACCCAGCACGCGATCACTCTACCCACTATCCACGAGGCTACAAGAGCTATCCCCGTTCTCGAGACGTCGAAGCGACTTTCTATGGATTATTATGTGATGCCCTTCCCTGCTCTATAAATAAGAGCTCTTAATTATATCTTATTATTACTTGCGCTACAACACCTGTACATTGCCATTAGAATTAAGTACAATACTTGACTGATCCACATAAATTGCTTTTCCTTATTTCTAACCGTCATATAAACGTCTAAATTTCACATTACTTATATTATCCTTGTGTGTTCTTAGTTAGCCTTATCTTGACAAATAAATCACTTTCTCACAAGTGTTGGGAAAGTAGCATGAATGTTGTACTGCAGAAGGGCCAGTACAACATAAAAATTCACAAGAAAAAAACTTACAATTAGTCAAGTTACACAATAGACATCTATGCATCTCGGTCAAGAAAATGAAAGTTTTAGACCTAAAAGCATAAATAAAATTATAATTGTGTTCCGTCGTCACACGATTAAATAATTGTGGAATTCATGGTGAGGGTTTCAGTAATATTTTTAATAGTCGTATGCAGTGAATTGATTTAGACAGCCCTATAGAAAATGGTTGAGAATACGGAGATAATTAAAATCACCATTTATTATCGATGGTGATTATGAGTGTTTAGTGACAAAGACATTTTCTAGGGAGTAAGATACAACTCAGAATACTGTTACATTTAAAAAACATAAAATATTCAGTTTAGGATACTACTTAAAATGTAGTTATCATGATAGTTTATCACGATATAAATCATATTGAGAGTCAGAGTCATCAAAATGATTTTCTGAAGAGTTAACAAATATAACTTTTTTTGTAAAAATATGTATAATCCAAAATTAGTAAAATAATTAATGATTTATAATTCATCGAATATATGTCATATCTGTGAAAAATTAATGATGAGTTAAAAGTTCGTGATCATTGTTATTTGATAAATATATATCGAAGTTTCACACCAAGATTGCAATTTTAACTATCATGACCTGGAAATAATATAAGTAATTTTTCATATCCTAACTCGCTACTATGCTCATTCTATCATTCATGATGAAACCTTTAGTTTGTTATATAGACGTAGTGGATCTGTGCAGATGTACAAAAAAAATTGCTTTCTCTTCCTTAAATTACGTATAAGGGAGTGACCTAAATGAGGAGGGAAAATAGAAAACAAATGGAAATCTCGTGGAAACCCCGTGAAAAAAGTCATAAAATTTCACGTTTGTCTTTAAGATATATTTATTCTTAGAAAAAAGGACAAAACAATATTACATTGTAATTTTCAATTGAAAATACATTTTTTTAAACTTAATTATTGAATATATCAAAGAAAATACTGAGTTTTTAAAACAATATCAAATCAAATCGGACAATTCATTATTAAGATTATCGAAAGAAATTGACCAATAAATTATGACTTTTTTTATATTAAGCTGTATGTTATGTAAAAATTTATAAGTAAATTAATGGAAATAATTTTTTCTATTCTACACGAAAAATTCCGAGTTTAAAAATATAAATGATTAATAAATTCATAAGCAAATAAATTAGTATTTTCGTGAAATGAAGAGATCGCATAATATATCATAATAAAATATTTTATTTCCTCAAGGCTTTCTAATGTACAATAAATCTATGCATAGTGTAAACTTTTATTATTAGCATTACAACGCACGAAGCTCTTCTATTAGAAGTAGAAAGTGGAACTGATGTCTCTTTGCGAGACTCAGCCAGACTTCATGAAAGATCATTACATGTAGAATTATGAAATGCGTATTTATATAGAAATTAGTATAAGTCATTGAATATATTACGCTGTACATTAAAATGGATCCGCTGTTTATTCTGAGATGTTCCCAAGTCCAGGTGTAAAACTTTAAAGTTTTGCTAATTTTGGTATGAAGTGGTTAAATATTTATTGTGGCGGTGGACATTCATTATACTCACGGGTAAAACAATAAAATTAAGATTTGTTGGTAATATTAATATAAACCTTTTGGAATTTCTGCAGACACTAGAATTTTCATTTAATGGAGATAGTATATTATTTTCATACCAAATAAAGACCGGTCGAACGACTTGCAGTTATGCTTTTTCTGTTGCAGAATTATTTAATTTTGATCATGAAGTACTAAATCATGCAAAAGAGGTACGAGAAAAATATAAAATTTTTTATTATTTGAAAATAATAGATCTAGAATATATAATTTCTTGTTATAACATTTTTTTAGAGTACTTATATAAGTGTTCTCGCCCGAGTTAATGTGATCGATCAATTGAAAATTTACTAATATTTCCCAGACAAACTCATTATTTTATCTTCATTATAATATAAAGAAACAGCTTTTGTCCATTTATACGATAAAATCTACTAAACAAACGGTTTTAAAATATTTATATATAATAAATTTGATTTGGTTAGTACTGTGTATTGAAATAAATACCTTTGAAATGAAATAAACTTGATAGAAGTTTCTGCGATTATGAAATTGTATTTTATATATTGTGATTTTCTGAAATTTTGGATTTTTGTCGAGATGAGCGATCATTTACTCTTATTAACAATTTTTTAACTATCGTCTTTAAAGAACTACACAATAAAATTTCTATGTTCCTAAACTATGTGATAATAAAATAAACTGGTTTTCTAATTTACCTTTTCTTGAAAGCCTTACGATCAACTGTCACTATGTGAGAAACAATTAAAACGCAAATCAATTCCAACGTATTGGATTTTTTGGCATTGATCTTTATGAATGGTTATAACAATTGAATCTTAAATTCAATGTTGGTTCCCCTTCAATTAGACAAGAAAATCGATAAGGATCATATATATGCGATAGAAATATGCTTTCTTTCGCCGCTGCCACTGTAATTATACAGTATAATTATAGAAATTGGTGATTCTTATCAGGTATAGGAAGTAAACTTCTTATACTATGACAGATTTAACCTTCAATTTTACATATTGGCATACAATTATTTTCTACAACTTCTACTCATCAAAAGAAGTTATTCGGAACGGAGTATGGCACATCCTTGTGTTATTAAAAAAATTGTTCGATCAATTCATCTCTTTCAAAAGCTCTACTGATACGTAAAGTTATAGCAGAAAAATGTCATCTAATATACATATCTCATACCAGGTATTTTTTCTTTCTATTTCTTTAGGTAGCAATGATTGCATATTTTATTCATTGCGCCAATTCGTACGCGCGATAATTTAACCCATTAACGACCAAAAGGCCTGATTTTTTTGTTGATTTTCGATGCGATTATTACCGTAGTTATAGGCCATAAAAAAATTTTTCAAACACGTGTTTCGACGTATCATTTAATTCCCTTTCAGAATCTGGTTCAGAATTATGATTGACTGCGTCATAAAAAAAGTTATAGCCAATTAAACAAAAAAAAGTGAATATTTTTGCAAAGGATAAAATTTGCGATTTTTTTAGCAATGTTACCATGAAGGAATCATTATTTAAATATGATCAGGGGTGATCACGATTATCAAAGTACCTCAGAGAATTTTGGTGGAATTTTTGAACCACTCCTTCCTACAAAATGGCGGGCAAATCGAAAAAATATTTAAAAAAACATAACTTTTTTTTTCTTGAAAACTATTGAATTTAGAGATAAAGTTTGTAGAACAAAAATGTCTTAAAATTGATCATAGAATATCCTAAAATTTTTTCAGAATTTTTGAAGATGATTTTGGAAAATTGTATTTTCCAAGTTTTAAAAAAATTTTATTCTATGGCCTATAACTACGGTAAAAATTGCGTCAAAAATCAACAAAAAAATTAGGCCATTTGGTCGTTAATGAGTTAAGTTAATGATCTATTCTTTGCATCTTGACAGATGACATATCTGTCTATATATGAAAGAAAACAAATTAGTTTTATGTTACATCGGAGCAAATTCATGGATTATTTTTATATTTGTTATATTGAGTGTCTAAATAATGAATACCACACATAGCAAATTTTTATGCTATAATATTAATTAATTAAAGTGTTATAAAAAATTGGAAACAAAATTGGAATTATTAAAAAAATGTGGGAATAATTACATTTAAGAGTATATACATGTCGTTAGAATACATATGTTGATAAAATAGTTATAAGAACTTACATTTTTTTAATTTTATGTAAAAAAACAACTTTATTTCAAAAATTTTAATTGCAATCGATTTTTTGGACAATATTATCTAATAACCCAGAATAAACAATTTTTCATGTTTAATAGCAACTCGGTAATGAGTGGACAAATAAAGCGATACCTATTGCGGATACCGCGAACGATAAAAGCATTAAATTTACCCCGTACTCTTTGCAGATATTTTTTCTGTAACTCAGTAAATTTATCGGCTAAATCCTTCCACCATATTTATTTAAATGTACTGTATCTGGGAAACAATTCTATATGGTTTAGAAGTGCAAATATACGTTTTTAATGTATTTTTCGATGGTGAATCCGAATTCAATATTGAAAATACAATAAATCAAAAAATAATCCCAATGATCTTTTGTCCCTCTTTTGTCATAATATAAATAAATTTTTTTATTCTCATAGCCGCCAAAATAAAATTTTACTGATCATCATCATTACATAAATTTAAATAACTTTTAATAGACTTTTACAATCAAATTTTACCACTAATAAATTAAACTTCCCTAAACTTGCTTTTGTATGAAAAATTATGTTTGTAATAAATATAAATAGTTATAAATTAACAAGTAAACGTAATCGATTTAAAAGAATGGATCACTTATGTCATATTATTGTAATAGATTTCAGAATTTGTAATGATGCATGAAAAAAATTACGAACAATATATTGGATTCTGTGACTAAAAGGGTTAAGCACGTGAATTCAAGCAATTACTTTATTTATTAAGTTTCAAATTTCCGCATTTGATGGAAATTGAAGCTAAATGGCACTTCTTTGCAAGTTGTCATGGAAAAGTGCATGTTTTCTTACTGTACAATGGCAGAACAAACAGAAATTGAAAAAATTATCATCAGTATTAAACCAAGCTTTGTGTATCAATGGTACTTTAAGTTATTATGAATTCATTCCTATAAATAAAGTAAACATCAATGTCATAATTATATTCTTCAGAGTATACTACTAAACATCTATAAATAAAATTTAAATAAATATTTGAGTGAACATTCGTGTAGTTTTTATTAGGTTAAGAACATATTTATAATATTAGAATAAAATATTTGTGAACGTTGTGAAATTATTAAATTAAATTACATAATTATTAAATAGTTGAGTCTTTTAAATTCATTTTCGTGATATCGCTTTAACTATTTTACATGCTGTAATTAGATAGTTTTTACTGTAACTGAAACTAGAACATAGATAAAAATATAACTATTCACCCATTTGCAATTTGTATGAAAGGGACGAAAAAAACTGAAGAAGCCAGGTGTTTCATAATTTCGGAACATATAAACTTGACGTAAATACTGTGATATTGCTTCACCAGAAGTTAATTAATTATATACAAAATAAATACGAGATTTATTTTGATTTTAAATTACTTCAGGTTAGAAAATTGATTTATATATCTGATGGAGCTGCATTTCTTCAGTTGAGGAATTATATCAATGGGCACAAAAGGTTACACCTGGTATAATATTTGGTTACTGTATCATCGCAGAACACATAGAAATTGAACAAAATTTATCATCCTTATTAAAAACAGCATCACGTGTCAATAGTATCTGAAATTATCATGCATTTATTCCTCTAAATAAAAGCAGCAAGGAATTGATGGTGAAAAAAACTTCCTATTCAACAGATTATAGTATTAAAAGACCACTAAATAAATGTACATGAATGTTTAGGTCTAATTTTTTATAAATTATACAACTTTTATTTGTTTAAATTTTATATTAAATTTTCTATATATTATAGAAAACAATTTAGTTTTAGGGCAAATCGGAGCAAGGTCTTCGATTTTATTTATATTTGGCAGATCGAATACCTATATGGAGGTAATCACATGTGTCAAGTTTGACGCTAAAATATTAATTAATTAAAAAGTTAGAAAAAATTTGATTTTTTTATCAACTGCTATAAATGGAAAACTATTTATCGGATCTGGATAATTTTTTTTTAAATACCCGTAAATAATTGTATTTTGAGAATATATATGTCATAATAATATATTTATTAATAAAAAAATTATAAACAATTAAAATATATTGTTGCCATTTTCGTTAAAAAGGGCAACTTTTATTTGAAAAATTTTTGTTGGAATCGATTCCTTTTCCTTCCCATTTATGGTATTTAAAAATTGTTTGTTTGTACTCAAAACTGATATAACTATGATAATACTATGTGAACATCCTGAAGTATGGCCGAAACAAAAGTCACTACTGGAATTCGAAAAAGAATGAGATAAATAAATTAGAATTGCGTAAACAATTTATAGGTATGATATTTAAGAGCAATAAAAAAATATGAGTATTTTCACTTCAAGTCAGATTTTTTAGGTGTAAAAGAATCGGAAAAATGATATAAGTCAGGAGATATTTTTACCGTTGTTGCATAAAAGTACGCATGAAAAATGAGAAGCCTATATCGTCTCCAAAAGGCTTTGAAGTCGACGAAACTATCAGGCTAGATACTGCGATCGAGGATAAGAAAATATAATTTCCCATAATCTAATCTGCATATTTTTCAATTGCACATAAAGTATTGAGGCGCAGAAATGATATTCCACGTGGAAGAAAAATTTAATTAATTTAGCTCGCAGCTTTTATAAACGACAACAATTTACTGTGAGTAAAAAGGTGCATCAAGTTAAAAGATTTAACTGAGTGGCTGAAAAATATGTATGACGATGACAGCAATGCATATTCAGCTAGCACAAACTTTAAATATGAGATCAGTAATTATGGTCATATACAGATTAGTTGATGACTGAAAACAAATTAGTTTTAGAGCAAATCGGAGCAAGGACTTCGATTTTGTCTATATTTGGCACATTGAATACCTATATGGAGGTAATCACTTGTGTCAAGTTTGACGCCAAAATATTAATTAATTAAAAAGTTATAAACAATTTTTTAAAAATTGATTTTTTTTTTAACTGCTATAAATGGAAAACTATTTATCGGATCTGGATAATTTTTTTTTAAATACCCGTAAATAATTGTATTTTGAGAATATATAAATGTCATAATAATATATTTTTTAATAAAAAAATTATAAACAATTAAAATAAATTTTTTTCATTTTCATTAAAAAATGCAACTTTTATTTGAAAAATTGTTGTTGCAATCGATTCCTTGGACAATTTTGTTTAAGAATCCGTAATAAAACTATAGTGTATTTTAATGGGGGCTAGGTAATGACCTTCCAAAAAAGCGCTACCTATGGCGCTTAACTAGAAGATCGGACCGATAGAAGCGTCCCACTACCCCGAAACTTTTCCAGGTAGTACAGTTCTATAAGTCAGTACCATAGACTATATATTATGTAATCGGGATGACATCAGTATAAACAATATTTTATTTACTTAAACATAAACAATTTAATCGCAATTAGATGAAGTGTAATATTTCATATTATTTTAGAAAATATTTATAGTTTACAAGAAATCTATTTTCCAAGTATAGTTAGAAATTAACAGCTTAGTTATAACATGTTATATTACTCAATAGATATTAGGAAAAGGAAATTAAAATAGTCAATTATTTAATAACATTTCATTATTCAATTATTTAATAACACATATATACATATAATATTCCATATGGTAACAACCATTAAAATTATTTTACTATATCTTATAAAGGTGTTCATAAATTAATTATACAATTTTGATATAAAATTTAAATAAATAAAATTGCTATAGTTTATAACAAATTACAATGAAGTATTTAAGTAGATTTATTTTTATGGTTTTTTAATGTTATAATCTGTAGAATAGGTTCTTTTCACCTTCAATTCCTTCCTGCTTTTATTTAGAGGAATAAATGCGTGATAACTTAAAGTACCATCGACACGTAATGCTGTTTTTAATAATTTGGATAAATTTTCTTCAATTTCTACGTGTTCAGGTATAGCTTTTTGTGCCCATTGATATAATTCTTCAGCTCAATTAATGCTTACGTCTGAATTTCGCAAACTGGCGTTCCGGGCTAATCTTTTCACTCTTCCGCCAATTCCGTCACATGCGCTTTTTCCATGACAACTTGCGAAAAAGTGCCATTCAGCTTCAATTCCATATGTCTCATAATGAGAAACAAGAGTTAAAAAATTTGATTTATTCTTATATTGACTTGCAGCTCCATCAGATACATAAATCACTTTTTTAACCTTGTTCTCGTATCGATTTTTTATATAACCAATTAATTTTTGGCGAAACGATATCACAGCATTTACATCATGTTTCGTACTTTCGGAAATTACGACGAAGCTGTCTTCTTCAGTTTTTTCCTTCCCTTTTATATACATTGCAAATGGAAGGATAGTTACTTCTTTACCGTTTCAATGATTTGCTTGCACCTGGTCTTGATATACAGTCGTATAATTCTGAGTGAAGTCTCCTATGACCATTAATTCAGATTCATTCAATTTATGCCAATTAATTTTTATATAATCATTTCGACTTTTAGCAATAAAATCATGTTCTAATAATTTATATTTAAACTGTACCTCCACATGTTTAAGATAGTCTTTACTATTGTACGTATACATTAAAAGATCACACTTTTGGTTTACAGTTTCTCATTGTTTGCAATTAATGAAATCTATGGCATTAAAAAAAAAATTCTTAAACATATCTAAAACACTTGCCAACTCAGGGCATTCCGAGTATTTATTAAAAAAATAATCTTCACCAGGTCTTTCACATGTCATAATTAAAATATCTCTTGTTGATTGAGGTAATTCTTCATCATACTTGATGAAGAGTTATCATACTTCAAATTTTTCGTTGTCATTTTACAGTCTTCTACTAGTAATTTTGTATATTGGTGGTGAATACAATTGCAAACTTTGTGAATACCTTTAGATTCATTAACTAAAATACACTGAGCAGGTCGCAATGCACAAAAATATGTAAACCCCAGGCGAAACTTGAGTCCAATTTTAGCAGTGTTTTCAAACATGCTGTAGACTTCTTTTAAATTGAATATAAGTAAATGTATTAAAATTTGTTTTCATTATCATTTCACATTATTTTTGTCAGTAGCGTCGCACACGGTCGGCCTATACTATCTTGTAAATAAAATGAGACAGTAGCACTTTTTATTTCTTCTTTTATTATAGATATTCTGGTTCTTGAGTAGATACGATAATGATCCTTCCTGTTCAAGATGTTTTTAGCTTTTTGTACAAAATAAAACGAACAATTAATTTCTTTTTCTTTTCGTGGAATCGCAGTTAACATTTGTATCTTTTCTGAATTAGTAATTGGTTTTTCATAGCCTGTTTTCAGGTCTTTATAAAATACATTTTTTGTATAAATTTATCTCGATTACTGTTTACACAGCTAACTAATAGATACTTCACAACTACCATTTACGTCATTTGTATGTCCTAAATGTTTTTATCACTGTAGTCAGAATCATTGGATCTATGATATAGCAGCATCTCAAATATGTTGCACATAGTTGATCGTTTTCTTTAACTAAAGGAAACCACTCATCCTTAATTTGTATGGGAACATGAAGGAAAGATTCTCAACGACGTTCATGTTTACGCATTTTGAATGGATTGGACCACTCTGGTAATGGCATGATTATATTATTTTCTTTAAAACTGAATTGAAGTAATTTTACAAAATCTATCGTACAATAAGAAAATTCTATTTGACGTTCGTTAAGGTTCGTTCATTGTGACCATTGAACTTATTTATATGATTTTCGAAGTACATCTAATGTCAGTATATCTAATTTTAAAATACTACTTAACAAACTAAAATATTAGAAGAAACGATCAAAGAAAATAAACATTTTTATCTCATTAACATAATTATTGTTCGCTCTAATTTGCTTACGTGCAACTTATTTTCGTTAATTATAATTGTCGTGAATGTTAGTCCTACGTACTACTATGTAAATAAAAAAAGTTTATCTGATAAATGTACTGACTTATAGAAATGAACTATCTGGAAAAGTATCGGCGGAATGGGAATCTTCTATCGGTCTGTTTCCAGCTGATCGCCGCAGGTAGCACTTTTTTGGATGGTCATTACCTAGCCTATTTTAAAAATCATGATAGTTTTATTACGAATTCTTATACAAAATCGTCTAAGGAATTGATTGAAATAAAAATTTTTCAAATAAAGGTTGCCCTTTTTTACAAATATTGCAAAAATATATTTTAATTGTTTATAATTTTTTTATTAAAAAATATATTATTATGACATTTATATATTCTCAAAATACAATTATTTACGGGTATTTAAAAAAAAAATTATCCAGATCCGATAAATAGTTTTCCATTTATAGCAGTTAAAAAAAAATCAATTTTTTTTAATTGTTTATAACTTTTTAATTAATTAATATTTTAGCGTCAAACTTGGCACAAATTATTACCTAAATATAGGCATTCGATGTGTCAAATATAAAGAAAATCGAAGTCCTTGCTCCGATTTGTCTTAAAACGAATTTTTTTGGTCATATATAAAGAGAGAAAAGGAATTTTTGAGGAAATTTAATCGAAAATTTCTTTCATGAAATACATATCTAGGAACGTGACACAAGGTCAAAATCATTTTAAGAAGAAAAAATAAAAGAGTCTCAAGGAAAATCTATAAAAATCAAAAAAGAAGATTATAAAATATAAGTAGTGTTAAGTTTAGAAGTAAGAAGAAAACCAACTTTTCAACGGAATTTTCAATTTTGCAATAAATTATATTTTCTGTTTTTTTTGGGATACTTACTAAAATTTGTAAAACTAGTCAACGAAAGACCGTTCGATGAAGTTTGGTTTTTTTATTTTCTTTTATATGCGTTTGCGTTTTAATAATGAATTTTTAATAACTCTACACGTAGAAAATGGAATATAGAGCAAAGAATAAACACATCCAATGAAGTATTTTCATGCTAACCTCCAAAAATTTTCACAGACTGAGGGCGTAGTTTTCAGAATTGTACAAATCTAGGAGGGCAAGTTGACCAATATGTAAGAAAACCATAGATTAGTCTTTAGACTCTTAGGCGATAGTTCATCCTTTATGAGTATAAAAACTTCCTCTTGCATGAAAAACGCAGTATTGATATATTACCAAAAAAGGCAATATAGAGCTAGCGAGCAGTCACGTGTAGTGCCACGAGGAAAACAAAAAACAAATGTAAGTAGAAAAAGATTTAAATAAAATACTTAGAAATAAATAACTTCTTCAGTTAATTCGTGTACTTAAACTCTCAGCTTTACTAATTCCTGTTTACATGAGCTGGTCTTTGAAATCAGTACATGTTATCCCGTAGATAAAACCCCTTTGCTGCTAAAATCTAGTCAGTGAAGGAGGGGTATACACTGTTTCTCCACTGACACAATAACAAAATGACTACATGATCATAGGATTTCTTAAATCTTAAAGAATATTGTTCAATAAGCAACCAGCACAAGACTCCGTTAGTAAGACGATTACTTTATACTAAAACGTGTGCGCGGGATATCAAATTGCCGTAAGGTATTTTAAATATCCGTGTCGTTATTAATTCAACGTCATAGTAATCACGTACTTTCTACATTTGTAGCGTAATTTACTATACCAATATCTAAATGTAATTTGAAAATGTGGAATTGGGCTTTTATTATAATTTTGTATTAACTATGTAAAGCAGAAATAATTTTTATAATGTATCGGTTTATTAACATTATATGAAATAAAAAATTACACAAAAATATACTTTTACGATGATATATTCAAGTAATAAAATGTTCAATATTTTCCAGATAAAAATGCAACTTTTACTAAATAAAGCACCAAAAAAACCTAAATGGATGAACAGGAATGTTCTGTGAGTATTCTTTAAATAACATATATTGATTTGAGCCATGATTAGATTTTTTCCAAATCTAATCATGGGGGTGTGGAAAACTTTTGGGATGTAACAATTATTCTTCTCATTCATTTTCACCTTCTAGAATCATTATTCAACAAATACTAAGATCGTGAGTTGTGCAGCATATTAAAAAATGACGGAATCTAGTTTGTACTAAATTACATGGCACAAGTCTTTATCTAGATACATCTAACCTGCTTTTCGAGTTTTTTAAAATTTCCATTGCATTTTAAACAGGGGTACTTGTTTGTCTACCATCGTATCTAATTGTACCAAACAAAAGTATGTTGCGAGCGTGTGAGATAAATAGAAAATTAATATTAATAGCTTCTAAAACACAAATTCACTAAAATTACGTAATGTTCAACGATTTGTTTATTTACGTATGTATATATTTGCTCTATTCAGTTATATTTCTGTGTATAAATCTCTTTTGCATCTATAGTTGAATTACACCAATTTTACGATTATTTAACAACAAATTTTTGTTAACAGTTTCATTTATATATTTATGTTATAATCTTCAATATAATCATTCTAAATAACGTTTGCAGAAAAACAATTTTACACATACATTTACGATGAATTTATTACATAATTTTTTTAAGTATATAAAAACAAGTACTTTCGCGCCTTTAAAAGAATATACTCTTAAATTGAATAAAGAAATCAATTATATAAGTTAAGTAATACACTCTTCAGCTTTCAACCAGTTATGAATAAACTACCATTATCTTTTTGTTAGTAAATTATGAGCCTTTGAAAAAATTCATTTCCGAAAATTGCATGGATATATTTTATATTTACATTAATAATTTTTTTTTTTCTGAAATAATTTTATAAATGTGAACATTTCTGTCAATATTTTTACTTTTTATTTATCTATAAAAATTGTGAGATGATAATGAAGAGAGACCAGTGATTGCTTAAACGATAATATTAATTAATGATTATAATATAGACAATCATAAATGTATGGCAGATACTAATAGATTCTGAGACTGTTTAATATCTTAGGTCTAAGGCCTTTTACAATTTAAAAGGTTAGAAAGAATAGAATATAATATTATTTTAGTGAATGAAATTATGGTTAAAAATCGGAAAACCTTGAAAAAATAATTTTTTTTTTCAAGTTTTCTTAATTTTCAAGCCATCATTTTTATTCTGAAAATATTAACAAGACTGTTATGAGTAATTAAAATATTTACGATTTATTACTTATTGAAATATCCCTCGAAACCGATTCCAAATTCAAATGTGAATTTTTTTAAGGAAAATCGTGAAAATATGGAATTAAAAAAAATCAACTGTTACTTATAAGGATCACCAAATAGTACATACTTAAGGGCAGAATTTGAACTAGACTCTGTACAGTCGGAAATGGTACCTCTAATTTTCTTCTTGCTTGAATACAAAACGCTAAACGGAAAGAAAAAAGTAGATATAAGAGAAATAATTTTTATGAAATAGTCCAAAAGACATTTTTGGACTATTATATACAACTGAGTCATAGGCGCATTTTTATTTATGCAATAGAGTATAAAAAATCATAATTCGTAAAAATCCCTTCTCCATACTTCGACAGCTTGCCTTGTTAGTAAATCCCGATAAATTTGCAAAACGTCTAGTTTTAGCCTATTCTGTTACAGTTTTGCGATTTAAAACGTTGGAGGGTGATGCAGTAATTTTGGGGCTTAATTTAGTAGATCGAAATACTTTAGTAAAGTAAGAGTAAATACTTTTAATGTTATTCCTATCTCTTCTTAATAATTATTCTGACCACTATTTTGTGAAATCCTTTCCTAAAACTATTTCTAGGCTGACATTGAGGGTAATTTAATTTTTGTATCACTTGCGACTGGTATAGGAATATGATTTGAGATGAAGCTCCTGGCCACTGGCCGGAGTCCGTCTGCCATTTTGTCAGCCGCTTAACCGCTCGTTATTCCGAGGTTGCTGACTTCGAAAATTTTATGAAAATTTATTGCGAATTTTCAGCGCGGAGAAAATGGGGAGAGGTAAGATACACTCACCGGCTCAATTAGAGTTGAGCCGCCGGTGCGAATAGTTTATTTTGAGATTTTGTTTTGGTTTGGCGTGAATGTCAGATGCAATTTGTTTCTTTTTTTTTTTTTTTTGTTAGAAGTGCGAGTCTACTGAGCCGGTGAGTATATCCGTTTATTATCTCCTCCACCCTCCGTGCGCCGATTCATTATTGTTTATTTCTTTGTTGTTGGACCTCGCTCGGTTCGCCAGGCCGTACAGCAGAAGCTTGGCGACGACCGTTTACTTAACTGTCGCCGCAATTAAATTTCGTTTGGTTGTCGGTTTTATTTGTATTAATATTAAAATTCATTCGATCCGCCGTTTTTTTATTTGACTCCTTGCTGACATAGCTCTCCGTGACCTATTAAGGTCATTGTTTCTTGGCACATGTCAGGCCGTTTGCGCATCCTACCTTCCTCTTTTATTTCGTTTGCTCATGGTCGATTCTTTTTTTTTTATATAATTATTTCAACACGGCTGAAGGAGTCATCGATTGCGAATAATGTATACCCCCCCCCCCCAAATATAAGATTTTGCGTTACAGATTATAAGCGAATTTACAATCACAATCCTATGCCAGTAACTGTAAGCTTTAGAGATTATAATTTTGATGATGAAATTGATAAAATTAAAAAATGAACTTTGAATATGGAAATACTTTAGCTTTTTTTATCATGTATAAATACACATATACGCTTGTCTGTTAATATAAACGAACAAATATTTCTTTTACAGATCTTTATATCAAACTAATGATATATTATTATCAGAAAATATTATCTTCTTAAAAGATTTTAAAGATAAGATATTACAACTAATGGAATCACAAGAATGAAAATCTATGTCGACTCAATATCTATTAATAATAAACATATAGTATATTTTCATTATTGTTTGAATTGACAAAACTGTCATTGGAACAATTACCTGCTAAAATTCAACAATCAAAATATGTTTACTTACGCAAGTGTGTATTTTTTCTGAAGTGAACTTGGAAAGATTCAGCCCTACCTTGCTTTGCACATGCCAACCGAAATACGAAGCTTTTATCCAGTAAAATCACATTCATATATTCGATTGCATGTCTCACCTCAGGAACCACTGTGAAGCATTAATTCTCAGAAGCTAAGTCCGGCTGCGAAAAGTCTCTAGACAGTGTTATTGGTGCCTTGAAACCGGGCACATCGCGAAAGATTATAAAAGCCCAATCGATCGGTTGGAACAATGTTTTAAATGTGAGAAGGGGGATTATAAAGTAATCATTTGTATATTTCAAACTAAAATTGTAAGATTTTAGTATCGTTAACACCTTGACACGGTCGACTTATACCATCTTATAAATAAAATGAGACAGCAGCACTTTTTATTTTTTCACTTAATATATATGTTCTGATTCTTGAGAGTGGATGCGATGACATTCCATTCTTTTCATGATTCTTTTCATTTTTTTAGCTGTTTCTATAAAATAAAATAAACAATTTATTTCTATTTCACAGAAACTTACAGACAGTAGAATCGCAGGTAATATATCTATCTTTTCTGAATTAGTAGTTGCTTTTTCATACACTGCTTTCAGGTCTTTATAAAATACACTTCTTTTTATAAATTCATGTCGACTACTATCAATATAGTTATGTTTTTTCATAAATAAACTTTCCAAATTATTTGCTAATGAAACGATTTTTCTTTCTATTAAATCAGGTATTTCAATATCTATTAAATTTGATTCACCGATGACTAAAAAATCAAACAATAGATTTAACCGATTCAACACTATTTTTCTACATTCATTTGTGTTGATAAAAAATTCATCATCATATTGTATGTGGCAGATATCTCGATCTTCACTGGCACTTGAGTCACACCTGATTCAATATTCTGATTAATAAAATCTTCACAGTAACCATTTTCTTTATTTGTATATCGTAAAAGTTTCTCACTGCAGTCAGAAACTTCATTTGGATCATTTTTATAGCCATATCTTAAACATGTTGCAATAAATCGATCGTTTTCTTTCACTAAAGGAAGCTACTTATCCTGAATTTCTGTAGCAACATAAAGCAAAGATTCTCGAGGACATCCATGTTTACGCACTTTGGATGGATTGGAACAGTCTAGTAATGGAATGATTACATAATTTTCATTAAAACTGAAGTGAAGTATTTTTATAAAATCCACTGGAGAATATAAATTACACTTTGACGTTCGTTGAGGTCCGTTCACTTTGGCCATTGAACTTTAAATAGACCGATTGAGAGAAAAAATTCCTTATTTATATTATTTTCTAAGCACAACTAGTGTTAGAATACCTAATTTTAAAATTCTACTTCTCAACTTAAATTATTAAAAAAAACGATTAAAGAAAATAAATATTTCTTATTTCATTAACAAGAATAATACACGCATTAATTTACTCAAGTACTGCCTATTTTCGTTAATTGTTATTGTCATAAATGTTAATCCTACGTACCACTATTTAAATAAAGAAAGTTTAGCTAATACATGTAGTAACTTATAGAATTGAACTATCTAGAATAGTTTCGGGGGAGTGGGAAGCTTCTATCTATCCGATCTTCCAACTGAGCGCCGCAAGTAGCGATTTTTTGAAAGGTCATTACCTAGCCCCTATTAAATATCGTGATAGTTTTATTACGGATTCTTATACAAAATTTTCCAAGGAATCGATTGCATTTTGCAAATAAAAGTTGTCATTTTTAACAAAAATGGCAAAAATTTATTTTAATTGTTTTTAATTTTTTGCATTAACGAATATATTATTATGACTTATATATATTCTCAAAATACAATAATTTCCGGGTATTTAAACAAAAAATTATCCAAATTCGATAAATAGTTTTCGACTTATAATAGTTTTAAAAAATGCATTTTTTTTTAATTATTTATCACTTTTTAATTAATTACTATATAATGTCGACTTTGGCACAAGGGATTAAATCCATATAGATATTTATGTGAAAGAAATCAAAGACATTGCCCCGATTTGCCTTGAAACTAACTTGTTTTTTGTTATATATCTGTTTAACCTCAGCTTGCCTAATGATTCCACGAGTGAGATTTCATTCTCACTCGTAGAATTTTGTATGATTGAAACAATCTTACTTCTCTCATTAATAGATGTTCAAAGTAAATCTCGACAATCGCAATACAAGGATTGTTAAAAATTTTAAATATGTGATTAATACTAATGTACTACAAAATTAAGTCATCATCTGTTAATAATTTATAATTAGATAAATATTTGTTATAGATCCCTTGAAAACATTATAAAATTATTCAAATATAACCATTGAAGTTATATTTGCATTTATTTGCACTTGATATGTATGTTTTCCCAGATATATTATAAAGATAAGTATATTATCAAGAATAACTTTACGTAATATTAAAATTATTTTCAACATACGAATATAGTAAATCAGTAAATGCAGTTGTATTTGATTACATAGGTATATACAATTTATGTGTTTGTAATTTATCTGCATTGGTATTTATAAATTATGGTCATTCTTTTAATTTAGTACAGCGTAGATCCAGTGAAAAAGAATGCTAAATTTGTATACCGAGAACAATCTGGAAAGTCTACCATACATCAATATTTGTATTCTATTTTAAATCTTTTAAAAAATAAGTAGAAAAGTCAATCGTTTTCATCTGAAATTTCGATTAACCGGCTAAAGTGAATCTATGCCTCAGGAATATGCCATATGAGATTCTTATAAAGAAAGATATATAATAACAATGATTAAAAATAATATATGAAATTAATTATAGTATTATAGTTTATTAGTATTATTGAAAAATCAACATTAAATCGATTAATAAATTAATTTTCAATTAATGTCATAGTATAGAAATAACACTTCTATGTATATATATCACTTATATATTACTTATCCGATTATCGGATATATCACTTATCCGGTTAAATATAAATATTTTGAAAAGAGAAAAATTAAACCTTCTTTATTTTTAAGTTTAATATTTTAATATATACGTGTAATTTTTATCATCCACTAGTTCATGACTTACCGTTGTTTGTGAATGTGATAAAACATGCGCTCAATTCAGGTATATAGTGATGGATCAATACCTCAAGCTCTCCTTGTATGAGAAAAGAATAAAAACAACACGATTCAAACATTTATGAAGCTTTTGAGCTTTTAATATCGTCATATATATATTTAATTTAATTCATTAACATATTTTCTGTCAGCTACAATAAATTTGATTAATTTTTTTTATAAATTAAAATAATATTGTGCTTTAAAGTTGATTAAAGGTTAGGCTATAAATATATCAATATTCGATCATTTTTAAATCTACATTATACACAATAGTTAATGATAGTGTATTAATAATAGGAGGAAGGAATTGTGAATAATACTTTAATAATCATTTACAAATGGGAACTAAATTTGCATCATGTAAGTCAGAAAAATAGTATCTATATCCCAGAGATATCCAGGCAATGTATTTATTTAACAGTAAATAATGTATATTGACAACATTTTTGATAGAGAAAATCATTATATTTGAATCGCAGAGTATTAATATCTTTTATATCAGTAGGTATTTCATTTAGGATAAATTAGCTATTATATCAATTTTCGTTAGGTTTATACGTGAATAATAAAAATAACTAAAACCATAAGGTATACTTTAATAAATTTTAGAAGATCAAATAACAAGGAAAAGCTTTATGGCTAAAAACATTACCAGCACGTTGAGAGTTAATTTGCTCTCAAGATTTGATGATCTTCATTTGTTTCATTTTATTATTTTTATCGCTTTATTATATAAAGAGATAAAATCGATGAATTTGTTTTACTGATCGTTCTACTCGAGACAGATTATTAAGAGGAGATGATAAGGTGATTCTCGTACAGGTGTACAAAAAGATGCTCATCAGAGAGATCTTACCTAGAATTGTAACTAAAGGTAAATTTTGGCATAGTTGTTACTAGGTTTTACATGTGCCTAGTTAACGATCGGTGGGATTATTCTAAGTTTTCAAAAACAAGTAGAATAAAATAGATCAAAATAATACTCTTTAAAATAGGATTATCTTTAAGAGCTGGATTCGAACTGATTACATTTTTTATAGTTATCTACGTCACCTAGAAGATCTAGATTGACTGGCCACACAGCCTCGTATTTATTTATGACGAATGTTATACCCCCACCATTGAGCAGTTAGTTGAGGAATAAAATTTCGAAAATAACTGTTGGCTTAGTTGAATAAAAAATTGATAATTGGCAGAAATATGTATACTATTAAATATTGTTCAGCTTCAGAAAAGTTGTTTTAGCTATTTCTATTATAAATTATATAACATAAAATAACTCTATTTAATAGGAATGTATCGAATCACATACATGAACGGTAGATACTGGAAAAACATTTTATAAATCCTTAGTGTTAGTTTTAAATTCCAGATAAGATGCACAATCTATGACTTATTTTGTAAGGTTTAGTGGTTTCTTATTATATGTTTCATGTAGGTTAGTGGTCTTTATAATGATTTCGACAGGAATTATTACTTGAATTGTGTCTAAGTTTGTACGGTGTCAGGTCTTTCATATGTATACCTTGGAATTTCCGTTTTCAATTCATTAGTTTCTGAAATGTGAGTTTTTTAAGTCCTAGTGAATTTGAAAGAATTCTCATCGCTAAATTCAGACATTTATTCACAAGTAAATGCCTTAGTAGATGATGATCTTGATTATAATGTATTCAATTTAAAAATTCTCAACTAATTCTTGATCATTCTAGTAATAATCTCTTTTTTTTTTATTACGCGTTCGAAATGGAGAAAATTCATCTTTAACAATTGGCTAAATTAAATATTTATTTAGATTATTTTCTTGTGTCTTCCTTTAGATCATTTTGGTGAAAAATTCTGGTAGGTGATTCGATTATTGCAGGTTAAGATTGCTTGTTAGAATCATTTGTCTTCTAGTTACTACATTTATTGGTACAGGATCAACAGGATTCCTGGAGAGGCCTTCAGCGTTGCGATTGGTTTTCTAGAGCGATAAATGATTTCGTAATTACATTCCTATAATCTTCATCGCCATTTTTTAACTCGAGTGATAAGATTATCACTAGTTATTGATAGTTAGTGACTATTGTGGTCTTTCATCCGTAGATGCACGAGCGAAATACTTTGATAGCATGTAGGATGGCTAAAGCTTTTTTCTCATATATCTCGTGATTTAATCCGTAGTGACAATATATGATTCGTAAATCTGGGAATTGTTCAGTTTTTCTAAAGAATTTGCATAATTCTTTAGTAAAACGTCGTCCGGATAAACGAACGAAATTTGACCTTATAGACTTTAGTACATCATGTGTGAAGCGTTGGAAGGTGGACAGAGTAAGGTAAATGCGGAAATATTGAGAATTAAAAAGAGAATTTAAGTAATTTTAATAATCTGTCTATAAAATTAAATTTCATGCACAACGATCGTTTTTTAGCTGGTCACTTTTCTTTAAATTAGTTTTAGACAGTCTTACAAATTTTTATTTTGAATGTAAAATTACATTATGAAATTGCTAAATACTCATGTGTATCTTTACAAAGAAATATGTCTAATTATATCTATTTGTTATGTGCTATCTTAGAATCATAAGATGTTTGATTTTCAAATGGTAGAATTATTTATTTTCCCTATATTTCTTAGATTATTTTATTCAAAATAATCTTTTCGCATAAGTGATTATCTATATATTCGTATTTATAATTAAATTAAGATCACATAGAAATAAATTAATTCTTTATTTAAGGAAAAAAGAGAAAAGAAAATTATTTTTATAACAATTAATTATTATGTAGCTAAACTCAAATTAATTTGAGATTAAAGTAGTGTTATAAAATATCACCAAATCATGCTCCATTCTAAACAAGGAGCGCAAATGACGCGAACATGCCATGTTCTAATTACAGTTAATATGAATGAAATTAATTAATTCAGTACTATAATATCCAATGGGAAACTCATATATTTGAACTCTCTTGTTGTTTTCCCATTATAATGTAACCAAGAAACCTAATTTACACCCTCTATAGATTGAAAACATAATAAAATACTTTAGAAAAAAAGAAATGACTACTAGTGATATGATTGTTCAATTTTCAAAAATAATTAGTGAAAGTAACTAGCCTCAAGCATTATATTAGTTTATATCATAATGTAATCTAATATAAATGTAATTTAATTAACTTTTAATTAAGTTATCTTAGTGTAATTTTTTATATTTAATTGTTAATTGTCAACAGATACAATCAACGTTACTAAGAAATAACCATGCGACTTATTACTTTTGGGTAGAGTTCATTACAATATTGTGGTGTGCTCGAGCATATACACAGTAAACTCTTAAAAATTCTCTGATCCAAAAGAAGAATACTAAATGATAAAATTACCCAATAACATCAATGAAGGATATTACTCATGTATACCTAGTCTAATCTACTATTTTAAAAATCTTCGAAAAATAAACAAAAAATTAATTAATCATTGCTTCTTGATTGATCATTACGTATAGATCAGACATGAATACTAACTACACCTACACCTATACTTGAATATACCAAGCCGCACGTTATTCGACCTTAATGCGCATTACATGCACTCGTTACATATACTAACGCTTGATAAGGATAGGCATGAATCTGAAAATCAATGAGAGCGGGTGAAAGACAACTAACTGCATTTATTCGTACTGAATAGTGGTTCACTCAATGGTTCAGACCGTTGTGCATTTCGGACGTATACACACACTTCCTGTCATTACACTTGCACTTACACCGACACCTTATAAAACACTCGAGATGTACAGTGTTCAGGAGTTAGAAATGCGAGAAAATGGCGACCACATTAATAGTTACTAATGTGCATAGTTATAGCTACTATAATATAAATTATGTATAATATAAATTATATTCTTGGTTATGTTATCATGGGAAAACAACAAGCGAGTTCCAATGTACTAATTTCCCATTGGACATTACAGTACTGAATTAATAGATAAGTCAAGCTAAGTTATGATAACTGTTTGTGTTCTTTAAATCTTGAGTTGTTAAATTAATTTTTCAGAAGGTCCTTTGAAAATTGATTGGAATGATTTTCTAATTTAGTTTTATACTTTTTATGTAATGATTTTTAAGATAATTTCTTTTTGGACTATTTATATATCTATATCTTTGTTTATTAGGTAATTCGAAATAAACATGCATACATCCACTCTGTTTCTTGGAATCTTTTCGACAATTCTTTGTTTGAATTGGAAGCCGTTTCCCATAGTTAGATATCGTATGTCCAAACTGGCTTGAGAATTTCTTTGGAAATAAGGATATTATTTTTTAAATTAAATTTTTATTTTTATTTTTAGTTTAAAATGTAGTAGTTTTCTTTTTATCCAAATATACTCTCTCCAGTTCAGTTGACGATTAAGGTGAATACCGAAATATTTCACGTGATTAATCTGTGGGATCGTCTTCTCATCTCGAGTGATTGGAGGACAAGTAACTTTTCATAATGTGAAAGTTACTTAATGAAAGTTTAATTTAAATTAAATAAATTAGTAGAGTATAATAGTGGAATTAGACCATAACGTTACTTGATCAATAGAGCAAACTCCAACTGATTTTGTATCACTGTGTAGAGCCGTTGCAAAATGAAAACGGAACCGAATTCTACTTGAGGAATGGTGTCAACACTCAAAAGCACCATACGAGATTTTCGACGAACTAATCTTATCAAGGTGTGTAGTTTTTAACACAGGAAGTTGGTATGTTTATTATTCCTACTTAGTATAACATGTTTAAGAAGTGACTCATCTCATATAACCTTAGCTTTCCAATAGTCCTAAATTAAGACCTTGTCATATAAAGTTGGGGGCCCTGAGAGTCGCAAAGCATTAAACATTTTTGATAACTCGGATAAGAGTTTTCGCTTAGGTGATATTACGTGAGGGTTAACTTGGATCAAGGTGTAATGCAACAGATCTTCTTGAGAATCTGAGGCGGTATGTAAAGTTTATGATTGGAGGTTTCCATTATTAGACAATCAAGATGGAAGATCTTTTCATCAATGGAATTCAGAGCTCCTAGATGATTTGAAGTTCACTTTCGAATCAGGAAACCATCTTGTTGAAGCAAGGCTCTCATTTCATGGCGATTAACGATGATCTCTTCAAGAGAACCAATTCCAGAGATAAAACCATCAACGTAAAAGTCTTTGAAAAGATTTTGAAAATAAATTCTTCTTTTCAAAATAAATTTACTTGCTCGAATAAAATCATGATATTCATCTCCAGTGAGTTATCGGATGAGGCCAATAATTAAAAGGGGGGTAGCTGTATAACTGAAAGTTACGATGTTCAGTTGGAATGTTCGGATTTTCCTTTGGGATACCCTAAGGTTTTTTTGAAATTTTCGATCATCTGGATGTACTAACATTTTTCTATACATCTTCTTTATGTCTCTGGTGATGACGTAAGGATTTAATAAAAAACGAAGAATTTATTTAAAGATAGTATTCTGTATGATGGGGCCTACCATAAGTGTCTCGCTGAGAGAAATTCCAGTTGACGTTTTTGCTGATGTATTGAAGACCATTCGAACCATGGTCGTCTCACTCGATTTAATGTCCGTGTGATAAGAGAGATAATAACCATCATTATCATCATCTTCATCTTACAGTCATATGACCTAGAAAAATGTATTTAGATGAGAAAATCCAAGAACCTGCGAATTCACCGAATATTTTTACACTGATTATATTTTAGGTACTGTCAATTTCTTTGCTTTCGTCGAGGTATTGTTTCGATGTCTGCTTTATTCCAACGTCTTTATTATCTTCCTACTACACAGATGACACTACTATCATATAAATACGAATGAGAAGATGACGCCTATATACTAGCAGGGGGTTGACTATATATACAGAACTGTCATGGAAAGCCTTCCACTCAGTTTATTGTGCAGCGACTAACAATGCATTGGCTCGCGAGTTCAAGATTTCGTTCAGCGTTACGAAGAGTGTTCGAAATTCAAGATTGAGGAGAGAGAGCCTTCTTGAGCCTAATGGTCAGGAAAACGGTAGAGTAAATATGTGAAATAATTGGAGAAATTTGTGCCGTTCTGGTGGAAGGTCCTTGAGTACCTCGTAATGGATAATCGGAAGTGCTACACGAGTAACATCTTCGAAGACACACTCAAGGAGTAAAAAAACGCACTATCAAGACGCTAAAGATAATGATATCTATCTTTATGATGATCACCGTTAATGAGATAAGCACCTGCGTAAATTTTCGCATACGATCAACAGCAATGCAGTCGAGCACTGAGGTTTCGTCACTTTTTAATTTTGGCAGAAATCCACAACCAGCCATAAGTTTGCACCATAAGGTTGAAAGCTGAGGGCTGCTTATAAAAATAGTTCTGGAAATGAGGAAGGACTGTTTACACATATTGAGTGCGCTTCGATATTTGGTGATCAAATATATCGAGTCAGGATGAAAGGAATCGAGTAGGGCTTAAAGCCGGTGTGAGCCAAGTATAGCCCGGAAGACACCATAATACATAAATGCCTACAGGTTCTTGCTCACCTCTGATCGATACCGACTAATCCGGGAAAGGAGACCATCATCGCGTTACCCTTCCAAGAGACGTTTTACGTTGTAACGTACCGCTATGATTGTATATTTTCTTGACGTGCGTATGTGTATGTGAAAGTAGGTATAGGCTGTGTTTTAAGTGTATTCACGATATACAAATAGGCCTTTATTAGTAACGCATGTACGAAGCTGGCCTCTTCTCACTGATCGGAGAGATGGCCACGACCGTCAGTTCTAAGTCAAGTCAGAAAACGTCCGCGGCCACCGTCTCGTCTCTTAGAAAGGATCAGTTCACTATCATCGCACATTCTATGACAAACATAAAAATATATGCTGCTCGTGGACTACTATTAACCTTTGTGCCGCTCTCTTTCAGTCAGAAAACGGCGTCTGCCTTACTGTGGTGTCTGCACTATTTCCCCACTATACAGATGTCACTATCATGAGCAGGATACAAGAAGATGAGCGCGAGACATCACTTACAAACGTTAACCGTATCCTTGATTGCGTAGTCACCGATTATTCCTAGTCGTATCTTTTGTTTCCTATATTTAAAATTTTACTGAATAAAGCTTCTTTAAATATCTAATATACAAAGCCAAACATAAAGGTGGTTTTTAATACTTATAGTCATCCAAGATAATTGTACAGTGGCTAAATTTGCATGAAAGATAAAGTTGCTATAGATGTTTGATTGCGCTATGCGTGCTTCGGACAATTTATTATAATAATCCGTAATAACACTTTTTGAATATATTAGGTTTTTAATTGTATAGTTTATTGGGAGTTTACAATGATATTGCAAAGAAAGCTGTTCGTACTGTACTCTTTCCTGTGATACAATCGATAGAACAGTTTATTCTGTCCTGAAATCTTCGTTGATAGTTGCAACTGAACCAGCTAGAATATTGGAAAAATTAATAGAAGACAATTTGAGCTTATAATATATAAGCTCAATAGAGAAATAATTGCAGAAAAATTTTGTTGTGAAGAAAAGATTATTTCCAAGTACAACCTCTAAACAAAATAAAGTTTAACCCATAAATCTACTGAGTTGTTCAACCGAAATACCTGTGATCTTCTTGGGGCTATCAGCCGTGTCACTCGAGTGAATTCCATACAGAACCTTTTATTCATATACTTATTTTCGAGTCTCTAATAAACATAGAAAGTTTTATTGCGAATTGTTATACAAAATTGTCTACAGAATCAATATCAACTAAAACTTCTCAAATTAAATTTGTCTCTTTCGATGAAAATCGCAAGAATAATTTTATAAATATCTATAATTTTTTATCGATAAATGTATTATTATAGCATAGAAATTCTGAAAACAGAATTTTTCCTATATATTTTGTAATAAAAATCATGCATATCTGATTAATAGCTTCCCATTTATGGTATTTAAAAATTTTTTGTTTGTATTCAAAACTGATATAACTATGATAATACTATGTCAAAATCCTGACGTATGGCCGAAACAAAAGTCACTACTGGAATTCGAAAAAGAATGAGATAAATAAATTAGAATTGCGTAAACAATTTATAGATATGATATTTAAGAGCAATCAAAAAATATGAGTATTTTCACTTCAAGTCAGATTTATTAGGTGTAAAAGAATCGGAAAAATGATATAATAAGTTAGGAGATATTTTTACCGTTGTTGCATAAAAGTACGCATGAAAAATGAGAAGCCTATATCGTCTCTAAAAGGCTTTCTTTAAAGTCGACGAAACTATCAGGCTAGATACTGCGATCGAGGATAAGAAAATATAATTTCCCATGATTTAAGCTGCATATTTTTGAATTGCACATAAAGTATTGAGACGCAGAAATGAGAACCCACGTGGAAGATTTAATTAATTTAGCTCGCAGCTTTTATAAACGACAACAATTTACTGCGACTATAAAGGTGAATTAAGTTAAAAGATTTAACTGAGTGGCTAAAAAATATGTATGAAGATGACAGCAATGCACATGCAGCTAGCACAAACTTTAAATATGAGATCAGTAATTATGGTCATATACAGATTAGCTGATGACGAAAAAAAATTAGTTTTAGGGAAAATCGGAGCAAGGACTTCGATTTTGTTTATATTTGGCACATCGAATACCTGTATGGACGTAGTTATTTGTGCCAAGTTTGCTAAAATATTAATTAATTAAAAAGTAATCATTTGTATATTTCAAACTAAAATTGTAAGATTTTAGTATCGTTAACACCTTCACACGGTCGACTTACACCATCTTATAAATAAAATGAGACAGCAGCACTTTTTATTTTTTCACTTAATATATATGTTCTGATTCTTGAGAGTGGATACGATGACATTCCATTCTTTTCATGAAGTTTTTTAGCTGTTTCTATAAAATAAAATGAACAATTTATTTCTATTTCACAGCAACTTATAAACAGTGGAATTGCAGTTAATATATCTATCTTTTCTGAATTAGTAGTTGCTTTTTCATACACTGCTTTCAGGTCTTTGTAAAATACACTTTTTTTTATACATTCATGTCGACTACTATCAATATAGTTATGTTTTCTCATAAATAAACTTTTCAAATTATTTACTAATGAAACGATTTTTCTTTCTATTTAATCAGGTGTTTCAATAACTATTGAATTTATTTCACCGACGTCTAAAAAATCAAACAATAGATTTAACCGATTCAACACTATTTTTCTACATTCATTTATGTTGATAAAAAATTCATCATTATATTGTATGTGGCAGATATCTCGATCTTCACTGGCACTTGAGTCACACCTGACTTCAATATTCTGATTAATAAAATCTTCACAGTAACCATTTTTTTCATTTGTATATCGTAAAAGTTTCTCACTGTAGTCAGAAAACTTTATTTGGATCATTTTTATAGCCATATCTTAAACATGTTGCAATAAATCGATCGTTTTCTTTCACTAAAGGAAGCTACTTATCCTGAATTTCTGTAGCAACATAAAGCAAAGATTCTCGAGGACATCCATGTTTACGCACTTTGGATGGATTGGAACAGTCTAGTAATGGAATGATTACATAATTTTCATTAAAACTGAATTGAAGTATTTTTATAAAATCCACTGGAGAATATAAATTACACTTTGACGTTCGTTGAGGTCCGTTCACTTTGGCCATTGAACTTTAAATAGACCGATTGAGAGAAAAGATTCCTTATTTATAT
Organism: Chouioia cunea; assembly: GCA_030064505.1. Lineage (NCBI taxonomy): Eukaryota > Metazoa > Arthropoda > Insecta > Hymenoptera > Eulophidae > Chouioia > Chouioia cunea. The sequence goes on from JAOPFQ010000001.1 coordinate 21,461,323, forward strand.
TATTTTCGAAGCTCAACTAATGTCAGTAAATCTAATTTTAAAATACTATTTAACAAACTGGAATATTAAAAGAAACAACTACAGAAAATAAACATTTCTTATTTCATTAACAAAAATAATACACGCATTAATTTACTTAAGTACAACCCATTTTCATTAATTATTATTGTCATAAAAGTTAGTCCTACGTACCACTATTTAAATAAAGAAAGTTTAGTTGATACATATACTGACATAAAGAACCGAACTACTTGGAAAAAATTCGGAGGAGTGGGACACTTCTATTCGTCCAATCTTCCAGCTGAGCACCGCAGGTAGCGCTTTTTTGGAAGGTCATTACCTAGCACCTATTAAAAATCATGATAGTTTTATTACGGATTCTTATGTAGAATTGTCCAAGGAATCGATTGAAATACAAATTTTTCAAATAAAGGTTGCCCTTTTTTACAAATATTGCAAAAATTTATTTTAATTGTTTATAATTTTGTTATTAACAAATACATTATTATAACATATATATATTCTCAAAATACAATAATTTCCGGGTATTTAAACAAAAAATTATCCAGATCCGATAAATAGTTTTCGACTTATAATAGTTTTAAAAAATGCATTTTTTTAATTATTTATCACTTTTTAATTAATTAATATATTAGAAAACTTGGCACAAATAGTTACCTCCATACAGGCATTCGATGTGCCAAATATAAACACAATCGAAGTCCTTGCTCCAATTTACCCTAACACTAATTTGTATTTTGTTTGGTAAACATGATTTTCCTCGAGAGATATGCGTGAGAGATAACGGGATATGTTACTTCGTTATTATATTTTTGTACGCATATGCATACATCTGGTTAATTGAAATCTCTTAAATAATATCCATTAACATATGAATTTCGGACAACTAGACTGAGTATTATATTAATAACAATTAGTGATGTTGGAACTATTTCTTCTATTAATACAATATATTTAAATTAAAATAGAATTTTTATCATTATTTTAAAGTTAGTTTTATATTCAATAAATGAAAAATATATTCTTTATCCAAAAAGTTATAAAAATTATATACTATGGGTCTTTCTGTTAGCAGACCTCATATATTTCATATGAAAAAATATATGCGAGGTATAGTGGAAGTTTAAAAGTATTCTAAAAAATGCTCTAAGTATTCATTTAATTGACCCGCGCAAAATTATACATGACTTCAAGGTTAATCATTAAAAGAGAATTGAAAAAGGCACGCTTATCTCGAGTAAAAGTTTGTTCTCCGATACTAGTTAATAATAGAACAAAATTAGAATCAAAGGACAATTGCTAAGTAGTTGTAACAAGATGTATAGTTGATAGTTTTATGAATATTTTTGTCAAGTTTGACAGGTTTTCGCTTGTTCGGGACCAATCTAAACTACAATTTTACGTTATCATAACTGATATTTGAGATTTATTGTTCAATGCATTCCATCGTTTGTTTTCATATGTACTATCCACAGTATGCGGTATAAAGCGAAAGGCGAGTAACACTGCACAGTATTATAGCAATTTGAATTTAGTTCAAACTCAAATTGACCCTATGTATCATTGCATTACATTTGTTGTCCTATCCCATAAATTTTTTAACATTTATATGCATTGCAATCTCTGATTTTTTTAACAAAAGTTATGTTTCAAATATTTTTTTAGATACCTTAAAATTGGCATCACTTCATGAGTATTATCAAAGACTTTTATATTTTACACCACCGGTTCCATCTGGATCAGATATGGCAACCACCCTGAAGTATTTTTCACAGTCATTATTATGTAAGTTTCATTAATTAAGATGGCTTTTTATCTTAATACATTTAAAAGAAAGCATTTTAGTAAAAAGAAAGCATTTTATTCGTAATTTTTTCAATAGTGCTTTTACAGTATATTTTCTACTGTTTATAAAATATATCTATAAATTTAAAAAAATTTGTTAAAAATTTAATAATATCAGATATTTGAGTAAAACCCATTTTTATTCAATCTGCGAGGGTGGATCAATAAGAACCCATATTTGAACATTTAGTGTATTTAGTATGAAAAATAGATAGATAGCCATTCTATGAATCAAGGTTATTTTATTGCACTTATCTTCATGCACCTTTATTCTTTATATGTTAAATACATCTTTTAGATAATGTATGTGGTTATGTGAGTAATTTCGTTTAATTGTTAAGTGATACACGATGGAGGGTCAATAAATACCCATACTTGAAGATAAACGATGTCGTTAAGAATAGTATATATTACGATCGTACACTGACATCTTTCAAACTACATCGGATTACATTTTTAAAGTCAGTTATTAGTTAGATATTTTTCGATATAATGGATAAAGAGCAATATTCTTTATTAACAATGACAACCTTGAAATATTGGTTCCACGAAAGAACAATTAGGCTTTCCGGCAAACGTGGTTACTGAGGAAATCAACAATATTATGACATAATTTTGACTGGTAAAAGCTGAATAAAAGTGGATGGAGTAACAGAAACCATAGACGTGTTGTATCGGAGGGTAATCAACATTTTACGTCGGACAAAGGATGTCGTAATTGTTTTTGGTGGATAATAATCGGATGCTGCTGACGCCTTCGAAACAATATTTTATGTAGTATAGCAACTGTTCATGAAACTTACAATATCCATTAAAATACACGAGAGACTAAACAGCGATCAAAACAGAAGATTTTTTTTGACGAATCTTGTCTGAAAAAGGCAAACACAATCCCATCGACCAAAAAGACCACGGAGAAATAATATAGTGCTTTATTAGACCGATTCCATGATAGATTAAAAGAGACATAGCCCTATTTGGCAAAAAAATGTGATGTTTCGAATTGTTGTCCGATTCGTCGTACTAGCCTGACCTAGCACCTTACAACTTCATTCCTAACATGAAAACGCGGCTCGCGGGAAATACATTGAGCTCAAACGAGGGGATTATCGTCGAGATAGAATTTTTTAAAGAGTTTATAACGAAGTTGTTACACTGGTCATTTATGTAGATAGTGATCTGCAGTTCAGGCGTTCGTTATTAATTATTTTCTTATATAGCCACCTTTCATATCTGAGTAAAACGGTGGTATTACAGGCTATGAAGTGACCTATTCACGGAGATCCTCGTATGGTGGCTGGCTCTGGTAGCCCAAACAACGATTCTGCGAATGATAACGTGATGTTGAACTAATCCAACCTAAGTGAAGCGGGAGCTCGCGAATGGACACCAAAAATAATTGCGACCCACAGAGATTACTTGATATAAAGAGAGATTAAATAGCAATCCTTGCAATCCTTATCGACGTTGCTCGTCTGTTCTACCGACTCTCACTAGCTTTTCTGACTCTCTCTCTCTTTCTCCTCTCCCTCTCTGGCATGTGCTCTTCATTTGCGAGTCATATCCTCCTCTCTGACACACTAACTTACCAAAGAACATTATCCTCTCTCAACGATGATATGATCGATAGGCTCTGATTAAGGGGATGAAAATCCGGGCACAAGTTTGATAAATTATATTTTTTAGATGGTATGAAAAAATAGCCAAAACTTGTAGAAAAGTTTATTCTCCTAAAAGGAGATTATGTTGAAAAATAAAAAATGAATCATTAGTTTGATATTATGTACTAGAAATCACTTCTCACGTTTTGTCTTATAACGTAAGTGTGAAAACATAAACAAACATTTTAATAGAAATTATGCGACAAGGTCTTTGCCCTACCGGCCGAATTCCTTGTCTGTCCCCGTCAATTAGGGCATAAGATTGCCAGATTGGGCGCTTTCGCACCTAATCGGCAACGATTGCGCTAAGAGGGAGTCTCGTTGAAGAGTAGAGTCCCGCTTTGTTTTATCGTAAGAGGTCGTCTGGAGAGTGTGCCGGGCAATGATGTTGTTTGTGAGGATCGTCGCAGCGGGTGATATTGAGGAGCTATTGACGTAGAAGGATCTCGACGTGAGGAAGCAATGGACAAAGAGTGAGTTGTAAGACGTGAGAGGCGCGACCAAAGAAGCGACTCGTGAACATGTGAGTGAGTCGTGAAGTGCGATAGATAGCAGAAAAGAACACCTCAAGGAGAACGACAGTGAAGACACCGGGACAGCAACGACGGAAGGAGAATTCCGTCAAAGCAACCGGGCACGTAGAGGTCCGATACCCACGTGCTTGTGGACAAAATTCCAAAATTGGACAAAATTGGGCTGCAGTTACTGAGTAGGTCTGCACGAACTCCTTAGGTGCGATACACACGACTACGGATAATCTCACCAGGTTAGCGCGGTGCGCGATCTGGTGAAAATGTTCTAATCCGTATCAGCCAAGTAAAGGCCGTCCGCGAGAAAAAGGCGCAGACTGCGTGCGTGCATGTGTATGTGTATGTGTGCGTACGTGTAGATATTCAGTAAGTATGCTGCGATTGTACCGAGGCGCGTATGCGACGAAATCGTGTAATTTGAGCAGTGGCTTAGAAGTTCAATTACATAATAAAGCGTGTGAACGAACGAATTATATTATTTATTTGTTATTGCCTCCCTTTTTTCCCATTTTAACGCAAGTGCTCACGGGAGGGACGTTTGCTCTCCGATCCGAGAAAATACGGTAAAAATAATGACGTGGAGACTCATCCATAAGAAGAAAACACTCTCAGCATTACAATTATTATACAAAATAGTTAAAGGAATCGATTGCAACTAAAATTGTTTAAATAAAACTTGGTTTTTATAATAAAAATTGCAAAACTTAATTATAATTTTGTTATAAAAAACTGTATTGTTATGCCGTACATAAATATAATAGTATTCTTAAAATATAATCTTTTACACTTAATTGAAAACAAAATACATATAGATCTGATTAATAGTTTTCTAGTTATAAAATTTAATGTACATTTGTCCTTAATTATTTATAACTTTTTAATTAATTAATATTTTAGCTTGAAACTTGGAAAAAAGGGATAAAATTCATACAGACATTTAACGTATCAAGTACAAAAAACCTGAGACTACTCCGATTTTCTCTAAAGCCAATTTATTTTTTGACATACAAGAGTTTCATTTAGTTAAATAAGTTTATACAAGTATACGTCATTACATAATAACATAAATCTTGGTAGCTTTGCACGAATCAAGAAATTTATAACAATAATTAATCAATCAATAAGAAAATAGTACATTAATGAAACTTCGAAAATGTAAAAATGTTCAAATACTTCGTGCTATGTGGAAAAATAAAATTAGTAGTCTACGAGGAACAAGTTTTTAGTATTTCAACACGAAGACTACAACAAGGGGGGGGGACTTACTTTATTTATAAAGGAAGGATCCTTCAGCCGCGTTGAAATGCTCCCGCTGTACAGCTAGGAGGTCGGACTGAGGCCCAACAATAACAAATAAACAATATAAAATAATGAAAATCAGCGCACGAAAGGTGCGGGAGAGAATAGGTAGGGGCACTCACCGACTCAGCAAACTGTAAAATTGAACAATAAAAAAAGACACAAATTCCACCTGTCACTCACACAAAACCGAAACAAAAATCTCCGAATCAAAACTATTGTCACTGGCGGTTCAACTCTAACTGAGCCGGCGAGTGTGCTTCACCTCTCCCTTTCCTCTCTGAGACTTCAGAATGTCGTGTGGTTAATCGGCCGACAATAGTGCCGACGGATTCCGGTCAACGGCCAGGAATTCTATCACAGCATGACACGTAAAATTTTAATACTTACAGAAAAGCGTCTGTTGACATGAATTTCCAGCTGCTTGAGTGATTTTCATGTTCCAAACAAAGTGACTTATGTACCTTCCCAATGGATATAAAAGTAGTAATGTCGATCGAAAATTAGTTTTTTTTTTCTGCTTCAACTTTATGAAAATCCCAAATTCCTATTTGCGCATATTAACACATTTCATTTATCTCAATGGCACTATAAGTTTTATGTAGTAATATATAATAATTGTATATTTCAGCATTATTGAAAGACGTCGAGAATTCTCCTTATAATTTATTGAAATTTCAAAACTTGGATCATGAGCGAATGGCTTTGTACCCAAATTTAGATTATAAACAACTATACAATGCACTCTCACAAATGATTGATGTAATTCCAGCAGTTCACTCAGGATTATACAGTTTGTATAATTAAATTATTGTCTTTTTCTTAGAGAACTATTTTTTATTTATTTTAAAATCTATAATTAGCTTGATATGTCTATATGTATACAGAATAACTTACATGTATAAACAATTGCTCAGTGTCTATTTTGTTTTGTTGTTTGGAATTTAGTCTATTTATTTAATTTATTACAGACTGTTTGCTGCGCGACTAATAACAAAATATAAAATTAGATCTATCAATTATATTAGAAAATTCCATAACATTACGAAATTTTGTAAAATATTTTCACTACTCAATTTAGATAGATATAATTTTATGCAAGTGCAATTTTGTATAAATGTTCATAATATATCATGTTTCATTACTCCATTCAATACGGTTGGAAGTAGCTAAACAACCACTCTACCAATTAATGTGTCAAAAAATTACTTAAAAGGATAGTTACAGGAATTTTCACGTACGGAATTGCTAATAATTTACACTGTTTGTTCAACAAAGAATATGAAATTTAAAACAAAAAATATAGAAACATAGTTCAAATCAGAAAAGAATCGAAAAACATCCTGAACAAATTGGATACATAATACAATCGATGGCGAGAACACACATAAAGAAATAAATTCTCTATAGTGCTTATCTATGTAATGTTCTGGGGAAAGTAAGAAAATTTCGTCTATTTCTATTAATTTATTTCCAATTCTCTACCTTCAAAACCCTCAAATATGCTTTTTAGTCCATGAATCTCCGACACAAAGCTATTGTTAAAATGCATATGCTAAAATACTACAGCTTATTACATATGTCGATTTAGACCTCTACCCTTTGTTAGAAAAGAGTTGTTACCACAATTATCAGTGCATTATATGCACTTGGGGTAAAATGAATGATATAATACTGCTTTTATCAAACTTTAGCCTCTAAATCAATCGTTTTATATATTTAGTATTATTTATGAAAATTTTTCCTAACAGATACATATCATTATAAAATTCGACCAAAGCAATGGAACTTCTATTTTGTGATTTATTTTGTCCCAGGTGTACATTATGAGTAGGAAATTGGGGGGAAATAATTTTTTATGCCAAATATTAACCCGTAAATAGTTTGTCAAAAGGGCTAGGAGATAAAATTGATAATGATCTGTCCAAATTCTGTTTTAATAGAGAACGTACTTTCTGAGAATAAGTTCGTATGTGACGATGTGATGCCCGTCTGTTGGTTATCATCTTCGATTTTGTAATTTTTTGTAATTCCAGAATAACAATTAACCGCGAAAATAATTCTTATTCTTTAACATCTTGAACATGCTATTGTTTAATTGATTTATTGCATTTGATATGCATAAGCATAAATATCTAAGTGAATTTAGAAATTAAACGTTAGAGAATTGTTTGTATCTGGTCGAAATGAAATGTCACTGTTGGTGAATTACAAGAAATGAATTTTCTATTTTTAATTATAGTCAAATAATCTAATTAAAATTTATTCATGAAAAATGACAATTACTTTATTATTATTTTATAAATATGACCATAAGTTTTTTTAAATTATACCAATTTTCACTCGGACTTACAATACTATTCCTTTTACAATTAATTATTTTCCATTTTCATTACTTATATGAATGAATACGAGATAATTTAACGTAACATGGATATGCAACATTTAGTTTAGTACTAATCCTAGGTTTCTATACGCCGTAGGATAGTACAGTAAACAAATATTTTCCAATGTACAACTTTTTAATTCCATTATTAGAAGTCCTCAGTTAATGAAATGTTAACATTTAGATTTCTGAATCTGACGTTCCAAGATAGCCTCTTGAATTTGTTATTATGTCCGTCATATTATAACGTCCAGCAGATATTACAAACCAATTTTATTAAGAGTATATTTTTGGTCGTAGAGTTTTACCTCTAATAACCGGGAAATCAATTTGTCTAATTACGTGAATTATCCTACTTGGGATAGGTTGTAGATAGAAAGGAATGGTAAGGCGATTCTCTCGTACTGCACTATAATAAGCGCACGCCAGAGAGACCTTAGTCCGGATTTGATAAAAAGGAATTATTTTGAATGTAGATAGTACTCGATTTTACAAGCACCCAATCTACATTCGGTGGGAAATCTAATTATGTTACTACAAAGCGATAGAGAAATGAGATTAAGTTCAAATTGTAATATTTATTGGTTGACGTACTACTTTTAGATGATCTCTCCCTCTTACAAGTCAGAGTTGGATTTAAATTTTGAAGCTGGATTCGAACTGTCTACAACTGCGCGCGGGCCATTTTATAGCCTTCGACGCGCTGCCCTACTCTTAGAGTTTTCCGGGTCCCTTTGAGGCGGGCCCTTTTCCGATTAGGCCAATGAGGGAAAAGTTGATTTCCTTCGTTAGCCTAATTGGAAGAACCTTGGCGTGGGCGGATAGAAAAATGGTACATTTTTTTAAAGAGATGTCGCATGTAGTATCGTTTGGAAAAAATAATAATTGGGTTTAATTGTTTAACTAATTAATTGAATAATTCTGGCGGGCGAATTTGACAGGAGAGAGATATCTATTGTTTACAATCTGTCGACTTAAGTTTATTACAAAAATATTCACGAGACGATGATAAATATTAGTCTGTTTAGTCATGATTTCTTGTTTTGTCTATGGACCTTAAGAGATTTAGTTTATGGCTATTACAAATATAAAAGTGGTTTACAATATGTTGATAAACAATAAGTAGTCGTAGTGATAATTATTAATATTATTGTTGTATACAAACGTCTAGCGGATGTGGCATCAATATGCGTTGTGTGATTTTAGCCGCAGCCAGAAAGATAATTTTTGCGACTCTACGCATCTGAGAAATTTCGTTAACGCGAGACCATGCCGTATCATCAAGAGGGTCCGTTTTATGAGTTTTCGGAGAAAAATAACTTGCTTATCGGAGGGTATGGTTATTCCGTGAGACTTTTCGTAAGCGAGTGGTTCAGTTTAGACTTTTCTCACGCTCAGAAATTATAAACAGTCACTGTAAACATATGACGCCAGAAAATAGGCAAAAGCGATAAAGGTCTATGACCTCATAAAAACTAAATTTTATTTCTACCACGTGCTTAGCTGTAGCGGACGTCACAATATGAACTTTTTATAAGGCAACTTGCAAATTAGTGCCATTCAGCTTTAAATCCGTACATATAATGAGAGACCAAAGTTAAAAAGTTTAATTTGTCCATATACGGGCTTGGAGCTCCATCAAAAATATAAAAAATTGATTTAATTCTATTCTCTTATATATTTTTCACATAATATATTAATTTTTGAAGGGAAAATTATAACGGAATTCTCGTCATATTTCATATTTTCTGAAATTACGACAAAGCTTTCTTCTTTAATTTCTTCCTTCTTTTTCAAGGAAACATCAAATGGATGAATAGTTACTTGCGTTCTATTCCAATGATTTTTTTTACCTATCTCGGTATACGGTTGTACAAAGCTGATCATAATTTCCAGTGAGCATGACTTCACATTCACTCAACTTATTCCGACAAGTATAATCACTGATGTATTATATTCAATACATCAATGATATATTATATTCTAATAATTTACATTTAAACTGTATCTCCGTATGATCATAATAGTCTTTAATATTATATTATATTATACAAGATCTTACTTTTTGTTCACAGTTTCTCATTGTGTACAATGAATATAATCCATGAAATTTTTTATATAATTTTGGAACGATTGAAAAATACTAAATTCAGAACATTTATTAAAAATAATTAAAGGAATTATTAAATTTATTAAAGGAAGCTTTATTACGGTATTCATACCTCGTTCGACTATAAAATTTCTTTTGCTATTCGAGGTAATTCTTCATCATATTTGAACTTCAAATTCTTTGCTGTAATTTTAGAGCCTTCATCTAATAATTTTAGTTTCTGATCTTTGTATCAAATCGATCAAAAATTTAATCGGTCGTTTCCATTTCATAAGCACTAATAAATAGTAGAATTACAGATAATATATGTACCCTTTATGAATTAATACTTGATTTTACATACACTTTTTTCATTTTTTTATATTCTCTTTTTATTCTTTTACTCTTTTAACACGAAAGGAAACTATTTATTCTGAAGCAGCAACATGAATCAACTATCCTCGAGGACGTCATGCTTATATCATTTCAATGGATTAGGTCATTCTAATGATGTCATGATCATACAATTTTTATTAATACTCAAATGAAAATTTTTGACATAAATCATTGTATCCAGATGAATATCACTATAAGGTCGGTTGAGATCCGTTCACGTGAACGGGAACTGTTACAAACACATCTGTATTAAAAGATTCCATATTTCAATTATTTAGCATAGAAAATATATGATCAAAATACGATATAAAATTGGAATATTAGAGATAGAAATAGAAGAAAATTTTAATATTTGTAGTTCAATATAAAAATGATTACTCCGATTAATTTACTTAATTGCAGCAAAATTTTGTGCGTAAAGAAAAGATTATTCCCAAGTTTATCTATCTAAACAAAAAAAGAAAGTTTAATCCAGTGATTTCCTGAGTTATAGAAATAAATATTTGTATCGGTTATTTTTCGCAATCGAGGAATGTACAGAGCAGTTTTTTTCGAACTAAATCACAAAAATTAATTGTAATATTTATAATTTTTTTTATAAATAAATTTATTGTTAAAGCGTATATATATTCTCAAAATACAATCATTCCCATGTATTTAGACAAAAATTATGCAGATCCGATTAATAGTTTTCGAGTTATAGCATTTAAAAAGAAATTCAACATTTTTAAAAATTATTTATAACCTTTTAATTAATTAATATTTTAGCGTATAACTTTATAGAAGTAATGATTTTCTTATAGACATTCAACGTACCTATTATAGAAAAAATCAACTAGCTTGCTTCGATTTTATTCAATAGTAATTTGTCATATACGAATTTACTAATTACATACACAAAAATATCAAATCAGGAAATAGCTAATTTTGGGCTCAACAAAGCTGTCCCTCCATCTTTCTCCTTTTTTAAAGTTTCAAAAACTACTAGTTTTTGACGATTAGTGCGTATGATAATATAATCGAAAATGGTTTTATGGAACTCCAGACGACAATAGAAAAGTGGCACCATTAGTCGTTATATGTCTGAAAGCTGGAAGGTTTCCAGAGCACGGTATATGTTGGGGAGCCCTCTTACCTTTCATAGGCCTCTCTTCTTGGCCTCCACGACCTTCTGACATCCTTTACTTGTCACGCGTATATCTCTTCAGAGGGAAATTACCTCCATTCTTGGGAGGGCTATGCAATTGAGTGATCGGCTTCCTTTTCTAATTAGATCGCATAGTTAGTACAAAATAAAAAATCTTCATTTTTAACATAATTGTGAAATATACATTGAACGTTATACAACACACTGATGCCATTCTACTCCACTTCATATGTATTATGGTATCCATACCTCTCGCCACGACATGAATGCCTTCTACTGACGCAAGTGTACTTGAAAATAACATTTACCATAACTATTTTATTACATAGTCCTATTCACATCAAGAGTACACTTTTCACTTGTCCAATTCAATACAAGAATTTGTGTCATGGCGGAACTATCCGTGAAATGGTAATCCTCCGTGTATTATGATTTATTATAATAATACAGTAATAGTAACATTTGTAGCAATAATATAGTAATAAATTAGTAAATTTGCATGGTTAAGGAAACAAGATTTTCTGTTGCGAGTGCTAGACAAGGACGGGGAGTTGTAGTAAACAGGATAAGAAAACATAACGATAAAGTATGCACTCAATCATTGCTTTATTTACATAAGCTTCCGGTGCGGTCACGCCGCAGTTATTAAAAGATAAAAATGCCGTGGTTATCATTCTATAGAATTTCAGCACGCTGCAACTTATACACATATTATCGGGTTCACACCATACAAATAACGCTCGAGATGGTGGCGAAGCGGTACTTCAGGACATTCATTCAATAGGCGGCACGATTAACTTGCCCAAAGTTATCTGGACGATGACTACAACTAACATTCGCTCACTCAAAATTACTTAGAATAGCAAGCTTCTTGTTAGCTCAGTTTTCTGATGCTAACGAACTCTCACTTACTAACAGCCGCACTCGCGCGCTTAGATGCCCCACATAAGGGCCATGCGTGGCGTTTAAAAGTAATGACGTATCGATACGCATTCGATTGCCCCGCCACGCATACCCTTCCTTCGTTCTCTCTCTCTCTCTCTCTCCCTGATCCGCTATGGCCTCTTCTATTGTGGCTCGCACTGGCACTTCAGAAACAAAACGAAAAATTAAACGTATTCATTACGAATTAGCGGCAATGTAAGAACAGTGGAATGTTATACGAGAGGACCTGGTCAGCATGTTATCACAACTGACGTTAAATCTAGGACTAACGTTTCAGAGGAGTCCGGAAAATCTTCCAACTCGTTCCACAGTCGTCCCACAGTTCAGATTGAAAACCACAGTCAAATATTTTAGATAAATAACAATTACATCATATGACATGTTATGACATACAATTAACACATCCATTTAGGTATACCATTCATACCAATCTTAACGCTCTTGACGTTGTATTTGGTGTCAACTCATAAAATGCATGTCCCTTGTTCCAATAGGGAGGCTTGAGGACAAGAGCTCGTATAATACAATTACTGAAAACCGATAAAATACAGTTATCATGAAATTCGGTTTATAGAGAAAAACTCAGAGTGTATTTGTGCCCTAATGGTAATAATTCATACTACTTTTTATATTTTATGTTCTTTTTATATAACTTACTATGTAACGCATTGTATTCAGAAGGCTTTTTCCCCACTCATGTCTGGGATTTTTATGCCGAATGAATAGTATATGCGATTAAATATTTATTCCCGTCTAATCAATTTCTGTTCTTATTTATATTATATCACACCCTATTCAATTGCATTGAATTATATATCCATCATGAAATTGTTCTTGAATTACCTATAAGCGAACTCCAGCACTTTAAGGTGAGATTTATTTCAATTAATTTACTTATTTTACTTCTTTTACCTATTTTACTTAAATTATCATAATCTTAGCATATACGCTAAACAACTTTGAAGATATTGTATTTAAAGTTAACGACGATATTGTACCATTAATATTAGAAAACGACACTGGAATGAAACCTTAAAGAATATAGTATAGTACTATTGATATTTATAAAACTCGAAACGCCGTATATGTTGTATACGAAAATCTTACCATGCGTCATATATCTTCAATGGTACAAGATGAAAAATTTAAAGATCTTGATATTGAAAATTTTTATGACGATAATTATAGCATAGCTGATTTAACTTTAGAATATGAAAAAGAAAAGCCCGAAACAAAGATAGATCTCTTAGAATTATGTCTCATGAATGAAGAAGAAAAGAACTATTTAAGAAATTAATTAAATAAAGCTATTTTTTATTCTTCTGGAGACAAATTACTTGAGATTGATTTAGTTATGGATGAGGTTCACACTATGTATAAAAAACCAGTAATTGTAGACAATATTAGTTTCCCCATGCAATGAAAGATAAACTCAAATATCACATCAATAAGTTACTAAAAGCAGGAACTGTAAAAGAATCTAATTTGTCTTATAACATCCCCATATGGATCTTTTGCAAAGTCATAGATAAAAATTGTAGAATGGTCATTGACATGAGAAATCTGAATGAGAAAGGATATATGACTCCTATCCCATTCTTAACCTTACACAAATTTTTTATGACATCGGTGGTATTTAATAAAAATGTATCCAAGAGTCGTGAACAAAATATCATTTAGTACCCTTTTTGGACATTAAGAATGCGTAAAGATGCCTTTAGAATTGAAGAACACATCTGCTACGTTCCAAAGATTAATGTATACACTATTAAAAGGACTACAAGAACTAGACTTATTGGTTTATCTAGATGATATCGTCATCTACGCAAATATGATAGAAGAACACTATTGTAAATTTAGATTATTAGTAGAATGATTAAGAAAAGCCGGATTAAATTTGATTGATCTGAATTAGTAATATATTTCGCTTACCTCATTAGCGAAAAAGGCTTAAAAGTCAATACACAAAAGATATAACCGTGACAAAGTTTCCACAACCTAAGAACGTGAAAGACGTTCGACAATTTCTAGTTTTAGTCGGTTATTATCGATGTTTCTTTAAAGATTTTGCAAAAATAACTAAGCCATTAACTAAACTATTACAACAAGATAACAAATTCGAATGAAGTGGTAGAACCGAAAAAGCTTTCATAGAACTGAAATAAATACTCTGTAATGCTCCATTATTACAATTCCCTGACCTATCACAAGGATATAATATAAGAAACGACGCATCTACCATTGCCAAAGCTGCAATTCTTTTACAAGAACTGATTGCATCAGACCGATTTATTGCTTACTTCTCGAGTTCTATGAGGACTTGAATTAAACAATGAAATATATGAGAAAGAAACACTAGTAGGCATTCGAATCCTACATATATGACCGACCAATTTACCATTATAACTGATCATCAACCTTTAATATGACTTCATGAATTTTAATACGAGAGTTGAATAATGGCGATTTTTATTATCCCAGTTTAGATATAAAATAGTACAAAAGGCACTACTAATGCAACGGCTGACGTTTCATCAAGAAATCCCATAGAAGTTAATACTAAAGGAGATATATATATATATATATATGGCTAATTCCAGACTAATACGATCAGCCAAACAGGGGTAGGTAACCTATTTTTATAAAACTTGGTATAAATATTGCTTATATAGTAGTGAACTTCTGTACAAATTTTTAGATCATTATTACTGCCTGATCAAAAGTTATAAACAATATTAAAATTTTATTAATAATTTTTCAACAATTTATATCTCTATAACTGTAAAAGTTATAAAAACAAAATTTCTTTTAAAATACATGTAAAAATATAAACTTTTAAACTAATAAATCAAGTCATTGTTAACTATTTTTCGAAAAATTATTAACTTTTCTTTTAAACAAATGACGATATCTCAAAAAGTGTTACTTTTATTTTCGAAATTCTTTTTTTGTTTGATCCCTTAACTATTTATCTATAATAATCAGCAATAAATATCTTAGAGCGGATATCGGAAATGACTTAGGGTGTCATTATAGTTATTCCCTGAACCATTACTAAAATCCGCTCTATGAAATTTATTGTTTATTATTATAGATAAATAGTCAAGGAATGCAATAAAAAAAATTTCGAAAATAAAAATAACATTTTTTGAGATATCGTCATTTGTTTAAAACAAAAGTTAATAATTTTTCGAAAAATTGTTAACAATGACTTTTGATTTATTAGTTTAAAAGTTTATATTTTTACATACATTTTAAAAGAAATTTTGTTTTTATAACTTTTACAGTTATAGAGATATAAATTGTTGAAAAATTGTTAATAAAATTTTAATATTGTTTATAACTTTTGATCCGGCAGTAATAATGATCTAAAAATTTGTACAGAAGTTCACTACTATATAAGCAATATTTATACCAAGTTTTATAAAAATCGGTTACCTACCCCTGTTTGGCTGATCGTATTAGTCTGGAATTAGCCATATATATATATATATATATATAATTTTTCAGGATCAGAAGCAAACAATGTTATATTATCCTTAACAAATACAGTAACGGATAATTAAAAAGAATTCCTCACAGATACAACTTCCATCATTAATATTATCAAAAGTCCTGCAGTACCATATAGTTTAATAACACGATTCATTAAAGATGTTATTTTTCAACGGCTTTTCACTGATGAAATACGTGTTATAGCGTAGAGATATCTATTTTGGTACAGCTAATCGCCTTTTATATTATAAATGACGACTATGTCTTACTTTTCGAAGGATTTATAGGACAAAAGTTCCTGTGTGAAAATAAAAGAAGAGATTTCGATAAATTACAATTGATTATAGGTTGCATAATAATCTCTTTAAAATTAATAAGCACAAACAATAAAAATACATTAAAAATAAGGAGCTTAGATTTACCTAGTATCAATGAAGATGTACTTCTAACAGATATTTATAGTCCTATTTACGAAGGGTACACACAATTTGCGATTAGCACAATATCGGAAGTAGATATTGTCCAGAAACGGTTCTTTTTGAGTGAAGACATTGAAGAGACACCTTATATATATCTAGACATATTTTCAACTCCCATACGCCTTTTAGTAGTCTCTAACGATTTCCTCATAACTTATGAGGAATTAATTGCTGTTGATTTTCTCATCTACTGTAAAGCTTTATTAAACTTCGGTTCGAGAGTTATTCGAGATAGTGGCACATTTCTCTAAAAGAATTAAAAATATTGATGCGTACCTGAATCAAAAGTTCTGAGATGATAATCCAAAAACGAAAAAGTCGCAATAGACGTGGTAACAAGAAGGCAATCGATTATAAAAGGATACTACAACTGGATCTTAAGATAGATCTAAAAAACAATTCTTATTGTTGAAAATAAGAATCCTTATTGAATTCGAATAAATCCTGAAGATCAACTCGGAATAAGAAGGTGATTGATTATCATGAAAGCGATTTTGATCAGGATGAAGGAGAAGCACAAGCTATACTGCGTCTGAAAGGCATTTTTACGTATTCGAATATAGGTTAAGAATTTCTCACATAACTTAACAAAAAAAATACAAAAGGGGAGAGAAAACAAAATAAAATATAGGAATAGATAGATGCTAAAGATACAGGCGTACTTGATAGTGAATGATAGTGAATCATTAATAAACAGTTTTGACTAATCTAATGACACAGATCAATTCGAATATATAACAAATGAAAATATAGTTATAAGTAAAGACCCCTTACATCATAAGGCTACCGTATGATAAAGATATAGCATATTTTATAGTACTAATAGAGAGCCTTGTGAAAAAGATGCTCATAAACTATTAAAATACTTAGAAATAGATACTGATAAGAAATTAGAGTTAGGTGAAGTATTAATGAAAAAGAAAAATAATAAATATTATCAGTTTGAACTCTGTATACGCGAAGAAAGGTCAAAGCCGTTGTTTCATTGCAACACGAATATTAACCTTTAGCTAAGGGGGGGAGGACTTACCTGGTAAATCATGGGTAGTCTCCTCCGGTCGCGTTGAAATTTTGAATAAAATAAAAGAAACAGCCGAAAAGAATTTAATTGTTATAAAAATAAAAAAAAAGGGGAAGAGTAAGAGGCGCAAGAATGGCCTAACGTGCGTTAAGGTTGTGATGACCTTGAGAGGTCAAGGACAGGTGAGTAGGCAGGCAATGAATAAATTCGCGAACACTCGGTTAAATAAAAAAAAAACTTTATTAACAAATATTCAAATAACAAGATAGCTAACCCGCTGATGCACAAACGAAATAAATGATTCTAACTATTAAAGGAGCGCAACGCAAAAGAAACAGAAGAAACTAATGATAAGCGGCGAAGTGAATTATTTTATTTGCGGCGGTCTTTGTAAGGCTTCGGCTCAATAGCCAGGGGTACCGAACAAAGTTCCGTACACGCAAACAACAAAAGAAACAAATTTAAATGCACGGAGGGATAGAGAGAAAACAATCCGAAAAACTCACCGATCAGCTGGTTCAGATATTCACAAACCAAAACTCACTCACTTCTCAACCGGAAAACTAAAAAAAAAAAAATTAACAGCAAACGAGTGCTCTATTCAGAGGCTGAAGGCCAACTGATTTTTCGGCGAGTCTACGTACCTCTCTCTCTCTCTCTCTCTCTCACACTCGTATATCCGTGCATAGCAAGCTGACTTTCCGAGGTTCACGATCTCGGAAAGTAAACAAGCCCCGTCGAAGGCTCGCCGACATTGACGAGCTCCGGCCAACGGCCAGGAGCTCCGTCACATCATGTAAAAGAAAGAATCTGTAATACCTAACTAGCTTTGAAGAATCTATTAGTTAAACTAGTAGAAAACGAGTTTCGTATATCAAAAAGTGATTATATAGAACGTCTGGAGTGGTCTGAAATAATCAATATTATTCATAGAGTTTTTCGTAAGCAAGATTAAAATAATCATATGTATGAACACCCTAAAATATGTGCCTATAGAACAATGCAAAGCTATATTTTACAATCTTTATAATTCTCCCATCAGAGTACATCATGGTGTGTTTAAATCATATCTACAAATTAGGCAAAATTGCTATTTGAATTTTAAAGGTGGAATTTAAAAGAAGATTTTAAAAGATGACAAACAAGGGCGTATACGCCAATATCTTGAATGTATACTCAAGAAGCTTACTCGCTTATAAACAAAAGAACCAATGGTAATAACCGACACCTACGCTGCAGTCTTTAATAAAATAACTTTGGATACTGTAGAATCATTGAAGATACGCTCAAGGGCAACAAATATATTCCAACACTGCAAGACCACTTAAGTAAATTTTGCTTAGTCATGCCCTCAGTAAATAAGCCATCACTGATGCATTCGTTAAGAAGCTTATTCATATCTCTGAATGCCCGGATGACCAAAAACTATTCTCAATGACCAAAGATAAATTTATTTGAATTCATTAATATCACGTGTAGTTGAGATTTTCAAAATAAAGAAATTATGAACAACCGCTTTTAGGCCACAGTCAAATGGTTCCCTCAAGTTCATAAAACGGTATACTGATAGCGGCAACCACTGGGATGATTTAATTTAGCTATACTAAATTAGAATACTTGTGTATAATAAAGTACCAAACATACCCCTTACTAGTCTTTCCTAAAATTTGATCCTAAATCAAGTAAAATTGGTGACTATTACTTGGGCACTTTCAAAATTATAAGGATTCTAAATAAACAAAATATTAAAATAGAAAAATAAAGGGTAATAAAGTCATTCACGCAAATAGATTAAAGATTTTTCACATAAATCTACAAACAAAAGATAAAAGGGGAGAGTAAACAAAATAAAATATAGGAATAGATAAATAAGTATTTACTTATTAAATATAGTTACTAATATAGTGAAAGTAAATAATGAAATCATTTTGATTACATAAAAGAAAAAAAATACCCATTAAAAATTGAAAATCTACCATTACATTTCTAAAACTATTGCTCATTTTTTGGATTAATAAAGCAGCGGCGATCATTAGATATGATTGTGGAGCAAAATCATTAAATATAACAATCGTATCTTTACCCGACGTTGCCAAATATGAAATACCACCTGTTAAAGTCAATATCACTCAAGAACATAAACAATTATTACAATTAAATCATTTTAAAGATATTAGAGTAATACCATGCAAAATTCATCTAGAACAAACTGTTTACTATTGCGGTAAAACATGTTAGTAGTAAGAAACGGTGCAGGGGAATACTTGTTAGGAATAAGTAAGCAAAAATGTCATGAGTATTTTTGATAAAATTTTATGCCAGCAGCACTTTATTCTTCGATAATATTCATGTTTTTAGAAACATTAGAATAAATTAAATCACGATTATGCCAATTGTATTGGTAGGCAAATTGAACGATAACAGAGGCAAAGCTTCGTATTCCGATGACCATGGTAGTTGAAGTAATATTGTGCAAAGTATAGTCAAAATTATCTTTCAAGAATACGCAGCATCTGTTGATCTCAATAACAACCAAATAATAGTAGTGCAGTTAAATACTCATTAGGTTATTACAGTTTTGTTTTTGGAAAAGAGACCACGTTGTTTTTGTTATTTAAACAAATATAACGTTCTTTATAACGATATAGCAACTAATATTTGTGAAAAGCTTCTACCAGTGAAGGTGAATCGCGTGTATGAAATCGCCCGGCGTTATTAAGTTGCCTGATTTCGGTAGCGATAACAACATACGTTTACAAAAACCTTCAGCGTACTCACCGCAAGTAATAATAAACTTCTTAAAATTCAGTAATCATGACGTGATAGCGAAAAAAATTTGTATCGATATAACCAGTCTACCGTTAATGAGAAGTAGCGAAGCGAATATTGTTGAATTCACCTCGGGTTTGAGTAACGCGATAACAACTTATAAATCATTAGATTTGACCGAATTTTTATCTGATAGATCCTTTTAGAAAAGCATGTGTATATTCAACAGATATCGCAGAGTCAATTTGTTTACGAGTGTATTTTTTCTCATAGAGTTTTATCTCTAGTAACTGGAAAATCAATCAGTTTATCTTTAATATTTATCCTACTCAGGATAGGTTGTGGAGAGAAGGAGGTGGTAAGGCGATTCTCTTGTACTACTCTATAAGAGGCTGACGCTAGAGAGACAACAATAGATAAGTGTGAATGGAGAGAGGATAGCTAAAAGGAGAGCGAAATAGTAAAACATAATAGATACCGAAATTGTGGACTAAGAAACCACGTATTATAGCAATACGATCATTTTAAATAAAAAAATTTAAATAATAAATGGGAGATCGCTAGAAAATTGAGCTAGAGCCACTAAAATCCTGTGTGAAACAATAATAAAGATTGATAAGCAATAGGGAATTGGACTATTCTAGACAAATGATACATTTCCCGATATAAGCGATACGTACGCAACTGTGCTGAAACACTTACGCTCAATGGAAAAGAGGATAGAACGCGATGAAAAACTCGCGGAGAAATCCTATAAGAATGTCGATAGATGGGTCAGTGATGGCTATGCGGTAAAAGTAGACAAGAGCGCGCCATCTTCCCCGTTTCGTCGCTACATTTCAATCTTCAGCGTACAAAATCCAAAGAAACCCAATAAAGTCAGACCAGTTCAAGACGTGGCGGAAAAGACAAAGGAAACGAGCTTAAAATACCTTGTTATCACCGGCCCTGACCTACTCGAATGCCTTCATGGGATCTTAATGCACTTTAGACAATATCCTTTCGCCGTCAAATACGACATAGAAGACATGTATTTATGAATACAAATAATCATGAAGAATAGGGCCGTGGGAATATTTCTGTCTACAGTGCTTAAATTTCAACTCAAAATCATCTCCATGCAGCGCACTATTTAAGGAAAAAAAGAACTTCTGACGGTTGAACCGCACGAAAACAAATGCGGCGAGAAGCATAATAAGGAACAGCTTCATGAACAATTATCTCACTAGTGGCAACGACCCAAATAAATTGCAATAACTTATCGACAACGTGATTTTAATAAACCGCCAAACAATTTGGAAATGCACGGGTGGACCTCAAGTGATGCAAGTAATGTCAAGCACATGTAAAAGGTAATAAGCTGAGTGAAAAAGAAGTAGCAAACTTACATGACAACAACGAGCGTGTACTAGGTTTATATTGGGATGTGTAATCAGATAGTTTGCGTTTTAACGTCGGCCTAAACAATATACGGGGGGTTATAGCCACGGAAGAATTGGTACCAACGAAAGAAAATGGACGATTGCAAAATACTTCGCTCGTTCATCCCCGTAGGTTTTAAATGAACTCATTTAAAGCTCGACAAAATCGCGCGTCACGTCAATGAAACCAGCAACGATACCAAGGCTGGAGTTACTAGTTTAGCTGCGACAGTAGGCAAGGAACTCGATGTAAAAATAGACAAAAGAATATTTTGATCAGATTTGATCACAGTTTTGCACTAGATAAAAATGGGATCGCGAACGAAGCAGGTTTTCGTAGTGAACTGTTTAACCAAGATAAATGAGACTTCGCGACCGTCAGAATGGTGCTGCGTACCGACGAATCTAATTCTTGCAGACAATAGCACCAACCAGTTGAACAAAACCAATGTGCTTAAGTGATTGTTCACTTACGGGATCAGCCTCTTTGCGAGATTAATCGAATTCATGGTCGAAATCAATGGGACTGAGAGAAACGAACCAGCCAGAAATAGACAAGCTAGACGCCTGGAGGGAATTCATGGGCTTATTCATCAGAAAAAACTTGAGCGCATCGGAAGTTGATGTCAGACTCAGGATTTTGGGTTAGGATAAATTAATGAAGACGAGTATGATAAGATAAACTTAGACATATGGTACCGGAAGACATGAAAAAAACACAGAGGATCAACGTTATCGAAAGAAACAGCGGGGGGAGAACGAATCAACACTGCAAAAAAATTTTGAAGCCGAAAATGTTTGTATCGTCTGACTCAAAACACAAGTTTTCCGAACGAGTTCCCTAACGCAATACCACAGATATTTTACATAATCGGTTTACGTACAAAATTAAGATGGATGAGTAAACGATGCATTATTTGCTGATTGTAACGTGCTAAACCACTATACCCGTCGATGGCCGACGCGTATTAAATGATACTTGTATGTAAAAGACGGTATCGACTTTTCCTTGTTTTCTTGCAACTTACCCGAATATCAGGATATACCTATATTAGCTACCAGTGCGAAAGCGATCTTGAAGAGCTTTTAAATTACATTATGTTACGTATGAATGTCATTCGTAAAATCCGTAGTCACTCGATCCGCGAAAGTGAAGATGTCATTGTACGTTTACTAAACAAGAACATTAAGGAACGTTTGATGACAAACACTTGTATTCGAAAATGAACGAAGTTTATGACGTTCCCAACCGTTAGCGTATAAGTGCTAACCATTGCGATCATATTCTAAATTTTGTAGGAACTAGTGAAAGTCTTTATTAATAGAGTATTTCTGGATCGCCCTATCAGTTTTTTACAGCCATCTGAAATAGCTTAATCTCATTTTTATTGCATCTCAAAAGGCCTCCCCAGTACCAGAATGAAGACTCGAAAACAAAAGGCTCTGTACCAATGCTCGAAAGCGTAGAAACTCACACAATGGAATTTAAAGAGCCGCCTAAAACAATAAATACGGCTTCGCCTCAACTACTGCATACAACAAAACCATTAGATGGATTTTTGCCGATTTAATTAGATTTAGTTTTGTTTATTTGTGTTTCCAAATTTTTTGTAAATGTTGCTTTTACTTTAAAATTACCTACAACTCTGATTATTACAGCAATCCTAAAATTTCTTTGCGATCACTATTCATCATTACACTCTTTTAGTAATCGTTTTAGAGTGGGAGTATAATGTCGGGATAAATAAATAATTAAAAAATATACCATAAACAAATTAGTTTTAGGGCAAATCGGAACAAGGTTTTTGATTCTTTTTTATTTGGCACATCAAATGCCTCCACTTGTGACAAATTTGAAGCTACAATATTAATTAATTGAAAAGTAAGTTATAAACTAAAAAACTATCAATCGTATCTGCATGATTTTTTTTTATAATACAAGATACGGGAAAGATTATATTTTGATAATATGGATATGTTATAACAAAAGATCTGTCGATTAAAAAATTATAGGCAATTAAAATAAATTTTTGCGAATTTCATTGAAATACATCATTTTTATTTGAACAATTTTCATTGAAATTCAATTATCTATAACAATCCATAATAAAACTTTCTTGATGTGTAATAAAGGTTTGTCCGTATGAATGCAAACAAAGCGCTGGTGTTTATGACCTTCATATAGGCATTCGATATGCCAAATATATACAAAATGGAAAACCTTGCTCCAATTTGACCCAAAACTAATTTTTGTTGTTATTATTTATTGATTCATTTACTGTTCTAGTCATTAGTTATTGTTTATATATTTTTTTCATTATTTGACGCTATTATGTGTATAAAACTTGAAGTCTTGAAAGGAAAAATAATGTGTGCATTTTTTTACGTCGAATCGATTACTGCTATCAGCTATGACAGAGAAAGAGAGATAGAGATATATAGTGTATGTGCTATGTTATTGTTATGTAGTTAAAATTATTTTATTCTTATTAATTATATGTATTTTTCTACACCCACCAAATGAGGTGATATTCCAAGTTGCAATAAAGGTTTCATTTAATTTAATCCAACCCAATCTAATCCAGTATCTTATGTCTATTATTCGCTCCTATTTACACAGTTTTCATAGATCATAGTTTATAAATGTATCTGCATTATATATACTAGACAAATACACTTTTTTAAATATTAAAAATTTTAATTATTTCGTTGCTTTTAGGTATAGTCTAAATTCATACTGATCCTCCATTGAATTATTAAAAATATCTTCTATGTGTTGTACGTTACCTTACCTATGTATTTTACAGTATTTGGCCAGGCATTACTGCAATGTTTAACATGTTTGCTGCCATTTTTGGAACACGATTTAATAGAAAACTTGCCTTATCTAGCGGCCAGTTCTATAGCGGTATTACCGAAAGAACTTCATCAAGATATAGTGAACTACTTATGTTTCTATATTCTCCCTTTCACTATCAGTAAGTGACAATATTCTATAACATAATTTTTATGGAACATATTTCCTTTATTTATTATTTTAATTAATATATTAAAGGTAGAGAAGTACACAATGAGTCTGAAAATTATGCTAGCCAATCAATATCAGCTGTTCTTATGATGATTTTGGAATACTCAAAAAATTCTGGTAAAGTATTATTTATTTTTCTGTTTAATAAAAAAATAATTAGAACCAAAGCAAAATTTGCTTTCAAACTAGATACTTATAATAAAATGATACCTTAAAAATAATTGATTAAATATTACATAAGACTCTCAAGCAGAAAGTGTTGGATATTTTTAGGGATTTTATTTTAACATAGAAAAATCTACTCAAGAATTCAAGTTCATCACTCAGATTTTTTATCTGTATTTTATAAAATGTTATTTCCAATATTTCCAATTAATTCGTGATAAGGGATTTTCGCCTACCGGCCGAGTTCCTTGTCTGTGCCGGTCGATTAGAGCATAAGACTAATTAGTTGCCAGATTGGGTGCGTTCACGCCTAATCGACAGCGCAGATTAGGTGAGCTAACGATTGCGCTAGAGAGTCTCGTTTTCAGTTGTTATAAGAGAGAGTCGCGTAAGAGGTCGTCTAGAGACAGTGCCGTAGAGTGATATTGTTTGTGTGGTTCGTCGTAGCGAGTGATATTGAGGAGCCATCGTCGGAGAAGGCCGAGAGAAGGATCTCTACGTAAGGAAGCACCAGACGAGGCGCTAGTTGTAAGGTATGAGAGCCGGGACAAAGAAGGCGACTCGTGAGTGTGTGAGTGAGTCGTGAAGTACGATATGTCGCAGAGAAGAACACCTCAAGGACAAGGACTGTGAAGACACCAGGACAGCAATGACGGAAGGAGGACTTCGTGGAGGCCCGATACCCACGTGCTTGGATGTTAAAGGCGATATGGCGGACAGCATTCCGTTGAGCTGCAGTTACTAAGTCCGTTTGAACTTCTTAGGTGCGATACACACGACTACGGATACTCTCATCAGGTTAGCGCGATGCATGTGCGTGAGTATGCGTATATGTGTGCGTGTGTGTAAGAGAGCAGGCAATGTGTGCCGCCATTTTTTCGAGGCGCGTACGCGCCGATATCACGTAATTTTAGCCGTGGCGTGATTTCATCGGCTTAGAAATTCAATTGTATAATAAAGCGTGTTAACGAATGAATTGTACCATTCATTTGTTATTGCCTTCTATTTTTCTTTTGTAATACTAGCGCTCACGGGAGGGATGTTTGCTCCACGATCCGAGAAAATACAATAAAAATAATAACGTGGATACTCATCCACAATGAGAGTATACCCATATATGTTACATGGCATCCGTTGTGTTGTGAATTCCCGTGGTGGGCGCCCTTTGTCTTTGTGAAGGTAAGACAGGTGGAAACAAAGGCGAATTTATAAAAATGCGGGAGTGGAGGAGTTGAAGCAAATAGCGACGGCTAATAAAAAGGAGTTTCAGACGTTAATGACGAGCTTAAGCGTAAGTAAGGAAGGTACAAAAGATACGTATTTAGACAGTCTTCTCCGCATCATGGTTTATAGACAACGTCCGGAACATCTGTCGCTGTTATACCAGGAGGACATCGTCAGTGGTATGATACCCCCCTTTGGAGGAAATACTTCGGGAAGAGTCAATTGAGCACGATTTTCACACGGCGACGGATAGTTAGGAGGTTAGCGAGATTCATCCATAACAAACAACGACAGAGAGGACGTTACAAAGGATAGAGCCGCGCCAATTGCAGTTACAAGAAGGCCTAAAGTTACCAACGCCATTATGTGAAATGCAGGCATAAGCGGAAGGTGGGGCCGGGACAAATCCATTGGATGGACATACGGGAGGACATACGAATAATAAACCCATCAGTACTGCGTGCAGAACGCAAGTTGATGGTGCAGAAGGGCTAAACGAATTTGTGATGGCATGCAAAGGTATTCTTTGCCGCTATAGGAAGCCGTCATCGATAAAGAATCAGATCAAAATGATTATAGCTAATTTACACCATACATATTGGAAATACTTAAAATGGGAGCCTATCGAATGTCCAGGAATGTCGAAGAGATTACAAGAGAGGTTATGTGCCACCTCCACCTGACCGGACGCTGATTAAAGAAGCAGCGATCGTAAGGAAAACAAAAGCAAATAGAAACCGTACTAACACGATAGAGGTGGCAGAATGTAGTGATAGAGTAAACAAGAAAAGAAATTGTATAAGCTCGAGGAGGACGGGGCCACACATAGACAACCATAAAGTAAGGACAATATACGCACTACAGCAAAACCGACCAATGAATAAAAGTGTTCAAAGTACTTGGCAAGTGAGCACGTTACTCCCGCCTAGCTGAAGGCAGAACATGATAACATGGGGTTTCCAACAAATCATGGCGCAAACCATGAGTTCGAAAGGACCAATGAGACAAGGACAGCTGAGTTTACCGAGAAACTTTAGGAGAAGTTCCTTTCGTTGTGACGAAATTGGCCACCCAGCGTCAGATTGTCAGAACGGAAGATTGAGTACTCGGCCCACAAAAAAATGCTTTAGCTGTGGTCAGATGCGTCATTTTGCAAAGGATTGCAGAAGCGGAAGCACACCTAACCAGGACTCGTGTTCATAATGCGGCACCCTAGGTTGTTCATTCCTAACATGCCTGAAGTGCTTAAAAGTCGTAGAGGAATGGCTAAAAGCAAGTGGAGGTTGTAGATCGCCCGATGATCTCCACAATATGGAACGAGACAGGGCGTATACAGTAAAACTGTGTAGAACGATAGATATTGCGGAGGATCCGTGTGGCTGGAAGAGCAACCTAACCAAAGAGAGATGGTGAGCCGAAGCGAACCAGCCATATGAAGAATATGCAATACTGCAAGATAAAGGGCGTGTGGAAGCCGACAAACTAGCTGCAGGAGAATCTGCGAGCCACGGTCCAAGTCGCGGAAGGCGTGGGTCGGAAGGTCCATCCGCGTCAAAGGAAGCAGCATGCATCGAAAACAATGAACAAGCCATAGAGGAGTCTATGTCTGAAAGCTCAGTTATTGGAGAGAGATGCGTAACGTAACAGGTGGCAGTACGTGATCCTGTGGAATCTCCCATCGATCCCCAGGACCGGACTGTGTCAGTTGAAGTAGCTGATGATTGTTGGTCTGAAGACGTGACGAGCGCAGCGGCGACATCAGTCTTGGAGGAGGTGGGAGTTGTGCGGGGCACAGCAGAAGATACGAGAATGGATCGCGATCAGCCAGAGCCTGTAGAGATTGCGATGATTGAGAACAGGAAAGTGTTAATTGTACGAATAACAGGTAGACCATATTCGGCAATGTTGGGTCTCGGCGCTCAGACGACAGTGATAGGAAGAAGAGTGACCGAAGGTTTTAAGGCATATTTGCGACTGTCAACATTGATCATTAAGAATTCATCAGGAGGGGTGATGCCTGGTGCAGGTGATATAAGCCTGATTATTGATATAGATGGGAAGATAGGTAAAATTGAAGCTTGTGCAGTATTTCAGGATCTGTCAGATGATATGTTTCTTGGAGCGGACTTTTATAGTAAGTTCAATTTATCGATTGACGGAGACAAAGATGTGGCGCGTGAGAAGACAATGTGATTGGCATGTATACCACAGATAATGAATGAAATCTGTGGCATTTCTTATTTAATAATTCCCGAACATATCTAAAACACTTGCCAATCCAGGATATTTCGAGCATTTATTAAAAAAACAATCTTCACCAGGTCTTTTAATGTAATTTCAATTAAAATATGTTTCGCTGTTTGAGGTAACTTTTCATTATACTTGATCTTCAAACCCTTCGTTATTATTTTACAACGTAGTAATTTTACTAGTAATTTTGGATTTTGGTGGTGAATACAAATGCAAACATTGTGAGCACTTGTAGATTCATTAACTAAAATACACTGATCAGATCGCAATGTACAAAAATATGTAAACTCCAGGCGAAACTTAAGTTCAATTTTAGCACAGTATTTCTTAAAGATGCTGTATACTTCTTTTAAATTTAACATAAGTAAACGCCTTTGAATTTTAACTTTCTTTTCATTATCTTTTCGCACTATTTTTGTATCGTTAGGACCTGGACACGTCCGGCTTATATCATCTTGTAAATAAAATAAGTCAGCAGCACTTTTTATTTTTTACTTATTATAGATGTTCTGGTTCTTGAGAGTGGATACGACAACATTCCTTCCTATTCATGAAGTTTTTTTAGGTGTTTATACACAATAAAACGAGCAATTAATTTCATATTCATAGACACTTATAGATAGTGGAATCGCAGTTAATATATGTATCTTTTCTGAATTTGTAGTTGCTTTTTCATGGGCTGCTTTCGGGTCTTTACCTCCATATAGGTATTCGATGTGCCAAATATAAAAAAAAAAAAAGACTTTGCTCCGATTTGCCCTAAAATTAATTTATTTTCTGTCATATATAGAACTGGATAGTTCTCTGTTTATGTTGTTTTACTAACGGTAGATGTTTTAGTTGAATTTTTTATTGAATTTATTAAAAAAAATAGTAATATAGTTATATACGCAAATTATAGTACGGTAATGAAACAACGGAAAATGATAAATTATTCATGTTTTTCATTAAATAAAAGAAATCGTACAACGAAACCTAATCAGTAGAAGAAATAGACAGGAAATAAATGTCAAACAATATATCGTCTGCAAATACCACCTTAAAAATGGAAATTTTGTTTATTTTGCCTCGAAACTCCCTAGTAAAGTGGGATCATATTGGTGAAAAACATCAGAGGTAGAGTTCTGAAAACAGTGAAAGATACAATATAAGAAAAACATGAACACTATACCACTGGTTGAGCCTAGGTATACCTATATATAAGAGATTTGAACCCCTTCATGTTAAAATAGACAAAATAATTACCGAACAAGCAATGAAGAGTCCGTAAAAGTAGAATTTGTTATTAGTCGCCAATGTGTTAAGCTAAAACAAAGTAAAAATATAAGTAAGTAAACAACTCGGAAAAGTATCTACGACCTATCAAAACGATGAATGTGAAGATAATACACTTCTTTCTCTATCAAGGTAAAGAATAAAGTGATTTAAATATAATATTTAGAAGCATTCATCCATCGGTTTATATTAATGATTTACAGAAAGCTATAGCATAACAAAGACTTAATATGTTAAGGATACAAAATATACGACATTACATCACGAATATAATTCTGCCATTATATAGATACGGATATAGTATAGATACGAAACTTGAACAAAAACGTAATACACAAGACATTTACCAATTAGAAACACTATTGAATATGGTATTTAAATTTGAATTACCGAAAGTTAGAAGAAAGATTTGTCATTGTCAAAAATGTCAAGAATACGGTTATATGAAAAATTACTGTTTGAAATGTCCGATATGTATCAAATGCGTAAGAAATCATTTATCAAAAGCATGCCCAGTCAAAGAAAAAGTAAAAACTGTAATGCGTGTTAATTGTCGAGGAGATCGCTCTTTATGCATTCAAAATTACATATTATATGTAAAAAACCATTTAAGCAATAAATTACAGTGTATTATAGCTATAATCATTAAAACAAAAATAAGTCTGTATAAACACCTATACACATACACACATGTATAGTGGAATTCATTTTCAAGCAACTAGTATAATAACGAATAACATTGATGGCCCACTAACAGTATCAGACATTTATTGTCTCCCTAATAACGTAATATTAACAAAGATGTAGACTAATGTCCTTCCACATTCAGCAAATCGATTTTTAGCAGTACTTTATATTCAAAGTTTCCATATTGAGGGTTATGATGATTTACTCCAACCTATCCAGGTAAATTGCCCTATAAAGTATTACAAAAAATCAACTGTATTCCAATATCCACTATAGAACCAATATATTGGCCATAAACAAGTTACTAGATAAAATTGATTTGATAATTGTAAAGGGTATAAGTAAAAATTAATCCAAACATCATCCTGTTTAAACTTAACAACTGACCATATGTCAGTATTTGTAACATTACGCTCTCAAGTAACTACAACAGAAAAACATTATAGAAGCACTAACTGGAAAAAATATAAAATATTCATTCCATTTATTAATATAATACATAGTCTTAACCAAATACATTGAAAATTATACTGCTACAGATATTATTTATATAAATAAACAACACACCTGTAATATTACGTATTAAGTTTTTAATATAATATTAAGTTATTATATAATAACTTAATAAATCAATGAAATGAGAATCCTGAGGAAGATACAAAAACTTAATACACAAGACACAGAAGAGTTCTTAGTCTAGCAGATCGAACAAAGATAAAATAAATTTAAACAGAGAAGCAAAATAACTTCAAAAATGTTAGATGAAGAAAAAAATAATCAAATGTAAAGATATCTTAGAGGATCGAATTCGAAAGAAGCAACGTACTATTTATTACGGAAAACCGAGAGGTGGCTAAAAAAACCAAATAAATTTATTCCACCAATTAGAAAACCATGTGGAGAATAGGCTAGAATAAATAATGAAAAAGCCGCTACATTTGAAATTCTATTATGTAGAGTCTTTAGACCTCACTCGAGAACAATCACTAAATAAGAAGAAAAATGTCTACTTGAAACCCTAAACCCTTACGATTATACATCAATTAAATTAGTTAAAATTAAAGAAGTATTACGAATAATTAGTAATATTAACGATAAAAAAGCTTCTGAATTTAATAATATTACAGGAAGAATAATATAAGAGTTACCCTTAATAACTATAAGACTGATAACAATTGTCAGTAATGCATGTCTTCAATTGTGCAACTTTTCTACTTAGTGAAAATGTCAGAGATTATACACTAATGAGAAAGCCGGGTAAAAAAATCGAATCTGTCACTTCATATAAACATAACAGCCTATTGCCAATACTTTTTATAATGTATGAAAAAATAATCCTAGCTCAAATCAATTCAATGGTAAATAACATGAAAATGATCCAAAATTACGAATTCGGATTTGATCGACAATAGAACAAGTGAACAGAATGAAATCCATTGCAAGAAAATCTCTTTTCAAAACAAAATGAATAACGAAAAATCGAAAAAGTATCCAATAGGGGCAGGCGTGCCTCAAGGTGATGTATTAGGGTCAACATTATATCTATTATATATTTCGAAATTACCAACATCTCCAAGTACCATGACAGCAACATACGCAGATGATACAACTATCATAACATGTACTCGGATGCAACGACTGCATCGATAACCCTTCAAAATTATTTAAATAAAATTAAAAAATCGTTCAACTCATGGAGAATCAAAGTATATCGACTCATACAACCTTTACATTACGTAAAGATATCTGCCCAAGCGTAATATTTAACAACAAATATATTCCATTAGGTGACCATGTAATATACTTAGATATATACCTAGATAGGTGACTTACGTGAATAAACGTGTATTCACAAAGTGCAAGTAATTAGGTTTACAATTGAGAAAAACGTAATGGCTTACAGGAAGAAAATCGCAACTCACAACTGGAAATAACCCATACAATCAATTAATATACCATTAAGGTGTACATATATCTTGATTATTTATATTTTTTAATAATACTGTATTAATATCAATTATTGATACAACATATTATAAGCAGACATTTTCATGTATTTATTTATATAAATCTCTTTAGAATACTTATTCGAGTATTCTAAGTACATGATGCATTTTCACTAACATCACAAATTAATTGAATCATTGATTTATACGTGATAGATTGTATTTATTGAATGAATGAATCGATATAGATCAAAATTCTGTAAGCGGGACTGTGATAGGATGATTTGGCAAAGGCATAAAAAATCTATTACTCACATAAGAAAAAGCCGATGTCATGCCATATTGTTTATAATATAGACCGAATTTACAATAGAAATCGCTCGATATAGAAAGTAATAGTACTGTAACCTGATAGTACTCACCTTTTTGGTTGAGTAGCAGATGATTACTTAAATTATATATTTTCTCGGGTCGGGGAGCAAATGTCTCTCTCGTCAGCGCTAGTATTACAAAGAGAGAAGGGAAGGCAAAAACAGATGAATAATACGATTTATTAGTTAACACACTTTAAAGTATTTAGTAGACATCTCACGCCACGACTCGAATTACAGGATGCCGGCGCTTACGCGGCTCGGAAAAATCACGGAACACAACTGGCTCTCCTATACACACACACGCATACTCACGCACACTGTCCGAGTCTGTTCTCCGTGGACAGTCCTAGCTTGGCTAAGTCGGATAAGAACGCCTTTACCAGATCGCGCATCGTGCTAACCTGGTGAGAGAATCCGCTATCGTGTGCATTGCAACAAAGAAGTCTGTACGGACTTACTTAAGACAGTGGCTCCGGTGGGATGCTGCTCGCTAACACGTGTTCGGTTGCCTTGACAGAATCCTCCTTCCGTACGCCGCTGTTCCGCTGTTTTCGCTGACCCTTGTCCTTGGGAATCTCCTTCTCTGCGACCTATCACACTTCACGGCTCACACACATACTCACAGGTTGTCTCTTGTCCCGGCCTCCCCGCCTTACAACTCGTTCTCTTCACGTCGAGTTCCTTCTCTCGACCCTCTCGACTCTCTCCATCGATAATTCCTCACGATCACTCTGCACGACAACCTTTACAAATAATCTTCTCTGCACGGTAACCTCTGCTAGACGATTTATTTACATGACTTTTCTCTATGACGACCAAAGCGACCACTGTAACAGTGGATCTAATGTGAAAGCGCCCAATATAAAAACTAATTAGTCGTATGGCCCCATCAATGGATACCGACAAGGAACTCGTCCGGTCGGTCGAATACCTTACCCGCTATACTGAGACAATTGCCAAGAATAGTATTCGACCTGGAAATACGAATGGGTATACTCTTGCAGAAGTATGTCCTAGGCTTCCCACTCCTAATTCATCAGTAATGGTTTGCTAGTGAAGATAGGACACATTACGAATCTTGGTCCTCATACGCGACACAGGTTTTATGGAACATTTTAATAATGTCGGCTGTGAATACGTACTGATAGCGGCAACAGTCTAACAACATTAATCCAAGATCGCGTTGAAGAGAGGGTGCCGACATTAAAAACTCATTAAGATAGTGTTGGTTTCGTGTTGGACGAGAAGTGCCAGATACGACTTGAATTTTTAGAGCGGATGCGGATTGTATTACTGAGTGATGTGATGTCTACCAAACTCGCGGATTTCTTATCTTTGAGGCAGATACCAACTCCATGTGTCTAAGTTTTTCTTAGTCATCCATAAACCTTTTGTATACATTTCCTAACTCAGAATCTTTCGTGAACCAAAGTTGTAAATGAGCTAGTGAATTTAAGGCTGTACGTCGCGTTTCCTCTGCCACTAAAGGGAGTTGTATCCTAACTGGGAGTCATACTACGAAACGACCGTAACTGTCGCGATTGTGTGTTTCAGCGAATAATTTCTCGCATGCCTCATCAGCTGGCTTCAATATTGTATTTGAGGTTGGGATCTCTTCCAGAGTCCAAAAACGCTGTAGTGTATCGTTTAAGTCAATCGGTTGCAATGAAGCGATGTAATACATATGAGTGCAACCGCCCGTCGTCGAGCCTCATATATTATCGGACCAAAACTCACCTAGTTAAGTACAGTATTTTGGGCAGTCATTCGCGTCGATAAAAATTGTTTAATCACCACGCGTAACAGTTGTTTGTAACAGTCAGATCCCATTAGCACGTCAATTTTGTTAGAAACATAAAACTGCGGATCAGCCAGCGGCATATCTTTGAATTGCTCAAAATCGATTTCGATTATGCTACACGACGGCAATTTAGACGTGAGTTGAGGCAATATTAAGGCGTATACCTCGAAACTGAAACGCTGAATTGATAACTGAATCGTACTGAATCGTAAATTGAGTTGCGGAATTTGTTGATTCTGCTTGATATCCACTGACTCTGATTAATGATGTTTGTATACGTCGCTTGAGTAGTCCTAATAATTGAATGAGTGACTCTGAAATAAAGGTGGCTTCTGAGCGCATGACCGATTCCCGTTCACTCCTAAGATATCGACTTAAGCAATGGATAAAAGGGCTGCATACTTGTTTTTCTTTTAGTTAAACTGCAAGCATTAACAGAAGTTGAGACACGATTGACCGACTCTCCAATCGCTCTCTTATCGATCCCAGATGGTGTTGAGGTGACCTGAGTATTTCCCTCGGAATTTACTCTGGTATTACTTGTTCTGAAATGGATTAACGTATGATATTTCTGTTGACAATTTGGCAGCGATTATTTAATTTGTAATTATTGAACTTATTCCTGTCCAAGAAATTATAACATAGCAATGTTTGAAGATACATATATCAGAGCGCCTATCATAAACATTTTTCTGCGAGAATACCGAACATTTCAGTAGCAAGCGTTGACCTGAACAAAGTGGACATTTAGTCGTTATCGATTGAGCACGATAAACCTTGCGTTGACTGATCTTTACGTATTAATTCGTCTTTTCGATTTTATCAGATTTAATCGCATGAATCATCGTTAGAGACTGAGCACGATTTTCTAGAAAACAAGCAAACTCGGAAAAAGTTAGAAAATGTGAGAAGGTTGGACAGTATAACGAGATTGTAAATAAAATAAGAGATATTAATAAAAAAAAATAATCAACAAATCATTTAGAAATTATTATGTAGAATAAAAAAATTGTCCAAAGACCATAACTCTGATAAGTGCATTTTTTAATAAATGTAACTTAATATATAATCATTTTATATTTAATAATTGTATTTGAAGATTATTTATTACAAATGTGATCAATAAAGTTGAGATGAATTTTAAAACAAGAAATATGTAAATCTATATGTTAATGAAATTGATTATATATTAATATGCATAAAATAATGTATGTTCTACAATAACCATTTATTTTGTTTTTATTTAATAACCTATATCAAGTAAAAATTAAATGCATAAAACATTATATTTTCTTTAAATATGTGAGTTTGAAATGCATCCTACGTTTGTAAAGCCAAGTTGAAACTTTAATACTTAATCAAAGGATAAACTAAACTGCCGCAAAAGCCATGGACTCCACGTTTTGCAAGCCCACCGCATAATACTCGCCAAACCACATAGGCCAGCATATAAAACTTCCTCGCCATGGGACAATATATACCATTTATTAAATGACATTTGAGTACAATATTGTTTTTCATTAAAGTGACATAAAAATACAAGTGATAATTATTCTTACCGTTATTTGTATTTGCATTTATTATGAGGTTCGATTCACTTTTTCATAAAACTTCGTATGTATATATTTATTTGCAGGATTTTAACTTAAAAGATTATAATAATACTATTAACAATACCAGTAATAATAATATACTATATTTATGTTTTTGGAAAAATTTTATTTTCTTCAAATCAATATTTTTCATAATTCATACGATTAGTGTAGCTTGTCTAAGTTTATATTTATTTATAAATCATTTTCCAGCTCATCATTGTCAACTGTTAGAGTGTCTTATGACGTTAAAATCTGGCATTGTAAAGGATTTATTGTGCGTAATAGCATATGGTACTATATATGCGAGAGCATCAGCCACAAAATTGCTGTTCTATTATTGGCCAGCTT
Source organism: Chouioia cunea (assembly GCA_030064505.1). Classification (NCBI taxonomy): domain Eukaryota; kingdom Metazoa; phylum Arthropoda; class Insecta; order Hymenoptera; family Eulophidae; genus Chouioia; species Chouioia cunea. Next base: position 21,497,520 of record JAOPFQ010000001.1, read on the forward strand.
TTAATCCTAATCTCTTTGATCGAAAATCTGTTCTTATGAAATTTTCAAGTAAGTATGCATTTATATAAAATTTTCAAGTAATAAAGATAGGGTTGGTTACTCTTTATTACAATTAATTTGAACAACTTTAATGTAAAACATTATTTTTTAGTTTAGTAAATAAAATTGATACGACATCAACATATCATGTATTTACATCAATATACCAATTGTTGACGGCATGTGTGCTTCAAATGTTATTAATATTCATGGAATAAGCGTTAGATTTAGGTATAAGTTTAGATTTATATACAAGTTTAGATTTATGTACTTATTTAAATTGAACTTAAAATACGTGTTTGCTAGATTTATGTATTTTCACCAAAAAAAAGGGATCAGAGGATGTTAAATATTCCAATTTCATGAAAAATTTTACATTTATTATGATTTTTATATTTAAATTGCTAATGCCAATACTGTTTATTTTAATTGTGAATTTTAATTATTCTTCTTTCAGAATATCAATAATTAATATTTTTATCCGAATGGTAGATCTCTTATATACTTGTATTAAACACTTGTGGATTTTTTAAATTTTCTTAAGGTTTCAAAATATTTATTTGTTAAAATAATTTCTTCCACGTATAACCTGTCTACTAAATATATTTTTTTAATAATTTTGTTCATAATATATATATATATCTATTTATAAATTTTTTCATCAATAGAAAAGTAAAAAGAATCGAGTCTATTGTTTAAAACTATAAAAATTGTAGAAAACAATTTAATTAGTTTAATCATATAGGTTCTATATATAAAATGCAGTTTTGACGAGATTAAATCCTTGTTTAAAATATATCGTCAAATGTTAAATATAAATTAATCAGCTGCTTAATGGTTAATCAAACAATTGAAGATAGAACTGGCTCCATTGTAAAAAGTATGACAATGCTATAGGAATAAACCTTTCGTAAACTGATTAAATTAACTTCAGAATGGCTAGAAAATGCTGTCATTTGACTAAAAAATTTAGAGGATCAACTCACACTGCAAACTAAACTATTAAAATACATGCTTTATACCAGTAGTGTTTAACAATTTAACAGGCTATGATTTTCTTTGTATAATAACTGAAATTGCAACCAATCCCAAATTCGAAGGAAAAATTAGTGTACCAGCCAAAGATAAGGATTGATTTTCTTCACAAAAGAAGTTAAAAATAGACACACCAATTTCCACTTTATTGATTCATTCTATCATCTCTAGATACGCTCGAAAAATATCTAACGAAGCTAAATATCGTACAGAGTGAATTTAAGAAAGTTAAATACACATCAACACAAACTGAAATCATCTCATTATCTTTCGAAGTTTATCTACGAAGTTAACAGTGTTGTGGACCGAAAACTAAAATGAAGAAATTATTGGCTCGAGATGAATAGATTTCAAGCTAAAGATAGTATCTTTGGTGAAAGAGCAGCAGCTTTTTTTGTAGCAAACATGATGAAAGTGAAAAGTGAGCTAGGAATGGATATCAAAATGGCAACTACAAGAAATAATCAAAAACTAGAAAGGAAACTAGGCAAAGGTTTCAAACGAAAGGGTAAAAACTATTGACTTCATTGAATGAAATTATGAGCGCGGCTTCTAGAGGTATTGTACTTAGCAATAGATCGCTTTTAGTCGTTTGATAAGCTTTAAAAGGGGCTAAATAAGTTGTAAAAAAGGCTGATAGAAAACATAAAATAAATATTCCTCATATTTTACTTATTCCAAGTGTAGTAGGTGAAGTTCTTCCATACTTAATCTTACTATTTATTGATTTGAGTGCTGTCGGATCTTTAGCTGGAAGAGCAGCTTCGGTAGCAAAAGCAGCAAATAACACTAAAGCTGCTTAAAAGGAATTGAAAAAGGTTAATAGGCATAACAAAACAACGGTTATGGTCTCTATCTTAATTCATCCTCATGGTTATGGTTAAAGAGTTCTCATAGTTTTTAATAGTTTTAATTTACCTGTATCTATACTCAAAGTCAACGCTCTATGCATCAAGTACGATATTACTATGGGCTTGTATATAAACGAACTTCATACAATACACGCGATATTTCCGGCAGTGCCTCAAGGATATATATATAAGATTTGTTTTAGAAGGAATATTTGATAGTAAACAGAACTCGATTTAACAAGTATCTAGTCGACGCTCGATGAATTTATCAAGTAGTATTTTCTACAGGCGATGGGGGAACATAGAATTAAAGAGCAAAGTTCTATATTAGATTGTTTTTATTGTATTTACTGATTTTTATATGATCTCTCTCTCTCTCTCGCTCTCTCTCTCTCTCTCTCTCTCTCTTGGTTAGATAGTTTTTAAATTTGATTTTAAGAGCTGAATTAGAACTGAACTTATTATTTCATGTGTATCAAGTAATAACCTCGGTCGCGGCTCTCTACTCTTTAATTTTTCTGAGTCTACTTTGAGGCGGGCCCTTTTCTGATTAGGGCAAGAGAAGAAAAGATTTCCTTCGTTAGTTTAATTAAGAGATGTCACACATTGTATCGTTCTATGAAATTGTTGATCAAAGTTATCTAAGTAATCAGTTAGTTAAATAGTTGTAATAAATGAAACAGATGTAGAGAAAGAGATGCTTAATTGTTTACAGTTGATGTGTTAAAATTACAGATTTTAACAATATTGATGTTGCAATGGATTTTAAAATTATTTAGGTGTGGTTATCTATTTTACTTTAGTAAATTTTGTGAAACAAATTATGACTAATACAAAATAGGATTAGCTTACATATAGTGTCGATCAAACAATAAACCACGACAGATTTAACAATCAATATTGTTATTATAATTATTTATACAGATGTCTGACGGATGTCTTAAAATTAATATAGGTTACGTGAGTTTCAAATCAGTAAGCATTACTTTAAGATATACCTCAATTTTCAAAGTGCCTATTATAGACAAAAAATGAACCGATATTCAATAAGACAAACTTTATTAATAAAGCATATCTATTAATTACAGACTGTTAAAAACAAAATGAATATATTAAAAAGGCACCTTTAAATGTAGATCTTGAATTTAAACAAGGGAAGATTTTCCGGATAATACTTCTGCTTACTGTCTAATTCTACATGGTCGAATCGTAAATTACTTTTTGGCACTTTTGTGAGGGGTACATTTTTCTGTAGGTAATCTTACTATTTTTAATAAAAAAACTTTCATTTTTATAAAAAATCTTCAAATTTTTCTTTTACAAACACCCAACTACTTTTCGAAGTCATAAAATTCGTAACAAAACTAACTCGTAAAGCTTCTGGTGTTAATATTTTTTGACCAGTGTAAGCAAGTTCTCTAACTAGACTATGACAACCAATAATTTTTGGTAATTATTATCTTTGCAAAGATCCCACATCAGAAGCCATGTCTATATCAACTTCTTTTATTTGAAACCAAGCATTCGTTGAACAAATCATATCTACAACTTCTCCTATGCAAGCTCCATGAACAGCTGCTATCACGGGTTTAGCACACTTAAGTATAACCATTAATGAATCTTAATCTTAAATTGGTAATTTATACGACTAAAATTTAATATTTTATTATACATACCTTTTCTATTGCAATAAATGAATCTTGATAAGGTTTAATGTATTCTTCTAATGCTTTGCATTTTTGAGCAATATCAGATTCATCACCCATATGCTTCATAGCATCCATTTAATTGGTTCCTACGTACAAATTTATAGAATAAAATAAAATAGATTGTTATACTAAATTATAAACTTATCATGAATTACATGCATAAAAAATTTTACCTTGCTTTTGACTGCAACTTGTACACACAAAATCGTCTGAGTATAAATAAACTATACGTAATAAGTTTATTAGTCAGGAGCCCTGATCTAAAAATAAATGAAACACAAAGTAAAAGACTAGTTGAACCAGAAATAATTGAAATTAACTTATCTGACAGTAAGAGGTGGTGAAGGTGCATGATCCTTGTATTTTCTATTAAATTGCATTGCCAACTAAATACAATTGTGACAGCGCTTGCTTCAAGCATTAACCACACAACTCGCGAGAAAGAAACTTGTATCTAAGCTCGATTCGTGACAGTGATGCTCAATCGACGGAGATGAAACGCCATTTTGAATTTCGGGGGTCGCAAATTAAGTTCCATTGAGTGCACAATACAATTCAATTAAAGGAGACGTTATAGAATTAACATAGAAAGACAGATAAATGTCTGAACGGAAAAATAGACGATTAGAGATTCGTTATCGAGATTATATCAATTCTACCTCGATAAAATTAGATATTTTCACTATGATCTCCATGAGGTGTACTCTAAATGATTGCACAGCTACCTTAAAATATGTGAGGTTCACAGAAAAAGTAAACATTCAATATGTTCTTTTGCGAGAAGACTCGAGAAAAGGAGAATGGAAGTAGCTTGTATAAGATCATAAACGTTTATCTGATTACTAGATAATATTATGGTTCGCAACCACGCTCTACTATCATGGGGCAGAGGACTGTAGATTCGAATATATACATAAATAACTTATTGAGACAACACAGATTTATTCTTAAACGTTACACATTTATTCACCTTTAAATTCAGTCACGATACCTAAAAGATATTGATTTCTCAATTACTATTCTAAAACTACTTCAAAAACCTTTTATATCTTAAAACAGGAAAGTAGCCACGCGCTTATATGTACTTCGTGTATTAACTATATAGCTTATGATAATGGGGGGAGAGGGGAGATTATAGTGCCGTATTCATTAATTTGGCAAAGCTATAATCGATATAGATATATAATAAGAGTTATTCCTTGTTCGATTATAATACCGTGAGGTATTCATCGAAAAGAGAATTAAAATAACGTTAAAAGTATAAAAAAAAGGTGATTGTAGGATTTATACTCCTAATAATAAGTTGTCGAATTATTCTCAAGTATAAGTGTGCTTACGCCGGAAAATCGGGTAAATCAAACATTCAGTTTAAGCAAGCACATTTTTCACGTATAAATACGACTGTTCTGTGCCGTAAACATTAAAAGGTGAGACATAGAGCAAATCTCTACAAGCATCAAAATAAATTTTTATCTTTTGAAATGTCTGATTATTTAGACCTAGATCTACTCTTTTTGACACTCTCTGAGATTTTCTGAAGTTCAGTTCTAAAGACCTTATTCCTCTCGACCAAAAGTAACATGAGATTTTTCATAGTTTGTTCTAGCATGATTTCGGGTTTTGTTTGATAGATTAAGATTGCTGTATTGTATAAGATTGTTGGCTCCTGTTGTCAGCAGGTGTAACCGATCATTTTTCAAGCAATCGAGTATTTGTGATTAACAATGTGCTTAGTTATTATATTGTGCTCATCTTATGCTGGAATGTTTCACTAAGTATTAATATATTTCTCTCTTAGTTCTGGGTACAGTTTTTATTGGAGCTGTTTATGAACCGGACATATAATGTAGTCTATAGATCGCTGGGCAATGACCCTCATATCTGGCGCATATGAATTATTTTGTTCTTCCCTTCTAGGAACACTTCTTGGTGTTGTAATGTTCAGCACATTTAATACACACTTGAGTTTTTTTGGTTATGCTTTTGCGTATGTCTTATATATCAATGACTTTGTAGTCAAGTTCTTTCAATTCAAATTTCAGCTCATCAATATCTGTTGATAACTGAAAGCCTCTATGTACTACTTGATAACTTTTATTTTTATTACGTTGATATTTATAAATTAGGGTACTTTTTTGTTCTCCAAATATTGTTAAGTATCTTTTTGTTTTTTGTTTGTTAATTGTTATAGTTGAAATGGGTAGTAAAGAAAAGATAATAAAGAAAAGATATAAAAAGGTGCACATCAGAGACACCTACCTTCATGAAGACTAGATATTAGGAAAATATATCAGAAAATAATCTGATTTTCAAGCCTTTAAGCTACTATGTAAAAATAAAGTAAAAGTTCTAAAGCTATAAATATAGAAGAAAAAAACAAAAGAGATGCTGGATAGAACTTTTAATTTAGTTACAAGAGCTAGATTCAAACTGATTTAATGAATGTGCAGAGAACTGTTCATAGCTTCGGTCGTATATGGTCATATCTCCATATTCATAAGTTGTCCGTATCCTTTTTGGGGTGAACCCTTTTCTATTTAGGTCAATGAAAGAATAGAAAATGTATCTAATTGATCTAATTGATAGAGTGTAATTATGGGTAGTTACAAGAACGGTGTGATCATCTTATGAGAACCCTGAAGGAAGCGGTCAGCGAAGATGCAGAAGAAATGCATTTTTATCCCTTCCGCTTGAGAAAAAAGCTCCAGCATATCATACATATAGAAAACGTGATGGAATAAAGTGCAATTTAATAAAGGAAAATCCTTATATTGAATAAGAACAGGCAATCAGATAGGTTTGGACTTTATTTTTTTAGGTAAGCATGTGCTCTCCATCTATTTTCTGATGTTATGGAGCATGGTACGATTGTTTCCATTACTTTCTCAAAAATACAGGGGCGATTGTAGCGAGCGACAAGGTTGTAACGCAGATAGAATTAGAATGCAAAATTAAGTAAAGTGAGCGTTAAACTTGTTTTTTATTGACTTTTGTCTCATCTTTTATAACTAGATGCTAATATCAACTCTGAGTTAATTTCCAGCACATCATAAATATAAGGGAAAGGTTAGTTATAGAGCTATACCTACATAGGTAAATATGCAAGTAACGTAACAAATAAGTAAGAGGTTGAACAGTATGAGATGGAGAATGAGAAAAGAGAAGCCAAAATAGCGTTACAATTTCAAGCGTTACAAATAAATATATGCAGTATGGTAATATGAACTGTACATTTGCAAATACAACTTAATAAAATGTTTGATTTATAATTTTCTTCTTTATTGTCAGAATATCTGTGCGCCACTTAGGAAAATTATACGTCTTGAGTTTTCCTAAGATTTCTTTGTAGTTAATCGAGTATTACGAACTAGTTGGAACTAACAATTTCTACTCTGCGTTCTCAAAACATGGAAAGAGACAAAAATGTTAAGATAAACTTAAACTGATTACAAATGGTTGATTGGGTAGTGTGTAATTGAGAATTACGATACGAGAAGAGCACAGACTAGAGGAAATATAGAAAAGTTATGTTTAAATATTTATTTTTACTCACTTTGTGCTTTTGCCTGCGAACGATTTGCTAATAATCATGAGAATGTATCAGGTAAATATTGCATTGTTGGGAAATTTACAGCTTTAAGCGATTAATAACTGGAAGAAGATATGTCCTCCATTATAATGACATTTGTTTCTAAACATTATGCCTCACGTCATAGTTTTTGAAAAACAAATATCCATGGTTCCAGTTATAAAGAAAAAATATACTAAATTTTTTCTTTTATAACTAGATGCATACATAGTCGTGAAAACATTAACACGTTAATCGCCATGGTAATCACAAGTGACTGCTAGTAAATATTCCATTCCTCGGATGATGATTACTGTAATGAGACATGTGATCGATATCAATAAATAAGGTCTTCCATATATGTTAGAACTCTATATACTCGATTAATTACTTGTTTTTTATTTTATATTAACATAATAAGCAAAAATTACTCGTTTTTCTGATTCCTTCCTCTAAAGAGTTGTTTTGCTGTATGATCGATTCTTTCACAAAGCGTACAATATTTTTCTTGACGATTTTATAATTGTCAATTTATAAAATGGGTGAACCAGATGAGTTCGGCCCAGACGACTGTTGGGTTATGGCCCGACCACCACACTCGAGCGATTGGCTCATCCCAGGCGGCTTCAGTAGTCTACCTAGATGACGAGGTGGAAGGCTCACCTCGACCTTTCACAGGAGCGATGGAGGGGCCACTAGTAGTGGCCACTACTTTCATCAGCTCCCGCTGAGCGTGCTCTACTAACCTATGTTAAGCGACCGATTCTTCTTCTCGACCTCACGAATGGCGGGATCAGGGAAAGGATCCGCATCTGATATTGGGTGCCGACCTAGCTCCGCATCGAGGCGCTCCGCGGAGGCCGCAGGCTCTAATGAGGTGGGCGGCTTCTCTACCAGGAACCTGCCCGTCATCTCTACTTCTTCCTCGAGGCTTGCCATCTTCAATCCAGGCAAAAACAAACAAAACTAAAAGAAAAAACAAAATAAGTAAATAAATAATAATAAAAAGAAAAAAAATCAGTCAAAACTACTGTTGACGGCACAACAGACAAGCTTTCCATGTATGTCGAATATAGAGGCCCCCCCCCCCCATTATTGTGGGTTCGCGGCGGCATATATTGTTTCAACTCTGAAACGAGAGCCATAGCTACATGCCTGCCATTTTCAATCTCGAGGATATAAACTTCCGAGAAGAGGGTTTGTACGATCCTATACGGCCTCGCGTATTTAGGATCAAGCTCGGAATTTCGGCCTGCGGTTGTATTCGATAGCGAATGCACTCTTCGCAAGACCAAATCCATAACAATGAAACGCACATCCCGTCGACCACAGTAGTAGTATCGTTTCTGATAGCCCTGCGCTGCCTTAAGATAGCGAATTACCAAGTCTTGAAGCGTGCTCAACCTGCGCAGACGGTCTTTCTATATTTCAAGATTCATTCAGATGACCGCGCCCCGTTTCTTTATCTCGTGGATTAAACTCTTGACCTGTTGAGGATTTCTCCCAAATTTCAAAAACGTCAACGAGACCTTAGTCCTGAAACACTTTACCCATGTAATTCTTCCCGGTAGCAGTTACAAGGTAATCAGGAATTTCCTATAATAATAGCGCGAGCTCCTCCAATGCTGTGGCGGGTGCCCTTTTATTAACCATCGCCAGTGACATAAGTTCCATACACTTGGTAAAACAGTTTTGGAAGATCCCAACTACCGACTATGGTCACTCCACCAAACGTCTGTCCATAAGACCTGAGGGAGCCTTTAGCTCAACCTTAAATCTTCAGTTCTCATGACAATTATAAAGCGATATCTTAAATAATGGGGAGAAGAGGAGAAACATATCTTAAGTTTAAGGGATGGCTCCATTAGCCGCGTAGAAATATACATAAAAAAACGAATTTGCCTCGAACAAATAAATTAAAGGGGAAGGTAGGAGGCACAAACGGTCTGATGTCCGCCAGGAAGCAATGACTTTGAAAGATAACAGAGAGGAAAGTCGCAAGGCATCAATTAATAAACTAAGAGCTAAGAGTCGGACTAAGAGTTTTTTATACTCGGTCCTACATGCATGCTGATAAATCCCATTGCAATCATGCCTAGGTATAATTTTTTATGTAGCGACTAAGTGTCTTTATACTTACGCAGTTTTATGAAACGAGTAAAAAAATCTACTGACCCCCTCCATTCGAACAATGGTGACGGAGCTCCTGGTCGTTGGCTGGAGGCCGTTAACATTCGCAGCCTCAGATTAGGCGCGAGTTGTTCCGAGGTCGCTGACCTCGGAAAATTCGTTGCGAATTTTTGGCGCGGAGTAAGTAGCATTCCCCGGCTCAGTACACCTTCAGTCACGAAGCCGTAGTTTTGTTTTTGAAGGTGTGTGACCGGTGTGTGTGATAATTTTCTTTTTTTTTTGTGTTTTCGAGGTAGCAGTCTGCTGAGCCGGTAAGTGTCTTGAAATTTTGCTCTCTATCTCTCTCTCTCCATGCCTTTATGGTAAAGTTTTTTGGTTATTGTTTGCGTGCGTCTTGGGCTTCGCTCGGTTTTTCCTGGCTGTACAGCCGGAACATGGCGACGGCTATTATATTTAAATTAAAATAACTGTCACCGACATTCAGTTTTTATTTTTTTTATTATATTATTTTGATTTTGTTTGCGCCCTGTGTTTCCTTTTCTTTTCTTTTTCTTTTGGATAATACATTTTTCTTTCTTTTGTAATTGTCCGTTGGTTATTTAACGCCTTAACTGCTCATCTTTCCATGACATTTGAAGATCATCAATTACCTGGTGCTCGTCAGGCCATTTCACGCCTCTTACCCTCCCCTTTTTCGTTTTTTTTATTGAGGTTTCTGTAGATTTCAAAGCGGCTGAGGGAGCTTTCCCTTAGAATTAAGGTAAGTTTTTCCTTTTCTCCCCTGTAACGTATATTCGCGTTGCACAACGATGAGTGCATATGTGACCCAACACACACGCGCCAAGTTTTTCTATAGAGTAAGCTTACATCAAGGATGTCTCGCTGATATCTTATTATATCAAATTCCTTTTTGACATATAACTCAGAAAATATATATTATGTTATACATGAATAATCGCAACAGTCGTATGTATATATATATATTACTGTTCTCATTACATACATATATATAATAAAGACCTTTTTGTTTACCAAATCTTCACTTACAAATCGCGTTTTGAATCATATTGATAACTTGGCGGTAACAGGACAATATATAATCAAAGTTATATGAAAGATAGAGCAAAGTATGAATGTAAAAAATGACTTCGGGTGTAAAGAGTTCATAAACATTAATACATAAAAATCCCAATGTGTATCTTGGTACATATTGATTAAACTAATTCTATTTATTCATCTATAATGTCTAATGGACATCACACAATTAGTTTATTACAGAGTATTTTGATCATAGAGTTTTACAAATAGCAATAATATTATTTTCATCCAATTGAAAGATAGATAAATAAGAGAATCAATTAGACTTTAATGCTAGTCATCGATATAATATAATTCCTTTATACGTTCACGCTTACTTTTTGGACAAATTTTAATTCAAAAATGTATATATTATTAACAATTTAGATGAATTATTTTTATAACAATCCTAGATTATATAGTTTTAGATTATAAGATCAATAATATTATTTTCGTTTAAATAGTCCATTAATCATTGTTATACACAAATGACAATGTTTTTATAAAACTTTTATTATTTATACCTGAAGAGGCATGCTTTTAATAACAAATGTACTTATTCAAATTAAAATAATGTAAGAAACTAATGAAATACAAGCAAATATTATTGGCTCGAAATTATTAGTTTTTTGTTTGTACATAGTTTGTTATTAATCTTAAAATTATTTTATAACTTGTTTTGCGTAGATCATATAATTATCTATCCAATCATACGAATAAAATGTTAATAAAATCTAATTATCATTAAATATTAAGCTTTTCTAAGGAATGTTTGTAACTAACGAATTGGAATTTACCGAAATGTTTGATAGATGTCATGTTAAAACTGTAACTTTATAGTATTAATAAAATGTATTTTTATAAAAATTTGAACTCCCATATAGAAGTTATTGTAAATTAAAGAGTTTTCACATTGCTATCAATGTAATAGAATGAGAGGAAAATAGTCCTTCTCAAACATTCCTGTCAAAATTTTAGTATAATTAAATCCGTTTTGTACTGCGAAAATCAGACGCTCAAGAGTTGTAGCTCAAAATGAGTCTCTTCTCTGTTCTTGAATAAACATATTTTATTCTAATACAGGCTTAGCTTTTATACTCTGCTAGACTTCTGACTCTGACCGAGAATTTTCTAGAGTTCAACTTTGAAGCTCATTTCTCCCAAGCTAAAAGAAACATATTATTCTCTCCAAACTCCTCCAGTTGCTGAATCCAACTTTTGAGCCCATTTCTCGAAAGCTAAAGGTGACAAATAGTTATCCATTTTCTTTAAAAAATCATTCTAGAATATATCTTGGGAGCCCATTCTTCCCAAGATAAAAGACACATCGAATGTATTTTTCCTTCCACGATTCTTTGGAATTCAACTCTTGAAGCCCATTCCTTTGCTAGCTAAAGGAAATATAGAGAGTCTTTCTACCCATCTCTTTATACATAACAATGCAACAATCTATCTACTACAGCATTATACGATACATTTATAAAGTCTTGATTTGTAACGCGTACAAGGACTTCTAACTTTGAACTCATTATGAGTGCGTAAGCAACATTGATATGCTAATCATAAAAAATCAAATGACATTACATTTTAATAATAGGGAAATTGATCAATTTGTTTTACGGATTATCCGAAAAACAGGCTATGGAATAGGCTATAGACAGAAGAAAACGATAAGGCGGTGTCTTGTACAGATCCATGGAAATTATCTAGGATTTAGGCAAAAGGGAAATTTTGGCGTAGATGGTACTCGGCTTTACAAGCACTTAGTCAACACTCTGTAGGATTATTCCAAGTTTTCAAAAGGTAATAGAAGAAAATAGATGAAAAAAATAGAGTTTATAATTAAATTACCTTTTATTGTACTTACTAATTTTTATGTTATTTCTCACGCGCTCTCTCTCTCTCTCTCTGTTGATAAATTTTGTTGGGTTTTAAGTGTTGGATTTGAACTGACTATATTTTTGATAATTATCTACTACAACTAGAAAATGACTGCCCGAACGTATGCGTGATAGCGCATAGCCTCGGTCATATGGCCCTACTCTAAGTCTTTTCGAGTCCCATTTGAGACGGGTCGTTTCCTAATTAGACGAATAAAAGAAAAGAAGATTTTAGCTACAGCCAGGAACAATCATTTTTATGACCCCACTTATCTGGAATATTTCGTTGGCGTAGAGCAATAAAATATCATCAAGAGGATTCTCAGAAAACTCATAAAACGATCTATGGAAGCAGATAACATTCAGATTTGAATTTTCTCACATTTGAAGATAGATGGTTTGATAATTGTCTCACGATAGTGATACGTAAATCTTATAAGTGTTTAATTTTTAGAAACATAAAATTATAATTGTATAAATATACATGTATATATAACTTTAAAATAACATATTGGGTAAATTGAACTGGAAAATTTTATTTTTCATATCTGAAACATTGATGAGTTGTAACATTAGGATCTTAGTTATTTAATGCTTTTCAAAACAAAGCATCCCTACTACTTTAGATACATTCATGTAAAAATAATCAAGCATTTTACTAACGCACGTCAAACGTTCCGATACTCTTCTCTTATAATTGAATTCATAAGTTAAAAAATGATTGAAAAAACATCGTCATAAGCTTATTATAACATTTGCAGAGCTTCTAACTTTTGTGAATTTATCAGTTAATATAGAAAAGGTCTGTGAGTATATACAATATTTGTGATGGAATCTTTGAGTAATATGGTCTCAAAACTAAATACTATGTTTGAACCAAGATATAGAGGAATAATAGAAAATAAATGTAGTTGTAATACCAGAAAATCGAAAATAATTTTTTATTACATATTGCACGAAGCTTCTTCAGTCATCCAAACTTGAAAGCAGCTAACTTTTTTCCAACGCAGAAAATGTGGCTATGTTCTTTTCAAATTATTAATACTCCAATGAACTTAGTCGCATGCGTTATGTATAAAAATTGAATTATTATATTCCATGTTGTAAAATCTTCAAAAATCAATGTGTTCAAATGTACTACAACTTTCGAGAGCACGCGTCCTCTCGATACAGGATGATTTATACACTTAAATATTTGATTACTTTAAGATTTTTCAAAGAAAATCCAGCATTGTCCCGTCACATAATGAATGGGAATCACGGCCTCGAAACTTGGTCGAGCACTGTTACGTTGAGACGTACTCACCAATTATGGCTGCACATTGTTGATTGATGACAATCAACTTATGTTACGCGTATTTATGCCTGATAATTTATTCTAACTATCCTGTGACAGTCATCTTATATTACTCACTGGGAGATCGTTTTCATATTTTCAACAGAGTCGGCTTATTATAAACGCAAAAATATAAGTCTAGGCGGTGATAACAAACAGATCTTGATTTCGTCGCTAAAGATAATGTTATATTAATTTAAAATTACTCTTGCCTTATTTATTTAAATGAATTCAGGCCAACAAACAATTGTTTTATGAAGAGACTTATTTACTAATACATTTTGGTTTTCTTAACGCTGAGAAGTCAAAGAAATATCCGAGTGATAACAATTACGTACACATACTCTTTACAATGATATATTTGTTTATGGGGTTGTTGCTTTTATTCTTCAATGTAAAATTTAATTAAAATACGGTCTAACTATATAAGGTAAAATATTATGAGTGTAAATGCTAATGATGGGAATATTGACAGGATTATCAAATTTGTACTTCATTTTTAAAACCCTGGATCAAACTGGATTCATGTCTATTTCTTTAGTAACACTATGTTTACTATTATTGTTTCAGATGAGTTCCTACCATATGGTTGTCAAAGAGGTGATTGCCCCAATTCTGGTAATGCTGAAGCAACAAAAGTCTGTTACAGCCATTCAATTTCTATTTTGTATGCAGCAGATCTGCCACCCCCTTTATACCTGTGTATCGAATGTGCCAATGAAATACACAAAGACAATCCCAATCAAACTTTCAATGATATTCTTCATCCTATGCAACAAATATCCTTGATTTGCGAAAATAAGGTAAGTTTTAACAATTAATTTTTACAATGCAAAAAACATTTATTGGATTGATTTTTATGCTCATATATGATTGAATTAGGCCCAGTATAATATAAACTTAAATTTAATGTAAGTATATGATTAGTACATCTTTGATGTAATGTCTAGGCAAGTTATAATAAAATATTACTAAAACATTGAAATTCTTTAAAAACTTTTCTTACTATCGCTGTATAGAATACGAAAAAAGCCAAATATTGTTCTTTCACGCAGTCTCTTTTCAAAATACTTTTTGTAGAGTATAAATTTATGTTCCCATTCACTCACATTTGCCCCTCTTCCTTCCACACATGAAATTGGCGGATCTTGACAATTTGATACATATTGAATAAATTGACATAACTTATAAATCCGGACGTCAATCCAAAGAATGTAGAAAAATCTTCAAATAATGATAATTAAAACAAAAATTGTTCATTTTTTTCACTTTTTACGGATTTTTTTAAAAACTTTTTAAAAAAATTTTCTTGCGCAAAAATTATTTTTATTTTAGTGTGGGTTATAGCTCAGATTTAGTGTATTGTATAGAATTTAAACTAATTAGACTTTGACGCCTAGCTTTTAGAATTTAAGATGGTACTTCAAACAACTTTTGTTTCAAAGTTCTACATACCACGTCTTGTTACAGAAACGTGAAAGTTATGTTTCTACAGGAATGTAGGGATGAAAGCTATGTTCCGAAAATGTAAAAATGTCCATTTGTATGTTTCAGTATACGACTGCGTGGCACGAATGGGAATGTAATATATATGTAACAAAACGTGCAAATTAATATTTTTACATTTTTGGCACGTAAATTTTACATTCCAGACGGAGCGTAGCGTTTGTTCCTACATTCCTGTAGGAACATAAATTTAACGTTTCTTTAATGTGACGTACTTTATGGGGTATTGAAATTTTTTCTTCATAAATCCACTTTTTTTAAAAGTTGTATCATAAATAAATGACAATAGAGAAATTTTTACATGAATAAACATATCAGTTTAAGTGAAAAGAATACTAATTTATCATAAAATTCACAACTTTAAAAACATATTTTTTCTGTTTTTTCCACATTATACATGAAATATGCATTATTTAATATAATGAGAAACATGTTATGTTTTTTTGTAATTCAATATGAAATATTTTAAGATACACCACAAATTGTAGAAATTGATTAACTACTTAATGATGATTTTTCGAAAATTCAGTAGAAGAGAATTTAATTTTTGTCTTACCATATCTTACAATAAAAATAAATACACTTAATTATGGAATAATATTAAAGGAAAGAAATACTACAGTGCTTAAAATATAATAGATGATATAAATATATGAACATGATATAATACTGATGAATTATAATCAGGATTTTAAATGAGAATATTAGACCTGATAAACATTATGGATATTTATTTTGAAAATGATGATTTAGAAATTATTGTCTATAGAATGTTAAAAGAATATTTTTATAATAAATTGAAAATAGTACAAACAAATCATTGTACTCCTGCATTTGATAAAAAATATATCTGAAAATTTACCTGTATAGCGGTATACAGTAAAATAATCGCACTTTTAAGAAAAAACATATGTACAACCAAATGTAGATGGAATAATTGAAACTCACATCATAACCGTGAAATTTGTTTTGAACATAAATGTAAAAAAATATTTTATAATACTGAATTCCATGAATTCATTGTACAATCTAGATTTCTTTAGTATGTACATAATTCTACGTCGATACATCTGTCGACTCGTCTCATCGCATTTATTTTAACAAGCGCTAGAAAGATCAGAGAAACTAGCGACTTTCAGAGAAGCAAAACAGTGGTTGTTATCTGCAGGACACCGACGACAAACCGAATGACGATATTTCAAAGTCTTTTTGGAATAGGGCACAAATCTCAAGATATCAAATGAGCGAATCGCTATGCAGTCTAGTGGACTAATATTAAGTAATTACGTACCGAAAAATAATATAACGAAGGATGAGGAGTTCTGGCAGAAAACAACAAAGCGCTTCTGAACTTTGGAAACCACAAGAATTCCCAAAACTCAGGATCAAATCGTGTTTAAAAGCGGGATTGTTGCAGTGGCGAGAGTGCTGTAATGCGATCTCGAGCTGACGCTTCTGAGCTAAACTGACCTGAGCTGCTGTCTTCGTGAAGATTTAAGTAAAGCCTTCATACCGGTAGCGAAAGTCTTGAAGTATACAGCTTGCCCTTTCAACAGCTTCTTGGAAGACTCAATGAATTTAGGCATCAGTGTAGAGGTCGCCTTGACGGAAACTAAAGGTCCGTTTAATCTGATTGGTCACAACGTGCTGTTGGTAGCTGTTGTGGTTGGAGAAGAGTCCAAGATGTTGAGTCTCTTCGTGATTCGGAATTCGCGGTAAGCTGTACCTGGCCGTACTGGACCAAGGTAATCAGATAATTGTGGGAAAAACAGAAAAAGAAATGGTAGTGAGTAAAACAATCGCCCAGGAATTTACATCAAGGCTATTGCCGTGCATTGTGCCCTTCATGAATGTATTAAATTATATTGTGAGGACTGTGGGGGTCAGTTTAGTCTTGGAAATCGACAGGGTTGTGTGAACAATTAAGATGAGGACGATGTCTACGTGGGCATCGACTTCCATAACCAGTTTGGCTTAGTTATAGACTGCGGTAATCACGTCTAGTACGTGGACGACCGTGCTACTTGGCGCATATTGACAGAAAGGTGTACATGACTAAGTGTTTTTCTCTTACAAGACTCGCCACAAATGATCAACATTGATGTCAGAGAATGTCCAACTGTCAGTGTTAGTTAATATGGAAAGTAGCAGATAAGTCTATTAATCAAGAGAGAATTCGGAGAAATTACCGACTTTTACAAGCTTAATTGAGTACGTCATAAAGGTCATGGATAAATACCCCAAGAAGACGGCACTTCGGCAATATTCCGAATCTATTTTGAAGTTCATTCATCTAAAAGTAGTTGAAGTATCCCTGTTGTACAGAAACAGCAACAACACCTCTATTGTAATCGATATGGTAATGCTTCTCGATTACTTGTTGGACGGTGAATGCCTAAGACTGAACCGCGATCCAATTAAACCAGTTGTTTGGAAATGTAAAACAGCTAGGCGTTTCTTGAGTAACGACAATTTTATTAAACATAAGAACGACTATGCTCGAAAAATATTCAACGAGTACAAGCAAAATTACAACATAAACCGGAGGTATGAATTTCACTGTGATCGCCGACCATATTGCTCTGACCTGGTTTCGGAGCAAAAGGAATCCGAAGGGTCGACTTACAAAATGGGTATCTCAACTCCAGCAATGGAATTTCGAAATTGTGTATCGCAAGGGTGCGATGTATCATGTACCTGATGCAATATCTCCTGAGTTTAAAGATGAAGCAAATATCAACTCGTTCGAGTAAGTTAAAAATCCATGACACATGACTGATGTAATAGAACGTCCGGAAAATACCCAGACTAAAAAAAAGTGGGATAAGAATTTTGACCGGGTAGTCCGTAAGAATTATTAACCAAGTTATATTGAGACGTAAAGGAATACATTTATCGTTGGCAGGAGTGTTAGAAGTTCAAGGTTGATCAGACAGTTTCTTTGGGCTCAATGAGTAATGGATGGTCGAGCGACAGTAGGAAATATCGTGGAGTTGCCATGGAACAAAAACGGCTTCAAATACTTAGCTGTTTTTCAGGTTTGGGGAAGTTTCATGTTGCCGAGGATAGTATCAATTTTAATTTGAGAATGGCTGGATATAGCGATTGATGTTGAGAATAGAAGTTTCTATTTCGAGGAAGAAGACAAGCTTGGATTTTGAAGTAACTCGTATTTGTAATAGAAGATTGTAAAGATTTCGTTCCACTCAAAATTCTTGACAGGCAAATGATAGAACGTGATTCTCATTATTTAAAGTTTACATTGACTCGGTATTTGGATATTCTATACATAAATTATACCTACATAAATTTCAAGATAGCTCTTATTATTAAATTTTAAGTATGCTAGTAAAATGTATAAATTTATTAATTAATACTTTCAAATAATTATTGAGAATAATATCTTAATACAAAAATTATTTTTATTTCTACAAAAATGAACATTTAGATCATTTTAAAAATGTCAGAAAATGTAAAAAAATTGCCAAATCTATATATATTATGTAGAAAACAAAATTCGTCTAAAATATATAAACGTATTGTAGACAGTGCTTTCAAATACTTTCTTATACTTTCTACACACAATTTTTTAAAGTCTTTTATACAATTCATAATAATACTTTCATAAAATATCAAATTTGTAAAAGTACACATGTTCTGATTGTTAACGATTTTTAAGCTGTAAGTAGACAAGAATTAATATGTAATACACGACTTAACACTTTTTTCGAAATTATTTAAAAAAAATGTAGTATTAAAACGATACATAAAGGTTTTTTACAATAGTCATGTTTTAAATACACTAAAAAAATTTAATTGTCACAATGAAGGAATGTTATGTTTATGGTATAACAGCAGATGCTATTGTTTTTACATCTTGTCGATCAAGGTAACAGCGGGCCAGTATTAAATAAAATATCAATCTGAACAAGAGAATCCGTTTTAGTTAAAAAAATTGTTGCATTAATATTGATAAAACCACCAATACTACTATTTTAATAACATGTCTGTTGAATCTAGAAGAAGAAAGAATAAAAGAATTTCTATTGAATCAACAGACATTAGAAGATTTCTAGTAGTAATATATTGACCAAAAAATGTTCACCTGGGATTTCCCTTACGGGGCTGTACAGTGTCGTACTGTACTATACATACTATATTTAGCTAAAAGTTACTGTTACTTTCTCTTTAATTTTCACTTTTTAATTGTTTTTGCTCTTATTTCATCTTTTTTATCAGTCATAAATTTTGACCTTCGTTTAGATCCTTTATTTATGGGCCTTTATGAAATAAATGTTATAACTGAATTGAATGATTAAGCTGGAAAAAGGTCATTAAAGAAGTTATATGACTAATTTGAATTCTTAGGCTGGAAAAAGGTATTAATACAGAGGTACTACGAAAAGCAAGCCAGTTTGTAATTTCAATGCAAGGTATCACCTTCACGTTTACAGTTTAAAGTTTTGTGCAAGTATTAAATTCTGATCACGATGTCGAAGACTTTAACCTCTTCTCAAATTGTTGACATCAAGCGTAAGCTGTCTAAAAACCAGATAGTTTCTTCTTGCTAAAAAGTACAATGTGTCGACAACAACCATCAATAGATTAATCTTGGATGAATTTTCAACAACGAATGATCCATCACTGAGCAGGAAGATTCAAGTGAATCGTTCTATTGGGAAAAACGAGGGATCATCGATAAACTCAAGAAAGGAGTAACTACATCGAGTTTAGTTGAATTTTATAATGTTAATATAACGACAATTCGAAGAATCAAGAGTATTCAATCAGTATTATTGAAGCGAGCTCACGACCTAGAAAAAAATAACTAGAATTTGAGCAGTAAGAAATTATGTACCAACGAAAATATTCGAGACAAAGCCCTTTACCAATGGTTCATGCTGCAACGTTCTTTCAGAGTTCCGTTATCAGGCATTAGATTTACATCAAGACATTGGAAACCCAATAGATTTCAAGACAAGTAATGGTTAGCTTGATCGCTTCAAGAAGATTTACAATGTCAGACAGCTATCCATGCAGGGTGAGAAATTTTCATCTAATAATGTAGGTGCTGACGAATTTAAAGTTACGCTGCAACAGTTTTTACGTGATGACAGCTACGACGAACATAAAGTGTACAACGCTGATGAGTCGGGGCTGAATTTTCAGCCGCTCCCAAAAATTACATTAGCAGGGGGGGTACGAGAGCTAAGTATCAAGTTTCAGGGAGCTAAAGGATAGAATCACAGTAATGTACTGCGCCAACGCTACCGGGACACACAAGATCACCTCCTTGATTATCGATAGGTGTAAAAATCCTCGCTGTTTTTCCAAGAATGAGAAGGAGAAATAACCAGTCAAATTAAAGAATAATAAATTAGCTTGGTTGGAGAAGCAATTAGTCATGGGCTGATTTAAAGACGTGCTTGTCCCAGAAGTTCGTCAACAACACGGCGAATAAAGAAGTTTTGCTACTTCTGGACAACGCTCCTTCTCATTCCTCAGTTGAAATCGATGAGCCCGTGCAAATGATGTTTTTGCCACCAAATGTGACTTCGTTGATTCAGCCAATGGATCAGGGGGTAATTTTCAAGACGAAGCGTCTTTTTAGGAGCATTCTTGTAAAGGAGCTCATCTTAGAGAAACATAAAGATTTTGTTAGTTTCGCTAAAATGCAGTCCATAGAAGACTGTTTCTATCAAGTATCAAGCTTTTGGAACTTCATAAACGAGGGTAACCTTTGGAATGCGTGGAACAACATCTTAGGACGAACTGGTTCACCTGATCAACCAAAGTTCTCCTTCGGTGATGTAAATCAGCTTCTACAGCTGCTAAAATCTATTTCCGAATATGCAGATTGTACTTCAGAGATGGCTGATTCATGGATATTAGAAAATTACCATTACCATGGTTGGGAAGTGTTAGGTATAAATGAAATATACAAAAGATATGTGTAAGGTTTATATAAAAATACTTAAAATTAAAATATTCTGGTATGTTAGATTAATGTAAATGATTATCTGTTTTAGAATTGCATCTTCAAATTCTGATGAGTTTGAAGAACCAGAAGAAAATGAAGACGATGTTGCTTCTAATAACTTGGCTGTAGAAGAAAAAGTTACCATTGTAGATGCTTATAATGGTCTTCTTAAATGTAAAAGGTTTCTGGAAGGGCGATTTGAGCCAACAAAAGATTTGGAAAAAATTCAGCATTTAAAAAACTGAATACTGGATATTTACAATGTATAAATTGTGTATACATTGTAACGTGGAGAGTATTTTCTCCTTATGAATGAGTATCCACGTTATTATTTTTATTGTATTTTCTCGGATCGGGGAATAAACCATTGAAACCATTGATTAAAAAATAGTACATTAATCTAAGCCCTTTAATGACCCTGCGGCATGTGACTCTCTGCGTACCTAGAGCTATGTTTTAATTGTACTCCCAAGAGCGTGCAATGTGCGGGGCTCTACTGTATTTATAATATTTTATAATTATTTTCCGTTTACACGACGATGAATACATCGACCAATGCCAATGACGACTCACAACAGTCCTAAATATTCACGTCACGATACACATATTAGTTCTAGGGCAAATTGAAGCAAGTTCTTCGATTTTGCATTGAATGCCTTGCAATGCTTAAACTCTAATACCTATTAGAGGAGGGAAGACTTACCTTTGGTATCAAAGGAAGGCACCTCCAATCGCGCTGAAATCTCGATCCGCGAACAATAATGCGACGCAATCAATAAATAAGGGGAAGGTAAGAAGCGCACTTAAAGCCTAACATGCGTCAGGAGACTAATGATCTTGAAAGGTCAAGGACAGGTGAGTAGGCTTTGATAATCATAAAAAAAAGGCACGTAATTAAACAAAGAATGTTTATTAACTGTTACCAACAACGAAAATAAACAGCATAGGCGCACGTCAATTAAAAAAATAAATAATGAATGGCGAAAATTAGCGTTTGCGCAAAATAAAAGAAAAATAACGGCCGTCGCCAGGCTCCGGCTATTTAGCCAGGAGATCCGAGCGAGGTCCTACGCACGCAAATAACAACAAATAATAAAAACGAAACTTAATAAATTCACGGAGGGAGAGAGAGAGAAAATAGAGTCACTCACCGGCTCAGCTAGCTCTCACAAACAAAAAAACAACAACTTCTAACACTTACAAACTCACTTGATATTTCCAACAAAAAAACTTTTGAATTGCCCTCGTCTGTGGCTAACAACACATTGAGCCGATGAGCGTCACCTACCTCTCTCCCCCTCTTCTGAGCGTCGAACAGTTTAAACGAATTTTCCGAGGTCAGCGACCTTAGAAACATAAATATGCCCTAATCACGGGCTGCTTATATCGTCGAGCTCCGGCCAACGGCCAGGAGCTCCATCACAACCTATATGGAAAGAATCATTTTTGCCAAGATTGACGTTAAAATATTAACTGATTAAAAAGTTATAAACAATTATAAAAAATTTGATTTTTTATTCAACTGTTGTACATTGAAAATTATTTATCGGATCTGGATCATTTTTTAATACCCGGAAAAGATTGCATTTTGAGAATATGTCTATATATATATTTGTTGATAAAATAATTATAAACAATTATAATAAATTTGTACCATTTTTGTTAAAAAGGCCAATTTTTATATGAAAAATATTTGTTGTAATCGATTCCTTTCTTGTAAAAATTCTTTACAAAAATATATTTATTATTAAGTAATTTGAAATGTTTATTTGTGAGAAAATGTAGCTATGTACAAAGTGATTGAGATGAATTTATAAAAAAAAGTAAATTTTATCAAGACCTGAAAGCAGCGTATGAAAAATAAACTACCTATTCAGTAACGATACATATATTAACTGCGATTACACTGTCTATTAGTGTCTGTGAAATGGAAAGAGAAATTAATTTTTCGTTTTATTTTGTAGAAATAGCTAAAACACTTGAATAGAAAGGATTGTTATATTCACTCTCAAGAACCAGAACATCTATAATAAGTGAAGAAATAATATATGCTGCTCTATTGTTTTATTTACTAAATGATATAAGCCGACCATATCCACGTGCTAATAGTACACTCAAAGGAACTTAATTCGCGACCCCCGAGATTCAAAATGGTGTTTCATCTCCGTCGATTGAGCATCACTGTCACGAATCGAGCTTAGATACAAGTTTCTTTCTCGCGAGTTGTGTGGTTAATGCTTGAAGCAAGCGCTGCCACAATTGTATTTAGTTGGCAATGCAATTAAATAGAAAATACAAGGATCATGCACCTTCATCACCTCATACTGTCAGATAAGTTAATTTCAATTATTTCTTGCTCAATTATCCTTTTGCTATAAGTCATATACTTTTTTTTTATTTATTTTGAGATCAGGGCTCCTCATTAATGAACTTGTCAAGAATAGTTTATTTATATTTAGACAATTTTGTGTGTACAAGTTTCAAGTCAAAAGCAAGGTAAATTTTTTGTGTAGATAATTCATGATACGTTTATAATTTAGTATAACAATCTATTTTATTTTATTCTATAAATTTGTATGTAGGAACCGATTAAATGGATGCTATGAAACATATGGCTGATGAATCTGATGTTGCTCAATTTGCCCTAGAACTAATATGTGTATCGTGACGTGAATATTTAGGACTGTTGTGAGTCGTCATTGGCATTGGTCGATGTATTCATCGTTGTGTAAACGGAAAATAATTATAAAATATTATAAATACAGTAGAGCCCCGCACATTGCACGCTCTTGGGAGTACAATTAAAACATAGCTCTAGGTACGCAGAGAGTCACATGCCGCAGGGTCATTAAAGAGCTTAGATTAATGTACTATTTTTTAATCAATGGTTTCAATGGTTTATTCCCCGATCCGAGAAAATACAATAAAAATAATAACGTGGATACTCATTCATAAGGAGAAAATACTCTCCACGTTACAATGTATACACAATTTATACATTGTAAATATCCAGTATTCAGTTTTTTAAATGCTGAATTTTTTCCAAATCTTTTGTTGGCTCAAATCGCCCTTCCAGAAACCTTTTACATTTAAGAAGACCATTATAAGCATCTACAATGGTAACTTTTTCTTCTACAGCCGAGTTATCAGAAGCAACACCGTCTTATAAATATAATGAATTTATATTGTATATCTATACTCAATTTATTTGTAAAATAAGATGATAAATTTATTTGCAAAATATTCTTGAATATTCAATTGATTAGTCCCATTCTAATTCGAAAGAAAATAAGTTATATGTATTTTTTTATTTTAGAATTGCAGAGCTCTTGAAAAATATGCTGTTAGCGTATGTTTTTCCATAGAGTGTGCTAGTTATAATGGAAATCATCCAATACGTTATTGCCAACAATGTCACAATATTCGACACAATAATCGACGAGGAAATGATCACGTGTATCATATGGCATTAAACCACATTTCTCGTATGGATTCTCAGATGAAAACTTATTTTGTACAGGCAATAATCAGGTATGACTATGTGTGTGTGTGTGTGTGTGTGTGTGTGTGTGTATGTGCGTGTAATAAGACAGTATTATACAATTCTGCATAGAATATAAATCTTGTCACTATATTAGTGATAACTTTAATTCTAATTGATTTCTTGTGTCCTAATTATAATTCAAAATAAATAAATAAAAGTAAATTACAAAGTTTAATACAAATATCTGATACAAAATATGGCTTACTTTTATATAATACGAAAAGTAATATTTCATCTAAAAATAAATTGTATAAATTATCATTAATTACTCAAAATTGAAAATTATTATTAATAAATGAAAATTCAAGTTTTATGAATTAATAGACTGTGAAGGGCCTCCGGGCCATTAGCTCTTACTTGGGCACTATGGCACACGATCTTTGGATGGCTATAATTCTATTTCTTATAGGGAAATTTTTGTTTCCATAGTAGGGAATTTTCGATCGGCCTTGATCATAGCTTCAATTTCCATCACCTTTTGAGGTACTATTTTGATTAATTTAATCAATAATTCAGTGTAACTGATTGGCCTTAGCCGCCGGCCGGAGCCCGTCGGCGCTGTTGTCGGACGTTTAGCCGCTTGTTATTCCGAAACCGCTGACCTTGGAAAATTCTTTGCGAATTTTGGGCGCGGAAAGGATAGAGAGAAGTAAGGCACACACATCGGGTCAGTTAGAATTGAGCCGTCGCAGAATGTAGTTATTTTTGAGATTTTTGTTTTTGGTTTTAGTGATTGTGCCAGGTTGCAATTTGTTTTTCTTTTGTTGGTTTGTGAGTTTATTTTGCCGGTGAGTACCTTTTTTTTCTCCTCACCGTCGGTGCGCCGATTATTATAATTATTTTTTTATATTGTTTATTTGTTGTTGTTGGGCCTCCTTCGGACCGTCTGGCTGTACAGTCGGAGTCTGCCGATAACCGTTTAATTTAATCGTTGCCGTAGTTTAAATACTTTTCTTTTCTTTTATTTTTATTGTTTAACATCGCCGCATTTCTTTTATTTCGTTTGATGTTAGGATTAATTTGTTCGGTGACAGTTCGTGTGTGTAAATAGATCGCGAATTTAATTTGGGCTCTGTCTCTTTCTCTCTCTGTACCTGTCTCTCTTTCTATTTTCGTCTCTATCATGGTCGCTGGCTGCGTTGTGGATAACTATAGTATCTGCCAGCTGGCCGAGGTGTTAAGACGGGTCTACACCGATACAAGTGTAAAGGCGAACCGATACCTGATCGGAGTAAAGGCGAGAATACACCCAGGTTAGGTAAAGGTTGGCCTCCACCTGCCAGTAGGCAAGTGTAAGGGTGGATCTCCACTAAGGCCAACGTTAAGGTTAGTCTTCACCTGTTGTGGAGTTATGTTAAAGTGAGTTGACACCGAGACGATTTAAAGGTTGGCCTCCATCGAAGTATAATAGGTGTTAGGATGAATTGACACCTGAGTCAAATTAAAGGTTGGCTGACATAATTAAGAGAGATTGGACCGAGTACCTGGAGAGGTTGCTCACTTCGCCGGTAGGGGCGTTAGTGCTAGGGGACACAATTGACCTTATATTCGTTGGTTGGCCGCTGGAATATTTGGGACGGTCGGCGACGTGGATAGTGATAGTATTACGGTTATTGACCTTTCCGCGTCTTCCTGAAGAAGTATACTATGTATAGTATAAATCATTATACTACACCAAAACGATAAATTCGAGCCCAGAGAATGAGAGACTTACCGTAACCGCTATGCCACTTAGTTCTACTAACACAGGCACAATCGCTATTTCATCACAATTAATCTTTTAAAATTTGTTTTCATAATATGTTACAAACCTTTCCATTCATAATTTTTTAAATCAATATATATATAAGGATTTGGAGAACAAAAGCGGGCATGTCCACGATAACCGATTTTTTAAATACATTTTCTTAGTCTCTAAGTCCATACCTATAGACCACTAGAATATCTTTATTCAAAAGAGGTTTACCCACACAGTTATATATTTTATAAAACACTGTTTTCGTTGAAAATCGGACTTGTCCTGTTAAAAATAATTTAAAAAATCAGAGGAACATTTTCTCCAATCAAAACCAGACTAAAATCTAAAAAAAAACGGTCGTTAATATGAAATTTCATACAAAACTAAATATGTTCTTAAATATCATTTTTTTTCGTTATGGTAATCCTAAATTAATGATGTCAACATTGTTAATTAAAAAAAAAGCAATCAACTGTGCAGTTTTTGTATTCATTGTAACTTTAAAAAGTTATTAAATTTGAAACCATGGAAAATAATCGATGAAAACGAAAGTTCATCAATTTAAATATAAATTATTGTTCCCGTAAATGAAAAAAAACATGACGATAAACAAAAAACAACAGGGATTCAAAGTGAGTACAATAATATATTCTTCTAAGTAATTGCGGATATCATAACCTATTATTTAGTAAAAAACTGCATTCACGATGAAATTCATGTATGCTTTGTAGTCTAGAATATGTAAAATAATATCTCTTAGATCTTTGTCATCGTTTACGAGTAATACAGATATTTCATTTAATATAACAAAATCAATATTACAAAAGTATATCATATGATTATTTGATGTAACAATAACATTTTATAATATTACATATAAGATCACTTTTAGCAACGGTTTTAATCATTATTATTAATTCAATGCTTGTTCTATGTGACATCCGCCACATTTAACCCGTTACTAGTAAAAATTAAATACTTATAACAGTCACACACCACTAAATTAGTGTCTTTTCTCTGAAAACTTATAAAACGAACCATCTTGGCAACGCTTTCTGGCTCTTGGCTCCACGCTAACAAAATTTTCCTGATGCATAAAAATGATCTTTTTCTGTCATATCTATTTAAGCAATTCAGTTAATAGTACTTTCTGTTTGAGCTATTAAGTGGCTTAAAACTATACGCTTTAACAATATTGAAGTCGCAATCTACTATTAGTGTTATTTAGGCGGGATTCTCCTTTCTATGATCGCGAGATTATATAATAAAGTATGACTACTATAAATTAAAAAATTCGTTTACAGGCGGATTTAGTTTCTGTATTTAATAATAGTTTATCTTAAACAATAAAAAAGAGATAAGAAACGACGACCAGAACAGGAAATATTATTGGTCGAATTATTTAATCGTAAGTAACCACAGATGTTTTACATTAATACGTGCTGTGTGATTTCGGTTAAGACCGGAAAAGACAATTTTTACAATCTCAGTCGTTAACCAACCGTGGGTGTATGGCTTATTCGAAGACCTTTCAGAAGTGAATAATTTTTGTTTTGGATTTCTCTTACAATTAAAAGTTAAAGCAGATATTGAAAATAAATGACGTTACATTTATTATTGTAGAAGAAACAATTTTGTCTAAATAATGTTAAAAATAGCCTGCAATATTATAGAAATATATTTTTACGTCACTTGTAATCAATTAAGTATCTCACTTCCTCTGTATATGACAAAATTGTTAAATTAATTAATTAATTGCAAGAAATAATAACATAACGATGGAAATATATTTTTTTCATTGTTCTAATCGGGAAAGGAATCATCTCAAATGTACCCGGAAAAACTCAGACTAGGAACACGCATGCATTCAGGCAGTAAGTCCAAATTTTCTAGTTTTGGTAGATAACTATCAATCATTTAGTCAGCTCAAATCTAGCTCTTAAAACCCAACAAAATTGTATCAACAGAGAAAGAGAAAAAGAGATCACCTAAGAACCAATAGGCACAATAAAAAGATAATCTAACTCTATACTCTGATCTTTTCATCTATTTTCCTCTATTATTTGTTGAGCACTTAAAATAATCTTACCGAGCGTTAACTAGGTGCTTGTAAAGCCGAGTACCATCTACGCCAAACTTGCCATAAATTTTGCATTTATCTTAAACTGTAAGTATTAATACAAATATAATTTGCCGTAAATCTCAAATTTATATTAACTATCTAATCTTCGCGTCTCTGATGTGTCGTTGAGTGGCCACGGTATAGCACCATGTGCTATTAGCGAGTAGTATAACTATATTTAATCTCACGCGATTACGCTTACAACTATATATAATTGTTGTAAATCGGCGGTGATATAAAGTTGCAAAGCGAACGGTATAGAATTGCAACATATTTCTTTGGAAATATTTTGTTATGCACGAGAAGACGCTCCGATTAAAATGAAAATTTAAGACGATTCCAGACATACAAGTCAAACAACAACAGCGTGTACTGATGGACACATATACGAATACTAGTTTACAAACGAGGGAGGTTTCCATTTTTTTAATTTATGTACTTACAATTTATTTTCTATTTGTTCTTATCTTTGCACGCGATTACTCTATACGGCTTCTTATCACCTCCTTCAATGTTTCAATAGTATTAACTAATAGGCTAACTCCTAACTAAATTATTTTCTCGCGGGAAGAGGTTTTTTACTTTTAAGGTGATGAACTCCCATCTAAGAACCCGAGGGCTGAGCTGCAGTTTTCTCTAGCTCAATTAGTAAATTAGCTATCCACGATTTTCACAGTTTTTAGAACGCCTATGATCGCCTGTATTCTAAAGAAATGTATTCTTTATGGGCATGATTATTGTTTTCAATTTAAAAATGTATCCATTATTAATCTGTTAACTTACCAATCTTATATGCTTTCATCGTATTCACTCCAGCACTTATAATGTGTGTACAAATTACTTTTACTCTTTTGTTAATATTTACCCATTTATCTACCATATATTAATCGATAATTTCTCATAATTTTACATAAACATAAAAATTCAAATAAATGTCCCAAAATCTATTTATATATCATAACATTCATTAATTATATCTCTTTTGTATACTTATTTTTCTTGGAATTTATTGTTTAACTTCATGAAGTTTACTTTTTAACTATGATATAGATTTGACAAATCTATGTGCCAATATCTCGTGAGTAAAAATTCCATTTCCTTTGCAGCTTACTAAAAGAAGCTGAATCTACAGATTTTTGTATTCCTTCAAACGAAAAGGACAACGCTCATATAGGACAATCACTGGATTTAGAAAATAAATCTGATTATAACGAATTTAATAGTTTGGAAGAACGTCAACTTTTAGGCCGGTATGGTATATGGTTGCTTATAGGTTTATGTTCTCCAGATCAGGATATACCAAGGGAAACTCTAGGAATACTGTTATCAATGCTGTTTCACTGGTTTCATGTAACTGCTTATTCATTTGATGACAGAAAAAAAAGGCTGATGCATCTTATCTTTTCTGTTGGTAAGTCTATTTGCTTTTTTAAGATTATAATATTTATGGTTCAAAGAATAGAATATTGAAGTCTTCATGACAAGGAATCGCAAAGATTTCCATTGAGTGTATTTGAGTTACATTTCTCACGTTATCTCTTTCTCACTTTGAAAATTATAGATAGTAGATAATTTAGGAAATAAGGCAGTATTTTTGTCTGAAAATAACTTTTTTAATGATTGGGAAAAATCATACATTATCTACATTATCATTATCTCACGCACGTGTTCTGTACACTACTTTTCCTAACTATTTTCGAAAAGTTCGATTCTTCAGGTGAGATATGGCAGTAAAAGCCGGGGTCATCTGTCGGGCGTATGAAAAATATGTGTTTCAAGAATGAAATGCGGAAATGCGAGAAGCTGTCATTTTTTTTGTTTTGCAAGCTTAAAAATGTCACATATGTAGACCTTTGTCTTTTTGGATGGTTTTTCCGCATGGGAACTTTTCGCAGGCCGTTAGGAAAAACAACATTATTACTCCTAATCAAGCATTGATGCCTAAGTAAAGTAGACCTGTCGTCAGATCACTCTGTAACTAAAGTTATTGTAACTAAAGTTATTGATGGTACGACGGCCAAAGAGAAAAATACTAAAATAAAGTAAAAATAACATTTTAGATAAGAGCATTTTAATATTCCATATCAAAGACCTAATAATCGTGTGGCGTCCGGCTAGCATCGACACAGATACTAAGATTGTTTTTACGACAATTCTCTCTATCTTTGCACACCATTTAGTCTAAGACTTTTGTCTTATTAACAAGAACGTGTGCTAGGTGCTTATTAAAGAATGTTCCTTCATTTGAGGAACTCTAATGCTATATAGGCACCTTATATCACTGACATCAACGCAGCAACGGTGTCTATCCCACCTGCATTAACTAAGTTTGAGCAGGAAAGGGGTTATAACTGAAGGTTAGCGTAAACTGACTTCAAAGGGTAGCCCTGGTAACCTGTAATTGGAAATATTGAGAGCCTAGTTACGCGAAATAAAAGTAATTTTTTTAGTTATTAACTTTTATGTTTTATTCTTTTTTAATTTATTTTACAATTTTTCTCGATTTCCCTCTGATTCTACATTAAAGTTCCCAGAAGCTTCCGTATACCTCACTTGTCTGTACACTGCAGGAACTAACCACTTTTTTCTAGGAAGGAGGCTTTTTATATTTTTCAAGAGTTAAACTCTCATCTAAGAACTCAGAGGTTAGTTTTGCCAGTTATTCAACTAACCCTTCCAAACTTCCACAAGCCTGAAAAACACGTCCTCAGTTTACAACAATCTCGGAAGGCCCACTGTGGGTGTGCTTTTATGGAGAATACATTTTCCATTCTGGTATTACGTGTACAGCTATTAGAAAAATACTAAAACTAAATTTTTATATTTTCACCGAATAATTTTTAATTTTTTGGAAATTTAAAAGAAAAGCAAAAAAATCAAATATAATTTATGATAAAACATCTGTTTAGATTTTTTTCTTTCTCTTTTTTTTCTATTTATAACTTAAACTCTAGGTCTATATTGCGATCTTCTTTTTTCTCAATATTTTTATGGATTTTCCGTAAGACCAATCTTTTTAGATCTACAAATGAGTTTAGTCTTGTATCGTGATTCTACAAGTCTGTAAAGAGTAAGCATACGTCATTTTTATTATTTGTATATATATCTGATTTCGCAACGTTAATTAAACAAAATTATAACAGTAGACAGATTTTATGATAAAACGAATGATTGTCTCTTCGAATTCAAATAAATAAATACTGTAGGAGTAATTTTAGATTGAATTAAAATCACGTTCTATTTTGTAAACGGCATCTTTAGTAAAGAAATCAAGATCTATTTGTAGCCACCGCCTAGACTTATATATTTCTTTTATGATAATCCGACTCTGATGCGAATATGAAAAGTGATCTCCGAATGAGTAATATGAGATGACTTGTCACAAAAGAGTTAGAATATTTCATCAGGCATCAATATGCGTAACATTAATTGACTTTTATCAATGAACAATACAGTCATCGTTGGTGTGTAAGTCTCGACGGAACGGTCTTTCACTCGCTCGATCAAGTTTCAAGGCCGTGTTTTCCATCCGTGCCTTGACGAAAAAATACTGAATTTTGTTTAAAAAATCTAAAGCTTTAGTATATTTGAACACATTGATCTTTGAAGATTTTAGCTGGAAAATTTGGGAATTTTCGAAAGCTGTAAAGGGAATCCACTCGCATTATCAACAGGCGATTCTTAAAACCAATTTTGAGTATTTAGAGTCACTGTTGCAACTCTGCGCTCTCATTGGAAATTTTAATGAATTTATTTTTACGTAATTTATTAAAAGATGATGTCATATTACAACCATTGAATGCATGTGATAACATTAAATAATTATTAAGCAGCGGGTATTTAAAGATCTTAAAGTGATCACATTATTTCTGCGTTGACCTTTGCTTACTTTAAAAAAATTAATATTGTCTTTGTCATGAACTAATTGATTTAATATAACAATAATATCCACATCCTGGGAAACAATACAAACAAGAGAATATTTTGATGAAAAGTTTATTTCTGAACAAACAAGCTGAGCGTCTACATCTTCTTTTGCTTGATAATTTCGATTATTTGTGTTATCGCTTAAAAAACGTCGTTAATTCATTGTTGAATTTTCCTTTGTTATTAGATACGTAGGTTATGTACTGTTGTTCTCACGGCGAACGCGTTCTACAGTTTTTGTTTTCTTGTCATGCGTACCTTCAGGATGATAGTCAAAATAAATCATGTAAGTATTATTACTCTTAGGATAATTACTTTGAATATAATATACATATTGTCCACATACTTTTTAGTAAGTAGAATTTAGGTTTCAAACATGCGATGTAACATAAAAGCTCTATTAATAATATAAATTAATATAAAAAGGATTCGGTACTAACTCATGTTCTAAATATTTCTGCAACTCTTAATCATTTCTTTTCAATATACAAATTCAGAAACAAAGATACCTCCTTGTGACCTCTCAAGGTCACAACTTCCTCGACGCTCGGAGAGACGGAATTTCGCGCCTTTTATCCTTCCCTTTTTAATTTAATTTTTATTAAAAATTTCAACGCCCTGAGCGGAGCCTTCCCCTTCTTCAAAAAGACAAGTACCTGTTCCCTTGCGACTGTCTTACATCCGATAAATAATTTGATAAAGAAATTGTGACTGAAGCGTTAGGAAATCGCTCATCTAGATTTTCAAAAGTTACGAGGGTACACGAAAAATAAGTATATATTAATGAAAGGTGGATTCGGCGCACGGCTCGGCGAGAAAGATGGTATACTCACCACACCGTCTAACACGGCTTTTTCTATGCTTTCAACAGGTCAGATCAAATTCTATCATGAAGGAACGACCTTAGTCTTACAAAAAACGAGTTTAGGATGGATTGTAATCGATGGTGCCGGGAAACTCAACTCTTTAAATCAAGGTGTAATATCGTAAAACTGAGAAAATTCTCGAACTTTCTGGTTTATCAGAGATTTTAAACATGAGCCCATTAGATTCAGGAATAAAGTGATCTATAAATAACATGTCGCACATACACACCAAATATACTCACTCGGAAGGTACATCGTTCGTCTTCTTTTCTGAGATACCATGTTCTATCTAGGTGAGTCTAAAAATATATGGTCTAAACAGCAGGATTGCTGCGTTTTTTCGCTCTCGTAAGAAAATTGGAGTCTGAACACTTCATAAGCATCAGCTAAAACATCAACGACAATTTCTTTCAATGAGACCCTTAACTGTAGGCACCACTATATAAAATACTATCTTTTAAACAAATTACATGTCTACATCATCATCGGAGACATAGAGAAATGTATCGGAAAATTTTAGTAACCCTAGATGATCGAAAGGGTTTAGCCGGATTAAATGGTTTAATATGCCTTTGAGCCATCCAAAAAAGTGAATCGGCCATTATACTCCATATGTACAGAAACTCCTATTGCTATATTTTTAGACAACGAAACCAACCTGAGGTAAAATGAAACGGCATTTTGTGTTTCGGGGGTTTTAATGATATTTCATTTTTTTTCTTCATATAGGGTTCTTTAACCCTACAGAACTGTTTGGTCAAAAAAATGTTTATACTGATATCTGAAAAAAATTTACGTTATATATTTTTACTCCTGAAATGTGCCTATATTTGTTTGGATTTTAAAAGTTGTACGACGACCTTAATAAAAATAAAAACTACTAAAATGTCAGGTTTTTCGATTCTAGCGCTTTCCAGGTAATTCCTATAATAAAATCAATACTACAATCGTATTTTACGGAAAAAAATACATCTAAAAGCCATCATGTTTTCATGTTTTCTTCATATAAAATACGATAGTGCTATCGATTTTATCATAAAACATACTCAAGAAGCGGTAAAAGCAAAAAGCCTCTAAAATTTTTTTTTTAATTCTACCACTTTTTACGTGGACATGCATTATATCTTTTTATGTGACTGAATGCATTCAACCATTTGACAGAATAACATGATTTTCTACGCGAGTTGGCCCGGCTTACTATGGAGACAATTATTAAGTTCAAATTCAAGAGCAATCATACATAATTTTTTTTATACATGTTTTCTTCATATAAAATACGATAGTGTTATCGATTTTATCATAAAACATACTCAAGAAGCGGTAAAAGCAAAAAGCCTCTAAAAAGTTTTTTGAATTCTACCACTTTTTACGTGGACACTGTGATAAAACCATTGGCACCATCATGATTTACCAGATAAAATACATTGAAAACATATATAATATATAAATTATTATTACTCTATGTAATGAGAAATCAAAAACTGAAATTCTAACCTCGCAATCCTTGAGTTTCGTATCAGGATAAGCCACGTTTAGCATTACAATTGTCGATTATAATATAACAGCACTGATGATGAATGAATGATACATGTTTTGCTGATATTCATTTATCGTAGAGTTATATTGAAAGCACTAAAAAATACACTTAAAAAAAAAAGTAATTATCGAAACTAAATGCGACATTTTTTTATCCATAATAGCATTTTCAAGAAATATACTTTTTTTACTAATAGCCCGTGATCAATGAATAAGACAACAAATAGAATCATAAATAATTATTTTTTTAACTATTTAATAATTTATTAACTTTTTACAAAAATAAAAAATATATTGACCTATATTAAAAGTCCTCACTATCTTCTTCATTAACTGGAATCATATGATCTTGTTCATTAATCTTTGAGAAATATTCTGCAGGTTTCACAATACAGGATTGCACTCAAGCACATGATAAATAGTAAATAATTGCAGCCACGTGAGCGCGATAACCTATCATTTTCTCATCATTAGAGGAATCACAGTAATAACGTAAAATGTCAGTAGAGCCGAGAGTTTTTTTATTTATAATCGATTTAGCATTTGTACGTTTTACTTTCCTTATTCCTTGATCTTACTCCTATTTTGAGACAATAATCTGATGTTTTTAGATCCTAAAATGACATCGGCAGATATCAATTGTATAAATAAACTGGTTCTTCTGCTATATTTTCCTGATTTTACTTCTGAAGCTAAGTTATTTTCTATGGAATTTTTAAAAAATATGTGCCGTAGTATCTCATTATCTCAAAAAGCAATCGTAATAAATTGTTTTGCAAATTAATTTATTAAAACAAACTATTCGATAGTGCAGAACAACAGCACATACACTACCCCTTTTTTCGTCATTCGTGCCATTCTAAAAATCGCTAAAGATCCATCTCATGATTTTGTTTAAGCATATAAGCTTCTCTTGAAACATATTTACGTGGATGATTTTATTTCTGGAGCTCGTTCCTTTGAGGAGATTTGTGACGTCCGTTGATACTAAGCACGTGGTAGAAATAAAATTTAGTCATCGACCTCTATAGTTTATATCTATTTTCCGGTGTCACATGTTTACTGTGACTGTTTATAATTTCTGAGCGTGAGAAAAGACTAAATAGAACCACTCGCTTATGAAAAGTCTCACGGAAAAACCATACCCTCCGTTAAGCAAGTTAGTTTTCTCCGAAAACTAATAAAACGGACCCCCTTGACGATACGTCATGGTCCCGCGCTAACGAAAATTCCCAGACGCCTAGAGTCGTAAAAATTATCTTTCCGGCTGCGACTAAAATCACGCAACGCATATTGATGCCACATCTGCTAGACATATGTATAAACTAATAATATTAACAATAGTCACTACTGTTTATCAACATTGTAAACCATCGTTATATTTGTAATAGCAATAAACTAAATCTCTTAAGGTCCATAGACGACAAGCCAACATTTGTTATAGTCTCGCTACTATTTTTGTAATAAACTTAAGCCAATAGATTATAAACAATGGATATCTCTCTCTCCTGTCAAATTCGCCCGTTAGAATTAATCAATTAATTAGTTAAACTATTAAATACAATTAATATTTTTCCCAAACGATACTGTACGCGACATCTATTAAAAGAAGAATGTACCGTTTTTCCATTCGCCCACGCCAAGATTCTTCCAATTAGGCTAACGAGGGAAATCATCTTTTCCCTCATTGGCCTAATAGGAAAAGGGCCCGCCTCAAAGGGACCCGGAAAACACTAAGAGTAGGGCAGCGCGACGAGGGCTATAAAATGGCCCGCGCGCAGTTGTACAGACAGTTCGAATCCAGCCTCAAAATTAAAACCAACTCTGACTTGTAAGGGAGAGAGATCATCTAAAAAGTAGTAAGTCAAACAATAAAATATCATACTTCGAACTCACTCTATTTCTTCTCTATCGCTTGTAGTAACATAATTAGCTTTTCCATCGAATGTAGATTAGGTGCTTGTCAAACCGAGTACTATCTACATTCAAAATAATTCCTTTAAACCAAATCCTGGCTAAGGTCTCTCTGGCGTGCGCCTGTTATTGTGCAGTACGAGAGAATCGCCTTACCATTCCCTTCATTCCACAACCTATCCCGAGTAGGATAAATTACGTAACTAGACCAATTGATTTCCCGGTTATTAGAGGTAACACTCTATGACCAAAAATACACTCTGTAATAAATCTAGTCTGTAATATCCATCGGACGTTACAGATTATTAACATTCGTAATCAAATGATAGTCTTATTTCATCGAGGTGGTTTCTTCATTCGAAAGTGCGCTTGGAATTATCGAAGAGTTATGAATTCAATTGATAAAATGATCTTAATTGTCTAGTTAAGGAGAATCCAATTCACAAGACTTTAGCATCTACCTAAGATCCACTGATTCCCAAGGTTACACATTGATAAGATTACTGTGCAAAAAATCTCTTGTGGTGTCTTTCAGTGGTGTCGCTATTTCTCGACTAGAATTCTATATCACTTCCATTTTCAATCAGCTATACACACAGGTCAAAAATGTGTTCGAGTTCTCTATTGATCAATTAACATGTTAGTTAAAAAGCCTCCTTATTTATTAAACACATTGGACGCTAAAGTCGCAGAAATACAAACGTTAAGAGATTAGATTAATTGGAGACATATTCGATACGAGGACAATTCCACGGACGCTTTTGCAATTTATACCCGACACAGTTGTAATATATTTTTCCTGCACTTTAAGAATATTGATTCTTTTCTTATACTACCACAAATATAATGTAAATGGAAACATATATTTACTTGCAATTTGGAATCAGCATTAAGATAGATCAATCGGAATGTCAAACGGCACAATATATAATGATTTCCAATATCTGGAGTGCCAATAATCGAATAATGAATAGATTTTTTCTTCAAAATATGTGGCTTTGAAGAACTACTTATTTGAAATTCATATCCATAGTTTAATAAATTTTTCAAGCTAAATTTTAAACCAAAATGGCGGCTCCAAGATGGCGGCCGAAATCTTAAATTTCTTTGAATATATTTCTGAAGATTGGTATACAGGGGTTTTTGGGCTCGCTGATCTTGAATCTGAATTTCATATGGCAAATATTTTAAATATTAACATATAAAAGAATACAGGGAATTCATGTGAAGCCTGTAATCAATAAATTTATCGAACAGAGAATTCTATCAATATTTATAAATTATTATAACGCGAAATAGAAAGCGCTGATATTCCCAGCGATACGGAGTTCGTCGATGGATTTGCTGATTCAGATCAAGACGAGGATAACATGAATATGAAAATAGAAGGTGAATTTAAAGAAAATTAAAGTGATAATAATTTAGATAATGATGATGGAGAATGTTCAGGCTGTGAAGTATGGAAGAAAAAAAAACTAAAGAGATGATAATCCATTCACTACTGATTTTGGGCCAAATATATCTGATAACGTACAATCGCCATTAGAAATCTTTTTATGTCCTTTTTCCTGAAAATATGTTGAATTTATTAGTTCAGCAAATAAATAGATACATACAAGAGAAATCGCAGGAAAAGCAATTCGTGACAAAAGAGCAGTTAATGGTTTTTCTAGGAATTAATATTCCGATGAGAATAAAAAAATTGCCTTCCTATCGTGATTATTGGTCGAGTGACATAAAATTAGAAGATCCATTCATAAGTTCATTGATGCCTGTTGTACGTTTTGAAAAGAAGACCAAATATTTTCGTGCAGAACTGTACGTTCTAATCGTAATGGGTTACCTAAATCTATAATGCTTGACAAAAAAATGAGACATGGACTATACGATGTTCAAACATCTGATACTGGTATTAGTTGGATTAAATGGATGAATATAAAAGGTGTTTGCTTTCGATCAAATTACCATGATCCATCCGAAGTAACAACAGTAACTCGGAAGCACAAAGATGGTACACGGGTACAAATAGATTGTCCAGTTATGTATTCTGATTACAATAAATATATGGGCTTTATCGATAACGCTGATTGTTTGTTATCTACATATAAAATAAATCGAAAGTCCAAA
Organism: Chouioia cunea; assembly: GCA_030064505.1. Taxonomy (NCBI): domain Eukaryota; kingdom Metazoa; phylum Arthropoda; class Insecta; order Hymenoptera; family Eulophidae; genus Chouioia; species Chouioia cunea. The sequence continues at coordinate 21,536,405 of JAOPFQ010000001.1, forward strand.
AAGTGGTGGCACAGACTATTTTGGCATTTCATTGATTTGACTATTACGAATTCATTTATTATATTTTCAAAAATAAACACTAATAAAGCTGAGATAACGACTACTTTTTGTAGGTCAATTAATTTCTCATAAAATTTCATCTAAAAAAGAAAGAAAGCGTAAACCTTTCCTTACAAATCCTCGCAAATTAAAGGTTCCTGTTGAAAAGAGACGCTCTCAGTCTGCTCATATGCCAATGCTCATTGATAGTAGTAGACGATAGTAGTACACTTTGCAGTACAAAAAACAATCCAATACGAACTAAATGGTTATGCAACACATGCAATGTGCCCTTATGTTTATAATTAGATAAAAATTTCTTCTTAAAGTATAATTCCTAAAAGATATAGAAACAAAGTGAAGAGTTGAAAAAATTTCACCAATACCCATTTTCAGAAACATATTTGAAGAAATTTATGATTTTGGCCGCCACATTGGAGTCGCCGTTTTGAATTTTCAGAATCAAAGTTCAGATTCTCAAAAACCCTTGTATATCCATCTTCATAAGGATATGTCTGGAAGTTCCGTCATGAATACATTTTTTTTTACAAAGGCTCTTTTTTAGACTTTTTTTATAAATATTAATAAATTATTAACAATTTCTACAACCTTTCAGCATAAATTTCAATTTCGTATCATTCTGTGATTAAGAAATTATAAAAAAAACAAGCTATATCCAAAAAAACTACTCTGAAATTCCAAAAAACTATACGAAAATAGGTGATCTCTGAGAGATACCACGGTGTCGTAAAAAGCTAAGAGTAAAATTTTACTCAAGAAACTTTTATATTGCAATTAGCATTATTTTGAGGAATGTTTATGTATTAATCACCTTCTTAGCCAATAATCAAAAGAAGGTATTGTACCACCGTGCCGCAAAGGGTTAATAAATATAGTACCTTATAAGATATTTTTAATAATTGCTACATTTTTTTGGCCTAACTTATCTGGACTACAGTAAAAGTTAACGTACAGCCAAATATACCATTAGTGATCTCCCTATTAATCTCTGGTTACACCTTTTTCAATTATTATATCTTCCGGATAATTTTGTAAGTTAAAGTCTCAATAGCTTCAAAGATAATGGCGTGTGAGTGGCGAAGCCTTGCTTTGAAGCATAAGGCTACAGAATGACTTCATTATCGACTTCTGACGCTACTCTTGTACATATTGTTCATGTTTGGAAGTGTCCTGTCAAAATAATGTTTGGATCGTTTATTGAGGAAAAGCATATTACGTGACATGCATACATTTGCCTAAATTATGGTTATTCATGGAGAAACCTATTTAAGTCCTCGTTTTTTATTACCCACCTCTTGTAGAATATGACTGCTCTGGCGATTTAAAAAATGCTGTTAAAAATTCGTGATTTTACATATTAAGCCTTCATCTTTTTCCTTCACTTTTTCATAATTTTTTAACAAATGTTCTCGAGAATTAGAAGACTATTCAAGCCAAAGGGGTAAAATATTATAATGCAGTTTATTATAACTTTAATTATAACATCGGAAATAATGTGTGAGCTACAAATCGTTAACTTTGTTACAATGTTCAAACCATAACTGTAATTCTAAATTAAAAGTTCACTAAATCGATTACTGTCGTGATTCACAATTAGTGATTTTTCCTAGTTTCTCTTACGAATTATCGAATTCTTCCGGCGACGAAGATTTAATTAGGCGCGCATTGTACTAATCTCTTCGGTATCAAATATGTCTCGTGCATAAGTGCTGGTACCCATCCAAACTTAACCTCGAGTAATTCTATTATATCGAAAGATTTCCTTTTCAGTAAGATTCCGTTTTTAATAGAATTTAATAATATTTCCTACTATACGTTTTTAACAAACACTGATTTAATGCACACAAATGCTGATTAACGACATTTTCATTAGCTATAAATAAATACAATACAATATGCTTTATGATTACTTGTATTAATTATACAAATCATCTGTTTCTTCTCGAATATACTCTGCATTATCTAATACTGAAAATAATAAATATTTTCTTAATACTAAGAATATAACAATTTTTTAAGGTCAAGCTGAAAGTACTTTGGAAAAATTAAAGACAGATTATATTTGTAAGTGGTTATTTGATGTTATGAAAAAATATTACGATATCTTCATTTCTTGTTTGCTTCCTTATCCTGTAGATTATGTTCGAGTCGGCGGTCATTGGTAAGTTTGAAAATATATATCAGTGATTTGACAACATTTTATAACTAAGTTTATTGATTTTAGTTTTTTTTTGCAATCACCATTAGGTTTTATAATGTATTTTTTTTCTTGATGTATAGAATTAATTAAATGTAAATAATAGAAGTTTAAAGTTAGATTTATAAAATATAGTCCTTTGTATGTTTCATCGTACTTCTTAGTATTGACATTGATGCTATTGCGAGGAAAAAATTCAAAGATTAAATCTGCTATCTCGCGCTATTTTAGTCAATGTTTTTTATACACTTGAACAACATGGTATGAATAAACAACTCATGAGTAATATAACTCATAAGGTAAAACGGGTACAGTCGAAGAGTTTTACACTAAAACTACAGAGTCGAGAGAACTACGGCTACTGTTAAGCAGAGTTAGCTACCTTAACATAACCACCAGTCAGTCCATATTTTCTCTTTTATGCCTTTTCGCGGAGAGCCTGCTGGTCATCTGACGAGTACATGTTGGGATTTTCCGCAGATGTCCAATAAAAATTGAAGAGATTAACAGACACTTAGTATTTCATATGTGTATATTTATCAGTTCAAGTATCGATTCCTTTGATACACAATTTTCTCCATATTTATTCTCTTTCACTGATATTTAAGTGATAAGCATATATTGAGGCTGTTATTGACAATAGTGTAAATTACGAAATCTATAAATCATGTTCAAGTGTATAAACCGTGCCGTGTTAGGAGAACGCTTTCTTTTGAAAACTGTAGTACATTTGAATACATTAATCTTTGAATATTTTAACCAGAAAATTTTTGAATTTTTGAAAGCTGTATGGGGACTCAACAAGTATTATCAACATGCTATTCTCAAAACCAATTTTAAGTGTTGCAGAGCTGCGAGAACACGGCTTTCACAATATTATATTACTATGGCCATTTCTGTTATTTTAGAATTATCGAGAGGTATAGACACAAACTAGATGATATCTATTTTTTTTGTTTTACTATCTGCGTCAAATCAAATGTGTTAAATAAAAGTGTATTAATATGAATAGCATTTTTAAATATCAAAATGAAAATTATCGTCATATTCATGATATTTTTGAAGGAATTTCAAATATTTAGTTTACAGTTGTATAATAAAAATGTAATGAAATATTACTCATTCAAAAGTGAATAAAAACTAATTAACGACAATATATGGTTTGTTTATTGATATTAAAACAATATATTTTAGTTGAATTTATCTTCTTCTCTGAAAGTTTCTTATCTTTATTGGTATGACTTCGCCGTAGGAAATACCCCACCGCTATTAATTATTCCCGTCATATCATTATTGAATTCTCAATACTTCCCCATTCTATCGCGATTATCAAAAAACCTGGATTTAATGATATAATTCATTAATAAATCCGTAGGTAAATTTCAATTTATATACAGTATAATAGAAACAAGAATAGTTCATCATTTTTAATTTCCGGAAAGTTTATTTTATATAATTGTTTAAAGTTTACTTTTTATAGAATAAGTCAAATAAATACAGATATATAAATTAATAAATCTATTTTTTTATTTTTAATAAATAATTAGAGTTGTCTTACTTATACTTTTAATTAATTTTAAATAATAATATGTGATTTTCTTTTATATAAATCTACGATTTTTTAACTTTTATTGGTTAAGTAGTAAAAGCATGTATAAGTTAGCGTTAATAGAAAAAAGGTAATAATTTATAAAAATTCTGACAAAACAGAATCAAAAGACATCTCTTAGAGAAAATAATTTAATTTTCAAAAATACTTCTACCTCGGAACCTAGAATTTTCACCAATTAGAAATACAGTTTTCAGAATTGTAACAGCTAGGAAGAGCTAGTCGACCAATTAGACCGTTAGCATTTTTAAACTAGAACCCTCAGGTCCTTAAGCGGCAAATCATCTCTCTAGAGAATACTATGATCTACGTCAAAAATTTGATCTATTATCCTTATTTTAGCGGAATCATTTCGGATAATGCACAGTTGAAACGCAGTTGAAATTTTAAGAACCAGAACACAAATTTATCGAGAACAAATAAAAGCCTAAGTAGTAAGTACCTATTTAATACATTTATTTATATTCTGCGTGATAGAAACCCGGCGTCCCCCAAAGTAGTCATACGTGTTGGAGAAATTTCAGGAAACTGTATCATAATAGATCTCAAGTTGGGAAAACCAATTTTATTTTCTCAAAACCCTACACATGTTCTGTCCTCATTAGCTTATAAGTAGTGCCTATTTGCACAGACCAAAAGGGCCCATCTCTCTTCCCATTCCTGGAACGTGGAGTAAGGAAGGAAAAATCTATAATGACATTCCACAAATCAGTACTGTGAGTCAGTCTATTTTTTGGATGCAACGAGGCATCTCACGAGTGAGGAGTGTCCTCTTATCCACCTAGAGTGAAGCTCCTATTGATTGCGTGGGTTAGACAATGTGTGTACTTTTCCGCAACTATCCAGACACCGGTGTCACGTGTCCCAGAGTTTGACTCAGCCCGATCATCTTTGGCTGTAGTGGAAAGTATCCTGCATGCTTCCTGGAGGTTCATCAACAACGTGGCCCATGCGCCCACCAACCACACGAGGACAAGGTTCTTACCGTTTTTGAGACGTCAAGGTCTGTCGTCGTAGTCTTTAGCGGTGATCCTCTCCACACATTATCTGCGGCTACTACGTACGCCGGCTTGTAAGAGAGCTCTTGACTAGATAGGTATCACTATGTGTAAAGCGAGCGAGACTTAAAGTAAGTTTATCTGCAACGAATATCACATGGCATGACAACGGCTTTTTTTCCAACTTAGTACTAGGTTTTTACGCCGTTGTCAAATCATCCTACCTTAAGTATTAGCCCAAATAAATTTGATTGATAACTACCTGGTCTATATATTTAAATATATACGTTTGTTATTATATTCTCGTTCAGTAGCATATTATTCTCAGGGGACATAAAATGTATATTTTTGACAGAGTGTGGTTTATCATACGAGTTATATATCAGAACGTTCCGAGAGCATGTATATATGCGAATTTTTGTAGACCAAAACTGCAACATTATGGTATAAGAAAGGTCTACATGAGATTTTTGTAATAAGTACGCACGACATTTTTGGGTGCTACAACGTTGATTCACTTTAGAGCGGTATTAATTCAGTCATTAAAATGAAATTAACGGTTGAGTGCGAATATATTAACTGTGATTTAAAACAAAACCAGAAACAATTCACATCATGAACAATATATGATAAGTTAAAAGTATATTAATTATATTGTATAAGCGAAAAAGCGACTGAAAATGATTAAAATAATAAAAACTTCGCAAAAGTGAATAGGATCAACATCATACGATATATACATTTCGATTATTGGTTAAATTTTTGTGCTACCTTAATTCATACACCAAATAATTTTTTTATGCTATACCCTATGCTTTGATTTCGAATTACAGTACGAAACATATGAGTCGATCGAATCACAAAAAACGTGTAACGATGTGCATGAGCATTTTTGCCAATTTTTCATTATTTTCATGGGTCCCAGTACCTTTTTTCCTCCTATAATATAATTAATCTACCTTCCATTTATTCTCAATAATCCTAGTTAAATAATTTTGTTTATCGTGTCATTATGAATAAATATAGCACATAAAAATATACGTAGTAAATGAGACATTAATGTTTTTAGTTTCTCCTAGGCTAAATATGGTAAATCGGAGAAGAAAAAATTTTTATGGAATAGGTTTGTGAAATTGTATTCAACAAATTTCGTCGTATTTTTTTAAGCCGTATCTTTAAAAAAATGTGTTCATTAAATGTTTATCTATAATTAAGCCGTTACTTCTGAATTGTATAGCGTTGAAAGTTTTTATTATGTCCAGTAAACTATTTCCAGTATGCATATACTTCAATATAATTTATAATTATTTTGTATTAATATAAATTATAATTTGTATAACTATACTTTTAATTTATAAACTACCATTCATTTTACAAATACTCATGATGAAACGTGAGTATATAAACTTAACGCAATTTTTAAAATTGTTTTTTTATATGTATCTATAAGTTATTATAATAATAAAATACAATTATACAATTATATTTACATAATAATAGGCAGATATTTACTTTTCTGCATACAAATTTTTATTGAAAAAGAAAACTTACATACGTTTTAAATCTTTGTTATACAGTGTTTTTCAAGTTATATTATAAGAATAATACCAATTGAAAAACTACAGGTTAATATCATGATACATAACTAATTTAAAATATTTTTTTATAGAAATAGTTTGACTAAACGCGATAAAATTCAATATAATTTCATACAATTAACCTATTGAATTGTATTTTTTCACGGTATCATACATGAAGGTAAACTAAGGATATAAACTTCCCTATTTACTATACATATTTCGATATACTATTTCTGAATCTATTTTTTAGAGACCGATTAATGAAAAACTGTTATGTGTATTCGAAATCTGTGTGTTTTTTTTATGTTTTTTTTTTAATTATCGTTAAAATATTTATGAATCACTTTATATTTATAAAATATTTATGAATCATCGTTATAGTTCAGTTTGATATCTTACTTAATCGATAACATAATTATATCACACAACTGTAGAATAATTGTCTAGAATGTCTAGCAAGATTTTTCTCGCGTCGATGAATTTTTGGTAGCAAGAGCCCACTACGAATTATCTCTACCCTTTAGGCCGTCGATAAGAACTCAATGCGCGAGGTACGAGGCCGTAGTTATACAGGATTCACGTGGACAACCAGCAACCTAAACGTAACCACCAGGCAACCCGTATCTTTTCATTTATTGCCACATATGAAGAACCTGCCGGACATGTGGCAAGCACATGTTGGGGTTTTCCCGCACATGCCCCATTAAGATGAGAAAATGAACAAACTCTTGGAATTGTCTTCATGTAGATATCCGTTAAGTACCAATGCATTGGAACGCACAACGGTCATTTTTTTATCCCATTTCACTCGTTTTTTAAGAGATGAGCATGAGTTGAGACTGTTATTAACGCACTACAAATTGCTAAAGATACAAACCATACCATATATCAAACAAAGAGCGTAAATGGCGCGAACAACACTGATACAAGGAATAACATAAATATACTATTTCAAAAGAACATTCAATTACTTGATTATTAATCTATTTAGAATATTACGATACTAATAAAGGTAGAGATACTAGAAAAAAGAAAATAATTATAAATGATTATTTTTAACAATTATAAACAATTTCGAAGAGAATAAACAATATTTATATTTATTTAACGTATATTCAAGTGTATTTGTAATGCTTTCTTTACAAGAGACTTAATAAATTCATCATGAAATTGTGACGAAGTTCCGGGCGTTGGTTTACTCGGTCACTAAGGCGCCCGATCTTTGGATAGCCATAACTCGGTTACCATGGGGAAATTTTTGTTTCCATAGCAGGGACTTTTCGGTGGACTTTGATCGTGGCTTTCGTTTCTACCACTTTGGGGCGCCATTTTGATCGGTTTAATCGGTGGTTCAATGAGAGTGATTGAACTATCTAAGCCATCGCCGGAGCTCGTCGGTGCTCTTTTCGGCCGATTACTCGCTCGTCATTCCAATGTCAGCAACCTCGAAAAATTCGTTGCGAATCTTCGGCATGGAGAGGGGAGGGAGAGATAAATAGCATTCGACGGTTTAGCCAGATTTGAGCAGCGAGAGTGCGACCTAGTTTTGTTTTTGTTTGGTTTTGGTTTTGCGGCGATAGTGCTGAATGCTTGATGTTTTTATATTTCTTCTTGGGTTTGCTGTTCTGCTAAGCCGGTGAGTCCCGTTTATTTTCTCTCCCTCAGCCTCCGAGTGCTAATTAAATTGTTTTTTTTAATTATTTTATTTATTACGTTCGGGCCTCACTCGGTTCTCCTAGCTGTATAGCCGAAACCTGGAGACGGCCGTTTTAATTTTATGCGTAACTGTTCTCGCGATAATTAGTTTAGTTTGATTTTCCCTTTTATTTAATTCCGTTAATTTAATTATCTATCAAGCCATGTAATCAGGTTTCAATTTGCAGCAATCGGTTTTAAGATGTTGAGTTTATGAAGTTCTATTGTTTATCTCGATAAAATAGTAAATTCAGATAAAACATTCACTACCAGATTGAACAGTCTATTTAGATTAAGTATATTTATGTTGTTTAGACTCACGTCTATTTCTACCATGAAAAGAGCCATCGACAATTTGGTTTTGTTGTTGCTTATATATAATATATTGATTACGTTATGATTATTCTTCTCTAATTCATTTTTCCGTTAGTTTGTATCTATTGAAGGATGGAATCATAACAATAGTACCTTGCATTTCTTATCATTTTTCAATTGATAGTGATAGAATTGTGTTTTTCTTTTTTATGTTTCTCAACTATTGGTACAAATTTCCCTGATTAGAGTAGTTCAAATTTTTTACTTATTTTTACTGCAAAGCTTAGCCAGATATCAAGAGCTATATATTATATTGACCTATCTTTCTGACTATGATGCACCAATCAGGGCTGGTTAATTTCCTGATTTTATGCACATATTTTATGTTATTAATCATGCCACTCAATTGTTTGTTTGTTTTGGTGTTGCATTTTCCACAACATTTTCTTCTGTTTGAACAGTAGCCGTATTCACCACGTTGTTATTAACCATATTGTTATTAACATGACTTCGTTGGTAATTCGTTTGTTAAAGTAGAATAAAAACCTATACCGAAATAACACCTGAGCTAAACTAATTGTAATAAATTTATACAATTCAATATTTATAATCAATTTAGCCAGAAAAAAAAGGACTTCTCTGCTCAGACATCAATGCTCTACTGTTTAATTACTATTAATAAATTTTTTTGTATAAAAATCGTTTAAACTAACAATAAAACTACAACTCATTCAAAATCATTCATATCAAAAAACGATCACGAAAGTTGATAGATAAATCTGTTTTTCATATAAGACCATGAAAGTACAAACATGGTTTTCATCTCATCTGGAATATCTGGAATAGTACTAACGCTAAGGCTGATTTGTAGCCTTTATATACACCGCGTGAACTGAGATCACGAGTAAGATTTGACGGAAAATAGTCTAAGCGCACATTTTTTTTCGTTCTGATAAGTTTTCCGATATCGTCATGTGGAAAACCTATAATAAGATTTCCTTATATTTACTTTATAACTAACTATCGTATTGACGAAGTTACACGGTCAGAACACATACTCCGCTTAATAAATCTCAAAAGGCACCATTGGAAGATTATCATGATTAGATTACTTCATTACGTTCTAATAGGGGTCATTGCACTACAAATGTCTAACCGAGGTTTCTAATCTCAACGCGTTAGACAGGTGTTCTACAACGCTCTTATCGTTGATAATTTAGATAAAATTATATTGATAATTTAGATTTATAATTTAGATCTTATAAATTGTATAAATATTGTTCTCAGTTAATTTTAAATTAAAATTTTTAATTTAAATAATGGCATATGATTATATGTATATGCGTGCTTTCTTTATTTTACATATATAATGAAGAGAACAAGAGCTACGATTCATCATCATACAAAAGAACTAGGTGCAAGGTAGATGAAATTAGATGAAATTAAAGATTGACTAAAAATAGTCTAAGCGCGCATTTTTTTCGTTCTGATAAGTTTTACCATATCAATTTTATTTTTATCTTTGTATCATCCGCTTCATTCATATTAGGCAAGGCTAAATATTAATTTAATCTTTTTTCTCCAGACATTTTGTTTTCATTCTTTATTTTTCTTGTGATTATTATTTATGAATTATGTTTCATCCGTTGTCACACAAGATATAGAATGGAAACGTATTAAGACTAGTTGATAATTAGGCTCGATGGAAAGTGATGGTGTGGTTGGAATTTTCGATGAAAGGCTTGTGGGCCGTTTATTTTTCAATTCTAAGCTATGCTTAATAGAAATCCTGTGCATGTGATGGAAATAAGACGATGCAGCACTTTATAATCGAAGGGAACTAAATAGATATGTAACACAAGAGATAAGGTAGGAGATGGTTATAGTGAGGAGTTAATTTTTTGTAATAATGATATTTATTAGCTTAATTACCATTTTATGACTATTCATCTTATGCTGCATTGCAATATTCTAAAGTTCAGTCTTGATAACATACAAACAATGCCATCAGACAGAAGTACCCATGAAAATTTTAGTAATGGTCGAGAATGCATGATTAAAGCTCTTCTTTTAATATACACTTAATTATTTTAATAATATATATATTCATTCGTTTTAGTACATGTATATGTATATGTGTATTTGTATACTCCCGTATCGAAATGTCTACTTCACATGACTTACTGAACTGAGTTTCCTTTTGGAGTACGTTAAGAAGATCAGGTTCAACTTTTTGAGTAGTATGATCTTTTATAAAAAAGATTTTCATAATTAATTGCATTTTTGTACAAATTTTTTTTTCACAAATTAAAAATTCGTTTCCATAAATAATATTAGAGTATAATATCCGTAAATAAATATTATAAAATAACCATTTATAATAAACAGAATTAACCTGCATACGTGTGACGTATAGTTTCATCTCCACGAATGTTTAAATTGTCCAAATATTTTTCGTCATCTGATTTAAAAATGAATATATGTATAAATATTAATATAAGTTCAAAAAAATAATCGCGCGTTGTATCTGAAATCAAGCGTATTAAGCAGCGTAAATCAAATTGAACTGGCTTAACCTCAAGTATTAGTGCACGATATGATTAACTAATATGATTAAACTGAAAAATCTTTTGTGGAAAATGCAACTGTACAAGCTAGAATTGTATTATTTTATGGAAATTTTTTTTTTACTTTAATATAACAATTACTATAAATGGAAAGTGATCTGATGTTAAATCAAATGAGTAATTATGTTAACTTAACCAAGAGATGAACGTTAACTAGCCTAATCTCAGACAGCCTAGGTTAGAAGATGAGTCGATATAGTACTCTGGAATACTTGCTAAATAGCTCAGTTAATAGATTTGAGTCACTATGAATTATCCAGACTCAAAAAGTAGCAATGGAAATCAATATATTTGATGAATAAATAGAAATAAAATCACTACCAATTTCTGTGAGCAGTATAGAAAATATTCAATCTGTAAAGGAAGTTCCTGATTTAATTACTAATACAAATTATACCTTAAAAGTTCTAAACAATACGGAAGTCGAAATCAAACTAAGGTCATCCGTATAATAATTACTTATAGATGAGTTACTCAAAATGAGAAAACCCTATTTTATATATATCCGTAATCAGGACAAGGCATTCCAAGTTGAATTACGGGAAGTTTATCTTTTAATAGATATTAACTAGTTGAAATATAAGAGAAAAAACAGTTCAAGTACTCCGACTCCAAGAGATAGTCTAACTATATAGGTAATGAAAAGTAAAAACTGTTCTCCTATATTGACAAATGAACTAATTTATTTTATATAATATTTAATCAGATGGCCAGACCATTAATAATAATAAAAAGTATTAACCCTTCATATTTCAAAGTAAGTTATTGTTTTGATTTAATATCAAATTATTTACCGTTTATAATAATTTTTCTTATTAAAGTAACAAAAAAGACTTTTCCATAAAATGAACAAACTGTGTAAAATACAAATAAATCATCAAAGATAAAATTTACAGTAATATTCCTCTGAAAATTTTAAGGGATATTAAATGAAATATCGATTATTTTAATGATTTAATTAGCCAGATATATAACATAGTGATAAAAATTAAAACAGTAACCAAGGAAGGTAAAACGTATAGTCGATTAAATAAAAAAAACTCTGAAAAATGAAACGTTTCGCTCTATTCTATTTCTGAATATCCAGCAAGTCTTCCATAAAGTTTGGCATGAAGAACTTTTATTCAAAATGAAAAAAAAAATGAAATCACGTTACCGTTCGTACCGCGGATATCTCTATGCCGTCTCTTGCGCAATTTTCCGTGAAGGGATGATACGCAACGAACTGGATCTTGCATCTGTTGCTGTTCTACGATGATGAATCGTAGCTCTGGTCCTCTTCGTTATATATGTATAATAAAGAAAGCACGCAGAACGCGCTCCTCCGTCGATGACCGTTAAAAACGAAGCGAGCAAAATAAAACTCTTTTTCACTTGGGTAAAATGACTTTATCTTTCTTTATTTATCCATTTGTACCTTCTTTACACAATGGTCAAAAACTGATGTATAATTTCACAGGCACAGCCGCTATCGTCTAAGCACGTACGCTTAACACATTTGATTCTTCGCACTTATAAAGTTTTCTTTTCGCACGCTGTCGCTCCTTTTCCTTTTCCTCTATACTTTGCTCGTAATCCCTGTTTCACACTTTAGGGCCCGAATCCCAGTCTATTACCATACTCGGACACTCTCTCTTCGGATCTCGCTCGTGGGTTGTCAGGCAGCTTCGGATTTGCCCGTGTGCGATGTCCGACTTGTATCATTTGTCCAGGGCGTTGAAGGTCAAAACAGCCCCGGAGGAGACTTCTGAGCTTTAGGGCTAACGGCCTTCGTTGTGATGACCACCACACTCGTCACGATAAGCGAAATCTTTCTTCCAAGGGACGACACACGCCACCTGTGCTCTTTTTCCCCTACCATCCGCCTATACACAATATCGAGCCGCCTCGCTTCATTCATATTTTTTCCCGCAACCCCGGATCAAACCCGTCAGCCGTGAGACCCTTAGCATGCGATCCATGTATTATACATGTGCAATCTACATGCGCCTCATGCGTGGTCCAGGTACGGTATATGTGCAGGACGCGTCAGCTGTTATCACTTTCATAAAAGCCTATCCGGAACAATGACCTCTTGGTCACTCCTCTGTGAGATGGGGAGTGGTTTTGGGACTGATGATGGTCGAGTTCCTCTATTCCTGGGAGCTACCATAGGTAATGTTTTTTCTGCTAGGTCGTAGGGCACCATATTATTGTTGAAGATAGGGAGCCTGCCTGCCTTTCTGGGCCCCTGGTTATTGACAGAACTCCTTTTGGGCATTAGGAATGTAATGTCCAATGGATATTACAGACTAGTTTTATTAAAGAGTGTATTTTTGGTCGTAGAGTTTTACCTCTAATAACCGGGAAATCAATTTGTCCAGTTACGTAAATTATCCTACTCGGGATAGGTTATGGATAGAAAGGAATAGTAAGGCGATTCTCTCGTACTACACTATAATAGGCGCACGCCAGAGAGACCTTAGCCAGGATTTGATAAACAGGAATTATTTTGAATGTAGATAGTACTCAGTTTGACAAGAACCCGATCTACATTCGATGGAAAATCTAATTATGTTACTACAAAGCGATAGAGAAAAGAGACTGACTTCAAATTATGATATTTATTGGTTGACTTACTACTTTTAGATGATCTCTCTCCCTTACAAGTCAGAGTTCGATTTAATTTTGAGGCTGGATTCGAACTGTCTGTACAACTGCGCGCGGGCCGTTTTATAGCCCTCGTCGCGCTGCCCTACTATTAGAGTTTTCCGGGTCCCTTTGAGGCGGGCCCTTTTCCGATTAGGCCAATGAGGAAAAAGGTGATTTCCTTCGTTAGCCTAATTGGAAGAACCTTGGCGTGGGCGGATAGAAAAATGGTACATTCTTCTTTTAAGAGATGTCGCATGTGGTATCGATTGGAGAAAATATTAATTGGATTTAATTGTTTAACTAATTAATTGAATAGTTTTAACGGGCGAATTTGACAGGAGAGAGAAATATCCATTGTTTACAATCTATCGATTTAAGTTTATTATAAAAATAGTAGCGAGACTATAACAAATGTTGGCTTGTTTAGTCGTAATTTCTTGTTTTGTCTATGGACTTTAAGAGATTTAGTTTATGGCTATTACAAATATAACGATGGTTTACAATGTTGATAAACAATAGTGACTATTATTAATATTCTTAGTTCATAAAAATGTCTAGCGGATGTTGCATCAATATGCGTTGCGTGATTTTAGTCGCAGCTGGAAAGATAATTTTTACGACTCTATGTGTCTAAGAGATTTCGTTAGCGCGGGACCATGTCAAGAGGGTCCGTTTTATTAGTTTTCGAAGAAAACTAACTTGCTTATCGGAGGGTATGGTTTTTCCGTGAGACTTTTCATAAGCGAGTGGTTCTATTTAGACTTTTCTCACGCTCAGAAATTATAAACAGTCACAGTAAACATGTGACGCCGGAAAATAGACATAAACGATAGAGGCTTATGACCTCATAAAAACTAAATTTTATTTCTACCACGTGCTTATTATCAGCGGACGTCACAGGAATTTGTGAGAATGTCCTTTGGATTGAAAAATGCGCCTGCTACATTCCAACGGTTAATGGACACTCTATTAAGAGGACTCTATTAAGGGCTAGATTTATTTGTCTACTTAGATGACATAATTTACGTAAATACCATTGAGGAACACGATCGTAAATTCAAAATATTAGTAGAACGATTAACGAAAACTGGAATAAAGCTCCAGGTAAATAAATGTAAGTTTTTCATACGTAAAGTAACCTACTTGGACCACGTTATTAGCGAAAAAGGTCTAGAAGTAGATCCGCAAAAGATAGTATAGAAATTTCCTCGTCCTAAAAATGTAAAAGGCCTCCGATAATTCCTAGGTTTGGTCGGTCATTGTCGACGGTTTATCAAGAAATTCGCAAAAATAGCGAAGCCATTAACCAAGCTCCTACAGAAGGACATTAAGTTCGAATGAAATGATAATGCCGAGAAAGCTTTCGAAAAATTGAAAAAAATGCTTTGTAACGCCCCATCATTAAATTTCCCGAACTTGTCAGAAGGATATAACATATGCACATATGCATCCGGTGTTGCTGTAGCCGGAATCCTCTCACAAGTTCCGATTAGTTCGGATCGCCCTATTGCCTATTTCTCGCGAGTAATACGAGGGCACGAGTTAAACTATTAAGTTTACGAGAAAGACGCATTAGCAGTAATCCAAAGCGTTAAAGCGTTTATATCTTACGTATACGATCAACGGATTACTATCATCACTGACCATCAACCTTTAGTGTGGTTCCATAAAGCGGATCTCAATACAAGAGTTCAAAAATGGCGATTCTGGTTATCTCAATTTAAATACAAGATAGTGTTTAAATACAAGCAAATACAAATACTCAATTTAAATACAAGCAAACGCAACAGTCGACGCATTATTAAGAAATCCCATAGAAGATAACGCAAAGGTAAATGTGTATAATTCCTCAACAACACAAGTAAATAACATCACCTTTTCCATAAGGAATACTGTAACGGCTACGTTATCAAAAGGACTGCTATAACGTCAGGCCCGATAACGCGGTTCGACAAAGGCGTCGTTCTCCAGACCCTATTCTCCAAAGAAATACGGATTAGTCACAGTATAGAAATTCCCGTTTTGGGACAATTAACTGATTTCCATATCATAAAAGGTGAGTATGATTTACCTTTCGAAGGAATTGTAGAATATATATTCCTACACGGAGGAAAGAGTAAAATAGATTTTAATAAGCTCCAATTGATAATCGGTTGCATAAGAATCCCTGATAATATTTACAAAATACGAAGCTTGAATTTACTTAATAACGAAGAGGATGCACCTTTATCGGATGTTTATAGTCCAATTTATAAAGGATACATACAGTTTGCAATAAATACAAGTGCAGAAGTAAGCAGCATTAAGATACGCTTCGTTCTGGGAAAAAATATCCAAAAAATAACCCACCCGACAGTTATACAAGACGTCATGGGACAAATACATCAAATGTTAGGGAGTACAGTAATATAAATCTTTGCAACTCCTTTATACCTGTTAGTAGTGCCTGATGATTTCCCTATAAACTACGAGGGAATAATTGGAATTGATTTCTTCAATCGTTGTAAAGCCCTACTAAACTTGGATTCAAGAGTAATCAGAACAAAACACATGGTGGCACGACTCTCGAAAAGAATCAAAAATATCGATGCAAACCACAACCTTGAAGATAGTGACCAAGAAATCGCAGTAAATGTAATGACACGAAGACAACAACAATTAAACAAATACATAAAATCACCTAGTACCAATCACACAGAAAAACGAATAAAACGACCGAGAGGCAAACCAAAAGGACTCAAAAACCCGCCTCCTATCGCTGAAGAGAACGCAATACCTACGTCTAATCTTGAAAACCGAGAAATTCAGATTAGACAATCATCCCGGAACAAGAATAAATCGATTATTACGAAAGTTATCTTTATTCGGACGAAGTAGAGGGTGAAGCTCGAGCTCCGCCGCGTGTAGCAGAAAACATTAATATACGTCACGATGAAGTAAATTCACCGCTAGAAAAATCCAACGATGATGATGTCGCTGATCAGCCCGAATATGCGGCGGATGAAAATGTAGTAAGAATTAAAGACCCTCTACATCTTAAGACTAACAATATAGCCTGTCTTATCAGTACTAACGGAGAACCCTGTGATGAAAGCGCTTGTAAGTTACTGAAACACAACAAAATAGAGCACGAACAAAAAAACAGGATTAGGCGAGGTATCGGTCAAAAAGAAGAACAAAAAATACTATCAATTTGGACTCTGTATACGTGAGGAAAGCGTAGAATCATTAGTCCTTGTGTCAGAAAGGATTTTAACGTCCTAACAATTCTGCGAAATCTATTAATCAAACTAGGACGGAATGAGATATTTTTATCCAAAAGTGACCACGTGCAGAATTTAGAATGGTCCGAAGTGAATAACATAATCCATTAAGTCTTCCACCAGTCTAGAATAAAAGTTATTATATATATGGGCACCGTGAAATACATACCTTTAGAACAACGGAAAGCCGTATTTTATAAGTTACATAAATCACCTATTGGAGGATACCGCGGTGTGTCTAAATTCTTTCAAAAAGTGAGACAAACCTATTATTGGGAGAACTTGAAAGACGACATATAAAGGCGCATACAACAATGTCTTGAATATCAGTTAAAAAAGCTCACTCGTTTACAAACAAAGTAACCCATGGTAATAACCGACACCTGTGCTGCGGTGTTCGACAAAATAGCTCTGGATATTGTGGGACCATTAAATAGGACATCCAAGGGCAATGAATACATCCTTACAATGGAAGACCACTTGAGTAAGTTTTATATGGCTATACCCTTAGCGGACACTTTGTCAACAACCATAGCTGACGCTTTCATCAAGAGGTTTATTTGTATCTTAGGATACCCAAAAACCATGCTTACGGACCAAGGCAAACATTTCTTAAGTGCACTAATGTCACGTGTAGCGTAAAGATTTAAAATTAAGAAACTACGAACTACAGCTTGTAGACCACAATCAAATGACTCACTTGAGAGATCGCATCATACGCTCACAGAATTTTTGCAACAATACACCGACAGTGATAAGAATTGGGACGATTGGGTTGATTTAGACACCCTCAATTATAATACCTGTGTGCAGAAAAGCACCAAAAATCGCCTTACGAAGAAGTGTTTGGACGGCTAGCCCGATTGCCCTCTAGTAATCCTCTACGAGAGGAAGAGATAATGCCGACTGATAAAGGGTATATAGTTGACCTGGTAACACGATTAAATAGGATACAAAAGGTAGCCTATGATAATCTTGTCCGATCTAAAGAAAACTAACAAAAATACTATGATCAGCATATTAACCCAAAGAATTTTAAACTTGGCGATTTCGTTTTCCTAAAATTTGGTTCCAAACCAGGTAAATTTGGTGATCATTATTCAGGGCCTTTCAAAATCATAGGAATTCTTAACAAACAAAATGTAATAATTGAAACCAAGAAAGGTAATAAAGTCATTCACGCAAACAAGCTAAGGATTTCGAACATAAATCAATAAAAGAATAGTAAAAACCTTTTTAGTTAAATAAATAGATTTATAAATAGGTAAAATCTAGATATAACTGTTAAGATAACGAGAACAAATAAATATTTATTTTTTGATTACAGAAAAAGAAGGAATATCCATTAACACCCGATAATTCGCCATAAATTACCTAACATTAATACTCATTTGTTGGTTAGATATTACAGCAGTAATTATCGGATACGACTGCGAAGCCAGATCTTTGAATATAACAACCGTATTCTTACTTGACGTCGCAAAATGCGAGATGCCGTCAGTTAAAGTTAACATCTCTCGAGAACGTATACAATTATTACAATTAAATCATTTTGAGGATACCAGAGTTATCCAATGTAAAATACAGGTAGAGCACACGGTTTATTATTGCGGCAAGCATTCTCACACGTTCGTAGTAAGAAACGGCGCAAGCGAATACCTGCTAGAATTAAGTAAGCAAAAAATGTCACGAATTATACACCAGCGAAACACTGTATTTTGATGATGCTAATATTTTCAGAGATATTAGAATTAATCAAACTACGGTAAGACCAGTTGTATTGACAGAACATTTGAGTGACGACGGAACCTATAGTAGTGCCGCATACTCCGACGCCTACGGTAGTTGGAATAGTGTTGTTGTACGAGGCATATTAAGGATAACTTTGCAAGAATATACAGCTTACGTCGATCTCAATAATAATCAAATAATACTACGAAGTGGTATTGGATGCCCACTAGACAACGAACACTGCATAGATACGAAAGGTGGTCACACTTTTTGGGACAAAACACCACATGATTTTTGCCATTTAAACAAATATAACGTATTTTACGACGGTATTGCAAATAGGATTGAAGGCGAAACTAAATAATCTGTTTTCTCACTCACAACCAAAGACGTTAGGTTTGCTCTGATGGCATAATCAAAACAACGCGTATGTGGATACGAGATCATTAGTACGTCGATTATAACGCCTTATTGCCAACATATTATTACTTCCATGACGAATTGTAATTTATTTATTTTTATGATTTATTTCTACCTGGTCTTGATATACAGTTGTATAACTCTGAGTGAATTCTCCTATGATCATGACTTCAGATTCATTCAAATTATGCCGACAAGTTTTTATATAACATTTTGACTTTATCAATAAAGTCATATTTTAATAATTTATATTTAAAGTGTATCTCAAATGATTAAGTTTTTAATATTATAACTATGCTTTACAAGATTACATCTATGGCACTTTAAACAAAAAATGAATCATGGAGACGATCGATGCTCGATACTTAGTACCGTTGGCGGGCGCGACTTTTCTCTCCTGTCGCTATCTCTCTCTTTCCTCATCCT
Source organism: Chouioia cunea (assembly GCA_030064505.1). Lineage (NCBI taxonomy): Eukaryota > Metazoa > Arthropoda > Insecta > Hymenoptera > Eulophidae > Chouioia > Chouioia cunea. The sequence continues at coordinate 21,555,957 of JAOPFQ010000001.1, forward strand.
GTGCTTGCGTAAGTCTTATAACATACTATCGGGCACGGGCATATACGCGCATTAAACATACGGATACATGTAGGCATACAAATACATGATAGTTAATAAGAGAGACGAGAGAGACATAATGAATGAAGATTTCACTCATTAATAAAATTATTGCTTGGATTAGTTTACTTTAGTGCAGCATAGATTTCGTCAATTATTCTTATAAACAATGATAGTTCTATTTATCTTTATTTAAATAATTAAAGAAAGTTTAGTCAATATATCTACTGAGGTATGGAATTCAACGACCTAGAAACATTTCCGGGCAGATTCGACGCTCGGTTGCGATACCCAGCTGTGAATGCAGCAGGTAGCACTTTATTTGCACGGTTAATATCAAACCTCCATTAAAAATCCATAAAATCTTATTATGGATTATTATACAAAATTATCCAAGGAATTGATTGCAAGAAAAATTTTATGTTATTTACTAATTAAACAATGAACCACCCAAACTCGTTTTATCGAATTTTATTTTACAAATTTTAATAATTATTTAATTAAATTTTTCCGCAATTATAATTGATTGAACAATTTTTCCTTAACATTAAATAGATACGAATGGCGGAACTACTATATCGTATTTCACAAAATGTTTTTTTTGGTGCTAATTTCATGTAAATTATAGAAACTCCGTATTCATTGTAATTTGTTATCTCATTATATCTGCCTACGATCAATATCTTATCCTTTACTTAAGACTTGTTCGTTAAATCAAAGCAGATATTACTATATTACTGTGAGATATTGTAGGAAAAGGCAAAAGAAATTCATCGATAAAGAAAAAATATGTCACATAACTAACTGAACTTTATTTCCACTTGACTTGTTTAGGGGTAAATTTATTTGCATGTGCATTATGCAGAGGTTTCGCAATAACTGCCTTATCACTGTCCTTTTTGCGAAGGACATCTTTCTTTACACACTCTCGCTCCTATGCTTTTTATTTTTATTATAAGCCTTTCTCTATGCTCAACACATGTTAATCATAATACTAACAACTCTATCCCATTGCCTACTTAAGAAACATACTTTTGGCTAATGCAAATAGTCCTAAATGATGCTTCTATGCTCTAAATACCGTCTTTTTTGACATTACACTGTCCTTAAGTGATTCATAATTTACGCAAAAATAGAAAAAAATATATATATATATATTAACATAGATATCTAAAACCACATATACAAAATAGGATCTTATGATGTAAAAAACACGCAGAACGAATACATACATACATAAGATGGATATAAAATACATATAAAAATTGAAATTTGCACAATAATTTTTATTTAATCATAGATTGTCATACAGTGGCATACATTATTCCACATATGTTCTTAGTACTGTTGAAATTTTCTTTAAAAGGTATTTTTTTTATTTTCACTAGGCACATCGCACTCCATGTATAGACTACCATGAAATTCTTTGCCATGGTTTCGTATTATATACTGAAGGTATTGTGTTTTGTGGACCCTCGTCATCCTCGATATTCTCGACGATATACCTATCATTTTCATGCGATTCAATAATCTTATAAAGCCCCAGTAACTTGATTGAAATTTTCGGTTCTGGGTTTCTACTTGACATTTAGGTACACGAACGCGCCCTTTGTTATAATTGCGTACGTTTCCCAACTGCATTTAATTAATTGCTTCAATATCGGTGCGCGAAAGTACTTCCTTTTTTTTAATTCCTTGTACTAAGCTTCTTCAATTACATCTCACGTGATCATCTTCATCCTTCAATTTTCTAACGAACAGAGGCTAACAAGGTGATGTACTGATGGTGCGTTAAAAAGTGTGATTAGTTCCATACTGCACAAGAAGCAACAATTTAAATCACCTCTACATCTCTGTAATTACACATATTTTCATGGGCCACCTCGACAATGGCATTCACGCATCATACCTACATATTCCCTCTTGATAAACCTGTGGTTATCACGCAATACTGGATCCCATGTCCGACACAACGTTCTTTGAAATCAAGAGAAGTGAACGTCGATTCTCGACTCAACTAAGATCGCCGAAATATTAGTACATGATTTTTACACCCCCGCGCACTTATAAGTAGTCGACTTACTTTATTTTTCATCTCTATCAACATCTAACTCCTTGTCGTCGCATCAATAAATTTCCCACGATAAGAGAAAGGAAAACTTTTTTAATGAAAAGAAATTTTTCTTTTATTTAAATAAGTAATTATTTTTTAAGACAGAAAAAAAAGCTTATTGAAAAATAATTATATTTTTTCCTACGGCTGCACGAGATTCAGAGTATAGAGCATTCTTATGAAAGCGTACCTTTTCCGTGAGGATGAGGATAGTAATAATGATGATATTTTCACGTCCCCAACAGCTATACTTTCACGATTGACGTTTTATAAGAAACTGTAATGTATATTAATAATAGTTTTTAACAATAACTTTGTTCAATTTTTTCAATGCTTCTTTCATCTTCCAAAAAAGGGTGTTGATATCAATCAACGTATTATAACCTTATTATGCTACCATAAACATACTACAAAAAATAGATAAAGCTTCATCTAATGATTCTGAGGAGTGAGAAATGTTCCGAAATTTTGATAAGGAAAGGATTCTGAAGAGGAAATAAAGATTCATCGAACTAACCTAAAAAGGACTCGGATTATACTGGTAGAGACAAGAGGTATTAAGGAGAAGCTGAATTCTTGTTATCCAAACCGCAAGGGACAAAGAAGCAAATACATTTATAATGACCCAATAAAATCGAGATAGAAAGAATTACTACTATGATGTAAAAGAATCATCCTCCAAAAAACAAGTACGTTGGTATTGTCTTAAGGCAGTCGGTTATATGTAGCTACGACTTCACCCCACGTGACTCAGGCCACCAGATTAACCAACAGATTATTTCGTGGGTTGGTCCATTCAATGTCGCATACGGTTTCAAATCTAAAGGTAGGACATAGATTAGAGGGACGCTATATCGAAGAGATAAGCTATTGCAAGAAATTATGGTAGCACATATCGTATGTCAGTCAATCAAACAGGTGAGCTATGAGCTTAATCCCAGAAATACCTAATAGTATTTTGGGAAAATATATCTTTATAATCTACATAGTCTTCTTTTAGCTCAATACCCTTTTTTCAGTGATATTCGATAACTACAATACCTTGTTTTTAGTGAAAATGAATTGTCGAGATTCTCTAAACAGCCATTAACAGCAGATGTTACTGCATCATCGTTGGACAACCTTTCATCACTGTGACATATTTTCAAGTTTGGAAATTGAAAATAATCTGAAGGGGTAACATCTGTTGAATAGGATCTGTAAAGAAGCAGTTCAAAGTCTAACTCCTTGATTTTAGCCACGGTAATAACGGATGCGAAAAGAAAATTTTTCTTTTCGCTAAATAAGCAAGTTCTTTCTTAATTTTATCACTCAAATATTGCAATAAATTCGCATAATACTCCCCGATGATCGTTTTTTTGTTCGAAAGATCAATAATGACAGATATCGTACAAGTATCACAAAAAGCTGACGCCAAGACCTTATACATAGATAGAAATTTCTTCATCATCTTCAAGTTCGATACCCCATTTTTGACCCACGTCTTATCCACTGTTATGGATCGATATAAAAACATTACTTCATTGCTAGAAAACTTCATCAAATACTAGACTGAAACATCCTAATGATGCTGTTTTTTTCTGTTGTAAATAATCGCGGCTTCTATCTTACGCACAGTTACTTCAAGTCCAAATGTTCAGTCAGTATACTGTATACAGCACTCTGAGATTCCTGCTACATCTGTTATCTCGTCCATCTTTAAGACTCTTTTTCACCACATCAGGTGTTGTGACCTTATTTAGCCGACTACTACGATGCGCGTCTAGAATCTATCACCCAATATTTTATTACTGTAAATGGAGGAGCAGATTTTGCTTTGATATCGGTTGGACTGAGATCTTTCAAATGAAAGTATTGTATCATATTACCGCTTTCCATAAACTGATAGATCGTGGAGTTCTTTATGTTATCATATTATTGGACTTTCAAAACGTGCTAAACTCTACAAGCTGGGAACGCATGTATCAGTTTCTTAGAAAAATAAAAAAGATGTCCTAGTATATACTTAGAATATTGAACACCTATCGGAGGGATAGGAACTAATTATAGATATCAACGATGGAGAGATAATTGTGTATTTATCTGTGGGAGTATCCTAAATATAAAATGAAATATTAATTCTATATATCTGTATATACGACGGACTTCTGAGATAAAATCTATCGCAAGGAGTATATTTTATATGATTTGAAAACGACTTGGTGTTGATGGTGGTAGAGTTATTAACAAATGCCGTACTAGATTGGCAAATGACCAAGTAGTACGCTCTTGTAATAAATCATCAATTTCCCCTCAAATCATAATCAACAGAAAAACAACCCTCGTTTAAAGCGAAAACAAAAACTGTCAAGTCTAACTGTACAAAAGCTAATCATTCAAGGACCATGAACAAAAACAATGGTTAGCCCATAGGTATCTGTCAGTTGGAAATTCTTTTATTAAACGCCGATATAATTAACGCAACCACTGATGTTTGCGTTAATCCAGCATATGTGAAATTTACTTCGGTAGATTGTATTCCGGCATATATAGTAGAAAAGAATATAGGAGCAGTGTAACGGAAAATGAATCTATATATTTCAATTGGATGACGAACAATGTCAAATAAAAGGAGTTATATACCCATATACCAGCAGACTCACAAAATAGTTGGGACGAGCGCGGCTTGTGCACACTGATTCGTATAAAACATTGCGTTGTCGGTTATCGTGGACTTATTAGTTATTTAGGAGAAAGTTATTTAGGACAAAGCATACAGAGAATATCAAATGTTTTCCATAAGGAATCTTATTTTTTTAAACGAAAGTATATCGACCCTCAATTACTCTCCTGAATTTCTGAATAGATCCCGCCGGAGCTTGCGACAGAGAGAATTGAACGCTTTCACAAATATATAATTGCAAAACTTGATTGTCAAGAAATCATAATAATACAAATTTAATTAATTTTATGCCCTATAAGTCGGTAAAAATCTATATTAAAAATAAAAATGTCTTCAATCTTTAATTAAATAGAAAGTGAAAAAAATAGAAAATTTTATATTTTAACGATAGGCATTCTGAAATAACAATATGAAACTAATAGTATAGAGAAAGATAGAGGGTGTGATTCTAAAACCTATATTTTTACCAGATTCTGAACATTCAAATTGGTGATCATATAATATCTTTTGTTCAATCGTACGTCGTTTTATGAATATTGACAATTTTCATATGTTGCAACGGAAATAGCCCTAAAGTCTATTAAGGGAGGGAAACTTACCTTATTAATTAAGGGCAATCACCTCCGGTCGCGTTGAAATTAATTTTAAGAGTCCAACTGTCGCAAAACAAAACCAAAAATTATAAAAGGGGAAGGTAAGAGGCGCACTTACGGCCTAATATGCGCCAGGATTGTAATGACCTTGAAAGGTCGAGGACAGGTGAGTAGGCAGGCGTTTAAATGAACAAACGAACGGCTTAATATAAAAAAAACAATTTATTATAGGCACGACGAACGCAAGAATTTAATTATTTTTATAAAGCGCGGCAAAGAATAAAAAAAAAAAGTAAACAAATAAATCGGCGACGGCGAACAGGCAACAATTTGCTCACGCAATAAAATTATTTAACGGCCGTCGTAAGGCTCCGGCTAATTAGCCAGGAAATCCGAACCAGGCCCGGCGCACACCAATTTACAAACAAAAATAAAAAAAAAGAAAAATGCACGGAGGGAGAGAGAGAGACAAATAAAGAAGGGCACTCACCGATCAGCTGGACCTGGTGCACACTCTCGCAAAACAAACACCTCACTGACATCCACAAACCAAAGAAAAAACCAAAAAGAAAAACCCGCAGAAAATTTGCCACAATCACCCAGTTCAGAGGCTAAAGGCCAACTGAATTTCGGCGAGTGTCACTCATCTCTCTCCATCTCTCCCCCTCTCACTTACCGTACATGGCAAGCCGACTTTCCGAGGTTCACGACCTCGGAAAGTAAACAAGCCCCCTCGCAGGCTCACCGACATTGACGAGCTCCGGCCAACGGTCAGGAGCTCCGTCACAATGTGAATACTTTCAATCGACAGAGAAAAAGTTATAATTCTTTAATTAATAAGATTTTTTGATCATTTTTTCGTATTTAAACTAAATATTAATTTTTTTTTTACTTTTTATTTAATTACAGATTGCATTTTTTTATATCGCTTTTCACCGACTTACAGGGTATAAAATTAGCTACATTTTTATCTTGCAAATATATAATCGCAAAAGCGTTAAATCTTACGTGTTACCATCTGGGCTTGCATGCTCTTTGGAAACTCTGGCAACATTTATTTAGAAACCTAGGAGCATAATCAAAGTTTAATATACATTTGTTAAAAAAAAAAAACTTTATAGAAAACATTTGAAATTTATATTCTAGCTTACTTGGAATATATTTATTATTTAATTATTATGAGTAAAGTGAATAATACTATGGAAAAGTGGTCGATAAATATCGAGTAATTAGGTAGTCAGAAAATCTGCTGACACAAACCGGAGGTAGCTGGTAAAGTTTACCACATTCACTTCAGAAAAATATTTACAGTAAAACGCATCATATAGACTCAAAAAAATCAGTGAATGTTCAATATTGCAGCTATATATGATTTCAAACCTATACAAATATAAAAAAAACAATAATTTTTTACGAAATGAAAGCTATCTTCTTGAGAATTTTCGGCAGTAGATTAATTTACCCATCCCTGTATAGGAAAGATAAACTATTTAATGAGATATCTCATACATACATTATGATGCATCATTTAGAATTATACATGATCTTATAACCCCATTTGATTTCAGGGAAACATTAGCACCTCAGACGTCACATCTCAAAGATGGCCTGAACAGATTATTTTGCTTAGTACCTTATGAAATAATAACACCTGAAATTTGGAATCACGTTATGCCATATTGGATGGAAGCTATTGCTAATGATATTTCATTGATAGAGTTACAAGACCTAAGGATAATTTTGAGGTTTATCTTTATTTTTCATTCAATAAAAAATTTAACATCATTATTTTGATAATTAAAAATACTAGTAAAGAATTTATATTTTTCAATATTACTTTATTATTAATGTGCTGATTATATTATTTTTATATCGTACCAACAATTACCTTTATTGTCGAATTACTCATTTTAAAGGGGTATCGTTTTTTATCTTGTTACTGGGTATCCAACTATTGAAAAACATTGTATCTGTTAAACGGTCAGGCTGCACTAATACGCGCTCATTGTTCAAACTACGGTGGTATACGTTACAAATACAGAGAGAAGGGGAGAGAGGGAGAGAGAGAGAGAGAGAGAGAGAGAGAGAGAGGTAAACACAGTATAAGTATTTCTGGTATGAATGACGATATTGCTCCATCGGCACACGTATGGTTTTGCAAACTGGTAACTGGGCTTATGAGCTAAGAAAACAAGGATATAGGTCCTAAAATATTGCTAAACCTTGTAACGGAGCTCCTGGCCGTTGGCCGGAGCTCGTCAATGTCAACGAGCCTACGACGGGGCTTGTTTACTTTCCGAGGTCGTGAACCTCGGAAGGTCAGCTTGCCATGCACGGCATAGATAAGAAAGACAGAGAGAAAGAGAGGTACGAGACACTCGCCGAAAATCAGTTGGCCTTCAGCCTCTGAATCGAGCACTCGTTTGCTGATAGTTTTCTTTTAGTTTTCTGTTTCTTTTTGTGAGTGAGTTTGGTTTGTGCGAGTGAGTGGGAGTTCTGGACCAGCTGATCGGTGAGTGTGTTGATTGTTTTCTTTCTCTCCCTCCGTGCATAGGGTTTTGCCTTTTTTTTTTATTTGTTTGTTTTTCTTTTCTTTATTTTTTTTTGTTATCTGCGTGCAAGAAACTTTGTTCGGTGCTCCTGGCTATTGAGCCGGAGCCTTACGAAGACCGTCGCAAATATTATAATTTGTTTCGCCGCTTATCATTATTTTCTTTTGTTTCTTTTGCGCCGCGCTCCTTTAATGATTGGGATTATTTATTTTGTTTGCGCGTCATAGATTTGGCTACCTTGTTAATTGAGATTTTGTTAATAAAGTTTTTTTTTTCTTTTTAACCAATGTTCGCGGATTTATTCATCGCTTGTTTACTTACCTGTCCTTGACCTCTCAAGGTCATCTCGACCTTAACGCACGTTAGGCCATTATTGCGCCTCTTACTCTCCCCTTTGTTATAAATAATTAGATTTTTTCCGGCTGTTTTTTTTTATTTTATTTAAAATTTCAACGCGACCGGAGGTCACTACCCTTGATTAACCAGGTAAGTTTTCCTCCCTTAGCTAAAGGCTACTATTCGCGTTGCAACCTTTCAGATTATAATGTTGGTTAAGGTTAGGGTTTCGAAGAGAAGCTGCTACGAGTTTAAATCTGAAGTATTTACATGTTATTTTGGATTGAATATTCAATATTATGTTGTTATAGATACGTATCAGAAATTCTAAATTCAAATGCATCTTGAATTCTTGAAGGTTATATAAATTTATCGGTGAATGGCATTTTGTGGACGAAAAATATGAATGATGAAATAAATAGTGCAATTTACAAGAAAAAATAAATAATAGCGATGATGTAGAAGCTCAAAAAAACAAAAACTCGTCTTTCTTGCCTTTTTAGATTAGGTTATCTCAAAACACTTACGTAATAGAGTTATTTTGAGCCCGGATTCGGCGCATCAAAAGCTTCGCAAAAGTTTTTGAATATTTTTAGAGTTCGGAGTACATCATTTAAAATGTTAGTTGTATAAGTTCTAATTTTTTAGCTATCAGATTACGATAGTTCATTTTTCAGCTTATCTCTTGCACGAATAAATATATTTGGAATTAAAATATATTGGGTTCAGATCATAATGCTATGAAGGTTTATAGTATAAGGTAATAGAAAATTATGGGCTTGGTTTTTGAGAGATTCTGATCGCACATGACTTGCAGCATGGAAGTTAGCATCTCTCTACTAATATTTAGTGCAGATAGACGATAAAATTATAAATATTCCACTAATTCAAGAGGTTCAATAAATCGCACAACTAATTATTACGTCACAGGGACGATATTGTAACAGTTACGTTTTCTGTCACTAATAAATGCGGTATGAAATAGAAAATCATTATTTCTCTATATAGTATCTTTTTAGCTCGATAGCTTCGATGCCTCTGTAGATAAAATCATAAAAATCCTCAAAATAGTCGTCAACAGCAAACTGGGTCTCTTCATCGTTAATAAATCGTTTACTACCGAGTAATTTTTTTATTTTGGAAATAAAAAATAACCTGAAAGGGCCAAATCTGTTGACTAGTGTTCTAGAGAAAGCACTTCGTAGTTTAACTCCTTGATTTTGTCCATTGCAATAAAAGATATGTGAACCGTTTAATTGTCTTGAAACAAAATTTTCTGTTTTAATGAATAGGGTCATGTTTTCACTGAAATGTCAGTTCGTCGTTGAAATGCTGTAATAAATCTGTCTTCTAAAAAACTGAGCCCATGACTTTGATTGGAACTATTTTCGCCTCTTTTGAAGTCAGTTTACTCATTCAGTATATTGTTTTTCGTCAATTAAAGACGTTTTTTTTTTATTTCATCACTCAAGCTTTATAACAAATTTACCTAATAGTTGTTGTTGATAGTATTTATTTTTGGACGATAATCGTTGAATATTATTTGCCTCACAATATTTTACTATTGTAAATAAAGGAACATACTTCCTGCAAGTGGAATCTAGTTTTGCTATAATACGGTGGAACTGTGACCTTTCAAATAAAAATATTGTGTCACATAAGAATGAACTATTTTTTTTATTTGCACGAATTCACTAAAAACGTTCACTATTCATGGCTACCAACCAAATATTCAACAACATAACGTAGCAAAATTAAAAACTTGGGCTTTGTAAAGTTAGTATATTTCATCGTAGTCATTCTTTATAAATAAACATTATCGTCAGTCTGGGTACTTCTGGGACTACTCTCATGCATCTATTATTATTCTGTGCCTCTTTAATTGTCGTAGATTGGCTTATTTCTTTCGCTCAATTTTAACTATTTATTTTATTATTTATATATTTAGATTATAAGTATAATTTATAACTCATTATATTAATTATAAGAGAGAAAGACCATACAATTCCACTCCATACACTATTATTCAAAAGTTTTATCTATATAATATGATAGTACCTATATGTATAATTGATTTTAAATTATCAAATTATTGGTTTACACTAATAAATGAAATAAACGATTTTATACATAAACTTTTTTTTACAACGACTGAGTAATCAATATTTTTATCTGTCTTAGCAAAATATTGGATCCTGAAATGAGTCCTTTGGGATTCGACACACAGAAATTGTACAACTTCGTAGCTCAACGTTTTCTCAATACAAACTCTAAAATTCAAGAGCAAGCAATTAACTGGTTACAGGCATTGACAATGCTTGGAATTACGATTCCTATTTCTCACCTTCTCCTTATGTTTAAAAACAGCGTTTGTGAAGATCAAGGTATAATTTCTCAAAGGGATGTAAATTTCAAGGAGGAACTGAATGATGTGAAGAATATTCAAAATTCGGCAATAAGTATGTTATATATAATTAATATGTTTATGATAAGGTATAAATATAGTTTTAAAAATACACAGATCTTATATATGGGTCTTATAAAATCTAATATATCTATTAACACGTGGGTTTGATCGATGTTGTCGCAATTCATCTGAATGATAATATTAATATTTTATTACTTTAAGGTTATGTTTGTGTTTTTAATTTTTTCACCGTATCAAGTTATATACTTGATCATTTACTACTTTCTAGAAAATTGTGAATAATCCCATATGTGGATCGATTTTTCATTTATAACACTTTTTCGACGCTTCGGTATTACCGCATACAGTTAATCAATTGAATGAAGAGCGACCAAGATATATAAAGGAACCTGTTGGATAAGTGTATCATATATGCTCTTGACGGTATTGTAACTCGAATTCAGTAAACCTTTTTCGTAAAAAGTTATGAACACACATGCATTTTCAGGTCTCTAAACCTATTTAAAAAAATGGTACGATATGTTGTATTTTTCGGGTCATTTTCAATATTTCGAGATGATCATACAGTCAATGATCTCATTTTTACGCAAAAGTATGACGCAACCCTCATTTTGCAGCGCGTATAGTATGTGTGCGCGTTTATTGATTCTCTTTTCATGCATTATCCTTACAAGCAATACACTAGGCATTCGCCACTTTTATGCAAATTCTAGGGGCTAGTGAGGTTTCTGTAGCTGATTAATAGATCCTAAAATGCCTTATTATTAAGGTACATTCTAACTGTCTGATTCTAAACAAGAGTATGTGTAAGAATGAAGTATTTTTCTGATTTTCATCAATTCATTAAAAGTGTTCACTATTCATGGCTGCCAAGCAAATACTAAAAGATATACTGTAGCGAAATTTCAAATTCTGCAGGTGGATCATTTATATCACTTACGTAGCTTTATACGTAAGCTTTGTATCTATAATTAGTAGTATACTTAATAAGTATAACTACTCTAACTATATAACTATAAGCAGGCTATGAAAATTTCTGAAACAGTTGATACAGTACAGGAAAATTCACTAAAAGATATATCTTATTAAATAATATAATATTTAATGATGTTTCTTGTATATAATATGAAAATAAATATAGGAAAATAAATATGCGAGGTTATATTCATTTTATAATACTATATTCTCCTTCTATAATTTATAAATTTAAACTACAAAATAGAGTATCGAGAGTATCTAATAATAGTAAATAACTTTCAATTGTTTATTAACAATTTACACCTTTAAATACTGAAACATTTTTCTACTAAAGTTATCTATGTTTCTATAATGAAAAATGATTATTAATTTCACAATGAATAAATAGTTATATCAAAGTAAAAAAATATATATTAGAATCTATGATATCATATTTTAACTAAGAAAACTGAATGACAACGGGTGCCATACGTTCCGTTGACGATTTACTCTTTCGATTCGGGATGTTTTTCCGATAGCGGTTTTCCTTCAAGCGCCTATAGTAGAAATCTGGGTCAATTGGCGAATTCGGTCGAGTCGGAGTTAAACGCGACTCAATCAGTTTGCCAAGTCACGACTGTACGTATCAACGAAGAGTCATAAAACAGCTGATTGCCGAAGGAAAACAAAAGTAAGTGCAACGCGTAATATGCAACAGATGTACACGAGGCGATAAACGCGAGCATCTAAAGGCGTAATAATGGTCGCCGATTAAGTGTACATGTATCGTGCTCGAATCAAATCGATTATTAAAACTACTACTAATTCTCTAATAAAATTATATAAATCATAGTTCAAGGAAATAGTTTGCTATTTACTTGGAAATGTATTGTTTATTGAAAATCATAAAACTATTAATTAGGATAAGAGATACTGTATTTTAACAATAAATCACGTAATTTCAATAAATTTGATTTTTAAAATGGGCAACGCAATTGCAAGGAAACGTACTTATCTTCTTGATGAAGGGACAGGCTCCACTTACCGTGCCGAGTTTCTTAAATAAAATTTACTAAAAGGAAAGTGTAAAAGGCGCATAATTCGGCCTTGTGCAGCGATGAGGAAGTCGTGACCTTTCAAGGGTACGAGGAGGTAAGTTAGCAAGGCGGTTAGATAATTATGACGACGGTTAAACAAAAAACTAAAGAATATATTAACAGTAAAAATACAAAAAACACTAAAAAAAAATTACAAAAAAAACTACAAACATCACGAAAAAGAAAGAAAATAAATTGAAAAATACAAAATAAATTAACAACATTTTAACGCCCGGCAACGGCACGCAACGGTTGTCACAGAGCTCCTGCTGTACAAACTAGAGAACTGAAATAAAAATAATTAAATAAAGGAAAAACAACACACGGAGGGTGAGCGAGAGAGAAAGCAATGTACTAACTGGTTCAGGAGCGATCGATATACTATAAGCACAAGAAAAAACTAATATAACATACTACCAGAAACTGAAAATAAAAAAAACAATATAATACCTGCCTTGCACCAATTTTTAAACTCAACTGAGCCGGTGAGCGTGCTTTACCTATCTTTCCCTTCTCTACAAAATTCGTACGACGAATATTTTGAGACAAGATAGTATAGGGGCTGTGGAGAACGGGAAACGCCAATGAAATGGTAAAAAGAGGGAAGCGCTGACTGAGCTGTCGTCCCGTAATACCGCAATTGCCTTCAAGAATAGTTTACTTCGTGACATACTATTCGGTGATTCATATAAAACAGAAAGAAAAATATTTTATCTTTTTTTTTAATGATATACTCTGTATTAGTCATTGATATATCTATACAGATCGTTAAAATTCAGAAAATATAAAACAAATATAATCACATTTGAGTCTATTACGCGAAAGATAACTATTCCATTGAAACCTTGACATTTATATATCGGCGTAATTTCTCCATTCTAACATTTTCGTATCAATTATAATTTACTCAAAATCTTTAGTATTGTATTTTCTTAATTTTATAACATCCGCCTCTATTAAACACGTAGCTAATAAAACTTAAACGTTATAAGATACATAAGACGCTATCGGCTAGCCTAATTTCCAAAGTCATTTGTTTTTAATACCTGCTTTAATTTTTAAACGTAAGAGAAATCCAAAACTAAAATTATTCACTTCTGAAAGGTCCCCAGATAAGCCGTCATATACCATCGATAAGTAAGTTAGTCTTCTCTGAAAAGTCATAAAATAGGTCCTTACGACCTTACGCTTACGAAATTTTCCACACACGTAAAATCGTAAAAATATTTTCCGGCTTTCTGTTTTATCTTTTCCGGCCGTAGCCAAAATCATACAGCGTATAAATAATTCGGCTCTTGAATAAATAATTCGACTATATATTACATTACATTTATATATATTACATTTAATATAAAAAATTATATTACTTTATAATAGTATAATTCGATTTTTACAAGCATGTATAATTTATTTAGTTCTATATAATATATAATATATATAACAGCTGAGAGATTATTAATAATAATTTATTAATAAATTTTATGTATAATTATTACAAAAAAAATTTTTTAATTCAATTTTGAATTTAATATTCAAATTTATTAAATTTAATATTTAATTAATAAATAATCAGTTAATAATAAGTGATATCACAAAAACAGTCCAACTTTTTTTTGCTATAAAGTAGAAATCTTATTTAAACCCTTATAGAATCCATGCGGCATGTGACTATCTGTGCCGCTACACTCTTATTAATTCTCGCTAAAGAGCACGTAGCATGTAATGTCGGAGGGTAACTACTCTCAAAAGCGTGCAGTGAGGAAGATTATATTGTATTTTCATATAGCCATGTTCGTTATGAGAAAGATTCCTCTTTTACTTTGGATCCAAGTTATAATTGATAGTCATAAAACCATTTATTTGCTAGAACTGTTCAATGTATATTGTAAAATGAAGATAGCTAATTTATTTCTGATACTTAGTTCAAAAATTATTTAATTATTTCTGCATAAATACCTGAAGAAATGTATTAATCAATTCTTGAATTTTTGTCTTGATAAACAAATTAATATATCTATAGCTTGCGGCATTATAATCGACCTACTTCAAATATTCGAAAGTTAGAGGTACAAAAAAGATTGGAAAGAAAAAATTGTTTAAGCCATTAAGGTAAGAGTAATTTTTTTATTGGCACTACATACTTTTAATGCCTTATTTGAAGAGAGTAGAAAACTACTGATAACTTATTCCGAAAAAAATTTGTTAATAGACTTGAAGGCCACAAACAAAATTATGGAGAAATTTTATGTTAGAAATAATATTTATTAATTTCTTAGAATTTCAGAAGGACGAATTTTAAAGAATTATCTAAATCTATTTTTGGAAAATTTAAAAGATTTATGAATGAATTTAGAATTTTCCAGCAAATATTCAAAACTTTCTTCATTAGCTCAAAGACATAAATTTAAAAGCTTCTAAACGTCTTGTATCATGCTTAATAACATTTCGTTTAATATCGCCTTCTCTAGTAGTTGGCCATTCTGGAAAAACAATTTTTTATGAAGCCCTATAGCAATCTGTAAATGTTATGTCTGGTGAGGACAATAGCCAGCTAACGGAGCCTTCTCATCCAATCTACCTCTAATGATAATTTCTATCATCTAGAAATCCACACTCTATTCATGCAGTGAGGTACTGGACCATCTTCCTGCAACCATATTGTTCGAGATATCTCCAAACAAACATCCACCGTGAGTACATAGATGGCAAAGTATCCCTAAGTAAGTTCATATAGCTATTTCTATCAACACTTCTCTAAAAAAAGTACGATCCAATTAAATAGTTATTAATGATGCCATACCACACCATTAGGATCCATCGGTTTTTATGATCATCATTTATGACAATGGCGTTTTTATTGAACTAGAATTGTCAATTATGCTAGTTAAATTTATGTCACTATAAAATTTTGTCTAATGTCGGGATAAATAAATAAGAAAAAATATCAAATAAGAAAATGGAAAATTGTATACATAAGAATCGAGCAAAAAACATTATTTGTGGAAGCGACAGACCTTTTATTTTTTTTCTCTTGCACAATGTATACAACCATTTTCTCTTTCTCAAAATGATGCCGAGTGTTCCTTTTACCTAATTTTATATAACATTACACAAAACATAAAAATAAAAGATAGAGAAGGAATTTTCGGAAAACTGTAACCGAAAATTCTTAACATTAAATAAAATCTTTATTTTATTAATTTACAAATTAAAGATAAATGGGACAGTCTCGCGAAAAACCTATTAAAGAAGAAAATAGGAGGGTCACAATATAAAAATATTGTTTATCTTAGAAATAAGAAGAAAGGAAAAAGAAGACTAGCTCTTAAACAGATCTTTTTTGTTTCTATCCAGGATGTCTAGGGCTTCTTTGTACTTCACTGTACTTCACTACACCGCCAAATGATATCCTCCCCTGGATATCCTGGTGTAGAGCCAAAGTAAATCGAAAAGAATTGTTAAGTAATACAATTTAAAAATAAAATATTCATCAAAATAGATAGAAAATATACCTAACTTCTTACCACTCTCAATTCTCGATTACTTGAGCTGCCGTTTAGAATTAGTTCACGCTAACTTTTAGTTATAACCCCTTTACTGTTAAACAAATTAGTCAGTGAAGGAATGGCAAACACCGTCGCTGTATAAATATCAGTGACAAAGGTTGGCTACAGAACATTAGAGTTCCTAAAAAGAAGGACCGTAAAAAACATGGAAAACTAAAAAGTTTGCATATGACAAAAGTGATCATAAAGATAATTTGAATATTCGTGTCGTTATTAATTCGAAGTCACATAAAAATTCTGTTCATATAAAAAGATTACTTAGAACAGAACTTTTTTATAGGGTTATTTACTACCTCAAGTTGATTGCATAGAACAAAAAAAATATAAATAAATAAACACATAAAGAAATAGCGCAGTAAGAAAAACTAGAAAAATAAAACGCAAATCCAAAACAACAATTAAAATAAATACAAAAATTGAATAGAGAAATTTAGATGAATAGGTAGAGAGACATATAAATTCAAAAATACAAAGAAAGCAATTATTAAAAAAATAAATAAATATTAAAATAAATTGAGAAAATTTCTTATATGAAATACTTTTGGAACAAAGAAAAGCATTAAAAATATTCAGAAAAACCTAAATAATTCTGTTTGTTGATTTAGAAAAAATTAATTATGTACCTAATTTATTTCATTAATGAATCCCGAGTACATAACAACATTATGCCCCCAAAGATTCCAAATAAATAACAATGCAAAACTAGGATAAAGTTTTACTCTATCTTACAGCACTTGATTTTATAAATAATATACCTAATAGCATAGTATCTGATTAGCTAAAAGAAAAAAAGTAAATAAGATGGATAAATAATTTTAAAATTATTCGGTAATATAAAATCAGTAAAAAAAAACGGAGAGACGAAAGAAAAGGAAAGAATCATCCTCATCGGTGATTCCCAGTATTACTCCAAGTTTGTTTCCTGAAGAGTCATTATTTTAAATTTTAGAGGAAGATATTCCCCGAATTAATGAAGAAATTTTAAAAATTGCCGAAATATACCGATTACAATCAGAGATTCCAGAAAAGTCTAGCCAACGATAAGCAAATAAGGGAAACTTTTGAATATTTGGAAAAACAAGTTCGGATTCTATTTCACCTTAATAATCAAAACTTTATCACCATACACAAGGTACAAATTTAGAATAGATTATTAAAGAAAAAGTTACAACGTCACAAAAAATTCATAAAGAATTCGATATCAACATTTGTGAATTAAGTCCTTTATTGAATACATTAAGTCTAAATGACAACGTCGAAATATAAATAATCTCTAAATCTTTCTCTCATATATATAAAAGGTAAAAATCGAATAAATAAGTGATCCTTCTAATGAGTAAAAAAGAAGATATAGACAAACACTTTACTCGCAGTAAAGGAATTTTAAGAGGGAAATCTTGGGACTCAATACAGAAACCTTTCATGTCTTGAAGCCTCCTAAAAATTCGGATTTCGAAAACAATACGGAACTATATTCAGAAGAGCCTATGACTTCAAGGAAGACGTTAGAGAAAATTCCTAATCCTAATCCTAATTCTTAAATAAGCGGAGGAGCTATTAAAAAATCACCGAATGGAATAGTAATCCCATTTAGAAATAAAAAAAATTCAAATATAGAAAATAACGTTATCAACGAAGCTTCAATGGAAGCCGTCCTAACTTTAAGTAGGTTGATTAATTAAAAATATACGATAAGTTCCAAATGGTACCGACATTCAATGGAAATTAAAATAAATGTATATCATTCATTAAGTGGTACATGGAAACTCAAAATATGCTTCCGAAGGTCTACGAAGAAAGCCTGGTAAAATTGATAAAACTAAACTCGAAGATGAAACACAACGATCAATGATAAACATCGTATTCACAATAATTGAAGACTTTATCAGCCATCTAGCGGGACATTTTTGCCCTAGCCCATATCAATTATTGGGTGAAGTGGGTAACGAATACCAAAGCAATAACGTAGAAGTCCTAGAATTCTTTAATAGATTGAGATAGCTGTCCAGAAAAATTATAAAAACAAAAAAAAAGAAGAACACGTTTATAAATTATCTAGGGAAAACTAAGCAAAGATAAATTTATACGCTATATTATGTTTCAAAAAAGGACTAGAAGACAACATACATTCAAGATTACCATACGATCCCACGCTCAACGAAAGCAGAAAAGGACCTAGAATTATATCAAAGTTTACAGAAATACACATTACAGATTCCCAAGAAGAATATAAACATATGTCAAATTTGTAATGAGAAAGACCATGAAGTATTCAGTTGTAACATAAAAATAAGAAAATAATGTATCTATTGTAACAAGGTAGGTCACAAAAAAGCTGATTGCTTCAAATTAAAAAAAATCAAATAACTTATCAGATTTGTAACGGTTATGGATACTCTACACGCGAATGCTGCACTATTAAATCACAGAAAAAATTTCCAGATTTGTGACAAACCTGGAAACACTGCCAAAGAATGTCGGATTAGGAATTTTATAAATATAAAGCTGAGTGCTTTTATTGTAAAAAAACGGGCACGTGATAATAGATTGTTAAGCATGAAAAATCAGGGAAACAATCAGAGGTCCTCTCAAGAGAGCGCAATGAACAGGACGAATACGACAAGAATGCTTAAAAGACCAATTTTCACTTCACCTAGTTCCTTAAATACCGAGCTGCATTATGCGATTAAAATTCGTATGAGTTTTGTAAATTTCTTGGGTAATAAAAAATCAATGTTATGATAGACAATAGATTAGAAGCTAATACTCTAAAAATTGGTGTAGTTCAAGATCATTTAGATAGAAGGAGAAGAGCTAGCCGTGCCGTATCCAACTGAAGATACAGGTATGGTACACTGGCAGTAAGTCATGAATAGATAGTTCTGACGAATTTAATGATATAAATTAATCCGAATACATAACGAATGCAAATGTAGTTAAAGTCAAAGATCTTCTACATCTTAAAACTAATAATATGGAATATTTTATTAGTACCAATACAGAGCTTTGTGACGAAGTTGCTTGTAAACTATTATAATACAATAAAATAGACAGTAATCAGAAATTAGAATTGGGCAAGGTAACGATGTAAAAGAAAACTAAGAAATATCAATTTGGGCTTCTTATCCGTGAAGAAAAATCAGAGTCGTTAAATTATGTAAAAAAAAGAATCCTTAGTATCTTATCAATTTAAACAAAACTTATTTATTAATTTAGACAAAATAAAGCTTATATGTCCAAGAACATTTACAAAGAAAATGTTATTCGTAGGTCCATGATTAAGGTAATCATATATATGAATACAGTAAAATATATGCCTACAGAATAACGTGAAGCTATATTTTATTAACTCCATAAATCTACTATTATAGGATGTCACGTAATATCTAAATCATTTCAATGGATTAGACTGTTACGTCAGAATAAAACGCATTTGTAGATATAAGATTTTTCTTTGTATGCGTACGCTATTGGCCAGAAAGCGAGGTCTTTTTTTTATGCGTCCTTGTTTTATGGGATGTCCTGGGATGCTGCCCCGCTTCATTTGAATCCCAAAATGGCTTTGGCCTAGTGTCTGAGGTTTTATAAAAATAGAATTTTTCGTCTACACTTTTCCGACAGGTCTTCTTTCAATTTGTATACTTTTTAGAAAAACAGTAAAGACTATATTTCGCGCACTAGGCTATTTCGTCATTTTGAGAGAAAAAGAAAAAGGTGCGACGGCTGTCTCGTGCGCGCATGGTGTCCCATAAAATATAGGCATAAAAAATGATAGTTAACTTTTGGCCAGATAGACCTTTCTTTTTGCTTTGTTGTTTTTGAGTAACTTTTCGTTTTTACTTTTATGGATTTATTTAGAAGTCGTAAAATGAAGAGAAAACGAAAAGATACTCAAAAACCCAAATAGCTTAAGATATTTCTTATAATAGCTTTGCGAGCGAAGGTGAGTACGGAAGGCACACTTCCAGAGAGACGCACCCATTTCTAGCCTCATTCGAATTCTCACAATTCGAAGGCGTGTTTTTCCGAGTGGTGGATATTAGCGAGGTACATAAGACAAAATGTGTTATTAATGGGAGTTAACCTCCTCGAGCATAAAAAGCCTCTCTTGGTGGAGCTCGAGGTTAGTTACTTGTGGAAGTGTGACCAAGGAAGCCAGAGCGCAGAGCCAAAAATACTGTAAGTAAGAAAAATAAATACTTATATGTATATATATATATATATATATATATATATATATATATATATATATATATATATATATATATAACTCGAACTAGTTCATGACCTTGCCTCTCACTCTTTCTAAGTCCTGGTTACTTGAGCTGCCCTATGGTGTCAGTCCTTGCTAACCTAGTAGAGCTAACCTCTTTGCTGTTAGTAGTCAGTGAAGGAGAGGTGGACACCGTTGCTGCCAAAAAGTCAGTTATAGAAGGTATCCATTTAAGGTTAAAAATCGTCAAAAATTCGGAGGAATATTCTCCTAAAGCAACCAGCACGCATCCCTTGCTAGTGGAAATAAAGTTCTAGGCATAAAACGTGCTTTAGGTGGAGAAAATTACCCTACGCAATCATTTATACCATCGTGACTTCAAACCGACGTTACAAGACAAAAATCCTATTTGGAGAACCTAAAAGACTATATATAAAGGCACGTACAACAATGCCTTGAATGTCAACTCTAAAAGCTCACTCGTATACAAACAGAATAATCTTTTATAATAACCGATAGGTGTGCTGCGGTCTTTGACACAAGGGCATTGGATATTATATGACTATTAAAGTAAACGCCTAAGAGTAACGAATATATTTTGACATTGCAAGATTATTTGAGCAAATTTTGTTTAGCCATGCCCTTAGGAGATATATCAACCACTATTGCTGATAAATTCGTCAAAAGGTTTATTTATATTTTTGAATGCCCAAAGACTATTCTCACTAAGCAAGGACAAAACTTCTTAATTTTACTAATGTAATTGGTAGCTAAGTGTTCGCGCCATGTGCACTCCTTATATAGAAGGGTGTCAATTTACGATCCTAGCCATTAGGAGTCCGGCAATAATGGCCCATTACATGTCCAGCTCGTAAAGAACTTGTGAAAGAGGATGAACAAAAGGGCAAAACCGGCAAGCCCCGACAAGTTAGTACCCGAATGAGTACCCACATAAACGCTATCTTGAGGGTAAGTGGGGTACGTGTGGGAGAAACCCGACGTGTGCTTGTCACATGTCCGGCATGCCCTTCGCGTGTACCCATAAACGGCCATTACGAGTCGCACGATGGACCCTACATTGTCTACACTTCGCGTTATCGGATTGGGCCATTACCGATTGTCCAAGTGGTAGGGAGAGTACGTTGCGGGCTGCTGCTGTCGATCATTCGCCTCCACAACAGAGTCTCTTCGTGGCCACGGTGAGGTGTTGTGTGCGGCTGCGTCCGCTACTTTTACGCGATTTCTAATTTCTCTATCGCGACTTGCGTGTGTTTGTGTGTGTGTGTGTGTGTGTGTGTGTTGCGTGTGCGCTAGTGCAGACGTGCACTACATCCGTTGCTCGCCCCACGTTGGGCGCCTGGGAGCTGAGCTAAAGACAGGAATGCCTGCTACCTTAGCAGAGGAAGCGGAGCGTCCTCTGGGGGGTCTTCTGCCTTTTCTCTTTGAATCACCGCAGCTAGGGAAGTTAGCGAGGGCTGTCCCCGTTTGAACTAACGTTCGCGCTATCAAGGCAGAGACACTTCTCACCACTCTCCACATACCTATCCATCGGTGGTATGTTGCGTGCGTCCAGCTGGTAAGCGAGCAACTTAATTCTTCCATCCGCTCATTCTGTTCCAACGAGAACCTAGACTTGTACAGGTCAAGCGGACCTAATCGACCTCACCGTATTGCGCTGTAATTGTTTTAACTACTTTCGGGTGTTGCTATTAATGTACCGTCCTTTATAATCATTTATTCTGTAAGCATTGAATTCAGAAGGCTTTTTCGCCACTCAGGTCTGAGGTTTTTTATGCCGGATGAAGAGCATATGCAATAAATACTCATCTTTCAAATAATCTGTGTTCTTGTTTGTACTGTACTGCACTCCACTCACTCGTATAATATTATCTTTATTCGAACTCTAATACCTAAGTTTAGACTTATTTCAATCATCCAATTCCCTTACCTTCATAACCTTAGCAACAAGCTAAACACTAAGCGATTCAAAATAAATAAATTATGACCCACAGCTTTTGGACCATAATTAAACCGTTCTCTCGAGACATCACATTATACGTCTACAGAGTTTTTGAAGCAGTATACTCATAGCGGCAATAATTGGGATTATTAGATCGATTTAACTATACTAAATTATAACACTTGTGTACAAAAAAGTACCTAAAATACCCCTTACGAAATTGTGTTTTGATGACTAGCTCGATTACCTTCAAGTAATCCCTTACGAGGAGATGACATGGTACCTACTAACAAAGGATACATAATTTGAATTTGTAATGCACCTGAATAGCAAACAGAAAATGGCATATGATACGATAAAATCATCCATTCAAAAGTAAAATCAAAGACATTTTATGATCAAAATATAAATCCTGAAAACTTTAAGCTTGGCAATTTTGTTTTTCTACAGTCTGGTACTAAATAAGGTCAATTCGACGATCAGTACTCGATCTCTTTTAAAATTATAGGGATTCTAAATAAAGGTAATATTAAAATAGAAACCAAAATGTGTTATAAAATCGTTCACCCGAATAAGTTAAGGATCTCTCGTATAAATCCATAAACAAAGGAGAAGAAGGGAGAGAAAAATAATATCAAAAAATGTATATGAATAGATACATAAGTGTGTACAATAAATATAGTTATTAAAATAGTGAGATAAAATAATGAAATCTTATTTGATTTTATTAGGATTTTATTAATTTGTCTTTGATCTACTCATCTGAACATCATTTCAACGCTATTTTGAATGTAAAATTGTAGCAAAATGGTGCAGTACAATACTTTACATGAATAGTGCCTGAATATTCAGTGAATTATCCTTCACTGGATCGTGCTCACCAGGCATGACATTTAAAGATTTCTATGGGGTTTCATAAAAAGTGTTATTTTTCATGAATGGTTAAGAATCAAAGAAGATATGATGAACCGTATATTCCTATGTAAAACAACATTAAAGACGGTATAGAATTCTCAAAAGCATCTAAATTTATATTTTTATGCTAATGGAGAAAATATTGAACTTTAATATAATCAATTTACGGTATACAAACCATTCAAAATTAACAGAGCTTACATCCACATCGTTGTTTCTAGTTTACGCTAAAAGTAAAATTAGAGACAAAAGTAAATATTTTTATTCAGAAAAATCACCTTGACTTTTAAATAACAGTAAAAAATAACCTCGTATTAACATAGTCAAAATCGTTGTTCTCTATATTTATTAAAAGATTTGTTCATTTATAAATCTTCTAAAATCTGCAAAAATAGTTTTTGGACAATTTTTTAACATTTATCCTTCCAAAGGTTATTTTAACAGATTAATAAATATTATTTATACAATAAAATTTCTTCATCCATTTAGCTGTATGCTCTAAAAACTATTTTAATAACTACGTTAGATATAAAATTTCCCGCTCTCGTCGAATTAGGTGTAAAAAGTAGGCATTTCTATTAAAAAATAATTACTGTGACTTTTAAAGAACCTTGAAAATTAATCTCAAGGATAGAATCAACATTGCAGCATGATGATCCCCATTGTGCTAAATTTTTTTCTAAATTCATAAATTTCATTATATTTTTTGTATATCGTTAACTTTTGGAGATTTCGAAGCGTATTGAATAGAATAGCTCAGCCTATATATTAAACAATATATATGTACTAATTTTAGAAATCCTTACAAATGCAGGTCATATAGATAAAAAATGTGCAGAGAAATCTAGTTACCTATCTAATGAAGACATACCAATTCTTAAAGATTTGAGATTGACTACTCATAATGAGATGAATTTATCTTGCCGTATTCTCATGCTTGATGTATTGTTAAAACAGGTAATAAAATTGAATTTTGTGTATTTATACTTTACAATCAATAAATCATTTACTTTGACTGACTTAAAACATAAAAAAGAAATATATATAGTCTACAGACATACAACGTAAATGCATCGTATTACAATTATTTTGAAGTTATTGAGTATATATTCAACAAAATACTTACGTAATTAAGTCTCAAAACCTTCAGACTTACATAGTTTTCTATGAAATCTTACACTTTATTTAGAATATTATATTAGACTATGCTATACTTTCAAATGGTTCAACTCATTCCGAAAGCTACCAAATTTAATTAATTAATAGATACACAGATAGTATCTTTGAGAATAATATAGTCCATCTGTGTAGTTGCTATTGTTAAATCCTGATTCAGTAGTCGAACTTATATGACATATGAGTTATAACGAGTGAGACCATCACTCGTTATGCCTTTCTCGCCTTTTATTAATATTTATATTTTAGCACGGGAGTAAGAGAGAGAGAGAGAGATATAGAGAGAGTGACATCAAAGGGAGAAACGCGCCGTGCCTGACAATGGTACTAAACGCTAATCATGGTCCCGTTCTACTGTTTATAAACTCTCCGCATCTATGATGATGAAATAAACGCGGGCTTTTGAGCAGTACCGCCACAGTCGCGAGCCAATACAGATGCTTACAAGCTATTTTTTTTGCCACGTGTGCCTTCACTTTACTGCTTCCTACTTGTTATCTTATAGTGTACCAATTTTTGTGTGCGTCCAGAAGTATCTCGTAGTGACAATTGTAACACGAATGATCGCATTAAACGACAGTCCAATCTATGGCTGTCATTGGGCCCACGATCGTAATCGCGCTGCAGAATCACATTTACAGGTACCATACAGATTTTTATTTCTTTGTCTTATGCGCATGATTTTTTGTATTATTTCCTCATTGCTTTGTTTAATTAAACCTTCTACCGCTTTTCAATTTCTGAACTTCTTATTTATTTTTACTTCTAAACTGATTAACTTCGCTATTTTCCTCCACTTCATGTCTTTTCGTGACTGACTTTTCTGTTGTGTCTCTGCATTAAGGCATTTGTACTGCACGCTGCTCTTCACAGATCCAGGTCCGAAAGCTCCCAATAAGCAGTAAATCTGTGTTACTAGGTTAAGCTTTACCACAATCTATGATGAAGCCTGCCCCTCCCCGGCACACTTCCTACTACCGATGCTCTATTTATTTTTTATATATACGGGAAACGATTGACGCTAGCCAAAACCCCATTATAAAGTTAATATATGTAATTAAATTTAAAGACTACCTGGAGAAGTTTTGTGTCCTTCTTGATCTGCTTCCCTTTCTCTTATTCTATTAATTCTATTGGTAAGGTTGATATGAAATAGTACATGGTTAAGTTACTTGATTTAATATATGCTTTAGCAGAGCGGTTACATGTTAGACGATTCTAAAGTTAAAGTCCGTATCATAATACAATCAACTATACGTATTAGTGAAGGATTTTATTAGCTAAAGGATCTCATAAACAATATATATGGAAATAGCTAATACGGTTACTATCCAAGTAGAAAAAGCCGTTGCGGAAAATGCAAACATATGAAAAAGAAAACTAAAGTTTTGTCAACAATAAGAGAAGCAACGGTGAAGTGAACACCCGGCGAGGAGCATTTGAGAAATTCATTACAATAATAGCGAAATGTAAAATAAGAAAACCGATTTCTATACATATTAACTGAAAAAAATAAGGAATATAAAATTCTATTACGTGAAATTCATCCTCCTGTGGTTATTAAAGAGTTAAAATATTAAATAGAAGATCATTTTCAAATACACAAAAGACATCAAAAAAAGCATTGACAAATTCGGCAAATGTTTGACATACCCGTCATTACAATACAGTTTCGTATTAATCGCTATGAGCCTGATATGCACGCAGCAGGAACTACTATTTTATTTGGATATATTGTCTTAATTAAAACTAATAGACACGCTCCTTGACCGCCAACTTCCCATGAGAGAAGCATTGAGCCAGACAGCATGGTGTTTTAGCCTGGCAATTATCCATTTTGTATGATCATTGAGATTAATTGATTATCTTCCCTCTTTGAGTGTGAACGTACACGTGCTCGCTGATCACCAAACCTATTCTAACAATACCGAACCGATTATCCTTCTGCCTCCGTGGGCAGAATAGTAATATGAAATCGATGAGTCCTTGCCAGCAATCAATAGCCTGTATCATCAATTTTAATACCTTTCTTATAGTTAGCCGAACTTTCACCATTTATTTTTGTGTGATAATCGGGAATCTATTTTTCTTATGCGAGGGCTACCACCAAGACTTCTGCCGCACGTAACATAAGTCATTTACTTGCATAAGCTTTTATTCAGTTTAATAATGTTTATATCCGCTTTATCATGAAACTTATATAAGACTCATTCCAGACTAATGCAATCAGCTCCACAAGGATAGGTAACAGATTTTCATGAAACTTGGTATAAATATTACCTATATAGTAGTGAACTTCCGTAAGAAATTTTAGATCAGTATTATTACCAGATTAAAAGTTATAAAAATACAAAAATGTTATTAAAACTGTTTCAAAAATTAATGTCTCTGTAACCGTAATGTGACGTCCGTTGATACTAAGCACGTGGTACAAATAAAATTTAGTTTTTATGAAGTCATCGACCTCTATAGTTTATATCTATTTTCCGGTGTCACATGTTTACTGTGACTGTTTATAATTTCTGAGCGTGAGAAAAGACGAAATAGAACCACTCGCTTATGAAAAGTCTCACGGAAAAACCATACCCTCCGTTAAGCAAGTTAGTTTTCTCCGAAAACTAATAAAACGGACCCCCTTGACGATACGCCATGGTCCCGCGCTAACGAAAATTCCCAGACGCCTAGAGTCGTAAAAATTATCTTTCCGGCTGCGACTAAAATCACGCAACGCATATTGATGCCACATCTGCTAGACATATGTATAAACTAATAATATTAACAATAGTCACTACTGTTTATCAACATTGTAAACCGTCGTTATATTTGTAATAGCACTAAACTAAATCTCCTAAGGTCCATAGACGAAGCAAGAAACTACGACTAAACAAGCCAACATTTGTTATAGTCTCGCTACTATTTTTGTAATAAACTTAAACCAATAGATTGTAAACAATGGATATCTCTCTCTCCTGTCAAATTCGCCCGTTAGAATTAATCAATTAATTAGTTAAACTATTAAATACAATTAATATTTTTCCCAAACGATACTGTACGCGACATCTATTAAAAGAAGAATGTACCGTTTTTCCATCCGCCCACGCCAAGATTCTTCTAATTAGGCTAACGAGGGAAATCATCTTTTCCCTCATTGGCCTAATGGGAAAAGGGCCTGCCTCAAAGGGACCCGGAAAACACTAAGAGTAGGACAGCGCGACGAGGGCTATAAAATGGCCCGCGCGCAGTTGTACAGACAGTTCGAATCCAGCCTCAAAATTAAAACCAACTCTGACTTGTAAGGGAGAGAGATCATCTAAAAAGTAGTAAGTCAAACAATAAAATATCATACTTCGAACTCACTCTATTTCTTCTCTATCGCTTGTAGTAACATAATTAGCTTTTTCCATCGAATGTAGATTAGGTGCTTGTCAAACCGAGTACTATCTACATTTAAAATAATTCCTTCAAACCAAATCCTGGCTAAGATCTCTCTGGCGTGCGCCTGTTATTGTGCAGTACGAGAGAATCGCCTTACCATTTCCTTCATTCCACAACCTATCCCGAGTAGGATAAATTACGTAACTAGACCAATTGATTTCCCGGTTATTAGAGGTAACACTCTACGACCAAAAATACACTCTGTAATAAATCTAGTCTGTAATATCCATCGGACGTTACAGTAAGACTTATCAAAAAGGAATTTCTTTTTTAAATACGGATAAAAATATAAACTATGAAATTAATAAACAAAAAGGTATTTTTAACAATTTTTTGCAAAGTTATTAACTTTTATTTCAAATAAATGACAATATCTCATAAAGTGTTATTTTTATTTTCGAAATTCTTTTTTTATTGCCTATTTTTCTATAATAATCAGCAATAAAATTCATAGAGCGGACATTAGTAATGATTTAGGGAGTTAATATAAACAGCGTCCTTCTGAGCCACGCCACCATAACCTTTTCTTTTTAACAAATGACTAAGATATTTACAGGTTATCATGTATTCAAAATTGAGTCAAGTTAATCAGTTGACTTTGTATTAGATTAAAAGAAACATGTATACATTAGAAAAAACTGTTATAATTATATCACAGGCCAAGTCATAATCCGGGAAGATATTATTCTCGGATTCATTCCTAGTGATACACGACTGCAAAAATTGATCATTCCATTAATCGCCACCTTAATGTATGGTTATCATCGCAATTAATCTTTTTTATACGAAAAGTGTAAACTATACTTCAAAAATAGTAATGCAAAAATCCTCGAAAAAAAACTCAAAAAAATTTGCTAAACGACAAGACATACATAAAATATGGCTAATAGATAATGGTAAAAATTATATTTATTCCAAAACCGTATAAAATTTTCGTACAAGTTATCTCGTAGAGTCCCCTAATACTCCGATTAATTTTGCAAAAAATATTAGTAAAGATAGTGCTTTCTCGAATGATTCCTATAATAGAAGATACACGTTTGAATAGGTAATCACTTAGTATTCTTATATATTCAGCATGCCTTTTACAATGTTTGGCATGAAGTATTACTATGCAAAATAGAAAGTTTTCTCCAAATCTCCTTAATCTCATAAAATTATACGTAATGAATAGAACATTTTGAGTTAAATCAAACGATGTCACTGAAAATTATCAATTAAATACAGAAGTCTCTCAAAATAGTGTGTAATGAGTCTACTTGTTTGAGGATGAGACTTGGGTAAGGTTCGGGCAAGCGTCAATTGAACGAGGTTTATTGTACGAATCCTTTATTAGTAAACAACACTTTACCCTCGTAAACGATACTTCTCGCACTAGCTCGTAATGAACTGTACGCAAGATCGTCACGATGGCAAAGTGGTTCTAGCGAACGTGACGCACGTCGCAGGGTCGCGACAACACGTATTAGGTTTTTCCGATACGCACCAGCTGTCAAGGGATACCTTACACGCGTTCCGACCAGATAACTCCGTAAATTCTCCAAACAACTCTACGTACTATGCATAACTGACATATTAATAATATCAAGCATGTAATGGTACATCTAAGATTATTATATTAAAGATAAATACAAATATAAATAACAAGATCTAGTTTAATTGATCAATAAATTAATTAAAATGAGTTGAGTACAAGGACAATTATATGAAAAAAAAACAAATCAATCATTTAATAATAGTATATCAGCAAATTATAGTTATATTAGATAAATTATATATATATATATTATGGGACATTCAGAAGTATAAGAAACAGTACATTATGCGAAGTCCAAAGGAAAAAAAAGTAATAAAAATTAATAAATAAGATAAATTTAAGTAAATTTGACAAGACAAAATGTATTGCTTTTGCTTCATTCGACAAACGCTTATAAAGAAATACTACGAAGATAGTTTTGAAAAGTACCCGACCTAATAATGAAAATACAATCCATTTGGAAAAAATACCTTTATTTCTCCACATAATCTCTTTTTAGATCGGTACACTTTTTTCATTCAATAGCTTGAATACCTTGTTTATAATGAGAATCATCGAGCTTCTGATAATAAATAACAACCGCAGAATTTACCTCTTTACTATTGGTAAATATTTTATCAGCGAGCCATTTTTTCCAAGTTTAAAAATAGAAAATTAAAAAATATATGAATAATGCAGCGTCACGAAATTTTAGACTTGAGCTTTTTTAAGGTTCGTACTTTGTACCATAGTTATTCTTTTTAAATAATAATCTCGATCTATATATCAGGTTAGATAATACTAGCCTCATACGTATATGGCAAACAAAACTAATTGAAAAGAAAATCTGAATCAACAAAAAATAGATATATCATCAGTGGTACAATTGACAGAGAACAAATTAGTTTTAGGGCAAATCAAAGCAAGGTCTTCGATTTTTTTATATTTAGCACATCGAATGCCTATATGGAGGTAATCATTTGTTCCAAGTTTGACGCCAAAATATTAATTAATTAAAAAGTTATCAATCATTTTTTAAAAAATTGATTTTTTTTAACTGCTATAAATCGAAAACTATTTATTGGATCAGGATAATTTTTTATTAAATACCCAGAACTAATTGTATTTTAAGAATATATATATGTCATAATAATATATTTTTTAATAACAAAATTATAAATAATTAAAATAAATTTTTGTCATTTTTGTTAAAAAGGGTAACTTTTATTTGAAAAATTGTTATTGCAATCGATTCCTTAGACAATTTTGTTTAAAAATCCGTAATAAAACGATCATAATTTTTAATAGGGGCTAGGTAATAACCTTCCAAAAAAGCTCTACCTGCGGCGCTCAGCTGGAAGATCGAACCGATAGAAGCGTCCCACTACCCCGAAACTTTTCCAAGTAGTTCAGTACTATAAGTCAGTACCATAGACTATATACTATGTAATCGGGATGATAGTATAAACAATATTTTATTTACTTAAACATAAACAATTTAATCGTAATTAGATGGAGTATAATATTTCATATTATTTTAGAAAATATTCGTTGTTTGCAAGAAATCTATTTTACAAGTATAGTTAGAAATTAACAGTCTAGTTATAACATGTTACATTACTCAATAGATATTAGGAAAATGAAATTAATATAGTCAATTATTTAATAATATATATATACATATATATATATATATATATATATATATATATATATATATATATATATATATATATATATATATATATATATATATATATATATATATATATATATATATATATATATACATATATATATATATATACATATAATATTCCATAAGGTAACAACCATTAAAATTGTTTTATTATATCTTATAAAGATGTTAATAAATTAATTATACAAATTTAATATAAAATTTAAATGAATAAAATTGTTATAGTTTATAACAAATTACATTGAAGTATTTAAGTACATTTATTTTGTAGTCTTTTAATGTTATAATCTGTAGAATAGGAAGTTCTTTTCACCGTCAATTCCTTGCTGTTTTTGTTTAGAGGAATAAATTTGCTCCATCAAATACATAAATAACATTTTTTAACTTTGTTCTCATATCTATTTTTTATATAATCAATTAATTTTTGGCAAAACAATATCACAGCATTTATGTCGTGTTTCGTAGTTTCCGAAATTACGACGAAACTGTCTTCTTCAATATTTTCCTTCCCTTTACATACCTTGCAAATCGATGAATAGTTACCTGTCTACCGTTCCAATGATTTGCTTGCACCTGGTTTTGATATACAGTCGTATAATTCTGAGCGAAATCTTCTACGACCATTATTTCAGAATCATTTAAATTATACCGATGAGTTTTTATATAATCATTTTGATTTTTGGCAATAAAGTCATGCTCTAATAATTTATATTTAAACTGTACCTCTAGATGATTAAGATAGTCTTTAATATTGTATGTATGCTTTAAAGATCACACTTTTGGTTTACAGTTTATCATTGTTTGCAATGAATGAAATCTATTGGATTTAAAAAAAAATAATTCTCGAACATATCTAAAACACTGGCCAATCCCGAACATTTCGAGCATTTATTAATAAAACAATCCTCACCAGGTCTTTCACAAGTCATTTTAATCAAAATATCTTTTGCTGTTTGAGGTAATTCTTCATCATACTTGATCTTCAAATTCTTCATTGTCATTTTAGAGCTTTTTACTAATAGTTTTGGATTTTGGTGGTGAATACAAATGCAAACATTGCGAACACCTTTAGATTCATTCACTAAAATACACTGATCAGGTCGCAATATACAAAAATATGTAAACCCCAGGTGAAACTTGAGTCAAATTTCAGCACAGTATTTTATAAACATGGTGCAGACTTCTTTTAAATTAAATATAAGTAAACGCCTTTATATTTTAACTTTCTTTTCACTATTTTTCCTCACTATTTTTGTATCATTAGTACCAGGATTTTGTTTCCTATTAAACCTGGACACGGCCGACATATATCATCTGCTAAATAAAATGAGACAGCAGCACTTTTTATTTCTTCACTTATTATAGATGTTCTGGTTCTTGAGAGTAGATAAGATAACATTTCTTCATGTTCACGAAGTTTTTTAGTGGTTTGTGCAAAATAATACGAACAATTAATTTCTCTTTCTATGACACTTGTAGACATTGGAATCGCAGTTAATATATGTATTTTTTCTGAATTAGTAGTTCCTTTTTGATACGCTGCTTTCAGGTCTTTATAAAATACACTTTTTTGTATAAATCCATCTCGATTACTGTCTATACAGCGATATTTTCTCACAAGTAAACTTTTGAAAATTATTTGACAATGAATCGATTTTGTTTTTTATTAAATCAGGTATTTCAATATCTATTGAATTCATTTCTCTCATTTAAAAAAAAGCTCTATAGTCGAAACTAGCCTTATTGTTCTGATTAATAGAATCTTTACAACTACTATTTTCTTCATTTTTATGTCCTAAACGTGTGTCACTGTAGTCAGAAACTTCCTTTGGATCATTGATATAACAGTATCTCAAACATGTTGCACATAATCGATCGTTTTCTTTCACTAAAGGAAACCACTTATCCTGAATTTCTGTGTGATCATGAAGCAAAGATTTTCGTCGACGTCCATGTTTATGTACTTTGAATGGATTAGAACACTCTAATACTGGCGTAATTATATAATTTTCTTTAAAACTAAATTGAAGTTTAACTAATAAATTTAGTGATTTATATAAGTGAACTACCTGGAAAAATGTTGGGGTAGTGGGACGCTTCTATTGGTCCGATTTTCCAGCTGAGCGCCGCAGGTAGCGCTTTTTGGAAGGTCGTTACTTAGCCCCTATTGAAAATCATGATCGTTTTATTACGGATTCTTAAACAAAATTGTCTAAGGAATCGATTGCAACAACAATTTTTCAAATAAAAGATGCCCTTTTTAACAAAAATGACAAAAATTTATTTTAATTATTTATAATTTTGTTATTAAAAAATATATTATTATGACATATATATATTCTTAAAATACAAATAGTTCTACAAATAGTTTTCGATTTATAGCAGTTAAAAAAAATCAATTTTTTAAAAAATTATTGATAACTTTTTAATTAATAATATTTTGGCGTCAAACTTGGCACAAATGATTACCTCCATATAGGCATTCGATGTACCTAATATAAAAAAAATCGATGACCTTGCTCCGATTTGCCTTAAAACTTTGTTTTCTGTCAATTATAGGTGAAAAAGAAATGACCAAGTATATTAATGAATAGGTGAAAACTCAAGAAAATCAGGAGATCAACGATCAAAGCAGTGGACAAGCTTATATATACAAGTGTGGAATAAAAGAATATTAGTGAATTTGGTTTTCTCCAAACAAACATCCTTTTATTTCAGCCTCGCCTGTTTATTTCGGAAAAATATTATCGGTAAAAAATATATCAATAATAAAGCTAACGTGGAATATTTTAATAATAATTTATGTTACTTTTGTTAAAAAAAGTTGAACGTCAATCACCTCTACTAAACACGTGAATGAAAGCGATTAAACGTCCGATACTTGGATAAAGAAAGTAATCTTTATCGTGGATATTTTCGGTCATGTTATCTTAACTCAATTTAACGAATGCACAATCTTTTCTAATTTTGCAAATATTGAGTTAAAATAAGAAAGGTCGTAAAACTCGTAAAATATAGCATATAGTGAATCTCTCAAAAAAAATCTCCAAAATGTCATTGCAATTATGACTTCCTGAGCCACATTATAATTTAAAATTTGTTTTCATTATATTAAAAATATGTAGTAATAAACAAAATAAAGCCTCCATTGTACTTTCTTCGTTATGTTATAACAAATTTAAAAAAATCATCATTCTGAATTGTATAAAAATCAAGATACAGAATTATTTCAGCACTCTTCCATTATGAAGCCGCGTGATCGAGTTTAGAATGCTGTATTGTCTCCTCCTACCACCACTCTCGAACAAGTTGCATAATAAAATACTATATATTAATGTAAACAAAATGGCTGTACTTACAATTATTAGTATCAAGCATAGAATGTGCCATACTTTATAATTATAAACTGAAACGCAACGAATTTGTTTAGAAGTTGTGTTTTTCCAAAAATTGTCATTTTATGTACTATAAATTTTAAAAAATTTGGTTTCCTAGGTGGTTTAATAATCAACGAAAATTACTTCTTTCAATAATGTTTTATACCTTATGATTTGAAAAGGGTGATTTTCGAAAATAATGAGAGAAACAATGAATGTGAGAAGAAAATGACACTAAAAGTTTACAAGGATAAACAAAACTTTTATTCAAATAAGAATATAAAATTAAATTAAATAAATATGGAAAAAAAGTCTTGTGTAACGTTCGCCGCTACCATGCACATAGCTAAATAAATTAAAACTTAATGAGGTCATGTACCACTATGGCCTGTGCCTTTTTCCCAACGTCATCTGCTTTCAATAGCTGTTTATGATTTCCAAACGTGAGAAAAATTCAAACCGAACCACTTCACTTACAAAAAGTCTCATAAATGAGCGGTAGCCACCGATAAGTGAGTTAGTCTTCTCCGAAAACTCATAAAATGGAGACTCTTAACGATACCCTATGGCCTCGCGTTAATAAAATTTTCCAAATGTACAGGGTCGTAAAAATGATCTTTTCCGGCCGCGGCCAAAATCACGCAACGTATATTGCATTGCATGTATCGGACATCATTTATATAAAATAATTCAAGTAATAATATTGGTTGTTAAAGCCGA
The DNA here is from genome assembly GCA_030064505.1 of Chouioia cunea. Taxonomy (NCBI): domain Eukaryota; kingdom Metazoa; phylum Arthropoda; class Insecta; order Hymenoptera; family Eulophidae; genus Chouioia; species Chouioia cunea. Next base: position 21,591,311 of record JAOPFQ010000001.1, read on the forward strand.
TGTTGTTTATTATTTAATCGACGCCATGTATAAGCTCGTTCCTAATTTATAATAGTCGTAATTTGTTTCATAAAATTTGCTAACATAACATAGACAACCACGCCTAAACAATTTTAAAATCCATTGCAACATTAATATTGTTAAAACCTATAATTGTAAGTCATCATATGTAAACAATTAAGCATGTCTCTCTCTCTTTCTCTCTCTCTCTCTCTCTCTCTCTCTTTTTCTCTCTCTTTCTCCCTCTCTATCTGGCTCATTTTTTACAACTATTGGACTAACTAATTAATTAATTAACTTTGATGAACAATTTCATAAAACGATATGATGTGTGATATCTCTTGAAAGAAAAATGCATCATTTTCCAACCCCCAACGCTCGGTTTCCTCCAATTAGACTAACAAAGGAAATCTTACAAGGTTAATTTTGCAATCTAGCATATCGGATGGCTGATTTATAGATAATTTTATGGAAAGCAAATGTAATTCAAATTTTGCATTTTTTTTACATTTTCGTTTAACTTAATTTTCTCAAGATTTCCCATCGGAGCGTTAATAATATTTTCTGTTGACCACTTTTCAGACCTAATTCAATTTTATTTGCCTCTACACCTTACATTCAATTTGAGATATTTTTTACACTAATTCGATTGGAATATATAGGCTTTCCCAGTGGAGAAAAAATAATTGAAACTCTATACGCCTATCATAAATTGCAATAACTTATTAATAAGACCGTATTTTTCAATAAATTGTATTTCATTATAAAGTTGCTTCTCTATCCTTTAAAAAAAGTACGATTAATTTTAAGCAATTTGGCTTGCGACATAAGGTTTTATAGAAAAATTACAGAAAATAAATATTCAATCGTAACTAGATTAACTAATATAAAAATCTATAATAAAAATTGAAATTTAACGGTAGTTGTAATTGAATTAGACAGTCTGTACTATATGAAAAGGCTTATGTAACAAATAGAATAAAAAATGTTTAAATGATAAACAATAGAAAATTTAGATCATATGAATATTCAATATTTGTACTATTCCATCAAAGATTTATCGTTGAGAGCAGATGTTTTACCAGATAGAATTAAATATATTAAAATGGAATCATTTAATTGTAATGTAAGCAAAATGGAAAATAAACCATTTAAAAGTAATAGTAATAGAGAAAATTAAATTTTAGAATCGATTAATATATTTCACAATGGTTTGTCAAATTGCCCCCATAATATTTTACCTGTCGATTATTACACCGGCTATCTGCATCTATAGTCCTTGTTCCTGGTGGATGTAGGATGCGATAAAATAGTTTATCGTAATACACTAATGTGTTATGCCGGAAAGGAAGATGAGAAAACAATCAAGATGCACGGAATTTCGTTGAATGAATCTAAGCTTTATTCACAACAATTATGAAAATACAAAAAAGCCGGTCACGGTCAACTGCAATCACTACGGTTAGGATACGGTTGACCTTCAACAGAGCTCCGGCTAATGAGCCAGGAATACTCCACTAAGGTGCTAAGGTCCACTAAGGTCCACTAAGGTGACAACCTGGGCGCGGAAAAGATGAGAGATGATAAAAAAATGTGTTCTCACATCACTTACTTCGCTGCTTGCTTCCTTCCACAATACATAATCGATGAAGACACAAACTACTGGCCCAATTCAACAAGAGTAATGAAATCCAAACCAACAATCTTTATAAAAAAAAAAAAAAAAATTCTGCGCAATCTCTCAAAACTTTGCATAAATAGACTATTGATGGTGATAATATTCAAATTATCACTATTTGTTTACATGATATTTATCTTTCTTTTACCACCGATTAGGTACTATCTCTCACTTGCCACTCCCACGTACAGGAAGACATTGCTTCATCGCTGCCCTGCAGCACCAATGTACCGATGACTCAACTGACGAGTTCTGGACGAAGACCAAGTGTCCCATCACAGGTTTAAATAAAATTATTCATGGTTATTGTGTTGAAGAATTTTTTCTAAATTCTACCAACGACTATAGTAGACAGGAACAAGAATATTTTTAATTTTACAATATAAAGAATTATTACTATACCCACCATATATACATAAATTAAACTATAAAGCCGAACAATAATTTAGATCTTCAATAGAAATAGATTGATATTTACTGAGAAAAGCTAGGATAGACATTATTATCCAGAATTAAAACACTATAGCTTAGTTAATAAATCATATAAATGTCAAAACAGTAGAAAACGAAAAATTCTTTAGTAAAATCTAATATTGACAATATAAAAATTTATGGAAGTAGCGTATTAGAATTCGCGAAGAAAAGAATTCAATTTTTTTCATTTTAGAATTCTCTGTCTCTGTCATTAAATCACTGGTATTCTACCTTACATTAAAATAGATTTCATAGCTGCAGCTGCATATTGTCTGTTACATTTTTTACTTACACTGCACATATAGGTTTGGAAAAATGACCGATTACAGCGAGTATGTAATTATAATGACGATTATGAATAGACTAAGACTGCATATCGACAAGATCAACTTCCCAGATCATCTCGATGGTGGGAAAATCATAGTTGCATCAAATATAATTACGTTTTTCTGGTTTGTGAAACTTTCCAGTTAATCTTCAAAGTTTCATTATGAGTTAATTTCATTGGTTCTGTTTACCTACAATTTATCAGTATCTTAAGTACCAACTAGGAAAAATAGTTCGTAATAAATTTTTGAAATCCAATAACTCATTGTACTTCTGCATTATTCGCAACAAAAGTAAAAAAAACAAGGCAGATACGTATACAAGGCATATGTATAGACTCACATGAATCGGTATAGCATCGATATTGACGTGACGTCGCACTGGTATGACAGCATACCAGTAATATTTACCATATTCATTTTAGCAAAGATCTGGCAGTAAATGTGTCACATCAAGCCCGATCAATACAGGAAATAGAATCGTGGCGTCCTGCATTACACAATATCAAGTGAGATCAAGAGAGCATGATCAATGTCACCAAGTGCCCCCCCCCTATTTCTGCGACGTGAGATGAAGAAATATAATAGATTATGTTACGAATGGAAAGAAGAATAGATCAATAGAAAATATAGATAGGCCAGTACATAGAAAAAGCGGATATTTCCGTAGCACAGGTTCTGGGTATATCCGAACGATAAATTTAAGTGGCGAACATTGTGTACAGCAGAATAAAACATAAACGACATAAAACGGGCTTTATATCGCAAGAATTTTTTTCAAAAAAGATCGTTTAGTCAGCGCTACAGCTGTAATTATCCCTCAATTTTCGATATACGAGCTAACGACTCGACTATTGGTCACGGCTTTGTGATGCTTGGTAGGGATATATCATTTTTGGACTCGATAACAATAGAAGAGCTGCGTTGCAGTCACGACCATAGAGAGAGGAAAATGGGGCGAGTGCGCGATTAATAATCGGGTCTGGCAACGCTCATTGGAACGGTTCGAAAACAGCACAATGGTTGCAGTGGGTTGTAAGCAAAAGGAGAACGCAAATACTCTCTAGTTTTTAGATGAACGGAGAACCAGAAAGGTCATCTTCCGTTCAGTTATCGTTCCGTTAAAATAAAACCTAATATTGTGCAAGTTCTATATCGTTTTAAAAGTATGTGTAAAATAATGTCAGACTTTCTGTAAAAAAAATGGAAGTAATGTAAAATGAATTGCTACTTTTCCCTCTCGTAACAGATTGATTTCGTAGCACTTCACTCCACAAAACGCCAGGTGAGATCACGAAGAAATAGATCTTATCGCGTATTTCTTTGCTTCACATCAAATGACCCCCCCCCCCCACCCCGTTTGCACCCTTTTCAGATTAATATTTTTAATTTACTGAAAAGAAAACAAGAGAAACTCGCGCGTATAGTACACTTGATGTTAACTATTGTTATGAATATTATAGATTGTTAAAATATTTGTTAAGATAAAAAAAAAGATAATTTTTTGGCGCCATGATGCAATTGTTGCAAAAATGAAGCTTTTGAAGATTTGAGGATTCTACCCTCATTTTTACTAGTCTTATCTTCAACAATGGTGCATACTCTGTGAAACATAATCTCGTTATTTTCATCACTTACATAGGTAATCCTCTTCCTCGTGTTAGTGATGGTGGCGGTGTCGTTGGTGGCAACGGACGCTCCAGCCGATGGTAAAAAGTAAAATAACTTCTTCTAGAGGTAACACGAGGCTTTTTTTGTAGGATATTTTTATTGGTTATCCTTCTTCTATTGGTTATCATTTTTTATAAGTATTTGTTATCATCCACTTCCCCAGTGTTATCAACGGTTGTTCAATGTTGATTGGTGGTAATTGATGGTGAAGTTTCTGGAAATTTGTCATTCCTGACCACCTGTCTCGCACAAAAACTCGTTAGTTAACGAATGGTCACAATGTTGTTGAACTTATTTGTAGGTGGGATCGTATGATAAACAATGTCAATTGAGTTATTAAATAACTCAACAAAAGCGACGCGTCTAAATAAGAAAAAAGTATACATTGCACATTTCAGACTAATATTACCATTTTAAGTAACATTGTAATAATGTCTTAATTTCGCCATATAACATCTTTAATTTTCGGGTTTGGATAAATGAATGAGATGACGCAAACCCAATTCAAAAACATTGAATTCTAAAGAATTTAATATAAAGGATTTATGACCGAGTTGGGTTTTCGATAACTTATTCATCTATCCAATCCCGAAAATTACAGATGTTACATGGCGAAATTAAGACATTATTACAATGTTACTTAAAATGGTAAACAATTAACGATTTTTCGAAAAATCAAAAATTCAAAAACTTCATAAATATAGACATTTCAAAACAAAGTCGAAAACCCAACTCACTTATTTTAGACCGATATCCTTCAATAGTAAAACTACTTAACCCATTGACAACCAAAAGGATTTATTTTTTTGTTGATTTTTATTGATCGATGCGATCTTTCCGTAGTTATACGCCTTAGAAAAATTTTGCAAGTACGTGTTTCGACGTGAAATTTGATTAACTGCGTAATGAAAAAGTTATAGCCAATTAAACAAAAAAAAAACGTGAAAATTTTTGCAAAAAATCAAATTTGCGAATTTTTTAGCAATGTTACCATGAAGGAATCACGATATAAATATGATCAGGGGTGATCACGACTATGAAAGTATCTCAGGGAATATCTCAGGGAATTCTTAAAATTGATCATAGAATACCCTCAAATTTTTGCAGAATTTTTCGAGAAAATTTTTGAGTTTTTAGAAAACTTAGAAAATACAATTTTCCACAATCATCTCCAAAAATTTTGAAAAAAATTTCAGGCGGTTTTATGATCAATTCTAAGATATTTCTGTTCTATAAACTTTTTCTCTAAACTTAATAGTTTCGAAGACAAAATGTTTTATGTCATGATCACAGAAGTGTGTAATATTTTTCACACAGAATAAAGAACAGCTAACAATAGAAACGTAATGTTTTGCCTTTTTTCAGTGTGTACAAGTACAATTTGTACAGTGTATAATAATAATATATATACATATCAAAAAGTCAAAATACATGTAAAAATATAAACTTTGAAATTAATAAATCAAAAGTCATTGTTAACAATTTTTCGAAAAATTATTAACTTTTCTTTTAAACAAATGACGATATCTCAAAAAGTGTTATTTTTATTTTCGAAATTTTTTTTATTGCATTCCATGACTATTTATCCATAATAATCAGCAATAAAATTCAAAGAGCGGATATTAGTAATAGTTTAGGTAGTAACTATAACGACACCCTGAGTCATTATTGATGTCCGTTCTATGAATTTTATTGCTGATTATAATAGATCAATAGTCAAGGAATCCAACAAAAAAAGAATTTCGAAAATAAAAGTAATACTTTTTGAGATATAGTCTTTTATTTAAAACGTAAGGTTATGGCGGCGTAGCATCTCTAGAGTCGACGCGCGCAGCTCTAGAGGACATTGTTTATAATTACTCCCTGAACCATTATTAATATCCGCTAAAATCACGATAAACTGACCATTTATCGTGATTTAAATCCCTATACCGGAAATACCACGCGAAGCCTTTTTATTCAATTTTTGACCAAACACATCAACACTCATTTTGATAATGATGCTATAGATGTATTTTATACTTAATATTTATAATCAGCTTCTCGAAGCTCTTCGATGATTAATTGAATTTCGTTAACTTGACTAGGATTGCCAGCAGCTTCTTCGGATATGAGCAATCTTAGTCGATCAAGAAGCTCGTTCGGATTATTCCAATACACATAGTCAAATGATGTTTCTTTCCTAGCTATTTTGTAGATGGATGGTAAAAGGCCACTGCCTCCAATAAACTTTCGATTTCTCCTTTTGTTGGGACTTAAATTTGGACCAATGAAAAGTTTGAATTTTCATAAATTCTTATTTCGATACTCACCAACCGACTGAAATTGCTTATTGTGTGAATTTGTCTGTTCGAGAATTGTCATATAATTGTCTTGATCCGAGGAACTAATCAACTTAGAATCAGTTTCTTTATGAAAGAGAAGTTCCATTAAGCCATACGTCTTGGAGAATGCTTCATCATTAACTATCACTTTACTATTTGTAAACTGAATAGGACAGTTAACAATCATGGATTTATTTTCTACCAAACGAACACCGAACATCTTGTCCAAATTACTTTTATCCTCTTGATTATATAGAAGGCTAACTTCAATAGCTCATCGAATAATGTTTTTTCTACGTAGTTAGCTTCAACCTCGTCGTTAGTCATGTATTCCACTTTATCATCAATAGCAGATTCAAACATAGTTTCAAACGGCTGAATTGTTGTTTCAAACTCATTCGTAGTACTATTGAGATAACTGGAATCTTCTAACGTTTCCTTGTTTTCTACGACAGTAGATGGTTTAGATATATTTCAAAATGTAATTCTAGTTATTTTTTTTCCATTCGTATTCAAATCATTATTATTTTTGTTAGACGATGTTACAACAAGCTTTTTCAATGGCTCAACTATAGTTTTGAACGTTTTCTTCAAAGTTCTTTCTAAATTAGATTTTCCTCGTTTCAATAGTTGATGTTTACATCTAATTGCATTGCAAGCTTCAGGCAATTGCTGAAGGATCTTCTTTTCTTGTTTAAATCAGTCGTGTTATCGCTTGTAGTCGCAAAAACGAAATAACCTTTATCTACTCACTACATAATATTTATAGCAAAGGGTATCAATATATTTGCTTAGCTTTGCTATAAATGTGTCGAAATCCTTCCTATATCTTTCATGATTTATTGGTCTGTCTCTAACAATAACTAGAAATTCATGATTATCGTCTCTTCAACATTTTGAATAAATTTCTTTAAACTGCTCTAAATGCATATATGAGTTGACATGGTCATTGTAGATGCGTCTGATGTTTACGTATACTACTAATAATACTAATAAATTCACATTATCTCTAAGATAAAAACTATCTACTTTTTTATATCTTTCCATACAAAAGAATGCTCTTACATTATTTTGCTTCTCTGTGGCTATATCATTAAAAATCATAATAGAATTCGGTTGTACGTTATTGAGTGAAACGACTGATTTATGCTCACTAAAGGCATAATGCTTAAATCCGTCAATGGGTTCTAGTAAATCTTTTAGAAATTTTTATTTAGGTTGGTTAAGTGATTGAGAATACACGTATACATTTTCAAAACTAAGACCATTAGGATGAGTGATTAATGTTAGTAAACAATTAGTTTTGTCACAATTACTAGGACCACAAAAAACTGCGCGCATACTGTCAGGCAATAGTTCACCCTGTTTATTTTCTCGCTTATCAGTCTACTCCGTCAAAATTCATGACTGGAGGTTTAAGCGACTGCTCCTCAAAATCCGTGTTGTTTCCTTGATATAACAATTCCGGATGAGCTCTCAACTATATAAAGGCAGCATACGTATTTTTCGTATGCTATATAATTCATTAATAAACAACTTATTATCGTATGATTATTCACTAACGACATTGTCGAAAAAGAGTCGTAAACGAGGGGGGCTATTGAATACAATCATTAATAGTTTACCTTTCGAAGTTCATCTACCTGGTTATGTATTGTACCAGTATTGTAGACCGGGAACAAAGCTGAAAAAACGATTGGCTCGAGGTGATCCTGGTATAAATCAACTAGACGCTGATTGTAAGGAGCACGACATTGCTTATTCACAAAATCCAGAAAATATTGAGGCAAGAAAAGAAACGGATAAAATTCTCTGTGAAAAAACTTGGAATTGAGTTCCAGCTAAAGACAGTACTTTTGGTGAAAAAGCAGCTGCTTTTACTGTATCCAACATTATAAAAGTGAAAAGTAAGCTAGGAATGGACATTAAAATAACATCCAAAAGAAATAATCCAAAAAGAAAACAAGGAGAAGGTGTCAAACGAAAGAGTAAAACATCAATGACTACATTGAATAAAATTATTTGCTGGTTTGAATACTGTAGGATCTCTAGCTAGAGGAGCAGCTTCAGTAGCAAAAGTAGTAAATGGTGCTAAATCAGCACGAAATGAGTTAAAGGATGCTCATAGACATAATAAAACTACTATTCCTCTTAGCATGCTGCTAGGATTTGCTGAAGATTATGGAAAAATCATTGTTAATGTCAAGCATGAACTCATTCTTACAATATGAAGAAACGACTTGAATGTTATTATATATGAACCTTCAGCAGGAAATTAAATAACATCTGAAAGATTTAAAATATATTTAAACAAGATTGAATGGCTAATAACTTATGTAGTTATAGCTGACAAAGAAAAGATAAAACTACTTAATCATCGCGATAGAGTAATCACTATGAGTTATCGCACTTCAGAGATGTATGAATATCGTAAATTACCTCTTGCATTAAAGCATGTTTGGAGTATTAAGACATTAAATCATCTGGTAAAGTCTCGCTTTATTATTTGAGCTTTTCAGACTGAACGAAAAAGTATTTTTCAATTTTCATTGTTATCCATATGGAAATCTCAATCTCAATATTCTACGAAATCAGTATGCGTTACATTACGATATGTACTCCAATTTTCAAAATGCCCACTATGGAAAGAAAATGAACTTATGCTCAATAAGACTTTATAAATAAAGCGCCTCTAATAGTTATAGACTGTTCAAAACAAAATGAATCCATTAAAAATGCACCTGTAAATATACGTCTTGTATTGAATTGAGAAGATTTTCCGGATAATACTGCTGCTTACTGTCTAATTCTACACGATCGAATCGTTTAATTTAATCCAATTAAAGAAAACGTTACAAAATTAATATAAAAATAGAGATAGATGTTTGAACAGAAAAAAAGGCGGCTGAAGGTTTGAGGTTATATCAATTCAATTTCTATAGAAATTAAATTATTTTCAATATAACGTCTGTAAGGTGTACTCTAAGCGTTCATACAGCCACCTTATGTAACATATATGGTGTGACGGAGCTCCTGGACGTTGGCCGGAGCTTGTCAATAACAACAGCCCGCGATCAGGGCTTGTTTACATTTCCGAGGTCGTTGACCTCGGAAAATCAGTTTGCCGTGTATGGCATTGAATGAGTAAGAGAGAAAGAGAGAGAGAGATAAGTAACACTCACCGAGTGTCAGTTGGCCTTTAGCCTCTGAATTGGGCAGTCGAGCTAATTTTTGTTTTCTTTGGTTTGTTCTTCGCGGGTGACTGCAGTGAGGTGTTTGTGGTTGTTAGTGTTGTGCCAGGCTCTACGATCGGTGAGTGCACTTATTTGTTCTCTCTCTCCCTCCGTACATTGCGTACCTATTTTTGCTTATTTATTTATTGTTTGTCCGCGTGCGCAGGGCCTCGTTCGGTACTCCTGGCTATTGAGCCGGAGCCTTACGACGGCCGTTACTATTTTATTTAAATTTGCCTCATTTCGTTTCGTCGCCGCTTACCATTGAATATTATTTTATTTTCTTCGCTGCGCTTGTGAATAAATTAAATTTCTTTCGATTATTGCTTAGCGAATAAAGTTTGTTCTTTTCTTTTTATTATTAAATTAAATTGTTCGCAACTTTATTATAACATCTGCCTACTCACCTGTCCTTGACCTCTCAAGGTCATCACAATCTTTACACATATTAGGCCGTAAATGCGCCTCTTTCCTCCCCTTTTATCAATGTTAGTTTGAATATCGCTTGTTTTTTTTTATTTCAACGCAAGTGGAGGCGACTACCCTTGACAAACAAGGTAAGTCTTCCCTCCCTTAATAAATTGGACATTTTGCGTCGCAGTGGTTTATAGAAAAAGTAAGCATTCACTATGTTCCTCTGCATGACGACTCGAGAAAAGGAGAACGGGAGCAGTGTGCACGAGATTATGAATGTTTTCAACGTCGTATCAAGAAGCTTAGTGATATTATATCAACCGTATTATTTAAGAAACGTATACAAATAATGGATTATGTACTTGGGTCTATTCTATAAAATCAATGTGATACATATGTACTAGAAAAAAAAATTTGAAAATCTAATATAAAACTCTGCAATAAATCTTTTTTTTTTCATTAAATATAATGACTTTATTTATTTCAATTATACATTGAGTAAAGAACACTTTGTCGGTAATCTTTGTGCTCAGTAATTGACATTGTTAGATCAAATATTCAGATGAATTTTTATTTAAGTTACAATCATATGTAAACCTTTCAACTGTATTAACTCCTTCTGATTGAACTTGACTTAATCTTTGTTGGATCAAAGTGTTAAATTTTTGTACATTTGTCATAGGACATATGTAAAATATGTAAAATATGTAAAATATGTAAAATATGTAAAATATGTAAAATATGTAAAATATGTAAAATATGTAAAATATGTAAAAAATATGTAAAATATGTAAAATATATAAACTATATATAACATAACTAAATTATTCAAAGAAGAAAAGGAACCTACTTATTTGAATATTTTTTTAAATCTTTATACGGCACTATATCAGAACTCGATAATAATACTATAATAAAAAGCATTGTTGAATAAATTATTTGAATAATGTAATATTCTATTTGATCGTTAAAAATAAATACCACGATAATCCAATTCAATCCAACTATTCACTCGTCAAAATTCGCTAGGAAGTTTAAGCCAATGATATGGTGGTCAAATAAAACAACAATTGGAAGAGAATCTGATCCTAACGGTAAATAAGCAAGCTTTTTACATATAAAATGATTATTTGAACAATTAAAACCTTGAATATCTAAAACATAATCCATTTTACAAATATTTCCAGGCTGAGAAAGCTCAAACGCAGCGAACAGTCTCCAATCTCAGAATTATAACGACAATCTATTAGTTGCTTTGCTCTTTAAATACAAGAACTCCCTACTCCAATCACCTCAATCTCCATTGAGAGAATACAAAATAAAGAAAGTTTGAAGATATAAACTGCCTTATATACGTAAGAGAGATAGATTGAGCAATGCAGAGTGAGTGTGAGAGAGAAAGATATATGTTTCGTTATCGACAGAGATGGAGACGCGCTTCCTCTGGTGAGATCACGTGGCGAATCATTAGAGACGCGCTCCCTCTGACGAGATCACGTGGCGAATCATTAGAGACGCGCTCCCTCTGACGAGATCACGTGGCGAACCATACGTCCTCCTCCACCGACGTGCTCGGTACGTGGCACATAGTGGACCATCAGTATATATTAGCATATACTCCAATATGCTAATATATACGCTAATTTACAATATTTTAATATGCTAATTTACAATATGCTAATGTTCTATATGCTGATTTGTGATATGCTAATTTACAATATGCTAATGTTCTATATGCTGATTTGTGATATGCTAATTAATATGCTAATATATACGTTAAAGTGGTGTGCCACCATCTCATATACTAATATTTGTGGGGGGTGGGTGGATGGACCGCCCGTGGCGACGGGAGGGGATAGTGAGCCAGAACATATATAGCTATACTACTATACACCAATCATCATAGTCTGAAATACTCTAGGTATATGATAAAAATGGAATTTTCATTTTTTAACGATCGATTTAGTAGTTTCAGAGATATTTTTCTTACGAACAAACCAACGGTTTTTAATTAAATAATAGCAGTACAAATATGATAGGTGTAGTTCTATGAACATATATGAGAGAGAGAGAGAGAGAGATGAAGCTCAAGTAATGTTTACTGAAAAGGAAAAGATGTGCCTGTCTAACTAGATTGTTAATAGTTAAATGAATATATTTCTTAATCACCCACATTTGTAACACTAATAAGTGGTGTTAACGTAACACATATCTCGTTGACGATTTGTTGTTCGTTGATACCTATCGATTTATGAGTCATACGCTAAAACGCTTAAACACGTACGATGTATTAAGCCTGAAGCCATGATAAGGTTAGACAAGAGGTAGATAACAAGCAACGATGAGCGGTGATTGCTAATGCACAGCAACGCAAGGCAAGATTTGCAATTCAGTGGGCGGAAGGAGGAGCTCTTATCTATCACCCTATTTACGCTACTGCATTAGGTACATTTTTACGAGACTCCATTTTTAATTAAGTATACGATCGTGGTACCCTGAAAGTTAATGGTGAAACATCCATTCAAGATTTTTTTATTCAAGACCTTATTAAAGCAAACGATGCTAAGTGACCGGAAAATTTGACATGCTAAGTGACTAGGTACAGAAATTCGAAGAGATTTTAGAAACATAAATAGTATAAGAAGTGATAGAAGATGAACTTTACATACGTAATAATAAACCAAACAACGATCTGGAAGTATTGATGAGATTGTCAATCTTTAAAAATCTTAATCCTTATTTTGCCCTTGTTCTCTATTCAATCTCACGTCTGAAATATATTACTCCCCAAATTGCGCAACCGACAACGGAGAATAATAACATTTAGTTTTCGGTCATTGGTACACTGGAATTAACATAATTTAATTAATTTTGACATTATTCGTTTTAGAAGCCTTGATGTATAAAAATATTATTAAATTATTGTCAATATTTTCTAGCTACGATATTTGCAATAAGCCAATAATAAAACTCTTGTCACAGAATAGACCTAGCGAAGGTTAAAGTATTTTGAAGAAAAATTACACAGCAGCTCATTTTATTTATTCACGTATAATAGAAGTTCTAGTCCTCGGGAACGAGTATGGTAAGATTTTTTCCTGTTTATGAAGTTTTTTTAGCTGTTTATACCAAATGGAACGAACATTTAATCTCTCTTTCTATTTCATAGGTTCTAATAGACAGTGAAATCAAAATTAATATATGTCCTTTCTAAAATAGTGCTTAGGTTTTTATATGCTTCATTCATGTTTTTATAAAATCGACTTTTTTTCTATAAATTTATCTTGATTACTTTTTACTGAAAAATTAAACAATTATAGGGGATATGCATAAATATCGTCTGTATCTATTTTTCAACCATCTGTTTTCAAACATAAGAAAATCCAAATTTAAAAGTTATCCACTTCTAAAAGTTCCACAGTTAATTCATATACCCACCGATAAGTGAATTAGTTTTCTCCATTTTAAATTATGCTATTATGTAACAATCTTTTCATATTAATAAAATTATAACTAAAACTATTTAAATAATTGATTAAGATTAAAAAAATCGTCATATGTCGTAATAATCTGAAGTCGATAATTTTTTAAAGAATGGAACAGTAACTAGTATTACCAATAGTCAACTCATCTAGTTAGAACGGACCCTCTTGGCGACGCTTCGTAGCCCAACACTGACAGAATTTTCCAGATCCGTAAAGTCATAAAAATTATCTTTTCTGGCTTTAACCGACATCACGTAACATATATCAATATTAAACATCCGTAGTCATTTTTATATCAATAATTCAGTTAATAATATTTCCTGTTACAAACTATTATTAACTATAAAATCAAAACCGTTTGTAAACTAATTTTTAATTCGTAATAGCTATAACTTGTTATATAAACTCACAATTATAGAAGAAAAAATGTTGCCTAAACATTAGTATTGCTATGACATTAAAATTTTTGACATATATAGTTTTAAGTCACCTTTTGTAATCAATTAAGCATCTTTCTCTTTCTTTCTCTCTCGGCCCAATTTTTTATTATTGTTAGACTGATTAATTAATTCTCACTAACTATTTCGAAAAACTAAAAAGAACACTATTTATCTAAGAGTAAGGAAACGCAACCGAGGTTACGTATTAATATACATTAAATATGAAGTTGAGTTTGTATCCAGATCTTAAATAGAGCAAAATCTAATCAACTTAGAAAGAGTGGAGAGAGTAAATAGGTAATAAGTTTAAAATAATATCACGTTATAACGTCAATAACGGTATTAACAGAAGGAAAGTTGTCTTGTAATCGAACCAAAATTTTCTAAAAAAATGACATCATTTTTCCATTAGTATTCGTAGCCATCGCTCAAATGATCTTTTTTCGGTCGTTTGTTTGAGTGTGTACATTACTCCATTATTGGCAATGAACGCTGAACGCTACTTTCAAATGCTTATTAAAAAATCTACTAAAATAATACAAAAAGCTAATTTGAGTGTAATAAAATGAGGTACAAAATATAAAGAATTTTTATATTCAATTTTACTGGTACATTTTCTAGTGTAATAATTACAATGCATCTAATTTGTCTTCCAAATGACATTCAGCGATAAAAAATGCATAGAAATACATATGTGGTATGCCTAAATCAGAGACTTGTATTTTTCGTATAGCGGTGAAATATTCGTCTGACTAATCATGTGATCAATTATATTAAGAATTTTATTTGAAAAATCATTCTAACAAATTTATTTATCGAAATAATCTTAGTACGGAGCCTTATATTTTTAATTCGTAGAAAACAAACTTTACGGAAAGATAAATATACAAAATCGCTTTTACGTTTGTCTAATTTTGGATCTGCCATTTAATATGCACTTGTCATTTTTTAAAGTTGGCAATTATCATAATTACAAATAAATAAGCCTCTAATTTTATCATATTTTTCATAAAAATCTTTCGCATTTACTATTTTTAGATGGAACTTCAGGACATCGATAAGCATTCTGGAGTCAGTAGTTGGATTTGTAAAGAAGTTTGTAGTTTATTGAAATCTATAGAAGCAGGGTATTGGAATCAACACCATAATTGTGAAAAAACGAATGAATGTTGTTTTTGTGAAGCAACTATAATATGGCATCAATTGTCGCTTCAGGTATTGACATATTTGGCACCAGAAAAACTTGCCAATCCTCCTGACGTAAGTATTAAATTAATAATTGTAATAATTTTTAGAAAGTAGTTGCAAGATGATATGTATATTCGATAACTTTTTCACCGGCGTCGATCTATTGATTTCACTAAAAAAAGACAAAATATTTGCATGCGAAACTGTACGTTCTAATCGTACTGGGTTACCTAAATATATAATGCTTGATAAGCACATGAAACATGGACAATACGATTTTCAAACATCTGATACTCATATTAGTTGGATCAAATGGATGAATAAAAAAGGTGCTCTGATTACAACAAATACATGGGCTTTGTCGATAACACTGATCTTGTTTGTTATCTACATATAAAATAGATCGAAAGTCCAAAAAGTGGTGGCACAGACTATTTTGGCATTTCATTGATTTGACTATTGTCAGTTTATTTGGATGTGCTTTTCTACGTACACACTTTTTGAATTTACGTAGGCAAAGATATCGAGGTTAGAGACGGGTATCCGTTTCGCTGTAGCGAAGTTGTCGCCTTTAGTCGTTTCGAAAACTACTAGTTTTGGATGTTCAGTGCGAATTATCGTATAGCCGCAAACGGATTCGCGTCCTTTGGCTGACAACGCAAAAGTGATATCGTTTGTAGTAAGGGAATATATAGTTTGCACCTAGTCCTGATGCATATCCTTCATTTTGTTGGCGAATCCTTCATAGAGGATATTATATTTGTTGAAATTGTAATTATCAATGGGGATTGGTCTCCAAAAGGTATGTCCTCCAACGGAGTCTATGCAAGCCGTGGACGATAGGGTGCACACAGTGCCTGAATTGAGGTGAATTTTGTCGGAGTCTAGACTGACTCGTGCTTGATGGCTACTCAAGGTAATTTTGAAGGTACCTTGGACGAATACGTAATCCCAGAAGCCGTAGGGGTCACTGTAGGACGTTCCACTACATCCTCCATCAGATTTTATGGAACCAGCAAAGGTAGCGGGGTAGACTGCCGTGTTATTAATCCGTAGTCCTTGAATTACTTTATTTCCATAATTGAAGATTCCGGTGACATGGGCACTCATACACGCAGATCCGCTGATCTCGTGGATGAATTCCATCTCCCCGTTTTGTACGTGGTAGTTTCCTGACCATGTTCCACAATAGATAGCTGTACGGTGGATTTCTACCTTACATTGGTAAACGGTTGCTTCTGAGTATTCGACTACTTGTAATAATTGAATATACTCCTTGGTAATGTTGACGGTTTCTTGCGGGATGTTGCATTCTCCCACTTTGAGCAGAGAAACGGTGGTCACGTTCATGTGGCGAGAGCCACAATCGTACCTAATTATACCCATGACTACAGGGAGTAAGGAAAAGAGTAAGCAGATACCTTGGGTGTAAAACATGATAAAGGTTGTATATATATATTTTTCTTGTCGTTGATTCTGTAACAGATTAAAGAGTATGATTAGTGAGGGGGTTAGAATTCTGACTCTGTTAGTTTTGTTTGTTTTTTCTTTTTTAATGGGAGTTCTTTATTAATGTGTGAAATTCTCAATCTGTTTGCATGGACAATTTTATTAGATTTATTTATTTGTATTTTTACGTTATTTTTATTTATAACTTCGAGTATTTTATGGGGACCAGTATAATGATTCCCAAATTTTCCAGGTTTAGCACCGGATAACAAGAAAACATAGTCTCCTGCTTGAAAATTTTTAGGATTGATCGTTCTATCATAATATTTTTTTGAGCGAAATTTTGATTTGACGAGATTTTCATAAGCGAGCTTTTCGATGCCAGTAATGCGGGTGACCAGATCCTTCACATATCCTTTGTAAGTAGGAACTAGATCGCCTTCTCTCAGAGGGTCGCTTGATGGTAGCCGAGCGAGGCGTCCGAAGACGACTTCATATGGCGTGAGCTTGGTACTTTCTTGGACGCAAGTATTATAGTTCAACATTGCGATCTCAACCCAAGTGTCCCATTCATCATCATTGTCCGTATATTGTTTCAAAAATTCACCTAACGCGTGGTGACTTCGTTCAAGCGAGCCATTAGCTTGAGGATGGAATGCAGTAGTTCTGATCTTTTTAATTCTAAATCTTTTCGAGATACGGGTCATGAGACTACTCAAGAAGTTTTTACCTTGGTCGGTCAAAACTACTTTGGGTGCACCGAAGATACAAATAAATC
This sequence comes from Chouioia cunea, assembly GCA_030064505.1. Lineage (NCBI taxonomy): Eukaryota > Metazoa > Arthropoda > Insecta > Hymenoptera > Eulophidae > Chouioia > Chouioia cunea. The sequence goes on from JAOPFQ010000001.1 coordinate 21,608,771, forward strand.
GCTTGATGAATGCATCGGCAATCGAGCTTGATTGTGTGTCAGATGAGGGAACGGCTATGCAATATTTCGAGAGTTGATCTTGTATCGTGAGGATGTATTCGTGATTATTACGAGTGAGTTTTAAAGGACCTACTATATCCATGGCTACCTTGTCGAAGGCCGTACTAGGAGTATCTGTGATTATCATCGGTTGTTTGGTTTTCAGCCTTTTTAGTTTCTTCAGCTGGCAATCGACGCATTGTTGGATGCGGCGTTGTATGTCAACCTTTAGATCTTCCCAGTAGTATTCGTGTTTGATTCTGTTGTAGGTTTTTGATACACCACGATGTCCACCTATTGGACTAGTATGTAATTCGTAAAAAATTTTATCACGTTGCTCGAGAGGTACGTGCTTAAGTTGTCCTGTACAGATCAGGACTTTGATTGGAGTATCTTTGAATACGTCATCCAGGAGATTCAAGACTTCTGACCATGGTAGATTTTCTATAGTTGTGCTTTTTGCGAAACAAATTGTTTGTTGATTGAATTTCAGGAGTAATTCTCGGACTATTACTAGAGTTTCGTTTATGTTGTCGCGGATCACTTTCAAGGACTCTGGAGCTTTCTCAAGAATGCAGAGCGAAAATTGGTAGTATTTATTTTTCGTCTCTTTTTTCTTCACTTCTCTTATTGCATACTCGCTGTCGAGTTTTATTTTGTCAAATTTCACTAATTGTTTTGCTCCCTCATCAAGAGGTAAGCCTGTACTAGAGACGAAGTATGCAATATTGTCCTTGCGGTACTGGATAAATTCCTTAGTTTCCGAAATTTGTTTCTTCAGAGATCTACTAGATTTACAGGAATTTTCGTTGTTTATTTCCGAGACTTCACTACAAACAGAAGTTTTAGTTTTTAATGAGCTTGCCTGTGGAATGAATTTTTTTGTAATAATTGCATTGGGTTCGACTTCGAAATCTTCGATAGTTTCTTGATCACTTTCGTAGTAATCAATTCTCTTCTTGTTTCGTGTACGGATTGGAGAGAAATTTTGCCTTATGGTTGCGGCTACTGGTACCTCATTAGTCGGGACCGTTTTCTTTGGCCTTCCTTTAGGTCGTTTAGGAGGATCGAGGATTTCGACTGACGGAGGTTGGTCTGCAAGAAATTTTTGTCTTCTTGTAACCACATTTACAGGTACTGGATCGACTGGATTCCTAGAGAGAGCGTCTGCGTTACAATTCGTTTTTCCAGGGCGGTAAACTATCTCGTAGTCATACTCTGACAGACGGAATCGCCATTTCTGGACTCGAGTATTGAGGTTTGCCGTTTTGAACCACACTAGGGGTTGGTGGTCTGTGACGATTGTAATTTTTCGTCCATATACGTAAGAGCGAAAGACTTTTATAGCGTGTAGAATAGCTAAAGCTTCCTTTTCGTACACTTCGTAATTTAATTCAGGACCTCGCAGAACTCTAGATGTGTAGGCTATTGGTAAATCCTTTCCTAATTTACCTTGAGATAGTATTCCTCCTACGGCATAGCCGGAGGCATCGGTGGTAACTATGTATGGTTCGTCTAAATTTGGGAATTGTAAAACAGGAGTTTCACAGAGTTGAGTTTTTAACTTGACAAAAGCTTCTTCAGTTTTGTCAGTCCAAACGAATGGTGCATTCTTTTCTAGCAATTTAGCTAATGGTTTAGCAATTTTGGCGAAATCTTTTATAAAACGTCGGTAATATCCTGCAAGTCCTAAGATTTGCCGGATGCCTTTAACGTTGGTCGGTTTTGGAAAACCTTTTACGGCTTTTATTTTATTAGGGTCAGGGCTTAATCCTTTTTCACTTAGAATGTGGCCCAAGTAAGAGACTTCGCGTTTTAAAAATTCGCATTTGTCGATTTGTAACTTTAGTTTGTTTTTAATAAGGATTTCGAAGAGCTTTACCATTTTTTCTTCGTGTTCTTGTAGTGAATTTGCATAGATTACGATGTCGTCAAGATAGACAAAAAGAATTTGGCCTTGCAAGCCTCTAAGCACATCGTCCATGAGACGTTGGAAGGTGGCTGGAGCATTTTTTAATCCGAATGGCATTCTTACGAACTCGTAATGGCCAAAAGGAGTACTAAAGGCGGTTTTGTGCGAATCTCTAGGATCCATTTTTACTTGATGGAAACCCGAGGATAGATCTAATACTGAATAATATTTAGCACCTCCGACCTGATCAAAGATTTCAGTGATATTCAATAAGGGATAAGCGTCGCTGATGGTTTTTTCGTTTAATTCACGAAATTCGAGGACTACTCGCCATCTGGGATTGCCTTTGGAATCAGGTTTTTTAGGGACGATCCATATGGGAATATTGTATGGAGATTCTGATTTTTTAATTATTCCATTTTTCAACATTTCTTGGACTTGTCTATCAATCTCACCCTTAAGAGCATGAGGGAATTTATATTGCCTGGAGTTTATCGGTTCTTCGTCAGTAGTAATGATTCTGTGCATGACTACGTTCGTTCCAGGTAGCTCTTCTCCGGGGAGATGAAAAGCTTTTTGATGTCTATTGACGAGGTTTATGATATGTTCTTTCTCTGTTTCGTCGAGATGGTCCGTATGGATCAACTGGTCAAGTTTAGTAGTGTGAAAATGAATTTCAGGGCGATTTATATTTTCTTCTATTGTCTCATACTGGTAAATTTCCGAGTCTACGGGCGTGTCTAAATCAGAAGAAAACAAAGTGGACGATATAATATAATAGTACGGGTTGTCAATCTCATTGGTTCTTTGGTAATTTTCAAAATCGGTTTCAGTGTCAATAAATTTAAGCTCTATGTCGTCTTTTTCTTCTGTTTTAAGACCACAAAGGTTATTTATACTTGGTAGATTTACTATGAGCGAAGCTTCGGAAATGTTGTCAATTTCGTTCATTTCCGGTGGAGCTTTTTCTGGTTGTGCAGGAATTTTAGTGAGGACGAAAGGAATAGTTTTTTCATTAATATGCATAGATAATGTTTCGTAATTGATCAAGCAATTGCTGTGATAGAAATAATCGGATCCCAGAATTCCTTCGAAAGTAATTTCGAAGTCATCGGGAACCACGTGGAGATTTGCCTGTTGTCCCATTATTCGTAATTCGACATTACCGAGGGTTGTGATAGGTTGTCCGCTGATTCCTCTACTAATTCTCTTGTTGTTTTGGTTTATGATACATTCTGGGGATAAAGCTGATTTTTTAATTAAACAGCCTTCTGCGCCAGAATCTACCAGGAACTCAGTGGAGCTTTTCAAATTTGGATGATTTATAGTTATTGTAGGCAAGTGTGATTCTATATTAGTTAAAAGCGCGTTTGCGATTATTGGAGTTGGATCGGGGTCAAAGTGGAGATTAATTTTATATTCACGGATAGTTAGGAGCTTATTTCCGTAATCTATTTTTGCTTTACTTTGGGAGAGAAATTGTGATCCTAAGATACCGTCGCATGGTATTGGGAAATTATTGTGAACAACAAGAAAGTCTGTCAATACGTTCAAGAATTCCATCCTTACGTAGCCTATAGTCGGAATGGGGACGGAGTCAATTCCTGTTAAGTAGTGATGGGAGGCAGCTTTCAGCAATCCTTCTTCTCCTAAGAGATACAGCTTGATTACGTTGATTTCGGAGCCACTGTCTAACAAAAATAAGTTATTAGATTGTTGATCGCTGAATTTGAGTAGTATATGAGGTAAAAAGGTTCCTATTCCATTGGTATTAATTCGCTCAACAAAGCATTGATTCTTGCTTCGTTGGATGAGCGCTCTGGACTCTTTTGGCTCTCCTGGGCTGCGCTCGCTCCCTGAAAAGCCTGAGCTTTTTTTGCATTGTAATATTCACGTTTTCTGCATTGTTCAAAAGTATGTCCGCTTTTCTTGCAATAATGACAAATTATTTTATCGCGATTGACGCCTTTTGAATTTTGGGTACGGCACGTATCCGCTAAATGACCAGGTAAGTTGCACAATTGGCAAACGTGGACTTGAGCATTACGTCCTTGTCGAGGGTTGAACTTGAAACAATTGTTTGCAGTATGACCGAGCTTATTGCACACTTGGCACGAAACTAGGTTCTGATTTGAAGGCAACGATCTACATGTTTTGGCTGTGTGACCGATTCTTGAACAAATCTGACATTTTAATAACCTTCTGCATTGAGAGGTATCGTGGCCTGGCCTCTGACAGCCTTTGCAAAAGTTTTTTGTTTGTAAACGGCAATCTTTTTGTTCGTGACCGGGTTTGTTGCAAAATTGGCATATATTGATTTTTTTTGTTCCAGGAGTTAGCATTTTTACATCGCTAAGCTCCTTTCTTAGGGCACGACGAGCTGCTAGTTGCTTTTCTATCTTTATCGCATTCAGTACGACGTCGTTTATATCATCGCCGTCCGTTAATCTTTGCTCGATTTCAGCTTTAAGTCCGTTCTTAAAGCATTCTTTCAAGGTTAGTTGTAGAGTAGTTTTGAAAGTTTCTTCTACTCTGTTATTGTTTTTTAGTTTATGAGATTCTAGGACTCTTCTAGAGATGTTACGTATCCTGTTGGCGTAAGCCAGTACACTCTCGTTATCTCGTTGGTACTCATTGGCTAAGTCGCCTAATAATTGGTGAATGGTTTTCGTTTGCGAATATAAATGTCTGAGGAAATTTTTCAATTCCTCAATAGTCTCAGCATTTTTACCCGTAATGGCCTCTCGGGCTTCGCCTAAGATCTTTGCACGCAATAGCTTGGCTAGATTTCCTTCCGATTCTGCAGGAATCATGACGAGTGCTTCATCGCAAGTATCTAAGAACTGAGTCAATGGTATATTGGATCCATTGAACTCTGGTACGATGCGTAAAGCATCTTTTAGAGTAACCATTTGGCCTGGTGTCGCCATGATAATAATAGGTTTATCTGTTGTTCAATCGAGGTTTTCGTTCTTTTCGTGACAGGTGTCCTTGAGCTTCTTGAATCGTTACTTCGCTGGTTGATGGAAGGTTAGGATCGTTGGTATCGTCTCTTAACGAGGCAAAGGTATGATCTTCGGATTCACTGTCCGATTGGAGCGGAGTACTGGTTCGAGTGCGTATGCTAATTCGTTTGCTGAGGGAGAGTGTTTCTTCTAATTCTTTTCTTAATTCCGGATCGTGGTCAGTCTGTTTTCTAGTAATACGTTTGTTCTGACTCATGAAAAATCTTTTCTTTTTTTCTTGGCGAGGGCTTTTTATTAAGACTCGCTAAAAAAAATATTTTTTTTTTTTGTTGAGAGTATAAAGGGGTTGGAAGGTAAAAATGGTTTATTATTTAGTAAAAAAAAAAGGAGAAGTAGTCGTTCCTTTTTCCTTTCCCTTTTATTTGCACTTAGTTTGGTGTGCGAATTTACAATTTTTATGGTTATTTTTCGCGCGTGATTTTGATTCGATGGTTATTAAAAAATACGGAGAGGCACTTATGACAACTCCCTTTCCACTTCGCGTGTTCACAGATCTGTTCGGACACGATTTCTATCTTTTGGTCTAAGGATAGATCTGTGAATTTTGGCGATTGCGTTGGAGTATAATGTGGAAAGTCTTTCGTGTTCTGAGAATCAACAAATTCAGAGATATAAGATTCCGTGGTTATTATCTCTTTGGCCGCTTCCGGTACTTTTTTGGCTTGCCTTAAGAGTTTAGCCTTTCGTCGGATCCGTTGAGCCTTAGTGAATCGGTTTCGCCGATGGGGACGAACTCTGTTGCTTTCCACTGACACACAAAAAGTGAAGCGAAATTAACTAATTGTCCTACAGATTGAAAATTCTTTTTTTCTTGGACGTTCTAGTTTAAACATTGGAGATACGTTTTTTTTTGTTAGTATGAATTAGAAAACATATATTCTTTCTGATATATGTATTGAATAAGATGACATATACTCTTTTTGGTATATGTTTGAATTAGAGAACATATATTCTTTCTGATATATGTATTGAATAAGATGACATATACTCTTTTTGGTATATGTTTGAATTAGAAAACATATATTCTTTCTGATATATGTATTGAATAAGATGACATATACTCTTTTTGGTATATGTTTGAATTAGAGAACATATATTCTTTCTGATATATGTATTGAATAAGATGACATATACTCTTTTTGGTATATGTTTGAATTAGAAAACATATATTCTTTCTGATATATGTATTGAATAAGATGACATATACTCTTTTTGGTATATGTTTGAATTAGAGAACATATATTCTTTCTGATATATGTATTGAATAAGATGACATATACTCTTTTTGGTATATGTTTGAATTAGAAAACATATATTCTTTCTGATATATGTATTGAATAAGATGACATATACTCTTTTTGGTATATGTATGAAATAGAAAATTATTTTTGAAAGACACATAAATATAAAAAAAAATATTATATTTCTTTTTTTTTTTTTTTATGTGCAAGAGTTGGAATAATCGACTTTAAAAATGTTGTTAAAATTGGTGACTTGAGACTGAGATGTCGATGAGTTGGAATATTGAGAGAGAAGAATAGTGAAGAGAAAAGATACAGCGTTCTAAAAAATTGTAATTAGACAAATTGATTCACTCTTACATCCCGGACGAGCCCCCAAAAATTTAGTATGTAACGTCCGATAGATATTACAGACTAGATTTATTACAGAGTGTATTTTTGGTCGTAGAGTGTTACCTCTAATAACCGGGAAATCAATTGGTCTAGTTACGTAATTTATCCTACTCGGGATAGGTTGTGGAATGAAGGAAATGGTAAGGCGATTCTCTCGTACTGCACAATAACAGGCGCACGCCAGAGAGATCTTAGCCAGGATTTGGTTTGAAGGAATTATTTTAAATGTAGATAGTACTCGGTTTGACAAGCACCTAATCTACATTCGATGGAAAAAGCTAATTATGTTACTACAAGCGATAGAGAAGAAATAGAGTGAGTTCGAAGTATGATATTTTATTGTTTGACTTACTACTTTTTAGATGATCTCTCTCCCTTACAAGTCAGAGTTGGTTTTAATTTTGAGGCTGGATTCGAACTGTCTGTACAACTGCGCGCGGGCCATTTTATAGCCCTCGTCGCGCTGCCCTACTCTTAGTGTTTTCCGGGTCCCTTTGAGGCGGGCCCTTTTCCTATTAGGCCAATGAGGGAAAAGATGATTTCCCTCGTTAGCCTAATTGGAAGAATCTTGGCGTGGGCGGATGGAAAAACGGTACATTCTTCTTTTAATAGATGTCGCGTAAAGTATCGTTTGGAAAAAATATTAATTGTATTTAATAGTTTAACTAATTAATTGATTAATTCTAACGGGCGAATTTAACAGGAGAGAGAGATATCCATTGTTTACAATCTATTGGCTTAAGTTTATTACAAAAATAGTAGCGAGACTATAACAAATGTCGGCTTGTTTAGTCGTAGTTTCTTGCTTCGTCTATGGGCCTTAGGAGATTTAGTTTATTGCTATTACAAATATAACGACGGTTTACAATGTTGATAAACAGTAGTAACTATTGTTAATATTATTAGTTTATACATGTGTCTAGCAGATGTGGCATCAATATGCGTTGCGTGATTTTATTCGCAGCCGGAAAGATAATTTTTACGATTCTAGGCGTCTGGGAATTTTTGTTAGCGCGGGACCATGGCGTATCGTCAAGAGGGTCCGTTTTATTAGTTTTCGGAGAAAACTAACTTGCTTATCGGAGGGTATGGTTTTTCCGTGAGCCTTTTCATAAGCGAGTGGTTCTATTTAGTCTTTTCTCACGCTCGGGAATTATAAACAGTCACAGTAAACATGTGATACCGGAAAATAGATATAAACTATAGAGGTTGATAACTTCATAAAAACTAAATTTTATTTCTACCACGTGCTTAGTATCAACGGACGTCACATGTGTTTCTCTAAGTACTATACTATTTTGTCAAAAAAATAGGCTATAAACCGAAACGAATGAACGAGTTGTAAATTTATCCGTGCCTTTGACATATTCTGTAAAACTTATATATAGACAACAAATCTAATAAAAAAATTTTGAAAATAACAATAACACTTTTAGAGATATCGTCATTTATTTAAATCAAAAGTTAATAACTTTTCGAAAAATTTTTGAAAATGACTTTTGGTTTATTAATTACATAGTTTATATTTTTATCCGTTTTCAAAAAACATTCTTTTTGATAACTCTCACGGTTAGAGATATCAATTTTTGAACAATTTTCAACAAAATTTTTATATTGTTTGTACATTTTATTCCGGCAGTAATAACGATCTAAAAATGTGTACAGAAGTTTACTACTATATAGACAATATTTATACCAAGTTTCATAAAAATCGGTTACCTACTCCCGTGGAGCTGATCGTATTAGTGTGGAATGACCCATATGTATCTTTTCTAAATTAATAGTTGTTTTTTCATACGCGGCTTTCAGGTGTTTATAAAATACACTTTTTTTTAAAATTCATCTCAATTACTGTCTATACAGCTATATTTTATCACAAGTAAACTTTTCAAATTTTTTGATAATGAATTGATTTTTTTCAAAATCTATGAATTCATTTGTCCAAATTCAAAAAAATCAAACAATGAATTTAAGCAATCAAATAATATTTTTCGACGTACATTTACGTCGATTGAGAATTGTTGATCACATTTTATGTGGCAAATATCTTCATCTTCATTAGCACTTGTGTCAAAACGGGCCTTATTGTTCTGATTAATAGAATTTTCACAACTACCATTTTCTTCATTTTTATGTCCTAAATGTTTGTCACTTTAGACAGAAACTTCCTTTGGATTTTTGATATAGTAGTATCAAACATGTTGCACATAACTGGTCGTTTTCTTTCACTAAAGGAAATCACTTATCCTGAATTTCTGTGGGAATCTAAAGCAAAGATTCTCGACGACGTCCATATTTACGCACTCTGAACGGATTCGAACATCCTGGTAATAACATGATTATATAATTTTCTTTAAAACTGAATTGAACTAATTTAAAAAAATCTATCGCATAGAAGAAATTTCACTGTGACATTCGTTGAGGTCTGTTCACTTTGACCTTTGAACTTTAAATAGCTCGACTAAGCAAAAAGATTCTGTATTTATACGATTTTCAAAGCACAACTAATTTCAGTATACCTAATTTTAAAATACTACTTAACAAACTAAAGTATTAGAAAAAACATTCAAATAAAATAGACATTTTTGAACTCCTTAGCATAATTATCTCTCGCACTAATTTGCTTAACGGGAGGCTATTTTCGTTAGTTATTATTGTCATAAATGTTAGTCCTACGTACCACTATTTAAATAAAGAAAGTTTGACTAATAAATATACTAATTTATAGAAATGAACTATCTGGAAAAGTTTCGGGTAAGTGGGACGCTTCTATCGGTCCGATATTTCCAATTGAGCGCCGCAGATAGCGCTTTTTGGAAGGTCATTACGTAGCCCTTATTAAAAATCATGATAGTTTTATTATGGATTATTATACAATATTGTTCAAGGAATCGATTACAATAAAAATTTTTCAAATAAAAGTTGCCCTTTTTAACGAAAATGGCTAAAATTTATTTTAATTGTTTATAATTTGTATAATAAAAAATATATTATTATGATATATATGTATTCTCAAAATACAATAATTTCCGGGTATTTAATAAAAAATTATCCTGATCCGATAAATAGTTTTTGATTTATAGCGTCTAGGAAAAAAATCAAATTTAAAAAAAAAAAAATTCATATAGGCATTTGATACAGCAAATATAAAATATATCGAAGACCTTGCTCCGATTTGCTCTTAAACTAATTTGTTTCTGTCATATATATATATTTCGATGCTTTTATATGCCTAAACAATATCTAAACATATTTAAAATATTTATAATATTTATAACACTAGTCAACAAGTACGCTACGCATAATTTTACATTTATAATATTGTTTTGAGAGGGTATTTGTGTATATAATATATAATATAATATTTATAATTTTAAGAGGGTAGATGATTTCATTTGATACAAGATCAGGAAACGCACGATGAGATCGAGTGAGTTCTCTTGAGCTCAGTTACTATTATTTTATTTTATTACATATATTATATGTAATAAAATAAAAGTGACATAAAGCTATTTTTAACAGCTGCTGATAACAACATGATCAATTATGATTTACTATTAGAAAATCGACCAAAAATATTCATGTGTATATATTAAAAAACATGATTACCATATATTTATTTGTTTCTAACGCAATAATTTATTAAGATGATAAAATATTGTTAGTTATCACCTAGAACATTAGTCCATAAAAAGTGTAAATAGAGTTTAATTTATATAAAATAATATGAAAAATTTAATTACAGGATATAATCGACGATTTAGTAGAGGATTTCGGACGCAGAAATTCATTCTATGGAGCGAAAAAACAAGACAACAAACCAGACGTTGTAATGAATATGCCGATTCCCGAGCTACATTCTGTTGGTGGAGTTCTTGTCCATATGCCGCATGTAAGAGTTCTTATAGTAACTAACTTTTGATCGGAGTAATTTCAATCTCAATTTATGAAAACAGATTATATAGATAAATAAAAGTTCTTATTTATCTTTTCATTAGCGTTATACTTAGAACGAATAATTACGATATTTCTGTGAACCTATATAATGTTATAAATTATTGGAGATCGTTTTAATACTTATGTTTTCAATTTAGACCAATTAGAACTACTGGTTTGAGCTACTTGATGATGTAAAGTTGGAAAAAAGAAGGTGTACGTGAGACATGCATTTTCGTTCTGGCTTTATTTTTACTCGACCCATTCTTGTTTTTACTTTATTTTTTAAGATAGATCAATATTTTATTGTGTTTAAACAGAGATATTTAAGTAGATGGGATTAAATTTCCTCCATTTAAAAAAAAAATTAGCTCAGTGCTGGATGTCCCACTTTGTCTGATGTATTAGGATTGTACTGTACACAGAACTAGTTACACTTAAAGGTATCCTCTAGAAGTCGAGACAGTTACACTGCTGATATAGACGGTAACTCTGAAAGAGTCACGCTGCTAATAAAAAGTCTACGTGACTCGAAGCGATGGTGATTACGGTAGAAGTCCCCTGAAAGCTAACAGCCCGTACTGTCCGAAATGGCGATAATCATGGGTAAAAATGATCTATTTTTTATTTAACCACTTTACTTTATCAGAAAAATTTGGATAAAATGCAGGGGCTAGAAAGGTTCTTTTTAATTTTTAATGCAATAAGTATCGTTATCAAAATATTATTGTTATTATTATAATTTACTTTCATATTACGGAAATTATCATGATTATTGTTTTAATAACTTTACTGTATTCTTTTTATAAGGAAATCAGATGTTAAAATGTGCAAAAAGGTTTGAATAATTTAAATATATTTCATTTTTTACCTGACTCAAAATCATTGAAAATTATTTTACTATTTTTTTTTAGCAATTTGTGATCTAAATTCAAATACTATGTCACATCATCGGGTGATATAAATAGTCATTAAAGACATTTGATAACAGGGTGAAATAGTACGTGAGCGAAATCAGTTAGATACTTTCTTGATAAAATATGAAACTAGGAAAAAATGTCTCTTATAACACTTATATGTTTACCTACTACAGTTGAACCTTGATAATCCGAAATTTCATACGTAAAAATAACAATCAACAAGCATACACAGTACTCGGTTTCATAGGATTAATAAATGATTCTAATAAACGATAGAAATAGAAAGAGGAGAAAATAAAAGAGGAAAATACTTGTCTGAAATTGAGTTTTATTTACCTACTTAGATGACGCACGGATTCTCTCTCTCTCTTTCTCTCATAGATTTGAGTTTAATAGTAGACCTGGACTCAAAATGACTATATTTTATATAGATATCTACCCAACTAGAAAGTAGATTTAGACTAGCTGCCCAAACGGATATGTAATATTGCATGATTAGACTTAGTTGCGCGTCTTTACTCTAAATTTTTCCCGGTTTCTTTTGAGGTAGGCTCTTTTTTACTTAACCTAATAAAAGATGATAAAACTTTCCTCTTTGGACTAATTGGTGGACCTTCGGTGTGAGTGGTTTAAAAGACGATGTAATCATCTGTGTCGAAATGTCATATGTTGTACTGTTTTCTATCAAAATATATTTTAGTTTATCGTAATTAATTAATTAATTAATTAGTTGAATGAACATATCACTATTATTAATATTTTTATAGGAATGAATTGAATATGTAGGTAGAAATACTTAATTGACTACATCAAGTGACTTAAGACTATATATTTTTTAAGAATGTTGACGTCGCAAACTATTTTTAATGTAGTTTAGGTAAGATTATTACTTTTACGATCGTAGTTTATATAACAAGTTATGGCTATTCCGAATTGGGAATTTTTTAAAATATAGTTTTGATTTTTGTAAATAATAATAGTTTGGAATATAATAGTAAAACAAAAATAAATGACGATAGCTTCAAATATGAAGTATTTTTAATTAAACTATTTATTTAAGAATGACTACAGATGTTTAATGTTGATGTGCATTATATAATCTCGGCTACGGCTGGAAAAGATAATTTTTATGGCCTTACGTATGCCAAGATTAAATCTTTCATCTGTTGGTGATAAGCAGCGCGGCTAATTCTCGTTGTTTTAAGATTGTTAAGTCAGTATAGTCTGATTATGGAATAAATAATAAAGCTTAGGTGACACATGACATTTTCAAAAATTGATCTTTGAGCCTGTGGAACATGGAAACACAAATGTCTTCAAGATTCGTTATCAGTAGATATTAGTTCCAGATATATTAGATGAATATGTATCAAATATGTAACGAAAATCAAGGTTTTATGAGCATGGAAAATGAATAGAAATGCATAGAAAGAAGTTGGCAAAATAATTAAAAGTTGAAGAAATGTTTGCTAACATCAGTATGCTACTAACGTTCTCCTCGATGAAAAATATAATCAACTTGAGACAATTCAGTACTTCTAATTTATTGTCAAGAAAATAAATAAATCTGATTTTTTTTATTATTTGATAAATATCGGTGTTTTTAGGATTATAAATCATTCAAACGTATAAATAAAACCTTTTCATGAATTTCAATAAGCAAACGAGTAAACAAAGTCTAATAATTAACTTATAAATACGTGTGTATGGATATATAATGTATGATCAATTATTACAGATATTCGATATAATCAATAAACATGGACATTAATAAGCGCAATCTTTATAATTTGAGCTTTTGATCTGGTCCTTTGGTATTCAAATTATTGAAGTTTGGCTGCATTTGATATCCTGTTAAAATATATGTACAATGACTCTTTATATTCCTAAACTGCCAGTTCTTTACAGCTATCTTAATTGTAACTATCATAAAGTTTGCAATGCGAGTTCCTTAACTGAACGGGGAAGAGGGAAAACTTACCTTAAGTATAAGGGAAAGCTCCCTCTGTCGCGCTAAAGTTTATCAATACCGAAAAAAAACGAAAAAGGGAAAGGTAGGAGGCGCGAAACGGCCTATCGTGCGCCAGGTGACTAATTATCTTGAAAGGTCAAAGATAGATGAGTAGGTAAGGCGTTAAGTAATACAACGCGATTAGCAGAAAAACGAAATTTTGACAGTAAGATGACAAGGCGATTGTCACGTACTGCTTTATAAAAAGGCGCAAGCTAATGAAACCTTACTGAAGATTGTATACAAAGGAGGTAAGACAGACTTTTCAGAACGAAGTAAAGATTTTATAAGTTAAATTTTTTATTTCGTTAATATCAGCCCTCATAAACAAGTTACATACCCACGGATAAGTGAGTTACATTCTTCAGAAGAGTCATGAAAGCCGAACTACTTAGTGACGTTCTCTTTCTTCACTACCGAAATTTCCAAAACATGGAAAGCAATAAAAGTGGTTTACTTTCACCGCAACTGAGTTTATGTAGTGCATTTTAATTTTGGATTTGCTTAGAATTAATTTTTACATCCAATTAGTTGATAATAATACGCCTCTTTATAAAGCTGAACGATAGAATCATCTTATAATCTATTCAAAGTAGTATAATCAGTAAAACTAAATAATCAATTTCCCAGTTATTGGAGGTACAATTGTAAAACAAAAAACATACTATATTATAAAATATATGTTATGACCATCGGACATTACACCAAATTTTGAACAATATACAAATATGTTTAAATAAAAATAAAACCATTAAACAATGTGTTACAAGTAAAATTAATTTCTATCTCATTTTCTAAAGTCTATTCATATATTTAACTAGATATTAGGTTTATTCTGCGAGATTTTTTATATTTGACTTACACAGATAATTAAAATACATCATAAAGTTGTTATCCTGTAGTTTCGATTTAATTTATTTTTGCAAAAATCTGAACTTCCTACAAGGAGTTATAATTTATCTAGTTTTATATACTTTTCTTATGTATGAGCAAAAGAGGAAAATAATTCTTCTTGAACATTCTTGTAAAAATTTGAATATAAATAGACTCGAGTTGCACTGCGAAAATCAAACATTCAGGTGTCGTAACGGAAAAAAGGTCTCAATACTGGTTTAGAATAAATACCATTTAATGAAAATGGTTTATTTTGATCTTGCTACTCTTCTGACTCTTATAGAATAATATCTTATACTCCAAGTTCAACTCTTAAGGCTAATTCTTCTAGAGCTACGAGCAACATAGAATATTTCTTCCAAATTCCTCCTACTGCCATATCAAACGATAAAAGTAATTTGCAATTTATCTCTCTTAATAAAATTATTCTAGAGTTTAACGCTTGAAACCCATTCCTTGGCGAACAAAGGGTAATAAAGAGTATCTTTCTTCCTATTCCCATTTCCTTCCTTCATTTATATACTTGAAATATAAAATATTTTATAACACAACGATACTCCGCATATACCCTCATACCATTTTATAATTTATTCGTGATGCGTTTAAACAGTTCCAACTCTAAACTCATTTTGTGTTAGTTATTCTTTATAATTTAATACATACTATAACGTCCAGCAGACATTACAAACCGGTTTTTATTAAAGAGTGTATTTTTGGTCGTAGAGTTTTACCTCTAATAACCGGGAAATCAATTGGTCTAATTACGTGAATTATCCTACTCGGGATAGGTTGTGGATAGAAAGGAATGGTAAGACGATTCTCTCGTACTGCATTATAATAGGCGCACGCCAGAGAGACCTTAACCAGGATTTGATAAACAGGAATTATTTTGAATGTAGATAGTACTCGGTTTGACAAGCACCCGATCTACATTCGATGGAAAATCAAATTATGTTACTACAAAACGATAGAGAAAAGAGACTGAGTTCAAATTATGATATTTATTGGTTGACTTACTACTTTTAGATGATCTCTCTCCCTTACAAGTCAGAGTTGGATTTAATTTTGAGGCTGGATACGAAATGTCTGTACAACTGCGCGCGGGCCGTTTTATAGCCCTCGTCGCGCTGCCCTACTATTAGAGTTTTCCGGGTCTCTTTGAGGGGGGCCCTTTTCCGATTAGACCAATGAGGGAAAAGATGTTTTCCTTCGTTAGCCTAATTGGAAGAACCTTGGCGTGGGCGGATAGAAAAATGGTACATTCTTCTTTTAAGAGATGTCGCATGTGGTATCGTTTGGAGAAAATATTAATTAGATTTAATTGTTCCAGTAATTAATTGAATAATTGTAGCGGGCGAATTTGACAGGAGAGAGAGATATCCATTGTTTACAATTTATTGGCTTAAGTTTATTACAAAAATAGTAGCGAGACTATAACAAATGTTGGCTTGTTTAGTCGTAGTTTCTTGCTTCGTCTATGGGCCTTAGGAGATTTAGTTTATTGCTATTACAAATATAACGACGGTTTACAATGTTGATAAACAGTAGTAACTATTGTTAATATTATTAGTTTATACATGTGTCTAGCAGATGTGGCATCAATATGCGTTGCGTGATTTTAGTCGCAGCCGGAAAGATAATTTTTACAACTCTAGGCGCCTGGGAAATTTCGTTAGCGCGGGACCATGGTGTATCATCAAGAGGGTCCGTTTTATGAGTTATCGGAGAAAACTAACTTGCTTATCGGAGGGTATGGTTTTTCCGTGAGACTTTTCATACCCGAGTAGATCTATTTAGACTTTTCTCACGCTCGGAAATTATAAACAGTCACTGTAAACATGTGACGCCAGAAAATAGGCATAAGCGTTAGAGGTTTATGACCTCATAAAAACTAAATTTTATTTCTACCACGTGCTTAGCTTCAGCGGACGTCACAATACACAATTAAAGGAAATTACATTTCGTGAAAAAAATTGAAAATTAATTAATATTTATTCGATGTGTTTTGGTAGAGATGGCTATACTGATTCAAAGAAATGGATGCATAAGATTAATACTTCAGTAAAATCGAAAGTATAGTTTTGATTTTAAATACTAATATAGAAAGGAATTAATGGAGAAAAGATATTGTAACGAGTAATTTTCTTGCTCAAAACAAAGGAATAAGAATCGAAAAATTTAAAACCGTAAATAAAATGTTGTTTATAGATGTGACGTCCGTTGATACTAAGCACGTGGTAGAAATAAATTTTAGTTTCTATGAAGTTATCAACCTCTATAGTTATTTTCCGGTATCACATGTTTACTGTGACTGTTTATAATTCCCGAGCGTGAGAAAAGACTAAATAGAACCACTCGCTTATGAAAAGTCTCACGGAAAAACCATACCCTACGATAAGCAAGTTAGTTTTCTCCGAAAACTAATAAAACGGACCCTCTTGACGATGCGCCATGGTCCCGCGTTAACAAAATTTCCCAGACGCCTAGAGTCGTAAAAATTATCTTTCCGGCTGCGACTAAAATCACGCAACGCATATTGATGCCACATCTGCTAGACATATGTATAAACTAATAACATTAACAATACTCACTACTGTTTATCAACATTGTAAACCGTTGTTATATTTGTAATAATAATAAACTAAATCTCCTAAGGCCCATAGACGAAGCAAGAAACTACGACTAAACAAGCCGACATTTGTTGTAGTCTCGCTACTATTTTTGTAATAAACTTAAGCCAACAAATTGTAAACAATGGATATCTCTCTCTCCTGTCAAATTCGCCCGTTAGAATTAATCAATTAATTAATTAAACTACTAAATACAATTAATATTTTTTCCAAACGATACTGTACGCGACATCTATTAAAAGAAAAACGTACCGTTTTTCTATCCGCCCACGCCAAGATTCTTCCAATTAGGCTAACGAGGGAAATCATCTTTTCCCTCATTGGCCTAATAGGAAAAGGGCCCGCCTCAAAGGGACCCGGAAAACACTAAGAATAGGGCAGCGCGACGAGGGCTATAAAATGGCCCGCGCGCAGTTGTACAGACAGTTCGAATCCAGCCTCAAAATTAAAACCAACTCTGACTTGTAAGGGAGAGAGATCATCTAAAAGTAGTAAGTCAAATAATAAAATATTATACTTCTAACTCACTCTATTTCTTCTCTATCGCTTGTAGTAACATAATTAGCTTTTTCCATCGAATGTAGATTAGGTGCTTGTCAAACCGAGTACTATCTACATTCAAAATAATTCCTTCAAACCAAATCCTGGCTAAGGTCTCTCTGGCGTGCGCCTGTTATTGTGCAGTACGAGAGAATCGCCTTACCATTTCCTTCATTCCACAACCTATCCCGAGTAGGATAAATTACGTAACTAGACCAATTGATTTCCCGGTTATTAGAGGTAACACTCTACGACCAAAAATACACTCTGTGTATTTTTGGTCTAGTCTGTAATATCCATTGGACGTTACATAGAAGTATAAAACCTCTAAGATTTGTACAGGGAAGATACTGTTAATTTAATTTATTGTTAAAAGAAATAGCCACGTTAGTGTGTTAATTTTTATTCGTTCAATTATTACAAGCGTACTTACTTCGCTAAAATGTTACCGTGTAGATTGTTCTGCGACAATCGTGTACATCATACACGAGTACTTTTCTCCCCTTCCAATTACAAGAGTAATTATGATAGAATCTGTGCGCAATTAATAAAATTGTAACGATTTATTTGTTATACACTACACCAGAAAGTAGAAGCGATCATAATTTGAATACATTTCAAATACATATCTCTGATAATGGAAACGATACGAAATATTTCGTTAAAAAAACAAATTACGATTATTATATGCATTAAGGAAAGATTTACAGTAAAAATGAAGCTCATTCATGTCTAAAAGAGACTTTCACAAGAGTCTTGAGCGAGTCATTCACCAGCCATCGTTTTACATATAAACATTTTTTCAATAAAAGGTTTCATTAATTTTTTTTCGAAATTATTCCAATTTACTTCTAAGCTTATAATAAACTGAATTCAATAATTAATCTTGTAGTCATGAATTATTTATTATCTGATGTTCATTTTGTAATGATATGTTCGAGCACCCATCATTCACAATTCCATCAACGGTTACACCTCAAACCAATAAAAAAGAATAATTAGATATAGAACTAATGGTAAAAGAAAATCCAAAAATGTACAGAAAAAAATGAATTACAAACTCGCCCTGTACTACTGTCTTGATCCCTAAAACAATCAAGCTGGTAGTGATTTGATATGTGTCAAAGTGTGCGAACTTAGCTGCATGATATCATAACCTCCAGGTATAATACCCGCGATGGAACTCTTGTAAATATTCCCGTACTACACCAATACCCTCAGACCAAAGTGTTTGCACGATAATACAGTAAATACACTGCAAAAATGAGCACACATAATTACCGGAATACTGAATCGTGCCGGTATAAATAAAACTACCTATTCGACTACTGGTACTATGCCCTCATGTGCTGCTAGAATTCACGAATACCGGCGCCAATAAACGAGATGTATAAAAGAGTACGGTGTTAAGTCATGTTCTGAGTATTTTTACAACTCTTTGTTATTTTGATTCCATACACAAATATGATGGTAGTTATTTTGAAGTCTTACAGACATATAGGTATAGCTAGCGGTATACTTAAGATGGTACTCGCAGATATGCGACATACAGATAAGTAAAAGACAGACATTATATTAGGATATGTGATGATCGACCAAAAACAAAACCATTGCCGATTCTCGTTTCCATTTTCTCGAAAATTGAGTGTTCAGGTGAGAAGGATAGTTTACAACAATAGACAACGACAACAATTATAAAGTGAGAAAAAATTATGAATTAAATTATGTTATATTGAGGATAAATGATAGCGCTCGGGAGTTTCCTAGGGTAAACTCAGCCCAATTATGATTTTCGGATCAGAAGGAACTCACGAAAATTTTTTCAGGCTGGAAAAGTTCGGTAAAATATCCAGCCAACATCAAATGTTACCTAGAAGGAATTTTATATTTTTAAACAAAAGTATATCGACCTCTGATTATTCTCCTAGATTTCTAAATAAATTCCGCTGCAGCTCTCAAAAGAACTCGCAAGCAAAATTTGGAACACCTACATTTTAACGCTTTTGCGGGTATATCTTTTCAGGGCTTGACGTACAAAAAATATCCAAAATTCGAATAATTTTATGCTTTATAAGATGATCAAAATCAATATTCAAAAAAAATTATTTTTCAACCCATAATTAAAAATAAATTGAAAATTTTATTTGTTATAGATAAACATTGTTAAAATAACAAAATGAAGTTGATTATATAGATAAAAATAGTAGATGTATTTTTGAAAAATTTGATTTTATCAGATTCGCAAAATTCAAAATGGCAGAAAATGTAGCAATATATTTTTTTACAATCGTACGGCGTTTTATAAACTTTAAAAATTTTGATACGCAAGTGATTACAATTGACAGAGAAACAATTACACTTTAATGATCAATAAGAACAAAATTTTTTATTTTTATTTTTATAATTTTTATTCCTTGACTATAAATAAAATGTTTATTTCTCGTTTTTTTTTAAATTTAACATATGCTATTTTTTTATCTATTTAATCAAGATAATAAGTCTTTGCCTTCGCTGGTATTATCAAATACATCATCTTCATCGCCATATCCTTGCGTATCTATTACAATGTCGCCTTCAAGTGATTCATTTTTGTGAATCTGCTGATTATTTTCTAATAGATCGTCATCGTCATTTAATATATTCCTATCATTTCCAATATTATTATTAGTTTTAACTTTTCAACCATGAAATTGTACAAAAAAATGTCTTCTTGTTTGGCTTGTCTTTATAACCGTATTTTTATAAAATCTATAATAACTTTTTCTACGTCGTCTTGTTTTACTGTATAATCATAAAATATTTTGAGTCACTGCTTAAACTCTGCGTTCTCGGCTATAATTTTAACGGATCTATTTTTACCTACTTTATAAAAATTGAATGCATTGAATGCAAGTAATACCGTTACATAATAATTAAGCAGCATATATTTAAAACTCTTACGGTAATAAAATTATTTCTTCCATTTATCTTTGCTTACTTTTAACAAATAAATATTATCTTTGTTATAAGCTAATTTATTCAATATGATAATGATATCTTCAGCAATAATACAAACAAGAGGATATTTTGAAGAATAAAGAATAAAGAAACATTTATTACCGAACGAATAATCTCAGCATCTACATCTTCTATTGCTTAATTAATCAAATATTCGACATTTGAAAGTTTAATTTTTAATAATTGAATGAATTATTGTTTATTTCTACCATTGCTTAAAAATGTCGTTGATTAATAATTGGAATTTCCTCAGTTATTTCATACGTAGCTAGCGTACAGTTTTTCTTACGGCGAACACGTTCTACTTTTTTTGTTCTCCTGTCACATATACCTTCGGAATAATCGTCAAAATAAATTATACAAGTATTATTATTTTTAGCATAATTATTCTGAACATTATGTTCATACTGGTCACATACGTTTTCATAAGTAGTATTTCAGCTCCAAATCACACAATGTAACAGAAAACCTCCATAAATAATATAAATTAAGTTAATAATATTTTTGAATGTCGGAAATGCTTCTTCTAGATTAAAGCAGACATAAAAATTTGATTTCGTACTTTTCTTATTCCATCCTCAAAAATTAAAAGGAGTACGGTGCTAATTCACATTCTAAGTAGTTTTACAACTCTTCAATATTTTGTTTCCATACACAAATTTACTAAAAATAAAGCAGGATTTATATTGATCACATTTATTTAATTTTCATGATTGATGATTTGTAAAGTGGTAACACGATTTTTTCGTCGAAATTAAATGTTTCTCTATGTACTACTAATCTGTCGTCCTTTGCTCATGACCGCCATTATTAACATGCGCGCTTTGTGCTTTCTAAATAATTTCAAGTCTACGTTCATATTCAGAATCCAATATAATAACAAAATACGATTCGATCTGAGTAAACTATTTGAGTACCCTGATTATTAGGGGGAAAGGGAATGAATAGCTAGCTCATAGAACTTTAACCAACGTCGCCATTTTATGGTAGCACGAATTTATTTTGGGTTCCACTTGGAATTGGCTTGAATGACCTTGAATGTTGATCTCAAGCTCAAAATGATCAACAACTGTGGCCCTCAAGTCTATTGGACATTTTTTATAAAATGTCTCAATAAATCATCAGAAATTAAAATAAAATTCTCTTGGAAGATTTGCCTAAATTTGGACTCAATCTAATCACCTGATGATCATTATAATAGTAATTTTGGATTATAAAGACGTGTAAATTTATTTCCTGAAAATGATGTAGCAAATTTTAAGCATTTTCTTTAACATGTTGTGAGAAAGGGGGAATCACGAGAAACAAGTACTTCAAAGAATACAAAGCTTATTATGTCGATAGTAATTTTAATTCATTTTTTTATTTATAATTCAACGTATCTATAGTAATTTTTTTGTTTAGGTAAGTAGCCATAGTGGCTACTTCGCTACTGTTCTTAGTTAAATAAATTTTCACATGGTAACCACTTATCTTTATAGCCCGAGAGCAATTTGAGAGTGTAGCTGATATATTTATATAGATTTCTTGATTATTGTATAATATACAAATTTATTTTTCAGTTTTTTGAGCAAATAATGACTGCCACTGTGGAAACTGTATCGGAGCAGTTGGATTTAGCAACAATGATTCCAACAGAAAAAATAATTTCAGCGGTAGCACGGCCTGTCACGGTTACGAATATAGATGTTGGTAAGTTAGTTTTTACATTAAAAAAATTTTTTATGTCCCTATGTCCATTAACTACAAATATTCTTTTTATTATTATATAATATACAAAATATGATTTTAGTACCATGTATAAAAAATATGTGTTTAAGTTGCATAAAATACTCGTTCATACGTTAAAATCATATTACTGGTTCTACAATTTATTCATCATCAAATTTTCTTGACAAATTATAGTGGCTTTTCAAGATTATCATTATAACTATTTTTTTGTATCAGATAATTATTAATATATTAAAATAAATTTTAATTATTAATTGGATAATGCTTATACTAAGATAAGGATCTGATGCACATATTCTCATATACAATTGCATCAAGTTTACCTTATATATATTAATTAGATTTTATACACGAATAATAATTTTGATAAACAATTATCATTATTTAACTTTTTAAAGCCAAGTATCTAAGTGCCAAAAAATTATTTAAATCGACTTAATGCCATTAACAAATGAGTTGTGAGCAAATGTTTAGAAAGTAAAATGATTGGTTATTAGCTTATGCGGATTTTCTGCTGTCGGGGCTTACTCACGGTGTACCGCTAGCAAATAGGCTGATGAGAGTTGGGTTGTCCTCTAGATGATCTGTGGTGGAATCAATTCGCGAAAGAAGTAGTAGCCTCCCAGGAGATGTACCCATACCGAATAAAGACACGATTAGTCTTCCTCAACGAAACTAACCGAAGCGGAATCCACGATGGAATCATGATGGAATGACGGCAGAATCACCGTGGATGCTAATTACGGTTGTAGTGCGGTTATAATTTTATAATGTAGTTACAGTTTACGAGTAGTATCTGATGAATAAAACTGAGTGAACCTCATCTGAACAAACTCACATGATTACCATCACTGATCCTTTTCTTAACATCGCTTGTAAAAAGTTTATTGTGAATTCATATAGAATTCGATTTTCTACAGCCTATCTGATTATCATTTAAAATTTATCTATATGGTTGTATCGATCGAGACATTAGATAATAAGATATTAAGTTTATAAAGTTATTTGAAGGATAATTAATAATTAAAATAGTTATATATGATTATAGTATATGAAATTAATGCTATTTAATAGTAATTTATATTAAAATAACTTTTGTTACAATCAGTACCTCCTACAAGGAGTTATTAAGATTTATAGATACCTAACATGTGAAAGAAACAGAATAATAGTTCTTCCTGAACATTCTGGCCAAATTTTGAGTATAAATAGACTTACCTTGCACTGTGAAATCAGACGCTCAGGAGTCTAAGTCAAAGTAGATCTCCTTCTCTAATACGAAACTTTTCGAGTCATGCTTTAATGGAGCTGATGTCATCATTTCACATATTGAGTTTTTACAATGATTCCTTCGCAAATGCTTTATTTACTACTTCTTTTATGCTACCAAATTCAGATTTGAGTCTTATCGCTTGGTTGGTCAGCATTTAAACTCTTCCACGACTTCAGTATTTTTTACAGAACTTTTTCAGCATTTTTAGATTTTAGTTCACTAATAAGTTAACATGACTTCAACTAACTTATTAATTAATTATTTTATCAAAATTTTGATAAACGCATCAGTGGTTTGAAATTCGGTTCTCATGAAATGAATAATAAAGTTTTTATAAAAAAAATATTATTTTTTTACAAAAATTATTAAAAATCAACTTCACTAGATATCATTCTTCTAATTATTATAATTTGTATTGATTGATGATAGTTATGGATTCCGATATGAAATAAATAAAAAAAGTATTTATCGATTATAAATAAATATTTAAAAGTTTGTATTAAGTTAATACTAGAAAGTTAGTGTAAAGATAACGAAAATTTAAATACATCAGCTGTTTAATGATCGTGTTTATTTTTGATTATCCGGTTTATTTAACTTTTAGCCCTTTAAATTAGGAGAAAATAATATTTTTATATTCCATTTCTATCTACAATATATCTATATATGTTAGTGATGTATGACTTCCAAATATAGTCGAAAAAATGCAATTAGATATTTTGCTTGTTTGCGTGAATCTAGTTAATTCTTATCTGTATGTTATTGTTTCAATGTGTAATAAAAAATGAGTGAATAATTGTATATACATAGGCACAAGATTAGATAGGATGGTCACAAGAAAAAAAAGCGAAATTAAACCTACAAAATGAATCCTAAAATTAGAATTTGTACGTATGAATTCTCAAACCACTTTTGATTATATGAAGACGCTTGATTCAAGAATGAAAAGAATCAGAGCATTGTCGTATAAACCCTCTCAATTCAAAGCGACCCCAAAGTTGAAACGAACATATTCATAAACAATAGGCTAGGTATAGACGTCAATATGGTCAGCAGTACATAATTCAAATCTTAAAAAGGTGCAAAATTATCCGTTACTAAATATATATTATCTTATCCACATATCTTTATCCAACTATGGGAAACAGTTTTCAATTCAAACAGTAATTGTAACATCCAGCAGATATGACACCGTTAATTTATTAAAGAGTGTCTTTTTGGTCGCAGAGATTTACTTCTAATAACTGGGAAATCAATCAATTTGTTTTCAAGTTATCCTACACAGGATGGATTGTTGACAACAGAAGTAATAAGGCGATTCCATCGTACAGCTCTATAAGATGGCACACGCCAGAGAGACCCTATCTAGAATTGGTATTAGAGAGTAGACAGTACTCAGCTAGTCAAACTTTGCGGGATTTACTAAATATTTCTTACAAGTGATAGGAGAAAATAGAATGAAAAAGTAGAGTTTTAAAATAGATTATTTTACTGTACTTATTGGTTTTTAGGCGTGTGTGTCAACTCATGACCTCGGTCTCGGCTCCCAACTTTTTATTTTTTCCGGATCCCCTTTGAGGCGGGCCCTTTTCCGATGAGAACAATGAGGAGAGAAAATATTTCCTTCATTAACCTAATTTGAAAAAACCTAGCCAGAGCGGATAGAACAATGGTATATTTTTCTTTTAAAAGATGTTACACATTGTATTGTTTTATGAAATTATTGATTAAAGTTAACTAATTAATTAGTTAGTCTGATACTTGTTGCAAATTAGTCAGATACACAGAGAAAGATATGACTAATTGTTTACATTTGATGACTTAAAATTACAGGTTTTAATAATGTTGATGTAGCAATGTATTTTAAGAATGTTCAGGCGTGGTTGTCTATTTTATATCTGTAAATATTATAAAATTTGGTGTTGATTAAACAACAAACATTGGCAGCTTTAATAATCAATATTGTTATTTGAATTACTTTATACAGATGATTGGTGGATGTCTTGCATTAATAAGCATTGCGTGATTTTGCATAACACATCGTTAAGAGGGTCCGTTACAAAATTCTGGAAAGATTTCAGTCGACAATTTTAAGAAACATACTGGATGCACCCTAATTTATTCCTAATTATCTAGTTAACAAAGATCTAGACATATCAATATTAATTCAGCACTAGAGTATCTAATGAAAAACGCACACATTATACTTAACCTGCTTGTTATTTCCCTATTACAATATAACCAAAAATACTCATTTGCTAAATGTAGCCAAAACAAAATAAAATATTTAAAAAAGGAAAATAAAATGTCTCTACATAGTTTCCTTTTAACTCAATACATTTTTCCCTATAATATTCGATAGTTTGAACATTTATTTATAGAAAGACTTGTCGTGCTCCTCAAAATATCCAGCAATAAAAGACTCCACCTGTTTATTATTGACTAATTTCTTACCACTGAGCCATTTCTTTAAGTTTGGAAGAAGAAAATAATCTGAAGAGACCTGATCTGGTGAAGTTTAACTTTAATTTAAGTCATCACAAAAACGGACCTATGAATTGATACATTGTTTTGATGGAACAAAACTTTTTGCTTCGTTAAATCCGTTCGTTTTTTTCTTGATTCCGCTACTCAAACGCAGAAATAAATTGCATAATACTGTTGTTCATTTTTCCTTTCAGAATATGTATTTGTTATTTCAATTCTCAACTATTTCTGTGACCAGAGGCATCCGAAAGTTAGTTTTCTTGTTTCACAAGTTAGATATGTTGATTACTTTATGATTTTTGTCTACTATTTGATTTTTCAGTTCATTTGAATCCACCTAAGGATGAATCCCTCGTATTATAACTTTGTATGCTTTATATTATTTTAGATAGTATGTATATAATTGTATTTTCTTTTTTTAATCTATTGAACTATTGGTAACAATTTTTTGGACACACCTGGTTGAATTGGTTGAATACATGGCTCGTGAATATTGTCGGTGATTTTATAACTTTCTCTGCTTCGGGAGAATTATATTCCTTTTCTTTTTGGTGTATTTGTGTTATTGATAACAGTTCAAATCTGTTACTTATTTATACTGGCTAGCTCAATCATTTATCTAGGGATTTATATTGCCACTTCTTAACCATATAGCACGAATCATAACTTATTAACGTTTCTTTTTTTTCTTGTTATTATTTACAATACTCCACTTTCCTATTACATTCATTTGGATAGTAACCATATTGACCATTTCCATATGGTTTTAACTTAATATGTTAGTTAAACAAATCTGTACTAATTATTTTATATATTATCACTTAATGTAAGCTAATTGTAATAAAATTACACACTTCTATACTGTTAGAATTATGTTTGGTTATAACCAACGTGAATCGTTTTATCTCAGTTAAGTAAGCAAATAGCAGATTAGAAAATAAATGTTTTCAAAAAGTTTATTAATTTTTTACAGCTACAGCTACAGTTAATACAGATCAACTAAATATTGTTGATGGAAACCATGATTCACTTCCTGCAACAGAAGAACAACTAAATGATTTTTGGTATAATTCCAAAGGAAAATTCCATTGTAATATTGATAGTTTGCCAGCACAATTACAATATATCTACAAATTATTTCAGGTGCAGTATCTATAATAATAGTCACTTGATAAGATTGATTTATATTCTCACTAACAAGAAATATGTAACATGATATATGACATTATGTTTTATATTATTTTATAAAATAACTCATAGAACATTGAGAATAAGATTTTATGTAACATAATAATAAAATAGCCCTTACGTATCTCGCTCCACTCAGGAAGTAATGTATATCGGGAAGTCATCTACTTCCCTCAAGAATCACATATACTCTTTTTTCAAAGAAGGTGCAGGAAGTTCGAATGAACTAAAAATATGCAATTGGGAATTTAATTAAATAATATGAGAAAAAGAGTATCGCTATTATACGCCATAAAATTAACTTAATTATGATAGGAGTACTGTTGCTATTTAAAGCATACACAACTTAAATCAGTTATTATTATGTGTAGTGGAAAGTCGACAATAAAGAAGAAGTTCACTCACGAATGACAAAAACGTGACAAAAAAGAAATGTCTATATGAAGGTCATCACTAGTACCAAGTTTTACACTAACATATTAATGAATTAAACTGTTATAAATAATTAGAAAAAATATCAAATATTTTTAAATGCTATAACTCGAAAACAATTCATTGGATTGTAAGTAGGAAGTACTCACCTTGCTGAATGAGTTGCAGATCATAATTTTTATTCTATGTTTATCGGATCGGGCAGCAAACGCCTCTTCCGTGGTCGCTGGTGGGACAACGGAAGAAAGAAAGGCAGAAACAAAATGGATACAACAATTTGTTCTAAAACATGCTTTATTGTAGCTCGTAAATATTTAAGCCGATTTAATCATGCTACAACTTGAATTGCGCGATGCCAGCATATCTGCGCCTCGGCACAATCGCGACACACACACACACACACACATGCCTACAGTCCGCCTCCTACTTCTCACAGATAGTCTTATCTCGTCGAAATTTGGTAAGAGCGTCTTCACCAGGTCGCGTATCGCGTTAATCTGGTGAGAGCACCCACTGCCACGTGAATCACAAAATAATATAGAGATAAAGCGGACTTACTGTATATCGGCGATTCCGACGGAATATACCCGCTTACACGCGGATGTCGAGTCACCATGTGTCCGGCTGACTTGGCGGAATTCTCTTTCCGTCTGCTTCCTACTCTCAACTCTTTTCCACGACCACTTATGCAAGACTCTACACGTAACACAATCCTCTACACGACTCTCTTCGCAGCGCAATCGTTGCTGATCAAAATCAACGCTATTGATTAGGCACGAACATACCTAATACGGAACTATTGTCGCATATCCTAATCGACAGGCGTAGACAAGGAAATCGGCCTGTAGGGCAAATACCTTGTCACAGGATCTTCATGATTCTTATTTCATGTACATTAAAAATATTGTATTTTAGAATATCTGTAGATCATAAAAATATATTTATTGATAACACAATTATAAACATATAAAATGAATTTTTGTGATTTTTGTCGAGAGAGGTAAGTTGTGACGGAGCTTCTGGCCGTTGACCGGAGTCTATCGGTTATATTGTCGGCCGATTAGTCGCTCGTCATTCCGAGGTCGCTGACTTCGAATAATTCATCGCAAATTTTTGTCACGGAGGGGAGAGGGAGAGCTAAGGCAGACTCGCCGGCTTAGTGAGAGTTGAGCTATCAGAAAGAGAGTTTGTTTGGTAATTATGTTTTGAGTTTGTGCGAGTGCCGGTGTGCAAGTGTTCTTGTTTTCTTTTTTTGGTTGGAAGTACGAGTCTGCTGAGCCGGTGAGTATCTTTGCCTATTCTCCCTCTCACCCTCCGTGCGCCGATCTTTATTTTTATTTATTATTATTTTTTTTATTGTTGTTGGGTCTCGCTCGGACCTCCTGGCTGTACAGTCGGAGCCTGTCAACGATCATTATTATTTAACAATCGCCGTAAATTAAATATCTTTTTCTTTTCTTTATTTACATCACCGTAGTTTGCCTTTTATAAATATAAATTTCGTTTGATTGTCGGACTATATTTCTATTTTCCGTAGTTCTTTTCTTCTATAATAAATTTCAATTTTATTTTTAACTGCCGTCTTCTCATTTGTCGCCTAGCCGACTTACTTCCCGGTGATCATAGAAGGTTAATACTTTTGGTGCACGTCAGACAGTTTGCGCCTCCTACCATCTCCTTTTATATAGTTAGCTCCTGATCGTTTCGTTTTTTTTCAATAATATTTCAACGCATCTGAAGGAGCCTTCCTTTATAAACAAGGTACGTCTACCTCTTCCCGCCATAAATTTAATTTTCACGATGCACGGTATCCCATGTGGGAAAGCTATGTGAGTTGAGGTGGCGTCATCGCGTATTTATTTGCATCGAGTTTGCTGGCATATTTTCATTTGACGATGGTTAATGAGGATAAACAGAGCGCGTATTTACGGGCCTACACCGATACAGGTGTATAGGCAAGCCAACTTAAAATTTGGTCTTCACCGAAATTTAGTAGGTGTTATAGTGGGCCGAAACCTGAACCGAATTAAAGGTTGGCTGATACAATTAAGAAAAAAACAGGGTCTTGGTACGAGTACTTGGACAGTTTGCTCACTTCGCTGATAGTCAGTTGGTTGTGCTATTTTCAGGTAGCTGCTTCACTTTTAGAGCCCCTGGCCAAGAGCGTCCACGTGCCCAACGGGACAACAGGTAGTCCCGTGATTTAAATATGGACAGGCCAGCTACTACGTGAACAATTGTTATGGTATGGCTAACGCTCAGGTCATTATCTGTCGGAAGTGTGCCGATTTGGTGGACTAGTGGGTAAAAGAGCGAGTGGAAGCGATTAACCGCCCTACGACCTCCGCAGGAGTAAACGCCATGGGGCGGAGGAAGTAGGTGTTGCCAGACAGAGCAGGTTTTCTTCACATGCCCAGTAATTAACTCCTAACCTAAGAGTGGAGAATTTCTGGCGCGAAACCATAGTGGGTTTTGAGTCATGGATTCCATAGATGGATTGAGTAAAGGCTTGACGGTCGCGATTACACCGTCAACCTTGAAAGGAGTGGAGGCCGTGGAGGACACGGCTGAATCTTCTGATTGAACTGACGAAGGGGCATCAAATTATGGCCAGGACGTAGCAGTTTCGATAACGAATTCCATGATTCTACCGTTACCAACCGGAAATGATTTGCCGTTGGGGACTGCGCATGCGCACGAATCGATGAAATTCTGGAAGACGGTCACGGAGACGGTATAGTTTATGAGGCTAATGTTAAGCCCGAGGCTGTGCACGTTTTTGTAATGGAAAATCGGCGCCTGTTGGTAGTATGCATTGGAGGCAAATTATGTTTGGCTTTAATGAACCAACTCGCGTAGGTGACCGTTATAGGCATAAAGATCACCGAGGAGTACGCTTTAAGGCTCTCGCCATGTATCGTGCCTTTTACAAATGCCTCAAATGTTCATAATGAGGACGGTTGGCAACCCAAATTGATTTTCGAAATCGATAGAGTGACGAGTATCATCTAATCTCGCTAGAGTTGGCGTTAAAAAGGCCTGTAGAGAATGGCCTTGAATTAAATTTGGAGAAAGGTCAATTCGTTTGCCCCTCGGTAACATTTCTCGGCTATCTCCTCAATGCTAAGGGTTTAAGACCTGATCCAGTTCTCGAATTGCCAGTGCCAGGGAACGTGAGATAACTGAGACGTCTCCTAGTCATGGTTGGGTGGTACGCTATATTTATTGAGCATGAGAGCGACATCGTGATGCCTCTCACAAAGCTCATAAAAACGG
The DNA here is from genome assembly GCA_030064505.1 of Chouioia cunea. Taxonomy (NCBI): domain Eukaryota; kingdom Metazoa; phylum Arthropoda; class Insecta; order Hymenoptera; family Eulophidae; genus Chouioia; species Chouioia cunea. Next base: position 21,639,697 of record JAOPFQ010000001.1, read on the forward strand.
ATACGGTTTGGGATTGTAGCCCGAAGCAACAAGAGGCCTTCGAGAAGCTAAAAATGGCTTTAACTCAGACCTCTCTACTTGCGAGGCCAGATTTTAGTAAAGAATTTTTCGTCCACTGTGATGGGTCGTCCTTTGCACTCACGACTTGCCTAGTGAAAAGAGATGATGATGGCTATGAACATCCTATCTGCTATGACAGCAGAATGTCCAATAAGCATGAGCGAATTACTTGGTATCGGAAATCGAATGTTTAGCGCTCTTGTTCGCCATCAATAAATTTCGACCATATATCGAGGGGACAAAATTTACGGTAGTCACCGACCACATCACCTTGAAATGACACAGGAATAAAAAACATCTTTCAGGCCGACTCGTGAAATGAATTCAGGAACTCTAACAATGAAATTTCGAGATTGGTAATCACAAAGGAGCAATGCACCTCATGGTTGATGTACTGTCTCGCGAGTTCGAAAGTGAAGTGAAAATCGCAGTGTTCGAAGGGGTAAAAGATCTTTGGTATCTAAGGCGAGTGACTGATGTCACAAGGCGCCCGAAGAAATCATATTGTTATACGTTAAACGACCTCCTTAACCCCATCATGGATAAAAAGAACAATAATAGTTGGTGGTACCAGGTGAATTCCGTGAGCGCGTTAACCCTTTATGGCATACTTTTTTCAGGGGAATGAATTTTCATGATAATTGAAATACAAGGGTTTTTAAACTCGTTGTTCAAGATTTTGAACTCTAATTCTGACAATTCAAAATGTCGGCTTCAATATGGCTGCTAAAATCTTAAATTTCTTTGAATATATTTCTGAAGATTAGTTACAGGGGTTTTTGGATCTTGAATCTGAATTCCATACTGCAAATATTTCCAATTTCGACACATAAAAAAAATACGGGGAATTCATGTGAAGCCTGTAATTAAAAATATTTATCGAACAGAGAATTTTTTCAATATTTATAAATTATCATAACCTGTGTTACGCAAAATGGACATCGCTAATGTTCTTAGTAATACGGAGCCTGTCGATGGACTTGCTGATTCAGATCAAGACGAGGATAACATGAATAAATTTTGGGCCAAAAATCTAAGTCTATTTCCTGAAGATATGTTGGATTTATTAGTTCAGAAAAAAAATAAATACATACAAGAGAAATCGCAGGAAGAAAAATTGATGACAAAAGAGGATAAAAGAGGTTATTGATTATTTTAGGAATTAATATTCTGATGGAAATACAAAAATTGCCTTCCTATCGTGGTTATTGGTCGAGTGACATAAAATTGAAAGATCCATTCATAAATTCATTGATGCCTGTTGTACGTTTTGGGTTCATATTAGATAATTTACATATCTCCGATAACAGCACAGAACCTAAAAAAGGTGAGCCAATTTATAATCCAGGAAAATATCAATCTATTGATGAATCCATGATAAAAATCGAAGTAGCTTGAAGCAATACTTGCCAGCTAAACTGATAAAACGAGGTTATACATATTGGGTTCGCGCAGATGAATCGAGTTACATACGTGAATTTCAAGTCTATACCGGCAAAACTGAAAGTTCAGAGAAACCGTTGGGAGCAAGAGTTGTCAAGGATTTGACGCGTAAACTTTTTGGTAAAAATTACTATGTATCTTTTCATAACTTTTTCACCGATGTCAGTCTATTGATTTCACTAAAAGAAGACAAAATATTTGCTTGCGAGACCGTACGTTCTAATCGTACTGAGTTACCTAAATTTATAATGCTTGATAACAAAATCAGACATGGACTATACGATTTTCGAACATCTGATACTGGTAATAGTTGGATCAAATGGATGGATAAAAAAGGTGTTTGCTTCCTATTAAATTACCATGATCGATCTGAACTCGGAGGCAGACAGATGACACACGGGTACAAATAGACTATCCAGTTATACTTTGATTACGATAAATACATGGGCTTTGTCAATATCGCTGATCGTTTGTTATCTATATATAAAATAGATCGAAAGTCCAAATAGAGGTGGCACAGACTATTTTGGCATTTCATTGATTTGACTATTACCAATTTATTTATTATATTTTCGAAAATAAACACTAATAATCCCGAGACATTGAAAAAGTTCAGACTATTTTTCACGGATCAATTAGTTTCTTATAAAATTCCAACTAAAAAAGGAACAAACCGTCAACTTTTCCTTGCCAATCCTCACAAACTAAATATTTCTATTGAAAAGAGACGCTTTCAGTCTGCTCATATGCCAATGCCCATTGATAGTGGTAAACGATTTGCACTTTGCAGTAGAAAAAACAATTCTATATGAACTAAATGGTTATGCAACACATGAAATGTACCATTATGCTTACAATTAGATAAAAATTGCTTCTTAATGTATAATTCATAAAAGATATAGAAACGATAAGGAATTATATTAGTGGGCACAAATACTATACCTGGTGTATCATTTGCTTACTGTGCCATCGTAGAATACATAGAAATTGAACAAAATTTATCATTATTATTAAAAACAGCATGACGTGTCATAAAAGCAGCAAGGAATTGATGGTGAAAAGTACTTCTTTTCTACAGATAATATTAAAAGACCACAAAATAAATGAATACTTCAGTGTAAATTCTTATAAATTATACAAATTTTATTTATTTCAATTTTATATTAAATTTGTATAATTAATTTATGAATACCTTTATAAGATATAGTAAAATAATTTTAATGATTGTGATATTATGAAATCTTAATAAATAATTGTCTTTTTTAATTTAATTTTCCTAATATCTATTATGTAATGTAACATGTTATAACTAGACTGTTTATTTCTAACTGTACTTGGAAAATAGATTTCTTGTAAACTACGAATATTTTCTAAAATAATATTAAATATAAAATTCCACATAATTGCGATTAAATTGTTTATATTTAAGTAAATAAAATATTGTTTATACTGATATCCCGATTATAGAATACATAGTCTATGTTACTGACTTATAGAACTAAATTACCTGGAAAAGTTTTGGGGAAGTGGAATGCTTCTATTGGTTCGACCTTCCAGCTGAGCGCCGAGGTAGCGCTTTTTTGGAAGGTCATTATCTAGCCCCTATTTATAATCATGATAGTTTTATTACCAATTTTTATACACAATTGTACAAAGGAACCGATTGCAATAAAAATTTTCTAAATAAGAGTTGCCCTTTTTAATAAAAATTTATTTTAATTGATTATAATTTTTATATTAACAAATATATTATCATGATATATATATTTTCAATACAATCATTTCCGAGTATTTAAAAAAATTATCCTGATTCAATAAATAGTTTTCAATTTATAACAATTGAAAAAAAAAATCAAATATTTTTTAAAATTATTTATAATTTTCTAGTTAATCAATATTTTAGCGCCAAAAAAACAATTACCTCCATATAGGCATTCGATGTACCAAATATAAAGAAAATTGAAGACCTTACTCTAATTTTCCAAAAAACTAATTTATTTTCTGTCACATATAGATTTTCATCTTTTTATTTACTCCGCTGAATCGTATTTGTAGTAAAAAACTAATTAAAAAATAAAGATCGATCTGTTTGCTTGTCTGCTGCTGTGGTATAGTGATAACCAACAATATTTTATATTCCTTATTCATTCCTGTCACATCCCACTTGATATCTAGAGATACACTTCAAAATAGATTTTCTTGCATAAGCAATTTTTAAAAATATATTTTTATGTTTGTAAATCATACGGAGCTCGAAATTCCGCAGTTCTACTACAGCGCGCAGGGATACATACATACACATATACAAATATGAAAAGGCACATACCTACTAGCTATGCTTTCTTTGTATTCTAGCAAAATATTGTCAGACATTTAAATAAAATCTATTGAATTCTCTAAGAGAGCAACATCACCTATTTATTACTTATTCATTTTATTCTTTTTTTAGGATTTAATATCTACACAAGATTCAAATATACTTTCGTATATGTTAGAATCATTAAAGATGATGTGTTTACATGGCGATATTCTAAATTCTGCTTTTAGAGATCATCAAGGATTTTTTATTTGGTGTCAAGAAAATCTATTTATTGTGACGTAAGTATATATTATTTGTTAATTTCTTAGTTTTAAACTATAATATTATAGTTTTTTAATACACTATCATTTAGACGTAACTGTAATATTATGTGACATCGTATAATTTTTTAAAATTTAAAATCAACGATAATTACGTACTCATAATGAGTTTAGAGTAAGAACTTCTTGTAAACATTAGGAATTATAGTTTTATAAATATTCTGTGTGATTTTGCAGTATTGGGTAGCTTTGTGAAGTGTAAATAAATGAATAATGAAAATATAAGGATGGGTAGAAAGACAATCTGTGCTTTTTTTAGCTCTTGAAGAGATGGGCTTGAATAGTTGAACTCCAGAGAGTCTTGAAAGGAAAAAATATTCTGACTTTTAACTTGGAAGAGATAGGCTCCCGAATTGTATTCTAGAATAAATTTTTATAGGTAATGGATAAATGCGAATCACTTTTAGCATTCGAAGAATAGGCTTAAAAATTGGACTCAGCTGGAGGAGTTTGGGGAAAATAATTCTATTTTCGTTTTAGCTTAGAGGAATGGAATCCCAAGTTAAACTCTAGAAAACTCTCGGTGAGTCAGTGTAATAGAGACAAAAATCTAAGTCTTTTTTTAAATAAAGTGTGTTATTCATGACCAGAGAAGAGATCGGTTTTATGCTACGACTTCTAAACGCCTAATTTTTGCAAAGCAAAGCGGGTTTATTTGTATGAAAATTTTGTCAAGAATGCTCGAGGACTATTCTCCTCTCCTTCTAATACATTAGATAGCTACATAAAAACTCTTTAAATTACAATTACTCCTCAACAGAAGTTCGGATTTAAAAAAAAATTACATTTCATCGATACTATGAAGTTATAGCTTTAATATAATATCGATTAATTATTTAGGAGTCGTATCGCAGAGTAATTGAATGACACGATCAGAGGATTCGGGAACGCACACAGGTAGAATAAATTTAACAATGTGAGTTACTGAACTTTCTTTATTTTAAGAGCGACTGCTCAGCTTTCAATTATCATGAAACCAGACAATTGTCATGATCAATTGTCTGTTTTTGTAATCTGATTCATTATAAATGTCACAAAATGTATTTCTCCAATAACTGGCACATTCCTAAATTTTATTTTAATTTTTCCCAATATGTATATGTAGGTGTGTAATTTAATTTATCTTTTTTTCGAAGTACAGGTATAAAGCTCAATGTCCCAACTCCATTTTATCTATACCTACTGCATTATACTGTTTACATCCTTCAAAACACTTCGGTCACTTATAATCTATTACGCAAAAATAATGCAATACTTTATAGTAAGCTTAAAAGTTAAAACTAAAATTACTAAATTTTTAAAATCAATATATAACCATAAAAAACCAAGGTAACAAAAAATATTGATTCTTGTTTTTTTAATTTTTGATACGTTTTTTCAGATTATGGGAATTACTGAATGCTGAACATTCGCACGTAGCTCAAATAGCAGTACCATTATTATTGCATTGCGTAACTTTGCCTTATGGAATGGATACATTCTGGTCTATTATACAAAAAGAATTTCATAATTCAGATTGGCGAGTAAGATTTACATCAGGTACACAATTGATAGAATATTGATAAACATTTTGGATTAAATATTTACTATGAGCGAAACTATGAACATTTAAATTGTAAATTGTAGTGAATGCAAATACTATTGTAATATATAATGAGATTCAAACAAACGAGAAAAGGATATCATATCTTAGGATACATATGATATCGTGAGTTCATAAGGTTAATTAAAAAGGGTGTGATTGTATAATAAACCAAAGACTTCTTTCTATTAAAAGTGTGACGTCGGGAGACAATCACTATTTTAAATTTATGTTTTTTAGCCTAAGACTTTCGTCTTCTTGATTGGGACGCATAAGTGTCTTTTGTGAATGTATGTACGTAATTTGATTTATCTTTTTTTTCGAAGTACAGGTAAAGTCTCGACAACCCAACTCCATTTCATCTATACCTACAGGATTATACTGCTTACATACTTCAACATTTTTACATCCTTTCAACTATATGCACCACACCTCCCGCCTGTCAGTGGAAATGACTATCACATATAGATAACTTTCCGAAAGGGAATCTTGGTTCAATGAGCTCTGAGCCTTTTCTAGTTAAATAAAGGTTGAAAAGCCGCCTTTCGTGCTTTTCTATTAATTTTTATTCGATATGAAGCGATATATCCATTAACTTATTCGTTATATTTGAACTTCTTTACTAGTTTACGTTAATCCTTCTGCAACATTGACCATGACAATTTTCCTCAATTGCACCATCTCTTATTATCCTCTTACCTGCATAGTGCTCACTACCAACTTCCCTACTAACCCTTTCCTCGACTTTTAAATTTTGCTTGAGTCCTAGAAGCCATATATATATAAAATGTAATCCATTCAAATTGTATTCGATAAGATATTTTTCTAGAAAATTATAGAAAGTTCGAAATTACACTTTTTCGAAAATTTATAAAACCTTTTATGATCCAACTAGGGACCAATCAATCGATGAAACGATGATACAGTTTATTTTGATGAATAAAAAACCATTACATTTCTTGTTAAATTATCATGACCCATCAGTTATGTCAGAATGTAATAGAAAAATGGAGGGCGGTTCGTTGAAAGTAGGTACGATACCCCAAATGGCTAAAGATTATAATAATCACATGAGATGTCTTGACAAAGCTAAAATGCTCTAATCATATTACGAAATTAGTCGCATTAGTAAAACGTGGTGGCAACCAATTTTTTGGCATTTTGTATGTATAACTTTAATAAATTCTTTTGTTATATATGAATAACTTTTTGTAAATGACACCATGTCGCTGAAAAATTTTTGTTTATCAGTATTTGACCATTTAGTATAGTCAATTTAGTATTTCAAAATCGCCGGAAAAAAGGAAGACCAGCTCGCATCTCTCAATTCAAAAAGGTTGAATCATAAGTATCAGATACAATTAGAACGGCTTCAAATTTTCAAGGTACCAAGATACTTAAATGAGATATGCATAATATAATTTGAAAGCACATAAAGAACGAACAAAATTTTGTTACAAAACGTACAATGATCCTTTATGCACTGAGGCAAATCATAATGACATTGAAAAGTTTCACAAAGTCTTATGAATATTGATAACTGAAAGTTTTACAATTAACATTATTGACAAATGTAAATTAAAAGTCTACAAAAAAAAATTTTGTTTTAATTCTGACTCTAGATCATTAGCGCAGCTTCTAGGGATATAACTTAACTATTACGTTTAAATGGCTGTAGGTTTAAAAAATAATTGATTAAACATTTTACTTACAAATTCATTATAATTATAGTCATAACCTTATACACTTAATATTATATTTCAGTCTCACATGTATTATGTCAAGGCGGCTAAGTAGAACTTCTTTCTTAAACTGACTTATACTCATAGCTTTGCTCTTCTATGGCTACATACACATGACTTCACACGTATACAGCTTTTAATTCACTAAAATAACATACAAATTATTACTACAAAACGCTAATTCCATACATGTTTTTCTTCTATCTTTTCCGAACACATGTCAGTAACCAGGATTTAAAATATAGTTAGTACATACTTATCCCTCTATTTTTGATAAACTTGCAAGCAATATGTTTCTACTGAGCGCCCATAGAGAAACTCCAGGCCGAAGCCAAAATCTCGTATCGGTATTCATATATTCGATATTTTTAAGTATGTATAAAAGTGTACAGCTATTCGTTCTGCGAAGTTTCATATCTACGTTTGCATTTAATCTTAATCCGTAAATGAATGTATGAAATGGGAGTTATCAGCCACAAAACAGTTCATAGTATAATGCACCTATTATGATTAAATAACAAACAGAGTATGGCGAATTTGTATAAATTTTCGTGACCTAAATAAAGTGACTTCAAAAAATGTTTGTCCACATTTTAATATAGACTCTATCCTGGAATAACTATGCTATGCTAAATACATCGATAAATTAAACCTGCATTGGGTGTACTTTCAGGTAGAATTGGAAGAGAATAGTAAATCATACACTGCTTTCGCTAGTCCAGGAGAGGAACTATAGGAGTTCAAAGGCATGCTATTCAAATGAGTAAATACACTAGCGATATTCCAATGTTAAGCTGACGCGTTATTCGGTCCAGACTGAAAATTCCATGTATTCCCTTATCTGAATGACATTATTAGACCTGAGACCTTTGAAGAACACCTGGAGCATCTCAAATTGGTCTTAGTACGCATCAACAACGCTGCATTGTAAATAATACTTTACGTTTAAATATAATTAATTTTCGACTAAGTTAACAGAAAAATACAAAAAACCATATCGCGTTATTGAAAAATGATTACTGGAAATTTATTTAGTTAAAACATTAACCAAGTAAAAATTGGAAAAAACCATGTTTCACTCTTAAAACCTTTCAAAATTAACAAAACAGACCAAACTATTCCGAAAACCGATTAAAACAAGAATTTGAGTTTCCAATATCTCCATCCAGAACCAAAATGTTGTATTTTCTTAGTAGGGACATTTTTGTCCCTCAGATCCTAACCCTCCAATACAAACTTAGAAAATCATTTCAAACAGTTAACGACAATCTCAGTAATTAAAGACAAATTAGATCAATAAAAAAATTGTAACATCCACTGGATATTACACAATTTATCAAGGAGTATAACTTTGGTCGTAGGGGTTTACCTCTAATAACCTAGAAATCGATTAATTTGTTATAATGTTAATCTTAATCAGGTTAGGTTATGAAGAAAAGGAGATGATAAGCCAATTCTTTCGTAGACGGTACTTGGTTTTCGATGCTATTAGTTAACGCCCGACAGAATTACTAAATATTTCAATAAACGATAAAAGAGAAGATACAAAAAGAATAGAATTTGGAATTAAGTTATTTTTATTGTCTGTGACAAGGTATTTGCTCTACTGGCCGAGTTCCTTGTCGATGCCCGTCGATTAGGGCATGCGACTAATTAGTTGTCGTATTGGTCACATTCGCGCCCAATCGGCAGCGCCGATTATGAGCAGCAACGATTGCGCCGCAGAGAGTCTCGTTTTGGTCGTTGAAGAGACGAGTTGTGTAAAAGGTCGCCTGGAAAGGTTACCGTGCAGAGGAGATCGTTTGTGAAGGTTGTCGCGCAGAGTGATTGTTAGGAGTCATCGTTGGAGAGAGTCGAGAGAAGAATCTCGACACAGAAAAAGCACCAAACGAGGAACGAGTTGTAAGGCGGGAAAGCCAAGACAAAGAGACAACTCGTGAGTGTGTATATGAGCGATTTGTTCTTGCCTCACTGGAAGGACGTCTGTTCCCCGAGCTGAGAAAACATTAAATAAAGATAATGACTTGCTACTTATCCAACAAGGTGAGTATTTACCAGGTTACATGTCTTTACTCTTTTTCTGATGGTTTCTCTCTCTCTCTCTCTCTCTCTCTCTCTCTCTGAGTTGATAAGATTTTGTTGCATTTAATAGCTGCATAAAACTAACTTATCTATTTTATAATGCATAACCTAGATCATACCGCTCTACTCTTAAGTTTTTCCACATCCTTTAACCTATGGTTTATATAACAAGTTATGGCTATTATAAATTAGGAATTGGTTTATATATGATTTTAATTTTGCAATTAATAATAATTTTCACTAAAATAGTAAAAAAATTAATTGACGATACTTCAAACAAGAAATATATTCACTGAATTATTTATGACTACGCATGTTTAATATTGATATGTGTTGTGTATGTGTCAGACCAGCTTAGATGGACTACCCTTTCCAAGCTATCAGAGCTGTAGATCGACGTAGTAAGAATCGACAAGCGTAATAAAAAAAGCAACCTTGTTACCCTTTCCAGCGTCCGACTTGAGTACAAGAGTGTGATGAGCATTATTTCGTTATTTTGCACTCATACAGCTCTCTTTTTTTCGAATTTCTGATGTTATTCTACAGAGAGAGTGGGAACGAGTGAAAGAAAGAGAGAGAGAGTGCGAGGCAAACAAGTGTGAGATAGAGAAGCAGAAAGAGAGAGAGAGAGAGAGAGAGAGAGAAATAGAACAAGAGTTATATTTACGAAATCGAGCATTTACATATATACAGGATCGAGAAAAATGATAGAAACACCTGACGATTTTTTAAACAAAGTATAGATCCATGTACTTGAATAATATTTCTTTTGTAATTTTTTCCGTTTCGTCAAATAAACTACTCAGTATTTGGACCCAATGCTAACAAATTAATTATTTTAATATTATTAGCGTCATATCTGGACGTAAAATTTCTCATAGAATTCAATCTGCAATGTATAATAGGGATTCCCAAAGAAAATATTCAAGTTGGATCCATTTTGGGACCATTCTTAGCATTGGGTTCAAAAACGAAGTAATCCAATCGAAAAAATGTAAAAATGTAGAAAAAAACACATTATTGAATTTGTTAAACAAAGGTGGATTTTATAAAATCTTGGAAGCAGTATATGAAAAGACAATTACCAATTCAAAAAAGAGATACATATATATTTTAACTGGGATTCCAATGTCTATAAGTGAATGTGAAATAGGAAGAGAAATTAATTGTTCATTTTGTTTTGTACAAAGAGCGATAAAACTTCATGAACAGGGAGAAATGTTTAAATATTATCATGGACATTTTCAAGAACCAAAACATCTATAATAAATGAAGAAATAAGTACTTCCGTATCATTTTTTTACAAGATAGTATAAGCCGACTGTATTCAGTAATGCAAAAAATAGTGCGAAAAGATAATGAAAAAAAGGTAAACTTCAAAGAGTTTTTCTTACGTTCCATTTAAAGGAAATCTACAGAATGTTTGAAAAACACTGTGCTGAAATTAGACTCAAGTTTCGCCTGGGGTTTGCATACTATTGTACGTTGCGACCTGATCAGTGTATTTTAGTTAATGAATCTAAAGGTGTTCACAATATTTTCAATTGTATTCACCACCAAAATCCAAAATTACTAGTAGAAGACTGTAAAATGACAACGAAGAATTTGAAGATCAAGTATGATGAAGAGTTACCTTAATAGCAAAAGATATTCTAATTAAAATGACGTGTGAAAGACCTGATGAAGATTGTTTTTTTAATAAATGCTCGAAATGTCCTAGATTGGCAAGTGTTTTAGATATGTTCGAGAATTGTTTTTAAAAAATGCAACAGATTTCATTCATTGCAAACAATGGGAAACAGTGGGGGAAAAATGTGATCTTCTAAAGCATATGTATAATATTAAAGACTATTTTAACTATCTGGAGGTACAGTTTATCCTATTCATCTATTTGTAATTTATATTAAAGGGAAGGAAAAAACAGAAGAAAACAGTTTCGTCGTAATTTCGAAAAATACGAAACATGACGTAAATGCTGTGATTTTGTTCCATCAAATTAATTAATTACATAAAAAGTAAATATAAGAACAATGTTAAAAAAGTTATTCATGTTTCTGATGGAGTTGTAGAACAATATAAGAATAAATCAACTTTTTTACTCTGGTTTCTCATTATGATATATATGGAATTGAAGATAAATTCAGCCCGATCTTTCAGTTAAATGCCGCAGATAGTACTTTTTTAGAATGTCATTACCTAGCCTCAATTAAAATTCCATAAACTTTTCTTACGGATTGTTAAACAAAATTGTCCAAAGAATCGATTGAAACATACATTTTTTAATAGTTGCCCTTTTTAACAAAAATTTCTAGAATTTATTGTAATTGTTTATAATTTTTTTATTAACAGATATACTATTATAACATTTATATATTATAAAAATACAATCTTTTCCAGGTATTTAAAAAAAATCATGTAGATCCAATTGATAAATTTTGAATTATAATAGTTAAACAAAAATTCAATTTTTTTAAAAATTATTTATAACTTTTTAATTAATTAATATTTTAGCATCAAACGTGACACAAGCAATGCCCTCCATATAGGTATTCGATGTACTAAAAATGAAACAAATTGAAGACCCTTCTCCGATTTTCCCTAAAACTAATTTGTTTTCTTTCATACATATATATATACATTCAGTCGATTACATCAATTTTTAATGTTAAATGATTAAAATGTGCGTTATGAATATTAATTTCACTCAAATACTTGATAATTACTATTTGAGGAAAAATTAAGTTGTGGTACGCGGATTTGAAATCTCTATAATATTAATAATACATATCAATTTTATGAACTGTAATATTTTCAGTTGAACGCGTGGCGCTCATTGCTAGATTCATAAACTCAACGCCCATTAGAAACTGTAATACGTTGCAGACGTCTCTTGCACATTTATTTTGTTACCTTATAAATAGTATGGATGATATGAATACGTATGTTGCTCAGAAAGCAACAATTTGTCTTTGTACTATTCATGATACCTCAATGAAAGTAAGTATATAATTTTATTTTAATTTCAATAAGTCAATAAATTGTCAATACTTTGACAAATCTTTATATAATAATGGATAGATAAACAATAACTAATGACGTATACCTATTGCAAAATTTTTATTCGGTTTTCTTACATCAATTAAATTAAGATAATTTTTTTCAATTTCGCATGTTCTAATATCATATAGCAAATAGATATTATACTAGGTATGCTTTTTAGAGCATATTGCAAAAAAGTGCTATCCGGCTTAGATACTTCATTTGAAGTTTTATTATCGCAATATTTTAAGCGTATTGCACATAATTGATAATTTTCTTTCACTAAAGGAATTCAGTTATTCTGAATTCCTGCAGCAACATGAATCGAAGATTCTCTACGACGTCCATGTTTAGATAATTTGAATAGATTAAAACAATCTAAGGAATATCATACAATTTTCATTAAAATTAAAATGAAGAATTTTTATAAAAACTATCTTGTGATGAGAAATTTCACTTTGACGTACGTTGAAAATCCTTTGTTTGCATAATTATACTTTGATAAATCCGACTGTGTCAAATATCCCTTATTTAAATGCTTGACGAAGCATAGAATATGTCAGCAAATATACTATAAAATACGATCTAACAGATTGGAATGTTGGAACAAACAACAGAAAAAAATGTGTATATTTATAGCTCAATATAAAAATTATTGTTCGGATTAGTTTACCTAAGTACAGCAAAATTTTCATCAATTATTTTTATAAAGAAAATATTATGACCAAATATTACTTAATAAAAAAAATATAGCCGACGAATCTAGTATGTTATAAAATCGATTCTGCGAACATTTCGGAGTGGATTCGGCTTTTTAATGATCGCGTCACTCGGTTGGGTGCAGCAGAGAATGCTTTCTTTGTAGACTGATTAACTAATTCCTATGAAATATCATAAAAGTTTTATTAAGGATTAGTGTAAAAAAATTGACTAAAGGATTGGTTATAACAAAAATTCATATGTATACAAAACGAAAAGTATTCATATGCAAATAAATCTTGTTTCTTTCAACGAAAATTGCAAAAATTTACTTTTAACGTTTGTGATTTTTATATCAAAAACATGTGTTGGTATGATATATATATATATTGTCAAACCCCAATATTTCTTACGTATTTTGAAGAAAAATCATACAGATCCGATTAATGATTTTCCAGTTATCGTACTTGGCATATGACCAGTTAAGACAAAAAATAGAAAAAAATTACAATTAACAAATAAAAATAAATCGTTGCTCTATAAATCAATACTTAAACAAATTTGGACTTATATCATTCAATGTTGAGATTCGTTTTCAAAATGTAAATATAGATATATTTAAAACTTTCCAATAAAAATTATTACACATTATCATATAATTTCCATCATTCGTTATAAATCAAATTATAATTTATAACGAGCTTGTTGCACCGGTCATCTAATGCGATGATGATCGGTAGTTCTAGCTTTTGTTCTTTATTGCTCATATTGTCATGGATAAGTGGCGTAATATGTTGGTCTATCACAGCGCCAGTGAGCCACGCTGGCTCACGTAGAAATAAAAAAATATTCTTAACATTTATAACGAAATTGCTTATCACGAGTTGTAGCAGGAAAGCTAGCTGGCAGGAAACGTGATCAGAATGTATTGTCTCGCTTTATGGACTATGGATGAGAATAAAATTAAGTAATAACAATAACTTTCGATATCCATTTCCTCGCTACGAATCACTACTCACATCGGCATCGTCTTTCTTCCTTTACCTTCTCATTGCCTCACTTGGAATTTCTCTATCGCTCTCACTTTTTTCTCTATACATCGAAGAATCAAAACATTTTTTTTTTACACTTCTATTCACCATCTAAAGCTATCCATCATTTATCTGGCTAGATTGCCAACGAATATCAAAAGAAAAAAGAACGTGTTCTTATATTCGCGAACGAAATACAGAACATCGTTAGAAGAGTCTTAAAAACTCAAAAATTGAAAAATGATATCAAAGTGGATAAGACCTTTAACTATCTTTACATTTCTGTTAACAATAACTACCCTGCTGTACAAACAGTGTAAGGCGTATTAACGTTAACCTCGTCTTTCGGTAGCTGCCCAAAAAGGCGCCTTCTCATATTTTCTAGTTAATGACTTTTCGAAAAATTTAAAAAAATGACTGTTGGTTAATTAATTTCATAGTTTATATTTTTATCCGTATTAAAAATAAAAATTTGTTTTGACAACTCTCACGGTTACAGAGATATCAATTTTTTGAAGAATTTTCAACAAAATTTTTATATTTTTTATAACTTTTAATCCGTCAGTAATAATGATTTAAAAATTTGTACACTACTATATAGGCAATATATATACCATGTTTCATAAAAATCGATTACCTACCCCTGTGGAGCTGATCGTATTAGCCTGGAATGAGTCATATACTGTACATTACAATGGCAATTTACAGTACAATATAGTAAAGAAACTTCATTCACTTTCCATGTTTGTATTTTTATTTTACAGAAACATTTAAATATGCACATACATACACATCATACTTTTGTAATCATACTAACAATTTTTCTGCAAAACCACTTTGAAAATATGTTTACACATATTTTAGTTTTTCTTTTATTCTAGGTAAATTGACATGCAATGATATTTCGAAAAGGTTATTAACATCAGGGTGCTATTCTTGGGATTCTACACGAGTCTTTTTAAATTTCATGGAGATTTGAACAAAAATAAAGGGAACCTGTAATCATTAATTTGTATGATCGAAGTTTCATTATCAATTAAAGAGTTTCTATAATAAAAATAAGTAATTAGAATCCAAAATCCCGTAAGAAGATGATTTGAATATCATTGGAAACGGCGTGAAACTTTTTTCATTATCGATAATTAAACTTTTCCTAGGATTGTGATAGGTCATTCGCTAATCCCTGTGATATCTCTGTTATCGTTATTATCAATGACACATTCAAGAAGCAAAGGTAATCTTTCTATTAGATAATCTTCTGCGTCCGAATCTACCAAGATTCTAATGAGGTTTTTTAAGACTGAACAATTAATGGTTACTGTTTTCAAGTATAATTGTTTATTCATTTAGACTGTATTTACAATTTTCGGGGCTACATCTGTATAAAAATGAAGGTTAATGTTTTATCTGTAGACTTCTCAAATTTTACTTCCATATTCGATTTATCTTTAGTTTAAGAGAAAAATTGTGATTCCTAACCGCCGTTCTAAGGTATAGCGAAATTATGAACAACGAGAAAGTCAATTTGTTCATCTAAAAATTTTAATCTAAAATAGCCTATGACAGGATTAGATGCCAAATTAATTTTTATCAGGTAGTATGTAGAACAATTTTTAACAAGCTTTTTTCCGCTGTAATATAAATTGTTGAACCTTCGCCTAATAGGAGTATGTTATTGAAACATTGATCGTTGAATCTAAGTAATATATGAGGTAATAAAGTCTCTATTCTATAGTTATCAACTAATTTTACAAGTGTTGATTCAAACTTCATACGATGAGCACTCAGGTTGTTTTCGGCTCTCCTAGGCTACACTCGTTTCCTGGAATCTGTGCATTATTATATTCTCATTTCTTAGATTATTCAATGTTTCGACCGTTCTTTTTGCAATATCGACAGATTACATTTCCACGATAAGAGCTTTTTGGATATTGCTTTCTAGGTAACCGAGTAGGATATATAATTGTTTTGTTCCTGACGAGGTTTGTCTTTGAAGTACGAGGGCGGTCCGATAAGTACTTAGCCTCACCGCCCCATGGCGCTACTATCGCAAAAGAAATTTACTATGGTGTAGTACATTTGCATAGATGACTACTATCGAAATTTCAACCGAATCGGACACGTAGTTTTGTTTTGACCGCGTGTGGAAGCGGGTGTATTCGCGGGTTTAGAAAACTGGAAAAAGAGCAATATCGGTCGGTGATTCCTTTCTTATTTTTGGAAGGGAAATCGCGCAGCGAAATCAAAATGCGCTTGGATGCTGTGTGTGGTGACTTTTCTCCTTCGATGGCGACCGTTAAAAATTGGTTTAACGAGTTTGAACGTGATCGCACGTTGGTTTCTGATGAGCCCCGCCCAGGTGTCCCAAAAATGGTTACCAAGGAGGATAATGCGACAAAAATCCATAATTTCGTATTAGCAGACTGCCGATTGAAGGTACGCGAGATAGCTGAGACAGGCATCTCAAAAGACTGCGTGGGTCATTTCCTGCATGAAATTTTGGCCATGAAAAAGTTATCAGCGCAATGGGTGCCGCGTTAGCTTACTCCGGATGTAAGCGCAACCGTGAGACCACTTCAGCAGAGCAGTATTTGACGCTGTTTACCGCAATCCGAAGGAGTTTCTGGATCGTTTCGTGACCGTCGACGAAACATGGATTCACTGGTACATACCAGAGACCAAGGAATAATAAAACATTGGACTTCACCCGGTTAACGTGCTCCAAAGAAATCGAAGGCTGTCGTGTCGGCAGGAAAGATGATGGCCACCGTTTTCACAGGGCTGTACTATGTCGAATTATTGGGCCGATTCGTCACCGAAGTGCTCTTCCACCGTAACAACGCACCGGATCACACCTTGCTACGGCCAAATTGGTCTAACTGGGCTACGAACTAATGCCCTATCCACCGTATACTCTCGATTTGGCTCCGTACGACTTCTTTTTGTTTCCAAACTTGAAAAAGTCACCCACCGGGTAGAAATTGGAGTTGAATGAGGAGGTCATCGCCGCCACGGAGGCCTACTTTGTAGATCTCGAGAAAAATTTATTTTTCAGACGGGTTAAAGGAGCATTGCTAGGTTAAGTATATCGAACTAAGAGGAGACTATATTGAAAAATAAATCGCTACTTTTCTGAAATTTTCGTTTTTCTTTTATAGACTTCTTTTATAAGTACTTTTATAAGTATCAAATTACCATCATATTTATTAGCTGTATAACCCGGTTTATCGCAGAGTAGATAAAAAAATGGAAGTTTCGCTTGAAGGAAGAGACTGTATGTTTTGCTATATGACCAGCTTTTGAACAAATTTGTTATTCCAACGACTTTCTGCATTTAAAGGTATAATGACCTAGTTTTTGATATGTTATTTATAAAAGCGACGGACCTTTGTGTTTTTTTTATGAACTCGCATAGGTTTTTAAGACGACTGTTGTCTCTTTTTCGAAATAAGGAAGTGACTCAGTGTTCATTTTATCTTTTTTAATATTTTTTATAAACGCAAAAACAAAAGAGATAGATGAAACTTTAGGAAAAGTATAACCGAAATTCTATTCTTTAAAACAAAAATATTAAGAACACTACATAAGGCCAAACTCATTTTTATAATTAGAGATACAAAGGACAGTCTCGTGGAAAATTCATTAAAAAGGGGAAAAAGGTCATAATATAAAACTAGTGTCTAAGATTAACTCTCAGACAGATTTTTCGATTCTGTCGTAAATTATATTTTCTCTTTTTTGCATTAACTAAAATTCGTGAAACAAACCAACGAAAAATTGTTCCACGAAATCACGAAGTCTTGTTTTCTAATTTTATCTCGTTAAACTTTATAATGACTCTACATTGGATATTGGGTTTTTAAAGATTTTCATAAACTAAGAGCGTATTTTTCAAAGTTGTGTAAATCTGGAAGGGCCAGTTGACTAATTGGATCATAGAGGACTTGCAGTCCAACCCTTGGGTTTTTAGGTGGTAATTTACCTCCCTAAAAATATAAAAAGTCTCCTCTCGTGAGAAAATATTGTTAGTTTATGTAAGTGTTGCTTCGCTATCATTAGTGATAAAAGGTGGCTATAGAATATCAGAGTTCTTCAAACAAAGGAATATTCTTTATTAAGCAATTTACACAAGTTCCTGTGTAATTATTAAGATGAAGTTTTAAACTAAAAAGTGTGCATAGAACAAAAAATTATCGTAAAGGTAATTCGTATATCCATGATGTTCTTAATCTGATGTCGTATACTACTAAAAATATATTTACGTGCTCTCGGCATTCTCCTTTCAACCCGCTGTAATTGCAAATTTACTAAACAGCAATTTCGACTTTTTTCTAGAGATAAATCTGAAATTTTTTATTTTCCTCGGTATATATTTGGGCGAGTTTTCCTTTTCTTACAGAGCGTTAAGCTGATTCTGCTATTTTTTGGCCTGCCGCAAGATTTTTGTTTTCCGTCGGATCCGTTGCGCTTTAATTATGGATTTTTTTAATGGGTACGATAACCGCTATTTTCCACTGATACAGAAAATAAACAAGATGATACCGAAAACTTGTTTTAAAAGATAACAGTATCTATGTTTAAGTAAATATATGTAAATAAAAGGAAGCGAATATACGTTGTACAAATTCATTGACATTCTTTTTCATCTTACGGATGGAACGTCTGTTTCCTGACCCTCGCAATAAATTATAAAAATATATACAACAAGTGAGCTAAATAAGCAAAAGAAGACTCACCATGTTACAGTATAATCTGCTAAAACGAACGTTACAGTGGTAAACTAAATAAGTTAAAGTCAGAAATAGTGAATAACTTCCACGAAATGATATTGAATAATTATCGACCAAGAGTGCAGGAGCTAGCAGACATAGTAGGTATTTAAAAAAATGCTATACACTTCACACCATATAGGTGACATACCGGTTTTATTTATTATGAATATATGGTGCTGTTTTCGTCTTTTCTACTGCTAAGGTCAGTCCATGATTTTTTAAAGAAACATTTACCTTCTTCATTTCGCAGTCTAAGGATTTCAACTGTTCGATACTGTTTGCTGCGACAGTCAATACACCGTCATCTACAAGTAATGATATAATCTTGTTCTCGCATAGACGATCATAAATTACCTTCCAAACCGGAACTTGTTATCTTCGTAACGATGATCCTTCTTCCATAATATTGTAAATGCATGTGTCATTTTCGGTATTATAAAATAGGATTAGCTCTGTTAAGTAGCTTGATATAAGAGTTCTAAAATAATATAGCAATATTATTTATTGTAAGACCTCTTTGATTTCAGCTCTTTTTGTCGATTTAAGGATACTTTTAATATACAAAGCGATATTAATATACATACGTTTGATAAATCATTGAGCGGCTATTTCTGAAATCAAACTGTTTATCAAATTTTCCTTCTACCCGGGTATGAGTGTACCATCCTATCGTATATCATCTGCTATTATATTAATGTACATAAGGAATTTTTAGACATTTTTTTTATTTTGACTGGCAAATGGATTGTCGTTCTTCACTTTATAGATAACAAATTTCAGGTGTTCAGTACTAATTATCGTTAAATAACATCATTAGTAATGAGAGAAAAAACTCCTTTGATTTATTGGCTATTCCATCATAAAGAACATTATATTTGTTGAAGTAATAAAAGTCACTTGGTTTCTTTTCTCAGAAGATATGACCAGCTTCTGTATCAATACAAAGTTTATTTCCGAATGAGAATTCAACCCCTCTATCTAATATTATTTAGTTATTATTGTGGTAGACTGAGGCTGTATATTCTTGCTTGGTAATGCTTACTATACCTTGAACAATTGCATTATCTTAATTATCATAAACATCAGAATACAAAGCCCTAGTACAACCTCCGTTATCATTCAATTATCCTGCCAATAAAACTGGTCTAATTGTCGTTTGATTTATTTTGATATATCTGAACACATTGTCATTATCGTAAAATAAATTCCCGCTGGAGTAAAAATCGTTATGGAAAAAATGTCGGATACTACTGATAGTCGTATTGCAGTTGAGAATATTTCTATTTCCGTGCTCCCTAATATTTCATCTATTTAACCATTTACATTTTAAATAAGCATGCAGTAAGGTGTCTCTTCAATATCTTTATTCAAAACAAATCATTTCTTAACAATACTTATTTCTGATATTGTGCTTATTGTGAATTGTGTGTATCCCTCATATATTGATATGTAAACAACTGATATAGGTACATCTTTATTGATACTGGGTAGTTCTAAGATTTTTTTTCTGTATCCGTTCTTATTGTGTGTACTTATTAGTTTTAATGGTATTATTATAAAACCAGTAATTAATTATAACTTGTTGAAATTTACTCTACTCTTACTCACATATAGAAACTTATAACCTATAATTCCTTGTAACGTGAAAACTAAGCCAACGAGGAGAACTTACCTTCCGCTAGAAGAGAAGGCCCCGCTGGTTGTGTTGAATAAAAAAAACTATAAATTAGGAGAAGATAGAAGGTAAAGACGGCCTTGCGCGTACCAGGAAACTGGGACTTTGAAAGGTCACAAGGAGGTAAATTGATAAAGTGACAAAATAAAAGGTGACGGCAGTTAGGTGCAAACAAACTAATTTATTATGTAAACAAAATAAACAAAAGAAAATACAATTATAACCCGACAACAAAACGAAAAAGAAAGAAAAGAAACTATAATAATAATTAAAAAAAGAACCTGAATTAACAATAATATTTAATACGTAAACAGCTGTCGCCCAATTCCGTTTATACAAACCCGGAAAACCGAACGAGGCCCAACAAAAACAAGTAACAAAAGAAACCAATTCAAATTAATGATGCACGAAGGGTAATAGAGAGAACAATAAAGGTATTCACCGGGCTAAATTATAACTGAGCTAGTGAGCGCGCCTTACCTCTCCCTCCCCTCCGCTTGCCCGAAAATTCTAAGCGAATTTTCAAAGGTCATTAACCTCACTCCAATGAACAGCTAATCGACCGACAGGATGAAGGCTAAGGGCCAGGAGCTCCGTCACATCCTGCAAAAGGTAGGTTACAGTCGTCATTTATAATATAAAAGTCGATTAATTGTCCCAAAACAGATATTTATATGCCATAACTAATCCATATTTCTTCGGTAAAAAGGCTTTGAAGAATGACGTCCTTCTTTTTCAGATTTTGATAGTATTTCTCGTTTTTTTTCTAAGGATTTCTTATTTTTTCTAAGTTTTTAAGTTTACTTACTATAACAGTTTATTTTCTTTATGCACTAAATGAAAGGTGGTTAGTATCCCTAAAAGAAAATATGTTTATAGCAAGTTTTGTATCTCTCTGGAGACTTCAGAATTTTTATGTGATGTGGGTTAGTAAAACTCACGTCTTACTAACGGGGAAATGCACTACTTCCTTATTGCTTTTTGCAACTAACGTTGGCTCAGCAACAGTGTCTACTCATCTTTTACTAACTCTAACACTTCAATTTATAAAGTTTTTTATCGACTTATAGACCTGCTCAATCACGATATATGTTTGACTGATTTTTAAAGTTCAAGGGGTTTTATTTATCTTCAAAAATCGGGCGTAATTAGACTGATAAGACTGTTTTACTTTATTTTTGTTTTTGCAACAAATTTATAGATAGCTGAAAATCAGCAAAGAGAGCAATATTCGCAGTTTATTTTTTCTGTATCCTTGATCTAAACATTATTTTGTGAAATATCATAAATGTATATAACTCTTTTTCTTAATCAATTATAAACAATTTAATCTGCCATTCCCTGCGCAGCGATATATAAAGAAATTTACTTTGTACAAGTCGCGAGCCTTTGTATCTCCTTTGTGGATCGCATGGATGTACCTGGCCTCTATTCTCCTTGACGATACACTGATTTATTGCAGGCATCGATTCTGGCCACGATTAGGGTTGCACTGGTCATTTGCTCGTACTTCAATATTTCCTGGTTACTCACTATTGTTTCCTTCAACTGTTTAGTTTTCTGCCGCGCACTATCACTTTTTATCTCTACAACATTATTTCTATTGTTAATTTTATTTGTTGTCGTTGATAATTTTCTGTGGTAACTCGTAACCAATATGCACGATTTTCTTATGTAGTGTAATTAAAATTTAAGATTAGTAGATGTCAGCCCCATTATGTACTTGATTGCCGATCCAACTTGTCCTATAAATTAATCTACCTGAATTGGATTAAAATACATCATAGTACATGTTGGAGCTTATTTACTATACAAAAAAAATAAATCTCTGGTTTCAGTAAAACTTCTACTTAAAATACTTCAAAATTTCATTTAGAAAAAAATTAATTTATATCAATAGTATTTGTTTGATATTGAAGCTTACTAATCCAAATAATTCTATTAGGGACTGACAGCTCAACATAAATATATTTTCAAATAATTATTATCTTAATAATTTTAGCATGATTCAAACTTGTATTGAAAGTAAATATAAATAAGAACTAAAAATTCGATCAGTATCGGAATACCCAGAAAAATACAAGGTTGCCTACCATTTTGTCCCAAGTTGCTATAGGGGTTTGAAAATTTACATGCTTTCATTAATTTTAACGACAAAAAGGTTCCTCCAATCCAAATCACTATATCGTCAAGAGCGTTTTTGACATACTAAACAAGATTCGTTCTTTGAGGAAAAATTATATCATTAACTCGCGATAGAAAAAATGAGTTTTTAAAAGTTATATCTATAAATTTATCTCATGATTCGAGCTAGAAAAACACGTAAAAATAGTAAAAATGTTAACTCTATTGAGTAGTTTTTCATATTTATCCGGGAAACTATTTGCTTGACTTAAAATTAAAATATTAGAAAAGTTGCTTATACTTAGCACATATTTTGGCATAATCAAAAATATGACTATTCATATTGCAAATGATAAAATATGAGTATTAAATACGAAAAATTGTTTAGTAACTTTTTTTAAGAGAATACAAATTCGAAGTTCTACTACTTGCTCTTCCTTTGCGTGTCTATTCTTTTTTTTATAGAATCTTGATGCTATACTTCTCCGAGGAAGGTTTTTGTTAAAATTTCTGGAAAAAGGGCTCTCAAATGGGTTTCCGTATAGAATAGTACGGTTCTCAACCAAAATAATATTTGTTTTACTTACATTTCCTCTGATATTATAAGTGTTAATTTTTAATAACTGTAATAATATCATATAGGATATACGTATACTGTAAATTATAATAGCAATGTATAGCAGACGAACTTCGTCCCTATTGTATATTTGAGTTATTTGAAAAAATTATTTAAATGAAAGCTATAAATCGGGTGTTACAGATGAATTATCAAGGGAAGGAAACCTCAGACATGTAAAACCAACGTTAATGAAAAAAAAGAAATGCAACCATATTCTTGAAACATTAATATAATTCTGATTGAACACATTTATTTTAACGGATTTTAGCGTAGTCGTATGCTAATTTCGTTCAGCTTTTAAAATAACTAAAACTAATAAATATTAACAAGTATCCTGATAGCGCATAACTTTAGTAAATCTTCCCTAGATATAAAAAAAATGCCAATTTTGGACTCAAATTGACACCGATGATACCAAGAAAATTCCTTGTTCATTACGATAAAAAGCTTATTTGAACTGAATAAAACATTGTGTATATTTATTTTCGATTAGGTATTGATTGAAAATATACATTTTTTCAGGCATTTCTTATGTGTTTAGAAACTCAATTTGATCTAGCAATTATTGATCGACCATTAATTCTACAATGTCTCTATCAATTGCATAATTGTTTAGGAGATCGAAAAATATTAAATTGGGATTTTTTTCTAAATCGATTTGACACTATATTTTTGGAAGCTCAAGTATCAATCGATAAAATAGAAGGAATCAACTATTTTAGAGGTATGTATGTATTATTTTTATTTACATTCGCCAGGGACTTCCTACGGATATTTGTATTACATATTACACTTATTATATTTTATGTAAATATGTATGAATCATAAAAATCTTTTTATGAAAACTTAAAGTTGTAATAAACGAAAATGATGAAAATTTTTCCGAAATTGCGATGCAGATCGATAGCATATTCACAATATAAACAGAGTCTATTCCTTAGCGGCCATCGACTCTATTATCAGCTCTATATGAAGCCTGGCAATGAATAACAAGAATGATATAAAATATTTTATTTTTATTTAAACTTTATATTTTAATATCACCTACACTATACAGCCTTCTAATATCTAACTAACTGTATGTATGAATCTTCCATTGTTCGATATAATGATGATCTTGTTTAATCTTGTTTCTTATAATATTCGCCTAGCTGAGCTAAAAATAGTATAATAAAAGTACTGTCTAATAAGGCAGATGGTCATTAAATTATGACGTAGAAAGATGACTCAATCGTTAATCATCTTCAAAGTCTATTCGGTCTTCTAGAAGATACATAAATCTCACAAATGCATGTGCGTACGGTGAATTTCGGAATATATGTTAAGATAAATTAAGTCAAATACTAAGATCTAGTTATTAGATAATGAGACTGTCGGCGCAGAAGGTATCTTAGATAGGTTGGGGGGGGGGGGGGGTAACGAATGCAGCATTAGATAGCAGAAAGCGTTTATTATTTCAGTACGAAAACACGTTTTTGTCGCTGTAGTACTATTTTTTCTATAGAGGTTAGAAACAAATGTGTTTTCGAATGGTATAAACAGTTTTCTGATGACCAAGAAAGTACGGAAGATTACTAACGTCTAGGTCATGCGAGAGTAAGTTTATAAAAAACAGCCGGAGTTGCGGAGAAACAAATCGTAGATTATGTACCAAGACAATACACCTGCCCAAAACGCACTATCCGTGAAGCGTTATTTAGCCGCTAAAGGTACTTGAGTGCTCAAATATGCACTGTACTCGCTTAATTTAGCACCCTGCGACTTTTTTCTATTTCCGAAAATCAAATTTGTCTTAGAAGGAACCCGATTCGAGTCGATGGAAGAGGTGGAGTGCTATGAAATTGCATAATTTATTACTCTATTATTATATTAAATATTTTTTCGACGAATCAAAAAACAACAATACTAACACAAATGAAAGGTACGGCCATATAAGTCGATATTTGACAAAGAAGGCATTCCGTTTAACAGTTTGCGCTTGTAATTTTCTGTAGCATCGTCAGTCTGGTTACTTAATAGCCACATCTTGTACCTCGTATTAAATTGATTATCAGTGTTTTTTTTGCAACAACTTTTATATCCTGTTCATGCACAAGTTTTAAATACGCTTATATAAACGCAGTAGAAAGGGTAGCACTAATAGAATGCTCTACTACTTAAATAAATTATTTCGAAAAACATATATTTTTTGCGCCAACTGAGTCTTCTTCCTCGTACTCAATTCATGGTATTCACTGATTTTTATGAATAAAACAAAATCTATAAAACTATTTATGCAATCTGGGACATGATACCATTATGAATTTTTTCAGTACAGAAAAACTATGCAAAGTCTGTATAATATTGCCATTTAAAACAGCATGAAAATTATAACATTATTTTTAATGTTAATAATACTAAAAAATGGAGGGAAAAATAATACTACAATTTTTAATAAAAGCTGCATAAGTAATAATAAAATTACTTTTATAATATAAGCTAATTTTTTTAATAGAACCATATGACGGTATCATAGAATCGCAATTTTTCTCTCGAAATAAGGCTAAAATAGATTACGAGAATAAGCTCCTAATTATCCGTGAGTATAATATTAATCTTCATTTTGACCCTGATTAAACTCTAATAGTCTCGAACGCGCTTTTAATAGATAAGGAATCACACCTACCTACGATAACTATAAATCATCCGAATTCAAAAAGCTACGCTAAATTTCTCATAGATTCTGGTTCAGAAGGCTGCTTAATTAAAAAATCAGCTATATCCCCAGAATGTACTATAAATCAAGATAATAAATGAATTATTAGAGGAATCAGTGGACATCCTATCACGACCAGCAAATAAAGAGACAACAAGCGAATCTCCACGTGGTACTCGACGACTTCGGAATCACTTTTGAAGGAATCCTGAGTTCTGATTATTTCTATTACGATAATTCTATGATAGATTACAAAACATGGATCATCCCTAAAAAACCTGACTCCAAAGGCAAGCCGAGATGGGGAGTAGTCATTGACTTTCGCGAATTAAAAAAAACAGCAATGATGCTTATCCCTTAACAAATATCACCGAAATTTTTTATCAAGTTGAAGGTGCTAATTATTATTCAGTATTAGATCTATACTCAGGTTTCCATCAGGTAAAAATGGATCCTAGAAACTCACACAAAATTGCCTTTAGTACCTCTTTCGGCCGTGATGAATTCCTAAGGATGCCATTTGGATTAAAAAACGCTCCAACCACCTTTCAACGTCTCATGGACGATATGCTTAGAGGCTTACAAGGCCTCTATGTTTATCTCGACGATATCGTAATCGAATTTCCTATAAGAGCATGAAGAAAAAATGGTAAAGCTCTTCGAAATCCTCATTAAAAATAAGCTAAAGCTACAAATCTATAAATGCAAATTCTTAAAACATGAAGTGTCTTATTTAGAGTACAAAATAAGTGAAACGGGAGTAAGTCCCGATCCCAATAAAATAAAAGTTGTAAAAAGCTTTCCAAGACCATTCAATGTTAAAGGTGTTTTCGTCAAATCCTAGAACTTGTAGCATATTACCGACGCTTTATTAAGAATTTCACTAAAATATCTAAATCATTAACTAAGCTGCTTAAAAAGGATGCCCGTTTGTTTGGACTGACAAAACCGAAGAAGCTTTTGTCAAGTTAATAACACAACTCCGTGAAGCTCCTGTTTTATAATTTCCAAATTTAGGCGAACTATTCATAGTCACCACCGATGCTTCCGGTTATACCGTAGGTGGAATACTATCCCAAAGTAAATTAGGAAAGGATTTACCAATAGCTTACACATCTAGTGTTCTGCGAGGTTCTGAATTAAATTATAAAATGTACGAAAAAGAAGCTTTAGCTATGTTACACACAATCAAAGATTTTTGCTCTTACGTACATGGACGAAAGATTACAATCGTTACTGACCATCAACTCCTAGTGTAGTTTAAAACGGCGAACCTCAATGCTCGAGTTTAAAAATGGCTATTCTGATTGTCGGAATATGACTATGAAATCGTTTACCGTCCAGGGAAAACTAATTGTAACGCTGACGCTCTCTCTAGAAATCCTGTCGACCCAGTACCTATTAATGTGGTTACAAGAAGATAAAAACTTCTTGCAGATCAATCTTCACTAGTCAAAATCCTTGATCCTCCTAAACGACCTAGAAGAAGACCAATAAAAACGGCTGCGACAGAGAAAATACCAGATATCCTAACCTTTAGAAAAGAATTCTCCCCAATCCGCACACAAGACAATAAAAGGATAAATTATTATGAAAATAATCAAGAATCTACCGAAGATTTCTAAGCTGAACCCAATACAACCATCATGAAAAAAATGTTCCACGAATAAGCTCACCGAGTACTAAATTCCCGTAGAAGAGTCCTGTAAATCTAACAGATCCTTGAAAAAACAAATTTCAGAAACCTAGGAATTTATCTAATACCGTAAGGACAATATTACATACTTCGTCTCCAATATGAACTCACCTCTTCATAAGGGAGCCAAACAACTAGCAAAATTTAACAAAATAAAGCTCGACTGTGAATATGTAATTGGAGAAGTGAAGAAAATAGAGACGAAAAATAAATATTATCAATTTTCGCTCTGTATCTGTGAAAAAACTGCAGAGTCCTTGAGTATAATACGCAAAAATATAAACAACATACTAATAATAGTCCTAGAACTACTCCTGAAACTGAACCAAATAATCTGTTTCGCAAGGAGCATTACAATAGAGAACCTATTATGGCCAGAAGACCTGAATCTTCTAGAGGAAGTATTTAAGGATATTCCGATCAAAGTTCTGATTTGTACAGACCAACTAGTCTATGTACCTCACGAGCAACGTGATAAAATCTTCTATGAACTATATGCTAGTCCAATAGGTGGACACCGTGGTATATCAAAAACTTATAATTGGATCAAGTACGAGTACTATTGGGAAGATTTAAAAGTTGACATACAACGCCGCCTCCAACAATGCGCTAACTACTAGCTAAAGAAATTAAAAAGGCTAAAAGCTAAAGAACCAATGGTAATCACGGATACTCCCGGTACACCTTTCGATAAAGTAGCTATGGATATAGTAGGTCCTTTAAAGCTCACTCGTAATAATCACGAATACATTCTCACGATACAGGGCCAACTCTCAAAATATCGTATAGCCGTTATTACTGTAAATATTGTAATGCTCTGTACCACGACGTAATTTTTCGAAAATGTAAACTAGAATAGAAAACGCCCAAAAATTCTCTGATAATAGCCACGCAAACCCTGGATGAGTTTGCGTATAACATAATGAAAAATCCCGGTTACATGGCAGCGACGGCAGGTAATGTAGTCCATATAATTAAATGTATTCCCGTCGAAATAGTCGTCCAGTATGAAGAGTATTGTTATGCGGAGCTAGATATATCTAAGCTAAACCGAACTTATTGTATGATACCCAGAACGCACATATTAAAAGAAAAGGGCACCTTAATAAAATGTAAGGCCTTAGTGCCTTCCTACTACTTCCTAGGCAACGGTTGGTATAAGATTATGTCGCGGCCCATTGGAGCATATGCACCTACTCTCCTACAACCGTTAACCAGACATACCAGGAATAACCAGAAACTTCATAAATCCTTTAAATCTATCTACCAGTGGCATCTATACGGAAAATGATCTAGCACTATTACGGAACAGAATAATGTTCCCCGTAAAACGTTCTTCTATCCTTAATGACGTAGTTAGAGAAATCACGGGACAAACGATCACCGATATTGAAGGCACCCTCTCCATGTGAAAATATCGAAGATACCGAAGAAAAATCGTAGAAACGGCATCGATTATAGTCCCGATAAATTATAGGACCGATTATAGTCCAAGTTCATCACCTTTACGACCTTCTGTGCTGGAATGATCATCATAATAATGATTGTCCAAATCATTAAAAAAAATAGATATCTTTATTTGAGGATATACGCTTCATTCGCTTTTTGAGTGGCCAACGAAGTTACTAGCAGCACTTTAGGGCCCTTTAGTTCACATGCTGGTCAATCTGGCGAAAAGTACGACTGTTCCAAAATCAGACATCGAAATGGGATCATTAGAAGACGCTATACCTGTGGTACTCAAACCAGCAACAAAATCAAAGCTCAGCGTTACCAAAGAAGAGGCGCAAGAATTTCTAGAACTGCATGGCTAATAACGACCTTCATGACTGGTTATACTATTCTAATATTCCGTTTTGAAAGCTCACTCTTACACAAATCAATTTTCACACTTGCGTTTTACCAACTATCACTGTACCATCATGACCGAGACCAACGATTACTTTCATCAATTATATCCTCATAACCGCTAACCGCTTTACGGTGGAGGTGTAACGTCTGCCGCTGTTAAGCACGTAGTTGAAATAAAGTTTAGATTTTATGATGTTACGAATACTATAGCTTATATCTACTTTCTGACGTCATCTGTTTACAATGATTTTTTCTAATTTCTGAGCGTGAGAAAAGTCTAAACTGAACATCTTCATTACGAAAAGCCTCGCGGATAAACCATACTCACCGATAAGTGAGTTAATTTTCTCTGAAAAGCCATAAACGGACCCTCTTGAAGATACGCCATAGTCCCGCGCTAACGAAATTTTCCAAATGTCTAGAGTCGTAAAAATTATCTCGTCCGGCTGCGACCAAAATCACGCAACGCATATTGATGCAATATATCCGCTAGACATATAAAGTATATTATATAAAGTAACAATATTAATAATTGTAACCGCCGTTGTTTATTGTTTATGAACGTTAATTGTAATCTATTTTTATAGTTGTAAAAGCCACAACTTGTCTCCTAGAATCTATAGATATAAACAAGTAACCACGTCTAAACCAATTAATATTTATCGTAGCGCCGATAATATTCTTATAGTATTAAGTCGCCAAAATTTAATAATTAGATATTACTCTTTCCTGTCAATTTTACACGCTAAAACTACTCAGTTAATTAATTAAATAATTAATTTCGATTAACACTTTCACAAAAGGATGCTAACCATGACATCTCTTATAAGAAAAATGTACCATTTTTCTATCCACCCATGCTAAGTTTCCTCTAATTGAACTAACGAAGAAAATCTTCTCTTCCCTCATTGGTCTAATCGGAAAAGGGCCCACGTCAAAGAGGACCCGGAAAGCTCTAAGAGTAGCGAAACGCGACGGGGATTATAAAATGGCCCGCGCGTAGTTGTACAGGGAGTTCGAATCCAGCTCTAAAATTCAAAGTCAGCTCTGACTTGTAAGAGAGAGAGAGAGAGAGATCATCTGAAACAGTAATTCAACCAATAAATATTTCAATTTGAACTTGGTCTTTTTTCTTTATCGCTTTCGTAATATCATATTTAGACTTTCCATCGAATGTACATCGTGTGCTTATCGAATCGAGTTCTATCTACATACAAAATAATTCCTTCAAAACAAATCCTTGTTATGGTCTCTCTAGCGTGTGTCTATTATAGTGCAGTACGAGAGAATCGCCTTATCATTTTCTTCAATCCGCCACCTATCCTAAGTAGAATATCTCTTAAAAATAAACAGATTGATTTCCCAGTTATTAGAGGTAAAACTCTATGACAAAAAATACACTCATAATTTAATTATTCTTGTAATATCTGCTGGATGTCATACGGGCGTACCATATAAGGTACGGTAGGACTATATGTATTTAAAAAATACTACTCGTGCAAGTAACATTTTTATTTACTTTTTAGTATTCGTTTGGTTTTATCTTTTTTACCTTTATATTTAATTAATCAATTCTTCCTTTTTTTTTTCTTTCATTCGTTTGATTATCAGGTTATTTTGTATCTTCTTTTTTTTTGTCATTTTAGTTCAACCATCGCCCTTTTATTTCGTCAATTTTCCAACTCACCTCCTTGTGATCTTTCAAGTTCATGACTGCCCAGCGTGTGCAAGAACAATTTACGCCTTCTACCTTCCTCATCTTTTAAATAATTTATTTAATTTTCTCAATGCAACCAGCGGAACCTTCCCCCTTTTAGTATAAAGTAAATGCTTTCCTTTAATCATCTTGACGCGTTGCGTAAAATCATCTAATAAGAGCCATTTAATGGTGATAAGTTCAGCTGATGAACACTCACACTGGCTGTCATGTTGCAATGTGCAGTCCTGTATTGTAAAATATGTCACTGTTCACTAATTATATATATTTTGTAATGTCACTAGTAGATACTATTTAAATTTTGGATAATATAAACGGGCCTAAAATTGTACATACACATGGTAAGCTGTAACTAGTTGTCACTTAGGGTAGGTCATACCCTATAAATGCTATTGACTTGATTTCGTAATAATATTTGCAAGATCGTATACTCAACCTTAGCTTCTTTGCATTTTTGGAGACATTTTGAGGTGTTCGCGATAAGGAACAAGAATAAAAATAACTAATTTAAATCGACTAATATCATCCAAACACATTATACCAAACCTGCATATTGCAACGAAGACAGTGATACTTATTCTGTGAAGACGCACGCACAACTTATTGTTAAGTAGATCCATGTAAAATGGGTGACAGACTTTTGGTCTTTGGCTAGAGCCCGTCTATCAGGGCGACGATCCAGCGACTCTGCTCATTGCGTACCAGTGAGAGGTCAATGGACTCCAATAAGTTGGAACATCAGAGAGAGAAAGAGAGAGAGAGAGAGAGAGAGAGAGAGAGAGAGAGAGAGAGAGAAAAGCAACAACAGCTACAAAAAGTTTTCCTTGTCGGAAAGTCGTCTAGCTACCCTTACAGCAAATTATTTAAATCGGTCATACGTAGCCTTTATGAGTACAATAATAACATTTTTTTATTGACCAATAATTATGAGTTCAAACATTTTTTTATAGACTCTAGCATTAAAATTAATATGTATAATAAGTTTTATTTGTCGGAAATATATCTACCAACTCCTATAGTAATTTGTTTAAGTCCGTCATGTGCGATCTTTATGAATCTAATTTCAACAATCTATTTGTTATTATAACTGAGCTCAAACAATTTTTATGAAGACTGTAATAATAACAAAACTTGATAAACAAAATAATATCGAAACACCTTTGATGACCAGCGACTACTTTGCTAAGAATGAGAAATAATATACTTTTTGGGTATAATTAAATTTTGATGTCAATATGACTATGATATTGACGCTAAAACAATAATGAAATATAACAATAATCAATGAAGTCTTCATCAGACTCTAAATCTTATTTTTATACATAAGTCACGACTAAATTCTAGCCACCACTGTGTGAAATCTGTATGGCAAGAGTAGTATTTAAGCTAATAATTATTTTGATATTTGTAAACTTTAAATAAAACATTGTAAATATTTTAATTTAAAAATTAAATTGTAACTTCCTTATAAAATAAAATACATTTTCTATAAAATTATTATTCTTTAATATCAATATGCTACAAAGACTTGTCGATTATTTAACAAAATGATTATTATTATTATATTTTTGAAGTTACACTAAAACCATTATACTATCTTGCATTCGGCGATGCATGTTCTTGGTATTTTACATTTCTAAAAAAGGGTGAGGTTACGTTATTTTACCCATATATTTTGTATACTTTGTATAGATATTACGTGGTTGACCATAAAGATATGGCTGTAAGAGTATGCCTTTCCGACGAGTGATACTTGACCCATATTCATTGTTATGTTATATTCATTGTAGTCTTCTTAAAAAATATTTCAGCTCATAATTTTTAGGCAATAAGATATAATAATTTACTAACGCGCAACTACAATGTATGACCAATTTAAACAATATGCTGTAAAAGTGACTGGACGGCTTTCTAATAAACCAAACTTTTTTCAGTTATTGTTATTTATATAATTTTTGTTAAAAAACACCCATTTTCGCATAATTTTTGGACAATAAAAAATTGTATACTAAAAACTTTACCTGCAAAATACCATCTATAAATAATCATTGGGATGATTTAATGCGATTCTGAGACCTGAAATTTATTGTACACATTATTATTAACGGTAAAACGTATTCTATGCAAAAATTCCGGATTTCTATTGATGAAATTCGAATAAATCATGCCTATCTTAGTCGATTTTCAATACCAAATATAAACATGCTTGTACTTTTATGGTTTTATAAATAGGACCATTTGTGAACTTTCCGGATTATTTCTTGATTAGTACCTACAAGTATATAGATTATAAAAATATATTTGACGAGTACACGTAAATATGATTTTCATGTGTTATCGTCTTACCATTAGTTTATACAGTTTGTATATAAGTTGTGTTATTATTAATAGTAATTAATCAGTATTTATGCTTCAGCAGAGAATATTAAATCAGAGAAAACCTGTTGTTAGATCTATCTCTGGTTTAAGACATGGTATTCCTGGTTTAAGGAATATCGAAGCGTGTAAGTTTAATATAATTATAATAAAACCCCTGTATGTGCAAGTTATAAAGGCTATTCAGTACAAAGACAGGTCCAAGAAAAAATGTAACCGATATTGTCAGAGAGGACAATAAAAGCAGTGGAAAAACACCAAAATAGATCAAGCTGTTTATTACACAAAACCTAGTGTTACATGTAACGAAGCATCAATGACATAATACCTTTAATAAGCATAAAGATAAGTACAAGGCTATTAATCCTTTGGTCATTAACCTGAATTTAATATGTAGTCTCACAAACAACGTTCATACTTCTAATATTAAATATCCCTCTTATGTTGATAACTCATCAAAAGGAATAGAAGCGGAAGACTCAAGTAACTAAAACCTGTTAATATCCAAACAAATTAGAATATTAAAAAACTCACGAACAGAATAGATACAATCATGAACCGACACACGGTTCTTATGGGTAAGATAGAAAAATATTACAATCAACATAGTATAGTAATTTGGAATGCTAACAGCTTGAGTCGAAAATAATCATTAATATTCCAAAGGCAGGGAACCTACAAGGAAGTCTTGAACATGAAGAATATCTAATTCTCGAAGATATAATTATAATATAAATATCAGAAATCCACTTTACCGGTAGACAATATGTAAAGATAACTGACTACTGAATATATTCTATAAATAACCCGGAACACATAGCTCATAAAAAACAGCCATAATAGTAAAATCAGACATAAGATACTACGCAAGTAAATCCACTACCTTTAGTGAATTTTCAAGACACTAATACCATAATTACTGACAAGTCTGGATCACTTATATTGTTCTCTGTATACTATCCTCCAAATCATAGTATTAATCATGCATAATGATCCTCATTTCTTCAAAGTATGGGACATCGTGATAGTGCTGGATATGATTTTAATACTAGACTACTACGATGGGATTCTAAAACTTATACCCTTACACCATAAGATATAAGTGGAATTGCATATCAATAATTGCATTCTAATTTTAACTGATAAGCTAACTGGCCTTCTAATCTTACGAATATATCATTCTTAATCGACTTCACCCTTGATAAAAATATTAATCTAATCTATTTCAAAACAAATTTCTAGTTTAGATTTAACCTCGGATCATACCCCAATCATAAGCACATTCCACACTATAGTAAGGTGATAAGATACTTTCTCAAAAATAACGGACTGAGTAAAGTAAAAATAGGAAATCGACAACATTAGACATAGACAATATTAAAAAAGACTTAAATGTCTCAGCGAAACATATAACTAAGCAACAAAAATCAGGATGCAAAAAAATAGGCTTCACATCTCTAAAACAGTTTTCCTAAAAATATCTGAGAAAAAAAATTGAGAAGAATCTGACAAACTATATAGAAATATAAATGATAAGACCAATCTAAAAAAGGCAATAAAATAGTTGAAAGAAGTACTATTGAAGGAAAAAAAGCAATGTTTAATAAATAGGAACAAAAAAATCACTAAGATTTATCCTTCCTGTACTGTCATATACGTCACAATACTGACAAAAATATTTATAAAATTATTTTTATAACGATGACTCCACTAATAATAAGATGAAAACTATCTTCAAATCATGAATTTAGTTTCAGAAATCCACACTCTAGAATAGAGCAGCTTGCACGTCTAGTTGTTGATATTATAAAAAGGTGAAGGGAGAAAATTATACATTGCTGCTTTCCTTGACACCAATGAGGCAATCAATAAAGTCTGGTATATATATTAAGTTATTCAGAAAATTCGAAATGTATTTTCAACAATATAATATCTAAAGATTAAACTGAAAGTTTAAAAATAGAAGAATCGATTACTAAGAACATTACTTATGTAGCTTTAGAAAATTGTGTTTGTTGTAATCTATATTATGGATAAGTAACATTTTTCAAAGAAAAATTTTTAGAACTAGATTTCTTATTAGTAATTAAGTGTATTGGATGTGGAAAAGAACATATCATCCATAAAAGTAATTAGTTTTAAAACAAAAAAGTGGTTATAATGTGAACATAAAACTTTTACTAGCGATGCGTACATTACGACGTGAACAAGCTGTCTCTGAAATATTTTGTGATATTA
The DNA here is from genome assembly GCA_030064505.1 of Chouioia cunea. NCBI lineage: Eukaryota > Metazoa > Arthropoda > Insecta > Hymenoptera > Eulophidae > Chouioia > Chouioia cunea. Next base: position 21,675,778 of record JAOPFQ010000001.1, read on the forward strand.
TTGACTTACATAAACCTGTGAAACATAATTTACATGACTCATGCAATATTCATATATTAGACAGAAAACAAACTAGTTTTAGAGCAAATCGGAGGAGGGTCTTCGATTTTATTTATATTTGGCTCATCAAATGCTTATATAGAGGTAATCATTTCTGTCAAGTTTGACGCAAAAATATTAATTAATTAAAAAGTGATAAACAATTTTAAAAAATTTATTTTTTTTTAACTGGTATAAATCGAAAACTATTTATCGGATATGGATATTTTTTTTTTAAATACCATAAATAATTGTATTTTGAGAATATATATGTATATCATAATAATATACTTCTTATAAAAATTATAAACAATTAAAATACATTTTCGCCATTTTTATTAAAAAAGACAACTTTTATTTGAAATATCGTTGTTGCAATCGATTCCTCGGACAACTTTGGTTAAGAATCCGTAATAAAATTATCATGATGTTTAATAGAGGCTAGGTAATCTAATAGGTAAAAAAGCGCTACCTGCGGCGCTCAGCTGGAAGATCGGACAGATATAAGCGTCCCACTATCCCGAAAATTTTCCAGGTAGTTCAGTTCTATAAATCAGTACCATAGACTATATATTATTTAATCGGGATGATATCAGTATAAACAATATTTTATTTACTTAAACATAAACAATGTAATCGCAATTAGAAGGAGTGTAATATTTGATATTATTTTAGAAAATATTCGTAGTTTACAAGAAATCTATTTTCTATGTATAGTTAGAAATTAACAGCCTAGTTATAACATGTTACATTACTCAATAGATATTAGGAAAATGAAATTAATATAGTCAATTATTTGATAATATATATATATATATATATATATATATAATATTCCATATGGTAACAACCATTAAAATTATTTTACTATATCTTATAAAGGTCTCCATAAATTAATTATAAAAATTTAATATAACATTAAAATAAATAAAATTTTTATAATTTATAACAAATTGCACTGAAGTATTCAAGTACATTTATTTTGTGGTCTTTTAACGTTATAATCTGTGGAATAGGAAGTTCTTTTTACCATCAATTCCTTGCTGCTTTTATTTTATCGACACATAATGCTGTTTTTAATAATTTTTATAAATTGTGATATTTTCCGAAATTACGACAAAGCTTTCTTCTTCGATTTTTTCCTTCCCTTTTATATACATTGCAAATGGATGAATAGTTACCTGTTTGCCATTCCAACGATATACTTGTACCTAGTCTTGATATACAGTCGTATAATTCTGAGCAAAATCTCCTATGCCATTATTTCAGATTCATTCAAATTATGCAGACGAATTTTTATATAATCATTTTTACTTTTGGCAATAAAGTCATGCTCTAATAATTTACATTTAAACTGTACCTCCAGGTGGTTAAGATAGTCTTTAATATTGTACATATGCTTTAGAAGATCATATTTTTGCCCCACAGTTTCCCATTGTTTGCAATGAATGAAATCTATTGCATTTTTTAAAAATAATTCTCGAACATATCTAAAACACTTGCCAATCTAGGACATTTCGAGCATTTATTAAAAAAAAATCTTCACCAGGTCTTTCACATGTCATTTTAATTAAAATATCTTTTGCTGTTTGAGATAACTGATCATCATACTTGTTCTTCAAATTCTTTATTGTCATTTTACAGCCTTCTACTAATAGTTTCGGATTTTAGTGGTGAACACAAATACAAACATTGTGAACACCTTTAGATTCATTCCCTGAAATACACTGATCAGGTCGAAATGTACAAAAATATGTAAACCCCAGGCGAAACTTGAGTCCAATTTCAGCAGAGGGTTTTTCAAACATACTGTAGACTTCTTTTAAATTTAACATAATTAAATGCCTTTGAATTTGATTTACTTTTCATTATATTTTTGTACTATTTGTGTATCGTTAGCAACTAGATACGGCCGGCTTATTTCATCTTGTAAATAAAATGATACAGCAACACTTTTTATTTCTTCACTTATTATAGATGTTCTGGTTCTTTAGAGTGGATATGATAACATTCCTTCCTGTTCATGAAGTTTTCTAGCTGTTTGTACAAAACAAAACGAACAATTAATTTCTTTTTCTCACAAACACTTATAGACAGTGGAATCGCAGTTAATATATGACTCATTCCAGACTAATACGATCAGCTCCACAGGAGTAGATAATCGATTTTTATGAAACTTGGTATAAATATTGCCTATATAGTAGCGAACTTCTGTACAAATTTGAATTGGATTGGAACACTCTGGTAATGGCATGATTATATAATTTTCTTTAAAACTGAATTGAAGTAATTCTACAAAATCTATCGCACAATAAGAAATTTCACTGTAACGTTCGTTGAAGTTCGTTAACGTTGACCATTGAACTTTAAATAGTCCGGCTGAGCAAAGAGATTCTGCATTTATACAATTTTCTAAGCACAACTAATTTTAGTATACCTAATTTTAAAATACTACTTAACAAACTAAAATATTAGAAAAAACATTCAAAGAACATAAAAAGTTTTGAACTCCTTAACATAATTATTGCTCATACTAATTTGTTTAAGGGCAGCCTAATTTCGTTAATTATTATTGTCACAAATATTAGTCCTACGAACCATTATTTAAATAAAAAAAGTTTAGCTAAAAATGTACTGATATATAGAACTGAATTACCTGGAAAAGTTTCGGGGGAGTGGGACGCTTTGATCGATCCGATCTTCCAGCTGAGCGCCGCACGTAGTACTTTCTTGGAAGGTCGTTACCTAACCCCTATTAAAAATCATGATCGTTTTATTACGGATTCTTAAACAAAATTGTCCAAGGAATCGAATGCAACAAAAATTTTTCAAATAAAAGTTGCCCTTTTTAATAAAAAATGCAAAAATTTATTTTGATTGTTTATAATTTTTTTGTTAACAAATATATTATTATGACATGTATATATTCTCAAAATAAAAAAAATCCATTTTCTTTTTAAATTATTTATTACTTTTTAATTAATAATATTTTTACGTCAAACATAGCACAAATGGTTACCTCCATATAGGCATTCAACGTGCCAAATATTAAAAAAATCAAAGACCTTGCTCTGATTTGCCCTAAAACTAATTTGATTTCTATCATATAACAGTTATACAAAGCGAATTTTGTAAAAAAAATATATATCCAGATTAAAATAGTCACTTTGTATATAGATATGTCTATAATAGTAGTATTTTTAATCTTAAATTAGCTTATAAATATTTTACTATATTCGTATGTAATACTAATCTATCTCTATAATTACCTACAGGTTATATTATAAGTTGGTTAAGATATCGGATCTAATAACGTAGATTAATTGACCCTTGAATATTGGAAATTCTATTCGAATTATTGTATTAATAAGGATTACATACCTTCTTTTGAATATATTAACTCTTAATGAAATATGAAATAATATTTTGTAATGGAATATAATTTTAATGTAGTCTTAATTAGAAATTAAAAAATTTGCTAAAGATGATCTGTTAATTAATAATAAAAAAAGCTATATTTTTTCAATTTTAGACTTAAGAAATTCTGATCTTGGCAGTGAAATGCTTACAAAAAAATTACACCGTGCTCAGGAAGCTTTGTCCTATTGTAATGGTGATGAAAATCTCATAATAAAAACTATCATTTCTAGCTTCGGACCGAGGTGGCCGTTGAAAAGAATAATTGTAAACTCAGCTTCAAGGATTGTAAGACCAACAGATCAAAAGGAAGATCTAGGTAACATTTTTCTCTTTACATAATATAGATAAATGGAAATTCTCTCTCATACATTTTAAAAAAAAATGTAGGCTGTAGACGTTGAAAAAGTCTACGCTAAGTTAAATATAATTAAGTTGAAAGTCAAATTTAACTATTCAGTATGTTATATACAATGCCGGACAGTAATTTTTGTCACCCAAAACGAAAATGATATAAACTTCAAAATTATATACGTAAGTAAAAAGTAAACATACTGAGTAGGACGGAATTTAAAAAATTTTTTTAATAATTGATAAATGGCATGTATAGAAAATGCAATTTATGCGTCTCTATTTTTTTCTAACTATAATTCTATATTGAAAATTCAAATTTTTTTTGGCCCACCTTTGATTCCTAACTGTTTCGTGAAAAAAATGGTAAGAAATGTGAAGTACAACATTTTGTAGTTTTTCCAAGTGATATCTGAACATTGTCCGTTTCAACATCAACTATGCTTTTAATAGCGATTTAGCATTGAGGCCTGTTGTCACTGTATTATTCATAGTTTACCCAGTCATTTGTTTTGGGGAAAATGTTCAACCACGTTTCTCTAACGCGGAGTGTTAGAGAAAAATTTATTTGAAATTGATGGTGCTAATATTTTTAACAATGACAAAAATGACTGAGTCTGATAACTTATTAAGATAGAATGGCTAGTAAATTGCTCATCGGTTGAAATAGGAATGCAGTTATTACTATGTATTGCCTCGTATAGCGGTTTTCTTCTTGGTGTAGAAGTATATGATCTAGCACCTCGTGGTGGTTTATTATATAAACCACATGTCTAATAATAGTTATAATTCTTCTACACTATGAATTAATACACTATAAATTATAACCTCCAGCTATGGAACGATGGCTTTGAACAAATGAGGAAAATTATTCGCAATTAATACTATGATTTGAAGGCTAATATACAGAGGATAAGGTGATTGGCCCAGTATTGTCAGTTATTATGATATTGGTGGCTTGGAGATTCATTGCTTGGTAATTTAGACTTTCGTAGTATTTGGTGTCGATTTTATTATTTTAGCTGGTTTTTATGAGCTTTGATTTTTCCATGAGGATAGTTTATATAATAAATTGAGTAATTACTTATTTTTAAATAGTGTTTTCTATTAAAGTGAATTTCTTATATTAATATTATATAAATGTCTTCAAGAATTAGACATTTGTTAAGTTCTAGTTATCTTTCACTTAAACTATTAACGTTTTAAATAACATTTTTTCCTGAATTTAATATATATCTATTTTACTGATAAAAGCGATGGGTAGGTTCAGCATTATGTTCATTCTGCTTATGAGTTTTCGAATCATGTTTTCTAGTTTAATACTATTATAGTTTCTTTGTATAGCAGTACATAATTGGTTTGAATCTACATCTTTTATTCTCTTTAAATTATATCACCATCAGTGATATAGTTAATATTAAAAATATTAGAGTTGTTTGCAAGACTACCTATTCAATATGTATTAATGACCTAAGGATCAGTAAGGCTATAATTAGTTCTGTGCTTATTGGAAGTATTAGCCTTCATTTCTTGGGCATGAGGTTTTATGCAATATACAGCTTGATCTATTTTTGGAGGTTTGTGATATTTTGCCCTATTAGAGATTATTGAGATTTTGCCAAACTCAAATATTATGGGGAACAGTTCGAGCATAGGCGGAATAGAAAGCTAAGATACGTACCTCCCACCCAAGGATAAAATGTTGATATCTGGAGCAGTCTATTTGTCTCCCAAGGCCCAACCATGATAGGTAATAGAAATAACTGCATCTACAGTAAGGGAAAGGTTCTCTAAAATAAAGAAAACTTCTGGGAATAAGAGGATGTTGAGAGGAAGGAACAATCTTCGTCTAGTAGCAACGGTAAAGTAGCGATTGCCGCTTCGGGAAGCTCTAAAACGTCCCCGGCAGTAAATGCTGTTCAGTAGGGTTAGCATAGGGCTAAACAGCCCAATACTAGCCTAAGTGTGACGTTAGTCAACCTTCCTAATGTTACTCTGACGCTTCTTCCACAAGTTCACCGTGGGGCAGAGCCAATCAGGTTCCCCACTTTCAGGCAGCTGCTTCACAACACCTGACCATCGAACGTCCACGTGACCAACGCTAAAATGGGCAGTGACTTGTCTCAGATGAACACAGGTCGGCCACATCGTGAACAACAGCGAAGCCAGGATTAACGCTCAAGTCAGAAGCTGTCGGAAGTGTAATACTCATTTTTAACTTGCCCATATTGTGCCGTTTTCGTGGACCAGTGAGTACAAGAGCGCAAGAAAGCGAAAAAATGCCCTACAATCTCCGTGGAAGTGAACGCCATAGATCGGAGGAAGTAGTCGTTATCGGAGGTACCAGATATTCACCACGTGCTAAGCAGTTAACTCCACATCCAGGAGTAGTAGATTTTTGGTGTAAAACCATTGGGAGTTTCGAAGCACTAAAATCTACAGATTCCACAGATAGACTGGGTGTAGCCTTGACGGTCGCGAATGCGCCAGCAACCTTAGAGGGAGCGGAGGAAGGACACTGCTGGACCTTCCGTTAGGGTTAATGAAGGCGCAATGAACTATGGCTAGGGTGTAGCAGCTGCGGCAACGAATCCTATGATTCTACCATCTTCAACCGGCAATAATGTGCTGTTGTCAACTGTGCATGCGCACGAATCGATTATTCTGTCGATTCCAACTAACAACGATGTACCGTTAGGAACTGCACATGCACGCGATTGTCTTGCCCACGATATTTATTTAGGCATTGACCTCGATGACAGGTATAGTTTGGTTCCATTTTACGCCTCCTACCATTCCCACTTTTCTTTTTGTTATTATTTCAATGCGAGCGGCGGAGTCTTCCCTTTTATAAGGTGAGTCTCTCTTCCCCCTTTAATTAGTTTTGTATTGCAGGTTTTTCTACTGCTTTTATTAGCTTTCTCTTTCAACACCGGGTACAGTTTTTGTTAGTTTTTTTATACCAGATAGTTTTCATAAATTGCTGGATGGTTCCTGAACAGGCACATCCCAATTGTTCAAATCCCCCCCCCCCCATATTACACCACTTATTTTATGGTATTTAGCAAATGTAATACATATTAGAATTATAGATTTAACAAAACTCTAATTTAACACTAACAAAAAGTTATTTCTACTATAATGAAGTATCGATGGTTGTATTATTTGACATATTTGATAATTTGATTACTTTATGTATTTTCTACTCTAATTTGTTTTTCATATCTATGGTTCTACTTTTTTTTACTACAGCCAAAAATTAATAGATTACATATGCAATAAAAATACATATAATTACGCATTCCATTTCTGTTTCTGTATTAAAAAAATTTTACCGGTAGTTAAAATAATTACATCCATTGAAATTACGCGTTCTCTGAATTGTTCAAATGCAACATCACCCATTTAAATGAATATTTGTCCAAATGTTAAAAAGGAGTAGTTCCTTGCAAAATAACAAATCATTTCGTTATTGAACGTTTTAGATTAAATTTTATTAGCACAAAACAAAGAGGATTTGTTTTATGTAAAATATTTCAATCTAAAGGTCATTATTATATACTTTATTACAGATTTGAAAGAATAGTTTAACGATTATGTCCAAAAATCTATCAAGAATAATATGGGAGAATTCCAGGTACATGGTTTAGGATGGTCACTAAACTTTCTACTAAACTTCTTAACATCGGCAACTATAATTCAATGAGAGCTGGTTTTTGAGTCACTTCGCCTAACTTTATTCAAAAAAGCAATCTTATTTCAATGTAAAGAATAATAACAACGAATGGCTCAAATAAGCTATTTGACATTTCATCCGGAATTGATAACTTTGAATCATGTTAAAGAATATGAGCAACTTAGTAATATATAAATATATTTAAAGGTTTCACAATATTTGCATTTGCATCAAACCATAAAATAAAATATTATTACATATTAGAAAGCCATAAACTTAAAGAAAAAATTTGAAAATCGAATATGAAAAAAGTTACCTCAAACGGCAAAAGATATTTCTAATATATGCTCGAAATATCTTGGATTGGTAGGTGCTTTATATTTGTCCAATAATGGTTTTTCAAAAATGCTCTAGATTATATTCATTGCAAATAATGGAGAACTATAAACTAAAAATGTAGTTTACAAGTGTAGTATATAGGTAGTTCAGTTCTATAAGTCAGTACCATAGACTATACATTATGTAATCAGAATGATAACAGTATAAATAATATTTTATTTACTTAAATATAAACAATTTAATCGCATTTATGGAGTGTAATATTTCATATAATTCATTTATTTTGTGGTCTTTTAATATTATAAACTGTAGAATAGGAAGTTCTTTTCACCAGTAATTCTTTGCAAATTTTATACCAGGTATAGCTTTGTGCCCATTGATATAATTCCTCGGCTGAAGAAATGCTTACATCTGAATTTCGCAAACTGGCATTCCGGTCTAATCTTTTCATTGTTCCACGAAGTCCATCACATGCGCTTTTCCATGAAAACTTGAGAAAAAGTACCATTCTGCTTCAATTCCGTATGTCTCATAATGAGAAACAAGAGTGTAACGTCCGATGGAAATTACAGACTAGATTTATTAAAGAGTGTATTTTTGGTCGTAGAGTGTTACCTCTAATAACCGGGAAATCAATTTGTCTAGTTACGTAATTTATCCTACTCGGGATAGGTTATGGAATGAAAGGAATGGTAAGGCGATTCTCTCGTACTGCACAATAACAGGCGCACGCCAGAGAGACCTTAGCCAGGATTTGGTTTGAAGGAATTATTTTGAATGTAGATAGTACTCGGTTTAACAAGCACCCAATCTACATTTGATGGAAAAGCTAATTATGTTACTACAAGCGATAGAGAAGAAATAGAGTGAGTTCGAATTATGATATTTTATTGTTTGACTTACTACTTTTTTGATGATCTCTCTCCCTTATAAGTCAGAGTTGGATTTAATTTTGAGGCTGGATTCGAACTATCTGTACAACTGCGCGCGGACCATTTTATAGCCCTCGTCGCGCTGCCCTACTCTTAGTGTTTTCCGGGTCCCTTTGAGGCGGGCCCTTTTCCTATTAGGTTAATGAGGGAAAAGATGATTTCCCTCGTTAGCCTAATTGGAAGAATCTTAGTGTGGGCGGATGGAAAAACGGTACATTCCTCTTTTAAGAGATGTCGCGTACAGTATCGTTTGGTGAAAATGTAAATTGTATTTAATAGTTTAACTAATTAATTGTATAATTCTAACGGGCGAATTTGACAGGAGAGAGAGATATCCATTGTTTACAATCTATTAGCTTAAATTTATTAGAAAAATAGTAGCGAGACTATAACAAATGTTGGCTTGTTTAGTCGTAACTTCTTGTTTTGTCTATGGACTTTAGGAGATTTAGTTTATGGCTATTACAAATATAACGATGGTTTACAATGTTGTTAAACAGTAGTGACTATTATTAATATTATTAGTTTATACAAATGTCTAGCGGATGTGGCATCAATATGCGTTTCGTGATTTTAGTCGCAGCCGGAAAGATAATTGTTACGACTCTAGGCGTCTGGGAAATTTCGTTAGCGCGGGACCATGGCGTATCGTCAAGAGGGCCCGTTTTATTAGTTTTCGGAGAAAACTAACTTGCTTATCGGAGGGTATGGTTTTTCCGTGAGACTTTTCATAAGCGAGTGGTTCTATTTAGTCTTTTCTCACGCTCAGAAATTATAAACAGTCACAGTAAACATGTGACGCCGGAAAATAGATATAAACTATAGAGGTCGATGACTTCATAAAAACTAAATTTTATTTCTACCACGTGCTTAGTATCAACGGACGTCACAAGAGTTTTTATTTATTCTTATATTAACTTGTAGCTCCATCAGATACATAAATGACTCTATTAACCTTGTTCTCGTATCTATTTTTTATATAATTAATTATTTTTTGGCGAAACAATATCACAGCATATACGTCATGTTTCGTACTTTCCGAAATTATAACGAGGCTGTCTTCTTCAGTTTTTTCCTTCCCTTTCATATAAATTTTAAATAGATGAATAGTTACCTGTTTGCCGTTCCAATGATATGCTTGCATCTGGTCTTTATATAAAGTCGTATAATTCTGAATGAAATCTCCTATGACCATATTTTTTAGATTTATTTAAATTATACCAACGAGTTTGTACATAATAAGTTTTTGGGCAATAAAGTCATGTTCTAATAATTTATATTTAAACTGTACCTCCAGGTGATTGAGATAATATTTAATATTGTATGTATGCTTTACAAGATCACACTTTTGGTTTACAGTTTCCCATTGTTTGCAATGAATGAGATCTAAGGCATTTAAAAAAAAATAATTCTTGAACATATCTTGAACACTGACGAATCTATGACATTTCGAGCATTTACTAAAAAAACAATCTTCACCAGGTCTTTTACATGCCATTCTAATTAAAATATTTTTTGCTATTTGAGGTAACTCTTCATCATACTTAATCTTCAGATAGGATAACATTCCTTTCTGTTCACGAAGTTTTTTAGCGGTTTGTGCAAAATAAAACAAACAATTAATTTCTCTTTCTATTTCACAGATACTTGTAGACATTGGTGTCGCAGTTAATATATGTATATTTTCTGAATTAATAGTTGATATTTCATATGCTGCTTTCAGGTCTTTATAAAATACACTTTTTTGTATAAATCCATCTCGATTACTGTCTACACAGTTAAATTTTTCATACTATTTGTCCTAAGCGTTTGTCACTGTAGTAAGAAATTTCCTTTGGATCTTTGATATAGCAGTATTTCAAACATGTTGCACATAATCGATAGTTTTCATTCACTAAAGGTAATTACTTATCTTGAATTTCTATAGGAACATAAAGCAAATATTCTCGACGACGTTCATGTTTACATACTTTGAATGTATTGAAACAGTCTGGTAATAGCATAATTAAAATATTTTAATTAAAGCTGAATTGAAATAATTTAAAAAATCTATCCTACAATAAGAATTTTCACTGTGACGTTCGTTCAAGTCCGTTTACTTTGACCATTGAACTTTAAATAGTCCGAATGAGCGAAAAAATTCAGTATATATATGATTTTCGGAGCACAACTAATGTCAAAATATCTAATTTTAAAATATCTCTTAACAAACCAAAATATTCGAAAAAACGATCAAAGAAAATAAACATTTTTGAACTTATTAATACAATCGTTGCTCGCATTCATTTGCTATTTTCGTTAATTATTATTGTCATAAATGTTAGTCTAACGTACCACTATTTAAAGAAAGAATGTTTAGATAATAAATGTACTGATTTATCGAACTGAACTATCTGGAAAAGTTTCAGGGGAATGGGATGCTTCTATAGGTCTGATCTTCCAGCTGAGTGCCGCAGGTGGCGCTTTTTTGGAAGGTTAGGTTACCTAGCCCCCATAAAAAATCATGATAGTTTACTTACGAATTCTTATAAAAAATTATCCAAGGAGATGAATTACAACTAAAATTTTTCGAATAAAAGTTGCCTTTTTTAACAAAATTGGCAAAAATGTATTTTCATTGTTTATAAATTTTGTATTAACAGATATATTATTATGATATATATTCTCAAAATATAATTATTTCCGGGTATTTAAAAAAATGATCCAGATCCGATAAATAGGTTTCAGGTTATAACAGTTTAAAAAAAATCAAAATTTTTTAAAATTTGTATATAACTTTTGAATGAATTAATATTTTAGCGCCAAATTTAGCACAAGTTAATACCTCCATATAGGCATTCAATGTACACAAAAAATCAAATTTAAAAAAAATCGAAGACCTTCTTCCGACTTTCCCTAAAACTAATTTATTTTCTAACATAATAAAATGTAAAATGTTTTAAAATTTGTCACTAGAACAATCCAAAAATCAGAAAAATGTAGCTTTTTTGAAAGAAAATCTGTAAGCACTCTGATAGTTTTATTTATTAACCCATTAACGACCAAAAGGCCTGATTTTTTGTTGATTTTTAACACGATTTTTTCCGTAGCTATAGGCCTTAGAAAAATTTTACAAACATGTGTTTCGACGTGAAATTGAATGCCCTTTCATACTCTGGGCTCAAAATTGTGATTGACTGCGTAATAAAAAAGTTATAGCCAATTAAACAAAAAAATCGTGAACATTTTTGCAAAATTCAAATTTGCGATTTTTTATGCAATGGTATCATGAAGGATCATGATATAAGTATGATCAGGTGTGATCACGACTATTAAAGTATCTCAGAGAATTTTTGTGGAATTTTTGAACCACTCCTTCCAACAAAATAGCGGCCAAATCAATAAAAGATCAATAAAAACATAACTCATTTTTTTTTCGTGGAAACTATTGAGTTTAGAGAAAAAGTTTATGGAACAAAAATGTCTTAAAATTTATCATAGAATATCCTCAAAAATTTTTTCAGAATTTTTGGAGAACATTTTTGAGTTTCATGAAAACTTGGAAAATACTATTTTCCAAAATTATCTCCAAAAATTCTGAAAAAATTTGAGGAGGTTATATTATTAATTCTAAGACAATTCTGTTCTATAATCTTTTTCTCTAAACTCAATAGTTTTCGAGAAAAAAATGTTTTATGTCAACATCACAAAAGTGTGTAATATTTTTCACACAGAATAGAGCTAATAATTTAGTATGGTATGTATGGTAATGTTTTGCCTTTCTTCAGTGTGTACAAATACAATTTGTACAGCGTATAATAATAATATATATACATATCAAAAAGTCAATTTATAAAATTTCATATAAGTTCATTTTTATTACTTGCTAGTCTAGTGTTATTTTGTGACCATACAATTATGGTCGAATCGAAGTGACTGTTTTCCCTGTCTGAAGTCGAGATATTTCATGCGATCAGTCGGTAAGAGGCATTGATAGCCATATTTATTGTTTTCATTACATATTTTTATTATTTTATATTACAATGTCGCAAAAACATAAGAGACGTTCCACTCCCTCTCATGAAATGTATGAAATGGATACATCAAAGAACACCTACGATGATACATTTACCGTTCCAAATCCTGATCATTCTGGTTCTGATGCATCAGATTTCGATACTGATTCATATGATAAAATTTCTAATATAACTTACAACGAAACTTGTAAAACCTACACTCAAGCTCAAACTAAATTAGAAAGAGACTATGTTTTCAATTGGGTGGAGGGAGAAAAAATATATTAATGATATGGAAGACAAAATTTTATTGAAAGACTTAATAATAAAGAAAATACGAGTAAGTGAGCAAGTAGAACTGTTTGATAAATTTTTCTCAACAGAAATGAAGCAATATATTATAGACGCTTGTAGAGAAAATAATTTCGATTTAAATTTACGAGACTTCAATACATTTGTGGGAATAATCATTTTGACTTAATTCAACAAAAAGAAATCTCAGAGAGACTACTGGTCAATAGATCCCTTTTTATCTTGTAACGTTGTTTCCTTCGCAATGCCGCGTACTAAGTTTGAAGAGATCAAATCAAAATTAAAATATTCAAAAACAAAAGATAAAAATTCGACTGACTATGGTTAGCGTGTCCGTTCACTACTAAACCTATTTCAAACTAATATTTTGAAGTTCGGTATTTCGAGAAGTGCTCTTTCCATCGTTGAAATGATAGCTAAGTCTTATGTGAGGACGGCACTAAAACAATTCATTCTAGGGAAATCCATAGCGTATAGCTACAGAAAAAATCGCGTCGAAAATCAACAAAAAAAATCAATCCTTTTGGTCGTTAATGGGTTAATGTCATCTGAAAATGAATTGAAATAGAAAATATTTTTCAGAAAACCGTACTAATAAGTCTATAAAGAAAAAAGTCTCATTGAATAACTTCTAAATGCGTCCAAATATTACAATATTTTTATTTTGCTAATAAATGATAAAATATGGTTACTTGATTAAATATAATACATATCGAGTTCTGGTTAATTATTTATTTAAACTATCATTAGTCACTTTTGTAAGTATGTAGGTTAAGCTATTATTCGCACTTTCCCTATTACTCATACTTAAAATCAATAAAATATTTAGTGGGAAATGATTTGTTATACTTGAAAAGACGCTCCTATAAAAATGAAAACCTCAAATAATGTACTACACATAAGTAGAATATACCTATCAATACATACAAAAACTGACGCACGTGCACAAAGACATTGATTTATTGTCCGGGGGGGGGGGGGAGAAATCCTGTATCCGATTAATATTTCCTAATACACCAAAGTTATTATGGTGTTTTAGGGTATCTAAAATCCAAATATCTAGAGTTTTTAGTCGTAGCAAATGAAATTAAATTTTTTACTAACAATTTAGCTGTGTAAAATGTTTTAACTTTTTTATATTATAGTTATGAATATTCTAGTAATAACAAATAAATTATAACTTTATAATGAATAAATAGAATTTTTAAAGTTGATAAAATATTCATTAGTCATTAGAATATTACAGTTTAACTAACAAAATCCAGCCAAAATGGAATTTTCTAATATTTTAAGCGATATAGCTGTTTTATTAATAAAATTCCAAAAATCATTGCAAAATAATTTAAAAAGACCCTGATTTCAATAAATCTAATTATTTTGTTTGCATAAATAATTAGAAGCAATGATAAGGCAAAATTATTAAAAGAGGAGCGTAGCTATGTCAGATATCATGTTCACACGAATTCGCAAGAACTGTTACAATTTATTTACCATACATCTGGTTTTAGTTACCATTGTTGTGTTCTTAAAAAATTCAAATATTTAACAGGATATAGAGACTCGATTTTCCTCTTACAGGGTTATGCAGTCTTTTTAAAAAAAAGTATGTAAAATATAAAATAAAGCTATTAGGTATTACATATGGTAAATCAGTCTATTAGGTAACGACTAGAACAAGTACACATTAATTTGGCTATATCATTAATGCTAATAAGTCTTTTTATATGAACTAAAAAGCAATGAATTGTTTATTAATCATAAATCAAATTATTACTAAATGATTCCTGTATCTTCATTAGAAAAAGACCACGACAGTTAGATTTATTTTAAGTACATGAAGTCCAATAATACATGAAGTCATACGTGTAAGAAAGAGACAGAAAGTGTAACCGAGAGATAAAATCCGCCACGGTACAAATGTGACTGTACAGTTAATCGACGGTCGAGGGACTCGTGATAGAATCCCTTGCTTGGAATGTCGCTTAACGCACTTTTTCGGATACAATTGTAAATGTCTAATGAAAAGACATACGTATTTTTTTCGATTTGCCAATCATTGGCTTAGTTTTGCACTATTGCGCATAGATTTTACTTGAGATTTGGGGTAGGCATTACTGCTATTAGACTTGCAATTGTTTACTGTTGTTTTACACTAACAAATTGGAAAAAATTTATACACATTTTTGTCATATTCTTTCTCATAGAATTCATTGCCGCTATCATTTTTCAATTTTTCAAAATTTATTACTCTTTGGGTAATTTGTTTGAATAATTTATTATAAACAATTGCAAATGGCAAAAGAAACAAGTACTCGTCTTTTTTCTGATTTTCGTATCATTAGCATAGTTAGTTTGACACTATCTTACTCAAGTTTGGCATAGGTCTTAATGGGTTAATCAATTTTTGTCAAGAACATGGGTATAAATTGGTTATTTCCTTCGGGTTTGAAACAACCAAATTACTACTAGCAAACGTTTACTTGATTGAATATTGACATAATATCCTTACTTTCAGATACAGAAAAGATGAACAATCGACAGTATTCAGCTCCAATTTTGAAGCGTAAAACTTCTAGATTTGGATTAGGACAATTGATTGGGTATACACTGCCTAATAACAGTATTGCCGGTAAGTTACATCATTTTATTCTACAAAGAAGTTTGCTCTAGTTTGTGTTAGTATGTATCCAACGGTGTGAGCTATAGACATTTTACTTATGTACACGGCTCCGTCTCAAGTTTCCATTAAAATCAGAGTGTCCATTTGGCAAAACTTTTTAAAGCTATTCTTCTTATCATGCATTTAGGAAGGGGACTAAGCTGGTAAAAATGGTTATGACATAGAATATAAAAATCCGCCACGACATGTGACCGACACATCACCGACATATGACCTTCTATACTCTATACACAGCTGACCCACGATATAAGTAGGTAAGACGATTGGCTGGGATGACTCTCCTCCCGTTTCCTCTTTCCTTATATCTTCTATTTCTCTGGTCCTGCTTTCTTCTCTCTCTCTCTCTCTCTCTCTCTCTCTCTCTATCTTTTTCACTCTAAAGTAAATCTGATAATATACAGTATACTATATAGTGTAGCAAAAATCATATAGCAAAGTATTTTGCTACAACGGTTGTGTTATTTGCGCAATAACGTAAACTGAGAGAAAAATATTTTTACGTTCTCAGTTATAAACTTACAGTGATAAGTATAATAAATTCTAAGAGCGATCTAACGACTCCTCTGTTTTTTTATCATCTCCTATTTTTTTATAATCTATATAATCATACATTCAGGAAATATTTCTTTTTTCTGTATTGTAAAGAAAGAAAAGAAACAAAACGATTGAAAAGGATGATTTTCCTATTAGAAGCTCTAATATATTTTTAACGTATATCTCTATAGATACATTATTGCAGTTGTTTAACTGCTTTTAATGTGGAATAACTTATACTTTTTTATAGAATATCTTTTGCTTGTTGGTTTTGATCATTAAGTAGTAATTTTTGCATTGATTGTCGAGATATTTAAATCCTTGTTAATGATGTAGTTGGGTATGTATCAAAGAGTGTCCGTTATACTTTTAAGAAATTTCGGTTGGAAATATTGCAGTATTTTTATGTTTGACTTGAAAGCAATACGTCAAAGTAGTATCCCATATTTCACACTCTATTTAGTATAATTCTTGTAGGTGAGCTATTTATTATCAAGCGTTGACTGAGATTATTTTCAAATTAATCAGTACATTTTTAGAAAATTAAAATTTAATGGTTTTCTGTTAGCCTACATATGCTATCTCTAGTTCAATCGATCGATTTCGAGGCATTTCCTATGATATGTATCTTTTCTTAGCGTAAAAGCTACTGGATTGTACTTATATTCACTTACCATTATTTTTCATACTTTTAGATAACTTTGCATATCATTTAAAAATTTTCGTAGATTGACAGATGATGTTTTGGTATGTGTATGAGTTGTATGTACTGCTGTATCATTTACGTACATGCATACTTCGGTTAATCTACTGATATTGTATTATTGATTTTAATTAAAAAAAATCGGTTACTTAATTACAATTTTTGTTAGTTCAAAAATATTTTAGTAGTATACAAAGAGTCATTGTAAGGTATTTTTGTATCTCAGTTAGTAAACCTATAGGCCATACATCATCAAATGTCTATTTCGCATAAATGCTAAATTGAAGTTAACATTTATACGGCCGTTGAGGGTAATTTACTGAATTGATGATTATATATTAACGTAATAAAAATAGTGAAAAATTTATAATTTTAAAAATTATCGTTTATATTCAAATAGCACATAGTCAAGTAATAATGGTCTAATTGAATGTTCCACTCATTATTATATTTTCCTCGATTGAAAGTAAATGTCAGATCATGTTATGATTATTATGAGCTATCTATTATCTCATGAGGATCGCGTGATCATAAAATAGAAACTTTCTTTTTAGGTAAAAATCTTATACTTGTGAATTAATTATGAAGATTTATCGTTTTATCGACAACTGTAATATCAGAATGCAGATGCACTATTTGAGTACACACTTTGTGACGTATACGTCTCTATTTTCTGGTTCTGTGCCAGCTGTTATATGACCACTATCTTCGTACTGCAGATGTAAATACGTCTCCTAGACAAACAATCGCAACCAGAATTACCTAATAACCTTAGCGATTAGCCAATATTCCATGTAAGGGAAAGTAAATCGCTGACCCAGATAGTGCCGTACCCTCAGACTTCCATCGCCAATTTTTTAGAGATCGTGAAGTTTAATCGAGAATCTCTTTCTTGTGCATGATCATTCACGTGATTGCTAGTTTCCTACGTTTCCTCCAGCAATATCTCATCGATTCGTCTCCTTCCTTCAGAGGGTAGAGAAATAATCGTCAACCAGTACTCACGGTCTTTGCCGATCGTCGGTAACTCTTTAACTATCCTTGGTTCTTATTTCGCTCTCGTACCTCGGCGCGCTTTCATAACTATTACGTCTGATATTTGGGATATCAACAGCTGTTTCAAAGGCTCAATCAAAACCTTCGCTGCAGCCAATTAAGATTTTTATGTATATTACATTTAACTACTTGAATAGAACATTATTTTTATTCTAAATATAGTTTAATTTTGGCGCAACCCAAATTATCCTACAAGAAAACCATTGGTCGTCTAAATGATTCACGGCAGTGGAGATTGTTCCGCGCATGAAAATACATTGAATCACAACTTTTGACCTTAAACTTTCGTCTTCTTGACCGGGTGACTTATGTAAATTATACGTCGTGAATTTATCAAATATTTTCTTGTAGTTTTTGCAACGCGAATTTTCACACAAAGAAGGGAAGAGAGAAAACTTACTTTCTGTATAAGGGAAAGCTCTTTCGGCCGCGTTGAAAACTTACTGTGATCGCAAAAAACGAACAAAGGGAAGATAAGAGGCGCGAAACGGCCTAACGTGCGCCAGGTAATTGATGACCTTGAAAGGTCAAGGGAAAGGATAAGTAGGCAAGGCATCAAATAACGAAACGGCGGTTATAAAGAAGAATGACATTTATAAAAAAATAAGAACGAAAGAGCGCAAAGAAACAAAATAAAGATAATAAAAAGAAACTAAATATCGCCGACAGTTATAATAAAAGTAACGGCCGTCGTCAAACTCCGGCTATGCAGCCAGGAGTGCCGAGCGAGGCCCACAATGCACGCAACAACACAAAATTTTAAATAAAATAAAGGCACGGAGGGGGAGAGAGAATAAATTATCGTGGCACCCACACACTCTGGTCACTCACTTCCAAAATAATTCAAACCAAATCAACAAATTAACTGGCTCAAAGTGTACCCAGCCGGTGAGTTCCACCTACCTCTCTCCCCCCTCTCCGCGCCAAATATTCGTAATGAATTTTCCGAGGTCGCTGACCTCGGAATAACCCACGCCTAATTCAAGGCTACGATCGTCGACGAGCTCCGATTAAGGGCCAGGAGCTCCATCACATTTTTATAAAATTATTGGAAACAATGATAACTATACTTCTTTTACACCGTTTATGGAAAAGTAATTATTTAAAATATTAGAGCTAATTTAAATTAACTGCCAAATGTAGATTCAACAGCATGAAATTAAGAGATAGATGAAAAGGGCGCGAATTAAAGGAGAATATTTTTAAGAGAAAATTATTTTTTATTTGATCTTTATGTACTCGTGTTTATAAGATCGGGCTCTTGGTAGCTTTGTATATTTTAAGAGCTTCTCTGATTAATGCTGATAACCTGTGCAGATTTCCAACATCTTTTGAATTTTTCCTGAGTTTGATTGCTTATGGTACTGTGGCACTTTAATATCTTAGAGTCTGCTAGTACTGCTTTTTATATCAATAATACTACCTTTTATATTTACTGAGAAGGTGGATAAGTTACTGGCTTTGCCTTATGAAATTATTCTAAGTGATAGAAAACGGCACATGTGGTAAAAACGTATGCCTTCATGCAAAGTTTCTTCATGTATTATTTAAATATTATTCTTAATTTTTCGGTGTATGCAAATCTATTAAGATTGATATTAAAACTTACACTAATGACAGAAAACAAATTAGTTTTAGGGAAAATCGGAGCAAAGTCATCGATCTTTTCCATATTTGGCACATCAAATGCCTATATGGAGGTAATCACTTGTGCCAAGTTTGACCCTCAAATATTAATTAATTAAGAATATATATATATGTCATGAAAATGTATTTGTTAATACCGAAATTATAAACAATTAAAATAAATGTTTGCAAATTTTGTTAAAAAGGGCAACTTTGATTTGTAAAATTTTTGTTGCAATCCATGCCTTGGACAATTTTGTATAAGAATCCGTAATAAATTTATCATGATTTTTAATAGCGGCTAGGTAATGACCTTCCACAAAAGCGATACCTGCTGCGCTTATCTGGAAGATCGGACCGACAAAAGCTTCCCACTCCCCGAAACTTTTCCAGGTAGTTCAGTTCTATAAATCAGTACGTTTATGACAATAATAATTAACGAAATTCGCATATTATATAATTAATTCCTATAAATGCATAATTTTATGTATAATTTGAGTTAATTTCTATTAAATTATATCACATTTTTCAATCAACAGATGTCCATTTGCCGTCTCTTAGTATGACTGATGATGGATCGTTATCATCTTTTATGCATAAAATTATTGATCTTGAGGAAACAGATGCAGAAACAATACATTTGTTGATTTTCCTTTTTATGCAGTTTCTTTCTAGACAAGACCAAGTAAGTAAAACAAATTAGATCAAAGGGCATTTTTTATAACGAATCTAATAAATTCTTTCAAATTAAATTTTTTTCAAACGAACAAAATGTTTTTCTTTATTAGATGTTATTAAATCTCTTCCTGAAATATAATTACAGTATATATAGCATCACGTTTCTCATTAAAGTATTATTTAACAATTTTAAGCTATAATCTATAACTGTATGAGAGTGGATCAATATACCTGTATTTGAAGATAGGTGGCATCGCTAAGAATAATAGTTATTGTGATTGCGCACTGTCATGTTTCAAACAATGTCATACAAAATCTAGTTTTGATTTCAGACATTTATATTTATCTTATTTAGTATTTTTCGATACAATGGAAATGGCAATATCAATCCGTAATTGGTTTTATAATTTCGAAGCATAAAATGTTAAACCATAAATTAATAGAGCCAAAGACGAATGTTATCTATGGAGACTTTTCCCCATCTATAATACTTGTGAAATATACTTTCAACGATTTAAACGTGATCATAGATGTTTTCAATGGAAAATGCCCAGGCCACTCGATAGACATGTTTACTGACGCAATAGGCATAGGCATATCATACGCAATGACAATCAATATTTTGCGTTATTAATTAGAAATTAGAAAGCTTTCGAACCGGTGGTTGTCACGATTTTATTATGTTGACAATAAACGGATATTTCAGTTAACACGAAAGCAATATTAAAACCTTTATACTGTTATAAATCATCAAGTAATTACTAATTTAGTACTCTATACGCAAGTAATATTCCTCACATTCTTTTGCTCGGCAAAACGTACAGGAACTCACATATACATATACACATATTATTACGTCGATATAGCATATTATTAGATAGACTTAAACATAGTTACATTTCTATAAAATGCAATAGTATTCTAATTACACTACGGCTATTTCTGTGAGTAGATGTCTGTCTTGGAGATGTCATTTGATAATATTGTTCTCAATTTACGGTAAAGCGATTTCGTAAATACAAAACAGTCAAGTTAGGATCATGTAAAAGCTGGTCAAAATATGCGATACATAGATGCAGTAGAGTAAACTGTTCAGCAAAACAGAGATTTAAAATATACAAAAAAATAGCACAAGGCTATTTGGATACTCTTCATCAATATCTATGACGGATCTCTTGGTCCTTGGCCTGAGAGCGTTGGCCATCTTGTCGGTTAACTAGCCGAACATTAATTAGAAATCGATGACCCCGGGAATTTCGTCGCATGAGGCGAATGCAGAGGGAAGAGAAAGGTAAGGCACACTCACTGGTTCAGTTTAGTTTTAAACTATGGGGAAGGAAGTTGATTTGGTTTGTGAGTTTGGTAGTGAGCGTATTTTTGGATTTCTTTTGGTGTGTTTTTGATTGCTCCTGAGCCGGTGAGTGCTTTACTTTTTCTATCCTTTACCCTCCGTGTTTTGATTTCTATAGAAAAGTGAAGTTTTCTTTGTATTATTACTGTGGTCTGGTCTCGCTTAGTTTTTCTAAACTGTACAGCAGGAGCTTTATGAAGCCTCTTGCACCCAATTCGAATATCGTTTATTATTTATCATTTTTTTCGCACGTCTGTCGGGTTTCCTTTATTTTTGTTTCATGTATTTTACATAAATTCTTTTTTTTAATAAATATTTTTTTGTTAACCATCATATTTTTCTTTGGTTGCCTTATTAACTCACTTCTCCATAATCTTTCAAGGTCATTGAATGCTTTCGATGATACGCGACGCCAAAGCATGTAGTCAGAAATGACTATAAAGATAGCTCTGAAGTAACATATCGACTACTCGTAGGATACCTAAGTAACTTATGAGCCAAGCAAAGAGAAAGAATGATCTAATAGATTATACTTCGACGTAGACATTTTCTTTGAAACATTTTAGGGTAAATAAAATATAACACTTTGTTTGCATATTCATTATCGGGCCTCTATTAAATATAAAAAAATTTATTACTGATTATTATACAAAATTATATAAGAAATCGATTGCAACTAAAATTTTAGTGCAATAAAGAATGCGCAACACGTATCAATGTACATGATTATATCGACTTTAATAGATTATTAAAATGTTAACATTTCTGTCAAAAGCCATGGCCATATGTTCTCAAAATTATTTGTGGCAAACTAATAATGATTCGGAAAAGATCATAATTGTACATAAGTTAATCTTTGTATCTAATGTTAAAAAAAACAATTACGTTCCAAGAATGTGTATAGCCTTAAGTAAACCCATGTAATTAGATAATCCTCTCTATGTATTTTATCATAAACAATAGCAGAGCAATAGCAAACAATAGCAAAAACAGAGACGTTCGTTTAAGTCATTAATTGATTTTTACAACAATAGATAATCACTTGCAACCTGTCACAAGTCTTATCTATTTCGATGTATACACCTCAATTAAATATATAATATATAAATTATTTGAATAATTAATTACGGCGAACTAAAATCTTTACCGAATATGGTCATGTCATTTTAGAATCCACCCACACTTAAATCCAATCAATTAGGCCACGGAGAAGACATTTTTTTACTTCTCAATGAACTAAGAGTGAATGGGTCAATGTCTAAAGAGCCCCGGAAAAAATTCAGAAGAAGGAGGCTCTATCGAGATTATGTAATTACATGTGCATTTGAAAAATTAGTTTGACTTCAGCTCTTGAATCTAATAAAACAAGTCTACAAGACAGAGAGAGAGAGAGAGAGAGAGAGAGAGAGAGAAAGAGAGAGAGAGACAGAGCAATGGAAAATAAGTACAATAAAAAATATGTTATCTTGCATCTCTGTTTCTCTTCTCTTTTTCCTCTATCGCTTATTAGAATATTAAATAATCCTATCCAAGGTAGATTTGCACCAAATTTATTCTTGTTCTCAAACCTAGATAAAGTTTATCTGACGTCCGCCTTTTTATAGAGCTTAATGACTTTTTTTATTACTACATGTGTGATTTATAATTATAATTATAAGCTGTACGGGAGAATCGCCTTATTCACTTTTCTCTATTACCAAGACTAAGTGGCTAAAATTACAAAAACCCTGATAGATTTTCCGATTATTAAAGATAACACTCTATGATCAAAGTACACTCTTAATTTAACAACATTATTTTATTTATTGCACGTTACAATGATTTTAGTCACTTTACAAACTATAATGTCCAATGGTTGTTACATAACTTATTAGATTTAGAGTTTATTTTGATTCTTAAAGTTTTACTTCTCATAATCGGGAAATTCATCAACTTATTTATTAATTATCCTACTCGAAATTAGTACTGGATAGAAGGAAATAATAAATCGAGTCTCTTGTACTACTCTCTAAAAGCACACGTCAAAGATACCTTATCTAGGATTGGAACTCAAACAAGTTGTGACGTAAACAGTCCTCGGCTTTGCAAATATCTAGTCTATGCTGGATAGGATTATTAAATATTCTAGTAAAATAGATGCAAGAATAGAGTTCAAAGTTACTTTTTATTTTACTCAAGACTATATATATTATGATAATGTCGTTGTCAAAAACTTATTTTAATATGATTTAGATGTAATTCTTTTTCTATAAAACGTTAGGACTTATAATGACTCTGGAACATTGGCCAAAGTCAGTCAGCCATTTCGTGAGCCTGAGTAACTGACAGCTGGCGAAAGGTCAATGACCTTTCGATTATGGTTCTGCGTTGGACGGGTAGGTTATAGGGAGAGAGAGAGAGACAGAGACGAATTAAGATTCAGTCACTAAGCGAAAAAGTTTGTGTTTGATTTGTATCTTAGGTTTCCAAGAGAATGATGAAAGATTTTAGAAAAACTATCAAAAGATTATCCACAAAATCTTTTACGAATGATTTTTAACAGTTATTTAAACATTTCAAAAATATTTTTTTTTAATATTACTCAATTATTCCTAGCAACATGAAAGAAATAATTATACAAATATCTTTAAAACATATTTCATAATATTTCACTGACATATTTTCTACAAATTTAAAAGTATTTCGATGAAAAATAATATTCTGCATTCACGTAATGTTCTCAAAATATTGCCAAGTGGTAATGAAAAAGTTTTAAAAAATCTTACGAAAATATTATTGGAAATCTGATATGTAGTTAGAGAAGAATCTTGAGATTCTCTATGCTTTTCTGTGATCAAAGTAAAATTGTGAGTAAGTTAGCTTTGGGGCCATACACTCTTCATTTTTATTCGCTAATTTCACTTATCAATATTGAGGAATAGATCGCCGTTAATAGTGCAAATAACTAAAGCATAATGTGTTTAAAAAAGTAACGATGACTTTACAATCAGATATATTACACTTTCTAGAATTCTTACATTTTGCTATTACATAATGTTTGATGAAAATTTCGAGGAATATTGTTTAGTATTAACGAGAAAATTTTCAAAAAGACTTACCGAAAAATTATTGGAAATTTAATTAAGGATTTTAATTGCACATCAACTATAATCTTTTGTTGAAACGTTTTTCAATAATTTTGTACATATTTTCTTAATAGTTTGAATTTTGCTTTTATAAAATTGTTCGCGAAAAGTTTTTAAAATATTAGTGGATACTATTCAAATAAATTTCAAAAACCTTTTCTTATTGTTTGTTGAAATCTACATAAGAATTGTAAAAATTTATTTTTCTAACATTGATTATAACTTTTTGCAGCAACGTTACTGAATGATTTTTGACGTATTTTGAAAATATAGATTATAATTTCAAAAGCCAACGTATGGTACATCTTACTAATTAACATTATTTGGAATTAAATTGTACTCTTCTTAATTACTTAAAAAAAATATTTTTTATCATTCGTTAATTTATTGTAACGGAGTGGATAGTTTATTGAAAAATAGCAAGAAGTTATTAATGGAAACGAGATATCTACCTCAGAATCGAATGTTTGACGTGAATAATGAAGATGGAATATGATATTTGAGATATTTATGGTTTTCAATTATGGCTTATGCATAAATACATTCTGAAAATATTGTTTAAAAGTTTTCTAAGAATGTTTAAATTGTATTTTAGAATCATTTCATGGAATATTCAAAAGGATTTGTCTTTAATCATACAATATTTGTAAAACAACTTACATATATTTTAAGAAAGATTTTTGAGAATCTTTTGGAAATAGTTTAGAGATATTTTTAATAATAGATTTGCGAAACTTACCAGAAATGTTTTATGAAATCTTTATGGTCGGTTTTTCTCGGATATTCCTGTATTTTTTAAATATTTCATTAAATATTCCTAAGAAGTTTTGCAAATATTATTCTAAATATTTTGCTATATGTTTTGGAGAGTTTGTTGTAGCGGATATTCCCATATTTTAGATATATTTTGTCTAATGCTCCATAAATATTTTCAATTATTTATGAGATATTTCGTCATTATCTTATAAGTATTTCAGACCCTGTGAGTTGAGGTTCCTCATTATCGAAAACGGATATCGTTGAAAAATAGGCACAAACGATAGTGTGGTGTATTCCTTATAAATATTTAATTTAAACTAGCTATGTGTTTTAATTGCGGCAGAAGGTTCTTTCTTCGTAGGAGATATTATTCTCTTCACTTATTGTTTAGTAAAGTGGTTACATCTGAAAGAAAATTGATTGTCTGTGATTAGTTTATCTGAAGGCTATGATTAATTTATATCTCGAAGCTCAGTAATTGTATTTTTATTTTATTTTGGCCTAATATTTCAACGATAGAGCTGAACTTTTTACAAAGTCTGCAAACAGACAAATGTTTCTAACATATTTAATGAAAATTGAAGAAGATTTTATTCTTTTCGTGTTCAATTCATTACTGTTTACTCCCTTTATTTGTCAGTGATTTCGTAAAATTTAGCCAGTGCTCAAATCGTAATTTGGCAGTTTCAGTTCATTTATATTTGATTTTCTGGATTTGTCCTCTGTCACTTTCCGATTTTAAGATTTCACTGTTCTTATTTTAGATTTATATGGATCATGAATTTATGAATTATTTATTATTCTACCCATCGATCATTAGATTAAAGAGAAATAATATTAAAAGTTTAATCATTATAGTGATAATTCTTAATTATATGTGAAGAGCGCAATGTAAAAACAATTACTCACCTTAAAGGCTAAACGAAAACTGATATGTGAATACGTCTCCTGATATAAAATATATCAAAATTTTTAAAAAATGCATTAAATTTGAGACATTTAAAATTATGTATCCATGATAATTTTCTACTTTTTCTATAAAGTTTTAATATTTAATTCTATTTATTTTAGGCGTATCCAAGCGATGAAAAATATATATCTAAAGTTCAAGGAGTAGTTCTCCGTCATTTTTATCTTTTATTGGGATACAATCAAACAGAGAAAAATTTTTATATGACACCGCAGAAAATCAGGTATGATATATCTTCTATTGTTGAAAAGTAGAATAGTTCTTAACTCATAGTAATATACTAGAAAACTTGTGAATAAAATTATCACTATGCTAAATGTAATGACCTCTTTTACCAACAAAATATAAAAATAATAAACTCAATAAAAATAGTAGTTTGGAACAGGTTAGCCCTCGAATTAGAAAAATAGTCGTATATTTTATATTGAAACACTACTCTGTATCTTTTGTGCTGGAGTCTTCCTTGAGGAAATGGCAAGAGCTGCGTCACTGATTCTTCCCAAAACCTGGAGGGGGATCCGGTCTACTCATGTCGATAGCTCATTGTCAGCATCGACCAGGATGGTAGTGGTGATAACTTCCGTAGAAGCATCAACTGGCTCCATCCATGTAGAGCGACAATCACCCAGAGGTCAGCTGGGTACTTGGCACTGAGGCGCATGCCACTAACAAAATATAATTTTATAATTTTATAATAATTTTATCGACTGAAATTACTCTGAGTTTTCCTCTGGCAAGAGGTTTACTAACGTCGTACTAAAGTTCGTTTAACGTTGGAAAATTTATAATCATCTTATTAATATCAGCGATCGGATCTTGAAGCCACTAACATCATAATTATTGATAAGTCTGAACTAATTACTTTGTCTGCTGTATACTGTCCTCTTATTAACAGTGAAATAATCTCATTTTATCATTATTTGTGGCATCCATTCATAACTAGAAGTGATTTCAACGTCATACACCTATGGTGGGATTCTAGGTTATGCATTCTTATACCAAGAGATGAACAACTTGTACGAGATAATCCATAGCATTAATGCCAGAAAACAAATTAGTTTTAGGGCAAATCGGAGCAAGATCTTCGATTTTCTTTATATTTGGCACATCGAATGTCTATATGGAAGTAATCATTTTTGCCAAGTTTGACGCCAAAATATTAATTACAAAATATTAAACTAAAAAGTTATAAACAATTTAAAAAAAAATTGATCAATCTGTCCACTGATTTACTGGCTTTCAGATTTGAGAAAGTTACTAAACATAATTAAATTCGCCATTGCTAATGATATATTTTCCATCTATTTTAAAGCCACTTCTTGCTTAAACCGAACCATGGACCACACATCCGTCATAATCGCACTTTACGCAAGAGTAATGTGACGTCCACTGAAGCTAAGCACGTGGTAGAAATAAAATGTAATTTTCTCCGAAAACTCATAAAACAGACCCTCTTGATGATACGTCATGGTCCCGCGCTTACAAAATTTCCCAGACACGTAGAGTCGTAAAAATTATCTTTCCGGCTGCGACTAAAATCACACAACGGATATTGATGCCACATCCGCTAGACGTTTGTATATATTGTAATAACATATTGTAAACCACCTTCATACCTGTAATAGCCATAAACTAAATCTCTTAAAGTTCATAGACAAAACAAGAAATCACGACTAAACAGACTAATATTTGTGCTCGTCTCGCTAATATTTTTGTAATAAACTTAAGTCGACAGATTGTAAACAATGGATATCTCTCTCTTCTGTCAAATTCGCCCGCTAGAGTTATTCAATTAATTAGTTGAACAATTAAATCCAATTAATATTTTCTCCAAACGATACTACATGCGACATCTCTTAAAAGAAGAATGTACCATTTTTCTATCCGCCCACGCCAAGGTTTTTCCAATTAGGCTAACGAAGGAAATCATCTTTTCCCTTATTGGCCTAATCGGAAAAGGGGCCGCCTCAAAGGGACCCGGAAAACTCTAAGAATAGGGCAACGCGACGAGGGCTATAAAATGGCCCGCGCGCAGTTGTACAGACAGTTCGAATCCAACCTCAAAATTAAGTCCAACTCCGACTTGCAAGGGAGAGAGATCATCTAAAAGTAGTAAGTCAACAAATAAATATTATAATTTGAACTCAGTCTCTTTTCTCTATCTCTTTGTAGTAACATAATTAGATTTTCCATCGAATGTAGATCGGGTGCTTGTCAAACCGAGTACTATCTACATTCAAAATAATTCCTGTTTATCAAATCCTGGCTAAGGTCTCTCTGGCATGCGCTTATTATAGTGCAGTACGAGAGAATCGCCTTACCATTCCTATCTATCCACAACCTATCCCGAGTAGGATAATTCACGTAATTAGACAAATTGATTTCCCGGTTATTAGAGGTAAAACTCTACGACCAAAAATACACTCTTAAATAAAATTGGTTTGTGATATCTGCTGGACGTTATAGTAATCGGTCTTTTATACATTTTCCAGAACATAGATCTAGGTAATGCAATGCACGATCTAGGTAGAACAAGTGTCTGATCTGCCCATACCACCTAAACGCCTACTCTAAATTACGTTCCCATACCTTATATAGAGATTTTATACATTTATAATACATTAATACATTCCGATATTTGTCACACCTAAAGCTACTTAAGTCTACATATACCCTTCCGTCGTTAGCATCCTCTCTCTATATGGGGTCGGGCATTCAACCACATTTTGCTTTGACCTTCCTATTCTCATTACCTTCTCCCTAAATGCATTCCTGACACGCAAGTCCCTTATATTTTTCTGCATCATTTCGTTCATCAAATACTTATTCCTTTATTCCTTATTTTCTCAGGCACCTCATGAAAGATTATACTCGCGTCCTAATTCTTGAAGCGGTAATCAGCTACAGCTAATCTATATATTTCCAACCAATTCCCCATGTCCAAGACTCCAAGGTTACCTGCTTCTGAGATTTCGCCTATCTCTGCTAATTCATCGAAGCCTTTGTTCAAATCTGCGGAGCAACAATCTTCAAAAATGTCAATTTCTCTACCTCCAAGAGGTGCCAAAGTGAATACCAACAACGATGGCTAAAAAGTAGTTTTGGCTATTCATAGGTTTGTGATAGAGTTCGAATGCGATTCGGAATTTACCGATGATTTGAACCCCCATAGAGAGAGAGAGAGAGACGAAGAGATAGAGTTGCACAAAGCTGAAAGGTTAGATAAGAAGCTAATAGAGACATGACTCATATCTTCCTTCGGAATACAACCAACATATGTATCTGAATGAATCATAGCCATTGTCACAAATCTATTTTTTAAACGATCTCAATGGGAGAAGGAATAGCACTGCTATAGTGCTTTTCCCATAAATCTTTTTCGGGAAGAAGTAGTAAATGGTCGTCTCTAAAACCAATCATCTTTGAAAAGGTCTGGTCAGATCCCAAACCTTTCCAATCATCTTTGGAAAGATTTGGAATCTTTCTTTTAATAATCATCTTTATGAAAAGAGAGTTCAACTCTGGAATCAAGTCTCTGGATTATAACTATTGATAATCACCTACCAATTATATCAGTGACAGACAAGTAATCTCGAAACTGAGAACTTGTAAGTCGAGACATAGGTACCCTGGATGGGATCATCTGGGAGGGGGTTTTCTCGGAAAAGTGTTCCCTTCTTCGTTCCAACAAAAGATCGAGCTCTCTAGGATAATGATGCCAATCTTGATAAATAGAAAAAAATGCCGTGACATTATGCTTCAACTGAAGGCCAAACTCTAAACTTCATGGAAGTAAATTTGTTTGATGAATTTGAAATTTTATCTCTAGAACGACGGCCGTAATCTTAAATAAACAATGCTCTGAGTCCTAATGAATATGATGAGTTGGCATATGCCAGGCTGATGAACTATTAAAGCAAAGGAGCTAGTAGAGCAGATGGAAAAGTGCCCGCGAGGACGAATTATTCTTTGAAATTATAAAAGTATACTAATACCCAAAGATTCAATGACCCATTATATTAGGTCTTGAGACGATACTAAACCATAAACTGGGAGCAGCGGAGCTACTGGTATTGTAATCCATTATACCATCTCTATAATACAATTCATTGAGCTCCTTAGTATAGTTATCTACAGCATGAATAGCTTGCTCATTACTGGGAGTTACATCTGATTAATACCGTGAATGTACAAACAATTCAAACTTTAATATGTGTACTTTTTCCATTGAACAAAATGTTGAATATTGTAGAGCATTTTCGTGACGAAATAAGACTTTTCTTACTAGATTAGGTTATTTTTTTCTAATTTTATCACTTAGATGCTACAATAAATTTACTCTCCACTAATACTTTTACCCTTTTCCAAATTATTAAAGATATTCATTTCTTTTGGATCCCAGAAAACATTCAATATAACTTCGCTAGCTGACAAAATTGACTTTGTTTTTATTCGTAGTTAGGTTTTAGGGCGTAATCCACTGTTTTAACTGTAATTTACTTCCAGGAATATAGCGGAAAATTGAAACCTCATAAATATTTATGAACAGTCTAAAAAATTAATTGCAGTTTTATTGATAATATGCCAAATTCTTACATGAAACGTTTTTTCTCATCAAGATTTGACCAGATATTATCAATCGTAGCACCCACGTCACACAGACCCTGCGAAAGTCCAAAATACTTTTTAATATATTACCTTTGCATTATTTAATATTTTAAGAGTCTCAGCTAACACAAACAACTATAATCCACTGTTTTTAAGCACTATTTTGTCAATTTTTTGAATTATTTCAGAAGTTAATATTTAGGCGAGGTATTCAGAGCAAGATACTACGTTCATACTCGTCTATTACTTTTTAAAATCTGCATCCCTTTCTTCACTATTGAATATGAAGAGCTGGTCTTCAAATGTCCTATAATATGTTCTTAGGTGTTAGACCCTTCAAATAGAAATATTTGATTATATCACGTTTTTACAAATCTTACGTTTTCTTGAAAACTGATTTTTCAACTCGTTGTATCCACTTGGTTGGGTATCGGATATTGGGGATCTTTTTATTTTTTTCTAGGATACACTGTTGTTATGTACTGGATTTTTCTTGATTTATGAAGCAGGCTTAAATCAAGACAAATCAAGCGAGATGACTCAAACTAAATATATATATGAAACAATATTTATAAAAAAAAGGATAATAAAATAAATCTAAGATAATTTTCACGTTTCTCTATCGGGAGTCAACTTTTTGATAGGATGGAGGGAAAACGTAGAGATTATGAAAGGTAAATCTTTAGTTATGTTATTCATGGTAGAGCTTACCTCACTAGAAGCACCTCTCGCTATTATTACTATGTTAAAAAAGTTACCTCATTGTTGGTATATTTTAGTATAACTGCTTTTTTTTAAGTTTTAAAATAACGGGTCGTTAATAAATCGTGCGTGATGAATCCGAGTGTTGTATATATTTGTACAAATAAAAACAACACAAATATACTACACAAAAGTGGATTTTCTTCATATTTAAAAAAAAAATCATAAATATCTTGAACATTATTAACTTTTTCAGAAGCGAAAGTATACGTAAAATTTTATCATCAAATAAACATCTAATAAATGTCCGTAGACACGGTACAGATAATTTTGCATTATGACATTGTACATACAATATTGATACTAAACTGAACAACTTTTCTCCTTCTATATCCGATAAATGG
This sequence comes from Chouioia cunea, assembly GCA_030064505.1. Taxonomy (NCBI): domain Eukaryota; kingdom Metazoa; phylum Arthropoda; class Insecta; order Hymenoptera; family Eulophidae; genus Chouioia; species Chouioia cunea. The sequence continues at coordinate 21,708,035 of JAOPFQ010000001.1, forward strand.
AATCTAGTGTTATAACAAAACATAACATTTATAATTTGTCGACTTTGAATTAAATTATTTACTTTATCATCTCAGATTATGTTTGTCTTCTACTGTGTCAGGTTTACTGTGATTTTTTCAAATCTCATTTGTCATTTACTGCTATTTAAATCCATGCCTATAAAATTTTTGTTTTTCAAGAAAGCTTTTCTAGTAAAAACATTTCGGTTTTTCTCTTTGTTTGTCACCATTTTCATCATTGCGATACAATTCAGACATTTTTCAGCGTATATCATGCTGACGTACTAAGTATACATATAGACTATCACTTACGGCTATTATTAACATTATTTAGGTGAGACTTCTTCTTTGATGGACAGTTATATAACAAGTTATGAATGTTCCGGATTGTGAATTAGTTTATATACAGTTTTATTTTTTGTTATTAATAATAGTTTTGACTAAAACAGGAAAAGGAAAACAAATGACAATAGCTTCAAGCCGAAAGTATTATTAAGTGAATTATTTATATAAATATGATTACGGATGTCTAATATTGATGTACGTTGTCTAATGAGAGCTATGGTAGGAAAAGATAATTATTATAACGTTTCATTAGTGTGGAGTCAAAAAGAATCGCCAAGATGATTCATTTTATGAGTGCTCCTGTAATGGATTAGATTGGAATATTGGTGATTTTAACTGCACTGGCAAGGTAGTTGATTTATATGATTGGGGCATAACACTCTTGGAATGTGCGAAAATATTTAGCATATGCCCGAATCATAACGGCGTATACAAAACTATCTGTATATACTACAAAGTAAAATACGTGAATGGGGTGGAAGATTGCTCGACTAATTCACTGAAGTGTAAGGTACCAAATCATTATCACACCAATTCATGTGAACTCGTACCCTTCTTAAATTCGTGCCCATTTTGCTTTCTTACTACTAATTGACTTTGATGATTTTCTTGTCTGTATTAGAACCAATAGTACATTATGATACTAGTGCATACAAGCAGATGCTTTTCTAAAGTTTTTTTACACCTGAGACTGGAAAGACACACAAGGCGAGAATATCCTTTCCGATGTAACTTTAACAATTTCTTGATACACCCTGTGAAAAACTTCATTTTAAATATGCGCTTTATGTAAAGTGTGTAGAAAAATTAATTTTTCATATGGAATGCCGAAAAAAATAATGTTTCCACCAAGGAGATACTTGAAAACATTTTAATTTCTTATAAATCAGGTAAACGAAACAATTGTTTTATATATAATTAAAATGTGTCAAATATCTCCACAATGTGGAATATCTTTTTCAGAAAGCAATATAGTGACTTATGAATACATAATAATAGAAAAAAATAGTAATAATTACTATATTAAAAATACTTATCTATGTATATTTTTCTTGCTTTCAGGTCATCTGTGGTTTTCACATCTTTCATAACAAATTTGCCGCAAGTGCTTGATCAAAATCATATGATGGGACTATATTTAATTCAACCATTTTTAGTAATTCTTCAAAACGTGCCATGTCCTTATACAAAAATAAAAACAAACAATAATTATTTCCCAATATACAGTTTATGGAATATACGAAGTATCTATCGGCGAGCATGGTTGATATCAGTACTTGTTATTTTATATAAAGTAAGTTACCTCTATTTTTGTTGTGATGACATATTACGAAGAATATTGTTTAAAATATCTCTAAGATAGCAAATATTTATTTTTTAAATAGTTATTAATTATTTTAGTAATTCATAGACTTGGTCGTAGATCATCAATACATAGCTGTGCGGGGTGAGTTGAGAAGTACGGTGAAATAATAGATTTTCAAAATAATATTGTTATTTTTATATTTATTGAAATTTGACAACTGATGTGCGTATAAATTTCTTAACATCAATATCGTTGCTTTCCTTGGCGGCTAAAAGCGAACTAGATCACAAGCACCAAGCTAGCTATTTTCTCTTCCCCCTTCTATTTTTAGCCCAGAGAAATGGCCGGGACCTCTTTCCGCTAACGTCCCTTACATCCACTCTCCCACGTTTGACAGAATTTTTTCTCAGAGTAAAACCCTGATGGTTTACGATATTGAAATTTTGATGGTCTACGATAGCAATGGAACATTTTTCTATCGATGTGCATGTCCAGTGAATAATGATCCAAGATTCGCAAATTCCAAATCATAACGGTTTATGACGGGAATGTAACATCTATACCTGATAGTACTGCAGGATAGCGGCGTTATAAACAGTGGTAATTTTTTCTTCTGTTGCAATCCTATCCTTTGGCTACTGTCGGTGCACGTCGTTCAATGGTTCACGGTTCGCGTGTACAAATCAATCCTCACTCGATCAGTGAGGATTAGAAAGTGGTAAGTTTCTTCTTTCTTCTTTTGTCACAAAGGAAGCCGCCTAGGTATTTGCCTGCCTTGAACATATGTCGCCCATGTCATATTTTTCCTTTTTTTTATTGTTGGGTCAATGTGACACACGTACCCCACACATGCGCTTATCGCGGTGGCTTTCTCGGAATGTTACTAGCTCAGATAATTCCAAGGATATGAACATTATGAAGCACGCACTGGAGAGATAATAAATTACGTAATATAAAATACATTACATATTACATGAAGCAATGTATTATATTCGGGGTTTTATATGTAGATATGTGGTACTCAATATATAATACAAGCTATAGAAAATGAAACTGATGATAACGCGACAAGCAATGACATTATACAAATATATTTCTAAATATAACTTGCTAAATTTTACATTAATGAACATTTATTTGATGAAAAATAGTAATATAGACTTTTTATTTTAACAATAAAAATTATTAGTATATTACGTCTGAAGATAAAGAAAATCAATTACTTTTGATTGACCAGATTGCTATCTTACAGTACAGAATATCGGGTGCAGCTGAATTAGATTCTAATGTAATATATTGTAATCACCAAGTCTTCTTTAGACATTGCAAGGTCAAATATTTTTGTTTGTCGCACTATGAAGTCTATTCTTATACCAGTACTTTTTTCAGTACGAATATTTTAACTAACATGATTATTGTTTATACGACTGATACTTCGTTCAATAAATAATTCGTCCATTTAAATATTTCAATACTGGTATGAACGTTAATCAAGTATAATAACCTAGTCCCAATTTAAAAAATCAAGAATGATAGTCGAACAGTCGTTAAAGTATGTAGTGCGACCGCATTAAGCAATCAAAACGTTATCGACAAGTCTTATGACTCAACTGTTTATAATGTATAGATTAAGTGCGAATTAATGATGAAGATTAACCATTACGAGCTCATTAATTTGTAAAGTCCCTAGAGGGTCTCCTAGTCACCTTCCAGCAGCGTTTTTAGGTTTAACCATTTCAGGGCTTTGGAATCTGACCTTAAGGGTGTTTTCCGGCTGAGCCACGGAGGGTCGCTGGTGTTGCAGTTAACTAAGAGGCCCTCTTCCGATGATTGCCGCTTGGGAGTATTTCAGCTTTGGTTTATTGAAGCAATTGTTAATGCTGGAAAGGGACCCAACACGATCCTTTATTCGATAGCTCTCCAATAAACGACCGCTCAAATAATAATATATAGAGGCAGTATCAATCAACTGCCCCTAGGATTATTGGTGTTACCACAACCTTACTAAAGTAAGCGTTGGTGCTGATAAGGAGTCATATTCCTGGACCCTTGTATACCATTAGCGTTAGCTTATAGAAGGCAATTGATTATTTCGATAATGCACATCACAATTTTGAATTATCTTCAGGTTTGATATGAGTTTGGTAATTATGGAATTTTGCGCATACGCAGAGGCGAATTTTTGGTTTCGGGAACACCATTTTATGGTTGTTCTAGTTTTTTTTGTGGTATCTGGACTGTCAAATGTACAAGGTCGAGTAAGGAGCTTCCTTAGATTTAATGGCCAGACACTTGATGGAGTGACCGTGGGCAGCCGTTGTAACTGATGTAATATAACTGTCAAGAAACAAAAACCGCTTTAAATACATGATAGTTTCTCAAAACTGTTTCACAAAATGGGTGGAGTTCAAACCACTAGTAATTGCTGATGAAAAGGTACTCGTTAGAGTGTTAAAGGAGCTTATGTTGTTCCGTTGGGAGATCTCCGATTACCTTGTGACTAATAATGGAAGGTGTTATTCAGATAACATTTTTAAGAATACATTTAAAAAGTATGGAATACAGAACGTGCTTAACCCTCCTTACCATGAACCAACGGATTTTACAGAACGTACCATCAAGACGTTGAAAACGATCGTCTTTATCTTTGTGGTTGGTAACCATTGGGAATGGGACAATCATTTATATGAAGCATTTGCAAGCATTTACATGAATGCGGTCAATACAGTGATTCCATCGAGCATTAAGCACCGCGGAGCCGAGAAACGAGGGCCGATTGTTAAAGTCTAGAGATCTGGAAGGATCATTAAAACAGGTTGAGCACGCTTCAAGATTTTGTAATTAGACATATTAAAACAGCAAAAACGATATTATAATTGAAGGCGTCGAGATGTGAAATTCGCTATCTGAGACTTGGCCCTGCAAAGGGTATATTTGTTGTCAAATTCAGCTTCTAACCGGAATGACAAACTCGTACGTAGATCCGTATAGGATTGTAAAGGTTTTCCTCCAGAAGTCTGATGATAGGCAAATACTAATGTATTGGGGGGGGTCAAGTTCTTCGCATATTTTTTTTAAATGGTGTGATTGTTTATTTGTAAGAATAGTCCTTCTTTTAAACGGAATAGAAGACGAAATTATATTATAATCATATATACATATTTTAATATCGTGATTCAACTGCAATTTTAGTTAACTAATATATAATCTGAACGTATATTTCATAGGCTATTTCTTTTTTTGGTACTTCTTTGTATTTTTGTGTGGAGATTTTTAACAGATTTGTTTATGAATATGTTTTCATTTGATAGAATTTTTGTTGTATGTATATTGTATAAAAATTTGGATCTTCCAAGGATTGATTGCAAAATAGATTCTGCTAAAAGTATTTTTGAGAGACGTTTTCCTAAAGCTAGTATAATAGTATTGTATCGTATACCTTCTTGATATTTTGTTGGCCCTTACGTATAGATCAGATCTTATATAGCATTTATACAGAGTAAGGAAAGTAGATGTATACGCTCCCGATCAGGTTTTTTGTAAGTATTTAATAATACTGGATGCAGGATGATCTTGAATATCATGACTTGATATTTAAAAAAAAGTGTTTAAAACAAAAATTTATTTTCATATAAATAAAGGAGAGTTCATAAGACTTTATTAAAAATCATTAAGTGAAGCCCAAGAAGTCACTTATTAACACATTTCAGACAATATCATAAGTATTGAATATATGCGAAGCGAAATGTATGTTGTGATTCTTAATAGAAAGATTTTTTCCAGCTATACCAAACATTGTATGTTATTCTGTCAAATAGTTAATTACATTTACTCTTACACATGATTAAATTATTCTGCATGTCAGAAAATGTATAAATTGGAAATAAGTAAATAATTCTTTGTCTAATAGAAATAATTCTATTATACATAAAAGATATAATATTCCTGTTCATCTATAAATACATTATAATTTTTTCATTTTATAGTATGAATACAATCAACAAAAATGGTTTGATCATCTTCTAGTGCTGATTAGAATTGTTCTACATACGTTAGAGAGGCATTATCACATTTGTAATCATTTACCTTCAGCTATGATTATGTCTCATATACCATCGCATTACAAAGGTGAGACATATTCTTTAATATTATTTAATAATTTTTAACGTAGTCATTAAAAAAGAGTATACGTCACGATAGATGTATCACATCAAAAAATTATTCGTAAATTTTATTAACTCATACCTTTATTTAAATATTGAATATTGGAAATTTTGAGAATATGTTATCATAACTCCTTTATTCGAGTATCATAAAATTAAAATATTTTGTTATTATTTTTACTACTATTTACTATACACCAATACGTATTCTTTTTATTGTAACTGAAAGTTAAGAGATGGAACTTTCCCAGTCCTATCACTAAATAAATCTAAATAAAATTATTATTAGTTGTTAGTAAAACTCGAGAAAAGCTCAGTACTAGACGTTTTCAAATAAGTGATTGCTTTTTTATAAAATATTCTTTCGAAATTAGAGAATATTTTAATATATTAATTATGTTAATTGATTGGTGATGAGTTTTGAGGAGAAAATATAATTGATAGTTTCTATAGATCAAATAGAACAAAAATCGTTGCAAAATCTCTGTGCCTTAATTCTGCTATCCTACTCAATACCAAAATCTGCACATACAAAGGAAATATCAACTAAATAATTTGCATCAACTGCAAGAAAAATCACAGGGTGGCTCCTCTTGTATTTATAAGAGTTTTCCAGTTCGTAATCAACTACAATAAAAACTGTTCCTACACCAAGAGAAAAAAATCGATATACAGATAATCAACCAACTAGTAGGGCATTCACACAACCTAATATCCCAATGCTTTTGCTACTCCTTATTTCCTATAAATTCTTATAAATTCAGTAACATCGACTGATACGTCATGAACTAAAGTGGACAATAATAATTCCACTAATGTATAGGGCACTAATCCATCGAAATCAAGGATTCATCACAAAATCAAGAACCAAATATAATTCAACAAACACAAACTAGTATTGAACGAGATCAATCTATAATCAAACTATAAGATATGATTAAAAAACTTACATCCATTGTGCAAATAATTTGACGATTTGCAAATTTAACGTTACTAATGTCCTCATAGCCAAATTTACAAAATGGACATATAAAATACAGATCATAATATGAACCGGTAACAGGCTAAATAAAAAATAATTGGAACTAAATTGTTATATAATCCATAAAAATATAGACGTAATTTCAGAAATTCTATTTAACACCCAGAATTATCTAAGAACACCAAACTATTCAATATGCCTAATAAAACATTTGGAAAATAATGCACATAACGGATTTGCTAAATAAAGGACTTACAGATTGGAAAAAGAAATTATTTTAATATTTTAAATATAAAATACACTTACAGTTAGTTTAGTATAGATCCTTCGGGATTAACAAGTAAAAGTCTACAATAATGAATTAAGTAATTATTCATATTCTTTGTATAATAAACATCTTAACTTACAAGCTAATTTCGCAACTAAATTTACAACTAGTATACAAATATGAGGTCTGTTAAAGCTATTAAATAATGAGAACGCGCAGAAAGTGTCCTAGACCAAAATATATTTATAGGATATAAGGGGGGGGGGATGCAGCGTTGAATAGCTGGAAGAGTCTACTATTCCAGTAAGAAAAAAACGTTTTTGTCGCTGTAGTAGTATTTTATCTATGGAAATTAGAAACGTATTTTTTTTTCTCGTGACGATAACAATATTTGACGAAAAATATTAGAAATGTGAAAGTTTTCGTTAAATTAAAAAAAAACTCTGACTGAGTATTATAAATTATTAAAAGAGTCCTATGGTGAGAATTCACTATATCGTGAGCGTTCTTTCGAATGGTATAAACGGTTTTCTGAAGGCAGAGAAAGCACTGAACATGACCATCGTCCAGGTCGACCTGTCTCTGTTTTAAGGGTATCGTAATGACTGAATGGGTTCCAGAGGACGAAACTATAAACCAAACTTGCTATTTGAAAATTTTGATAACACTACGACTTTTTCCTTTTTCCGTAGATCAAGTCTGCCTTACAAAGAACCCGATTCGTAACGATAGAAGATTTGAAGCGAAAATCGGCGGAGCTCCTAATTGCTCTTACAAAAAAAGACTTCCAGTATTGCTTTGATCAATGGAAAAAAAATGAAACGGCATGTGGCCAGGAGACAGAAGTTCATTCAAGAAGAGCATGCAATTGCAGAAAAATTTAAAAATTAAAACTCTTTTTCATAAGCAGTCTCGTTATTTAATAGCCAGACCTCGTATATCTAAAAATCTATTTTTCACATGTATAATTAGACAATTTTCTTTATTATGCTTGTTTAAAATCTGTATATGACAGAAAACAAATTAGTTTTAGGGGAAATCGGAGCAAAGTCATCGATTTTTTCCATATTTGGCACATCAAATGCCTATATGGAGGTAATCACTTGTGCCAAGTTTGACCCTCAAATATTAATTAATTAAGAATATATATTTTTATATTAACAACTATATATATATATATATATATATAAATTATAAACAATTAAAATAAATGTTTGCCATTTTTATTAAAAAAGGCAACTTTTATTTAAAAAATTTTTGTTGCAATCGATTCATTGGATAATTTTGTGTAAGAAGGCGTAATAAAACTGACATGCTTTTTAACAGGGGCTAGGTAATGACCTTCCAAAAAAGCGCTACCTGCGGCGCTCAGCTGGAAGATCGTACCGACAAAAGCGTCCCATCCCCTCGAAACTTTTCCAGATAGTTCAGTTCTATAAGTTAGTACATTTATTAGCTAAACTTTCTTTATTTAAATAGTGGTACGTAGAAATAACATTTGTGAAAATAATAATCAACGAAAATAGGTTGCCAATAAGCAAATTAGCACGAGCAATAATTATGTTAAGGAGTTCAAGAATGTTTGTATTCTTTGATCGTTTTTTCTAATATTTTAGTTTGTTAAGTAATATTTTAAAATTAGGTATACTGAAATTAGTTATGCTTCGAAAATCATATAAATACGGAATCTTTTTGATCAGTCAGGCTATTTAAGGTTTAACGGTCAAAGTGAACGGACCTCGTACATCGTCATAGTGAAATTTATTATTGTGCGATAGAGTTTGTAAGATTAGTTCAATTCAGTTTTAAAGAAAATTATATAATTATGCCATTACGAGAGCGTTCCAATCCATTCAAAGCGTGTAAACATGGACGATGTCGAGAATCATTGCTTCATGTTCCCATGAAAATTCAGGATATGTGGTTTTCTTTAGTGAAAGAAAACGATTGATTATGTGCAATTTTATTTTATTTTCTTAATATTTAATGAGTAATGTAACATGTTATAACTAGACTGTTTATTTCTAACTGTACTTGGAAAATAGTTTTCTTGCAAACAACAAATATTTTCTAGAATAATATGAAATATTATACTCCACCTAATTGCGATTAATTTGTTTATATTTAAGTAAATAAAATATTGTTTATACTGATATGGTCCCAATTATATAATATATAGTCTATGATACTGACTTATAGAACTGAATTACCTGGAAAAGTTTTGGGGAAGTGGGACGCTTCTATCAGTCCAATCTTCCAGTTGAACGCCGCAAGTAACACTTTCTTAGAAGGTCATTATCTAGCCCCTGTTAAAAGTCATGATGGTTTTAATATGGATTCTTACTCAAAGTTGTCCAAGGAATTGATTGCAGTAACCTTTTTTTAAATAAAAGGTGCCCTTCTTAACAAAAATGGCAAAAATTTATTTTAATTGTTTATAATTTTTATATTAACAAATATATTATTATGACATATATATATATGTATATATATATTTTCAAAATACAACTATTTCCGGGTATTTAAAAAAATTATACAAATCCCAAATTCGATAAATAGTTTTCTATTTATAACAGTTGAAAAAAAATCAAATTTTGTTAAAATTATTTATAACTTTTTAATTAATTAATATTTTAGCGTCAAACTCGGCACAAGTAATTACCTCCATATAGACATTCGATGTACCAAATATGGAAAAAATCGAAGACCTTGCTTCGATTTTCCCTAAAACTAATTTGTTTTCTGTAATACAATAATTCAATTAACAATATCGTTTGTTAAAGCGCCGTTGTCTATTGTTTAATCAATACCACATGATAACAAGTTTCTAATTTGCAATAGTCATAATTTGTTATATAAACTTACGATCTTAAAATAGACAATTACGTCTGAACAATACGAAAAACCATTACGACATCAATATTGTTAATACCTATAATTTTAAGTCATCAAATGTAAACAGTCAATCATCTCTCTTCTACGTATCCGACTTATTTGTTTTAATTATCAGACTAATTAATGAATTAATTAAATTAATTTTTATTAACGATTTTGTAAAACCACATAAAACAACCCAACGTGTGACATTTCTTAATAGAACAATTTTTCCTCCTGCTCACGCTCAGTTTTCGCCAATATCCTAATCAGAAAAGGGCCCAACTCAAAGGGGACCGGAAAAACTAAAGAGTAAAAAGCCGCAACTGAGGTAATGAGTCGACACATGAAATAGTAAGTTCAGTCCGAATCCAGCTCTTAAAAACAAAATTAAACGACCTAATCAAGAGAGATAGATCGCCTAAGAATAAGTAATATAACTTCAAACTTCATTCTTTCATTCTATTTTCTTCAATCGCTTATAGAAATTTTACTTAATAAACCCATCGAGCGTTGACTAGTTGCTTGTTAATCTGAGTAATGTTTACCCTTAAATATTCCTTTTAATATTTATCCTAGTTAAGGGTTGTCTGGCATGCGTCTTCTTATAGAGCTGTATGAGGAAATCTCCTTATCACTTCTTTTTCTCCACGACAGATCCTTTGTAGAATAACAATAATTAACTAAATGCTAAACTAAGTAATACTAATATTTTTAACTTCTGCTCTATTCTTTATGCGCGAATATCTTTCCTAACAAGATTCCCAGTTCCACTTTGCTAATTCTGCAAGTATCCGAATGAATATTTTCCTTAGATTACTAAGTCCCTACAAGTGTTTGGGATTGAATTTAGTTATATCTCAGTTCCTTCAAGCTTATTTTACAATAAAGAAACGCTGGTTCCGATTCTCTTATATGAGAGTTCAGTGTCAAAAACAACGTAGTATAAGTACCGTTGTTCTGGATATCACATTGCAAATCTACAAAGATACTTGCATTTACTAATGACATGTCACGTTATTCGTGAATTTAATATCACCAATAAATTTTGCGTAAAAGATACATATATTAGTATTTGTTCATTTTTTTCTAACCAAATCAAAACGTTATTATATAATGTGATTGGACAAGAAATACAGAAACTACGTGGAATTTCATTGTTTTATATAACAGTCTATAAAATTAGTGGTGTGTCGACAGAAGAGATATAATATATAAATAAAGAATAAAAGAAAAAGAAAAAAAATATCTACAAGAAAGATATTGAAATAATATTCAATCGAGACGATAAGAGCGATGTAGAACACCTGTGTAACGTGTTGAAATTAGAAATCGCGGTTAGACACATGTTGTACAATGACTCCTATTAGAATGCAATCAGAATCGCTTCCCATAGGGTCTTTCGAAATTTTGTTGAATGAGAGCATGTTTTCTGACCGCATAAGTTCCTCAATACGGTAGACAGTCATAAAGTAAATATAAAGAAATCGTATGATAAGTTTTCCATGTGACGAAATGGAAAAACATATCAGAACAAAGAAACCTACGCTTAAGATTATTTTCCGCCGAATCTTACTCCTGATCTATGATTAACTTAGTTCACGAGGTGTATATAAAAGTTACGAATTGGTCTTGCCGTTAGTTCTACCTACCCAAGGAGTACTTGCCACAATCATCTCGAAGCCAGGAAGTAAGCAAGTCCAGAAACTGTAAACGAATGAGTCAAAAATAAATATTAAATAAGAATAATGTTCCTCTTAGCTCGTGACCTAACCGATACCCATTTACTTATTCCATGCTACGAAGTCTGCCCTTGTGTCTCAGTCTCAGTTAGCCTTAAAAATATTTAGCCGCTTTCTTACAAGTGTTGGGAAAGTAGAGTGAACATTGTGCTGCCAATGGGTCAGTGCAACATAAAAGTTCACTAGGAATTGAAACAACCGCGCTAACGAGTTGTCCAAAAAAGACACTTATGCCTCCCGGTCAAGAAGACGAAAGTCTTAGGTCAAAAAGCATAACATAAACATTGATTGTCTATGTTAACCCGACGTCACAGTGGGTATCAAATGGAAACATGAAGGATAAGTAATTTTTTATAAGATAAATATTAAAATTAATTCGTTATGTTTTAAAGGTATACTTGTTTAACGTAACTTGTTCAAAGTAGATATAAATTGATATACATATCTATATATTTGAAAAATAAATTATATACTTAAAAAACTTAAATGGATTATTATAGAAAAAGTTGTCGGCTAGATTGGCTATCTCAAATTTCAAATAGGATTGAAATAAAATATATACACGCAGTTTCAGATCATTAATCCGTGTTGTACTCTTTCAATTAAATTACGTTTTGATGCCCATTTTGAAAAGCATTCATCCAATTCTTTGCTTTGTATAAAGCATTTTTTTTTTAATGAAAATTAAGAGTATATACAAAACTTACGTACGCGTAAAAAAGTAATATATCGGTTTTTTCGTGTATTCTATTAACTCTTTCCTAACAGGTATAGAAAAAACAAAAAAATTATAAATTTTATGTTGCTATATTAGTAAAGGGCAGCAAAGAAAACAATATATTTCTGTTTAATAGTTATTAGATGCCTAAGTACTATTATTCAGACCTAGACTTCATTAGTACCACCAGAAACTTTGATAATCACAGTAGTTAACAGAGCAGAAACTTTTTGTCACAAGTTTTTGGTATAACAAATTAAATAAAGTACAAAATAATTTAACGTTATCCTCGTGATATTCACTAAAACAATTCTTTTTCTATTCTTTTTTTAAAATGACTGCAAACAATAGCACTCCGTAGTCGTAAAAAATGTAAATGAGTCTAAACTTGATCGTCTCGCAAAGTACTGGTAAATAGAACAATTTAAAATGAATCGCTGTAATTGGCTAGACTAATGGCACATGAAAGGATCATTAGTTTGAAATATGAAATGCGGGATCGTATTACTATGATATTTAGTGGGGAACCACCCGGTAAAAATTAGTAGCGTCAGATAGGAAAAGGATAAGTAATAGATACTACTATCAATTACTGAACTGAATTAACAGATAAATGATAAATTACGACTTTTGTGTAATGGTGAAGCTATAAATAGAAACCAAAAGTAAAAGATAATTAAATGTTAGATAGAAAAGCAATAAAAAGTAATTAAAATAATTAAATTGAAATGAGTTATTGAATTTTACTATTAACAATTAGTATTATCATTATAATGATATTTTAATGATTATGATAATTGAATATAGTAACAAAATAATATAGCGCTTTATTTTAGCACTGATATATATGCACACGATTGAAATTAATTTTCATCACAGATGAACCGCAAACCCGTTGTCGAATGGAACTTGATACAGTATTAGCAGTTCATAATATCGAGCTTCAAGGTCATCAATCACATATTTCTACTAAAAACTCACAGTGCAATGATATTGTTATATCAGATAATAGTGATTTTCTCAGAAAAGAAAGAAACAGAAATCAATATCAAGTGGACGAAATTATCAGGTATAGACGTATTATTCTATGACAAAAGTGTTTAACCTATAGTGTATCATTCTAATTTGATATTTTTTTATGAGTAGGATTTGTCCATTTTTAAGATCTCCTGTAAAATGTTTGTTTTTCAGTACGTGTTTTGTTCGAAAAGTACTCTAGAACAGCACGTGAAAGTACATTTTTTGCCCAAATTATTTTAAAGATTAATAGAGAGATAATTGATTGCAATACTACAAAGGGTATCTGGTCTGAGCCACTCATTCTCATACTGTTTATTGTTCCAGATTCATGTGATACAATTTTTTTGTATTCTCGTAACATGAGGGGAATTTATCTGTTATTTATACACATATTTTTTTTAAATCTACAAGATAGATGTAATTAAATTTTGTTTGGCCTTAACAATAATTACGAATTCACAGTTTGTTGTAAAAAATTGTACGTATGTGAAAAATTTAACTAAATATTTATAAATTGTCATAAATGTCAAAAATGAATTTTATATCTCTCTTGTAGATCTATAAAAAATAAACTACCTATTTTTCCTTTCTTCTTTTAATTATAAATGGGTTGAAATATAACATACCTATGAAGCTTCAGGTATTATTTCGTACATACTAAATTATAGAGATCATGATGTCACTGGCATCTTTTTGCATTTTCTTGAACACACATTTTCGTCCACCTATTGCAATTTATTGATCCATAATAAATTACATAAGTGATTTACATAAGAAAATTTTACTAACTTTATATAATTACTAAAAGTCAATCATAATAAATAATACTTCTGTGTCAGAGCGAAAGTAAGCTCTGGTTTCTGTCTACTTTAGTCTATCTGACTGCATTGGCAATATTGTATGAGTGTGTATGTGTGTGTAGCCATGGTCTTCAAACCAAGTCAAAATAATGTACGTAGCTCACTACTTGTAGCTAGCATGAATGAACACGTAGCTGATTGAAACATAAAAGCAGTTATATTCTATTGATTCAGAGCAATTATTTAGAATGTATTTTTTTAATGTGACTAGTAAAATTGTAACAGACTCTACTTTTGAATGAAGATTATTGAAATCCAAATATGGTATTTAATGTGAATACAAGTGTATAAGAAAATAGTTTGAAATAGCAAAGTATAGTAAGTTTGTTTTTGAATGTCTGTGACGTGGGATATTTGTTACTCAGTATACTCAAATTTATAAACTCCAACAACGTTATCATCGTCTTCAACTCCTAAGTACGCATTCATTATAGCTTGGCAAGGCTCCTTAATATTCTCTTCTGTCCTTCTTTCTGCAGATAGTGATCATTAATCTTGAATTACTACTCGTTTTAATACTGTGATTTCTTTGATTTAATCATTCCACCTGACTCCTCCATAATTTTCAAGAATCCAATCATATAATTATTAAAAATTATCACAGCTACCACAACATTTATTTTCAAAACTGTCAGTAAACTGACAGTGTTGGAAAGTATTTTTCATATGTATCTGATGAAAAATTAATTATTAAACTTTCGTACATAGATTTTATAAAACCCATGACTGTACTTGGAAATTTAAATCGATTCCTGTGATTATCTTCAATTACTTGAGCCACTGCTTTCTGGTACTTGTATCAGCTATCTATTCTTTCTGGATATAATTAATGCTGTGGATATTTGTCAATAGAACTCTTATTTATATAATATATTGTAATTTGATTTATAACTTATACAGTGAGACTTCTTGCATCGATAGTTTTTCCATCCGACAGCTTTTGATTTTCTAAGCTTATTTTATTTTTATGTGTGGAGCCGAGTATCCATTCTCTTCTATACATATCCAATGCATTTTTTATTGCTAGTTTTCAATACACCTCGATACACATTCGTGTTTTCAATTGTAAGTAAATAATTTGTTTCTCTAACGTATAGTTCAATCATTATACCCTCTTTGAATGTCCAAGATACTATCTATTTCCATTTCTTCTGCACATCCTAAATGATTAGCTGAGTAACTTTGCTGGAGATTTCAGATCATTTTTCATATTCTGTAGTCCCTCATTTATTTCTCACTATTTATATTCTCTGCAAAAATATTTTTAGTACATGTAGGGATCATCTTTTCAGTTCCAGCTACATCAGGCTAGTCACTTCTTGAAGAGATAAAAATTCTTTTCTGCACTGTATTCCATCGCCAGGAGCACTGAGTCACTGTCTGAAATGCCTTCATCAATTGAACATTGCGTATGTCTTGTGTATTATGAACAAGCCGTTTAGGTAAATCTATAAACCGACAATCAGCTTGCCCATGACCAAATGCATCCATAGCAATTAAAAATATTTTGATCTTATAATATCTCTGTTGCCATATTCAGAAAACATAATCACAATTTCGAAACCAGGTCCTCGAAAACTTTCTTTTTAAATATCTACTATTCCTTAAGACTGGACAACAAAGTATATCTTCTGTTTCGTAAAGAGTGTTGACATAAATGAGTTTTGTATTTATAATTTCTACTTCTATGTTTCTTAAAACATTTTTATGAAGAATTTTTAGTTTTTTTATCTGGTAGAAGTCGATTTTTTTCACAATAAAATTTCTTTCTATTAATAGTCATAATATTCTACAAATAAAACATAACATTGTATTTTCTTAAAAAGTAGCACTAAGAGATTGTAGTGTTTGGTTATGGCTCTTGAAACGCGGTCTAGTAAAATAATTTAAAATTCACTGCTGAGCTCGAAAACTGAAACTACTTCACCGATAAAAAAAGTGAGAGAGAAGGAAATAGACAATTTATAATTAATAGTACTCAAGATATATATATATATATTATTAATCTTAAAGTAATACAATATAATTATTTTATTGAAACAGAAAATTGGTACTTTCATAATTAGTGAAATATAAAGAGCTCTCCGTTGACACATTTTTCACTCTTCCCATTGAGCATTTCCAGTTAGTTTTCCAATACAACACAAGAGAACGAAAACGATAATGATTCAGATGAAGATGAAGCAGAATGTTCTGGTGGTGAAGTATGGAAGAAAAAAGAAAAACAAAGAGATGATAATCCATTCACTACTGATTTTGGGCTAAATATCCCCGATAACGTACAATAGCCATTAGAAATCTTTTCATGTCTTTTTCCTGAAGATATGTTGGATTTATTAGTTCAGAAAATAAATAAATGCATACAAGAGAAATCGCAGGAAAAGAAATTCATGAGAAAAGAGAAGTTACTGATTTTTTTAGGAATTAATATTCTGATGTGAATAACAAAATTTACTTTCTATCGTGATTATTGGTTGAGTAACAAAATTGAAAGATCTATTTATAAGTTCACTGATGCCTGTTGTACGTTTTCGATTCATATTAGGTAATTAACATATCTCTGATAACAGTACAGAACCTAAAAAAGGTGAGCCAAATTACGACAAATTGTATAAGATGAGACCGTTATTAGATTAACTTCAAAAAACTTTTGGAGCCTCCTGGGATCCAGGGAAACATCAATCTATTGATAAATCCATGATAAAATTCGAAGGTCGAAGTAGCTTGAAGCAATGCTTGCCAGCTACACCGACAAAACGAGGATATGAATGGTAGGTTCGCGTAGATGAATCGAGTTACGTATGTGAATTTCAAGTTTATACCGGTAAAACTGAAAATCCTGAGATACAGTTGGGAGCACGAGTTTTCAAGGATTTTATGTGTAAACTTATTGGTAAAAATCATCATGTACATTTTGATAACTTTTCCACCGGCGTCAATCTATTGATTTCACTAAAAGAAGACAAAATATTTCCTTGCAAAACTATACGTTCTCATCGTACTGAGTTACCTAAATCTATAATGTTTGACAAACAAATGAAACATGGACCATACGATTTTGGAATAGTTAATATTAGTATTAGCTGGATCAAATAGACGGATAAAAAAGGTGTTTGTTTCCTACCGAATTACAATGGTCCATCAGAAGTGACAACAATAACTCGGAGGCAGAAAGATGGCACACTGGTGCAAATAGATTGTCCACTAATGTGCTCTAATAACAACAAATACATGGTATTTGTCGATAACGCTGATCGTTTGTTATCTACAGATAAAATAGATCGAAAGTTCAAAAAGTGGTGGCACAGACTATTTTGGCATTTCATTTATTTGACTATTACGAATTTATTTATTAAATTTTCAAAAGTAAAGACTAATAATCCTGAGACATTGGAAAATTTCAGATTACTTTTAGTGTATCATTTAGTTTCTCATAAAATTCTAACTAAAAGAGGAAGAAAATATCAACCTTTTCTTACCAATTCTGACAAACTAAAAGTTTCTGTTGAAAAGAGACGCTCTCTGTCTGCTCATATGCCAATGCCCATTGATAGTGGTAGATAAAGTGCACATATACAATACATGCAATATACCATTATGTTTACAATTAGGTAAAAATTGCTTCTCAAAGTATCATTTAAAAAAGATATAGAAACAAAGTGAAGAGTTAAAAAAATTTCACTAATACCCATTTTCCGAAACATATTCATAGAAATTTAAAATTTTCGACGCCATCTTAGAGCCGCTATTTTGAATTGTCAGAATTTAAGTTTAAATTCTCAATCAACCACCCCAAAAACCCCTGTATATAAATGCATTTTTTTTTACAAAACAGGCTCTTTTTTAGACTTTGTTTATAAATATTAGCAAATTATTAGAAATGTTACAATCTTCAAGCATAAATTTCAATTTCGTATCATTCTGTGATCAAGAAATTATAAAAAAACGTAAGCTATATCCAAAAAACCTACTGAGAAATTGCAAAAAATTATACGAAAATAGGTAGTATCTGAGAGATACCACTGTGCCGCAAGAAGTTAACTCGTTTCTACAAAAAGACCTTAAATTCTCTGTTGAGGGTCATCACAATGCTGAATCCGTACCTAGTTTGCATTGTTTTAAATTTTATGATTAGATATGTTTGATTTTTCTCCAATTTGAACATTATATTTCTAGCTTGGAATGATGATTCAGTAATTTTATTAATTACTGAGACATTCATTTTACAAAGAAAAAACAAAAATTACCTGTATATCTTATTATAAGAAAATAGCGGTTATGTATAGTAATAAAAACTCATTTTAAAAAGAGATTTTGCATAATCTACGAAAAAATACTAAAAGTTATGAAAGGTCTGCTTTACTTATATTAAATTAGATTCTAATTAAATTAAAAGAGTTTAATAATGAGGATGACACTGATATTATGAGCTGATTCTGAACAACTGTAACTACACTTCCTAAAAATCTGAACCTCTTTCTGATTGGCTCTTTCTGTAGTCATTTTCATTAATTGAAGTGTTATTGTGGATCTGCAAAAAGCGACGTCTACTGGTTGTTAAAGAAGAAATCTCTTTAAGGTGACGTCTAATGAACTCACAAAAGTGTACCCGGATAATTATCAACTATACAGTGCTTGTCATCGTAAGGATTTAGCGCTACATTCTGTTATCTCTCTTAGTTCGTATTTGATGTAATGAGCTACGTACATGACATTTTTCAAGATTGATATTTAATTCCGTCAAATCGATAAACTTCACAAGTAACAGATGTTTCTATTAAAGCAGGTTGTGTTATACCTTATGCAGGCTACGATCTATTTTAAGGGGACCAGCCAATGTATAGTACAGCAAACTTGAACTTTGATAGTCTGTATTCTTTACATTATTATGGAATTTTCAAAATTGAAAATAGGATCCATGACGTATGCATGATATATTTTTGGTATATTTTAATAAGCTACAGCCAATAGTTAGATGCGTAAAAGTCACTTATTGATATACTATGGTAATGGATATAAAGACGGAAGAGCTTTTAGTAGATCAAGAGATAGTAGAAGGGGTTTCGAAAGGAAATATGTTCGCGTTGTGGAGAAACAAGTCCTAGATCTAGCACGAGAACAATGCCCTGCCCATAATGCGCTGTCTGTAAAGCGTTATTTAGCTTCTAGAAGCACTCTAAAACACATCGAAAATACACCGTACTCACCTGATTTAGTACCCTGCGACTTTTCCCTGTTCCCGCAGATTAAGTCTGCCTTAAAGAGAAGCTGTTTCGTGTCGATAGAAGTGGTGAAGCGAAAATCGTCGGAACTCCTAAATGTTCTTACAAAAGAAGACTTCCAGAATTGCTTTGATCAATGGAAAAAAAGAATGAAACGGCGTGTGGCGAGGAGAGAGAAGTTCATTCAAGTAGAGCATGCAATTGCAGAAGAATTTTAAAATTAAAACTCTTTTTCATAAGCAGTCTCATTATTTAATAGCCAAACCTCGTATGTTGTTTACTATTTTTCTGACAAAATTTGTATACTTTCGAAAATTATAAAAAAAGAGTTGAAAAGAAAATGCTCATGTCAAATGACTGCATCTCATTTATAAAGCTTATCAAGGTAGCCAAAAACCAGTTAGTTATGGGGATACCAGGAAAAGCTAGTATCCGTTTTTATAGAAAAGAAAATATCTTATAACATTTATCATTGAGAACAATCGAATTCTATCAACCAGGTCTCACCATGTAAAATTCATGTTGTTCCAAAACAAAAGAAGAGATGAAAAGATCGACATTTAAATAATTCTTCCTCATACAAGAAACATTTTATCAGGAAAGTAATTTTACGTAATGTTTGTGTTGTTCTAAAATAAGAGACATCTTGGATAAATTTATCTTATTCGTAATAAAATTGGCAAAGGTTTCTGTCTAGAAGATTTAATTCTATAGATATATTTGTCGATAATTGAAAGGGTGATTGCAATAGATGTTTTAGCATGACATCGCATTCCATAGGCAAATTGCTCGAGAGAGAGAGAGAGAGAGACGCCCCCCGTGACTCGTCTGAGTGTTTCTTAAAAGGAGTTGAGTGAAGAGCATACTCGACACGGAAAAGTATCCGGTATTTGGTGAGTGGTGTTGCATCACCTAGAATATAATCCGGTGGATAGCGACCTCACAAAACATATGAAGCAACGTAAAAAAGTATTAAACGTAAAACCTAAAACAATTATCTATTGTCTGTGTTTTTTTGTTTGTCAAATGTAAATCCTATAGTTGAAACATATAGTTAATTAACTTCGAATAATTCAAAGTTTTACAAACCTATACAAAACATACGGATCCCGAAGGGTAGACAAGCGGATGCAGCTGAATATCAGTCCAAACGTATGTAGGTTAACTACTATGGTGAGATTTTCATATTATTCAAGGATTCTACCGTAAAAATTGTATACATTTGTGAATAATTTCTCTGTATCATAAAAAGTTTCATGATAATAAGTATTCGAATGTTTAATCAATGTGTACCAAGAATCCACATTCATATTGCTAAGTGTTAATGATCACAGACTCTTTAAATTCCAAGTCATTGTGAAGATTCATATTTCGATTATATACTGTATTAATGGTGTAAAATAATTAATCTAATAAAGCTAGCGATCGGTATATAAAGATTTGATAAAGGATTGGAAACACCATTTCGTGTGTAGTGGAAGCAGTATTACATGAATATCGTAAGCATAAAACTGCTAAATTCATTCATGTATAATACAACATATATTTGCTGAGTTATACGTTAAATGAAACTTCAACGTGAAAACGTAGCAGCGAGAGTAATCTCTGACACAGAATTACTCCGTAAATTAAGATAGACGATAACTTATCTAGAAAAACTCTGATTACCAGAACAGTAAAATCAGTTTTGATGGAAGTCAAGATATAATTTCTAAGGAACCGTTTGACAATGATGATTAAAATATCTTCTGGTGAAAGTATCAATTTTTTTCAAAAAAAACGAACGAAAAAAATAGCATTAAATCCGTTGCTTGACTTTTTTGAAATCGAAGTTACACATTTATTTGAAAGAAAAATTGATTTATTATCAAATAATTTGAACAGTTTAATTATAAGAAAATATAGCTATGTAGAAACTAATACTAGGTCCTCATGAGTGTATTTTTGTAAACGAATCGAAAATGAGAGCAAAGAATGTGTAGGTCAATAATAATAAACAATTATCTCAAACAGCAAAATATATTTTAATTAAAATAACATGTTTAAAGCTTGCTTTTTAAATACATACTCAAAATGTCCTAGATTGGCAAATTTACATTTGTTCGGAAACTATTTTTACAATATGCAAAAAATTATGTTTATTGTGAACAATGGGAAACTATGAACCAAATGTGTGATCTTATAAAACACATGTATAATATTAAAGACTATCTTGACCATTTTCAGGCATAGTTTAAATGTTTAAATTAATACAATACGACTTTACTACCAAAAGTTCAAGTGACTATATAAAAATTCGTTGACAAAATTGTTGACATAATTGAAAATGTATCATAAATCACTATCTTAGAAGATTTTGTTCAAATTTATACAACCATATACCAAGATCAACTACAAGCAAATCATTAGAACGGGAAGCAGGTAACAATATATCCATTAGCTATTTATTTAAAAGGAAAAAAATTGAAGTAGAAAGTTTCGTCGTCATTTCCAAAAGTAAGTAATTAGTACATTATATAAAAAAATAATATAAAAAAAGAGAAAGATTATTTACGTTCTGATGAAATTGACAAATAGTATAAAAATAAATAGGCTACCTCGGATCCCCAATTTGTGAAATATGAATTTAAGAAATAAATTACAACAAACATTTTTCAAATAAAAATTGCGCGTTCCAACAAAAATCGTAAACATTTATTTTAATTGTTTATAATTTTTAAATCAAGAAATTTACTACTATAACATGTATATATTATTAAAATAGAATTTTTCCCATGTATTTTGAAGAAAAAACCACGTATATCCGATTGATATTTTACAAGTTATAATATTTTAATAATATCTATATTATTTGAAATTGTTTATAACTTTTTAATTAAATAATATTTTAGAGTCAAACTTGGTACAATTAATGACCTCGTAATAAAAATTCAATTTGCTGAAAATAAAAATAACACAGACCGACAGAATTTAACAAAAGTCCTTAACCTAAACTGGACATTATGGACCCGAAGAATTGTGGTGTGCTAAATCCAAATCTGACCCCAGAAATAATCCTATACGTCAGGTTTTTGAGATATCTTAATCTAAAAGTGCAAAAAACACGCTTTTTTGCTATATTCGTGGTTATGTACCATTGCGGATAAATTTTTATTCTTAAAAATGATAGCGCCTTTTACCAGCAGTACTCTTACCCTTCAAAACCGTGTCACCAAATTTTAAATATTATTTTTTTTCAGTGAGATATCTATAATTGAAATGATATATTAAAGCGTTTACTTATGAGAATATATAGCTGTGTAGACATTAATCGAGATGAATTTGTAAAAAAGAAGTGGATTTTAAAGAGACCTGAAAAAGCATATAAAAAAGCAATTATCAACTTAGAAAAGATATATTTATTATCTGCGACTCCATTGTCTATTAGTGTCTGTGAAATAGAAAAAGGATTAATTGTTCGTTTCATTTTGAAGAAAGAGCTAAATACCATCATGATGAAGAATGAATGCTATTATAACCACTTTCAAAATCTAGAACATCTATAATAAGTAAAGAAATAATATGTGCTAACATGTCATTTTAATTACAAAGTATAATTTACTTTTTCAAGTGATAAAACTTAACCCATTAACGACCAAAAGGCCTGATTTTTTTGTTGATCGTCGACACAATTTTTTCCGTAGTTATAGACCTTAGCAAAATTATGATTGACTGCTTAATAAAAAAGTTATAGCTAATTAAACAAAAAAACGTGAAAATTTTTGTAAAAATTCAAATTTGTAATTTTTTTTAGCAATGTTACCTTGAAGGAATCATGATATAAATATGATCAGGGGTGATTACGATTATCAAAGTATCTCAAAGAATTTTGATGGAATTTTTGAACCACTCCTTCCAACAAAATGGCGGCCAAATCAAAAAAAGATCATAAAAAACATAACTTAATTTTTTTTTTTAAACTATTGAGTTTAGAGAAAAAGTTTATAGAACAAAAATGTCTTAAAATTTATCATAGAATACCTATAGATTTTTGAAATATTTCAATGGTCTGAATCTCTGCATCGTATAATATATTCAAATTGTGTGGGAGATGGTGACTCTAAAACATCCAAAGGTTTCTTTGATGTACAGCTTTACAAGAACGTTACGGTACAACAGAAAGAGTGTATTGATCATGTGACTTTGCAACCTGAAAAAAACAACCAAACGATAGGAAAATTGACCGACAAATTTATTAATGATTTGTCTAAGTACTATAGCTTAGCAATAAAAACAAATTCAAACTCTATTGAAAAAATGCTCAATAACATTTACACTACTTTGGACCAAAAACTATCAATTGACCAAAAACTAAAACATGACAAATGTCCCCGCAGAAAAAGTACCTGGTGTAAATAGCAGAAGGTACAGGCTACTGGAGATAAAAGTTATGCACACAAAACACCACTCTCTCAAAAATTTTACGAAGCAATCATTCCATATACAAAGAATTAAGTATCGATGATCTCTCTCGATATCTCGACGGATTCACGCAAAATTCAAACGAATGTTTCAACGTATGATCTACGGCACCTAAATCAATCTCCAGTGGAAAGACGTACTTGATACTGCATTGTATATTGTAGTAGGCATATACAATGATAGATTATCAAGTATAATGCGCTTAATGCAAAATTTGGGAATACAAATTGGTCCAAACTTCTACAACCTCTGTGTAGAAGCCGACGTACGCCGCATAAAACTTTCAGAGCGATCACTCACTGATGCTATAAAAAAGGTTCGATTGTCTTTGAACTAGTCCAAAAAAGAGCAGGAACAGAAGGATGTTGATATGGAAGGTCCGATTTAAGACACAGGCCTCGCAGACTAAAGTACAGAATAAAGGTAAATTAAATTTTTGAAAGGTTTAAGTATTCTTTCAAGAATTATTTCAGGTATAGATAAAACAAACTTGTCTCTAATTACCAATCAGTATTCAAATGCCAAAACTCTATAATAGAAAAGTGACTTCCAATTGTTTTCTAATGATGTAAATGTTCAAAATTGTATAACTTTTTATATGACAAAAAATATTGATTAGAAGCTAAGATATTACAATAAAATCATCGTCTCACAGGCCCAAAGGGACAGCGTCGGGGCATTGGCCTTGATCTGACTGTGTTAGATAAAGAGAGAAAGAGAAAGAGAGAGAGAGAGAGAGAGAGAAATGGAGAGACCTGAAGTCGTTGGTGATGAGTATGACCTCCAGAAGAGGTGTTCTGTTAACGGGAGATTTATTGGACGAGAGAAATAATAATCCGAGAGAATTTCTGAGAGAAGTCACTTTACTGACGAGAGTTCTACATTTGCCGAAAAAGATAACTGCTTCAAACGAAGTAACTCCAGCCAATAAGAGATTTTGTGAAACCAGTTGATAAATCTGAATAGTACTGTAGAAGTTCAAAGTGGGATACCTACTGAAGAACTCAATGCAACTAAGATTCGATACAGGTATATAACCTACTGTGGGCTACATATTTTGCTCGTCCTATAACCTAAAAAACCTGAAAGTCGAACTTTCTGCGACATTTAACAGTCTTCCCAAGTAAAACTCCTGAACCTGACGGTTTGGCGGCCTTCTCATGCCTATTCACTCATACACGTTAACGAAATTCGAGATATGAGAAGATATAAGGAATAACAAGACTTGTTAACCATAAAAAATGCATGTGACTTGAAAAAATAAAATAGGCAATCAGTAATGGTAATATGAATCTTTCCATTTTGCACGAGCCTCTTCTTTTTACGATTTCCTTCATTGATAATTATGATCATAATTATAGCATGCTGTTGACACGTATTTATGGTATCGCATAGATTTTCACATTAATTACTTTATTGTAAATACTCCACGTCCAAACCGAGGTGATAATTCGATGATATACAATAATACAAGTTCATAAAAACAATTATGAATATATTTTAGTTTATTATTAGCTTACTATTATTCATATTAAACAAGCGCGAAAACGTTTCATACCTATGCTCACGTCGTATGTTATCTTTGATTCCTTAGATTCGTACAACTTTAATCGAATATTGATTAGCTAAGTATAACTGTATTTGAAGATATCGTTAATACATGTGTATGATTGTAACAAAATAAAAATTCCAATCTATTCTTAATTTGTTTATATAGTATGCCCGAGACGATCCCTTGCCTTTATCAGCCGCAATGAAAGTATTAATATTATAAAGATTAATATATGAATTAGTTAAACTACCCTTAAATAATTCTGTTCTTATGTATTGGCATATATATTATCTAAAACACTTTTATTAAAAACGTTAATTAAACGTTATGACATAAATGATCGATTTTTTGACTTTTGATCAATCATATCTCAAAAACTATTGACGTGGGAATTTTACTCAGGGAGCCAAGAGTTATAATATGTTCTTATTCCAGCGAATTCAACGGGGCTTCCGAATTTTACAGACTGAATACCTAGTTCTTCGTCAACACACCTGCTGAGCGTATGTGTACAAGAGTACTAGTACAGTTATAAATTTTAAGAGAGCTATACATTTAAATCGTGCTCTTATCATAGATAGTATGAAAGAAAATATATAAAGAACAAATATGAATCATAAATAATATTCCATTTATTTCTCAATCTTTGAAATCCAATTATTAAAACAGAGAAATTTTTAAAATCTTATACATTTTATATAAAAGAAAATTTTCTTCGTTATTCTGACATCTTTTGATATATCACTATAAAATTTTATATAAAAATCAAAGATGAGACGATCAACTCAATTTTATTTTATAACTTTTTTGAGTGAATATTTCTTTAATAAATATTTTGTTCCGTTTACACTCAGAATGTATACAACTTAAAAAATTAAAATTTATATACTTTTTCAGATCTGTAATTGAAAAGTCTTCTCTTGATATCAGTATAAAAGAACCCAACAGTAAAGAAATCGAAGAAACAGTGAAATCATGTACTACTCCTGGAAAAGACCTTAAAATCAGTTCTGAAAATAAGAAAATCCAACTATACAATATTGATTTAAATCACAAAATCGTAGAAAATGATCGTGGACTGAACCTGATATCTTATGATTCGAAAGTATCTATTGATATGCCCATTATAGAAAGATTACTACCAATAGGAACATATTCACGTTGTACTGGTGAGTATGAGATATTATTCACGATTTATAAATCATATTATATAATAAAAAGTAATGTTTTTATTAATCTTGGTATTTCAACTTCGATTATTACATACTCTAGATTTCTTATTAAATTATCGATTGCTTAAGAAATTCATTTAAAATTATTATCTTGTAGTCTTGACGAGATTTTAGCCGTTGGCTAGAGTTCGTCGGCCATCTTGTCAGCTTCAATATCTAAACGCTGACCAAAAGTCTGTGACCTTTCAGTTGTGACCCCGCGTAAGTGGCAAGTGGGAGAGACAGGGTAGGCAAGCCGGACCAGGAAGTAATATTTGAGTCACCGAAAGAAGAAGAATATGATTTTTTTTTCGATTTTGAAAAAGTGATTTTGAATTGGCGAAGTTTCCATAATTTGAGTTATTTTGTTGTTGTTATTTGTGTTCAATGATTTCTCTCGGTCCGGTAGGTACCTTTGATTTCTCTCTTTCTCTCCATGCTAGCAACAAAAAATTCTTTGCTTTATTTTTTTTAGAATATAACGAGGACTAAAGTAGAAAGACTACCACAGTCATCATTGTCAGGTAGGTCCCACCTCCTTGCATAGTTCTATCTTCTTATAAAGGAATTTCCTCTATGAGTATACTGGAAAATGGATTAATAAGGCCTACTTTAGAGCAGATTTTATTCGAAATTTTAAACGAAGTTGTTATCCTCACACAATAATATGAAGATTAATTGAAAGGGCTCGCGGTGGAACTTAGTTGTCAACACAAAAGAGTATCAGGAAATTGATGTTCGTGCTGTGACCGTTATAGCTGATGTTCATCTCGACCCTCATATTAGCAATTGTCAGATCGAAAGAAAAATCGGTGTTCCGCGTAGAATGGCTCTACGAACTCTACATATTCTTCAATTCCATGGATTCCATATAATTTAAGTTTATGAAGTAAGACTACATAATTTTCAAATGCATATGGAATTTCACTAGTGGGCTTTATAAATGAAATATAATAATTCTGCATTTTTAAGATTTGTTATATTTTCTAATGAAGCTAAATTCTATAGTAATAGTCAACTTAACAGGCACAATTGTTACTACAAGTACAACGAAAATCAATGGTCGACATTGTCATAAATAACTTTTCTCTGAACAACTCATTTGTACACCTCTATCTTTTAAAAATTTTGGATTTGATCGATTAAAATTGTTCAGCCTGTATGTTGCTTTTTCTGGAAAATTAAACATAGAAGATCTGTATATAACAACAAAAACTGAAGACCCGCAATTTTATCATGGAAGAAGATCTGGAGGAACATCGCATCTCTCTTAGAAGAATTTCATAAATATTGACGTAAATCTGTATTGTAGAGTACTCGACCTAACAATCAAAACACAGAAAATTTGAAAAATATCATGTGTTGTACAAGTACATGTAATATATACAGAATTTCAATGATTACCTTTGATTTGGATTAAGTAACAGCCAGTTCTTCATGAGATTAACTTAAAGTTAATCAAAAGTTTTTATTTGTCAAATTCGACCGCATTTATTTCTTAGCAAATCTCCTTGAATATGCGACAACGGCATTTATCACATATTCATCACATATGAATATGTATATATGGTATACATATTCATATGTGATAAATGCCGCTGTCATATATTCAAAGAGAAACCTCAGATATTTTGTTGAAAACTTTGATATTTTGACTGCAGATCCATTCACCTCCATCAATTATTTGCAGACACGAATTATGCTACAAGATGTCTTAATGTTGAATTTAAATCATAATTTTGTCACTGTTATTAAATAATGATCGTGATTAAGATTGATGGGAAAAGTAAATTATACTTTGTATGGTCTCTAACTTAGACAGTTTAGAAACTGACTATTTTTATGCGTTAACATTTTGATGTTTCGTTGACAGAACGTGGTATTTATATACCTTTGTTAAAATTTTTTATTAAAAACTAGGCCTATTACAATAAGGCTTTAATATGCACTTTAATTATAATAAAGTCTAGAAAATTAAATAAATTACTGCTTTGCAGTAACTATGTAAATGCTTTAGGTGACAATAGGACAATAGATAATGCGAGAGGAAATTTCAATAATATTATGATGTTACTGGTAGAAAATGTTGTGACCAGTTATATAAATGTTATATGAAGATATATAATTTATCCATTGATATAAGTTCCCGTGGTTATATTGCAATACATTCTCAAAGCGTTAATATAAAGTATAGTGACAGAAATTGCAAAATTATGAAAGACTCGTAAATCTCAAAATTTCGATTGAATATTTTGGTTGAAAATTTATGGTATAACTACATTTTATTACATTACGAAGAGTACAATTGTTATGCTGAGACTTTATTGACTTTATTTAGGCACTAATATCTATTGTAGAAAGATATCTATGTCTTCAATTTCGTAGCTTTTAGTGGGTTATGTTATGAAATATTATAATGTGATATATCTTTATTTCAAGAGGTTTATCTCAATTTCAGTTGATAAAGCTGAATTATACTTCTCTTTGACTATATTATGCTCTGTATGTTGCCCATGTTTATAGACAATTTGAAAAAATATACTCGAATTTTGTTTTGTCAGCTGTTCCACGACTACCACATTTGTTTAACTTCTTTCTGCTCTATGGTCTTATATGGATAACATAACTTATTTTATGTGGCGTCAAATACAAATATTTACCCAAACCCATATCTTCCATTCTTTCATTATGTCGATGTCACACCATCAAGTTAGCGTTCAGCAACCTTGGCTTCACTCACAACCTTAATAATTCCTGACGCTTCAACGACAAGAGCATCAGTTTTTTACCTACTGAAATTGGTAACATGTGCAGTATAATTATTTCTAGTTTATTACTATCCTTTTTGATGGCTTCTTTGAATCGTTCGAAGCTAAATTAATAATCGTGAGTGAATTTTTATTCGGTACCGTTGATTTTTATGCAGCTTTTATACATTTTTTAAACGTTATAGTAAGCTTTCTTTTAATGCCTTTATGTTTTTTCTATTTTAATATACATACACCAGTTCCTTTTTTTAATTCATTATATTAGGTATGACACAAGTAACTCTTTTCACCAAATCAACTATATACATCGAGTATAATGATTAGATAGTGTTCCCACCATTTGTGCTTATTGTTTAGAATGGAGCATATTTGTAGCTTTAGCAATTTGCAATGCTGTCAATAACAGCCTCAATACATGTTCATCTCGTAAAACACGAGCAAAAGGGAATAAAAAAGGAGAAACTAGCGGGTCCAAATACGTCGGTAATCTTAAGGCTATATATGTAAAAGAAATCTAAGGATCTGTTAATATTCTCAACATAATGGGGCACGTGCGGAAAAATCTCAACATTGTGAATATGAGTATATTTCATTAAACCCTTATTCCAATTCCCAATTTCACTCAACTTCTGTTTATTTACTTATCTTAGATGATACAGACACTCATTATTATCGATTTAGATATATATTATTTAATTTTTCATGAGTTACCTCTCATCGAACTCTAATACTTTAAGGTGAGACTTATTTTGCTTAAAGTAAAATTTTCTTAGTATCTAAGCTAAATACTAGGTAAGAAAATAGATCTTAGCTTTAGAGAGTGAGATAAATGCTTCATGCTTTCATTACGAAATAAAACAAAAGAAAATACAATTGAACCTGACAATCAATAACGAACGGAAAAAGGAAAATTAATAAAATAAAAAAAAGAAAGACGAAACTAAGACTAACTAAATTTAAATTGCGGCAAAGGTTACGGCCTGAAGAATCGAGTAAGGCCCAGCAACAATAAAAATAAATTAAGTTAAAATAATAACACACGGAGGGTGAGGGTGAGGGACAATAAGGATACTCACATGCTCAGCAATTATACTCTCAAACAAAAAAAAAAAGGCACTTGAACTCTCCACAATACTATCTATACCAAATAAAATCGAAACAAACGCTACTCACTTAAATTCAAAACATAACTAACTGCTGAATCGGCGAGCGCACCTTACTTCTCCCTCCCCTTTGCTTGCCCGAAAATTCTAATAGAATTTTCCGAGGTTATTAACCTCGCATCAACAAGCGGCTAATCGACAGACAAGATGGTCAATAGACTCTCCCCAAGGACCAGGAGCTCCATTACATGCTCTAAAGGAGGGGGGATTATATAATGATCCTATCTTTATTTTTTGCCTAAGTCTATACAATGCTACGCGCATCCTCAAACGTTTGTAAAATATTAATTTTGCATGCATAGAAAGTGTTCTTACTCCTAATTCTTTATGAATTTGGAATTTTCATAGGATTTAATTTATAAAAGCTCATACGACATTATAACAAATGCGTATTGCTGATCAAAAGTAGAATTTAGTTATCTTTCAAGGAAAAGTCACAACAGTGCAAGTTTATATAAAGACAATACAGTAATGGGTATTGCATACAATGTGAAAATGTGGATAGTCGACAACAAGCTATTAAAGGGCTCATTTTTGTATATCATATATACGTATTCACATATAAATTTAACATCAGAATTAATGTCTACTCTTATCTTGTAGTATAATTGATGTATGTAGACGATTGATTAAATTAGATGGCACTGTATTGCAATTAACTAAGATAGTCAATAACGTTCACTGTCATTTGCTTGAAGTCTACGAGATAAATGCCATTGGAATAGGTACAATTAAAAATTGTATTTGGAAAATCTTATAAAGAATTGGCTTTCACTTAATATAATCCGAAGTTCTATTGTTGAAAATGTCGATTTAATTAGCGATAAAGATATGGCATGCCGAAGGATACCTTTTAACATGCTGCTAGGATTTGCTGAAGATTATTAAATAACCATTAGCAATATCAAGAATGAACTCATACTTACAAGATCGAGAAATGAATGCTTTAGAAGAAAATTATGATACTTTTGAAAGATTTATAATTGATTAAATAAGATTGAATAGCTGATTCCCTAGACAAAGTAAAATATTTGCTATGAGTTATTATACTTGGAAGTTGTATGAGTATTGAAAATTGTCCTTTGTCTTAAAGCATATTTGAAATTTTAAAGCATCCAATTTATTGAAAAAGCCGTATTTTATAATTTTAGCTTTTTAAACTAAACAGCAAAGTCAAATGGATGTAAATGCTGGTAATTTAGTCACACGAATATCAATAATATAAAACTGTTTCTCAATTCTGAGTGCTATCCGTATGGAAATCTCGACCTCAATAGATTCGTATTCAGTACTTTAGGACATTTACGCCAATTTTCAAAGCGTCTACTATAGAAAAATACCTCTAATAGTTATGGACTCTCTAAATCAAAATGAGTCTATTAAAAGTGTACCTGTGGATGAACATTTTGAATTTCTAACTTTCCGGATGATACGACTACTTACTGTCTAATTATACATGATCGAATTCCACAAGATAACTCAATTCAAGAAAACGTTAAAAAGTTAATACAGCAGAGAAAGAGAGAGGGAGAGAGAGAGTTGAAATATGTTTGAAACTCTATTTGGATTAAAAAGGCATGTGGAGATTCGTTTCAAAGTTATTTGAACTCAAAATCTACTGAAAGCAATCACTTTCATCATGAAATCTATGATGAAAGTGTACAGAGCAATTGTACATCCATCTTAAAATACATGAACATTACAACAAAATAAAACCTTTATTACGTTCCTATCCTACAAACCTACATTGTAATAGGACAGATAACGAATTATTTTAAGCTGAAACGGGATAAGATTTCGGATTTTTTGTACTTGGCGCATCGAATGACTATATGAAGATGATCGCATACGCCAAGTTTACGCAAAAATGTTAATTAATTAAAAAGTTATAACAAATTTTTAAAAAATGTGTATATTTTTCAAAAATTAATGTTTGTGATTTTCGTTACGAGGAGCCAGTTTTTTTTCAAAAATTTTAATAGAGTCGTGGATCCAATAAAATCAATAAAATTTGTGTATTATTTAATAGGGACTTGGTAATGAACGTGCAAAGAAAGCGCTACTATCGGCGTTCATCCAGGTAATACGACCGAGATCTTGTATTTTAAAATTGCAGGTCTAACAGTCAAACCATCTACGCCCAATCAGAAGCAAATTTTGCGCGTAGACACTAACTGTCGAGCCTGCAATTGTTTAATGTCATTTAAACAAACAAATTGAAGTGTGACAAAAAATTATATAATTTTTTATCAGAAAAGACATGTTTTTTTCGATTTGCCTATAATTAAAATATTTAGCTTGGTACTATCTTATCTAGTTTTGAAATAGGTCTTAATGGGTTAATATATTTTAACTAGATATTTTTTACTATAATTTAACTAGAAAATGAATTTTGTGTGAAACATGAATATTTTCTAAAATTATATGAAATATAAAATTTCATTTAATTTTGATTTAATTGTTAATATTTTGATAAATAAGATGTTGTTTATGCTAATATCAATTCCTATTATAAAATCTACGGTACATTGGTACTGAGTCATAGAATCGAATTACATGGAAATATTTCGGAGCAGAGTCGATGCTTCTATCGGTTGCATCACCTAAATGAGCTCCACGGGCAGCGGTTTGTTTATATGCTCATTAATAAGCTTCTTTTAAACATCGAGAAAGATTTATTATGGATTAGTATAGAAGTAAAAATAGCTTTCAGTTTAGAAGTAACATAGGAAAAAGAGGTAACCTATTTTTCAATGGAACCTTTAGTTCCATCATAAATTATATTGTCAATAATCAATCATTCGACGAAATCACGAATTTTAGTTGTATTTATTTATATTTTTTGTTGTAAAACAATAACTTTGTAATTACTTTTTACGTAGTAAACATAATGTAGGGTAGAGCATGGACGGATTTAGAAAAAGGGACGAATTCCAAGAGACACACTCACGCAGAGCATCATAGATTTATACAAAATAAAGGCATAGTCTCCAGAACTTTGAAAATCTGGGAGGGACCGTTAACTATTTGAGCTAGACCAACCGTAGCTGATCCTTTGAACTCTCAGGTGTGAGTTCATCCCCCTAAGAGTATAAAAGTCTCCGCGAGAAAATGAGTTAATTAGTGAGTTAGTCAGTTAGACAGTGAAAAGTGAACCATCGAAGGAGGTGATAGGAAGCTCTAGAGAGTGTTCCGGTACGAAGCCAGAGGAAAATAAAGAATAAATTGTAAGTAAAAAGATTTTAATAAAATATTTAGTAATAAAATAGGATCTCTAGTTAGTTCTTGTACCTAATCCACTCACTTATTCTAATACCAGGTTACAGGAGCTGCTCTTTGGAGTCAGTTTTAGATAATCTCTTTGCGGTTCAATTTTAGTCAATGAAGGAGGAATAAGCACTGGTACTGTATCAACGTCAGTGACAGAAGTAACTAAAGACTAATAAAGCTCCTTTTAGTGAAAAAAAAATACTTTGTTAAGCAACTAGGACACCTCTCAGTCAGTAAGATGAAAGTCTTAGACTAAAAAGTGTGCAAAGAATAATAGGTTATCGTCAGGTAGTTTAAATATCCATGTAATTATTAATCTGACATAACGGATGCGGCAAATAAATAAAAATATGTAATAAGTTTCGTAAGCGTAAGAAACTTACGCTACATCTACACTCCTATTTCTGAAAAATCTCACGGATAAGCCATACGCCCATGATAGGTATGTTGATTTTCTTTAAGTTAAAACAGACCTTTTGACGACGCTGTATGACCCGGGTTAACAAAATTTTCCAGACGCACGGGGTTGTAAAAGATCTTTTCTGTCTCCGGTTAAAAATCTCACAGTACATACGAATGTAAACCAGACACCCATCAGACATATATTAATTACAACCAGTCTATTGTTAAACCGCCAATGTTTATTTGTCTATTATTAATTAATAAATACCGTCAATAAACTAACACTTAAAATAGAATTGACGTAGCAACTTCATAAAAGAACCAAGTCCACGTAAAAATTATGATAAACTACGACGTCAACTTTCTAAAAATTAATAATTATAGTATTGATGGCTAGATCTCTCTCTCTCTCTCTCTCTCTCTCTATATATATATATATGTATATATATATATATATATACATATATATATATATATACATATATATATATATGACAGAAAACAAATTAGTTTTGGGGGAAATCGGAGCAAGATCTTCGATTTTTTTAATATTTTGCACATCGAATGCGTATATGGAGGTAATCATTTGTGCCAAGTTTGACGCCAAAATATTAATTAATTAAAAAGTTATAAACAATTAAAAAAAAAATTGATTTTTTTTAACTGCTATAAATGGAAAACTATTTATCGGATCTGGATAATTTTTTTTTAAATACCCGTAAATAATTGTATTTTGAGAATATATATATGTCATAATAATATATTTTTTAATAAAAAAATTACAAACAATTAAAATAAATTTTTGCCATTTTTATTAAAAAATGCAACTTTTATTTGAAAAATTGTTGTTGCAATCGATTCCTTGGACCATTTTGTTTAAGAATCCGTAATAAAACTATATTGAATTTTAATGGGGGCTAGGTAATGACCTTCCAAAAAAGCGCTACCTGCGGCGCTCAGCTGGAAGATCGGACCGATAGAAGCGTCCCACTACCTCGAAACTTTTCCAGGTAGTTCAGTTCTCTATATTATTACATTTATTAGCTAAACTTTCTTTATTTAAATAGTGGTACGTATGACTATAATTTATGACAATAATAAATAACGAAAATAGGCTGCCCTTAAGCAAATTAGTGCGAGCAATAATTATGTTAAGGAGTTTAAAAACGTCTATTTTCTTTGAATGTTTTTTCTAATACTTTAGTTTGTTAAGTAGTATTTTAAAATTTGGTATACTGAAATTAGTTGTGCTTCGAAAATCGTATAAATACAGAATCTTTCTGCTCAGTCGGGCTATTTAAAGTTCCATAGTCAAAGTGAACGGACCTCAACGAACGTCATAGTGAAATTTCTTATTGTGTGATAGATTTTGTAAAATTACTTCAATTCAGTTTCAATGAAAATTATATAATCATGCCATTATCAGAGTGCTCTAATCCATTCAAAGTGCGTAAACATGGACGTCGACGAGAATCTTTGCGCCACGTTACCACAGAAATTCAGGATAAATGGTTTCCTTTAGTAAAAGAAAACGATCGGTTATGTGCAACATGTTTGAGATACTGCTATATGAAAGATCCAAAGGAAGTTTCTGACTAGAGTGATACACGTTGAGGACGTACAAATGAAGAAAATAGTAGTTGTGAAGATTCTATTAATCAGAAAAATGCGGCTAGTTTCGACTATAGTACTAATGAAGATCAAAATATCTGCCACGTAAAATGTGATGAAGAATTTTCGATCGACGAAAATGAACGTAGAAAAATAGTATTGGAACGCTTAAATCCATTGCTTGACTTTTTTTAAATCAGAGAAATGAGTTCAATAGATATTGAAATACCTGATTTAATAGAAAACAAAATCGATTCATTGTCAAATAATTTGAAAAGTTTGCTTGTGAGAAAATATCGCTGTGTAGACAGTAATCGAGATGGATTTATACAAAAAAGTGTATTTTATAAAGACTTGAAAGCAGCGTATGAAAAAGCAAGTACTAATTCAGAATAGTTACATATATTAACTGTGATACCAATGTCTACAAGTGTCTGTGAAATAGAAAGAGAAATTAATTGTTCGTTTTATTTTGCTAAAAACCGCTAAAAAAACTTCGTGAACAGGAAAGAATGTTATCCTATCCACTCTCCAAAACCAGAACATCTATAATAAGTGACGAAATAGAAAGTGCTGCTGTCTCATTTTATTTACAAGATGATATAAGCCGGCCGTGTCCAGGTGCTAACGATACCAAAATAGTAAGGAAGGATAACGAAAAGAAAGTTAAAATTCAAAGGCGTTTACTTATGTTTAATTTAAAAGAAGTGTATACCATGTTTGAGAAACACTGTGCTGAAATTGGACTCAAGTTTCGCCTGGGGTTTACATATTTTTGTACATTGCGACCTGATCAGTGTATTCTAGTGAATGAATGTAAAGGTGTTCGTAATGTTTGTATTTGTATTCACCACCAAAATCCAAAACTATTAGTGGAAGGCTGTAAAATGACAATGAAGAATTTGAAGATCAAATATGATGAAGAGTTGCCTCAAACAGCAAAAGATATTTTAATTGGAATAACATGTGAAAGACCTGGTGAAGATTGTTTTTTTAATAAATGCTCGAAATGTCCTGGATTGGCCATTATTTTAGATATGTTCGAGAATTATTTCAAAAGAAATGCTATAGATTTCATTCATTGTAAACAATGGGAAACTGTAAAACAAAAGTGTGATCTTGTAAAGCATACATACAATATTAAAGACTATCTTAACCACCTGGAGGTACAGTTTAAATGTAAATTATTAGAGCATGACTTTATTGCCAAAAGTAAAAATGATTATATAAAAACTCGTCGGCATAATTTAAATGAATCTGAAATAATTTCATAGGAGATTTCGCTCAGAATTATACGACTGTATATAAAGACCAGGTTCAAGCAAATCATTGGAACGGCAAACAGGTAACTATTCATCCATTTGCAATGTATATAAAAGGGAAGGAAAAAACTGAAGAAGACAACTTCGTCGTAATTTCCGCAAGTACGAAACATGATGTAAATGCTGTGATGTCGTTTCGCCAAAAATTAATTGATCATATAAAAAATCGATACGAGAACAAGGTTAAAAAAGTGATTTATGTATCTGATGGAGCTGCAAGTCAATATAAGAATAAATCAAATTTTTTAACTCTTGTTTCTCAATGGCACTTTTTCGCAAGTTGTCATGGAAAAAGCGCATGTGACGGACTTGGCGGAACAGTGAAAAGATTAGCCCGGAACGCCAGTTTGCGAAATTCAGACGTAAGCATTAATTCAGCTGAAGAATTATATCAATGGGCACAAAAAGCTATACCTGGTATAACTGTTGCTTACTGTACCATCGCAGAACTCATAGAAATTGAAGAAAATCTGTCAAAATTATTAAAAACAACATTACGTGTCGATGGTACTTTAAGTTATCACGCATTTATTCCTCTAAATAAAAGCAGCAAGGAATTGATGGTGAAAAGAACTTCCTATTCTACAGATTATAGCATTAAAAGACCACAAAAATAAATGTACTTATATACTTCAGTGTAATTTGTTATAAAGTTTAGCAATTTTATTTATTTATGTTTTATGTTACATTTGTATAATTAATTTATGAACACCTTTATAAGATATAGTAAAATAATTTTAATGGATATTACCATATGGAATATTATATGTATATATGTATATATATATATATTATTAAATAATTGAATAATGAAATGTTATTGAATAATTTACTATTTTAATTTCATTTTCCTAATATCTATTGAGTAATATAACATGTTATAACTATGCTGTTAATTTCTAACAATACTTGGAAAATAGATTTCTTGTAAACTACGAATATTTTCTAAAATAATATGAAATATTACACTTCATCTAATTGCGATTAACTTGTTTATGTTTAAGTAAATAAAATATTGTTTGTACTGATGTCATCCCGATTACATAATATATAGTCTATGGTACTGACTTATAGAACTGAACTACCTGGAAAAGTTTCGGGGTAGTGGGACGCTTCTATCGGTCCGATCTTCCAGCTGAGCGCCGCAGGTAGCGCTTTTTTGGAAGGTCATTACCTAGCCCCCATTAAAATTCAATATAGTTTTATTACGGATTCTTAAACAAAATTGTCCAAGGAATCGATTGCAACAACAATTTTTCAAATAAAAGTTGCATTTTTTAATAAAAATGGCAAAAATTTATTTTAATTGTTTGTAATTTTTTTATTAAAAAATATATTATTATGACATATATATATTCTCAAAATACAATTATTTACGGGT
This sequence comes from Chouioia cunea, assembly GCA_030064505.1. Classification (NCBI taxonomy): domain Eukaryota; kingdom Metazoa; phylum Arthropoda; class Insecta; order Hymenoptera; family Eulophidae; genus Chouioia; species Chouioia cunea. The sequence continues at coordinate 21,746,676 of JAOPFQ010000001.1, forward strand.
ATTTAATAAAAAAATTATCCAGATCCGATAAATAGTTTTCCATTTATAGCAGTTAAAAAAAAATCAATTCTTTTGTTTAATTGTTTATAACTTTTTAATTAATTAATATTTTGGCGTCAAACTTGGCACAAATGATTACCTCCATATACGCATTCGATGTGCAAAATATTAAAAAAATCGAAGATCTTGCTCCGATTTCCCCCAAAACTAATTTGTTTTCTGTCATATATATATATATATATATATATGACAGAAATACTATTACATATTTTTAGTACTTATTACATATTTTTATATATATATATATATATAGAGAGAGAGAGAGAGAGAATTTTTACGTGGACTTGGTTCTTTTATGAAGTTGCTACGTCAATTCTATTTTAAGTGTTAGTTTACTGACGGTATTTATTAATTAATAATAGACAAATAAACATTGGCGGTTTAACAATAGACTGGTTGTAATTAATATATGTCATAAATACACTTTTTTGTATAAATCCATCTCGATTACTGTCTACACAGCGATATTTTCTCACAAGCAAACTTTTCAAATTATTTGACAATGAATCGATTTTGTTTTCTATTAAATCAGGTATTTCAATATCTATTGAACTCATTTCTCTGATTTAAAAAAAGTCAAGCAATGGATTTAAGCGTTCCAATACTATTTTTCTACGTTCATTTTCGTCGATCGAAAATTCTTCATCACATTTTACGTGGCAGATATTTTGATCTTCATTAGTACTATAGTCGAAACTAGCCGCATTTTTCTGATTAATAGAATCTTCACAACTACTATTTTCTTCATTTGTACGTCCTCAACGTGTATCACTCTAGTCAGAAACTTCCTTTGGATCTTTCATATAGCAGTATCTCAAACATGTTGCACATAACCGATCGTTTTCTTTTACTAAAGGAAACCATTTATCCTGAATTTCTGTGGTAACGTGGCGCAAAGATTCTCGTCGACGTCCATGTTTACGCACTTTGAATGGATTAGAGCACTCTGATAATGGCATGATTATATAATTTTCATTGAAACTGAATTGAAGTAATTTTACAAAATCTATCACACAATAAGAAATTTCACTATGACGTTCGTTGAGGTCCGTTCACTTTGACTATGGAACTTTAAATAGCCCGACTGAGCAGAAAGATTCTGTATTTATACGATTTTCGAAGCACAACTAATTTCAGTATACCAAATTTTAAAATACTACTTAACAAACTAAAGTATTAGAAAAAACATTCAAAGAAAATAGACGTTTTTAAACTCCTTAACATAATTATTGCTCGCACTAATTTGCTTAAGGGCAGCCTATTTTCGTTATTTATTATTGTCATAAATTATAGTCATACGTACCACTATTTAAATAAAGAAAGTTTAGCTAATAAATGTAATAATATAGAGAACTGAACTACCTGGAAAAGTTTCGAGGTAGTGGGACGCTTCTATCGGTCCGATCTTCCAGCTGAGCGCCGCAGGTAGCGCTTTTTTGGAAGGTCATTACCTAGCCCCCATTAAAATTCAATATAGTTTTATTACGGATTCTTAAACAAAATGGTCCAAGGAATCGATTGCAACAACAATTTTTCAAATAAAAGTTGCATTTTTTAATAAAAATGGCAAAAATTTATTTTAATTGTTTGTAATTTTTTTATTAAAAATATATTATTATGACATATATATATTCTCAAAATACAATTATTTACGGGTATTTAATAAAAAAATTATCCAGATCCGATAAATAGTTTTCCATTTATAGCAGTTAAAAAAAAATCAATTCTTTTGTTTAATTGTTTATAACTTTTTAATTAATTAATATTTTGGCGTCAAACTTGGCACAAATGATTACCTCCATATACGCATTCGATGTGCAAAATATTAAAAAAATCGAAGATCTTGCTCCGATTTCCCCCAAAACTAATTTGTTTTCTGTCACATATATATATATATATATATATATATATATATATATATAGAGAGAGAGAGAGAGAGAGAGAGATCTAGCCATCAATACTATAATTATTAATTTTTAGAAAGTTGACGTCGTAGTTTATCATAATTTTTACGTGGACTTGGTTCTTTTATGAAGTTGCTACGTCAATTCTATTTTAAGTGTTAGTTTATTGACGGTATTTATTAATTAATAATAGACAAATAAACATTGGCGGTTTAACAATAGACTGGTTGTAATTAATATATGTCTGATGGGTGTCTGGTTTACATTCGTATGTACTGTGAGATTTTTAACCGGAGACAGAAAAGATCATTTTTACAACCCCGTGCGTCTGGAAAATTTTGTTAACCCGGGTCATACAGCGTCGTCAAAAGGTCTGTTTTAACTTAAAGAAAATCAACATACCTATCATGGGCGTATGGCTTATCCGTGAGATTTTTCAGAAATAGGAGTGTAGATGTAGCGTAAGTTTCTTACGCTTACGAAACTTATTACATATTTTTATTTATTTGCCGCATCCGTTATGTCAGATTAATAATTACATGGATATTTAAACTACCTGACGATAACCTATTATTCTTTGCACACTTTTTAGTCTAAGACTTTCATCTTACTGACTGAGAGGTGTCCTAGTTGCTTAACAAAGTATTTTTTTTTCACTAAAAGGAGCTTTATTAGTCTTTAGTTACTTCTGTCACTGACGTTGATACAGTACCAGTGCTTATTCCTCCTTCATTGACTAAAATTGAACCGCAAAGAGATTATCTAAAACTGACTCCAAAGAGCAGCTCCTGTAACCTGGTATTAGAATAGGTGAGTGGATTAGGTACAAGAACTAACTAGAGATCCTATTTTATTACTAAATATTTTATTAAAATCTTTTTACTTACAATTTATTCTTTATTTTCCTCTGGCTTCGTACCGGAACACTCTCTAGAGCTTCCTATCACCTCCTTCGATGGTTCACTTTTCACTGTCTAACTGACTAACTCACTAATTAACTCATTTTCTCGCGGAGACTTTTATACTCTTAGGGGGATGAACTCACACCTGAGAGTTCAAAGGATCAGCTACGGTTGGTCTAGCTCAAATAGTTAACGGTCCCTCCCAGATTTTCAAAGTTCTGGAGACTATGCCTTTATTTTGTATAAATCTATGATGCTCTGCGTGAGTGTGTCTCTTGGAATTCGTCCCTTTTTCTAAATCCGTCCATGCTCTACCCTATATTATGTTTACTACGTAAAAAGTAATTACAAAGTTATTGTTTTACAACAAAAAATATAAATAAATACAACTAAAATTCGTGATTTCGTCGAATGATTGATTATTGACCATATAATTTATGATGGAACTAAAGGTTCCATTGAAAAGTAGGTTACCTCTTTTTCCTATGTTACTTCTAAACTGAAAGCTATTTTTACTATTAAGTTTAGAGAAAAATTTATGGTACAAAAATGTCTTAAAATTGATCATAAATTAACCTACGATTTTTTCAGTCTTTTTGGAGAAAATTTTTGAGTTTTTGGAAAACTTGGTAAATATAATTTTCCAAAATCATCTTCAATAAATCTGAAAAAATTGTAGATTATTTTATGATCAATTCTAAGACATTTTTGTACCATAAATTTTTCTCTAAACTTAATAGTTTCCCACAAAAAAAATGAGCTATGTTTTTTATGATCTTTTTTCTATTTGACCGCTATTTTTTTGGAAGGAGTGGTTCAAAAGTTCCACCAAAATTCTCTGAACTACTTTGATAGTCGCGATCACCCCTGATAATATTTATGTTATGATTCCTTCATGGTAACATTGCTAAAAAAACTCGCAAATTTGATTTTTTGCAAAAATGTGTATATTTTTTGTTGTTTAATTGACTATAACTTTTTATTACGCAGTCAATCACAATTTTGAGCCAGATTCTGATAAGGAATGAAATTGTAAGTTGAAACATGTGTTTGCAAAATTTTTCTAAGGCCTATAACCACGGAAAAATCGCGTCGAAAATCAACAAAAAAATCAGGCCTTTTGGTCGTTAATGGGTTAATCCTTTAAATTTAAAAATGAGTTCGGTCTTGCGTCGTTACTTTACAGAATTTCTATGAGAATTTTCGGTTAAATTTTGCTGAAAATTTCATTCTTTTATCTTCCATTTTTGTTTAACTTTTTGAGAAAATCAGTACAAATTAAAAAAAGCAAGACGTACACCCAGCCACTTCCTTATTTCTAAAAAGGGAAAACGACCGCTCAGCACATGTATCCAATCCCATAAAAAGAACAATTGACGTCGTAGTGTATATATATATATATATTTAAAAAATATTTTTATTTTTCATTTATTTTTCCTGACATTCATTTTAATTAAATAATTGTACAAGTAGATATAATATTCAATTAATATGTATAATTTAGTAAACTATATTTTAAGTGATATTGGCCTCTATTTTTCAGCCAATCTTAGTGAAAGAGATAGTGATACTAGTAGCATTAGTTTCAAAGATGGCTCATTGAATACTCTTAAGCTTGAGCTACCATTACCTGAGCGTTTATTACCGGTGGGACCATATAAAGATGAAATACTCATCATCACAAGTAATTTGCACGAATCAACCAGTTCCTCGATTGGTAAGTTTTCATATTACTGAACAAATTGAAGTATTAAAATCAGCTACTCAGTCTGATAAATAATAGATTGCTTAATATAAATCTTAATGATTAAAAATTGCTTAAAAGAGTTTGAAAATTTTTATTAAATTTTTATTGGAAAAATAACATTTGACTTGACACTACTCTTTATAAAAGATTTTATTAGTCATCAGTTTCACGTCATTGGTGCTCCTGATGTTTGTAAAACTTACACTATTATTACTTCTTATGCTCGTCATATCCGCTCCACTTGTACTTTTTATATTTGTTAATAGAACGCGCGTGTTCTCTTTTAATTACTCAGGCTTTCCACATCTTTTCACTTTTTGTCTATAAAAGAGAGATCTACACGATATACATTATTTGTAAATTATAAATACTTACTGCTCAGGAATTTCATGATTTGAAGCGATGTATTCAAAAGTATGTTCTATTTAATCTACTAGCTTTGGTGACTCATTACATTTCGGGAATCTCCAACTATTATACGGGAAAATATATTGTGTTTTGTGATTCAGGTCAAAAGATTGGAAGGGGGGGGGGGAACTACGAATCAACGATCCTATGCGACCCCGACATAACCAGGACAAAGGTTTGAAAGGGAAATGGCACATTCCCTAGTTTTTTCTCCAAGATCTCCTATGAAATTGATTTTTTTCTGAAATTATTAGACACTTCTGTGAATTCAGCTATTTCAATCGACTTGTTGCTATAATTAGTCTGGCACTGTAGAAAATATATTTTCTGTGACTTTTCCTTTGTGAATGACAATACTTATGAGAAATAGGTTAAAAACCTTTGACTTTTTCTTCGTTTATTTTGGTCGAACTACCGAAGGACTGCTGATGATTATTATATTTTGTGTATCTTTTCATAGTAAGCTTCTATAAATGAGAGTTTTCACATAAAATTTTTTTTTCAACTTTTAGTAAGTCGCTCAATTTTTTTACAGATCCGTCCTCATTCCCGTTATCTGACGTAAATATAGTGGTTTACCAGATTTTGCTGAGTTATAAACTTTAAGGTGTACTAGTTAAAGTTAAACTAGTTACTAGTTAATTCCTGAAAATGTTTGTATTACTAATTTAAATGAGTTATTTGGCCCTGACTGATTAAATATTTATTTATATTTATACTGTTTTATACCTCTTCCGGGTTTTAACAAGATATTACTATAAATGTCGTTTTTTTATGCACTGTTTATATTCTACGCAGTTCGTTGTATTTGTGAAAAATGTGTTCCTCTCTACCTTTGCACAAAGAGTTAGTTCACATTGAAGTCGCCACTATCAATTAATCGATGTCCAAGTGATTCAAAACATGATAAGAAAAATTCTTTATTACTACTTTGGTATAAAGTACAGTAAAGATTTGAAGAAGTACTTCATTTGGTATAGTGTACGCAAGGCCTGCCTTGCAAGATGTTTCATAATTGATTTTATTATTATTGCGGTATCGAAATCTGCTTTGTTTATTAGATGGTTTGTTAGATGTAGTTTATATTTTAGTATTTTTAGTAGTGTTTGCTGTTAAAATTTTTTTTCGGTATTATCATTATATTAACATTACATTGTGATGGGACATTTGGCCTTTGAATAGAGTTTATCTATAGTGTCGTCCGTCCGATGATGCTAATAAGAGGAGAATCGATAGTAAGAAAAAGTCGACGATAGTCTTAATAAAGTTACTGAAACCGCAAAACAATGAAATGATTTGTTATTTTATAAGAAATCTACTTCATTTTAAAATTGCAAAAATATTAATTCGAATGAGAAATATTATCATTGAACATTTAAAAAACGCATAATATCTATGAATATATATGTTTTAACATATATGTTTGAACTTCCTTCATCAATTTTCTAATAAATATGCATAAATTAAATAATAACGTGATACTTATATCATAATTGATCTCTTGTTTTTTAGCTCATAGACAAATATAATTAGAATCAAAAATAGTCTTATCTTTAAAGACGTAAAAATGTTAATTAGAATGGGAGATATGATACATTTATTTAAAAAGTTCTAACGATTGTGTATAGGAATGCGCAAGAGCTCAAACGATCCTCACAATTACCGATCCAATTATGCTCCATTCTCATAGTAATTTTGTCATATCTTTGGCTATAGTAATTTTTTTTGCATTAGTCAATGTTGTATTACATAATATCTCATTATATTAATATTTCTGTGATTTTAAAAAGGAGTATATGACAGCGGAAGAGGATAAATATAAATATACGAAAAAGAAAAAAAAATATAAAGTATATACGTAACAATACGAAACTTAGTAATAGACTTGTAAAGATTAAACAGCATGGTGGTCAGATATAGAATACCTGTCTATCGCATTGAGATTAGAAATCTCGGTTAGACAAATGGAGTCTGATGATCCCCATTAGAGTACAATGAACCAGTATTTAATCTAGTCATAATAAGCTTCCGATGGTTTCTTTTGGATTTGTTGATCGAAGCATCGAATACGACAGTAAGTTAGTCATAAAATAAATGTAAGAAAACTATACGATAAGTATTTCAAATGACGAAATGGCAAAACTTATTGAATCAAAAAGGTGTGCGCCGAGATTATTTTTCGTCGAATTTTACTTCTGATTCGCTTTTAATCTCGGTTTGTGGAGTATAAAAAGGTTACGAATTAGTCTTAACAGTAGCACTATCTACCTGAGGAATACCAGTGTAACATCTAGAAGATATTATAAAACTAATTAAATTAAGAGTGTATTTTTGGTCGTAGAGTTTTACCTTTAATAGCCGGGAAATCAATCTGTTTATTTTTAAGAATTATCCTGCTCAGAATAGGTGGTCGATTGAAGGAAATGGTAAAGCAATTTTCTCATACTGCACTATAATAGGCGCACGCGAGAGAGACCATAGCCCTGATTTGGTTCGAAGGAATTAATTTGAATGTAGATAGTCCTCGATTTGACAAGCACTCGATCTACATTCGATGGAAAGTCTAAATATGTTACTACAAAGCGATAGAGCAATGAGACTAAGTTCAAATTAGAAAATTTATTGTTTTATTCACTACTTCAGATGATCTCTCTCCCTCTTACAAGTCAGAGTTGGATTTTAATTTTGAAGCTGGATTTGAACTGTCTGTAAAACTGCGCACGGGCCAATTTATAACCCTCGTCGCGCTTCCCTACTCTTAGAGTTTTCCGAGTCCTCTTTGAGGCGGGTTCTGTTCCGATTAGGCTAATGAGAGAAGAACAGGTTTCCTTCGTTAGCCTAATTGGAAGAACCTTAACATGGACGGATAGAAAAATAGTCAATTTTTCTTTTAAAGAGATGTCACACGTAGTATCGTTTTGAGGAAATGTTAATCGAAATTAATTGTTTAACTAATTAATTGAATAGTTCTAGCGGGTAAAATCGACGGCAGAGAGAGAAATATCAACTGTTTACATTTTGGCAACCTAATATTATCATAAAAAAATTATCGGGGCTACGATAATCATTATCTTGTTTAGTCGTGGTTACTTGTTTATGTCTATAGATTCTAGGAGACAAGTGGTGGCTGTTACAAATTTAAGAAATAGCTTACAATTAACGTTGATACACATTAAACAACGGAGGTTACAATTATTACATACATTCAGAAATTATAAATAGTTATTGTAAACAGATGAGGTCAGAAGGTAGGCATAAGCGATAGAGGTTCATGAGCTCATAAAAGTTTAAACTGTATTTCGACCACGTGTGTAACAGCGGCGGACATGACACTAGCCACAACACCTGCCTTTATAAGCTACAAAATGATTGAGCCCGAGATCTGTAAAAGTAAGCGAAAATAAACTCTAAATAAATTTCAATCGTATTCTCCTTAGTTCTCGACACCTAGCCCTTATCTTCTTTCCCATTCCTCGTTACTGATTATGCCCTTATGCGTTAGTTTCAGTTAGCCTTAGCTTGACAATTTATACACTTCCCCACAAGTGTTGGGAAAGAAGTGTGAATTCTGTATTGCAGAAGCGTCAAATCAACGTAAAATTCACAAGGACACTTCGATTCTATTCAGAGCTATTTTATTTATGACAAAAGAAGAAATTAGTTTTAGGGTAAATTGGAGTAAGGTCTTCGATTTTTTTTATAATTGGCACGTGGAATACCTATATGGAGGTAATCACTTGTACCAAGTTTGACGCTAAAATATTAACTTTATTGCCAAAAGTCAAAATGATTATATAAAAACTCGTCGGCATAATTTGAATGAATCTGAAATAATGGTCATACGAGATTTCGCTCAGAATTATACGACTGTATATCAAGACTAGGTGCAAGCAAATTATTGAAACGGCAAACAGGTAACTATTCATTCATTTTCAATGTATATGAAAGAGAAGGAAAAAACTGAAGAAGACAGAAGTGATATATATACATATATGTCATAATAATATATTTGATAATAAAAAAATTATAAATAATTCTTATAAAATATAATTTTTGTTAGAAAGGGCAAATTTTATTTGGTATATATTTGTTGAAATTGATCACTTGGACAATTTTTTATAATAATACGTAATAAAACTTTAATGATTTTTTTATAGGAGCTAGAAGATCGGACCATTAGAAGTGTTCCGAAACTTTTCCAGATAGTTAAGTTCTATATGTCAGTATTATGGGCTATATATTATGTAATCGGAATCAATATTAGTATAAACAACATCTAATTTATTTAAATATAAACAACTTAATCTAAAACAGATGGAGTATACTCTATTATATTATAATAGAGATATGAAATATTATAATATTTCATATTATTTTAGAAACTATTTGACCAATGAATATATTTTCTAAGAGTAGTTAGAAATAAACAGTCTAGTTATACCATGGTAAATTACTTAAGAGATATAAGGAAAATGAAGTTAAAATACTCAATTATTTTATAAACATATAATATTATTACACTACAATTTATAAAGTGTTCATAAATTATTTATCAAAGTTTAATATAAAAGTTAAATAAATAAAAGTTTTAAAAGTTATACGAAATTATGATCAAATGTTTATTTACATTTATTTTATAGATTCTCTATTTTTTTACAATAATATAGTAGAAAAATTAACTTTCTAACCATTATTTATAATATTTTTTCTGAATTGGTGAATAATTTGACCTTAAAATGAACTTTGAAATGAAATTTGCAGGTTATTATGAGGGTCACAAATAGCCAACTATTATAAATTAAAGCAATTTTGAAAATATCGTTTAAAAAAATAATAGCTCTTTCCATGAAAAACTAAATAAAATCTATTTTTGGTCATTTTGTCATTAATGAATTCTACGAAGATCATGTGAATGGTTACCTGAAAGAAGAATTTCGCGGTCGGTCGAATGAGGGTGTCAAGATTACGGGGTTTTTCATTTAAAAACATAGAGATGATCATAAAAAACATTTAATTCAAGTTCAAGGTAAATTTCAAGGCCATCATTTGATGCCCCCTCCCGCCGTTCAAATTTAGTAAGTTTTGACTGAAACAATTTTTCCGATACTATTAGATTCAAAAAGTATCTATATCTACATGGGATACCCTTTTTCAGTCTCGATTTGAAACCTATATACAATTTACATTAATTTATATTTGCAGAACAATAAATTACTTTGTTAACTTAAAAATTATAAATTGATTGTATATATATGTTTGATAGTATTTTGCGCCGTTGATAGTTTAATGCATAGTGATATATTATGATAGCCGGGATGAAAAAAATTAAATAAAAAAAATAATAACGAAATACACTTATGTCACGGTTTCTCTTCTTTTGTACGTTTTTTAAATTCCATAAAAATTTGTTGGCATAAAAAAATGTAATATTTCTGTAATGACTCTACACGGGGTACCGAGAATAGGCACGCGTGTCTCTATGGAAGCACACCCACGTTGGGCCTTTCAAGATTTTTACGAAGCTGAGGCGTATTCCCTAGGCTTGTGAGGATTTTGGGAGGGCCGATCGACCAATAGAGTCTTTGGAAAATCATAGTCTGACCCTTAGACACTTAGATGGGAGTTTATCTCCTGTAATATATAAAAAGCCTCCTATCTCGAGAAACATGGTTAGTTGATCAACTGTGCTGCCAATTGAAGTGCAAGGAATCCTGAAGGAACCTTGTGTAGAGCCAAGAAAGAATCCATAAGAATATCTGTAGGTAGCACTTAAAATAAAAGTTAAGTAAATAGATTCCATTTGTTAGTTCGTGTACCTTTCCTCTCACTGACCCTTAGTAATAACCCCTTTGCTGCTAATAAGTTAGTCAGTGAAGGAGGGGTAGACACTGCGCTAACGTCAGTGACACAAGATGTTTTCATAGCATTAGGATTCCTTAACCGTAGGAATATTTTGCATTATGCATCTCACACACGCCCCTATTAGTAAGACAAAAGTCTTAGGCAGAAAAGTGTGCAAAGATAGAGGATTGTGGTAAAATCATCCTTAATATCTATGGCGTCACTAACTCGACGTTACAATGATTTAGACTTTCATCTTGCCCCAGACCACAAATATCATGTACGTGAAAAATAATAGTAATCTATATATGACAGAAAACAAATTAGTTTTGGGGGAAATCGGAGCAAGGTCTTCGATTTTTTTAATATTTTGCACATCGAATGCCTATATGGAGGTAATCATTTGTGCTAAGTTTGACGCCAAAATATTAATTAATTAAAAAGTTATAAACAATTAAACAAAAGAATTGATTTTTTTTTAACTGCTATAAATGGAAAACTATTTATCGGATCTGGATAATTTTTTTATTAAATACCCGTAAATAATTGTATTTTGAGAATATATATATGTCATAATAATATATTTTTTAATAAAAAAATTACAAACAATTAAAATAAATTTTTGCCATTTTTATTAAAAAATGCAACTTTTATTTGAAAAATTGTTGTTGCAATCGATTCCTTGGACAATTTTGTTTAAGAATCCGTAATAAAACTATATTGAATTTTAATGGGGGCTAGGTAATGACCTTCCAAAAAAGCGCTACCTGCGGCGCTCAACTGGAAGATTGGACTGATAGAAGCGTCCCACTTCCCAAAAACTTTTCCAGGTAATTCAGTTCTATAAGTCAGTACCATAGACTATATATTATGTAATCGGGATGACATCAGTACAAACAATATTTTATTTACTTAAACATAAACAAGTTAATCGCAATTAGATGAAGTGTAATATTTCATATTATTTTAGAAAATATTCGTAGTTTACAAGAAATCTATTTTCCAAGTATTGTTAGAAATTAACAGCATAGTTATAACATGTTACATTACTCAATAGATATTAGGAAAATGAAATTAAAATAGTAAATCATTCACTCACATTTCATTATTCAATTATTTAATAATATATATATATATACATATATACATATAATATTCCATATGGTAATATCCATTAAAATTATTTTACTATATCTTATAAAGGTGTTCATAAATTAATTATACAAATGTAACATAAAACATAAATAAATAAAATTGCTAAACTTTATAACAAATTACACTGAAGTATATGAGTACATTTATTTTTGTGGTCTTTTAATGCTATAATCTGTAGAATAGGAAGTTCTTTTCACCATCAATTCCTTACTGCTTTTATTTAGAGGAATAAATGCGTGATAACTTAAAGTACCATCGACACGTAATGCTGTTTTTAATAATTTTGACAGATTTTCTTCAATTTCTATGAGTTCTGCGATGGTACAGTAAGCAACAGTTATACCAGATATAGCTTTTTGTGCCCATTGATATAATTCTTCAGCTGAATTAATGCTTACGTCTGAATTTCGCAAACTGGCGTTCCGGGCTAATCTTTTCACTGTTCCGCCAAGTCCGTCACATGCGCTTTTTCCATGACAACTTGCGAAAAAGTGCCATTGAGAAACAAGAGTTAAAAAATTTGATTTATTCTTATATTGACTTGCAGCTCCATCAGATACATAAATCACTTTTTTAACCTTGTTCTTGTATCGATTTTTTATATGATCAATTAATTTTTGGCGAAACGACATCACAGCATTTACATCATGTTTCGTACTTTCGGAAATTACGACGAAGTTGTCTTCTTCAGTTTTTTCCTTCCCTTTTATATACATTGCAAATGGATGAATAGTTACCTGTTTGCCGTTCCAATGATTTGCTTGAACCTGGTCTTTATATACAGTCGTATAATTCTGAGCGAAATCTCCTATGAAATTATTTCAGATTCATTTAAATTATGCCGACGAGTTTTTATATAATCATTTTTACTTTTGGCAATAAAGTCATGCTCTAATAATTTACATTTAAACTGTACCTCCAGGTGGTTAAGATAGTCTTTAATATTGTATGTATGCTTTACAAGATCACACTTTTGTTTTACAGTTTCCCATTGTTTACAATGAATGAAATCTATAGCATTTCTTTTGAAATAATTCTCGAACATATCTAAAATAATGGCCAATCCAGGACATTTCGAGCATTTATTAAAAAAACAATCTTCACCAGGTCTTTCACATGTTATTCCAATTAAAATATCTTTTGCTGTTTGAGGCAACTCTTCATCATATTTGATCTTCAAATTCTTCATTGTCATTTTACAGCCTTCCACTAATAGTTTTGGATTTTGGTGGTGAATACAAATACAAACATTACGAACACCTTTACATTCATTCACTAGAATACACTGATCAGGTCGCAATGTACAAAAATATGTAAACCCCAGGCGAAACTTGAGTCCAATTTCAGCACAGTGTTTCTCAAACATGGTATACACTTCTTTTAAATTAAACATAAGTAAACGCCTTTGAATTTTAACTTTCTTTTCGTTATCCTTCCTTACTATTTTGGTATCGTTAGCACCTGGACACGGCCGGCTTATATCATCTTGTAAATAAAATGAGACAGCATCACTTTCTATTTCGTCACTTATTATAGATGTTCTGGTTTTGGAGAGTGGATAGGATAACATTCTTTCCTGTTCACGAAGTTTTTTTAGCGGTTTTTAGCAAAATAAAACGAACAATTAATTTCTCTTTCTATTTCACAGACACTTGTAGACATTGGTATCGCAGTTAATATATGTAACTATTCTGAATTAGTACTTGCTTTTTCATACGCTGCTTTCAGGTCTTTATAAAATACACTTTTTTGTATAAATCCATCTCGATTACTGTCTACACAGCGATATTTTCTCACAAGTAAACTTTTCAAATTATTTGACAATGAATCGATTTTATTTTCTATTAAAGCAGGTATTTCAATATCTATTGAATTCATTTCTCTGATTTAAAAAAAGTCAAGCAATGGATTTAAGTGTTCCAATACTATTTTTCTACGTTCATTTTCGTCGATCGAAAATTCTTCATCACATTTTACGTGGCAGATATTTTGATCTTCATTAGTACTATAGTCGAAACTAGCCGCATTTTTCTGATTAATAGAATCTTCACAACTACTATTTTCTTCATTTGTACGTCCTCAACGTGTATCACTCTAGTCAGAAACTTCCTTTGGATCTTTCATATAGCAGTATCTCAAACATGTTGCACATAACCGATCGTTTTCTTTTACTAAAGGAAACCATTTATCCTGAATTTCTGTGGTAACATGGCGCAAAGATTCTCGTCGACGTCCATGTTTACGCACTTTGAATGGATTAGAGCACTCTGATAATGGCATGATTATATAATTTTCTTTGAAACTGAATTGAAGTAATTTTACAAAATCTGTCACACAATAAGAAATTTCACTATGACGTTCGTTGAGGTCCGTTCACTTTGACTATGGAACTTTAAATAGCCCGACTGAGCAGAAAGATTCTGTATTTATACGATTTTCGAAGCACAACTAATTTCAGTATACCAAATTTTAAAATACTACTTAACAAACTAAAGTATTAGAAAAAACATTCAAAGAAAATAGACGTTTTTAAACTCCTTAACATAATTATTGCTCGCACTAATTTGCTTAAGGGCAGCCTATTTTCGTTATTTATTATTGTCATAAATTATAGTCATACGTACCACTATTTAAATAAAGAAAGTTTAGCTAATAATTGTAGTAATATAGAGAACTGAACTACCTGGAAAAGTTTCGGGGTAGTGGGACGCTTCTATCGGTCCGATCTTCCAGCTGAGCGCCGCAGGTAGCGCTTTTTTGGAAGGTCATTACCTAGCCCCCATTAAAATTCAATATAGTTTTATTAAGGATTCTTAAACAAAATTGTCCAAGGAATCGATTTCAACAACAATTTTTCAAATAAAAGTTGCATTTTTTAATAAAAATGGCAAAAATTTATTTTAATTGTTTGTAATTATTTTATTAAAAAATATATTATTATGACATATATATATTCTCAAAATACAATTATTTACGGGTATTTAATAAAAAAATTATCCAGATCCGATAAATAGTTTTCCATTTATAGCAGTTAAAAAAAAATCAATTCTTTTGTTTAATTGTTTATAACTTTTTAATTAATTAATATTTTGGCGTCAAACTTGGCACAAATGATTACCTCCATATAGGCATTCGATGTGCAAAATATTAAAAAAATCGAAGACCTTGCTCCGATTTCCCCCAAAACTAATTTGTTTTCTGTCATATACACTTCATAAAAAATGTATTTATCTTAATTTTTAAAATTAAGAGTCATCTTTGAGAAATCAAGTGTACCACACTTTTATGGCATGCATATAAAAGCTACTCCAAGTGATTATTATGATCGAGAATTTAGAAATACATCATTTTTAACTTATTTTTCTAATTAGTTGCTATTTCATAACATTTAACAGTGGTTAAATAAAAAATAGCGAAGGTTCAATGTATTAACTCTTAATCGCGACGGGCAGGGAGGGGGGGCGGTAATTCTACAACAGATGATTTTTACAACAACCGATTAATCGGCCATTTTTTTTCAATAATTTTTTTCAGCCTGTAAAAAATATTAAAAACATTATCATAAATATTTATTTTTATAGAAAAACGTTTGAAAATTTTCAAAAACAATTTTCATAGCAAAATATCAATAAGTTTCTGATTTATTCCATATTTTCGGAGTGGGGTAGATCTATCCCCACCAAGCAGTTATATGACCAAAATGAGGTTGACACAATATTCATGGAGATATAGATGTTTTCCTACAGCATATATGTTGTATATGTTTCTTTATCAGTCAGCAAATTTTCTTTTATATCTAATTTCGTGATTGAGCATAATAATCATCTATATTGACAAAATCCTGTATCAACGAAATTTAGTATCGATAACAAAATGCATTTTTTCATATTCTCCTTATATACATATTCTCAACATTAAATCTACAGTTTGAACAATACTAAAGTAGTACAAGTGCTGCTAGAGTAAGGACTGATCAATTAATATCATTATAGTCATGAATGTCATTATCACTTATGTAACATGTCTCGGTTTCCTTTATTCTGTTGACCTAATCAATTAAAGATTACTCTGAAATACGATGTTTTGAGCGCACATGCTAATTATTCTTCTAACGAAAAATGATAAGATTACAATTGAGTGTTACAAATAGTGATTCAAACTAATCATTTTTTTAATTTTTTCTCCATAACCTTCTCTTTTTTACAAATGAAATAACAAAAACTATATAAACCATGAGAAAAAGGGAAGAATACAAAAAAGATGCGAAGAGAAATTAAGAAGTATAAAATCAGAAAATCAAGCATGTTAGTATATTAATAAGCATCGTCAAAGAAAAAAAATATGATGAAAGCATTAGAATAGAAATAAATAAAAGACATTTCATGGAGAACTTGGATCTCCAGAAAAGATTACTCACTTCCTACTCTGTATCTCTTTTTAGCTTTGTAACTTTCCTTTTCCATACGTAACTGACCTATGATATCTGGAAGCCGATGCTTCCCGTGAGATTAATAGTCTCTAGAATTTTTGTGGAGTTGCTTCTTGGCGCTATGGAAACGATAAGAACATAAAGCGCTCGACCACGTTCATAGTCTGACAAATAATGATTCTTAAATGGTCGAACAGTTTGTTCACGGATATTTGGAAAAGAAAGTATGCGCTTTAAATTGAGAATACCATTTTTCTTTTTTCTATTTTCTAATTACTTCTCTTAATTCTCATATTTAATTTCCAACTTTCTATTTGTTGTACCATGTTTACCCTCTAAATTACCATCCTTTTTTCTGTTAGCGTATGGATGGTGCAACATCTGTAACTTTTATTTTATATTCTACTGTATCTTTTTAACATTATCTTCTTCGTCCCTAATTTTTAGAATTTTTTTGGAAGTTTATTTTTTGTCCAATTGGTCTATGTACAAATTCTTCATCTGCTTCATTCTTTGTTTTTCCATTTTATTTTGTTTATTTGCTTTTGTTGTTTTAATGAAAGATGCTCAAATTTTGTTTTAATCTCCATTTTCAGTTGTTGATTTCATTCATTGCTTTTTAATTACTTATTTTATAATCGGTAAAGAATATTCCGTTCTTTTGTATACTCTCCATTTTTTTTAAAGCTGTGATGTGAGACGAACCATTATCACTCCTATATTTCACTGATTAATCTTCTTCCTTCTGTATTTACTGTTTTATATTTTGTCTATCTTATTATTTCTTCTTTGTATTATTTTTGTATTTCTCCTAATCTCCATTTATACCATTCCATTCATATTCTATTATTAAAATTTATTCTTTTTCATCACTGTTATTACTTGTAATATTAAGTCATCAAATATAAACAATTAAGCATCTCTCTTTCTATGTCTGATTCATTTGATAGAATTATTTGAATAATTAATTAGTTAACTTTGATGAACCATTTTATAAAACCACATAAAACGATACAACATGTAACAACTTTTAAAGGAAAAATGTACCATTTTTTCATCAGCCCACCTTTGGTTTTCTCCAATCAAGCCGACTATGGAAATCTTCTCTCCCCACTTTGGTCTAATCGGAAAAGGGCCCGCCTGAAAGGGGATCCTGAAAACTCTCAGAGTATGGAAGCGCGACATGGGTTATAAAATAGCATATGCGTAGAAATGCACTCAGTTCGAATCGCGCTCTTAAAAATCAACCTCAACAACCATTTAACAGAGAAAGAGAGAGATCATCTAAGCAAATCGAGTGAGTTCAATAAAAAATTTTTATTGAACTGACTAAGGTCTCTCTGGTCTGCGCCTTTTATAGAGCAGTACGAGAGAATCATTTTACCACTTTTTTCTGTCCCCAACCTATCCTGAGTAGGATAATTTACTAAAAATAAAGTAATCGATTTTCTCGGATATTAGAGGTAAAACTCTACTACCAAATACACACTCTTTAATAAATTATATGTAATATCTGCTATATGTTACAAGAGTATTTGAATTGAAAAATTCGAACCAAATTTCTTTGTAAAATATTACTTTATATTGATTATGTCAATTCTATAACAATTTATTATACCAATTTCTATTAAGTGAAAAAATATATTAATAAAAAAAAATCTTATTCTCTTTTAGACGTTAAAAGTATAGTTCCAGGTCTACCGGACAATATCATCATTAACGATAAATCTATTAGAAATGGATCCATTCAAAGAAACGCTACAGATAAAAACTTGGTACGTAAATACAATTTATAATAGACTTAAAAAATTATGTTTTTAGTACATCAATTAATGTAAAAAGTAGTAGAAAACAACGTCTAAAGCTCACAGGGCTTATTAAAGTAGATAGTTACTCGTACGAATCCATTCAAAACAATTACGCGTAATAAGTGTACTTAATTATGATTTACATAATTGAAAATTCTCTATGAAATTCTCGCCTACATATTCTGAACAATCTTTAATTATTAATTTTTCATGAGATTTCAAAATCTAATTTCTCCAATCATGAAGAATCAATTAGGTGTGACATCGGATTATCAATGGCATGAATATTCAAATTATTTTTACGATAATTTCTTATCCTACCCACACATTTTAGTATAAGATTTTTATCTTACAAACAAGGACGTGTTCAAGTAGCATAAGAAAGAATATTCCTTTGTTTGAAAAACTCTTAATATTCATAAGCCATCTTTTGTCAGACATAGCTCAGTAACAATGTCTATCCCTGCTTCACTGGCAGCAAAGTTTTAGCAGGAAAGGGATTATATCTAGAGGTTAACGTGAAGTCACTTCAAGAGATAGCTTAGGTAACCTGGAATTAGGAATATTGAATGGTCAGGTGCGTGAACTAATAAGGGAATTTTTCTATTGGTATACGATATTTTAATTATTTTATTTTAAATTTAATTACTTACAATTATTCTGATTCTCTTTGGCTCTACGTTAAGGTTTCCTACTTCCTCACTTGGTAGGCCGAAGGAGAGGGCTATGCCTGCCTTGCAGGTATACCTTTGGGTTTAGCAACCCACGGACCGAGCTAGCTACCCGGAGGATAAAAGGGTACTACGGGAGACAGGAGCCCCAGAGCTTGCTCTGCCTGTCAGTTGAGGTCGGACTCGTAGTGGCAGTAGTTGACGCCCTACATCGCGGGGTAGTGGCCGGTGTTTGTTGTGGATGCACTATTTGAAAGCGCAGCAGCCACAACAATCACGGGCTGCGACGTGTGGGTTGCGTTATCAACTCGGGTACCAATCTGCAGAGCTGGTAGCGACTTAGATGGGTTGCGCCTCCTACAGAGCTTCTATTTTCCATAGGAGCTCACAACTCCTATGGAAAATTCTGGAGCAGCAGCCTATAGCGCTGCGCGATGATTGAGCGTATCCCAATCCCACGCCCTTGGAGGCAGTGTAGGTAAGCCCCAAGGCAGGTACTGCACTCTAAATCATTAAATGACGATATTTTCTTGTGAAAGGAGGCTTTTTATATTCTTAGGGAGGTAAACTCCCACGTAAGGGGCCAAGGGTTGGACCACGAGTTCTCTGTGGCTCAATTGATCAACTGTCCCTACCAGATTTCTACAATGCTGAAAAATACACCCTCTTTGAAAAAGTATCTCGTTTTTTACCGGAATCCCATGCAGAGCCATTACAAAGTTACAGAAAATGTACAGAACTAGATTTTGTGATTTCATCAAACGGTTTTTGTTGGCTTAAAAAATTTAATTTATAACAGTATCGAAAAACCCCTCTGAGAATTAATATTTTCTTTCCTTTTTTTCTTACTTCTAAATTAAACACTAGTTTTATGTTATATTCGACCATTTTCTCACTTCAAAAAAGAGGAAACGGTTGTCTTATACCTCTGTGCGTGTCCATATATAAAAAATATACAGGTCCCTCACTTTTACAAACAACCTATGGATTGCCTTGGCGAAGGAAATCTTTTTTCCTATTTTCTTATTTTTCCTAACCTCCATTTGTACCGTTCCATTCATATTCTATTATTAAAATTTGTCCCTTATTTTATTTTAAATTTAATTACATAGAGTTCTTTTTCTTAGAACATCGAAAAAGCGATGTGGTATACTTGCTTCAAAACAAGCATTCTTACCAATTGACAGCAAGCGTAAATCGCATGATACTCTTTTTGAGCTTTTGGACTGGAAACGTGCATATACCGTGATAAGGCTCTATTCTATTCGTAGTTCTATTAAATATATAAGTACGGTAAGTGAATATGCAAGAGTTCAATTTATCTCTCCGTCACTCATTTATTTCTCTCCTCACGTATCATATACTCAAAACTTAAAACTCAAATACAATACACTTTATTATTTGAGTATATAATTATTATATTATGTAATGAGTTATTTCAAAATAATTCGTTATATAGAATAATATACAAAGCGGGGAGAAAATGTTGATCTCAAAATTAGCCCGAAACGTTGAAAACTACGGACATCCTGAAATTCAAGTTTGATAAATCATACTAGTGTTTACAGGTTTTTGAGGACCACTTAATTTTCAGGCCCAGTACAAAAAAAACTTTATTTTCTCACAATCATGTTTAACATTTTCATAAGTTTTGAATAATGGGTACATTTTTGAGAACCAATAAATTAATTATTTTTATATTATAAACATTATATTCATACGTAATATTTTCTGTAAAATTCAGATCTGTACTAGAAAATAGGGGTTCTCGATGAAAATTTTTAAGTTGAATCCGATTTGGGACAATTTTTATCATTGGGACCACAAAATTAGTAGTCCATTCGAAAAAACGGAAAATTTACAAAAGAAATATTATTTAAGTTGCGACGAGATATTTGTCCTAACGGACGAGTTCCTAGTCTGTGCCCATCAATTACGGCATGCGACTAATTAGTTGCCATATTGGGCGCGTTCGAGCATAATTGGCAGCGCCGATATGAAGAGTTTGTGTAAGGTGTGAAGTGCGAACCTCTGGTGAGAGAAGACTCCAAGGATAAGGGACGGCAAATACAAAAGGTCAACAGTGGGTGAGAAGAGGATTCCGTCAAGGCAGCCGGGCACATAGTAACTCGAAACTCGCGTGTAAGCGGGTAACATTCTATCGGGACCGCCAACTTAAGTAAGTCCGCATTCTCTCTTCTGTTGCATGTGGCGGTGAGTACTCTTACCAGGTTAGCGCCTTGAAGATACTCTTACCCTATTTCGACGAGATAAGGCTATCCGCGGGAAGTAGGCGCGAACTGCGTACGTGTATCTATTTATGCGTGAGTGCGGGAGAACTACCGGGTGTGGCGGGATTGTATAGAAGCATAGATACGCCGGCATCGCGTAATTCAAGCCGTGGCGTGATTATGCCGGCTTAAATGTTTGTGAGCTACAACAAAACATATTGTAAGACAAATTCTTGCATGTATATTGTTTGTACCTTTTCTTCTCCCTGTGCCAGCGCCCATGGAAGGAACGTTTGCTCCCAATGCAATAAACATAGAATAAAAATTATTATCTGCAACTAATCCAACAAGGTGGGTACTATCCAGGTTACAACGTTTATAAAACTTTACTCCCTTCGAAAAATCGTCAAGTGTTTTCATCTTTCTTCTCCATACTTTATACATGTACATATATATAATTTTATAATTATACTGAAAGTAGGATGTTTGTTTTTAAAATAAATAAAACCTTTATCTAACGAATAAAAGTAATTATTGTTTACCAATTTTGAAGCACAGGCGTATATAGGCAGGGCGTGGCTAGGAATCTACTAGCAGCTGTAACACTCTTCTCCAGTAATACCGTATTTCTCAAGTTTACGTATCTATTTTCCAGCTAAAATAATTCATTTTATTTAAAATTTATTGAATAAATCATTTATCCAAGATGTTTTTTGTCACATAAAATTTGTATCTTATCAATAGTCGGGTAAAATATTTGGGTCAAATCATGAGGTCATCCCTGAAACAAAAAACCTATCTTGAGAGCATTGCACAAATCGATTACTTGGTAGAAATAAAAATATTAAAAAATAGCTAGACTAAACGTATCATCTAAAAGAAGATTATGTTGAGAAAAGCTTATTTGCCGAAAAAATTTGATTTATTCAAAAACTTACTGATTTATGAAACTGTACTCATAAATACTATTTGAATACCATTTTTAATAAAAATTACGTAAAATTTGTTTCATTTTAATTGGATACGTTTTAGTCAGTATAAAGAATCTACATATTTTAAAATTTATTTTCAATAGGAAATGTCTCGTGTTTCTAAAGGAAAAAAATATCTCAGTTAGATACGCTCGAAAAATATTTTCTAAATGTTCAGAAACTCATAAAGAAGACATATAATGTTACGGAACAGTCGATAGAAACGAAATTCCGCAAAAATTGTATTCAGCGTTTAGAAGACAAATGACAAAAATATTCAGTTCAACAGCAAATCAAGTAATAACATAGCAAGTAATAACATAGTAAATCGCGTAATAACATAGCAAAATTTAATATTTATATTAAATTTTACTATGTAATATTTATTAATATTACATAGTAATATTTTCCGCTAAAAGTGTAATCTATAATACTTCGAATAATTAAGAAAGATAAGAGCTAACTACAATCACAAATTAAGGTGTAGCTCAATTACAAGAATAGAATAGAAAACATGACTAATAAGCTTATATCGAAAATGGATGCCATGCTAATTTACTTATAACTCTTGTTCCTATTCGTGCGTATCTCTTTTTCTATTGCCAGGATTAGACAAGTACGAGTACTCGGTTAAGCAAGTTGTTCGCATGTATTTAAAATAGAAAATATGCATTTAAATTGAATATACAATTTATAATAGAATACTCAGAGAATATTCTACTACAAAACAATTTAAATAACAATATTGATTATTTAAGCCGCCGTTGTTTATTGTTAGTCGACACTTTTTGGAAACTAGTTTCTAATTTATAATAGTCATATTTTGTTTTATAAAATTTACAAACGTAAAATAGATGACCACGCCTGAATAATATTAATACAAATATATACAATTAAGTATCTCTATTTCTACGTTTGACTCATTTGCTAAAATTATTTGACTAATTAATTAATTAGTTAACTGTGATTAACACTTTTATAAAACCACATAAAACGATACGTGTGATAACTTTTAACTCTTTGTGACAAACATTTTTGAGGGTAATGAATTTTCATGATAATTAACATACAGAGGTTTTTAGGGTCGCTGATCACGAATATGAACTCAGATTTTAAAAATTCAAAATGACGGAAAAAGATTTAAAATTTTTTTAATTTGTTTTTAAAAATAGGTATACAAGAGTTTTTAGGGTCCCCGATCACGAATCTGAACTCAATTTCTGATCATTTAAAATCTTAAATTTCTTTGAATATATTTCTGAAGATTGATATATAGGGGTTTTCGGGCTCGCTGATCTTGAATCTAAATTCCGTAAGGAAAATATTTCGATTATAGACATTTAAAAAAATACAGGGAATTCATGTGAAGCCTGTAATTAAAAAATTCATCGAACAGAGAATTTGTTTGATATTTATAAATTATCATAACCAGTATTACGCGAAATGGAAATCTCTTATATTCCTAATAATACGAAGTCTGTCGATGGACTTCCTGATTCATATGAAGACGAGGGTAACATGAATATCGAAATAGAAGGTGAATTTAAAGAGAATTAAAGTGATAATGATTCAGATGAAGATGAAAGAGAATGTTCTGGCGGTGAAATATGGAAGAAAAAAGAAAAACAAAGATATGATAATCCATTCACTGCTGATTTGATTTTGACTGCTGATACAATCGCCATTAGAAATCTTTTTGTCTTTTTCCTGAAGATATGTTGGATTTATTAGTTCAGCAAATAAATAAATACATATAAGAGAAATCGTAGGAAGAGCAATTGATGACAAAAGAGAAGTTATTGATTTTTTTGGAAATTAATATTCTGATGCGAATAGAAAAATTGCCATCCTGATGTGATTATTGTTCGAGTGATATAAAATTGAAAGATTCATTCATAAGTTCATCGATGCCTGTTATACGTTTTGAAAAGAAGACAAAATATTTGCTTGCGAAACTGTACGTTCTAATCATATTGGGTTACCTAAATCTATAATGCTTGATAAACAAATGAAACATGGACAATACGATTTTCGAACACCTGATACTGGTATTAGTTGGATTAAATGGATAGATGAAAAAAGTGTTTGCTTCCTATCAAATTACTATAGCATTTTTTTACAAAACAGGATTTTTTTAAATCTTTGTTTATGAATATTAACAAATTATTAAAAATTTTACTTCTGTAATCAAAAAATTATAAAAAAAATGTAAGCTATATCTAAACAAACTTTTCTGAAATTGCAAAAAATTATACGAAAATAGGTGATCTCTGCTGGGAGATATTACCATGCCACAAAGGGCTAAAGGAAAAATGCATCATTTTTTCATCAGTCTACCCTTGGTTTCCAATCAAGCCAACGAAGGAAATCTTCTCTTTGATCTAATCGGAAAAAGGCTAGCCTCAAAGAGGATCCAAAAAACTCTTAAAGTAGGGAAGCGCGACGTGGATTATAAAATGGCACATGCGTAGAAATGCACTCAGTTCGAATCGCGCTATTAAAAATCAACCTAAAGAACCATTTAACAGAGAGAGAGAGAGAGAGATCATCTAACCAAATCGAGTGAGTACAATACAAAATTAATCTAACTTGGAACTGTACTATTCCTTTGTAACTTCCTTTATCGCTTATAGAAATATTTGGTGAATCCATCGAGAGTTGACTAGGTACTTGTTAAACTGAGTACTGTCTACTATCAAATATTTCTCCTGAAAACCAATCCTGGCTGAGGTCTCTCTAGCGTGCGCCTTTTATATGGCAGTACGAGAGAATCAGCTTACCACTTTCTTCTGTCTACAACATATCCTAAATAGGAAAATTTATTAAAAATAAGGTAATCGATTTTCCCGGTTATTATAGGTAAAACTCTACAACCAAATACACACTCTTTAATAAATTATATATAATATTTGCTGGATGTTACAGAAGACGGTACATCACATTTTACTAAGCGTCTATTTTTATACTGCTAATGTACTCTTTGTTCAAACTATTTGATTGTTCGTTTCCGACCATATAATAGTTTCTTTTATTAAACCATGTATCATTTTAAGTTAAATATAATAACCTAGAGTTTTTTCTCTCTTTCTTTTTGTTTCTCCGCCCTATCCGATTAACTTGTTAAAATTATTTTATTTAATGAATTAATGAATTCCCATTAAAAATGTTATTGGAACAAAAGTAGTACGGAAGGTTACATATTTTAATAAATGATTATAATATGTTCTATCCTTTGATACATAAAGTATATCCAATTAGGTCAATGAAGGAAATCTTAACTGTTATTGCCCTAAGCGGAAAAGGATTTGTCTTGAAGGGAACCCAGAAAACTTGAGAGTAGAGATGCATAACCGATATTGTATACTATCGTCTGTGCAGTCGATACGTTTATTCGAATGTAGTTCTTGAGTCTCAAAATAACTAACTCCTCCTCCTATCAAATGCACCTTTTATAAAGGAGTACAAAAGACCTATTTTTTTACATCCTCTTCTCATTACCCATCCCAAGTAGCATATTTATTAAATCGAACTAATCGATTTCTGTATGACCAATATATGCTATATAGAAATTAAAATCCCGTAATATCCAATGCACATTATAACACCATTGATAATAATAGGGGGTGGTATAGGTGAATGTTTCGCTTTAAGACAAAATTAACTTCCACCATTAAAAAGGATCACCCTTTCTTTTACGTTACTAAATGATTAACCCAACAGGGTTACTAAGTAAATAACCTAACCAAATTGCAATGTACACTTAATTTTTTCCATAGTAACCGGAATTACTGCTGAGGCATATATTAGTATTGGATTGTTTATATATGTAATATAAATATTTTAAAGTAACTTCTTCATATAGTGAATACTATAATTTAAACTGCATATTTCATATATAGCTATTGCATTTACAAGTTTTACTAATCAGTAAATTATTTGAACAATTGTATTCTTCAATAATAATGTAATGAAACGTTATCTATATTATAATTATATTATTTCAGTCTTCTACATATTTAGATGAAAATCATACCAATAATAATATTTCTCGAAGATTAATCAAACAAAGAGCACTAGATCCTTTATCATTTCTACGTTATCCAGAAAACGATATGCTGTTTGAATTAAAAGATCACACAAAATTGAAAAAACAGCTGCAATATGAAGAAAAGATTCTAGAAGATCTAAAAATTTCTGGAAGCATTATAGATGCTAGAAATAAAGGCACGAGGTATGTTATTTTAGTAAATAAGAGTTATTTAGTGTATTATATTGAATATATGTTATGTAATAAGAGTTCATCAATTTAAATAATAATTGTTAGATATTCGCTTTAGGAATAACTCTGATCAGTTCAGTCGATCTTTACAAAAACTATCATGCGACTAGGAATCTTACTTTGACCTCCATTGAGGTCCGTTCACTTTCACGGTTGAACTTTATATGATTCGTAGTAAAAGATCACTTACTTAAATGGTTTACGAAGAGTAGAAAATTTCATTAAATGGCTACAGAATACAATTTAACAAATTGGAATATTGGATAAAACAATAAAAATAATTGAATTGTTTTAGCTCAATAGAAAAATTATTGCTTGAATGTATACTTTTATATCTTTTCTGTATAGCAACGATTATTTACAGGTATAACCATTGATAAAAAACGTTTAACCTATAAATCAACTGAGTTACAAATTTTCCAAAATTGTTCAATTTTATAACTCAGTTGATTTATAAGATAAAATGTCTTTTTTTCATGGCTTCTGAAAAAATTTTATAAACATATAATGAGGAAAATTGCATCACTATTTTATATTCATCCATTAAATGTTAATTAATTTGTTTAAAATATTTCAATGTTTAATCACCGTTTGAATAAGTACGGTCTTGCCTTTTAGTTTGAGTTTTGTTGTATTTGTATTTTAGAAAGAATAAAGTATGCGAAATTTTTCACTTCCTTTTCATTGGGAAAAAATCTGAATATAAAATACACCCTTTAAAAATAGTTTTTGCGTATTATTACAGGGGATTATGAAACCGTGCTGTTATAAGTCATTTTTTGAACCCAGTCGCGTAGGCAAGAACGAATTTTCCACACCTCGCGAGGAAAAATAATTATATTCTTCCAGCTTCGTTGCATCATTTAGTTATCTATAATGATATTTTTTTAGGTATGGTGCTCAGGCATTATTTGAAGAGACTTTAGCTAATGATGGAATTCATCATACTAAGTTCTACTATAAACTAAGAGGCGCTTATCTGAATAATGATTATAATTTTTCAAGGTACTGTACTATTTAAAGTCCATTTCTCATTCAAATAATTAATAACCACTACTCGACAAGCTGATAAGTTATCCACAGTATATTTACAAAAATATGTTTTGTCATTCCATCATCAATTATAGCTATATTTAGAATAGATCGGCTTGCGGGATGAAAAAGAGTGCAAAATAAATCAAAATAAGAATAGTAGTATAAAAAACTTATTTGTATTTACGTATAGGGAGTTATTTTATATGCACAACAAAGTTCAGCTTCTCGTAAGTTTTTCTTGAGTATATCCTATTTCTGCTTGGAACTGCTGAAAGGAATATCAACCACGATCGTCTTATTTTATAAATTATATAAGATATTATAAATATTTTATATTTTATATTTTAAAGAAAAAAGATATTGAACGGTGTAATTATCGATGAATCTCTTAGTAATTAATAAACATATAAACTGAAAGAAAAGTCAGTCGCGGAAGTTACAAGGCGGAAAAACGGAAAACCCATTTCAACGTGTCATCTTTTTTTCTTTTGTACATGATCTTCCTTTTTTTACAACTAAAAATAAATTCGACGAAAAATATAATTTTATTATTTTTTGTGATGCGTCTACACGAGGTACCGAGAAGGGAAACGCGTTTCTTTGGAGAAAAAATTTAGGTTGCAATCGATTGTTTGGACAATTTTCTATAACAATCCGTAATAAGACTTTCATGATTTTTAATAGGGGCTAGGTATTCACCTATCAAAAACGCATCCCGTTCCCCGAAATTTTAATATCATTATGTAATCGGAATTATATCAGTTTAAACAATATCTTATTTACTCAAATATAAACAATTTAATGGAAATCAGATGGAGTGCAATATTTTATATTATTTCATAAAATATTCGTGCTTTACGGGAGATCTATCTTCCAAATATAGTTAGAAGTAAACAAGCTAGTTATAGCATGTTAAATTACTCAAAAAATATCAAGGAAAAGTCATTAAAATACTTAATTATTTAATAAATATATAATAATATTTCATAATTTTACAATGATTAAATCTTTTTCACTATACCTTATAAACGTATTCATAAATTAAATATAAAAATTTAATATAAAAGTTAAATAAATAAAAGTTTTAAAGGTTATACAAAATTACAGTAAAATACTTATTTACATTTGGTTTGTTGGTTTTCAATACTATAATCCGTAGAATAGGAAGTTCTTTTCACCATCAATTTCTTGCTGCTTTTATTTAGAGGAATAAATATGTAATAACTAAAGGTACCATCGACACATAATGGTGTTTTTAATAATGATGTTAAATTTATTCAATTCCTATGAGTTCTGCGATGGTACAGTAAGCAAATGTTATACCAGGTATAGCTTTTCACGACCATTGATATAATTCCCGAGCTGAACAAATGCTTACTTCTGAATTTCGCAAACTGGCGTACCGGGCTAATTATTTTCACTGTTCCGGCAAGTCCATCTAATGCACTTTTTCTATGGAAACTTGCGAAAAAATGCCATTCAGTTTCAATTCCGTATGTCTCATGAGAAACAAGAGTTAAAAAATTAAATTTGTTCTTCATTGGATTAATCTTATATTAGCTTGCAGTTCTTTCAGAAATAAAAATAACTTTTTTAACATTGTTCTTGTATCTACTTTTATGTAATTAATTAACACGTTAACGACCAAAAGGCCTGATTTTTTTGTTGATTTTGAATCATGATATAAATATTATCAAGGGTGATCACGACTATCAAAATATCTCAGGTAATTTTGGTGGGATTTTCGAACCAATTCTTCCAACAAAATGGCTGCTAAATCGAAAAAAATCATAAAAATATAACTCATTTTTTTTCATGGAAACTATTGAATTTCGAGAAAAACTTTATGGAACAAAAATGTCTTAAAATTGATCATAGAATACTCTTAAATTTTTTCAGAATTTTTGGAGAAAATTTTTAAGTTTTTGGAAACCTTGGAAAATACATTTTCCAAAATCATCTCCAAAAATTCTGAAAAATTTTTAGAAGATTCTATGATCAATTCTAAGACATTTTTGTTCCATAAACTTTTTCTCGAAATTCAATAGTTTCCAAGAAAAAAAATGAGTTATGTTTTTTATGATCTTTTTTCTATTTGGCCACCATTTTGTTGGAAGGAGTGGTTAAAAAATTCCACCAAAATTACCTAAGATATTTTGATAGTCGTGATCACCCCTGATAATATTTATGTTATGATTCCTTCATGGTAACAATGTCTACACAGCTACATATTCTAGAAGTAAACTTTTCAAATTATTTGAGAATGAATCAATTTTTTTTCTATTAAATCAGGTATTTCAATATCTATTGAATTCATTTCTCTGATTTCAAAAAAGTCAAGAAATGGATTTAAGCGATCCAATACATTTTTCTACGTTCGTTTTCGTCGATTAAAAATTATTCGTTAGAAAGTACATGGCAGATATCTTGATCTTCGTTAGCACTTGAGTCGAAACTGACCTCA
This sequence comes from Chouioia cunea, assembly GCA_030064505.1. Taxonomy (NCBI): domain Eukaryota; kingdom Metazoa; phylum Arthropoda; class Insecta; order Hymenoptera; family Eulophidae; genus Chouioia; species Chouioia cunea. The sequence goes on from JAOPFQ010000001.1 coordinate 21,776,581, forward strand.
TTGTTCTGATTAACAAAATCTTCACAACTACGATTTTCTTCATTTGTATGTCTTAAATGTTGGTCACTGTAGTCAGAAACTTTCTTTAGATCTTTGATATAGTATTATGTCAAATATATTGCACATAATCGATCGTTTTCTTTCACTGGATGACGTCCATATTTATGCACTTTGATTGGATTTCTGTCATATATATCCTGATGCACTCGTCAATTAATTGTTGGGTCGAACGTAAAGTGAGTCGGGCTGGATTAGTTCCCTGTTTTAAACTTAAAGCGAGTATATTGCAGTAAAAGCAGAATAGCGGAGGTTTTTTCGTAAAGATAGTATATAGAAACAAAATCGTGATTACGGCGGACGTGATGTGTAGCTATCAAATGTAATTTAACTAAATGTTCAACCAAACTTCATATTTATCTTATTATAAGTCATATCCGAGTTCACATGAGCATCCATTTACAATTTGTTCTGTATATATATATATATATATACTTAGCTTTTACAAAATTAAACTACAGTCGCACGATACGCTTTAAAATAAACTGCAAAAGTGACAAAGATCTGGATTGATTAACATCATCAATAAACTTCCATTTGAATGTTTGGAATCGCGTTTTTGCGAAAGATTCTAGTATTAGTGAAAAAGCAGCTACTTTGAATGCTAAAAAATTTAAATCAAAGCACGGTATGGAGTTTAAAAAAAGAGGAAAAAGCTAGTCGCTTGAATGGGATTTTCCAAAAACATTATAAAACGTTATATTAAATCAATTAAATTTGATAAAAGAATTAAAGCAGTCACTTGTAAACGGCTGAAATATAAATTTTCTATAAAAATCATTGGTTTAGGTTTGAAAACAGTTCATGCAGATATTATACGAATCGGCGGTAAAGCCCACATTAATGCTCTTCGCATTCTACCGATTTTATCGAGAATGGATGGTACTTTACCTTTTTTCATATCACTTTTTATTAGATTGAGCGCCACTAATACTCTAGCTGGTGGAGCTTCTTGAATAGTATCTGTGAATGAAGAAGTTTGATGAACAACAATTAGAAGGAGGAGGCATATGGTTCTAGCAAAGGGTTTTTATCTCAAAACATACAAAGCAGGTTTTGGTATTGGTTGTTGTGTACAGCTGTATAAACAATGAGAGTAGGATTAATCATCATTAATATTCGAGTAATTATGGAAAACGTTAATTTTCATTTTCTCAGACACTTAATTGAAAATAAATTGAAGAGAGATGCAAAGTACATAATGATCATTAAGAATATTAATATCTGTATCTGTGTATTAAAAAGCACATTAATAAAAAGAGGCCTTCAGTACTTTAGAAATTCGTGTTTATAACTAAATATTTTCATTAAAAATTAAAAAATATCAGTATTACTATTTTAAGCAGTATTTGAAAAATTATTGAATTTCATGTAAACATTTTTTTTTTTGTTCACGAGAAATATTTTTCAAATTAACACCAATACTCCAGATTCAAAATATATAACTTTTAGATTTTTAATTATTTGATCACTTAAATAGCTAATATTTAATATATCGTCGTGCTTTAATCCATAGCTTCTTACTATCGTTCAAAATGTTATCAATTAAAATAAATGTCTTACTGTCTGAACGTGTTTCATCATTAACACGTTTTGCATACGTTGAAGTATTATTTTTCATCAAATAATCATGTAAATTGTGACGTCCGCTGCAGCTAAGCACGTGGTAGAAATAAAATTTAGTTTTTATGAGGTCATAAACCTCTATCGCTTATGCCTATTCTCTGGCGTCATATGTTTACAGTGATTGTTTATAATTTCTGAGCGTGAGAAAAGTCTAAATAGAACCACTCGCTTATGAAAAGTCTCACGGAAAAACCATACCCTCCGATAAACAAGTTAGTTTTCTCCGAAAACTCATAAAACGGACCCTCTTGATGATACGCAGATTTCCCAGACGCGTAGAGTCGTAAAAAGTATCTTTCCGGCTGCGATTAAAATCACACAACGCATATTGAAGCCACATCCGCTAGACATTTGTATGAATTAATAATATTAATAATAGTCACTAACGTTTATCAACATTGTAAACCATCGTTATATTTGTAATAGCCATAAACTAAATCTCTTAAGGTCCATAGATAAAACAAGAAATCACGACTAAACAGATTAACATTTTTCATAGTCTCGCTACTATTTTTGTAATAAACTTAAGTCAATAAATTGTAAACAATGGATATCTCTCTCCTGTCAAATTCGACCGCTACAATTATTCAATTAATTAGTGGAACAATCAAATCCAATTAATATTTTCTCCAAACGATACTACGTGCGACATCTCTTAAAAGAAGGATGTACCATTTTTCTATCCACCCACGGCAAGATTCTTCCAATTAGGCTAACGAAGGAAATCATCTTTTCCCTCATTGGCTTAATCAGAAAAGGGCCCGCCTCAAAGGGACCCGGAAAACACTAAGAGTAGGGAAGCGCTACGGGGGTTATAAAATTTATAATTTATATATCTATCGCTTGTAGTAACATAATTAGCTTTCCATCGAATGTAGATCGGGTACTTGTCAAACCCAGTACTATCTACATTCAAAACAATTCCTGTTTATCCAATCCTGGCTAAGGTCTCTCTGGCGTGCGCCTATTATAGTGCAGTACGAGAGAATCGCCTTAGCATTCCTTTCTATCCGCAATCTATCCCGAGTAGGATAATTCACATAATAAGACAAATTGATTTCCCGGTTATTAGAGGTAAAATTCTACGACCAAAAATACACTTTTTAATAAAATTGGTTTGTAATATCTGCTGGACGTTACAAAATACACCTAAATAATTTTTTTGTCAATGAATCTATAGCTAGTGTTTGCATTATTAACAGTTATGAATTCTTTCCCTGATATCACAAAAGTATCATTTAATAAAAATCTCAATGATCATCATTCTTGAAATAGTTAGATTAAATAAAATAATATAATAGTACTGACGTGTCAATTTTTATGCTTGTTTTTAATATTTTTAATATTTTTATGACTATCTAATATATAGAAGGACATGTCAGAATACTCATTTAAAATTATGTTGTAAATGGCTAATCTCTCTTGATGCTTTAGAATCTTTCACAAATCCTACATCTGAAAAGTAAGTCTTTTTGATATAACTATACATTTCCAACAAAAAATCATTAGCATCATTTTTTTAAATTTGTTCTTGGAAAAGAATACCTCATGGTATTGTTGTTTCTTTTATCTGTTGGTACTGCATCATTATTAAAAATGGAAAAAATTGATAGTTCAGTTGTGGCTTCATATCTAGATTTATTCTTTTCATCAATATCAATTTCTATAATTTTAAATTAATAATCTCCAAAGTTAACGATAAATATAATTCACAGCTACATTTTGTAACATCAAGGAAATATTATACATAATTTATTAAAAAGTGTGTTTTTGATTGTGGAGTTTTACCTCTACTAACCGGACAATCAACTTGTTTTTAAATTATCCTACATAAGGAGAAGGGAGTTATAAGTCAATTCTCTCATATGGCTCTATAACAAGATGCACGCCAGAGGGACCTTATCTGAGATTGGTTTTAGAAAGAATATTTGAGAGTAGAGAGTACTCGGTAAAACAAGCACTTAGTCAACGTTCGATGAATTTTTTTCATATTTTCTACAAGCAATACGAAAAGCTAGAATGAAAGAGTAGAATTCCAAGTTAGATTATTTGTATCATACTTACTGGTCTTTATGTGATTTCTCTCTCTCTCTCTCTCTGTCTGTCTCTCTCTCTCTCTCTGTCTGTCTCTCTCTCTCTCTCTGTCTGTCTCTCTCTCTCTCTCTGTCTGTTAGATAGTTTTTAAAGTTAATTTGAAGAGCTGGATTTGAGCTGAACTTACTATTTCATGTGTGTCAATTCGTAACCTCTGTCGTGGTTCCCTACCCTTTAGTTTTTCCGACTCTGCATTAGGGTGGGTCCTATTTCGATTTGGCCAATGAGAGAAGATTTTCTGCGTTGGCTTAATTGGAGGAAATCGAACATGGGCGGATTGAAAAATGGTGTATTTTACCTTTAAGAGATGTCACACACTGTATCGTATTATGAAATTATTGATAATATTTAACTAATTAATTAACTAGTCGAATAATTCTAATGAAATTATTGTAATCAATGAAGTAATCATTGGAAATGCTTTAACGATATGTTGCCATTAGTGAAAGAAAAAATTTATTTTATTTGTACAGTTATTAACAACTGTTTTTGTTATTAATCAATGTTTATGAACATAGAAATCTCGAAATACAAATGAAAATGAAAAACATTGTTATTTAATTTGTAATATACAGATGTCTAATAAATGTCTTGTATTAATATGCGTTGCGTGATTTTGGCCGCGGTCGGAATAAATAATTTTTACGACCTCATGCATCAGGAAAATTTCGTTAACGCGGGGCCATAGCACATCATTAAAATTGTCCGTTTTATGAATTTTTGAAAACGACTAACTCACTTATTTATGAATACGACTTATCCATCAAACTTTTTGTAAGTGAAGTGGTTCGGTTTGAATTTTTCTCACGTTTGGAAATCATAAACAGATATCGAAAGTAGATGACGATGGAAAATAGGCATAGGCGATAGTGGTACGTGACATTGTAAAATTCTCGTAAAATGTATTTATTTAGCCATGTACTTGGTAGCGGTGGACGTTACATTTTCAAGCATCAAGCTCTTCAGGACGAAAATACGAACATTAAGTTTGTAAATATTAATATTCTTAATGATCATTGTGTATGTTGTATCCCTCTTCAATTTATTTTTAATTAAAAATTATCAAAGAATTTGTCTTTGACTGAATAACAGTATCTTCAATAAAAGCTTTAGATTTTTGATATTCTGGAAATGAAATCAAAGATTTTTTTACATAACCTTAAAACAAATAAGCTTTTAATAAACTAACTGGATTTTTTGCAATGGCCATAAACTTTTTTGTATACTGTAGATTTGGATAATTAGTTAGAAATATCTTGATGATTAATTACTTTCTCCCAGATTTCATTATTTAGTTAACAGATTTTGTTATTTTGATCTTCTGCACCATAATTTTTAATGATATTAAAAAATCATTATCTTCCAATAAAGGATTTTTTTCCGATTTTCTTATCTTGTTTTTCCTATTGTACATAATCAATAATAATAGCACTTTTGCTATGCTAATAAAATATATATCACCTTAATAATGTTCGACTGGTATAAAAACTATTTCTGCTCCGTATGTTACTTCACTCGCGATTTCGTATAATCATATTAGGCATGTATGCAAGTAATCATTGGAAATGCTTTAACGATATGTTGCCATTAGTGAAAGAAAAAATTTATTTTATTTGTACAGTTATTAACAACTGTTTTTGTTATTAATCAAAGTTTATGAACACAGAAATCTGAAAATACAAAGATCAGGTGATCAATAAATGAGAAACATACAATATAGAAGAATTTAAAAGAGTTTAGCAGATGAAAAACATCAAATGCATGATCAAACAATCGAAGATTCGTTTAAATACGAGATAGAAGATGACAATTTTTTTTAAAGAAAATTCAGAAGATATTTTCTTAATTAAGTCTATTTACTGTGAGGCAGTGAAAAATTTACTATAAGCAGTTCTAAAAATTGATTTTATTATCCAGATTTATCATAATCGATAAAAAACTTATGTGAACAATTTATTGTATGGACCGCCATTATGGTACCGTTTCGTGACTCAGCAGACAAAGTAGCAAAATCTACTGGCTCTGGAAACTATTTTCAATTTTTATATCATATACCTAATTTTTCCGAGCCTCAAAGCGTTATCATATTCTATAAACAATATTTTATATCAATCACTAGAAGAACGAATATTTCTCTAGCTTTTCTAAAAAAAATGTAGCATTAAACATGAAACAGCCAAGAATTAATCGTTAGTTGCTAGTTGGTTCATATTGAACATACCAAGTTGAACCAATGAAACTATTCAAATGTATGCGAAATATTATAATATTATATTAAAAATACCATAGCATGCAGTGCATGTTAAAGTTCAATCTAATTGAAGTGTAATTCACCGAATTTTAGAAAATAATCAAACCAAAAAAATTGCGGAGTAAGACGAGGTAATTGAAAATGCGCGTGTGTCTGGACTAATAATAATTCATGAGAATAAATTTGTTAATAAAGCTATTTGTTGAACAAAGAGCTAAAATACTTTATAACATTAATGATCGTAAAACTATACTATAAATTGCTCTGAAGATTTTGATACATTTACGATGACATTACTGTAGAATTTATTTAATTTTACTATTAATCTAACATGTAAAATGTCCAAATATTCAAAAGCTCAAATTGCGTTTTCAATTAACAATGCACATATTCCTGAAAAAAGTATCTACAAAGACTTGTGCGTATCAAAAGAAAAAGTTTGTGTATATTGTTATAATGTACTTGTGCAAAATACTGCAATTGAAAGTGTTTTTATATTAACATTTGTAAAACATGAATTAATTTTAAAAAATTAAGTCAGGTAACTAAATAAAATATACACTTAATTTTTCGCGATTGGTAAACTACGGAAAAAAGCAATTTCATAGTTTTTTTGTAGTCATATAAATATGGATAAAACTTGATATTATAGATTTTAAATTAAAAAAAACTCATTAAATACAAAAGATGATATTTTTTAGTTTTTTAGTTTATACACAAACAACTTAGTCATGTGATTATATTAATATAAACGAACACTTACATTAAAAGTAAGATTGAATTATTCATATGTAACTCATAATCAACACCGCTATTAATACATGAAGTTATTCACTGAATATATTTCTTCAAATAAAATAAGTAAAAATATTAAGTTCCTCTATAATATGCATTTATGTCAGTTATTTATTTTACTAGCCAATCATACAAGTGAAACTAATGAGCTTGCATAACTGCAGAATTAACTTATGTAGTGCAGTAAAACTAGAGTTTTTGGAACACGTGGTGTAGGTGATATATCACACAGTTGAAAGCTGCGCGGGCGCTCGATCGTGCAATAAGTTGTTCGTAAAATAGTGCCCTTATGTCCTTTTTTCGAGAAAAATATTTGATAAATTTTCACATATATACTAGTCAATATTGGTCACAGTAATAGCTATTATTTATTTTGTTCAATAATAAATTTTTTTAGTAGTACTGTATAAGTTCTTGAATAGTCAGATTTGGATTATAATCTATCTTGATATCTTTTGCTAATCATTAACTTACTGGCATCACTACAAGATTATTGATGATATTTTTCTGCGAATCAAAACATGCAATGAAAATTTTCGAGTTAATAATTTTCTTCGAAAGAGGCGTATATATATAATATTTAAGAGTATATTTTTTAATATAAAATATATAAAAAGGACATTTAGTACGTACTTTCAAGATGACTAATAGTGCTTTTTTAAAGTGAAGGCCGCGCTAGATTTGAGAACTGTATTTGGAAATTTTCTTTTTATTGAAAGGATTCCTCTTCATTACCATATTGTAAAATAATAAGCTTTATGATCACCAAAATATTGTAACCCTATTTATAATGTAATAATGTCCTTATGTTATTTTTCCAAGTGTCAGTACTATTATTATTTATTTAGACAAAAAAATTTGTTAAGTTATGAAAATCAGAAAATATTGATAATTCGTGTCAATCTCTCTTACTCATGAACTGCCAGAATAACTATTGTTTTATTCGAAAAGCAACTAACTCTGCGCGCTATTATCTGGATTACAGGATAAACAAAATGCAAAAATGAGAACTGATAATAACGTTTTCCCATCGTTTGTATCATCAAAATTATTATCAATTTGTATTTAAATTAAAAAATATTTATCTTCAACGTGAATAGAGGAAATAATAAGAAAAATCATAATCTATATTTTAAGAACTTAATCATAAAAACTGATTGACAATTATTGGAGAAAATAGCCATTTGTTGGGTGGGAGAAAAAATGCGATTACTATAAAGTTCCCGTTAACAGAACGAAAAAGGAAAATTAGTACTGATACCAGGAATAATTAAGGTAATTAATACCGTTTTCTCTTTTTTTTTCTTAATAACTTCCTAAAAAAACTCGTAGGCTTAAAATAAATTTTACAATGTATTGGCAAAAAATGGATTTTTATGAAATTATAAGTTACATTTCTTTACTATAAGTATAATCTGTGCCACTTTCCAATGAGTACAAAAGTATCCTCGTAGAAGACGTGCTTTAAAAACAATTGTTGTGAATCTTATTACTATTGAGGTTAACTCTATTATCATTGTCCCAATAATGTCAAATCATGGAGTTTTTTTGTTATTAATATTATTAATTATTTGTTAAATATTGCACTAACACCCGTGTTAAGCTGGTTATAATGGGTTTATGCACATTAACTTTGCTTAATCACTTATTCAAGGAAGCAATTCGACTATGCGACTGCACTACTCAAGAATCGATCTAAGAATGGTATAATATACACAAAAAATAGTTAATTGTGTCATATAAAGTACACATTCATACATAGAAGACGTAGTACTGGGACCTGGGATTTTTTGAACGTAAAATGTGATTTTTTTTATCGCTTCCAGCTTATTTTAAGATTTTCATTATTATTGTTACTTTTGCTCTCACTCATATGTTGTTGAAACTCAATTACATTTCTCGATTAATACCAATTAACTCAAACTTTTTGATTTATGATATACAAGAGTCACTTATGAAAATTGAAGGACGCAATTTCTCCTAATTCTCTATTGTGGTTATTCGATGGTTACAAAACCGTTTGAAGTAATAATAACCACACTTCTTTCCCAACGCTTGTGGGAAAGTTTCTATCCTTTAAAATAATTCTTATATCAACTGAAACTGACTTACAAGGGCAGACTTAGTGGCATGAAATTGGGAAAATGTGATATGAGAGAGTTGCATGAATGTGGTCGCAAAAACTAAGAAGAATTATTATATCTTACTTATTTTAGTTTTATTAAAGTTTTACTTTACTCAGTTTTATTGAACCTTGGTAGCTTTGTTCGAAATTCCTCCTTATATGGCAACTGATGATGCTGATGTTGGTACTAAAGGTAAAGGTGGTATGGCTAGTTGATCGCTATATACGCTTTTGCTGTCAGATAAGTCGTTGGTTAAAAATTTGAAAATTACTTCAAGAAGTAGAAAATGGTGTCATTAAACGCTTCTTGATCTGGTAAGTTTTTCCATGATGTAATGAAAATCTGGTATCTCTTCATGTGAAAATGATTGTGTACTTGTCACATTTTTTCTTAACTATTATTTTATGGACCCGTTCTTTGTACAAAACTCCAGAGATTCTTTACTTATATCTATGATCTCGTGCAGCTAACATGAAAGTACTTAATTTAAAGTACAATCATATACAAAAGTATCTTACAATACAACTCTTTTGTTGAATTCTAAAATCAGGCGGCAATATTCATTCACTTATTTTTGGAGAAATTGTTCAGTTTCGTACATGGTTTGAATAAAAGAAAAAAAAGAATAAAAATATTTATCTATAATCAGGTAAATCAAGTGAAAATTTACAGAACTCCATGCTTTATCACTTGACCTTGTTTGAACTCTTGTTCGCTTTTAAATATTGTTTTGCTACAACATATATTGTACCGATATGTTTAATCCGCTTTGATTGCTTTAACCCTGTAGATAGATTTTTAATATCGAATTAAGTTGTTCTCATTAAGACATTCTTATAAATAAAATTTTTATTTTATTTTTCTTATCAGTCAAAACGCAATGGATTACTTATGTCTATTATAGAGTACCACAGGGAACTACATTGGAACCGTTGTTATTCATATGCTACATGAATAGCTTATGAACCAAACTTTCTGAATAAATAATATTATCCTACGATGGTAATACAGTAATTATAATAATTTATAGAATTTGGTAAAAATAAAATAAAACGAATGATTTCTAAAAAATATTATCATTCAGTTATCCAGGAATACACTTAAAATGGTATGCATAGTTTTAATTTCATACATAGATAGTATAATGGCGTTTTTTCCCAGCCAAATTAATCCCCGTTTATACAAAACATACGATGAGAATCAGTAAAGGGAGGTATTTTGGTAAGGTGCTAGATTCGCATAGTCTATGGTGAAACTTCTCCACCAGTAGCACAGCGTGTGGTAAAGATGCTTATCGCGCGTTTAGCACCCTATGGCAGGCAATGTCACAAATTGACCGAATTGTGCGGTTCAATCTCATCATGTGTTCTTCACCCCAAACCAGGCAGGATTTTCATGTGAAAAAGCATGAAAATATTAGTATTTATTGTAAAATTGTTTGTATTAATAATTTAATTTGACTTCAGTATATTTGAGATCGACCGTATTCATCACCAATCTACGAGGCGAATTTTTTGTGATTCGGTTTTGCATATTGATGTAAAATATTCGTTAAACGCTTGTATAAAACAATAATATTAATAATAGTAACTGCGGTTATTTATTGTAAACCAACACAAATTGTAAGATACTTTTTATATTTGTAATTATCATAGTCTGTGTTTTTAGAGTCCACGGGATATAAACGAGAAACCGAAACTACAAATTAATATTTATCGTAGTGCTGACAATGTTAAAATAATAATTTAAGTCGCCAAACTGTACACCGTAGATATCTCTCTCTCCTGTCAATTTCATTCGCTAAAATTATTCAATTAATTAGTTAAACAATTAATTTCAATAAAAATTTTTTCTATCCGCCCACGTTAAGGTCCCTCCAATTAGGCTAACGAAGGAAATCTTCTATTCCCTCATTGGCCTAATCGGAAAAGGGTCCGCCTCAAAGGAAATCCAAAAAACTCTAAGAGTAAGGAAGCGCGACGGGGGTTATAAAATGGCCCGCGCATTGTTATACAGACAGTTCAAATCCAGCTCCAAAATTAAATCCAACTCTGACTTGTAAGAAACAGAGAGGTAGAGAGAGAGAGAGCGAGAGAGAGAGAGAGCGAGAGAGAGAGAGAGAGATCATCTAAAGTAGTAAGTCAAACAAGAAATATTCTAACTTGTTTCTTTTCTCTATCGCTTTGTAATAATATACTTAGACTTTTCATCGAATATAGATTGGGTGCTTGTCAAATCGAGTACTATCCATATTATATCCATATTCAAAATAATTTTTTCAAGCCAAATCCTAGTTAAGGTCTCTCTGGTGTACGCTTATTATAGGGCAGTACGAGAGAATCACCTCACCATTCCCCCCAATCTGCCACCTATCCTGACTGGGATAAATCTAAAAAATAAACCGATTGATTTCCCGGTTATTAGAGGTAAAACTCTACGACGAAAAATACGCTTTTAATTTAAATAGTTTTGTTGTACATGTACTCGAGTACAATGTACAATTACTCGCCAAAAGCCGACTAATTGATACGACTAATTGATACGTTTAAAAATCTTCCGGATGTTGCATGCAAGATGTTCAAAGACCCAAGTCTCAATGTTAAATAGATATACGAATTTCATCACTATTTTTAAAGAAAGGGTTAGGGTAAGATTAATAAAAGTAAATTTAGTAACGAGCCACGGAAAGATGACTGTATTTCTTCAACCTCCTCTATTGTTTTGTATAGAACATAAAACTTATTCTTCACCAAGAATATCTCAGAAGCTTCCATTTTTAAGAATCTGTTTACTACAACCTTTTAACCCATTGTATTGGATTTCCACAAACGTTTTAAAACCTTTTCTTTATTTTGATAACTATTGATTGAAACGCAGGTATCACAATGTATATAGTCTTTACATGTCTTTGGATTATATACAATTCACTTTACGCTGTTTTGAGACGTAATCCAATTATTACAACTTCACCACAAAAGTTTACCAAATTTTCGTTATGATCAATACATCTTGCATTGGAAGAAACTGGAAGATACAATAACATGTAATACAATTTCGATAATTTTATATCCAAATAGCAGTTCTAAAAAAAATTCTTGAATTGTATGAACTTTACTCCTGCTTATACATGCTTCAATGGTAATGTTGTTTCAGCTCTTAGAGCATTCAGTCGAAGAATTATAATAGGAAATTCAAAGTTTTTAATTATGTTTTCCTCGAGTACATGTACAACAAAAGCCAAAAGCCGACTAATTGATACGTTTAAAATATTTGATTAAACTACACAAGGTTGTTTTGTTGGGCTTCAAGGTTATTGTTATTTTATACCCCTCAAAGCTTTTATACATAGATTTATCGATAGTTTCTATCTCATATCTACCCACAAGTAAGTTGATGATTTTACTAACAATATGAAATTTAACATTGTTAAATTCAAACTTGTTTATATATATATATTGAATTCAAGTTGAATGTCAGAAGCTCAACTAAATCCAAAACGTAATTTTTATTTTGAGAAACTTTTATTAGTAGAAATTACCTCTCTTCTATAACTAAAGTTGTACCTGAGAGAGTCAAATAAAGCCCTTGAAGCTCTTATGATAAAATACAACATCAATTTATACTCGAGATGTAGATATTTCAAGGTCTCGATTTACAAACAATACAACGGAAAGTTGAAAAATATCACGTGAAAAAAGTTTAGTCTAAATGACAATTATAAATGGTTAAATATACTACTAGGGCTCACTGCAACTTAGAATAATCGAAAACATAGGACGATCGGTTTGAAACTTATCTGTTTAAATACCGTAAATGAAAATAAAGTAGTACAACATTTCACTAACGAACATATAAGAGAGTGAAAAAGAAGGCGAAAATACACAAAACGAGACAAAATGGAGTTAACAATGAAAAGAAATTGTTTAAAAGAGACTATAAACTTAATTGTTTGACGATCTTTTCAGTTGGGCTTCATCAGCCCATTATGGATGGTCTCTGCGAACAAGAACTTCAACATTTAAGTATCATGACATTTATCAGATAGAGAAACTTATCAAAAGACACGGAAATCAATATTTTGTAAAGTAATTCGGATTTGATAATGTGCAGTATAGACGGATTAAATAACTGAATTATAATAGAATTTCTTTTTTTTATCAAATTTTATCGTATCAAAATAATGCATGCTGAATTAAGAATGAATAAATGAACAAATAATGCAAGTTATATGCATAAAAGCATTTATTATTTTAATTAATATATATTACATAATACTGAATTTAATACAGTCGCTGTAGGTTAAATATAACTATCGCTCTTTAGCTCTCTCCGAAAAATTATTCATTAATTGAGCATCTTTATTCAACACAGTTGACATTTTTATTGGTAGAAATATCTGAAACTCATCTTTCTCTTCGATTATAACTTTATCACTACAACGTGCTTCTTATGTTACAGTTCAGTTATCATATAATTATAATTCTTCTCCCATTCAACGACGTTTTATGTGTATATGAATTTACTATAAGCAATAACGTTCAATTTTGTAAGATTCATCTGACATAGAAATGAAGAGATTCAAATTAGAAAAAAATTTCTTATAAGCTTGTTGAATGTAGAATCGATTTTATTTAGTATAGTCGGAGGTATCAAACTTTTGAATACCACATTTTTACATTACTTACCTTGTACGCTAGGCTATATGTGTCGATGTCCAATGTTAGAAATGCACTTCTGCATAACGACACATGCATCCATAATGGAAATTTTATACGGAAATCTTGTTTAAAATGGCAAGACTAACATATATGAGTATTCTTTCCAATATTTCCATTCGCAAGAGTTGCATTGTCACAAGGTCGTTGTTAAAATATAAGTGTTATGAAATTTCGGTGGAGCTATAAGAACTTCGGTGCTATATCATCCTTCTCGTATGTTTACCAACTTAATGTCAATGCGCTTTTTCTCATCCTCCATCATGTTGACAAATACTTCATTGTTGAATAGTTTGTAAAGCTTCTTTTCAAATTCACACTTAGTTCATTTTCGCATCTCACTATCTAGATCAATATATTTCATGAGCCACAGATTTTGTATACATTTCAAAACATGTTGATCTATATGAGATATAAACCTCAACTCAATAATTGAGTGAATGCACTGTACTGAATTACATAATGCTTCTTATTACTGAGAATAGTTATGAATTTCTTTTATTTGGGTTTTGAAGTAGACTTATGTATTGGAAAGAATAAATTATTTCTGTGCATATTGTGAATTTTTTCTGGATGGTCCAAATCCATTTCGAGTATAGATATCCAACGGGTGAGTCGTCCTGAACCATAAACAAAAGTATGGATTATCCTTATCAAATTATTCAAAACCGCTCCGTGGATGAAGCTCTGCCTTGATCTATAAGTAAAAGAATAAAAATATTAGAAAAAAACCCTGTACTAAAGGTATCCAATTAAAAGGACATTCTGATAAAGAATGAAATAATTACTTCCTAGAAAAAAATTATTCTTTTTTTCAGAAAAAAAGTTTATTCACAAAGTCATTGATACGTCAAATTATTTTGGTATACAATTAAAATATTTATGCTTGCGAACAATATCATTTAAATGATCTGTATGTATAATTTTATTCTAGGTGTTCTGAATGTGGTTTACCGAAAGAAGAATATTCAGATGAAGAAGTTGGTCTATTCATTATTGTTCTTGGAACATTTATTCATCGTGAACCTTGCTTAGCAGCACCTTTATTACCCGAAATACTCAATATTATAACAAAGTAAGTGAAAAAAATATAGTGCCATCTATTTTGACTCTGCATTATTTTAATATAGCATTGTAGTTGAAAGTCGCGTTCGAGTAAGTACGATCTATCCACAAATTGACTGAAAGATATTTTACATATTAATATGAGAATCCCAACACCTAGGAAGACGATTGATGCTCGCTTGAGTGGCAAACTTGAGTAAATCAAGTGTCATTTTTTCTTTGTGTCACTTGAAAAAATTCAAGTGTCATTTGTAATAGAAGCTAGAAATTTACTAGTCTAACACTCCCTCATTCACCTTTTCTATTTTAGGACTTTATCTTAAAATTAATCTTTGTTTGACTAATTAGCTGATTCTATATCTTCAATTCGAACTCATTCTTTAGTTCATTGTCAGTGTTATCTTATAACTGAACTATATTGAAGTATAGAAACAAAAGTTAACCCATTAACGAGCGATGACCTCATTTTTTGAATATGTTTTTGATCGCAAAATTCATTTGTAGAACGAAACAATAACATTTTCGGGCTCAAAATTAAAAAATTTCGCTGAAAAAATTAGATACGGCGAGATTTTTTACAAAAAAAATAGTGAAAAATTCAAAATTGTCTTTTTTATCAATTTTTTCCTAGCATAAAACGCGTCAATATCGAAATCTTTCTTCAACCATCGATGTACAAAATTATTGAACTTAAACAGGAAATTGTTATATTTGAACTTTTTTACAAAATGGCGGATAAAATGCAAAAACTTGACAAAAAATGCGTTTCTTGTTACCAATGTTTTTCTCAAAAACTACGAAGTCTAGAAAAAAGTTTTATAGAAAAAAAAAATTAAAATTTGTCAACACTTTTACATTTTTTAAGATCTTTTGAAGAAAATTTTTGATTTTTCAAAAAACCACAAAATTGAAATTTCCAAAAAAATTTTCAAAAAGAAAATTATCTGGGAAAATTTGATAACATTATTTGGCTAATTTTAAGACAGTTTTGTTCGTATAAAATTGTTCCCAAAGCCTATAGTGATCGAGAAAATAATTATCAAACATTGTACAAATTCTTTCCAACCGTTTCAAGTTTTGGAATTTCACAATATAACTTGGGGTCTAAACGTACGGTACTTCCATTCTCCAAGAGGCTCTAAATAAAGAAAATTACCTGAGTGACTATAAAATATATATTGAGATTGTACCTCATCCTTATATTATCATGATATAATTCAAGATAAAATATTATTTAATCAGGAGAGACAGCAGGCGTGGATCGTTTTCGTAACATTGCAAGTATAAATACAAAAAGAAAACGTTAAGAAAACATCGCCATTTCAGAATGATGGCTTTGAATAACTTTTGGGTTGGAAAACTACTTTATATTTTATCGACTTCAATCGATCCGACGAAATAGGCTTGGGTAAAAATTTTCTAAGAAAAAATATGGGTTACGTTGAAAGTACAATCTCAATATATATTTTATAGGTAGTCAGGTAATTTTCTTTATTTAGTTTTTAAGAAAAACAATGGTAACAAGAAATGCATTTTTTGTCAAGTTTTTGCATTCTATCCGCCATTTTGTAAAAAAGTTCAAATATAACAATTTCCTGTTTAAGTTCAATAATTTTGTACATCGATGGTTGAAGAAATATTTCGATATTGACGCGTTTTATGCTAGGAAAATATTGATAAAAAAGACAATTTTGAATTTTTCACTATTTTTTTCAAAATTTATTTGTAAATTTTGATTTATTAAATTAAATGTCGATTTGAAAAAAACGTAATTATTTTTTTGGTAAAAACCCCGCCATATCTAATTTTTTAAGAAAAATTTGTAATTTAAAGTCTGGTTTCGGATTCAGTATATCCAGAAACATGAGAGACGGTACCTTAGATTAATTTATTGTTTCGTTTTACAAATGAATTTGCGTCTTTGGAGGTTAATGGGTTAAGGTATTTTATAAAACATATATGCCATTTAATTTTGAAGATGAATCGTAAGAATTATGTGGTAAAGGTACCAACCATTTTTCTTGCTCTAATTCCTATTCTCAAATATCAATATACTAAGCAATTTCTTGAGTGATCTCTTCCGTTTGTTCCTGTTTTCAGCCTCCTTAGTTTATCCTTTCGAAATCCAATTAACGATCGAGTATATGATACTATATAAAGTAATTACTATTGGTTTCAACTCATACCTTTATATAGTTCTCTATTATAATTCGCCAACCAATAATTTTTGTACTATCAATTTCAAATGGATGATACTTACAGAATACTCTCGACTGTTAATCCAAACCTTTCTATCATATATGGAAGCATTATAATTCCTATGTAAACATACACATTCCCTTTTACCGATTTTGGAAGATCCAAAAAATTCATCTACTCGATAGCACGAAATTTTTAGGTCTACAATGTACTACCGAATGTTTTTCGCAATTTTTTGGCATATAGTTTTAAAATTCAATGTGCACTTTTAAAATTGTCCAATTTGGATAATAACCCAATAACCTATAGTGTATTAATACATGTATAGTTTAGGATATCGTATAGTATATATATTTAAATCAGCATTTGGGTGAATTAATCAGAATATGAAAATGTCTAATAGCAGAGGTACATTAATTAATGAACTGTAAGTTCCATTATCTAGGGTTCTAGTAATCGAATCTTGTTCTTTTTTTATACCCTGGAGTTTCGACAACCATTAATTTTCATAAGTAATTTATCTCTCTTTTTATGTGTCTCTCTTTCTGTCTGCCTGTCTATCAGTTTGTCTCTCTCTCTCTCTCTCTCTCTCTTTCTCTTTCTTTCTCTCTCTTTTTCTCTCTTTCATAAAAAGAGCGACAAAGTAACACTATTTTTGAACTATTGAAGAATAAAGTGAAAAGAAAAGACGGAAGTGTAGGCTCACGAGAACAGTAGAGGGGTCCAAATCATTATAACGTCAGAGGGATGCTGACCACTGACGAACCCTGTCGCTGCACGTGAAATATCTTTTACAGACCACTGCAGAATGCCAGAAAGAAAACTGATAAAAGTATTAGGAGCAGTAGTAAAAATAAGAATTCAAGGAGAATGACGCTTACCTGCGCTGCAACGTTATCAGTTCTTTCAGAAAGGTGAGATGTAGTGGCCAGCATACTTCTTACGTTATAGTGACCTGGACCCCTTCACTGCTCCCATGAGCCCACACTTTCGTCTCTCTTTCTCTCTCTCTCTCTCTCTCTCATTACGAACATTTTGGTTCCTTAGTATGGATAGTTTTCTTTATTATTCAATAATTCGAAAATAATGTTACTTTTTCGCCATAGTCATTTTTTTCAAAGATAACGAACAAGGAAGCAAATAAAGCTTAGAAATGCATTGTCATTTTTTATCTTGACCAGATCATCCTGTACGTACATCTCGATGTGTAGATTGACAGAGGTTACATTTTCTCTTTGATAAGGATTACAGCAACAGCTGGGCATTTTTTAAGTTTTCACGTAACTCACACATCTTAATCCACCAAACGTGTGAGAGAATAGTAATTAGACATGGGTGTAAAACATATGATTCTTTAGTTCGCTTAATAATTTATGCCCGTAATTATTAAAAGTTACGATATGCAGTAAGCTCGACGGTATGCTGCTGCTCCTACTACAGATTGTACCGCTTTGCTACAATACGATTTTCCTAATTTTATTCTTATTACAGCAAAATCATATCATTGCATCTGGCCTTATAAAATATTTTATTTGCAAACTTGGTGGTATGGGAAATAAAATAAATGATGGATTTATTCCGTTTTCTAATATAAACTATTTAAAGCGTATTGCAAAAATATTGCAGTTACATTTATGTATTTATTATACATACATTAAATATAATATTCACCATTATACCTTGGACTAATAATTGGTTTACTCGAGCCCTTCATAGTTTATGGGGATTATTCAAAATAAATAAAAGAAAGGAATATTGATTATAGAACCGTAAACGAAAGTAATGAAATCAGACATTTGTAATTTATTTATCAGATGAAAGTATGATATATAGAATGAAAATCAATACATATTGTAAACGTTATAAAACAAAAATTTATGTCTTCATCAAAAATTAAAAAATGTCTAAATAAAAAAAGTTTATTATAAACAACTATTTTACATGAATTAAAAATTATTTAAATGAAAAGTGATAATGTAGTATTTTAATTTAATTAATATAATTGAACCAAAAAATAAATGATGATTTACTTTTTTAGAGTCTCCTCGAGCTTTATGTATCCTTGGCAGACAGAAATATCAATTCATCTTCCAGGTGGAGCATTAAGTGTAGCACGTCAGTTTATGAGGTGTATTCTTCACCAAATGGCTCCTAACGGAATCTTTATTCAAATTTTTCAGACACATATAAAAGGTGAGCTCTACATCATTACTTTCTTTAAAGTCCATATTTCATTTGTTAAATGTAAATCACATATTATATAAAGCTAATTCGTACACATACTATGTGTATTACTGCTGAACTTTTACTCTCTTAACAGTCATAGCCTTACGAGCTTTTTGATAAGATTAACATAATTTGATAGATTGTTTGAACTGAATATTGTAAAAGCTTATGTGATTTTTATCTATTTGAATTTAATTTTAATTATTCTTTGTAATGAATTTTTATTGAGTATAAAGTAATTTCGTTTACAAATTGCGAGGTAGATATTGTATTCGAAATTTTCTTTTTGATATCAGATACATAAAAAATGTATAGTAGTGGGTTAAGGTATCCATCTTACGGTATACCCTTATATATATATATTTCATTTCCTGACATGTCTGTACGTATTATTTTTTGATAGGTTAAGAAGTCTATTAATATAACTAGATTGTACGAATATTCGACATTCCCTCATTTTTATAAGAGTATATCACTAAGAACGTTATCAAAGCCTTCATATACATTAAGAAATACTGCATACAGGTTTTTTCTATCTCTCAAGGCACTTTGAAAGCTAATAGTGTGATTTAAGGTGTTATCATCGGAAGCCGATTTGGTTTTTTAGTAATAAATTGTTAGTCTGTATCGATTACTACATTTTATTTTTTACGAATATCTCGAAGAGTTTACGGACTGCTGAGGTTCGTAGAATAGGCCTGTAATTAATTCCATCGGATATGATAATAAAGCGAAGGTTTTTCCAGTCATCAGGGAAAATTTCTGTGCAATATATTTCATTGAAAATATCTGTAAGTATAGATTTATATTTGAGTCGAAGTATTTTAAGAATGAAGTAATCGATTCCGCCGAGACTGAGGGATGACTTTTCATTACATGCTTCTAGGACTAAATTAAATTCAGCAAAAGTAAATTCAGAATCTAAGAATTTATTTATTTCACATGTTGGCAATTATTTTTTATCATATAGGGACCCAAGCTAGACAAATTTTTATTTAAGGCTAACTATTTTGGTCTAATTATATATCTTCATGCGTGTAAGGAGGTGATAATTCGTATCCATTTATTTTTCAAGATTTATGATGTATTCCAGACATACACAGTGTCAATTTGCAAATTTATTGACTGAAAATTTCTTTTAATTTTATTTTTTTCTTTTTGGTGTAACGTAAGCCGCTGTTAAACACGTGGTCGAAATAAAGTTTAAATTTTAAGAGGTCATGAACCACTATCGCTTATGCCTACCTTCTGACGTTATCTGTTTACAATGACTGTTTATAATTTTTGAGTGTGAGAAAAACGATAGAGAAAAGAGACTAAGTTCAAATTGGAATATTTATTGTTTGACATACTACTTCAGATAATCTCTCTCCCTCTTACAAGTCAGAATTAAATTTTAATTTTAGAGTTGTGTTAAAATTATTAATTAAAACTATGGCGATTACAATTATTAATATTGTTGCTTTATATAAATATCTAGCGGATATCTTGCATCAACATGCATTGTGTGATTTTGGTCGCAGTCAGAAGAGATAATTTTTACGACTCTACGCATCTAAAAAATTTCATTAGCGCAGGACTATGGCGTATCATTAAGAGGATCCGTTTATGGTTTTTCGGAGAAAACTAACTCACTTATCGGTGAGTGTGATTTATCCGTGAGGGTTTTCATATTTCGACTTTCCATCAAATATAGATCGGATATTTATCGAATCGAGTACTATCTACATTCAAAATAATTTCTTCAAACCATTTCCTTTTATCCACCGCCTATCTAAGATAACTCTTAAAAATAAACAGATTGATTTCTCGGTTAATATAGGTAAAACTCTACGACTAAAAAAACACTCTTAACTCTTTGTGCCACAGTGATATCTCTCAAATACCACCTATTTTCGTATAGTTTTTTGCACTTTTAGAGTAGTTTTTTTGGATATAGCTTACGTTTTTTTATAATTTCTTAATTACAGAATGTTACGAAATTGAAATTTATGCTTAAAGGTTGTACAATTTTTAATAATTTGTTAATATTTATAAACAATGTCTAAAAAAGAGCCTGTTTTGTAAAAAAAATGCATTTATGACGAAACTTTCAGAAATATCCTTATGAAGATGGATATACAAGGGTTTTTGGGGTCGCTAACAGAGAATCTGGACTCAGATTTTTAAATTTCAAAATAGCGGCTCCAAGATTGCGGCGAAAATTTTAAATTTATATGAATATATTTCTGAAAATGGGTATTGGTGAAATGTTTTCAATTCTTCACTTTGTTTCTATATCTTTAATGAATGACACTTTAAGAAGCAATTTTACGTAATTGTAATGTTACATTGCATAACCATTTAGTTCGTATAGGACTATGTTTTGTACGGCCAAGTACGCATCGTCTACCACTATCAATGAGCATTGGCACATGAGCAGACTGAGAGCCTCCCTTTTGTCATCAATTGCTCTTTCTCCAATTTTTCTCGTATGTATTTATATGTTTGCTGAACTAATAAATCCAAAATATCTTCAGGAAAAGGACAATAAAAGATTTCTAATGGCGATTGAACATTGTCGGGGATATTTGGTCCAAAATCAGCAGTGAATAGATTATCATCTCTTTGTTTTTCTTTTTTCTTCCATATTTCACCGTCAGAACATTCTCCTTCATCTTCATCTGAATCATTATCACTTTTATTCTCTTTAAATTTACCTTCTATTTCCATATTCATGTTATCTTAATCTTGATCTAAATCAGCAAGTGCATGTACAGATTCTGTATCGCTAGGAATATCAACGATTTCCATTTCGCGTATCACATGTTACGATAATTTATAAATATTGAACAAATTCCCTGTTCGATGAATTTTTTTATTACAGGCTTCAGATGAATTTCCTTAATTTTTTGTATGTCAATATTCAATATATTTTATATTTGTCGTAGCAGTATTTTATGCATGTTTTACATAATCGATAATTTCTTTTCACCAAATACTAACCATTTATTCAAAATTTCTGCAGTAACATAAATTAAAAATACTCAATGATGACCGTGATTACATAATTTCATGGATTAAGACGTTCAGACGTTGGCATAATTGTATAATTTTCATTAAAGATCAAATTAAGATTTTTAAAAAAACTATCGTATAATAAGAGTATGTTGTTTGGTTAGCAACGACACTGTTAGGGTTGTTTTCATGACAATCCACCCTAATTTCGCACACCTTTTTATCTAAGACTTTCGTCTTACCAACAAAGACGTGTGATAGATTCTTAATAAAATATATGTCTCCGAATGATGGTTTCTACTTAGAAAGACACCTTTATCACTGAAGCTAGCGCAGCAACGGTGCCTATCCCACCTTTACTGATTATGTTTTAGCAGCAAAGGGTTTATGAAGGGTTAACGTGAACTGACTCGATAAGACAGCTCAGGTAACCCGGAACTCGGAATAGTGAGAGGAAAGGTGTACGATGTAATGAGGGAAATTCCTTTTATTTAATCATTTATATTTTAAGTTTTATTTACAAATTGATTTATTCCTGGCTCTCACACTGGGTACCCATGGGGTTTCTTACTCTCCACTTGGTAGTTTACTACATCGACCAACGACATTTCTCATGAGAGGAAGCTTTTTTATATGTTTCAGGAGATAAACTCCCATCTAAAGGCTTCTCAAGATTATCATGAGAATTCTCATGAGAAATAAGCATAAAATACCTATTGTATTGTCCTAGTTTTATTGAGTGCTAATAAAAACCCTATCACCAAAGTATATTAATCATTCCATACAATAATAACAAACCATAAGGCGTAACATACACCTTGTCTTCAATACTCTTATACTGACGAGAATATGAACTACATATTTATTAACATACACC
Source organism: Chouioia cunea (assembly GCA_030064505.1). Classification (NCBI taxonomy): domain Eukaryota; kingdom Metazoa; phylum Arthropoda; class Insecta; order Hymenoptera; family Eulophidae; genus Chouioia; species Chouioia cunea. Next base: position 21,799,609 of record JAOPFQ010000001.1, read on the forward strand.
AATGGATACTACACTCGAACGCTACAAGAATCATGGTCAGTATCGATAACAGCAGGTGATGAATGAACAAGAGACATTTCTTTTGATATTGTATATCAACTAAGATGAATAAAACATGTTCAAATCTGTATACGTAGAAATATTTCTATTTAAAGAAATATTCAATATAATTGAATTTATATAAAGTTGAAATCAATTTTTGCAGGTACAATATGTCATCGATTTTTCAAGAGTATTGCACAAGCCTTGATTGATTTCAATGAATTAAATCCAATAGCACCATTGCAGATATTATTAGAAGTAAGTATGACTCCTTCAAACTACTAATAATTTTTGTCTAATTATTTTTTATGTCAGTATATTCAACGCAAAAATTGATGAACATAAAAATAAAAAAAATTATTAATCTTTATACAAATTTCCTAAAATTATGTTACGCGTACCAACAGTTTATCCTATATTACTACTAGAAACACTTATAGCATAGATTTGTCATATTGATTTCGGCTTAAGAACTGTAATAAGTATGTTTTAATAATTTGTAGTATATTTAATAAAATAACGCATATTTACTATTATATTATATAACACATAATAATAACACATTAGGGTATATAATTTCTTAAAGACATGTTAAATGTATTTCTGTTTATTTAAAAAATACATTTATTATTATTTCTGAGAGAAGACATTTAATTGTTACGAAGCCGAAGAAAGTAATAATGGCTACGCCTCTATTTCAGTACTTATGCAGGAGAATTATTAAAATTAATCCATATAGTTAACTAGTACTGATTCCTAAGGACAAGATTGATAACGTGGAAAAGAGAACGCAATATACTTAAGTATCTTATTCACAACATTAAATATATCAATGAACTTTTTAGTTAAATACAAGGAAAATATACTTCGATATCAAAATTAATAAGTATGACGAGATAATACAGACTAATATCCAATGGTCTACGTGAAATTTATTGCTAATCTAGTGATAAACGAAAGATTACTATTATATTATAACGATTTCTATCGTACTATTGTGAATCGGAAGTAATAAAACGCGCTACTTATCTTTAAGTCTATGGTGAGATGACTCTACGGCCTCAGGTAACAGTGCGAACTCTGGGAGGTTCTTAGCTATGGACGAGCAGTACACAAAGGGAGTCCAAGAGTCTCAGACACCTCATTATATAATATCTGATTATACCCCCACGCTACTACGATGGATCTCGAAGGTCAAAGTTTTGCGAAAGCACCTCGCAAATACATACGCATATTGCAGGTTTCATATAGGTCATAGGAGAGGTGATTCTTCTCCTGGGCTTAAGAGTCAATTAGGAGGGATAGAAGTCAATTAGGAGGGATAGAAAACTTAGAGTGCATTTTTTTAAATGTTGGATTTTTTCCGAGGTATTCTGAAAACCATCTTTAATTGGGACGGGAATATTGACTTTAATTTTTTTATCATAGTTTATTTTCACAGAGACGGCCTTTCGTTTATTGTTTAAGTACATTCGTTGCTAACTTATTATTAATTTTTAATATATGTGAGACTATCACGATTTACATAATACAAAAGTATATATTTAACATTAAATGTTTTACTATATTGTCTTTTAAACTACGGTATTAATGGAATTTCTTGCTCTCCTTTTCAAAATGTTTAGTCAAAATTTAGATAGACCAACACCGTCACTTCAACAGACAGACAAGAATAGGAAAAAATGAAATATAATTGACCAATCTAATAGCCAACTAGTAAAGTTACTAGATTTAGTTCGAACTACTACAAATTAGTTCGAAGTTAATTCTTTTTTAAATCTAATATCAGACCGCTTACTAAATTTAATAATACTCCATGTAAGTTAGTGACAAACGAAATTCGCACGATGTCGAAAACTTTGATAAATTATAAAGAATAAAAAGACAGGGAAATTCACGACTAACATTCCTATTAAAACTAGAAGAAACATAATTAATTATACATATATATATATATATATATATATATATAATACTATAACAAAAACAATAAAGAAATATCTGTCAAATGACTATTAAAGTTATTTATATTCATTTTTTTAATCATTATAATATTGTTGACAATTAATTCAATAAGAGGTTATTGAAATTGTAATTAAACTTAAAAATAACGAAATATTTTTACAATACTTGTGATTTTGTTTTTATTTTACGAAATATTTTTTAGATAAAATTTTAAGCATCATTTACTCTAGTGTCAAATTACTAAAATTTACTCAATAAAAGTTTCTTAGAACTTGATGAAAAATTAAAAAAAATCTTTCCGACACGGTGAGGATGCTTTTGCGTATTTGGGTAACCTGCTGAATATAATTTTACAGTTTATTATTAGATGTTATAGTTTAGCGATGAAGATTGCGGTGGTTAAATCATTGACCGATTCCAAATAGATGGCCTAAAGCAGACGAATAGGGCTATGTATCCCTTATATACAGAAAATAAATTAGTTTTAGAGCAAATCGAAGCAATTTCTTCGATTTCTTTTATATTTGGCAACTTTTATTTGAAAAATATTTGTTGCAACTGCTTCCTTGGACAACGTTAAACAAGAATCTATAATACAACTTTATTGATTTTTAATAGGAGCTAGATAATGACCTTTCAAAAAGTATTAGTTGTGGCCCTTAGATGGAAGATTGGTCTGTCCGAAGCGTCGCACTTCTCCGAAACTTTTCGGAAACACCCGAAACCAGGTTGTTCACTTCTATAAGTGAATGTTATAGACTATATATTATATAATCGAAATAATATCAGTATAAACAATATATTATTTATAAATTACTCAAAATATATCATGAAAATGAAATTAAAATACCTAATTATGTAATAAACATATAATATTATTTCATAATGTTACTAATACACATAATAAATTTTAATAATTAAATAAATCAATTATTAAAATTTAATGATAAAGTTAAATCAATAAAAGTTTAAAAAGTTATATGAAATCGGACTGAAATATTTATTTATATTGATTTTGTAAATTTTGTAATACTATAATCTCTAGAATATGTAGAATATGTGTCCTTTTCACAATTTATTCCTTTGTGTTTTATTTATAGCAATGAATGCGTGATAAATTAATGTATCATCGATACGCAACGGTATATTAATTTTGATGTTAAATTTTTTTCAATTTCTATATGTTCTGCCATCGTACAGTAAGCAATATTTATACTAGGTATAGATTTTTGTGCTCATTTATATAATGTCTCAGCTGAAGAAGTACCTAAATTTGTATTTCGCAAACTGGCATGCCGGGCTAATCTTTTCAGTGTTTCGTCAAGTCTATCGTATGCACTTCTTCCATAGCAACTTGCCAAAAAGTATGTATCATAATAAGAAATTAGAGTTAATAAATTTGATTTATTCTTATATTGGCTTACAGCTTCATCAAAAATATAAATAACTTTTTTAACTTTGTTCTCGTATCTATTTTTTTATTTAATCAATTAATTTTTGATGAAACTATATAATAACATTTACATCATGTTTCGTGTTTTTCGAAATGATGAGCAAGCTGCATTCTTCCCTTTTTTCCTTTTCTTCCATATAAATCGCAAATGAATAAACAGTTACTTACTTGCTGTTTCAATGATGTTCTTGTATCTGGTCTTAATATACAGTTATATATTTTCTCACAAATAACCTTTTCAAATTATTCGATATTGAATCGATTTTTTTTCTATAAAATCTAGTATTTCAATATCTATTAAATTCATTTCTCTGATTTCAAAAAAATCAAGCAATGAATTTAAGTATTCCAATACACTTTTCTACGTTTATTTTTGTCGATCGAAAATTATTCATGATATTGTACGTGGCAGATATCTTAATCTTTATTAGCATTTGGGTCGAAACTGGCCTCATTTTTCTGATTAATAGAATCTTCACAATTATTATTTTCTTCATTTTTATGTGCTAAACGTTTGTCATTGTAGCTATAAATTTCCTTTTAAAAGAAACCATTCTTTGGTAAAAGATCCATTCATAAGTCTACAGAAATTCACTTATCCTGAATTTCTGTAGGAATATGAAGCAAAAATTCTCGACGATATCCATGTTTACGCTCTTTGAATGGATTGGAATACTCTGGGAATGGCATGATTATAAAATTTTCTTTAAAATTGAATTGAAGTAATTTTACAAAATCTATCGTACAATAGGAAATTTCACTGTGACATTCGTTGATGTCCGTTCACTTTGACCATTGAACTTTAAATAGCTCGACTGACCGCAAAGATTCCGTATTTATATGATTTTCGAAGCACAACTAATGTCAGTATACCTAATTTTTAAATTCTACTTAACAAACTAAAATATTAGAAAAAATGGTCAAAGTTAATAAACATTTTTTAACTCCTTAACATAATTATTGCTCGCACTAATTTGCTTAAGGGCAGCCTATTTTCTTTAATTATGATTATCATAAATATTAGTTCTACCTACCAATATTTAAATAAAGAAAGTTTGGCTAATACATGTACTAATTTGTAGAACTGAACTATCTGGAAAAGTATTGGGGGAGTGGGAGGCTTCTGTCGGTCCGATCTACCAGTTGAGCGCCGCAGGTAGTGCTTTTTTGGAAGGTCATTACCTAGCTCCTATTAAAAATCATAATAGTTTTATACGGATACAAAGATTAATATAATTATTGCTCGCACTAATTTGCTTAAGTGCAGCCTACTTTCGTTAATTAATTATTATTGTCATAAATGTTAGTCTATGGAGGTTGGTTTGTCACCATCAGTAATGACGCGTCACAACGTCATCGTAAAAGAGTCGAGACGAACAACCCAGCGACGAAAGCGCTCGAACTTCTCTCTACTGCTTCCTTCTTTTTCTGGTAACCACCACAGCAAGCGGCCACACTGCCTACACGTTCCGCGCCAAAAGAAAAATATTGTTCACGTTTGTGAGAGTTTGTGAGTGAGTGAGCAAATTAATATTAGTGACAAAAATTTCCTGACTCGGCCTTCATTACACCTATTTCTCTCCCAATCGCGAAAAGTCTTACGTACCACTATTTAACCCTTTGCGGTATACATTTTTCAGGGGGAATGAATTTTCATTATAACTGGCGTACAGGGATTTTCAGAGTCGTTAATTACAAATGTAAACTCAAATTTTGATAATTGAAAATGGCGGCTTTAAGATGACAGCAAAAATCTTAAATTTCTTTGAATATATTTCGGAAAATTGGTATACAGGGGTTTTCGGGTTCTCTGATCTTGAATCTGAATTCCATGTAGCAAGTATATTGAATATTGACATATAAAAAAATACACGAAATTCACGTGAAGCCTGTAATCAAAAAATTCATCGAACAGAACATTTCTTCAATATTTATAAATTATCGTAACCTGTGATACTAAAAATGGAAATCGCTGACATTCCTAGCGATACGGAATCTGTCGATGGACTTGCTGATTCAGATCAAGATTAAGATAATGTGAATATGGAAATAGAAGGTGGATTTGAAGAGAATGAAAGTGATAATGATTCAGATGAAGATGAAGGAGAATATTCTGGCGGTGAAGTATGGAAGAAAAAAGAAAAAAAAGAGATGATAATCAATTCACTGCTGATTTTAGGCCAAATCTTCCCGTGTATGTACAATTGTTATTAGAAATGTTTTAATGTTTTTTTTCTGAAGATGTATTGGATTTATTAGTTCAGCAAACAAATAAATACACACTAGAGAAATCGCAGGAAGAGAAATTGATGACAAAAGAGGAATTACTGATTTTTTTTAATTAATATTCTGATGGGAATAAAAAAATTGCCTTCCTGATGTGATTATTGATCGAGTGACATGAAATTGAAAGATCCATTCATAAGTTCACTGATGCCTGTTGTACATTTTGAAAGGAAGACAAAATATTTGCAGTGTAACTGTACTTTAATCGTGCTGGGTTACCTAAATCTATAATGCTTGACAAACAAATGAAACATGGAGAATATGATTTTCGAACATCTGATACTGGTATTAGTTAGATCAAACGGGTGGATAAAAAAGGTGTTTGCTTCCTATCAAATTACTATGATCCATTCAAAGTGACAACAGTAACTGGAGGCAGAAACATAGCACATGGGTGCAAATAGATTGTCCACTAATGTGCTCTAATAACAACAAATACATGGTATTTGTCGATAACGCTGATCGTTTGTTATCTACAGATAAAATAGATCGAAAGTTCAAAAAGTGGTGGCACAAACTATTTTGGCATTTCATTAATTTGACTATTACGAATTTATTTATTAAATTTTCAAAAGTGAAGACTAATAATCCTGAGACATTGGAAAAGTTCAGATTACTTTTAGTGTATCAATTAATTTCTCATAAAATTTCAACAAAAAAGGAAGAAAGCATCAAACCTTTCCTCGCCAATCCTCACAAACTAAATGTTCCTGTTGAAAAGAGATACTCTCAATCTGCTCATATGCCAATTCCCATTGATAGTGGTAGACGATGCGCACTTGGCAGTACAAAAACAGTCCTATACGAACTAAATGGTTATGCAATATATGCAATGTAACATTATGTTTACAATTACGTAAAATTGCTTCTTAAAGTGTCATTCATTAAAGATATAGAAACAAAGTGAAGAATTGAAAACATTTCACCAATACCATATTCAGAAACGTATTCATATAAATTTAAAATTTTCGCCGCAATCTTGGTGCCGCCATTTTGAATTTTAAAGTTAATGACTGATATAAAGATTGAGAGATATTGCATCTGTTTATCATTATCTAGTTATCTCTTGTTCTTAATCATCAGAGACGTCGTCGCACTATACATTTTTGTATAGAGTACATATTTATGAATATCACTGAGAAATTGTATGGCTAAGATACATATGAAGTAGATAAAAAGTGTAAAGAAAAATTATAAAAAATATTTTTTACACTTCATATAATTTAAGATGAGCATTTTATTGGAACATCGAATGTATAATACTATTATAACATTAAAAGTGTATTCTTGGTCTTAGTGTTTTATCTCTAATAATCGGGAAATAGATCAATTTGTCTTTTTGTTAATCGTACTTGGCGCACATAGTGAAGAGATGGAAATTATAGGGCGATTTTCTTCTACTACTCTATAAAAAAGCGCATATCAGAGAGACCTTGTCTACGATTGGAATTGGATGAATTTTGGCGCAGACAATATTTGGCTTTGTAAACACATATCTTCGCTGAATAGGATTACTAAATATTCTAACGAGCGATACAGAAAAAAAAGATGAAAAGAATAGAGTTCGAAATGAATTTAGACTTATTGTACAAACTTGTTTTCCGTGGGTCTCTCTATATTTGGATAGGACTATTTTAATCAAGTTTAAGATCTAGATTTAAACTGAATATATCTTAGATAGCTTTCTAAAACAACTAGACCGTAACTTTATCACATGTGTACCGGGCCTGGTTTACAAAAAATGGAAAAAGGAGAAAGTACGTTAATTGAGTGATGCTGTTTTATGGTACATGGGAACCGACATCTGTCGCAAACATTACAATGAAAGTTAAGATGCATTGAGTTTTTCCCAAAACATAAGCTGGATATGTATGCCACATGCCAACTTAATTTCTAACTATATTCTGAGTAAAATTTATAATTCCGTACTGTACGCTATATAATTTTACAATAGAAATTGATATTTCTATTGACAACATTTTTACCTGTATACTAAGAATATAACTGAATTTAGATGGTATGTTATATTCCAGATAATTTTAGAAAACATTTGTGCATTACGAACGTTTCTTCTTAAAAAGCATATCGGTCTATTGCTTATGGTAACTAAAATTATTTAAACATATCAGTACGAAATTCAGTATAGATAATACCCATTGCAAATTATAAACGGAAATCATTGCACAAATTATTCAGCTCATTATTAATGAAAAAATTTGAGATTATGTTCATATACGTTAAAATAACTATTACTTTGTACTGGCAAGTATATACTTAAGAGTAGTTTTCTTCTCTTAAGTATATACAAGAATTTTATTTGAGTGCATGAATAAGCGACAGTAATAGAAGTTTTTTAATTTTTTTAATTTCAAGTTTTTACATTTATTTTTTACTTTTTGTGGTTGTACATGAAATTTTTTGATAATTTTGTTGTAGTATCTTAGTTGCCTCTACTTACAATATAAAAAATACTTGACATTCTTGATAATGGAAACGTTAATTAAATGTTTTTCCGAAATTTAGAATGATCCATAAATTTAATATGACTACTTACCTTGTCCACAGAATCTTATCACGAAAAAGAACTTGCCAACTGAAAATCTTTCAACGATTCTAAATAATATTTCAAATTATTTAGAATGTTTACCATTGGAAGCTGGTTTAGGTTCTGGACCATCAACATGGAATGGACTTTTAGTGCAGTTTGAAGGATTTTTTCGGCGACTTATTTTAGTTTTACCAGCATTACATAATTTAACGCCTCTATTGAAAATAATGATTTCTATATTAAAAATTCCTGGAATGCAACCACCAAAGGTATGTACTTGTGTCTATTATGGTACTTAAATTTAGATTACATATTGTAAAAATGTTTCGTCTTTTTACAAAAATTGATAAAATACTTTAATTAAACTATTTTATTTTAACTTTCAAAAATAATTTAGATTTATTTGAAACGTAATTCTGTACAATAATATTAAATATTAGTGACTAAGCTAAACGACTTCTAGATCTTCTGAGAAATTATCTAGTAGCGATGTCGAGTAGAAGTAGAAGATGATAAGCTATCGGTAGAATCTTGTGGTACTCAAATTCAAGTCGCTTAAAATACTCAAACATAATTTTTTTTTATAAGAAAACTAATTTGTTGAAAAAATGAGAAAAACTGAGACTCACTTCTACGCGCGTGCCATTTTATAACCCCCGTCGCGCTTCCTTACTTCTAGAGTTTTCCGGATTCCTTTTGAGGCGGGCCCTTTTCCGATTAAGTCAATGAGGGAAGAGAAGATTTCCTTCGTTAACCTAATTGGAAGAAACCTAGTGTGGGCGGATAGAAAAATGGTACATTTTTCTTTTAGGAGATGTCACACATGGTATCGTTTTATGAAATTATTAATTGAAGTTAATTATTTAATTAATTAGTCGAATAATTTTAGCAAAACAGTAGACATAGAGAGAGAGACGCCTAATTTTTTACATTTAGTGGCTTAATATTACGAGTAATAACAATATTGGCGTCGTAACAAGTATTAATATTATTTAGGTATGATTGTTTGATTACAACTGTAAATTTTAGAAAACAAATTATTATCATTACAAATTTAGGAACTAATTTACAAATATCGTCGATTAACAATAAATAACGGTGGAAATAATAATCAATATTGTTGTTTCATATTTATTGTCTAACGAAAGTCTTGCGTTAATATGCGTTGCATGATTTTTGTCACGGCCGGAAACGATCATTTTTACGACTTTACGCAGCTGGAAAATTTTGTCAATGGGGGCTATAGAGCATCATCAAGACCATCCGTTTTATGACTTTTCGAAGAAGACTAACTCACTTATCGGTGGGTACGGCTTAGATTTTTCGTAAGTTAAGTGGTTCGATTTGAACTTTTGAACATTTGAACTCATGCTTGACGATCGTAAACAGTCATCGAGAGCAGATGACGTTAGGAAATAGGCACAGGCGATAGTGATTCGTGATCTCATAAAAATTAAGTTTATTCGACCACGTGCTTGATAGTGACGGACGTTACATGTGTTTGGTTACGAAAGATATGCTAAAATTACTACTACAATGAAGTATAGCTTTGTCGGCAATGGGGAAGTCTACTAGCGCGTCTGCGCGCAGTAACCATATAGGTTTGTAGGTGATTTATCATATTTCCGGATAAAAATAATATTTTTACAATTTTGAAAGTCCACATATTTTCCATTAAATAATAAATAGTTTTACCACTGATAGTTATATTTGTTAAAAAAAATCTATGGAAATTACTCCATATCTTTGGTTGTAATTACTTTTCTTTGCATCTGCTAAAAACTAATGGATTGCTTATGAAATCATCCTTGTATAAAATTTAGAATCAAATTACTACGCAACAATTCCTATATCTCTATTAGAAAAAAAAGTGACGACAGTTTAAACAATTGAATTAATTGAGATTAAAAGTCCAGTACACAGATTAAGCTTATTTGGATTTGCTAAAGTAGAATCAGAAAAATTCTAATTAATACTTTTGCGATTTTCAAAAAATTGGTAAGTCAGGTGTTTTTTAGTTAAACTGTAATATCTCAGCTTCTAGTGAATAGTTTTCCAATTTCAAAAATGCTTTGATTAGTTATAAAATTTACAATTATCTTCCATTACTACGACAATCAATACAGTGATGATTACTCTTTTATTAATAAGAGCTTAATTTTACTTATTGTCTGGTTTATAAAAAGTTTAAATATCAGTTAGTCTTGAGTTCAGAAATGTTTCGAAGATTTTATGATGTTTAAATTTTTATTGGATAGAACATTTTTGAATAAATAAAATCGTCATCATGCATACCACCACACTATTCATCACTTATACAATAAAAAAGTGTAAATGTTATTAATAACCATTTTCTCATATGTAGGGTTGCAGTATATTCGTAATAATGTTTTGCTAGTGTTAAAATCGAAAATTCTGTTTTTTTATAAAACTGATCGAGATGAGGAAATAAAATATATGGAAATTGATTTGTTTTATCCATATGTATCTAAGTGCGGCAAATTTCTCCTTGCACACCGGAAGATCCTCATCAACAAGAAATATTAAGAATTGATGAAAGATCACATTAATAATATATTGGTGATTGAGGGATTGACACAATGTAGAGTTTTATGTCCCAGTGATTTATATGTACTTCTCATTATCAACGGTAAATTAACAGACGCGTGTATGTAAAAAATACAAATAAAAGTGTAGTATATATGTTTCAAAAATAGCTGAACATTTGTTGATAGTACTCCACACTCTGAACGATTTCAACGCCAGAAAAACCGGATACTATTAATTTGTGATTTGTGATCAATGAAGGTCAACTGTGCGAGAACTAGAATGTGATCTTCTAATTATAATATCGAAAACTAATTTTCGAAAGATACTAACTAGAATTTAAGAAATGATTTTCATATGTCTAAAGTTGCTAGAGTGTTAATGGTCGAACAGAAATAACCTTTTGAACAATTTATACTTATGACCCCAAAACAAAACGAATTTTCATAGTGGAAAACTATCATTGGCATCATAAATGGGGTGAAGTGTTCCACAGTGAAAATATCGCCAGACGTAATCAGAATAAAACGGCATAAACCTTCATAAAGCGCATGCATCATATTTCACGCACCAATATTTGATAAAGCTATAACGAAATGCTAATACCGTTTGTTCGAGTGCATTGGTAATCTAGCTAGGACGTTTGTTAATAATATTTTCCACACAGTGGGCGAAACGCTCAATTTCCGGTAGGCTATTGATATGTTGTGAAAACTAACATTTATTAAGTACTTGTATTTTAAGTTGACTATAGGAAAATATACTATAAATTATAACATTTATAAAGAATGACAAGTGTATTAAAAATAAGAAATTTCGTTGAATAATAATCCGCATAAAGGTAACAACAAGATATTATGGAATGTATTATAGATTTAATAACGAAATATAATGAATTATAAAATACTATTCCACACTATTTATGCATATAAAAAATATACTAAATGTAAACATTCATAAAAGATGAAAAGTGACAAGATAATATTATAAAATTAGTATTTTTACGGTCTAACTGATAGAATAAAATCTGATAGAAAAAGTCTAAGCCAAAACAACAAAAGGTTAAACACAATGAAATTGACTTAGTAAGGCAAAATTAAGGAAAAAGCCTTCTGAATGCAATGCTTACAGAATAAATAATTATAAAGGACGGTACATTAATCGCAACACCCGAAACTAGTTAAAGCAGTTACAACGCAACACGGTGAGGTCGATTAGGTCCGCTTAACCTGTATAAGTCTAGGTTCTCGTTGGGACAGAATGAGCGGATGGAAGAATTAAGTTGCTCGCTTACCAGCTGGACGCACGCAAGATACCACCGATGGGTAGGCGTGGAGGGCGGTGGGAAGTGTCTCTGCCTTGGTAGCGCGAACGTTAGCTCAAACGGGGACAGCCCTTACTAACGTTTTTAGCTACGATGATCCAAAAGAGAGGGTAGCGCGGACGTTAGCTGAAACGGTGATAGCCCTCGCTAACGTCCCTAGCTGCGGTGATCCAAAAGAGAAAAGGCGGAAGACCCCCCAGAGGACGCTGCGTATCCTCTGCTAAGGTAGCAGGCATTCCTGTCCTTAGCTCAGCCTCAAGGCGCCCAACATGGGGCGAGCAACGGATGTAGTGCACGTCTGCATTAGCGCACACGCAACACACACACACACACACACACACACAAACACATGTAAGTCACGATAGAGAAATTAGGAAGCGTGTAAAAGTAGCGGACGCAGTTGGACACAACACCTCACCGTGGCCACGAAGAGACTCTGTCGTGGAGACAAATGATCGACAGCAGCAGCCCGCAACGTACTCTCCCTACCACTTGGACAATCGGTAATTGACCAATTCGCTAACAAGAAGTTTAAACAATGTAGGGTCCATCGTGCAACTCGTAATAGCCGGTTATGGCACAGCAGGTACATGCGAAGAGCATGCCGGACATGTGAAGAGCACATATCGGGTTTTCCCCACACGTGTTCCACAGACCCTCAGGATAGCGTTTATGTGGGTACTCATTCGGGTACGAACTTTTCGGGGCCTGCCGGTTTCCCCCTTTTGTTCATCCTCTTTCACAAGTTTTTTACGAGCTGGACATGTAATGAGCCATTATTGCTGGACTTCTAATGGCTAGGATTGTAAATTGACACCCTTCTATATAAGGAGCGCACATGGCTCGAACAGTTTTCTTATTATATTTCCGATATATTTTTGTATTTGATAAATGTAAATCTCTAGTTTTTAGACTCTTGGAACTTGTAGTTATCAAAATTTAGTAAAAAATTGCAATTACTTAATTATCTATATGGTTTCTATTAATAATTGACATGAAAAGATATGAGATATCAAAGAAAAAATGTTTTCAACATTTTTCACAAGCTGGATTTATAGAAAAAACTTTTTTGAAAATTATTACTTCATCAATTTTATCAGCGACTGTTTCGAGGGAATATTTTTCTGCAGCAGCCTGATATAAAATGAATTTTGAAAGTTTTTGATATTACTAATTACGAATCTAGAGAGATATTTTTAAAAGTTAAAATAGCGAATCCAATATAGAGGATTACTATTAAAAAAATATAAAGATAAGTAAAATAAAAACTGATATCCTTTCAAATAACACTTCTCATTTATTGAAAAATGTAATATTATTGTTTATTCGTACAGTTCATGGTTAATTTATCCAATTACGAATGAATTTATGAATAACATCACTTTCTTCTGGGATCTTTAGATTGTGCGCAGATTAAAGTCTCATTTCAGTAATATACCATGGCACAAGCATAGTTTTTTTACGTATTATTTTGTGTCGTCCTTTTATATATAGCACATAGTTAAATAAGTCAAGAGTATTTATAGAATGGCGTACTACTATCGTACGTACATGATTTTTGTATCATCTGGTTCTGAAAATTGTTCGCAGTTCCTAAGCGTGAGAAACTTCTAAATTCACGCTCTTATTTCTGAAAATTCTCACGCATAAGCCTTGCACCCACCGATAAGTGAGTTAGTTTTCACTGAAAAGTCGTAAAAGTGGCCTCTTGACAACGCTGTACGGCCTGCGTTAAAAAAATTTCACGGATGAAAAGGGTCGTAAAAATGATCTTTTCCGGCTCGGGTCAAAAATCCCATAGCGTATACGAGTGTAAACCAGACATCCACCAGACATTTTTTAATAACAACTAATCTATTTTTAAACCATCAATGTTTATTTATTTATTGTTAATTAATAAGTACCGCCATTAAACCAACACATAATAGAACAGATGTAGCAACAAAATAATAAACTACGACGTCAACTTTATACAAATTAATAATTATAAACACACTCAGGCATCTTAATATCTCTCTATATTTAATTTTCCATTACTAATAATTAATTCAGTAATCAATTATTATGGATTATCAAAATAAATAAACTATATAGAGCGTGACATCTTTTTAAAGAGAAACGAACCACTTTCAGCTCACCCACGGAAGATTTCCTCAAATTGGACCAACGGAGACAATTTTCTTTCATACTATTAGCCTAATTGGAAAAGGGCCCGCCTCAAAAGGGATCCGGAAAACTCCAGGAGTAGGGAAGCACGACGGGGGTTATAAAATGGCACGCGCGTAGAAATGCATTTAGTTTGAATCCAGGTCTTAAAATTAGCTCTAAAATTATCCAACAGAGAGAGAGAGAGAGAGAGAGAGTGAGAACGAGAAAGAGAGAGAGAGAGAGAGAGAGTGAGTGAGAACGAGAAAGAGAGAGAGAGAGAGAGAGAGAACGAGAAAGAGAGAGAGAGAGAGAGAGAGAGAGTCAGAACGAGAAAGAGAGAGAGAGAGAGAGAGTCAGAACGAGAGAGAGATCGCGTAACAAAACCAGTAAGTAAATAAAATTCATCTAACTTAGAACTTTACTTTTTCTTTTTAATTTCCTCTGTCGCTTGTACAACATTTAGTAAATCAATCAAGAGTTGACTAGGTGCTTGTCGAATCGAGTACTAGCTACTCTCAGATATTCCTTCTAAAACCACTTTCTTCTCTCCACGATTTATCCTGAGTAGGATAATTATTATACATTATTTGCCAATATTTTCGGTATAAGAAAAAGAGATAAAGTAGAGAATCAAGGATCGCAACCAAATAAGATAAATAGGGAGTTTTAAATCAGGTTCAAATTATAAACGTGTTTTAAAAAACAAAGTAAGATAAAACTTTTATAAGTTGTACTAATATTTTGTATTTTCTAATTTCAAATTAGTTTATTCTAAAGTTTAAATCGAGGAAAAATAAATCAAGGGAATGTAAAAAACTTTTCGAAAATGTATGGCAAAATATTTATAGTATTAATATATATGATATAGTATAATATAAATGACAGAAAACATCTTAGTTTTAGGGTAAATCGGAGCAAGGTCTTCAATTTTTTTAATATTTGGCACATCGAATGCCTTATGGAGGTAATCATTTGTGCCAAGTTTGACGCTAAAATATTAATTAATTAAAAAGTCATAAACAATTTTTAAAAAATTTCGATTTCTATTTCAACTGTTGTAAATCAAAAACTATTTAACAAATCAGGATAATTTTTTTTCTAAATACCCAGAAATAAATGTATTTTAAGAATATATATATGTCGAAATAATATATTTGTTATTATAAAATTATAAATAATTAAAATAAATTTTTGCCATTATTGTTAAAAAGGATAACTTTTATTTAAAAAATTCTTATTGCAATCGATTTCTTGGAAAATTTAGTATAAGAATCCGTAATAAACTTATCATGATTTTAAATACGGGCTAGGTCATGACTTTCCAAAAAAGCGATACAGCGATACAGCGAAACAAAAGTACACCGCAAATAGACGCAAAAGAGTTATAAGTTAATTCGCATAAGTTGCTGCAGACAACTTCAACAAAATTTAGCGTTAGAGACAGGCCTGACATGCTTGAGTGAGAGATTGAGAACGTTCTGGCGAGTTGCACTCCGCGTCAAGAAGGTCTAAGGTTTTCCCTCATGTATATTCATAGATTTCATTATAGCATAGATTTCATTCATTGAAAACACTCCGCTATATCTGCTTTACAAGATCATTTTTATAATTATAAATTTAATAAGATATTGCTTGAAAAGCTGATATTTTTTGAGTAATAATCTAAGGTTTTCCCTCATGTATATTCATAGATTTCATTGTAGCATTATAAGATAAGGTTCGACCCTTAGCAGAAGGTCTAAGGTTTTCCCTCATGTATATTCTTGATCATTTCCTCGAACTACACATTTTTATCTCGATTATGAGATTCGGAAATACCCATTTCCAATCTGCTAATTTCGCAATGCTAATATGAGATTTTGTGATGCTTAAGTTGACCTTTGGATAGCAAACGTTACTCGCATATACATTCAAACTCACCCAAATTACAATAGCAAAATGTTCCAAGGAATTCAAGATGAATAGTACGTGCTTGCCATTCCAATGATTTACTTGTACCAGGTCTTGATATACAGTCGTATAATTCTGAGAGAAATCTCCTATGACCATTATTTCAGATTTATTTAAATTATGCCGACGAGTTTTTACAAAATCATGTTGACTTTTTGCAATAAAGTCATGTTCTAATAATTTATATTTATATTATACCTCCAGATGGTTAAATAAGATAGTTAAGAGTTTTTAATATTGTACTTATACTTTACAAGATTACACTTTTGGTTTCCAGTATCCCATTGTTTTCAATGAATGAAATCTATGGTATTTTTTTCTTAATAATTCTCGAACACATCGAAAACACTTGCCGATCTAGAAAATTTCGAGCATGAATTAAAAAACAATCTTCACGATGTCTTTCACACGCCATTTTAATTAGAATATCTTTTCCTGTTTGAGATAACTCCTCATTATACTTAATCATTAAATTCTTCAATTCATTGTCTTTTCATACTATTTTTGTATCGTTAGCACCTAGAAATGGTCGCCTTATATAATCTTGCAAATAAAATAAGATAGTAACACCCTTTACTTTTTCACTTAGTATATTATAGATGTTCTGGTAATTGAGAGTGCGTATATAAACAGAAAAGTGGCAGAGATGTATATATAAAGAAAAAAATAGAAGTCTATAAATGTTTAAATAACAAGAAAAGAGACAATGTCAGAGAATAGACACAAACAAGTTCAATCATTGATTTGAGATTCTCATTTACTTTGACGTTGTTTAATTATAAATCTGCGACAATGAAATGAAATATACATAGTTATTTTGAGTAAAACTCTGTAGTTCATTTTACTTCTTTAATAGAGCTCAAGGAAACAATAGAATTAATTGTGTCATCGTTTTCTATGGTATTATTTTTAAAACCTCTATCATATGATTTATTAACGTTCCATAACTTTACTTCTATTAAAACTCATATACTTTATGTAATAACTATTAACTATATAATAAATATCTTCAGGCACCATTTGTAGTGCAGGGCAGTCATAGCACATGCACACGCAAGCAAACTAGCAGCTGCATGCCCTTTATGTATTTGCACCTGTGTATGAGCGAGCGCGAGAGTGAGAGAACACCATCTCTATCTCTCTACAGCATGAGTAATTGTTTAGAGTGAGAAGAGTTGGGTTATCTAATAACTATATTTTTTCTACTGATTCTATCGAGCTGAAACATTGACTGAATCTCATAATACATTGAGCAAGCAATAGTCCACAAAGTTGTTTCATCAAGTTTATTTGGGGTCTAAGACTAACTTAATATGTCATTTGATATTTTCTATCTTCTTATTTCAAATGATCTTAAATTGATTTACTTTATTGTTGTTTATATATTGTATATAATTTAACAAATTCTGATCATTATAATTTTTTACAGGGAATTTTGGATCCATTTTCAAAAGTGTTGAGTTATGCAATTCAAAACTCTGTAGTTCATTTTACTTCATTAATAGAACTGTGCTATTTATGTTATCGAAATTTTATAAAGGACAGAGATAAACAATTTTTGTCAAGAGTCATTGTCTACGAACTTACACTAGCAATTAAATTCAAAACTATGATACCAGATTCAAATTTTTTATTGTTACTGCAATTTATTCTTGATGTAAGTATTAAATAATCAACACATTTTTTTACATACACGTATATCATCATTCAATATCTGTGAGTGTAAGGGACACATCTTTATGATGTCAACGGACATTTTAATTTTATATAGGGTGCGACTTTCAACATTTCCACGTACCATATCTGTCAAAAATCACAGTCAGTAGTAGTGTCATTACATACAGGCAGTGAATAACGGGTAGAGAAGAGATAATGTTTCTGCTATGAAGAATATGTGTAGTTTCCCTCTCTTTCTCTCTTTTTCTCTATACGTTCGCACACTTTTTAGTTACTACTGTAAATACACGAAAAACATAATTTTTCAAACTTACCTCTTTTGTATTTACGACTGCATACTTATCTATTTAAATGTATCGCCCCCACTGTGGATGAAATGAAAAGATATAAAGACAAATACGATATTGTAATATCCGCCGCTACCAAGCGCATACCTCCAAACACATACATTTAAATGTTTACGAGAATATGCACTACTATCGCCTGTATCTATTTCCCAATACCATCTATTTTCGATAGATGTTTACGATTTCCAAACATAAGAAAAATTTAAAACAAGACTTATCCACTGTGTCGAAGGTCCTGGCCCTTGGCTAGAGTTCGATGGCCATCTTGTTGAGTGACTAACCGCTCATCGATGCGAGATCGATGACTTCGAATAATTCGTTTTGCGAATTTTCGGCAGGGAAGGGAGAGAAAGGTAAGGCACGCTCACCGGCTTATTTTAGTTTGAAATTTTAAAGAAGGAAGACGTTTTATTTGATTTTGTGCCAAAGTCTATTAAGTGATGTATGGCGAAGAATAATGTCTGTTGTTATTTTTTGATCGAGTCGTCGCTGAGCCAATGAGTACCTTACGTTCTCTCTTCCTCTGATCCTCCCTGCGATTGCGTTTTATTTTTATTTTATTTTTGCTTTGATTTGTTTTAGGCCTCATTCAGTTCTCCAGGCTGTATAGCCGGAGCTTTGCAACGGTCGTTGCACGTAGCCGTCGCCAATTTAAATTCCATGTTCTTTTTTGTTCCTTTTTCTTTATTAATTTATTTTATTTCGTTTTGTTGTCGGGTTTTCTTTTTGTTATATATACATATATATTCTGTATTTTAATTTGGGGTTCCTTTTTTTTTATTTAAATAAATTTATTATTTTCGTTGTATCCGTCGTCTCCTTCATTTAACCGCCTTTCTGACTCATCTCCTCAAGACCTTTCAAAATCACACCTCCTTGACGTGAGCGAGAACGATTTCAAGTCACTTACCTTCCCCTTTATTCTAAAGGTACGTGCACATCCTTGCATCCGTGTTGCACCACTACTAAAAGTCTCACAGATAAATTATCCACCCACTGAAAAGTAAGCTAATCTTCTCTAAAAACTTATTAAATGGACTTTCTTGGCAACGTTCTACGGCTCCATGTTAACAAATTGTTTAGATATTTAAGGTCATATAAACGGTCTTTTCCGGCCGTAGCCAAGATCACCCAATGCATATTAATGTAAGACATCCGTAGTCATTTTTAAACGCTGACTAAACTAATGATATTCTTTATATACAAACTGATAAACGTAGAACAGACAATCTCGTCTAAACAATGTTAAAAATTATATACGACATCAATATTTTTATAACGTATAGCTTTAAGTCATTTAGTGTAAACAATTGAGCATATCTCTCTCTTTCTCTCTTTCTCTACATATACGAATCGCTCGTCATAGTTACTGAACTAACTAATTAATAAATTATTTCCGACTAATAATGTTATAAATAAAAAAAGGCGATACAGCATGTGACCATACAATCTCTCAAAGGAAAATTGCACCATTTTGTTCATCCGCCTATGCTCAGTTCCCTCCAATTAGGCTAACTCAGGAAACTTTATGTTCCCTTTTTGGCCTAATAACCAAGAAAAATCTAAGAGTAGGAAGACGCGACCGATACTATGTGGTATCATAGACGAAATAGAAAAGTCAGTCTAAATCTCCTAGCGTGGTCGACAAATAAAAAAAATGCAAGCAGTTTGAATCCAGCTCTTAAAATTAAAAGGAAAACTAACTGAGAGAAAGAGAGAGAAAGAGAGAGAAAGATCATATACGAATAAGTAAGTAAACTAAAAATAATCTAACTTCAGATTCCATTCTTTTCATCTATCGCTTATAGAAAATATATATAGTAATTCCATTGAACATTGACAAGGTGATTATAAAATCGACTACTGTCTACACTCAAGTATTCACTTTTATTCCAATCCTAGATAAGGTCTCTTTACTGTGTCCCTTCTTATAGAGCTGTAGGAGACAATCGCCTTATCGCTTCCTTCTCTCCAAAACCCATCCTGAGTAGGATAAATTAAAGAAAATTAATTGATTTCATGGTATTTATAGGTAAAACTCTATGTATCTTTTTGTCTAGAGAAGAACGAAATAATACAGTCGTTTTAAAGTTAATATGAGATTGGGAGGGGGAGAGAGAGGTGAATTTGATACAATAATAAACATGTATCATCGAAAAACTTTCATGCTTACATGTGTATTTTATTTTGATCATTTAATCCTCGCTCCAGTCTTTAAAATGCTTCAAGCGTGCCATTATCTCTAATATTTAAGACTTTTTCTTTAAAATTTTCATCCAACGTTAAAAATGGTAAAATCATTGATTTAGTAACTATTACATCGTAGTAAATCGCAACTGAAATGTTATATCAATATCACGCTTAACTGCGATAGTTAACTACCTCCCTCTTTCCCTTAAGCTTTCTCATGATTCATTTAGAATATTATTAGTTCTGTTTTACGACTTTTCCCATCCCACTATTTTTGATCTAATGTTTGAATAAATAGCACGCTCAATGTTTCTAATGTCAATGATTGGTAGGGCTAGTGTAAAGACACGTTTATGAGCGATAATTCCTAAATTGAAAATATTATGAAAGAGTTCTTGAGTATAGATCATGAAATATGACAATAATATCTTTTCAAAGTAATCGGTGCTTTGGATGAAGAAACGATGGATGTTTCTGAAACTGAAACTGATATTAAATCGCTACTATATATGTTGAAAATGGGAACAGAAAGATGGAGATGGCAGAGCTAGCAATTCCCTAAGTGTGTCCGACACAAAATCATAGGTAAAAAAACTTTCTTTTTTCCGAAAGTGTACTTTTTCACTTCTCTCTTTATGTGTATATCTTCATATCTTGCTGTTAAACTAACATTTATATCGTATAATTTGTCTTTCTATTTCCTTTTCTTCCAATTCCAGAAGTGTTAGTTGTGATGGAGCTCGAATTCAAGGTAAAGGTGAGTCTACACCGAATAGGTATAAAAGTAGGCTCACATCTTAACCGCGAGAGGTAGTCACCAGTCAGAATGACGATTCCCAAGCACCAGACCATTGTGGCAGAGGTCAAGCACGTGGCCCTCATATTGATGCAGCCGTCTACGCATGCGCAGTCGAATGCGCAATCATCGCTTCGGTCGTAAGAGGACCTCGAAGCTATGGCACTCTTCGGGGAAAGTGTAAGTAAGTTTCCCCGAAGATTGAACGTGCAAGAGTCTATGGCCGTATCATCGGTCTATACTTCGAGTCCTCGTTTGGTGTTAAATTCATCTATAGGTTATAAGGCACATACGCGCAGGCACCCGCAACGGAAAATGGACACGTACAAAGTGAAAGGAGTTCTAGTCATTAGTGAGATTCCTCGGAGTTCGATTGCGGGAAGTGGGGGACACAAATTTCTAGTAAAATATAGAAGGCCGCAGGACTTACGATAGTGTGGCTGCGATCAGGTCATACCCCAGGGATATTTGTGAGGGTTATGAGGCTAACAGGCGCAGAATAACGCCGTTAACACACAACTCATCGTTCTCGGGGTTGGAGGATTCCTGCTCAAGTAGCTCCTGAACAAGCTCAAGCAATGGATTTTCCAGAAGAAAGCAGCCTTCACGACGAGGTAATGTCACGATCGGACATAGGAGTAAGCATACGAAAAATCGGAGGAAACAGAGACGCTGAAACACGTATAAAGTAGAGTAAGATGGCATCAGTGCCCTCCGAGACCTCCGCCTGCAATTCATAGGGGAGGATGGCTTCAGCCCGGAAAATTTTTTGAAGCGAGTCAGAAAATTTCAGGAGTTTTATGACAACCCAGATGGAGAAATGCTTGCCGCTTTACATTTGATATGGGAGCCGTAGCCTGATTCGAGAACAACGAGCTATGTTGGCGGTTCATGAGCGGTTTCTTAATTGATTACGCTCCTATTCTTACTAATGGTTCTCTGACGTGAATCAAACGCTGATCGATCGCAGGTAGAGCGAAAGTGATTGTTTCAGCGCCTATACAACGTCCTGCAGATGTATCTTCAGACGTAATATGAGATCGCCCTCGGAGAGAACGTAGGTAAAGAATATTATTGCCAACCTGCACACCAAGTATTGGAAGTTTTTAGATGACAAGTCTATTAGGGATTTTGTGAACCTCAAATACTATGGGAAAAATTTTGAATGCAAGCGATATAGAAAGTATGGGTATGTACTTCCCACGCTGAAGGATAAAATGTTGATGACTTCTGCAGCCTATTTTGCTCCCAAGATTCAACCGTTAATTTTCGCAGTAATAACTACGGCGGCGATGAAGGAAGGTCCTCAAAGGCGAAGAAATCATCTGACAAGAAGAGGAAGTAAAGAAGACGTAATAAAGTCGGGTCATCGGCTGGTAACAGTGGTAAGGTATTGGCTACCGCTTCGGGAAGCGGTAAAACACCCGTGGCGATAAACGCCATTCAGAAAAACCAGTATAAGGCTACACAGCCCAATATTAACCCCAGGGTAACGACATCGTACTGCTCCGCTGCTATTTCTACATATTCATCGTGGCGTGCAGCAGGATCAGTCGAATATCCCATTTTCAGGCATTTGTTTCACTTATGGAATATCTGGTCGCCGAACGTCCACGTGTCCAACGCATCAACGGGTAAACAAATGCTTGGTTAGACCTAACACTCAGGTCAATAACTATCGAAAATGTGGAGCTCCGAATTGCTCGTTTTTGACTTGCCCAAACTACCCCGAACTGGTGGATCAGTGGTTAAAAGAGCAAGCGAAGGCAAAAACCTACCTACGACCTCCGTGGATGTGAATGACGTAGGGCGGAGGAACTAGGCTGTAACGGAAGTAGCGACTAGTTAGCGCGTGCCGGACAGCTATCTCAATATCCAGAAACGGGGCATTTTTGGCACGAAATCATAGGGGGTTTAGAATTGCTAAGACCGGCAGATTCCACGGATGGACTGGATGAAGATGATCGCGCTTGTGCCGTCAGCCTTGAAGAGGGTGGAGACCGTGGAAGATACGGTTAGACCTTTAGATGGAGCTGGCGAAGGCATGATGGACTGTGACTCGGACGTAGCAGTTTCTGTAATGAATTCTACGGTACTACCGAATTCAACTGGCAAAATTATGCCGTTGGCAACTGCGCATGTGCAGGAGTGAGTAACTCAAGGTGACGTACTGGACGAGACTGTGAAAGTCTCTGTGGTGGAAAATCAAAGTCTGTTGATTATGTGAATTGAGGGCAAACCATATTCGGCTTTGCTGGTCCAAGGCTCACACGTAACCGTTCTGGGCAGGAGTGTCGCTGAAGATTACGCTCCTAGGCTCTCACCATGCACCGTGCCCCTTACAAATGCTTCCAATGGCATAATGAGGACGGCTAGTAACCTCATATTGATTTTCGAAATCGACAGGATACTGAGAGCCATTGAAACAAGTGCTGGGTTCGAGGATATCGCCTACGATATTTATTTGGGGACAGCTATGATTTAATCAGCCTATGGAAACCATATGTGGCGTGTGTGTGACCGTGCCAATTGGTATATTTTTCCAGAGAACAAGCGCGATAGCGTATATTTCCCCTATGAGACTCATCATAAATGGTTGACGTTACTGGTAGAGATTTCTGAGTTGTCACTGTTGAAAAACAGTGAGAAAGAAGAAATTAGCCGATTAGTAAAAAGAGTAATTCCAGATAAGTCGATGGCTTTCACGAGTTTAATAACGATAGAAGTAGCTGTACAGTAATACTTTGTTAATATAGGTAAAAATTTTAACGATATAGTAACAGAGTTCTTACGTTCGTGCCGCGTTTTGAGAGAAGGTTGCGCTAATGTTGAATATATTGATAAAGCGTTGTTAATGGAATTGATAATATTAACCAAAACTGGGAACGTTAACTGTGTCTAGCAAACAGATACTACAGGAAGCTATGCATTTCATTGGACGTGTTTCATATTTTCTGTAGGAATGTAAGATTAATATGCCGCAAGCTAAAAGTGAACAAACTATTGCCACATCAGTAGACATTGTACCACTCGTATAGGATTCTATTGTATCTAACATGCTCGTTAAACTATCGGTAGACATGATAGAGTGATTCTATCATCGATGTCAAAGTATTAACGTACACACTTCTTATCTCGACTTCAGATTTCAAACCGTCAATGCATGAACTTCCTGTTTCAATTATCAAAAATGAGTCGTTACTGCTCGAGTTTAATGCCTCAATCATCGATGTTAAGCAGTCTGTGTATGAGCTTGATGCTTTGATGGTTATTGTTGAACCATGAATACACACGTTCGTTATTCTCTCTCTCTCTCTCTCTCTCTCTCTCTCTCTCTCTCTCTCTTTCTATCTCATATCATAAAAGCTATAGACAAAATAATGTTAACGATGATGGAACAACTAAGTGGTCTGTTCATCGGATATACAATATGGTCAATCATTTGCAAGAGATATACAAAAATTCACAAATTATGATTAATTTAACGTTTCATAAAGCATTAAAATTTTATCGTACAAGTGCATACAATATAAACTAAAAGTCTTTTGATATCAACAACAAAGATAATATAAAATTGGTACGTGATCATTGACACATTACTGGAAAGTATTGCGGTCCTACCTATAATCATTGCAATATTTCTTTTGCAACAGCGGAAGAGGAAAAATAAAAATATATACAAAAAAAATATTTTAATAATATATAACGTTACTTAGTAAACCTTATAGGTAAGAATGGTGATTAGATGTAGAACACCAGTCTATCGTGTTGCGATTAGAAATATTGGGTAGGCATATGTAGTGCGATGATCCCCATTAGAGTACAATAAACCAATATTTAATCTAATCATGTTTCTAATGATCTTTTTTGGATTTATTTTTTGAAATATATGTTTTAGCTGAATTACCTTCTGAACACGATAGTAAGTTAGTCATAGAATAAATGTAAGAAAACTATACGATAAGTTTTCCCATTTCATCATATGGAAAACTTATCGGAACAAAGAAGCGTGCGCTGAAATTATTTTCCGCCGAATCTTACTCGTGATCCGTTTTTAATCTCGATTCACGGAATATAAAAAGGCTACAAATTAGTCTTAACGACAGTACTACCTACCCGAGGAGTACTAGCGACAACTTATGTATAAGCCAAAATGCAATTGAGCCCAAGCACTGTAAGAGTAAGTAAAAATAAAACTCTAAATAAAATAATATATTCTTTAGTTCGCGATCTAGCCGTCATATTCTTCCCAATTCCACGCTACTGATTCTTTCCTTGTGCGTTAGTCTTAGTTAACATTAGCTTAATAAATTAATCATTTTCTCACACATTTTGGGAAAGAACTGCGAATATTATACTACAGAATGGTTAGTATAACGTTAAATTCACAAGGAAAGTTCTTTTTTTAAATACCCGGAAATTATTGTATTTTTTGAATATATATATATATATATATATATATGTCATGAAAATGTATTTGTTAATACCAAAATTATAAACAATTAAAATAAATGTTTGCAAATTTTGTTAAAAAGGGCAACTTTGATTTGAAAAATTTTTGTTGCAATCCATGCCTTGGACAATTTTGTATAAGAATCCGTAATAAATTTATCATGATTTTTAAAAGGGCCTAGGTAATGGACCTTCCAAAAAAGTACTACCTACGGTGGTCAGCTGGAAGATTGGATCAATAGAAGCGTCCTACTCCCTTAAAATTTCTCCAGATGGTTCAGTTCTATAAGTCAGTATATTTATTAGCTAAACTTTTTTTATTTCAATTGTGGTACGTCGAACTAACATTTATAACAACAATAATTAATGAAAATAGTCTACACTTAAGAAAATTAGTGCGAGCAATAATTATGTTAATGAGAAAAATGTTTATTTTCTTTTATCGTTTTTTCTAATATTTTAGTTTGTTAAGTAGTATTTTAAAATTAAATATACTAACATTAGTTGTGCATCGAAAATCATATGAATACGGAATATTTTCGCTCAGTCGGGCTATTTAAAGTTTAATGGTCAAAGTGAACAGACCTCAACGAAAGTCAAAGTGAAATTTCTTATTGTGCGATAGATTTTGTAAAATTACTTCAATTCAGTTTTAATGAAAATTATTTTAATCATACTACTACCAGAGTGTTCCAATCCATTCAAAGTACGTAAACATAGACGTTGTCGAGAATCTTTGTTCCCACAGAAATTCAGGATAAGTGGTTTCTTTAGTAAAAGAAAACGGTCGATTATGTGCAATATATTTGAGATATTGCTATATCAAAGATCCAAATGAAGTTTTTCACTACAGTGAAAAACGTTTAGGACATACAAATGAAGAAAATAGCAGTTGTGAAGTTTCTATTAATCAGAACAATGAGGTCAGTTTCGACTCAAGTGCTAATAAAGAGAATTAGAAAGAAAAATTAATTATTCGTTTTATTTTGTACAAACAGTAGTTAAAAAACTTTCATTTTCAAAATGCATATTTATTATCCAACCAATATTTTGCATACAATTCATCGAAGTTATTATAAGTCATATCCAAGTTCATATGATCGACATATATATATATATATGTTTTAAATTTACATTGTCTTAGCGAAACATGTCTAATAAATTAATGTTATCTCTTACGGGATACATAGGAATTTTATATACGATTAAGTACAATTATGTAACACTTCTACGTCTGCCTATTAAAAAAAAATACACGAACATTGTCCTAATTCTTGTAGGCCATTCTGTTACAGTTTTTCTAGTGAGCTTATATGAACACGATTAAGGGTTATACAATTCATGTATTTTCTCATCAGTACCATCTGGATATGAAATTATCGAAGCTCCATTGCATGTGATTTATCTTCCTATTATTGCAAAGTATATAGATTATTTGCAATTGCGCATCGTTCATCAATATGGAAATTTAGTTTTAGTAAACATTCACTGTGATGTTGTAATAATTAGATTACATCTCAATAACATAATAGGAATTATTTACAACTCAAAGTTATCCAAAGTTTATATAAATAGTAACACACATATTTCAATCATCAGTCCCAAACAAAAAGTGAAAACCTTAAAGGGTTTGCGGAAAAAAAGCTTTAATACATAAAAGAAGACAGATTCTAGAAAATTTAGGCTTCAGAGTCATTCTTGGTGGATAATAATATGCATTTTTTTTATTGCTTTCAAAGAAATAGCATTCTGAAATTACAGTCACCTGTCTCCTTTGATGAGTTTGTGATTCATTACGAGATTCACGCTCATCAACCTTACTGCAACTTTTCATTCCAAAATAATGATGAAATTTGCATATCGACTTAACATTGAGACTGGTATCTCTTACCGCCTTACATCTCATAAGTGTTAGTTTAATGGCGGTATTTATTAATTAACAATAAATAAATAAACTTTGACGTTTTAAAAATAGATTAGTTGTTATTAAAAAATGTCTGGTTTACACTCGTATATGCTGTGGGATATTCGACCCAAGCCTGAAAGGATCGTTTTTACGACCTTTTGCATCAGTGAAATTTTTTTAACGCAGGCCGTACAGTGTTGTCAAGTAGTCACTTTTACGACTTTTTAGAGAAAACTAACTCACTTATCGGTGGATGCAAGGTTTATCCGAGAGAATTTTCAGAAATAAGAGTATGAATTTAGAAGTTTCTCAAGCTTAGGATCTGTGAACAATTTTCAGAACCAGATGATACAAAAATCAGACACATACGATAGTTTTACGTTATTTTAAAAAATTCCTTACTTATTTAACCATTAGCCCAGTGATGACAGACATGACAAAAGGAGTGGATGTACGTCTATTGAAAGAGATCCCTAAGCATTTCAATATTCATCAATATGTAGTATGTAGTGGGTATGCAAGGTTTTTTGTTGCCTGACAAAAATTATGCTTTGAAGGAGTAAGTGATATTCTCATTTAACTATGATGATCAAGCACTCGTAAAAACGTTCAAATCCTATTTTCCCTTATCAGCAACTAACGGAAAAATACATGTTATAATTTATGGTTAGAGTGCTACTTTCATGGATTAGATTTGAACACTGACCATCTCGGCTGTACTAAAGTTTTGATTAATGCCATTCTCGAACATTTTATAAATTTTCGTCTCTGGTGAACTAAAGAAGAATTGGTTAGAACACTTTAATATCAAGGTTATTGATTTAAACGATTAGGGCTATTTACCCTTTAAATGTTAAGAAATAGTTATCATACGTCTAAATCATAACGGTGCATGCAAATTATATGCGTACATCACAATGTCAAACCCATGAAACAGTTTTACATTGAAAAATGCTTTATCGATTTGTAAAAAACTGACAAAATCATAAATGATTTCCAGTAGGATGTTTCAATAAAACTATGTAAATTATGATAATCTATCAATAAAATAATTACAACTGCATAACCAAAAAATGGGGAGAGCATAAGACGAAATCGACCTCCTTTCTAGTTTCATTTAACCTAGCATGGGGAGAGGTGCTTAATGAGCTAGAACGACATCTCTCGACCTCTCGATGTATAGTGGGGAAAGTGGGATCGAGTTCATTAATCCCAATGTTCTAGCATACAGTGGGAAGGCGGAAGATATAATGAGTTCACTGCCTGATTGATCTAATATGCAATGAAGTGAGGAAAGGTACGACTAATTCACTGAGTTATATCGTACTACAATCAAGGTCACACCAATTCATTCAAAGTAGTACCTACCTGAAATTCGTGCCTTCCTTATTTACCTACTATAAACCTTCATACTGAACGTGTATTTTATTAGATTATTTCGAATTCATAGTTCTTCGGTTTTTATAATTGGATTTAATATAATCTATGGCATTCTTCTTTAAAACATTTTCCAACAAATATAGAATATGTCCCAATCCAGGAGGTTTTGAGCATTTATTAAAAACGTAAAATTCACCAGGCTTTTCCTATGTCATTTTAATTCAACTATATTTTACAGTTTAAGGTAACTTTTCATATTTACTCTTAACATATTTTATATAATTTTTTGTTGAATACGTAAAACATCTTTTACTGTAAAAATATGCAATAAAAAGAAATAAATTTTGTTTCCAAAGGTTATTAACATTTTTTTTAAACAATTGCAAATATCTCAAAAACGTTTTTTTTTAATTCTTGCACTGACGCATTTTTTAGAGGGTTTTTTTAAATCATTAATAAAATTTAACTGCCTGCCATCACGCAATAGGTAACAGTGAAAAAAAGAGGACACTACGCACGGTGGTAAATGCACGTTGCTTCTGTAGCCCAAGCGGCGTGCCTAGAATCGGCTTGCAAAGTCGACTTGACTTTGATCGATTGACCAACGTCTCTAAAGCCATTGAAATAGCCAAGAGTCACCCAAGTATGATAACATTATGTAACGTCCAATGGATATTACAGACTAGTTTTATTAAAGAGTGTATTTTTGATCGTAGAGTTTTCCCTCTAATAACCGGGATATCAATTTGTCTAGTTACGTAAATTATCCTACTCGGGATAGGTTATGGATAGAAAGGAATAATAAGGCGATTCTCTCGTACTACACTATAATAGGCGCACGCCAGAGAGACTTTAACCAGGATTTGATAAAAAGAAATTATTTTGAATGTAAATAGTACTCGATTTGACAAGCACCCGATCTACATTAGGTGGAAAATCTAACTATGTTACTACAAAACGATAGAGAATAGTGACTAAATTCAAATTGTAATATTTATTGGTTGACTTACTACTTTTAGATGATCTCTCCCTCTTACAAGTCAGAGTTGGATTTAAATTTTGTAGCTGGATTCGAACTGTCTGTACAACTGCGCGCGGGCCATTTTATAGCCCTCGTCGCGCTGTCCTACTCTTAGAGTTTTCCGGGTCTTCTTTGAGGCGGGCTCTATTTTGATTAGGCCAATGAGGGAAAAGATGATTTCCCTCGTTAGTCTAATTGGAAGAACCTTGGCGTGGGCGGATAGAAAAACGGTACATTCTTCTTTTGAGAGATGTCGCGTACAGTATTGTTTGGAGAAAATATTAATTGTATTTAATTGTTCAATTAATTAATTGAATAATTCTAACGGGCGAATTTGACAGGAGAGAGAGAGATATCCATTGTTTACAATCTATCGACTTAAGTTTTTTATAAAAATAGTAGCGAGACTATGACAAATGTTGACTTGTTTAGTCGTGATTTCTTGTTTTGTCTATGGACTTTAAGAAATTTAGTTTATGACTATTACAAATATAACGATGGTTTACAATGTTGATAAACAATAGTGACTATTATTAATATTATTAGTTCATACAAATGTCTAGCGGATGTGGCATCAATATGCGTTGTGTGATTTTAGTCGCAGCTGAAAAGATAATTTTTACGACTCTATGCGTCTGGGAAATTTCGTTAGCGCGGGACCATGGCGTATCATCGAGAGGGTCCGTTTTATTAGTTTTCGGAGAAAACTAACTTGCTTATCGGAGGGTATGGTTTTTCCATGAGACTTTTCATAAGTGAGTGGTTCTATTTAGACTTTTCTCACGCTCAGAAATTATAAACAGTCATAGTAAACATGTGACGCCGGAAAATAGACATAAACGATAGAAGTCTATGACCTCATAAAAACTAAATTTTATTTCTACCACGTGCTTAGTATCAGCGGATGTCACAATTACTTTTTGTTCATGGAGTATTTTGCTGTTCCTACGACATAAATCAAACATTTAATCTCTCTTTCTATTTCATAGCCACTAGTAGATACCAGAATAATAATTATGTATATATATGATTCATGATTTTATCGTTACTTTTTCATACCCTTCAATCATATCTTTATAAATACGATATTTTTCTATAAAATCAATGCTATTATTTTCAACACAGTAATACTTTTATACAATTGAACTTTTCAAGTTATTTCACAATGAATCGATTTTTCTATTAATTATATGAAGTATTTCAATATTCAATTGATTTACTTTATCGATTAAAAAACAAACAATGAATTTAAGTTACTCAATACTACGTTCTACGTTAGTTTTCTGTTATCAGAAATCCTTCATCATATTATATGTTATAAATTTTTTGATCGCCTATGTTAAACTATGCCTGAGAAATGATGTCTTAACATGTGTTGACACGTGTTTTATTGTTTTGGCCAATACAATCTTCCCATCCAGCAGCTTGTTTAATTCTTTCATTGATACCTTGTAAACATTTTGTACTATAGCCAGAAACTACACATGGATTTTCGTTATAATAGTATTTCAAATATGTTACAAATACTCGATCATTTTTTTAAAATAAAAATGTTATTACTATATTATACAAAATTATCCAAAGAATCAATTGCAAATAAAATTTATCAAATAAAAATTGCCCCTTTTAATGAAAATTGCAAACATTTATTTTAATTGTTTATAATTCTTTTTGCTATAAATACTCTGTTATAACATATCTTCTTGAAACGTAAACTTTCTTACGTATTTTGAGAAAAAATCATGGAAATCCAATTAAGAATTTTAGCGATATTACACTTAAAAATAATTCACGTTTGTTTTAATTGTTAATAATGTTTTAATTCATTAATATTTTACAGTAAATATTGGTACAAGTGATCACCTTTATATAGACATCCGATGTACCAAATATATTAAAAAATTTGAATCCTTTTTCCAATTTCACCCAAAACAAATCGTTTCTTTCTGATATATATGACTATGCTAATAATGCACTATTTATCAATTTCAATTTCGGTTCGTCAATTATAACAGTAGCACCGGTAGCAGTTGCTCCATAATAGAAATATGTTCTTGAAATAGTTTCAGGTAATAATCCTAGTCTAGCTCAAATAAGTTCAAAATCATGTAAAGTTTATAGCTAAAACCGCTGTCTTTGTAATGATTTTTATAAATAATTAAAATAGTTAAAATTTTTATCGTGAATTTCCATATTAAAGTAAATCATCAAGTAGACAAAATTTTGTTATAAGAATAATATCTTGCAAAAAGCGAAAAATTATATTACTCAAATTGATACAACGTTCGCTATCTTTTCTCAACAGATGAAAATGGTAGTATATGACATAGCTTGATATTTTCAAACAAATAATACGAGTTTACCTTTCTCAATCTTATACTTTATCAACAATAATCTTTTGCAGTATGATTTGAATAGTTTTTGGAAGGTATTAATAACTAATTTAACGGCTATAATGTACTTGGAAGGTTTATATTCCCTTAGATCATATCAATGTACTTTGTCACTAATAATTTGAATCAAGATGTCGAGATTAAGTCGATTGAATAACAACGTTATTGAAGAGAATTCAAGTAGTCGTTAATGCCACACATAGTATGGACGAGGTGTACTCATAAAACACAAACAGTTTCACTGTGTGTCACAAATCAGGAGTAATACATAAGGATATAATGAATGACCCGGTTCAGTCAGTTATTGTTATATTGGTAATTTGAAGATTAAGTGAATATACGTTGTGATTTTCGTAGTATTTTATTGTTGTTGGTTTGTGTTGTGAGGTATATTATCTATTATTATTTGAGAAAATAAGGAATTGGATTTAACAGCATATTTAATTAATATGTTATATTTATTTACTTATCAAATAACTAAGCAAGTATTGATACGTTTCTCTCTCAGTGCTACGTAGGTACAATTTTTTTGGAACAGTTTGCGAATCGGAAGGGCCTTGTATCTAGCTGGTTAATTACCCTTGTAAGTAGCACATATTACCTGTTTTATTTTTTCCTCTCAGAGACAACGCTTGCTGTATTAATATGTAGCATATTAAACAGTTTGGAATTTTAATATAGTACTTTTTGGTATGCCCATACCCCTGATAGTTTCAATACTGTGTTGTTTCTTTCTATTTTAAAAATGGTTCAAATACTATAATAAACTTTAATAATCTATTGATTTTAAATATGATTCTGTTTTCTGACTCATTGATAACTATATTATAAATTGATATATAGATAGTCATTTTCATTTAAGTCAACTAAATATCTATACGCATTACTTCGTATTCCTTATCTCGTTTACGTTGGTATACAATAATTTATCTTGTTTATGTATTTATCTCAATACTATTATTGTTGTTATTTTATTCTTGTCTGTTATATAGCCTTTTTGAGGGATAGATACATCAGTTAGTTGTATATTAAGATGGAATAACCAGTTTATCAACTAACAACTAATCCAATTTTAATGTATGTAATTCTATTAGTATAACCAATTGAACTATAATGATATTGTTCGCACTATTTCTAAAGCGATAGAAAACATATCTATTTACGTCAAGCTACAGAATAGAAACTATTAGATAAGGAATTAGTAAACTAATAAGTATCAGTAATTATTTTATTTCAACTAAAATAAGTATTTGAAGATAGGTGACTTTGATAAGAAT
Source organism: Chouioia cunea (assembly GCA_030064505.1). Taxonomy (NCBI): domain Eukaryota; kingdom Metazoa; phylum Arthropoda; class Insecta; order Hymenoptera; family Eulophidae; genus Chouioia; species Chouioia cunea. Next base: position 21,833,311 of record JAOPFQ010000001.1, read on the forward strand.
ACTACGCAATAATATCGTGCATTGCTTTTTTTCAAAAGACGCCGAACGAAATTTTGAATTGATTCAGAAATTATTTTTTTATTAGCAATTCGCTTTTTATTCTTTGTGGACTCTTAATATCTTTAACAAGCGTGAGATATTGACTTAACTAATGTAATAATGATTGTATATCTCTTTTCGATTAAGAGCGCTCTGACCACTCGACAGACTTTCCACAAATTCGACAGGTCTATGTCATAATTCTTACTGATCGTCGAACGAAGGGTGCGAAGTAGCGGAAACTATAGACATCTTACGTGATACAGAAATAGAAGAAATATCTATACTAGACATAGTAGAAATAGTAGTAGAAATAGTAGGAATTTTCTTCGGCTGTCTATATGCAAATGGAAAATATATTTATATAAGTATATATATGTTTATATGTTCATTTATTCTAATTTTGTTTACAGGATTGCGGTGGGATGTTAATGTCAACAGTAGACAAAGGAAATACTGTTGGTCACGTGCCGTTGCTATATAATACAAATGCTACAGAATCATTGAAAATTCAAATAAATGATGTCATAGATTTTTTAATTGACGTTCACACTTCCGGAAAGATCAAGGTATAGTTTATTATTTCCAAATATAATTTTATGATAATTTCACAATTAAACAATTTTTATTGTTCTATAACAGAATGTTTCTCAAATATTATGATACTCATCATATATTACTGAATATTGAATATTGATATTTTGTTTTCTTGAAGGTATATGTGATCCATATTTCGCGTCTATTTATTATGTGCTATATGGATTTGAATATCAACATTTTATTTGAGATCCGTACTTGTGTGTATGTATGTATGTATATACGCGCGTACGTGTGAATTTACTTTTTATAGTTTTTATAAATTAGGATGGGTAGATGGAAACACACATTTTTTAATTAACTGAAAAAAAAATTTTCTGAAACAATTATCTACATAAATATTTTTGTTTACTCAAAATGTTTAACAAAAAATTATTGAAAACTAACTATATAAATATTTTTTCCCGTCAATAGCGACAAAACAAAATTTAACACTAATCAAATATCCAGTGAATATTCAATCATTTGATAGTATTGCCTGGGTAGATTAGGTCAGAAGACAGAAAAAGAGAGAGACATTATAATACTTTATATACTAAAGACGTTATATGCCAATATCATCGTGATTATTAATTACGATCTTGTTTCATCATCCGAGTTGTAAGACATCAGCCTTCACTGTACCAATGATTGAAATCAGCCCTCTCTCAGTGACTCTACTTCTGTGGACCTATCGAAATCACATTTAGTGTTTTCATTAATTTCTTTTTAGTTTTCGCTGACAATGCTTCCTTCTGAATCTATAGTTATACCCTGTATTACAGAATAGTCTTATCATTTAACCCATTATGACCCATGCCAATCTTTGATAAGATAGCGCCAAACTAACTGTACCAATGATAAGAAAACCGAAAAAAACGGAATATTTTATTTTGCCATTTCCAATTGTTTGTAACAAATTATACAAATGAATTATACAAAAAGTAATAATTTTTTGTCTTTATTAGAAGTTACTGAAAAAGATGATCTTCGTAAATAACATTTCGATTTTGACAATTTTTGTGTGCCCCTTTTTAAGTCTTCTTCAGGCATCGTTGACATATTCCACTATAATTTATAATAAACTCCAATCAGATTTACCATAAAGATCTAAAGTCATTTAGCAAGAAGTTTTTGAATATTATCATTATAAGTTTTCGAGTACATATCCTATCAGACGAAAGAGCTCAAGTGATTGTTCATTACATGAACACAAAATAAAACAAAATAGGTACGTAAAATATGCAGTCTCGTGGCGTGCGACAAAAGCGCAGTTGTATTGTAAGAAATGTTCTATACTTGTAAACAGAAATCACAGGGATAAAATGCAAACGAGCTTACCTAAAAATTCAATTGTGCTATAGTGGACCAATGTTTTATAGTCATTTTATATAGACAACTTGAAGTCAAACAAAAAATTGTTACATGTGCAACACGAATCCTTAATTAAAGGGAGAGGAGGGAAAACTTACCTTAATTCTAAGGGAAAGCTTCCCCAATCGCGCTGAAATTTAATAATAAAAAAAAAAGAAAAGTCGGCGGCAGTTAATTTAAATTTAATGGCCGTCGCCAGGTTTCGGCTATACAGCCAAGAGGTCTGAGCGAGGCCCAACGCACGCAAACGCTGCACACAAAAAATATAAATAATATAAAGCACGGAGGGAGGGAGGATAAATAATATCGAGGCACTCGCCGGCTCTGCAATTAATCGCTCCACCAAAAGAAAAAAAAAGAAAATCACCGATCACATACCTCCGAAACCAAAACAAAAGAAAAATCAAACAATACCAAACTACTCAGCTGCTCAAGGTGTACTGAGCCGGCGAATATCACTTACCTCTCCCTCCTCTCTCCGCGCCAAATACTCGCAACGAATCTTCCGAGGTCGCTAACCTAGATTCGAGGCTGCGAGTATCGATGGGCTCCAGCCAGCGGCCAGAAACTCCGTCACATATGTATTTCTTTCATATTTTTTCCTATAGAATCGATTACCGCTGTTATTATACACAAATCATTACTTTTTGGATAATTTTTTAAAATAATTTTATATAAATAAATACAAATAGCAAAAGAAAAAAACAGATTTCTTTTTATTTGTCTATCATTGACATTATTGGTTTGGCGCTATTGCGCATAGATTTTGCTTGAAGCACTAATGCATGCACTGAAAGAGCCCAACTTCACCGCGAACTAAAAACACTTGAATAAACAAGTTAAAACTTAAGGTAACAATTTTGTTATGCATGGGATTCAGTACCTTCACTTTCCCGAAGAACAAATTATCAATCAACATTACTATTTTCAAGCTCCTGCTGATTTGTGTGAAAGAATAATAGTCCATGTATTCTGGCAACTTAATAGTAGGAAATCGGATAATATTGTAAAGAAATGTAATGTAGGGTTATAAATAAAAAATATATATATATATATATATATATATATAAACGAGAAAACTTATGTTTTTTTGTACAGGTCTCTGCAAATGTACATGATAGTTTTCTCTTTCTTGAAATGTAATAATGGCTGAGTGTTCATTTATGTTTTTATAGGAAGACGTGGGGTGGATTACTGTAAAAAAATTCGGGTAGTCCCCGGAAATCAAAAGAAATCCATAAACAATTTGCAAAAAACAAGATCTAAGATCATTATGTATAATTACATAATGAAGTTTTGTTCTTGTAATAACGAAACGCTTACTATTTTCCGACGCTAAAAATACCTAAAAATTAATATGTCGAATATAAAAATCGAATAAATAGTTTTCAAGTTACAGCAAATAACCGTCTAGATCAATTATTATTTAATTAATTAATGTCTTGCGAAATTTTCCTAATTAATAATTCACAATAGTATAGAACATGTATATTGTAATATATTGAAGTTACGTTTTCAAGAAAAGAACATTGAAAATGTTTCTAAAATGGCACTTTTCTTTAAAAAGGACATCTAGCAAATTAATATCCTACCCTTGCATGCACAATATAATTATTTGCAGTAGTCCATTTTTTCCCTCAAAAGTTGTAGTATATCACATACGTACGTTTCTGATCGATTTTTTTACATAACTTATTTAAAAGTGGCTCTACAAAAAATCCTTAATAAACAAAAAGAATATGCTCCGTCGTAGAGCGGATTTTTTTTCAACCACCATTATCGCAAAGATAATATTTTTTTACAATGCAGTTTTACTATATTCAAGATCATTTAACATGGAATAAACTCTTAAATACTGTTAAAAAAACTCATATATGGACCTCCTTAGACGTACCCCGTAATTCATTGTTATATGTAAAGTGATCAGTGTATTTTGTATATTAGTGATGTTGTTTATAATAGTATATATTATGATAGTTAATATAGATAGGCAGAAAAATATTCCAAATTAATTTTTTTTTTGAGAAGAATTGACATCACGAGTTAAATACAAGAATATCTTAGATAGAAGAAATATTCTAAATTGCTTTTATATCGTAAGGAATTATCCTAGCGATTGAACCCTAAAGTATTTTATTTAGGAAAGATTGATTACAAATTACTTTTATTTTTTGTGGATAGTAGACTACAAATTTTAATGTGTGAGCTGGAAGGAAATAACAAAAATTTCTTTTTTGTAATAATTAATCGTGTATATATGAATTTTTGTTTAATAACTACTCGTATAATTATTAATATTAAAGAGTGAAATTTCACGAATATCTAAAACAAGCATTGAAATTAATTATGTATAATCTTACCTTGCATAAAATTGTAACACTTGACGAAATACTAATATTGATGGAAATAAAATTTGTATATATTTTTTAAAAATAATCTAAAATTTTATCATGTTATAAATTAATCCACTTCTAATTTAAATCAATATATTTCAGAAGCTACTCTTAGATAAAACGAAAAAAAGCACTCGTCCTGCTGATGTAGAATTTTATTGTTATGACCCGTCAATATTTATATTTTGCCTATATTTAAATTTCAATATTTACTTTCCATTAACTCACAGATGTTAGTGTATATTTAACATTGTTTTAACATATTTCTCATTATTTGTTTCACAGTTAATACTATAGGTAATTCTGTGCTGAGTACTATTTTAAATATAAATACAGATAAATATTTCGAATATTCGAGAACGACACTATTTTAGAGCCATCTAGGTAGTTTCCCGCTATATTGAATTTGTATCATACTGAGCTCTTTCTTGATCGATATTTCTACCAGATTTACTGTCAGTATACTAATCAACACATTTTCTTTATAATAAATTTTTAATAGGCACATGAATAAAATAACACAAGTCTCCAAAAATAGGATTTTATTTCTTATTTTATCACTCTTAAAAGCGGTCTCTCAATTTCTCTGGACTACCCGTGGCCCTTATACCCAACTGCTGCGGAAGGTCGCGTATCTTGGCAAATTAGCTTCCGCAAGCTGCTTCAAGAGAGATTGGATGCCTGTATCCATGCATATACGACATATCCTCAGCTCACGGTTGTACGATAATGACATAGCTACTAACACTTATCAAACTGCATAAAAAAAAACAATAAATGAATAAAAATTAAAAAAATAGTTAATAAAATAAATAATAAACATTAAAAATAAAAAACAAAAATTCAATAAAATAAAATAATAAAAATACAAAATAATAATAATAAAATAAAATAACAAAAAAATATAAAAAAGGATCAATCCGCCTCCTTGTACTAATGGAAATCCATCCTCCTAAATAAAAAAATTACCAAAAAAACGGTTAATTAAACAGTGTCTTTTTAGTGGTAGAATTTTACCTCTAATAACGGGGAAGTCAATCAATTTATTCTAAGATATCCTACAATGGATTGGTTGCAGAAAAAAGGAAGTGATAAGGTGATACTCTTATACTGCTCTATAAGAAAGCGCACGCCAGAAAGATCTTATCTAGGATTGGTATTATAACGAATATTTGAGAGTAAAGAGTACTTGGTGTTAACAAGCAGCTAATCAACGCTTGATGGATTGACCAAGTATATTTTCTACAAGCCATAGGAAAAAATGAAATAAAGAAATGGAGTTTGAAGTTAAATTGCTTTTATTACACTATTTTGTTGTTAAACGGTCTCTCCCTCTCTCTCTCTCTCTTGATTAGATAATTTTTAAGTTTAATGTTAAGAGCTGGATTCAAATTGAACTTAATACTCCATGTGTCGACTCGCTATCTCGATCGCGACTCCATACTTTGAGAGAAGATTTCTTTCGTTAATCTAATTAAAAGAAACCGAGCGTGGGTATATGCAAAAAAGGCAGATATTTGTAAATTTTTGTTGACAAAATAGTTAAAATCTATTTATTAAAACCAATGATACATTAAAGCATAACATTTGAAGAATATTTTGCAACATTTTCATGAAAAAATACTAAAAAATACGGCAATGGCAGCAATTATTCGGAAGCGTCTCAAAAAAGTGAAATTGCGGTACCCCTCTTAATTCGATGCTAGATCAATAAAAAAATCAATGTTTTTCCATAGATAATCACATTTTTCACTTTTTGGAAATACTTTAAAATGAAAAATGTGATTTTTGCGAAAAAAATTGGCTAATTTGATATTGTAAAATAAAAAATTTTAACAAATTTGAAAAAAATTTTCTAGCGTTACCTCATAAATTATGAATTGTCGGAAAAACTATTCAGTTTTGTACACTAAAAAATTTTCATGAAAACATTCATAAGCGAGTTTTATCGGGTTACCTCACACTAAATGATCAATGTCAGGTCCATAATAGATGTTGCTATCATCTATAATGTCTAAAGCATCTTTTTTCTCCTGTCTACAACGAATCCTGCCTTCTCTACTCTGTTTTTCAGCTTCCTGCTCCGCTCGGCTTATACGCATGGAGTAAGTATATCGCGCCCATTCATGAGCGCTTGGTCTATTACTGATTCTCATGTCTTGCATGAAGGTTAGTTTAAAAACTTCATTGATGACTTAGGCTACCATGTAAGCTACAATCTCAACGATGGCAGAGGTTCCACTCAAGTGCTTTGGTGAAATTTTCCAAATAAATTGGTTCAAATTTTCATTATTGTTTTGCGTAGAACCTCCAACACATCGCTCCAGGAGGACTTGTTTGCTTAGATCTTTATAGATAGGCTTGATGGCATCCAAAATATCCTTAGGAAGAGCACTATAGGTATGTTTGAATGAATTCAATGCATTAGTAGCTGCAACTTGCAACTTGAAATGAAAAAAATTTTATGGTGATAATAAAGGAAAAAAAAGAAATTAACATAAATAAATCATAAATTAAACGCTCGTCGACAAATGTGCAAAATGACGTCGCAGAGTTCCAGTTATACGGCCTGGAGAACTGAGCGAGGCCTCAAGCGACAAACAAATAACAATAAAATTAAATAAATGCACGGAGGGTGAGAGAGAGAGATATAGATAAAACAAGACACTCACCGGCTGTTCCTTCCCACCCTGTCGAAAATTCGCACAACGAATTTTCTTAGGTCATCGACCTCGCAACATTGAGCGGTTCGTTTTTACTAGCCATGATGAAAAACAGACTCCAGCTAAGGGCCAGGAGCTCCATCACAATACTCCAGTAAAAGAATTTCAAAATAAAACGATATTATTAAAATAAAATTAACAATTATGTTGTAAATAGGGAAGCGAATTTTGTATGAATATTAAAGTATCTTAAATTCAATCATATATGTACAATGGTTAAAAAATTCTATATATTTCAATTAGTTTAAAAAAGTAATTTATAAATGTTGATTAGTTAATAACTATTAAACTACAATAAGTACAGAAGCTTGCAACATATCAAATAAAAACTTATTTGGTTAATAATACTTTGAAACTATTTGTTTCATAATTAAATTTATACCAACTGTGGCTTTTTGAACACATTTATATGATTCCTCAGCTGAAGAAATGCTTACATTTATATTTCACAAACTGGCGTTCTAAGCTAGTCTTTACTGTTCCGCCATGCACTTTTTCCATGGAAAATTGCAAAAAAGTACCATTCAACATCAATTCTGTGTGTATCATCGTGAGAAACTAAAGTTAACAAATTTTATTCATTCTTGTATTAGGTTGCAGCTCTATCAAAAACATAAATAATGTTTTTAATCTTGTTCTCGTACCTATTATTATGTAATCAATTAATTTCTGACGGAACAATATAACATCATTCACGTCACGTTTTGTACATTGTGAAATGACAACGAAGCTGTCTTTTAAAATTTTTTTCTTTTGATTTCAAGTCAATTGAAAATGAATGAATATTTACTTGCTTTACGTTCTCTTGGTATACTTGTACTTGATTTTAGTATACTGTTCTGAGTAAAATCTCCCATGACCATGACTTCATATTCATTTATGTCATGATGACGAGTTTTTATATAATCATTTGACTTTTGGCAATAAAGTCATGTTCTAATAATTTATATTTATATTATACAAGATTATACTGTTGATTTAAAGTTTTCCATTGTTTACAATGAAGGAAATCTAGAGCATTTTTTAAAATAATTCACAAACAAATCTAAAATACTTGCTAATCCAGGACTCTTCGAGCATTTATTAAACAAATAATTTTCATCAAGTTTTTAACACGTTATTTTAAGAAGAATATCTTTTTCTGTTTGAGGTAACTCTTCATCATACTTGATTTTCAAATACTTCGTTGTCACTATACAGCTTACTATTAGTAATTTTGGATTTTTGTGGTGGATACAAATGCAAACCCTGTGAACACCTTTAGATTCATTAACTGAAATATGTTGATCAGGTCGCAATGTACAAAAATTCGTAAACCGCAGGCAAAACTTGAGTACAATTTCAGCACAGTGTTTTTCAAACATGCTGTAAACTTCTTTTAAATTAAACATAAGTAAATACCATTGAAGTTTCATTTTCTTTATATTATCTTTTCGCACTATTATTGTATCGTTAGCATCTGGACACAAGCAGGTTATATCATTTGTATGTATATTTGTATCTTATTGTAAATACGATGACACGGCAGCACTTTTTATTTCTTCACTTATACATGTTTTGGGTCTTAAGAGTGAATATGATAACATTCTTTCTTGTTTATCAAAAATTGTTGATCACATTATACGTTGCAGATATTTTCATCTTCATTGTCACTTTATTCGAAACTGACTTAATTATTCTGATTAATAGAATCTATGCAACTACCATTTTCTTGACTTTCTGTTGTAACATGAAGCAAAGATTTTCGACGACGCCCATACTTTGAATAGGTTGGGACACTCTGATAACGACATGATTACATGATTTTCATTAAAACTGAATTGAAGTAATTTTACAAAATCTATTATATAATAAAAAATTTCACTTATGTTATGTTCGGTTGGTTCCGTTCACTTCGACCATTGAATTTTAACTAACCCAACTGAGTGAAATGATTCCTTATTTATATGATTTTCAAGGCACAGGTAATGTTAGTAAATCTAATTTTGAAATACTACTTAAAAAACTAAAATGTTAAAAGAAACAATCAAAGAAAATAAACATTTTTGAACTCATTAACATAATTAATTTTTGTTCACATTAATTTGCTTAAGTCGGGCATATTTTTCTCAATTATTATTGACAAAAATGTTAGTCCTATTTACCACTATCCAAATAAAGAAAGTTTGGCTAATGAATCTACTGATCAGTCCGATATTCCATCTACGCGCCGCAGATAACGCTTTTTTGGAGGGTCATTACCTATTAAATTTCAATAAAGTTTTATTACGGATTCTTATACAAAATTATCCAAGGAATCGATCCCAATCGAAATTTTTCAAATAAAAGTTGCCATTTTTAACAATTAGCATTAAAAATATATTTTATTGACCTAAAATATTACATAGCATCATTCGATATCTTACTAACTCGTTTATAACATCAATTACAAAAATTGTAATGTGATTATATATCTATTTATAACTTATACTAGAGAAAGACTCGATAGTTATAATATTTATATAATAATAGTTAAAATACACTTCTTTAATGATAATTGTAAAAGATTTATGTAATTATAATAACCATAAACGTGTTACCAAAATATAGTTCTCTAAAAAGTTGAAGCTGAATTTATAGTCTGTAACGTTAGAGGTATGCATGTATTAAGGTGATAACTAATACAATGTATCTCTACGTGTAGAGCAATCTCCACATCCATAAATCACTGGAACTGCTAATACCTTCCCATAGGATGAATTAGGAAGCCTTAGTTGACTACGGCAGAGATTTGGGTAGAGCCACTGAAGCGGAAAAGTGGTATTCTGTGAATCACACACAATATGTATGAAAGCGTATCTAGTTACGTGATCGAGATCAGAATCGTAGATAGGTAAAGAGATATCAACCTATAGGAGGGGTATAAATTGAAATAAATTGGTATGGTATTGCTAGAAAATATTCAGGCAATAAGCGATCATATTAATAACCACGTTCAAAGAGAGAGATCTCTAAAATTGGTTATAATCGGACCGAAGGCATCTAACTTAGTAATTTACATTCTCTTACATGGGATCTTGACTAGTCACTTCGCTTTCTGGATGGTTTTGGCTGTGCTTGTATATCCAGCAGAGGAAGTTACTCCTGCACCGCGTAGGCGGCGGTTATATAGCAGCTGGCATAGAATTAGAAAATAGTGATGCACACGTCATACGTTTACTAGTAATTAGTTTACTAGATAATCGTAAGAAACAGTATCAACGTAACTTAGAAATCATGAGTGAACTAGAATTTATTGTAATCAATGGGAGAACTCAAATGGGGTTGCATCTATTATTTTATGAACTTGACAGCTTTCCAAATAGCTAGATAGGATAATTTTGTATAATTTGTATTTATCTCAAACAATACTAGTACCCAACTTGGTAAAAATTTAGATACAATAAGGTTTTATAGATCTATAAGCCTCTTGATAATACTTTTGTAAGTATTCGAAATAATAGTCTTTCGAAAACGTCAGTAATAGTAGAAAGAACTTGATCTCTAATTACAAATTTGAATTCAGAAGTTAACACTCTACAATAGATCAGGATAATTACCGAGTCGCTAAAATAATCAAAGTCTCGTAAATAGGATTATTAAGTAAATTACAAAGTTACTTTCCAACGAAATTCTTAAAATTTGTGAATCTGTACTTAACAGAACGATTTTTTTCAAGCTAAAATTAACAATGTATTATTAGTGAAGTGTCCCGTCGAAGCAAGGTTTCCACAATGAAGTATTCTAAAGCTAATAAACTACAAATTGTTTACAGCTGATTTACCAGCTATACATAATATCATTACAAGTACATACGACGTCGAACCTGCACTATATACAACCTATACAACTGCCGAAACAGCATCTTTTAACAAATAGAAATATTTAAATGAGATTCAATACTGATTAACATGACGAAGAATAAAAGTAAATAAAATAAGTGTAATCACGTAACTTTTATCCTTAGAAAGGGCACCTATCCACCAGTTATAAAAGCATTGACAAATCTACTTTTTTAATATCTAGACAAACTTCAAGCATACCATTGAATAGGAAGAAAACTATTGTGACAAAAGAAATCATTAGCTACTGATATCATGTTGCGTTATGCCAATTCATAAGTCTTAAACAGAAACATGATTAAATTGTTTGTGGATATGTAATGGGACTCTCGATCTTTATTTCGGTATCAGAGAGAGAGAGAGAGAGAGAGAGAGAGAGAGAGAGAGGGAGAGAGAGAGGGAGAGAGATACGAGAAATGAACGAGCAGAGATATTTTGAATATCACCGACTTGTTAAGCCAGTACGTAGATTTCTTTCGGCAAAAGCATGTTGAAATTTTGTTTGTCATTTTCTTGACTCGGTTTTCTTGGTTATTGATTGGTGACATGGTGATTGAAATGAGTCCAGAAGTTGGTGAGGTATTCTTGTACACGAGACTATTTGTAAATATGCCCAGGACTGAAAGAATGTCTTGCTATGTGAGTCTTTAGCAGGTAGAGAGCATATAAATAAATTCAGAAACAAAATTATTCATTATACAAATGTACAAAATTTAATCCTTAACAAAGTGATAACTGAATCGTTTACATGGAATTGTACGAGATTAGTCACAAAAATATTCGACCTAATAATGAACACACGTAAAATTTTGGGAAATATATTTGTATTTTTATATACTCTCGTGTTAGCTCAATGCATCTTTCCCAGCGATGTTCGATAACGTTGATACATTGTTTATATTGAAAATTATCAAGCTCCTCAAAATAGCCCTTAGCAGCAGACTCCACCTCTTCATCGTTGGTAAATACATTATAACCAATAGATTTGATCAAGTTTACAACTAGAATAAATATCAAAAAGCAAAATCTAGCAAGTAGTGTGCGCGAAGAAGAAATTAGCAGTTTAACTCCTTAATTCTTGCCACCATAATAACGGATATTGTCTTAACGAAACAAAACTTTCTTTTCTTCAAAATGCGGTTGTTTTCATATTTTGATCAGGCAAATAACACAATAAATTTGCATAACACTCGCCGTTGATCATTTTTTCTTTCGGCACATAATCAATACAAATTATACAAATTTTCAATTAGTCCAAAGTAGTTTGCATACTTTTAGTCAAAGCTCATTCAATACTATTTTATGGATTTTTGTCGAAAATTGTTTAAGGTTGCCATATTAATTGACTGACCTCTGCTATGTTCTTCTCGGTAACTTATATGTTTTCGTTGAATTCTTTCTTGTTGAAAGTTTTCTACCAAAAACATTACAATTTAAGATCATCAATACTACTCAGTAGATTTAATTATTAACAAATTCAACTTTACATTTAACTAAACTAAATATATCGGAAAGACTTGTCTGAAGAATAACGCATTTATAAGTAATAACGAAATAATGAGGAGGCGTTATCAAATTAAGAATTTCAAATTCTAAAAATTAGGATGTTCTATTTATAATTAATTCCTTGCTATTTTATTTATTTATATGAATGAAAGCGTGATAACTTAAGGTACCATAAATAGGCAATGTCTGGTTTAATACTGATGATAATTTTTATTAATCTCTGTATGATCTTCTATTGTACAGTAAAAAAATGTTATATCAGGTGAAGAAATGCTTAAACTTGGATTTCGCAAACTCGCATTTCAATTAGCCTTTTCATTGTTTCACCTAGTTCATCGTATTCACTTTTTCCATGACAATGTGTAGAACAATTAATGTTAAAAGAAGTGTCATTGTGATCATTTTTTGCGGAATTCAAAATGTAAGTTTTTTGTGTTTGTGTTTTATTGTTAGTTTTTCGGAATATGCGAGCATATATAAAAAGAAGTAAAGCGATTTTCCCGATTCAGAGTTGATAAAATTACTATTCGGTAGTTTTATTTTTCAACGTAATTTTCATTTAGTTCGATATAATCCAGCGTTTTTCTAGTATTTGTATACCTTCCAAATAAAGGATTTTCTCAAGGCTCTCAAAATAGGCATTTGATTCGATAATAACCTTTTTAATCTTTAGGTTTGAAATAAAAAATAGTTGCAGAGGGCTAGATCTAGAGCATTTCATACTTGTATAAAAACGGTATATTCTTTATGAAGTAGTAGCCCAATTTATTAATTTTTGCAACGGTACCACATACATATGAATTTATGAATTGCCTTGATGAAACAGTACTTTTTTCTTAACTAGATTTTGTTACTTTTACTTTATATCAATATCCAGCCCATTTAAAAGGTCTAAATCATATTCGTTGGTTATAGTTTCATCCTTTTAGGGCGAATTAAATCTTCAGCTTAACTTGTGTTGGTAACACAACAATGAAACTCAATAAACCATTTCTTAACCATTTCAGTTGATGGTTCAGAATCCCCATAGTATTTATGGAGCTATTTCTTGATTTCAGAGATATTATTCTTTTTACAAAAAATAATACTTAAGATGACAGTACGTTAAATTAACTTTTTATCATTTCTATTAAAATTTACGAGATTGTAAGCTTCTAATAATTGTCAAACAAAAAATAAATCACGTAGCTTACTCAATATTTAACTGAATACAATATACCAATTAGATAAGAATATTAGAAATGGCTTAGAACTAATGAGAATAAACCTATTATATTTGTAAATACCTATGTAAAGTTTTTGAATGTGATCCGAAAATAATTATTGAACAAGAAGAAAATCTACTTGTAAGTTCCAACATCCGTAATATTAATAATAAAATACTCCTAGATTTGATATTATTACAAGAAAAATATATAAAGAATTACCTATTTCAATAACAAGATTCGTAACAATTATTTATAATCTTTGCTCTAGCCCATGCTACTTTCCATGTAATGGAAAGTGACAGGAATTATTGTAATACCGAAACTCGGCGAATCGTCTGAATTTGGACCTACATATAGATTAATCAGTTTACTATCAGAACTCTCAAATGTTTGTGAAAAGTTGGTTCTAGCTGGAGTTAACTCAATAATAACTAATAGAAAACTCATCGCTGTTTATTAATTTGGATTTAGATATAACCACTACATAATAGAAAAAGTAAATAGAATATTCACTTTTAATAGTATCTGCTGCAAGGAAATTCCTCATTGAAAAACTTTACTACACTGCTGTATTCTTGAATATTTTTCAGGCCTCGGACAAAGTATGTCACGAAGGAGTATTACATTAATTAAGAATGAGCTGCCGCCCAACAAACATCATGAACTGCTCAGATTAATTTGACAAGACAAAACTTTTCTAATAAAACTCAACAATCGCCGATTAAAATTTTAGTGAATTGAAACTGCATCGCATTTTTTAGGCTTTAACTAACACTATATTTCTTATTTACAGCGGATCTGTCAATGTCATTAAATATCAACAATAACATACCCAGGCGATACACCTTTTCTAACAGCTCATCCATAGGTAAATATTGCATAAAAAATGTATACGACTGCTTGACCACAATTTCAGAATGGTTGGACTTACAGAGAAATGAATTAAATATAAATAAATCTATTTATATTATTTTTTACATATATAGAGATATGTAGAGATAATAATGTAAGGGACAGTATTTTATGTCATGAGAATTGAAAATAATTTTACAATTTTGAAGTAAAAATGAGACAAAAATAACATCTATATCTCTTTTCTACTAATTTTCTCAAAACATCTTTTAAGATGTTCTTTATGATATACATACAGTGCTGGAAATCAAAGCGATACCACTGGCTCTATCGCACGAGAATCAGTCGAAACAAGAAACACGAACATGCATCCTGCTGGCGTTTGCCCGTTGGTGTGAAGAGGCATATTCCTATAACACATTATCGATTCTGTACTTCTATGACGTTACTATTGAATTACTCTATTTTATAAATTGATTTATAGAAGAGAACAAACATTATTTTAGAAGAATGTTAGAATATGTACAATAGTTGCCAAAGAAAATCGACTTAAAATTCTTTTTATTGTCTAGTATAATATAGAATTAACTGTATTAAACGGACAGTTCTTAATTTGTAGTTAGTAACTTCTTCTAATTGTCATCTACGAATATTTGATAGTAACAAAGCGTTTACCTATTATCTAATTCTCTCCTATTTATAAGATTTTCTATCAATGCTTTTGCCGATTTTACAGTTGGATCTAATGTTAACTTAAGCATTTATTGTTACATTATATATTGAAAATAGTTTAAAATATTAACTTAATTTTAATTAAAACATATAATGCGAGATTATAAATATTTACAACAGTACAAAGATCATCTAATATTCACCATTGCATAATTCAAATGTTGATAAAATATAATCTTCGATTTCGATATTCATATTTAGTAACTATTTAGGATAATACTTACTGCTACAAGATTATGCGAAATTAAGGTTGACGTACTATCAAAATAATGATTAAATTCTTTCATTCGATTATTATAGAATGAAGCGATAAGAAAATGAGTACTCCTTACTATTTTTATTATAATATTACTGTAATTGATATTCAAATTTTTCAGAGTTATACTTTTGGACTACAAGATGGATTCAATGGAGATACTTTGAGTGGTTTACTAAAATGTGGTTTAGCACAATTTCTAGCATTAGAAATAACAAAAGGAAATCATCGGGAAAATCGTGCAGTTGTTCGCTATTTACCATGGCTCTACTCAACTCCATCAACTGTTATTCAAGGGTATGTTTTTACGCTTGCTGTTACTTTACCAGTTTCTATACAAATTATAGTGGCCATTCCTTAAAGAGAAGAAAATCCTTTTTTGCGCCAAGTTCCACCTCCAGAAGCACTATTGCTATGTATGAGAAAAATCCAAAACTAAATTATATTAGCGTTAGGGATTCAAACCTCGTATTAGTTATTTCAAAGAAATATGGTAATGAACCGAAAGTTGAAGTGCAGAGGTGGCACCAGTCAGCTAAGAGATCGATTCTCTTTCCTCAAGCATTTTATAAGTATAATCAAAACATGGACGGGGTTGATCTGCATGATCAATATTGCAATACATTGACGCCTTCAATAAGTAAAAAATAGCCGTGTTATCCATTTTTAAGACTTCTTTAGGTAGCATTGACACATTTCACTAAAATCAATAATAAACTACACCTAAACTCGCCAAAGGGATTTAAAGACATTGTCCAAGAAGTTTGCAAATATTATTTTCATAAGTTTCCGAGTACCCATCTTGTTATACGAAGGAGGTCAAGTGATTGTTCATTACATGAATTAACTATAAATAGAATATCGTATTCTTTAAAGTATAATATACTAACTAGATATTTACTGTAATTAGATTAAAAAATGGATTTATTGTAAAGAACGAATATTTTCTAAAATTATATGAAATATTGAACAAAAAACTATTTTTAATGTTAATTATAATTATTTGATAATAGTTTATAATAATAATTGAATGGTATAAGTTAAATCTAAGCACATTTTGTCTGTTAAAGGTCTGGAACATAATTCTTTTATTATTATAAAGTCTGTAAAGTAGGTTCACTGGTTCATATTAGGATGAGATTTCCTGCTAGAACTACCGAATATTTTGTTTCGTTAATGTTCGGAGTGATTGATCTTGATTTTTATTATGACCGCTTTGCGGTTTAATCACCGCCCGTAAGAAAACATCGTCCTAAGTTATCAAAGTATTGTTTATATTATTCTTTGGATATTGAACGATTGGGAAGACAGTATTAAGCAGAAAACGTGATAATACCATTCTTATCCTTAACTGTAACATTTATGCTTGCTTGTATAGTTAGTTTTATGATTGTTGGTTGTTTCAATTATTTTATTTAACTTTCGTTCGATATTGCAAGAATGTAACTACTTTCGACGCTACTGAATCTATTTAAAATTGAATAATCACACGTCTTAGAAAATATATGCACAAACTAATATAGCATACTTGAATGAAGTATTTGATATTTTAATGTTTGTATCATGAAATGTTTATATCATGAAAAATACAGGATCATAATGGCAAATACGATTGAATATTGCAGCATTAGTATCAATTTTGATTTTTTTAATCTTCATTAATACCTTAATTGCTGTCATTTTTATCAATGTGATCAATGTGATGTTCATTCATTTTTATAGTTTAGTAAAAGAAAGATGAATTACAGCGATAAAAAACTAGCGTTGCTAATATATACAAAGTTTGAGATCATCTGCTGATAAATGTTAATGCAGATGTTTGTGTTAAGAATATAACGAGGTTTTGGCTAACATAACCCTTTTATCGTGTTTATAAGTAAATGAAAAGGTGCTAAGATATAGGGTGCTAGATGCTAACTTCAACATAGACTATGTGAAGTCTGGCCTGGTTGCATAGATATGCCGCTTATGGTAGAATGGCATATGATACAAAATACCTGATATAGAAGTGCAAAAAATGATCGGACCCAATAACATAATAACAGACAAAATGCGGGAGTACCAACGGTGGGCGCGACGCATCTCTTTTTTCGGCTCCGCTCTCTCTCTCTCTCTCTCTCTCTCTCTCTCTATCTTTCTCTCTCACTTACGCTCGCATTCACGCTCGATTACCATAGATGAAGTGTGATTTGTTATTTATTTATAGAGGAAAACGAACGAGATAAAATTAAAAAACGAATTAAATTTATAACGAACTCATTAAACCTATAAATCGACAATTTAACACGCAATATAAAAAAGTAGAAATTTATAAGTTGCTGTAGCCAACTTATAAATAGTTAAGGTGGTTCGCAATATGTTAGTGCTAGAAAAGAACTTGCCTTTTCAGTAGTTAATGCAATTTAACTGACACATGCCGAACAAACGAAACTTCTGAAATCGCCATTACACACTTCCGGTTTCTTAACTATAAAACTAAAATGAACGTACGTTTATTTTAAACTCGAAAACATATAATATATATTATTCCAAATTGTCTACTTTCTGTTCTATACATTGAGAAGCGAAATGGTTATGATGAATGACTTATGTTTTGATTGAATAACATTCCCAAATCATAATTATAAATAACTGCTCTATTTCTATCTTATTTTATCATTAAAATGCGGAAAAAGTTCACCTAAATTGAATTTTATCAGTATTGTTATACTAATTTAATTATATTTTTTACACATTCAGAATTTATAGTTTGATCACCATACTATTCAAAAAATGTTTTTTTCACAGTCAATTATTTTAACAGGTCCCGCGAATATACAGACTGCGTAAATCACATTAGATTATTATCTTGGCTATTGCTTGGATCTCTGGCACATTCTTTAGCTGTTGCAGGAAATAAAGTTAGCCAATCCAATGGTTCGCCTATTCCAGTATCACAACCTATTCCACAAGAAGCTTCATGTTATATTGCAGATCATATCCAACTCATTTTTTCTGCTTTTCCTGACCATTATAAGTCATCAGTAGTTAATATGTCATCAATTTTCTATGCTTTTAATCTTTGCCAGGTGAGTTCTAACATTTTAATTATACGATTAATATACTGGCGCCGAATTATTTTTTAGTTAACATTCTATGCATTGGTATTTTTTAGCCTAGTGATGAATAATTATAAGATGAGTTAACACATTGTAACGTCCAGAGGATATTACAAACCAATTTTATTAACAGTGTATTTTTGGTCGTAGAGTATTACCTCTAATAACCGGGAAATCAATTTGTCTGGTTACGTAATTTATCCTACTCGGGATAAGTTATAGAATGAAAGAAATGGTAAAGCGATTCTCTCGTACTGCACTATAATAGGCGCACGCCAGAGAGACTTTAACCAGGATTTGATAAAAAGAAATTATTTTGAATGTAAATAGTACTCGATTTGACAAGCACCCGATCTACATTAGGTGGAAAATCTAACTATGTTACTACAAAACGATAGAGAATAGTGACTAAATTCAAATTGTAATATTTATTGGTTGACTTACTACTTTTAGATGATCTCTCCCTCTTACAAGTCAGAGTTGGATTTAAATTTTGTAGCTGGATTCGAACTGTCTGTACAACTGCGCGCGGGCCATTTTATAGCCCTCGTCGCGCTGCCCTACTCTTAGAGTTTTCCGGGTCTTCTTTGAGGCGGGCTCTATTTTGATTAGGCCAATGAGGGAAAAGATGATTTCCTTTGTTAGCCTAAGTGGAAGAACCTTGGCGTGGGTGGATATAAAAATGATACATTCTTCTTTTAAGAGATGTCGCATGTAGTATCGTTTGGAGAAAATATTAATTGAATTTAATTGTTTAACTAATTAATCGGATAATTCTAGCGGGCGAATTTGACAAGAGAGAGATATCTAATGTCTACAATCTGTCGACTTAATTTTATTACAAAAATATTAACGAGACGATGATAAATATTAGGCTGTTTAGTCGTGATTTCTTATTTATGTCTATAGATCTTAAGAGTCAGTGTATGGCTATTACAAATATAAAAGTGGTTTACAATTTGTTGATAAACAATAAGCAATGGTAGTGACAATTATTAATGTTATTGTTTTATACAAACGTCTAGCGGATGTGGCATCAATATGCGTTGTGTGATTTTAGTCGCAGCCGGAAAGATAATTTTTACGACTCTACGCGTCTGGGAAATTTCGTTAGCGCAGGATCATGGTGTATTGTGACGTCCGCTGATACTAAGCACGTGGTAGAAATAAAATTTAGTTTTATGAGGTCATCGACCTCTATAGTTTATATCTATTTTTCGGTGTCACATGTTTACTGTGACTGTTTATAATTTCTGAGCGTGAGAAAAGACTAAATAAAACCACTCGCTTATGAAAAGTCTCACGGAAAAACCATACCCTCCGATAAACGAGTTAGTTTTCTCCGAAAACTAATAAAACGGACCCTCTTGATGATACGCCATGGTCCCGCGCTAACGAAATTTCCCAGACGCCTAGAGTCGTAAAAATTATCTTTCCGGCTGCGACTAAAATCCCGCAATGCATATTGATGCCACATCCGCTAGACATTTGTATAAACTAATAATATTAAAATAGTCACTACTGTTTATCAACATTGTAAACCATCGTTATATTTATAATAGCCATAAACTAAATCTCCTAAAGTCCATAGACAAAACAAGAAATTACGACTAAACAAGCCAACATTTGTTATAGTCTCGCTACTATTTTTATAATAAACTTAAGTCGATAGATTGTAAACAATGGATATCTCTCTCTCCTGTCAAATTCGCCCGTTAGAATTATTCAATTAATTAGTTAAACTATTAAATACAATTAATATTTTCTCCAAACAATACTGTACGCGACATCTCTCAAAAGAAGAATGTACCGTTTTTCTATCCGCCCACGCCAAGGTTCTTCCAATTAGACTAACGACGGAAATCATATTTTCCCTCATTGGCCTAATAGGAAAAGGGCCCGCCTCAAAGGGACCCGGAAAACACTAAGAGTAGGGCAGCGCGACGAGGGCTATAAAATGGCCCGCGCGCAGTTGTATAGACAGTTCGAATCCAGCCTCAAAATTAAATCTAACTCTGACTTGTAAGGGAGAGAGATCATCTAAAAAGTAGTAAGTCAAACAATAAAATATCATACTTCGAACTCACTCTATTTCTTCTCTATCGTTTTGTAGTAACATAATTAGCTTTTCCATAGAATGTAGATTGGGTGCTTGTCAAACCGAGTACTATCTACATTCAAAATAATTCCTTCAAACCGAATCCTGGCTAAGGTCTCTCTGGCGTGCGCCTATTGTAGTGTAGTACGAGAGAATCGCCTTACCATTCCTTTCATTCTATAACCTATCCCGAGTAGGATAAATTACGTAACCAGACAAATTGATTTCCCGGTTATTAGAGGTAAAACTCTTCGACCAAAAATACACTCTTTAATAAATCTAGTCTGTAATATCCATTGGACGTTACATTTGAATCTAGCCATTTTACAAATATAAAATATTTTAAAATTAAATTGATTGCTAATAACTCTTTCCATTATAAGAACCCACGCTTGAATAAAAGAGTTTCTGCCATTATGGAAGAACACGATGAAAACCTTTGTGGCATAGCTTGTATTATTGATATAAAAATAAGTTGCAAACTCATAATCAGGCGAAAAATTAATGTTTCGCTTGGTTTGGTTAATGGGATTGTATGTACTGTTATTTCTATTTTTAAAACAAAAGATAATACCGATTCTATCAGAAGTAGACTAAATAGGGAGAGAATGTGATATAACAGATTTGCATATATCAATTTGTATACAGAAATATTAATCAAAATAGAATATTCTCTGTCACACTCTAGATAAAGCATAACCATTCATAAATATTAAAGCAAATCTAGAACACAGTAGGTTAATAAAATAGTATCGCCAGGGTATTTTAGATAGTAGACATTACGGTAGATTGGTAGAATGAAAAGACATTTGTTTAGGTAAAATATATGATATTTAGTGACAAGATCAGGAAAAAATACAAGTACAAAACTGTTTTTATTAATTACAAAATAATTGGAGTATTCGAGATTTATCAAATGACGATAAAGTGTTTGACAATTAGACAGCATTTCACATAGAATAAAATAGTGGATAATAATGGATAAGTTGTATTTTTAACAAATATGTATCTGCAAGTCTGGTAATATTGAACCATTACAACAGTATTCAGGCGTCAAATATTTATCTCTAGCTAAATAAGATACCACAGAGTTTTTGTTGGATATTTGTAAAATGTTTAATTTATTAAATGCTTTGCAACAGGACATAAAAGCGTATTTGATATAGTTATAATTGATAATTACATATTAAATCTTTTGGTAGAAAATTTAGATAACACTCAATCCTGGCAAAACATTTTCGATAGAAATATTAATAATTAGCAAGGTGCATAATAGTTATATATTTGGACTGTATAGAGACCTTTTATTTATCATATCTATTGTTATTAATATACTTTCAGTGCTTGATATCATTTTTTTTGCCGACATAACTATTTTTTTTAGTAAATAACCATAATATCTACTTGCCGATTGCACTAGGTTAACAATTTATCAACCAGAATCTATAATAGTACTTTAGGTCTTCAGGTTATTGCAATTACATTAATGTCACTTCCTTCCTGACCCTAGTCTTGGTACCCTGAAAGCGATTTAATAACACGACTTTTCTGAACAAACGTCAAAGACAAATTGCCTAAAAATTTTTATTAACAACGACTTTCAACATCTGCTTCTTTTATTAAATGATATTTTGATATTCCTGATTTAATCTGTCTCGTCAATACATGATAACATTTTAAAAACTTCAGTTATGAAAAACAATTTAAAACCAATACTATCTGTACTAGTAAGCTTATAATATTAATAAACCATCGCTGATTGTACTACACGATTTGAAAAATTCTACAAAACCATGTATCTTTAATTTTTATTTCACTTTTTATAACATTCTCTTTAGTTAATGATCATTTGGAAACTAATCTTTTTTAATTTAAACTGTATAGCTCTGGACACTATATTTAGAAGAATATTCAAGAAGGAGTATACCCAGCAGTGAGCATCATAATATAACAATGAATATCTTATTAGAGTTTTGGGGGAAAATTACTCCTGGTATACTACAACTCGTCCTGCATTCAAAAATGGTATGTCGATATTTATGTTATTTTATGCATAGACTTTTAGATGTTTAATATCAAATTATTTACAAGTATAATTGCTTGTTAAGGTTTTAGAATGAATTGTATTACTTTATTGCAAATATGTTGCAATTACATATTTTTAGTAGATATTTAATAAAGTTCTATAGTTAGAGGTTAATATTTATGAAGGTGGCGAAATAATGCCATTGCCGATCACAGTATATTCTTCTACCCTCAAAGGAAAGGGGAGTACTGTCACGGCATCGCATGAAGAAGTCTAAATGATTATAGAGAACGATTATCCCGAAGGGGAAGAAATGGGAGATCATCGATCAAACATCAATGACTTCCGTATAAAATTGGTGTTTACATAATAACATTCAATTATTCTGTATCTATATTTATATAAAAACTAGTACAACATTTTGCTCATACTTATATATTGACAACATTAATTTTTACAATTTTTTTTCTCGCGAATTGACGAATACTCCATCCATTCGATATCCTGTAATAATTGTAAAAACTTCTAAAGGTTATACATAGCTCTAAAAATTGATTTATCTATTTAGATAAATAGATACATATTATTTTCATTAATTAATAATGGAAGTTTAGTTCTTATAATAAATTTGGGATACTTTATAAAAAATAAAGTTCCTCGATATGAAATTACTACGATTACTAAGAACTACAGTTAAAAACTATTGTCAACTAGGTATGGGCAGCCACAAATCGTTTTGAAAAGTCCAGTGACTATAATTAGTATAAGATTTTTCAACCACTACACTAAACTTCAATTTTTATTTTTTTTTCACTTCCCGTATACTGGCAATTTGATTCATAAAGACAAAGACCAAGATTATTAGTTTTACTTAAAAATGTTTCATGTTAATTAATGTATTTTGAGTTAGTTATTTAAAATTATAATAATTAAAATTTTATTGCTTTTCAAGACTATAGTTTTTGTTGTCTAACGTGTTTATTTATTTATTATTAGTCAATTGTATTCAATAAAATATACAACAAAAACGTCAATAATCACTATTTATTTTCCCTCATGTTTATATACTGAAAACCGATGAGCCGAAATGGTTTGGTGTATAAATATATTGGCTTCCAATGTAGAGTACCGCTGTGTATAACTCAGGATAGATAACTGACATTTTTGATAAACATTTTTCTTACATATTGATGTAGTAAACAGAGTACTCATGTTCTCCGGTTAGTCAAATAGTCTTCATCAAGAATGAATCTCTTGTTCAGAAAAAGAAACGTTTAATTTACCAATTCAATATAATCATGAGGCTTGAGCAGAGCGGACGCAATGTCGAATCATTCCTAGGTTAAAGTGATTAGGAGTATTAATAGTATACAAAATTAAATCTAACTGGCTAATTTCAAGAATTAGTACATTAATGGATTAATAAATCGGACTAAGAAAATAAAAATATGAATGTGGCCAAAACTGAAGTTGCATCAACTACCAGAGCAAGAAAATAACTTTAACTAATTCTAACTCGAATAGCGTGGGAAAAAAGCAGTGTTGATTCAACACGCTGAAAAATTGGCTGAGAAAAATGAACAATAAAAAACATCATGTGACCTTCGTCGGTAGATTATTGGTCGTTAAAAAAAGTGCTTGATTCAATTATTCAAATCAAAATTACACTTTAAAAGTTAAAAAAAAAAAGAAGTTAAAATCCACCCTGGGTCATTTGAAAAATTTATACCTACAGTTGAGGAATTAAAAAAGTAGTGAATACTCCGAATTCACACATACCAACGAAGGAAAGAAAAGGGATACAAAATCGTATTGCGTGGTGTTCATCCCTCAGTGGACGTTAAGGAGCTAAAAATGAAATAGAAAACGAAAACCATAAAATTATGAATATACATAATATGCTTAACAATAAAACTAAACTACCAATGCCTACTTATACAGTTGAATTAGAAATGAGTCTAAATAACAAAAATATCTTCTAATTAAACAGATTATTAAATCTAATCGTAAAGTTCGAATCACTGGGTAAAAAGCGTGGTATACCGTAATGCTTAAATTATCAGGAATTCTGACACATACAAAAATTACTGCATCGACAAGCGAGAAAACATGATCAACAAATTCATGTCGAGAATGATTATTGTATTTAACTTAGTCATAATTCTAATAAACAGAATTTTTTTAAATAAATGACTTTTTAAAAATCATACCACGGAACGAAAATGGTTTGAGGCAAAGACAACTGGGATTCAAAAACTGTCTAATTCAAGAAGACATTAATGTTATCCTCTTTTCAGAAACTCATTTCACTAACAAGCATAACATCAGAGTTCTAAAATATTCAATATTTTTGTGTAAGCAAAGTTCGAGGAGGAACTACTATAATTATAAAATTAGAAATAAGTCATTATATTAACAATAATTATCAGGCTTTAAACCTACAAGCGAATAGTATAACATTAACTAGCTGGTTGACGTCCTTCCCTCGATTCGACGAATCTCAAGCAGTCCAGTAGGAAATACTGCACGTTGTCGAGGCCGCCACATTCACAAGTTTCGCTTTCCGCACGACCAAAGGAGATCAATTTTTGCCCGAAGTTTCCATGGCCGCACAGGACCTGCGTTGTGTAGTAGCTGGGCACGATCCAGCTAATTCCCAGCCGTTCACGCACACGTTGTTCGGAAGCATACGTGACTCTATCCTTTTGGGACGCCTCTCAGCGCTCCTACCAGAGATCGAGAAGCGCGCTCTCGATTTCTTTCTTCGCCGCCACGTTCGGTACTATCGCATCTAGACTATCTTGCTGTATCACCGCTATGGTTACTTGACCGATCTCGATGTCCCTTCCTAATTTTACGTTACGCATGGCCGATCGCTGTTTGAGCTGGAGATTGAAAGGCATATCTCCAGCTATCATGCATAGGGCATCGTATGTCGTAGTCCCCCGTGCGGGACCTACGCTGTGACAGTCTTCGCAACTCCCCATCTAACCGACCTATCCCCTACCCCCTAATTCCCGAAGTTCGTCCGACCCTCGCGGTTTTGCTGCGCTCCTACCTCTGAAAGAAAAAGGGGGGAGATCCGAGGATTGGAAAGTCCTCGGAACTGTTTGTTAGTATTAGTAATTCAAGGAGTTTGTCTTAGTGCCCTCCTTGAGAGTGTCATAGGCATCGACCCCAACCGGAATCCCGGAAGGTTACTCAAACGGTCCTTGCTCTCAGTACCAGCTACCCCGGACGCAAGCCATAGCCCATTGTAAGTTCACTTACCTCTTGTAAAGGTATCTCAATGTCCTTGTCCTCGATGTCCTGGAGTCCCTGGAAGTCCCTCGGTGTCCCGCGATGTCGTCCTTGGCCGCTGAAATAAATAGGATGGGTACGATGGGTGAGTCTCCAGTGGATCGAGGGATCGTTGCTCCCTTTCTCGTCCATTGATACTGCTAGGGGGCGACGGCCCGTCTTTCCGTCGAGATCTTTCAAAGTCGTGGAATTTTTGCGATTGTTCAGACTCGTCAACTTCTACCCAGGAGAGGTTGTCTTCCGCAGGAGGGGGTCGTGTTTACCCCTTCCTTGCTAACCTGTCCCCTCTGTACCACAGCCTCTCCCAATAAGGAGTTCGAGACCTCGGCGGAACCGATTCGCGTTCGAGTTGCCTTCGAAATCGCGAGAAGTCAGAGCCGCTCTTTGGTCACCGATTTCCGGTTTTCACCCGGTCACGCCGTTGAGGCGGAGTAGTTGGTCCTTACGGGGGAATGTTCGAAAGCACCACTGCTTTCGGACAAGGTCACGTATCCCAGAGTTGAACTTAGCCAGATCATATGCGGCTGTAGGGGGAATTGTCTTGCACGCTTCCCGGAGCAAAATAATTTGCAACTACTTATTCTAATAACATATAAATAATAAATGTTAATGTAATTTTATTGTTTTATGCTATAAGTTCATATAAGCGGACATTTTTTCAGTATCCATATATACTTAGTGCTTTCAGACATTTAACTAATATTATTTTCATTTCCAGTTGGCAGAAGTAGTAAATTTACACTTTTCTAATTTATTGGAGGCATTCTTAGATTGCGGCTGCCTAATATTTAGCAAGATTTTACCAATATGGAATTTAATACTTTCTTCACCAAATGTTCAGGTAATATTCTAATTACTACAATAAAAAGCAAAGCAGAATTTCCTATGAAAAAGTTATGTGTTTAGAAAATTATACTGACGGATCGAAAGATAACGTTAAGAAACTCCTATTAACGTTTGAAGACTATTAAATTCCCTCAATACTGCTTAAATATGTACAGTTTTACAATGTTTACGAATACACTACAAGCATTCACTATTAATGAATTAATTGTTGCTAAACAAATACTGACTAACTTAGTATCGTCAAACCTCACAAATTTTTCACGTTCCAACATTAGGCCTTTGTACTGCTTCGCAAGTGTAAATTTTGGGGATTTAATTTTATGAAGTATAATTATCAGATTAACCAAAAATTTTGTTCTTAATTTCTGTATATTTTAAACAAGTGTATTCTAAATCAATACATGCTAATTATTTATTCGTATAATAATAACAATATCTAATCCTCATTTATATCTTCAGTGATTGTAGGATTAATACTTTCAAAATAAAAAATGTTCGATAATATTTTAGTAACTCTCACACTATTTAATCTTTGTTTTTCATTAAAAAACTAAACAATAATTCCTGCGTGATATCAACAGCAGCGAAGAGTCTTTTTAATTTAAAAAAATTGCATAAATGATACAGATTTCTACCATATCCTATATAATTTTATTTCTATTTTACATAAAATTTATACGTAGGTTCATTTACGTACCTAAATATTACCAAAACCTTAATTATATCTTCTTACATTTTCATATTCTGAAGATTTAGATTACCAGGATTTTTTAGCATTTCGATCAAACAAAAATTGCTTGAACTACCTTATACGTTTCGGCAAAAAAGCTCTATATATCTATGTCAGTCATTCGAAAGGAATACAAAATATGTTTAGATGTGATAGAAGTAGCTAAATCGCCACTTCTTCATCATCTATTTCTATGTAACCTCAAAATATTTTCATTTAATTTGTATTTCAGCATTTGCTCTGTAATTTTATTTTGAAGATATGTTATACTTACTTGACAGTTTGATAAAACGGTTATTCAAAAAGCATAGTAATTTATAGTTATAACGGAGTTTTGGTCGATCCCTATGTCTATAAAAAAAATGTGCAAAAAAATAAAAGGAGAAATTTGTTCTCTGCAGACTTCGGTGTAGGTTATACAAAACCCAGTTCGGTCACACAGTTATGCCGCTTACGAGGTGGCTTTCTCTTTGGGCTCGCGGAGAGTGGCACACACACTATAAGAATCTAATGCTGAAACACGAAAATTAGATAGACACGATTGCGTAAGAAAAGTGGGGATTAAATTGAAAATGAGACAATTCAATGACAAAAAAGGGCATGCAAAGCAAATGAAAGGGTTAACACCCGAAAAAAATATTAAAAAATACAGAGCGCAGCGTGAAAGAGCAGCCACTACGGCAAAGAAAGAAAAGTCTGTATTGTAGTTTTAGAAAAGTCCGTACTCGCAGAGTCCTAGCTGTCGGTCGTTTGGTGGACGAATTGTCGAGCCTCGATGACGCGTAATACAAGAAACGGGACAGAATACGAAACACCAGCGTACACTATATAATAGGCAAAAAAGATTCATCGAGTCGCACTCATTAACCGTCGTCTTATGTGTTTGATAGTGAACGTGTTTGTTTCAAAGAAAAAGAAGACTAGAGGAATAAGATGCAACAAGATCCAGGTAAAGTGGAGTCTCTGTCACGGTCATAACGACAGAATATATATATATATATATATGCGTGATCACCATAGAGAATGAGTTTCTCTAAAGAGATTAAAGGGACTTTTACCAGTACCGGTGGTGGCCGCCATGTGTCTCTCCCCTCAACTTCTATCTCTCTCCATCTCTCTCTCTCTCTCTCTCTCTCTCTCTCTTTTCCTTCCGTTTATAAGAACAAGTAATATAATTATTGTTATTTCACAATTATACATGGATATTAGAAGGAAAAAGAGATCGTTATACAATATAGACCAAAATTAGGTAAACGAGGCGGATACGACTTCAGGGTGGGTAAAAGTTCACATAAATTAGTGTGAAATTTATGCGGTATTCCATTAGTACTGCAATGATCTAACGCTGAATTTATTACGCGTTCCCCGATCCCACATCAGGCGAGATTACGAAGGAAGGATCTACCTCGCTTGATCTCTTCGCAACTATCTTTCATTGTTTTTTAATTCTGAATAGAAATTTTTTTTTGAAGTGAAAGAAAATTCAATATGTTTCTGTTTATTATAATTATTTTTTTATTGATAACTTATACTAATTCCAAAGGACAGCTCAAGTAATCCGAAATCAGAAAGAATGAGAGGAAAGGTGTACGAACTAACGAGGAAATCTATTTTTATTAATGTTTATTCTAAGTCACACTTACAAAGAACTTTCTTTTCCCTCTTGGCTCTGCACTGAGTTCTTGCGTGGTTTCTTGAGCTCCACTTGGTAACAGTCTTCACCAAACTAACTCCGTTTCTCCAGAAAGGGGCTTTTTATCCACCTTGGATAGTACACTTCCATCCAAGGGCCCGAAGGTCGGACGAAGATTTTCCGAGGGCCTTATTGGTCATCTGGTCCTCCAAGAACCTCCACATAACCAGGAAACAGGCTTCAACTCTGTACAAATTCCGGAAAGCCCAGCGTAAGTGCGCCTCTCCAGAGAAACACATTTCCATTCCCGGTATCTCATGCAGAGCCATAACAAAAAATATATTTTTGTCGAATTTATTGAATGAAGCACAAAAGAAGAAAAAACGTAAAATATTTTCGTTTCTTTTATTTTGCACTGTTCCGCTCGATTTTTGTTTCAGTTTATATATTTTTTTATAGTTTTTCCGCGAGTTCCAAAGATGAGTCCGACCTAGTGTTATAATTTGTATGGTTTCCCTTTTTTTAAAGACGAGAATTTTCGGTTATAACTTTCCGAAAATTCCCTTCAACTTCTCTTAGTTTTGTTTTCCCTTGTTTTGAGAAAACTAATAAAAATTATAAAGTTTCCTCGTTCTTAGAAAGGGATGACGGTTACTCAGAGCACTCGTGTGGTCCCATAAAAGGACAAAAGCTGGTCGCTTCTACGCATATGGGTAGTTTCTATACATATAGGTACATGTTTATTTTTTATATGTGTATATTTTTTTTCTCTTTGTCCCGACATTACAACACTGTGGTATACATATATAGTTTTGTAAACACCGTTGTCATTTAGATATATACTAACATTATTTATGAACATTAAACGGCTGAATAGTCTCATTCGTTGAAACCAAGAACCTTTTTCGACTTTAATTATAGGATAGCCAAATTTTCATAACAGTTATCAGACCGAAATTCGTGCATTTACCTATTACTATGTCATTCATCTCATATCTAACTACCTCAAGTCAAGTGAGAGATAGTATTGATAATGAATTAAGTATTTGTCACAACTTCGTTATTTTTATCGCAAAGCTGACGATAAATATAGAGTGAGCTGTAGGATGGTAACAAACATAACTCTTAATTTTTAATCGATAAGTCAATTCTATCATTATTTTTGAATGAAGAATTTGAATAAGGTTGATGAATATAAATCACGTAATAAACCAAAGACTATTGAATGATAACAAGTGACTGTATTTTTGAAACATCCTCCATGTTAATGTTTTTTCTTTCTGTAGCATGATTAATGATTGAAATACATACGCCGCCATTTATCTTATCTTTGAATGTCTTTGTATTGTAAATAATTCCCATCACGCTGTATTTAGATGTAATCTAATTTTAAGAATTTCGTCACGTAAGTTTACTAAATTTTCGTCTTGATCAATGATGCGCAGTTGCAAATAATTTATACATTTTGCAATAAATAGAAGATAAATAATATACGATGGAACTTTGATAATTTTATATCTAGGTCGTACTGCTAAGAAAAATTAATGAATTGTTTCCCGTTTATATATGCTTCAACGATAATATTGCAGTCTGAATCTTGATGAATCTATTCACATAGATACTCTTCAGAAATTTGGTATTTTTAAAACTTACGCATATTTCATCAAGTCAATATTTATAAGAGCTATATTAGACAAATTCATTTCGATGTTTTTCTATATACAAAGTCTGTTTTGTATGGTTTGAGATATAAACCCTTCCCGAAAACAATTACTTTGTTTTGTTTCATAATGTCTACTACTATCTTCTAATTGCTGCTTAACAGACTCATTTAAAGTTTATTTATTCATTTAAAGCTTTGGCTATTTCTGTATTTCCACTAGCTAAAGCATCAGTACCATTCTATCTAGCAAAAATTGGTTTAGGAAAGCGTAAAGTATCGCTTATCCTTGATGACATTAAAAAATGTGAGAAACACTAATATTGGCTTTACAGTTCTTTTCATAGTTTAACCAATGATTTTTCCAGCAGATCTATATTTTGGCCATTTATAATTATTTTTTTCAATTTAGTCTTTTTACAAGATTTTCGTTTTTGCAACTTGCTTTTTGTTTGTGCTTTGAACCACATACCTAGCTTGAATTTTAATTACATAACATTTGTTACGACAAAAGCAGCTGTTTTCTCACTAATGCTACTTTTTCCGTTAAAACTAGATCAACGATATTTCTTGCCCCTATACTTTTCCAATCTTTTCCCGATACCCAATAATCCAATAACCTAATTTTCTGACATATACTATATCATGTTTTTTGCAAGCTATGTCGAATGAATTCATGATTTTACCAACTCGATCTAGATGCCTAATTAACTTTTAAACTGCCAAGGTTGTAGACTATCAATGGAAGCTGATTAAGAATATTAATAACTTCAATAGAATAGTTTCTTGTCGCGTTCGTAGAATGAAAATCATGAATTTTAAAGATCAATTTGTAAACATTCTTGTGGACAATTTTAATGTTATTGTGCAAGAAGATGACTATGCAATGTATTATGGGGATTTATTTCTAAATAGTATTCGAGTTATTTTCCGTGGTCCGTCAAATCGGGGTAAAACTAAAACTACCTCTTTTGGCTCTTATTACACATTCCAACGAAATTAAATTTGATAACATTTACATTTACTCGATATGTATCAATCAACTCAATTATAAATTATTTCGAAAATTAAGAAAACCCATAGACAGAGCATAATATATTCCATTCAAAGAAAACGAGGTAATGTCTCATGCTAAACATGTGTAACGTCGGATCGACGTTATGACGATATAAATTGTTAATTAAAACAATTTTATTCGTCGTGCGCACGTTTTATGCATAAGACTTTCGTTTTACTAGCAATAGGCGTGCTGGTTGCGTCAGAGTACTTTTCCTCCGATTTTTCGGAATCGCTAATTCTGAATGGATGCCTTTTGTCACTGACTCCTTGGCAGCGACGACATCAACCTCTCCTTCACTGACTATTAGCAGCAAAGGGGTTAGATCTACTAGGTTAGCAAGGACTGACTCCAAAGGGCAGCCCGAGTAACCAGGAATTAGGAAGAGTGAGTGAAAAGGTCTCGAACGAAGTCTTTAGGTGAAATTTATATATTGAATATTTATTTTTATTTACTTACAGTAGCACTGCTTTGGCTCTGAGCTGCAGCTTCCTTGGGCACACTTCCTCGAGTGACTAACCCAGAAAGCTAGCAAATGAGGCCTTTTATAGGTTAACTCCCACTTGGCGTTCTAGAGACTAACAATTGTGTCCTAACAATTATCTGGGATCTAATTGGTCCTGGGTCCCTCTCGAATAGCCACAACTTGGAAAAATACACCCTCAAGCTATGAAAATTCGAGGGAGGCTGTAGACGGGTACGTCCCTCAGGAAATGTGCCCCTCGCGCTCGCTTTTCCTCGTAGAACCATTACAAAAATCCTTCAACTATTAACTTTTGAGTAACTTTTCGTTTTCTCTTCTTTTTATGGTTTCTAGATAAATCCATAAAAAGTAAAAACGAAAAGTTACCAAGAATATTGAAACAGCAAATAAAAAGGGGAACATCTGGCCAAACGTTAACTACCATTCCTTTTTCTACTCCCGTGTTTTATGGGTTTTCCTGGGATGCTGTCTCGCTTTGAATTTCCAAAATGACTTTTCGGCCTAATGTTCGAGATTTTACAAAAATAACAAAACTATATCGCATGCATCAAGCCACTTCATCATCCTGAAACAGAAGGTTTTCCGGCTGTGACATGCACGCGTGGAGTTCCATAAAACAGGGACGCAAACAAAAAAAACGTCTCGCATTCTGGCCGATGGCGTACGCATATAAGATCTCTCTGTTTTAAGATTCCTATCCCGATGTTACACATACATCGCCAAACTCAATTATGATGTTGGATATTACATATAATATTGCATAGTTATGCATTCTTTCATATAGGTAAACACGGAAGTGTTGATTATTTCTATTTCTCTCGTATATTTGCTCGCATTCCTAAATATCGTGTAAGAGATGATATTAATTTATTAGTCAATTTTCGTCACGATGAAGAAAATTTGAAATATATTTACGACAATTATATGAACTCCGATATGACTTATAATAAGATCGAAGAGTTGTATGGAAAATATTGATTGAATGGTAAATATGGGGTTTTGATGATTGACAAGGATAGAGGTATCAATTATGGAAGATATTGAAAGGCTTCTGATTGTTTTGCTATAAATATATAAAGATAATATATGTACTATACAGTATATGGGTAAAATTTGAATTGTCTAGATTCTTGGACATCATCCATAAGAAGAAAAAGTGCTAAATCGTAAATACTAATAGTAAAGGAGCAAAATTCAATTAAAATTAAATGTCATTTGCTTGAATCATTTTAACTGACACTGAATTCATCACGCCTTCTCCGATCCCGCATCAAGCGTATTTATCGACAGTATTACATTATGTGATACTCATACTGATGAAGTCTTGGACGAGATATTCAAACTAATTGTTCAACAACTTATAGTTGTAGCGAGCATAGCTGAGCCATTTAAAAACTCATCAAATAAGACGAAGAAAGAGGTAATTAAAATGGAAAATTTTTTAATACGAAAACCAAAATTTTCAGGATAAGAAACACATTATGAAAGTAGTTATATGTCTGATGATGCTACTAATAGTAAGGATAACTATGAAACAACCAATCTACCAATGAAGAAGCTAATAATACTATTAAACATAATGAATTAATGATTTATAAAAATTCATCTAAAGCAATCTAAAGATAATGATGATGTAGTGAGTCGTAAAACCTCGACTGATAAATATATTATTGCATTAGATAAAAATAACACTGATTTCTTAGACTTGATTTATAATGTACCCAAAAAAAGGATTGGAATTTTACTCTTGGTAATTCTATAGTTTGCAACAAAGTATATTTACTTTTGCATTAAACTCACCTGATATGTTATTCGTATATTTTATTTGTCGGAGTCGAGAAGCAAACGTTCCATGTAATTTAGTTACATTTATTAGTTACATAACACGTTGCACATTATACAAAGGAACGACGTAATCACGCCACCGTCTCTATCTACAAGATACCGGCTGAGTACGCCGCAGTACCTCCATTCTCTCTCTCTCTCTCTCTCTCTCTCACTGTCTCTCTCTCTGTCTCTCTCTCTGTCTCTCTCTCTCTCTCTCTCTGTCTCTCTCTCTCTCTCTCTCTGTTAGATAGTTTTTAAAGTTAATTTGAAGAGCTGGATTTGAGCTGAACTTACTATTTCATGTGTGTCAATTCGTAACCTCTGTCGCGGTTCCCTACCCTTTAGTTTTTCCGACTCTGCATTAGGGTGGGTCCTATTTCGATTTGGCCAATGAGAGAAGATTTTCTGCGTTGGCTTAATTGGAGGAAATCGAACATGGGCGGATTGAAAAATGGTGTATTTTACCTTTAAGAGATGTCACACACTGTATCGTATTATGAAATTATTGATAATATTTAACTAATTAATTAACTAGTCGAATAATTCTAATGAAATTATTGTAATCAATGAAGTAATCATTCAGTTAGAGGTCTAATGAATAAATATCGCTAGACAAATTCTAGCTAGACGTTCATGCGCGCTCAATTACCGCGATACATATCCATAATTTTTAGTATGAACTAATAGATGCAAACGCGCTTATTATAAACTGAAGATATTTTGGCTACTGTAGCTTATAACACTCGAAAACATAGGATGATCGGTCTGAAACCCATCCATTTGACTACTGTAAATCATGATCAAGCATTACAACAGTTCACTCGAGAATATGTAAGGGCAGGGAAATAAGACCAAAGTATAAAATCAAAGATAAAGTGAGAGTTAATAATCTAAAACAAATAAACAAATCATTGAGAAATGTTATACATTCAATTGGTTGACGAATATATTCATAATAGTACGTATGCTTTAGACTTATCCACCAACTTACCACGCCAAAGACTACAAAGACATTGTGACGGGGCTCCTAACCCTTAGCCGGAGCCCGTCGGCTATTTTGTCGGCTAACATAGCCGAACGCTGATTAGTGGTCCGTGACCCCGGAAAATTTGTCATGTGAAGCGAGTAGAGAGTAGAGAAGGAGGTAAGGTACAGATACCGACTAAGTACGATTTGGATTCTTGAAGAATAAAGTTAATTTATTTTGGATTTATTTTGGCGTTGAAAGTTTTGGTTGTGCGTGTTGATGGTTTGACGTTTTTTCCCAGTATCATTGTCTAGTTCGGTGAGTACCTCACTTTCTCTCTCTCTATCTCTCTCACCCTCCGTGCCTTGTTATTTCCACTAATTTTATTTACAGTTATCGGGGTCTTATGTATGTTCTCCAGGCTGTACAGCCGGACAATTACAACGGCCACTCCGCATAATCATCGCCTCGCATTATGATTTAAATTTAGTATTTTTCTTTTTCATTCTTTCATATAATTAATGTCAGTTTCAAATTTCTTTTTATAATTTAATTTTCCTTTCTTTAATAGATTTAATAAATTTTCATATCATATGATGTCGTACATATTAGCATTAGTCACCTCTTACGCTAGAGTTTGCAACGTTCACCCATATCACTATACATGTTGTCGGAGTTATAGAAACGATATATCAGTTTTGGACAAGTCCAGAACAGCAAGACCAATATATGACAGAAAACAAATTAGCTTTAGGGAAAATCGGAGCAAGGTCTTCAATTTTTTTTTATATTTAGCACATCGAATGCCTGTATGGAGGTCATAATTTGTGCAAAGTTTTACGATAAAATATTAATTAATTAAAAAGTTATAAATAATTTAAAAAAACATTAATTTTTTTTAACTGTTATAAATCGAAAACTATTTATCGGATCTGGATAATTTTATTTTAAATACCCGAAAATTATATTATTTTATATATGTCATAATAATAAATATGTTAATAAAAATAATATGAACAATTAAAATAAATTTTTATATAAAAATCCGTAATAAAATTATCATGATTTTTTATAAGGGCTTGGTAATGACTTATAATATTTTAGGTTGTTAAGTAGTATTTTAAAATTAAATTTAATGACATTAGTTGTGCTTTGAAAATCATAAATGCGGAATTTTTTTGCTCAGTCAGTCTATTTAAAGTTCAATGGGCAAAGTGATCAGGCCTTAACGAGCGTCACAGTGAAATTTCTTATCGTACAATAGATTCTGTAAAATTACTTCAATTCAGTTTTAAAGAAATTTATACACTAATACCATTACCAGAGTATTCCACTCCATTTAAAGTGCGTAAACATGGGCGTCGTCGAGAATTTTTGCTTCAGGTTCCCACAAAAATTCAGGATAAGTGGCTCCTTTAGTATAAGAAAACGATCGATTATGTGCAACATGTTTGAGATAATGCTATATCAATGATCCAAAGGAACAATATACAAAATTGATATTTCTGTAACCGTGAGAGTTATCAAAACGAATGTTTTTTTTTAAATACGGATAAAAATAGAAACTATGAAATTAATAAATCAAAAGTCATTTTTTTTAATTTTTAGAAAAGTTATAAACTTTTGTTTTAAACAAATGACGATATATCAAAAAGTATTATTTTTATTTTCGAAATTTTACTTTTATTATATTTTTAGTCTCTTTCTATAA
Organism: Chouioia cunea; assembly: GCA_030064505.1. Lineage (NCBI taxonomy): Eukaryota > Metazoa > Arthropoda > Insecta > Hymenoptera > Eulophidae > Chouioia > Chouioia cunea. Next base: position 21,870,267 of record JAOPFQ010000001.1, read on the forward strand.
TAATCAACAATAAAATTCATAGAGCGGATCTTAATATTGATTCAGGGAGTCATAATAAACACCATCCTCTGCACCGCCATAACCTTTTGTTTTAAATAAGTGACTATATCTCAAAAAGTATTAATTTTATTTTCGAAATTCTTTTTCCATTGGATTCCTTGTCTATTTTCAATAATTATTAACAATAAAATTCATAGAGCAAACAACAGTAACGTTTCAGGGAGTCAATATAAACAGCGCCCTACTGAGCTGCGCCGCCATACCATTTTGTGTGAAATAAATGACTATACCACAAAAAGTTTTACTTTTATTTGGATTCCTTGTCTATTTTTCAATAAAAATCAGTAATAAAATTCATAGACCAGACATTAGTAAATTTCTTAGAGCGAACATTAGAAATGATTCAGGGAGTTTTTAGGAAAAATAAGGAAGAAACAACAACAACAATTTAATAGATACCATTCATTAAGACAATTATAATATATAAATCGCTTTTAATGTGGTCGTAAGGAAATTGTACTGGTCTCAAACCCATTCAATCGCAGATTTAAAGTGCAATTAAGATTTCAGGTCATCATATACTAAACATTTTGGCAAGTTAATCAGTTAACTTTGTATTAGATATAAAGAAACGTGTATACATTAGAAAAAATGGTATAAATTAAGGTGGGCTTATATTGGAGAAATGGATGAAAAATGGACTCGCGCGGCTGAAGAGGACGCTGTTCATAATGACTCCCTGAACCATTACGACTAGTAAAATGGCTTTCCCATTTTGCGTGTTATTAGCAATTTTTTAATAAAATTGCATGCCTTAACATCCGTTTAAAATTTTACCTACCTTGTGTTAAAAAATATCGTAAATGTTTACCCACTCGCATGATTATGTGTTACAAATGCGTAAAATCGCATTTCACCGTCTTATTGTATAATATACCATTTTACAATTTTGCCGCCATTTTATCCCAGTTGAAATAATAAAAATCGAAAAAGTAGAAGATATGAAAACTAATAGTTGGTTAAAAGTAAGCCAAATGTATCTGTTCTAACTTAAAAGTAGAATGTGAAATATAAACATTTTTCTAAGGCTCAATCTGTATCGAAAATTTTAAATTATTCATAGACCCTAGAGGTAACTCTAGAAGTTTAAAATTTTAGTTGATAATTTTTAATACATTCTTTCGAAATATCACTTCCATTTTTTTATACCAATTTTTTGTACTGTTACAGTAAAACAAATAATTTACAGTATCAAAAAATTCTTAATTCTTAAGAAATCCACCTATATCCCTATCTTATAATTTTTATGCTTACTAAAAAATAGAAATAAAACTATAATATAAATATTGTTTGATTTTAGCAGATCAATTATTTCATTATGTTCTAGTTACCCGGATACCTATTTTCTCGGCTTCAAAATCATCAGAATACTCTATTATTTAATGGCGAAGAAAGAGAATATCTCCAAGATAGTAGATATAATTTTCATTTGTCGCAATGGCTACGAAGACTACAATTTAAAATGGGACAAATAGAGATTCAATCTTCCAATATAACACAATTTTATTCATTCTAGAAAATGAAGAAAAATAATCATTAATAGAAATTTTATTATAAATGTAGATCCTCTATTATAACTTCCTATAATAGTCTTTATGTCTCTTTATATTTATAAGAATTATTTGTGCAAATAAAAATAAAAATTAGTTCCTATTATTAATTTCTTTTTAAATCCGTCTACTATAAGTTCTACGTGTTGGAAACAGTACATTGTCATTAAAAAAATATGAAGATTCTTTTGCAACCATGGTAAAAATTACGATAATATATTGTACGCCAGAATAAAAGCGACGAGTTATAAAAAGTATATTAACAAGATTACAGGAATAATTTATACTCGCCTACTTTGAACACGGATAATTATCTCTATCCTCCACTCTTAGCTCGATCTTTGTTATGTACGATGTTGTTTTTCGTTTGTATATGAATTCATAAATCTCTCAGTATTTGCTTCTGTTATAGGAGCATAAATTTATTATATTGTACACCTAAGCCGCGAGTGCCATTAATACTGATAACCGAAGTAAATAGCATATTACAGCCACGACACAAGTGCGCACATACAATTTAAACTTTTCTTTTTATATTCTGAAGAATACGATGCTGCTTTCACAATTAATTCCTTACTGTTTTTTTTTATTTATAAGAATGAATATGTGATAAATTAAGGTATTGACGATAGGTAACGCTTGTTTTCATACTGATGATAAATTTATTTAATCTCTGTATGCTCTTCCATTGTACAATAAGAAAATGCTATATCATGTATGGCTTTTTGAGCACATTCGTATAATTCCTCAACTGAAGAAATGCTTACACTTGGATTTTGTAACTGGCGTTTCCAGCTAACCTTTCATCGTTTCACTAAGTCTATCGCATATACTTGTTCTATGGAAATTTGCAAAAACGTGTCATTTAACTTCAATTCCGTGCGTGTCATAATCAGAAATCGAAGTTTAAAAAAATGGTTTACAAAGTTTTAAACAATTTAAAAAAGATTTTTTAACAGTTTTAAAGTTACAAAAAAATTATTTATTCTTTTTTTGGTTTTCAGCTCTATCAGAAACATAAATAATTTTTTTGAACTTATTCTTTCTTATATAATCTATTAATTTATGATAGAACAACATAACGGTTTTTACATCATGTTTCATACTTTCTGAAAATCCCCTATAATCATGATTTCACATTCATTCAAATATTTCGACGACTTTTTATGTAATCATTTTGATTTTTGGCAATAAAGTCATGTTCTAATAATTTATATTTAAACTATATCTCCAAATGACCAAAATAGTTTTGAATATTGACATATGATTTACATGATCGTACTATTTACATGAGTGTTAATAATCAAATGGATGAACATATAACATTGAGTTTTTCATAAGTTGGCGACAACTATTTGTCATATCATATAATTATCATATTATTATTTTTCATTAATATATTTTAACTAGATATTTGTTACTTCAATTGCAATTATAAAATGGAGTTGTATTGTAATGGCCATAACTTATTTTCTAAATTTTACAGTCGTAAACAAATAATCACGCCTAATTAAAAGTATATTCTATTCTTTGCATGACCTAGAGACAACGACGAGGACGTAGTAGAATTTTGTCTCCTTTGGGGTGCTTGATTTGAGTGAGTCCCCTTGCCTCTCACTGGAATACGAATTTTTTAATGTTTTTTTTTAACATTTAACACAAAACGATAAATCCCAATTTTCGCAGATAATTCTCGTTCTTACGGGACAATAAGAACAAAGTTTTAGTTTCGTTTCCTTGGACATATTGTGTTCCTCTCTTTTTCGTTGCCCTTGTGTCATGTAATGTTTAGCTATTGAAAGTGCAAAATCATTTGTTCCAACTCTTTTTCCCTCATCACTGACAGCATTGAATATTACAACAGCATTAATAATTGAAGCTTCGATTAGTCTTAAAAAAACTGCCCACGTCTATTTTTTTGAACGAATACTCGGAAGCAAATTGTTATAATGTCCGTCGTGGACATCATTGCCACCCATAAAACTATTATAGATGCTAATAACCCTCGGAAAAGGTATCTCAACTTTATTTCGTTCTTGCTTACTATATCTCTAAGGATTAACACCTAAAATTAAGAAGGGAATGGATAACAAAATTCTTTAAGGCAAAGTCTTTACTCTGTCCTTTTATATTCAATAAAAAGGTAGATTGCAGAGTATAAAAAGATTTAGATGAGCATAAATAATGAGCTTTACTCCAGACGACCCGTGTAAGTGACAAATTTTTAAAAGAAGTGAAAAATGTGAAATTGAAATATATTCATGAAAAATTATTAATAACGGGATAAACCATGTTGAATTGATGTTATACGTATATCTATTTGATTATTAGTACACAGAAGATTTAAGAAATATGAAATTAAACTATATGAAATTAGATTAAATTACTGAACTATTATTAACTATGTAATGTAATCTCATATTTTCACAATCATCAAAATTGTTTTACTATTATTTTATAAATATATTCATAAATTTGTAAAAATTAGATCGATCTTCACTCAGATATTTATTAAATTTTTGTTTATTTTATAATAGTATACTCTGAAAAATGCGATGATCTTTTTAAAATTAGTTTCGCTTTTATTTTGTTATGTGACGTCCGTTTTCTTATTTTTGTATCATCTGGTTCTGAAAATTGTCCATAGTCCCTAAGCATGAGAAACTTCTAAATCTCTACTCCTATTTCTAAAAAATCTCACAAATAAGCCATACAACCATCGATAAGTGAGTCGGTTTTCTCTGAAAAGCACCATTACTACCACATTAAACAGTAATAATAAAATATATTGATATAATAAGAATATTGAATACCATTTTAACTAATCAATAATATTGTAATTGAGATTTTCATTAATTAATTAATTTTTCCTCATCAAAAGAATAGCATGCCCTATTAAAAGTTTGGATCACATTTTATATATGAAAATCAGTGTAAGTATTTATTTGCATTATAATCAATAGATTCGTAAATTTCATATCTAAAGGATTTTATAGTTTTTTTATAAAATAATATTTTGTCCTTACCTTTAAATTTCTGGTTTAATTATATAAGTAAAACTAATTTAATACGCGCACTTATGGGAAAAGTCTATGACGGCATAATAAACCTAATTTATTTTAATAAGCAACAATGCACATAATTATTACTATATAAGATGCGTATGCACAATTTCTCTTGTTTCATCACACATGGTGATCAAGATTTTTCGATATCGTGACAATATAAATATTTTTTATATACACATACTTCATACTCATACCTTTGGAAGTGGTTTTCATTGAGAATATACTGATGCTTATAATAACGAACACCTTTATTTTATGTATATTTCTTATTAAGAGAATATAGGTGTTGTGATTAGAACAACGCTTATGAAATTTTTAACGGTTAACACGTGCACGTTAATTCACACTACTTTTCATTATTTCATGCATATGCAAGAAAAGCCGAAATGATGAAAGTTTTATGCTGCGACATGATGTCACTACTGAAAGTTAGGATGGTGAAGTTGAGATTAGATGAGCAAACTAGGCACGATATATGCATGACGTGTTAACACAAATTAGTAAAGCGCGTTATTAACTTAAAATATATTCATGTATACGAAAAGACATACAACATCCATTGATGCATTGTCACGGCATTCATAAAATCGGTTGTTCTTATAAAAATCGGTAGTTAGCTGACAGCATTAAATGTAATCACGCTTATTCACGCGTGCGCCAATTTGGAGGTAACAAGGGATGGTTTATGAAAAGTGCGTTAAATATTTACACTGATTTTCATATATAAAATGTGATCCAAACTTTTAATAAATTATAAATGTATAATAAACAATTTTTATTATTTAGTTAATGGTACCTGAATATAGATAAAGCGCTATTGTACTCATTCCCAAGAACTATTACATTAAATTGTAACGGAGCACCTGGCCCTTGGCCGGAGTCCATCAGCCATCTTATCGGCTGCCTAGCCGTTCATCAATGCGAAGTCGATGATCTTCGAAAATTCGTTATGCGAGTTTTCGGCAGGGAGGGAAGAGAGAAGTAAGGCGCACTCACTGACTCAGTCTAGTTTAAAATTTTATAGGAAGAACGTGAAAGAAGGTGATATACAAAAATTTGGATAGTGAGCGTGTGGCAAAGAATGTTTTCAGTTTTTTTTTGGTGTCGAGTCGTCACTGAGCCGGTGAGTACCTTGCGTTATCCCTCTCCCTCACCTTCCGTGCGATTGCATTTTATTTTTATTTTATTTTGTTTATTATTTTTTGTTTTGGGCCTTGCTCAGTTCTCTAGGCTGTATAGCCGGAGCTTTGCGGCGGCCGTTGCACGTAACCATTTCCAATTTCATTCGTTTTTCTTTTTCTTTAAGTTATTTTCCTGTTATTTTCGTCGTGCTTTTGTCACGTTCTCATGTTCTTTATTTACTTTGAGTTTTTCTTTTATTTATAATAAATCGTTTTTTAATATTCGTTATTTATTTAACCGCCTTACCGACTCATCTTCTTGCAACCTTCTAAGGTCACTACTCCTTGGTATGCGCGAAACCAATTTTGCGTCTCTTACCTTCTCCTTTTATTTAAAAATTTTAATTAAATTTCAACGCAGCAGCGAAGCCTTCTCCTTTATTCTCAAGGTAAGTTCGCACTCTTGCCCAGCGTTGCAAAGTTAAAGAATCCGTCGTGGGAAGTTTTGTTCAACTTCAATCCTTCCAATAAAAGTCCGGCAAAAATTTAATCCATAGGTAGGATCATTTTCATGCAAAGTTTATACTTTTTTTAAACGATTTTCACTTGGAAATCTCTAATTTCCGCTCAGCATCCCGAACACTCACAATTTCATCTAGTTCAAAGTACTCCAAAGTCTCTTCTGCATTGACTGGTCTCATATAAGATCTTCCGTCTCCATAAACTGTCATAAGTTGACGATAATTTACCATTCGATCGATCTAGTTGTTTACTACATTTCGATCGAGATTATCTACTCTCTGAGGTTCTATTCTATAAAATACTGATGCAAAATTTTTTTGAAGATAATTTTGAAAGTACAACCACGACATGTTGAAGTAGTCTCTGATACCGTACGTGTATCTTACCACGAGCAACTGTATTTGGAAATCACGTCTGATTTTTCCCAATTCTTTGAAAAACCAAACTAACATTCTATAATTGATACTTTAGCATAAATTCATTTGGAAGTTTGAAAATAACTGAGTATACAATTTCAATTAGTAAAGGAGAAACCGCAAAGAAAGTTGCACAGGTGGAACTAAAAAGGACAGTTACTAATTTCTAAGATTAGATAATTAATCGATAAAATGGTAACAAAAAGGAACTATCAAAAAAATAGTTGTACTTAACTTATGACGTCATTGCTTATAAGTTAAGACTATATGACAAAATTGCACATTTTAGTTATCCTCAAACGAGAAATAAAAATCTTTCAAATCTATATTAAAATTTTGTAAATCAATTTGAATAGTCTTTTATAAATATATTATGTACTTCAAAAGAGTTGCTATGTGCAAGACTATTTTCAAATCAAGTAGAAAGCGTAAGCATAATGACAATCATATGTGGTACATTTGTTGCATATGTTTTTGTCAATTCATTAGGTCGAATTTACTCGAATTATTGCCCTATTGTTTCGAAGAAAAAAATGCTATGTCCGATAGTGGTTGTAAGGATATTACTATATGAAACTTAATATAATTAAGTTTCATATTATAATATTTTAAAACATGTAAATTATTATATAACAGTTATATAATTATCTATAATTATATATAACAGTTATATAATAATTTATATATATATATATCCTTATAAATATAAATTATACTTTAAAACATGGTAAGATATTACTACATCTGCACAGCTGTAAGGATATTGATATTCTTTTTTTAATTTTGTATAATACATTTTTTCAAAACTCTTCCCGTTTCTATTATTTTTTCCAAAATATAGGAATTCAATTCCCTTTAATTATAACATATTTTTAACAATAAAAACATAGACAAGAAATAAAAAAATAAATAAAAAGTTAGAGAATAATTTATGAAAATCATAAATATATTTACAAAATAGATTTTCTTTCCGATGAACTTTTCTATAATTAAAATTTTCAAAGATACGAAAGTTGATTTGTTTTGAATATAAATTGCTAGAATTTATTAAAAAATTTATTTAAATAAGCGACTTGGAAAGTGCTTGAAAACAATGCATTATATTTTGTATTTTAATAGTAATTATATTTTGAGCATAGGTAAGGCTTTTCAATAATTTTTGTTTGTTTTTCATGCCAGAGATGGGAATTTATTTATAATATTAATGATATACAACATTAAAAAAATTGAAATAATCTTTCAAATAAGTCCACACAGAGCTCTATAAGTCGATTTCCAACTGAATTATGTATATAACTTAATTTTTAGTCATTTTATGTTTGGGTGGACAAAGATTTTTGATTGAAAGTATAAGTAATAAAACACTAGTTTGTGCAGATTTAGTTTATATCAGTTCTTAATCACGTGAATAGCATTATATTTGTATTATTTATAGAAGTATTATCATAAATTAATCTTCTGGTTTACTTTCCGTATGCGATATATTGTTACAAATCGCTTATTACCATAAAATTAACGGTTTTTTACTTTATAATGATATAACAATAAATTTTACTTAAATTACAACAACGAAATATTTGTTTCAATGTGAATTTATATTTCTATTTTAAATATTTTATAATAAAATCATAATTTGTTACATAATTACATTTTATAATATCTGTTACTTCTGCAAAAGGTACCAGAAATGTATACTATATTTAAACAAATTATAGAAATATTTTTGTCTTAACATAACCGATATCATTGTTGAAGAATGTGTACAATAGTTAATTTTTTTTGCAATAATATAATGCGCATTTTTTTCGAAAAGATTTTATATTTATCTCGAATCACATTTATATCGAAGTTTATTATAATTAGATTTTTTATAATTGCATATTTGTACTCATATAGACGTGTGTTATAGAGATATAGGAATAGAGACAACATAAAAGAAAATGCTCACTTTTGAATAATTTACATTATAAGTAGATTAAAGCATTATTAACATTTTAAAAACGGATACGGTTGCAGTTTAATATCGGGACAATTTAAAACCTCATAACAGATTATTTTACAACTTATGGTAATGGTACAACAACTTGTACATAGGATACTGGAAAATATCCTGTTCGCCCTTCTATACTTCCTTCAAACCAATTTTCATCTACTTTTTGCACCAGCACAATTGTATCGTTTTCCTGAAACGAAAAGAATATAAATATATTTAATTATGTTATAATGAAATATAAATAGTATATTTCTATTAAATTTTATTATATAAGAAAAAAAAGAAGGCGGAAGAGTAAGATTCTCGAGGAAATTCTATATTTTTCGAATTAGAAATTCAATGGTCTCTTATTAATTTTAACTAAACTTTTCTGCAAGTAAAAGAAATTCGAAAATAACAAAAAAATATTTCCTGTTAAATATATAGAAAAACATTCTTAATTTTGGAAAAGTTCTGTAATAGCTAACAGTGTTTATGGTTAACGAGTCCACGATATTTATTTTTGATCATGCATTTCCATTCGTAGATTAGAAAATTATAATTTTGACAAAATGTTCGGAATAATAAAATCATAATAAGAACTATATGTGTATGTATGCATTTATTAGTTGGTTATGTACTCGACCTCACAATCAAAATGTACAAAACCTATACCTTGTTTATAGTGAGATTTGTCAAGGACTTTACAATAGCCATCAACGACGGAATTCCCCTTTTCATCATTGGCAAGTCTTTTATCACTGGGCCATTTATTCAAGTTTTAAAATAGAAAATAACTTAAAGAGGCTAAATTCGGTAAATAGGATGCGTGAAGAAACAATTCAAAGTTTAATTCCTTGATATTAGTCATCGCAATAACGGATGTGTAAACTGGTGCTTGTTTTGATAATACAAAACTTTAAATTTCGCTAATTTTGGCTGTTTTTCTTTGATATTATCACTCCAACGCTAAACGCTGCAATAAATTTGCATAATACTGTCTATTGTTCGTCATTTTATGAAAGATAATCAATAAAAATCATGCCAAACATATGGAATTGTTTTCGCCTTCTTTGGAGCCGATTCCACCCTTTCAATCAAAAAATGTTGACTGTCTCTTCGGCTCAAATGAAAAGTGATAGACCCACGTTTCATCCGTGGTTATGATTCGACGTATAAAATATCGTTAAACACTTAACTAAGACATTCTCACAACAGTACTTTTGTTCCATTTTCCGTAATCGCGACATTCATCCTCCGCAGAGCATTATATGCCCAAATTTCTAGTCAGTATACGATGCACAGCATTTTTTTAAATACCTACCATATTTGCTAGCTCACGCTCTCTTAGTCGATGGTCATCCAATGCCATTTTGTGGATGTTTTTTAACATTTTTAACGTTATCGTATCATTTGATCCACCATTATAATGCTTTTCTTCACAGCTCATACATCCTCGTTTAAACTCTGCCGCCCAATATTTTACTGTTGTAAACACAGAGCAGAGTCACCTAAAGTAGAATCTAACTCTACCTTGATATCGGGCGGTTTCAGACTTTTCAAATGAATGTATTGTATCATATAACGAAGGCAATTTTTTTCCATGTTTACGAATTCACTAAAAGTATTCACTATTGATGTCTGACAAAAAATACTAAATAACCTGACGAAACTTTGTACTTGAGCATTATAATCATTTATGCGTTAGTTACTTCTGTGTCTACCTTCGTAATAATCCTCCACGAGGCTAGGCTTGACTCATGAATGAGATCAAGAAAAGACCGTTTCGACAGCGTTCTCCTTTCTGCAGCACGTATGCTTTGTGTTTATATATAACAGAAAACAAATTAATTTTAGGGCGAATCGAAGAAAGGTCTTCGATTTTTTTTATATTTGGCACATCGAATGCTTATATGGAGGTAATCATTTGCGCGAAGTTTGACGCTAAAATATTAATTAATTAAAAAGTTATAAACAATTTTTTTTTCAACTGTTATAAATAGAAAACTATTAAATCGGATGAGGATAATTTTGTTTTTTAAAATCTTGGAAATGATTGTATTTTGAGAATATATATATGTCATAATAATATATTTGTTAATAAAAAAATTATAAACAGTTAAAATAAATTGTTGTCATTTTGTTTAAAAAGGACAAATTTTATTTGAAAAATTTTTATTGTAATTGATTCCTTGGACATTTTTGTATAAGAATCAGTAATAAAACTATCATGATTTTCAATAGGGGATAAGTAATGACCTCCCAAAAAAGCGGCGCGCAACTAGAAGATCGCATCGATAGAAGCGTCCCACTCTCTCAAAATTTTTCCAAGTAGTTCAGTTCTATAAGTCAGTACCATAGACTATATATTATGTAATTGAGATGATATCAGTATAAACAATATTTTATTTACTTAAATATAAACAATTTAATCGCAATAAAATGGAGTGTAAAATTTCATATTATTTTAGAAAATGTTCGTAGTTTAGAAGAAATCTAGTTTTCAAGTACAATTAGAAATAAGCAGTCTAGTTATAACACGTTACATTACTCAATAGATATTAGGGAAATAAAATTAAAATAGTCGATTATTTAATTATATATATATATATATATATACTTATATTTCATAATGTAACAATCATTAAAATTATTTTACTACATCTTATAAAGGTGTTCATTAATTAATTACACAAAATTAATATACAAATTAAATAAATAAAAGTTTTAAAAGTAATAATAAATTATACTGAAGTATTTAAGTACATTTATTTTGTGAACTTTTAATCCTATAATTTGTAGAATAGGAAGTTCTTTTCACAATCAATTCCTTGTTGTTTTACGTTAGAGGAATAAATGCGTGATAACGTAAAATACCATCAACACGTAATGTTGTTTTTAATAATGATGATAAATTTTATTAAATTTCTACGTGTTCTGCGATGGTATAGTAAGCAAATGTTATAGCAGGTATAACTTTTTGTGCCCATTGATATAATTCTTCAGCTGAAGAAATGCTTACTTCTGAATTTCGCAAACTAATGTTCCGAGTTAATCTTTTCACTGTTCGGACAAGTTCATCACAGGCGCTTTTTCCATGATAACTTGCAAAAAAGTGCCATTCAACTTCAATTCCGTATGTCTCATAATGAGAAACAAGAATTAAAAAATTTGATTTATTCTTATATTGACTTGCAGCTCCATCAGATACATAAATCACTTTTTTAACCTTGTTTTCGTATCTATTTTTTATATAATTACTTAATTTTTGACGAAACAATATCAAAGCATTTACGTCATTTTTCGTACTATCCGAAGCTATCTTCTTCAGGTTTTTCCTTCTGTTTGCCGTTCCAATGATTTACTTGCACCAGGTTTTGATATACAGTTGTATAATTCTGAGCAAAATCTTCTGTGAGCATTATTTCAGATTCATTCAAATTATGCCGGCGAGTTTTTATATTATCATTTTGACTTTTGGCAATAGTCATTTTCTAACAATATTTATTTAAACTGTACCTTTAGATGGTTAAGATAGTCTTTAATATTGTACTTATACTTTTCAAGATCACACTTTTGGTTTACAGTGTCGCATTGTTTACAATGAATGAAATCTATGGCATTTTTTTCTTAATGATTTTTGAACACATCGAAAACATTTGACAATCAAAATAATTCAATTCAGCTATTTTTAACTGTAGATGTAACATACTTTCTTTTCTGTGTGCAAGCGATTAGCTCTCCCTCTGTATTCTTTTTTGTCAAGCTAACTTTGTAATTATTTAACCACTCTTTTATATATTATACTTCTTTACACTGTTCGCAACTATAACCAGAAAAATGTTATATGTAGAAGCCACTATATTCACACACTTTTTCCAGAAGTTATTGATATAGCAAATAGTCGTAGACGATCAGAGTATAGTTCACAAATCTGAATCTTGAGCCCATTATCCCATTTCAACGAGTTGAAGGGATTCCTAATATCTAAAACAATGATAGTACATATACACTGACCACTGTCTTTGAAACAAAAGTAGATATTATAACAACCTCCGGAAAAATGGCTGCCTCAATCCTATTAAATATGATCATATCGAAATTTATTCAACATGCACATGTACAATACGAGCCCAGCAGGAGTCTCATTTTCCTTGCAATGGAGGAAATACTGTATGTATTTCCTCTTTTCCTGTATTTGGCAATGGCTGTACTTAAGATATATGTTAAACTTTTCCTTAAAGAGATCAAGGAATGGTAACGTCGCGGTCTTAATTATCACACCGAATACCGCATCTGCTCCTGCGGTCTCGTCAACAGAGATTACTTGATCTACCCTCTCTACATCGGCTTATCGAAAACTGGTTGTGTAACAGTACTTTTTATTTCCTTTAGGATAGAACCATAAGCCATTTTTCGGTATTTCGAGAACAGGTAGTACAAAAATTTAGTTGCAATCGATTCCTTGGGCAGTTTTGTATAATAATCTATATTCATCCAGAATGAAGAATTTAACCGAAATTAGATGAAGTACTATATTTCATACTGCTTTAGAAAATATTCATGCTTTACAAGAAATTCACTTTTCTTTCGACATATTCTTGGAGCAAATGCAAAACACTTGCTTATTACGTTTATAAAAAAATAGGCTTTACCAGGTACGTTATCATTTTTTATCTTCAATTTCTTTACTGTAATTTAAGAGCTCCCAACTAAAAATTTTGGATTGTGGTGGTAAATAAAAATGCAAACATTGTAAATACCTTTAGAGTGATTTAATAATATATACTTATCAAGTGGTGGTATACAAAAATATGTAACTCTAGATCAAAATTTGAGTTTCATTTCAACACTTTCGTATTTCAGTATTTTTCAAACATGCCCTGGACTTTATCAAATTAAACATAAGTAACCGCCTTCGAAGGTTCACTTTCTTTCATTATCTTTTCACACTACCTTAATCTCGTTAGCACTTGGACATGGCCGTCTTTTAAGAAAAACGGGCCAGCGGTACTTTTTATTTCTTAAGTTATATTAAAAGTTCTAATCCTTGGGAGTAAACATCACAATATTCCTTCTCGTTTAGATGTTTTTTAGCTCATTGTACTAAATAGAACGAATATTTAATCTCTCTTTATATTTCATAGGAACTACTAGATAATGGAATCGGAGTTAACATATATATTCTTTCTCAATTTGTGATTACTTTTTCAAACGCTTCTTACGCTTCTTTATAGAATCCAATTTTTAATACAAAGTCTTCCTGATAACTCTTTGCGCGATGATAATTTCTCACAAATAAACTTTTCAAATTATTTGATAATAAATCCATTTTTCTTATTTTTCTTATTCAATTATATTTGATTTTTCAATATCATTTTAATTTTTTTTTATTTCAGAAAAATTGAGCAATGATTTTCAGCGGTTCCACAGTATTTTTCTACGTTCTCTTTCATCGAACAAAAATTATCCATTACGTGAATAATTTTCGAGTTCAAATATCGTGAATATCATTGTCAAATGTAACATCCGTCGCTACCAAGTATATGGCTAAATAAATTAAGATTTTTATGAGATCAAGTATTACTATCACCTGTGTCTATTTCCCAACGTTATCTGCTTTCGATAACTGTCTATGATTCCCAAACCTGAGAAAAGTTCAAACTAAAATACTTCATATACAAACAATTTAACGGATAAGCCGTACCCATCGATAAATGAGTTAGTCTTCTCCAAAAAATAATAAAATGGGCTCTCTTAATGATAGCCTATGGCTCGCAATGCCGAAATTTTCCAGATGCGTAAAGTCGTAAAAATGATCTTTTCCGGCCGCGAATCACGCAATGCATATTAATACACGTCTTCCTCTAAACATCTGTATAAAATAATAATATTGATTATTATTGCGGCCGTTTATTGTTAATCGACGCTATTTGTAAATTAGTTCCTAAATTTTTAATTTATTTCATAAAATTTACTGACGTAAAACAAACAATCACACCTAAACAATATTAATACTTACTGCGACGCCAATATTATTATTACTTGTAATATTAAGTCACCAAATGTAAATAATTAGGCACATCTTTCTCTCTACGGCTAATTAATTAAAAATTTAACTTCAATCAACCATTATATAAAACGACTATATGTACAACATCTCTTAAAAGAAAAATGTATAATTTTTTCCATCCATCTACGTTAGATTTCCTTTAATTAGGCTAACAAAGGAAATCTTCTCTTCCTTCATTAGTCTAATCGGAAAAGGATCCGCCTCAAAGGGGACCTGGAAAATTCTAAGAGCAGGGAAGCGCGATGGGGTTTATAAAATGGCACGCGCGTAGAAGTGCACTCAGTTCGAATCCAGCACTAAAATGAATTTAGTCCTGACTTGTAAGAGGGAAGAGAGAGAGGGAGAGAAGTTCCATAAAGTAATACTTACAAATGATACCAATCATCAGGGGTTACAAAATTTGGGTGAGAGCTGATAATCATGGTTATGTATGAGAATTTTAAATATACATAAGGAAAATACAGAATAAATCAGAAAATCCTCTAGGAAAAAGACTAATAAAAGAAAGAGGTCATCATTTAGTATAAAAGAAATATCGTACTTTCTTTGATAATTTTTTTATATCTGAAAATTTAATGTCGTCTTTGCTGACTGGTGGCATTTTAGCATGTATAGCAATTTTTTTACGAGTGTATTCTTGGTCATACAGTTTTACCGGGAAATCAAACAGTTCATCATTAATAATTATCCTACTCAGAATAAGTCGTAGAGAAAAGGAAGTGGTAAATCGATTCTCTCGTACTGCTCTATAAAGAGCGCACGTCAGTAAGACATTAGATTCAGAGGAAATATTTGAATGTAGGTAATACTCGGTTCTACAAGCACGCGATCTACTTTCGACAGAAGAAAGTAGAAATATGTGTATTACAAGCGATAGAAAGAAAAGAGAATAAGTTTTAGTCAGAATATTTATTGGTTTCACTTACTATTTTCCCGACGATCTGTCTCTTACAAGTCAGAACTGAATTAAATTTTTGAGCTGGATTGGAACTGAGTGCACTCCTACGAGAGGGCCATTTTATAGCCCCCTATCGCGCTTTCCTACTTTTAGAATTTTCCGTATCCCCTTTGAGGCAAGCCCTTTTCCAATTGAGCCAATGAGAGAAGAGATTTTTTTCGTTAGCCTAATTGAAGGAACTTTAGTACGGGCGGATAGAAAAATGGTACATATATTGGAAAATAGGCACAAGCGATAGTGATTCGTGACCTCATAAAAATTCTAAGTTTATTCGACCACGTGCTTGATAGCGGCGAAGGTCACACGAGAAACTGATAGAAATATGTCTTTTAAAGATAGTGAATTTCGTACATCATATACAGGAATTGGATAGCTAAAATTGTTAAAATACCAGTATATTTCTCGTTAAATTATTATCACCGATCAATTGCATTAGAAGGTAATAAAAGATAGAAAGACGATATGTTAAAAGCAGTTACAATCCTGCAAATGACTACATATTATAACAACCACGTAGGATGTATTGACAAAGTTGATATGCTCAAACCATATAACATAATCAGTTGCCAGAGTAAGAGGTGGTGGAAACGAATATTTTGGTACTTCGTAAGTGAAACAGTACTAAATTCTTTTATTATATATAGACAACTATTACCAAATGACAAATGTTGTCTAAAACAATAAAAGAAATAGTGGTTCCAAAACATACTGTACTTAATTGTATCCTTATTAGAAAATTTAGCCAGAGTTGCTTAGGCGTATATAATATTGGATTTTATGGAATAACCAGCTAGGCTAGTTGCTAGGTTATTTTTAAATGCTTTAATTATCCTTTCTTTTTACAGAGAGTATCAATTTTTGCTGTTATTTTCATGCTGACCAATTCTTGTAATTACTAAAAATAAATCATTCGATTTTCCCGATTATTAGAGGTAAAACATTATGACCAAAAATACACTATTAAACAGATTAAATGTGTAATATATGCTGGATATTACACAAATGTTGCTTGCTTTACAAGAAATACTTTTGGTAGTTTTAATAGTGATCTTCAAGTCCTGTTTCTTCTTTTAGCAAACTTGTGCTATTTCAATAAATTTGACTTATAAATAATATCTGTTCCTAGTTACATGATAATTATCATGTATTATATATATTACTCCATGGACTACATTTTAGTAATGAGGATATTCCTTTTCTTAATGATTATTAAACTTTTAGCACTTATTCTTATATAATATCCAAATATCAAATCATTGGGAACATGTTATATCTTACACTACAAATTGAATTATAGTATCATTATCAATACAACAAAATATAAAAACTGATTAAATTTCATTAACACAATTATGTATTTGATTGATATCATATGAAGATTAAAATTTCTATTATTTTATTTCCACATGATCTTATCTTACTATTATATAAAGAGACAGCATTTGTTCGTACACAGAAATCTCGAATACTACTAAATCGATTATTATTAAAATTTTGTATTCAGATTTCTTGACATTTCTAGAGTGTTTTAGACTATATAAAGTATAACTTTTGTAATTAATTATTAGGAAAAAAATTAACTGTTCTACATCGCCAACGCATAGAAATTACTTCCACATAGAAAATACGTTGGCAGGTATTTGCTATACTAAAAGATACTTTTCTTATTGGCCAGTACGTGGAGACTGGATTCATTATTTTCAGTACAATAATGGTACGAAGAAAATACTTATATATCCAAAGTATTAAGTTAATTCATTTCATTGGAAGTGTTCGAATGTTTTCGGGCTCCGGCCGTCTCACCTGCTGTCTCACCAACGCTCACATACAAAAGAAGTAGCCCACTGTAGGCTATATACCCACGTCAGATTTTGTTCTTTGACGGACTCCACTTATAAAACTTCTATAAGGATAATACAGACTTATTCTCTAGCTTTCGTTAGCCTCTCAAAGGTAGAAGTAACTTCATCTAAAGCACTTATATCTCTAGTCTATTGCACGATGTTTGTCGGTGGAGACAACGCGACGCCGTCATCCGTCCAACCACAACCGTTGACATCTGGTCTGCCAGCATCTTCGTGGAGAAAACCGCCACCGATTACCCACTCTGTGGAGATAACCGCCAAGGGCCAGGAGTTCCGTCACAAATAATTAATATATTATAAACAATTTTAATTATTACTTCAATGACGCTTAAACTTAAATAAAATATTGCGTTAAGTTTATTTTATATAGTAGTTATATTTTGTTATGAAAAAATAATAATTTTTTTAAGCAATTATCATTATTTAACTTTGTAAACCTAAGTATCTAAGGACCAACAAAATTATGCAAATCAATTTAACGTCGTTAAAAAATGAGTTATGAGCAAATATTTAGAAAGTAAAATAATTAATTATTAAAAACTGATTTCCAATCAATTTTTTATTGGAAGCTCAATTAAAAATTAATTTACACGGTTAAAAAGATAATTAAATAGACTATAAAAAATATAAAAAATTGATTGGAAATCAATTTGTATAGTCTATTTGATTATCTTTTTAAACATGTAAATTAATTTTCAATCGAGCTATAAGTTATGAAGTTATTATGTTTATAAAATAAATGTAGGTAGAATTAACTAAAATTGTTTTTTATTGTTGTAAAATATATATCAACGTTATTTAACTTTAGTTTCCATTAAAACAACTTTTGTTAATATCGGTGCCTCCTAAGAGGAGTTATTAAGATTTAAATATATTTAACATACGAAAGAAAGAGAGAAGAATAGTTCTTTACAAACATACTTCTATTTTTATTTTAAAAAGTTTTCTTTTTAATATAAGTAGACCCAATTTACACTGTGAAGATCAGATAATCAAGAGTTTGAATGTATCCGAAAATCAATTAAACTATAAGAAAGCTAATGATATTAGTTTATATCTACTTTAACCAACTTAAATCAGACAAGTATACCGTCGAAACCTAACTCATTTATTTTAGTATTGACTATAGCTATACAATATAATTATGATTGTTATCAAGCTGATTTTATGACAATATCATTATCATTTCCTTCTATTTCATAATTGCTCAAATCATCATATTCAGTCTTATACTTTAAAGGTATACGTTAAATTACATTACGTACAATTGTGTATTCCATTTATTTTTAATTAATCAAAATATTATTGATTTTTAAAATCTTAATCATGCACTGGGCTTCAGTGAAAAAATTTGATATATCGGGCTTATTTCTGCCTAAGTGTAATATACAGTTGTTGTACAATAAATAACTGATATATATATATATATATATATATATAATAGAATATATATCATACCTTGAATCCAAGTTCTCCTGGATTTTCAGGCTCAAAATCGTAAAGAGCTGTACAACAAGGTTGTTTTGGCACTTGTAATGGACTTCTCGCTGGAGATTTACTAGGTGATGGTAAGGGAGATACTGCGATAAAAAATATATATAAATTTATAAATATATGTATATATTAATTTATTCATTAACTGTTACGATTAGTACTATGTTGACATTTGATAAACGATATTCATGAAAATACCTAGCATAAAGAACTGGTGTTAACTACATTTACAGTATATTTTCTCAGACAAGAGAAAAAAATCCATGTATCAAAACTAAATTTAAAATATAAGGTATTTAGCTGCATCTGATATAAAAATAAACATATCATATAATATAGTTTATTGACTGATAACGTGGTTTCACAAATGTATAAAAAATAACATAGTTTTACACGAATGGATTTCCAAAATTGGTCAATATTTCACTGTGATGTTCGGTGTGTACAAATTAAGTAAGTTATACTGACAAGGTGAGATTACACTCAAGGGAAAACAAAATGACTTAGAAAAAATGTAGTATGTACTATGTAAAAAAAGAAAACCGTGTTTTGGCCATTTGTTCAATAATTTTTCTAAAATAACTATCAAAGGTGAATGATTCACATATACATTTTTCTCTTTTATATAAATTATAATAGGATAAGTATTATTCTGTTTCAAATTTTTATTGTGTAAGGTAACCAACCAGATTTGTTTTTTTGCGCATGTATGTATGTATAACTCACTATACGTAAGTTCATTACATCAAATGTTCCTTATATAGAATAATTCTTATCCGGCTTATCAAAATTTTGAAAATAAAATGTCATTTCCTTAAATTTACATAATAGTGTATGAGTAGAATATTATTATTGTACCAATTAAGATCACATGTTTTTTTATAAAACCATAACAATATTTGTTGATTAATTCATATAGGTTCGAATTTTTTAATTTATCAATTCGTAGTACTTACATTTTGTCTGCGTTTGAAATACTAAATTAAAGAAAAGAAGGAGCGATCGCGAAACCGCCATCAGAAGTTGTGCTTCTTTTGTATTAAAAAAAACGTAAACAAATTCTTTCGTGGGCCTTGGCATTCTGGCGGCGGCCACCTACAATTTGGGAAAACTATAACAATAACAATAAGAACATCTGAACGTAACAAAGTAAGAAAAGTAACTTGATTGTCATTGTATTTGTCAATTGAAAGAATAGTATATGCTAAGCTACTTCAAAATAGCTTAGGTTTTATTAAAAAAAGAAGAATGTAAAGTCGATTATTATTGCAATTAATAAAAACTCATACATTGCTCAAATATATAAATAGTTTTCTTTTTCTATAGTTCTTACACTATATAAAGCCATGTAGACTATTTTTATAATTTTTTCAATTCTGTTAAAAGCTCACTTATGTTTATTGCATGATAATGTATGAAAAACAATCGTTTTTTTACAACGAATAATTCTTTTCAATATTAAATATAAAATACAATTTATTGTAATTATAATATACTTTTTGATCATATACATATTTAAAAATATTCTAAACATTATAGATATGATAGTAAAAATAATGACTTTTAATAATCACAGATTTATTATAAGTAAAAAGATATTATAATCCAATCATCGTATTCTATCATAGAAATTATTAGCTTATGGTAACTGAAGTATGACACATATGTTTATGAATGTATTTTGTTTATAAATCTAAAAAAAATAGCATAAAATGTAGTACCATTTTACGTCGTTGATTGAGCAGGATCATTGTTAAATTTAATTTCTTAAGAAGAAATTGTTCAAGCAGTTTTAATTTTTTTATGCAAAATTAATATTAAAGTCACCAGATAAAACAAGCGGAAGTTGATCAAAATGTTCATCGAGAAGATACGAACCTTCTTCGGTATATTTCAGTAGAGCTTTATGAATATGTTTTATCATATCATGGACTTTTTATTCTGGAGAAATATAGATTACTACTATAACTATTTCAGAACTATTTTTCATTTTACAAATAGTTAAGCATATGTCGCCAATATTTATATGATATACATTCAAATTTTCAATATTTCTTAACTAATAATTCATTTTATAGTCGTCGTACTGTGATTGTAAAATAATTGTTTAATTAATTTTTGTTATATATAATTTTTTAGAATATTTTTATCAATCAACGTAAAAAATGTACTAAAAATATAATCTTAAATGTTATTATTGATAATTTATGAGAATTACTTATTTTAATTTTTTCTATAATAATGAATTAGTTTAGGCGAAATACTTACATATGAAAATTTTGATCGCGTTAAGTACTACAGTCGTTGTTATTATATAATATGCAGTTTATATTTCATTAACAAAAGCATTTGTTTTATATATAGATTCACATAACATTTAGACAAATAAATGTCAGAAAAATTAATTATAAATTAACACAGATTACAACAAAATGCCTCGCACGCTTTATAGATTTTATTACATAGCTTTTTTTCATAAAAATCAGTTACCTACCCCTGTGGAGCTGATCGTATTAATCTGGAATGAGCCATATATATATTACGCTATACTATATAAGGTTTAGGTATACTACACCAGAAAGAGAAAGAGCAAGGGGGCAGAGAGAGAGAGAGAGAGAGAGACGCTATAGCTCATCGAGACTAAATTATGGGTAGAAAGAGTAGGGGAAACCCCGCGCAGGCGGCATGCTGACAGCTGAGAGCACGTACACTCAACGGAACTTAATTCGCGACCCCCGAGATTCAAAATGGCGCTTCATCTCCGTCGATTGAGCATCACTGTCACGAATCGAGCTTAGATACAAGTTTCTTTTCTCGCGAGCTGTGTGGTTAATGCTTGAAGCAAGTGCTGTCACAATTGTATTTAGTTGGCAATGCAATTAAAGAGAAAATACAAGGATCATGCACCTTCATCACCTCATACTGTCAGATAAGTTAATTTCAATTATTTCTTGCTCAATTATCCTTTTACTATAAGTCATTTACTTTGTGTTTTATTTATTTTTAGATCAAGGTTCCTCACTAATGAACTTGTCAAGAATAGTTTATTTACATTTAGACAATTTTGTGTGTACAAGTTGCAAGTCAAAACCAAGGTAAATTTTTTGTGCAGGTAATTCATGATAAGTTTATAATTTAGTATAACAATCTATTTTATTTTATTCTATAAATTTGTATGTAGGAACCGATTAAATGGATGCTATGAAACATATGGCTGATGAATCTGATGTTGTTCAAGACAAATACATTAAACGTTATCAAGATTCATTTATTGCAATAGAAAAGGTATGTATCATAACTGATTGTTATACTTAAGTGTGCTAAACCCGTAATAGCAGCTGTTCATGGAGCTTGCATAGGAGGAGCTATAGATATGGTTTGTTCTGCCGATATTAGATATTGTACAACGAATGCTTGGTTACAAATAAAAGAAGTTGATTTGGGCATGGCTGTCGACGTGGGATCTTTGCAGATTACCAAAAATTATTGGTCCTCCTAAACTAGTTAGAGAACTTGCCTACACTGGTCGAAAAATGTTAGCACCAGAAGCTTTACAAATTGGCTTTGCTAATCACATTGTTGATGATCAAGAAAGGTATGTAATTGACATTGACAAGAGTAACCCTCATGTTCACAAATTTGAAATATAATCATAAATGATGTCTTTTTCAGTTTAATGCCTTCAGCTTTTGACATAGCTAAGGAAATTGCCTCAAAAAGTCCAGTTGCTATACAAGAAACCAAGCTTAGTTTGAATTATTCAAGAGAATATTCAGTTGGAGAAGGACTAAATCACATTGTACGTGCATAGACTCAACAGTCAGTTATTCTACCTGAAAATGATAAATTATTTTATTCAACACATTATAACGATTAAGCTATTCAATAGTAATATTTTATATTCAACATTCTGCTCTGCTCATGAGAAACTAAATTATCATACAAAGTGAAGATTTCATCAATGCAGCATCAGTATTAGCATTGAAGGATGATCAAAGCTGTGATAATATCCTCTCAAGATAAAATGTTTGTTTTAGACGTTAAAAATTGTATTTATTTATTAACGAAATTACATTTTGATACTTTTGTGAGGGGTACATTTTTCTGTAGGTAAACTTATTATTTTTAATAAAAATACTTTCATTTTTATAAAAAGTCTTCAAATTTTCATTTACCAATACCCAACTACATTTCGACATTCCTTAAAAAAATTAATTTTATAGCTGTTCTCTCTTAATCGTTCACCATGTAAAAATTTTTGTATTAAACAATTTTTCGAATAAGCTTATGTAGTGTTCATAATTAACTTTATTCTTTGTAGGATCAGAAGCAACAGACATCATCTCGTTAACTTCATGTTCTAAGAACGGTTCACCAATTGCCGTCACAGATTTTTCTAAATCAGCTTTTAAAATATATCCTCCATTTTCCTGATCCAAGACTTGAAAAGCTTCCAAACGATCTTCTGGATCAGCTGGTTTATATCTAACAATTTGATTATTAATCAATAGCAAATGCAGTTCGATTTCACTTTTATTCCGCACGAAAAAAGCTTACTTTACAATATCGTAACGATAAAAAAATATTTCCAACTAAATACATATGTATTACGAGTGTTTTTTTTTTTCTTCGACACAATGTGCTGTGCGGCTATTAACACTTTCAGGCGTGAATTATCAAAAAAATACATATATATATATTTTTACAATATCAATTGTGCATAATATAAATGACTGTGATGCGTCTTAAATAAATAATGCAAAAAGTCACCAAGTTGACGTTCGGTATCTTGATACAATTACAAAATCAGTTGGTCTGTCTACTATTTTTTTATGTAAAGTTCTATTACTTATAGTAAATGCTAATAACATGTAATTTATAGGTTGCCTTATTACTGAAACAGATCTTCAAGAAATTCAAGTAAAAGTTGAAGATGTAGAAAATAACTTTGTGTTCTTCAAGCACGTTTTCTTGAATACACGTGTAAATCAATCGGTGATCAAAAGTACGTATTGTTTTAATATTTTTTTATCGTTACGATATTGTAAAGTAAGCTTTTTTCGTGCGGAATAAAAGTGAAATCGAACTGCATTTGCTATTGATTAATAATCAAATTGTTAGATATAAACCAGCTGATCCAGAAGATCGTTTGGAAGCTTTTCAAGTCTTGGATCAGGAAAATGGAGGATATATTTTAAAAGCTGATTTAGAAAAATCTGTGACGGCAATTGGTGAACCGTTCTTAGAACATGAAGTTAACGAGATGATGTCTGTTGCTTCTGATCCTACAAAGAATAAAGTTAATTATGAACACTACATAAGCTTATTCGAAAAATTGTTTAATACAAAAATTTTTACATGGTGAACGATTAAGAGAGAACAGCTATAAAATTAATTTTTTTAAGGAATGTCGAAATGTAGTTGGGTATTGGTAAATGAAAAATTTGAAGACTTTTTATAAAAATGAAAGTATTTTTATTAAAAATAATAAGTTTACCTACAGAAAAATGTACCCCTCACAAAAGTATCAAAATGTAATTTCGTTAATAAATAAATACAATTTTTAACGTCTAAAACAAACATTTTATCTTGAGAGGATATTATCACAGCTTTGATCATCCTTCAATGCTAATACTGATGCTGCATTGATGAAATCTTCACTTTGTATGATAATTTAGTTTCTCATGAGCAGAGCAGAATGTTGAATATAAAATATTACTATTGAATAGCTTAATCGTTATAATGTGTTGAATAAAATAATTTATCATTTTCAGGTAGAATAACTGACTGTTGAGTCTATGCACGTACAATGTGATTTAGTCCTTCTCCAACTGAATATTCTCTTGAATAATTCAAACTAAGCTTGGTTTCTTGTATAGCAACTGGACTTTTTGAGGCAATTTCCTTAGCTATGTCAAAAGCTGAAGGCATTAAACTGAAAAAGACATCATTTATGATTATATTTCAAATTTGTGAACATGAGGGTTACTCTTGTCAATGTCAATTACATACCTTTCTTGATCATCAACAATGTGTGATTAGCAAAGCCAATTTGTAAAGCTTCTGGTGCTAACATTTTTCGACCAGTGTAGGCAAGTTCTCTAACTAGTTTAGGAGGACCAATAATTTTTGGTAATCTGCAAAGATCCCACGTCGACAGCCATGCCCAAATCAACTTCTTTTATTTGTAACCAAGCATTCGTTGTACAATATCTAATATCGGCAGAACAAACCATATCTATAGCTCCTCCTATGCAAGCTCCATGAACAGCTGCTATTACGGGTTTAGCACACTTAAGTATAACAATCAGTTATGATACATACCTTTTCTATTGCAATAAATGAATCTTGATAACGTTTAATGTATTTGTCTTGAACAACATCAGATTCATCAGCCATATGTTTCATAGCATCCATTTAATCGGTTCCTACATACAAATTTATAGAATAAAATAAAATAGATTGTTATACTAAATTATAAACTTATCATGAATTACCTGCACAAAAAATTTACCTTGGTTTTGACTTGCAACTTGTACACACAAAATTGTCTAAATGTAAATAAACTATTCTTGACAAGTTCATTAGTGAGGAACCTTGATCTAAAAATAAATAAAACACAAAGTAAATGACTTATAGTAAAAGGATAATTGAGCAAGAAATAATTGAAATTAACTTATCTGACAGTATGAGGTGATGAAGGTGCATGATCCTTGTATTTTCTCTTTAATTGCATTGCCAACTAAATACAATTGTGACAGCACTTGCTTCAAGCATTAACCACACAGCTCGCGAGAAAGAAACTTGTATCTAAGCTCGATTCGTGACAGTGATGCTCAATCGACGGAGATGAAGCGCCATTTTGAATCTCGGGGGTCGCGAATTAAGTTCCGTTGAGTGTACGTGCTCTCAGCTGTCAGCATGCCGCCTGCGCGGGGTTTCCCCTACTCTTTCTACCCATAATTTAGTCTCGATGAGCTATAGCGTCTCTCTCTCTCTCTCTCTCTCTGCCCCCTTGCTCTTTCTCTTTCTGGTGTAGTATACCTAAACCTTATATAGTATAGCGTAATATATATATGGCTCATTCCAGATTAATACGATCAGCTCCACAGGGGTAGGTAACTGATTTTTATGAAAAAAAGCTATGTAATAAAATCTATAAAGCGTGCGAGGCATTTTGTTGTAATCTGTGTGCATTTATAATGAATAGTTCTGACAATGATTTGTCTAAAAGTGATGTGAATCGATATATATAACAAATGCTGATGTTCATGCAATATAAACTGCATATTAGATAATAACAACGACTGTAGTACTTAACGCGATCAAAATTTTCATATGTAAGTATTTCGCCTAAACTAATTCATTATTATAGAAAAAATTAAAATAAGTAATTCTCATAAATTATCAATAATAACATTTAAGATTATATTTTTAGTACATTTTTTACGTTGATTGATAAAAATATTCTAAAAAATTATATATAACAAAAATTAATTAAACAATTATTTTACAACCACAGTACGACGACTATAAAATGAATTATTAGTTAAGAAATATTGAAAATTTGAATGTATATCATATAAATATTGGCGACATATGCTTAACTATTTGTAAAATGAAAAATAGTTCTGAAATAGTTATAGTAGTAATCTATATTTCTCCAGAATAAAAAGTCCATGATATGATAAAACATATTCATAAAGCTCTACTGAAATATACCGAAGAAGGTTCGTATCTTCTCGATGAACATTTTGATCAACTTCCGCTTGTTTTATCTGGTGACTTTAATATTAATTTTGCATAAAAAAATTAAAACTGCTTGAACAATTTCTTCTTAAGAAATTAAATTTAACAATGATCCTGCTCAATCAACGACGTAAAATGGTACTACATTTTATGCTATTTTTTTTAGATTTATAAACAAAATACATTCATAAACATATGTGTCATACTTCAGTTACCATAAGCTAATAATTTCTATGATAGAATACGATGATTGGATTATAATATCTTTTTACTTATAATAAATCTGTGATTATTAAAAGTCATTATTTTTACTATCATATCTATAATTCGTGACAGTGATGCTCAATCGACGGAGATGAAACGCCATTTTGAATCTCGGGGGTCGCGAATTAAGTTCCGTTGAGTGTACTGTATTAGTACGCATTGTAATTCGTTATGTTTGTAAGTCATAACAGTTTTGTTCAGTTAAGTGCCCGCCGCCAGAGCGCCGGAGCCCGCGATAAGAATTATAATTTCAATAATATAAATGTGACTACACCTATATTGTTTTTACAAGTAATCTTTTTATATGCATTCATGTTACTTATATTACAGATCAAAAGTAAAAAATATTATTTTTCAATAACAAAGCTCTTCGGAAAAGTAGTTGCTACATATAGCTAGGCATATTATTCGGAGTGTTGGAATATGTAATGGGATTGTGAATGAGAAAATAACGCAGTACATCATAACAGGCTTTACAAGCACATTATTTCTGAAAGTTGTTATTTGACTACTAGAACAGAGATTTTATCCCAACCATTCAAACATACGTTGATGAGTTCATTGTTAGGTATGCAGACTTTCATATGCTGAAAAAAATAATTGGCTTGAAAGTGCGATAGCTCAAACTAAATATTGCCAAATTGATTGCGGTTGAGATTATTTTGAATCGTAGGAAAGCAGCTCTAAAATGAGTCGTCATTTGTAGAAAAATTCATTTCTAGTCAAAGGCTATGGCTTTTTGGACAAAATGCATTGAACACACATAGTTAGATATTACAATAAGAACATCTAAATTGAAAATATTCATTATTTAATTTCTCGAATCAGAAGATCTATAGGAGAAAACGCCAAAATACGAGTTTTTTTTTATGTAGAACACGCTCAATTTTTTCAAAATCATTTGGTTTCTTTTTAAGTATATCCTCTTCTTGTGAGTATTGACATGTTTCATAAAAATAACTTTCAAATAACTAAGAATATTCCTATTTAAAGTCATTGATCATCGTTGATTGTTGATACAATGATAGATAAATAAATAATAACAAAAATAGAGCAGTCGTGGAAGCGCCTACCTTATCTACACTTCCAATAAGGGTTACTTTACAATTGAGTACGTAAAATTTTTATTTTTTTAGTTTCTCTAAATGTTTCGACAAGTGATGTTTACTACACTCTGTAGTATATTGTATATTGTAAAATGTGTTATAGAGTGAGAGAATAAAATAGTTAATAAAATAGCCACGGATAATTACACAGTCCTATTATTGATCCAGAAGAAAGTGAAAATGTAACTAAGTAACTCAAAAAATTTTACCGATTGTCGATGTAGTGTAGGAGAGAAAAACCTATTTCTATATGTATGAACGGAAAGAAGATAAAAGATTAGAAGTAATACTGAGAATCATGTATCCAGCGGCTGATACTAATGAACTAAAAAGGCTATAAGAGAACACAAACACAAAGAATTAAACGTACATACAAACATACAAACAATTTTGAAATTTTTGTGTGAAATCTTAAAATTTTGCTCCCATTTTAGGTTAAAAACAAATTGCGATTCCTACATTTTTTATAATGATATAGAAATTTCTTCACAGGTGATACCAGAAATGTCATACTTTATCACTTTACTTTATTTATGAGATCATTGTTTAACATGTATTACATCGAGATTTATAATCCAGTTCTATATACCTAGAAAAAAGATTTGTAGTTATATTTTAGAACAACAATTTTTAAGGATTCTCTTGTTCAAAGAGTTATAGAGGAGACAAATCGTTTATCACGCCCAAAATCCTCAAATTCTATCCTTCCATATGAAAAATCGGTACAATTGGACAAAATGTGAATTTGAATTGTTATTTAGTCTTTTAATTCTAATGACTCTCGTAATATTTACTAATCCTGCGTCTTTTACATTTCCAATATAATGAAGACGAATAAAAAATTTTTATTTACTCTTTACGGAAAATAAAACTAGTAATAGATCATCTACGATTACATCTTTGATAGCTCTTATTGTAGATAAAAACCTGTCCATAGAAGAAACTCTGTTATCATGAAAAGCAATATATATATCGGTAGTAGAGGCTGAGAGGTTTCTTACACATTTATCCTGCGTTTGTCGGTCCCTATCATATCGATGACGAATAGCGTATAAAACTGTTATCTACATGTTCTGATTTACTAATGGTGTGTGTGGAGAGTGTATACCGTGGTGTTCTATAGGAAAGAAATGTTATGATTAGAGGCCCCCGTCTGCCATTACCAACCTTCTTGGTCCTAGTCTGCGAACTATGTGAATAGACATTGTAATAATGAACAAAAGTTTGTTATATGTACTGAAAAAAGTTTTATTTAAAATGGTTTGGAACCTTTCGATTTCGGTATCAATATGAATAGTTATTTTTATTTAAATTCATTAATATCATAATAAACTCATTTTATATCAAGTTCCTCTCTATAAATATGAAGTAATTTATCCAATTCTTTTTATTAATTTTCAATCTCGATTAAAACTCTCGTATATTTTCAAATTCCATTGAAAGAATATTACATATAATTAAGTTTACTACATTATGAGAATGTGTAGCATTGCCCACATTACAAAGATATTTGTTTTCCAAGTTATAATGATTTGTTACAGTAATATTATAGCCTATGTCATTGTTAAATGAATAAAATAAATTCATAATTTTTACATACATAATGATTTTCGGTTAAATACTTACTTTTAACGAGCATGATCTTGTTGTGTCATCAGAAGATACACAACCGAACTTCACTATGGTTATCGATTCATTGCATGGATAAAGACTGAAATATTTATTGTTCTTATCTATGCCAATCATATGCTTAAATTGTTTTTTAGTTAGAAATAACATACAATTTTTAATTATTTTTTGTCAAAATGAAAAACCATAGATATTGTATATTGGTTCATTTTAAAAATTGAATACATTCAAATGCAGTATTGAAATTGTTTAAGTAACTTATTTCAATCATCTCACTGAAAAAAATGATATTTAAAATTTGGGAACACGGTTTTGAAGAGTAAGGGTGCTGCTTCTAGAAAGCGCTATCGGTTTTTAGAAAAAAAAATTTATGTGCAATGGTACATAACCACGAATATAGCAAGAAAGGGTGTTTTTTGCACTTGTAGATTAGGATATGTCGAAAACCTGATGTATAGGGCTAATTCTGAGGTCGGATTCGAATTCAGTGCACCTAAATCCTTCGGGCACCAAAGGTCTCGTTTCTGGGTGAGAAATTTGTCGACCTGTGTTATCAATATTGTAAATATCGATATGTCATATTAATGTTTCAAAAATATCTGATCATTTGTTTAAAACATTTGTTTTTTTTCAACTCTTTTAAAAATTTAAATTAAAAAAAAAGAAATTGTTTTTCGTTATAAGTAAAGATAGACAAAAAGTTGCTGGTAGATTTAGAAAGGGATTAATAAGTTAATCACAAATGCAGACCATTCGACCTAAGATAGTTAATCTATATGCAGATAGTTACGGGATAGACAAATAGTTAACATGACTTATTTGAATCAGATTGAAGTTCTTCGTCAGATAGAAAGGGCTCGCGAAGCAATAAACAAATTAGAAACTAAAAAATTTGTTAAGAAGACTTTCAAACTAATTATTGAACCTTTTGTTGAACTAAAAGAAATTAGTTGATGAATCAAAATTAGCATTAAATAATAATTTGAACAATCAAAAGTTAATACAAATTAATGAAGAATTACAGAAAAAAAATAAAATTGAAAGAAAATAAATAAAATTGATTAAAAAAATAGCCAACTGACAATTAAATCACCTAAAACAGAGACAATATTGAAGAAATAGATTAATTAGATGATTTTTTACTTGACTTAGCGACAAACGCTTTTACATAAGATAAGAATTACTAAAAAGAAAATATTTCCTACCCCTGAAAGTGATTTTATCAATAAATCACTATCAATATTGCATAAAATCAGATAACTTCACTGGATAGTCTTCGGTATACGTTAGCTTCAAAATTGGAATACTCGTATGATTGGCAACCAACCAATAACTTTTGAAAATAATAAAATTAATATAACTAATAAGCGCTATGATAAAACTAATGAATTGGTACAGTTATTATTCAAGAAAAAAAGTTTCATGAAAAAACCTAATTTATCTATTATAATAGAAGAATTTACTAATGCACTTAGAAAGTATTACAAAGCTAATGAAGATGTACGTTATAACCGTAATGAATAATTTCGTGATATTATTTTTACATTAATTAAGACACAACAGAATCATTCACCCATATCCGAAGTGCAATCCATATATTTGGGAATAGACTTCTGGAGATTCACAAGCTGATTCACTTCATCGATGGAGACTTTTTGCTAATAAGATAAATCATCTTATCCTAAAATGTTGTTCCATAAATTGTTCATTAAACGCTTACACATGCATAACATTTTTCAATCAATGCGAGCTTGTTCTATCATCTCAGCATCCATTCTTTCTTTTATAATTGAAATTTTGAGATTACGAAAAGTGCTGAAAATCGAAAAGGTAGTCTTATTTGTAACAATTTGTTGACCATTATATTAAAATTTAAATAGTAAAAATTGAAAAAGTCAAAGACGATACATAAAAAATATATAATAATGATTATAAAAATGTTCCTGTTCAAATCTACAAAATGATGACAACATTTTGGCAAATTTACAATAATTCGAAAAAATGTATTGCGATTTGTGTTGGAAATCTGCGGGACTATAACATTTTTTTAGAGTTTTCCACGCTATATTGGGTTTGTAAAAAATAGAAATAAATACGTTCCCCAGCCTAGAGACCCTAGAGTTATCTTTAAAGTTTTGAAAATTTATCTTCATCAGTCTACTAATACTAATTTTCAATTTCTTATTTTCATTTTTCTGTACATTATAAGATAATTTTTCATAGAAAACCAAATTGAATTAATTGAGATGTAAATTAAATTAACATAATTTTACATGAAAATATTTCTTACCATTGCTAGAGGGTGGTTGGTTTCCTGATGGAAATAATTCCATTTGTGACCGTTTTCCTTCGCCAAGAGTTGGAGATCCAGATCGACTAGCACCTGATCAATAGAAGAAATTTATCTTAAAGAAATCAAAGCTTTGTTATAATTGGAAAAGACTATTACTTATATTATTTGAGTTTTCCTTATTATGTCCTTGTTAATTTGTTGGTTACTTGTAGATTAAGAAAATAAAACATTTTTTTATCGATCTCCCTTAGGTGGTTTTTGTAAGGTAAAATAATGAAGCTGCTATTTCATTATTTTATTTCTGCAGCCATGTAATTTTATTAAGAGTTTTTACTGTATAAGAAAATAGTGTACATTACACAACGGAGATTTTACAAATATCTTAGATATTTATTTCGTTTTATCTATTTTCTGTAGCAACACATACGTGGTGAAGGTATTAAATAACAAGACTCATCGGGCAAGCGACAGCATGAATATCAATGAAGTCTTTATGACTATCTTTGATTCACCTTTGTCACTGACACTATCGCAACAACGGTGTTTATTCCGCCGTCACTGACTAACTTTTTAGCAGCAAAGGGATTATTACTAAGGGTTAGCTTGAACTGACTCCAAGAGGCAAGTCAAGTAATCCGTAATCAGGAAGAGTGAGCGGAATGGTCGACGAACTAACGAGGATAACTATTTTTATTAATGTTTATTTAAAGTCGTAATCGGTGCTACAATGGATTCTTGCGGGGTGCTTCAGCTCCACTTGGTAGCAGTCTTCAACAAACTAATGCCGTTTCTCAAGAGAGAAGGCTTTTTATCCACTGTTGAGAATAAACTCTCTATCCAAGAGTCCGAGGGTCAGACTAAGATTTTCTGAGGGTTCTATTTGTCATCTGGCCTTCCCAAAATTTTACACAAGCCCTGGAAACCCACCCTAACGCCGAAGAAAGCTTGGAAGGTCCAACGTGGGTGTACCTCTCCAAAGAAACGTTCTCTTCCTAGTACCCTGTGCAGAGTCATTAGAAAATATAGATTTTTGTCGAATTCGTAGAATGCATGTTACAATAATTTTCAAAAAGAAGCACAAAAGAAGTGAAAACGTAAAATATTTTCGTTTCTCTTATTTTGCACTTCTGCGCCCGACATTTGTTTGAGTTTTATATATTTTGTTATAGTTTTCCGCGAATTCCAATTACGAGTCCGACCTTCTATCGTAATTTTTATGGTTTGTCTTTTTTTAAAAAGGGAATTTTAGGTTATAAGTTTCCAGAAATTCCCTTCAACATCTCTTAGTTTTTTTTTCCCTTATTTACAGAAAACTAATAAAAGGGAACATCACAAGAATACCCTCGAAAATTTGCTACAAATCAATATAAGACAAGATCTTCGAGTTTTTTTATATTTAGCACACTGAATGCCTACATGGAGGTAATTACTTGTGCCATATTTGACGCTAAAATATTAATTAATTAAAAAGTTATAGACAATTTTTAAAAAATTGGATTTTTTTTTCAACTAATATAAATCGAAAACTATTTATCAGATCTGCATATTTTTTCAAAATACCCGGAAAAGATTATATTTTGAAAATATATATGTCACACTAATATAATTGATAATAAAAAAATTATAAACAATTAAAATAAATGTTTGCCAATTTTGTTAAAAAGGGTAACTTTTATTTGAAAAAATTTTGTTGTAATCGATTCTTTGTATAATCTTGTATAAGAATCCATAATAAAACCATTATAATTTTTAGTAGGTGCTAGGTAATGACATTCAAAAAAAAATATCTATAATAAGTGAATAAATAAAAAGTGCTGCTGTCTCATTTTATTTGCAAGATAATATAAGCCGACCATGTCCAAGTGCTAACGTTACGAAAATAGTGCGAAAAAATAATAAAAAGAAAGTTCAATTTCAAAGACATTTACTTATGTTCAATTTAAAATAATCCAGTTTGAGAAACACTGTGCTGAAATTGTACTCAAATTAGTTCGACTGAGGCTTACATCTTTTTGTAGATTGGGATCTGATCAGTGTATTTTAATTAATGAATTTAAAAGTTTTCATATTGTTTGCATTTGTATCTATCACCAAAATTCAAAATTACTAGTTAATGTAATTAAAAGAATTTGAAGATCAAATATGATGAAGAGTTACCTCAAGCAGCAAAAGATATTCTAATTAAAATAGTGTGTAAAAGAACTGGTGAAGATTGTTTTTTAATATATGCTCGAAATGTCCTGAATTGGCAAGTGTTTTAGGTATGTTTCAAGAATTATTTTAAAATATGCCATAGATTTCATTCATTGCAAAAAATGGGAAACTGTAAATCAAAAGTGTAATCTTGTAAAATATACGATCAATATTAAAGACTATCTTCAGAATTATACAATCAAATCATTGGAATAGAAAACAGGTCACTATTCATCCATTTACAATTT
This sequence comes from Chouioia cunea, assembly GCA_030064505.1. Classification (NCBI taxonomy): domain Eukaryota; kingdom Metazoa; phylum Arthropoda; class Insecta; order Hymenoptera; family Eulophidae; genus Chouioia; species Chouioia cunea. The sequence goes on from JAOPFQ010000001.1 coordinate 21,904,848, forward strand.
ACATGAAACGGAATTAAAAAAACTGAAGAAAACAGCTTCGTTGTAATTACGAAATGTACGAAACATGACGTAAATGCTGTGATATTGTTTCGCCAAAAATTAATTAATTATATAAAAATTAGATACGATAACAATGTTAAAAAAGTGATTTATATATCTGATGGAGTTACAAGCCAATATAAGAGTAAATACAATTTTTTAACTCTTTTTCTTATCATGAGACATACGGAATTGAAGCTGAATGGCACTTTTTCGCAAGTTGCCATGGAAAAAGTGTATAGAAGGACTTGGCGAAACACTAAAAAGTTAAGAACGCCAGTTTGTGAAATATAAATATAAATATTTCTATAGCTAAAGAATTATATTGATATGCAAAAAAACAATACCTGGAATAACATTTGCTTACTGTACCATCGCAGAACACACAGATATTTACCATCATTACTAAAAACAACATTGCGTGTCAATAGTACCTTAATTTATCACGCATTCATTCCTTTAAATAAAAGCAGCAAGGAATTGATCGTGATCAAATTATAGGATTAAAAGACCACAAAATAAATGTACTTAAATACTTCAGTATAATTTATCATCACTTTTAAAACTTTTATATATTTGACTTTTATATTAAATTTCTATAATCAATTTATGAATACCTATATATATATATATATATATATATATATATTTCATAATGTAACAATCATTAAAATTTTTTACTATATCTTATAGAGGTATTCATAAATTGATTATAGAAATTTAATATAAAAGTCAAATGTCAAATGTCAAATGTAATGTAAAATAGTCAGTTATTTAATTATATATATATAATTAAATAATCGACTATTTTAATTTCATTTTCCTAATATCTATTGAATAATTTAATATACTATAACTAGATAGTTTAATCCTAACTATACTTGGAAAAGATATTTTTTGTAAACTATGAATATTTTCTAAAACAATATGTAATATCACACTCCATCTAATTACGATTAAATTTTTTATATTTAAATTAATAAAGCATTGTGTATACTAATATTCAAATTACATAATATACAGTCTATGTTACTAACTTGTAGAACTGAACTACTTGGAAAAGATTCCTGGGAGTGGGACGCTTCGATCGGTTCGATCTACAAACTGAAAGCCGCAGGTAGCACATTTTTGGAAGATCATTCCCTAACCCTTATTAGAAATCATGATAGTTTTATTACGGATTATTATACAAAACTGTACAAGGAACCGATTGCAACAAAAATTTTTGAGATAAAAGTTGCCCTTTTTAACAAAAATGGTAAACATTTATTTTAATTGTTTATAATTTTTTTATTAACAAATTTATTATTATGATATCGAAGATTTTGCTCTGATTTGCCCTTAAACTAATTTGTTTTCTGTCTTATATAAGCAATAGACTTCAACAGCTAGTAGTTCTTCAAACTGATGAAGATATACATACCGAGGATAAATGCCTATGCATGAAGATTAAAACTTGCCTACAATATATGTGAGCGGTGTAGAAAATATACAACCCCTAAGAAAGAAGCTTGAGGATATAATAGAAAATTGCTTTTTAATCAAAATAATAACAGTCAATGAAATAAAAATTCAACCAGTCTTCCTTAGAAATACCCACCGTTAGTGGAGGAACCTAAATGGAGAAATACCCAGATCTGTACATATTAATGCAAACAGACTAAGGAATACAAAGTTATTCTTTAAGGAATACACCTATCCTGTATATCTACCAGACTTGAAACGGGTAATTGAAGTGTACAGCCACAATTCTATATATTTATTACATGCAGGACATGGAATATAAAATTGCTTTCCGAAGAAACTGGCAATAGCAGGAAGTAACCATAAAGTTATCAATATCTTAACTATTCACAACAAACAAACAAAAATCAAACTACCACATATACCACTCTTTATTATTGAAATAGTAATTAATTCAAATAATAAAGGAATATTTAGGTTAAACAGATTACTGTACTCGATTCATTCAGTCGAACGAAGAAACGAAAAATATCACAGTGCTTAAATTGTTAGAGGTTTAGAAAAATAATAAACTATTGTAACAAAATAACCTTATGTAGAAAATATATCAACAAATACAGCACAAAAGAACTGCTAATGAAAAGATAAGCCGGAACAGGTACTGTACATAAATTACACAGATAATCATCTATCATGTCACAAAGGTTGCTCAGTATAACAGCAATTCCAATAAATATCGTATCAGACCTTGAGAGAGAGGCCAATAAAAGCATTTTAAAACAACGCAACAAAAAGCCAAATTGAATACTCCATAAAACCTAATATTACATATCTCTCAGCAAGTAATATTAATATCTACAATGAGGAAACAGTTAACTATTAGTCAATTTATTATCACATATTTCATAGGCAGTCTCACAAACACCCCTAATACATTTTCTTTTCTTGCATATTTTTTGGAGAGATGTTTTAAAGATGTATTGTCTACTTTCATGTTGCACGATTTGAGTTGCTTTATTGTTACAAGTATTAACCATATTATTTGTAACGTCCAATGGATATTACAGACTAGATTTATTACAGAGTGTATTTTTGGTCGTAGAGTGTTACCTCTAATAACCGGGAAATCAATTGGTCTAGTTACGTAATTTATCCTACTCGGGATAGGTTGTGGAATGAAGGAAATGGTAAGGCGATTCTCTCGTACTGCACAATAACAGGCGCACGCCAGAGAGACCTTAGCCAGGATTTGGTTTGAAGGAATTATTTTAAATGTAGATAGTACTCGGTTTGACAAGCACCTAATCTACATTTGATGGAAAAAGCTAATTATGTTACTACAAGCAATAGAGAAGAAATAGAGTGAGTTCGAAGTATAATATTTTATTATTTGACTTACTACTTTTTGATGATCTCTCTCTCTTACAAGTCAGAGTTGGTTTTAATTTTGAGGCTGGATTCGAACTGTCTGTACAACTGCCCGCGGGCCATTTTATAGCCCTCGTCGCGCTGCCCTACTCTTAGTGTTTTCCGGGTCCCTTTGAGGCGGGCCCTTTTCCTATTAGGCCAATGAGGGAAAAGACGATTTCCCTCGTTAGCCTAATTGGAAGAATCTTGGCGTGGGCGGATAGAAAAACGGTACGTTTTTCTTTTAATAGATGTCGCGTACAGTATCGTTTGGAAAAAATATTAGTTGTATTTAGTAGTTTAATTAATTAATTGCTTAATTCTAACAGGCGAATTTGACAGGAGAGAGAGATATCCATTGTTTACAATTTGTTGGCTTAGGTTTATTACAAAAATAGTAGCGAGACTACAACAAATGTCGGCTTGTTTAGTCGTAGTTTCTTGCTTCGTCTATGAGCCTTAGGAGATTTAGTTTATTATTATTACAAATACAACGACGGTTTACAATGTTGATAAACAGTAGTGAATATTGTTAATGTTATTAGTTTATACATATGTCTAGCAGATGTGGCATCAATATGCGTTGCGTGATTTTAGTCGCAGCCGGAAAGATAATTTTTACGACTCTAGGCGTCTGGGAATTTTCGTTAGCGCGGGACCATGGCGCATCGTCAAGAGGGTCCGTTTTATTAGTTTTTGGAGAAAACTAACTTGCTTATCGGAGGGTATGGTTTTTCCGTGAGACTTTTCATAAGCGAGTGGTTCTTTTTAGTCTTTTCTCACGCTCGGGAATTATAAACATGTGATACCGGAAAATAACTATAGAGGTTGATAACTTCATAGAAACTAAAATTTATTTCTACCACGTGCTTAGTATCAACGGACGTCACACCCCCACCGTAAAGCGGTTAGTTGAGGATAGAATGGACGAAAGTAACCGTTGGCCTTGGTAATAATGGTATAGTGACAGATGGAAAAGTATTGTTTTGTATAAAAATGAGCTTTCGAGTAGTCAAATAAGGTTGTAACCAGTCATAGAGGTCATTATTAACTATGCAATTCTAAGAACTCTTGAGCTTCTTCCTTGGTACCGCCGGGCTTTGATTTGGTAGCTGGCTTGGGTATTACAGGTATGGCATCTTCTAATGATCCCATTTCGACGTCTGATTTCGGAATAGTCGCAGGACTTGATCCTAGGCTAATTAACAGGTGGGCCAAGGATCCCCATAATGCTGCTAATAGCTTTGTAGACCACCCAAAAAGTGAATGAAGGGTGTAACCTCGTATGAAGATATCGATTACGGTTTTGATGATTTGGATAATCATTATGATGGTGATTATTCCAGCACTGAAGGTTCCAAACGTTATAAATTTGGACCATAGTCGATCCCATGCTGTTTCTGCGATTCTTCTTACAGCGTCTTCGTTTAACAGCTTGGAGAGAGTGCCTTCGGTGTCGGTGACAGTTTGTCCAGTGATTTCCCTTGCTACGTCGTTGAGAATGGAAGGACGTTCTACAGGGAACATTATTCTATCTCTTAATTGAGCTAGATCCTTTTCCGTATAGATCCCACTAGTAGCTAAATCCGAAGGATTTATGTAGCTCCATGTAGGTCTAGTTAGTGGTTTCAGGATAGTTGGTGCGTATGCTTCGATAGGCCGTGGCATAATTTTATACCAACCGTTACCTAAGAAGTAATAAGAAGGTACTAAAGCGTTACATTCTATTAAAGTCCCCTTTTCTTTCAGTATGTGCGTTCTGGGTGTCATAAAATAGGTGCGATTCTGCTTGGATACTTCGAGTTCAGCATAACAATTTTCTCCATGTTGGACTACAACCTCAACTGGGATACATTTGATAATATGGACTACTTCACCAGCCGTCACTGCCATATAACCGGGGCCTTTCATAATGTTATACGCAAACTCATCCGGAGCTTGCGTGGCTATTGTTAGAGAATTTTTCAACGTTTCCTGTTCGAGCTTACATCTTTGGAAAACTACATCGCGGTACAGGGCTTTCATCTGCGAACGGATGTGCTTTTCTACGTACACAAATTTTGAATTTACGTAGGCAAAGATATCGAGGTTAGAGACGGGTATCCGCTTCGCTGTAGCGAAGCTGTCGCCTTTAGTCGTTTCGAAAACTACTAGTTTTGGATGTTCAGTGCGAATTATCGTATAGCCGCAAACGGATTCGCGTCCTTTGGCTGACAACGCAAAAGTGATATCGTTAGTAGTAAGGGAATATATAGTTTGCACCTGGTCCTGATGCATATCCTTCATTTTGTTGGCGAATCCTTCATAGAGGATATTATATTTGTTGAAATTGCAATTATCAATGGGGATTGGTTTCCAAAGGTATGTCCTCCAACGGAGTCTATGCAAGCCGTGGACGATAGGGTGCATACTGTGCCTGAATTGAGGTGAATTTTGTCGGAGTCTAGACTGACTCGTGCTTGATGGCTACTCAAGGTAATTTTTATGGTACCTTGGACGAATACGTAATCCCAGGAGCCGTAGGGGTCACTGTAGGACGTTCCACTACATCCTCCATCAGATTTTATGGAACCAGCAAAGGTAGCGGGGTAGACTGCGGTTTTATTAATCCGTAGTCCTTGAATTACTTTATTTCCATAATTGAAGATTCCGGTGACATGGGCACTCATACACGCAGATCCGCTGATCTCGTGGATGAATTCCATCTCCCCGTTTTGTACGTGGTAGTTTCCTGACCATGTTCCGCAATAGATAGCTGTACGGTGGATTTCTACCTTACATTGGTAAACGGTTGCTTCTGAGTATTCAACTACTTGTAATAACTGAATGTACTCCTTGGTAATGTTGACGGTTTCTTGCGGGATGTTGCATTCTCCCACGTTGAGCAGAGAGACGGTGGTCACGTTCATGTGGCGAGAGCCACAATCGTACCCAATTATACCCATGACTACAGGGAGTAAAGAAAAGAGTAAGCAGATACCTTGGGTGTAAAACATGATAAAGGTTGTATATATATATTTTTCTTGTCGTTGATTCTGTAACAGATTAAAGAGTATGATTAGTGAGGGGTTAGAATTCTGATTCTGTTAGTTTTGTTTGTTTTTTCTTTTTTAATGGGAGTTCTTTATTAATGTGTGAAATTCTCAATCTGTTCGCGTGGACAATTTTATTAGATTTGTTTATTTGTATTTTTACGTTACTTTTATTTATAACTTCGAGTATTTTATGGGGACCAGTATAATGATTCCCGAATTTTCCAGGTTTAGCACCGGATAACAAGTAAACATAGTCTCCTGCTTGAAAATTTTTAGGATTGATCGTTCGATCATAATATTTTTTTGAGCGAAATTTTGATTTGACGAGATTTTCGTAAGCGAGCTTTTCGATGCCAGTAATGCGGGTGACCAGATCCTTCACATATCCTTTGTAAGTAGGAACTAGATCGCCTTCTCTCAGAGGGTCGCTTGATGGTAGCCGAGCGAGGCGTCCGAATACGACTTCATATGGCGTGAGCTTGGTACTTTCTTGGACGCAAGTATTATAGTTTAACATTGCGATCTCAACCCAAGTGTCCCATTCATCATCATTGTCCGTATATTGTTTTAAAATTCACCTAACGCGTGGTGGCTTCGTTCAAGCGAGCCATTAGCTTGAGGATGGAATGCAGTAGTTCTGATTTTTTTTATCCTAAACCTTTTCGAGATACGGGTCATGAGACTACTCAAGAAGTTTTTACCTTGGTCGGTCAAAACTACTTTGGGTGCACCGAAGATACAAATAAATCGCTTGATGAATGCATCGGCAATCGAGCTTGATTGTGTGTCAGATAAGGGAACGGCTATGCAGTATTTCGAGAGTTGATCTTGTATCGTGAGGATGTATTCGTGATTATTACGAGTGAGTTTTAAGGGACCTACTATATCCATGGCTACCTTGTCGAAGGCTGTACTAGGAGTATCTGTGATTATCATCGGTTGTTTGGTTTTCAGCCTTTTTAGTTTCTTCAGCTGGCAATCGACGCATTGTTGGATGCGGCGTTGTATGTCAACCTTTAGATCTTCCCAGTAGTATTCATGTTTGATTCTGTTGTAGGTTTTTGATACACCACGATGTCCACCTATTGGACTAGTGTGTAATTCGTAAAAGATTTTATCACGTTGCTCGAGAGGTACGTATTTAAGTTGTCCTGTACAGATCAGGACTTTGATTGGAGTATCTTTGAATACGTCATCCAGGAGATTCAAGACTTCTGACCATGGTAGATTTTCTATAGTTGTGCTTTTTGCGAAACAAATTGTTTGTTGATTGAATTTCAGGAGTAATTCTCGGACTATCACTAGAGTTTCGTTTATGTTGTCGCGGATCACCTTCAAGGACTCTGGAGCTTTCTCAAGAATGCAGAGCGAAAATTGGTAGTATTTATTTTTCGTCTCTTTTTTCTTCACTTCTCTTATTGCATACTCGCTGTCGAGTTTTATTTTGTTAAATTTCGCTAGTTGTTTTGCTCCCTCATCAAGAGGTAAGCCTGTATTGGAGACGAAGTATGCAATATTGTCCTTGCGGTACTGGATAAATTCCTTAGTTTCTGAAATTTGTTTCTTCAGAGATCTACTAGATTTACAGGAATTTTCGTTGCTTATTTCCGAGACTTCACTACAAACTTGCTTTAGTTTTTAGCGAGCTTGCTTGTGGAATGAATTTTTTTGCGATAATGGCGTTGGGTTCGGCTTCGAAATCTTCTATAGTTTCTTGATCACTTTCGTAGTAATCAATTCTTTTCTTGTTTCGTGTACGAATTGGAGAGAAATTTTGCCTTATGGTTGCGGCTACTGGTACCTCATTAGTCGGGACCGTTTTCTTTGGCCTTCCTTTAGGTCGTTTAGGAGGATCGAGGATTTCGATTGGCGGAGGTTGGTCTGCAAGAAATTTTTGCCTCCTTGTAACCACATTTATGGGTACTGGATCGACTGGATTCCTAGAGAGAGCGTCTGCGTTACAATTCGTTTTTCCAGGGCGGTAAATTATCTCGTAGTCATATTCTGACAGACGGAATCGCCATTTCTGGACTCGAGTATTAAGGTTTGCCGTTTTGAACCACACTAGGGATTGGTGGTCTGTGACGATTGTAATTTTTCGTCCATATACGTAAGAGCGAAAGGCTTTTATAGCGTGTAGAATAGCTAAAGCTTCTTTTTCGTACACTTCGTAATTTAATTCAGGACCTCGCAGAACTCTAGATGTGTAGGCTATTGGTAAATCCTTTCCTAATTTACCTTGAGATAGTATTCCTCCTACGGCATAGCCGGAGGCATCGGTGGTAACTATGTATGGTTCGTCTAAATTTGGGAATTGTAAAACAGGGGCTTCACAGAGTTGAGTTTTTAGCTTGACAAAAGCTTCTTCAGTTTTGTCAGTCCAAACGAATGGTGCATCTTTTTCTAGCAATTTAGTTAATGGTTTAGCAATTTTGGCGAAATCTTTTATAAAACGTCGGTAATATCCTGCAAGTCCTAAGATTTGCCGGATGCCTTTAACGTTGGTCGGTTTTGGAAAACCTTTTACGGCTTTTATTTTATTAGGGTCAGGGCTTAATCCTTTTTCACTCAGAATGTGGCCCAAGTAAGAGACTTCGCGTTTTAAAAATTCGCATTTGTCGATTTGTAGCTTTAGTTTGTTTTTAATAAGGATTTCGAAGAGCTTTACCATTTTTTCTTCGTGTTCTTGTAATGAATTTGCATAGATTACGATGTCGTCAAGATAGACAAAGAGAATTTGGCCTTGCAAGCCTCTAAGCACATCGTCCATGAGACGTTGGAAGGTGGCTGGAGCATTTTTTAATCCGAATGGCATTCTTACGAACTCGTAATGGCCAAAAGGAGTACTAAAGGCGGTTTTGTGCGAATCTCTAGGATCCATTTTTACTTGATGGAAACCTGAGGATAGATCTAATACTGAATAATATTTAGCACCTCCGACCTGATCAAAGATTTCAGTGATATTTGGTAAGGGATAAGCGTCACTGATGGTTTTTTCGTTTAATTCACGAAAATCGAGGACTACTCGCCATCTGGGATTGCCTTTGGAATCAGGTTTTTTAGGGACGATCCATATGGGAATATTGTATGGAGATTCTGATTTTTTAATTATTCCATTTTTCAACATTTCTTGGACTTGTCTATCAATCTCGCCCTTAAGAGCATGAGGGAACTTATATTGCCTGGAGTTTATCGGTTCTTCGTCAGTAGTAATGATTCTGTGCATGACTACGTTTGTTCCAGGAAGCTCTTCTCCGGGGAGGTGAAAAGCTTTTTGATGTCTATTGACGAGGTTTATGACATGTTCTTTCTCTGTTTCGTCGAGATGGTCCGTATGGATCAACTGGTCAAGTTTGGTAGTGTGAAAATGAATTTCGGGGCGATTTATATTTTCTCCTATTGTCTCATACCGGTAAATTTCTGAGTCTACGGGCGTGTCTAAATCAGAAGAAAACAAAGTGGACGATATAATATAATAGTACGGGTCGTCAAGCTCATTGGTTCTTTGGTATTTTTCAAAATCAGTTTCAGTGTCAATAAAGTTAAGTTCTATGTCGTCTTTTTCTTCCGTTTTAAGACCACAAAGGTTATTTATACTTGGTAGATTTACTATGAGCGAAGCTTCGGAAATGTTGTCAATTTCGTTCATTTCTGGTGGAGCTTTTTCTGGTTGTGCAGGAATTTTAGTGAGGACGAAAGGAATAGTTTTTTCATTAATATGCATAGATAATGTTTCGTAATTGATCAAGCAATTGCCGTGATAGAAATAATCGGATCCCAGAATTCCTTCGAAAGTAATTTCGAAGTCATCGGGAACCACGTGGAGATTTGCATGTTGTCCCATTATTCGTAATTCGACATTACCGAGAGTTGTGATAGGTTGTCCGCTGATTCCTCTAATAATTCTCTTGTTGTTTTGGTTTATGATACATTCTGGGGATAAAGCTGATTTTTTAATTAAACAGCCTTCTGCGCCAGAATCTACCAGGAACTCAGTGGAGCTTTTCAAATTTGGATGATTTATAGTTATTGTAGGCAAGTGTGATTCTATATTAGTTAAAAGCGCGTTTGCGATTATTGGAGTTGGATCGGGGTCAAAGTGGAGATTAATTTTATATTCACGGATAGTTAGGAGCTTATTTCCGTAATCTATTTTTGCTTTGCTTTGGGAGAGAAATTGTGATCCTAGGATACCGTCGTATGGTATTGGGAAATTATTGTGAACAACAAGAAAGTCTGTCAATACGTTCAAGAATTTCATCCTTACGTAGCCTATAGTCGGAATGGGGACGGAGTCTATTCCTGTTAAGTAATGATGGGAAGCAGCTTTCAGCAATCCTTCTTCTCCTAAGAGATACAGCTTGATTACGTTGACTTCGGAGCCACTGTCTAACAAAAATAAGTTATTAGATTGTTGATCGCTGAATTTGAGTAGTATATGAGGTAAAACGGTTCCTATTCCATTGGTATTAATTCGCTCAACAAAGCATTGATTCTTGCTTCGTTGGATGAGCGCTCTGGACTCTTTTGGCTCTCCTGGGCTGCGCTCGCTCCCTGAAAAGCCTGAGCTTTTTTTTGCATTGTAATATTCACGTTTTCTGCATTGTTCAAAGGTATGTCCGCTTTTCTTGCAATAATGACAAATTATTTCATCGCGATTGAGGCCTTTTGAATTTTGGGTACGGCATGTATCCGCTAAATGACCAGGTAAGTTGCATAATTGGCAAACGTGGACTTGAGCATTACGTCCTTGTCGAGGGTTGAGCTTGAAACAGTTGTTTGCAGTATGACCGAGCTTATTGCACACTTGGCACGAAACTAGGTTCTGATTTGAAGGCAACGATCTACATGTTTTGGCTGTGTGACCGATTCTTGAACAAATCTGACATTTTAATAACCTTCTGCATTGAGAGGTATCGTGGCCTGGCCTTTGACAGCTTTTGCAAAAGTTTTTTGTTTGTAAGCGGCAATCTTTTTGTTCGTGACCGGGTTTGTTGCAAAATTGGCATATATGGATTTTTTTTGTTCCAGGAGTTAGCATTTTTACATCGCTAAGCTCCTTTCTTAGGGCACGACGAGCTGCTAGTTGCTTTTCTATCTTTATCGCATTCAGTACGACGTCGTTTATATCATCGCCGTCCGTTAATCTTTGCTCGATTTCAGCTTTAAGTCCGTTCTTAAAGCATTCTTTCAAGGTTAGTTGTAGAGTAGTTTTGAAAGTTTCTTCTACTCTGTTATTGTTTTTTAGTTTATGAGATTCTAGGACTCTTCTAGAGATGTTACGTATCCTGTTGGCGTAAGCCAGTACACTCTCGTTATCTCGTTGGTATTCATTGGCTAAGTCGCCTAATAGTTGGTGAATGGTTTTAGTTTGCGAGTATAAATGTTTGAGGAAATTTTTCAATTCCTCAATAGTCTCAGCGTTTTTACCCGTAATGGCCTCTCGGGCTTCGCCTGAGATCTTTGCACGCAATAGCTTGGCTAGATTTCCTTCCGATTCTGCAGGAATCATGACGAGTGCTTCGTCGCAAGCATCTAAGAACTGAGTCAATGGTATATTGGATCCATTGAACTCTGGTACGATGCGTAAAGCATCTTTTAGAGTAACCATTTGGCCTGGTGTCGCCATGGTAATAGTAGGTTTATCCGTCGTTCCTGTCAATCGAGGTTTTTGTTCTTTTTGTGGCAAGTGTCCTTGAGCTTCTTGAATCGTTACTTCGCTGGTTGATGGGAGGTTAGGATCGTTGGTATCGTCTCTTAACGAGGCAAAGGTATGATCTTCGGATTCACTGTCCGAGTGGAGCGGAGTACTGGTTCGAGTGCGTATGCCAATCCGTTTGCTGAGGGAGAGTGTTTCTTCTAATTCTCTTCTTAATTCTGGATCGTGGTCAGTCTGTTTTCTAGTAATACGTTTGTCCTGACTCATGAAAAATCTTTCTTTTTTTTTCTTGGCGAGGGCCTTTTATTAAGACTCGCTAGAAAAAATTTTTTTTTTCCTTTTTGAGAGTATAAAGGGGTTGGAAGGTAAAAATGGTTTATTATTTAGTAAAAAAAAAGGAGAAGTAGTCGTTCCTTTTTTCTTTTCCCTTTTATTATACTTAGTTTGGTGTGTGAATTTACAATTTTTATGGTTATTTTTCGCGCGTGATTTTGATTCGATGGTTATTAAAAAATACGGAGAGGCACTTGTGACAACTCCCTTTCCACTTCGCGTGTTCACAGATCTGTTCGGATACGATTTCTATCTTTTGGTCTAAGGATAGATCTGTGAACTTTGGCGATTGCGTTGGAGTATAATGTGGAAAGTCTTTCGTGTTCTGAGAATCAACAAATTCAGGGATATAAGGTTCCGTGGTTATTATCTCTTTGGCCGCTTCCGGTACTTTTCTGGCTTGCCTTAAGAGTTTAGCCTTTCGTCGGATCCGTTGAGCCTTAGTAAATCGGTTTCGCCGATGGGGACGAACTCTGTTGCTTTCCACTGACACACAAAAAGTGAAGCGAAATTAACTAATTGTCTTACAGATTGAGAATTCACTTTTTTTTTTTTTTTTTTTTTTTTGACGTTCTAGTTTAAACATTGGAGATACGTTTTTTTTTTTTTGTTTTTGTTTGTTAGTAAGAATTAGGAAGCATATATTCCTTTTGATATATGTATTAAATGAGATAACATATACTCTTTTTGGTATATGTTTGAATGAGAGGACATATATTCTATCTGATATATGTATTAAATGAGATAACATATACTCTTTTTGGTATATGTTTGAATGAGAGGACATATATTCTATCTGATATATGTATTAAATGAAATAACATATACTCTTTTTTGGTATATGTTTGAATGAGAGGACATATATTCTATCTGATATATGTATTAAATGAGATAACATATACTCTTTTTGGTATATGTTTGAATGAGAGGACATATATTCTATCTGATATATGTATTAAATTAGATAACATATACTCTTTTTTGGTATATGTTTGAATGAGAGGACATATATTCTATCTGATATATGTACTAAATGAGATAACATATACTCTTTTTGGTATATGTTTGAATGAGAGGATTATTTTTGAAAGACACATAAATATAAAAAATATTATATTTTTTTTATGTGCAAGAGTTGGAATAATCAACTTTAAAAAATTTTGTTAGAATTGGTGACTTGAGACTGAGATGTCGATGAGTTCGAATATTGAGAGAGAAGGATAGTGAAGAGAAAAGATACAGCGTTCTAAAAAAATTGTAATTAGACAAATTGATTCACTCTTATATCCCGGACGAGCCCCCAAAAATTTAGTATGTAACGTCCAATGGATATTACAGACTAGATTTATTACAGAGTGTATTTTTGGTCGTAGAGTGTTACCTCTAATAACCGGGAAATCAATTGGTCTAGTTACGTAATTTATCCTACTCGGGATAGGTTGTGGAATGAAGGAAATGGTAAGGCGATTCTCTCGTACTGCACAATAACAGGCGCACGCCAGAGAGACCTTAGCCAGGATTTGGTTTGAAGGAATTATTTTAAATGTAGATAGTACTCGGTTTGACAAGCACCTAATCTACATTTGATGGAAAAAGCTAATTATGTTACTACAAGCAATAGAGAAGAAATAGAGTGAGTTCGAAGTATAATATTTTATTATTTGACTTACTACTTTTTGATGATCTCTCTCTCTCTTACAAGTCAGAGTTGGTTTTAATTTTGAGGCTGGATTCGAACTGTCTGTACAACTGCGCGCGGGCCATTTTATAGCCCTCGTCGCGCTGCCCTACTCTTAGTGTTTTCCGGGTCCCTTTGAGGCGGGCCCTTTTCCTATTAGGCCAATGAGGGAAAAGACGATTTCCCTCGTTAGCCTAATTGGAAGAATCTTGGCGTGGGCGGATAGAAAAACGGTACGTTTTTCTTTTAATAGATGTCGCGTACAGTATCGTTTGGAAAAAATATTAGTTGTATTTAGTAGTTTAATTAATTAATTGCTTAATTCTAACAGGCGAATTTGACAGGAGAGAGATATCCATTGTTTACAATTTGTTGGCTTAGGTTTATTACAAAAATAGTAGCGAGACTACAACAAATGTCGGCTTGTTTAGTCGTAGTTTCTTGCTTCGTCTATGAGCCTTAGGAGATTTAGTTTATTATTATTACAAATACAACGACGGTTTACAATGTTGATAAACAGTAGTGAATATTGTTAATGTTATTAGTTTATACATATGTCTAGCAGATGTGGCATCAATATGCGTTGCGTGATTTTAGTCGCAGCCGGAAAGATAATTTTTACGACTCTAGGCGTCTGGGAATTTTCGTTAGCGCGGGACCATGGCGCATCGTCAAGAGGGTCCGTTTTATTAGTTTTTGGAGAAAACTAACTTGCTTATCGGAGGGTATGGTTTTTCCGTGAGACTTTTCATAAGCGAGTGGTTCTTTTTAGTCTTTTCTCACGCTCGGGAATTATAAACATGTGATACCGGAAAATAACTATAGAGGTTGATAACTTCATAGAAACTAAAATTTATTTCTACCACGTGCTTAGTATCAACGGACGTCACATATTAATGTAGAAAACTCATCAAACGTATCAATATACTGGCCACTATGCTGAACCTACTCACTTTCTTCATCAGACAAATAAAAAAATTGTAATTTTTAACGCCAATATTTTCAGTCAAAAGTAATTGAAAAATAACAAATTTCTAATGCTCGAAGATATAGATATAATGCTAATATTAGAAATTCACTTTACCAATAAACATTACTTAAAAATACATAATTATTCAATATATCAAACAAATTGTTCAGAAACAAAGCACATAATGAGACAGCTATAATAATAATATCTGAAACGTATCTGAAACAAATTACTGGCCTTCAAATCTGTAGTTACCAGACTTAATTGATTTCGCCATTGTTGAAGATATAATCCCCATCTACTTAATACATTTTCTATGTTAGATTTGACCTCAGACTATACGCCGATTATAATTACACTCTACAAAACGTAGTCAGCAACAATAGCAAAATATAAACGGTAATTTGACAATACAGTTCAATGCAATGCAAAGTAGATAATACATCTTTAAAACATCTCTCCAAAAAATACGCAAGAAAAGAAAATGAAGAAGAATCTACAGAATTCAGAAAAAATACATATGATAAAGTCAACGGAAAGAGAGCAATAAAAAAATTTTTTAAATAGGAATTTTCAAACCTATGTAATGAATCATACTCCTAAGAAGGTTTCACATTATGGGAAGCGATACAAAATACTGAAAAATCCCGAAAGATTTATCCTTACTGAACACCAGTCTTCTGAAGTTTGTTATACCCTTTGGGTACGAAGCAATGAAAAATAATCAAAGCCTTTGCAAAACACATCAGTGAAGTATTTACTTCTAATAATACAGTAATTGCAAAACAGGAAAACATAAAAAAACGCTCAAGTATTTCAGAATCTCAAAAACATAAAAAGACCAAAAAAGCACAAACCCTATGATAAATAGAATAATTATAGGGTTTCTCATCAAAACAATCAAATAGATCACAATCATAATTAACACTAGCCTTCGATTATGGTAACAGGGTAGTTCCAAAGGTACCCGACCTAATAGTTAAAACCCAAAACCTTTGGGAAAAACTCTCTTTATTTTTCTGTATAGTCTTATTTAAGCTCGATTAAGACTTTCCAGAGGTGTCCGATAGCTTCGATACTTTATTTATACTACAGATTCCACCTCCTCATCGTAGGCAAATTATTTACATCAAGCCATTGTTTCAAGTTTGAAAATAGAAAATAGTCAGAAGATGTCAAATCTAATAATAGGGTGCGTAATAAAACAATTGGAAGTTTAACTTCTTAAATTTGGCCATCGCAAAAAAAATGTGTGAACTGGTGCGTTGTCTTTATGAAACAAAACTTTTTTTCGCTAAATGCAGCCGTTTTTCTTGATATTGTGACTCAAATATTGCAATAAATTTTTATAATATTTTCCATTAATCACTTTTTCCTTTTGGAAAATAATCAATGAAAATTATTCTAATCACACATCCCAAAAAAATTATGCTATGACCTTATCTAGAGATGGAACTATCTTCGTCTTCATTAGAGCCTAACCTCTGTCCTTTTTAGTCTATTATTTTGTACTGTTATTTCGTCTCAGGTGTAAAGTGATAGGTCTATATTTCATCCACAGTTATTAATCAATGTGAAAGCTCTGGTTTATTAATATCGAACATCGTCAAATATCTGACTGAAATATCCTCACGATGATATTTTTGTTATATTGTACTACTGCTTTTATACATATCCAATAGGCCATTGAAAAAAGTTTGAGATGTAGATAAAATAGAGAATTACTTTTCAACTAATTTCTTTAAACTTTTGATATCGTACTTAATAGAAACATTTTTAGAGAAAATTTAACAATGCAATAATAGTGGAGTATCCCATCAAAACAGAGGTCTGATAAGTAAAATATCTAAGGTCAATACTCTACATGTTTACAGCTGATATACCAGCTATGTATAATATCATAACAGACATATACGCAGATGACACCGCACTACCACAACTCATATAGTTGCCGAAACAGCATCTTTTAATTTGCAAGAATAGTTAAACCAATTTCAATACTGAAAAGTATCATGGAGAATAGAAATAAATGGAAATAAATGTAATCAGGTAATCTTCATAATCAGAAAGGATACTAGCTTACCCTATACTTCGAATAGTAAGATCATCCCTTACACTAATCACACAAAATATTTGGGAATACTTTAATTGATGACTATCCTTAAGAGAGCATATTTGTGCAAAAGCAACAACTAAATCTTAAATTGAGAGAAATGTACTGCTTAATAAGAAAATAACTCAATTGACGCTTGAAAGTAAACTATTCATGTACAAATCTATATTTACACTAGTTTGATCATATGGTACCCAACTGTCGAAACATGCTTCGAACGCTAACATAGAAATTATCGAAATGTCTTTTCGAACGTTTTTAAGAAATATAGTACAGTGGACACGTGGATCTTGTTTCACACTCAATTATATTATAAACAAGGATTTAAATATTCAAACAATTAAAAATAAAATTCAACGTTTAACATTCAAAATAACCAACTAGCAACTAACGTAATGGGCCCTGCATTATAGCGAATCCGATCGCGTTCTTTCCAGTTAGCCTCCATCCCTTGTGGCAGCGACGTCTGTGCGCCTGCTGTCTGGGTATGGCCTTAAACCACTGGCCGGTTAGAAACGGGTCGCTGACCAGCCGTCATCTCGAGGTGCTCTACTCGGAACTTTCGATTCGACGAGGACTCGATGAGCGGCTCAGCCATTGCCTGCCCATCAGCCTTTTCATTCTTGGATGGGACAAGCGGTTCTCCAGTCAACAGCCGGCGCATTACCTCGACGTTCTCATAGAATGTAGCGATTCTTTATTTACAATAGTATATATATATCAAAAGATGAAACAAAAATATCGTATGAACAGTATAACAGATATCCTCCGTGTCCAGCGGTCCCTAAAAGGCCCCCAGCCCGTTATTGTGAATTCGCAACGTCGGTATTGTTTCAATTCTGAAACGTGGGCCATGACCAGTAGCTGACTATTAGCGACCTTTAGAGCATTGACTCCTGGAGGGAGAACCTGTATTATCTAAAACGGCCCCGCGTACTGGAGATAGATTTTAACATTTCGGTCAATGGTTGCATTCAATAAAGAATGCACTCTACGCAAGACTAGATCTCCCACAGCGAAATGCATATCTCGATTGTCCCGGTCATAATACCGCTTCTGACGGTCCTACGCTGCTTCATTGTAACAGATTACTAAATCTGGAAGCTCAACGTGTGCAGACAGTTTTTCCAGACTTCTGAATTTATTTAAACGACCGGCACTCGATTCTTGACATCGCGATGCAAGCTCTTGGCTTATTGGATGTTCCTCCCAAAATTTAAAAATATCAACGAGATCTTGATGCGTGAGCGGATTGCCGTGTTGATTGCATACCTAAACTTGTGTAAGTCCCATTATCGATGGCCGCTATCCATGATGATTAAAATCATCGTCTTCAACGTTTAATGGCACACTCAGATGCCAGACGTAGTTGGTACAATTTATGACTAAATCATACTCGTCAAAGATATCAGTGCCTAAGTAAATATCATAAGCCAAATATTCGAGCACATCGCTTGCCTTAATGGCTCTTACTATTCCATAGATCGCAAAATTCAATTTGAGGTTACTTTTCGTTCTCATTATGTCATTCGATGCATTTTTAAGGGCACGGTACATGATGTGAGCCTTGACGCGTATTCTTCTTCGATTTTCATGTCTACAACGGTTACCTTTGCACAATTATTAGCGTGATGAAACTCTTTGAGGACGATATTTTATAACCCCTAGAGATACACCTATAGACCGATATATAGTCGCTGAGGCCTTCACCCTCACCCTCCGTATGACGGATTAATTCTCAAACCTAATCCACATCTGAGAACTAGCAGCAACAGTGGCATTGAAAATCGTCAATAAAATCGCTTATTACCCGTCAATCAAGCTCGATATTCTCGCAGCAGGTTGCGGCTACACCTCCGTTGGCAAAGCGGCAAGTATCTTTTTTGGTAGGTTTATGTAATTCCTCCGTTAGGAATTACATAAACCTCTTGACATTTTCTTACTCGCTGAAGCAATCTCTCTGAGTTCAAGTCATTCTTCTCTGTAAATTGCAGGTGGAAAGCTCGGAGGGCATTGACGCTCTCGTACTCTATACTGTACACATTTCAATATCTGTATCTCCTCCTATAATGCGAGCTCTTCCTCCTGAAATCTGACGCTACGTCGCTATCTTCTCACGAGGGCAGCTTCCTTTTAGAAGATCCTCTTCTGGAAGGGTTCTCGGATTCAGACGACGAAGAGCGGTGCGTCAACATCGTCGTTGTGTGTCTGTTGGCATCGCAATAGTTGTGCCCCCTTTTCGGAAATAGACTCGAGGTATAGAGTGGTGATATGGTGGTATACCCGTGCGCATCCGTTCTTCGTATGCGTCCTGACGTTTTCTCCAAAAAGTACCGTAGTATCCAGTTTCTCCTCCAAACCTGACGACAGTTGTGCTACTCATTGTGTGGTACTGAGGAGCCATTACCCCTCGAGGTGACTCATAGTTAGGATGGGCTCCCATCCGACGACCGCGACATGGATCGTCTAATTTTAACGATCAGTGACGTAGTAATTGGTGGTCACGATAGTAACTGATTTCACCATGACTCTATTGGTCTAGACCAAGTCTTGTCTGATTGCTCTGAGATTGGTAAGACTGTACTAGTCCGGTACTAGACCACGCGACTCGTGGTCACACGAGCGATCCACTTCCTTCACCTCCTTGCACAGCATGCTCTCTGCTGCACGGGATTGAAGGTAACGCACCTCACCAGCGGCGAAATCGCTTGAGACAATGGACAGATTGAGCTCTGTTCTATTCCTACAGACCATCATTTCCAGCAGATGGTCCCTCAATTTCTCTGGGGTTCCCTCAGCTTTGACACCCAGTATCCCGCAAGGTCGTGCATCTTGCCGAGGTCAACCTACACGAGCTAACTCGCTAGTGCTTAAACTACTGCATCTTTGCGTATGCAGCGCATTTTTAGCTCGTGGTCACATGACAGCAATATGGTCACTTACTGATTGTACCCCGCCCCCGAAATAAGTTAATCTCTTATAATGGAAAGTTTCATATGAAAACTCCACAAAAAAAAACAAATAAAACACTGGTCGATATATCAAACTACATTTACGCATGCGCACAGCCTCTCCAGTATCCAACTTACGCCATATCCTCGAAAATATTTAAATTTTGTAGCACCCTCAGATCACATCTCTAACAAGCCAATGATACTGACGTATAAGGACCCAGAAGTTAAGTCCCTCGTCGACACCAGCACCCATTTCAATAGAGTGATGGTGGAATCAGTTACTATCGTGACCACCAATTACCACGTCACTGATCGTTAAAATACTTGACCGATCCTCTGGTGGCCAGATATCGTTTAGAGGATCGGGTTGAGCCCCCCACCACTACGACTTTAACAGTGAAGTCATTAAACACATCGGAGTTCACCTAAAAGGGCTCCTCCCTCAGTGTCGGTCAACCTCTACTTCATATTCTTTCTTCGGGGTCGGCAAACTTTTATGTTGATCTCAGTGTAGGGACACCTTTACTTCACACCTGTATTTTTCTTTGTTTTTCTTTTATAACAAATAATTTTGTTTGCGTTAAATTGTAGTTACTTTTATTTCCGCCGCCTCGTTAAATTATTTCCTTGTTACCTGTCAACGGCACAGCTCCTGCACGTGCAAAGCCGTTTAGCGCCTCCTATCTTCCCCTTATATATATATATATATATATATATATATATATATATATATATTTTGTATTTATTTCAACGTGACCTAAGGTAAGTTCTCATCCCTCTGTAGATAGGTTATTCGCGTTCCAAGTTAGCCGCCACGGAACGCCTGGCAGATATGAAACATTGAAATTGTTTGTTATTGAAAGAAAGAAATATACGTAAAGAAACATTTCATAAAATAATTTTTTTTAAATGTTATATAATATACATATTACAATTTTTTCGGTTGGAATTACTTTGTTACTCTCATAATGACGCTTTAATTAAAATAAAAAGTTGAGACAATGATATACATATAATAACTTATGGATTAGAGAGTTGTATATAATTTCCCTTATCTGGCACCAGACTATGCACAATATTAATTAGTATCCTTAACAATTTCCTTTGTTGCATGTATGCCTTCTACATTGAAATGTATTTGCTTATGCGCTTGCTCACATTTTTCTATCTTTCTTGAAAGAAAGAAAGGCTGAAATCTCATCTTCTTTCTCCTTTTTAAACTCTCTTTATTATCTCTTTATTAAACTTTTCCATAGTCTACGCTTGTATTCCGACTCTTTCTTCAGATGCATTTTTATAGTTTCCCAAAAAACTTCTGTAATTAAAATTGTCATCTTTCTCTGAATCGACACCAAGATTTAATGTTTGCTTAATAATTTTTTTTTATGTCGCTCATCTAGTGTTGTCTGATGATTTCGTACTGCAAATTTCACATTTCTCTCCATATTAGAAAAAGTGGCTCTGCTCATCGTCGCGACCTCAGATCTATCCGTCATAATTTCCTCGTGATCTTGACCCTTCATTACTATATCTAATCTATCTTTACCAGATGTTCATATTTCTCCTTCTTGATACTTATCGTTTTTCTATAGTTTATCAAGGATCTCGTGTTTTACAAAAAATCGTAATAACACATTGAGTCAGAATTCACCGTCAAATGTTATTAGTAATTTTAGTTTGTGAAAATCTTTGGAGGCCTAGCGTGGGCGTTCTTCTTTGAAAAAGTATACCCTTCGTCTCGTTATACGAAAAGTAAAGTTCTTCCCTGCATACCGTATAAAACTATCACAAAGATTCACAAACGAAAATTTATAGAACTAGATTTTGTGATTTTGTCATACGATTTTTCTTTGGCTTGTTTCACGAATTTTAGTAAATGCAAATAAAGAGAAAATATAATTGTTTAATGTTTGATTAAACTTTATTCAACTATCATTGAAGTAAGTCTATTTTGAAATATAAGTGTTAAATTAGCCGTACTACCGATGTTATTAATTGATGTTAATGTATAATTTAATGGATTCATAAATGGATTCATCGATCATTTTTTCCTAGTAGACAACTCTGCCTTGTATCTCGACCTGCATTCTTTTTCCACTATTTCAACAATAAACACCGTATATTGCTAGAAACTGTACTTTAGGGTCAATTGTTGGTTAAATTACTGCACAATACTTGTATCCAAATCACATACTTTTCCTACTTGTGTTATAATGTACTATATAGTTATAAGGCAATCAGCAAATTACTCACTCTGTAGTTCCAAATCAAATCATTTATAAATAAATTAAATCATCAAAGGGTTATTCAACAATATAAAATAAGGAGTCAGTATGATCTCCTTTATTAATGATAGATGCTTAGAATTTATAAACATACTTACCATTGATAGTGTCTAAAGATAGTACAGCGTCTACGTGTAGATCAGCGAGCGTCTTAGGAATAAATTCTAGTTTTGGTCGACTAGCTGCTTCTTCTTTTCTGTAATGATATATTCTTCTTTAAACAATTACAATTACAATTATATATTTTTTGGAATAAGAAATCATTCGCAGAATTCGTGTATGTATGAATATACAGACAAGACCATTTTAATCGATACTCCCCGAAATCTTTTATAGGTATACACAATAAATTGTCCATGCAAAAGTTGAAATTATGGATTTGACCTTGAGATAACTTTCAAAATAATTTGAAGGTCACTTTTTAGAGAGAACGGACTCCAGAGTCACTTCGAACTCGCTCAATTTGGGTGGAGAAGGTCTTTGGCAGGGTGCTCTGAGAGGGTGGAGTGATATTTGCACAGTCATTTACACCGCCTGCAGGACCTTAGAAAATTCCCCGATTTCGTCATAATATAGCTGTCTGAGAGTGCACAGAGCCAAGTAGGAGGCCGGTCGCCGATGAGATTGATGCTAGCGATGGCGGTGATCTCGGCCAGAATGAAATACCGCTTACTTGGTTACGTTAATTCATGTGGCGATGACGAAGACAAGACTCTGGGTAGTGATACATAGGCGGGAAGTAGCCAGGTGGTTAGTTCTCTGATTAGTAACCGAAAATCACCCTATGAAAAGAATACTTCTCGAGAAAGACACCCCGAGTAGTCCGCAAGAGAGAGTTCTACTGACTGAGAGAGGAGACCCGAGATCTATACCAACGACGAGAGTCCTGTAATTACCTAACGATATAACTAATTCTAAGTCACTCCGTGCCGTTAGCGTTTGAGATTCACTAGAGTATTCATTCGTGTATTTCCCAAGAAAATTTCAAATTGCAGAAAATTGAGTCTATTAATAATATCAAATAATTTTCATTCTATTCATTTTCAATTTATTTTACAATTATATGAAGTATTTCATATTCATTAGATTCACTTCTTCGATTCACTAAAATCAAGCAATGGATTTAAACGATCCAATATTATTCTTCTACTTTTATTTCCTTTGATGAAAGATTCTTTATCACAAATCTCTCGATCAACGTTCTCAAATATTGCTTTTAAAATAATATCTTCACTTGCCTCGAAACTATATGAGGTATTTCAATATTCATTGAATTTTGTTCTTCGATAAAAAATACCAAGCAATGAATTTAGACGATAGGATAGATTTAATACTATTTTTCTACGGAAAAACCTCTTAATTATCATTGTTTAACTCTGCCTCAAAATGTATGTTTTTACATTCGTCGAAACTGGTTTTTTGTTCTGTTTAATAAAATTTGATCACCGATCAATTTGTTTAATTTTGTCATTACTACTTTGTAAAAGTTTTGTATTATAATCATAAACTTCATTTGGAGCCATATCAAAGCAGTATTTTAAGCACATTGCATTGGTTATAGAAACGCAGCATTTTCGGTATGACCAATAAGAATTATATTAAAGAATTATTATTTATTTGTAATAATAATTAACAGAAGACCCGAATAGATACAATTGTAACGTCGAATTGATGTTGTAGTGATATAAATTGATATTCAATACAATTTTGTTCACCGTTCACACCTTTTATGCCTAGGACTTTCTTCCTACTAGCAAGGGATGCGTGCTGGTTGCGTTAGAGAGGATTTTCCTCCGATTATTCGTATGACTAATTCTAAATGAATGCCTTCTGCCACTGACTCCTTGGCAGCGACGACATCCACCTCTCCTTCACTGACTATTAGCAGCAAAGGGGTTAGCTCTACTAGGTTAGCAATGACTGACTTCGAAGGGCAAACTGACTTCAAAGGACTGACTTCAAAGGACTGACTTCCTATTTCCGAGTAATCAGGAATTAGGAAGAGTGAGCGGGTAGGTCGCGAACTAATACGAAGTTTCTATATGTATATTTGAGTATTTATTTTTTTTACTTACAGTAGTAGTTTGGTTCTGTGCTTTGAATTTCTTGGGCACACTTCCTCGAGTGACTAGCCCCGAATGCTTGCAAGTGAGGCTTTTTATCCTAGAGGAGATTAACTCCCACTTAGCGTTCTAGAGACTGATCTAAAAATTATCCGGGACCTAATTGATCTTAGGCCCCTCTCGAACAGCCATAATTCGGAAAAACACGCCCTCAAGTTGTGAAAATTCGAGGGAAGCTGGAAATGGGTACGTCCCTCTGGAAAGATGCCCTTCGTACTCACATTCCTTCGCAGAGCCATTAAAAAAAATTCCTTAGGCTATTTTCTTTTGAGTGACTTTTCGTTTTTTCTTCTTTTTATGGTTTCTAGATAAACCCATAAAAAGTGAAAATGAAAAGTTACCGAGAACATTGAAACAAAAAAAAAAAAAGAAACACCTGGCCAAAAGTTAATTACTATTTTTTCTCTATCCTTATGTTTTATGGGATTTCTTGGGATGCTGTCTCGCCTTAAATTCCAAAATGACTTCGGTCTAATGTTCCACATTTTACAAAAGTAATAAAATTATATCTCGTGCACCAGGCCACTTAATCATTCTAAAAGGAAAAGGAAAAAGGTTTTCCGGCTGAGCCATGCACGCATGGGGCCCCATAAAATAAGGACGCAAAAAAGGTCTCGCATTCTGGCCAATGGCGCACGCATATAGGATTTCATTCTTTTAAGAATTCGTTCTATCCCAACGTTGCACAATGCTATCAATCTTAAAGAATAATACTATTAGTCATCAGCTACGTTCCAACATAATTCGATAAGTGACCAAAATTGTTTGTCAGGCATAAATAAATAATCAAAAGAATGCATTAAAGTATTTCTAAGAAAGTCAGTATAAACATTGATAGAAATTATATTTAATAGATGACTGATTTTCATATCTAATTGATTCTCTTGTTTATTTACCTAGATGATTAGATGGAAAAAATAATTTTGTATTCCCTTTAAATCCTTACTATATTTATATTTTATGAACATAGCTTTCCAAATAAGTTAATGAAAATGCAAAAGGGTATTTTTCTTATCTGTGTAAATAAGTGAGAATTCTAAAGTAAATACTATTGTTTTGATTTGTATTGGAAGGTGTATCTCTGATCCCATCTATGTAGACCCATACGAGAAACAATCGTTATAACGCAAATCGCAAAAATTTACTTTAAATGTTTTTAATTTTTGATATTAATAAATTTATTAATATAATGTGCATATATCATTCAAATAGGCTTTCCCACATATTTTGAACAGAAAAGAAAATCATCTATCTCGCATTCCACCTCTGTTTCCACCTGCCTTGCATTTACAAAGTCAAAGCGCGCACCACGGAAATCCGCAACACAAGAGGTGCTATGTAGTTCCAGCAAAGAATCCATCTGGATAAGTTAGACACGACATATCCATAAAAATGTCCATCTCACAATTGGATTATGGGTTGGGTAAAGATAACCAGTATTAAAGTATACAGTTATTATCACCCACCTAGCGGTGACGTAGAAGAATTTTAGCAATCACTAGATAATATCTTCTTTATTTTTGGCCTTTATTATTTTACTAGACAGATATCTTAATCTATTGAAGAATTCTAGGACTTTTTCATACGCTTTCTTTACTTCATTATCAATTTATCTTTCAACTACATGAAATATTTCAATATTCATTGGATTTACTTTTTCGATTTAAAAAAATTAATTGATGAATTCAATTGATCCAATATGATTCATATATGTTCATTTCTTTTGATCAAACGTTTTGTATCCCATTCTATGTGACAAACTTCATAATCATCGTTCTCAACAATTGCGCTTTTAGAATGATGTATTCGATTACATTTCAACTGCTGTTACTGCTATGGTTAATAGAATCATACCACCCACCAACTTACTTAATTTTTTTATTAGCATTTTGTAAAAATTTTTCGTCGTAGTCATAAACATCATCTGGACCTATGTGATAGCAGTATTTCAAGGATGTTACACATAATTGATCATTTTTTTCACGAAATAATACCATTTATTCTGAATTTCTGAAGCAACACGAATTAAAGATTGTTCAAGATGTCCATGTTATACGTAATTTAAATGGATTAGGGTATTCTAACGACGGGATATTTATAAAATTGTTACTAAAGCTGAAATGAAGGTGCTCTGCAAAAACGATTTCACTTTGATATGTGCTGAGGTCTGTTTACTTTAGCAGTTGAAATTTAATTAATCCGATTGATCGAAACGATTCCTGATTTATATATTTTATGAAGTATAGAGAATGCCAGAAAATATAATTTAAATATGACTTAGCAAATTGGAATATTGGAGGAAGTAATAAAATCTGTTGTTGAATAAAAACTCTATTGCTGGATCTAGTTTATGTAAGTCCAGCAAAATGTTTATGAATTGTTTTTATAAAGAATAAATTATTTTCAGATAGAGCTATCTAATAAAAAACGAATGTTTAGCGTATAAATATCGTAATTTATAGAATCGAACTACCTGTGAACATTCCAGGGCGGAGCGTTTCGATTATACGCTCATTACTGAGTCCCTATTAAACATCAAGAAAGATTTATTACGGATTATTATATAATCTAATTAAAAATTGCGCGTTTCAATGAAATTAGCAAAGATGTATTTTAATTGTTCATAATTTTTTATTCAACTAATCTATTGTTATAACATGTATATATTATAAAAAAGACCAATCTTTCCCGTGTACATTGAAAAATCTAGATAGCGCAGATTCGATTAATAGTTTTCGAGTTATAACATTAAAAATGCACATTTTTGTTATTGTTTGTATCTAATTGATTAATTAACATTTTATTAGAAATAGAAGAACTTGCTCTAATTCGACTCGAACCTAATTTGTTTTCAGGCATATATATACTAACATTCCTGCTCAGCTTTGTCCGGCTCAATAATGTTACCGATCAATTGAAAACACAGCAGAATTTCCCAAATAAACTCACTATCTGATTTTGCTTATAATACAAAACGATAGCGTTTGTTTGTTTACACTCAAAAATTCTATTATTTTAATCATTCTGGTTTTGTTAATATTGAGTATTAAGATAAATTGATTATTCCGATTTCATATATGAAAAAATATTATATGTAATTGACCTTGTAAAAACATTTTGAATGTATGTTCGCGCCATATGCGCTCCTTATTTAAAATAGGGTATAATTGCAGCTCTAGCAATTAGGAGTCTGGTAATAATAGCCCCATCACATGTCGAACTCGTAAAGGACGAGTGAAAGGAGATAACAAAAGGGTGAAAGTTGCAAGCCCCAACGCGTTAATACTCGAACGAATATCCACATAAACGCGATTCCGAGGGACTGTCGGGCACGTGCGGTGAAACCCCAACATGTGCTCGCCACATGTCCGGCAGGCTCTTCGCGTGTATCAATAACCAGAAAAATACGAGCTGCACGGTGGACTGTGGATGGCTACGCCTTCGCGTTTCGCAGATTGGGCCGTTACCAACGGTCTGAAGAGTAAGGATAGTTCGTGGCGGGCTCAGCGTTTGATGTACATTCGCGCTATCAAGGCAGGGACACTTCTCTTCCTCTCCAGATACCTTCCTATCGGTGGTATCACGCGTGCGTCAAGCTGGTAAGTGAGCAACGCTATTTTATATTGAATGGGCATTCATTGATTCATACCGATAACCTATATTTGTACAGGATAAGCAAACCTTATCGATCTCACCGTGTTGCACTGTAATCGATTTATCTTGCTTTGTGCATTAAGATGAATGTATTTGTTCTTGTATATAACTTACTATGTAACGCATTGCATTCAGAAGGCTTTTCCCCACGTATGTCTGGGGTTTTTTTATGCCGGATGAATAGTAAAAACTATTAAATACTTATTCCCGTCTAATCAATTTCTGTTCTTATTTATATTATATCACACCTTACTCAATCGCATTGAATTATATATCCATCGTTGAATTGTTCTTGAATTATTTCTAAGCGAACTCCAGCACTTTAATGTGAGAATTATTTCACATAATT
The DNA here is from genome assembly GCA_030064505.1 of Chouioia cunea. Taxonomy (NCBI): domain Eukaryota; kingdom Metazoa; phylum Arthropoda; class Insecta; order Hymenoptera; family Eulophidae; genus Chouioia; species Chouioia cunea. Next base: position 21,932,911 of record JAOPFQ010000001.1, read on the forward strand.
TACTTATTTCATTTTTTTACCTATTTTACTTCAATTATCATAATCTCAGCATCTAAACGAACCAATATATTTAGTAAATTAATTACAAGGTACTTGACAAAAGTTTATAGGACTTCAAGGTTATATTCTATATACGACAGAAACAAAATTAATAATAGAGTAAATCGGAGCAAGTTCTTCGATTTTCTAAATATTTACTGCATCGAATGTCTATATGGAAGAAATCACTTGTACCAAGTTAAACGCAAAAATGTAAATTAAAAAGTTATAATCAATATAAAAATTAATTTGATTTTTTTAACTGTTATACTACCAAAACTGTCAGTCGCGTCTGCATAATGTTTTATCTAAATACTAGGAAAAGATTGTATTTTGTAAATATATGTGTATATATATATATTAATATATATTTTGATAAAGAAAGTATAAACATATAAATAAATTCTTGCAATTTTTGTTAAAAACCGCAACTTTTAGTTAAAACATTTGTGTTGCAATCGAATCCTTGGATAACTTTGTAAAAGAATCTGTAATAAAACTTGATTAATATTTAATTGGAACTAGGTAATGACCTTACAAATCGCGCAACGTGCAGCGCTTAGCTAGAAGATCGGACCAATAGAAGCCCCCTGCCCCTCCTGAAACTTTTCCAAGTAGTTCACTTCCATAAATCTGTAGAATTATTAACTAAACTTTCTGTATTTAAATAGTCGCAAATAGCACAACATTTTTTATAAAAATAATTAAGGAAAATATGCTGTCCTTAAATAAATTAATGCGAGAAATAATTTTGTTAACGAGTTCAAAAATGTTTATTTTCTTTCGTTGTTAACCTAATATCTCAGTTTGATAAGTAGTATTTTTAAATTAGATTGACTAATGTTAGTTGTACATTTTATAAAATTACTTCAATTTAGTTTTAATGAAAATTATATAATCATGCCATTACCAGAGTGTTCCAATCCATTCTAAGTACATAAATATGGACGACATCGAGAAACTTTGCTTCATGTTACCACAGAAATTCAGGATAAGTGGTTTTCTTTAGTGAAAGAAAACGATTGATTATATGTAACGTGTTTCAGATAGTGCTATATCAAAGACCCAAATGAAGTTTCGAACTACAGTGACACAAGTTTACGACATGAAAATGAAGAAAATGATAGTTGTAATGATTCTATTACTCAGAAAAATCAAGTCAGTTTAGACTGAAGTGCCAATGAAGGTTAAGATATCTGTAGCGTACAATGTGAAGAAGAATTTTTTATCGTCGAAAATTAACGTAGAAAAATAGTATTGAATTACTTAAATTCATTGTTTGATTTTTTTAAATCGGAAAAACGAATTCAATAGACATTGAAAAACCTGATTTATTAGAAAAAAATCGATTGACCATTAAATAATTAAAAAAGTTAATTTGTGAGAAAATATAACTGCGTATACAGTAATGGAGATGAATTTATAAAAAAGTGGATTTTATAAAGACCTGACAGAAGCGTATGAAAAAGCAACTACCAATTTAGAAAAGATATTTGTATTAACTATGATTCCATTGTCTATTAGTGTCTGTGAAATACAAACAGAAATTAATTGTTCGTTTTATTTTGTAAAAACAATAAAAAACCTCATGGATAGGAATGTTATCATATCAATTCACAAGAATCAGAAAATCTATAATAATTGAAGAAAAGAAGTGCTGCTGTCTCATTTTATTTACAAGATGAAATAAGCCGACCGTGTTCAAGTGCTTACGATACAAAAATAGTGTGAAAGTAATAAAAAGAAAGTGAAACTTTAAAGGCGTTTACATATATTCATTTTGAAAGAAGTCTACAATTTTCCAAATGTCCTGAAATTGGACTCGAACTTCGCCTCGGTTTACATATTTTTGCTCATTTGGATCTGATCAGTGTATTTTAATTAATGAATCTAAAGGTTTTCAGAATGTTTGCATTTGTATCTACCACCAAAATCCAAAATGAATAGTAGAAAACTGTACAATGACAACGAAGAATTTCAGAAGATGAAGAGTTACCTCAAACAGCAAAAGATATTCTAATTAAAATGATGTATGAATGACCTGGTGAGTTGTTTGAAGCTTGTTTTTTAAAATGCTCGAAATATCCTGGAATAGCAAGTATTTTAAATATGTTCGAAAAAGTCAAAATGATTATATAAACATTCATCGGCATAATTCGAATGAATCTTTAGTTATGGTCGTATGAGATTTCGCTCAGTTACATCTTACAGTTGTAATTATTACAGAAACAGTTGTATAAGATATACAATTATACAACTGTTTATCAAGACCAGGTACAAGAAATTGATCAGAACGGCATTCAGATAACTGTTCATCCATTTGCAATTGATGAGAAGGACGGAAACCATGGAAAAAGACAATTTAGATTTACATTTTTCCGTCAGAAACTAATTCATTTTATAAAAAATAGATATGAAAACAGGATTTAAAAAGTTATTACTGTTTCCTATACAAGCCAGTATAAGAATAAATCACATTTTTATCTCTGATTTCTCATTATGATACATACGGAATTGAAGCTAAATGGTACTTTTTTGCAAGTTACCATGAAAAAAGTGTATGTGATGGACTTGACAGAACTGTGAAAAAGATTAGCTTAGAACTCCAGCTTACGAAATAAAAATGTAATCATTTCTTCAATAATTATATCAATGGATTCAAAAAGCCCCATACTTAGTATAAATTTTTTTTACTATAAGATGGTAGAGTATATAGAAATTGACAAAAATTTAACATCGGTATTAAAAAAAGCATTATGTTACGACGATACATTAAGTTTTTACGCACTCATTCCTCCAAATAAAAACAGCAAGAAATTGATTGTGAAAAGAACTTCATAGTCTATAAATTACCGTATTATAAATTTACAAAATAAATATTTTAGTGTAATTTCATATAACATTAAAAATTTTTATTTATCTAACAATTATATAAAATTTGTACAATTACTATATGAATATGTTTACAACATGTAATTTTAATAATTTTAATGATTGTAACATTATGAAATATTATTATATGTTTATTATTAATAATTCAGTATTTTGATTTAATTTTCCTGATATATCTTGAGTAATTTAATATGCTATAGCTAGACTGTTTATTTCTAATTACACCTGGAAAATAGATTTCTCGCAAAACACGAATATTTTCGAAAATAATATGAAATATTATATTCCATCTGAATTCAATTAAATTGTTTATATTTGGGTAATAAGATATTGTTTATTCTGATATCATTCCAATTACATAGTACATAGCCCATGGTACTGACTTATAGAAGTGAAATACCTCAAAAAGTTTCGGGGGAGTGGAATTTTTCTATCAGTCCGATTTTCCTGCTTTGCGTCCCAAGTATCGGTTTTTTGGAAGGTCGTTACCTAGCGTTTCTTAAAAATTAATAACGTTTTATTACGGATTCTTATACAAAATTGTGCAAGAAATCGATTGCAACAAAAATTTTTCATATAAAAGATGCCCGTTTTAACAAAAAACGCGCAAATTTATTAAAATTGTTCATACTTTCAATATAAGCAATGTGCCATATATACAAACAAAAATTGAATATCTTGCTGGCTCGGAGGAGAAAAGAGAAAGAGAGATGAAATAATCACCTAGTCAGGGTCAACAACAAAATTATTGTCTCAGAACTCCTAACTGACAAACACTATCAATACACGAACTCTTAATTACTTTCCAAAATAAACCGAAGATCTTGAATATTTAAATATGAGTGATCATCTAATTATTATTCACAATTGTTAATGAGTAACCTAAAGAACTTCAGAATACACATTTTTTGTTTGTAAACCATATGGTAATTCTAATTATCAATTGTTTCGTTGAATTTTCCCAGTATAGGTATTGTACGGACTGGTCGGTATGACTTATTTTCATATTTTTCAGGGCTCTACAGTAATATAATGAACCGGACACTTTTCTGTCTTCTTAACACCTCCCAATAAATCAAACAGACATTGCACATTTTTGTCAACTTTGAATAAAATGATACAGCCATTACCAATATTTGATCTTTATCCCTTACTTTATATGGACTGTTTCCCACATTGTTTCCAACACTCCAATATTACCTATTGAATGTTTATTTTACGTTAAATGACATTTGATGCTATGGCCATTGGACTTCATATATTTTGTCTTACAATTTTTGTCGAGTTTATTTGAAAAATTATTGATTGAAAAAATAGAATATTCTTTTAAATTATTAATTTTATTATTATTGATGATATCGAAATCAAATTTTTTTCTAAAACAGTTAGACCACCTTGAATTTTAATGTAAAATAACAAATTCAAACGAACAATAAATTTAAATGCCATTAACTATTTGTTTAAACATTGGGTTATTTGACACAGTAATAAATAATAAAATTCTCCGCCGATCTAGATCACAATCTAGACGTGTAAAAAAAACTAGTTTAACCTTTTAAAATTATGTACCAATAAAACTTAATTGTCATATTCTTCCATAGAATACCAATACTTACTACTTATTTTAAATTTAATAATTTAACTTGAGCAAATATAAATTTAAATCGTTACAAATAGAAATTCCCAAAAGATATATATAATATATTAATATATTAATATATATATATATATATATATATATATGAGTACGTTAGCGTGTACATAAATGTGAAGTAGGAGGATAAGAGAGAAAGAGAGAGAGAGAGAGTGAAAGAGTGAAAGAAATAACCTTTTCACTTACTTTTGAATTAACGTTTCACACAGCACGTTGAGTACTTCTGTACATTGCTGATGATACTCTAAAAGAGCTTCACTAAATGTTGCGAGCTGAGCGACTTGTTCGATCTAAATAAATCATAAATGTTCATTACACATTTATAATAATTTATATCTCCAACAAATATAAAACTTACATCATTTTCCAATAAATTAAACATTCCCATTTGTGCAAGATGAAGACTTTCGGCAAATTTTTCCTCAGCCTGCCTTATTTCATCATCTAAAAATTTATAAAAATATGTTTCTTAGAATCGATAAGAAAACATAAAAATAGAATATTTTTTCCATGTACATGTTATTAACTGTTAGTAGTATAATGAATATTACGAGAAATAATTACTTTCGATACTATAAAAGTAACAACAATAATGAGAAATAAATAGGATCAAGTTTTTATTATAATGATAGAATCTGTACAAAATTATGTATGATGCATCAAGCAAAATACTCACTTTACTCTAAATAGAACGAAGATATTAATATCTTGAAGATGGCTCCTATAAAAGTGACCAATCAATTCGAACGAATAAAAAATAATAAGAGGGTGGGTTAATAAGTCATTAAATTATTCAAAAGATGGCGCATATGGCATCACAGAAAGCGTCACTTTTAACTAAAGTACTGTCAAAGTTTCAGCCAGATCCATCAATTGACTTGATTTCGATCATCGACCATAGCGAACAACTTTACGTATTTTAAACAATGAAAAAAAGTAAGTTCCAAGTGGTGATAAAATATTTCTATTCAAAAGGTTTTACACCGAAAGAAACTCATCCTGAGATAGATACAGTTCATGGTGTATCTGCCCCTACATTTTGATCTATTTACAATTGGGTAAATGAATTAAAATGTACCGTACATTACAATGGGAAGGGTGCTAGTACTTACCTGTCGATAATAATAGGGAAGGTTTCCACAGCAATCTTGTTAATTCAATGTTTATTTATTGTCGTGAATAAGAGGCGCGAAATACGTCCTGATACAGCGTCGGTGGTCTAATCGACTTTGAGAAAGTCAAAGGAATCGAGTTGGAAAGGAGTCGAAATAACGACAATGACTGATCAATGGTTAACGAATTTATTTGGATGAAACAAAAAATAATGGAAAAGCATTACACGCATTGATACAAACAAAAATAAATAAAATGAGAAAACAATTTAAAATCAAGATTCTAACTACTAAAGGCGAGGCGGCGATCAAACGCAAGCGATCGTTGCATTGCTCCGGCTTTGTAACCTGGAGTCGTCAACGAGGCCCGAAAAAAAGGAATGTCAAATAAAAAATCCGCTGGCTCGAAGGAGAAAAGAGAGAGAGAGAGCATTTGTTAATAAAAAAATTATAAATAATTAAAATAAATTTTTGTAATTTTCGATGAAACGCACATTTTTTATTTAAAAACTATTTGTTGCAATCGATTTCTTGGACAATTTTCGATAATTGTCTTTCATGATATTTAAAAAGGTTTTGGTAATGAGCGTACAAATGAAGCGCTAATTGAATAACACGACCTATAGAAGTATGGAGTCTGTCCTGGAGTATTTTCCGGTAGTTCGGTACTGTAACTCTGCACTGTGGGGTATATATTATGCAATCATAATTGATATTAGCATAAACAAGTCTTATTTTATATTATTTTAGAAAATATTCGTGCTGAACAAGAAATCCGTTTTCTAGTTGTAGTTATAACAAGTGAAATTGGTCAATAAATTCCAGGAAAATGAAATAAAAATACTCAACTGTTTAATAAATATGCATTTTATTTCATAACTTCACAATTGTCTAAATTGTTTTACTACACTGTTACAAACATGATCTTAACTTTTTTTAAACTATATGGATTTTCACTTAAATATCTATTTATATTTTTTATAGATTATTTTAGTATTGTAAATAGTATATTCTGAAAAATATGATGTTTCTTTCATAATTAATTTCTTACCGGTTTTATTTATTTATAAGATTGAATGTGGAATAACATAAGGTACCATTGATACGTAACGCTTAGTTTAATACTGATTATAACTTTTTGTCGATTTCTACATGTTCTGCCATCGTACAGAAATCAAATGCTATACCTGGTATGACTTTTTGAATCCGTTCATATAATTTTTCCGGCTACGGATGGGTTTAAAAAACGAAAAAAATGGTAAAAAAAGGAAAAACACCGGTGCGTTCTATACATATACTATACTTGCATCGTACGTGCATGGCATGTTGAAAGCAAAGGCGTTGACTCTAAAGCTAGAAAACCTTCTCAGAAACTATTCCAACGTTCAGTACCTACATAAGTTATGCAGCTCGAACATCGTACAAGGATGAATCCGAAGTTACCTAGTAACTTAAGAGCGAAGTCTGAAAAGAGGGCGACTGCGTGTGTCATCTCGATTGATCCTTTAAGAACTAAAGGGAATGTCCACATTTTTCTCACATAGAAAAGTACAGAAAGAGGAAGCAATGCGTAAACAAAAAGGAAAGAAAAAGGCACTTAGACCTGAATAGTTAAGCAAAGTGCTGCGTGCATCCAAAAGATATTGTGAAACATATGTGCGAGAAAAATTGTGAACGTATGTACGAATATATGTATAATTGGTGACCATGAAAGTGGAATGAAAAAATAAATCGCAACAGAAAAAACAGTGATGTAAACATTAAAAACAGTTTTCATTAAAACAAAAGGTTATATTTCTGTTCTCTTGTCCATAATACCTCCGCTGAGGAAATACTTACCTTTGTATTTCGCAAACTGACGTTTTGGCTAGTCTTTTTACTGTTCCATCAAGTCCATCGCATGCACTTTTTCCATGGCAACTTGCAAAAAGTGCCATTCAACTTCAATTTGATGTGTATAATGAGAAACTAAAGATAAAAAGATTAATTTATTCTTATACTGGCTTGCAGTTTCTTCAGAAACCTACATAATCTTTTTAACTTTGTTTTCTTATCTATTTTGGATATAATCTACTTATTTGTAACGGTATAATGTAACTGAATTTACGTCATATTTCGTACTTGTTGAAATGACAACGAAGGTTTCTTTTCCAGTTTTTTTTCCTTTTAAATAAATCGAAAATAGATCAATCAATTCCTTCCAATTCCAATGATTTGCTTCTACTTGATCTTCGTATATGGTTGTACAATTTTGAACGAAATCTCCTATAACCATGTTTTCCGATACATTTAAATTACACCAACGAGTTTTTATGTAGTCACTCTGACTTTTGGTAATAATGTTATGTTTTAATTACTTATATCTAAACTGTACCTCCACGTAGTCAAGATACCCACGTCTTCAAATTCGTCGTTGTCATTTTACAGTGTTCTATTAGTAATTTTGAATTTTGGTGATATATACAAAAGCAAACATTACGAAGACCTTTAGATACATTAATTAAAATACACTGATTAGATCCAAATGTGCAAAAATATGTAAATCCAGGCGAAACTTGAATCCAATTTCAGCACATTGTTTTTGGAATATGCTGTAGACTTCTTTCAAAATGAACATAAGTAAGTGACTTTGAAGTTTTATTTTCTTTTCATTATCTTCACACTATTTTTGTACCTGGACACTGTCGGCTTATACTATCTTGTAAATAAAATGAGACAGCAGCAGTTTTTATTTCTTCGCTTATTATAGATTTTCTGATTCTTGAGAGTGGATATCATAACATTCCTTCTTGATCATGAAGTCTTTTAGCTGTTTGTGCCAAATGATATAAACATTCAATCTCTCTTTCAATTTTAGAAACAATAATAGACAGTGGAATGGCAGATAATATGTACAATCTTTCCGAATTGACCGTTGCTCTTTTATACGCTTCTGTCAGGTCTTTATAAAATCCACGTTTTTCTATAAATTCATCTCGATAACTTTCTACATAGCTATATTTTCTCACAAGTAAACTTTTTAAGTTATTTGATAATAAATCTATTTTTATTTTAAGTATATAAGATATTTCAATATCTAATGAATTCACTTCTTCATTAAAAAAAATCAAATAATGGAATTAAGCGATCCAATACTATTTTTCTACGTTCATTTTCGTCGATCAATAATTCTTCATCACATTGTACGTGACAAATCTCTTGACAATCATTGTAAAACTTTGCCTTAGAAATGATATTTACTGTCATTAAAATTGGTTTTATTGTTTTGATTAATAGAATCTCTACAATCACTAACCTGTTTAATATTTTCATTCATATTTTATAAATGTTTGGCACTGTACTCGGAAACATCATTTGGATCTATGACGGAACAAATTTTCAAACACGTTGCACATTATTGATTATTTTTTGTCACTAAAGGATAGCACTTTTTCTGAATTACCGCAGAAACATGTTCCAATAATTCTTGACGACGTACGTATTTACATAATTTCAAGGGATTAGTACACTGTAAATGGCATGGTTATGCAATTTAGGTTAAAGCTAAACAGAAGATATTTTACAAAATCTATCGTACGATGGGTAATTTTACTTTGAAGTTCGTTGAGGTTCATTCGCTTAGATTATAAAAATTTAGTTATTTAGGCTAAGTGAAAAGATCCCTTATATATATATAGATTTTGGAACATAGTTAATATCATTAACAGAAATCAGAATATTTGTAAATCAAGAACAAAATTAGCTCGAATTAGTTTGCTTAAGTGCACATAATTTTCAGCAATTCTTTTTGCAAAGAAAGATTATTTCTAGTTACAGCCATTTAAATAAGCAAAGGTAGTTTAGATAAACTTACTAAGTTATAAAACCGAAATATCCGGAAACATTTGGAGGAAGTGTCGACGCTTCTATTGGTCGGGGAACAAGCTCAGCGCCGTAGTTAGCATTTTATTTGTTCTATTTTTAGTAATTTTACTATATCCTTGGTTCTAATTATTATTTTTTTAATAACTCAATAACCCAAAAATCAATGGATTCATGAAATAAAAAATCGCATTATTACTTAACCATTCCTATAATTTTATCAAATAAAGATGATAGTAGTTTAAATAATTAGATTGAGTGAAATTACATATTCTTTATTCTTAAATTGTAATATCTTCCATTCTAATTGATATTCTTACAATTGTTAAAAACCAGTGTATTGCTCGCAAAAACGTGTCATTTCGTCGTTCAAAGATTTCTGTAAATTTATTAGCAGAGCATTTTAATGTTTAAACCCATAGAATTTGCAATTATTTTATCAGTAACTAGTGCATTGTATTGGGAAGAAATTGCTGATATAGATACGCTGATAGAGATAGTCAAAACGTGAGGAAAAAGAATATGAGACTAGAACAGAAACTGAAACCAATGAAAGTCAGGGACCGTCTATAAATTTTAGAAAAATTCTATAAGTATATATGTTTTGTTTAATGTGAATATTTATTGTCCCTCATCCAAGTAGCTGAATAGGCTGTATGATACATAGCCATCATCATAATTTCTTTACGTCGGATTATCAACGACACGGATATTCAAATTATCTTTTAAGTTTTAGTAACCAAATCTTATTACAATAAGAAATCATGACACGATAAGAAAGACACTCGACCCAGGAAGTCACAACTTTGTACAACATTTTATCGACAATTTGAAAATACTACTTCAAAAATATTAGCGTATGCCTTGGAATTTTTTCTAGAAGAAATCTATATAATTTTGGTCTCAAATATTCTCAGTCTAATATAAACATTTACACTAGTTCAGGTACAGTATAGCTATTCAACGAGTATCACACAATTGTTGTGATATAGTGCATACTGCTAACTTTTGGCGCAGCAAATATTTCATTAATTATCTCTGATCTTAATATGATAAACAATTATATAATATCATTATTTCACTGATCAGTAAGATTTTAATTACCGAAAAAAAATATTTTCCTAAAATTATGATCGTACGTTGAAAGCTGTAAGAAATACACAATATATAATTTTTAGAAAAATTCTACAAGTATATATGTTTTTTTAATGGAAACTTTAATTATCCCTCATCTAATAGTTTAATAACCTGTATGATACTAAGCCGTCACCATAATTTCTGTTACGTCGGATTATCAGCAACACGGATATTCAATTTCAATAACTTCCTATTCTACGTATATGTTTTAATCTAAGATTCTCGTCTTACTAACGAGGGCACGTGCAAGTTGTTTAACAAAGAATATACCTTCATTTGAGGAACTCTCGTATTTTATAGCCACCTTTTATCACCGACTATAGCGCAGCAATAGTGTTTACTCCTCCTTCATTGACTAAGTTTTTAGCAGCAATGGTGTTATATCTAAAGGTTAGTGTGAACTAACTTTAAAGGTCAGCTCAGGTAACCTGAAATTAGGAATTCTGAGTGGCCAGGTGCCCAAATATCAGGAGAATTTTATTTTCTAATGATTTTATTTTAAACTTAAGTACTTAAAATCTTTTCTGATTATCTCTGGCTTTACAAGAGTTTTCTATTACTTTACTTGGTAGTATACTTGCACAAATTTAGAATATTTTTTTGTGAGGAGGTTTCTTATATTCTTAAGGAGGTTAAACAAGTTCAGATCTAATAAATCCCTAAATATATGCTGTGATTTTTTAGCCCCCTTCTTTTTATTCTAAAAATTAAGCGCTAAGGATTAATGATTAGCATTTCTCAGTTTCATTATCACCTCTCATTTTCTTTTCTGGTATTGATTATTGATCATGATTCTAATTATATTGTCTTTGGATTATATTGTATCTTCCAAAGCAATCTTTCTCTCCTATAGTTCATTGTCAGTATTTCTTCAACCTTCGAAATAAACTGTCGTATTTAAATACTGCTCCTTACGTACAATTAAATTTTACTAATATCAAGGTTTAGTATAAAAGTTCAATATTATTAAATATAAGTATATTCAATATTATAAATCTAAATATAACAAATTTAATGAATTAAGTATAGTCATTCTTAAATTTTACAATTTAATGGTGATGCAAATAAATGAATGAATAATAATTTTGAACAGATATACATAGTGAAATGATGATAAAGGCCACCTCAGAAGAAGACACTCTATTCACTCAAATGTAAAATTCAACGGAAAAATGGAAACTCGATACCGGCAACGGATAGAGAATAAAATCTTAGCAGTAAAATCTCTAAAGGATAGTTACGGTGCCGTCAATTCATGCAGGCTGTCCACGATAATGCCATATGAGTAAACTATCGTACCGTGATGAAACATCATTTTCTTTTATACAAAATAGAGCCATATCTCTTTCGATTTCTCATCGAATTGGTCCAATAAAGTACTAGTATTTTTAAGCCTTATGATCCTATAACCTAGACAGTGATATTATACATGCAAAGCAGCAGTAATACGGTATGTATAGTTATAAAATATATTTAAGTTATAGCTTACTTAGCTTAACATTGTGAACACCTTTACTCAGCTCCCATCAAAATGTATACAAATAAATCAATCAAATTATCGGCCTTTAGCCAAACAACGGCATTGCCAAACGACGGCACTACCCTTGTCCAAAAAGTCTATCAGGGTTATTAAAATTATTTATATAGATATAATTAGGATTATCCTTTTAAATCCAAAAAAATCGTACCCACGACAAATCCGAACAATGGAATTGTCTTGGTCTTCTTTATAATAGATTTACCTGGAAAAATCCACTGTTTTGATTATCTCTTAGCCTCTGGTTTATAGTAATAAATCAACGAATACTACGCGACATAAGAACTCCTGCTGATTTATCCTGCTGGTAAATTGAATAAAAAATTAGCTAAAAACTATTACTTAAAAAATATACAGTAGAAATATATGGTGTGTTATTGTATGATCAATATTCGGATGGTGATATGAGAGATAGGAGTAGAAGCAATAGAGGTTTTTACAGCCTACTTAAAATTTAAGAATTTACTTTATAGTTTCACAGTTTTATTTAATTCATATGTTAATTTTCCAGATATTTTAATTAATATTCAGTGGACGAACAAGAAATCTATGGGAAAATATGTTTAAAGAGAATAAAGAACAGAATTGGGTTCCTAGCATATTATGTGCATTAATGAATTAATTACAGAAAATAAATCAGTTTTAGGTAAAATCGGAGTGACATGAAAACTATTAATATCCATTACACTAATTATTTTTAATACGTGAAAAACACTCTACTTTGAGAACATGTACAAATCATATCAATAAATAAAACAATTATAAACATTTAAAATAATTTTTTTCGATTTTTTTCGAATGGGAGAAGCTTTATTTGAGAAATGTTATTTATAAATTGAATTTGTGTAAGTGAACAATTTAGTATATGAATCCGTAATAAAACTTATTCGATATTCATTATCGTCTCGGTAATGAACATGTGCAACGAGAATAGCCCTAATGCCTATTAAGGGAGGGAACTTACCTTATTAATTAAGGGCAATCACCTCCGGTCGCGTTGAAATTAATGTTAACAGTCTAACTATCGCAAAATAAACCACGAATAAAAAAAGGGGAAGGTAAGAGGCGCGCTTACGGCCTAATGTACGTTAGGGTTGGAATGACCTTGAAAGGTCAAGGACAGGTGAGTAGGCAGGCGTTCAAAATAATAACGAGTGGTTAATAAAAAAAAACAATTTATTGATACACGGCGAACACAAGAAAATCAAATGAAATTATATAAAGCGCGGCAAAAAGAATAAATAATAATAATAACAACAAAAAAAAATGGGCGACGACGAAAAGGTGCAATTCACGCACGCAATATAATTAATTGAACGGCCGACGTAAGGCTCCGGCTAATTAGCCAGGAAGTCCGAACGAGGCCCGGCGCACGCAAATTTATGAACAAACAAAAAAAAAAGAAAAACAAAAGAAGAAAATTGTACGGAGGGAGAGAGAGAGATAACGAATAAGGGCACTCACCGATCAGCTGGATCTGGTGCACATCTCGCAAAACAATCACTCCACTTGCACCCACAAAACCAAAAAAAAGAACAAACCAGAAAAAAGAAAACTTCAGCACACTCGCTCAGTTCAGAGGCTACAGGCCAACTGAATATCGGCGAGTGTCACTCATCTTTCTCCGTCTCTCTCTCTCTCTCTCTCTCTCTCACTTACCGTGCATGGCAAGTCGACTTTCCGAGGTTCACGATCTCGGAAAGTAAACAAGCCCCATCGCAAGCTCACCGACATTGACGAGCTCCGACCAACGGCCAGGAGCTCCGTCACACATGCAAATAAAGTGCTTCATACGAAAAATCGATTCGGACCTAAAAAGTTCAATGGTAGTTCAATTCTATATCCCCGTATTGTGGAATATATATTTTGTAATCTAAATTGATATTTATATAATCTTATTAATTTTCATATTTTGTATTAGTTTTGCAATTGGTTTAAACAACTTCTTATTTATCTAAGTATTAACAATTTAAATAAAATTAGATGAGATATAATATTTTATATGATTTTAGAATATATTAGCAATTTACAAAACATCTATTTTCTAGTTGTAATTAGAGTGAAAAATTTCTAGGTAAATCTATTATTGAAGAATGATTAGTGATGAAATTTACTTTATAGTTGATCCAGTTCATTACTATTGTTCAGAAGATTTCATAAAAATTAAATTAATATATTCAACTATTTCATAAACATGTTATCTAATTTCATAATTTTTACAATAATCATAATTAATTTACTATTATTTTATAAATATTTTCATAATTAAAACAAAGTTACACTAATTTGCACTCAGATATTTATTTAGATTTTTTTTAGATTTTTAAAAGTATACTCTGAAAAATACGATGTTGTTTTTACTTTTTATTTATCTTTACCCAGAATATTTTGTTTTGTTGTGTCTATGGCTCTTTCAACTTATTTTGGGCTACTTTTGTACTATTTACTGCTATTAAAAACCCCAGTTCCCTAGGTATTTTCCCTATCTTTGCCGAATACATTCGAATAAGATGTGTTAAAAATATATTTAATATGGATTTTTATGATTGAAAATGTATACATCTATTTTAAACATACATTTCTAAAAGATTTAATGTAACCCATTGATAGCATAGATTTTTGCCTTTAGCGAGCATGAATCAGTCATTTCACCCAATAATGCACGTCAAATTCCATTATGATTTTTTACAACATATCAATGGAGAAACAAGATAATAAAGAGCATTCTTTTGTATGAGGGGATATACAAAAGTTGATATCTTTTATCTTTGTCAATAAAATGCACTAATTTCCAAAATACCTTATAAGACATAATATATAGTTGCTAGTATTATTTCGACAAGATGATGTAAACATCAAACACATCTGAAATTATTATGTCATTTCTGATATAAAAATAAAAAATAGAGACAGAAATAAGGAGGACCATGAAACCATCAAAATGGAACATAGAGTAGTGGAAGAGCTACATAAAGCAGTATAGTGCTATTATCTGCGTAATATCTGTATTCTTGTAAAGCGAAGATCATGCTTCATGAGTCCTCGCGAGAAGTGAATTTCTAGAGGTCGATAACGATAAGCAGGTGATGATCGCTCCCACGTTTTACAATCCGAACGTATGATTACGTAGACACTCTCTAGGGAGTACTGGGCTCCGAAAAGATAACTGCGTGTGCCATTATTCTTTTTATTATTTTTTTTTCTAGGTCAATGGTTCCTGGTACCGTATTGAACCGATAGCAATCTTCGAAAAAGGGACAAAGCTATTGGTGCAAGAGGCCGTTAGGAAATGAAAGAGGCCTGTCCTCAACAAGCATTCTGTCCCATATTTAACAAGGATAGTTGGCACCAGGACGCTGCCGTAAAAAAGGAAGACCCTGGCCAAGTATGGGTTTTTGTAAGGGTACTATTATCGTGTGCAAAACGACGGTATATTGGTCCTCTCCAGAAGAGCAGGGCAGAGAAGGATGGGAAACATCTGAAAATGCGAGGATGAGAGATGGTGTTAAAAGAGGGCACCATCGCATCCGTCCAAACGGCACCGAATCGATTCTGATTCTCAGGACTTCAATATCGGCTGTGTTTAGGAGTCTAACAGCCCCTATTAACCTTATTACGGAGGTGCTGGGACGTTACTGATCCATGGATCGGGAGTAACGAGGCTATTTTATAGTCTGTGTCGGCCTACTGGAACCGGATGATTTCCGCCAACGAGGTGAGCTGTAGAATCCTGCACAGGCTATGGAGCTGATTGCATATCTGCAGCTCTAGGAGTATTAGGTAGACAACCACTTCTTCCTTTCCCGGCATGGCCTCCTGAGAACGTCAGCTCTGGAGGAGGCTGTGCCAGAATTATCGGCCTTTAGCCAAAACCTGTCGTTCATGTTATCAGTCCATAGGTGCTGATGAGCAGTAAGAGGGTAATACCTCATATATTCCAAATATTGCCGTCTGTTAATTTAGTATAGATCTGGCTTTGACAGAGATGAGTGCGGAAATTGTTTTTTATTTATTGTTGTGAGAAGATTTATGGCAATTCTTTTTTTTTGTAGCAAGTGTATCCTTATTATTAAAGATCAGCAGCAGTAATACGGTAAGTACCTGTGATCCCTCTCCCTCTATCTCTTCATGCCCAAGATCGCTATTTTTTTTATTGTCTTGTACGCTCCTGGCTTTTCAGCCAGAGTTTAAATTGAAGGCCGTCCGCGCCCTAATCATGTCTTTTATTTTGTTCGTATAATTCCATATAGCGGATAATAAAATTAATTATTATCCATACTTTCAACGTATATTTAATCTTGCCTTTTCCTTTTTTAACTACTGACAATGTGCTCTATACTCAATGTATAATTCAGAAATAAATAAATGTTAATCAAATTAAATAAATATTCGTTAATTAAGATTATTCGTCTAATAATTGAAAAATGTACAACTAAATATTTAAGATAAGCGGTTGATGGTCAGATGGAGAAACTTAGAAATAGACAATGTCTTGCGAAAGAATTAATCAAGAGACTGCGCTCAGTCTATCGCTTTCTCTCAAAATCATCTAAAGCTACTAGCTCCTACCCTGATGCCTCTTGACCCATACTACTCTGTCTCTGAAACAACCTATAGTTTAGGCTAAACAAACCATGTGTTGGAAAAAAAACGAATAAATATAGTTAAGATGAATAAATAAGCCGCGAGAAAAAGGACCACCTTTCATTCCCGGCGGCTAAGGGAACTAGTGGTCTGATACATACATACGTGTACAGCGAATGAAACTTGAAGCATATTATGGTATATGGTTTCTCGTTCTCAAGTAACAATATACGGTAGATAATAACAACTATATTGAAAATTTTCA
Source organism: Chouioia cunea (assembly GCA_030064505.1). NCBI lineage: Eukaryota > Metazoa > Arthropoda > Insecta > Hymenoptera > Eulophidae > Chouioia > Chouioia cunea. Next base: position 21,949,992 of record JAOPFQ010000001.1, read on the forward strand.
CCTACTAACATACAGTGAAAAAAAAGCAATACAAAGTATTTCAAACAACAATAAATAATAACAAAGTAACATTAACGCCACATATTGACTTCGCAAATTAGTGTCCTGAAACTTACATTGTATATCTACTTATTATAATGAGAAACCCAAGTTCGAAAGCTTGACTTATTCTTATACTAGCTTACAGAATAACTTTTCATAAGATACATAAATAAATTTTCTAAACCCTACTCTCTTATCTATTTTTATATAATCCCAAATTATGTCGAGTTTTTGCATAATCACTTTAATTTATGGTAATAAAGTCATGTTCTAATAATTTATGAAGTCATATTCCAAAAACTTATATTTAAACTATACCTCCAGATGATCATCTGCCAATGTAAAAAATTTCAAGCAATTATTAAAGAACCAAACTTCATCAGGCTTTTCAAACATCATTAGAATATCTTTTATCGTTTGAGATAACTGGACATCACATTTAATCTTAAGAATCTTTGCTGTTATTTTAGATCCTCTAACTAATCATTTTGAATTTTCGTAGTGAATAGAAATGCAAACATTGTGAACACCTTTAGTCATTTACTAATATACACTAATTACATTGCATCATTTTAAACATCAAATAAGTTTTTTTTACGCATTTTTATCGGTTGTCTCACTATTGACACCATCGTACTAAAAGGCCAAAAATATTAACAGGAATCGAGTTGGATACCGACATTCCATGCCATAGCTCTACTTAGCTTACATAACGTTTGCCTGACAATCATATTCTGAACAGACCTGACGATGTGAGTGCGCTGAAGATCCTTTTTCACTCTATAATTAGATCATACTCTTAATAAATTTCGCAATGCGAGAAGTAGCAAACAAGTCTATAGACAGATTCGAACACTTCTTTTTTTAAATCGATATCGTACATACGTTGTTAATAACAATGAAAATTACAAACAGCTGTCAAGAATGAAATTAGCCATTCCAACAATCAGATGAGGGTGGTATCAATGTTTTTAATGGAAGAGAGAAAGAGGTGAACCAACTTGTTTCTATCGCGATAGTAAAAGAAAAATCGAAAATACTCATAAAGCTTTTTTTAACCTGCCTTATAACAAACGAAATTACCAGCAATATTCTATAACTTACTTTCACAGCTAAAGTTTAAAATATCACAATATTTGATAGCTTATTTGGAAAATAACATAATTAGGTATTGAATTTTTAAAAACTAATTTATTTAAATTTAAAAAAATATAAATAACATAAACTAATGTATTTTAATACAGTAATTGTATTTTATTTTAAATATTGAGTGAATTGAACATATGACATATGCTTAATAATAAAGGTATTTAGCATATCTATGGTAATGAATTATCTATCGTTCATTTAATACCAGATGTAGAAATATTAACTTGCAAAACTTAAAAATACAATTAACGGAACATTTAAATAAGATATAAGATATAAAAATATACATGATATATAAGTGAGAAAAAATAAGAATTAGAATGGAAATTTAACTATACAAGCCAGTTACCATGAACATTTGATAATTTGTAGGAAATCTAATACTCCTAAAAATTTTTATTCAACGTACCTTTAGCTTGTCTCCGGCGTTTGCAATCAAAATCTAATCTACGTCCTTGCAATTTCTTCCGATGATGCTAGAAAATAAATATTAGAAAATATTAATTTGTATATAAGTTCGCTTTGATCTCTGAAGTTTGGTAAAAATTAATCGAAAATATTCAAGAATATTATAAAACCGGAGCTTATCTTTCGATAAACCAACCATTTTTTTCGACAAAAGCACGTTGTGAATTATTAATGTGTGAATATTCAATACATGTCCAATAAACCGGAAAAATTTGACATAAAAGTTTGGTTGACTTCTGATGTAAGTAGTAAGTAGATTCCATATTTGGGACAAAATGAAGAAAGAGAATCGTTGTTCTGTCTTGAGCAATTTGTAACTTTCAAAATTAGCAAAACCAGCCCCTGACCATACGAGAGATATAAAAGCTGATAATTTTTTTACAAGCGTATCATTAGCGAGTTAACGTCAAGCAATAAAAATACGCGTATTTCTCCTATTCGGACTATTTCAACAGGACCTATTCGCAGAAATAAAAGAGAACCAAAATTACTGAAACAGGCAAAGGATAGTATTATACGCTTTTCAAGAATATTATACAAATCGAATCATTTTATTCGTAGAGTTTACAAAGCTGAATCCAATAAAAAAGTATCGATACTTAATTCAATGTATTCATCCATTGAAATTGAAAAAAGTGATACCTGTAAACCAGTGGTAATTAAATTCGTTGTAAATGTAATGACTGATTACATGTCAAAGATGGCTTTTACATATATTTTTCAATACTTTAAATTGTACCCGGATATATACTTGAATTTTATATAAAGAAACGACGATTGAAGAAATATCAAGACACGAATTTTTATTTCAATTGGCAGAAGAACTTAGAAACGAATATTATAAACAGAGATCGTTAAGCAAAAAATCAAAGAATGTTCATTAGAAATAATAACATACAGATATAGATTCGTCTGGACGGAAGCTTGTTAAATAAGATATTGTAAAATTAATAAGACTAACAGAATTTGTATTAAATGTAAAAATAACCCATTTCTTAATAGAAAAAAAATTTGTATTTACTGTCCATTTGGCTAAAATCTCTTTCTATATTAAGATACGCATGTTTTTAAGCGATCATTTGAGTGTGCTTCGAAGGGAGCTAATAGAAAGCCTTAGTGAATCAGAAAATATTTTAACTACTTAATTTAAAATAAAATAATTAAAAAATAAAATTCCCCTGTTAGTTCCCGCATCTGGCCACTAACCATTCCTAATTTCGGGTTAATTGAGGTGCCCTTTGAAATTAGTTTACGTTAACCTTTAGATATAATCTTTTTGCTGTTAAAAACTTAGTCAGTGAAGGACGAGTAGACACTGTTGCTGCGCTAACGTCACTGACAAAAGGTGGCTGTAAAATATGAGATTTTTTCATACGAAGGAATATTTGTTAAACAATTTGCAAATGTCTTATTAATTACACGAAATTTTAGACTAAAAACTGTACGCGTCATAAAAAATTTTCGACATAAAAGATAATTTAAATATCCGTATCACTTTTAATCCGATTTCACGGTCCAATGGAAATTACACAATTTTATTTGTTTAAGAGTGTACTTTCGGTCATATAGTTTTACCTTTAATAATCGGGAAATCAATAAATTTGATTTATTGTTTATTGTACTTGAGATAGGTTATAGAAAGAAGGAATTAACGCTCAACAGAATTGTTATAAGTTTCAATTATTAATATAAGAGAAGAAACAAAATGAATAGAATTTTGAATTGAATTGTCTTTATTGTACTTACTCGTTTTCTCTTGGTCTCTGTCTTGGTGTCTCTCACTCTTTCTCTCTAAGTTAGTTAGATTTCATTGAATTTAAGAGCTGGATTAGAACTGAGTACATCTTTCATAGTTATCTAGCACAACTAGAAGATTTAGACTGACTCCCTAAATGTATGCGTGACAGCGCATATCCTTTTCGAGCCTTTTTCAATTGGAATAATGAAAGAAGATTCTGTTCTTCAGCCTAATTGGAGGAAAACTAAGGCTAGGTGGATAGACAAATGGTATAATTCTCCCTTAGAAGATGTCACACATTGTGCAGTTTTTGAATTTATGAAACTTTTAGTCGCAATTAATTAATTTATTAATTAGTTTAACAATAATAACAAACAGATCAGATGCAAATAAACGGAGAGAGAGAGAGAGAGAGAGAGAAAGAGAGAAAGAGAGAAATACTTTATTGATTATATAAAGTCATTTAAAACTATATATTTTAATAATATTGACGTCGCAAACTATGTTGAATGTAATTTAGACGAGATTGTTTCTTCTACAATCGTGATATTATACAACAAGTTATGGCTATTACGAATTAGGAATTGGTTTACATATGAATTAGTAATAGTTTTACTTAAATAGTAAAAAAAATATGTAATGATAGCATCAAATGAAGTATTATTAACTCGATTACCTAAATAAGAATGAGTACGGATGTTTAATATTGATATGTATTCTGCAATTTCAACTACGGATGGAAAAAATCATTTTTATGATTCTACATACCTGAAAAATATGGCTAGCGAAGAGTGAGAAAACGTCACCAAAAGAGTCCATTCAATGAATTTTTGGAGAAAACTAACTTATTTGTCACCGCCTGTATGGTTTATTTTTAAGTTTCAATTATTTTATATTTTTTAACGGATACTATTGAAAGATAGACGCAGACGATAGTGGCATGTGTTTTTTATAATTGTTTAATTTTTATGAGTTATATATTTTGATTGTAGCAGATGTTACGCCTGTTTTCTTTAATCATCGATTAATACTTTTTCCGAAACATCTACGTATGGTGATCAATTTGAAAAATTTAATAAGAAAAAGTCAACAGCCATCTTATTAGTCACATACAGCATTAATATTAAAAATGAATAAAACGTAATGTTTGATGAAGGAAGAGAATCAAAATATGAAGCCGGAACGATCTTGTTAAAAAATCATAAGATATAATAAATCGTTTTTAATAATAGTAAGTGTTACTATTATCAATTTACATTAGTTAAATAAAAAAGCATACAAATATTCTATCTTCAAAGCGCATAATATGTTCAAATTTATCATGAGTTTTATAACATGTATTATCTTAGCAATATAAAAATAGGTATAGAACAAATTTTATGGGTTGATCATAAGAACTTTCATGAAATATCCAAACACAAAGATAAATGAACATTCGCTAGAGATTATTGAAATTAAAAATAAAAATAAATAAAACTGTTCAAATATTGTGTGTATTAGTTTGAAATATTCATATTTTTTAAATCAAAATAATAATGACCAATTCTTTCAAAATTAGTATCAAATTATTTTCTATTAATATTGCTTCGAAATTGTTAGAATGACGATTGCATGACTAGTTTAATTAAATATTTAACTTATTAAACTACATATCGAAAATTCATTGTCGATATACCTTTGTTCATATCGCTACCTCTTACGTCAGATAAAATTTGTACTCCTGAATATTATAAAAATTATATATGATACAAAACAAATTAGTTTTAGGTAAAATCGAAACAAGATATCGCATTCTTTTTATTATTTAGTACTTCGAATATCTATGTGAAGATTATTACTTGTATTAAGTTTTACACAAAAATATGAATTCATTAAAAAGTTATAAACTATATTTATAAACTTTTTAAACGAAAATAAAAACTATTAATCGGATCTGTATGATTTTGTATTAAAATACGTGGCGAACATTGTATTTTTAGAGTATATACACATTATAAAAATACATTTATTGATAAAAAAGTTACAAAAATCAAAATAAATTTTTGTCATTTTTGTCGAATGAGATAACTTTTATTACATATATTTTCGTTGCAATCGATTTCCTGAATGATTTGCTATAATAATCCGTAATAAAATTTGATTGAAGTTTAATACGTGCTCAGTAGTAAACGGGTAAACAAAAAATTACCTAGAGCGTTCAGTCAGGTATTGCGACCGATAGAAGTGTCGGCTCTGCCCTGAAATGGACAAACGAAATAGATACCTGGGTTGTCGGGGATTTCCCCAGAGTATTTGTTGCAAAGCTATTTTGACATTCAATTTTTTATCAATGCGTCTTGTAAAATATGTAAATATATTTAAAATATCTAAGTTACATACCTAATATCGCACTGAATAATACACAAGTAAAAATAGTGAAACTCTTTCTCTCGCACAACAGGAAGCTTTACATAATGTGTATGAGTGCTAATGTTTATTTGTGGCCGTGATGCCGTATGCAGCTCTAAGTAGTAAACTCTTTGAGACTGCAAACTGCGTGGAATGTGTAGAAGCCCAGATTTTATGAGTCATCTAAGTTAGAGGGAGCAATTTAAATGCTCTTTCATATCGTCTGAAATAAAAAAATACAATAAAACTAATTTTTTTATAAGTTATACACATATGATTCAGATTTTTCATGTAATAAGCTGTCTAAGTAAAAGACAGTTTTTTTTCATTTCTACTTGAAATTGTAGCTTTATAAACGTACTCACTTTAAAAATCTGCTAGAACACCATAATACTGAAAAATTATTTTCCTTTTTATCAAAGATAGATCATCAATTCTAACATCTGCTAGGTAAATCAAAACAAACAATTGGTTCTCCAAGAATGCTAAATATAGTTGTCCACTCGATCGAAATAGCAAATAAATAGATCTAATCTAAAATAAAAGTTGATATTTTTCATGTTTTCGCTCACTATAAAGCTTTCACTCTTTATTAATCAAAAATCTATACTCGAAGTTATAAATTAAAATTCTTCAAATAAAAAAATCTATTAACATGTTTTTAAGCCGAAAGATGGTTCACTAAACATTTCAATGTTTGAGGAACAAAAGAAAACATGAAAAACATTTGTCTCAATATTATTAAAAAAAATGATTTTGTATTTACCAGTTGATCATCGAGAAGACCAGCCCAAATATTGATCATCCATCGTTCTTGAAATGATCTCTCCCATATAAGTTAAGGATTTGTATATGCCAACCAATGATAATTGTTGCAATTGTACATTCAATCCTTTTTGGAAAAGATCTCATCTGCCCAAAGAATCGGACGATCGGTAAGCATAACGACCACCATATGTGGCACATATGTTGCGCATGTTTTTATCAGTTGATCGACATGTGCTATAGTGACCGTAAGGATATTGATATATTTTATTTCAATGTTATGTAACACATACTTTCAAAACTTCTGTTTCTATTTGTTTCCTAAAAAACGTTGGACTTAACGAATTAACGAGGTCCTATCGACAAGTTTTAAGCATCATTTTGCGCTTAATTAATACATCATAGATAATTGATATCAAGACTTTTCGGTCAAGTTTTGATCATTTGATGCCATTGTAATATTCGCGTGCAACAGTTTTGGGACACCCTATATATATAAGAATTCGATGGACTTTTTGTAATTAATTCTTTATTGTTTTCTTTATCTATAGAAATGAATGCTTAATAACTTAATGTATTATCAATATACAACGTTTAATTAAGCACTAATGACATTCTTTTTCAATTTCTGTATGCTCTGGCTTTTTGAGACCATTGATATAATTCGTCTGCTGAAGAAATACTTACATCTACGTTATGTAATCTCACGTTACAAGCTAGCCTTTTCACTGTTCCACGAAGTCCATTGCATTCACTTTTTATATTGTAATTTGCAAAAAAAAAAACGATATTCAACTGTAATTTTATGCGTATTCGTGAGAAACTAAGGTTAAAAGATTTTACTTATTCGTACACTGGATTACAGCTCCATCAAAAACATCAATAATTTATTTAACCCTCTTCTTCTTCCTATTTCCCGTATAATCTAATAATTTATGACGAAACAATATAAACGTTTTTACGTTCTTATTTCGGAAAATTCGCCTTTGAAGTTTCATTTTGTTTTTAACTTTTCGTATTATTGTAATCTCGTTGGCATCTGATCACACTTTTAATTCTTCGGCCATAGAAGACATTTCAAATAGAAGTTGTGGTTCTTGGAAGTAAGTATGACAATATTCCTTCTTGTCCATTAAATTTATTATCTGTTTGTACCAAATGGATCGAACATCTAATATTTCTTTCTATTTCATGGGTACTAATAAATAGTAGAATCACAGTTAATTTATGTATCCTTTATGAATATGTCATTTCATACGCTTTTGTATGTCATACGCTTCATTTACTTCTTTATAAAATTCACTTTTTTCTATAAAGTTAAATTAATTCATTTCAGTTTTGATGATTTGGTTAATAGACTCTGCCCATCAAACAACATGCTCCATTTTTTCACTCATACTATCTAAATATTTGGACATTCCGACAATGGTATAATTATTCAATTATTATTAAATCTAAAATAAAGATATTTTACAAAAATATATAATGAGGAATTTTACTTTGACTTTGAGATCCGTTGAGATTGATTTATAGTTGAACTTTAACTAATATGATTGTGTGAAGAGGTTCCGTGATTCAATGGTTTACGAAACATATGCAATGTTAGCAAATATATTATAAAAGCCGATCTGACAAGTAGGAATATTAAGTAAAGCAATAAAGAAAATCTAAATAATTGTAACTCAACAAAATAGTAATGCTCGGATTAGTTTATGAGCAGCAAAATTTTCGTAAGCGCCGGGGATAGGGTGGAGGAGGTATCTGTTTCTGACAAGACAAGTGTTCGTGACGTAATTCCTTTTGTCAATGTAGGGATCCTTGAGAGGATGATGACCATGATTCACGCTCATAGTATTTTGTACCTGTCTGGGATTCGTTGAGTGATGTAATGTTCATTATGATTAGAGGAATTTGCGTTGGATTTATTTTACAAAATCATATAATATTATCGTCCAACACGTTTGCGAGTGAGCTCAAATACGAAAGTATTTATATTTTATAACGAATGGTATATAATGAACAAATAGCTAATAGTTACATATTATCATAAAATACTTTTGTGGCATCATGTTAAAATAACACAGATATCAAGGTTGTCTTTACGACGATCCTCTCTATCTTTGCTCACTTTTTTGTTTGAGACTTTCGTCTTACTAACACATACTTGTTTCACATACTTAATTAAGAGTGTTCCTCTTTTTGAGGAATTCTAATAATATATAGCCACCTTATATCACTGATGTTAACGCAGCAACGATGTCTATCCCACCTTCACTGACAAGTCTTAACAGCAAAAGAGTTATAACTAAGGCTTAGCGTGAACTGACTCCAAAGGGCAGATCAGGTATCTCGGATTTAGAAGTTGTGAGAGGATAGATGCGCGATATAATGAGGGATTTCATCTAATTGGTAAATTCTATTTTATATTAGCTATTTACTTAAAGTTTTTTTTTCTTCTGGGTTCCTTTATGGATTTACAGTTATTTCTCGGGGGTTTCCTTACATTTCACTTGACAGTACACTTCACGAACTAACCACGTTTCTTGAGAGAGGAGAATTTTTATATTTTTCAGTAGATAAACTTCCACATATTTTTGTGGGATTTCCGTGAGACCGTACCTTTGATCTAGTTTTGTAAATATCTATATAATATACAATGGCATTGTTTCGTGCACGAGTTGAAGCGAAGTCCTTAGCACTCCCTTGGCTTCGCTACGGAGCTATCCGTTATTTAGTACAAAAACATGCGGAGCGCAAAGGGCTAATTGTTTTAGGTGATTTGTTAAATTTCGATGTGTAAATCTGTATGCTTTCGATCATCGGTGCAGTACGTTCTGTCTTCGACTTGTATTTTTGGAACTGGAGAGGCTTTTTCGATTTGAGATGTAATAAAAATGAGGTTAAGAAATTCCATATGACTACAAATAAGTGTTATGACCATACATAACTACTTTGTAGAGCCACTCCATTAATGAAGCCTACTACTAATTTCTTTAAAATCTGGAATATGATCGTAATGGCTAACATTCCTGCGCTAAAGGTTCCAAACCTCATAAATTTTATCCACATGCGATTCCAAGTGTTTGTTACTAAATATTCCATTACGTTATCGTTTAGTAGACGACCCTTTGCTGCCATGGATCGTGTGACCATGAATTTTACAAATCACATAATTTATGACAGCGTTTCCATAGGAAACGTAATTCGGTTTAACAGATCTTCAACATCGCTTTCGCCATAAATTCTACAGTGGCTAATGTAAGTATATCCTAATATTTCCATGTTAGTTCGGAGAATGGTTTTAGCACTGATGAAGCTTTTGCTTCAATAGTACTAGATAAGAATTTATACCAGTCGTCGTGGAAATAATAGTATGTCGGTAGCAATGTGTTGCAATCGACAATGGTCCCATGACTCTTTAAGGTATGAGTCTTTGAAATCAAATATTTGGTCTGATTATTGTTTGACTTTAAGTTCTGCATAACAAATGTCGTCCGGAGCAACCTTCACGTTGACGACTTTACGATATGCACTACTTCATCCGCATATGATACCATGTATTCCGGACCTTTCATGAGGTTATAAGCGAACTAATCGATAGAATAAGCCGTGATTGCTAAGGTATTTTTCAATGTTTTGGTCTTGTTTACATCTTTGCACTACAATATCCCTGTACAAAGCACTTATTTAAGACATTGCATATCTCTCTACAAAAACAAACTTTGAACAAACTTACAATGTTAAAAAGGCCTGAAAATAGTCGCCAGCTTTACCTGGCTTAGAGCTAGACTGTAGAAAGACGAAATCATCAAGTTTAAAGTTTTTAAGATTTATATATTGATCAAAATATTTTTTTTAATTTTTATTTTGATCAGATTAAATTATCATATGCTATTTTCTGTTTGCCATTGAGACGTGTTACTAAATCAACTATGTAACCTTTATAGATAGGTGCCATATTGTCTTTATGTAGGGCATTATTTGAAGTTCGTTGAGCAAGTCCAATCTCGTAAGGTTTATGTTTGATACTTTCTTATACACAGGTGTTATAATTTATTATAACTAATTCGATCCACTAATTACAGTTATTGTTGCTATCAGTATACTGTTTTGAGAATTCTGTAAGCGCATGACGTGATTTTTCGAGGATGTCGTTTGACTGTGGTGTGAAAGCTGTAGTTCATAATTTTTTTATTTTAAATCGCTTAGCTATATGTTACATTAATGATTCACTGTCATGGTTAAGCACGCTTGTATCTTAAGTCTGACGCGGTATAGCTTGCGCGCTTCCTTACACTTCATCCTGATAGAAAATACTTTCATAACAATCAATCTCCTTTTTATTTCGAGTTGATCGTCTGACATAATCTCTATGATTATTCAAATTCGACATAAATTCTGTATTATTTTCAATAATAGGAATTGTCTGTTTAAGTATACCTCGAAGTTGTAACGTCCATTGCTATTAGGCACGTGGTCGAAGTTAAAGTTAGATTTTTATGAGGTTATGAACCTCTATTACCTGTGCGTACTTTCTGATGTCATCTGTTTACAATGAATGTTTAATAATTTTTGAGCATGAGAAAAGTTTAAACCTAACCACTTTATTATGAAAGGCCTCAGAAAAACCATACTCACCGATAAGTAAGCTAGTTTCTCCAAAAACTCATATATGGACCCTTTTGATGCTCCGCCATAGCCCCACGCTAACGATATTCTCCAGATATGTAGAGTCGTAAAAATTATCTTTTCCGGCTGCGGCCAAAATCACGCAACGCATATTGATGTAATATATTCGCTAGACGTTTGTATAAAACAACAATATTAATAATTGTAACTGCGGTTGTTTATTGTTAACCAACACGAATTGTAAGCTAATTTTTATATTTGTAACAACCATAACCTGCCTTTCAGAATCCACAAGAAACCCAAACTAAACAAACTAATATTTATTATAGCTTCGATAATGCTTTTATAATAATATTAAGTCGCCAAATTGTACACCATAGATATCTCTCTCTCTCTCTCCTGTCAATTTCACTCGCTAAAACTATTCAATTAATTAGTTAAACAATTAATTTCAACGAACATTTTCTCAAAAAAATACTACGTGTTACATCTTTTAAAAGAAAAATGTACCATTTTTCTATCCGCCCACGTTAAGGTTCCTCCAATTAGGCTAACGAAGGAAATCTTCTGTTCCCTTATTGTCCTAATCGGAAAAGGGTCGGCCTCGAAGGGGAGCAGGAAAACTCCAAAAGTATGGAAGCGCGACGGGGGGGTCTAAGAAGGCCCGCGCGCAGTTCTACAGATAGCTCGAATCCAACTCCAAAATTAAATCCAACTTTGACTTTTAAGAGAGAGAGAAATGAAAGAGAGAGAGATCATCTAAAGTAGTAAGTCAAACAATAAATATTCTAATTTGAACTTAGTCTCTTTTCTCTATCGCTTTGTAGTAACGTATTTAGATTTTCCATCGAATGTAGATCGGGTGCTTATCGAATCGAGTACTACCTACATTCAAAATAATTCCTTCAAACCAAATCCTGGTTAAGGTTTCTCTGACGTGCGCCTATTTTATAGCAGTATGAGAGAACCGCCTTACCATTCCCTCCAATCCAACACCTATCCTGACTAGAATAAATCTACAAAATAAACCGATCGATTTCCTGGTTATTAGAGGTAAAATTCTTCGACCAAAAACACTCTTAATTAAAATAGTTTTGTAATATCTTCCGGATCTTACAAAATCATTTTGTAGCACCCTTCTCTTTTTAATTAGTGGCAGGGATCTTTACATTCTCATCTATTAGTTATTGCTGTCCTCTTGTTACCATGTTTATCGCTACTTATCCCTTTTTTGAATTATCATCTCCGAATTTTCAATTCAGATGCGCATCAATATTATTGATTCTTTTGGAAAAACACGCCACTATGTGTTTAACCCTAATAATTTTCGAACCGAAGTTTAATAAAGCTTTACAATGATTAAGAAAGTTAATACTAATTAATTCCTCATTTATAATTCCATACGAATTTGTTATCTTTCTGTAATAGTTTAGTTAATGGCTTCTAGTTATCTTCTAGGATGCCTTTTGCGCATGCAATCTCGTTATTTAATAGCCAGATCTCGTAATCATTATGACATAGAAAATAAACATCTTTGTAATATGGGTACTGTTAAACACCCTTATGATTTAGTAAACTTAAAGACTGTACATAATATTCTTTCGATAAAACTTGAAAAGTATACTTGAGTCTCTGAAAATAAAAAATGATTTAAAAGAATTAGATAGATTACTTAATAGATATAGAGAGAAATTTTATATGAAATTCGTTTACTATAACGTTAAAAATTTGAAAAGAAATAATCGTTCAAATTCATACCAAACTTAAAAAAGTTATAAAAAATTTTAATTCACATATATAATTATACGATGTATAATATCATGCTGTTATATGAATAAATATACGTATTTTATTTTCAATGAACCTAAATATTTTTGTATTCTTTCTCATAAAATTCATTCACCATACTCTCCTGATAAGAAAGGGGGGTTGTTACGGTAGGCGAGGTCATTGGGGTCAATCTGTAATATCCGTCGGTAATACAGTGCATAATGGTATCGAGTAAGATATCATATACATTCCCGTGTAAACGTCTTGACATATATACGTATACATGGGCGAGTAAACATTATCTAGTAAGATAGTTGTCTCAAGTATAAGATAAGAACATATGCATTTCCTGATTGTTGGGAAGACCTAAGCTCATGTAAACATAGCTAAGTATTGTTAATGTTAATGTTGCATACCCATGATTCAATCCGTGTCTGAGCTCAGATAAAACATCAAGTTGAAATGATAGGGACAAGCTTACCTATACAGAAAACTTATAAATATGTGAGCCCGTAAAGAACAGCGGTTCACTTTGATAGACAACGCCACAGTGCTAAGACATCCCTCGGGAGCTCTGTCGATTCAAAAATAAAGATCTAAATAAAAATTACTTGTCTTACTTTTATTAGCCTATTCCGACGCCAGGATTTCTACAAGTACCCGTGCGCGTATTAAAACCTCGACTATCGCTACCGTAACGTGCAAAACTTGTAAAATTGACAATCTTCGTCGAAATAATCAATGACAATGGTAATTAGAACATATATTTCCGATCGTCGCTAAGGTGAAAAGGTAGACCGAACACTCTGTCGGTAAATTGTGCCAGGACTTCATATCTTCTACTATATTATAGTATATCAGTTCTGTAATTTTTCACTGTAAGCAGTAAAGATTCTCCTTACATTTTCTGATGTATTTTTGTGAACATTGTATTCATAATTAAAAAAAAAATTTAGATACAAAAAGAAAATCCATGTATGACAATTCAAATAGTGGGAGAAAATAAAAATAAAACAAACGAAATTTAAAAACATCGTCCTAACGACGGTTACGCTTAACGATCGCCGCTGTACTCTATCTGTACAGCATGAAGTACACAAATGAGGTCCAGAAAATAAAATACACCGCTGGCATGGAGGTTAAGAAAGAATCGAGGTACATATCGATCAGGACCATTATTTAAAACCAGGGACCAAAATCTATTCACACCTGTCAACTAGTACCACAATTAAACACAAAACTCACGAAATCTTCAAAACGAATCTAGCTCTTACAATCGACAAACTTAAATTAACTCTAAATAGTCGTGGCTAGGCCTTGTACCTTGTCCCTCTCCGCCTCTCACTCACCCGATCAATACCAGACTATACTTAACGGAAGGACGTTGACCTCTCATCAATGTACGGCAAACCTTGCCAACAAGATGAGCGACGAGCTCCGGCCGAAAGCCAGGAGTCCCATCATAAACTATCGTTTACAAAATCGGTATTGTAGATAAATCACTCATTCAATTCTAAGATTAAGAAAATTATGGAGACGATATAGCCGTTTAAGAAACTCCACCCTTACTCACTTAAAAACATTTATAAATGAGATTTTTCTTACCATTACTTCTTTCAAATCTTTCGTCTGCAGATGATGTAGCGGTTCCAAGAAATTTTGCTTTATGCTATCATCCAGGGAGTATTTAACATCAGCCATCTGTTTCATAGCGTCTCCCATTTCTATTAATGATTGACCTGTAGATATTAATAATAAATCATTAAAATTCAAGAGATTAATTGTAAAAAATACATATTCAAAAATACTAAAACACGTAAAGTTCCAATTTAAACATTTATTGAGGTAGATTTCATTCTATTTATTTAGAAGCCATCTTTAATCAACTTTTGTTAACTTTTGAAGTTATTAAATCCTTTTTATTAAGTATCTGAAAACTGCCGGAATTGGTAAATAAAGGGCCTTGAACAAACACGCCCTCTCATACTTATAGCAATTCAAAGTATCTCAAAAATTGCACACTGATAAATCGATATTTTACCTTGAAATATTTCATTCTTCATTTTTAGATTATTCCTTGAAAATTATATTTTTGTCTCAAGAAAGAAAATATATGTTCTTATTAATATAAAAAAATTAAAGCAGGAATCTTTTATGTTTTTATTAGTATAAATGGATTATAATAAATTCCTCATTCAATACGTATAAGAAAAATTGTTGAACCTCCATGTACATGAATTAAATGGATTATTCAACTATAATAATTCTTGAATAATATGAATTACACTATTGAGAGCTATATCAATATGTGTGTTATAATATATGGATACCCGAAATAATTTGAGTTGAAAAACTGGAGATACCTAATAATATATAGCGTTAAGTTAACAACGGCACAAATATTCGAAACATTACCATAATTTCTGATCATACGCATGCTTTTTAGTTTAAGACTTTCGTCTTACTAACAGGGACGTGTGCAAGATTCATAACAAACAATATTCTATTGTTTAAGGATCTCTGATATTTTAAAACCACTTTTTCTCATTGTCATAAGCGCAACAATAGTATTTATCCCTCCATCTCAGACTAAGTTTTTAGCAACAAACAGGTTATATATAAGGTTACCAAGGACTGACTCCAAAGGGCAGCTCAGATAACCCAGCATTAGGAATGGTGAGCGGTCAGATGCGCAAACTAATAGGGGAATTTTATTTTGAATTTCAATATTTACAATCTTTTCTGATTCCCTCTGGCTCTACATTAAGGCTTCCTATCACCTCACTTGATAGTACACTTGCACAAACTGACAATATTTTCTCATGAGAGAAGGCTTTTTGTATTCTTAGGGAGATAAACTTCTACATAAGGGTCCAAGGATTGGACTACGAGTTCTCTATGACCCAATTAGTCAACTGGTTCTCCCAGGTTTTGATAACTCAGCATGGGCCTCTTTGAAATGGTATTATTGTACATCCCGGTATTCCAGGTAGAGCCATTACAAAGCCATTACATGATTTCGTAGAACCATTTTTCGTTGACTTGTTTCATAAATTCTAGTTATAAAAAAAAACGAAAAAAAAATATCATTTAGCACAGAACTGAAATTTCCGTCTGAGAGTTAGCCTTATGTACTAGTTTTCTATTATGATCTTTCTCCCTTTTTTAATCGATTTTCAGCGAAACTGTACCTTTTATCTCTAATTCTAAAATGAGTTTTATTTTGTGCTGCGTTCCTGAAATTTCTATTTTAATAACGGAAATTTATAGTTACACTTTTTTGAAAATTCTTTCTGTCTCTTTTGTTTTTGTGTTTATGAAAAATAATAAAAAAGATAAAACGAACACTCGGCCAATTTCTCATTTTGAAAAAGAGAAAACGGTCATTTAATACATCTATGCAAGTCCATACAAAAAAGCACAAAAGTCCGTTGCTCTTACAAATAACACATATTTCTTTTTTTCTTTTTTTTTATTCGTCCAAACATTACAAATATACCAACATTGCATAGAAATATTATAAGCTTTAGTAATGTAATTACTAAAGATGTAACAGATAATTTATTATAAACAATTATTTTTTCATTGTCAATTAATTTTACGTAATAATAATAATTTTCTATTAATATAAAGTTTAACAATAAAAATTATGTATATACATATTGTATTTATTTTTTAATACTCACGCGAGTACGCTTAGAGTTCAATAAGATTGAGTAGCGGTGAATGGGCAAAGTGGGAAGAAAGAGATTTGCGACACTTATGAGGTGCGTACGAGAGAGAATGGCTAGCGAAAAAATAAGATGGACTTGACATTCAGTATTATCTGGAAAGAGAAATATTCTAACGTCGTGATTATTTGATTTTGCCGAACATAGCTAGACAGGAGAGGACAAAACCAGGCACAGAAAAAGATAAAGATAGAGTCCAAATCACGCTTGTGAAGAAATTATACCAGAAGCCCCCTTTGAGAATGGAAAAGAATACTATGTAGAGAAATAAATATATTTTCTAAAATGTTTTGTGTTTTTATTCTTAGGTACGGTATTTCTGGAACTACTCTCATACATATAGAGGTAACGTTAGTACGTAGTCACGTACTTTATGCGCGAGTTACCATTTTTTTTCTCGCACATCGTAATATCGACGATCTACAGGAGCTATTAAATTAACCCAATTTGTTACCTCATAGAGGACGGTTGTAGACAATCTTGTTCGAACTCAATTTGCGTCTCTAGACGTACTTTTATAAAGGATTTGTTGCGGAACTTGTGGATACACACATCTTCTTTATGCAAAAATATAATGTATGCATGCATGGGCCATCATTAACTATTTATCAAAGCAATTATGTAAGTTTTTTTGACGGTAGGCGCCTTACACTTTACGAGTCTGAGAATTCGCCTCACTGATCAGAAGAAACCTAGGTATTGTTGCAATACTACACTTGATATGATCTTACTTGCCACGTTTCAGTAGAACTGGTTTCTTTCGACATAACCGTCTATGAGACGTCCAACTAGTCGAGGAATTTACTTAGCTATGTTCTTATGCAGCATAGAGTACTTATTGTAACGCCTCTTGTAGCACCAATAACCATCAGCCCTTAATTTATCCACCAAACCCAATGTAATACTCTTGAGTAGATATTCACTTAAGCCCTCGCTCTTGCTAAACTATTTTTGTTAATCCTATCTCAAAGTGATCTTATCGCATTCGTACAATTTTTACAAGGGATTACCAAATCGAACGTACAGTGATTATAATCGATCACATCAATTCGACATCTATTACATTTCATTTTCAGGAAGTATAAAAAGACTTAATGGTGTCCATCTGCATTAAAAAGGTTACCATGATTCGACTGATTCTTAAGCTGCCTATTATTTATTTAATCTACTTTGTACATCTTTTTTGTTGTCCATTATTCTTAAGAATATGATACTTTTTTAACAATTATTCGGAGCAAGAAATATTAGGCATGGTTATTAAATAACGAAACTGGCGCTTCTACAGAAGAAGAAGACTGCATATGCCAAACACCAGCGACTAACAGTTATTTAGTATGAAGCCTATCCTTTCGAATGCAGTACCTTCTGCTTTTATAACAAAATTCATGTAGCCGTAGCTTTTTCGTTCGCTAAATCTGTTTTCTAATTTGATATCAACATCAAATGAAACTAAAGATTTCAATAAATTCAAGCTGTAAGAAAGAACTTCAACAGAAAAAGACTTCCAGCACTGTTTCAAACAAAAAAAGATTCATATAGGATATTTGAATGATAGAAGATACCTTGAAGGTGATAATAAATAAATATAGATAAAATAAAAATAAAATTTTTTACAATACCAGTCTCATTATTTAATAACTACACCTCGTATATTTTTAAATGCGAAAAATAACAGTGTAACATTTGTCTGAAAGTTTAAATGAAAGTTATATTTACCGAAAATACTGTCATCTCCCATTTTCTTGCCGTAATGAAGCATGCAGTCGCCTAAGATTCCTTCCGGTTGAGGATAAGTTGAGGCTTTGGCTTGACCACTAAGTTTACTAATACCTTTAACCGCTGCCATCTTTGCCCTTGCTGTTGGATTGGGTTGCAAAAATTCCTTAGTTTTCATTTGCAATTCTTCAACAAGTTCAAAGGTTACGTCTGTTTTCTGAAAGTAGTTAAGTATGTAATATGTATTAATTGATCTAAATTTATACAACATTATTTTTATCACAAATTATTGTGATAAAGAAACAGTATTGAAAACAAATTAAACTATTTTTATAGGTTAGTTCCAATTTTTTTGCTAATTATTTCAGATTGTATTTTTTAAACTTGAATATATGGTATATCTCACAATATAAAATAGATTCACCAGTTATTTCTTTGTTGGATTCTTTGACGTCCAGGAATTTTAGTTACTAAAGATTTCAACAAGAAATAAAAGCGAATCCGAATCCATGTAAGTGATACTATTTAATCTACCTTAAAATTAATGTATACATCCATTCCATTTATCGATGAGTTTCACTATTTTTAATTATAACATACGACCAATAAACATTTCTAAACAGAAATTTATTGTAATTTCTTGAGACTGAAAATATATATAAACTTATTGGCCCATTTATTTGTGAATTCAAATATCATATACGTGCTTAATGTTTCAGGTCGTTGTGAATGTTTATTTGATTCTTTTATTTACTTTGGAAGTTGACGAAAATGCTTTGTATTAGACGGGTTTTCTGAAATAGATTGATAGAATAAGATTCCATTCGTCAAATCAGTTGATATTCGGTTTAAAAATAATTTTTTTTATTGTTTGTTCACAGTTCTTTAGAGTCAAAATTTTTCATGAGCTAAGCGTTGAATACCAAATTAGGGAAGAGAAAAAGATCCACAAACCACCAATTAATATTCTATATTGTAATTATCTAAAGATTATACAATAATTATGAAGTTAGTTTGTGAATAACAGTTCCAATAATGTGGAAAATTTATTGACTTTCAAAAGACAAGCTCTGTAATTGTGAGTAAAAGATTAACCCGCTTCAAAAGTACTTTGTCTTAACTTAGTTTTATAAAAGGAGTTAACTTTGCAAGTAAAGAGGTGGTTCATGAAAATAAAGTAATCCTTCAGTCATCAAGTTTATTTTATTGCAACTAATAATAATGCGCCATTCATCAACTACAAATTAAGTATTACATATTGTCAAGTCTCTAATAAGAAAGGTTTCTAGAGTTTTTACCAATAGCCTTATCATATAATTCAAACATACAACTTTTTATTTATAGGAAAGTTGTACTTTCGAAATCATAATTCACTACATATTCAAGTTGTAGAGAAAATTGCGACTTTTTTCTCACAACTTAAACGCGTCTTTTTTATTTACTAAAATAAATAAAGTAAATGGTTTTTTATGAAAAAATTCATTAAAAAATGAGTGACAAGTAATTGTAATAAGTATAAATTCCAAGATATAGTGAATCATACAATGATACTGAGAATACCGAAGATGAATATTCTAGTAATAAAAATACCTTTCTGAAGAACCGTCTGGAAATTTCAACGATCCAAGGAAGTAGCTATAGACTCAAATGCAAAAATATGTAATAAAAATATTTAATCCTATTACAGGCGAAGAGAAACTATTTCTAGGAATAAATATAATTATGGGTATAAAAAGATTACCACCTCATTATGATTACTGATCTACAAATATGCAATTGAATCATCCTTCTATTAGTTCTGTCTGTTCTGTATGAATGTAAAGAGATTATCATTTATATTTGAATTATACTACTAAAGAATCTAAAAGAAACGACCCACAGTGTGATTAGTTTTATAATCCAACTAGAGATCAACAATTTTTGGTACAGCTGATGATTATGACTATATATACGACTTTCAAATATACACAGAGAAAATACACAATAAATCAGAATATTTCCTAGAAGTAAAATTCATAGAGAATTCAAGTCATGATTTAATATCAAAGAACTATTGTTTTTTCTTTGACAATTTCTTTACAATTGTAGATTTAATGTCGTTTTATTAACTGGTGGATTTTAGCATATAGAACAGTAAAATAAACTAGAAAAAATTTACCAAAAAGTGAAGAAGCTGATGAATATATATCTCCTGGAGATAGTAAATTTTGTACTTTGTATACAAGAGTTCGATGACTGAAATGTATTGATAAAAAAACATTATATTTCTTATCAAATTATTATGATCTATCAATTGTATCAGAAGGTAATAAAAGAGAGAAGGATAGTACGTTGAATGTTGTTATAATTCCACAAATAGCCAAAAATTATAACAACTATGTGTAATGCATTTACAAATTTGACATGACCAATTCATATTACGAAATAAGTCGCACACGTAAGAAGCGGTAGCAACGAATCTTTTGACATTTCGTAGATGTGACTGTATTAAATTTATTATATTATATACGGATAACTTTTTCTAAATAACACCATGTCACCGAAAATTTATCGTTTACCAGTAGTTAACTAATCAGTAGGGTTTTCGACAAGGCCGAAAAAAGCAAAACCAACTAGCATTACTCCATCCAAAAAATCAAATCAAAAGTAATAGATATAATTAGAACTGCTCAAACTTGTAATTTTCCAGGATATCAAAAGACCTGTATGAGATGTAAATATCGTAGTTTTGTTGCAAAAATTGTTTTAAAAAAGTTTCAAAAAGTCTTACAAATATTGATAATTGAAAATAAAACAATAAAAATTGTTGAACAATTTCAAACTAAAAAAAAAGAAATTTTTTAAATACACGAAGAGAACTAAAAATATAATGAATACAATAAAAATCTGACTAGATTCATAATGGACAACCCACAAAATCCCAATATACATAATGTTTTAGTAACCAGCCAATTTTTTAAATTATTGTCCGCCATAATATATCTGCTCTTCGTAGGATTAACCTTGATGCAATAGGATCAATCGGACATCGAATTAGGATTCTGTGATCCTCAAAAAATGTGAGTGATATTTTGCATCGATTTGACCTTTTCCATAATTCGATGGGATCAAACGAACCTTATATTTGGGTTTATATTCGGGAATAAATCAAATTTTCATGTAAACTTTCTATATAGTAACTTCGAATAACCATGAATTTTCCTTTTTAGTCATGGTAAAACGATAATAAAATAAATAACTACATTTTAAATGTTCCCTTCTTTCCGAATTTCTTGCATAATAAACACATTCGACTTTGATATAACCTTGAAATTGAACAGATACAGATACACAGACTATGAGTACGGATTCAACAATTTAAATATAAATAATCAAAGAATTATAAGACTACTAACTCCGCACAAACCACTTTTTTCTCAAGCTGACCTTTAAATGAACTAGATATAATGAGGTTAAATATACAATGAATTTGAATTAAACGTTCGAAATTATATTAAAATATGCATATGTAGTCCTCGAAACTAACCATTTGTATATTTTGTGTGCCTATATAATGAACTGTTTAACTACTTAATGAAAAGAAGTATCTAATGCGCACGGTTAGGTTAACATAGGTACATCGAGAAAAATAAAATGGCTACGAAAATTATCGAATGCGTGTCATACAGCAATGGCATTACAAAGTATTTATCATCATGCACACAGTCTTTCGTTATACTCCCGTCCTCGTAGATAACACAAAATATATACATATATAACTTCAAATATATGAAACCCACAAAGCTTTCAGCAACAAGTAATACAATGCAATAGTCAGAAGAAACATAAATTTAAAAAAATATACGCGTATAATATATTATTACACTAATTATTATTAAAGCTGATAGGTCAATTTCTGTATAAATTATGTTTAACAGAAATTTTCAGGTGTTATGAAGTTTGATTGACAGAGTAAACATTTTCAAAATTTATATTCGATAAAATCAAGACAAATCGCCTAATAAACTAGTTTATAAAAGTACGTTTGGATTTTAAACAGACGAGTATTTTTGGAAATAAATTAAAACTTATCCATGAAACGTGTATTTACACTTCTTGTTTACGATATTACGAGGATTCAACCTCTCTTCACTATCATTTTTTTCTCTTTATATCAATCTGCTCTGTATTAACCTCATTTATAAATATTTTCATAATTACTTATAACTATAAACCCTTCGTAGGGAATGTGTCACAAGCGTAACGTCCGCCTCTACCAAACGCATGGTTAAATAAATTTAAACGTTCATGAAATCATTTATCACTGTCGGCTGTGCCTATTTACTAAAGTCATCTGCTTTCGATAGCTGTTTATGATATCCAAATGTGAGAAAAATTCAAAATTATACTAATCTACTTCTAAAAATTTTACGGATAAGCTATACACCCACCGATAAGCTCTTGACAACGTTCTATGACCAAAAGCACGCTCTTAAATAAACTAATTGTGTAATATCCACTGGACGTTTATATAAGATAGAACCTTTCTAATAAATATAAAAATAAACATACACAGCACATCTCTATGAAATTAGAACAAGAGTACATCAAGGTAGTGTTTTAGGACCAATACCACATTTCTTATATATTTCTTATATAACAGAAAAAAAATTAGTTTTAGGGCAAATTGGAGCAAGGTCTTCGATTTTTTTTATATTTGGCACATTGAATGCTTATATGTAGGTAATCAATTGTATTAAATTTGACGCTAAAATATTAATTAATCAAAAAATTATAAACAATTTTTAAAAATTTCATTTTTTTTCTCAACTGTTCTAAATCCCCGGAATTGATTGTATTTTGAGAATATATGTATGTCATAATAATATATTTGTTAATCTAAACATTATAAAGAATTAAAATAAATTTTTTTCGTTTTTGTTGAAAAGGGCAACTTTTATTTAAAATATTTGTATTGTAATCGATTCCTTGGATAATTTTGTTTAAGAATCCGTAATAAAACTATCATGATTTTTAATAGAGGCTAGGTACTAACCTTCCAAAAAAGCGCAACCTGCGGCGCTCAGCTGGAAGATCGGACCGATAGAAGAGTCCCACTCCCTGAAACTTTTCCAGTTAGTTCAGTTCTATAAGTCAGTACCATAGACTATATATTATGTAATTGGGATGATATTAGTATAAACAATTTAATCGCAATAAAATGGAGTGTAATATTTGATATTATTTTAGAAAATGTTCGTAGTTTACAAGAAATCTATTTTCCAAGTATAGTTAGAAATAAACAGTCTAGTTATAACACGTTACATTACTCAATAGATATTAGGAAAATAAAATTTAAATAGTCAATTATTTAATAATATATATATATATATATAATATTCCATATGGAAACAACCATTAATATTATTTTACTATATCTTATAAAGGTGTTCATAAATTAATTATACAAAGTTAATATAAAAATTAAATAAATAAAAGTTTTATAAGTAATAATAAATTATACTAAAGTATTTAAGTACATTTATTTTGTGAACTTTTAATCCTATAATTTGTAGAATAGGAAGTTCTTTTCACCATCGATTCCTTGCTGCTTTTACTTAGAGGAATAAATGCGTAATAACTTAAGGTACCATTGACACGTAATGTTGTTTTTAATAATGATGATAAATTTTGTTCAATTTCTACGTGTGCTACGATGGTACAGTAAGCAAATGTTATTGTAACAGTGGCAAATGATTTGCTTGCATCTGCTGTTGGTATACAGTCGTATGATTCTGAGCGAAATCTCCTATGACCATTATTTCAAATTCATTTAAATTATGTCGACGAGTATTTATATAATCATTTTGACTTTTGGTTTACAGTGTCCCATTGTTTACAATGAATAAAATCTATGGTATTTTTTTTCTTAATAATTCTCAAACACATCGAAAACACTTGTCAATCCAGAAAATTTCGAGCAAGTATTAAAAAAACAATCTTCAGATGTTTATACGAAATAAAACGAACAATTATATTTGTTTCTATTTCCCAAACAATTACTGAGAGTAGAATCGCAGTCAATATATGTATCTTTTTTGAATTAGTAGTTGCTTTTTCATACGCTGCTTTCAGGTCTTTATAAAATACACTTTTTTGTATAAATCCATCTCGATTACTGTCTACACAGCGATATTTTCTGACAAATAACCTTTTCAAATTATTTGATAATAAATTAATTTTTTTCTATTAAATTAGGTATTTCAATATCTATTGAATTCATTTCTCCGATTTAAAAAAAATCAAGTAATGGATTTAAGTGATCCAATACTATCTTTTATGTTCATTTTGGACGATCGAAAATTCTTCATCACTTTTTACGTAGCAGATATCTTGATCTTCATTAGCAATTGAGTCGAAACTGATTTAATTGTTCTGATTAATAGAATCTTCACAACTACCATTTTCTTCATTTTTATGTCCTAAATGTTTGTCATTGTAGTCAGAAACTTCCTTTGGATATTTGATATAGCAGTATCTCAAATATGTTGCACATAATCGATCTTTTTCTTTCACTAACGGAAACCACTTATCCTGAATTTATGTGACAACACGAAGCAAAGATTCTCGACGACGTCCATGTTTACGCACTTTAAAGGATTGGAACAGTCTGGTAATGACATAGTTTTATAATTTTTTTAAACTGAATTGAAGTAATTTTACAAAATCTATCGTACAATAAGAAATTACACTTTGACTTTCGTTGAGGTCCGTTCACTTGGACCATTGATCTTTAAATAGCCCGACTGAGCGAAATGATTCTGTATTTATATGATTTTCGAAGCACAACTAATATCAGTATACCTAATTTTAAAATACTACTTAACAAACTAAAATATTAAAAAAAATGATAAATGAAAATAAACATTTTTGAACTCCTTAACATAATTATTCCTCGTACTAATTTACTTAAGTGCAGCCTATTTTCGTTAATTATTATTGTCATAAATATTAGTCCCACGTACCACTATTTAAATAAAGAATTTTTAGCTAATACCTGTACTGACTTATAGAACTGAACTACGTGGAAGAGTTTTGAAAGAGTGGGACCCTTCTATCGGTCCGATATTCCAGCTGAGCGCCGCAGGTAGCGCTTTTTTGTTAGTTAGTTTTATTACGGATTCTTAAACAAAATTGTCCAAGAAATCGATTGCAATGAAAATTATTTAAATAAAAGTTGCTGTTTTTAACAAAACTGGCAACAATTTATTTTAATTGTTTTAAAATGTGTTTTCTGTCCTGTATACAACACTATTAACAACTTAAAAACAATGATACCCGTTTTTTTATTTTCGAAAGCAGTTTTTGAAATATTCCATATTTATTCTATATTATTAAAAGCGACACCTTCAAATATTTGGAATATTTTTCTTATATACATGAAACTCAATTGCCATTACATTTTTAAACTCATGTATCAACTCAAATAAAAGTATTTCGAAATTTAATCTAACATTTTCCTATATATCTCTTATTCTATTCTTTACAATCTAACTCAACCTTACGGAATGGAATCCAATTAAATTCAAGTCAATCAAACGCGATTCCATGCTGCTAATTCCGCAAGTATACACATTAGTGTTGATCTTAGATTTGGTAATATCTCAGTCCCTAAAAGTGTTGCAAATAGGAGAATCATTATTAAGATATACTTTCAAAAGTATGCTATCAAATTCATAACAATAATTACATTAGCTCCTATTTTTATGGATGAGAATGTAGGTTAAAAACAATAAATTACAAAATGTCATCTTATTAGAAAATACATATAAATTTTTGAAAATAACTCATAAATTGATAAGATATTATGAAGAGATTTGAAGAAACTAATTTTTTTATGGGTAGGTTTTTAATATATGTCTAGTAATTTTAATCAATGCAACATCAGTAATGTAAAAGTGTTTCATAATTCTAAATTTTATCCGCATGGAAATCTCAATATCGATATTCTTCGAAATCAGTATGTGGTACTTTATGAAGTGTAGGCGAATTTTCAAAGTATTAATTATGGAAAGAGAAATGAACCCTTGCTGAAGGAATCATATTTTATTCATGTAATACCTCTAATAAATGTAACCTGCTCAAAACAAAGTAAATCTATTATACCTTGCCTGTACATGTTCGTCTTACATTTCAAACAAAGTAAGGTTTACTCGATAATACTACTGTTTACTTTTCGATTCTACAGGATCGAATTGATTAATACAAACCAATTAAAGGAGTTGTTATAAAATTAGTTTAGTATACTACTGATATTAACTGCCTATACGAGAACAGTCTGATAAGTCAGTGATTTATTTTAAAAAAGTTATTTTTCGGAAAATAAACATTTTTTTACACATAATTTCATTGTAGCTTGATAATTTAGTCCAACATTTTTCCAAAATTTGGATTCCTTCTAAATTATAGATTTTCTGAAGACTCTAAAAATAAACTTCTGTAATGATCTCTCCATGCGATCTAAATCTCTTATCGTCTTATCATTTTTTCAAGTTTGAAAACAGGAAATCGTCGCAGAAAATTAAATCTTACGAATATATTCGATAAGTTCGTAGCTCAATATATAGATTTTTACTACGATGACTATAAATGTATGCATCGTTTTCACAAGACAGCACGTTTTTCTTCTCTAACTACGGTCTTTTTATCTTAAAATGAATATCAAATCTGGCCAAAACCTTTGAATAATATTCCCCAGTGATCATGTTACTCTTTTCAAAATAATCAATGTTAATGGCTCGGCGTGCATCTCAAATAATTGTGATCATAACCTTATTAGCGGATAGATCCACCTTGGTCTTCTTCGATGCATATTCTCCCGCAAAACTCATTGTCTTGATTTTTCCTTGGTGTCTGATGTATTGTAATGGATATATGTTTTGTCCACAACTATGAAATCGCGCAAACACTTATTCGGGTTGCGGATGAACTTCACTAAACAGTCCTTTGAAATGGTTACACGGTTGTTTTTATGGTAGTATGTGAGCTATCGCGGTACTCATCCGGCTAAAAACCGTCTAAATATTTATATTAGATGCGATGTATCTACTCAGGTAAGATGCTCTTTTGGGCAACCTAAATGTTCTACGTCATTTATATTAGTACGATTACAACGGAACTCAATAAACCATTTCTTAATAATTGAAACTGAATGTGCAATGTTCCCATAGTATTTATGAAATCTTTTCTTGTTTCGGCGATTGTTTTTGCACAAAAACGAATACTTGAATTTTAGCTATATTTATAACGTGGTTATGATCTCTGTATCTCACACCCACACACTCTCTTTTTCTCTCTTATTCATTTAATAAATACTCTTATAAAAAAGATAAGTATTTCAGAGTAGAAATAATTTATATAATTATTATGTTATGAAAAAAAGGTATTAAATGAAAAGTAGGTATTCAAAATAATTATTATTTAGTTGTTCGTTTTTATAGATACACAATTTATTAATACAATACACAAAACTTAGTTAAAAATAAATAATATATTTTTCATACATTTATGGATACACACATTATTTTCCTACAAATATTTTTAATTTTCTTGATTCAAAGCTTGGTCTGTTCTTTAGTTGGTGCCTCTAGTATGTAAATATTAGTTGAAAAATGATTTATTATGAATATCTAATGAAGCTAATTCACGTAAAACTCACGTGGGAGTTGATACTGATAATTTAGGTTTCATCTACAGGTGTTTCAAGAGATGTATCCATTTGATTGCCTTATAGCGCAGTCTTGATAGTAACTTGGACATCTCTTTCGTGAGCTATGGGTCTTGAGCAGCTTCATCTTCGTGTAGGTTATCTTTCGCCGATGGCGATTGCTCCAGCTGTCCTCGCGGACCTAATTTGTGGTCTCTTGGCTTTCGGTTCTTTTGTTATTATCGGTTCAACATCAAGCTTGCGCGGTGCCATGTCGATTCATAATTTGAATGTGCACACTAAGACTGATATTACTTCACACACAAATTTTTGTCACTGTTTGTAAAGTTTCTTTTCTATTCCAGTCACTCAAAATTAACTTGTAGTGATATTAAAGATCATCAGTAAATCCACGATTGATTCTTTAAACTGCATTTCACTTTTCTATTTAAATTATCCGAATTGCCCCGAGGCATCAATTTTTCAGGTTATAGTCATAGAAGTAGAAAAGAATAATGAATTTTATTTTTGTTAGAACATTTCCAAACCGTATAAATCTTCAGATCACTTGTCTACCTAAGTTTACAGCCAAGAGTGAAATTGTGTGCCGCACAGGCCAATTTACATACCCCTTTTACCACATCGTTATTTATAGCTGTAATGAAAACTGCTGGTGCACGATCCTGTTGAGGAACACCGAATAATATGGAACAGTCGTGACTTTCGATTTAACCTTATTCATAACCATCTAATGCAGGTGCTAATACGGCTTATAACGTATTCTTTGTTTTCATCTTACCACCGGCATGCTTGCCGCATTTCTATTTTTTTCGTATTTCACCAAACGAAGAACGGACACGTGGTTGAACATTACTGCCATGAAAGCATTATAAACTGTGATCAAATCATTTGAGACTCCGTTTGCTCATTTCATCTAGTCATCCCTTCCATCACCGATGCCCTCAATAAATATAGGGACGTCTCTCTATCAAATGTACTAGGAAACTATTTCGCACATTTAGTATTTTTTACAGTTCTAACAACTCCGATCTTTGGTTATTCGACAATCATTTCACGAAAGTAAGATCCTCGCTCAATTCTATTATGATGCTTATGTGTAACTTGTTACCTTCTGGTAATCAAAAATTAATAATTGGAGGTTTTTCGTATTTTTCAAGACTAAGACAATAATAAGACGCTATAACTAATCATTATTCCATTCATAAATTGGGCACCTATAAGTTATTTCTGTAGTCTACGACTGAAGGTGAATTTCCCAAAACTTGTATTCAGATGTTGAATGAACTACTGTTGAAACAGCTAAAAATTTGTTGTTATCTATAGCCATATGTCAATGAACTTATTTTATGAATGAATGAAATGAATGCATACAATATAACTCAAAATTCATTGTACTCTGTCACAAACTAGGATTTATTCCCTAGTACTCACTGAATTAAATTCAAAAGGCATTCAAATGGCATTATGTTATTTTCCTTGAATGCCTTACAAACATCCAGCATAATTTTATAAAACTTTCGTTACAACGCTTTAGAATCGGTAGCTCAATCCAAAGTAGTTTACTTAAATCTAATATAATTCATTTATTCATATTACTTTTAAATGTATTAAATAAATTAAACTAAAATAACATGAAACATACCCTTTCCATATCGACAAAATCAACATCCAGTTTGGTACCTTCGGCGCCGCCCATTTTTTCAGTCATATACTAGAATAATAAAGTTTCATGAATATTTTTGTACTTAAAATAAATTATAAAGCATTATAAAATATACTGTTAAAATTGATTATCAAAGAATTGTTTCGCAATGAATCTGAAACTAATATTTAATTGAAATTAATATTTCTTTAGAATCCATTTCATTTATAATTTTTCGTATATTCATATATATCTTATAATCATGAATATAAAAATAAAATTTCATTATTTTTTTATAATCCGCATATGCATTTTTCCAAACAAAGCGTGAATTTTTAAAGTATACTTAGAAAGTAGATACTGTAAGATTCATCATATAAGTGCGTATTGGCTAAAACATCCTTCACTTGAAAGCAAGGACCCAAGTACACACGCGAAATAAATTTCAGTATTGTATTAATACAACCAGTTATGGTTTCTTAAACGAGTTCGCTAATGCTGTATTTCTATTAGTCGCCTATCTCCATACGTAATGCATAAAGTAATCAAAGGTCACAAAATTATCCGCAATCCACAGTGTCAGTCGTTTGATATCATTACTTTCTCCTTTTTTTCTTTACATTTGATTATCAACACAATATAAATACCTACATTCCCTAATTTTATTGTAATCTAATCACAACCATTATTGTTAATTTTGTGTGCACAAGGACACATAAAAAATAAATTTCGTTTGTTTCAATGAATATTTATACATGTCCTTATGTATTTTCATATGCTGAATACAAATTTGCCGTTTGAACGAAAACGGTTAGTAGTTTTGTGATTTTCTGGATTGTTATATCTGAATCCGTAGCCTTTTCTACCCTACGTGGTTAACATAATAGTCATATCAAGGTTAAATGTGTTTACATTGCAATAAATGAATGTTTTACTACAGATTCTGAAAGGACGGAAAACTTTGATGCATGTATGTGTTTTATTATTCGTTTCTCATGACCCGAAAGGTCATTTTAAGGTTACTTTAAATTATTACGATAGAAAGTACATTAGTTTTAGCTAAATGGGAGAAAAGTTTTGTTTTTATCTGGTACCTTAATTATCTATATCAGGGTCATCATTTGTACCAAGCAGAATGCTTTTTTTTTTAAATTCCATAATTCGAAGACTGTTAATTAGATCTACTGATTTTTTATCAAAGTACATGGGGAAGACTGTATTATGAGAATGTATACACATAAAAATAAATTATGTTTTCCTATTAACCCGTGTATGCTTCTGAATTAAAGATTTAGATCCATACTTTTCGTCGAAATGCGCTCTCTTCAGTTGTTCTGCGATCAAACTGTATTGCCAGGTATTTCGTATCTTTTCTTTGAGATGTAGTCTTACCATTTAAATTAATTGATGGGTAGGTATCTTTTCTTAATATGAAGGCTATACGATTAGATTTATATTTATTTTTACTCTCCACAATGTCAGCTAGTCATGGATTTCGTTTAAGTATTTAAAAGTATTATACAAAAGATTGTGAGGCTTATTATAGTACATACGGAGAAAATCAACTGTAACCAATTATTACAAATCTAAGTAATGTCCCGTGTTAGGAACAACTAATAAACGAGTGGAATAAACAGTTAAGCGACTAATCATCACGTTCACGTGCAGTTAATAATTTCGTTCATCATGGTACAAGACAAATGAACAACGTTGTTAGAGTCAATGACAAATGCACTTGCAGCTAAACGGTCCAGACTTGACAGCGCTATAACCATGGGTAACAGCTTGCAAAAACATCCAAGAAACAGCCATTATCACGAAAGTCAACATGCACGAGAACACGTGGTAAAAATTCAATGTCGAATTCCAACGCACCACCTCTGCAGCCTCCTCGGTCAACGAACGTTGATGTGGCGATGATGAAGAGTAGGACCAACGACCACTATTAACCCTCCGAAAAGCTGCCATACGAGCAATCGAAGCACCGCAACCAAGCAGAAGTAGTGGCAGGGCCTTAAACGATAATGGCGCATATGTCAATATGCCAATAAATGTCAATAGCACAAGCGTGTCGGCTAGCACACTCGCCGACATATCACTGGAAATATTGCGCATGATTCGTGAGACTGTAGTGAGTGAAAGTATCCTGTGTTTAGAAAGTCGTCCATTCTTATTTGAAAGAGTTGCCAATCTTTACCGAGAACCCACTCGAATGAGTACATTTCGAAAAACGTTTCCACGAATCTATAAACATACCGATTGTAATATTATCACCCAGTTGCAAAAGGCTTTAAGCGGTAATGAAAAAGAATGTTGCTAACTACGGTGCGGCCGGTTTAGTTGATCATTGAATGCGTAAACAACGAGAATCGTTGAAGTCGAAATAAAAAAGTTAGCTTATGCAACGAAAACGAGGGTTTTAGGACTTTATTGGAATCGGGAGAGCGATACATTTTATCGTAGGTTAAAAGAAAATATCAGAAAAATTAGTAATTGGAGCAGTAAAGTTCATTTAACGTCAACTTCTAAATGCTGCTATGTTAGTGTATAACCCTTTGGGCATTTCATCATCATTTACATTAAATACCAAATTATCTGGGATAGCAGAGTGGGATGGAATTTGCAAATTCGCGAGATTTTGAAAATCGTTAATTTTGTTAAGATGTCTTAATAAAATACTATACGATACGATGACTGTTCGTCCCGTTTAGAGTAACTTATGTAAGCACGTCATTGAACGTTTTCTGCGATGCCAGCAGCAAAGCCTCCCCAGCGGTCCCACACCTTTGGATTAGATCTCACCGTAAGGACATATATGTAGTTCTTGTTATGTCAACGACCAAAGACGCGCCACTGAAGCCAATAACTATACCACGTTTAGAGTTCGACTTACCAATCCATAAACAGATTTTTTCGATTGATTCAACGACTGTTTTTTATTGGATTCGTTCAGAGCCTTATTCCAGACAAATATTCGCAGCTAATTATTTGGGTGAAATTGGAATATCAACAAAAGCTGCAGATTGGCGATGAGTTCTGATGAAGTTAAATGTCGCTGGCAATGCAACTCCAGCCTCTGATAAGCGTATGTGTTCAAGCGATAGATGGTTTATTTTATAGACAACAACAGATTGCTTTGAGCAAGGACCAATGAGCATACGTCAATATAAAAAACCGCAACATTGTAAAATAAGCCTATAATTCTGCACGTCCATTATGCTATAAAACTACTCATGGACAAATATTACAAACGTTACGCCCACTGTGATTCGGAGACGGTGCTAAACGAGATACGCCAAGAATATTACATCGTCAGATTGCGTACGAGATTAAGATGGCTCGCAAAACAATGAATTGTTTGCAGACTTTTACGCGTAAAACCGGCAGATCTGTCAGAATGCCGCATGGCCTACAATACTCGGCCTTTCTCACATTGCGGTATGGACTATGTAGAACCAATAGTCATTAAGGTTGGGCATCAGTAAGAAAATCGATGGGAATTCCTTGTACTTGTATAGTAACGCACACTATCCATTTATAATTGTCAAATTCGTTAAGTGCGAGCTCGACAATCATGGTTATTCAAGGAACGACAGCAAGACGAAGTTTTTCAAAACATATTTATAATAATAATGGTACAAATTTTAGAAAAGCGAGTAAAATTCAAAAAACACGATAGAAGGAGACGTAATAGACGCCGAAAAACTACGACGATTTACTGAATAAAAGATTTCACGTAGACCTTTAAGCATGGGTAACGGATCATTCGTTCGATCAAGAACGCATTCAAAGCCACGTTGCACGAAGACGATGAAACACTTCACGAGAAAGTACTCCACACTCTACTAGTCGAGGTAGAGCACATAGTCAACTCGCGTTCGCTAATTCACGTATCTGTAAATCCAAACGATGAGGAGGCATTCACGTTGAATTATTTCTTAATAAGTTGTTTGTCCGGATATGTACCGCTTGATCGATATAAGATCGAAACTTGTAGCTGATGTAAAACGTTCTAGATCGTGCCCACATACGCCAAAATCTTTTGGACACGTTGGTTAAGGGAGTACTGACTGACAACTCCATTGAAAATAGATGACTTTGTGTTAATTGTCGACTATCAAGCGCCGCGTAATTATCGAAGAAAAGAATGAATCATTCAATCATTCAAGCGTGTAATTGTAACCGATCTTATTTTATTACTGTACCACCATGTGCCATGATTTCTGCATGGTATGTTTTATATACGGCAATGTTAGGTATTTTTAAATAATATTCACTAGTAAAGTGAGTTATTGGATATTAGCATTATATCTGTATCTTTAAGGATTAGACATTTTTAAAGTTAAAGTTGTCTCTGATTCGACCCATTGGCGTTACAGATGACTTTTATTGAGTTTATCATTTTTCTATTTTGGACGGTCAATAGGTTCAGCATAGTATTTTTTTCTATTCATAGATTTTTCTATAATATTTTAAAATGTAATAATATTGTAACTTATTTGGATGTTAGCACAATTTAATTACTTTGTGTTTGCCGCTTCTAATATCTTTGAAGACTTATCAACATTAGTAGTATGATTAATACTTAAAGTATTAAAGTTGCTTGCAATACTGCCTATGGCCTACTGGTTAATGACCTGAGTATTAATAATATAATACTTAACTATGTACTCACTGGAAATATTAGCTGGATTATTCTTGGGTTGTTTTTAACTGTTATAATTGTCCTCTCTCAACGCCAAATATAATTTTTGTTGAAGCAGCTTTCATGCTAGAGAACCCTTATAGCTTGCTGGATGATTAGCTGCACAATTTCCGCACAGTATCTGTACTGTTTTGCTTTTTCACAGGTAGTTTTATGGGCTGTGTTGTTTGGTGCACTTTACACATATCAGCTTTATGTTACAGTTGTGTTTGTATCTAAATTCTTAAAAAATTAAACACTATAGTTTTTCTCGTTTCTTTCTCAGAGGTCCAACAGAAATAACTAGGTTCGGTAATCTGTTCAATTTGTATATTTTGTTGTTATTTGGACGGGATAGTATTTCGATAATGAAGAGTGATGTAGGTAGTTTGATTTTGCTGTTGTGGATGTTTGATATTACTTTGTAGATATTCTCTTCTATTGATGGTTTTCAATCGCTTACATTCATTGATGCGTGTATCTCTCGGATCAAGACTTTATGTCCCTTGTTATTCTTGTATTAATATATGTAGCACTATAGGTAATTTTCAGAGTAATCTGATTAAATTTTCACTCCATTTCTATTTAACACTTTGATTGAGAAACTATTTCCAATTCCATCTTAAAGCAACTTTCTTAAGCATTGGATAATTTGTATACCGCTCACATGGATTGGAGGCGGTTTTTGTTCTTTGTGCGTGGACTCAGTGATTATTTATTTCTGAGCTGGCATAGATGCTAGTTTTTCAAATTTATTACATGTATTTACTGGTTTACTTAGCCTGTTGACCAGGGTATTCTTATGACGTTACCTTTTTCCGAGAGCTAAATAATGTATAACATGATGGAAATTTTGATTGGAGAAAAAAAAATGTTTTTTGCTTGATTTTTTTGGAATACTTCATATAGCTGAACGAAAAATTTATACATTATAACATAATTTAAAAATTTTACTTGGAAAAAATTATTGGCGTGTAGAAAGTAATCAAGTTTACTTTATAGAAAAAAATTAATTTTATAAATGGGTTGATAAATATATTAACTGTGATTTCACTCTCTATTAATGCCTCTAAAATAGATTTAGGAATTAAATATTTGTTCCATTTGCTATAAATAGGTAAAAACTTCATTGAAAAGAACAAATGTCCTCACAGGTAGCGATAAAAGGCCAATATAAACTTTGTTTTCTCATTTTATACGCACAAAGTTGAAGCTGTATGGCACTTTTTTGCAAGACGCCATGAAAAGAGTGCATATAATGGACTTGATGGAACGATGTAAAGATTAACTTGGATTGCTATTTTACGAAACACAAATATAAACATTTATTCAGCTGAAGAAATATTTAAATGACTTAAAACACCAAACCTGGTATAGTATTTGCTTACTGTAAGATAACACAAACTATAAATAAAGAAAATAAAAAGGAATCGATTTTAAAAAGAACATTATTCTTCAGCGTATACTGCTAAATAGTTAAGTATATTAAATTCATTATTCTAAAATCTCTTCAGCAATTTTATATGCTATAACTGTATAGTTTTTACTGTGACTACAATTAGAAAATGGATATTTCGAAAGAACGAATATTTTCTAAAATAATATAAAATATTACATTCCATCTAATTTCAGTTAAATTGTTAAGATTTGAATAAAATAAGAAGTTGTTTATACTAATATCAATCGCTGTTACGAAATATGTGGTTCATAATATTGAATTATAAAACCGTACGAAATAATTTTGGGGAGAGTCAACTTTTCTATCGGTTACATCAGCCAGCCGAGCGCCACACGGAGTGTTTTTTTTGTACATATTGTCAAATTACAATCTTTCTGGTGTATTTTGAACAAATTTCTTGGAAAGGACATTAGTAATGATTCACGGAGTTTGTAGTTTGTAGTTTATAATAACTCCCTGAATCATTACTAATGTCTGCTCCATTAATTTTATTGCTGATAATTATTGAAAAATAGAAAAGGGATCCAATGGAAAAAGAAATTTAAAAATAAAAGTAATGTTTTTGAGTTATAGTCATTTATTTAAAACAAAAGGTTATGGCAATGCGGTTCAGGAGGGCGTTATTTATATTGACCCCCTGAATCATTAATGTAGTCTGCTCTATAAATTTATTACTATTATGGAATAATAGGCAAGGAATTTAATAAAAAAAGAATTTTGAAAATAAAACCATCATTTTTTGAGATATCGTTATTTGTTTAAAACAATAATTAATACATTTTCTAAAAATTGTTAAAAATGACTTTTAGTTTATTAATTTCAAAGTTTATATTTTTATCCGTATTTAAATAAAAAAATTCATTTTGATAACTATTACAGTTGCAAAGATATTAATTTTTGAAAATTTTTTGGATTATTTATAACTTTCAATCCAGCAGTAATAATGATTTAAAAGTTTGTACAGAAGTTCACTACTATATAGGCAATATTTATACCATGTTTCATTAAAATCGGTTAAAACCCCTGTAGAGCTGATCGTATTAGTCTGTAATGTTTTGGTAATCACTTATATCAAATTTAACACTAAAACTTTAGTTAACGAAAAAATTAGAAATAATTTTAAAAAATTTTTATTAATTTTTAATATCATGATGATTATTCAGTTTTGCATGATTTTTTGTTCAAAATACACCAGAAAGATTGTAATTTGACAATATGTACAGATTACAATAATAAATTTACTGATAAAAAGTTATATACATTTGAAATACGTTTGGTATTGAAATACGGACGTACCAAATATGTTTGATGTTTTGTCTTTTAATTATATTACATTATATTGAATTACTGCCTTTTATATTTATATTATATGTACACCTGTCTTTTATATCGGCAAATGATACTTAGAATTTATTTATCAGCATTTTGTAAAATCATGTAAATCTACAAAAAAATGACTTCAAGATTATATTTAAGAATCCAACCAGGCCATGTCTACGTAATAATGACGGTACTTGAAGATATAAATACTGTTTCGGAACAATGCAAAATAGTAAGATTTCATA
This sequence comes from Chouioia cunea, assembly GCA_030064505.1. Taxonomy (NCBI): domain Eukaryota; kingdom Metazoa; phylum Arthropoda; class Insecta; order Hymenoptera; family Eulophidae; genus Chouioia; species Chouioia cunea. The sequence continues at coordinate 21,987,444 of JAOPFQ010000001.1, forward strand.
GTTATTTTCTTTTGAAACGATCTCTTCTTTCTTCCAAAGATCAATGCAACGGATGTTTATTTTTTCTTTTATATTTTTAGCATGTTTTCCCTTTTAAGCGCCTAACAAAAGTCTTTTCAAGTATTTAATATCGTATGTGAGGTTCACTGGAATGCCGTCATAATAAAAATATAGGAAATGAAATTTTAAGTTCAATATTTTAATTTTTCTCAAGCTTGGGAATGCATATTAGACAAAATCTACTGATAATCACGACAAATGTTATAAAAGACTCAAATTCGAACTAAGGTAAGCAATTAAACTATACAAAACATAAATGTATTCATATATTATACATTAGTTCATCTTACATAACGTAATGGAGTAAGTTTGAAATTCTATATAAATGCTTTATGAGAAAGGTAAAAGTAAAAAATGTCTAATTGAATTGTAGAAATGTTTGAACCAATAAAATAAGAGAATGAAGGATCCTTTTGAATAAATCATACATTTTAATTCTAACCACACTTTACTTCGAGGGTTTTGTGGAAATACTTCAAAAGATCACTTTTTTTAGTGATAACACGAGGTACGTGTCATCACCGTTAAGACTGACCCCAACACTTATTTTCGAAATACTAACGGCCTATTAATATTATTCGTCCTACAAATGGCAGCACACGGTTAATTGCAAATAGCCTCATAATAAGCCCACTTTATTGTAAATTATATTTTTATCACTAGGAATCTTCTGTTGAAGATAATCGACTATTGTAAATCAATTTAGAAATTCGAAGAGGGCATTAACAAAACACGCACTTCTTAATCCATTTGCCTTTTATTCGATACGTAATACACAATCTCTAATTACACCTATGCAAGGATTCAACTCGTACGTATAATCATAGTTACCTGTTCTTTCTCAATTTTTTAGTTACCTTTAATCTCATTTTGCTTATAGTGCGTTTCGTCAAGTTATTAAATTTCTGTTGTTAACCGGCTTCATATCTATGATTGTGGTAATCTGAACAAAGTTCATACAGTTTCGTTGTCCGACATCTTTATATATCACCATACGACATAACAATAATCATGAGGTCCCACATGGTGCAAAAGAAGATCGCCAACTATCTATCCGTAGTGGCCCTACGGCAAAGGTTATATATGTGTTTGAGATATCGAGCCTGCGTGCGTTGGATACCTTCAACGATTTGATTGATTTCTTGGTCCTAACATATAAGAGCTCTCAATGTGGCGAATCAAATGCATTTGAATAGATTTAAGAATTATTGTATGCAAATAATGACTAACGATTCAACGATATAGTTAGTTGTAATTATATTATAATTTTTAAAAAATTATATGAATTAACGCCTTTTATTTAGTATAAACTCTATTATTATAGTTATCATCAAACCCCATGCCATATTCCGTGGCTATTATTCCACACAGTCATTCACTGTAATATTAAACTACCACATATACACGCTGACTGAAGTTTAAATTGTATAAAGTAATCTAAATTCAACAAATATTTTTCACAACAGTAACCAGTAGTATTTTATTGGATAGTCAAATCTGTATGTATCAGTTTTAATGTTTCAGTTATTCTTATCCTATTATTGACAGAAAACAAATTAGTTTTAGGGCAAATCGGAGCAAAGTCTTCGATTTTCTTTATATTTGGCACATCGAATGCCTATATGAGGTAATCATTTGTGCTAAGTTTGACGATAAAATATTAATTAATTAAAAAGTTATAAACAATTTAAAAAAAATTAATTTTTTTTAACCGCTATAATTTGAAAACTACTTATCGGATATGGATAATTTTTTTTTAAAATACCCGTAAATAATTGTATTTTGAGAATATATATATGTAATAATAATATATTTTCAATAAAAAAATTATAAACAATAAAAATAAATGTTTGCCATTTTTATTAAAAAGGGCAACATTTACTTGAAAAATTATTGTTGCAATCGATTCATTGGAAAATTTTGTTTATAAATCCGTAATAAAACGATCATGACTTTTAATAAGGGCTAGGTAATAACCTTCCAAAAAAGCGCCACCTGCAGCGCTCAACTGGAAGATCGGACCGATAGAAGCGTCCTACTCCCTGAAACTTTTCCAGTTAGTTCAGTTCTATAAGTCAGTACGTTTATTAGCTAAACTTTCTTTATTTAAATAGTGGTATGTAGGGCTAACATTTATGACAATAATAATTAACAAAGATAGTGTGTCCTTAAGCAGATTAGTGCCAACAATAATTATGTTAAGGCGTTCAAAAATGTTTATTTTATTTTATCGTTTTTTCTAATATTTTAGTTCAAGTAGTATTTTTAAATTAGTTATACGTCAAAAATCGTATAAATACAGAATCTTTTTGCTCATTCGGGCTATTTAAAGTTCAATGGTCAAAGTGAACGGACCTCAACGAAAGTCACAATGAAATTTCTTATTGTGCGATAGATTTTGTAAAATTATTTCAATTAAGTTTTAAAGAAAATTATGTAACCATGTCATTACCAGAGTGTTCCAATCCTTTCAAAGTGCGTAAACATGGACATCGTCGAGAATCATTGCTACAGGTTCTCACAGAAATTCAGAATAAGTGGTTTCCTTTAGTGAAATAAAACGATCGATTACGTGCAACATATTTGAGATACTGCTATATCAAATATCCAAAGGAAGTTTCTGATTACAGTGACACATGTTTAGGACATACCAATGAAGAAAAAACACTGCTGAAATTTTTCAGCAACAAGTTTCGCCTGGGGTTTACGTACTTTTGTACATTGCAACCTGATCAATGTATTTTAGTTAATGAATCTAAAGCTGTTCACAATGTTTGCATTTGTATTCACCACCAAAATCCAAAAATACTAGTAAAACGCTGTAAAATGACAACGAAGAATTTGAAGATCAAGTATGATGAAGAGTTACCACAAACAGAAAAAGATATTTTAATTAAAATTACATGTGAAAGACCTGGTGAAGATTGTTTTTTTAATAAATGCTCCAAATGTCCTGGATTGGCCAGTGTTTTGGATATGTTCGAGAATTATTTTAAAAAAATGCTAAAGATTTCATTCATTGCAAACAATGGGAAACTGTAAACCAAAAGTGTGATCTTATAAAGTATACGTACAATATTAAAGACTATCTTAACCACCTGGAGGTACAGTTTAATTATAAATTATTAGAACATGACTTCATTGACAAAAGTCAAAATGACTATATAAAAACTCGTTGGCATAATTTAAATGAATCTGAAATAATGGTCATTGGAGAATTCGCTCAGAATTATACGACTGTATATCTAGATCAGGTGTAAGCAAATCATTGGAATGGCAAACAGGTAACTATTCATCCATTTGGAATGTACGTATAAGGGAAGGAAAAAACTGAAGGAGACAGCTTCAAAAATTAATTGATTATATAAAAAATAGATACGAGAACAAGGTTAAAAAAGTGATTTATGTATCTGATGGAGCTGCAAGTCAATATAAGAATAAATAAAATTTGTTAACTCTTGTTTCTCATTATGAGATATACGGAATTGAAGCTGAATGGCACTTTTTCGGAAGTTGTCATGGAAAAAGCGCATGTGATGGACTTGGCGGAACAGTGAAAAGATTAGCTCGGAACTCCAGTTTGCGAAATTCAGACGTAAGCATTAATTCAGCTGAAGAATTATATCAATGGGCACAAAAAGCTATACCTCGTATAACATTTTCTTACTGTACAATAGCAGAACACATGATCGTCATGATCGTTTTATTACAGATTCTTAAACAAAATTGTCCAAGGTCGATTGCAACAATAATTTTTCAAAAAAATGTTGCCCTTTTTAATAAAAATGGCAAAAATTTATTTTAATTATTTATAATTTTACTATTAACAAATATATTAATATGACATATGTATTCTCAAAATAAAATTATTTACGGGTATTTAAAAAAAACCATTGTTTTTATTGTATGTAATTTTTTAATTAATTAATATTTTAGCGTCAATCTTGGCACAAATGATTACATCCATATAGGCATTCGATGTGCCAAATATAAAGAAAATCGAAGACCTTGCTCCAATTTGCCCTAAAACTAATTTGTTTTCTATGTATTATTAAAATATTTAATTGATATTACTTTTAATATAGTTTTAATGCATGTTTTATATAAATTTTATTGTCAATATAGTAGGTTATGAAATATTTTTTATATTAATTATATTTGTAACTGTCAAAATGAAATTCTACATCCATAGTTTTCCTTTACTCTTCATAATTTTAAAAATATATAATCCTTTATGATGTGATGAGTGTAACTACTTTTTAACAATCAATTAATCTCATTTTAATTTTCACAACGTTCAATAAACTTTTTTACTATTAAATTAAAATCACGTCAATAAATTCTTTAATGGAGTTACAATTTTGTGACTTAGTTTTTCATCTCCGTTGCCGCCCACTATCTTTTCAAACTGATATTAAAATCACCTTAAAACCATTTATTGGCTTTTCAAACTACAAGGTGAAATTCTTTAACTATATCTTTTATCTAATTCTTCTATTCAATTTCGTTGCAAAATTCATAGATTCGTTGAACGCATAGAATACCTTTTTTCACATTTTTTCATTATTTAAAAGGTTAAATTACAATTAATAGCATATTCGATTTTTTATTAAATATCGCATAAATATAAAGTCTTGAGTTTTCAAACCCTTTTATTGCAATATCTTTACTTGTTATTCAGCTTTTATTCAAACCCAATTACCGGTTCTTTGCCATCTTTATACTCCCATAGTGTTAGAAATGTACTCTTTCAATGTGCAAAAGTTACTCCTGTTTTGACTTGTGACATTGTTGCCTTAGATGGCATCGATCTTATTTTCTATCGTTCTAAAAGCTAGGAATTAATTATAAAGATATTGAAGGTGAAATAATTTAACACGCGCACATAATGGGAAAAAGCCTTTAACAGCATAAAGAACCCAGTTTATTGAAATGCACTCAACACGAATGGATGGTACAATGAATGACACGCTTGCTAGATTTGTTATGTCGCACGTGGTTTACAATACTTTTGCGACCGCGTGACAATGAATTGATTTAGCACAGACATAACATTCACAGGTATTAGAAGTGTTTCTCATTGAGAAAGCACCGGTGTTGTTACAATAACGAACACCTTTAATCTGGTAATTTTCTCATTTAGAGAATACACGTGTTGTCACAATGATGAACACTAAAAGGTTGTTTTTTCTCATTAAGAGACCATAGACGTTGTGATAAGGGATAATGCCTATGAGAAATTTGACACTCAACACGTGCACATTAACTCACACCAATTTCACTCGTTCATGCACATGCAACGAAAAAAGCAGAAAATCGCGAAAATATATACTTTTTAATATGCAGTCCGTTACTCCGAGACTAGATATAATTAATGAAATTAAGGATGACAAGGATAAAAGAAATTAAGAAAGGATGCAACGCGAGGCATGCATACGTGTTAATACGAAGGGCAAAGGCGCTTTACTGACTAGAAGAGAGTTCGAGTTTGCGCGTCGACATGCAGATCCTTTTGACGCATTGTGACGATTGACCGTTTTTTATACGAATCGAAAGTTAATGACAGCATTAGTACAATCACTCTTATTCATGCGTGCGCACTCACTCTATTCAAACGCTATTGCGACGCAACACCTTCAAAAATACATATTACAGTGTCTTTAGTTTTTGTACGTGTAGTCATTTCGATATCCTTTTTTACTTATGCTTTATAAATATCATCATACAAGATAATAACTTCGAATAAATAAAAGTGTCCAAAAAAATATATATTTTATTTCATGTTCATGATATATGTACTCCTTACGCTCAGGTAATCTATGCTTCCCGATTTCTTTCTCCTGATCAGATTTAACGTACTTTGTAAAAATTACTATAGTATGTATTTTCAATTTGTGTCATCTTCGTTGTTAAACTTTGTTTTAATTCTATTTCAACCTCACTATGAGGTTTTTTCATGTCATTAAAGCACAATCGTACACTATAAATCTCATCTTATTTATGCAACTCACACACTCTTATTAATAGTCACGTACTCGATTTCTAGCGTTAAAATGTCTTTTTTATTCTTTCAAGTTAATACAGACAAAACATTTAATTCCTAAATTTTTTATTAATTTTATAGTCACTCTTTTTATCGTCATCCTTAAACCACAGCCATTTTTTTTAACTTTTACCCTTCATTTTTCATTTTGAATTGTCCAGTTATTTTTACTGTAACATTACCAATTTTTATTGGTCAATATTTATCTTCTTATTAACTATATATACATAGAAAAATATATAGATATACACACAAATTTCAATAACAATTTTATTAATCAAATTTTAAATTATCAACATTACCTGATTGGCCTTATTGATTTGTTTCTTTAATCCAGCAAAAGCCATTTTTATTTTACTTTAAACTTCTTGACTGGCCGATGGATACGTGATGATGACAACCTATAATTAGTAATTATTGTATAAATATCGTACTATTTATGATAAAAACTTATCTGAAATCAACAATTTTCACAAATTTAATGGATATCTTCTACTTATTAGTTATTCAATGTTAAGAATGTAATATAGACATTAAATATTAGTACTTTTATTCTTTCGTAAATTATTATATCTAACTTCGTAAAAAGACACATACATTTTTTTACAAAATAACTTAAAACCAAGCAACAAAAAAATGAAACATTAATTTATCGTATTAAAAGCAGTGTTCACTAAAACAATTTAAGATTCTCATTAATTCGAAAAGAAAGGTAATCAACACATTTTGTCACGGATGTTACAAGGTATATACATATCAATTTTTTGTTTTTCATTGGATTAATTAGATCATCTCAAACTAAATATGAAATTAAATTCTAATCCCTAGTTGGATTATAAAACATTTTATAAGATTTCGAAAGAGTGTTCGGATAAGGTGTAACTTTATAAAACTAATCACACTGTGGATCGTTTCTTTTAGATTCTTTAATGGTATATTTCAAATATAAATTATAATTTCTTTACACCCATACAGAACAGATAGAAGAAATAAAAGGATCATTCAATTGCATATTTGTAGACCACCAATCATAATGAGATGGTAATCTTTACATATCCATCATTACATTTATACCTAAAAAGTTTTTCTTCATCTGTAATAGGATTAAACTTTTTTTATTAGTAGAGATTTTATGCATTCTATGTGTTTTCCTACTAAAATCTAATAAACATAAGAAAACCTGGAAACATTTCTCTAGATTTCGTGATCATTCTGGCAAATTTGTTGGACTTGAGTGTTCAGTATATGGTGGAATCGCATAACTTTTTCTTGCTTTTTCCCATATTCTATCCATTCTAATAAGACGAATATTCAAAATATCATTATTTTCATCACGTGCATATGTGTCTACCTCCATTGCATTGTTAATATTTCCAGATAGTTCTTTTAGAAAGTTATCTTCTTTAATAGAGCCTTCATCTTCGCTATTCTCAATATGATCGTATGATTCACTATCACTTGGGATTTCTACTTCTTGAGCTATCTTATCACTCAGTTTTGAATGAAATTTTTAATAAGCGGTCACTACAAATGTTTATTTCAGTAGAAAAAGAAGTATTTAAATCGTGAGAATAAAATCGAAATTCTTTCTACAACTTGAATAATGTACCGAATTCTAATTTCGAAAGTGCAACTTTTCTACAAATAACGGCAATAAAAAAAAACCAACAAAGTTTTCAAATAATACGAAAAAAACTTTATTCGCATTATAAAAATTATTTCGTAGAAACCATACAAATTTTCGATAAAATCACTAAAATTACTGAGACAACGGACTGGCAATAATGACGCGCGACAAAACAAACCATGATATAAGTTCAATTGAAATGTGTTTGTTATGTCTGTAAAATTCCGCGTATCTTATAAACGTTGAGAACAACCTCTTATTTAAACTAACTGATATATTTGGACTTTATTTTTATTGATTCTTTATATATTGATAATCTTACTTTGATTTTGTTATTTTTTCTAAAATAATAATAACATTTATTATGCACATAATTTGAATTATAACATAAACTCCTTTTGGGAGAATATACTTTTCCTAAAGTTCTGACATTATTTTTAATCTCTTTAATATATATTATTTGTCAAACTCTTCAAACTAAGCGTCTGTCACGATAATGATCATATCATTTGAGCTATATTTTTTTCCATGAATCATTTTTTTATGTTGGGGAAAAGAAAAAAAGTCAGAGGGAGCCAGGTCAGGCGAGTACTGTGGATGCAGTAACCAATCGTAATGTAATTTATATTTAAACCCGACGATTCTGGAAGACTGAGCTGTTGCGCTGTCATGATGAAACAACACTTTTTTCTTTGCCAAGCGGAGCCATATCTCTTTCAATTTCTCATCGATTCTGTCTAATAAAGCATTGTATAGTTTCCCTGTGAGCATGTTACCCTTCTCCAGAAATTCCATCAGGATTATTATCTTTGAATATCAAGAAATCATAGCCATGAAATTTTCAGCCGAGGGATTGTCTTGGTATTCTTTGGAGCGGATTCGCCTGAAAAAATCCACTCTTTTGACTCACGGTTTATTTATCTCTGATCGATTTCGATTAAACTAATGAAACTAGTGTTTTAATTTGCTATAATTGACATTATAGTAATATCGACGTAATTATAGGCATTATATATTATCCTTCTATAAATATATACTTATAGTAAGGAACTAGAAACTAATAAAAAAGCAATGGTTGGGTTTATACATTTTCATCAAAGCATAACTTTCTCTGTAAGCAAACGCACAACTTATGAGAAAGAGATACATTTTATCAAAATATTATCGTGATGGATCCATACTTCGTCTGTGATTATAACGCCATGTAAAAACTCCGTCAGATTTCGCTCAAAAAGATCTAAACATCACTTCGAAGTCGACAGCCGTATCCGCTTATTATTCACCAAAACGGCACCTATCTGACCTACAGTTTTCTCATTCCTAACTTATCATATAAAATGTTGATTGTCGTTCCATATGATATCCTTATGGTCCTCTGCTACTTCGGGCACTTTCGTTGAACGATCAACAAGAACCATGTCACAGATCTTTTCAACGATTTTCTCAATAACTACGTACATCGGGCGGCATGACCATTTTTCATTGAAAACAGATTTACGGCTATGATAAATTCGTTGAACCTATATCTCACGGTTGTCATAGATGGTGAAGGGTTACCATGGCATCCAATTCTGCTTTTATTTTTGCATATATTTTATCGTTAAAAAATAAGCGAATTAGGGATCGATATTGCTTTTTTCTCATTATATTCTAATATCAAACATGTTTAGTACAAATGGTTGTTAAATACAAAACAACTTATGAATCATTTAAAAATATAATTTAACAATGTCATGCATCATCAAACATAGATAATTATTAACCTGCCCTCAAAATAATTTTTACCAAGAGACGTTGTTCCATTTTGTCAAGCAATGTAGTAAAAATTATGCTTATTACATTATTTTTTACAAGATTAACAAAATTCTGCATTAATTCAAGATATCCCACAATTTCTACAGAATATAGTACATTTTATTAGGTATTATATTTGTATTTATTATATTATTTCTCTTCGTGTTTATGTAAATTTAGGTTTTATTGGACATAGTTTCGATGATATTACCATTTAATTATTAAATACTTTTATGTAAACCTATATGAGATTGTATACAATTATGAATAATGCTTCAGTTTAAAACGATCCCCCAATCAATAAATTATTCCACTAGTTAGATTTCTTCTCTTCACTCCATTCATAGATCCATATTCACTCTCATACACGCACACATATGTCCACAAATATTAATGGGACTTTATATATTATAATTCCTTTTTACCTGTATACTACCTCAAAATTTGTTGTTTAACGCAACAAATATTTTGTGTATAAAAATTTCAACAAAATATAGCTTTCTTGTAAGTAAACAAAAAGGAAATATTGAGATGAGGATAAAGTCTATCAAAACGTTATTGACTGTACTATAAAATACACACAATGATATAATTGTGCACAAATTAAAAGGAAATTAATTCTTTACCAGTAGTTAAAATTATTATATGTACTATAAAATATACACAATGATATAATTGTGCACAAATTAAAAGGAAATTAATTCTTTACCAGTAGTTAAAATTCTTGGTAAAATGAAAAAATGGGGAAACATGATAAATGTTTCAATGTTATGGTAATTGATTGATATAATTAACCGCATTTTTATTATTTTCACATTTATAAAGAACGTTTATGTATATATATATCACGATTTATCTACATCAGTAATTACAAAAAATCTGTAAATAAAGGACCAATATAAAAATAAGTGACCCATTTTCGAATTAATAAACATGATATCTCTATTACAAATAAAAATTTTAGTTATAAAATTAACCTTAAAATAGATCATGTATTAAAAATAAATTAACAAATTTTTTTAAATAAATTAGAAAAATTTAATTGAAAAAATTTAGTTTAACGTTGTAATCTTAAATTTGTATTTAAACGCGTTATTTTATAACCATTTAATATAGAGTTTAAAAATTTATTTATATTATACATTAATATCAGAGTGTTAAGCATTTTTCAAAATATAACCTTTCAACTTTTCAAAGTAATGAATTCAATAGGTTTTTGTATATTTTAACGACATATACTATAATGAAGTATTCTTGTAATGTTATATAAATAACATCTTATTTAATAAATTAATTAAATGAAAACTCTTTTATGGGTTAATAATCGTCATAACAAGATAACTGAAATAATAATGGTACAGTTAACTCTTTTGTTATAAATAAAATCGTTGTACTATTATATATAACTTACTTGTACATTCATATAATAATAGTAGTATAAATTGTCATATCAAACATTTCAATTGAATTAATATATATCGTTTATATAATCAAATCTTACACTTTTTTACTCCACCCTTATTTCATTAGTACTGTAACCGCAACAAAGAACTAGTTTAACAGAGTCTGCGTAACATACAGAAATGCTAGTATTTAGGAGTACAATAAAGAATTAGCTAAACTATATGTTTACTAACTAAAATTTGACTTAGGAAAGGAATGACAAAATTGAATTGATTCAAATTTATAAGCAATACACCTTTTTGGAGATAATCTTTCAGTTTATCGATCGATACATGAATACAGCACTCTAGTGCACATGACTCTTACGCGTGCTCACCATGCGCAATGACTTACTGAATAAGTTCAGTTATTATGTTAGTTTGAAATAGAAATGTGAAAACACTAATTTTAATGATCTAGTATTTCTGAATTATTTTTCAGTAATTATTTTATATATCTTTTATTTTCATTTTCGTACCCTTCTTTTTTGTCGTAGTAGAATCCTTTATATTTATGTTGAAAAATGTAATAATCCAAACGATTAAACTAACTATTGATTTTTAAATGTTATATTGTAAAAAACTGTATTTTTATATTGCATTTCAATACATTATTATATTTTAATAAAAAATAGGCCATCATAAAGGCCATAAAAACGATATGATAATTAACGAAAAATAATTTTTGTTGCATTTGGTACTTAGAAAAGTTAGCCAACCCTACTGATAAAATTCACCTGATTTATTACTTTACATACCATGTAATTTTTCATATTTTACTTTCTTTACTATTTTCATACCCATTTTACTGCCTTCCAAATAGTTATGTAATATTACGTAACAAATCACATAATGATACGTGCAAAAATGTGACTTGATTTTTTTCAGGGGGAGATTTATTTTGAAATGTGAATATTATAATACAAAAACTTACAGTTGGGAATTTTACCAAGCGGACAAATATTCTACATTTGTAACTATCGATTGGGCATGTAAGCACTGAGTATTAACAAAGCCTTTCTTTATTATTTTCCGTTGAGCTGCTTATTTAATATAATAAAAATATTGCATAATAAATATATATTCATTCAATTACGTATAAACACACACATGCAGGTCTACAGGGAGAGTATTCTGTCTACTATAACGATACCATAATGATGTATGGTATATTCGGTTAATAACATCATGTTTATGGCATTAAATAATTTCAACATTTAATCGCGATTCTAAATCAAATTGTCTAAGATAGCGTTTATTATTTGTGATTTTTACCTCTAATACAAATATTATTTTATAAATACTATCGTAATATAACAATATTGAAAAGTATTTTCCCTGTCTTGATTTGAAAAGTGGAAAATAAAACGTATATCATATCATCCTAAAATAATTGCTGAGAAAGTAAAAAGTTACACGAATACTTCTCTCCTGAAAATAGAAGATGAGTTATTAGAAAGTTCTTAAGCTTAATCCTGAATAAGAATAATCAGACGAACTTCCCTTATACGCTATGTAAAAAAATTACTATAAATATTCCGTTGTCAACACAATCTATCCGCGTCTTTGACCCGTTAAATATACAGGTTATAGCATGCTATTGTCTAATTTCTCTTGTATACAGGGTGGTTTATTTTACTTAAGGAAGTTGGACAGTTCAGGGATAGTCAGCTGATTGTGACCTATAAGTTCACTTTGAAGTTGATTTTCAAAATCATTTGAAGATCCTGTATACTATTTTAGTATACTACAAATGCTTTAGTTGCAGTCTAAATAATATAAATTATCATATACTTTACGTATAGAACTAATAAATATTTTATATTATATACTTAAATACGTTAAATTCATTCATAAACAATTGGAAAACTTTATTTTTCTAATTCCTAATCTAAAACATCTTACGAAATCTATATTTTCATGATTTATTATGTTTTTCGAATCTCGATTTTCTAGAAAGTTATAATCAAAATACCAAACCAAAAATAGTAAAGTTTGCATCGAAAGTCACGGTTGTGAGTCGTAGATAAATAGACATATACCAACCATGAAGTATCTAACTAATAATAACAACACATCAGTTTTGCATTATTTACCACACGATTTGTTATGTAATACCCCGTAACTATTTGGCGTTAACTGCCAAATATTTAAATGATATATCATGTAACAAATCAAATTAAATCACGTAGTCTTTTGTATTTAATAATGTTCTAAATAGTTATGGGATATTACGTTATAAATTATATGAAATTACTTAGTCTAAATAGTTACATAATATCACGTAATGTATAATGAGATTTTTTTCAGTCGGGTAACTGCTGCCTGCACAAGACGATTATAAAGTGAAATGGCGTTCCAAATCTTCATCTTTTATTAAAAGAAATATTTTTGGGTACTAAATTTGTACATGTAAGTTTCCTGTCAGAACAAAATTTTGTCTTATACCTTTTATTTTCTTATAAGATACTTTTATCTAGATCATTTATGCATAGTATAGTATACCTAAATATAGCAGTGTATTACTACTATATATTTATTATTATCGTCGGCAGTTTCATTTCATTTTAAATAAGAATTTGTTATTTAAAAGATTTTTTTTCATAAATAGAATCAATATGATCAAAAACAAAATTTCCATAAATAAAATTACAGAATTATTAGATTTATAGTCTTTAATTCTCATCAAGCAAGTGCAACAAAAATTAATCGATCACACAAATTAAAAGACTGTCTACATTACAGCTATATTGGAAATAAATTTCCTATAATGGGACAATATGATCTTGTACACTGTCTGCCATTTTCCATCCACTCATTCAAAAACTCTATGCCTAGTGAATGTGTTAGAATCCTTATTAAATAGTTACGTAAAATGATTTAAATTCATTTAATATGAAAAAATGAAAAATATCAATATATTAAATAATTAATAAGACACAAAGTAATCTCGGCAAGTTTATTTACTGAGTGTTATTCTTACTCCCAAACATCGTCTACAGGCATTTTCGGTAGTATCAATCAAAATTTTATTTTACTGTTCCTAGCAGATAATATCCCATTGTTATAAAACAAAAATGTAATCTTTAAAAAGAACGCAAAAACAAATTTAAAAAACTTGTATTTAAAAGCAAAATGCTGCTATTCTAAAAATATGATATAAAAAATACCTGTGTTCCCAATTAGTCAGTAGCAATGCAGTTAATTACGCGTGGCAGTGATCTCTGAGCAAAGAAGGCAATATCAATGGTAGTTTTTGTCAATCACGACATTGATTCATCCATTCTGAAATTGACACGATGTGCAAATAAGTCTTTTATTGTACCATGCATACAATCATCAATTTGTATATCTGATCTGAATAATAAATTTTGTATAGTACAACCCGCACTTTCCACCATTAGTCAATTTATGTTCTCATCAAAGGAAGTTGGTGCATCGTAACAAATGTGCAATCTCCAACTTCTTTGCGTAAATTTCAGTTTTCAGACGTGATTTCAGTGCTTTCAGTCCTACTGCTTCCTTCTCTATCAGAATACGCCGTTGTTCAATTTTTGAGATGCGATAGCTCACTCACATCAAGTAATTTATTTTCACGTTTAATTTAGCTTGTACCTTTCGAACTGACATTGCGCCACTAGATTGTAATAATAAAGTATTTCTTCTGGTTTAGTATATTGAAAAAGATGTACTGTCGAATAATCTCACATTTTGTGTTGTTTTTTGGTTAAATGAAATAATTTCTTATAACTAATAATTAATTAATTAATTGGATAATCACAATAACACAATACTATTACTATTACTATCACATAAATGAATTAGGTACACAGAGAGAGGTTAATTATTTACAATTGATTTAAAGCTATATATATTTTTGAAAATACTATCGTAGATTAACAAATTATTAACCATGCAACGCGAAAACTCTAACTCTGCTAGAGGAGGGAAAAACTTATCTTTCTTGCAAGGGAAAGCTCCTTCGATCGCGTCGAAATCTATAAACTGTGAATAATAATTAAAAAAAACGAAAAAAGAAAGGCAACAGGCGCAAATACAGCCTAACACGCGCCAGGTAACTAATGACCTTGAAAGGTCAAGGACAGGTGAGTAGGCAGACGTTAAATAAAAAAAACGCGTACTTAGATATAAACAAAAAAGAAATTTATTGACGGCTACATAAATTGCAATAACGAGACACGAATAAATGTGAAAGAAACAAGTAAATTAGCGGCGACAGTTGTAATTCGCGCAAAATAAAACGTAACGGCCGTCGCCAAGCTCCGGCTAATTAGCCAGGAGATCCGAACGAGGTTCAATGCACGAGAAGAATATAAATAAAATAAAAATAAAATTACACGGAGAGAGAGAGAGAGAGAGAGAGAGAGAGATTATATTCAAAGGCACTCACCGGCTCAGCAATCAGGCACCAAAACAAAACTTTGCACTTTGTGCACTCGCAAACGTCACCTATTTACCAAAACAAAAGCTCAAAATCCCAAAATAAACCGAAATCAATTAACACTTCGATGGCTCAAGGCGTACTAAGTCGGCGAGTGCCACTTACCTCTCTTTCTCCTCTCCGTGCCAAACATAAATAATGAATTTTCCGAGGTCAGCGATCTCGGAAACATAAGCCCTAATCTTAGGCTGTTAGTAACGACGAGCTCCGGCCAACGGCCAGGAGCTTCGTCACAACGACAACGTAGATTAACGACATCGCAAACTATTTTTCATATAGCTTTGGTTGAAATTGTCCTTTCAATGTTAAAGATTTACCTCAGCTAAAAATCGAAACAAAAAGTTTGGAAAAAGATAACTTTCCTTCCCTACGCAGTCTCCTTTTAGCTTAATACACTTTTTTCAGTGATATTCGATAAGTTCGATACCTTATTTATAGTGAAAATCGTCGAACTAAATAATCATTAACAGTCAAATAGTATGCATGAAGAAGCAATTCGAAGTTTAACTCCTTGATTTTAGTCATCGTAAACCGATGTGTGAACCAGCTAATTGTCTTGATGTAATAAAACTTTCTTTATTACAAAATACGTGTCTCGTCTTTCCTATCAGAAAATAATCAATGAAAGTAACATCCAATGGACATTACAGAATTTTATTTATTTAGGAATGTGTTTTTGATTAGAGCTTTACCTCTAATAACTGGGAAATCCACCAATTTGTTTTATTGTTTATCCTATTCGGTTATAGAGTTTGTTATGGAAAGGTTATGGAGAGAAGATGATAAGGCAATTCTCTCATATAGCTGTTTATAAAGCGCACACCAGAGATGCCTTAATATGAATTAGGGATAGAGAGGAAATTTGGTGAAGACGATACTCAGTTTTATGAGCATCTAGTCAACGCTCGACAGAATTGTTATAAGTTTTAATAAGCGATAGAAGAGAAGAAACGAAAAGAATAGAATTTGAAATTAAATTGTCTTTATTATATTTACTCGTCTTCTATTGGATTCTCTCTCCCTTTCTCTCTTTCCCGGAATTAGTTAGATTTTATTGGACAACAAATTAATATTATCTAAGTATATACAATTTAAGTTTTTCTATGTGCAATAAATAAATATACGTATTTATATGTATGTATATAACAATAAAAACAATAATTAATATTTATCTATCTACTAACACTATCTTTATATATTATATTGTATTAAGAATAACGTACACTAAATACTAATAATGGATGCCACATTATTGATTTAGATATACATCATTCAATTGTTTATATAAGGTATCTCTCATCGAACTCTGGCACTTGAAGGTAGGACTTATTTTGTTTAAAGTAAAATCCCCTTAGCATCTAAGCTAAACATAGGCTAAATCATATAAGTGTATTTTTAAAGTAGTATTATCTATATTACCCAGTTCAATCTCAAAGTGTTTGAGCTATTTGGCAAACTATTAAGCTACAGACTCACCATCGACAATTGTTCTGGATGACTCGAACTTAGCAAACTATCATGAAATTACATTTAATATAGTAATCGGTGTTAAAAACTTACATTTTCTGGTATACCCGCTCATCTTCCTTTAGTTCGAGTTGTCATGTAAAGTTTGTATAGATATATTAGTTATCGGCTCAATATGATTATGGTTCTTAAATTTGCACCTAAGGACGATTAAAGAGCTTACCCGTCGGCGATAACGGGGATGGCTCAAGTACACTTCATTAAATAAAATTGATTTCTTTATATAATTATGGGTAAGAGGCGTAATATATGGTCTGACGCAGCGTCGATAGTGTAAATGACCTTGAGAAGGTCAAGGGAAAGGCCATGGTAAAGTGGCAAAATAAATAACAACGGATGACAGTTTTACACAACTAAATTGATTAAACAAAGGAAATAATAATAGAATAACAAAAATAGGAAAAAACGAAAGAAAAGAAAACCATAGAAAAAAATAATCAAAATAAAAGAAAACAGAAAGTAAAATGTAATGATAAAGCAAGGTGGCGATTACGCCTTCGCAATAATCCAACTCTACATTCTGGAGTTATCAGCGAGGCCCGACAAAATCAACAAATAAATAATATTAAAAGACTGCTAGCGGCGAGGGGAAGAGAGAGAGAGAGGAAGAGAAGCAGAGAAAGATGAGGTACTTGTCGAATTGATAATAATCCCAAAAAACCGAAATGGATCAAAATCCAGATCACACGGACTACTAATTCACAATTCATACAAACCAAAAGAAAATCTAAATTGTCACTTCGGTAGCTCGAATAACTAGACTTGGCATACCGCACCTTGTTGCTCCTCCTTCACCCGCCTAACATACCTACAAATTTGCGAAGGTCGCTGACCTTTTATCAGCGCTCGACTGACTTAGCCGATATGATGGCAGATGGATTCCAGCCAACGACCAGGAATCCAGTCACAATTTAAAAAATTTGTTGCTCTTTACTTGGAAGGTCAACCATACACCTATTAATTTGAGAACTGTCCACTTCATATTTATCTAATTTTCTTTTAATATAAGCATTGGATAGATGATATCAGAGCTTCGCACGTTGCTCAAATTTCTCAGAACTAATAACACTGTCTAAGTTCTGATGAGCTAGATAGAAAATTTATAATACAACTTATTTAAAATAATAAAGATAATAATTTTTATATTGATACAAGCCTTCTTATTAGCAATAGATGCAAGTAGAGGCAACCGCGGATTTCCTTTGAGATTTATGGCGAGACCAATAATGGTTTTAAATAAACAATTACTACCATTCGCTACCATTTGAATCTTCACTCATGAGTACAATTACAACATATTGAAACTCATTGTAAATACACCAATGGTTCATATGTCCGTATGTCCGTCCAGCACGAGAAAAAATTGTGATACATTATTTAAAAGATTAGAATACATTTAGCCATTAAAATATATTAATGTATCACTCTCTAAATAGTTAATATAAAATTCACCTATCCAAATTTGACTTTAAGAACGTCAAATGTCTCCTTATTCTCTACCAGCATATTTGTCATGCGTTTTGGTAAAAATACCTGGTACTCCCAATCAAGTTTCACAATGACAACATATCCAAACTTGCTTCGAAACATTCCAATGGAAGTTGACATGTAGATCTTACTTTTCTTATCTTCTCAATATTTTCCTTTGAAAAGAATGCTCTTATAACTATCGGTTTCAAAGCGTCTAAATTTATACTGAATGTTAATGAAACATACCGTAGTTACGAACCTTACGAATATTTTATGAGGTAATGAAAGGAAGGAAACGAGTCGGATTACTACCAATAAATTTGCAACTTCAACCCAGGAATAGCAGCCTTCTTTCACGTCGTCGATGAGACACATTAGCCAGAAGCTATAATGACAGAGTTTTTTACGAAGCACAGAATTTTTTTTTTCAATCTGTAGAGGGTATATTTAGCAAATTAATTTTGTTATTCGTATTGCGCCTACCGTTTCTCCGATATGCAGGTGACGGTTAATATGATGAACTATGTTATAGATAGCATGTCTTTTACATAATTTATAACGAAATTCGAACTGATTATTAGGGATGATAGTGTTATTATTTATGTGATGGCGAACGACTGTATTCATTAAAGCTTCAAAGACTTTACTAATAGCCGGGGTGAGGCTGACAGGTCGATAGCTCGATACTAAATTAGAGGGTTTACATTCTTTTAATAAAGGGAGGATTTTGGCTTTTTTCCACTGGGTAGGATAGTTTGTTTTTGGGACAATTACACAGGCCGACAAATTTCTCACCTAGAAACGAGATATTATGTACCCGAAGGATTTTGATGCGCTGAATTCGAATCCGACCTCAAAATTAACCCTATACAACAGGTTTTTGAGATATCCTAACTTAAAAGTGCAAAAACACACTTTTTTTGCTATATTCATGGTTATGTACCATTGCAAATACATTTTTTTTCTAAAAGCAGTACTCTTACCCTTCAAAACCGTGTCCCCAAATTTTAAATATCCTTAGTGCAGAAATTCCTTAGCCCCTGAACCCTATAACTGGCGAGTGTATATTCTCAAGCTCCTAAACCCAAAATTCCATAACCTCTGAACCCTGTAACTGTAAGTGTATATTCCCAGACCCCTAAAACCCAACTTTTTTAACCACCTATCCCTGTAACCTACGAGGCTTTAACCCAGCTTAAGTAAAAAAGTCTTTCCGTTTGTGCACTTTACTAAATTCGTTATTTTTTCATTTTCTTCATATTCTAATATACGTAGATATTTGTTTCTTCAAAAATTTTTCTCAAGATCCAGTTTAGTCCTTAATTGCATTTTGTGGTATGGAAAATTTGAAATTCTGGAGTAATTTCACTTTTAATTAGGATGATACAACTTAAGAAAAAACCATAGAAATTGTTCATTTGAAAAATTGGATACATTCAAATGCAGTATTGAAATTAAAAAAGTAACTCATTTCAATCACCGATATATCACTGAAAAAAAAATGATATTTGAAATTTGGGAACACGGATTTCAAAGGTAAGAGTACTGTTTGAAAAAGGTGCTATCGGTTTTTAGAAAAAAAATTTATTCGCAATGATTCATAACCATGAATATAGCAAAAGAGCCTGTTTTTTGCACTTTTAGGTTAGGATATCTCAAAATCCTGACCTATAGGGTTATTTCTGGGGTCGGATTCGGATTTAGCGCACCAAAATCCTTCGGGTCCATAATGTCCCGTTTCTGGGTGAGGACTTTCGATAAATTTTGTCGGCCTGTGTCATTGAAAAGGATTGTGTAACAATAGATTATATTGAGATGGACATATTAAAAGATGATTGGGAGTATATTATTCAGACCAGAAGAGATTTTATTAAGAAGAGTATGGAGAATTCGTGGAGTTCAATATATTGTGGTAAAGTACAGGGTGTTATAGTTAAAATTGGAATTATAAGCTGGATTTATGGGGAGAATGTGATAACAGTAAGATTATTGCTGGAATTATACATAAAAAAATTTAATATAGATTGTATAAAGCTGTCTACGAAATTCTTAATGGGATAATTAATATTAGATAGAAAAGAAATTAGTTTTAGGACAAATCGGAGCAAGGTCTTGGATTTTTTTAATATTTGGCTCATCGAATGTCTATGTGGAGGTAATCATTTGTGCTAAGTTTGACGCTAAAATATTAATTAATTAAAAAGTTATAAACAATTTTTGTTTTAATTTGATTTTCTTTTAACTGCTATAAATAAAAAACTATTTATCGGATCTGGATAATTTGTTTTCTTAAGTACCCGGAAATAATAACATTTTGAGAATATATATGTCATAATGATATATTTGTTAATATAAAAATTATAAACAATTAGATTAACTTTTGACCATTTTTGTTAAACTTTTATTTGAAAAATTGTTGTTGCAATCAATTCCTTGGACAATTTTCTATAAAAATCCGTAACAAAACGATCATGATTTTTAATAGCGGCTAAGTAATGACCTTCCAAAAAAGCGATACCTGCGGCGCTCAGCTGGAAGATCGGCCCGACAAAAGCGTCCCGCTCCCCCGAAACATTTCCAGGTAGTTCGATAATATAAGTCAGTACCATAGACTATATATTATGTGATCGGGATGATATCAGTATAAACAATATTTTATTTAATTAAACATAAACAGTTTAATCTCAATTAGACGGAGTATAATATCTCATATTATTTTAGAAAATATTGATATTTTACAAGAAATCTATTTTCCAAGTATAGTTAGAAATAAACAGTCTAGTTATATCATGTTACATTACTCAATAGATATTATAAAAATGAAATTAAAACAGTCAATTATTTAAGAATATTTAATTATTCAATTATTTCATAATGTACATATATTAAACCCGTCGTATATACATACATATAATATAATATTTCATAAGATGACAACCGTTAAAATTATTTTACTATATTTTATAAAAGTGTTCATAAATTAATTATACAAATTTAATATAAAATTTAAATAAATAAAACTGTTATAATTTAGAATAAATTACACTGAAGTATTCAAGTACATTTATTTTGTGGTCTTTTAATGTTATAATTTGTAGAATAGGAAGTTCTTTTCACCACCAATTACTTGCTGCTTTTATTTAGAGGAATAAATGCGTGATAACTTAAAGTACCATTCACGTGATGTTGTTTTTAATAATTTTGATAAATTTTGTTCAATATCAGTGTGTTCTGCGATGGTACAGTAAGTAAATATTATACCAGGTTTAGCTTTTTGTGCCCATTGATATAATTCTTCAGCTGAAGAAATGCTTCCGTCTGAATTTCGCAAACTAGCGTTCCAGGCTAATCTTTTCACTGTTCCGCCAAGTCCACATGCCACATGCGCTTTTTCCATGACAACTTGCGAAAAAGTGCCATTCAGCTTCAATTCCGTAGGTCTCATAATGAAAAACAAGAGTTAAAATATTTGATTTATTCTTATGTTGACTTGCAGCTCCATCAAATACATAAATAACTGTTTTAACTTTGTTCTCGTATCTATTTTTTACATAATAAATTAATTTTTGGCGAAATAATATCACAGCATTTTCGTCATATTTGGTACTTTCCGAAATTACAACAAAGTTGTCTTCTTCAGTTTTGTCCTTCCTTTTTATATACATTGCAAATGGATGAATAGTTAACTCTTTGTCATTCCAATGATTTGCTTGCACCTGGTCTTGATATACAGTCGTATAATTCTGAGCGAATTCTCCAATGACCATTATTTCTGATTCATTCAAATTATGCCGACGAGTTTTTATATAGTCATTTTGACTTTTGGCAATGAAGTCAAGTTCTACTAATTTATAATTAAACTGTACCTCCAGGTGTTTAGGATAGTCTTTAATATTGCATGTATGCTTTACAAGATCACACTTTTGGTTTACAGTTTCCCATTGTTTGCAATGAATGAAATCTATAGCATTTTTTAAAGTAATTCTCGAACATATCTAAAACACTTGCCAATCCAAGATATTTTGAGCATTTATTAAAAAACAATCTTCACCAGGTCTTTCACGTGTCATATTAATTAAAATATCTTTTGCTGTTTGAAGTAACTCTTCATCATGCTTGATCTTCAAATTCTTCATTGTTATTTTATAGCCGTCTACTAATTATTTTGGATATTGGTGGTGAATACAGATGCAAACATTGTGAACATCTTTAGATTCATTAAGTATAATACACTGATCAGGTCGCAATGTACAAAAATATGTAAACACCAGGCGAAACTTGAGTCCAATTTCAGCAGTGTTTTTTCTTCATTGGTATATTCTAAACGTGTGTCACTGTAGTCAGAAACTTCCTTTGGATATTTGATATAGCAGTATCTCAAATATGTTGCACATAATCGATGGTTTTATTTCATTAAAGGAAACCACTTATTCTGGATTTCTGTGGAAACTTATAGCAATGATTCTCGACGATGTCCATGTTTACGCACTTTGAAAGGATTGGAATACTCTGGTAATGACATAGTTTTATAATTTTCTTTAAAACTTAATTGAAATAATTTTACAAAATCTATCGCACAATAAGAAATTTCATTGTGACCTTCGGTGATGTCCGTTCACTTTGACCATTGAACTTTAAATAGACTAACTGAGCAAAAAGATTCTATACTTATACGATTTTGGAAACACAACTAATTTCAGTATACCTAATTTAAAAATACTACTTGAACTAAAATATTAGAAAAAACGATCAAATAAAATAAACATTTTTGAACGCCTTAACATAACTATTGTTGGCACTAATCTGCTTAAGGACACACTATCTTTGTTAATTATTATCGTCATAAATGTTAGCTCTACATACCACTATTCAAATAAAGAAAGTTTAGCTAATAAACGTACTGACTTATAGAACTGAACTAACTGGAAAAGTTTCAGGGAGTAGGACACTTCGATCTTCCAGGCTGAGCATCGCAGGGATCGCTTTTTTGGAAGGTCATTACCTAGCCGCTATTAAAAGTCATGATAGTTTTATTACGGATTCTTAAACAAAATTATCGAAGGCATCGATTGCAATACAAATCTTTTAAATAAAAGTTGCGTTTTTTAACAAAAATGTAAAAAATTAATTTTATTATTTATAATTTTTATATTAACAAATATATTATTGTGACATATATATATATATATATATATATATATATATATATTCTCAAAATACAATTATTTACGGGTACTTAAGAAAATAATTATCCAGATCCGATAATTAGTTTTTTATTTATTGGAGTTAAAAGAAAATCAAATTAAAACAAAAATTGTTTATAACTTTTTAATTAATTAATATTTTAGCGTCAAACTTAGCACAAATGATTACCTCCATATAGACATTCGATGTGCCAAATATAAAAAAAATCGAAAACCTTGCTCCGATTTGCCCTAAAACTAATTTGTTTTCAGTCATTTACAAAATGAACCATATAATAGTTTCGTAATATGTACCAATATTATATGATATATCATAAGGGAGATTAATGATGATATTATTTTCTTTTGATAGATCAGTGGTATCGACGTTATAACAGGTTAGTAAATTATGTTCCTTAAACTTAATTTCAAAATATTCGTTTTGGAGATTAGATTTTTGGGAGAAAGGATGTAGATTTGCGGGGATTAATAGTCTTTGGCAGGGGTATTGATTTGATTAGTATTGTATTTGATTAAGTTACATTGTTGGTCTGATCCTAAATATAGATTTTTAATTAGATTATTAATATCGTTCATCTGTGATTTTATATCGGTAAGCATTCGCGAGATATTATAAGAGAAAGTGATAGGAGGGTTGGTACGAAATAGGTACTCATTCGAATACGGATACAATCCCATACGGATTGTTTCGTAGATTGTTTGAAAAATCGTAATTATTATTAATTTGGACTGAACACTCGTTTTGACGAACAAGTGTTAGTAAGTGATTGTGCTATCTGTTTGATTTTTTATATATATTGGGAAAGTATTGTAGTTTTGGGTTTAATTTGGTTTGTTTAATGTACGGTAAATAGGGACAGATTTTATGTGAGGCTGAATGTTCATGTACATCGCAATTTACGCAGTACAGGTTATCACAATCGATTGTATTTTTAGGAAGTGGTTCTTTAATTTAAGATAGCAGTAGCCTAGAGAAGAATTGGAACTGCTATGATCGGCTCGTTGACAATTAGCGTACTGAAAGATATCGTTTTTCTGTGAGGTATTCTAATAGATTTTTTTATAACAAATGGTTTTAATTTTTCGGAGTTAATCGATTCTACTGGAGTTGGAAATTTATACTGAGTAATGAAAAGTGTTAGGATTATGCTTATTCCGTTGAATATTAGATATTTTAGTGATTTCAGTATTAGATAGGTTATTACTTAAAATATTCGCTTTAATATCCGAAGTAGTCCAATTTCCATTGATTCCTTGGAGTAGAATGTTTTGAGGCTTAAGACATTTTTGGCGTATACGAATACAATTGTATTTTGTCTGTTTTTAGAATGACTTTAGTGTTATTCAAATAGTCTGAATCCTGTGTATAAATAATTTGACAATTATTGACCTGCTGTCTGACAGTAAATTTAGTTTTAGAGAATTTAATTTTAAATAATAATACTATTTCGTTGACAGATATGTTACATGTGTGTATAGGTGGTCGTCGTTCATGTTGTTAATTTCTTTGGGTGCTTGTTTATCCGTGTTGACAGATGTAGTAGATCCATGTATGTGTTTGAAAGATTTTTGTGATGTAATTAGATTATCTATGTTATGTTGTGAAGTTCCTGGTATATTGTTGATTGGTCTATGTAATTGTTGGATGCATATGCTATTAATGTTAGACTGAAAGTAAAGTAAAATACTGTTATTGTGCTGGCTTTATTGACTTGATCTGATGAATCGTACCGATTTCGGAGTATGTACGGTGCATTAATGTCTGTTAATGACTGATATTGAGCTACTTTAATAATTTTCTTAAGTAATTGCCAAGTAATGGTGTCGTTATTGCAAGAGTCGCCAATTATTGAATCGGTAGGGAAATGCTTGGTCCCTTTTTAGCAGAAGAGAAATCCAGTTCCACTTGAAGATATCGGAATTAACGGAACAAATGCATTTGGTAGCTGGTGATTTGTTGTTAAATTTTGTTATGGTACTTTAATCAGTTATCTGTGTAGGAGGTGTAATACGGATTGTGTCATCTTCGTTATTAGTTACCGCATCCTGTTGTACAATATCGTCATCAGAGATGAATGACATATTAGCTATATCACTTATAATGCACTTTAGATGAGCCAATAGATGTTATGGAAAATGTACAATACTGTGAATGCCAAAGGCGACGCAGTATTTTAGAGAAGTATACCTTGCACCAGCAGTTGACTCAAGTAAGGAGAACACAGTCAAAAACACCGCTTCTTTCGAGGAATGGTACAGGGAAAGGTAAAAAATAAAAACACTCACCATTATGAGGAGAGCACGCACAAGTGATCAGTTAGAATCGCAATTACGCACGTGTTGTCGCTATTGCGTGCAAATTGCTACTCAGAACACAAATTTCTCACGCGAAATAAGTGGTTTATTATATTTGCCCATGAAGAGAATGTATGTACATAATTATTTTCACTCTCTAGATTGCATGGCAATGACTCGTCACGTACACGATTATATGCGCGACAACAGAACATACTTTACAACCAACAAACATACCATATTTTACTTGTAATTAAATACAAAATTTGTAAAAGAATAAGTTTGTTACAGTTTGAGTCACCTTATAATATAAAATTAAATTTAAATTTTTTTATACATTTTTATTGTAAATAAAATATCTGTTAGTTATTTAACACTTTGTACCATGTATCTTTTGCATAATCATATGTTTTATAGAAAATATAAAAAACGCATATATCATGGTTTTATGAAATGTATGCACTTTGCTACCTATTGTTAACATAAACATAAATTTGGTGTTGTAATATTTGGAATGGGAGAGGGGGTGAAATTATATGCAGTAGAACTTAATTTTTTTATATTAATTTCAGAAAGCAAATAAAAAGTGAACCAATTTATAGAGCTCCACATAACGATACTTAATCATTCTGCTATGATTATTAAAGATAGTTACAATGACAGTGATGAACAAGGAAACTTAAAAACGGTGTAAACATTCGTAATCAATTTTAACATGTATGCATTATAATAGTATACTTATTTTTATTGCATATTTACAATTTAATTTTATGATTTTTAAATAAAATAAAAATTTTGGACAAGTTCAGCAATGTTATAAATAGACGGAAAAACTATATCAAGATAAACTGAACTTCACTGCTGAAATTTCTAGGACTAATTCTTTAGATATTTTGTGAAATTCAAGGAAGAGAGTAAGGGTACTTCATTTTATTTGCACTATGTACAAGAGAATGAGATGGGCTAGAAAGTCAATGGAAACTGTGTCTCACTAAGTACAACACTAACTGATATAGTCACTCATCACCTTGTATAGGTGATATAATTTTAAGCAATTAATAGAAGCAACTGTAGGTGATTAGTGTATTACATGTAAAGTGCTTCAGTAACTTATTTTCCGAACAAACTTGTAAAATGTTATATTAATATGTATTGTATAATAGATGGTTACTCTCAGTAATGTACAAAATGAGAAAATATCAATAAAGCTGAGGTACTAGTTGTAATTAAGCTCAAGAAAATAACATTCTATTAGAAGGCATTTTCTGAATCACATCAATCATTTGTAGCATCCGAAAATAATTGGTAATAATCACATATCAACATTCAATAATTATACTCACAGGTCAATTATATGTGCAAAGATCAAGAATGATTTTATTTTAAGAAAAGACTGAAAAGAAAGGTTTTACAAGACTGTAATTATATAATTAATTACAGAACTATCATTCATAAATTTTTTTATTCATTTAAATATTCAACTTTCTTCTTATTTTTTCAATTAAAGTCTCAGCTCTAATATGATTTATTTGTTTTGATGGTCTATTTTATGATAATAATGTATTGAAGTTATATACAATTTAAAAATGTATATTTATAATTCTGATTAATGTTTATTCATTAGGAATATTATTGCACTATTTTATATATTTAATGAAATATTATTTACAAAGATACTTGGCTATATTCTTAAATATAATTAAACTAGAATACAATTGTAACATAAAGAATAAGAAGGAATATTGATATATTATAATCATAGTTTTTAAAGATTATTCAAATAATATTTGATAACCACAGATGTTCTTAAATAATTGTCAATAACTAACAATAATCTTAAATAAGCATCAATAAATACTGATACTCTCTAAACTTATTAATCATTAATTATTACAAAATTTCAAAATAATATTATATTAAATAACATTTAATAATTATTAATAACATTAGACAAGTACTCATGTACTTATATATTTTGCAACTGTTAATTACTGAAACTGTTAAAGTAATATTAAAATTCAAAAAAATTCAAAAAACCACCAATATAGATTATCAGAACTTTTTAATAATTAGTTTAAATATTATTAGTCAAATATATAAATTTATGGAAATTTATCTAATATTATTATCAGTAATTATCAAAAATAATATAAATTGACTAGGTTTTAAACCTATTACATTATATATTACTTTTTCAATTTTTGTTAAGACACAAATATCACTGAGTTAAGAAAAGAATATAAGTTCACAGTTTACTATAAGTTAATGACAATTAAATATTTTTTCTATAATTTAGTCCAAAATATTTGTGAAAAAATACTTGTCAAAATCAACATTGGACTATCATTTTTCAATTGACATTATTGATTGTGAGGCTTTATTGAAATTTAAAAGTACATTTTCAAATATGTTTTTCAAGCAACTACTGAATCAAACGAACTAATACTTATATTATTCTCGTTAAATAATTTATAGTTTATGTAATTTATTTTGCTTTACAAAGTTATTTTAAATATAAACTTTGGAATATAAATTAACCATAATTTGTATACACATGAATATGTAACATACAATGTCCTTCACAAATATTTGTACATATAAGAAAAACTAATCTTGAGAAAATATTTGTATCATTTTTAAATAAAATATTTAAATACTGAAATTCGAAGGATATAAAATTTACCACGATATATATTTTACCAAAGCAGTACAAAATTAGCACCATTAAAGTACATGGCTTGTGTGGTTTTATAGCTGCTATTACAATATCTTGATACGTAATTCAGCAGTTACATGCATTACATTCGCAACTTTGAATAGATAAATAACTTCCAAAACAAATAAAAAAAATTTAATTATGAATCACAATCAAGTAATAGCCAGCAATTAATATCTACCATTAGTGAGTCATACTAAGTGGAAATAATTACTATATATTTGTTTTAAATCTTACACGTTCATCTTAATAATACTATTTGAATAAAAATAACACAAGAACACACTCAAAAAAAGAGATCATTCATATTTATTGGGCCTTATGCCTTATGACATGTGAGGTCATACTCATTCTCATTTCTATCCCATCTATTCGCATCCCACAACTTAATAAGAATGATTTTGTTAATAGGCGGCGACACTCTTCTCAAGGCTCTTTTTCCCGGGAAAATTTAAAAGCAATTTCAGTAATTAGTAGGTAATTTGCAGTTTCGAACCATAATACATTATTATGTAATAATTGGCAATTTCAAGGAATGGTTAAATATTTTTTTGGATGGGTTGGTTTACATAAATGCTTTTACATAGAATTTACATAAATAGTTTGCATAAATATATACAAAAACTTAAATGGTTTTTATTTGCGTTGTTCAATGTGTTCATATTCCAAACCAAACCTTGTGAACGCAAACATATGTGAATACGAGAAAATGTTTATGTAGTGTTTTGATAGTAATATGACAAGGAGAGAAAAATGTACTAGGCGGAATTGTTGATTAAATGTAATACAAGCTGTAAGATTATTGTTAAGATTATTTATTGAATGTAAGACACACATATGCGTGCCAAAATAGCTTCGGTATTCACAAGTTTTCTTTTGGAAAATAGCTCCTTTTATGCCAAATTAAAACTGTTTGGAACTTTGTTAACTATTATACTATTATCAAAACACTACATATATAGTCTCCACTATTCATACTCGTAATTGTTCACAAGACTATATTTTATGTTATAAATTGTAGACGCAAAGGATAAGCATTTAAAATTAAGTTTAATTTTATCAACCTAAATCACTGAAAAAATATGTTTAACCATTCCTTAAAATTTCCAATTATTATATCATTATGTACTTTTGTTAGAAATCTGCAAACTATCTGATAATTACTAAAATTGTTTAAAATAAAAATTGCTGTTCATATTATACTGGAGAAAGGAGTCGTGGAAACAATGTTGCGGCCTATTGACAGAATCATCCATATTATTTTTTGGAAAAGATTAAAAGATCTCCGTGACCTCAGCACACTTATACCAAACAATTTCACGTGATCTGTGTTATGAGTTCGATGTTAAAATATACTGAGTCCTTTAGTTACCAAATAATTGTAAAAAAACACTGTGCTGGCCAATTTTCAATAATTTACATCTCTTAAACCTCCCCTTATTTT
The DNA here is from genome assembly GCA_030064505.1 of Chouioia cunea. Taxonomy (NCBI): domain Eukaryota; kingdom Metazoa; phylum Arthropoda; class Insecta; order Hymenoptera; family Eulophidae; genus Chouioia; species Chouioia cunea. The sequence goes on from JAOPFQ010000001.1 coordinate 22,017,528, forward strand.
CAAAATATGAAAACATCAAACATCCGCGTTAATTTTAATTATATGTTATTATTATATATTTAAATTGTTATATGGAAACAATCTTATTTGACGCATAACACTCGTTGTTTTGCTTCAAAAATAAAATTATTGTTTTTCACTACCAATAAAACGTCTATGACTCATTGTACACTCAACGGAATTTAATTCGCGACCCCCAAGATTCAAAATGGCGTTTCATCTCCGTCGATTGAGCACCACTGTCACGTATCAAGCTTAGATACAAGTTTCTTTCTCGCGAGTTGTGTGGTTAATGCTCGAAGCAAACGCTGTCACAATTGTATTTAGTTGGCAATGCAATTAAATAGAAAATACAAGGATCATACACCTTCATCACCTCATACTATCAAATAAGTTAATTTCAATTACTTCTTGCTGAATTATCCTTTTAGTATAAGTCATTTACTTTGTGTTTTATTTATTTTTAGATCAGGTCTCCTCACTAATGAACTTGTCTAGAATAGTTTATTTATATTTAAACAATTTTGTGTGTACAAGTTGCAAGTCAAAACCAAGGTAAATTTTTTGTGCAGGTAATTCATGATAAGTTAATAATTTAGTATAATAATCTATTTTATTTTATTCTATAAATTTGTATGTAGGAACCGATTAAATGGATGCTATGAAAAATATGGCTGATAAATCCGATGTTCCTCAAAGATGCAAAGCATTAGAAAAATACATTAAACGTTATCAAGATTCATACGTTTAATGTATTTTTCTAATGTATTTTTCTATTTAATTGCATTGCCAACTAAATACAATTGGGACAGCGCTTGCTTCAAGCATTAACCACACAACTCGCGAGAAAGAAACTTATATCTAAGTTCGATTCGTGACAGTGATGCTCAATCGACGGAGATGAAACGCCATTTTGAATCTCGGGGGTCGCGAATTAAGTTCCGTTGAGTGTACCTATAAGTAGTATAACTATATATGTTCTGGCTCACTACCCCCTCCTGTAGCCACGGGCGGTCCATCCACCTACCTCCTGGGGCCCATGTATTTTAAATGGGCCTGTGCCTACCCTCCACCTGTCACCGCGGGTGATTCACCTACCAATCTTCCATATATATTAGTATATGAGATGGTGGCATACCACCTTCGGGTCTATATTAACATATTAATTAGCAGATCACAAATTAGTATATCGCACATTAAGATATTATAAATTAGTATATTAGAATATTATAAATTAGCATATTGTATATTATCATGGGATATATCACCCACCGTATATATTAGCATATTGGAGTATACCTCCTAATGAATACTACCCCCATCAGCTGTCCTTGGCATGTTCTACCTTAGTCCCTCTCCCCTGATGGTCCACCACGTGTCAAATAGCAAGCGCGTCTTTAATATTTCACCACGTGATTTCGCCAGAGGGAGCGCGTTTCTATCTCTGTCGATAACGAAACGTATATCTTTCTCTTTACACTCACTCTAAGTTTCTCAAACTATCTCTCTTACGTAGATAAGGCTGTTTATATCTTCTTTATGGAAAAAAAAATTAGCTAACAAAAGTAATAGTCTCTTAGTTTTTTTTAGTGTTATTTCACCTTTAAGGTAAAATGTAACCGAAGAATGCGCTTTCAAACTTTTGTTCTTGACAAAATCGATTTTTTCTGTTCAGCTTATTATATTACTATTCATATGGGTTTTCAAACAAAGAAGAAGAAACCAAAAGTCTATATTCATCTCAGTAGGAAATTATATTCTTTTAATGATTTATAGTTCATGCATGTGGTATGCTTGCTTGAGAGACACGCTTCCTTACCGACAAAAGAAAAACGTTTGGCGAGTGTGCGAGATCATGTGGCGAATCATACATCCTACTCCACCGACGCGCTCGCTACGTGACACGTGGTGGACCATCAGGGGGGGGGGGGGAGGCTGAGTCAGAACATACCGGAAATGGCGGATGGAGGTAGTATTCAATAGGAGTTATACTCCAATATGCTAATATGTACGGTGGGTGATATACCCCATGGTAATATACAATATGCTAATGTGCATATGCTAATTAGTATGCTAATATATACGCGAAGGTGGGTGATATACTAATACATATGAGGGGGGGGGGGGGAGAGGATCACCCGTGGTGACGGGTGGAAGGTAGGCACAGACCCATTTAAAATACATGGGCCTGGGGGGGGGGGGGACCGCTTGTGGCGACGGAAAGGGGTGTTGAGCCAGAACATATATAGCTACACTACTCCTATATTACCTTTTCTTTTAGTGTTCCCTACTTAAATAGAAATATTGACAAATGACTTCATTATTAATAATAACTACCATTATAAAATTTATGTTTGTAGTCTTTTAAGAGATTAAATTTTCTAGGACACGATAATATTTACCTTGACATAGAATGACATAGAATACCTTGACATGACAGGTCTGATATTTTAGAACAATTTTTTTAAAATGATTATACTCGTACATGTGACGTTATCATTTATTTGTGATTCTTGCGTGTAACTAAAATAAATAAAAATACAAGTATATTTTTTAAAATTATTTATAAAATTGATAAATTATGAACAATCTTTAAGTACTAAACTTATTAGTCAAATTGCAGCAAGTAAGTGTATTGTATTAATATTTTTCAGAATTACTAAATCGACATAATCTATTTTTTGTGCAATAGTATAATACTGTAAGCCTATATTAATAGCGCAATATCTATTCGACCAAACATAAGTATGCTCCCTCGCTGAGAGTACCCCATGTCATAAGAAGCAAATATTCTTACAATTCGTGTATCAGTGCCATTTATATTCGTATTTGTCACTAAGAATTCATTCTGTAACTCTGATAGACTGTACGATTGTAGAATAGGTTTTAAAAAACATTTAAGCCATTATAAATATTATTTGAGTATAAATCTATATTAATAATCGTATATACTAAATTAAAAATAAACTGGTTAATTGTAAATAGTGGATGCATACATGTATACCAAATAATTATATATATAAAAATAAAAATTAATTTCTTAATTATAAATACGGAGTTTATAATAAATTAAAGATTTCATTTGATTTATTGTACTAAAATAAGTGTACTATGTACGCTAAACAGACAAGATTTTCACATGATTTTAAAATCTTATATTGTCGTAAGAATAATCTACATTTGTTATATTTTCGCTTATTGTACTTACACATTTTTCAATTCTTTAATGTTTTTTTTTAATTAACTAGCATTTTATTTCTGTAAATTCATAGCAACTTTCTTTTACATCAATAGTTTTTAAAAATCCATTTAGCTGAATTTTTCCTACACCATTACAAATTGTTTCTAGAACAATATTTGCATTAGATTTAAAACAATATAAATGAAACAGTAATTATTTCATATTATCAAAACTTGGCAAGAATCGCTTTAGTATTTTTCGCAAATCTATTTTCATTAATCATAGAACTTAAACATTTTTCATCACTGTTTACAATATTTACCAATATACACTTGGTGATAAGATTGATGGCAAGCTTTTCTTAGCCTCACTCATAGTATCTCCTTACAGAGCAACCATAAAATTTCGAAAGAGGAACATGTTGGAAGCAAGCTTATCTGAACAATTTATTTTAAAGTAACAATTAATCGGAAATCTAGAGATTTCGGACATTCAAAAATTCAGAATATTTTCTGAACGCTTTTATAATGAAAAAGTCGAGAAAATTAATTTAATCGATAAAAAAATGTTAGAATGTCTATAGTTTAAAAATTGAAATTTTCAATTGTAAAAGATATAATATTATATGTTAAAGCTCTGTGCTGTTCTGACAGACATACTGAAAGGTGTCGTTATATAACAAATAATTCCTTGATAAGAAATTTGATTAATGCTTACATAAATCACTCTTATTTTTCTTTGAAGAACCCCGATTTTTTTTCGATTCTTTTGCCAAACGTTTTCAATACTTAAATTTTGCGTTATAATTCTCTCTTTCTCTCCCCCCCCCCCCACCCTCTTGCCTCCATCAATCTGCATGATACTACCAAACCTCTTAATACAGGAAATCTGTGGTGGGATTCGAAATAAAGTATCATAAAACATACGAATATGTCTTGATATTTTTATAGCAAAACGATCAAAACCCTTTTGATATCTTTTAGAATTGTTATACAATGACGTCAAAATGTTATGTATGAATTTTTACAATTAGCTCTTCGAAATCTGTGCTTACGTAGTAGCATTCACATGGCAACTGACCAGATGTATACATATAACAGAAAGCAAATTATGTGTTATATTAACTCATTAAGGCCCATGCCAAATCTGAGTAAAATGGCGCCAAACTAACTATGCCAATGATAGGGAAATCGAAAAAGAAATACCCGCATTTTTCTTTTGCTATTTTCAATTGTTTATAAAAAAATTATTTAAACAAATTACCCATAAATTAATAATTTTCTAATAATAATAGTGGTAATCGATTTTACGGGAAAAATATGATAGAAATGTATATACAATTTTTGAAATGACTAGAAAACATTCAATTTTTAAAACTTTTATACCGACGGTGACCTGACTAAAACAACCTAATGGTTGGGTGAATCAGTTTTGGTATTGTAACAGTTTGAAAATCGTGTTAGAGATCACGTTTGAGTAGCGAGACAACGGTTGAATGCAAAACTTGTCTATTTGATTCTTTACGAAAAAGGCCAAGTGATTATTCATTACATGAACACAAAATAAAAAAGTACGTAAATTGTGCAGTCTTGTTGTGCGATAAAAATTTAGTTGTATTGTGAGAAGTATACTGTACCCGTATGTAGAAATCACAGGGATGATCACGCAAACGAGCCTACCTATAAACTCAATTGTGCTACAGAGGATCAACGTTTTAGAGTCACTTTATAAAGACAAATTAAAGTATAACAGAAAAAATGTTATATACATTTCCGTCATATTATTTCCTGTAGAATTGATTACCACTATCATTATTCAAAAATTATTAATTTTTGGGTAATTTATTTAAATAATTTTTTATAAACAATTGCAAATAGCAAAAGAAAACACATTTTTTTCTTTTCCATTATATTTAGTATATATTTTTTTCCGATTTGCCTATCATAGGAATAGTTAGTTTGATGCCATCTTACCAAGGTTTGGCATGAGCTTTAATAGGTTAAATAAAATCAAAGCAATGTCTAGAATTATTTTCTATATTTAGTACACCGAATATTTATGTGAAGGGTGCCACTTGTACCATGTTTCACGAGGAAATATCAATTAATTAAAAAATTATTTTTTTCAAATGCCATAACTATTAAACGGATGAGCATGATTTTTTTCCGAATGGATCGGAAAAAGATTCTATTTTGGTAATATTTACTGCATAACAAATTGATAACACAAATTTTAAATGTTTAAAATAAATTTTTGTCATTTTTATCGACAGTAGCCAATTATATTTGAAATAGTTTAGTTACAATCGATTTTTTGGATAATGTAGTATAATAATCCTAAATAAAACTCTTTAGTTATTTATTAATAGGGACTTGATTATGAACATGCAAAAAAAGCGCTCCTTGCATCGTTCAATGTAGTGAGACAACCAAAAATGATGTCGACTCCACTTTGAAATATTTGCAAATAATTCGGCTTAAAGACTCAGTAGATGTACGAGCTAAACTTTTTTTTTATTCACATGATTCTATTTGGAAATAATCTTTTCTTTGTAAAAAAAACGTTGCCGCATTTAAGCAAAATAATCCAAACTATATATTTTTTTAATGAAATATAAATATTCAAATGTCTATTACTTCCCCCAATATTTCAATTTTTTAGGTAGTATTCTATACTATATTTGTTGCTGGTTTCTATGCTTCGTAAAGTATTGAAGTAAGGGATTATTTCACATAATCGTATTAGTTATAGTTCAACTGTCAAAATAAAATACTTCATCTTATTATAGTGTTTGTAAAAGTTCTTCGTTCAATGAAAATGATGTAGTCATGGCGTTATTAGAATATCCTAATCCATTCAAATTACGTAAATACGGACGTCGTTGTGAATCTTTGATTCATTTTGCTGCAGAAATTGAGAATAAGCAGTTTTTTTTAATAAACAAAAATTTATTAACTATGTGCCACATGCTTGAAGTACTGCTATGATAAAGATCCAAATGAAGTATTTGATTACAGTGCCAAATTTTTATAATTTATGAATGAGAAAATTAAGTAAATTGGTGGATATGGATAGGCTAAAAGTTAAGAACTGAGCTGTCCTCCAATGATTTCAGATTCACTCAAAAACAATGTTATTCCCCACTCGCTTGCAAGGATGACCATGTCGGACATTGCCTCAACTTTCGGGGCTCGACGGCGCATTGTAGAGGACAAGAGCTTTTGCTTCAATTGCCTAGGTGACACACACTCTGACAAAAACGGTCTTTACCTGAACTCGTGTAGGAACTGTTTGGTTGGAAATACTTGTTTTACTCGAAAGAATGCTTCGAATGAAATTATAATTTGATACGATTACGTACATACAAATAAAACGACTATAGCAATCATCGATGGACATACACACACTAGTTTAGGGGCCAGAAGAGGTTTCTGCGGTCAATTGTTAACCCATAAACATGAAAATTTCTAAAATGTATTTGACCTCTTGAATCCGGATCTCGAGAATGTGTAGCTGTGAGAAGTAACTTCCAAATGTTTATTAACAATTTAAATGTTAAAAGGCTATAATTTATCTATATTACAGTTATACATATTTTAGTAACGTATCAAATTTGGACATATTTCGTCGGTTGTCTGTAAGATTTTATTAAAACAAAATAAAATAAATAATTTAGGATAAGAAGATTGAATTAAATTTTGTATACAATTACGATGATTTTATTTTCTTATTTTCAAACATCATGATTACAACATTTTTTATTTAACAAACATGCATCTTCATCAGTTGGAGATTTTACAGATGATAATTCTAGCTGAAAACTGCTTAAATCTCTTTTCATTGCGTAAGCATCTTCTCCATCGGCATAATATTTAGGTTCTACTTCAGACACTTCAAAATGTAGACTACTAGTGTACAAATTCAACGCTGCACGATTACTTCTCCTTACATGTAAGGATACATATTTAGCCCCGAAACATTCTACCATTGCTCGAGATGCTTGATTCATCAATTTTTGGGCTATTCCTAATCGTCTGTGAGACCTTTTAACAGCCAGACTTGTTATATGTCCATGTGGATTATCTTCACAATCTTCCTCCATTTTAGCTAGAACATACCCTACAATACGACATTTTTCGTCTTCAGCAACGTAACTCAATTGAGGCCAAGATAAAGCGTGGTATAAATAATATTTCATTTGGTAGTTCTCTGGTAAACATTGTAAATTACAATGTTGAATGTTTAATAGGTCCTCTGTGTTTGCACATCGAATTGTGATAGACATTTGAGTGAATAACTGATAACACCTAGCTGAAATATAAAAGATTTAAAAAATTGATCAATTCATGAAATTATTACTGTATATATAATTAGTATTAGTACTGTATATATATAAGATGCAACTTAAATAATTGTGATTTGTAATGTGATACTTTCACCAGTAAGTTCATACTTAATAAATGCTCACATTCAACAATACTCAGTAAATGCGTATATTTAGAAATAACGCAAGTACTAATCACAAGTAAAAGAATGAGAACATCTACATTACGAGAGATAAAAAAGTAAAAAAACGGACATTAGTTAGAACGAAACTGATCGTTTACATGGACGACAGATATAGTCATTTTCTCTTAAGGTATTATGTAACAAACTAGAAGCTGAATGATCGATTAAAATACTAAAAGTATAAGCCAGCAATAATTATACAGACCAACAAATTTCACGAAAGATTACATCCAGAAACCAGATCTTACTTACCCAAAGGCTTTCGATGTGTCGAATTCAAATCTGAAGTGAGAAACGTTCTAACAAACCTTTTTCTTAAAAATCATAATCTAAAAGTACGAAATATAGGGTTTTCTTTACTATACTTAAGCTTCTATCACGTCGCGAAAAATTTGTTGTCTAAAAAGGAATAAATTAACTTAAACTAGCACTTTTACTGTCCAAAAGACTTATTTCATATTTGACAAATCTTTGTTTTCGGACAGATATTATTGAATGAAGTCTAGTACTTGAGTGATTTCATAACTGAGCTATCAAAATGAATAAAAGTTCTTCGAATAATGGAAGATATACATTTCTGGTTTTTGGATCGCCGAATCCGCATCTCAAAATACTTTTACAATAAAAGTAAGCTTAATTTTAATAATACAATGGTGCTAGTATCTATGAGTAATTCTTGTTGTTGGAACATAATTAATTTGAAAATTATTGAGACAAATATTATTGGACTAGTTATATGATTTGAACCTCAAAATCGCATTTCGGACTATTTTTTTCGTAAATCTGATATAGCAGGCTACAATATACGAAATATTTATAATATAATTTATTCTGATGTATCAAGTGTCACTGCAGCTAAGAAGGGACGAGTTTATAATTTATAGTACCACTAAGAATGTATGTAGTTTGAAAGAATGTACATAGATGATCTCATCCTCGATCTAAACCTTGTGAGAGATCAAGGTGAGTAACTGGTTTCAAGACTCAAAAAAGGAATATACTATTACCTGAAACTAAAATAAGGACCTATAGAAACCGAAAAATAGAGTTTCTACCATTTTTTTCTAACGAGAATTTGGTTGTATTTTGTATTGATATTAAAGATCTCATTGCTCTGTATGGAACAGGGGGCTGTATCAGTCAGAGAATTTGAGGTTGTTCACAGATTCATCAATTGAATCTACTAATACAAGTCTCAAACTAGTACTATTATACAATGTAAATGAATACGCTGTTGTCTCTCTTGAATGAATTCTTCAAATGCTTTTAGTCCTTTTTGCAAAAATTTGATAATTAATATGTTTGTGGTGATTTCAAAATGATTAATCTTTTGGATGGTTCACAGTCAAGGAATACAAAAAAAACCTTATTTTTTCTATCTCTGGGATAGTAGAGATTGGGATCAGCATTAGGTAAAAAAGCAATATCTTGAAGAGATCAGAGTGAATAGTTGGATCCCACAACGGTAATCATAAAACCCATACTTAACAGAGATAAGATGTTGTTACCACCATTTCATATAAAATTAGATTTAATGAAACAGTTTGTTAAAGCTCTAGATGTAAACAGTAAGTAGTAAAAGTATGTTCGAAACAAGTTTCCGAATTTGATAATTGCTAAAGTTAAGGAAGGGATTTTCATAGAGCCCAACATTCGAAACCGTATGAAAGATACATAAATCAGAAAATTTATGAAAAATGCTTGGTTGAATTTTCGGAGCATTTGTGAGAACATTTTGACCAATGCTATATTGTCAAAAATTTCAGGAGATTAGATTGTTTGATGACCTTAAAAATACATTACTTATTTTCAGATCTGGACTATTTTCCCGAGAACGTCGAAACATTTAATGAAGAAATAGAATAGGTTTGTCAAAATTTCAAGGAAAAAGAGTGGCACTCTCAAGATAGATAAGGTAAGAAAACGATGACAGACTATTACTGATCACTAAACGAAATGATAACTGGATTCATCGCAAACGTAAAACTTACAATTGATCAATAGAATTAAAACGTGATCGTTCACATAAAAAACAAAGGGTTTAATTTATGAAAAAGTGTATGATATAAAATAAGAGCGAACTATCTCGGATTCCAGCCACTCAGGTCATTGAATAGCGAACCATTGAACTTCAAGTTGTTAGACGCTTAGATGTGTGATACAATGAATGAAATTATCAAGCTATGGCCTGTACAAAAAGATATATCACGCTATGGGAAGTCACGAATGCGGCGTATATTCAAATATCAGGTTAACCTGTTATGGAGGTAACGGTTATTATGCAATTGGGTTAATTTATTATGGGTTTATGTTAGAAAGTTATTGTATTTGTAGATTGTATGATTGTAAGTTGCAATATAGAAGTTCATTGCCATAGTTCAGACGAAAATGATAAATATCGTACTTTTTAAATAAGAAATTTCAACCTTAACTTATACAATAAATTTGAGATTATATGCGGATCCAACGATCCACAAAATATAGAAATGTATATCTTTCGCTGTCCGGAGAACTTTTTTCAATTTTAATACCTAAGTTATGAAATAACTCAAGTACTAGACTTGATTCAATTATTTCTTTCTGAAAACAAAGATTTTCCAAATTTAAAATAAGCGATAGTTTCAAATTACTTTATTCGTTTAAGAAAAATTATTTCGCGATGTAATAGATACTTGTATATAGACAAAAACCGTGTATGAGATTAAAATACCTCGAAAACACGACGTGGCGAAGCGTTTCAGACTTCAAATTCGAATTCTACACATTGAAAATGTACGTAAGTAAGTATAAGTAAATAAGGTCTCGTCTCTAAGTGTAAAAATTATTTTCCTGCGTTATCTAATTTTACAGAACAAGAAAATCATTAACCTAGAGTCATAGTAAGTACAACCTACTGTTAAACGATTTTCATTGATATTGTTTATATTTATAATAGAAATAAGATTATTCGGTAAAAAAGGTAAATAACACTATCACACATAAAAGAAAAGCGGTCTATACTTATGCTACACCTATGTATCATCATATACTTTGAGACATTGAATTTGAATCTTAAACCAGAATTGTCCTGACACCTCTAAAACTTTCGGTAAAATCACTGTAAATAGTAGAAATGTGTAAAAATGATACTTGTGAGTGTGCAAAAATACTTAAATATGTTGTTTGACTCGGATTAAGTATGTTCCTTCCGTATTTTGACGAGCTGAATCCGGATCTGAATCATTTTATTAAAAAGAAAACTCCTAAAATTGTTTAAAGAAGCTGTAGTCATTTTTTCCCTATTTCTCTCGCGCACATTTACCTCTGCTACTTGTAGAGAAACGAAACATGGATCAAACAATATATATAAAATTTAATTTAAGTTCAATTTTTATCGCAAAGTCAGCTCTCAGAAACATCTACACGAACATTAAACACAAAATTCCGTCTATATTGAGCTATATGTAGAGGTTTTTTAATGTACAAATGATGCCAATACATAGATGGAAAAAAAAGAAAATATATTCGTTTTTTTTTAGAAAATTAAGACAAAACGTACATACTTGAGCGTATTCTTTACATTATTAGAAATTTCATTAGTTAACTTCGCTGTTACTTTTTTCCGTTATTCACATCCATTGATACTGGGCAAAATTATATTAGTAAAGACCGCAGCTGAGTAAGTGAATTGATTTGGGCATTTAGCGCTTTTCAAAAACTAATTCCGGGCTCATAAAAAAATTGTTGGTATAAAACAAGAAGCTTCTTACCCAATTTTCATCTCATAAGATGACCCTGGGATAAAATGAACTACAAAAAATCTGTTTTTAGAACTTTATGTCACTCTTTGACATTTAGGTCAGCTAAAATGAAATATTTTTTTACTTCCTTTTTTAGCTTAGTTTTGTGAACATTTTTTCGACGAGATATGTATATTTCTCATATTTACCATAAATCAAGAAAAATACTTTTTCTTCAATTATTTATGAAAATTTAATGCTGCACAATTATTATTACAACTTACACTCCATGCTATATTTCCCTGTATTATCTTAATAGTAGTTTTGGTAGATTTGTAACCATTACATTTTAATTCCTCATCAAAAAGTTAACAAAAATAAATCAATAAGATTAATTACAGATCGCGCCCTTACGAGATAATTCATAGAGGTTCTAAGACTCAAATGGTCCTGATACATAAGTGTGGTTAACATAATTTTTCAATTTCCGGGAGCAATCCATTCGTTTTTAAATGGGTATCAAAAATTAAAACATTACAGTGTGGGAGTGCGAATTTTTAAATTGTACATATTTTCATTGAATTGATGTCTAACATTTGTCGGCAGGTTATTTTAAATCATAACTATTTCTTTTTATTTTTTATTAAAAAAGAATAAAAAATATCATAATTTTGTAATATTTTTGTTTCAAGAAATAATACGGTATAGAATAAAGTGTAAGAGAAACAAAAATGTTTAGTTTACTTGTAGATAATTCGTGAAATACTTAGAATACTTATGACCACAAGTATCTACGACAAAGTTGTTAGTTGCGTTCACGGCAAATGACTTGATCAAATCCATTCGTTACTGCTCTGAAAAAGCATGGCGTTGATATTTATTGTTAAAACTTTTCTGGCGTTTGAAATAAGCACTATTAAATATTACAGTCATTTGATATTCATTCATATTTTATATGAATTTTATTTTAATAACTTATTAATATATAAGTTAAATAACTTTCCAGCATCCTCAAATACATGATTATTATTCAAGTTTTTTCTGGCCTCATAGTTTGATCGTTCTATACCATGTTTTTAGTCACACTAAGTGCATAAGAAAACTATCTTTCTCAAAAGATATTCTAACATTACTACCGAATTCAGACACTAATTAATTGTTATCAATTTTAAAAACAGTAGTAATGTTGTTATTTGATGATTGATAGCGTAATTGGAAAATGTTAAGGAATTAACAAGGAAATAGAATACATTTTTTTCGACTATTTTATTAATTTTATTAATTTTATTAATTTGAGTTCTGTAGTCTAACCTACTAGATTGATTAACTTTTGATTTACTTGCTGTGACATGCATAGTTGATCTAATCCAATACTTTCGATTTTTTGTTTCTTACTTCTCTGGAATACTTCTCTACATTTGTTGCACAAATATACATCTATACTAGTAGTAATATACAGCTCTTTGTAAATCTCAGCAAGTTCTGTTGCATTAGTAATCTGCTTAGTTATTTGATTTGGAAAAATTAAGCATTACGATGCTATCGTGGAAAAAGAGATTTTATCGAATATATCATTGACGGGAGAAGAGTAACAAAGAAACGATATTCTCTAGTAAAAAAGAGAAGTAGTGAAGGGGAATAACTCGTTATGAGGAGTGCCGTTTCTCTCGCCATGCCATTATCTGAATTCGATTAGTTAAGAGCCCCATCGAGATCCAAGTGAACATCATTCAAATCGTCCCGGTGAAAGTCATGGAAGAGAGATTGAAGGTAACATAGATAAAATATGGTGTCGAAGGCCCTATATATAATAACGACTACAGTCTTTCATTCGCCTCTGGCTGACCTCAATAGACCGGGGTAAGGTAACAATGACTTCACCACCGCGCGACCTAGAAAGACTTAGACCAATCCCCTCTCCCTCACCCGGGAGGAATACGCGTGGCGAGAAGAGGAGGGCGCACGAGACTGCGAAGGCAAAAAAAGAGTGGATAGAATCCCCGACTTACACCACGACGTGGTGCTCCTCCATATTAAGAACGACTCCTATTGTACGCAGCCTTCACCACCCTCCAGGATAGGAGCGAAATCTTGCTGACGATGTAATGAACTCGTCCTCAATGATAAGTCGAGTTAAGACTCAATAAAAATCGCTGTTGCTGAGGATGTCATCAACAATAGCGAAACAGGCTGTCCCGGCGAAATGTATTCGACGGAAGACGCCGTCATTGGTTATGAGATTATGAAATGGTTGTTTCATCTTGGAGATCTGGCAGGAGGCCAAAGCGACCGCTGCAATGAGAACCCACTACACTATCTCCGGGCATTCTCAGCGTCGGATGGACTCTACTCAGGACACTGATACTAGCTATTTCCAGAGACCTACCCATTCCAGTCGACACTATTAGCGAGGTTTAATTTTTAATTTATTATGAGCTTTTTAATTATTTCGAAAAAACTTTCACACGTTTACAAAGCAACTTACCTAAATTTAAATCTAAATGTAAATGTAATGAAAAAGTTCAAACATAAAGCTAACATGTTGATACTACTGATACTATTCCAATTTTCTTTGTTTTTGTTGTAAATCTGGCTTTTTCTGCTTGAATAGTAGCCTCATTGGACACTTCTATATTTGTTGCTTTTTAATCGGTTCACACATTAATTCTTGAGGTTAAGTTAATTGAATTTTACTTTACGCATTTTAATACTTCTAATTTCCGAAGCTTGGGAGCAATTCAACAATACATCTGATTTCTTCAAGCATTAGAGCGGAACTGGACTATGAAATAGAAATGCGAATCAATTATATAAATATAGGCTCAGTAATGAGCGTATAAAGAAAGCACTATGTACGATAGTCGATTCGCAGATAGCTCGGTTTTATAGAGCGGTAGGTTTACAGGCTACTTTTTCTATTTTTCTTTAGATGTCCATAAAAGAATAATTTTTTTTACCACAGATTTACAAAAATGTTGCTACATTTAAATTAATCCGATCTAAATATGGAATATGACTTCAGTTCAACGTGAGTAGGTAACGATATATTCAAATATGTTCAATTTCTTATATATCATAAAATAGATATGATTTTATAGTTGATTACATATGACTTAATTAAAAAATGAAATACATAAATTAAAAGTGCATTTATAAAATTTCACACGAAAATTCGAAAAATATTCATGAGATAAGAATGTTTTAACAGAATTTTTTAACTTTAAAACGTACATACAAGAGTACATTTAAGAACAGATTCAACAAAAGACATACGAATAGATTTAGCCAGTAACTTACAAAGATTATCTTGTTCAGAGGCTGCCTTCTCTAATAGATTCGGCATTTGGGGTAACATATTGGTACAAGGCCTTTATATGTAACAGAAAAAAATTTGAATTCGGTAAAATCGGAGTAAGGTCTCGGATATTTTGTTTGGCACATCGAATCTTCACATCAAGGTTATCATTTGTACTAAGTTTTATACTAAAATATTAATTAATTAAAAAATTTAAAAAATGTTAATAACAATAGATTCCTTGGACATTTTTGTATAATAATCTGTAATCAAATATGTTTAATGTTTTAGGAGCGTTCTGTATTACGACGCCTGTCCAGCTGACGCGACCGATAGATGTCTACTCGGCCTCAAAATGTTACTAAGTAGTTTAGTGCAATAACTCAGTAATGTGGGACATATATTTTGTAATGGTTGTTTATATTAGTATAAATAATATCTTATTTACCCAAATATTAACAATTGAACCGAAACTAGATAGAATGTAATATCTAATATTAATTTAGATAATATTCCTGTTTTACATAAAAGCATTTTGTAGTTGTAATTACAGTACCAATATCTAATTAAAATATATACATGAACAATGATTAGAGGTAAAATATAGTATATATGTTAACTAATTTAATTATTATTACTCAGAAGATTTCACGATAATGGTATTAAAATTCTAGATTATTTCATACGTTTTATTTAATTTCATAATTTCACTATTTACACAATTATTTTACTATTATTTTATAAATGTGTCCTTAAGTTTATAACGGGGTCTTGGTCTGGCTGCGCTAATCCTCGTGTATATAAAGAAAATCTTGAGACAGATTGAAAAAAGGTCTTATAACGTGATGCAGGTACAAAAAACCGCTTTGGCGCGGTAAATATGCTAGTAATCCGACCCCAGAAATAACCCTATACGTCAGGTTTTTGAGATATCCGAACCTAAAAGTGCAAAATACACGCTCTTTTGCTATATTCATGGTTATGAATCATTGCGAATAAATTTTTTTTCTAAAAACCGATAGCACCTTTTTCAAGCAGTACTCTAACCCTTCAAAACCGTGTCCCAAATTTTAAATATCATTTTTTTAGTGAGATGTCGATGATTAAAAAGAGTTACTTTTACAATTTCAATACTGCATTTGAATGTATCCAACTTTTCAAATGAACCGATATACAATATCTATGGTTTTTTTAAGTTGTATCATCCAAATTAAATGTGAAACTACTCCTGAATTTCAAATTTTCCTAATCTCAAAATGCAAATAAGGACTAAATTGGATCTTGAGAAAATATTTTGAAGAGACAAATATCTATGCATATGAGAAGATGAAGAAATTCCTTAGCCCCTGAACCCTGTAACCGGCGAGTGTATATTCCCAGACCCCTTAATCCCTAATTCATTAACCCTTTCAGTCGTGCAATGAGTACATGAATTCGATCGTAACCTTGATATGCTACCCGAAAATTGTTTGCATCGTTGTTCCAACATGGCAGATCGACCAAACATTTGATATTTGATCTGATTTGAAGGAAATTTTCTTTATATTTTTAGTTATTTATATATTTGAGGAATCGATGAAGTCAGATTTTACTAAATTGAAACTCATTGTGAAGCACTCTCTTCTTTTTTAGTTCAAATTCAATCAAATCAGAAACTTTTGTCTAGATCTAGTTTAGTCCTTATTTGCATTTTTAGGTTAGGAAAATTTGAAATTCTGGAATAGCTTTACATTTAATTTGGATGATACAACTTAAAAAAACCATTGATATTGTATATCCGTTCATTTGAAAAATTGGATACATTCAAATGCAGTATTGAAATTGGAAAAGTAACTCATTTGAATCATCGACATCTCACTAAAAAAAAAGATATTTAAAATTTAGGGACACGGTTTTGAAGGGTAAGAGTGCTGCTTCAAGAAGACGATATCGGCTTTTAGAAAAAAAAATGTATTCGCAATGGTACATAACCATGAATATAGCAAAAAAGCGTGTTTTGCACTTTTAGGTTACGATATCTCGAAAACCTGACATATAGTGTTAATTCTGAGGTTGGATTCGGATTCAGCGCACCAAAATCCTTCGGGCACAAAACGTCCTGTTTCTGGGTGAGAAATTTGTCGACCTGTGTAATCTGGCTATTGTAGCCTCAGCCAGAGCTGCCTTACACTTCTCGAAAGCCTGGCTTGATTCACTGGTCCAAGAAAAGGGTCGCTTGTCTTTTTTTTTTTTTTTTTGGAGTCATGGAGAAAGTTCGTAAGCGGGGCTTGGAGCTGAGCTGTGTGTGGAATCAAGCAATTGTGCTTGATTTTGTACATTGCGGCTACCACCTATTGCCTTAACAGACGACAGCTCCCTCAGTTTCCCTGGTTGCTAGACTGACATTAAGTTAGAATTAGGTGCTCGCTCTAAATGAGCAGAGTTGCTGGCATCGTCTGGCATTGACTCCGAAATGGCAATGAAAATGAGCAAATTGATTGCTGGTATTAGTTCGACGTGGGCTTTTTGAGCGGGTTCCGTGGTATTTTCTGTGAAAAAGAAGCTCTACCAAGATTCGTTTATTTTAATTTATTATCTAGGTCAACATTAGTTTGATGTATGCTGTATCTGAGCTCACTGCATTGAAGTCAGCAGATTGGTCCTTAAGATATTCAAAATGTCCTGAGCATTTCTTGGGAGTAGGCCCTTCCACTTTACAATTAACAAGGCCTGTGAGACCTCTTTACCCGTGAGATTCTGCATTTGTCGGAAGATTTGTGATAGCTTTTGTTTGCTTAATTCGATACAATGTAAGAGTTTATTTAGCTTCCTCTCTTCTGACGTACTGAATCGATGAAGCAATGTTAGGTTCAGGAACATTGGATAGAGTTTCGACATCCAGAAGGCTCACCATTAAGTTAAATTTAGTCATATCTGTAATCACGTCGCCAACCGAAGCTAAAGTCTCAAATGGAATGAACCAGAGTACTGGTTGGTCGCTCCAAAACTGCTCAAGAGTTGAAGGCACAATGTTGTAATCGGTCTCGGGAGGCATTGCGCTACCTATGGGCGTTAAAGCTTTGTAAGTTGCTTTCGGGTTCACTGGTTAATAAGATCCGCGGCGACTCGAAATGAATGGTTATGCAATCAGCGATTATGCTCTCTTTAGAGTCGTTACTGGGAGATTCGTCGTCAGAGTTCGTCCGAGGAGTCCGCTCTTTCGTTGAGTGGAACGCCTACACCGGTGATCAGCATGTCCAAAAACAAAAAAAAAGGACGTGGAGTGCACGCACGCAAAAAAAAAGTAACGCAAGAACACACTCGGGGTCACCACTTTGGATTCGAGAGCCCGCAAGGTTTAACTGATTAAGTAGATTTGAGGTGAACGAGATATTTATTGTGTAATCGGTCAAAGATTCAGCGTAAGTGCTCAAAGTGGACTGACTTCATTGTCAACGTGGTGGCTCTATATATATCCTTTTTCAGGTTGTGTATAATTAAGTATTTAGTGACAAATGAGTTAATTGATGATCATTTAGAAAGATTATTAAAAGAGATGATATGTAGAAGGAGATTAATTATGGTTCCTCAATATCATTGCTTTCTAGAACTCATTTGAAGGGATTAGTTGTTGTTTTCGAGGCTATCTGGTGGTATGTTTAAGGGTCCGTGATTGCTCTGACAAGAGCGAAGGTTGCACCACATATATGTGGCTCATTCCAGACTAATACGATCAGCTCCACATGGGTAGGTATCCGTTTTTTATGAAACTTGGTATAAATAGTGCCTATATAATAGTGAATTTCTGTACAAATTTTTAGATCATTATTACTGCCTGAATAAAACATAAACAATATAAAAATTTTGTAAAAATTTATTTTTATAGCCGTGAGAGTTATCATAACGAATGTTTTTTTTTTAATACAGATAAAAATATAAAGTATGAAATCAATCAATCGTCATTTTTAAAATTTTTTCGAAAAGTTATTAACTTTTTTTTTAAACAAATGACGATATTTTAAAAAGTGTTATTTTTATTTTTGAAATTTTTTTTCTATTGGATTTGTTAATTTTTTTATAATAATAAGCAATAGAATTCATAGAGCGGATATTAGTATTGATTCAGGGAGTCATTATAAACAGCGTCCTCCTGATCCACGCGAGTCGGCTCTTCAACCATTTTGTCGCCATAACTCCACCTTAATTCATACAATTATTTCTAATGTATACATGTTTTTCTATATCTAATATAAAGTCAACTGATTAACATTACAAAATAATTAGTACATGATGACCTATAAAAATCATAATTGCACTTTCTATCTGCGATTAAATGGGCTTGAGACCAGTATAATTTCCTTACGGCCACATTAAAAGCGATTTTCATATTATAATTGTTTTAATCAATGATATCTGTTAAATTGTTCTTATTGTTTCTTCCTTATTTTTCTTTTCCAATATAATATGTTGTATTATATTGTTCACTATTAACTCCTAGAATCATTACTAATGTACGCTCTATGAATTTTATTGCTGATAATTATTGATAATTAGATAAGAAATCCAATGGAAAAAGAATTTTGAAAATAAAAGCAACACTTTTTGAGATATATTCATTTATTTAAAACAAAAGGTATGGCGGCGCAGCGGACGCTATTTATAGTGACTTTATGATTGGATACTAATATCCGCTCTATGAATTTTAATGCTAATTATTATAGAAAAATAGACAACAAATCCAATAAAAAAAAATTCGAAAATAAAAATGACACTTTTTGAGATATCGTAATTTGTTTTAACAAAATTTAATAACTTTTCGAAAAATTAAAAAAAAATGACTTTTAGTTTATTAATTTCATTCAAATGTCAACATTTTGATATTAAAATATTTTAATATCAAAATTTGTACATATACCTTGACATAGAAATTAATTAGTTTTATACGTACTTAATAAAAACATTCGTCTTGATAACTCTTACGGTTACAAAGATATCAATTTTTGAGCAATTTTCAACACAATTTTATATTGTTTATAACTTTTTAATCCGGCAGTAATAATGATCTAAAAATGTATACAGAAGTTTACTACTATATAGGCAATATTTACACCAAGTTTCATAAAAATCGATTACCTACTCCTGTGGAGCTGATCGTATTAGTCTGGGATGAGCCAGATACGACAGATACGTGAGCAAATACACAACAGTTTAACAAGAGGGACGATAGAGACATAACGAGTGAAATGTCTCATTCGTTATAAGCTAAAATGAAATCTTTTACAAAATCTATCGTGCAGTAAAGAATTTCACTTTGATATCCGTTAAAGTTCTTTCACTTTGGTGGTTGAATTTTAACGAATTTGACTGCGCGAACAGATCTCTTATTTCAATGGTTTACGAAACATACAAAATGTCAACAAACATACACTATAAAATATGAGGTATAAAACTCAAATATTGAGGAAAGCAATAACAAAATTATTGCTTGAATTAGTTTGTTTGAATGCAGCAATATTTTAAATTGTTGTAAAGAAAAGATTGTTCCCATGTGGATATTTAAACAAAAATAGAAAGAGTAGCCCATAAATCTACGGAGTTAAAAAAACAAACTCTGCGAATCGACTATCGTACGCAGTTCTTTCTTTGCACGCTGTATATTAAGCCCCTAATGTACATCTAAAATATTTTATTACAGATTAATATACAAATTCTCCACGGAATCGTTTGCAATTATAATTTTTCTAATAAAACTTGCTTCTTTTACCAAAAATGTATTTTCAATGTTTATTTATAATTTTGTTACCAATAATTTAATTGTTATGTGTAGATATTCTCAAAGTATAATCTTTCTAACAGATTTTGACAAAAAATCATACAGATCTAATTAATAGTTTTCGAGTTATGGTATTTTAACAATAATTCCTTGTCAATTGATAGTAATTTTTTAATTAAAATATTTTAATATCAAAATTTGCATATATACCTTGACATAGAAATTAACTAGTTTTCATAGTACATTTCATTTAGTACTACCTTTTTTGACACCTAGCCTTCCTTCGTAAATGCATTAAAAAAAATTTTATTCTAATAATTCAATAGCACTGCACAAATGACATTGGTATAACGTTATTCATTGCATTGATAAAATAAAGGATAAATAAACACAATTTTATCAATTTAGGAGATAACACTTATATCCCTTATTATATTGCTGTATTACTCTTATTATATTGTTTAGAAGTACGTAATCACAAATACATACATTCATTTGTAAGTAAATTGTAAATGATAAATTGAATATGTGATTTTTTATACAATTTCACTCAATGATAATGAATAACATTACATTTTTTCATGAAATTATAACAATAATTCCCTTGTAAAAACCGAAAAATTATGAATGTGAATACAATTTATTCTGACTTGACTCAAGCTAAAAAAAATGCAAAAATTCAAATTGCTTTCTTTAGTAGATTAAATTAAAATATATAAGGGTACCAAGTTTTTATTTAAGTTAACACCTACAATAACAATTAACAAAGCTGAAGAGATGTTTTCAGACATCATAAATAGTATGGGGCTATATTTAAATTTACGTTCATCATATACCTTTAAAATTAAATTGCAAATCATTAGAAAAGATTCAAAGTTGATAATTACATTTGCAAATAGTTTAGTAGTTTTATATCTAGAAAACATTATTCCTTATTACACATGTACATATACATAATTATGTAATTAGTTCCAAAAAAAAATTAGACATTCAATATCACAATAACATGTAATATGTTGTATTAGTCAATAAAGTAAAGTAAATTTAAGGCATATGTATCATGCTATGTAGTTATAGTTACTATAAATATTTATGCAATACGTTAATTCATCTATATTCATTTTAAAACATCTTTTTCTTAAATTTATGAATAATTTTTGAAATTTATTAAAATATTATATTTTTAAAACTATAATATTATATAATTATTTTATAGATTATATGACAAATACAACAATATTTTATAAATATTTATGTAACATATATACTTATTTCATTTATTTCTACTTGATATATGTTTATAAAAATCTAATAATTTAACATTTGATCCTAATGTATATTAAATATAAATAATTAATACATATCTATATAAAAAATAATAGACTTATAATTTTGAAGAATATATTAAGGTTATTAAGATGGGTATAATTTTATAACAATATAATCATAGACTCATTAGCACTGCATAAAGTTATATACAAAAAAATGAAACTCAACTTTAGACTATAAGTGACTATTTAGTCAAACTCAATATGCCTTCAAACAATTCTCTCCATTCATTAATTTTTAAGAAAAGTTTATCAAGATCAAATAAATCCTGCAAAAATTAGTAATAAGATTTCAAATAAAAATATACTGCATTCAAATAAGACAAGTATTTAAATAACAATGTAGTATAAATACGTAAAATAATAAAATTATTATTCCTGAAGTGACTAAATATGTAATTACAATATTTATAGATATTATTTTTAAAACAAAAATCAATATAATCAAACAAAAAACAAATATAAATTATCATTATACCTCAAATAAAATTAAAAGAAAATACAACAAAAAAATGTGGACTATTTTAGAAAAATGATCTGCAAAACAATATTTATACAAATACAACCATATATTTGCTGGCAGAACTATAGGTGGAATTGAAAAAGTAGATTTTAGAATATCATAAATTTAAAAATTTGTAAAAGACCTTTACAGCCATTGCAACTGTTATTCAACCATATGTAAATAAACATAAATAATCCACAAACCAATTCATATATTGTGATTCTACAATTTTTCAAGATTATTAAATAATCTCTAAAATATTTTCAAATTCAATTGACATTTTTTTTTTAAATTGAACTTTCCTTCAATCAATATTTATTCGAAATTTCAATTTATTTTACAAAGGTTATACTTTTTGAATTAATAAATTACGAAATGGAAATTATAAAAAATACAAAATTATTACCTTATAAAGACCCAAATGTCACTTTCATATCATTGAATAAGAAATAAATATTGGTTATATTATTTATAAATTATCTAGCAGGTGACAAAAATATTAAACAAGTAATTAAGTATTTATTTCGTAGAAAAAGTGTAAAAAGATGCATAACCGCATGTCTCTCTAGAATCTAAGGGCTTTTACACAATCGGAGCCTGAAGTCGGAATCACCCTCAAATCAACCCCAAGAAATACTCAAAATTAAAACAAATCCTTTTCAATAAAAATAAATTAGTTCAATTTATTTATGTTAGCCAAATAATTGGTTTATTTACATTCTCTTAAACAAAATATTAAAATATTTCGATGAAATACAGTCTTTCAATTATAATATCTTTCTGAAATATGAATATTTTTTAAATCTTATTATTTTAAAAAATTGCTCACTAGGAAACAAAATTTTTCTTGTCATAGTATATTTGAAAACGTAATTATTTTTTATAAAGATATTAAAATAATGTAAGCAATTCAAAGTCATCTTGCGCATGCGTAATCATACGAAATCTGCCCTACTATTGCTAATTAGTATCTGTATATGGGAATGTGCTAATATCTATATCTATGTACTCTATTGAAAAAAATCACGTGATTGTATACTATGAACATATTAGACATAATTAATAGAACTAATAAAAAAGCATCTCTGACAAGAAAATGAAGATAAATGATGATCTATAGAACGTTGATGGACCTTTTGACGTATATGTAACAAATAATTCATAGATGAACTGATATAAATATTTTTTATGAGATTCAAATATCATAATATCATTTCATCATACTCAATATGAGTTTCAAAAGTAAAATAATTTTTCTTTCAAACTTTCTGTCTGAGTTATTAGTACCATTTTGTACACTAAATTTTTGAAATTTCTGTGAAGTTGGTTTATAACTTCTAAAGAGTTTAGAATGCAAATTGTATACCAGTTTTATAAAAATTTTAGATCATATTCATAGTATGTCGAGCATTCCATCAAACATCATCTGTCGAGTTTCTTGTCAAATATTTGTCACCTATCCATAAAACAGTGCCACCGACTGGTCCACAATAATAACATCAACATTCTTATTTTTGTCTCTATTTTACGATTTCCGTTATTACTATTTGCAGACTAACTAGCGGTTATACATTTCTACGACTACCTTGGACCACCTAGAAAATGACTACGTTTGTTTTTCTGTTGTAGAAACATTTTTCTTTTCTGCTGGAATACAGCTTGTTCTTGTTCCACAAGCCCATTAACGTGCACAAGCGCAAAAGTGATGTCGTAGCCGTGAAACCCATTCCTGGCTCCAGAGTTTTTCTCTTGCAGACCGTTAAACCTCGCGGGAAGTTCGGCTTCTGAGTTTTGTACACTCAACGGAACTTAATTCGCGACCCCCGAGATTCAAAATGGCGTTTCATCTCCGTCGATTGAGCATCACTGTCACGAATCGAGCTTAGATATAAGTTTCTTTATCGCGAGTTGTGTGGTTAATGCTTGAAGCAAGCGCTGTCCCAATTGTATTTAGTTGGCAATGCAATTAAATAGAATATACAAGGATCATGCACCTTCATCACCTCGTACTATCAGATAAGTTAATTTCAATTATTTCTTGTTAAATTATCCTTTTACTATAAGTCATTTACTTTGTGTTTTATTTATTTTTAGATCAGGGCTCCTCACTAATGAACTTGTCTAGAATAGTTTATTTATATTTAGATAATTTTGAGTGTACAAGCTGCAAGTCAAAACCAAGGTAAATACAAGTTTATAATGTAATATAATAATTCATTTTATTTTATTCTATAAATTTGTATATAGGAACCGATTAAATGGATGTTATGAAATCTTTATATAGCTGATGAATTTGATGTTGCTAAAAAATGCAAAGCATTAGAAAAATACATTAAACGTTATCAAGATTCATACGATTAATGTATTTTTCTAATGTATTTTTCTATTTAATTGCATTGCCAACTACATACAATTGGGATAGCGCTTGCTTCAAGCATTAACCACACAACTCGCGAGAAAGAAACTTTTATCTAAGCCCGATTAATGACAGTGATGCTCAATCGACGGAGATGAAACGCCATTTTAAATCTCGGGGGTCGCGAATTAAGTTCCGTTGAGCGTATATAGGTCACACAGATACGGAAAGGGGAGGATGCAAAGCTGACCTGGTCTAGTAGGCTGGCTAGCGTGAGAACGATCGAGAGAGCATGAAAGAGTACGCGGGGGAGTGACTATTTGCGTGCGGCGCGTAAGGCTCAATGAGGAAAGCCCTCCCTGGAAAACTGTCACGGCGGCAAAAAGTTGGTAATATCCAAGAGATTGATACAACTATATAGCCGGTTGTAGGCTACTTTTGTCGCGTAATCGGTGCCGGCGAGATAAATATCTAGTGGTCATAACGCGAACTGCTGTTTATCACTTATTTTGCAGGCGTTGTCTGTGAGAGGGTTACCTAGCAGTTAGAAGCTAAAAACATCGGAACAATGTTATTATTTAAGCAAATTTAGTGTGTGCAACTTCTATTAAATATATTAAAGAATATGGTTGTATTAATTATCATATATTATTTATTTCACGTAAAAGCTCTAAAAAATTAAACGACTAAAAAATTAAACTGCTTTATAGATTAAATAAAAATGATTAGCAGAAAATGAGGAAGATCAGTTTTGATTTTAATACGATTTGTTTAAAAATGATTGGAAATAGAAAAGCTTTTATTTATTATGTTGCAAATTGATGGAATAATTTTTTCTAATATTTATTAGCAATCAAACTTTATCAATCTAATTTCTAAAATCCAATACAAATATGAAAAATCTATTTACAATTTTAAATATATCATTAATTTTAGTTTGAATTTTAACCATTTTACTATTAATATAAAATTGCCCCCTTATTTACAAAATAATATGTATTTTTAATAAATTCGACTGATTATTTTTCTATAAAAAAATATTCGCTTAACATAATATTTCTCAAAGTCTTATGATTGCATAGTAACATTCGACAAATTAGTTATAATTGTTTATATTATTTTCTAAAATGTTTTATTTGGAAATGCTCTTAATACAGCATATTTATGTCTACTAGTGACGTAATTTTCTATATAAGGTGATTGTCAGCTGACTAGATGCTTATTTGTGACAATAAATATCTGTTTTCTTATTTTTCATGTAAATATTTTTGTTGTGTTTGTTCATGCAAATATCAATACTTTGATTAATTATCTTCGAGTGTGCTGGACGGGTTGTCAGGGTGTAAGCAAACAAATCAGTTAGTATAGTGACATGCCTCCCCCCCCCCCTCTTTTAGAGTCAGGAGTATTTACGAACAACCTTAAAGATTGTTTTTTTTTTCAATTAAGCCGACATGCACCTGGATTTGGATGCCTTTCTGATTGTTTCATTCGGTTAATAATTTTCTTTATTTCTTTTTCTTTCTTTTTGCTTAAGTCTTTTCATTTTTATTTTATTATGTTTTAGCGAGTTAGTTGTTTTAACCAAAGCAGATTGCTGCTTGAATATATTCATATTTGAAGGAAGGAAATTAATTCATTTTTTTTCGCCACGACCCTCTTTCAGGAATCTTCTAGATGTGTATATATATTTACAAACCAGATATAGAGTCACTTTTTGAGAAGGATTAAATAACTTTGCATTTTTTAAGAGGATAAAAGCCCTCAAATCTGAGGGATCAGTTTGAATCGAAGCATTTTTGGTATTCATCGCTGGAATACAAATTTGATTTTGAATGCCAGATTTAGCAATTAAACTCAATATATTAGTGCAACTGTACTATTTCACAATAAGATAACAATATTCAGTACACCCGTTCTCTAATATTTATTTTATTTAGTTTTAATTGTATAGTGTGGAACGTACCTCATTCTTTATCATTCAAGTCATAGACGATATAAGAGCTTGGTCCTTTGATATTTTCTATTTGATACGGACCTTCATAAAAATTGAAGAATTTATCTATTTGATTATCTTCCTCATTTGAAGGGCAATAATTTTTCAATAAGACTACATTTTTAATTTTATATGGTTTGTGATTTTTTGCCATATTGTGTTTGTTGGCTCTATCCATTAACTTGTTATGCATTCTTGTTTCTACTATTTGACCTAGGATCATCCTCCAAAAGGAATCAGTAAGTTACTTCACTGACTTTCTTTCTCAATTTTGTAGTATAAAATTCTTCTGTAAACAGTATTAATATTCTGTTCATCTAATATGACCGTAAATCAAATGTAATTCTTGTATTAAATTTTGTTCTTATCATCGTCCTCTGATATAATTAACTTTATTTTGTTTTCCGAATACTCTTTAAATATCAAATTATTTTGGATTGTGAACCTATTAGAAAAAGAGTCTTGATTTTTATCTAGATGCAGAAATCACCCATTTCTTATAATTTTTCATATTTTTAAAAGATAGTTATTATAATAATATTATTTTCTTCACTCATATTATCGAAAATTCTCGATAAAAAATCTACTGCTTTATTTGTACGACTAGATAAATATTCACAGGTTATATTGAAATCATAAAAACAAGCGTCAGTGAATTAACCATAAATTTGTAAATTTACACGTTTTCAGGAACTTTAGAGCTTTGTGATTAAATCTGACTATAATCTCTTTAGCTCCTATCAAATATGCTTCAAGTTTTGAGCAAGACCACGCAATAGTTTTTTCTCCGTTGCAAAATAATTAAGTCTGGATCCCTTTAAGGTTCTTGAAATTAATGTAATGGCTGTTTCTTCTCCGTCGTTTTATTGCGACAAAACAAAAGCTATAGTATAATTACTGGCGTCAATTATAAAAATACATAATGTATTTATAAATAGATATTTGAAAGTAATTGTATCAGTAAATAATTTTTTAATTTTTTACAAGCTAACTGATTTTCAGATAAAAACTGATACACTTTACTTTATTTCATTTATTTCAACAAGTCAATTGATGGTTTATAAAGTTTGGAGTAAGTTTTTGCACATTTTGTATAACGATTAACAAAATCAAGAAGTATTCGAAGACTTGATATATTTTAGTACTTTTTAATTTTAGAATGTTCCTATTTTTTTCTGGGATTTTATACCCTTAAAGAAATAATATAACTGAAAAATGTAAATTCTTTTTGTACAAATTTAGACTTTGAACATTTCAAAGCGTAATTATCTCTTTTGCAACCGCTAAATAATGCATATAATTAATACAAATGCTCTTCAAAAGTTTTGAATATACATAATATGTCATCGATAAATGGCATAAATAATTTTAAATTGGTTATTGACAAATTTAGACCTGTAAGAAGAGCAGCTGTACTTTACATGTAGTACACGTGCCAATCACATTAAATTTATAGGTATTTCCTTCAATAATAAAAGCTGAATACTGTTTACTATTTTTCTTCAAAGGAATTTACAAAAAATTGCTAGTCAAATTATTTTCGGGAAGAAACATGCATTTCAATTAATATTTTTAAACAATATCGTTCATGTGTAACAGAGTTTCATAATCATTAATTAATATTTTGTTAAAATTTCTTGGGTCTAAACAAAAACAAATCGTTTCATCTTTTTTCATACTAATGTATCGTTGGGTTAACAACGGCACAGATATTAAGTGTCTACCACAACCTTCTCTATCATTGTACAGTTTATTGTCTAAAACCATCGTCTTACTAACAAGGGATGTCTGCCGAATGCTTAATAAAGAATGTTCCTCCGATTGAGAAACTCTAATTCTGTACATACACTTTATGTCACTGACGTTAACACAGTAACGGTGTCTATCCCACCTTTACTGACTACGTGTTAGCAGCAAGGGGTTGCTACTAAGAGTTAGCGTGAACTTACTCCAAAGACTATCTCATGGAATCCAGAATTGGGAATAGTGAGAGGATAGGTACGCGATCTACTGAGAGAATTCTTTCAATTGGTACCTTTAATTTTATTTAAAGTTAATGTTACGTACAAATTTTCTTCTTCTCGTGT
Source organism: Chouioia cunea (assembly GCA_030064505.1). Lineage (NCBI taxonomy): Eukaryota > Metazoa > Arthropoda > Insecta > Hymenoptera > Eulophidae > Chouioia > Chouioia cunea. Next base: position 22,046,256 of record JAOPFQ010000001.1, read on the forward strand.
TCCCGTCTAGTTCTACACTTAATTTCCAGGGATTTCCTTGCACTTCACTTGGCAGTACATTTCACAAACTAACCACGCTTCTCATGAGGAGAGGCTTTTTATACTTTTCAGGAGGTAAACTCTCATCTAAGGGCCCAGGAGTTGGACTATAATTTTCCTGAGGTTCTATTGGTCAACTGGTCCTCACAGACTTCCATAAACCTGGAAAACATGCCCTGAGTTTGTGAAAATTTTGAGAGAACCAGCTTGAATGTGCCTCTCCAGAGAAACGCACTTCCCTTCCCGGTGCTCCGTGTAGAGCCATTACCAACTAAAATTACATTTTTACATTTTTTCGCTGAACAACTTTTATTTTCTTTTTTAAAGTTTAAAAGAAATACAAACAAAGAGAAAATGTAATTTATGAAGAAACACATGCCCAGAAGTTATATTTTTTATTTCTAGCTTAAATGCTAGTCCTATATTATGACCTTTTTTTTTCTTAATATTTTATGGATTTTCCACAAAACCGTTCTTTCTATATTTTAGATTGTGACGTCAGAATAAAACGTATTCATAGATATAAGAATTTTTTTTGTATGCGTAGGCCATCAGCCAGAATGCGAGACCTTTGTGTGTGCGTCCTTGTTTTATGGGATTTTATGGAATGCTATCCTACTTTATTTGAATCCCTACATGACTTCGGCCTAGTGTCTGAGCTTTTATAAAAATAGAATTTTTCGGCTACACTTTTCGGACAGTTCTTCTTTCAATTTTTATAGTTTTTAGAAAAGCAATAAAAAATATATTTCATGCACTAGATTACTTCTTCATTTTGAGAAAAAATGTAAAGGTTCGACGGCTGTCCCGCGCTCGCGTGGGGTCCCATAAAATATAGGCATCGTTAATTTTTGGATAGATTGGCCCGTTTTGTTTCATTGTTTTTGAGTAACTTTTCGTTTTTACTTTTATGGGCTTATCCAAAAGTCGTAAAACAAAGAGAAAATGAAAAGTTATTCAAAACAAAATTAGCCTAAGAAATTTCTTATAATGGCTCTGCGAGCGAGGGCGAGTACGATGAGCACACTTTATTTGGGACAAGTAGGTCCCAAATAAATTTAAGATCAACCCCTAATGGGAGTTAACCTCCTCGAGCATAAAAAGCCTCTCTTGCTAGAGCTCGAGGTTACTCACTCGTAGAAGCGTGTTCAAGGAAGCTAGAGCGCAGAGGCAAAAAGGATATTGTAAGTACAAAAAATAAATACTTTTATATTTATATACAAGTCGGATTAGTTTGCGACCTTGCTTCTCACTCTTCTTAATTCTTTGTTACTCGGGCTGCCCTTTGGATTCAGTCCTTGCTCACCTAATAGAGCTAACCCCTTTGCTCCTAGTACATCAGTAAAGGAGAGGTAGACACCGTTGCTGCCAAAGAGTCAGAGACCGAAGGTGTCCATTTAAAATTAGAAATCCTCAAAAATTCGGAGGAATATTCTCTAAGACTAACCAGCACGCATCTTTTGCTAGTAGAACGAAACTTCTAACCATAAAACGTGCTCTAGGTGGAGAAAATTATCCTACGTAATAATTTATACTACCGTGACGTCAAACCAACCTCACAAGATCTATAAACGAGTTTGGTTTTGCGTCATGATTCTACAGATTTTTTTATCGATGGAAATTTTTGGAAAAATGTATCCGGATATTCCCTTTTCTATCTTTTCTTTTTGTTTTCCCTTTTTTGAGAAAAGCAATAAAAAATTAAAAAGGAGAGATGAACACTTGGCTACTTCCTCTTTTTTAGAAAGGGATAATGGTCTCTCAGTGCATGTGTAAGACCCCATAAAAAGAACAAAAAGTCCATCACTCCTACGTACACATATATACATATTTTTTTTGTTATTTATCACAACATTATACCCCCACTCTGAAATTATTACTAGAGGACGGTAAGGCGAAATAGTAATCGAAAAAAAAAAATTTAGGGCTATTGTAGTAATCAGAGTTGTAGCTAATTTTTAAGTATATGCAAAATTGATAAGACGATAAAGAAATAAAACTAAATGTAATTAGTTCGGCAAAATATATGTAATGGCTTTATTGCGTGCACAAGTTGAGGCGAAACAGTATTAATCGTTTTAGGTGGTTCTTTAAATTCCGATATGTAAATATGTACGTTTTTGAGCATTAGTGCAGTGCCTTCTGTTTTCGTCTCGTCATTTTGGAACTGGGGAGGCCCTTTGGATTTCAGGTGTAATAAAAATGAGGTTAAATTATGTCATATGGCTCCGAATAAGTGATATGACCACCCGTAAACGCTATGTAGAGCTCCATTAATGAAGATTCTTAACAATTTCTTTAATATCTGGAAAGGAATATGATCGCAATGGCTAATAATCTTACGCTAAAGGTTCCGAACGTAATAAATTTTGTCTGCATGCGATTCCAAGAGGGTAGAAGTACCATATAGTCTGATTTTTGTTACTCTCAATGTCTTTTGTAAATTTCTTCTAATCTCCCTTACATTGGCTATGCAGGATTTATCTATGCTTTTTTCTTCTGGTAACAGGTTTTTTTAATGATATTGTACTTAGACCCTGTATCGATTAAAAAGTATCCCTTTACTTTCGTGAATGTATTCTTGACTTTTATCCTCAGGATGACTTTTTGTACATGTTCCTTACTTATGTTATAAACAGAGCAAGATCCTATGTATGCAAAATCATCTAGTCTTTTGAATTTAAAATTCATGTTGATTCATACAGAAGATTCTTGAAGCAAAATCTATAGTTCCATTATTTGCCGAGAAGTAATTGGCCCCTAACACAGCATCATAGGGTATCGGAAAATAACTTGGTACTAGCAAAAATGTAGTAAATTTATTGAATATCGTTAAGGTAATTAGTAGTCTGTTTAGATTTGTCGCAAATCTGGCAATTTTCCTCTGTGACTGCGTTCATATTGATACGCTTACAACAGTTATTCGCTAAAAGTCCTGTTTTGCTACACACTTCACATTTTTTAAGTGTGCGGTATTCGCGTGCAGAATGTCCTTAGTAATTGTAAATTCGACAGGTTACTTGGGTTTTACTTTTGAAGATTAAAGTAGCAGTCAACTTCTTCATGGTCTATCTTTTTGCAATAGGTACATTGTTTTTTTATTTTTGTGATTGTGCTGCAGATGAACGATTTATAACCTTTCTTATTACAAATTTAACACATATTAACAGTCCTTCTGGGAATCTGTAATTTTAATTTCTGTAATTTTCATATAATTCCAGGTCTTTTTCTGCTGAAATTGCGTGCTTCACGGTATATTTAGGCGGAAGATCGCGTGACAGTCTTAGACGTATGCTGTCTTTTTGTTCTCATTTGTAATATCATAGAACATTTTAGTCTATGTTTGCTTGTTCGCAGATTTTTATATCGGATCCTTTATGAATTTCTTGCGATGCTGTTATCTTTTTCTTTAATAATCTATTCTAAATTTGTAGTTTGTATATGGTGAGGAAGTTTTGATTATTAAAGTAAAACCTGAACTTGTTTTTCTAGGTATTCTAAAGTTTCCCTTATTTGTTTATAACTGGCTAGAATTTTCTGGAATCTCTGATTGCAATTTTGAAATATTTCAGCAATTAAAAACAATTCGTCGTCTATTCAAGCACTATTTTCCTTTAAAATATAAAATAGTTACTCTTCAGAAATCAAACTTGAGGTAATAATTGGGATCATTGATAACATTTATTCTCCCCTTTTATTATTATTCTATGATATTATTTTATTTTATTTGTATTATTTCTACTTATTCTATTTTACCGAATAATTTAGAAATGAATTAATATTTCTTATTTATCTTTCTATTTTCCTTCCATAGATCAGATACTGCGCTTTTAGGTGCACTATTTATTATATCAAAACTTTTTCTGTTATTGAATGTAACTATCGCGGTCGGCTCATTTTCATTCCACAGTAGCTGATTGCTGATACTTGATGAATTTTGTTTTATTACTTACTTCACATTTATTCAAATTACGCCGACGAAATCTTATATAATCACTTTGACTTTTTGTAATAAAGTCATCTTTTAATAATTTACATTTAAATTGTACCTTCAGATGGTCGTGATAGTAGATTAGTATAAATGTGTTTTACTGAATCATATATTTAGTTCATAATTTTTCATTGTTTAAAACGAATATAATCTATTTATTTTTATAAATATTTATTTGTCGAACTCGACGGACATCCCATCCCTCTTTCCATCAACAAGATCAAATATTCTAGATCGATATCGTCGCGTGCCCCCCCCCCCCATTAGGCGAAATTTCTTGAATTCATCCTGTGTCCTTGTTACTCTACTGATATTTATACGTATTTAATTATATAATAGTTATTTTTTCAAAGAATAGTTATTTTAAAACATTAAACAGACTTTATTAATTTTCTTTTAAACCCAAAACGGTCATTATTATCTATTTACATTCAAATTTATGAAGAATATAACTATAATTGAAAGTATAGCTGCTGAAGCAGTGAGGAACACATCAACATCGTTCTCATTAGGTGATTCGTCAACCATGAATTGAATGGAATGATGAAATCTCATCATCATAATCTCGTCGTCATCATCGTCATCGCTCATGTAAATTACTTTCTTCCTCGTGTTGATATTATTGGTGGTAGTAGCGCTGATGATTACAGCCGATTGTAACTGATGAGAAAGCATCTTCTAGTCATTTTATAATATTTTTTGATAGGCTATTTATGTCGTTAAGCCTACTTTTTCTATGATGGGATTTAGTATTTTTTCGCCATGCATGATTGAACATTAGCTGCAACTTTAAAAAAAATTCAATATTTCTGAAAGATTTTAGCCATCTACTGATTACAAAAGATGTACTTGACATGTTTAATCATCCGTGGACAAGATTTCATTCATATTATCTTCAATTTCAAAATTATCACTCACCATGCATACGTCTTTACACTAACACTACCAATCTCTGATTTTGCAAATATTAAAGCTACAGTTGATTAAGATGTTAGATAGAAAATGATAGAGTAGGAAAAATCGATATCATGCAGGCTCATCTTCTCTTAAAAGGGTAAAATATTTTGTTTAGTTTTAAGAAAATTTAGTCTTCGCATTTGAGTAAGTGCCATACTATTAATGAAAGGTATATCTGATGTCGACTTAAATTTATTTTTATTAAATAATTTATCCAATCTATCCTACTTAGAACAAAAGTGTTAAATAGAAAAGTCACAAACAGTCTTGATAGTTGCACCCTATATAGACTTATGGAGTTCACTGATATCACGAAAGCCATAGTCTTTCGATCATTAAGAGAGAAAAGGAGAGAAAGAAAAGGTATATATGATAGAACACAAATTAGTTTAGAAGAAATCAGAGCAAGGTCTTCGATTTTTTTTGGCAAATCCAATGGCTATATAAAGGTAATATTTTGTGCCAAGTTTGACGCTAAAATAATAATTAATTAAAAAGTTATAAACGATGAAAAATAAATTTGTTTTTTTTGGAACTATTATAAATCGAATACTGTTTATCAGATCTCCATAATTTTTTTTTACCAAATACCCCGAAAATATTATATTTTAAGAATATCTATATGTCAAAATACATATTTGTTAATAAAAAAACTATAAACAATTAAAATAAATGTTTCCACTTTTTGTTAAAAAGAATAACTTTTATTTCAAAAACATTTGTTGCAATCAATTCTTTGAAGAATTTTGTATAAGAATTCTTAATAAAACTATTATGATTTTTAATAGGGGCTAGGTAATGACCTTCCAAAAAACCGCTACCGGTCGCGCAAAGCTGGAAAATCGGAATATTAAAAGCGCCCCCCCCCCCTCTTCGAAACTTCACCAGGTAGTTCATTTCTATAAGTCCGTAGATTTAGTAGCTAAACTTTCTTCATTTAAATAGTGGTAAGTAGGAATTACATTTTTTACAATAATAATTGATGAACAATACTGCACTTAAGTCAATTAATGCGAGAAAATTTCTGTTCTCAGTTCAAAATTGTTTATTTTGTTTGATTGTTTCTTCTAATATTTTAGTTTGTTAAATAGTCTTCTTAAATTAGATTTATTGTAATTAGTTGTACTTCGAAAATTATATGAATAAGGAAACTTTTCCCTTAGTCGGGCTGTTGAAAATTCAATGGCCGCATTGAACGTACAACAATCAATGTCAAAGTGAAATTTCTTATTATACGATTATAAAAATTATGTCATTACGCCATTACTAGAGAATTCCAATCAATTAAATGTTCGGAAACATGGACGTCGTCGAAAATCGTTGCTTCATGTTCCCACAAAAATTCATGATAAGTGGTTTCCTTCAGTGAACAAAAAACGATCATTTACGTGCAACATGTTTGAGATATTGCTATATTAAAGGTCGAAATGAAGTTTCTGATTACAGTAACACGAATTTCCGACATGAAAATAAAGAAAATGGTAGTTGTGAAGATTCTATTACTCAGAAAAATGAAGTCATTTAGACTGAAGTGTTAATGAAGATCAAGATATCTGCCATGGTCTCAATGTGATGAAGAATTTTCGTACGAAGAAAGTGAACATAGAAAAATAGTATTGGATCGCTTAAATCCATTGCTTGATTTTTTTTAAATCGAAGATATGAATTCAATGTATATTGAAATACCTCATTTAATAGCAAAAAAAATCGATTCATTATCAAATAATTTGAACATTTTACTTGTAAGATAATATAGCTGTGTATACAGTAATCGAGATGAATTTATACAAAAGAGTGTATTTTATAAAGACCTGAAAGCAGCGTATAAAAAAGCAACTACTAATTCAGAAAAGATACATATATTGACTGCGATTCCACTGTTTACAAGTATCTATGAAATAGAAAGATAAATTAATTGTTGGTTTTATTTTGCACAAACAGCTAAAAAACTTCATAAACAGGAAGGAAAGCTATCGTATCCATTCTCAAGAACCAGAACATCTATAATAAATGAAGAAATAAAAAGTACTGCTGTCTCATTTTATTTACAAGATTATGTAAGCCGGCCGTGTCCAGGTTCTAACGATGCAAAAATAGTGCAAAAAGATAATGAGAAGAAAGCTAAAATTCAAAGACGTTTACTTATGTTCAATTTAAGAGAAATGTTTGAAAAACACTATGCTGAAATTGGGCTTAAGTTTCGTCTGGGGTTTACATATTTTTGTACATTGCGACCTGATCAGTGTATTTTAATTAATGAATCTAAAAATGTTCACAATGTTTGCATTTGTATTCACCACCAAAATCCAAAATTACTAGTAGAAGGCTATAAAATGACAATAAAGAATTTGAAGATCAAGTATGATGAAGAGTTACCTTAAACAGTAAAAGATATTTCAATTAAAATGTTTTTTTATTTATATTTTTAAAATATTTAATAAAATGTAACTATTCACGACTAGACAATTAGTTTAATGCAAGAAAGAAGATGCAATGCTCGGTTGCAAGCGCTCGCGCTGCAGTAGGCCGGGCTGCGTGGTTCAATTTTTAAAGTCAATTTAGCCATAACACTATATAGTCAAGAAATTATATAACTACTTTGTGGATTAGGTAATATAATTTCAGTATACACAATATAATTTCTAATAGCCAAACAATACTTTTTCTCAACTAAATGTATACTAAATTTGCCTGCTTTCTCTGCAGTTGTTTTCAACCTTCAGAAGAGTTTAGAACGTACATTATAAACCAGTTTTACTAAACTTTTAGTTCGGATTCATAGTAATACTCTTTATTTAAACTTTTAATTGATTAAGAATTCAATTACTATAATTATCGTGAAAAACGATTCTCCAAAATTCAGTGTTTATCTTAATGAAGAAGATTGTATACATCTATCTTGTGAAAGAAAGTGCCAAAAAATAAAAGTATTAGAGAAGAAATATGGTGAAGCAGCATGGTCCATCGACGAATATGTTATTTAAATATGTTATTTAAAAAAGACAAATCGATGAGTGCTTTATTGATTTGATTCATAAAACCAATTATCAAGAAGAAGATTATATCGACATATAATCTGTTATATGTTTCACAAAGCTATTGAAGGGTAGAAGCCATGGAAATCGAAATAAAGGATTCAGCATCTGCTAATTATCTAAAAAAAATACTCAAGATGAATTTATTGAAACACTAAAAATTGATGAAGAGTTTATAGTTTCACGGTCTTGAATGAAGGAAATATATTATGAAGAACTTAAATGAATTGTTCTCAAAGCTACAGTTATTTTGCCTAACCTCTGAAAATCTCAAAAAACCACGTATGGTTTAAAAAAAAATCGATGCTTTGGCAAGTAATTTTAAACTTTTATTAGTAAAAAAACTATAACAGGGAACAATTTGAAGTTGAAGAAAAATATAATTCATCTTTAATTGTAGAGATAAAAACAAAAGATTAAACCAAAAAATACATCCCATACCAGAGTTCATAAAATAAAGTTAGAAATAACGAAAAAGACTGCAGACTTTTATTGTCAAGATGACATAAGTAGGAATTGTCCAGGCTGGAAAGATTTTACAATCGTAGGAAGAAGTATAAAGTGCAAGAAAGTGCAAAGCCAATTATTACTACACCCTTTGAATGAAGTTTACGCTCTCTTTAATGAACACTTTTATGATGTGAAAATTGGCTCCTCTATATTTTGTCATCTTCGTCCGAAATAAGGTATTCTAATAACTGATTTAAAGGGCTAGGTAGCGTTTGCGTCTGTATTTTCCATAAAAATATGAAGTTAAGAATAAACGTGGTAAAAAAGAAAGGTGATGCACCTATTCCACTAAACAAACGTGATATTTCCAAGACTGTTAACTTCAATGTTATGGACATAAATTGTTGAATTGTTTCATAGAGAATTCTATTACTGTAATTAGATCCAAACAGTGGCGAAGGTTAGTTACTAAAGAAGGAGAACATTTGGACTCAAGATTCAAATTAACCGATTTAATAGAATCAAGAGATATTTTTATATACGAACTAAAATTGTTTTTTATAAGCTCATTTGGTGTACATAACTCTATTGTAACCAGTCAGACTAAATATAAGAAGAGCAGTAGAGAAAATTTAAATGAAAATGAAATTATTGCCAATCTTAATTTTCTGGAAAATTACATAACAAAATTCCAATATTCAATTCAAGCAGTTTATTATAACCAAGATCAGATAACTGATCATCATACTTATAAATAATTTTACAATGTTTTTCCTCATCATACAATGTTTTTCCTCCTGCAAATTTTGGCTTTTTAATCGAAAAATCTTCCGACTTAGCTAACTCTTTTTTCGTCTCACTCGATAAATTTTCACTTGGTTCAACTTTTATTACTAAAGTTTTGAATGGTTGGACTGTTCGTTTAAATGTTTCGTTCGAGACTTTATCAATATTAGCACGAATTTGCTTCAGTAAGTGATACTTCAGTCTATTTACATTTTACGCCTTCATAATTATTTTAGCACGTTTTTTTTCTCGTTGATGATTGCCCACGATGTTGAAACTTCAATATTTATCCGTAGACTATATTGTACACAATATTACCTTAATATACTTATAGCAAAAGAATAAAAACTTTCGATATCATTAAATGATGAAAAATTGCTAATAAATTAACGTTACTTCTCACGAGGTGTTTAGAAATGCGAGAATATGTTTGAGAAAAATAGAAATTCAACACTTCTATAATATCTATCCATATAAAAGAATGCACGAACGTTGTTCTGCCTCTCGCATGCAATATTGTCAAATATCATAATTGAGTTTGATAATGCATGCTCAGGATCAGCTACTCTTTCGTGTTTTTTAAATGGAAAATGACGTAGCATCACTTTTCTGGATGCTCTTGAGGAAGTAAGACTTTGTTTGTTAAAGACTGAGAGCTTAGTGCATAGTATCGTAACTGTATTTAAGGCAGATTGTACGTGATCGGCACTACATTCTCTATGTGATCTCATCAAAAAAGATTATTAATTTACAAGTAATATCGTTTGTCTATTGTTTTTCGAGTAACAAGTAAGTAATTTATGTTTGAAGTGTAATATTTATGATAATATAATAATATATTACCAAAACGAGGATGGTCTCCATTTTTTTTAAAGTGAAATATATATTTTCTAGCATATAAAATTGATATAATTTAAGCAATGTGGTTTGAAATTTGTACAATACAGTACTGTTTTTTAAAAAATTTATTTCACTAATTACAGTACTGCTTTATTTATTTGAATTTATTTAGCTTTATGTATGTAGAGTATAGGCTTTCTCTTTTTATCTAAATAGATTTTCGGTTCATCGACAGTAAATCTATCACTTTATAATTATATGTGCTAAAAATACTTCGGTTAAATATTATTTTACTTTAAAATTTTTGTTGTGTATGATTACAGATTCATTTTATCATACAAAAGACAAAGTTTTGTTCCACTAGATCAAAAAAGGGGTCCAGATTTTAGGAGTGCTCATAAGAAATTTGTTTATGAAAATAATAAACGGCCATTCAAAATATTTGGTAATTTAGTGAATGCACTAATGATGTATATGGAGTATACAAACAAGGATATAGCAGAAAATACCTATATGCATGAAATTTGTTATTAAAAACTCAAGAGCATATCTGAAAACAATTCGCAAGAAGCGTAGGAGTCAACACCAACTTAATCTACACTTTGCCATCAGACGCTGGGATCTCAAAGTCCATTGCCTGCAGATCTTCAAGTCTTAATTGCCAGTGTCCAGTTATACGAAGAAGTAAATAGCATTCTTGTTATGAACAAATTTTCTTTATCACTATTTAAACATTCTTCGAGCGCTGAAACTATCAAGCTAGTAGAAAAATATTATCTAGAAAAAAAAGTTAAATAATTTTTTATCCACAGCATCAAAGAAATTCACAATCTATTTAAGGAACAGAATCCAGGAATAACTATTTCAAAAACTGAGTTCTATGAATTGCGACTAAAATGCGTTATACATCAACCTCTAAATAATTCATGTTTGTGTATATTGCACAACAATTTTAATCTTATAGCGACGAGTCTATAATATGCATTGATAAAAGTGAACACTGGATTTTCGATTTTCAAACAAGAGCATTTATCAATGATTATTTGCTTTACAGAAAATGATTCCTGTATTTTTCGAGAATTAGAAAATTTAAAAAATAAAATGATAACGAAAGGAAATTTTCAATTAAAAGAAGACGTAATGTATGATGAAATTACATTTACAAATTGGGAAAAAAATGATCTTAGAATAAAATTTGTAATTTCGACATATTCTGCATAGAGTTGACCAGTTGTGTAGATACAATGAGTAAACATAGACGAATTAACGAGTTCCAACAATGTGAAATTAAATTAGAAAAACAAGATCAGCTTTTAAATAATAATCGTTTGATTTTACATTAAGAATTCTCAAAACCGTACCTCGCAAACAGGACAAAATGCCATTAGACTCTTAATTACCGTAATATCATAATACCCATAATAGGCTATATAAGAGTGAGTTGTTTGAGATATTCAATTTAAAAAGAATGCTTTTTTCAAAAAGATATTATGCAATTCAAAATCTGATCACACTGGGTGAAAGCTTCCAAAATTCCGCGCGTTAAAAAAATCATTCCGACACGATAATTTGGACCCAAACTAGAACCAATCAAATAAAGTGCGAATTTTTATTTGTGAAAAAACGTTCTTACGGTGTCAATATTTATATGGTGCTCCAGAGTTTAAAAAACGTTTTTCGGTAAAAAAAAAACACATGTCACGTGAATTTTGATGTCAAATAATATCCCAAAATTTAATAAAAATTGGAATGATCCACCTTTGCTCGTTGAATTCATATGGAATGGATCCAGTATTGAATTATTAATGAACCTGGTATATATTTATTATTATCTTGCTTAATTTTTAGAAAACAGAAGAAAACGATAGATCATTTAATAGAGACTGAAGAAAATTAACAGTAACAGGCTAGGAGTTTATACCGATAAAGGGTGCATTGCAGAAAACGCCGTTACAATATTTACTATTATACGTACTTATTCAGATCTACGTATAAGACATGTGTACAACATAGCTGTAAAATTCATTGTAATTATTTATATGTTATATATTATTAAATAAAAATAGAATAAATTTTGATTAAATAAATCCACGTTACATTTTTATTGTAGACAAACAATGCTATTATATAAACATGAATCAATTTTGTAACTGTTTTCCTGATTATCGAAACGTTTTTGAATGATCACTACACCTTTAAGAAGTTTTGTAATAATAATTCGCACTCAATTTTGGATAGTAAAATTTTGTAAAGACCTTTCTGTAATGTTGTTAAAAAGTTGCAATCGTTATAGGCTTATTGCACCTATTTTGTGTAAATATTTTCATAGACCGTTTAGAAAAGGTTTCACTAACGCTTCAACATACATAGCTAGCTTTACAATATTTCAGTCCGCTAAATTCGAACTCAAAATAAAAGTATATCTTAATATATCGTATATTTTCAAATTTTATTTTTCAAAATACTATCTAGATTATTATTGTAAGAAGTAAACTCCCGTACAATACGATATTATGATCATAGTTGAATATTGTAAACTTCACGCCAAAAAAAATTTCCGAAATAATAACAAAATATGGAGCAACAATTATTTTTTGTAAACAAATAAAATAATTACCATTCATATTTGAGAAATCAGTATTTTTCCATTAGTGAACAACAAAACGAAAGTGATGACTGCAACTTAAGATATAAGTGTGTTATTGTAGAATGAACCATGATATTCAGACCAAAATAATCAAACGATTGTTTTGGGGCTTTGGGAATTAGTCCAGGAGGCCGCAGTAACAACGATTGAAGAGAGATGTAATCCGTGTTATCTTTCGACTATTAGCGTTGAGAAATGGGGCGAGGGGTGAGTCAATGGATTTAATAGCTTTAAAGACAATAGAACCTGTATAGTTGGATAACGTCTCTTTGTAACGAGAACTAAAATAATCGATTAGTGTTTATTTGCCTATCTATAGACTTTCGAACTTGTTTTCTTTATATTTTTAATTTCTTAAAATAGTATCTAATACGTTGAAGGAAATCAGGGTATTGGTTTTCTAAAACTTCAATTTATTATTTCTTCAGAAATATTATTATATATTAATTTAATAAATATTATATCTATCAACTAATTAGTAGTAGACTTAACGTTTGATACAATTTCTGTTTTCAGAATTGTATTTTTCAAAAATATCCTTTGAAATATGTAATAAAATAGAATATATTGGATTTGTCATGTCTTATAAACTATTTTATTATTACTACTTTGTACTTTGAAAATAACTTATGTAATTTATTCAGTAACAAATTTTCAATGGAAAACAAAGATATAACAATCATATTATGCACTAAAACTACTGTAAATCAGTTAATAATTTACATACCGCTTTCACCTAAAAATTGCAACTTTTTTGGATATTTTCGACATTTTACAGCACAAAATAGATTTTGCGACTAGTCAGTAAAGGTTTTTTGAAAAATCGAGATACAATAATTTCCTTCGGCTTGTATTAACCTCTCAGTACGTAAATTAAACCCTTTACGTACTAGTTACATAATATATTATAAAATTATGTACGATATTTTTTTTGTAAGAAATAATAAAATAATGTCAACGTGTAGAAAAATTAAACATAAATTTATTAGGCGATTAAAAATGCCTACTTCAGATATTTGCATATTGTTTTTATTAAATTTGTTCTATTGAAAAATTCCAATTTGATTTCAATATCGATTTTACATGAATTTCCAAAATTTCTTGTTGTGTATTAAAATTTATTACAAAAAATAATCCCTTTATCGAAAGACATTCGCAACACAGAACTAAAAACTAATTATACTTAAAAAAATTTGGATGTATGTCATTTAACTCTGGGATGCCTTTTCATCTATGTAACAAATACATTTATTTATTATCACTTACGATAGACAGGTTATAAATATAATTATATGTACAAAATCTGTAAAAAAAGACATGTAATAAATATAATTAGTAAGACATGACAAATCCAATATATTCTATTCTATTACATATTTCAAAGGATATTTTTGAAAAATACAATTCTGAAAACAGAAATTGTATCTAATATTAAGTCTACTACTAATTAGCTGATAAATATATTATAACAACAAATATATATACATGTATATATTTGTTATTACATTTTCAATATATATAATTGACAAGGCTACACTTTTCCGTTAAAAATATTGCATGATTTACTACGTAATATATCACTGAACTTTAACAGTTCCCGAAAAATAGTTACATCATAATACGTAACGATTCATGTGATTTATTTAATAGGGCAAGTTTCTGAAATCTATCGATATTTTGCGAAATTTCTTTTTGCACATTAAATTAAAAAAAGATCTTATTGGTTTTGAAATCATGATCTGTTAATCTTGAGCCTCTACCGTCTGAACTATCGTAATATTCTGATTCGGGTAGTTATGATCGTATATTTTAAATAAAATTTTATTGAATTACATTTAATAAAATAAGAATTTAATAAAATGTAATAAAAAAAGTTGTTCATCTATCTTCGTTTTTTTTTTAACGAACTCAACTATAGATACAATAGTCTGAGTCTACATCTAATAATAGTTGAACAACTAGCTAAAATAATAAATGTATTAAGGTGCATGGAAGAATAAAAAAATCTTATTATATCAACATGTTAAGAAGCTGTCGATCGCTGTACCGTATCAGTTGCTCCCCTAATAACACTAAAATGTTTTAAAAGCATTTTATGCCACACCAAAACTCGTTTTTAGTGAACACACGCTTTAAAAAGGTGTTGAAGACGTTCTAAGAACGTTTTCTTGTTTCGACCATATTAGACTAATATCAGAAAAAAATGTTTGTTCACTTTGAAAAATAAAAAAAAAGTGGACATATTTCATATTATAATAAGATATTTTTTCACCAATATTGCAAGACCTCTTGTGGTGTGGCAGAAAGCGTTTTGCATTATTCAAATTTTGATAATAGTTGACGAATAAATTCCACGGAGTTTAAAGCAAATGTGATAAGATTCACTTGGAAATCTTGGTTGTATTTTATCGGTATATCATAACTAATTAATAACAAATGCGCTGTCCGCACACTCATTTAATTTCATTTTCCATTTATGAATTGAAGTTATGAATGTGTCTACTAACTAAATTTTCTATATTTTTTTTTCGTTTTTCATGAAATTCGTCCCCTTATAAAAAGAAAACCTGCAAAGATACATCCATTGTATTCTGATTCTGATCGATTCAAGCATAGGAAAGAGCAAAAATTAAAAAATTGTAGTAAGTTCAGCTTTTAATCATAAAGGTTTATTGTTGTATTATTTTTCAGGTTAGGTTGGACTTATTTCAGATTTGAATAAAAGAATCGTCACCCGATTATTCAAAATCATTATTATAATTATTGTTGGTATATATTATATAATAGGAAACTTAACTAAATATTAATAATATTAATATTAATTTAATTAATAGGCTTTAATTGTGTGTGCAACATCCTGCTAGTATTATCAAATTACACATATTTATTTACGTTCGACTTGTTAATACATAATACACATGCATCATATTAGTATCTCATAAGTCTTCTTTCGCCATCAGATCACGAATAAATTGATTTCACTTTCCAAACTATGAATTTTTCATATAAAGATTAATAATGGAAAAGCAATGGCAGAACCTTTTAGGTTACTTAAACCCACGTAGATGTGAGAGAAATCTTGCTTAATTAGTATACTTGTATCGTTACATTTTTATAATTATTTTCACGAACCATTCTAATTTAATAATTATTGCAATATGATAAAAGTCGACGTGAAATCATTCATTTTCCCAGTGCCTTCAATTTGAAGCAGTATGGCAATTTTTTTTCTTTTCTTTTTTCGGTAAGTAACCGCGCCCGAAAGGGTACTAGACCATGCTCACGCATGATTGGGTTTTAATTGTTGACATGTATTTATAGACGCTTATTTTGTAAAATATAACTTAATTACAGTCTAACAATCAATTACTTGTTTTTCTTTACTCAAGATTACATATGTAAATATTTTTAATTGCTTTTTTCTATATTGTATATATTATTATTATTCTATATTGTGAATGTTACGACTATATCTATTTTTGAGTGTACCTATATTTATGTATATATATATATATATTTGTTTATAATGAGCGTAAGAAATACATGAAGAACTATGTGAATGTATTATACCTTCTTTACAGATATTGAAATTAATTTTCAGCATCAAATAACTTCTACTCTAGTACTTTTAATAGTAAACAAGCAAGGTTATCGGGTAGATATAACTTTTCTATATTTTTTTATAGCATGTTTTATTTACATTGCTCCGTTAAAAATGATTTAAGTTTGAAAGTTTAATTGAGACTTGTTTACAGCGTATGTGTATTCAAGGCAAAGGAAATTAGTTACATTACTTAATTCTTATAATGCATAGAATGTTCAGAAAACTATTTATCCGTAAATTATGGATAAATTTCGAATTCAGTTTTTTTCAGTTAAATCTTACATTATTAACTGCAATTGTGTTACTTTCGAAAAATAAAAAATAAAAGAGATTATTTTAAAAGTTTTTTTTTCAGATGCGGATATTAAAAATAATTTTATAAAATATTATTAAAAATCACAATATATAAACATAGTTTATATACATAAAATGTACTGGTATAAGTACCTTAATTGAAATGTTATAATAGTTCAGACGTTAAAGAGGTTCACTAGAAATTAAGAGGTCACGGAATCAAACCCCTATAAGGGCAATTTTATAAACATTTTAATATGTAAAAAGAAGTTGAATTCCAGATAAAATATATCTTGATTGGTACCGAATATATTAATGTATATTAACTTTCTTGAAGCAGTATAGTCTTTTTTTCTTTTTCTTTTCGCTTAATAACCGCGCCCGAAATTGCTATAAATATACTCTTAAATACAAGTATTAGGATAAAATCAACATGAAAATCCATCCTGGAAATTCAGCTAAAATTTATATACAATCCATATTGTCATGTATTTAAATAAACAGTTTAATGAATAATGAATATAAAGTAGATGTAATTATACTTTTTAATTAACACACACTTTTGCGTTATAAAGTTAGTATAAAATGCTGGAAGTATGAATCGAACTGCATCACTCAAATCGGACTAATGTGAATTACCGACTGAATCTTTGGTATTTGTACATGATCAATTATGCATTCCGTAAAATTTAATCCAGTCAAGCAAATTATACATTAAACTTTTTAAAGTTAGTATTAAATATTATGTTTATCCAGTGTTAATCAATTATTGTTAATTTTACAATTTGTTTATGATAATTTTAAAGAAAGTGTAGTGAATTTTTCAGATGAACTTATTATTTAATACAAGATTTCATATTTTTTCAATATCTATAATCAATAAGTAAGAGCGGTTTGTGAATTACTTAAAGATGATTCTCTCCGCGGAAAATTAATAACCAATCTTCTGTATAATTCGTATATGTATATTGGTACACAATTTGAATGAGATACCTATAAAGGATATATGAAATTCATATCAAAATGAAAAACTAATACGAATACAACTTTTTCGAGACTGAAAAAATGCAATGTTGAAATAATATTTCAATACCGTCTATTACTGCAAAAATAAAGTTTAAAAAATGTTTCAAAATTTGTTTCCGTTTACACGTTATATTCTAAAATATTATAACACTTATTAAGATAATATGCTTTCTGGTGAAATTTTGCATAAGTGAATAGCATTTCAAATAATTTAAATACATAAAGCGGAAATCAAATAAAGCTAATACTTCCCATATGATTATGTAGTTTCTCACTAGAATAAACCCGTTCACACTACTTTTTAATAAGCGAATTCATCTAATATTTACATATTAAAACCAAAAAATTACTTAGAAAAAATGAGACAAATCTCTCGAGAGTTTTGCTTATTGTTGCCATTTGGGACGAGCAATCATTTATCCTTAAATTGGCTGATATATCATTGAGAAGAAGAGATATGATTCAACAGTGTTTGAATGCCCATATCTTCTGAATATACACTATTGTTCAATACAGATATAACCCATATTTTTTTCTTTTCATTAAAACAGGAAGTACATTATTGCAAAATTAGTAGTTTTGACGGAAAAATTGAAATAATGAAAACACATTTTTTCTTTGTGTCAAAAGCTTCATCAAACTTTAGGATGATTTTTCGCTGTGTCATTAGTAAAGAATAATAAATGAAGAATCGGATACTTTCGTTATTTTTTAATTGTGTTAAAAATTGTAATTTTTGAAAAATTTGCCAATATTGATTCCGTGTATCTTTAATTCTACTATGTTAGTGAAACTAACGAAGATAAAACTTTTAAATCTGCAAAAACTATCTTGCTTGTCCACAAACATATGAAACTAACAAAGCCACGAATCTTTGAAGATGACCTTTAAATTTGTTTAAAAGATATTGTATTGATTTAAGGACGCAATGGGTAGATGGCTCTTTTTTTATTGTTAATTCTTTTTTCCCAAAAATATAGAATCAAATAAATTGAATGATGTTTTAGATGTTAAAAAATATTAAAAATTCGAGGAGCTATCAATTTAAAAAAAAGTGAAAATTATATATATATATATATTTTTTTTTATACGTTTGTGGATAATTGATTCCATAACTGTATGCATATTAGTGCATTTCTAGTGCAATTTAAATTTCTGTTAAAATAAAGATTGTTTCAATACCAACTTGTGACACCTTTTTCCTTTCTCAATAATAAAGAAAATAAAGCTGTTATAAAGCTTTTATGGGTAATTAATACCATTCTGGTAAAATATGGTGTTCGAAATAAGTTTTGAAATATAAAATCTTAAAATAATACTTGTATAATCAATAACAACTTTAAAAAAATTATTGTTATTATTTTTTAGAAAAAACAATTATTATTAAGTAATATAATCATGCTTAAAAGATTTTCGTAACAAAATGTTTTAAGTATATATTCATTTCTGTCTAAAAGGAAATCACATTTATGTGTCATAATATTTGTGACCCTAAAGTTGTAGTATCATCTTTGAAGTACATAGCAACGTAGTGTTTATTATGGATACTTTTTTTAAATTGGTATTATAAGAATGATTTTTATATAGTTAAAAACTTTTTTCTCTCGGTTTTATTGATTCTTACATTCTTTTCACTTACCATTCAGAAATTTTTATACCCTTCTAATTTATATTGAGTTATAATTTAAAAAGCCATAAAAAGATTTGTTTTAATATTCATCACATAACAGTTGTAGTAATTTTATATTATTTTGATGAGAAAGCGCGTTCGTTTCAAAATGTTTGGGTATAACGAACAAAACACTGAATATTCAACCTTTTGTTTATACATAAAATGAGTACTAAAAACGTTTCTCAAATTAAAAAAACAATGTGAAGAATTGTTTTATTTGACATTTTCAAAAACAAACAGTACAGACAAGTTCACTTACTAAGTTTGACTTAAAAGTCAACATTTGAAAGTCAATAATCTAAATTTGAAGAGTGCACGGCTGTATAATGACAGGTTCGATGGGCGTGACGATCATTACACTCACCAGTGTCCTTGGAGAATAAAGAGCTCGACAGACAACAACTGTTGGCCTATTATATTAATTGAATACCCAGCCTTAGCTTACGGCGCCACCCTATATACGTTTGCTTACCCATCAGCGTATAATCTAAAATGCTGGTTTGTATGTGTGTGCGTGTATATTTGTAGCAAATTGATAGGCCATACATATTTACGGCGGCACGGATACGTAGATTACGAGACCCTTTACTGAATATAAATCGTTTTTACATCATTGCTTTTGTACACTGTTATTTTTACTATTACATTCTATTACTTAATAACATTTTATTTTTTTTTAATTTCAATTTTAATTGATTAGACCATTCAAATAAATAATCTATAGTCTATGAATATGAATGAGATAACTAGATTTGTGGTACCCACATTGAAGTCTGATTTAAGTTACTATTTCAATTTCAATTTATCCATTATTGATATAATTTTTCTAAAACATTCTTTAAGCTTACAATGTAATACTGTAAATAATAAACAAATATATATAAATCAACCATGTTGGTATTATAACGTATAAATAAATCTACATTATGCAATACTAGAAGTAAAAGCCTATTATTATTGTAATACTAATATTAGTATCACAGTATTCGTAGAAATAAAGGAGACTCAATACGATAAAAATTTGATCTAATAAGACATGGGCTTCGCGTTAATAATTGTGTTTACGAAAATGTGTAAAACTTTTTATTTCTTTTTAAAACTAAAATCATTTATTTTATTTCGTTTTGTATAGTATAATAGTAACAGATATTATAAAAATGAACAAAATTAACTACTTATAACAAAAGTTAACTACAAATCACGGAGTAACGAAGAAGATCATATATATGATCATAAATTTCGTCAATTATTTATTAGTATAGGCCTAAATATAGCAATGAATTAGTTTATTATTTAAATGAAAGTTGCAAAATAAGTTTTAAAATGTAACTTTTTAATGAATTTCATATCTGAATTGTATCTGATATATCTACAATGGTATTTTAGATTTTAATTTTGCAAACTTTTTTCCATATGCAAAAAAATAAGATGTTTATATTTATATTTACAAATAATCCATGAAACGATTAAACAAGATATGTTTAATCTAATATATTTATTAGTATTGTAGTGAAAATTAAATTAAACGATAATCACAGAATTTATAAAGTACCTAATTTACATTGCGAATTCTTGATGAAGGTGATATATATAACTATAGTTAGAATTATGCAGAGCAATCTCGGTAACTTAAAGATCGACCATTCAATGCAATACTAGATAAGATTATGCGGTAGAAGACATCCCAAAGGAAAGTAATATTCAAGAGAAAGAAAGGTGTCTTCGCTGTGATAGCATGAACGCAGCTCCAAGGGGGACAGCTCTCGCTAGCGTTCGACTTGCTGAGTGTGATCCGAGAATAGGGCCCTGTTTAGTAGTGGCAAAAGATACCCCAGAAGAAAGTAGTGCCTTCTCTGCTAAAGCAGCAGGCAACTCTATTCTTAGCTCTGCAAGAAGATGTCGCTGGTCGTTTCGAGCAGCTAAATAAGTGCACGTCTGCACTCGCGCACGCACAAACGTACAAATACGCATACACACAAACAAGCACTGACACGATACAAAGGGTGATATAAAATGCAAGGAAAGCGGACACAGTCGTACACAAACAAACGCGGGGGCCGAGAGAAGTACGGCTTGTTAAGTGGAGTCGAAAGAATAACTTAACTCACGGTTGTTAAGAAGGAACTCTCGCATCGGTGAATTTTCGGCAGCAAGAGACCACCACGAACTCTCTCTATCCTTCAGGTCGTCCCTAAGATCCCAATTCACGAAGTGCGAGAGCGTGTCCATCCAGGATCCACGTGGGCAACTGGCTACCTGAACGTAAATTGAGAAGATTAACAGACCCTTGGAATCACCTTGACGTAGATATCTGTTCAAGTACCGACACGTTGGAATCCGCAATTTTCACCTTTTTTATCCCCGTTCATTCGTGTTTTAAAAGATGAGGCTGTTATTGACAACACTACAAATTGCTAAAGCTGCAAATCATGCTCCATTCTAAACAAGAAGCACAAATGGTGCGAACAGATTTGAACATTTAATTGATAAAAATATCAAAAAGGTATCGATTAGTAGGAGTGATCAGGTGAAATAATAACACTTAAGTTGTAACTGATTATACTTAGCCTGACGCTAACACGACTCGGTATTATTTAAAACACTGTCGCATTGGGAAAAAAATAAGGAATCCGGAGTGCCATAGGTAGAATGAATCGATTAAAGTGTGTTTCAATATAGCGTTTATTCGGAGCAAACAGCCTAAATTTAGGTACAGACTATAACTGCCCTACTTTGTGGACGCAGCCCTGGTATAACAGATGAAAAATGTAGACGGAGGGGAAAAGGATGTAGAAGTTTTCTTAGTAGTCTAGTCAAAGAAACGTACTTTTGCTTCTTAGCGAGTAAATAGTGTTGATGCACAATGCAAGTCATGAAGATCAAAAAGATAAAAATGTTAAGTATACTAATGTTAGTGATATGGACGAGTAAGTGGTACGACTAGATGATTCTGTGTAATTAGTAATTAATTATAGTAAAAATAATTTATGGGATAGTCGACGCAACTTACATGGTCTTCTCTAAAACTCACTATCTAGTCTTCCCTAAAACTGATCCCAAGAGTCGCGCGGGGTCCACTTCTCCCTTCGTATTCGTGACTTTCCATTCTCACACTGATATTCTCACGCTGTTCTTACATCCGTCATATTCCTAAAACAATGGCTCGAACAACTAATCAACTATTCACATTTAAAAGTTATCTTAAAACTTGCTGGATGATTCCCTGAGCAGTGAGCAGATTTCACTTATTCGATTTTTTCCTTCCAGATGCAATCGATTGTTCTGTGATATTTAATAGATTTAACGCACACTGAAAATTTTTGGCATGTCAAAATTCCAGGCAATTTAAACATTGCAGTATATCACGCTTTTTACGCAGTGGAAAATGTGACTACTACATTTAATAATCTGCATATTTCGAAAAATGTTGTGTTATTTTGACTTACGTCTATTTCAACTATGTAAATAGGTATTGGTAGTTTAGTTTTATTGGCGCATACGAGGTGTAATAAAAAAGTAAGGTGAATTTTCATATTTCGGGGGCTGCGTACGCTTGATCTTCGATATTTTTTTATTTTATGTTAGTATACTTATTTCGAATATATTTTCAAAGCTTCAGCTATAAACATTACTTAACTCTTAGTGAGAGTCATAAAGGTTAGAAGTGTTTTGTGTGCTCGGCGATTTTCCGCGAAAAACATGGATCAAGGAGTTTGCATCAAATTTTGTGTGAAAAATGGAAATAAATGCTGCAAAACACTTGAAATGTTGACAGTAGCATACGATGAATCTATTATAAGTAATAAAAATGTTTACAAGTGGTACAAATTCTTCCGAGAAAGCCGAGAAGATACCAATGACGAACCTCGCTCTGGACGCCCCAGCACATCAACAATTGATGAGAACGTTAAAGAACTGAAAAATAAAGTGTTGGAAAATCGTCGAATTAACATTAGAGAAGTTGCTGATGATATCAGCATCTCATTTGGTTAGTGCCAAGCAATTTTTACGGATATTTTGGACATGAGACGTGTGTCAGCAAAGTTTGTACCGAAATTGCTAAATTTTGACCAAAAGAATCGTTGTTGAATGGCAACAACGACGATCCAGATTTATTCAAAAGGGTCATAACAGATGACGAAACATGCGTATACAATGGGTATGTATAATAACAACAAAATCACAAATAAATATACCTATAACTTTATGTTTTCTCGTTACAAACCTCTCATTAGCAAGATCACCAGAATAAGCGCTATACATTATAAAACGGATTCATCCATACATAATATTTTTACCAAAATGGATGGATATAAACGTAGGCACACACAAAAATAAAAGTGGTTCTTTCCAAAGACTATATGAACATACCCTTATGTTTCTTTACATTGAATTCATATTTAAGGTACATTCAATCTCATCACATCTAGTTCAAGGGAATTTGAACGCCAAAGTACAAAAATAATTATCTAAGAGGAGATAGTTGGTACTTTTACGGTCTTTTGATTTTTCTGAATCTGAATGCACAGTCCATTTAACCTTACTTGACCAACGTCAAGACCATATGAAGGCAAAATATTTTCATTTTGAAAAAATTCACTTTTTACGCTACCAAAACAAATAAGAACAATATTTTGAAAAAGTTACATCTTTTTTCACAATTTTTTAATTTTTACAATTTTTTAATTAAAATTTGAACTGACTATGCCTCTAATTCATTTGGGTCAGGCATATTTCGAATACGGACTCACCCTCAAAATGTATTATAACATTAATCTATTCCCATGAAGTCACATTTTTTAATTTTTGCAAACGCAATGTGAACTCTCCATATAACAACATAAGATGGCTTTGAAATATCTTTTGGAGTCAAAAAGAAAGTAATAAAATAAGTATCTGGACGTAACATTTTATGTTCTATCATAATATGCAGCCCGAAGTTTATTTTTTTGTGTAAAATGAATAAATTTAGCCTTGATATGACCTTAACGTTGACTAGGTAGGGATAAATAGACTGAATATTCGGATTAAACAGAACCATAAAACCATAAGTGTATTAAGTATCTTCACTCAAACGATTTTATCTTGCTTTATATAAAGGTTGTTACTCTAAAAGTTATCCTCTAGAAGGGGATAATGTAGCACTTTTATAAGAGATGGCGATCCCTATAGGGTTGATGTTGATGTTACAGAAAAGATATACTACCAATGAGAAGATTGCGTATCTTAAAAAGATGATGATTCCGACATTATTCGACATTATATAGAGAAACACTGCCGTTGAGATATCAGCGATCACCTGGGAAGTAATGATAACTCTTGATAAGGTTGTCCTGCTGAGAAGAGATTTACTATCACCTAGAAAGTTTATAATATCGATCTGAAATGTAAACAAGAAAATTAAAATTGCTGTTAAATACTAAAAAATTGACTAAAGAAAGACAACTGCTATTGTTCATTAGCTATTGTTGCAGTAACTGTCTTTCCGAGATAATGAACTCTCAAGGTTAAGGTGTGAGCTTATATAAAACTGTTCCAATTCTAACCTCCTCCTTTCCACTCTTTTCTGAATTTGACTGCTTATTAATGATGACCAATATGAGAATAGTAGTAATCAATGGACTGATAATAAACATTCCCAGTGCACATCTACTATACTTCACTGTATCGTATCTGTAAAATTATTACGATCTGTATCTGTAAAATTAGTCAAGCAAATAATGACACGTGGATCAGCTCTCATTGGATTGCATTTTATGATATTGAGAGTTAAACTTATTATATAGCGCAGTGACCATCCTAAATCGCACTATTAGAATTATTGCATGTTAATGCCAATACATTTTCATAGATAATTATTGAATTACTCTTTGAAGTCTGTACTAAAGTATGTACACATAGGGCCCATCTTTGTGTTGAAATATTCAAATCAAACGTTTCCTTGTCGTTCTTGTATTCGCATATTTTTCATTAAATTTTCGTACATGGAAAGAGAACGTATTATATGTTAAACGATGCTTCAAATGTCATAAAAATGCTACATTATTTAATAAATATTCTATTTTACTAAGTAGATGCTTTTATAATTACAATATAGCTTACGTTGAGATAAATGACATCTCCAAAAATACAAATTTTAAGGAAATAAAATGTTGCGGAAATTCTATTTTAACAGTGTCGATCCTGTCTGATAATTAAAATAGTGGATATTTTGAATTTTTTTTTCGAAATTATTTATAAACTTTTGAAACTAATGAAATTCAGATAAAATCGCACAGATGCAATAAGTTATTTGTTTATTATCTTCATTATAAATACTGTCTATATATGTTTTATAGCTTAAATTCTTGCCGAATCTGTAAATCAATAGTATCAAGCATAATCAAAATAATTACAAATAATTTAGTTAGGAAAATAATATACTTATTCCAATTACTTACTATACTTGACAAATAATTATTATGCAAAAATAATTTAAGAATAAATCACAATTTGTATATAATATAGAATTTTCTTTTTAATCTATTTACAATAATATATATAATACATTTACAAAATTATTATAGAACATTTTTTTTTCAGTAGCTCTATCAAAGCAATATTTAGTTCTATAATTTAATAATAGTTTGACATTTTCATAAAATTACAATATAGGTAAACTTCACATTGTTATAATTCTAATTACAATTTCTGATTAATTCTATTAATTTTATTTCTATATTTATCTTCGCAATCAGATGAGAGTCTCAGCGAGGATATATATGGTATAAAAAAAAATATTTATATATATAGCGCATCTGAAAGGAACTTACAGAATTTTTGCCAATTTTTCACATAGAACAATTTGATTCGAATAATAAATAGTAATAAAATAAGCCAGTACAAATATCATTTATTTTAATTGTTGAAAGACCGACCCCTCACTATTAAAAAAATGTAACTTCGTTCTTTCTATATATAAATAATTAACTTAATTTATCTCTCTTATACAGTAGCTTAATGACCGAAATAAACTAAATTGCTCCGTTAATTAGAACACTTCAAAGCTAACCTTATGAAAATTGTATTGGCGTAATTCATGAATACTTTATATATACGTTTTTCAAATTTTTTTCTAAAAACTATCTATAGAGCGAAGTCAAAACAAATATCTAAAAGCGTAGCTTCGAGAATTAAAATCTATATATGAGGTTATCGAAACAATAAACGAATCTGGTATGAGTATCGTTTTTATTTATTGCAAATGAATTATAATATTACTATATAATTAATGTAACACATGACAAAATAATTTTGATTGTATGTACATCGTGATATGGCTGAGTACATAATTAATAAAAAAAATATATGAATTCACAATAAAAAACTAATTATGCACACAAAGTGTATTTTATTATAATCCATAGTTAATACATCACTGTATAATTAATTTGTTTAAAATCTTTTTGAAATTTTTTTATTAGCATTTTTATATCTTATACTTTATATGATAAAGTATTAGTTTATTATAACAATTTCCATCTACTGTCGTATGAAAATATCTTCTATATATTTAATATGAAATATGAAAATATATATTAAAGTTCATATGATAGTATGAAGTATATCAAACAGTATGACCACTACTCAGTTTGAGAAATAAAAACTAATAAATTATTATCGTTAAACTATAAATACCACGTGTGGTCGATTAAAACAAATTACCGAAAGGATGGATTGAGGTCATTCTGACAAGTAAAATTTGTTTTACATATTGTCTATAACATTACCTTCTTCAAAAAATATATTTGAGTTTATAATTTGTGAGCAATAACCAAATTGCATTTAAAATAAATAGTAGTTCTTCGCAACCAGTATCAATAAACTCCATAAGGATAATTTTAAAGGGCTATAATTAATGTAGCGACTTAGTTTGTTTATTTATGCCACTAAGATACTGCATAAAAGTGTTAAATCAAGGTAATTATATAATTTTGAAATTTCATATTTTTATTCATCTTGAACGTTCCAAACTTCAGACACATAACTCTCATATTAACAACAATGAGAGTGATGTAGATAATGCAATTGAAAGTACTAACAATAATGAACTTAATCATAGAAACATATTTTTTGATAAAAAAGTATTTTTCCAGTCAATTGTACAGGTACATGATATAGTGTTACTCGATTCAGCATTTGTATAAAAATTAGGTCTACACAAGGAAAAAAAATAATAGACGACATGGTAATAGACATTGATCCAGAAGACTTTAAAGACGTAATTCAACTGAAATATATGATGTTCTAATGTGTTTCTATTCAAGAAATGAACAAAATAGTCATAATTGTAGTAATTATTTTGATACCCTATTATTATCGGTAAATATTACAGAAATGTTCAAAAATAAAGAAATTTATTATAGGAAATCCAAATCGTAGTCTGTAAGACGAAAAATAACGTGGGCACCAAACTATAATTTGTTATCATTAGATTTGAAACAGGAAATAAAAACATTATTGTTTCATAAAATACTTAAGAATGACATATTATTAAATCTATGTCTAAAAGAGTGGTAAAAAAGGATTTTGGCCTATGCAAGTTATCTTAAATGATTCGTCTTTAAAAAACAGATTTAAAAATATTTTGCTATGTAATTGGATGTTAACTGAAACAGAGACAGAAAGTGCATTATTAAATTTGTACATATCGACTGTATTTGTCGACCAAATAAAAATGTTAAATGCTGAAGGTGTTGCTTTGTTGATACATAACGGAGACGAAGCTATAATATTTTACATACAAGCTTGCACTGTATATGTGATAGAATATCATATGTTATAAAACATAATCTAGTTCAACGGATATTTTGTCAAAAAGTATTGTATAAAGACATGTTAATACATATAATGATTATTTTATGCATTTCTTTAAAATATCTGTTATATTCACCGATAATAATACGGTATCAAAATAATTACTACAATTATGACTATTTTGTACATTTCTTGAATAGAAACATATTAGGACATTATGTATTTCAAATTTAAGGACAGTCGATAGTCGCATAAGAGATGTTGAAACTTAAGCGGAATTAAATTTAAAAACATATACAACAACGTGAACGGAAATGCTGTTTATCTGAGTTATATTTTTTTGACGGAAGATCGTCGTTTTTATATAAATATTTGCATAGCTGACTCCTCGATGATACATTAACAAAGTGGAATTAATGGAAAGACAGAACATCAGAATTTGAAGTTAGCAAAGTAAAAATAAATTTTATTGAAAAACATTTCTTAAACATTACACCATAGCGTGAAATTCAAGGACTTCCAAGAAGTAGTATATCAAAATTACTGGTAAAATCTGAAGCCTCACAGTTAAAATTATGACTGTTGTATTACCGTGTGCCTTGAAAGATATTTTAAATGATCAAGCACTGCAATATTATAGCATATTCATTAATAATTCCTATATGGTATTAATTACGAATATACCTCGAGTTGTATTGAATTCAACCGAGTATGATTTATCGCAACTTTCATTGAATATTAAATGCATTGCAAAGAAAAAAATTACATTCAACATTCACACATTGACATTTATGACTGGACCAATAAAAATAACACGACTTTAGTGTTCAAACCTACCTTTCAATTTTAAATAAATATTTCTTATTTAAATAAATTTTCTCTAAGAATGATTTTTACATTTCGAAATTTAAACAGTTTATCATATAATGAAGCTGCAAATCATGTCTATCTGCATTTATTTTCACGCGTTAAATTTACAATAGTTTTTCAACATGGAGAAAATGTCATTTTTTATGGAAAGGCTAAATTGAAAGGAATTCATTTGTTAGGGTATCAATTAGTATACAGGTACAAAAAATTGATTTTTAATGATACTGTTTGTATAAGTAATGAATTTACACATGTCAAAAAGAAAATCGATAGTATTGTACAATTAAAACTAGACGAATTTGATGGAATTTAAAAAATTAATGTAAATGGTAAAAATTGTTATTATATACAAGTCAAAATTTTTGCATTATTTCTGGACTTTTCTTTTGCTTTTATCTTACAAATAAGAGAAAGATAATGAGAAGGCATGAATGATGTAAGAATGGTACCTATAGACTGAGTAGAAAATAAAGTATTATTCCTAAATGCTCAAAATACTGGATATGCATAATACCCATACTCTGTCATCGGACTGAATAATATTAGAGACAACTAAATAATATTTAATTGGAATTCATTTTTATTGAAATCAATTTTGTTATAACAAAGTATTGATACTATCAATATTATCGTTTCAGTAGGGTATATTGTCATTAGATACATAAATTAATTTGAAAAAGTTATTGAGTTGTAATACACTTAGAGTTTTTTATTTATTAGTTTTGTATTCGTTATTATTATTTATTAGATAGAGTTTTAGATTATTATATTTCTCAATATTTCTAATGAGTTGTAATAAATAATAATAATACCTCACAATAGTGGTATCATTAACTTTGTAACTTGCAGAAGATATTACAAAACTAGTTAAATTAAGAGTGTATTTTTGGTCGTAAGGTTTTACCTCTAATAACCGGGAAATCAATCTGTTTATTTTTAAGAATTATCCTACTCACGGTAGGTGGTGGATTGAAGAAAATGGTAAGGCGATTTTCTCATACTGCACTATAATAGACACAGGCCAGAGAGACCTTAGCCAGGATTTGGTTTGAAGGAATTATTTTGAATGTAGATAGTACTCGATTCAACAAGCACCCTATTTACATTTGATAGAAAGTCTAAATATGTTACTACAAAGAGATTGAGAAAAGAGACTAAGTTCAAATTAGAATATTTATTGTTTGACTTACTACTTCAGATGATCTCTCTCTCTCTCTCTCTCTCTCTCTCTCTCTCTCTCTCTCTCTCTCTCTCTCTCTTAGAAGTCAGAGTTGGATTTTAATTTTGAAGCTGGATTTGAACTGTCTGTAAGACTGCGCGCGAGCAGTTTTATAACCCTCACCGCGCTTCCCTACTCTTAGAGTTTCCTGGGTCCTCTTTGAGCCGGGCCCTTTTTCGATTAGGCCAATGAAGGAAGAAAAGGTTTTCTTCGTTAGCCTAATTGGAGGAACCTCAGTATGGGCGGATAGGAAAATGTACTAGTGATTTGTAGTTGATATAACATATAAAACTCACCTTTATTTGTTAGTGGTATAAATAAAGATTTTAAATAAAATTAATAGTCATCCTCAGTAACACTTCTTGTTATCTATTATTGTATACCTTTCCACCCATACTCCACATATATTAATAGTTAATGTGAGATACTTTTAATATTATCATTTGGGTCATTATTTTAATCTCTATTTTGAAACAGAAATTATATTTTTGATAATTTTTGTAAAATGTGTAAAGAGGCATATGAATCTAATCCAGCGCACTATTGCATCACGTATAGATTGATATGATCACTGATACATACGCAGATAACAACGCTTAATACCGCATTTGTATTCCGAAAAAGCATCGGCCAAATAACAAGATTACTTGAACAAAGTCTGAACATATATACATATATATAATCCTTGTTCTACTAATAATATTTTCACAGACTAAAAGAATATATATATAAATTAAATTAAATTTTACAATAATAAAGGTTTATTTTTTCCTAAATTTTAACGTATTTTTTTTTCTTGGAACGATCTATGCAATAGATTTTTTATTCTTTCCGAACTAGCATTATCTCTACTTAAAATACGTTCCTTTTCATCATCCAATAATAGTCATTCAACATATTCATCACACCACATCTAACTTCGTGCTTTTTTTCAAATAACTTTTCATTTTTATGAAAATATTCACCCGGTTCACCTTAATCATTCAGATTTTTAGGAAAGTAGTTTTAGAGAAATTTCATGAAATTGACTTTTACGCTCATTAAATAGCTTAAACGTTCATAGCTCGCTATAACATTATTGCAATATTTTAATTGTTTGTTGTATACATACAAAGTGAGGAAGGTGATTCAGCACGATTCGAATAAACATCCACTGAAAGCAGCGAAATAGAAGATATAGACATTTTTCTGCAAGAGACATTGCGTTCAAGGGAATTTAAATTAATCTCAAATATAACAATTATTACAAATATAAAGTCTTCGTAGCGTGTACAAATTAACTTTTTCTATTATTTCTATTTCTATCTACAATCTGTCACACATGTAAGAATAAGTAAACATATTTGTGATATTGATGAATCCACATGATATGCTTAGAATACTCAAATACGTATTCTAACGAGGTTTTATCATAAACAAACAATCGAAAAAATATTATAACATACTGTATTTTAATTTATACGTATAGACTTTTTTTATTTTAACCCTTAACGCTCCGTTGGCTCCGCTACGGAGCCATTTGTCAATTGGTACAAAAACGTGCGGAGCGCTAAGGGTTAAACTCTGGTTATTTAGACAAAGAGGGCGGGGATTGATTTGATACCAATTGAAGAAACAAACGAACTCAATTTTAAATGCCACTGCATTTGATTTATTTACGTTGCCATTTATACAAAAATCGTTGCACTAGTAGTTATCCTCTAGGAGTAGTCAAATCTGCATTGCTTGAAGAGATGGTGATCCCTGGTGAGGTCACTCGGCCAAAAAGAGACTTACGATGCTAGACGATAGATCTAAGACACAGCAGTAGAAGTTCCAAGTTTCGGTAGTACGCAACTTCTCTTGCAAGCGACCCTGTCGGTGTGGGTACCTAGGAGCAGGAACAAAGGGAGCAGCCTTGCCACCAGAGCACAAACGATGAAGTTTTGATTAACATTTTGAAAACCCAATCAGGCCGGTTTTTTATATCTATTTTTGTTATTATAGTAGATTGGCAGAATGTAAAGAAGTTTATGTGGATACAATTTTGAATATTAATTGGCAAGATCAAAAAGAAATACATCAAATACAAAACTATTTGGTTATTTGCAAAATTATTGGAGCATTCGAGGTTTACTAAATAACGCCAAAATATGTGGTTATTGTAATTCTGGCTTACTTGTACTATTCAACAGTTTAATAATCACTCAGTATTTTACATCAAATAAAATAATGGATCCCTTAAGGTGTTTTTTACCGAATATGTATGGAAGAGTTTTGTTTATATTTAATCATTAGAGCAAAACTTAGATGTTAAATATTTATCGCCATCTAAATAAGATGCTGCGGAGTTTTTGTCAAATATTTTTAAAAAATTGTTCCTCTGATAAAAATTATAAATTTCTATGAGATACCCTACATCGAGATGTGAAAGCAGATATAACCCAGTTATAATTGAAAACAACTTATTAAATTGTTCAATACAAAATTTCGAAAATACTCAAACTTTATAAAAATTTTTTCATAGATGTATTAGTATTTGGCAAGATATAGAAAAGTTATGTCACGTATATAACCGTAATATGAATAAAATAGTGAACGTAATAATTGGAATAAGTACCTTTAGGTTTTTGCATTACATAAATTATTACTTTTTATTGATAATAAAAAAAATAACAACGTTTATAAAAGAAGTGCTCCAAACTACTCTATCTATAAAAACATAATATTACTAGTTTATATTGAATGTATTGCAATATCTACTTGATTAATCTAGAAGTTAACAAATAAATTATTTAAACAAATTAAGTTTGCAAATTTAATGTCAAATTAGTAATCGCCGACTTTAAAAACTTTGCTCATCATCTATAACGTAAAGTTTGAATACATATTGAAATAAGTTTTGTAGAGAAAATGGAATTCATTTTGTTATGTTCCATTTTGCCTAAATAAGATTTTCCTTTAACTATGTTAATCAAATACGTCTAATGAAAACGATAATATCATAATGCTTCTGAAAAGTTGAAAGTCAAGAAGTCGCATATATTAAATTTTAATGGTACTCACTCCTTAATATTGTGTTCTTCAAATAACAAAGTTATACAATTTACAATATTGATATTCAAACTGACATCACTTCTCGTTGGACTTACAATATCAATAGAAATGTTATGCTAATGATATTACTTTTTACTTCATTAGAAGGTACTCTATATGAAAATGTTTCAAATAAAAGTATAATCAGTATCCTATTTTGCCACCTCTTCTATAATTTCAGATTCTCAATTTACAAACGTTTCTTAGACATTTTGGGTGAGAAAATTTGACTTTGGGTAACTTTTTAATTCTTGTTTAACTTTTCATTCAACTATTTTCTCACAATAGTAGTACTAGTATTTATTTGCAATGTTACAATAGTAAATACAATTGAAATGTATCATTTTTAAAGTTGGTTTTTATTTTTCAAATATTTAGAAAATTAAAATGTTAAATGTCTTAAAAATGTACATTTAATATTTATAGGGTTTAAACTAACAAAGTTTCAAAAAAACTTGAATTCAAAGAATAGTATACTTTTCTAAGACAAATTAGATTGTGAGGTCAGATTTTCATTTTGATAGTTAATTGGTTGACAAATATACTTTTCATAAAGAATATGATGGTATACCTACATTTATTTTATCAAAAGAGGACTGAATCCCGTGAAATATAATATACAGGTGGAATTTTGTTCTCTTTATTTATAAAATGTTCACGAGAGTATTGAACAAAGAGAGCAAAAAGAGTCTTTATTGATTTTATAAGTAGTGAAAAGTTAAAAATTGAAAATAGTTAAGTTTATTTTATGATTATATCATTAAGTGTATTTATTAAAAATTAAATAAAATGGTCGCTTAATAAATATAATACAAAATTTCTTATATTACAGATATATTTCATTAATTTGTTTTTTGTAGAAAACTACTTTTCTGATTTATTATGAAGCTTCTCTCTATTAATTAATATTCGACTATATACATGTTTATGCCATTCATTCCTTGGTTCTACTCTGATAGCAAATATAATTTACGAAAGAAACAAATTCATACTTAGATTTATTATCTTTTTATTTTACGGAATCATGATATTTCAGTCTGCATTAAACTAGATTTTCTTAATTGTGCTTATTAGTTATTCATCCTATAACGAAGTGGTTATAGTTAAAATCCAAGACCACGCCTTTTACTTCGAATCCCAACAGTTTGATTGGTGGTATAAGAAGTCACATAATAAGGGGTGGAGTCAGTTTTCTGCACCGTAGCCAAGCATGTTCGCCACCGCATTTCAGTTGTCCAGTTGTCATTGAGACATACCCTTTCATAAAACGTAGTGTCTTAAATTTTTGAGATAATACTCTTCTATTCATTAAAATGTACGTTTTATTAATTTTTAAAATAGCTACCTTTGGTTAACGGAGTGAACCTATGTGATTATATAAAAATATCAAGAATTTAGAAGTTACTATTTTCAGAAAAGCTCTGAAACCTTGTGCGTGTGAAAATTTAAAATTTTTCAACTTCAATTACATAACGTATGAAAAATTTATTGTTCAAATACTTATTTTACTAATATTTTAGAGTTACATTTATTAAAACTCAAATAAATAATGTCTCTTTTATGATTATAAATAATATAATCTTCAAATCTCTATTATCGAAATCAATGAACTTACTAAACATTGTAAGTCCACGAATTATTCTAATGCATTTTTAATAACAAACTAATTATTTAAATATTATATAGATTTGTACACATTTGTTGGTTATGCAACTTTCGTACTGATTATTATAATTTTAGTCAAATATTTAACGCTTATTTTTTAAATATATCAAATAGTAAATTTTGTTGTTTATTTTCGACTTTGACCTTTATGTACATATATCTTATATAATATAACATTTCAATACATTTATGTATAACTTTAATAAGAACAAATCTATAAAGTTTGAGTTCTATCTTACTCGATGTTCAATTATGGAAATGACCGAGAAAATATTATTTACATTAGAATGATACATTTACCACCACTTTATAAAGAAAACGTTGGGCTTGTCAATTATCAAGCTCTTTCCCATGAGATATACATATTTAAAAATGAGACAAAAATGAAAATCATTGTTACTTATTGAGAAAAAAAATTTTATTTAAACGTTATTCATTTTGGAGTATTAATTAAAACTCTTTTGGGTTGTAATATCGTAAAATTTTATTAAATATTCTTTAAAATAAGGTAGGTATATATAGCAATGGAATTTTCTTTTACGCGCGATATAGCTTTATCTCACTCCGCTAATTGGACAAACTGATGCAGGTTTAAAGACAACATTAAAATTGCAATTCCAGTTATCTTTTAATGTATTGTCTTAAAATCTATTTTCAAAAATACTTGTTCAATTATAAGATACATCTTATACATCTGCAATTAAACGGTAGCAACAATAACCCAAATGTGTAAAAAATGGAGATTAATTTCATTGACAATTAGTGTTCTATGATTATTAAATCAAATTAATTTACTATGGAAAGTATTACAATTGAACATATTTTGTAAAAATACCGGTAAAATAGATTCAAGATGATAGTTTTTTATTACAGAAAATACAATTCAATATTTAAAAAATAAATAACTCACAATAATATAAACATAAAAATATATGTAACACTAGTATTGATTAGGTATTAAAATGATTGCGTGAGGTGCTATTGTTTAGTATTAATTCCAAAATTAACTTTGATTTACACGCCTCTAGAAACCTAAGGTAACTTTCAAAATGTGTTGTCGAAAATTTACAGATATTTCTTTTTTCATATCAGATTTTTGTGAACATAACTGGAATGAACGATAAATTCTCGACCAATAAAATAACATTCCAAACAAAACATTGGAGAACTAGCTACATAAAACAAACCTGATTAGCTATATGATAAACTAGATTGCAACAATAATAAATTATATTAGTATTATCGACACAACATATTTCAACCGGCCGAGACAGTCGGATTTGAAATATGAACTGGATTTCCACTTTGAAAAAATACACTTCAAAATCTGATAAAGGCAAATTTGTAAAAATTTTGTTTTTATTATACATGATTAACTTTCATGCTTATCTTCAAAAATTTGGTCTAAAACGTCGCATTTCCCCAACCGGTGAAGGGAAAAGTAACGCTTCTTGAGGCTTATGCGTGTATAAATATAGTGTGTGTGTGGGGGGGGGGGGGGAGAGATGGAAATATCTGACGATTTTTTTATGGAAGTAAAATTTTGTAAACTATAATTATGTTTCTTTTGTAATCCTTTACATTCCTTCAAATGGCTAAAAGGCTAAAAATAGTTCGATATCGGACCCAATTTGAAAATTTTCATCAGAAAGTACCTATTTTTTATTGCAGATTTAAATATTATTGGAAATTTTACGTCTTGATATAATTTTAGTAATATTAAAATAATTAATTTTTTGGTCTTGAAAAATGAAAATTTACGGAAGTGATGATCATGGGCAAATCAAGTATTTTTTGGGCCCAAAAACTAAATGGTCCATTCGAAGGAACATAAAAAAAACAAAAGAATCATTACTGTAGTTTACAAAACTTTATTTCTCTAAAAAAATCGTCAAATGTTTCAATCTTTTATCCTTAGCTTGTATATATTAGTTTCCCTCACTAGGGTTCGCTTGAGTTAATAATGTAACGAATCAATTGAGTGTTTTACAATACTACCCAAATAAACTAATTACCTTAATTTATTTATAACATAAAAAGACAGCGTTTGTTTTATACAAATTTTAGAATGTTACTAAAAAAATCATTTAAAAATATTTATAAATAATAATTCTTATTTGGTTAGTGTTGAGTATTAAGATAAATATATTATTCAGCATTCTTATATAAGAAAATTAAACATATAGTTGACCTTGTAAAAAACACTCTGAACATATATCGTCAATTAATTATGACGTATTTTACATAAGTTTTTACTATTTTGAAGTTATATTTTATATATTTTAATCTGCTGAATTCGATATAGAACACAGAACGGTTACGCTGGTGATTAAACTATTACTCTCGTGCAATTAACGATTCACGTTGTCTTCGAGAAGTAGTCTCTGTACGATGTTGTAATAAATGTATTTTTGAACTGGGATTATTTCGAGTTCCCGTCTATTTGCAACATTTTTTCTTACTTGTAAAAGACGAGATTTACATTCATGAAACTCTCATTCATGCTAATAAATACCACATGGTATCTCCAAATGGTTCTAGATCTAATACAGAGGTAGTGCTACTTGGTCGAATCTGTGCTAACATTGTGTAGTACTATTCCTAACGAGCTTATAATTATAGTTTTAGGTCAGTAGCTTGGTTAGTATTTGATTTATAGTATTGTAATCAAGGCGAATTTGAAGTTTTAAAGATAATTGCGGAAATAATACAAAATTAAAAAAGAAACATTAATAGAAGTGTTACTGAATAAATTCAATAATTCAGTCTTATTCGTTAGAACGCAAAAACGCGAAAATCAACGCTTAAGCTATAAAAAATATAGTGTGCACCATAATAATAAAGAATATCTTTCAAAAGGATCTGTTTATAGTATTGCCTACTTCGTCACATAAGACCTTCATAATGGTCTACGTATATAATATGTGATTCTAAGTCTTCTGTGATCGATAACTGTCAGCGATGAAATAATGGTAGACAATTACTAAAAAACCGTTGTCAGATAAGATTTTTAAAATTTGAAAGAACTTTATTGAAAATTTTCATAAGATATAAATTTAAAACCTTCTACTACACCGCTTTTGCGCAACTACCTGTGAAATATCAATGGAAAACAAATATGATGGACACACGTATATATGCACATATACGTCAGAGTATTTATGACTATGAAAACATAATATATAGAAAAAGATCAATTATCATATACATTACGATAATAAAAAGTATTTATCCTTGAGCTTCGTTATTCGTTATGGTAAATAATAATTTTACGAGAAATTACCTTCATTTAGATGAGAATATTCATTTTCACGATGTAGAGTAATAAGATTTGTTAATGATATGTTTACCAATATGAGCTCGGCATGTAATATTAAAATAGTATTGTATAGAAAAATTTGTATGGCTAGAACTTTCCACATGCATAAACATACATAGAAAATGTAATCGTGCAGGTCAAATTCGAATGGCCTCCGGCAGATGAATCCGAAGAATCACGTCCTTTAGCCTCGGAAAGGGGCTCAGTTTTAGAAAAAGGAAACTAACGAAGAGAGGCCAGATCTGATGCAAAACCAAATGAATTGGAAAAAATTGAGCGCATTCTTTATAAATAAATATACATATATCTCGGCATTAAGTCCCATTGTCCTTCTGAACCGTGAAAAAAATTATGAAAATTTTTTATTTTACAAGTATTATCTCATTATGTAAATTCCATGCCCTTTATAGGAATAGATACAACTTTTCACTAGATAAAAATTCTACAACATGTGGTAATTTTACAGCTGCTTTTTTACTCTTTAAAATAAACTCTCGTATGATGAATTTGGTGATATTTAGCCGAGTTATCACACTTTCAAGTAAAATACTTCATTTTCGGTTTGCGTAATGGACTAGATCTCATTTTTACAAAAAACCATAATTTTTTACTGCAAGTTATTTTTTCAATGCTTGTGAACTCGCTTTAAAGCTGTTTTCGGTATTAGGGGATAATTAGGTTGTAAGTAACTTTTTTTTACTGACAGAGCACACAATCTTACTTTATTGATTTTATTAAAATATTTTATTAGTTTTTGTTTTACCGCCGCCTCTTATGAACGATAGCCAACAGATTTTATATCTATATAATTATATAGATATAAAATCTTGAATATTTTATTTGACGATTTTATTCACATAAGTTTTACAACGTTACTAATGATCAAAATATAGTTAATTATACGATAATGTAAAACCAAAGAGTATACGCTAACCCTGTTTGGTATATCATTTTTAATCTCAAACTCTAAACGTACATCAGCAACAACTTAGTTAAATGACTCATTTTGCTTTGTACATTTTATTACTATTGTGCATAAATGTCATATAACATACAATATTAGTTATTATTCATGAGTATATCAAAATTTACATTCCCATAAGAATACTACTGAAAATTAAGAAAAAGTTTAAATTAATTATATTACAATGATTATAATTACTAGAATTGTTTATCTTACTAGGTTTGTGTTTAGTTTCAAAATCTAATATATCAATCTCGACCAGATTTTGTACAATTGCGTTAAAATTAATAACCATTTTTTTATAAAACGAAGTTTAAAATCATGGTGAATGATATTGATTCATTAAAACTACGATTGATATCTGTTATATTTCGAGTTTCTTCATTATGAAGCTAGTTAGAATTTTCAAGAAATCTACTTTTATTTTAATTGAATGAATCTAGATGCTTCATGGTATTGGTTAATACAACACATTTTCACATTTATCTATCTCAATAGTATTAATTTCATAATAAATATCTTCAAAATGATGGTATATAGTGTTATTTACATAGTTTGTGCCAGTTATAACATTTCCATCACGTTTTCTTAGTTTTCCGGTAATATTTAGATAACTTTTTGATGATAAAAGACAAGTATTCACGTTCAGTCGATATACAAATTACATCACAATTATTCAAATTTTATGAGATGTAAGGCTGGTCTGCATGAACTTCATAATGAATAATAGTTTCATCAAAGGTAGTTGGTATTTAATAGGAAATATTTCTTTCATTTTTGAACTAATAACAGCAAATGAATATGCATATTCATTTTCAATATTTCTGTATTTTACATTTTTTTAATTTTACACGTTGACGAAGACTATTAATCATTTCGTTATGTGTTAGCGACTGATTTGATTGATTTTCTGAGCACATGATGGAACACTTACGAATATATAGCAACTATTTATATTAGAATTATGAACTTCGTTTTCTTCTTTTTTCTCTTTTTCATTGTTTGTATCAATGTGCGTTTATACATCCAACCAAATCAATTACATTTAATAGAGATCGCTTTTCATGCACAGAAACTAACTTATTTTTTAAAACTATATCGTAGTGTTCGAAGACCAAATAATAACTTTTCTTCATCAATGCATTACTCCTTCATCCATATAACAGGTATAAATTATCTTATAAGTTTCTTCTATTAAAGTAAGAAGTTTTAGGAAATCAAAAATTGCACGTTTCCTTTTCCTAAAACGATATCGATAGAAGTTAAATATATTTGACAGTAAGACTTTAAAGTTTAAATTGATTCTTTCGCAAATCACGATACCAGGCAATGAAGAAGTCGACAAAGTTTTCCTCTACTTTCCCTGTAAATAAAGGCATGATTATCCTCATACTAACGGTAAAAAAATTGTAAAATGATTGTCCCTAAAGACGGTACGTGCCATACTCTTGTGGAAAAGTCGGTATTCACCATTAACGTATAGATCATATAGCTCGACCCATAAGAGGGGACAAGTGCATTATGGCGTCGTTATTGCTATGATACCACTTTATAAATCTAAAATTAGAGGTTATCGACCTAGCGCGGTACATTCTTTCGGGCTTTTTATAGGTTACGAAGATGAATAAGGAGAAGCTTTTAAGCTGAACCGTGAATCGGTTGATAGGCGTAAAGGATGAGAACGAACGAGACCAGGGATAAACACGAGCGCAAAGCTAAGATATATGCGGCGTTAAAAGGCCCCTCGTGCGAACAAGAAAAACGGCAAGGGATGATACTCAAAAGAAAGAAGGAATAGTAATCATTGGTCCTGAGACAGGCAAGATTTTCCTGAAACCGCTGTTATCGTGAGTCTACTTCCCTAAGTATAATACATCGTTACAGAATATTTGTAATCAAGAATACAGTCTTAACAATGAAAAAAAAAACATATTGAAACTTCTTTGCTCAATGTTACCCCTAACACCGACTTCTATAAAAATTAAAAAAAAGAAGTAGAGTTAATAGAACTAGAACTATAGAAATTCAAGATTTAAATAAGGATGTTAAGTATTTCAAATTCAGTTATAAGGTCAATAATAATGATTTATACAGAGAACTAACTATTACAGTAGTCTGATGGTGTTGTAATCATTACAACTTAGAAACTTCTCTATATCGTATTTGTATAATCGATAATAGAAATTTTGAATGCAACAAATCTGAGGAAGACTTAAACAATGTTCTAAGTCAATGAAAATTACACAGTAATGAAAGGAACATTTATTGTAATCTCTATAGGAGTATTTTTATGTACTAGAGAGACAAGTTCCTGCATAGTCTGAGGACCGGGTTAGAAAATGTTAACGAACCAATTGGGCAACTTTTCCTTTTTAATTCACAATTTTTAATACTATATTCTTCATTGGTGTAAATTGTAATTCACCAGTTAAGTTGTTTCCTCAAAAACGTACTCTTATATTCCTTTTTTATATAATCCTTATATTTTTATCACATGCAAAATCATTACATTTTTTTAAATTTATAGTAACTTACGCTAACTTATACTACTTAACCAAATAAAACTCGAAAATTACAAACTCATGTAGAAGAAAAATATATTTTATTATTTATTAATTAGTTAAAAATATTAATAAAAGAAATCTAATTATTCATTGGAAGTAAAAATTGATTTATGAATTTATTTACCTCTATTTGGCCTGTTTTATTCTAATAACACATAATATATATATTTAATTAATGCAAAAACTTTAATAACTAAACCTTTTGGTACTCAATTATACTAAGATGTGATATTTCTTTTATATAAACAACGTAAAAAAGCAAAGTATAATTTAAATAAAATGAAAATATTAATTAAATTTTGTCTTACGTATTACTAACGAGTTATATCCTTAAAATATATATTTTTATAGAATTTAATATGAATAATACAACATATTATGATATATTGACAAAATTACAGACATATTAAATAATATGCAATAAGAAGTTGGCTATTTTGGAAATTACATGAGAGCGCTATGACTCGCAACTCCTATATTTATAACTCCCAAGGATCTAGTATTGACATTATAGTCGTTAAGAAAATTAACTTCCACATAAGCGGAAAAGAAACGAACAAGATGTATAAAATAATTCTTAATTTATTTCTGTATCTAGCCATGATTCGTTTACATATGCAGGATATTTTTGGGGTTGAGACTTAAAAAATGAGATCTTCAAATAATATTGGAATCGATCGTAAGGTCATAATTAATTTCGCATTTTAGTATTAAATGTTTCCCTTTATTGAAGCTGTTGACAAAACAAATATTTCGCATTAAAAAACAATTTGATCTTTGAATGGAGAATAAATAAAAAATAACCTGAAGATCAACATTGGTAATGTTGCGACACTTGAAATGAACTTTAAATGTATCTTCGTTTATATAGTCATTAAAGTCAAATAAACTGCTACCAGTGATTTTTTTAGCATTTCACTTTGAATAGCTCTTATAAAGCGTATGAAAACCAACTTAAAAGTATTATTTCCGACGTAAAAATTTTCCGCTTTTTTCTAATACGATATTAAAACGAACGGTTACCGTTTGAATAACTTTCAAGGTATTTTTCAATGTCAATTTTAAAATCATTATCATCAAACGCAATAATTGTTGTCATAGACATAATTCTTATATAAAGTCAAATTCAGAAGTTATCTACGTGGACTGACATGGAATATCTATTACACACTTTTCTTGGCCCCTACGTCCTTTTATAGAAAGTAAGAAATTGGCTTTAATTTACATGGAACATAATTCAGTTTCCAATCTGTTTAATACAGATGATAATAAATAATTGTATTTTTTGTATAGATGACTTTTCCTGATATGAATCCAATAAATATTCTAACGAAGAGAGTGCAGAAACAGCGATAACTAGCCATTTCCATTTTTTTGCTACATATCCTCATTCGCACTCGCATCATTTCTTTTCTTTATCTTCCCCTTTCTACTCACTCACTCACTCACTCACTCACTCACTCACTCTCTCTCTCTCTCTTTTGATTGTCATTTGATCACTGGTATATAGTGATGCATCAAGGTTTCATTATGCAAAATTTTAATTACCGTTTCATACGACACACCTACAGCCTCTGCTACTTCTTGTACTTTTGTTCTTTAATCAACAAAAATTATGTCATGAATATTTTTAATGATTTCTGCAGTAATCACGTCCGTCGATCAGCCTGGGGACTCTTGATCGAAAACAGATTTACGACCATATTTAGATTCTTTGAACTAATATCTTGGGGTTTTCTTAAAGTAAAAAGCTATTTATGAATTGTTATTACTCTTTTTCCATTTTATCGAAACATGCTAAACACGTTTAGTACAAATAGCTATAGAATCAAAACTAACTTATGAATCACTTTGAAATTTTGTAAGGTATTGTTTGAAAGGTAGCAATGCACGATCGCAATGCCTACTGTACTTAGATTTTCGTAAAGGTGAAATAAAATTTGTAATCATTTAAGATAAATTTTACAGCGCACTGTCCTTTAAATTGCAGTATCGCTGTTTGTTTTACGTCCTTGTGTAGAAAAATGCTACCTCTAACTGAAGTGAAAATTTTTTTGACCTCTCGTTAGGAAATGTACTACATCTTAGAATATACTATGGCTTAGAAAAAGTTATTGCCTAACTCTTGCTATGCATCGTCTTTGCTTCTAAATAAACCTATCTTATAATGATACGCTTCCCAAATTTATTATAAATATGATATCAATTCTCGGTAGTGAGAGAAAAAAAATAACTATCGTGATAGTAACTGTATAATTTTTTATATGTTTTAACTATTTGAAAACTGAAAACTAAATTTAACAAGAATATGTATAACGAATACTAATTAATTTTACCAATAAAAATTTGGTTCTTCTATTTTAAAAGAGTTTTATATTGTGGTTAAAATACTTTTTAGATCACAGCATGATATATTATTGGTGCATATTTTTGCCAAGTCAGTGATGATGCGAAATATATTAAGAGACGGCTACAGTTAAAATTCCAAATAACTTAAAAATGTATGGAATTCAACTGTTAAAAGTGTACTTGCCTCAGTTATATGTTA
Source organism: Chouioia cunea (assembly GCA_030064505.1). Classification (NCBI taxonomy): domain Eukaryota; kingdom Metazoa; phylum Arthropoda; class Insecta; order Hymenoptera; family Eulophidae; genus Chouioia; species Chouioia cunea. The sequence goes on from JAOPFQ010000001.1 coordinate 22,090,617, forward strand.
CCGAGTAGACCGTACTGTGATGATCATCAGATATCTTATGCGGGAACTTTTCTCTCCTTCCAATTATTAGAGTAACTATAATAAAAGAGAATGTTTTATTTCATATAAAGTAGGTCACAAAATAGCGGTATGCAATTGAACAGTATGCACAGAATGTAATTCAAGTTCGTAACAGTGACATTACAACGATGCGAAAAAGTTTTTAAAAGATTTCCAAAAGGATCTAATGTCAGACTATCTCCAACCAACGTTTTACAAGTATAGTTGGCTATACAATATTTTGTAACTATAGTTAAGTAAAAGAACCTTCAATAAATGATTTCATTTATTTGTTTCAAAATTATCTTAATTTATTTCTTATACTAATTTATTCTTATACTGATTTGCAACTCCATCAGAAACATAAATAATTTTTTAACTTTGATCTCGTATCTATTTTCTTGAATTAATTTCTGACGGAACGATGTAATATATACAATATAATATGTAAACAATATAATATATAAACAATATATAAAACGTCATGTTTTGTATTTTCCAAAATGACGACAAAGTTGTCTTCTTCAGTTATTTCCTTCTTATTCATGCATATTGCAAATGGATAAATAGTTATCTGCTTGCGAATCCAATTATTTGTTTGTATCTGATTTTGATGTACAAATATATAATTTTTAGTGAAATCTCCTCTCACTATAAATTCAGATTCATTCAATTTATGACGACGAATTTTTATATAATCATTTTGACTTTTGGCAATAAAGTCATGTTCTAATAATTTATATTTAAAATGTACCTTCAGATAGTTAATATAGTCTTTAATATTGTACGTATACTTTACAAGATTACAATTTTTATTTATTTTTCCATTGTTTACAATGAATATAATTTATGGAATTTTCTTTTAAATAATTTTCGAATAAACATAAAATACTTACCAATCCAGGACATTTCGAGCATTTATTAAAAAAGCAAGTATTGCCAGGATTTTCGTTAGAAAATATAATTTATACGACATTTATACGTCAGTTTAATTAGAATATTTTTGCTGTTTGTGGTAACTCTTCATCATACTTGATCTTTAAATTCTTTGTTGTCATTTTACAACCTTCTACTAATAATTTTAAATTTTAATGGCGTATACAAATACAAACTTTCTGAACATCTTTAGATTCATTAACCAAAAGACACTGATAATATTGCAATGTACAAAAATATGTAAACCACAGGAGAAACGTGAATTCAATTTCGGTACAGTGTTTTTCAAACATTAGACTTTTTTTTAATTGAACATAAGTAAACGCCTTTGAAGTTTCAATTTCTTCTTATTATCTTTTTGCACTATTTTATTATTGTTAGCAGCAGGACCTCTCTGGCTTATATCATCTTGTAAATAAAATGACACGGCACAGCTATATTTTCTCATAAGTCAAGTTTTTTTGATTATTTTAAAAACTTTACTTTTAATTAATTAATATTTTAACATCAAACTTGGTACAAGTGACAAACTCTATATAGGAATCTAATTGCCAATAAAAAAGAAATCTATCAACTGGTTTGTTTGCTGTCATATATACTAATATATAGGTAAATATTCATTGTCACTGTTTGCCGTCACCCTGTATCCCAGATCGAAATAAAAAAAGTATATTATCTACATCATTTCTATGTACTTTATTTTCTAAGCCTTCGAATAAATTGTTTAATTTTAATTTTTATGAATAATTATAATGTGCTAATTAATTTACAAATATCAAGATGAAATATAACAATTATTTTTACGATTTCCAGCTGGCTAAATAGAATTCATCCTTACCAGTATAGAAGATAAGAACTTTAGAACAACAGACAATTTATTGGCGAATTGCCCAAATTCCATGGGTGGTATGGATTATTATATTTTCTTTATTTGTATATTATTGCACAGGAAAATGTCAAATTTTGCAAAATTATGAATGTAAAACTATTAAAAATAAGGGGAGAGGATGGAAAGGAAAAAAAAATATTTTCATGTTCTGATTCCACCTATGATATAATTATTTTAGAGAGGTATATTTTTCTAATTTTCCTTCTAATGAATATATGTTGTTTAATCCTTGTACATATACTAGTGGCGGCGATTTTTATTTCGAAGCACCTAATTATGTAGTGTTAATTTCTGGTGTTAAAAGAATATATAATGAAAAGAATTTATTGCTTATTGCTACTGATTTATTTATTCAGTAGTCCAGGATTTTGGTTTCGCCTTTCTTCATCAATTTATCGACTGGTTGCGAGTTTTTGTTATTATTTCTTCCACTAACCAGATTTTCTTTCACTGTCAATAGTTATTCTAGTATTGTTTTGATCATTATCTTTACGTGTTACATAGCTTTCTTGATTGATGAACGGACCATTTGATACAATAGTTGTAAAAATATACACTAAAACAACCAAGTAAGAATCCAACCAAATGATAAATATGTATCAATAGAAGAAGAATAAATAAGGGATAACCTATATCAACATAAATGAAATAAGGTAGTGTCGTGCTTAGATATATTCATCTATCTACAGATATGCTGTAAAGCAAATTAAAAAATATCGGCCACAAGATCATTAATACTTCCGACATAAGTAGTAGTATAACTAAATTACCTAGACCTCTATTTATGGTAGAATTATCGGTTCAATGAATATTCATAAACTGAAAAATAAAATAGATGATAAAACCATAAAAGCATGGATATGTCCAACATGTACAAATTATCAATGCTTCTTTTTGTAGTAGACGTAGCAAAAGATTATGAATTCCATTGTGGTATTTACATTGCTTGAAAAGAAGAAAGAAATAGTGCCAGCATATACCAACAGTAAGGGTATTAGCCAGCTACAAGGCTGCTCAGCATGTAAGCAAATCTAACAAAAACCATATGCAGCTCTGAGAGAAGCTCAGCTTCATATTATAAATGTGTGATGTACTGAATTTATTAACCATCGTCATTAATTTGATTATTTTTTCAAGATGATAGCATTTGATTATTTTTGAGACTGTGTAATCTGAAATAACAACGAACTTAATCAGAGATAAATAGAAATAAAAAACTTTTCAATTCACAAAGATACTGATGTAATAGTAATGTCAAAAACTTGTGTCACCAATAAATACTACCTAAAAATAGTAAACTGTGCTATTTATCAAATAAAACATCAAGAAACAAAGTACATGAAGAGATAGCGATATTCTACAACTCAGTCATAAAACACTACGCAAATAATAACGATCACGCTCTAAAGTTTAAAACCATTAATATAACAGTAACCGACTGGGAGAGACTATACACACTATCGTCGATATACCGTTTACCAAATCGCAGTATTAATAAACGATCTTTCTCTTTTTACTTCAAAACTCATAGCCATTGATTTATTTCTAGAGGCTATTTTAATATCAAATATTTATGACGAGGCTCCTGATTAATTACCCCCTCTCCAACAGAGAAACAGTTTAAGAAAATAGTAATAATTAAAAACTTAATCCCAATATCGACCAGTGAATCATGTTTAGTGAGTAAATAAATAACTTAATAAAAATTACCTGACTTAATTGTATTCACCATAGTCGAAGGTATGAACGCCAACTACATTTATCTCAGCAGTTAAAAGCGGAGAGGAAGTAAAAGTGAGTTTTGATGAGAGGGGAGGGGACAATTCAGTGGTACTTGAATCTCAGTTATCTAACTACTAAGTTGTTCTTCTACAAGCAAACAATAAAATCTAGCGCTGCAGTCCAATAAAATTTCTTCAATCTTAAATGGTCGTGAATTATCCCTATTCACTCTATCCTTAACAAAGAAGACAATGTACTATTACTCTGTCAGATTCACTACAGCAGCAGGCCTATTAAACCAGCTCGATTCTTTGAAGTTGTCAATATATTCAAAAACTAAATAATAAAAATTCTGTAGGAACCGATAACATCATATACCTTATCATAAAGAAATAAGATACATTACAATAATAATTTATACATGACTTCAGCGTAAATATAGTGTACATAAAATACTGTACATTGCTTTCTAATCAATAACCGAGAAATATGATACTTGAACAGCTTTAACTATATTAGTATCAAGTCTTAGCTGCTCGAAGCGAGTAATCGCCTTTTCTAAATAGATGAAACGTTTCCTCGAACGTCCCTGTCACTACGATCACATCATCAAAATACTTAAACATGTACAGCTCATACTCCAGACCTAAGAGAGTATCCATTAGTCACATAATTGTTGTCAGTGTAACAGTTTACCCAAAGTCATACGGTGAAATTTTCTTAAGTCGCATCTTGGTGCTTCGAAAGCTGTATGCTTTTATTGTTTTCCCTAATGTAATCTGCAAGTGCCCGCTTTTCTAATCCAATACCATTTTTTTTTATTTTTTCACCACGTCTGGCGGTATCTTCTCATTTGGTCAACCACAGCGGTATTCGTCTTCGATTATTCATACATCCTTGTTTTAACCAAAAACCAGTCTTCTCCAAATTAAAATTTAGGTTCGCTTTGATATCGGTTGGACTGAGATCTTTCAAATTAAAATATTACATCACATAACGAGAATCAATTTTGTTCATTTTTATGAATTAATTAAAGGTGTTCATTATTAATGGTTGCCAAACAAATTCTGAACGAGATACTTTCGTAAAACTTCAAACTTGATATTACAAGATTAATACTTTCCACCATAGCCATTCGTTTCAAATTACAATAGCTATCTATATGTTAACTCGTTATGTAAATGCGCGTTTCGCGAAATAAAAGTAGAAAGTTCTACGAGCTAATTCTGCATAATACATAGTAATTGGAACCTAAAGTTCTCATCACTTATTCGACTGTATGCTCAAACGTGGGAACTACTGTAAAGAATTTCTTCGCAAAGGCTGTTTTACCTTACCAGGCCCTTCTTTTTTCAGTTTTTAGCGTGTCAGATCAAATCTGTTATTCATATTGTTGTTTTTTTTTCTTCTTTTCTTCTCATGAAGATTAAAATCCCAATGATGAAATTAATTCATACAGTTACAGTATGCCATCTTTCCTATGAGGGAATTAAGCACCTTCCAATGTCTTTGGAATTCACAAGACCCCTTTATGAGCCCCTATTTCTCACGTTTTTCTTCAGATTGAAGGTAGCGGATAAAATATACTCCGCTTCCTCATATACTCTAGTGTATACTAGGTATTTCGCCCTCTGGAAGAGGCAAATATCGTGCAAGTAGCCGTATTTGGTCAACATCTGTATCATATGGAAGAAGAAAGTCCATATTTTTTATTCTTCCACTCTCACAAACAGAGGTCGCACCCGGTGGAACGCAAAATGATTTGGACGACATTGAGCGTATTCTACATAAAAAAAATATAAGTAATTTAAATTATACGGATTCTATGCTCTTAATATAATTAAACATTGACTGTAACTTGTGATCGGGCTTGAATTTTCAAATGAACAAAGACCGATTATAAAGCTGCATTCTCACCCTTTACAATAGCCGGTAAGTTTTGCTGCAGGTTTTTTAGAACATCAATCGATTTGTCTAAATGTCGATATGATCATATATTTCGATCTGAAGACAATCTCGAAAATATCGAATTCATATAATGAATACTTAAGTGTTTCAGGGGAATCAGGGGAAATTAGAAACGTTAACATATATGTGTAATTCAATATTCGTATGTACTAGCAAATTAATATAACATTGATGAGTATCTATTTTACTTAACTATAAAATATGACCATAACTCTTAAAAAATAAGACACTAGTCGAAGAAAATTGTTAACTCTTCAAAGGTGGTAATTTTACAGAGTTAGATGGAAGACATGAGTTGTCTTCATTAACTCATTAAATTGCAATATTCATAATCGCTGCTTCCAAATCAGTAAAAATTGACTTCGATATTACTCTAGTCAGATCTGCGACCAGTTTTTATTTGTATATTCACATATTACATACTTGATTTATTATACTTTTCATCTTACAGAATGGATGAACAAACTGCTCAATCTTTTACATCACTCACAACTTACAAACCTTCTGAGATATCGTCACCGAATAAAATAAACCAGGTATGGAAAAACCTTATTAAAAATCTATTACTTTCTCAAATTTAATAGATATGAAATATTATTAGTGCCAGCATACAATTTTGAAATTTTAAGTATTGTTGAATAAATTTAACGATATATTTTCAGAATCATCGAGAGTCTAGGTTTTATTCTAACGTGATAAGTTCTACGGAATAAAGTTATATTTATCAACGGTTATAATATGATTAGAAAAAAAAAGACTTTGTCAATGTTAGAGATATAAAAGAACTAAGTAAGAGATAATGAAAATTAACCTTTGAAAATGACAGATTAAAAATATTATTCTATATAGAATAATTAATTTTAATAAAACCTGATTTTTCAATAGTTTGAATTACATAACAATAATCAAAATTGTAAGTGACTTCATAAACGAAATTGAGTCAACAAATGATGTTTATTATTATACAGGAAGATAAATAGATATTTATGTATTCATTAATCATTAATTTATGTATGAAATTTATAAATATTAAATGCTTATGTTTTCTTGAGGCTTTATATGCGCACACTCTTTATGTTCGGTTGATTCAAAAATTAGTTGATATTAAGAGGTAGATATAGTTTAATTTTAATAATGATCTGATTAAACTAACTTTTTGTTAATCGTATAATTAACATAGTTATATTATCTCACAGAGTGTAAAATATTTTAATAGAAACATTCAAGAAATATATAATTGAAATATTAGGAAATTGTTCTAAAAATTCCTACAATATTTCAAAATATTTCTTTGAAATCAAGTAGGAGAAGATTTCTAAGAGAATCTTCTAAGAGACAAAGATTTTTAATAGCTGTATGAAGTTTTTCTTAAAATATTTGTAAAAAACATTATCCAATTATTCCTAGAAACCTAGAAGAAATAATTTTACAAATAATTTAAAAACATGGTTAATAATATTTTATTGCAATATTTTCTACAGATTTAAAAAATGCTTCCATAAAAGATAATATTCTGCTTTTAGAAAATCTTCTACGAAATGTTCTTAAAATATTACTAAATGCTATCGAATAAAATTTTCAAGAAACCTTACGAAAATATAATTGAAACCTGGCTAAGAACTTTACTTCCATATTTCGCAAACATTGACTTTCATTGAATTATAACCTTTCAATGTAAAGTTTCTGAAAGATTTTGGACATATTTCTGTGATAATATGATTTTTCCATGGACGCTCGAAATCTAAGAGTTTGGGGAGTATGCCTCTTCAATTAGAATATGTTGCCCTGTTAAAACATTCTAAAAGACACGAGGTGGAAACTCACCTCATCATCAATGGAAGTTCCGCTCCACTTCCCCCAAGCATGCAAAGTTGGTCAACGGAATAATACCTTCAGATTAACCTACAGTAAGGGAGAAATTAAGAAAACAACTCCTAGTAAACATCGTCAGAGTTATTTTTTTATACGTTATAATTAAGTCGGTTAAAAGCGTGTGTTCTGTAGACTATGGCTTCGTGCTTTAGATGTAATATATTTGAAATAGTTTTGTCCTTTAACGGATCTTAAGGTTTTAATTTCTTGGATTGATTTGTTATTTGTATATGTTTGTAATATAGATTTCAAATTGTTGTATGATATATACTTAATAAGCGGCAGTTGCTCGATAATTTTTTTAGTAAGCTCATTTACAAGTTCATTTCCATTAATTCCAATATGAGAGGAGAGCCAATAGTAATAATCAAATTTTCAGCACTTTTATTCATTAAAGTTAGGTATTTGTTCTTTAGTTCAAATAATAATTAGTTTATATTAAGAATATTGTTTCGGGTATTTTAACAATTAGGCAGTACTAAATGAAAATGTAAATTCTATCACTATTAAATTCTAAGGCAATATCCATTGCATTTAATAACGCAATACATTCAACAGTAAAAATTGAAGCTGTAAATATTTTAATAGTTTAAAATAGGTTAAATTTTGGTCAAATATTAATTGAATAATGAAACGAGTTTACCTGCAAGTGACATTTAATCAAAATTATCTGAAGTGAGCTCGAATACATTACATATGTAGTATCCCTCCACTAGGTAGGCTTAATATCACGCGTTCAAATAAAAAAGAGAGAAATCACCATCTAACGTTTCGCGACTAACCTTCTCAATTTGTAGAGTTCGAAGTAGCAAACGAGCTGTTTTATTCCATGTTTCCAATATTATGAATAGCTAGTCGAGTTCATACAGTCTTGATCAAATGTCACTTACAGGTAATTTCGTTTGATCATTCAATTATACTACGTCTTCGCTTTACTATATTACATATGTAGTTTTTTAGAGTTTATTGAAAAAATGATTTTTTTCTATTCCGACTGAAAACTTTATTAGAACAATTTATTTTTCCAAACTTCTTAATAATACAAACTTATTAAAATCAAAATCATCTTTTCGAATAGATTTTTTATAGTGTTTTGTATATACTTGAAAATTTTCGGACCAGCCAGCAGTTTTTCTTATAGTGTCATAATCAATCTCGTTTACCATTACAGTCGACGTGAATTCGTGATGAATTGGTATCACAGAGTATACCGTGAAAATTGATACATCGATTTCATTTTCTCGCAAACATTGTTTGACCCACTTACTGATCATAGTAGCGTTAACAGTGTAAATCGGTTTTACAACCGATGAATTGTTTTTAGTTGATAAAAACAATTAATTAATTTCATAATTATCTCAGTTTTTTTACGTAATCTAAAATAGACGAAACTACACAGAGTAGGCATTTTTCTCTAAAATATGCTAACTGTAATAGTGGCTGACACCGTCCTGGTCCAGACGTTTTTATTATATCTGGAATACTTATTTCAAATCGATTAAAGACTATTCTAATTTTACTTAACATAAATTAAGAAAGAGTATATATAACGCTAGGAGAATTATCGTTTTAACAGTTAGATTTGTTAAACTTGATAGATTAAGTTTCTCTAAATAGTTAAGGACTATTGCAATATCCCATGTATTAGTAGAAAAGTTTTTTATTATTTAATGTTATATCTTTTCTACTAACAATAAGATTTTTTCTCTTTTGTTCTTTGCTAATTTGATTTCATACTTTCTAGTATCAAATATGATGCTTAAAAACTTGCACATTTTGCTTGGTGTTAAACTAGATTTTTTATAATTAACAATAAAACTCAAGGCTTCTAATAGTTTTATTGTATGATTGGCATTATTTTTACATTTTTTGCACGAATTTTCTATTGCTAAGATGTCGTCGAGATAAATTACTAATGAAAACCACAGTTATTTTAAGTATTTACCCACAACCTTCATAACTTTAGGAAATTTATATGGTGCTGTGCATAGACCAAAGAGTAAACAATTAAACTGATGTAAGGTTCTATTAAAAATAAATCTCAAATGTTTCCTGTTACCGACATGAATTGATATAGAAAAGTAGGCGTCTTTTAGATCTACTGATCTGAAGAAATAATTTGGAAAAATTAGTTCAACTGCTATATTAAAATTTGTGACGGAGCGCCTGGCCGTTGGCCGGAGCCCGTCGTTACTCGCAGCCTTAGATTAGCATTTATTTTTCCGAGATCGCTGACCTTGGAATATTCTTTGCTTATATTTGGCGTGGAAAGAGGAGAGGGATGTAGGCGGCACTCGCCGTCTCAGCATATCTTAAGTCGTAGAGCTGAAAGTTGGATTTTTTTTGGTTTCATTTACGAGAAGTGAGTGACGTGTGTGGGTGCCTAAATTGGTGAATTTTTTTTGTGATTGATACTGCTGAGTCGGTGATTGCCACTGTCTTACTCTTTCTCTCTCTTTCCATGCCATTTTTCATTATTTTATTTTTGTTTGCTTGTGTTGGGCCTCGTTCGGACCTCCTGGCTAATTAGCTGGAGCTTGGCGACGACCGTTATATTCTCTTTTATTTTACAGTATACTGACGCCGATTTTTCTCTTTTATTTTTGCTTTTGTTCGCGCCTTGCGTTTTTTTTTATTATTGTTTCCAATAAATGTCTATGTATTTGTAATCGCGCGTACTTTTATTTAACGCCTGCCTACTCATCGGTCCTTGACCTTTCAAAGTCATTAGCTACCTGGTTTACGTGAGACCGCATCGGGCCTCTTACCTTCCCCTTTCGTTTTTTTTAATTGCGGTTTATAGATTTCAGCGCGACTGAGAGCACATTCCCTTATAATAAAGTTAAGTTTTCCCTCTTCTCTTAGCACTTACAGATTTCGAGTTGCAAATTTTCCATTTTGAAATTTTGCTTGTATACAAACTTATGAAACTGTTTTAAATTTAAAATAAACCTGTGTAAGCCATCTGGAGATTCAACTAAAAAAATATGGGTATATATAAGAATATTTTATATTCTTTTAAACAATTGAACATACATTTTTTACTAGTAATTTCTCCCCAGACATAAATAAAAAATTTTAACCGTTCAGCTAATGGACCTATGTTATTTAATTGATCTTATCCTATTTTTGTTGAGTTTTTGAGCATTGAGGAGGTGTTTGAGCATTGTGATTCACAAAATGCTGTTTTTGAAAAATGGATTTTCTTTCTGTCGCCCTTCTGTAAGTGTAAAACCTTGCGTTTATAAGTTGCTTTCCTTGTTTTTGATTATTTGCGTTAATTTAATTCGTTTTTTGGTATTTCAAAGATTCTTCCAGCTTGGAAAAAGCTTTAGCTTCATTTAATTTTGTGTTTTTTGATCGATATGATTCAATAAATACTTTTCTTGACTTAAACTCTTTAAAAACTATAAAGGTTACTAATCTTGATATATGCACTCAAATAATATGTCAACTTCACACTAATGAAGTAACTAATTCATTTGTTCATTTCATTTTTAGTGTTATTGGATCATATACTTGGGTATTTTTATTTTATATATATATTTATATGAATGTGAAATATGTGAGGTTGATATTAACACCATATCGCCTTGAAAATAAATATTTTTAACTTTTATCCGTGACTTAAATTGCTGATTACTAAGAGTTTAAGTGAGTTCACTTAAGATACTGATACATTACTTACAATAAATAATGAAAAATAATTCCTTGGGAGATGTTTAGATTATACTTGATCAATAATAAAATTTTAATAAATATTAAGAAAACTATTTTAGAAATTAGTTAGTTAATAAAATACTCTATAGCAAACATATAGAACAGAACAAACTACAACAACATTGACTTAGCGGTGTATTCAAGTACACGAGTTATATGCCGATTCTCATTATTTCATGACTTGTATAGCACCCGCTCTCCACTTTTTCCAAAACAAATTCTAATAATCTAAAACAAAAGTTACTATTATAAAGATTAGAATTTTTAATCCTTAAATATTACTTATTATTGAAAATTGAAATATCCGCTAACTAATTACACGATCTATAAAATACATATATATTTTTCATTAAAAATATTTTATGATTTTCCTTTTAATATAGTGTTAACTCAGTATGAGAAGGGGGGAGGCTACGCCGTAAGGTACCCATAACTTGCCTTCCTCGTCTTATTAAATTTATCTTGTTACTTCAACAAAATAAATTCCATGAAGTTTCTTTGATTCTTATCAATTCACATTATATAATTTGAGTTAAATTTTAAAGTGTTAGCATTTGCCTGATTTAACTTAAAAAAATAGATGTAGACAGATGTAATAACGAAAATATTTATTATCAATTGTATTATTTGTTAATTATAATGACAGATTCTAAGAATGAATGAAAACGTAATTTAGTGAAAACTGAAGTAAGAAATATAACTTGTAGACTTTAATATAAGTAATGTAATGGGGTTAAGAATTTATTAATTCCACCCTTTTTTATTTCAAAAATGGGCTAAGCTTATCGCTGCTCCGAATTACTTCGCACACTTTTGTTTTGGCAAACCTTAAGAATCATACTATGAACTTTTTCAACTACTTCTTTAGTAACTACGTGTATCAGGCTACTTGGGGGCTCTTCATCGGAAAGAAATGCATGACCACGAAAATTGATAGAGAAAAAACGAAAAATTACCATATAAATTTGATTAAAAACAACAAAATTGAATTTACATTAATTAAAACAGGATCTAGTTGAGACATAAAATTTTTATAACTAACTTGTCACAGGAATGTCGAAAGATTGTCTGAACTAATGTTAATTTTTACGCCCTATTAAATACGTATGCTTATCTGCAATCCCTACTCTTTCATCTTGATGTGGTGTTCTCGCAGCCCTGAGATACTCAAAATTGGTTTTGAAAATCAGATGTTGATAATGCGTGTGGATTCCCTGTACAGCTTTCGAAAATACCTCAATTTTCTGGTTAAAATCTTTAAAGATCAATGTGTTCAAATGTACTACAGCTTTCGAGAATATGTGCTGTTCCGATACGGCACGGTTTATACCCTTGAACATTTAGTTACTTAAAATTCAATATTTTCCGGTCACGATACGAATGGGAGCACAGCCTCGGAACTTGGTCGAGCATACGACAGGCTGTTGCGTCGACATTACTCACCAACAGCGGCTGTATTGTTAGTAGTTATGCTATATATATTCGGACTCACCACCCCCCGCTCGTTGTCACGGGGGGTCAACCCACCCACCCACCAGGGCTCATGTATTTTAAATGGGGGGTTTTAGCGTATGTTAAATGGTAAGCCACCCACCGGATATCCCCATCCGGGTACTCAAACATAACAAGTCCCCCCCCTCTCCCCCCACATATATTAATGTATGTTGGGTAGTATGCCACGCATCGGATAATGACCTCCCGAGCATGTCTGAGTCAACCTCCTCCCCTGGCAGTCCACCACGTGCTACGTAGTGAGCACGATAGTGGGAGGAGGACACATGACTCACCACGTGATCTCGTTAGAGGAAGCGTGTCTCTATTTGCCGTAAATAATGTAGCACGTCTCACAAGCGTTTCACGCACGTGCACCACAAATCAATATTTTTTACTCTCTTTAATGAAAAAACTCATCAGATATTTTCGAAAGTAAACAAAATAAGAACAGTTAAAATCGTTTTCCTAATTTCCCTATTAGTAATTGCTTTTGACTCCTTTAACAAGTTCTTTTAAATGCAAGATGCAGTCGTTTAAGGTAAGAGTTTGTTTCAAATATATTTTGTACAATTTTTGAAAGTTAGACAATTTTATTCAGAGAAATAGTAGGGATAAAATAATTTTTTTTCTAGAAGGAGAAATTTTCTCAAGAGTTTAATACATTTTCATTCTGTTTAAGTAGCACAAAATGCGTTCTTACTTAAAAAAAGTTTTTAAATGTCAGAAGAAAATGTTAGAAGTTTGTTAAAGAAATACAAATTTTTAAAGTACAAACGTGATCAGTGAAGTAAATAGTTGAAAATATCGCCAAACTATATAAAAAGAATTATATTTGACATCACAATGTTCGATTTCGATCAAATAGCTAGGCATATTATTGTACTGTTTGAAGCGGTAAGTAGCTGTTTAAATAATATATTTTTTATAATTTATATTATATTTAAATATTAATTTATATTTATTTTTAAAATTTCAGTAAAGCCATTCCGCTTCGGATTACTTTTCAATTACTGATAGTGGCATTGTTATCCATAAGTATTGATTTTATTTATTAATTTATAAATAATTAATAAAAATCTATTTTATATTATAGGTAATAAGAATTGTAGGTGAGACCAGCGACGTCGGTCAAAAGTTTTGACTTATCCACCCGGCAATCAATAATGTAAGTAAAATATCTTTTTAATTAAATTGTTTTTTACTATATAATCATTATTTAATTAAATTTATTTTGTGCCAACAAAGGTGGCCGGGAGAACAAACAGAAGCTGCTAATCGACAGCATTTCTTAAACATGCAGTTGAAAGCCAGATCTATGAGGATGAATAAAGCACGAGAGCGACAAAGAAGAAAAAAGGAGATTTGACTAGTAGAGCTAGCCAAAACATGAGCACAGATACAAACACTGACAGTAGGACAGCTTAACAAATAAAGGAACCTCAAGAAATACAGCCCCCTCAACATAATCTAAATGAGATAATATTTATAATCATCTTTTAATGTTTAGTATTATATAAATTATATTAATAACAAAATTTATTTTGCAGAGTAATAGACCGTTCAAAAAAAGTTTTTGTTGAGTATTTACAATATAATGTAGCAACAAGAGTTAAAGAAACAACACCAACAAAACCAATAGCAGCAAAAAAACCAACAGCAACATTCATAACAGCAGTAAGAACAAAAAGAATTAGAAAGTAAACGAAACCGATTAGTTGAATTTACTAAGCAATACGAGGCCAAGGATTTTTTTAAACAATTTTTTTCTTTTGAGTAACTTTTCGTTTTATGTTCTTTTTATGACTTTTAGATAAGTCACTGAAAACAACGAAATAAAAAAAAAACATTTGGCCAAAAGTTAACTACCATTATTTCCTATGCTTGTATTTTATAAAGTTTCCTGGGATACTGTGTCGCCTTATTCGAATTCCAAAATAACTACGGCCTACTGTTTGAGGTTTTATAAAAATAGAAATTATCGGTTATAATTTTTCCGACAATTCTTCTCTTAATTTTTATGGTTTTTGGAAAAGTAATGAAAACTATATCTCGCGCACTAGTCCACTTCGTCATTTTGAAAGTAAAAAAAAAGGATCGACGGTTGTCCCTTGCACACGTGGAGCCCCATAAAAACAAAGACGCACAAAAAAGGTCTCGCTTTCAGGTCAATGACACACGCATAAAAAATTCTCGCGTCTACAAATACACCTTATTCCGATGTCACAATAGTATGTTATTAGATATCATAATTATGCTTCCCTATATTTGTTGTGTTAGTATAGCTGAAGTCAAGCTATAGTGAAGAAAACAAATCGACTCGTGGAATATACGTTTACTTTTAGTTATTCCCTCTTCAAGGTCTGCAGCGTCAATTTGGCTTCATTTACAACGTCCCAGTTCCTTTTGAAAGTCCTTCTCTTCCTACTTTTAATATTTAGATCTTCTTGCTATTTCGTTGATCTTCTTAGTCTACTAACAAGAGACTATATAGATGTAAACTTATTCTTCGATGCTACAAATAAAGTATTACAAGATAAAATACCTAAATTTCTTGATATTCACAATGCATTAAAGGTGAATACAGAAATGTCTGCTCAGTTTACTGTTAAAAAGGATGATAAAGAAGATATTCAAATAAAATATTTTAATATGGAAAATCTTTGTATTTATAAAACAACAACTAACTTAGTCGATTGGTTTGAAGAAAGTATTAAGGATATTTTATTAAAAGTATGGAAAAATTTCAAGATAAAGATTTCGGTTGATCACTCAAATTTATTGTTGATCTCACTGTTAACATAAATAAGCATAATCCACTAAAACCGTCTTTTTGTATCCCATTGCTGAAGAAAATAGATAATAAAAAAGCACGTGTCAATGTAAAAAACACAGATGATCAGTGGTTTAGATGGGCTGTACTGTCATGCCTCCATCTAGCTGAGCAGAATGCTAATAGAATAATTCAGTACGTGCCCTATGCAGACGAGTTGTTTTTCCAAGGTATAAGCGTCCCAATACAAACTAAAAATATTAATAGATTTGAAAAGTTGAACAGTATATCGATAAATGTATAGATACTTAAAAGATACGGGAAAAAAAATATGAAGTTTCACCATGCTATATCTCAAAATCGAAACAAACTAGACATGTAAATCTTCTTCCTATACAAGAATGATACATAGATGAAAATAGTAATAAAATACAATCTAACAATATAAATTTTACTAAAAAATTCCACTATTTTAGGATGAAAAATTTATATGTAAGTAGTCAATTGACTAAATCCACAAAGAAAATGTATCTGTGTGATCGTTGTCTTCACTACTTTGTAAATGAAGAAGAAATGATAATTTATGAGATTAATTGCGTTAACATAAATAAGTGTAGAGTATTACCCTTCTCTAAAATTTAAAAATTATAAAAAAAATGAGGTCGTTCCATACATTATATATGCAGATTTCGAATGTTTATTGAAACTATCAACTAACGGACGTGTTCTCCAAGAGCATGAAGCTTTTAGCATAGGAATGTACATGAAATATAGTGTTGATGAAAATAAATCCTCATTTAAGTCATATCGCAAACTTCAAATGCTGATAAGTCACCTACCCAATGGCTAGTCAAATAACTGAAGATGGTACTGGATCTATTGCAAGAAATATATGACAATGCTATAGTAATGAACCTTTCGAAAGCTGATGAAATCAAATTTAGAATGGCTGGAAATGTCACATTTGTAGTCGAAATTTTACACAAGGAGAAAACAGAGTTAGAGATAACTGTCATTTGAGTAGAAAATTTAGAGGAATAGCTCACAACCACTGTAAGCTAAATTATATAAATGCCAGCTTTATACTGGTAGTATTTCACAATTTTATAGGTTATGATTCTCACTCTATAATAACGGAAATTGAAATCATTCCAGAATTCGAAGGAAAAATTAGTGTCCTAGTCGAAAGCAAGGAACGGTATATGTCCTTCACAAAACAAGTTACAAATAATCACATTCATTTCCGCTTTATTTATTCATTTCAATTCATGCCATCATCACTAGATAAGCATGCAACATACCTAATATATGGTGCAGAGTGATTTTGAAGAAGACAAATAGCCATTAATACAGATTGAAATGCTTAAAAGGAAAGGTGTTTTTTCCTATGAATATGTCAACTATTTAAATAAATTAAAAGAAAATCATTTACTAATAATTAACGAATTTCATAGTCAATTAACAAACAGCGATAAAAAGTATGGGTTGCTTTCATGATTGAAGATTCGGGACAATATTCTAATCTCTATCTAAAAATGTATGTTCTGCTTCTAGCCGATATATTTGAAAATTTTCGTGCCACTTGTCTGGAAGTATACAAACTTGACCCTGCGCACACTATTTCACCACCCCCGGATTATCATAGGAAGAAATGTTAAAGTGTACTGGTATGCAGCTGGATTTTTTGACTAATATAGACATGGTTTTATTCATTCAGAAAGGTATTCGAGGAGAAATCAGTCAATGTTGCAATAGATATTCAAAGGTCACCAATTGTTTTTTCCTTTGTAGAATGGACTTCTCATCGATTAATAATATTGCTCAATCGTCATTCCTAGCGATGAAGACAATGGCTCAACTAAAAGAAGACCTAAAGTACATAATTACAAAATTTATAATCCTGCAAATTAGGTGTGGATTTATTGTTGTAATAACCCTAAATAGGAAATTTGAGATATTTCTTCCGAAACGGGTGAGCGATGCAATGGAGAACCAACCGGAAATGCTCGATGGGATGAGTGAGGAATTGTGACGTCCGCTGAAGCTAAGCACGTGGTAGAAATAAAATTTAGTTTTTACGAGGTCATAGACCTCTATCGTTTATATCTATTTTCCGGCGTCATATGTTTACTGTGACTGGTTATAATTTCTGAGCGTGAGAAAAGTCTAAATAGAACCACTCGCTTATGAAAAGTCTCACGGAAAAACCATATCCTCCGATAATCAAGTTAGTTTTCTCCGAAAACTAATAAAACGGACCCTCTTGATAATACGCCATGGTCCGGCGCTAACGAAATTTCCCAGACGCATAGAGTCGTAAAAATTATCTTTCCGGCTGCGACTAAACTCACACAATGCATATTGATGCCACATCCGCTAGACGTTTGTATGAACTAATAATATTAATAATAGTCACTACTGTTTATCAACATTGTAAACCATCGTTATATTTGTAATAGCCATAAACTAAATCTTTTAAAGTCCATAGACAAAACAAGAAATCACGACTAAACAAGCTAACATTTGTCATAGTCTCGTTACTATTTTTATAATAAACTTAAGTCGATAAATTGTAAACAATGGATATTTCTTTCTCCTGTCAAATTCGCCCGCTAGAATTATTCAATTAATTAGTTGAACAATCAAATACAATTAATATTTTCTCCAAACGATACTATACGTGACATCTCTTAAAATAAGAATGTACCATTTTTCTATCCGCCCACGCCAAGGTCCACCCAATTAGGCTAACGAAGGAAATCATCTTTTCCCTCATTGGCCTAATCGGAAAAGGGCCCGCCTCAAAGGGACCCGGAAAACACTAAGAGTAGGGCAGCGCGACGAGCGCTATAAAATAGCCCGCGCGCAGTTGTACAGACAGTTCGAATCCAGCCTCAAAATGTAATCCCAACTCTGACTTGTAAGGGAGAGAGATCATCTAAAAGGTAGTAAGTCAACGAATAGATATCATACTTTGAACTCAGTCTATTTCTTCTCTATCGCTTCGTAGTAACATAATTAAATTTTCCATCGAATGTAGATCGGGTGCTTGTCAAACCGAGTACTATCTACATTCAAAATAATTCTTGTTTATCCAATCCTGACTAAGGTCTCTCTTGCGTGCGCCTATTATAGAGCTGTACAGGAGAATCGCCTTACTACTTCCTTCTCTCCATGACCAATCCTGAGTAGGATAATTCACGTAATTAGAAAAATTGATTTCCTGGTTATTAGAGATAAAACTCTACGACCAAAAATACACTCTTTAATAAAAATAGTTTGTAATATCCATTTTACGTTACAAAATGCTCCAATGAAGAGCTTTTTATTCATCATTATGAAGGAACCAATTTTATATTTCAATAGATTAAGAACTATTAATCTATAAGAAATATTACTTTAGGATTAAAATATATATAGTGTGTTATTAATTATGAATTGTTCATTTCCCTATTCCATTCCCTTTTCTGAAGAGGTAAAATAGTTACTGCTGTCTCTTTTCCACTGAGTTTCAGCTCAATTTAAAGGTTTCGTGAATAACGCCTAATATGGAAGTACCTCACAGATAGGAGCAATGGCTAGAGCTCTCACCATCCTTTAAAAATAAAACCTAGTGATAAGGAATGGAGGAGAGAAATAGATAATGGGAGGCGATTTTGTCGGCTCGGAAAATTTAATAGTGGAGAGACCAGTCGTAAAATTAAGTGTCGAGCTATTACAATCGTAATTCTGTTGTAAGAGTTAACTGTCAGTAGTATGATGCTCTTCCTTCTGTTAAGTCAATTCATATTATAATACATTTAGTTGTAGAGGTCAAATGTGTCATGAGTTAGTTATATGAGGATAATGTAAGCTTTTGTGGAGATTTTGACTTGTATTATACAGCTTTCGAATAGTCTTAAGAGTCTCATAAGTGGAAAACATATGATTTCAATTAAGATAACATATTTTGTGGAGATATAAACGAATCACGGGTGTTTCTACTAAAATAGGTTGTATTATATCTTGTACAGGCTTCAACCAGTTTTAATGAACTCACACGGGGCGATGTCTGACCAACGAAAAGTTAAAATTTTCTTAAATTCTTATTACGATATTCAGCAACTGACTGAAATGTCTTTGTTGTAAACGTTTGTTTTTTCTAGAAGTATTATATAATTGTTTTGATCCGAGAAGCTAATTAACGTAGAATTAGATTTATTATAATGCTTTATCATTAACTATCACTTTATCATTTATAGATTGAATAAGACAACAATCGATAATGAATTTATTTACTACCGAATGAATACCGAATATCTTGTCTGCATTATTTTTATCCTCTTTATTATATTGAAGACTAACGTAGGCTTCCATAATGGTTTATCCTTCATAATCTCATAAATGGCATAATCCTTCAATAGCTCTTAGGATAATATCTTTTCCACATAGCCAGCTTCATTCTCGTCGTCAGTCATTTGTAACATCCAGCAGATATTATAGAGATAATTAGATGAAGAGTATACTTTTGGTCATAGAGTTTTACCTCTAATAACCGGGAAATCAATCAGTTAATTTATAAGATTTATCCTACTCAGGATTGGTCATGGAGAGAAAGAAGTGGTAAGGCGATTCTCCTATACAGCTCTGTAATTGGCGCACACCAGAGACCTCAGCCAGGATTTGATTCAAATGAATTATTTGAATGTAGATAGTACTCGGTTTTACAAGAACCCGATCTATATTAGATAGAAAAAGTCTAAATATGATACTACTATATACGATAGATAGGAAAGAGACTAAGTTTAAAATTAAAATATTTATTGGTTTGACTTACTATTTCTCTCTCTTATAAGTCAGAGCTGGATTCGAACTAAGTGTATTTCCCTACTCTTAAAGTATTCCGGGTCCTCTTTGAAGTGGGCTATTTTCCGATTAGGCCAATGAGGGATGAGAAGATTTCCTTCGTTAGCCTAATAGGAGGAAAAATTAGCATGGATGGATAGAAAAACAGTACATTTTTCTTTTAAAAGAGGTCACATGTAGTATAGTTTTGTGAAAATATTAATCGAAATTAATTATTTAATTAATTCATTTAATAAATTTGGCGGGTGACTCAGACAGGAGAGAGAGACCAAATTGTTTACATTTGGTGGCTTATACTAATATTATTTAGACGCGATTGTTTACGACTACGTGTTTGACAGCGACGGACGTTACACATGTATTCGATTTCATCGTCAACATTAATAGCAGATTCAAATGGAATTTCAAGCGGTTGAATTGTTGGATCAAACTCATTGGTATTACTATTGAGATAGCTGGAATCACCTGTTTCATTTTTATTGACGACAATAGATGGTATAAACATATTTCCAAATGTAATTCTAGTTTTTTTTTTTTCATTCATATTCAAATCATAATTATCATTATTTTTGTTAGATGATGCTACAAGTTTGTCGAATGGTTCAACTATATATAACGTTTCACTAAAAATTCTTTCTAAATTTGTTTTCTCTCGTTTTATTAGTTAACGTTTACGTCTAATTCCATTGCGAGCATCAGTCAATTGCTAAAGAATGTAACGTCCTTCGCTACGAAGCACGTGGTCGAACAAACTTAGATTTGTATGAGGTCATTAATCACCATCGCACGTGCCTGCTTACAATGACTGCTTATGATTTTCAAGCATGAAAAAAGTTTAAATTGAACTACTTCATTTATGAAAAGCCTTACGCTATGCTAGCCTTGACGATATGTTATGGTCCTGTGCTGACGAAAATTTCCAAATGCGTAAAGTCATAAAAATTGTCTCTTTCGGCCGCGGCCAAAATTACGTAACGCATATTAACACAAGACTTTCATTAGATATATGTATGAAGCAACATTTTTTATTTATAATAGATGCTACTTGTAAACTAGTTCCTAAATTTCTAATACTTATAACTTGTTTCCTAAAATGTACAGTCATAAACAATCGCGCCTAAACAATATTAATATTTATTGCAACGCCAATATCGTTATTACTTATTATATTAAGCCACCAAATGTAAACAATTACGTATATCTCTCTCTGCGTTTGAGTTTTTTTGCCCATTTGCCAAAAATAATTGAACTTATCAATTAAATAATTAATTTTGATTATTAATTTCATAAAACGATACCACCGTGTGACATCTCTTAAAAGAAAAATGTACCATTTTTCTATCCGGCCATCTTCACACAAGTATCATTGATCAAGACAAGAATTTGGTTGACTTTCGAGGAGAAGTCATTATAGTGAGAGTGCATATAAAGACAATATTGTAATGGGTATTGTATAAAACGTGAAAATTGACCGAGGCTTTATTAAAAGATCATAATGTCAACGAGCGATCAGTCAACCGCAAGCTCCCACAGCGCTCACACGTTAGAACATTCAATTCCTAAAAAACTTAAAGATAAAAATCGTAGATCATTCACTTTCACGTGGAAAATATTGTGCACATTAATTTTCTGCTTACAGTAAAATAGACGAAATTCTAAACATTCATTCAGGTTTCATTTTCGATGAGTCTATATCTCATTATGAGTTCCATGCACATTAGTCTGATTCATTAATACATTTTCACAATAACGCTGAGATTCGTATATCAATTCATCAGAATCTCTGTTTATTCCCATCTTGTAGTATGATTCTTATACGTGGACGATTGACTAAATTAGATGGTACTGCATTGAAAACAATTAAGATGGTCAATAACTTTCTCTTCCATTTTTTCGATGATATCGGCTATGAGATAAATGCCATTGAAATAGATAGAACTGAAAATGTTGGTTTGACGACTCTTATGAAGAACAATGCAAATCAAAGTTCCATTGCTGAAAATACTGGTTGGACTGGAGATAAAGATACAGCGTTGAAAAATAACGAGAGTTACTTTGACGTTACTATTCCTCTTAGCATGCTACTAGGATTTACTGAAGATTATCGAAAAATCATTGTTAATGACAAGCATGTACTCATTCTCACAAGATCGAGAAATGACTTGAATATTATTATAGACGAACCCGTAGCAGGAAATCAAGTTACATATGAAAGATTTAAAGTTGATTTAAACAAGATTGAATGGCTAATGCCGTACGTAGTTGTAGCTGACAAAAAAATTAAACTACTCAATTATATTAGTCGCGATAAAGTAATCACTATTATCGAGTTATCGCATTTGGGAGATGTATGAATATTTAAGTCAGTCCCTCGCATCAAAGTATGTTTGGAGTATTAAAACAACTAATCAATTTGAAAAGTCTCGCTTTGTTATTGTAGCTTTTCAGACTAAACGAAAAAATGAATCGGATGTGAATTCTAGTAATTTTGATCACTGTAACAGCAGTAATTTTAAACTGTTTCTCAATACTCAGTATTATCCAAATGGAAATATAAATCTCAATATTCAACGAAACTAGTATACGGTACTTTATGATATATACTCATATCTGAAAGTGCCTACTAGAAAGAAAATGAACCCATACTCAATAAGTCAGATTTTATTAATAAAATACCTCTAATAGTTATAGACATTTCAAAACAAAATGAATCTATTAAAAATACTCTTGTAGATATACGTATTGAATTTGAAACAAGAGATTTCTCGGATAATACCGCTGCTTACTGTCTAATTATACATGATCAAACGATACCATACAATCAAATTAAAGGAGACATTACGAAATTAATATAAAAGAGAGATCAATGTCAGAACATAAAAATAGGATGCTGAAGATTCGATTCGAGATTATACCAATTCCACGTCTACAGAAAATTAGACATTTTCACTATGTTCCTCTGCGGAATGACTCAAGAAAAGGAGAATAGAAGCAACTTATACGAGATCATGAGAGATTTTTAATGACGTATCAAGCTAAATGACATTATATTACCTATATTATTTAAAAAAACGTATACAAATAATGAATCACGTACTCAGACGTACTCTAAAAAATCATTGTAATACGCATATTCTAGAAAAACTAAGAATCTAATGCAATACACTGTTTTCTTTCATTAAATACAGTAGAACACCGCATACTGTACTCTCTCACATTGACCGACCTCTCATACAGCACGCAGGCTAACCCCGCAGACTACACTATCCGTAGAGCCGTATGCTGTCGCTCACTTATCTAGAATTTCCATTATAGGGCTGTACAATGTTATATTGTACTATACTATACTAAATATAAGATATTTATCTATAAGTTACTGCTATAAGTCAAGTTTCACTTTTCAATTGTTTTTGTTCTTATCTGACATTTTTCATCAGCCATAAATTCTGACCTTCGATTAGATCCTTTATTAACGGGCCCTTATGAAATAAACACTTAAACTGAATTGAATGATTAGGCTGAAAAAAGGTGATTAAAGAATTGATTTGACTTTGAACGATTAGGTTAAAAAGAGTTCAATAAAGAAACTGACTGATTTAAATTGTTAGGGTGGAAAAAGATCATTATAGAAATGCTTTGACTAATTTGAATTCTTAAGCTGGAAAAAGGTAGAAATACAGAGGTACTACGAGAAGCAAGCCAGTTTGTAAATTCAACGCAAGGTATCACCTTTACTCTTGCCTACAATGTATTGACAACAACCATAAATAGATTAACCTCAAATGAAATCTCAGCGCCGAATGATCTATCATTGACCAGGAAGATTCAAGTGAATCTTTCTATCGGCTAAAAACGGGAGATCATCGAAAAACTTGAGAAAAGAGCAACTACATCGAGTTTAGCTGAATTTTATAATATTAATCTAACGACAATTCAAAGGATCAAGAGTAATCGATCGGAAATACTGAAACGAGTTCTTGATCTAGAAGAAAATCACCGGAGTTTGAGCAGTACAAAATTATATATCAACGAAAATACACGAGACAAAGCCTTTTACATATTCAAAGCAAAGGCATTAGATTTACATCAAGCCATTGGAAACCCAACAGATTTAAAGACAAGTAATGGTTGGCTTGATCGCTTCAAGAAGATTTACTATATCAGACAGCTATCTATGCAGGGTAAGAAATTATCGTTTAATAGTATAGCTGCTGAAGAATTTAAAGTTATGCTGCAATAGTTTTTGCATAATAACAGCTACGATGAACATCAAGTGTATAACGCTAATGAGTCGGGGCTGAATTTTAAGTTGTTCCCAAAAAATACATTAGCAGGAGGGTACGGGAGCCAAGTATCAAGTTTCAGGGAACTAAAGGATAGAATCAAAGTAATGTACTGCGCCAACGCTACCGGGAAACACAAGATCACCCTCTTAATTATCGGTAAGTGTAAAAATCCTCGGTGATTTTCTAAAAATGAGAAGGAGAAATTACCGGTCAAATACGTGAATAATAAATCAGCTTGGATGGACAAGCAATCGCTCATGGGCGGGTTTAAAGACGTGTTCATTCCAGAAGTTCGCCAACAATATGATGTAGGCGAGTATCAAACTCTTCGAAGTTAATAAACAAGCGTGACCTTCGAAATGCGTGGAACAGTATCTTAAGACGAACTGGTTCACCTGATCAACCAAAGTTCTTCTTCGGTAATGTAAATCAGCTTCTATAGCTACTAAAATCTGTTCCCGAATATGAAAATTGCACTGCAGAGATGGCTGAGTCATGGATTTTAGATGATTATCATGACCATGATTGGAAAGTGCTAGATATAAATGAAATATACAAAAAATATGTACAAGGTTTTTTACGTAAAAATACTTAAAATTTTCTGACATGTTAGTTCAATGTAAATGATTATCGGTTTTAGAATTATATCTTAAAATTCTGATGAGTTTGAAGAACCCGAAGAAAATGAAAACGATATTGCTTCTGGTAATTCGGCTGTAGAAGAAGTTATCATTGTAGATGCTTATAATGGTATCCTTAAATGTTTTTTGAAGGGCGATTTGAGATGACAAAAAAGATTTGGGAAAAATGCACTATTTAAAAGTCTTGAAGTTGGATATTTCCAATGCATAAATTTTGTGTAAATAACCTCTCAACTACATGAATCCCTTCTGTTGTAATTTTTTAAAAGTATTTTTTAAGCCATTCTTTCTTCTTTATTTCTTTAGGGACATAAATATTTCGACAATTTATTAAATGATTGTGTAAAATATCACATAATTCTTTATACGATACTATACCAGGACTCCATAATATTCCTATAATAAAAAGTATTTTTTGGTTAATTCTTTGGATAACGTAATGTCCTGTTTTATCTTTAACAAAGAAGTACCATGATGATTCAATTCAATTGTTCAGTCGTCGATATTGGATAGAAAGCTTAAGCCAATGATATGGCGGTTCAAATAAAAAAACACTTGGAAGAGAATCTGGATCTAATAGTAAATAAACAAGCTCCTTACATATGAAGAAATTGTTTGGGCACTGAAAGCCTTATATATCTAAAACGTAATCTATTTTAATTACACGATTCCACATTGTACTCTCTCGAATGAAGCAATTAGTCTCCAATCCCAGAACTGAAACAAACATATTGATAGGATACGTTTCTTAAAATATGCATCCTTAAAATCTTTAACGATACTAACACGGCGATCTCGACTTTATTAAATGAAAGTACAAGTTAAAAGCAGCATATTTTCAATAAGAAAAATGCTTTAAGGGAGGCACTTACCTTACACCTAAAGGAGAAGACTCTGATCGTTGAGTTAAAATAAGAAATTAAAAAAAAATTTTAATAAAGGGGAAGGCAGAAGCCGCAAATCGGACTTGGCCATGTTGGGGAACTGTGACCTGTGTAGGTGGGAGGTATGTCGGTAAGGCGAAGGAATAAAGGGGCGGTGTTTCAACAAAAACGAAATTATTATAAAAATATCAACAACAAAAATACATACTAAACCCAACAATCAAGAGAAATAAAAAAGAGAAAACTAATTATTTAAATAAAAGTAAAAATAAACCAAAACGAAAATAAATAAAAATTCAAATTACGGCAACGGTTGTATGTAACGACAAAGCTCCGACTGTACAGTCTCGAGGACTGAGTAAAGCTCAACAACAATAAAATAAATATATAACACAACGAACGGTGAGGGAGAAAGATATTAAGAGCACTCACCGGTTCAGGAGCAAAACCAAGCCAAAAAAAGCAATTTCACAAACTACAAATGTCACTCGTAAATCAAAACACAACTTGCTTTTCATAATATACACAGTTCCACGGAGCTTGTCAAAGATACCATCCACACTCGGCGATGGATATACGTCGATCCTCACGACCTTATTCTGCTCACGAAAATCGATACAGAACCTGCTCGATTCGTCTTGCTCAAGTATGACCATAGATGCGCTACTTCAAATACTCTTGGAGGGCTTAACCAAGCCTTTCTTCCGTCATTCCTTAACCTCCTCTCCCATGAAGATCAATATCGGCTCAGTGTATCGAATAAGTGTCGCCTTATTTCGGTGCTCGTCTATCACTTCTATCACGTGTTCTATTAAACCCTTAAAAACCGACGACTTGTGGGATCAACCTCTTGACTAATTTGCCACTGTGACGTCGGGAAACTATCACTATTTTTAGTTATGTTTATTATTCTAAGACTTTCGTCTTCTTGACTGGAATGCATAAATGCCTTTTGTGGAAAACTCGTTGACGCGATCGTTTTATTTCCTAGGGAACTTTTATATTGCACTGACCCATTGACAGCGCAACGTTCACTCTACTTCCCCAACACTTGTGGAAAAACGGCTAAATATTTCTGAGACTAACTAAGACTGACACACAAGTGCAGACTCTATAGTGTGGAATTAGGAAATTGGTTTCGGTTAGGTCACGAGCTAAGAGGAATATTATTCTTAATTAGTATTTATTTTTTTAACTTACTCGTTTACAAGAGTTGGACTTGCTCGCTTCCAGGCTTCGAAATGGTTTGTGGCAGGTACTACTTGGGTAGGTAGTACTACTGACTCCAATACCAATTTGTAGCCTTTATATACATCCCGTGAACTATGGTTATCATAGATCACGAGTAAGATTCGGCGGAAAATAATCTTAAGCGTGTGCTTCTTCGTTCTGCTAAGTTTTCCCATTTCGTCATGTGGAAAACTCATACGATTTTATTATGTTTACCTTATGGCTGTCTACCGCGTTGAGATTATTATTTGAACAGAACACATGCTCTGATTTAGAAAATTTTGAAAGACACTACAGGAAGTTTATCATAATCTGATTGCGTTCTAACCGGGGTCATCGTATTACACGTGTCTAACCGAGATTTCTAATCTCAACACGTTAGACAGGTGTTCTACATCACTCTTATCGTCAAGGTTTCAATATATATTGTGTTATTTTTTTATTTATATATTATGTCTCTTCTGTCGTCATAACATTGTTTTTCAACAATAATAACCCAGCAATCTCTGCCAGCGACGTCCATTATTTGTGGCTAGACCCACAGGGGAAAAACATACGATCGTGTATCCTCTCTGAATACACATGCCAATTGGTACGGTCGCCAACACGCCAGACGTGATTACCACAGTCTATGATAAAATCATACCAGTCATAGAAATTAGTTCGTAAGTAATTATCATAGGCGAGATCTTCGAGTACAGCAATCGGCTCAATGGCTCTCCCTACCCTATCGATTTTGAAAATCAATTTAAGGTTACCAGCCGTCCTCATTACGCTATTTGAGGCATGTATAAGGAGCACGGTATTGGTGAGAGCCTTGAAATATAATTTTCAGCGATCCTTCTGCCTATGGCGGTCACTTGCGCGGCTTGGTCCAGCAAAGCCGAATATGCAAGTCCTCCACGGCTCATACCCCCTCGATGGTTGACGGTACATGCACGACCGTCAAGCTTTTATCCAATACATCTGGATACTGAGCTAATTATTCGGTACGTAGCAACCATCCAGTACTTCCGGTATTATCTACTTCTTTCGCCGTATGTCGTTTATATACATGGTCGTAGGGCGATTTATCGCTTCCGTTCGCTTTTTTATCCACTCCTGCTGAGCTCCTGACTTGATCTTTAGATTTGGCAACGGAGTTGTTAGCATAGTGGCTGGCTTGTCCATACTTGAAACAAGTGATTACCATTGACGAGTTGGGCACACGGACGCTCGGTTGCCAGGTGCTCGACAACTGAAACAGTTGCCTGAAAATAGGACACCCGACTGTTCCTTACCCACGTTACGGAGAATCTGTGGAAACAACGATGGAGCAGCATTGGGAGAGTTCGTTAGTTTTATCTTGGGACCAATATTGAGCTGATTAACCCTATGCTGATCCTGCTGAATGACATTTACCGCCGGGGGCGTTTTACCATCTCTCGTACTGTAGGCTGAGGCTGTACCATTAAATGCCGTCGGTAAAGCGACGAGCATCTCTGCATAAGGAATGTCATAAAACTTCTGATATTTCGT
This sequence comes from Chouioia cunea, assembly GCA_030064505.1. NCBI lineage: Eukaryota > Metazoa > Arthropoda > Insecta > Hymenoptera > Eulophidae > Chouioia > Chouioia cunea. Next base: position 22,119,431 of record JAOPFQ010000001.1, read on the forward strand.
GACTCGCTCCAAAAAACTTTCAGGGCTGAAGCCACCCTCCCCTATAAATTGCAGGTGGACGGCTTAGAGGACACTGACGCTATCGTACTCTACTCTATACGTGTTTCATCGTCTATGTCTCTTCCGATGCTGTGAACGCTTACTTTTATGACCGGAGATCACATCGCTACCTACTCGAGCTTCCTGAGCAGGAATCCTCTGACCCCGAAAATGATGAGTTGTGTGCAAAGGGTATCGTTTTGCGCCTGATAATCTCACAGCCTCACATAAAAAGAAAACTATCTAAATCTATTTCACAAGAAGTTTAATTATTAAGTCGGAAATATCTTCTTATTTAGAAGTGAATATCTAACATTTTTATAGAAAGTTAAGAAGAAAAGTATTATTAAACAAATTAATGAAATAATGAAAAAGTTCAAGAAATCACACAAATAATCGGAGCTCAAATAAAATGTGCTGCATAAGCAGGTAACAATGATAATTTTGATTACTCTACGCTTTTTCATATTTTGACAACCGAAAATGATTTATAATGAAAGTCCAATTTTACGACTCGTTAGATACATACCTAGTTTATCAATGAACGTGTGAAAATTTAGGTTGAATTTATCTTGCCCTGAGCCATGGGTCTCGTGAAGAATGAGAATTACAATTTTTCAAAATCGAATTTAGTAGCCTTTCGCCTTGATTAAGAAAATACTTATTATTTTAATTTAAATGTCAATATAAAAATACTTTCCCGTCATAATACGTATCCACGTTATCTATGAGAGAGATACCGTGAAGACGCGCATCTCGTGACCCAGTTAAAATTTTTGTTTTCCGAATATATACATGTGAATACTCTGCAAATCGGGGGTATTCCTTTTTTTTATTATTTGAACAATCTTATAGACTTTTCTTAATTTCAAGGAGTGACCAATTTTATTAGGATTAAAATTAGTAAGGTACTAAGTGTATATGTAAAAAAGAGCTCCTAAAGATCATGCTATCAGTAAAAAAATAGAAAAGAAATAACTGAAAATTAAGAGTGGTAGGAAATATATCAACACATATATCCAATGAATCATTCAGGCAGTTCTGGTAAAATGAAAGTGCATAGTATCCTAGGAATTTTTAAAGATTTAAATAAAAGTGGTTTAGAATAGTAGTTTAGAATATTATGCCATTCAATAAAAATAATGCTATAGACCTGAAATGATAACCGAAAAAAGAATGTGTTAGTCATGTACAGAAAAGAATCGGTAATCAACTAAGGAACCATAAGTAGAAAAATAGAATTAGGAAATAATAAATTGTTAGATGGAAAGACTATTGAAGGAAAAGAAAGATTTACAATAAAATTCATTTATCAATTGAAATTTTATTTTGGAAATGTTATATGAACAATTTTAGTAACATTTTAACACAAGATATCATGTCATGAAACCTCACAACATCATGCCTATTCTACAGGAGAATACAGTTAGTGTACATACCAGAAAACCGAGGCTAGAGAAACCAAAAAGAGTTACAAGCACTGCGGTAGATTTCACTGTGTTGCGATGGACTCCATAAAAAATATTTACCAAGACTTATCAGAAAAATTTGTTTGGAAGATGGCTAAACAACAGCATCTGGAAAACTGTGGAAAGACTTTTTAAAAGGAATGAACGTATTGATAATTGATGTACATATAGCTGGGATAATATTCAATGATGGCAACGTTGGACTCCTCAAAAATATGTAACAAGTTGAAATTCCTCCTGGAAAAGTAGGTTTGCAGTGGAAGAAATATAGTATAGACCAGAGATTACTGTTTGCTGAGAGAAAAACACTGAATCGCTCTAAAGAGGTTAACTCAGTTTTGTGAAGTTGATGAGTACAAGAACCTGACGATTCTTAAACTGCGGAAGCCTGCAGAGTAAGTGCTATTCATATAATACAATAATAATGTAAGTCACTATAATATTATTTTCAATCTAAGCTCTGTTTAAAAAAAATAACATAATTCAAGATTGAAATAAATTGAATCACAAGTCAATTTTGATCAACCTTGCACATTTTCATAATATCATCACTGTACTAAATTTGAAATATATTAAACATCATCAATAACAAACTGAAAATAATATATATTCTTTCTCTATAAGCCACATACTAGAGTATGTCATCGGCAGATTATATCGTGGTGGCGACCAGACGACATATCATCAGTACTGTACATCATAACCAACACCAACAACAGTGCTAACAGAGGTAGAAGCCTTCTATATTAAAGTTGCACTAAAGACAGATAAGTTTTATTTATATAATTGAATTCCATTCTTTTTTGGCAAACAAATAAGATTCTTTTTTATCTTTACAGATCCATCTACGTACTTCTGGAAATAGATTTATCTATAATAAGATTCTGAAGGGAAAATAATGTGTAAGTTCTATATGTCTACAACCAATTAAACAAAATAGATATTAGAATTTTAAATGTAACGAATACTGAGTAGTTCAATAACTTTAAAGGTTATGCTTATAACACATTTCTAAAGTAAGCATATAAGCCTACAATAATATGATTCTTTAAAATTATTATTAATTACTTTTTTTTAAATTTCCAGATTAATTATAGGCTGCTCTCCTTAACTTTTTGTCAGATACAATTATAAAAATAATTATGTCTGACAAAAAGTAGTTTACATATAACGGTTTATAATTTACTAGTTTTTTACGTTTTGATTGTAATAATTAAGGGTTCGTTTTAATTTAGATTTTCCTATATTACCATAATACAGATATAACTGCTATTTCCAATGTTGATGATCTTTAACTTGTCTTTTGTTTTATTTGGTTGGCTTTAACCTCGTTCCCTACATAGCAGTGCAGTTCATCACAAACGATATCGAATAGTCACCACTGGTATCGTCTGATCAAGGAAATGATAAGACAGCACCTAACTAAGCGTGTATCGTATTTGGATAAGTCTCCATTTTACATTTATTATTGTGACTACTGGGACGATTTCTTAAACTTCTTAGATATTCCACGTACTCGACGATGATTTTTCACTTTTATAAAAGTAGATTCTGAACCACTAGCGATTATTATTAGTACGAATTAATTTCAATAAGCCTAATATATCAGATATATTATTGAAATTATACATCTACCAGTAGTCATCATTACCAACCAAGCCTAAATAACACTATCGATTTCTTGTTAGATTTCAAAGCAGAAGACTGCCTAATAAAAAGATTATCTTTGAATTTCCATTATTTTATTGATGAGTGTTTAGCTTAGATGCTAAGATTATGATAAACTAGGTAAAGAAGTGAAATAAGTAAATTGATTAAAATAAGTCTCACCTTAAAGTGCTGGAGTTCGTTTAGAGGTAATTCAATACGTTTGAGTAGGGTGTGATATATTACAAATAAGAACAGAAATTGTTTAGACGGGATAAGTATTTAATAGCATATACTATTCATCGGGCATAAAAAACCCCAGATATGAGTGGGGAAAAAGCCTTTTGAATGCAATGCATTACATAATAAGTTATATAAAGGAACAAATACATAAATCTCAATGCACGAAACAAGACAAATCGATTACAGTACAACACGGTGGGGTCGATAAGGTTCGCTTAACCTGTGCAAAAATAGGTTTTCGGAAGGAATGAATGAATGAATGAATGTCCATTCAATATAAAATAGAGTTGCTCGCTTATTAGCTTGACGCACGCATGATACCACCGATAGGAAGGTATGTAGAGAAGAAGAGAAGTGCCCCTGCTTTGATAGCGCGAACGTAGCTCAAACGGGGACAGCCTTCGCTAACGTTCCTAGCTGTGGTGATCCAAAAGAACGGTAGCGCAAACATAGCTCAAATTGGGCCAGCCCTTGCTAACATTCCTAACTGTGGTGATCCAAGAAAAGGCAGAAGACACCCCAGCGGAAGCTGCGCTTCCTCTATTAAGGCAGCAGGCACCCCTGTCCTTAGCTCTGCAGGAAGTCGCCGCTGGTCGTCTCGAGCAACTGAAAAAAATGCACATCTGCACTAGCGCACACTCAACCGTACAAACACATACAAACGCGCGCAAGTCGCGATCTAATTATATGAAATACGTAAATGAAACGGGCACAGTCGCATACAACCAAGCGGGAACGGAGAGAAGCACGACTTGTAAAGTGGGGACGAAAACACACAACCTCTCACCGTAGTCCGGAAGAGATTCTGTCGTGGATACAAATGATTGACAGCAGGAGCCCGCAACGTACTATCCCTACTCTTAAGACTATTGGTAATAGCCCAATCCGCGAAACGCCGGGGCGTAGCCATTTAGAGTCCACCGTGTAACTCGTATTTTTCCGGTTATGGTTACACGCGAAGAACATGCCGCACATGTGCGGCACTACTTTCACTCGTCCTTTAAGAGATGGGCCTATTATTGCCGGACTCCTAATTGTTAGAGCTGCAATTATACCCTATTCTAAATAAGGAGCGCATATGGCGCGAACAATGAGAATAATACAAGTATCGTTAGAGAAAGGTAGTAAACAATGTATAACGACCTTTGGTAAAGTCGAATTATAAATAATAGGTCAACTATGAAATTTCATGTAGTCCTTGACAACATCGAAGTTACTCTTGAAGAAATTTTAGGCGTTCATTATGGTATGTACGTCATCGACTATGAAACTTCAAACATACATACTAGTGGTTACATATTTCAATTAATCTCTTTTAAGTCCGAAAAACCTTTCAATAAATTATAAGAAATATAACCAAATGATGATATCGCACCCAAAATCTCATTACAAGTCAATTTATCTAGTGAAAATTACTTTAAAGCCCGATTGCTGAGAGGAAACGATGTATAACTCAATATTACCAATACTGCAAAGAAAGATTTTGAAAATTACCACAGAATCTATGGATCAAACAAATCAATAATAAAAAAAGAATCATTTCTTCAATATTAGTGAGATAAAATGACCTAATTTGTTTCTAGTAATAGTAAACCTGTCGACGAACGAGCTAAGTAACTATATATTAGAGCATAAGAAAATGAAAAATTAAATTAAACTTTCGGTTTTTGTTGCGCGTAGGGTAGGTGGAAGAGGAAGAGAGAGAAAAGATGCGTTGGCTGGGTCAAGCAATTTAGTCTGAGCTACTGAGAAGTTTTTTTATTTTGGTGGATTAGATTTTTGTGAACTTTTGAAATGAGTACCCGTTGGAAATTCGGTTTTCTTCTGTTTGATAGCAGATATTTCCGACTCGGTGAATAGATTTGATCTCTATCTCTCCTTCCATACCAGCAGATCTCTTCTTCCTATTATATTTGTTGTTGAACCTCGTTGGCGACTCCAAGCTATAAAGCCTTAACCGCGGCTTGTTTTTGTTGGTTTGAAGTTTTCTCTCTTTTCCATTTTTGCATTATCATAGACTATTAGAAAACTAATAGTCTTAAATTTTACGATCTTGATTGATTCTGACAAATTCTTCCTATTCATATTTTGTATACTCTTAGAACTTGAGTGAATGATTTTGCTGAATAAAAATCATCTATAATAAAAAAATTAATTTGATGTTTATTTTTATACTTTTCTTGTATAATAAAACTCAATCATAGAAAAAATATGCTTATCTTTTATTATAATAGAATCATTGCAATAATCAACGTGAAAGTATAAATCTTTAAAAATAAATGCGACGAAATAACCATATTTTTTATTTACGAAAATAGGAACAATCAACCAAAATAATAACAATTACTATTATTGATCTTTTGACCAATATTTTAATTTAGATTTCGAAATTAAAAACCTTTATACTACATAATTTTTTCTTATGATAGGCCAGCCTTATCTGTCAAATATAATCTCATGTATGACATAACATTAATGAAATTTATCAATACTTAAAAATATGGTTCATTTAATTAGTTGAGAATTCGAAATTCTTGTTGTTAATAAACTTGTCATTTAGTTTATAATTTATATTTGTAATAAAAACGCATGGTATCCCAATAATATTTCAATATGTTCTTTCGTTAGCTATGGAATTCATAGAATTTGTATTGTAACATTTAAATTAGTGCGTGTTTAGTTTATTCAGCTTATTGGTCTATGTCATGTTGCATGTAACTAATACTTATTTACTGAATGAGCTCTAGCTTCAATAAAGTGTAGTCTGAATTCTTTGATGCTGTTTTGTATTTTTCTTTATATTAATAGTAGTTGTTTTGCCACTGTTGAATTTGATATATTGATATGCTGTTTTGTCAGGATGTACATCAAAATCTTGTAATATTTAAAGGAAACCTATTCTACCACTATTGAATGTAGTTACAGTTATGTATACGTTAATTCTCAAATCTGCCAATCTTGCAAATGTAGTCTTTATCAGCTGTTGAAGCTAAAATTGTTGAAAAATAACATTGTTACGGACTTATATATTACTGTAACATAGGATTAACAACGGTACGGATATTCGACTGATTTTCACGATAATTTATTAACTATGTTTTTAGCAGAAAAGGTGTTATATCTAAAGGTTAGCGTTAACTGACTCTAAAGGGCAGGTTAGGTAACACTGATTTACGAATGATGAGTGGTTAGATGCGCGAACTAACAGGGGAATTTCATTTTCTAATTATTTTATTTTAAGTTTAAATACATTATTTTCTGATTCCCTTTGATTTTATACTAGGGCTTACTATCACACACACATACATAAACTGGCTATATTTTCTCGTGAGAGGAAGCTTTTTATATTCTTAAGGAGGTAAATTCCCACCTAAAGGGTCCGAAGATTTGACTACGAGTTTTCTATGGCCCAATTGGCCAACTGACTCTTTCAGATTTCCAGAAATCTACAAAATATGTCTTCTGATTGTGAAAATCTTTGGAGACCCAGCGTAAGCGTGCCTCTTTGAAAAAAATACTAGTCGTTCCCTTTATCTCATCTACAGCCATTACAATGTTTCACAATTTACAGAACTAGATTTTGTGATTTCATCGAACGGCGAATTCGGAAAGAACGGAATGTATTTCATCGAACATTAAATAAATTCCGTTGGCTTGTTTCGTGAATTCCAGTTTATTAAAAAAAAAAAGAAAATATAATTTACGACAAAACTGAAAACTCCGTCTGAGAGTTCGTCTTAGGTACTAGTTTTATATTACAACCTTTTCAACTATTTGAATGGGTTTTCCGCGAAACCATCCCTTTTATCTCTAATTTAAACAATAAGATTGGCCTTCTATTGTATTTTAAAAATGTCTGTATTAATGACGGGAATTTTCGGTTACATCTGAAAATTCCTTTGTTTTTTGTTGTGTTTGAAAAATAATAAAAAGAAGTAACATAAACGCTCGGTCTTTTCCTTATATTAAGAGAGAGAAAACAGTCGTCTTATACATCTGTGCGAGTTCATAGCAAAGAATACACTTTCATATGACAGAAAACAAATTAATTTTAGGGCAAATCGGAGCAAGGTTTTCGATTTCTTATATATTTGGCACATCGAATACCTATATAAAGGTAATCATTTGTACCAAGTTTGAAGCCAAAATATTAATTAATCAAAAAGTTATAAACAATTTTTAAAAAAATTGATTTTTTTTTAACTGATAATATCGAAAACTATATATCGGATCTGGATAATTTTTTTTTAAATACACATAAATAATTGTATTTTAAGAATATATATATTTTTTAATAAAAAAATTATAAACAATTAAAATAAATTTGTACCATTTTTATTAAAAAAGGCAACTTTTATTTGAAAAATTGTTGCAATCGATTCCTTGGACAATTTTGTTTTAGAATCCGTAATAAAACGATCATGACTTTTAATAGGGGCTAGGTAATGACCTTCCAAAAATGCGTTATCTGTGGCGCTCAGCTGGAAGTTCGGACGGATAGAAGCGTCCCATTACCCCGAAACTTTTCCAGGTAGTTCAATTCTATAAATCACTACATTTATACGCTAAAATTTCTTTATTTAAATAGTGGTATATAGGGCTAACATTTATGACAATAATAATTAACAAAGATAGTGTGTCCTTAAGCAAATTAGTGTGAGCAATGATTATGTTAAGAAGTTCAAAAATGTTTATTTTCTTTGAATGTTTTTTCTAATACTTTAGTTTGTTAAGTAGTATTTTAAAATTTGGTATAATGAAATTAGTTGTGCTTCGAAAATCGTATAAATACAGAATCTTTTTGATCAGTCGGGCTATTTAAAGTTCAATGGTCAACGTGAACGGATCTCAACGAACGTCATAGTAAAATTTCTTATTGTGCGATAGATTTTGTAAAATTATTTCAATTAAGTTTTAAAGAAAATTATATAATCATGTCATTACCAGAGTGTTCCAATCCTTTCAAAGTGCGTAAACATGGACATCGACGAGAATCATTGCTACAGGTTCTCACAGAATTCAGGATAAGTGGTTTCCTTTAGTGAAAGAAAACGATCGATTATGTGCAACATGTACTGCTATATGAAAGATCCAAAGGAAGTTTCTGACTACATTGACACACGTTTAGGACGTATAAATGAAGAAAATAGTAGTTGTGAAGATTCTATTAATCAGAACAATGAGGCTAGTTTCGAGTATAGTACTAATGAAGATCAAAATATCTGCCACGTAAAATGTGATGAAGAATTTTCGATCGACGAAAATGAACGTAGAAAAATAGTATTGGATCGCTTAAATCCATTGCTTGATTTTTTTTAAATCAGAGAAATGAATTCAATAGATATTGAAATACCTGATTTAATAGAAAATAAAATCGATTCATTGTCAAATAATTTGAAAAGCTTACTTGTGAGGAAATATCGTTGTGTAGACAGTAATCGAGATGGATTTATACAAAAAAGTGTATTCTATAAAAACCTGAAAGCAGCGTATGAAAAAGTAACTACTAATTCAGAAAATATACATATATTAACTGGGATTCCAATGTCTACAAGTGTCTGTGAAATGGAAAGAGAAATTAATTGTTCGTTTTATTTTGCACAAACCACTAAAAAACTTCGTGAATAAGAAGGAATGTTATCTTATCCATTCTCAAGAACTAGAAAATCTATAATAAGTGAAGAAATAAAAAGTTGTGCCGTCTCATTTTATTTACAAGATGATATGAGCCAGCCGTGTCCAGGTGCTAACGATACAAAAATAGTGCGAAAGGATAATGAAAAGAAAGTTAAAATTCAAAGGCGTTTACTTATGTTTAATTTAATAGAAGTCTACACCATGTATGAAAAACACTGTACTGAAATTGGACTCAAGTTTTGCCTGGGGCTTACATACTTTTGTATATTGCCACCTGATCAGTGTATTTTAGTTAATGAATCTAAATGTATTCACAATGTTTGCATCTGTACTCACCACAAAAATCTAAAACTATTAGTAGAAGGCTGTAAAATGACAATGAAGAATTTGAAGATCAAGTATGATGAAGAGTTACCTCAAACAGCAAAAAATATTTTAATTAAACTGACGTGTGAAAGACCTGGTGAAGATTGTTTTTTTTAATAAATACTCGAAATGTCCTGGAATGGCCAGTGTTTTAGATATGGTCGAGAATTATTTTTAAAAAATGCTATAGATTTCATTCATTGCAAACAATGGGAAACTGTAAACCAAAAGTGTGATCTTGTAAAGTATCCATACAATATTAAAGACTATCTTAACCACCTGGAGGTATAGTTTAAATATAAATTATTAGAGCATGACTTTATTTCCAAAAGTAAAAATGATTATATAAAAGCTCGTTGGCATAATTTAAATGAATCTTAAATAATGGTCATAGGAAATTTCACTCAGAATTATACGAATGTATATCAAGACCAGGTGCAAGCAAATCATTGAAACGACAAACAGTTAACTATTCATCCATTTGCAATGTATACAAAAAGGAAGGAAAAAACTGAAGAAGACTACTTCGTCGTAATTTCGGAAAGTATAAAACATGACGTAAATGCTGTGATATTGTTTCGCAAAAAATTAATTGATTATATAAAAAATAGATACGAGAACAAGGTTAAAAAAGTGATTTATGTATCTAATGGAGCTACAAGTCAATATAAGAATAAATCAAATTTTTTAACTCTTGTTTCATTATGAGACGTACGGAATTGAAGGTGAATGGCACTTTTTTGCAAGTTGTAATTGAAAAAGCGTATGTGATGGACTTGGCGGAATAGTGAAAAGTTTAGCTCGGAACGCCAGTTTGCGAAATTCAGACGTAAGCATTTCTTCAGCTGAAGAATTATATCAATGGGTACAAAAAGCTATACTTGGTATAACATTGACTTACTGTACCAACGCAGAACACAGAAATTGAACAAAATTTATCAAAATTACTAAAAACAGCATTACGTGTCGATGGTACCTTAAGTTATTACGCATTTATTCCTCTAAATAAAAGCAGTAAGGAATTGATAGTGAAAAGAACTTTCTATTCTACAGATTATAGCATTAAAAGACCAAAAAATAAATGTACTTAATTCTTTAGTGTAATTTATTATAACAATTTTATTTATTTAAATTTTATATTAGATTGATATAATTAATTTATGAATACCTTTATAAGATATAGTAAAATAATTTTAAAGGTTGTTACCTTATGGAATATTATATATATAGTTTGATTGCATTATGACTTTATTTTTTGATCGATGAAAATGAACGTAGAAAAATAGTATTAAATTGCTTAAATCCTCGAAATGTCCTGGAATGGACTGATTTTAGATTCCATATAGAATTGATATATATATATATATATATATAAATATATATATATTATTAAATAATTTACTATTTTAATTTCATTTTCTTAATATCTATTGAGTAATGTAACATGTTATAACTAGGCTGTTAATTTTTAACTATACTTGGAAAATAGATTTCTTGTAAACTACGAATATTTTCTAAAATAATATGATATATTACACTCCATCTAATTGTGATTACATTGTTTATGTTTAAGTAAATAAAATATTGTTTATACTAATATCATCCCGATTATATAACATATAGTCTATGGTACTGACTTATAGAACTGAACTAGCTGGAAAAGTTTCGGGATAGTGGGACGCTTCTATCGGTCGGATCTTTCAGCTGAGCGCCACAGGTAGCGCTTTTTTGGAAGGTCATTATCTAGTCCTTATTAAAAGTCATGATCGTTTTATTACGGATTCTTAAACAAAATTGTCCATGGAATTGATTACACCAACAATTTTTCAAATAAAAGTTGACTTTTTCAATAAAAATGGTAAAAATGTATTTTAATTACTTATAATTTTTTTATTAAAAAATTATCCAGATCCGATAAATAGTTTTCTATTTTAGCAGTAAAAAAAATCCATTTCTTTTAATTGTTTATAACTTTTTAATTAATTAATATTTTGGCGTCAAACTTAGCACAAATGATTATCTCCATATAGGCATTTGATGTCATATATATAATCATCTCATCATAATGTATTGATCGTTTCGATTTCCATTCGAAATTGCTAACGGCCAATAATACTTTTTCTGTTTATTCGCATCATCATGTGAACTAAACTTGTTTAATCTCTCTTCAGTTATCTCTGAATATCTGAAGAAAAATTCTAATTTTGATTCATAGTCATACTATTTATTTGAATATTTACTTGGTTAGCGATTTATTTCAAATTATTGATTAAACAAGGGATTATTAAAGTTTAATTATAATATATATGAGTGGAAGTAGTGATATTCTATCAAAATCTGTTGAAAAGAATCTAAAATGAGTACTTTATTGTTATCGAAATCTGCTTCATAAAAGCAGAAATATAGCATGAAAACTGGTAGATTTTCTATATGTAAAACATTCTTGATGAGCGATTTCCCAAAATTCAATCAAGTATTCTATCAATATTGAATGTTTACTCTACTGAAGAAGATTATTTATGTATATCTTGTGCAATAAAGTGCTACAAAATGAAAACAGAACAAAAGAAACCTAATGAAGCAGCAAAATCCATCGATGCATGTTTTTGAAAAAAGACAATTCCATCAAAACTTCGTTAATTCTGTCTATGAAATAAATTATCAAGAAGAAGATTGTATGAAAACTGATATAGATCATTCACAAAGCTATTTAAGAGTAGAAGCTATAGAAATCAAAAGAATTAGGTAAAAATCAGGCAGTTATCTCTAAAAAGATAATCAAAGTGAATTTATTAAAACACCAGAAATTGATAATGAGTTCCAGCTTCAAGGTATTGCAAAAAGCAATATTTTATGAATAACTTAAAGGAATTGTTCTCAACGCTGTAATTATGTTGCTTGACCTTAACCAATCTTAAAATAACCACATATGGTTTTGAAAAAAATGGATGCTTTGTCAAGTAGTTTGAAACTATTATTAGTAAAAACCTATAACAGCGAACAATTTAATGTTGACAGAAATTATAATACAAGTTTAATTGTCAACATAAAAACCAAAATTGAAAAAACAAAAGATTAAGCTGAAAAATACATGTATTAACAGTTCTATGAATATTAATGTTGTACAGTCTAAAATTTGTTTTTTTTTAAGAGGCTTTGATAGTAAGAAAACTACTTAAAGAGGAAGGTATCGTATCATATTCTTCACTCCGTATCAGAGTTTATAGAATAACGGTCAAAATCATTAAAAAGCCTTGAGAATTTTACCTTAAGATGATGTAAGTAGGAAGTGTACAGGTTAGAAATATTTTTGAATATTTTTGAAATTGTTGGAAAAGGTGAAGAGCATAAGAATGTGCAGAACCGTTTATTACTTCGCAAATTGAATTAAATTTATGCCCTCTTTAATAAAAAAAATCCTGAGGTGAAAAATGGTTTCTCAAGATTTTGTGATCTTCGCCCTAAAGAATTTATTCTAGTAGTTGATTAAAAAGGACTATATAACATTTGTGCATGTACGTATTATTAAAATGTCAAATTAAGAATAGACAGGGCGAAAACGAAAATGAAAACTGATCTAATTTGCTGAAATTGCGTGATATTTTTAACGGATTTTATATGGAAATGTTACTAAAGAGTGTCATTATGATATATTTTGCGATTGTCCTGGTTTCAGTTTTATGGCCAATAAATTGTTCACTTATTTCGTAGAGAATTCGTAGAGACTTGTAATTTGTTTGTGATAAAAGTAATTGTCTCGGAGCGAATTTTTAGATTGAACCTATCATTATTATTTTCACTATGATTTATATTTCAAATTAATAAAAAGGAGCAGCGTATTCAGTTAAAAATAATTTTTTATTCTTAGAGTGACGCTCGAAATAAATGTAAATTTCTGGGTCATATTATTCTGGGGACTAAGGGAGGAATTCTAGTGTTTTCTGAAAAATTTCAAAATATGAATTAGAATGAGAACTATTACAATCTATATATTAAAGAAAAGGTCTAATTTCAATGAATCTAATTACTGTCTCTAAACTACTAAGCCTAAACTACTGTCACTAATTTTCTAATGAAGATACAGGAATGGTTAAGTAATAATGTAACTTTTTGTTTCATAAGCAATTCATTGGTGTTTGGTTGATACAAAAAAAATAATTAGAATTAAAGATATGGAAAAATTACTAGGAGGGCGAAGCGTAACTATATGACATTATGTGGACTGCTCACACTCTCATGTGCTGTTGCGCGCAGTCCCCAACTTTTAAGTTGATTTAGCACAACTTCGGCTCTAATCAACATATTTGCAATTTTGAAAAATTAAAATATTTACAATAAAATAGAAAATCGATATGCCTTTTGATATTATTTGAGATTTTCAACAAACAATAGATTTTTCGCAAACTAGAAAATCATTTCATAGCTTAATGCTGTCTATGACTTTATCTGAAAAAAGCTGTAGCGGTTTAAGAATAGTTTGAATGAATCATGAGTATATGTTTAAAGGTTGGGCCATTTTATTCGATCCACTTCGAAATCTCCGATCGTTAGCGGTATACAAAAGGATTTTTTAAATTAACGTTATTTAAAACAATTGAGGCTAATTTTCTTTAATATTGGTTTTGCCCTTCAGATCAATTTTCAAAATCGTTTGGAGGACATGATGGGAGGAAAATCCCATTTTTGATAGCTGTTTCAAGATCAGATAGAAATATTACATTGCAAATGATTGTTATAATGACCATTAGATGATGATAAAACTTATTTTTCTAAATTAAAATACTTACTGTTCTCCTTAATTTTACTACAATAATATCGAATCAGTATTAATGGAATTTATATTTGTAGTATTTCTACGTAAACTTTAAAAACACAAACATTTTAAACTATAACGTCCAGTAGATATTAAACAATTAATTTATTTTCGAGTGTGCTTTTGGTCATAGAGTTCAACCTCTAACAATCGGGAAATCGATCAATTTGTTTTGTTGGTTATACTCCTCGGGATAATTTGTGGAGCAAAGGAGATGGCGAAATAATGTTCTCGTACAGCTATATAAGAAGACTCTAGAGAATTGGAATTAAAAAAGAATATTTAAGTGTAGACAGTACTCAATTTCACAAGCACCTAATCAACGGTCGATGAAATTATTATATATTTTCTATAAGCGATAGAAGATTTACAACAGCAGAATTTGGAATTAGATTATTTTTAATGTACTTCTCGTTTTTAGATTTTCTCTTTCTTTCTCTCTTTCTCTTAATTAAAGCTAATTGTATTTTAAAAGCTGGATTCGAACTGGAATTTTTATTGCATGTCAACTTATATTCTCACACGTGCTTCCCTACTCTTAAGTTTTTACAGGTTTCTTTAGGATCAGATCCCTTTTCTAATAAAACCAATGAAAGTAAGGAATATTTCTTTCATTAGCCTAATTGGAGCAGATCAAGCGTAGGTGGATAGAAAAATAGTTTGTTTCTCTTTTAAGAGACGTTACACGTACTGTTTTCGGTTTCATAAAATTATTAATTGAAACTAATTAATGAATGAATTGGTTTAACTGTTTCAATAAATAACTCAGATATAAAAGAGAAAGAGATACTTAATTGTTTACACTAAATGACTTACAACTATATACTTCATTAATATTGATAGCGCAGTTTATTTTTAATGTTATTTAGGTTATATTGTTTACTCCGCAATCGCGAGTGTTCATAACAAGTTGTGGCTATTATAAATTAGGAACTGGATTATATATAGCATTAGTTTTCGTTAATATAGATTTTGACTTAAATGACAAAATATAAATAAATAATAATAGTCTTAATAGGAGACATTATTAACTGTTTATATAAGAATGATTACGGATATCTATATTGACGTGTATTGTATAATTTTGGTTATAGGCAAGATAGATGATTTCGACAACCCTATTATTTCTATTAGCCTGGAGTCATAAAGTACCGCTAAGAGGGCCTTTCTTGCGAGTTTTTGGAGAAGCTTAGCTCAATCATCAGTGGATGTGTAGTCTATTTGTGACATCAATGATTTAAACTGTAAACTTTTACGCGTTTCAAAAACGATGACAGATTTGGTAATGGATGGTGTTATAAAATAGACGTAGGCGATAGTGGCATGCGCCTCTTATAAATGATTTGATTTCTTGTAAGTGTTTGATTGTGGTGGATGTTACAAAACTACTAAATATAAATTGATTAATTATTGACTTTTGCTTTCCACGATATTTCGTTATGTTAATTTTTGTATCATTAATTATTAATAAATATAAAATTTGCATTAAAATTATAATTTAGTTATTGTAAAATCAAGTCAAGTTAAACAACAAAAAATATAAGTTTTCGTTTTTTTTCCATAATGGGTTCGCATTGATACACAAATGATGACCGTTTTCTCTTTTTAAAAATCAAAAAGTTGGCGAACGATCGTTTCTGTTTTTTTATGTTATATAACAGAAAGAAAAAAGGAATTTTCGGAGATTTTAACACATTTTTGTTATTGAATAAAAGTTTCCATGGGTATAACACAAGGTCTACATAATTTTGAGAATCAGAAATGAAGGGACAGTCTTGTGGAATATCTATAAAAAAAAAGGGTCATAAAAATATTTGTGTGTACCTTTGGAATACATACAATCCTAGAAAAGAAGGAAAAATAACAGTTCAATGGAATTTTTCATTGAAAAATAAATTTTTTTTTCATCTTAATTATTGACTATATTAAAGGCTGCACTGAATTTTTAGATTAATGCCAACATTTTTGAAAGTCTAAACGGACATATGCTTCTCGAGACAATCAAAGAAATCTGTGACATCGGGAGACAATCACTATATTTAATTTATGCTTTTTAGCCTAAGACTTTCGTCTTCTTTACGGGGACGCATAAATGTCTTTTGTGGAAACTTCGTTGACGCGATTATTTTACCCCTAGTGAATTTTTATGTTGCACTGACCCATTGACAGCGCAACATTCACTCTACTTTCCCAACACTTGTGGGAAAGCGGCTAAATAATTTTAAGGCTAACTGAGACTGACACACAAGGGCAGACTTTGTAGCCTGGAACTAGGAAATGGATTTCAGTAAGGTCACGAGCTAAGAGGAACATTATTTTTAGTTTAATATTTATTGTTTGAACTTACTCATTTACAAGAGGTAGACTCGCTCGTTTTCTGGCTTCGAAGTGGCTTGTGGCAGGTACTACTTGCGTAGATAGTACTACTGACTCCAATACCAATTTGTAGCCTTTATATACATCCCGTGAACTATGGTTATCATAGATCACAGGTAGGATTCGGCGGAAAATAATCTTAAGCGCGCGCTTCTTTGTTCTGATAAGTTTTCCCATTTCGTTATGTGGAAAACTCATCGTACGATTTTCTTATGTTTACTTTATGACTGCCTACCGTGTTGAGAGTTACCTGTATAGTACGCATGATTTGATTTTGAAAGACACTACGGGAAGCTTATCATAATCAGATTGCGTGCTAACCGAGGTCATTGTATTACATGTGTTTAGCCGAGATTTCTAATCTCAACACGTTAAACAGGTATTCTACATTTTTCTTACCGTCAAAGTATCAATAGATATATATTTTGTTCTTTTATTCTTATTTATGTATTATGTCTCTTCTATCGTCACACCCCCACGCGTAAACGATTACTAAAGGAGTGTAACGAGGAAGAGTGATCGCAACTAAGGGTAGGTTGTAATACGAAGAGGCAGGGTATTATTTGTTTATTAATTCGGTAAAAATCCGAAGGACTGGTTCTGGGATAATGTCTCGAGTGTTAGTGCAGGCTGGTGTTGTTCCGATTTCTCTTCTTGCTTCGAGTGTATTATTACTCGTTCTAGTTGTTCTTTTAGTTTATTTACGAATTTGTCGGCTTCTTCTGACAGGTGAGTAATTTTTTTTTGTCCTAGATGTGGCAGGAAGACTGTTAAACTATTCCATATAGCAGCGATTAGGTGGCAGGACCATCCATAGATGCTGTGTAGGGCTACTCCATTGATAAAGACTTCAATCAGCTTTTTGATCCCTTGGACGATGAGCAATATGACGATTATTCCGGCACTGACATATTTTCCATGAATTTCACGGATGACATCGTTAACTACTCCGGTCTGTTCCATCGGGAACATGATTCTATTTAAGAGATCCTGCAAATCATTTTCAGAATAAATTCCGCTAGTATCCAGAGTCGGTATATCCTGATACTTTCAGGTCAATTCGGAAAATGGTCGTAAAACAGTAAGAGCTTTGGCTTTTACGGTTCGGGGCAAGAATTTGTACCAATTTTCGTGAAAGTAGAAGTAGGTAGGTAAGAGTCCATTGCAATCTACTATAGTTCCATGATTCTTTAGGATATGGGTTTTTGGGGTCAAGAATTTGGTCTGGTTATTGTGTACGACCTTCAGCTCTGAGTAGCAAATATTGTCTGGGGTCACGATAACCTCTACTGCTATGCATTTTATCACGTGCACTACCTCTCCAGCTGTTAACACCATATAACCAGGTCCTTTCATTAAATTATACGCGAATAGATCCGGGGATTGTGCAGCTATAGCGAGGGCATTTTTTTAAATTTACCGTTCTTGCCTGCATCTTTGTATTACCGCATCCCTGTACAGATTACTTATTTGGGTTCTAATATAGCGCTCAACGAATACGAACTTAGAGTTAGTGTATGCAAACATATCCAAATTATTTAACGATATTTTCTTGTTTCTTTTTGCGAAAGGGTTGTTTTCATTTACCTCATATATAAAAAGCTTCGGGTTTTCGGTACCTACAATCTCATACCCGCATACATGCTGTTTAGTTTGGGCTATTAGGGTAAAAGTTACTTCTTGCGTGAAGGAAAACAAAGATTGCTTAGTTTCTCCTTCTATCTTGTTCGCTATTCCATCAAAGAGTACGTTGTATCATCGTATTTGGCAGAAATCGGTTGGTGTTCATTGCCGAAAGGTATATCGTCCTTCTGAATCGATACATTGTTTCCCTTTTATAGGACACTGAATGCCACTGCGTAAAACTATTTGGTCGTTGTTTAGGTTGACTGACGCCGTGTATTTTTGAATAGTGATTCTTACTTTGACTTGTACTACAACATTTGACCAACTGCCATATGCATCTGAATATGAGGCTATCGTACAAGCTCGATTGTTTTCCAACGTACCCGCTAAAACGGCTGGTCTGATTGTAGTTTGATTTACTCTAATATCCCGAAATACATGATTATTATAAAAAAAAAGTGTACCGCTGGCATATAACTCATTACATTATTGACGACTTTTATCGAATAAATATTCGCCTGCTCCGTCCCTAACTACGGAAGTATATGAGTATATCCCACAGTAATAGATAGTCCGCTCTACCTATACTTTATATTGAATTACGTGGGTTTCCTCATAATGGTTGAGTTGTAGTATCTGAATATGTTCGCGAGTTATATTTATTTTTTTACTGGGGACATCACACTTGGCGACTTCTAAGAGATATACAGTTGTGATATTCAGAGATCGTGCTCCACAGTCATACCCGATGACGGCATTCGTTGTCCTAGCTAAGAGGAATGTCATCAAAATGTACAAAATCATTGTTATGCTATTTGCTTTCATTTCACCTGTAATAAAAAATTATTTTCGTGTTCTCTAATTAAAATTTTGTTTTTTTATTTTTAAAATCTGTTGTTTGCTGATGAATATACGATATTCTAAGTCGGTTTGTGTGAACAATTTTATTACCCTTTTTAGTTTCTATTTTTACGGTAAATTTATCTAATATGCCTATAATTTTATAGGAACAAGAATAATGATCCCCAAATTTATTAAGTTTTGGACCTAATTTTAAAAAGACGAAATCACCGAGTTTGAACTTCTTCGGATTTATGTGTTGGTCGTAATATCTTGTTGACTTTTCCTTAGATTTTACTAGGTTTTCATAAGCTATTTTCTGGATTCCATTCAGTCGAGTTACAAGGTCAACAATGTAGCCTTTGTAGGTGGGAGACATGTCGTTTTCTCATAACGGATTGCTTGATGGCAGTCTGGCTAGTCGACCGAATACTAGTTCATAGGGTGTGTGCTTCGTACTTTCCTGTACGCACGTGTTGTAATTCAGGGTGGCTATATCAAGCCAGTGGTCCCAATTATTGCCACTGTTTGTGTATTGTTTCAAAAACTTTACGAGTGCGTGATGAGAACGTTCAAGAGAACCGTTAGATTGTGGTCTGAAGGCTGTGGTCTGTAATTTCTTGATTTTGAAACGTTTGTCTACTCGCGCCATTAAAGAACTCAAGAAATTTCTTCTTTGATCTGTTAAGATAGTTTTAGCACATCCAAAGATACAAATGAATACTTTAATGAACGTGTCAGCTACGGTGGTAGATACTGTGTCGGCCAAAGATATCGCTAGACAAAATTTACTTAGGTGATCTTGTAAGGTCAAGATATACTCATTTCCTTTTGAAGTTTTCTTTAAAGGGCCCACTATGTCCATAGCGATTTTATCAAAAACAGCTGCGCTGGTATCAGTGATTACCATAGGTTGTTTTGTTTGCAGACAGGTAAGTTTCTTAAGTTGACACGCAAGACATTGTTGAATTCTATGTTGAATGTCGTCTTTCAAGTTCTCCCAGTAATAATCTTGTCTCATTCTATAGAAAGTTTTTGAAACATCTCAATGCCTTCCAATTGGAGATTTATGTAATTTGTAAAATACTTCGTCTCGTTTTTCATTTGGAACATATTTCACGGTATTCATGCAAATTATAATTTTTATTCCTCTTTTATCAAAGACATCATGAATAAAGTCAATTATTTCTGATAAATCAGTCAATTTCAAACTAATAATATTTTTTATTCCTTTTGATTTTCGTTACCTCATTTACTTCTAGTTCTTGTCTCTTGTTTATATTATTATATTCTATTAGCTTCCGAGCTCCTTCAACGCAAGCTTCTCCATTTCTAGTAACGAAATATGCGATAATGTTCGGTTTGAGGTGTAAGGGATTCTTAATCTTCACGATATTATTGTAAGGTCGGTATAGGCCTTTGTCATAGTTTTTTCGCGTTTGGTGGAGGAGTAGGAGCGGGAATAACGAATACGCTCGGGTAGTTTTGTTGTCACAAGACTTTATTACAACTCGCTCACTCACAATTCTCACGAAACGCGTAGAATGTCGGTTTTGTGTGGTGGCGCGAAAACAGGAGCAAACGTGGCTGCTCGCAATGGCGGTCACCGGAAGAAGAGAAGGGCAGAAGGGCAATGCTCCAGCGCTATCGTCGCTGGGTTGTTCGTCTCGTCTTTGCTGGGTGACGCTGTGACGAGTCATTACTGCTGCTGACGGACTGACCTCCACAGTGCTCCCCCTTGAGTTTCCTTCTTGCGTCACGTAGGAAACATAACCTTCTTTTTTAGGATCGTTGGGATGTGTTTGCTTCTCTGTGTTGTTTTTGATTGTATGCCTGTTGCTGGCCTTGGTCATGTGCGCTGTGTGTATGAGTTGTCTGCTTGAGGCGAAGTCTGTTGCGCGTGCGTGTCGACTGCTTGTTGTGGTTGATGTTGATGTTTGTGCGCGGACTTGAGTTGCTGAGACGGCTGTTGCTTGTCGTGCTGTGCCTTTTTCTGCTCGTCGTCTTGGTAGCTTTCTCTTGGAGCCGAGCGGAGGTTGCTCCTCTATCTCGTTGTCAGCAGTAGTGTCGAGATATGCAGGTTTCTGTGAGTCCGTGGAAACTGCTTTCTCCTGTCCATTAATTTTAATTACATATACCTTATCGTCTAATCTTTGGCAAACCTCGTACGGTGCGGAGTAAGGCGATTGGAGTGGTTTGCGGACGGAATCCACTCTTTGGAAGACGTGTGTGCACGAGGAGAGGTCCTTGTGCTGGAAGGCACGGTACTTTGAATGTCTTGAGGCTGGGACGGCTCATAGTTGGCTCATCACCTCTCTCAATCTCTTGACTAGTGTTGGCTGGTTACCGGGGATGCTGTGTGCCACGAAGAATTCCCCTGGTAGACGGAGGGTGGTACCGAAAACTAACTCTGCTGGAGAGGCCTCAAGAACTTCTTTATAGCAGGAACGTAGTCCTAGCAGGACTAGTGGTAGTTGCTCGGTCCAGGGAATCTCTTGTTCGCAGGCGAGGGCTGCTTTGAGGGTGCGGTGGAATCTCTCCACCAGGCCGATGCTCTGTGGGTGGTACGGCGTGGTCCTTATGCGTTGAGATCCTGTTAGCTGTGTGAGCACCGTGAACAGCGCTGACTCGAACTGCGTTTCCTGGTCCGTGGTGATTGTTAGTGGGAATCCGAAGAGAGCTATTCACTCCTTGGTGAATGCTGTGGCCACTGTTGCTGCCGAGATGTTCTCCAGGGGAACTGCTGTTGACCATCTGGAGAAGCGGTCGATTATAGTGAGACAGTATCTGAATCGGCCCACTTGTGGTAGCGTGATGATGTCCAAGTGAACATGCTCGAATCTGTTATCCGGTACGTCGAACGACTTGAGGGCTGCCCTGTTGAGTCTGCCGACTTTTGCTCTTTGGCAGGCGAGGCATGAGTGAGCCCACCTGTGGGCGTCCTTCTTGATGCTAGGCCAGGTGAACTTTTCGGTGAGGAGACCTGTGGTGGCTCGTGCACTCGGGTGTGCTGGAGAGTGGAGGATCTCGAAGGCCTTCCGTCGGAGCTGCGTGAGCAGGAAGGGTTTAACCACTCCTTCGTTAATGCTGCAGGCTATCTTGACGTTGTCGATCTGCAGATGCTGTAGGTTGAACAACTTTTTCTCCATCAGCTGGTGTAGTTCCTCATCGAGCTTTTGCGCTTCCGCTATGTCGGCGGCTGCTAGTCCTGTGGGCATGCCTATCACGCAGGCGCGTGACAGAGTGTCAGCGACGACGTTGTCCTCTCCTTTGACGTGTTCCCATTTTACATTGAACTGGAGGATGAAATCCAGGTGTCTCTGCTGCCTTAGCGATGCCTTGGAGCTGATCTGTTTGCTGGCGAAGATGAGGGGTTTGTGATCCGTGTGTAGTTGGTAGGATCTGGCCTCGAGGAACCGCTGGAAGTGTCTGACTGCGGCGTAGGCAACTAGTAGCTCTCTGTCGTATGTGCTGTAGCGTTGTTCCGTGGGCGTGAGTTTCCTGGAGAAGTGTGCCACAGGGTACTGCTGTCCATGGTGTGACCGTTCCAAGGCTGCTGCTATGGCGACGTCGGAGGCATCCGTGTACAGGATGAGCGAGGAGTCTGGCCTCAGGAACGCGTTGGTGGTCGCTTGTCACAGTGCTTGTTTGCAAGCGAGGAAGGCGTTCTCCTGCTCCATGGTCCACTCCTTGAGCTTCGTCTTTTTCCTCTTTGGGGCTCCTCGGAGTAGGTTATCCAGTGGGACTTGTAGTTCTGCTGCTTTTGGAATGTAGCGTTTGTAGTAATTTATGGTCCCCAGGAAGCTCCTCAATTGCTGGTACGTTGAGGGCCTTGGGATGTCCTGGATGGCGTTGACCTTCTCTGCCGGTGGCCGGAAGCCTCGCTCGGAGACATTATATCCCAGGAACGTTACCTCTGACTGGGCGATCTGGCACTTTGTCAGGTTGATGGACAGGCCTGCTTCGTGGAGGGCCTGAAAAAGTTTACGCAGGTGCTGCAAGTGCTCCTTGTGTGACTGGGAAGCCACGATGACGTCGTCTAGGTACCAGTGTGCGAAAGGCAGGTGTTGTAGTGCTGAGTCCAGGAACCGCTGGAATGTCTGCGTGGCATTGCGTAGTCCTAGGGGCATGGCCAGGAACTCGAAGAGTCCGAAGGGAGTGATTACAGCCGTCTTGGCTATGTGTTTCTCTGCCATGGGCACTTGGTAAAAGGCTTTCTCAAGGTCGATTACGGAGAATACCTTTCCTTGATGGCATTGGTGCAGTAGGTCCTCGATGAGGGGTAGGGGATAACGGTCTGGTTCCGTGCAGGCGTTGAGGCGTCTGTAGTCCCCGGTGACGCGGAACGTGCCGTCCTTCTTCTGCACCAGGTGGAGTGGACTGCACCATTGACTGTTGGAGGGTCGGACTATTTGTCGTTCCAGTAGCTCCTTGAAAGCGAGCTTGGCTCCATTCAGTCTCTCGCCGTGTAGTGGTCTGGCTCGTTCATGGACAGATGAACCTGTGGTTTGGATGAGGTGGTTCACCGTGGTACCGTTGAGTGTTGCTCTCCGTGAGCTTGGCTATGCGATGTGGGTAAACTCCACCTGTAGGGAGTCGTATTGCCTCCTGGTGTCCAAGTCCTCTGAAGGCTGGTCCAGGATTGCCACTGAATGCTCGGATACGGAGCTCACGAGGCCCTTGACGCTGAGTGAGGTTGTAGCGTCTATTAGGCACATGTGTTGCAGATCCACCGCAAGTCCTGTTTGTGCCAGAAAATCAGCTCCTATGATGGCTGTCTGGACATCTGCGACGATGAAGGGCCACTGGTATTCCCTTCTGAGCCCTAGGTTCAAGGATAGAACCAGGCGTCCGTAGGTGGCGATGGGCGACATGTTTGCCGCTGTCAGGCTCAGCTCCTGTTTCTGCAAGGACTGTTGTGGCACGACACTTGCAGTCCGTGGCAGCAAGGAGACTACTGATCCTGAGTCGATGAGAAACTTAAGTCTTGTCTTCTTATCTTGGACGTGTAGGCGATTTTCGGAGGGCAGGCCGCTGCCGTGGGTCGCCTGGGTGGATGGCAGCAGATTTAGTTTCCCTGGGCTGATCCCCGGGCGTTGAAGGAGCATGGCTGTCTGCAGTTCTCAGCACTGGCACCGAAGCGATGGTGGTAGTAGCAGAAGCCATTCTGCCCAGCTGGGGAAGAGGAGCGGTTGCTGCGGCTCCTGCTGTTGCTTCGCCCTTGTCGAGACCTGTAAGACTTGGGCTTGGCTAATGCTGCCTCCAGGAGCAGCTGTGTGTCCGACAGCAGCTGTTCTATGCTGGCGCGAAGCTCAGCGAGCTCTTTGACCACGGCTGTTGAGGAGCATGTTGATGAGTTACTGCGGGCTGGTGATGCCTCTCGAGATCCAGGCTTGATGGCAGCTACTGTGGTGCCTGGGAGCTTGTGGATCTCGTCAGCCGTTTCTGCAAGTTCCTCCAGAGAGTTGGCTTTGAGGACTCGGAGAATCCTCTATGAGGCTGTGGGCAGGACGTCGAGCCACTTAATATTTAGGGCTGCTTGGTTCATGTTGGTGCCTGCCAGTCGTTGCATCTCATGCAAGATTTGGGAGGGCTTGCGACCATCCACTTTCACTCCTTCATAGAGCGTCCGTAGACGTTGCTCTGGAATTTTACCAAACCTGGCCAGGATGCGTGCCTTGAGGTTGGCGTATTTGTCTGTGGCGGGAGGGCTCTGTAGCACGTTGAAGAGCTCCTCCGTGGAGTTGGCATCCAGTGACGTGACAACATGGTTGTATTTGACATTGTCAGCACTGATGTTATGGCATACGAATAAGGATTCTGCATGCAGGAACCATCCTTGTGGGGAGTGTTTCCAAAAGAGGTGCGCACTCCATTGGCACTGTTGGACGAGTAGCTCCATTGTGAGCGGGTCTGTACCGTGAGGGGCTTGGACAGGTGCAGAGGCTCCTGCCCCATTGGGCACGTGCGCGGCAGCGTACATGCTCAAGTCGTCACGCGTTGTTGACGTTTCGGCCATCTTGTTTTGCGCGCTTTCTGCGAAAGCGCGGCAACTTTATCCTTTCCGAGAACTCACGAATTGCGCTCGTCCATGTGCTGCGCTGCCACGATGGCTGTTCTGGCCGCGAAAGTCTTTGTCCTTGAGTCGCGGGGTTATTCACGCACACGCAAAAAAAAGGTTTAGATCACGTCGGGGTCACCACTTTCGCGTTTGGTGGAGGAGTAGGAGCGGGAATAACGAATACGCTCGGGTAGTTTTGTTGTCACAAGACTTTATTACAACTCGCTCACTCAGAATTCTCACGAAACGCGTAGAATGTCGGTTTTGTATGGTGACGCGAAAACAGGAGCAAACGTGGCTGCTCGCAGTGGCGGTCACCGGAAGAAGAGAAGGGCAGAAGGGCAATGCTCCAGCGCTATCGTCGCTGGGTTGTTCGTCTCGTCTTTGCTGGGTGACGCTGTGACGAGTCATTACTGCTGCTGACGGACTGACCTCCACAGTTTAAAAGTTCATCGATATCATTTTTTGCTGATTCGTCTTCTGAGTGTTCATCGCTTTTATATCTTGGTGTTATGATTCTTGCGGACGGAAGTGATTTTATTCGTGCTTCA
The DNA here is from genome assembly GCA_030064505.1 of Chouioia cunea. Taxonomy (NCBI): domain Eukaryota; kingdom Metazoa; phylum Arthropoda; class Insecta; order Hymenoptera; family Eulophidae; genus Chouioia; species Chouioia cunea. Next base: position 22,145,099 of record JAOPFQ010000001.1, read on the forward strand.
CCTTCAACTTCATTCTCATCAAAGTCGCTTTCCTCATAGTCAATTGGTTTTTTGTTTCTGAAAAGGTATCGAGTAGCTGGCATATTTAGTTCATTAGAAATAACTGGAAGTTCATTTTCGATTTTGTTTTTAGGGGTTATTTTTTGGGGTCGACCGCGTGGTCGTTTTTCGGATTCCTTATTGTCTTCGGGAGATAGTCGGGTATCTAAAAGTTGCTCTTGTCTTGTTAATACGTTGATTTCTGCTCTCCCACGAGTAGGGCTGTGGTTTTGAAACTTTCGATTCAAATAATTGTTTATGTTGTTAATTCTCTTCTGGAAAGGTGCTACCAAATGTTTTATCCTTATGACTTTAGAACCAAAATTAAGCAAAGCTTGACTTTTACTGAGGAAATCAATGCCTATTACGCCTTCCTGTACTATCGGGAAGTCGTCTGATACTATCATAAACTCGATTGGTGTTGTAAAAAGTTCCATTCGAGTAATCCCCAGAGTTTTATACGATTGAACACTAATATCTTGAATAATTACTGGATTCAATGTTTCTTCGAAATCTTCATCTGACACGAATTGTCGTTTAATTATGCTTACTTCGGAGATAGTACTTATAGCGAATTGAGTGTATCCGTCGTAGATAGGACTTATTGTCCATCATATATAGTCATATATAGTCATGCCATAGCATGTTTATAGTCATATATAGCCAGATAAGGATGACTATATATGTCTAATAAGGGCACATCTTTGTTTATACTATTTAGCTCTATATTCCTCATTCTTAAGGCGTTGTTACTCTTATTACTCATTAGCTTCAGATTTGTCGTAATACATCCTGTGCTTAGTTTCAGTTTGTTTAAGTCTATCTTGCATTTTCCATTGTAAAGAAGGTCTGCCCAATTATGCCGTCGAAGGATAATTCTCATTTGGGTTCTATAACATAGAAGTCCAGTATCTGTCCTAGAATTGGTATCTCTGTTCCCTGAGTCAATCGTATTTCTTCGGAAAAGATGCTTTGAAGAATTACTTCCTTGTTGAACTGTGTTATCAACCCTTTTGGTACTACATTTTCTTCAATTAAGTTGATCGGAGACGTTGTGTCGATAAGGAACTCTATTTGTTTCCCTGTTGAAGCGTCGGTCAACGACAGGACTAAATTTCTTGCATTGGATTCACTGGTTTCTTGTAGCTCTACCTTAGCGTTGACTTCTATCGGGTTCCTTGATAATGCATCAGCGGTTGCGTTTGCTGTTCCTTTGGTATACACGATTTTATATTTAAATTGTGACAGCCAAAATCTCCACTTTTATACTCGCGTATTGAGGTCAGCGGAATGGAACCAGACTAAAGGTAGATGGTCTGTATTTACAGTGATAGGGTGATCGTATACATATGACTTGAAAGCTTTAACACTCTGTATTACTGCCAATGCTTCTTTTTCGGAGACTTCGTAATTTAGTTCGGGCCCGCGCAAAATTCGTGAAAAGTAAGCAACAGGTCGATCTGAACAGATTGGTCCTTGTGAAAGGATGCCAGCTATGGCTATTCCGGAAACATCTGTGCGAATATTGTACCCTTGCGACAAGTCGGGGAATTGTAACAATGGTACGTTACAGAGCATTTGTTTTAACTGGACAAATGCTTCTTCGGTTTTTTCATTCCAGGTGTAGTTCGTGTCCTTTTGAAGGAGTTTGCTTAAAGGCTTTGAGATCTTCGCAAAGTCTTTTATGAAACGTTTATAATATCCTGTTAATCCTAAGAATTGACGTATATCTTTCACATTTCTTGGTCGTGGGAATTCCTTTACTGCTTCTACCTTTTTTGGATCTACTTCTAACCCATTTTCGCTAATGATGTATCCTAAATAGGTGACTTTCTTCATAAGAAATTTACAATTTGAAGCTTTATTCCAGCTTTTTTTAGTCGTTCTATTAGTAGTTTGAACTTTCGATCGTGTTCTTCAATGGTATTGGCGTAAATAACTATATCATCTAAATATATCAATAAATTCAAACCTTGCAAACCTCTGAGTAATGTATCAATTAATCTTTGAAAAGTGGCTGGTGCGTTTTTTAATCCGAACGTCATTCTGACAAACTCATAATGTCCAAACAGAGTGCTAAAAGCTATCTTGTGCGCGTCTCTGGGGTGCATTTTAATTTGATAAAATCCCATTGCTTGATCTAAGATCGTATAATATTTAGCTCCTCCTACTTGGTCGAATATTTGTGTGATATTAGGAATGGGATATGAGTCATCTATCGTTTTTTCATTAAGATTCCTCATATCAAGTACCATTCTTCCATTTGGGTCAGTGGCCTTTAGGACTATCCGTACTGTTGTGTTATATGAGTTCGATTCTTTAATTATTCCAGCGGTTAATAATTTATTCACATGGTAATTCAATTTATTTTTCATTGCATGGGGAAATTGATACTGTCTGCAATTTACTGGTTTTTCATCAATAGTATGAATTTCGTGCATGAGTAAATCGGTTCTTGGCAACTCGTCCCCAGGTAAATGGAAGATGTTTCGTATTTCATTGACCAATTTTATGGTATAAGCTTTCTCGGTTTCATACATATGACTCAAATCTAAGTGATTTCCTATTTTTATTTCTGGATTTTCCTTTTCGGTTTCCAGGAATAAATTTGTAGTACTGAAATCCTTCTCGTCGAATGTATCAACGTTTAATTCCTTAAAAGTTTCGTTTTTTGCTACCTCGCATACATGGCGTGTAGCCATGCTAGAGCTTGCAAAACTATCTAAACTCTCCTCAATCCTTTCTGGAGGAATATTACAGGTCTTGTTGTAATTGGTAGTTTTGTGTTTGGTATCGACCTTTTCGCTTAATATGATTGGCACAATGCAATTTTCGACTTTTAAAATATTGTATTCACAATTTATTTCGGTTCGCGAATCCTTAAAGAATAGGGCACCTAGGATCCCGTCATGGCCTGAATCGAAATCATTCCTGACGACGTGAAATATCGTAGTTACTCCGTATAATTTCACTTTTGTTACTCCTAGCGTTCTTTGTATGTCCTTCCCGATACCTTTTAAGTTAACTATGTAAGACTTATTTATCTCAATTCCTGGTGGGATGAAGCGTTCCTTAATCAGATTGCATTCAGATCCTGTATCAAGCAAAAAATATTCTCCCTTTTTAGAGGTAGGGTTTTTTATTTCGATACGGGGAATAATTCTTTTCCCAGTATTATATACCGAACAATAATTCGAGTATATTAAGTCGTTTCATTCTTTGATTTCGTAAATATGGTTGTTAACATGGAAGGTATTTGTCTGGAATTTTATTAGTGTTTTATTGGTGAAGAAATATTCTGCACCAAGTACTGCATCGTATGGAATAGGAAAATTATCTGGAACCAATAAAAATTCTGTGGGTTTTTCAAATATCGATAATGTGATTGCTCCTATAGTTGGAAAAGAGTCGAGTCCTATTCCTTTGAGATAGAGCTTTTTAGATTTATTTTTTTTAGAAAGGTTCTACAATCGAATCCCAGGATACTGTTTTTAAACTTCTTTTACTTCGAGTCAGGTGTATCTTCTCGTTATCTTCTTTTTTACTCATTAAGGGGCGTGTTGTGTAATGATTAGGTCTTTTAGAGTAGTCGAATTATTTTGTATATATATTTTTAGTTTAATTTATTCTTAGCACATACAGGTTTCGTATATTTAAATGTTTTTATTATTTGTAAGCTTCTCTGTAACTGTATATAATTTTCTTGGTCTTTTTTATTCTTACTCCATAATAATTTCTCACTTATGCCGATTTTCTGCAGACTAACTTCAGCTTTTCTCAATCTGTGTTTTTCGGGAGCGACACGAAGTATTTTACAAGATTGCGAAAATTGAACAATGCAGTTCCGGCAAATTTGTGGATTGTTGCCGTGAGTGGACAGGTATTCTCTAAATTGATCTATTTTTTCATCTAGGTTTAACTTATTACGTTCTTCAATTAGATTGTTATCTCGAGATGGTACCGTATTTTCACAGGAGAGCTCTACCCTTTCGAAATATTTTCTTTTTCGTCACTCGTACTCGTCTTGGGGTAGGGCTCCTGGCAGGCTTTGATAAATTTTTGCATTATTTTTTCTTTGTCGTTTCGATAACTTCTTTCTTCGTTTCACGGAAGTATAACCGAATTCCACTAAAATCAGGATATTTTTTTTTTCAAAAATTTTTTTCAATCTTATTCATTGCCAAACAAGAGGTTTTAAAAATTTATTTTATTATGACTTTTAAAAAAAAATATTTTATTTTGAACATGGAAAAATTATTTTTCTATGGGTAAGTTTTTGTTACTTGTCGAGTTTAGAATAATTTTATTCTAAGTGTTTTATTTTATTCGAACTTGGAATATAATTTTATTCCAAGTATTTCAATCATAGAAATTTTTTCTGTTTTCATTTTTTTCATTGTCGAATAATTTTATTCTAAGTATTTTATTTGAGAGCGCTAATCCGTTTCCACAAATGACACATATCCCTCCGGGGCCTCCAAAATTTTATGTGACGTCGGAAGACAATCACTATTTTTAATTTATGCTTTTTAGCCTAAGACTTTCGTCTTCTTTACGGGGACACATAAATGTCTTTTGAGGAAACTTCGTTGACGCGATTATTTTACCCCTAGTGAATTTTTATGTTGCACTGACCCATTGACAGCGCAACTTTCACTCTACTTTCCCAACACTTGTGGGAAAGCGGCTAAATAATTTTAAGGCTAACTGAGACTGACACACAAGGGCAGACTTTGTAGCCTGGAACTAGGAAATGGATTTCAGTAAGGTCACGAGCTAAGAGGAACATTATTTTTAGTTTAATATTTATTGTTTGAACTTACTCATTTACAAGAGGTAGACTCGCTCGCTTTCTGGCTTTGAAGTGGCTTGTGGCAGGTACGACTTGCGTAGGTAGTACTACTGACTCCAATACCAATTTGTAGCCTTTATATACATGGTTATCATAGATCACAAGTAAGATTCGACAAAAAATAATCTTAAGCGCGCGCTTCTTTGTTCTGATAAGCTTTCCCATTTCATGATGTGGAAAACTCATCGTACGATTTTCTTATGTGTACTTTATGACTGCCTACCGTGTTGAGAAAGTTACCTGTACAGTATATATACATTGATTATGGAAAACACTACGGGAAGTTCATCATAATCTCAACACGTTAAACAGGGGTTCAACATTTTTCTTATCATCAAGGTTTCAATAGATATATATATATTTTTTTCTTTTATTCTTATTTATGTGTTATGTCTCTTCTGTCGTCACAAATTTATACGATAGAATCCCGAATTTTTATTATTTTAAGCTCTATTTTATGTAAAAATCGATAAATAAATCTATGGGAATAATTTCTATATTTCCTTCGACAAAACTTTGATTTAACAATATAAGTCATGAACAAATTTCTGAAGAAAATAAAATAGTATTTTTATTTTTGTTAAATTACAATAAAAATATTTATATTTTGGGATTTTTACTTTTGTTATTCAGTCAATTAAATAATATTACATATTCATACAATTAAGAATTAATTCCTGGAAAAATGATTTATAAAAAGTTTTAGGTGAATAAACAAATAATCAAATATTTTTTGTTACTGAAAATGACTCCTAGGAGGGCGCAAGGTCACAGGGACAATCCCCGTCGACTGCGCCATTCATTATCCCTTCGGAGGAAGGTCGCATGACAAATAGAGCAGACGGTAATAGAAGGAGTCTGTTCCCAAATAAGTGCCGAGATGAAATTTGGCGGGAGTGATCAGCACTGATATACTGTCGTCAAAAAACGTGGCAATACCCCAGTTCGAATATGTCTTCGTGGAGAGGCGCCGTCATCGCGTATGCTCATAGATGGTGTGTTTAATCGTCCAGGAGGGTCGGACGAAGCAGATTTTAGGGCGTAAAAATTTGACAGGTTGAAGCGTCAGCCATGGCGAAGCTTCCTTAGAAATTCTTTGAGGCGCCTGTTCCAATGACTGCTACTGTTCCAATGACTGCTACTCCTTAAGCCGGCGTAGCTCATCGGTGCGACATACCAATTGACTGCATCTTTTATATACAATAACAACAAAGACTGGAGCTGCTGAATGCCGATGCCATAGACTAGTAGCGTACTTAAAACGTAGTTACTTAAAACCCGAAAGTCTGCTAATATTCTCAATTTGATGGGGCACGTGTGGAAAAGCCCCAACATATGCTCGAAAAATGTCCGACAAGCTCACCGTACGTGGCAATGAATGAGAAAATACGGACTGTCCGATAGTAATGTTCAAGTAGTTGGTTGTCCACGTGGACCCTGGGTGGTTCTTTCTACTCCGGTTGTAAAACCTTTCTTCTCTGGATCCCCTAGTTTGTTTTGTGCGACTGGGTCCGCTATCAAGGCGAACACATTTCTCTTTCTCTCGACCTATTTTACTATTTGTTGTAATATACGTACGTCAAGCTGAAGATATGTTAGATTTATTAGTTCAGCAAATAAATAAATACATACAAGAGAAATCGTACCAAGAGCGATTGATGACAAAAGAGAAGTTACTGATTTTTTCAGGCATTTATATTTTGATGGGAATAAAAAATATTAGTTGGATCAAATGGATAGATAAAAAAGGTGTTTGTTTCCTATCAAATCACAATCATCCATCCGAAATGACAATAGTAACTCGATGGAAAAAAGATTGCACACAGGTACAAATAGATTGTCCATTTATATGCTCTGATTACAACAAATACATGGGCTTTGTCGATAACGCTGATCGTTTATTATCTACATATAAAATAGATCGAAAGTCCAAAAAATGGTGGCATAGACTATTTTGGCATTTCATTGATTTGACCATTATGAATTCATTTATTATATCTTCAAAAATAAACACTAATAATCCTGAAACATTGAAAAAGTCCAGACTACTTTTAGTGGATCAATTTTTCTTCTAAAATTCCAACTAAAAAAAAGGAAGAAAGCGTCAACCTTTTCTTGCAAATTCTCACAAACTAAATGTTTCTGTTGAACAGAGGCCCTCTCAGTCTGCTCACATGTCAATGTCCATTGATAGTGGTAGACGATGCATACTTTGTAGCACAAAAAACAATCCTATACGAACAAAATGGGTATGCAACACATGCAATGTACGATTACGTTTACAATTAGGTAATAATTGCTTCTTAAAGTATCATTCCTAAAAGATATAGAAACAAAATGATGAGTTGAAAAAATTTGACCAACACCTATTTTCAGAAAAATATTCAATGAAATTTAATATTTGGCCGCTATCTTGGAACCGCCATTTTGAATTATCAGAATTTGAGTTCAGATTCTCAATCAGCGACCCCAAAAATCTCTGTATATCCATCTTCATAAGGATATGTCTGAAAGTTCCGGCATAAATGCATTTATTTTTACAAAACAGGCTCCTTTTTAGAATTTTTTTACAAATATTAACAAATTATTAAGAATTTTATAACCTTTAAGCATAAATTTCAATTTTGTATAATTATGTGATCAAGAAATTATAAAAAAATTTAAGCTATATCCAAAAAAACTACTCTGAAATTACAAATAATTATAAGAAAATAGGTAGTCTCTGAGAGATACCACCGTGCCCCAAAGGGTTAAAACCTTATTCTAATTCCACTCAATTTCTGTTTATTTATTTGTCTTACATCGTACATCCACTCATTAGCATCAATTTAGATATACATCATTCAATTTTACATGAGTTACCTCTAATTGAACTCCGGTACTTTAAGGTGCGGCTTATTTTGCTTTAATTAGTATTTTCTTAGCGTCTAAACTAAACACGTGTCAGGAACGAATTTCCAGTCGAGCAAACGAGCGAAACTGGAATAGATAGAAGAACAGACAGACAGACAGAGAGAGAGAGAGAGAGAAAAGAAGTGCCAGAGTTTGGGAAGGGAAAGGTAGAGGAAGAGAGCGGACGTCAGTGTAAGTGGGAATACGAAGAAAGAGAATAGAAGTGACAAGTTATCTCTATTACTTCATTTTTTTCTCTCCTGCAGTCCGTAATATAAGGAAACGTATTCTGATCAAATTTTGTTGTTGGCTAGTTCACCTGTACGTCGATTCGCGATTAGAAATTTCGTTAACAAAAATGTAATTTACGAGATGATTAAGTTTATAGAAGAACAAGATTAAGGCAAGGGCAGGTTATCAAAGCCGTTTCAAATATTGGATTGTATATTTGCTGTCACCCTACGTCAATCCTGAGGAACAATTGTCGAAAAAACTCACTTGATTTTAGTCACATTGGAGATATGAGAGCAAAGATTTTTAAAGGAAATCACCCCTCTCTCCCTAGTCAAAAAAAGGATGGTCTCTGCATACAATAACTGCTTTTGACATCAATGAAAGTAAGTAAGAATGAACATTTTGAAATTTTTTATTTCATATAAATATACATTTCATTAATCCCTGGATAATATTTAAAATTTGCACTACTCAGTTAATCGCATAACATGTTTTGGCGCCTCGGTGTCATAAAGCATGTAAGCGTACAAGTCGATTGTATATGTAGGTGGTTATTTCCGCGATTTTATTTTAAACAGAAGAAGGTTGAATCGCTATGATTTATATGTTGTCAACGTTGTAACTTTATAGAATTGTTATTAGTTTTCTCTATGTCTTTATCTCTCCTTATATTTCTATATATCTCTGTTTCTATTTCTTCAATGCAAATTCTACTTATACGTTATAGGAGTTCTTCCGTGTCCAATTTACGCTCCCTAAAACACCACATTTCTTTAGGTCTATTTAAGCTTCCCAAATCGGAATCTTGTGAGTGTTTACTAGTAGGAAGTGGATTTCAATTGTTTATTAACAATTTTTTATGTTTTTGTAATGAAAAATTGAAAACGTATTGAATAGAAGTTAAGATATTATATATTAACTAAAAAAATGCATAAGAGTGGGCAATGATATTGTTTAATCTGCTACAAATTTTTTGTTAACAAAGTAACAGGTATAATTGTGCAATTAAATAATTTTCTATTTGCAAAAAAATACTGCTTTTTAAAATACTAATTAGAAGTAGTGATTTTCAAATAGAGATACGAAATTGATTAATTATAAATGCGATTCTTCATTTCATAAATAATTCACTGTTTTACTGACACTAATAAAATAATTAGAACCAAAGTTATGTTAAAATTACTGTGAACTTAATCTAGCTGTGCTAGCTAATAAACTGCATGATTCAATTAGAAGAAAAACGATTTATTATTTAATGTCATATTTGTACATGTAAATTAAAACCGGAGAAATACTTAATCAATTAATAACATTCTAAGACCTTACGTAATTTTTCCATATCATTATTAATAATTTTTTTTTGTCATCGACATCAATAATATTATCATCAGTAACATATGTTGACGCTTCTAAAATCAGGAATCACATTATTCCTTAATCACTTTTGTATCGCTATTAGAAAAAAGGTGATGGAAGTTCAATACATTCATTAAATGTATATTTTTTATCGTTAAATTTTAAAATCTCTAATTCTAAACAATATTTATATAATTTTGAAAAAAAACAATAGATTTCTTGCAAAATAACAAATCATGTTTAAGCTATGGAATTATCTGTCGTCACGCATTTTTTTAGTACAACTGTAATATTATAGTTTTTAATGAATAATTTTTCTACTTCGAGAATGCTATTTATTTTTTATGAAATTAGCAATTATTTTTCAGTACAAAAACATGCAAAGGTTTAATATAAAAAAAGTTATACAATTTTAACAATTTAAATTGCTAAAAAACAATTGAAAGTCACTACCTATAGCCAAATAGCCTTGAGACTCAGTTGAGTCGAGTTTAAAATTATAAACATTCCAATTGAACAAATTCAATTACAAATGATAATCATTCTTCTGAGCACTCTAAATCGAATAAAATCGAAGAAGTTGTCAAAAGTTGTGTGTGTAACGTTCAGAGACGCATAGGAATGGTGAGAAATTGTAATTAAACATTTGGAAAGTTCCCTGACTAATGAAATTAGCTTTGAATCCTGTGATTCTATGAAATAAAATTAAAAAAAGAATAAAAAAAAACGTCTCATATTAACAATAACGTGCCACTTGTGATTGTATTTGATAAGTTTTACATTAAGCTCAATGCTTTTTCTTTTTTAATTATTTTTCATTCATTAAATTTAGCTCATATTTAATGAATTCAAATGAACGATGAACGATAATGAACAACCTATTTATCAATAATAAAAATGAAAAAAGAATATACAAAAATCGATCACGCGTTTGTAAATTGATGTACGTCCGGTTAAACACCGTCTTAATTTGGATAGTCAAAATAATAGGAATTTAATATTGATAGAAAATGGTTAGGTATTCAAATTTAATAGCCGTGATTTTGTATTATTATGTATCGCTGTTATACGAGAATTCTAGTCAAGAGGTTTTGTTCTTTTGCCAAACGAGCTCAATAAATAACAATTAATTTTGTATTATTCATTTTCAGCTACTGTAGAAAAGAAGATAGTTATATAAGTCTCGGAAAATGTGTATGAAATAATAGTTAAAATATGCAAGAAAGAGGATTAACCGGAATTTAATAGCTGACATAAGGTTAAAAACCAAGAACTCTTTGCAGTTGTACGGGGAAAGGTATGTATTTACCGATTATTATACCTATCGTGTAGGTACCAAATAGAAACCAACGTAGTTTTATACTTTTTCACGATATCTCAATGCTTTTTTTAGATGTCGTAATGCAACGGTGAAATGCAAAGCAAAATTAGAATTTGTTGAAAAGAGCTTTTTACATACATTCAATCATTATTATAAATCATTCTAAACACATATGATAAAAAAAAATACATTTCTCTAATGACAAAATCGTAATAAGTCAAAAATTACCAATGAAATTATTGTCAAATTTGTGTTTTTACCAAAAGTAAGAACGACGTTAAAAATATCAAAGTATTGATTTGATGCAATGAACGACTGCGACAAGATGAAATAAATAGTTGATAAGTATTGTTATATACACCGTTCATTAGCACTTCATTAAGATGTATAATATTGATATATAATAATTATAATATAATAAAAATAAATATGCATCATTTCAGCTAACATTCTGAATATGGAGCACTATCAGTATCAAATGTTAACAGAATTAACCAATAGTTTAGAAAGTGTTGATCTTGAAGCTGTTAATAACTCATTTTCTAATTACATGAACGATATCTCACAGAAATGTTTAATGGATATAGAATTATTTGAAGGGAAACTTAAAAATGACATATTTGATATATAAAGTAAAGAGGAGATTTCGTACGTATAGAATTAGTTATGAATTTCAGAAGTGATACGTAATTGTCATTTTTTTTCTTTTTTCAGAATATATTGATGAAGATGTAGAGCGAATAAGGATCAAAAGTCATGCAAAGAATGATATCGAATTATTTTAGACAAACTGCTAAACTATTAAAATTTTTTCGAACTAAGAAACAATGGAAAAGTAGGTTTTCAACATATATTTCTTAAGAATTTCTATGATCTATATTGAGAGGTCAGTTACTGATTCAAAAATTGTTATATTCTATTAACTATACACATGATATATTCAAAAAATAACGAGAATTTTCATTTTTGTAAAGAGTTTTATTTATTCATCGACATTCATATTACCTCCTTCAAAATAGTTTCCATTATATATTATACACTTATCCCAACATTTCTTCCAAAACTTAAAACACTTCTGGAATTCGATCTTTGAGATAGCCTTGAGCTCTTTTAGCGATACACTTTTAGTCTCATCTATACTTGTAAAACAATGACCCTTCAAGGTTCTGTTTATTTTTGGGAACAATAAAATCACACGTCTTTTTACAATATGTATAATGTTTCCTTATTTTTGTGGTTGAGCTGCAGTTGAATTCTTCATGGACTTGCTCATTGCAAATTTGACAAATATTTACATTCCTATTTGTTCCTATTTTATATATCCTAAATTTCTATCCATTTCTATTCGAATTTGTTGTTTTAATTTCTACAAGCTTTCATATAGTTCTAGATCCTTTTCTGCCGAAAATCGCGTGTTTTTTACAACGGCTTTAAGCGTGAAATCACTTAATAGTCTCAAAGTTTTGCAGTCTTTAAATTCTTTTTTAAAACATAGTAAAACATTCTCATATATCCTTTTTTGCTATTGCCTGGATAAGTTATCAACGTTTTCTTATTTTTTCTTTGTCTCTATTATTTTTCTGGACATATATCTCAACCCCTCTGGAATATTCTAAGACATTTTGTTACTAGCTTGCAATTCATTATTCAACTCACCTAATAATTAATTAACAGTTTAAGTTGCGGTAATAATGTTAGTTAGATAGCTGAAAAATCTTTAATTATTATGAATATGATGCTTATCATTAATTGTTGTGCTTTATTTCGAATTTATTATCTTTACTAAGCTTTCTTCGCAAACTTTCAGAAATATATTTCGAGCGTCTTTGTACCCTTTAATGAATATCTATTTATGTGGATTTTCATTAAATGTCGGTATCACATTGAGTGCATCTTTGAAATTAATCAAGTTACCCGAGGTTATCACGGATTTTCTTAAGACATTCTTTATTGTGTTCATTCTCAATCGTTGTACTTGCTTCATCCCTGGTTGAGATTACTTTTCTATGTGGTATTTTTATAGCTCCTTTGCCTATTTGAAATTCAAAATTAGCGATTTTTTCTTAATACCTTTTTGAACTCGGAGCTTCTTCTTGAGGATTTTTCTCTTCAACTCTTTTTATTACGAGTAGTGTTTATCAGGATCTTTCTTTTTACTCATTAAAAAAAGGTACCTTACATATTAGAATTTTGCTTCTTTTATATGTGATGAAAATGCAAAGAGATTATTTAAAGTTTGACGTTGTTGTTTAGGTTCAATTTATTAAATAAAAAACTTAATTCACAGAAGTCAATGTCAGATCCTTTGCAACTTTCTGTGAGCCTGTTATCTTTTTCTTTAATAGCACAGACCGACAACCAAAGAGATCCAGAAACGGGACAATATATTTCTAAAGGTTTTCGATGCGCTGACTCCGATTCTGGCTTCAAAATTAGTCCATCACTTAAGGTTCTCGAAATATCCTAATCTAAAGTACGAAAAACACGATTTTTCGCTATATACGTGGTTATGTGACATCGTGAATACATTTTTATTTTTAAAAACGGATAAGAACATTACAAAGGAGCACTCTTGTCCTTTGGAAACCATTTTCAGATTTAAGATGGCTTTTTTTTCATAAAGATATCATTGATTACAGTTAAATATTTTCGCAGTTTCGTAACAACATTAAAAAAGCCTATATGTGAGGCTCTAACACCAACTTACTGATGACGAATAAGAAGTCAGATTTTGAAATTAAGGAAATTTGGGATCAAGGATCAGAGGTTAAAGCGTCGCAGGTTAAAGGGTTCGGGGGTTAAGGGAATTATTAATGAAACGAATTGGGTACGTTTTAGTTAATTTTTCTCTAAATCAAGTAATAAAAAAACATTGTATTTTTTTTAAATATTTGATATTTTTCGAATCTATCTTAATATCTATGTATTTTTTAAATTTGAGAAAGAGAAAACGGTCATCTTATAGATCTGTAAGAGTCCATAAAAAACAGTACAAAGGTCCATCGCTTTTACAAATATAATGTATATTCCTTTTTTTTTTTAATTTTTATTTGTCCCGACATTTCAATCACAATATTATAGTTATTCAAATTCTCATCCACTATTTTATCATTGGATAACTCTATAATCGTAATATTTGCAAATTTATTGTTATTAGGAGTAGATTGATTATTAAATAATGAAAAAATGGCAATTGGTCTGTGATAAGTGAAGTATAAAAAAAATAGTTTCGAGCTAATGTTATCAATGTATCTTCAAATATTGTATCAATAGCGGTTCCATGTTCAGTAGTGTAGATTCCATTTTTCTATCATCGAACATTGAATCAATTTATTTTTCTAGAAAGTTTATTAGCTGTAATGATTTGTATGATGCTAAGTTGACATTAAAATCTCCTACTATTATTAATGATGATTGATATAAGTTGTGGAGAGATACTTTTTTGTTATAGAAGTATAATCTTTTGTGTAAATATTATAATGAGCGAGACCTTCGCTCATAATGTCTCTTTTCCTTTACCAATATTTATATTTATTTATATATGCACATATGTGTATTCCTGTGCCTGATAATCTCTCATGAAAAAAAGAGAGAGATTGAACCGCCTTAGCCACGAGTCCATGCAGATGCTTCAGTGTTGTTATCTACTTGCGTCTTTATTCCGTTTACCGACTCTTTATGTGGGATAGATTGCTATCCGTCTTGCCCATTAGTCATTTAAATTAAAATATCTTTTGCTGTTTGAGGCAAATTTTCACCATATTCAACCTTCAAATTGTTTGTTATCATTTTACAGCCTTCTATTAATATTTTTTAATTTTCGTGGTAGATGCAAATGCAAACACCTTCAGATTCATTAACTAAAATACAGTGATCGAGTCCTCATGAACAAAAATATGTAAATTTAAGTAGAAATTTGAGTCTAATTTCAGTTTCAAAGGAAATTGCAAAAATTTATTTTTATTGTTTATAATTTGTTAATCAATATATCTATTGTTATAATATATATATATATATTATCAAAATTCAGTCAAAAAATTCCTATTTTCTTTTTAATTATTAATAACTTTTTATAGTTATTAATTAATTTTTAATCAAATTTTGAGCGTCAAGTTTGTTAAATGTGATGATCTCCATATAAGCATTTGATATGTCAAATATATTAAAAAACGAAAATCTTGCTCCAATTTTCCCCAAAATTAATTTTTATCTGTCATATACATGGAACGGCTTGCAATAGCCTAAACTCCGTTGTATAATTTTGCGTCCAATATGTGAAGATCATAAGCTATTACAGATACGCAAGAAATTGAGAATATAAATAGATTTTCTGAATATGCGAGAAATATTAGCTCTAATGACTTTGTAACACGTAAGAATATGTCATTTATATACAAATATCAAACCGCATACGCGAAGTAAATAAACAGTTAAGTAACAGTTGTTCAAATCCCAGTATCCGATGAATTTTCAAAAACAGCAAAAGAAATAATCTTTGTCTTTACTCCCTGTAAGTGCATGTCATAAATATGTACTTTACAAATAAATATCAAATATCGACGTATGCGCAACAAGTTTAATACGTATAACAACTGTAACATGCGCCTTACATATGAAACATATTAACATTAAGCATACAAAGAATCTTAAACGTTTGTATTTACCTTGCTATAAAATACCTGTAAATATTATTCTTGACTCTCCAATGCTATAATTTGTCATTTATCTGAACACAAATTACATTATTGTTATCTTCCCTCTATGAGAAGAAAATACAAAAATTTTTTTTCTTTCTCTCTCATTATTAAAAGAACTTATCAATCTTCAAGGAAAATATAAACGAAAGGTTTTTCAAATGGATCAAAAATTTACCAAGCGACGAAATAAGATACGCCATTGGAGTAACTGGAAATTGACTCGGAAGGTTATCTGTATGAACGCACGAGTAAACTGTCCAAAAGATTATAAGGTGACTATATCGTGACAGACTTTATACAAACACAAAATCCAGATAACATAATAATTATGTTACAATCGTGTTACAGCGTAATTATTTTGCAATCATGTTACAGTGTAATTATGTCACAGTGCCAACAATCTTGTGCGATAATCTTCTGGAAGCTATACAATGAAATATAGAACCCGTTCTCCAACGTACATAGATAAAAGGATAGACATATTTCAAACAACACAATATAGAACAATAAATACTTTTCGACAACAACAAACCAACTAACTACAACAAAATCAGCATTCTAAGCAATCACATAAGATAGTGCCGCTTACTCAGTGGTACTAAACACTACATATCATAACTTACAGTAATAAAATTAAGAGCAGAACAAGAACTGCAAAAATTGGACAGAGAACTACAAAACAGAATTAAAACGCTTATAGTGAAACCATAACGATTTTAAGCAAGTTAATAACTTGTATAACCATAGACAACGCTATAACAAATACACAGAAGAAAACATCAGAACCACAGATTAGACTTGAAACAACATGGACACCACGACATAATGTCTTCACATTTTCAGTAATATCTATAGTCTTTCTTTTCGATTAATTTGTTTAAATAACACATTTAAATTTTCATATTGATTTGCTTTTGTTCAGATTAGGTGTTTATACTAAAAAAAAGAACGTCATATTAAGTAAAGGATATTCTCCTAGTCATAGAACGTACTTTTCATTAAAATCTTTCAGGTGAAGCGTATGGAAGAACAGACAATTTTATACTTTATTACAATATATACAGATAATCCTCTAAAAACAAACAACTTTTTCATTAAATAGGAGTACTTATTAGAATACATGCACAGAAGAAAACGTTAAAAGGACACCAAATAGCGTCCTACTTTAAGATTCTTATAACACAATTTCGACGTAACACAAATAAACCTTAATCCGAGTGCAGAGTTCTTTCATTCAATAGGACAATCGAGTTATTCTTTAGGTACTACACTAACCCCAGGCAATGACCTATCTTTCCCAGATATTTTCCGTGCTAACATGAGTTAAAGGACAGTGGTAGAAGCGACCTCAGCTTCGAAATAATATGTGTACAGATTGCCGCAGCAAGCGGCCGTCGGGTGGGTTCGTACGTTGAGTCTGGGACCAAAGTTGTTGATGGTAACTATATGCCCGTCGTAGGCAATGTAAAGCTGCCGTTCTAGATAGAAGGAGTGCAGCATACGGTTGATGCCCTTCTTTTGAAGGATGCAGGTACGGAACTTACTTTAGACGGTGACTTCATTCGCGTCTTTTCGGTAAACCTCGTTGAAGACGAACACGTTAGGAGTCGAGAGTAACATGAAGTATTACCACTGATAGTATCTTCGCTACGGGCAGGCGAACAGGATCTTCTTCTCCCTTGCTTCGCATGGAATGAAGAAGATCACCGAGGGTGAACGTGGAGAGATTGAACATCTGATGCATAACCTCTTACAAGAGTCACCTGATAGCCAACTGAGTCACATAGTTTAGATTCAACACGATATTGATGTCAATAGTGTGCGCCCTATAAAATAAAAATACTATCCGGTGTCACATAAGGTGGAATTAGAAATGTATGGGAAAGTCCACAAGTATCTCTGCATGAGCATTATTTGCCGGTCGAAAAGTGATTGGTCGAGTCCGGTCGTCATGACCCGCAAGCAAGACAGCTCGTACCGATTCTGCGTTAATCATCGAAAGATAAACGCGCTAACTCGCGTGTGTATGTCTATATATTACCCTTTATGAATATAACTTTGCGCAAGATTGAACACGGGAAGTACATAAACGCCCTTAAGTTATCAGACGTGTTTTGGTAGATTCCTCATACGGAGACAGCCATTCCCATTACCACGTTTACAAGTTCAGGCCTGCGCCTGTTCGATTTCATTCAGATTTACCGGGGCACCAGTAATATTCCAGATATTTCGATAAGTGCGTATCGAAAGAGATATGATGAGCAAGTTGTTAAAAGATGAATATTAAAATGAATGTATTAAGTTTTAAAGACTTACTTTACTGATTTAATTTGTGTATATATTTTTTAAATTTCATCTTACGTTACAGTGTGAAGGGGAGCAACATTTTATAAATGATAAATACTAGAAGTTGTTGTATTTATATAATATTTATGAGTATATTTGACAGTATATAATTCTTTATTTATTTTAGGAGATGCATGTAGGTACAGTGTTACTGTATGGCATACGTATTGTGTCACTTGTTATTGATAAGCAAGAAAGGCTATGCCTCGCACAAATCAGTAATACTCTTTTAAAGCAATTTAGTTATAATGAAATTCATAATAGACGGGTCGCCCTCGGTATAACTTGCGTTCAATGCACACCGGTTCAATTGGAAATTCTTCGACGAGCTGGTGCCATGCCTGTGTCATCAAGACGATGTGGTATGATTACCCGAAGAGAAGCAGAACGGTTATGCAAATCATTTTTAGGTGATAATTCGCCACCAAGGTATTTATTTATGATATTGATTTTTAATGACTTTAAAACAAAAAAGATACATACAAAATTTTCTTAAATTCACTTACACTTGAATAAATCAAGAAATACAGTTATAATAAAAATAAATAAAGTATAGAAATGGATATTAATAACTATAAATTTTATTTTTCCCGTTCTTTAACCGTCAAATATTTGTTCTATATGTGTTTTATAAATGAATTATTCTATTTAGAACGACATAATGTCTTCACATTTTCAGTAACATCTATAGTCTTTCTTTTCGATTAATTTGTTTAAATAACACATTTAAATTTTCATATTGATTTGCTTTTGTTCAGATTAGGTGTTTATACTAAAAAAAGAACGTCATATTAAGTCAAGGATATTCTCCTAGTCATAGAACGTACTTTTCATTAAAATCTTTCAGGTGAAGCGTATGGAAGAACAGACAATTTTATACTTTATTACAATATATACAGATAATCCTCTAAAAACAAACAACTTTTTCATTAAATAGGAGTACTTATTAGAATACATGCACAGAAGAAAACGTTAAAAGGACACCAAATAGCGTCCTACTTTAAGATTCTTTTTCAACAAATTTTTCATTAAATAAAATATAATACAAAATAATAACAAATTTATAAAAAGTTAAAGTACGAAATGCTACTATACAAGAAGTATGCATGCGCCAAACATGAGTTAACGAAAACTTTTCTAGTTTGAAATTCTATCAATTGCAGTACCTCATGCTTCTATAAATAAATCTGTATAGTCATGCCATTCGTTTGCATTACAATTATTTTTTGTTTCACAGAAAAAAATGTTAAGTGTAATAACAGTAATAGCGCAATGATGTTTTATGATATTTCACAAGGAAAATAGAAAAAACATTGCTGAAACTTAAAATCAATACAAAAAATTGTAGGAATTAATTTGTTTCGTATACACGTGTTTTTAAGTGGTTTAAAGGTTTTTAACATAACAGAGAAAACGTTAAAAACGATTCACGATCGGGGTATTCTTCTCCGACAGAAGGGATGATACTATTGAAAAAATCAAATTAAGTATTCGGGTAATTTTAATACACTTGGAGAGCTCAACTTGACTGAATGAGAAACCTCGAAATCATATAAAAATCTGAAGCTATATTGATTGATTTCCCATATTTATGGGAATTTGAATCAATCCGAATCCAATACGAATATCTTTCCATAGATTTCAACGATGACCTCTGGTGTAATGTTCTCTTTTGCGATCTGAATATTCGGCGACATTTGTGCTGGTACAGCCACAACAAAACTAAGTAAACCATTGAAATTGATCATATAGAATCCGTATTTTGCCGTATTACATACTGCCAACCTCGTCAATTAGAAGAGTCGGGTATTATTTTAAGAATAAGTATCATCTGAAGATTTCATTAGAAAATGTGAAAACTATTATTTATTAAGTAACTTATTTGGTATTAAAAGATTTTACTAATTTTTTAACTTTATATAAGTATTCTTGTATGCAAGAGGATTTTATTTAGACATTTTCATATGATTTAGCAAATGTTATATCGTCTGTGTACCTTTATGATACTATGCCGAATAATATATCAATCAAGACACTGTTTTGAAGGACTCTTACATATAATTCATATTTTTCAGTAAGAATATCGTTGATTGAACTTGGAATGTTCTATCCGTAAAGTATAATTTTGTAAGTATAAAGAGATTTTAAAAAACCAGTATGTCTTTGTATTTGACATAATTTTTTTATTTTTTATTTTACTAAAGCTATTAGACACTTCCCTCAACTTGACTATTTTAATCGAAGATGTACTCTGCACTAAATCTTTTCGTTCTTTTATTGATATATTCAAGCTGCATTCTTCCACATACTGGCAATCTGTAAGATCTTTCTGAATCCCCTATTCTTGAATTTTGTGGAATAGTATTTTATTAATTAATGGTTGCTTTTTGGATTATTATATTTTGTTGAGTCGTTATAATCTATCTGATTAATTAATTCTAGTAGTTAATTCTTTATTCTATTTTAACTTTTTATAAATTTGTTATTATCTTTTGTAGGTTTTACAAGGATATTACTTTGAATTTCATCGTCTAGGAATTTTTTATATTTTAAATTAGTTGATTTGATAAAAGAATCGTCCATACCTTTGTATAATGAGTTTTTAAAATCACTAACTAATTGGGGACCAGATCAACAATTTACTTTAAAATAGATAGGACTGATGCTCTTAACTATGGTGAAGTCGATAAAGTCTGATAGTTTGTTTAAGTCTGTTGTATAGTAGAATGGTTCTATTGCCTAAAAGATAGGTTATACAGTTTAAAATAGGATAAGCATACACAAACGTTATGCCTCTCTCCGGGCGTCTAGTGGAAGTGAAAACTCCAAAAATAGTTGAAAAATTCACCAAATTATGCTAGAAAAATGCTAATTATAGTTGATTGAGTTGTCAGAGCTTCATTCAATATCAAAAGTAAGTGTAAATAATATTTGAAATAATATCGTGTGCTTTCATATATAGAGAATTAATGATCAGGTATCTTTTCTTAGCGTAAAAGTAACATGGTTACAATTATTTTATTCGTTTTTATTCTTCATCATTTAAGCTATTTTTTAACTTCATTTAAATATAACATCCGCCATGATCAAACGTTTAGTTAGTATTTAAATTTAAAAGATTTTATTTGTAAAGTAACTACTACAAAAACTCATGAAATAGGTTCTCTTGGCAAAGATTTGTGTCTCTACGCTGACCAAATTTACCAAATGCGTAGAATCATACATATGATCTTTTCCGGCTACAGTCAATATAATACAATGTATATTAACGTTATTCAATAATGTGATTATCTATAGTCACTTTTATAAATAATTTAGCCGATAAATATAAGTAGATTTCCTAAACTCACTATAGTTAAAACAAATATTAACCTAGAAAAGTAAAATGGTGTGTGGATCCATTCTTTTTAGATCATAAAATAAATAGTCATAACTTGTTATACGATTTCATGATGCTTGAAGAAATAATCCAGCCTAAACAATATTAAAAATATTTTACGACGCTGATATTGTCGAAATATATATAGTCTAATATCGAATCATTTAATTAACTCTCTCTTTCTTTTTCTGCGTATTCAGATCGCCTATATAAAAATATTAATAATAGTGATATATTGGTTCAATTAATTAATTAATTGTCGTCCAAGAAATGTTATGACATCATACAAAATAACCTTATTAATTGTTATTCTTTCAATATCTTTTAACGACTTTTATCTTACGAAAAATATCTTATGACAAATCTCGTTTGAAAATACAATCGATCCCACATAGTTTAATTTTAATAATGTGAGTGGAAATAGTGACATATCAAAATCTGACAACAAAATCTAAAATGAGCACGTTATCGTCTTCAGAGTATGCTTAGAGTAAGCAGAGGTAATCATAGCACAAAAACTGATAGATTTAATGTGTGTTAAACAATTTTTGGCACTCATAACTATTGTCATAAGTAATTTGCCCAAATTTCAAAAAGTATTCTATTAATATTTAATGCTTACTTTATTGTTGAAGATAATAAAAAGAGATAACACGAATGCTCGGTTTTTTCCTCATTTCGAGAGAGAGAAAACAGGCACTATGGACTCTACCATGTATAGGGATATTATATCGAGTGAAATGCTATAATTTTCTCGGCCTTTCTTGAAAACTCTTTTAGAGATATTGTAGATACTTTTTTGATGTATTGTTTTTGTTGAGATGTTATTTTCCTGTCTAATTTGTCCTTTGGAGTTTTTAGAGAAAGGTTACTGTAAATTTTGTCTTCGATGATTTATTTGTATTTTACTCAGTTTGATAATTTTATGCAAGATTCTATTTTCGTTACTTCAACTTGGAGAATAATTATTTCTAGTCAGTTACCTGATGTTAAATCTAGGCAGGAACTTGCTTCGAAGTATGAACGATTGATATTCTTCACAATAGTCAAGTCAATTATATTTGGTAATTTAATTAAATCTGTTGACTAATAAGGTAGTCTTGTCGATATTGAGAAACAGTTTTTACTTTTCATTATCTCATATAGTTATTTATCTCTTGGAGTCGAAGTACTTGATTTTGAGCTTCTATCTTGAGCGTATTGATTATATTCTCTTTGATATGTTTGTTTTTTAATTTCTTAAGATCTTTTAATTTGTTTACTGTCTGTTTTCATAGAGACTTTTTGGTAACTCAGTCTGCTT
Source organism: Chouioia cunea (assembly GCA_030064505.1). NCBI lineage: Eukaryota > Metazoa > Arthropoda > Insecta > Hymenoptera > Eulophidae > Chouioia > Chouioia cunea. The sequence continues at coordinate 22,167,518 of JAOPFQ010000001.1, forward strand.
CTGAATGTTTTTGAATTTTTGAGTTTGTTTATCTAGTAACTTCTTCAATTCTGAGGATGTATGGAATGCCTTTAACTGAGATATTTGGAGTTGACAGTGCTTGGAGAGCAGTTAGTGAATTGAAATAGATAAGGAAGTTAATCCTGAGATTGTTTATTGCTAAAGTCATTTCTAAATCTATTGCGGAACATTTTGATGTATATATCGAAGCTTTTTTATTAATGATGTTAGTCAGTCTTTCGAAAAATGAATACCACACTGCGGTATTTATCAATCTAGTTCAAAAATTTCACAAGGTTCGGTATAAAAGTTTTAATTATCTAAACGTAGGTTTTACATGAAATTCGCTATCTTCTTCTTGAATCATATCTGATATAGAACCTTTGAACTAAACATGAATAATGCATCAATAAAACTATATTCGATAAAATAGGGTATCACTCAAAGTAGAATTCTTGGACCAATACATAATAACACAGATGATCTCTCAACTATAAAAAGTATGGTTATCGCCACTTACACAGACAACATATTTATTATAACTTTACATTTAAATGCAATATACTTCAAACATACAGAAATATCTAGAGATACCTCAGTTATGATTTAAAAATAGAAACTTTCAATTAATGAAAAGAAATTTAGTGAATTCACATACATCTTAAAAAACCTTTCTCTCCATTGTCTTTGAATAACCATTCAATACCTTAAGATACCAAAGATAAATACCTAGGGATGTAGCTAGATTATTGTTTAACATAGCCTGACCAAATCTGAACAAAATATAAGCAACATGATCTAAAGATAAACAAATTCTACTGGTTGTTAAGGAATAAATAAAAACTCTGAGTTAATTCAAAAATATTAGTATATAGATGTATTATGAAAACGATATGGACACATTGTAAACGTACAGGGTTTATTTTTGAATGAAGTAATGAGAAAAAACTATAGATTTCCTTGTACTTTCCATTGACAATAATAAAAAAAATCAAGAATTATCAAAAATTAAAAATACTAAATGAAAAACAAAGCTATAATATAGAAAATTGCGATGTGTAGAGTGCAGAAAAGGACGAAATAATCATATTTGCGGAGAACGTAGAATTGAGTACGGCTAAAATATCAATATATTAAAAAATGTGGGGGTTTTAATACTCTGTTATACGAATTAATTGCTAGTATAAAGACATTATTCTGTTCGAGAATAAATTAGATTAATATTAAAATTAATAATCAGCCGTATTTAAACAAGAAGCATTGGAAAATGTAGATAGATTTCCTAGTAAATTAGAAACTGTAGCACAAGAATTATTAGGAGCAACAATTCCTGAAAAATATTAATAAATCAGATATAGAAAAACGAAGAAACGTTTTTTATTATAAGTTAGTACAAAGTGATTAAATAACGTGTGGGAACTGTGAATAATTTAAAAGTCATAGCTCAAGTCATAGAGATTAAACGTGCATTCGCCACTCAAGAACCTAATGATATTATTGGAGAAAATTTAAAATACTTTAAGAAGCTAAATAAGCATTTGCATACATTCAAAAATTAATGTAATAAACATTGAGAACGTAATTACGACAAACTATATAAATTGAGACTCTTGCTAGAATCTCTTTCAGAAAATTAACTAAAGTATCATAAACCTTCTGAAAAGAAGCTGTTGATGAGAGCATGATAAATAAAAGGTAGGAGTACTCTAAAACAATATAATCCACTAAAACCTATCAAAAGACGATTTAAAATTTGCGTTATAGCTGATGAATAATGATTTTATATGTAAGTTTCAGATTTATATATTATATAAATATAGTTCATAGAATTGTAAAAGATGTAACCCGTAAAATAGTTTCTAAAAATGATCAAATTTATTTTAATAGCAACTTTACGAGTGTTAATTTTATGGTTGAGCTAAAATATGAAAATATACTAGCCTGTAGAATAATGAGAAATAATAGAAGGGTGTTAGTTGGTTAAAATGTTAAAATAATAAATATGTTTAATTTTTGTCTATTTCAATGATCCCTGTATCAATACTAGTATAGGTAGATGCCAAAAAAATGGTCCATCCTTCAACTTAATTGTTTCCAAATTATTCGCGACTATAATTCTTCCATGGGTTATGTTGAGAAATCCAAAAAGAGAAATTAAATATTTCTTATCAAGAAACTTTTTCTGTCAGACTACAAAATTAATAAAACGTCAAGCTAAATTAATAAATCCCACAACAGTGAAGTAAAACTAAATATTTTTACGCTAAATATAGTTACGCTGAATATGTAATGAATAATACATCGAATAATGAAGAAAAATAAGAGACAGAAGTAATCTAAAAGAATCTCAAAATAACTTACATGCAAATCACGCCATAAAAAGCTAGAAAAAATGAATGAAAAACTTGAATGGATATTACGCTCAACTCACTTACAACTCTTATCAAGATAGTAAATTGAATAATTCTTTAAAGATTAGAATATGGAACGCTAACGGTATGAGTCAAAGAAAGCTTAAACTCTAAATCTTCCTAACTCACAAATACATGGACGTAATTCTTATTTTAGAAACTCATTTCTCAAATAAGCATACCCTTTCAATTTCGAACTATTTAATATATATTTAGATTCTAGAGTGTGCGATACTTAATTAAAAAGAGAAACTTTTAAGGTTTTCGACTGATACGTTTAGTGCAAACTGAGTATAGAAATTGATCAGAGCTTCGGTAAGAATAGTTGGAATATTCGGTAAGAATAATCTGACTTGATTATCTGGGAAGTGGCTCTATGTATACCTGTGTTCAAATGATATCATTTTAAGGGTTTAGTCTTAATTGAAATTCTTAATATAATTTGTTCTAATTAAAAAGGATAATTGAAGGGGATAATGTAAAAGATAATGTGTAAGATGATCAGATTGATCACTATTTTTAATTGCTATTGGTGACTAAAGGTAGTCGCGTGGAGTTAGTAGTTGTTTGCGAGAATATCTGTTGGCATCCTTAAGATCCTCTTACTGCTATAGCCGGACCAAAAGTTGCAACACATACCTATTTAATCATTCGGAAAACAAAACGTACAAAGAAACTGCCATAATAATAAAATCAGAAATAATTCACTATGTTAGCAATAGTTATCAGGCTCTAAATTTTCAAGATATAAGTATAACAATAACTAACTAGTCAGGACCGATTATGCTATCTTTCGTATATTGCAATTCGGACCACAGTATCAATAAGGAATCTTTTATCTTTCTTTTCATCTCTTGGACACTGATTTACTCCTGGAGATGACTAGAACGCAAATATCCATGATGGAGCTCAAGATCAAGTACTCCGATCCTTACAGATAAACAATTATATGAGACAATAAAAAGTAAAAACTGATCCTCAATATCGACAGGTGAGCTAACTTATTGGCCAACAGATTTAAACAAATTACCAAATATGATTGACTTGACTATTATAAAGAATATCAACCCTTCATACTTCGAAGCAAGTTTCTGATTTAAAATCAAATAACTCACCAGTTATGATGATTCTTCATGTTAAAGTAACGAAAACAGAATCTTGCATAAAATTAAAAAACTTTGTAAATACAAACAAATTATCAAAGACAAAATTCATAGTAACCTTCCTCTAAAAACTCCAAAGGACATTGAAAAACGTATCGACTATTATAATGAATTAATTAGACAGGAAAATAACATATCAACAAAAACAATAAATCATAAAAGTTTCTACAATATCTCAAAAAAAGTTTTCAATAAAATTGTAGAAAAGAGGAAACTGAAAAAGATATAGCAGACTACTAGAATCACGCAAAATAAGGTTAAATTAAGGAGATCGATAAAAGAACTGAAGAACCTACGAAAAAAGGAAAAAGTTGAAACATATCTATCAAATCTTACACCTAAAGAAGCTACACTTTCAACTCTGTTATTTTCATGCACAATGCAAAACGTGCCAAATTAAACTTATTTCTACACCAGATAAAAATGCAAAATCAGTTACTACATATAGGTTCGTAATCGTTTTTGCAGAATTCCGAAAGATTTTTTTAAACATTGTACTCGCAAGACTGAATTATATAATTGAAGAAACTTATTTTCAAAACATTCATTTACAATTGAACAATATTTCGTTATACATTCAGTACTATCAAACAGTAAACCGTACAGTTGATTAAATAAGAGAAGCCGTGGAAGAAAAAAGTTCTGTTTTGTTGTACTTCCGGGCATCCAGCAAGGCCTCGATAAAGTCTGGTCTCAAAGATTTTTATTCAAAATAAAAACTTGCTTTCCCGCAAATATATTTAAGCTTCTGGAATCTTACTTAACGAACAGATATTCGAGTATTAAAATCGATGACGTAGTCGCCAAAAATGTTCTAATTTAGACAGTGGTATCACAAAGAAGCGTTTTGGGTCCAATTTACTACACATTCTCTATAGCAGACCTAAGAACACTGCAAAATATCCTTTGTATTACACTTCTTAGAAATAAAATTAAGTAATAGAAATATATGCGTTTCAATAATAGAATTTTTAATTTTAAATTAAGAGAGTACATAATCACGGTAGATGATAATTTTACAATATATATCCATCAGTAGTATTATAAGTATAGGATGAGTTGTGGGCTGAAGAAATGGAGAGTTCAGGAGTGGGGAGAGTTTTGCAGGGGCTTCTGAGTAGCAACAAATTGAAGAAAGATCGAAAAAACGTGATTAGTTTTAGACATCGCTACCTTAAAATATAACTAAGAGAAGTGATATCGATAGTTGAAAATCTTTAACAAATAATCTTAGCGATTCAAGAGTTTACTGGTTGAAAATGGTAGAAAATAGAAAATAATTGTATGAAACTCGAATAACGAGCTAGGAAACTATCAGAATTATTCAATAGCATATTGTCGATCATATACATCTACCTGCGTATCTTCGGTCCCGTACACTTGGGAGTTTTATAGGCAGACCACTTTTTGCATGCGGAGATAAGAAAGCTCTGAAGTTATAGTACATTTCCTAAAGAATGTACAACGAATTTTTTTAAACTATTTGAAAATAGTTCAAGATTTTTAGTTTAGTTTGGGATAATATTTTTCGATATGAAATTTGGAGACAAGCGACGAATTTACGATTTAGAGATTAGAATGTAGAATAAATATATTTCATGTTTTTCTAAAAATTTTTACCGTGTTTATATTTAGCCTTTTTCATTAATACCACGTCAGTTTGAGAAGTCAATGACTTTTTGAGCAAAAGGTATTTTTTTCAACAATCAATTACCATTTCTTTAACTTAACCTCCTTTTAGCAAGATACATTTCATCCAACGTTTTTTCCAATATTTGTATTCCATCAAAATAATTTTCTTAAGACACTTAAAATAGAGGTTTGTTTCAGTCATGAACTCTTTATTCGAATCAAATCACTTATCGACCTGCCGTTTGTTCCGGTTTGGAAACAGGAAACAGCTGCAGGAGCTAAATTTGAAGAATACTCTGGATGGGGAGCAATTCTTAGCTTAATTTATTAATTTTTTTGTCATAGTGACAACATACATGTTCACCCGTTCTTTAACAGTTCTTTTCTTCACCAAATGCAATTATTTTCTTTAAATCAATATCAAAGCTGTCCAAAAGTTCTGAACAATATTTGCCGGTAATTGATTTACTCTTTTCAAGGTATTTGATGAGAATGATACAACATACATCACAAAAACCGTAGCCTTAATCTCGTTGGCCGGTAAACCTATCTTGTCCACCTTTAATGCACATTGACACAGAGAAAACCACTGCCTGCATTGTTTCATAGTCTTTAGTGTATTATGATGGATCTATAATTCGTCTACGGTAATGAAACGATGTAAAAATTCGTTTATCTTATAATTGAAGATCACCAAATGCTTCTTTGAAATGGTAACATGATTGCGCTTGTAGTCGAGTATAAGCAATCACCATACACATCGCATGGATAGTTTGTCTTATCCAAATATTCACGTAAAATGCAACGTACCCGATCAGTTAAGATATTTACAGCTTAAGACACCTCGTGTACTTTTATTTTACAATCATTTAATATCACTTTTTAAATTTTATCGATGATTTCTTTTAGGCGAACTTAACGTTCGGTGTCATTTTTACGTACGATTACAGCGGAATTAAGTAAACTATTTCTTAATCATTGAAATTGATTGTACAGAATCTCCATAGCATTTATCAAACCTGTCTTTAGCTTCGGTTATCTTCTTTTTCCTAAAAATAATGCTTAATAAGCACGATTTAGAACATTTCAACAATCTGAAAAAAGTATAGAAAGAGTATAGAAAAATATAAATAATACATATCAAAATACATGTATTCGTGCCAAAATCTATGAAAATAATTCGGCAGAGAGCATATTAGAATTTGTTGGCACTTGGATACCTTTGCCTAGGTACCGTAGAAGTAGATATATTTCAAAAAAATATTTTTTGACTCTTGTGATCTTTTAGGAACTTACTAACTATGTAGAAGGTTGAAACCTCGATGAGAGAAGTTTTCTAATTGACACAATAAATAATCCTGCATACAAAAAACAATTCACAAAAAAGAATATTAAAACTATTCTCATACTCGTTCAATTTATACAATAAGCTAATACTTATTAAAATAGAAAATAAATACCAGAAATTACAGAAAAAAATTTACTTTAAATACTAATGCCTTATAAGGATATATAGATACGTAAGATCACTGTACACGTATATTTTCTACGCATATACGATGAAATATATAACACACCGACTAAGACTCACTCATAATAAGATGGCTGCACCGCCAGTGCTTAATTCAGAAGGAATATTTTTTATTTTAAGTGAATTAATTCAGAACTCCGAACCTACTCGCGAAGAAAAAATTGTTTCCAATCTTTATAAGTATTGTGAAAAATATCCAACCTCTAAGGATATTATTTAAAGATATCATAGAAGGTGACAATTAGAGTATTAAATAACTATGTTGTAAAAATTCAACCAATCTCCTCTGAAAAATATCTACCATTAGTGGAACAACTTAAATAGAGATAGGGGTACGAAGTTGTACTCCGATGAATATACAGAAAAAAGAAGGAAATAGCCTCAAAGTAATCAAGATCTCAGCCACCCACAACAACAAAACTAACCTACTTATACCACTTTTCACCATCGAAATTAAATAACAAAAAAATATTCAAGTCAAACATATCACTAAACTCAAATGTTTCAGTGAAACCTTTGAGAAAGAAACGAGAAATACCATTGTTCATGCTCGGAGTATGTGACTCTCAATTAACTGAGTAACCACAGTGTCCGAACCACTTCAATATGGGAAAACCCCATAAAATGAGAAAGGATTACATCCTCTTTTTTTCCTAATTAATCAGTTACGTAGGAGAATACCCGGAGTATACATGCAGCGTATCCACCGAATCAAATGAGAGTTAAGAAAATCTCAACACATATTCTCTTTCTCTCTCTCTCTCTTTCTCGGAATGTGCAAATAGGGTCCATTGGAGTGTATATAGGACCGGAAGTAAGGATATTTTTAGCAAGATCATTTCAGCAGTTTGAGAGTTTTCCAGTCGTCTAAAAGAAGGACTGCGCATTTTTAGTTATCCGTCGAATTAGGTGCAAAGTGATGTGAATGATACGAAAAAATAGTGTTTCTTCATAAATGCCTGTACCTGCGTGTGCACATGAAAAGTTATTAGGTGACTGATCCACCTTCTTAGTGTATATGACCGGCAGTTGTGTATGCGTGTGATCCATCTACTTGGCTCAGTCTGACCGGAAACTGGAAAAAGGCTATCTTAACATTTTCTGGAGTACCATTGTCAATGTAGCTATACTTATCGAAACCTTGATGTGGCATTAAATGAGCGATGAGATAATGACTTTTCGCACATGTACATCCACTGAGCACAATGTAAGAATACTCTCCATTTGTACGGATATATATTGAATGCATCCAATTGGCATATAAGGTGAACTAAGATTAATTGCGAAATATAGACTGTAATTTATATTCAATTTTATTCCTTAATAATTTATAATTTAGCGACTTTTCTTTATTAAATTCCTTTTTCAAATGCCGTTTTTTTTTCTCGTAACCGAAGTTTTTAATCCTTGCCATTGATATAATTAGTATAAGCTTTAATATCAATTTGATTGTAAACATAATCATAACGTACTTATTTATACCTCCACGCCATTACACATTTATTCCCAATCAAATCAAGTGAATTGAGCCAATATAAATTTGTCTTTGTTTATGCAAATCTCTACTGAAAATTCAAACAACCACTGTGTTTAAATTTCCAGGGTTTCGGACTCATAAAAAACTACTGCAACAAAAAATAAGTTGATCAAGTGCACCCTGCCAATGGAAAAGCAAAACGGAATATGTACTACACAAATTGCGTAGGTAATCATCCACCGAGCTATAAGGGTTGGCCAGCATGAGAAAATCTTTAACAAAAGTTATATTCGGCATTGATGAATGTCAATTAAAGCAGTGGAAAACTAACCAATAACAACCCAAGTTGAATACTTTGTAAAACCTAATATTACATAAAATAAAAAAATGATAAATTCAATAAAATGAGTGATTTGGGATGCCAATGGTTTGGCTGTAAGAAATGTTAAACTTGAAAAATATCTAATTCTCGAAAAGATATTTTATTACTAAATATTATTTAAACAATCTATCTGGAAAACAAAGCACAAAATGGAATTGCTATGATAAAATCAGCCATAAAATACTACAACATTCTCAAATACCAGGCATCAATCCTTCAAGGCACTTAGATTATAATTAATGACAAGGCTGAATAAATTATTTTCTTCTGTCCCCTTGATCACAGTATTAACAGTAAATCATTCTACTCAATTTTTCAAAGTTTCGGACAACGTTTCATAGCTGAATGTATTTTTAATATCAAACATCCACGGTGGAGTTCACGATCTTGTAATCCTACATCAAGAGGTAAACAGCTATATAAGACAATGCGTAGAAACAGTTGCATTCAAAATTCAACCAGTGAGCTATCTTACTGGCCTTCAGATCTGAAAAAGTTACCAGACTTAATCGATTTCGACAATATTAAAAGTATTAACAAGTAATTTATTATATTATATTATATTATATTATAAAATATAATATATTGTATTATATTATAGCATAAAAAAAGCTATTAGCATAGACCCCATCTATTTTAAAGCAAAGTTTAATGTAGAACTAACCTTGGACTACACACGGGTATAATCGCACTTTACGCAAGGGTGACATGTTTAGAAACGTTTTATAAATCGCCAGCCTAGGTAAAATATAAATAGTACCTCGACAACAGTATTCAATCATTCAACAGAATCCATACCACTTAAAAGCACAGTTGGTGTAGATCTAGATATTAATCAATTTATTGAATTTATCAGACAACTATATAATTAAGTAACCCAACCTAAATTATTCTATACAACACTATAACTCATAAAATGTATACTATACAACAAAAAAGTAGATATTACATTTATAAATTAATGTTCCAAAAATACGCGAATCTGGAAACGAAAGCGAGGTTGAAACCTATCATGGATCTTACTTCCACGCACGCTTTAGACTACTCATTATAAAAGACAATAAAAATAACTGGAGAACCCCAGAAATTAATTATTCTTATATGCTTATCTTCTGGAACCTGGACATGAACCAACGAATAAAAAGCCAAAGCCTTTGCAAAAAAACTTAGGGAAGTTTTTGACCCTAACAATAGAGTAATTGTACAACAAAAAAAGTAAAATTGCTAGAATGTGGACCTAACAATAACCGATAAAATCAGCTAAATACTCTATATTAGTTAAGATTCTCAAAAAAATAAAGAATAAAAACACCGGAAACAGATAATATGACTAATAGAATAATAACGAGGTGACCATCAAAGCAATCACACACATTATAATTAATATTAGCTTTTGCCTTCGATTATACTATGTATACTTACAATGGAAAATGGGTCAAATTATACTAACTTTCAAACCTGGCAAAGAGTCAGAGTAGCTTGTTATAATCTTATAACGCAATCCTACTAATTCTTTCAAAAATACGTGAAAAAATTGTTTTTGTAAGGATGACCCAAGTAATAGAAAAAAAGAAACTTGATCTATAATCATCAATTTGGATTCAGAAATCAACACGCTATAATAGAATAGGTTATTCATATGGTGATGCAAATTAGAAAATTTTTGAGACACAGGTCAGTGCCCACAGAGCATGAAATGTTTTAATAGGAACATTCATGGAATATTTGATTAAAATATTTAGGAGATTGCTCTAAAACATTCTTATAATATTTCAAAATATTTTTTTGAAATAATACAGGAGAAGCTTTCTATGAGAATGATGTAATATTTTACGAAAATTTTTCGAGAGATTAACCATAAAATCTTTTACGAAAGATTTTATACAGCTATATAATTTCATAAAGTATTTTTTTAAATCATTACCATATTATACCTATAAACCTGGAAGAAATCATTTTGCGGGTATTTAAAAAAAACTTATTTAATATTATTTCACTACAAAGTTTCCGAATGATTATTGGAAACCTGTTTAAGAACTTTAATTATGCAATATTCAAATATTGACTTTATATTCTGACTTTTACTAGAACATTTTTGAAAGATTTCGCACATGTTTTAACGATAGTTTGAATTTTGCTGGCATAAAATCTTTCGCGAAAAGTTTAAAAAATATTACTGTGTTAATGAGATATTTTTCGAAAAACTTTTCCTAATTATGACTATAAACCTATGTAAGAACTTTAAATATATATTTTTCAAATACTGATTATAACCTTTTGCTGTAACGTCACTGAATAATTTTGGACATATTTTGAAAATATAGTTTATAATTTCTAAAGCCAATGTATAGTACAACTTATAAATGAACATTTTTAAATTTAAATGTCACTTTTCTCAATTACATTTATACAAATATTTTTATCATTTATTAATGATAAATATCTCTAAATATTTCTGGTTTATCATTCATTTTTTGGTCGATTCAATATGATTCTATTGATTATTCTAATAGACTAGATAATTCATTGGAAAATAGCATACATTCATGAATGAAATGATATGTACACCTTAAAATCAAATGGTTGACGTGAATAGTTAAGATAAAAAACGACATTCAAGACATTTATGACTTTATATTCTTACATTTATGATATGTTTGATATATATTTTGAATATATTATGAAAACGTTCCGAAGAAAAGACTTTTCGTTTTAATTGCATTTTCAAAACATTTTATGAAATATTCAGAAGGATTCTTCTTTAATCGTATAATATTTTTAAAACGTTGTGAATATATTTTAAGGAAAATTTCATGTGAATATTTTGGATAAACTTTAGAAATAATTCTAATGATCGCAACCTAAAAATTTTTTAAATATTTATGAAATCCATATGACATGTTTTATGAACCTTACCAGAAATATTTTGTGAAATCTTTCGGAGTGGTTTTCGTTGCGGACATTATCGTATTTTAGAGATATTTTTTCTAGTGTTCTAGCAATATTTCCATCCATTCATTAAATATTTTAAAATTATTTTATAAATATTTCATGTTCTGTGAGCGACCTTCCTTGTGATGCAGTCGCGATAGGGACGGTAACATTAATTTCATAAAGGTATTTAGTCCAGCCACTCATCATCTACGTCGATTAAGTTGAACAGAGTAAATTAATCACTGGAGAATATTGTTCAAAGCTTTTGGATTTATTGTGCTTTGTTCTAAATAATTTCCAGATTTTAATGGAATATTAGAATGAATTTTTTCTTCTATATATTGATTGTATTTTACCCAATTCGTTATATCGTGAAAAGATTCATTCCTCAGTAACCTTGCTCGGAGAGAAAATGTAATTAATGAAATATCAGAGGATAAGTTTAAACAGGATTTTACCTACCTCAAAGGAGATAAGACTGTTACCTTTTAACACGACAAAATAGATAAAGTCTAGTAACTTGTTCAAGTCTGTGCACTAGTAAGTCGGTTAACTGGTCGTGATTGGAGTACCATCGTTATCTTTCATTTACTTGTATAGTTATTTTCTTTCTGAAGTACAGGAGGATCATCTAGAGCATCACCAACGGTGTTTCATGTTGGAGTTGCCTCTGATGAGTCGGTGACTAAAAGATTCTAAAAATAAAAAAAATATTCCTTATTAATAGTGGACTTCGTAGGATAATAAATAGCTGACAGAGTGATGGTTCGGTCTGTTATTATGTTCATAACTTGAAAATTAAGTGCCGGAAAGCTATGTCTTTCATAATTTTTAGCGTTGATTCAATTATGTGCTTTATTATATAGGTGGTTTATGAGATGCATTTTATAATGTGGAATTTTTAAACATAATTCCTTTTAAACTAAAATACTGATATCAGCTTTGTATTCACATTTTATTAGATTAAAAAAGTTATCCTTTTCGTTGACTAAAACTGTTAGCATTCCAAATGAAAGTCTATAACTAATGATTCTTTTTTCCATCTTATTTATAAAGGTTAAAAGACAGTTTAGCGTGATGCCCATTTTTAATAAATGTTATTCGATTACATTTTTCTGGCTTGTTATAGTTGAGAATTGTCTGCACGTTATTTTAATGTTTCTGTGTGTATTCTTCTGAGTTTTGTGTTTCGTGAAAATTTAAAATGTTGGTTACTATTTTAGCGTATGATATATTATGTTTTACTGAGTTGTTTGGCAGCCGTCAATAGTGAATGTCTTTACTCAATTTGTAAAAATGTTAAAAATTGTGATATAATACTTTCATTTGAAAAGCCTAAGTTCAATCGATATCAAAGCGGAGCTAGATTTCATTCTGAGTAAGCCTGCTACTCCATTTATATCAATGCCAGAAATTATTAAAATATCCACAAAATAGTATTGAATAATCGCCACGAACGTGTTTTTACTTAGAAGCTAAAGCAGTTATTCAAGGTGTTACATTATCGTTTCTTTCGTTCATATTACCATACTCTCCGAATCAGGACTGATTAAGGTTCTCTTTTTATTTTTGTTGTTGTTGCAAGCATTTCAATATTTCGTTACATTTATAATGTGAACACGAAGTTGTCCTCCTTTTTCTAGCGCATAGTCATATTTTCTCATCCCTTCTCCTGCTGTTTATTAAGCGAAGATATACACCGTCTCCTTCCCACTTTATCTCATAACTGAAAATATGCGAGATCAATACTTAGATATTTTTCTCGTTTGAGCAACGTCGTCAGATTGATAGAGAAATAAACAAACTCTCATCAACGGGCAATAATCGCGGCACAATCATTATAACTTCTAATGTGAATTATTCTCTAGTTCCAGTCATATACGTTGTCGTGTACATGTAACTTGTATTCGGTAGCTATAGTTTGCTACCCTGAATTAAAAATTCAGGCATATACCTAGTTATAACATTTTTAATTGTATTATGCACAAATTGAATATGTTTAAAATATCTACTCCAATTCCGCTTATATTTTGTAATAGAGTATAATCATTGTTTTAATACACTTCTGCTCAGTTGTCTTCAGATATATGTACTACGGTTTTCTTATGTACTATTTCGCATTTATTGATGAAGCTTTCAGTTGTACAATTAGAATTATCACACAAATATTAAATGATCGGGATGATCTTGATTTTTATCACGTTGTTTTTATCATATGTACATTGGTAATTATGTTAATGGTAAATAAGTTACAATGCGGAACACCCTAATTTATTTTTCTATTTTTCATGTTTATTCAATTGCTGTTTGCATGGTAATTATTTTGCTTAAATAACTGGCATTGCTCGTGTAGGAGCTATGTTTCTAATACAATTTACAAAGTTTGTAATAATTCTGATTGTTTCGTCACGCACTCTTGCGGTTGCAATTTGAATCTTAATCCAAGTCATGGTATCGGTAGTATTGTTTGTCGTAACTACAACTGAAATTTCTGCATTTACTTTTATTATACTGCCTCCTGTTTTAATACTTTGCTGAGCTTATTGCTGTAATTTATTGTTTGACTGATACTAATTCAGTTTTTAATTTCGAAACAATATTTGCAGTACTAACCGCCCTTGCTTTTGCGGTATTTTTGTTAACTGTTTTTCCAGACTCCTTTCAAGATAATTTTCTTGATTTAAAAGCAAGATCCAATTCTACGGCTTTCTCGATGTCATTGATATATTTAATCATGAAGTAACAGCATATAATCAGACAAGATATTCTTATAGACACGCAGTTCGTCTATCTCATTGAAAATAATAAATAATGCGTTGATAATTCTCCTCTACCTACTTCGTGACAGCGCTGATATTTGATTTTGAGTTTGATTATGAAGGGATGGTGAGATTCAATTGTAGGTCAACACAGATATTTAGACATAGAATACCTGCAACTGCTTTGCTATTTTTGTTCTTTATTATCGGCAACCGAACGGTACTGATCTAAACCCAAGACTGTTAACGCATTGGTTAATTTTGTATATAGTAATTGAGATAAAAATCCTATCGCTTTAACTTCTGTTCATATAAAAACCATAATTTATTATTTGAAAGTAAATTATGGAAAAAAAGAATCGAAAATACTATTGAGTCACTCAGTATATATCGTAGAATCGATATACTTGCGCACTGTATTAAATTTAGCTTAAATAAATTTTTATGTGTATAAGTTAATAAATTTATGTACATTTTCATGTACATAAATCTGCGTCAAAATACTTTGACTTTCTTCTCTGCTGCGGTCACGTCATGACACCATGATTATCGCATTCATGTACCAAGAATGGAGAGGTAAATAATGATATAAATACGCTTACTTATAGGCCACATTTGAGATAGATGACTTTGGAGATTCTGTAATAAAGAAATCTTTATAAAGTTATCCTTAAGATTAAATCATGATATCTTATATACTAGATTTAAAGATATATTTACCAAGGGCTGTCAAAGACATTTTCTAAGATATCTCTTGTATACTAGATAACAAAATACCTGAACATACATTTCTAGTATGTGTTTATTTAATTTCGATATAATATATTGCAGTCCAATCGTTTAGATTTACATGTTTCAAGCTATATAGAAATTTATTAGCAACAATCGCCGTTACATTAAATATACTGAAGGAAAACTTTTGGCGAAAGAACTTGAAAATTATAATATCCAAAGTTTGATGCCACTATAATAACTCTTGATGTCCTGAAGCGACCTTATCAGAGGAGCGAAGTCGACATGCTAAAGACGGATTACGGCTCCATTAGACTCAGATGTTACTTCCAGCTAAATGCTATTAAACCCGCAAAAGCGGTGGGATTCATTTATCATCTATACGCAAATGGAATTAGATAGTATTAAAGTAGCGTATACGTATAATAAAGCAAGCCGGTGATCTTTAGTTAGGAGTTCAACATGCACTCGTTAGAAAATGAACTAAAAATTTCGAGCTTTCGATGCGTGACACACTTTCATTAATTATGTCGTGTTTGATGTTTCCTCCATCCTCAGCTTGCTAAACCCTATTGATAACGAGGTCCTAATTGACATTTTATAACATAAGCTACTGTACATATATCCAAGTAATAACTATTAAATAACGAGACTAATGCTGTAAAACCTTTGATTTTGATTTTATCTATATTTATTTATTAATATCTTTAATATACACACTTCCTCTAATCTTACAACGCTTCATACGAATTTTCAACTGTTAGAAATAAATTATTTTCATATTTTTTTATAAAAATTATAAGAAACAAGAGAAAACATTGTTTCAATAACCTGGTTGGTAACTATTGAGTTCACAGCAATGACTTAAAAATCGGGTTCGATAATTTTTGTAATAAATAGATATGCTCATAAATATTTTTAAAGGTTTGAGTAAACGCATTTTTATATAAAAAATACGTAGAAAATATTTGTACGGTCATGCAAGCTGGCGGAACCATAGAAAGTCACCAAATAAGCTTCTATTTATATTTTTATTTTATTCTACCTATTTAATACACTAACATAGTTTAAAATAAAAGTATTACATATTTATCTATATACAAAAGAATACGTATGAACTGTAATATCCAGTAGATATTACAGAGTCAATTTGTTTATGAGTTTATATCTGGTCATAGAGTTTTACCTCTAATAACTGGGAAATAAAACAGTTTATCTTTCATAATTATTCTACTCAGGATAGGTTGTAGACAGAAGAAAGTGGTAAGGCGATTCTCTCGTACTGCTCTATAATAGGCGCATACCAGAGAGACCTTAGCCAGGATTAGATTCAGAGGAAGTATCTGAATGTAGATAGTACTCGGTTCTACAAGCACCCGATTTACTTTCGATGGAAGAAACTCAAAATATGTATATAAGCGATAAACAAAAAAGAGAATAAGTTTTTAGAGTTAGAATATTTATTGGTTTCATTTACTATTTTCCAGACGATTTCTCTCTTACAAATCAGAACAGAATTAAATTTTTGAGCTGGACTCGAACTGAGTGCATTTCTACGCTGATGAGAGAAATTAAAAACATGATCGTGTATTTTCTCTGTAGATACATGCCAATTGGTATGGGCGCCCACACACCAGACGTGGTCACCATAGTCTATGACTAAAGTATACTCGTCATAGTAAGCAGACCCAGAGTACGAGCACAGCACTTGCTTCAATGGGTCTTACCACCCCATTGATTTAAAACATTCAGTGAGGTTACTTATTGTCTTCATTATGATATTTGATGCATTTCTAAGGGACACGGTACATGGTGAGAACCTTAGCGCGTACCCTTTAGTGATACTCTTACCCGCAACGGTCACCTGCGCGTCTTAGTCCAACAAAGCCGAATATAGTTTGCTCTTAATTCATATTATCAACAGGTACTGATTTTCCACCACAAAGTCGATCACAGTTTCAAGCTCTGTACTAGCCTCAAGAACTATTTCGTCTCCGAGACTCTAGTTCTATACGTCAGCCTGAGTAGTTGATTCAGGTGCATACGCAGTCGCCAACGGTTCGTTACCGCAATCGCTATATTCGACCCATAGTTCACCGTATTTTCACCAGCTCCATCTGGAGGTCCAGCTGTGTTCCCCACGGCTTCCGCCCACTCCGAGGCTGGCGGCGCATATGCGTCTGTTAAGCCTTCATCTAATTTATTTATGAAATCTGTGGCCTTCAGAGACTCAAAACCTTCAACGGTTTCACGCAAAAAAATCCCCTACTTCTAGATATAGAGCCAACTGCTCGGTACGTGATACCCACCTGGTCGGCGCTTCCAGTATGACCCACATCCTCTGCCCTATGGCTTTCACACCCGCATATCAGTGCGCATGTATCTTGTGTCCCGTTGGTAGGTTCAACACTAAACAAGGGCTTGAAGTATAGACCGATGATATGGCCATATACCCTTGCGTATTTCATGTTCGAGGAAACATCCTAGCGCCTTTGTCGAAGAGCACCATCGCACCTAGGTACTCTCTCTATCTGAGTGACGGTTGCGCACCCGCATACGTAGTTAGTAACTCTAAAATGGGGATCACGTGCTTGGCCAACCACTGGTCATAGACATTTGACACGACGATTTGGTGCTGGAGAGCCATCATCTTTATAGGTGACTTCCCCTCGATGTTGAGGTGGGGCCCTCCACCTGTCGATCATGGTTCGCTTTCTCGCACGTAACCTCGGCGTCGCTAGCAATAGGTCCAGCGTCCCACCACTATCGTGTGGATGATCTGGAGTTTCCGCATCGGTATCTGTTGACTAGCGACACACAAGCCAACCTCCGTCGACTTCTCACACAGCATGCTCTGTGCCACATGGGATTGAGGTTAGGGAACCTCCACAGTGACGAAATTCCTTGAAGCAATGAACGGGTTGAACTATTCTATAGTCTATTTCTATAGACCATTAGTCTCAAGAGCCGGTCTATCAATTCGTCTGGGGTTCCCTCGGCCTTAACACCCAACTGCTCGTGAGCTGCCTCACTAGAGTTTGGACGCTTGCATTCTTGTATATGCAATGCATATCGAATGAAAATTAAAAAAAATAATAAAATAAAACAATAAACTCCGCAAACAAAAATAATAATAAAGGAGAATAATAACAATCAAAATTAAAAAAAATAATAGAAATAAAAAAGATAAGAAAAAAATAATAATTCGCTTCCTAGTACCGATGAATATCTATTCCAAAAAAATTTTAAAACACCGGTTAAGTTAGGAACTAATAATCATTTTTGCGCATGCGTACAACCGCGACAACGCCTACTCACATCCTAAACCCTCAAAATTACTCAAATTTGTAACGCGCACAAACTGAGTCATAATAAACCCTTTATGAGCTAATCTCAATGGTGCGGTAGAGCCCAAAAGCTAAACTTTTCACCGTCACCCGTGCCTACTTCAGTGGGGTCGTGATGCCACTAGTGACCGTAATGACAGTTGCTAGCGGCCTTCTAGTCGTTAATTAACGTAAAAAGTAGAGTATCCGCCAACGTCGCCATAACAAACCCGCGCAACAACAAAACCGGCAAAACAAATAAAAAATTAAAATCACGATCACCGCTCGCTACCATGCCTACCACCTTAACTCGCCTTCCTTGTCCTCATCGCGCGCTTTTTCCTAAAGGATGCCATGCAACGCGATGGAAGAAGATGCACTTACCTCTTTAATGATGAAGGGGTGAAAGAAAGGGGGGTCCACTCGCCCCGTTGAATAAATTAATATAAAGGGAGGACAAGAAGTGCAAAATTTAGCACCATTTAGCGCTAAAGAACTTCGATGACCTTGAAGGGTCATGAAGAAGCGAGTTCGTAAGGCAGCGAAATAAGAATTAGAGATAAGAAAAGAATAAAATCATAAATCTACTTAAACTGTATGGCGACGGTTATTCGCAACGGTCTTCACAAAGCTCCGGCTGTACAACCTGGAGTAACTAATAAATAAACAATAAAAATTAAAGCACGGAGGGTGAGAGAGAAATAAAGCAAGACGCTCACCGGCTCAGAGACAATCTCCTCCAAGCGAAACAAACAAAAAGAAAAAAAAATTCACCTCCAAAACCATAATAACTGCAAAACTTATGATTAAACCCAAATACACTTTCCTGTTCCGAAATCTAAACTCAACTGAGCCCTTCCCACTCCATCATCTCCGTAGACGACAAGATGACTGATGAGCTCCTGCCAAGGCCCACGAGTTCCGTCACAGATGCTACGATATTACAGTTTAACTAATGAAAACGTGACGACGGGCAATTTTATTTCGTTGATAAAATAACCAATTACTTAAGGATTTTTTGTAATCATACGGTGTAATAGAAATCTACTGATTTTGAAAATCGCAAACTGCGAAAAATCCCAATTTTTTTGCCGAAACTTGGCTTATAACAAACAAGCAATAATATTATTAATTAGAATGAGATATATTGCAATGTTGCAATAAAAAGACATGTAATTTCAATGGATGTAATTGTTTAAACTGCGGTAATCTTTTTCTTATTAAGATACAGGACTGATTAAATAATATAATTTCGGATTTCATATATATTCCATTGTTTATTGGTTGATATAAAGATAATTAGAAACAAAAATAATACCAAATTATCCTGCACTTATTCTAGACATTGCCTAATAATCTTTTTTATATTATTTTTTTATAGATTTCTTTTTTATGAACCGCATGATCTGTAAAACGTAAATCAGTTCTTTATTTCAGGGAAGATGGTTAAATTTGAATAAAAATTACAAATAATTTTGTCCTCAACAACATTTCCTATAAAGTATAAGTAGTACATCAAGTTGCAAAATTGACCTTCTAAATAGTTTCTAAATTCTAAATAGATAGAAAAAAAATCCTTTTTTTTTCATTTAGTCTTCGTCAATCGTTAATTCTAATAATTGTTATCATATTCTGTATAAGATTGAATTAATGCCAAAATGTATACCCAAACAGATTATTATACGCTCAATAGGTTGTGTAAAATTTAAAAGTTAAGTGACTTAAACTTTGAGCATTATACAAAATAATTACGCTATGGAAAATCGATCTCAATTTTTATATATATTTTGAAAGTCTCAATAACAATTTGCCACATTAATTTATTAAAAATATTGATTTATACGGTAAGGGAATTTTAATATAAGATAATGCTTTTCATTTGATGATTAATAGATTATTTTCAATTAACCTGCTCACTAAAGAATTATAGTTATACTATATCGTATAGTGCAGTGAGACAATAATGATAGAAAGAGAGAGTATGCGTAATAACAGAGAGATAGAAATCTCTTCCGCAGTCTGAAGATGAGGGGAGCAACTCGTTCATGAGGTTACCATCAACAGCCGTATAAATGCTTCGCGTAAAAAAGTAAAACGTGTCATCAGTTACACAGTAGAAATTAAGATTCTTTACTACTACACATTGTCATAAAATTATATAGTATTCGTATATCTTATATTATAAATTACTATTGCATTTATCTAGTAGATGCCGAAAAGCACGCAATTAAAATACATTTTTATTTCAATATAAAAGTAAGCTATGATATATAATCATTCCTTATGTTACATAAGTATTTAATGTTTAAAAAAATAAGAGGGGGTATTGTTTAGATCTGCTGAAAGACGATACTAATTTCAACGAGCCCTCAATTGCTTGCGCATCAGAGTAATTACTGATCACAAAAAAAAAGAGAAAAGAAAGGAAAGGTAGAGTAAGAGAGACGATACTATTACAAGGGGAAATACGTAAAGAGAGTGGAAGTGGCAAGTTACCGCTATTTTTTTATTCTCTTCTCTTCCGTAGTCCATAACACGAGGTAATACATTCATTACGCATTCCGATCACGTTTTTTGCTGGTTGAGTCCTACGTTAACCCACCATATGGAAGTTCAATCTAAAATTCTATTATAATACATGACCACAAAGAATATAAGTATCTCACATAAAATAATATGAATATAGGTTACTAAATACTTAACAGAATAAGTATTTGTACAAAATAAATACTCATGTTAAAATATTAAGAACATTATGAGCAACAAGTGAATAATGTTTTCTCACATGAACTGTACTTTAATTTTAATTTGAAATGATAGATCTCTCCGTAGATTATATAGGGAGCATACTCTGATCCTGAATAACATATCAGTTAATTGATTCATACAACGATACGAACGCTACTATAAAGAAAAAAGGATGATAAATTCTGTTCACAAGATTATTGAACGCCATATAAATCCAGGCTGTTCTATTATTTATTCTAAGATAAATCTAGATACCATTTTATAAATTAAAAATTGTTCCGAGAAAATTATTGACATTCAAATATGATGAATAGTTGAAAGACTAGGAAAATAATATATCTACATACCATCGCCCAGCCCCGATGATTGGAATGTCACATTTAAACCTTTTATTTTATCCTCAAAGATAAATAATAAGCTTAAATGAAGGAATATTAAAAAAAGCAAGCGTGCAACGCAATGACGATAGGCTTTAATTAACTAATATGCCGCACTTTTGGCAGTATGCTTCTTCGCACACAGACTCTAATTGTAAGAAAAAGATGACATGATATACATATATATTGCACTAGTCTTTGGAATCCTCTGACTACGAGTTAAAGTTTAAAGCAATTATTCTTCCTTAAAAAATCAAAGATATTTATGTTACAAATACTATTTCTAAATACTATTTACATTCTTATAAAACAGATTTTTTACCTTACTACTTCCTTTCAAAGAAATTTATTAACCACTCGAAATCAAACAGTAATACGAATCATCGACAAAAAGTAATTCCCATTGGAAATAAAAATGTAATATATTAAATAAAATTCTATACAAAGTATAATATATTTATATATTCTTTTCATTCGAAACAGTGCCTATGGAATGATTAGGTTTAAGTCGAGCAACCTATGTGAAAATTATAACGTTCCACATTAACGATTTTTATTTTTACAAATGATTCAATGAATATAGATATATGGTGAGTTTTTTTTTATCTCATTCTAATTAAATAAAGGAGTATCTTTGTCAATTATTTTTTTTCAGGAATTCGTTTCGAATAGCAAAGAAAGAATAACAACTATTTCATTCAACTTCATTATTTACATTTTACAATGATGTTTCTATTCGTAGAATATGTGAACACCTGATACTTCAGTAAAATGTGAGTACTTATGTTATTTATTGACACAAAAACTTTGTTAAAAATAAAGTAACAAGTTGACAAATTCAGGTATAATCAATGTATTACAATGAATTTTCTTAGTAGGTGAATCTTATTATTATTAACATGAAGTAACTGTAATATATAAGTTCAATAAATATTTATAAAAATAAACAACGAAACAATAAACGAGTAACTAAAAATACATCAGTCTGATCTTTCAAAGTTTCGAATTTTACTTTTCTGATTTCTCATTTTTTGAAACTAATTCATAATATTTTCACATATTAACATTTGGAAAATTCTGAAGTAATTACATAGCTAAATGAAATAGTACAGGGGAAAAGTGTATACATTTTTAGAGAAATTTAACTAAAAAGGATCTACCTTTAGACAAAATAATAATTCATACACTAAAGTAAACAACGAAACTTATCTTTCAATTTAGCGAAAATTTTTACCAAAGTTAAATTCTTTAGAAATAAATAATCCTTGGAAATGTAGATCCACGCGACCTCGAGATCGTTTATAGCGTGTATTTTTCTCTTTTTGATATACAGTATTGCCTACGGTTCACTTCCATTCTTCTGTGTCAAAATTGAATTTTTGAATACACACGGGACCATGAATCATTATTCAAAGTTGGCTGTGAAGAGGAAATAGATATTGTGACTTCATAAACAATATAGACCGAATATAGTCTTCAACGTACAAATGATCAGCTGCAGCGCGTAAGCCCTAAATAGGAAAAGACTAGGTACATCGTATTCCAGGCATTTGACTTTTAATAGTGATTCAAGAGTCCTATTTTTTAAATAATTTTTCTTTCATACTTGCCAATAAATACCATTAACAATGAAGAGAACGCTGGATAAAAAATTATTTTAGTTGCAGGTAAAATCAAGTGTTTCGTATGCAACAGTAGATTAACATACAGTTTTTCTCACAGTTCATCATTCTCTACTATTACAGACACCTCCAGTCCTTTCGGAAACCGATATTCATTATACATTATTATTATTATTTTTTATACACAGAACGAAATTAGTAATGGGTTTATACTTTAGTACAACGTTTTAAGGGAGATATTAATTAGTTAACAAAGTATTGGCATTTAATAAATTTGATTGTTTTTAAATGCATATTTCCTTGACAGTTACAATTATCCAAACTAAACTTTTTGCAAACACATCACAAAAATATGATTTTCCTAAATATGAAAACAACTACATTGTGTAAAAATTGCAATGCTCCAAATTACAGAGATATAAAAATTGTGAGAAAATTCGGATAGCTATGGAAAAATGTATTACAAGGACTAGTAATCCGACGGTCTCTATGTGACTCGTAGTGCGGTAATTGATAGACACAATAAACTGCGTTAACATTGGCGACATATGAGGATACAGAGTTTTAGAATGTGATGACGAAGCTCTTTCAAAATCAGGACTTAACTACTTTTAGGGACTTGACGGGGCATATAAAGTCATAGTTTGTAAAAATTAGTAGGTGTTATGACCTATGAAAGTTGGGAAGTGTATTGGAGATGAAAGTGATGCAGAAGATAAATGAAGGGTAGGTTGACTTGAAAGATTCTACCCAATAACCTAATAATTACCATGATAAAATATGATGAATAAATAATATAATTTTTTTTAGCTATTACAAATATTTAATTATGCTACGTGCATATGTTTAATATTAATTATGAACTTTTATAAATATTTGTAAATAGCTTTAATAATAAATTACATTGTGGTCACATTTTTTAATTTTGCGATATTTTGATTATAAATGAATTAATTATTTTTAATTCAAATGTATTATAATAACAACATTGCGCTTCCAACCAGAACGTATTGGAATTAATGTAATTCACTACCTCGTATTCGATTATGTATACTTGACTGTCAAATTCGAACATTTCTTGTTCTATTAATTAGTCACTGAGAGCCTTCTGGTACACTAGACAAAAAATAGGCGAACGCTTAGTTTATTGCTTGTATAGATAGAGGAAAGAGGGAAATTCACGGATTCACACACTGCAGAGAGAGAGAGAGAGAGAGAGAAAGAAAGAGACAGTATGACGAAGAGAGAGGAACACTGACTCATTGGTAATATCGCATTAGTACCAAGCTTATAGATGCTTCATATACAACAAATGAATTAATAACTATCAAAGAAATATATGAATAGAACTCTGTAATTTATAAAAGAAGTAGAAGTAGCCCTAATGAAAATATAATTATAAGAAGAGTCAAACACTTACTGAGGACTATTATCTTGATAAAGAAAATAATAATCCAGTAAAAAAAGAAAATATGTTTGAAATTCTTCACAACCGATCAAAATCCATCCTTATCAACAATTACAACAACGAAACTAACATTTTCACGTAGATGACCACCGACATTTGTCAGTGGTTTACAAGATTGTCTTTTTTTTTAAACCTTTTGGCTCAAATGGTCAGAATAATTATACTTTAATATAATAGTTTTTAGTAATAATGACATCAAAATCCAAACCAAAAATTAATTAGACCTAAACGAACTAAAAGCAAAAATACAATCGTATAACTGCAGCTTATTTAGAATTTCAAACTTAAAACATAGAATAACAATAAATAGTAAATAGGCTATATCATTTTTCGTTAAACTAAAGATAAATGAAAATTGAACGTATTCCTTTTCTTTAATTATTTAATAGCTCCACATGGCTTATAATTCATATCACTGTTTTCATTAATGACAGATATCATTTATTCAATTACAAAAAACGAACTAACAATTTTTTGCTGGTTTCATTGTTTTCGTAATATGTCTTCCAAACGATAGGTAATATACAACAGCAACAACGTGAGCACATAAACCACTCGTGCGATTGTCATTAGTTCACTCACAATAGTAGCTCTGAATGTATTTATAGTCAATTGTCAACGGACGGTAAAAGTACAAAATAATTATGTGTTTTTCTCGATTCTCAATTCTCGATTTCTCTTTTACGTTCAAAATTTCACATGTTTCTTTCATAAAATACATGTTGCTGTGACACTTGCTTCCTAACAAAATTTTCCTATGATGGTTATAGAAAAGCCTCTACTTAATGCTCTTGGCATATGATCTCGGTGCTTTTATAGTTACTGACTCTCTATACAAGCAAACATCCTACACGGTCGCATATTAATTTCATAATCCACGAATAGGCTACTTATACTAAATAGTATAGCTTGATCCCTCTCTCACCCATTTAGGTTATCAATAAACATCATTTATCCGATATTCATCTAAATAACTTTTCCCTTTTCATAATAATCTCGCTTGGCTTCGTATATTCGAAGACATTACATTAGAGAACCCTCCAAGTATGACATAAAATTTGATAATAATGCTGCGGAATGCTTTTAATAAATAAATTGAGACAACAGCAACATTTTTGCGTTATAGAGGATCAGTCTCGTGTTTTATCATAAGTGAATATTTTTGGAGAATACAAATGTGAGAAAGGAAAGACGAGAGAAATGTTTACTATCACTACACTACTATTTAGTCTCAGTCATCATTCAGTAAGTAACATTTTTATTTACCAATACTAGTACAACTCCCAACTCTCCGATAATCCTATTGTTTTTTTGAAGTCATTGAAGTTAGATTTTCATAGTTTTTTTCCTAACTAAAATAGAATTATATTCAGGTTATAATCTTAATAGACCTTCGTGAGGAATTAAGAAAATCATATTTATTAATCATTTATGCTGCCAAACTAATAATGTGTTTGCAATACCCAAATTATATTGATAGTTCACTACGGAATAAAACAATGTCGAAAAGCAAGGTGATACGATCGAAATTTCATGTTTTTGAAAAATTTTTGAGTTATGTTTCAAATTTTTTATAGTATTAATTATTATATCTTTATATATTTTTAAACATTTCCCATAGTAACCTTATTATACTATACTATCCTTACTATAAATAGTATTAATAATGTATTAATTGATTTAAGCAGGACTTCATTAATTAATCTAGTTTTATGCTCTTCTTGCTATACAGTATGCCAGTACATATTTAGCATCTAAGTTTATATTTAAATAATTAAACTGTGCAATATTCAATAAAAACAGTCAATGACAAACAGCGTAATATTCGGATCAGATTTACTACGAGTACGATATTTTCAGTAAGTTAAATCTGACTCTTTGTAAACGATTTTTTTTATTTACAGGTTTTAAGTGGTTTTAATATAATTTTAATGAAAATAAACTGGATTTTATAAAATACTTTCGAAGTTAAATTACACTAGGTAAATAAAGTGCGATTTATTTATATAAATCTTTATAAATTTATGCGATGTTTTACTATAGTGTCACCTTACATTTGCACTGATTATCATTCTTTTAAAGAAAGTTAGCTAGAAAAAGGTGAAGTATATATAGGATTCTGTTTCAGCAATAAACATTGACAAAGAGAGTATATAAATATTAAAGTGAATTTTCTCCGATAATAATTATGTAGAATCTTAACACTATTACAAGAAGATATCCATCTGAAATTTCAGAAATTCAGCTACAAATTTTTACGGATATCTATATCATTTGAATCTGTGTAAGTAAAGCCGTATTTTAATAAAGTAAGTAGGTTATTTATTAAATTTTTCTATTGAAAATATTCTTTTGCCAGAAAATTATTCTGCTTCAGTGTATTGAATACCAATAATAATTATAAGCCTTTCGTTCATAAAAAATTCAGCTAAAATAGATTTTATGAAAGGTTGTGACAGAAGGATTTATATAATTATAAAATTATATCTTCAGTTTTGTTACTTAATTTAAACTAATTATAGTGTTTTTAATTACTCCAAGATTAGTACAGTCAACAGACATATATTGCAATTACTTACGTTTATGAGATTATATATATTAAAAATAGAATAGTTTCTCGTTAACCAACTGGCATATCTAATGTCAAATGAATTCAACTGATCTATTATTAGCCAGTGGGGCTTTTCAATAGCCAAGAATAATAACAATATCGTCAACAACAACAACAATAACAACAAAAATAACATTAACAACAGCAACTCAACTAGGAACAATGAAAGTTTAAACTTAATTGGTGATAAGAGCAACAAAAAATGAAAATAAACAGCTCATAATTAACCAAAAAATTAAGAAGAGATGCCCAACCGGAAAATGAAAATCAAGGAGGAAATAATTATATTTTATAAGTATTATAAAACAGACTAAAATATTATCCAAACCAAATGAGAAACTTTAAAGAAACATATAACATAATCAAAATTAAAAAAAAATATAAATAATTACAATCATGTATTCATCGATCTAATTTTAATTTAATTTTCCTAGTCCCTTTTGAATAATATTGATCAAATGGATGAACATATAACATGATTTTGGGATATTATATCTCAATTGTTTGTAAAATACGAATATTTTTTTAAATGATATGAAATATAACACTGATTTCAATTATAAATAAATTAAATATAACATCTAATTTTGATCAAGTTTTTAATATTCGAATACATAAAACGTTGTTCATATTAATATCAATTCTTATTATAAAATATATGGCCCACAAAACCGAGTTACAAAACCAAACTACCTGAAAATATTTCGAGACAGTCTACGCTTCTATTGGTAGCGACACCGGGCTGAGTGGCGTAGGTAGCGCTTTGTTTGTACGATGATTATCGAGCCCCTGTTATACATAAAAAAAATTATTACAGATTGTTACATAAAATTATTCAAGAAACCGATTGCAACTAAGATTTTTCAAATAAAACTTGCTCTTTTTAACGAAAACGTATTTTAATTGTTGATAATTTTGTTATCTGTTGATAACAAAATTGTATAACAAAATGTTGACAGATGTATCGTTACTATGCATATATTTATTCACAAAATACAATCTTTTTCACGTATTTAAAAAAAAAATCATTTTTTAATTAATTAATACTTTATCATAATATTTGATACAAATAATAACTTTCATATAGACATTCTATGTACCAAATATAAAAATATTCGTGACCTTGCTATGATTTGACCCAAAACTAATTTGTTTTCTGTCTTTGAATTATAATAATCACAAACGCTGACTACAATCCGAAGAATATATGAATAATCTACTCGCACTTTGCCATGCTAGTACATGGCTAATTTAAAAAAAAGTTATCTCTGTATACGTTCAAAACAATCTACATATCTTTTGGTTCACATTATGATAGTTCCATAAACATACATGTTTGTCAGAAAACAAATTATACAGTCTGTCAATCATTTTGCCCACTCAAAGCCAAATTCATTAAAACTTCAAGGTTTTAAACCTAAGTAAATGAACGAGCGTTTGAAAGCTCTGAACTTTAGGTGGGCAAAAGCAATCGACCGGCACTGTAGTTTTAGGTAAGATCGAATTAAGATCTCGGATTTCTTTTTAAATTTAGTACATTGAATGTTTATGTGAAGATCACCACTCGTGTCAAGTTTAATATTAAAATATTAATTAATTAAAATGTTGTAAATAATTAAGAAAAATGTAATTTCTTTTTTTTAAGACATAGCTTCATCTTTAGAAGAAAATTATTAATCGAATCTCCATGTTCATTTTAAATACATCAGAAAGATTCTACTATGAAAATGCATACGAATTATAACAATGAATTTATCAATAAAAACAATTCTAAACATTTAAAATAAATTTTTCCGATTTTTGTCGAAATGGCCAAGTTTTATTTGAAAAATGTTAGTTGTAATCAATTTCTGGGACAATTTTGTATAACAATTGTGTTGAAAATTGGTGTAACTATTAAAAAATTATGAACACACTTTGTCTAAAGGGAGATCTTTTTAGCAGATACTTTAGATTCTTTACACTCTAACCCATGTCACTATATTATGTTTGTATTCCGCCATTATCGTACATTTAAAATTTTATAACTCACATATATACGGAGTTAATTGTCTGATTGAATTTTTGACTTTGAATTATAAATCGTATCATTAAATATTTTATTAATTAATTATTTGCATCTTAATCGCGTTCGTTTCCAGTGCATATAGCCATTTTTCTTTGTCCGTAGTCGTAATCGCGATTATAATTTTTATTACATTGGGTTGTTGTGAGACACAAATTATTTATTCAATAAGACTTTCAGGATTCCTTACTCTGAATTGTTAAGTAGATCTTAAAAAAATTTATATTATATATTCCATGATATTATACAAGTTATGTTCGCATTCAATCTCGTCAACGGTCAAATTCTAGTTCGTCGCTATCATTCGATTCGCACCTGATTACAACTGGCTCCTGAAGGAGTCTTATTCTTAACCGAGTTATCGACGAGTTTCTTACTGCTATTCCATCGAGCTTTGACATCAGATTGCCTCTCCGGAAACTAACATTATTCTTTTGGCTGTTTGGCGTTCAACTATTAAAATCTGAGACAACGAGCCAATAGGTATATCGACGTAGAACTGCCGACAGGTAAGCTCGTAGGACTGAGCATACCATCGCAGTATAAAGCAAAAAAAACCTCTTAAAGTGAATTTGAATGTATAATATAACGAAGAAAAGACTGTAAACACGTGTAAAGTCAAACGATTGTATAAAGCCTAGCTTTATATATTACGTATATCGATCGATTTAGTATTGTTAATTAATATAAAATATGTATTGATCCAAGAGTGATGTGTAAATTGAATGAGGGTATAGTCGTTAAGTTTAAAATAATCGAATGTACGAAGATAGTCCAAGAAGTACCGGCCTTATATATAAATAGCGATTTTAGTTTGAAAAGGATGACTATGGTAGGAAGTACCAATTTTATAAAACTCAAGTTGAAGATTTACGACATTACGTTGTTTAGTATTTGTTTAACAGCCATCAATAGTGAATTCATAAAGTTGGAAAAATTGGCCATCGTTATGTGGTACAATACTTTAATTTGAAAGATTTCAGTCCAACAGATATCAAAATAGTAATAGTCTACGAACTACAAAAATGAATATCACAGTAATGTAAGAAACGAAATGTCAACGCTAGGAATAGTGAAAAAATCTATAAAATATTATTAGATGACCATTGATTAAAATTGCATGAGCTAGTATACATGGTAAATATTTCAAAAAGTACTATACATCGTATACGGATTGAAAATTTTTGGACATAAATAAAATGTACGTAAGATGGATGTCTGAAACAGATAATTTTATCTTTTCAAGTGGTGCAAATATATTGTAATTCCAAATAATCTGCGATTTTCCAATCTGAATGTTTGTAGATTATGAAAATAGTCAAAAGTTATTATTCTGTATTTTTAAATTCTTTTTGTAACGCATCGATTGCGTTTCCATTTCTATTCTTTGAGTAAATTAAAACCATAGGTATGTCAATAACTATATTTGTTCTAATTTTTCCATTTTTTACGAAATCATAATATCGTTTAATTAAAAATATTATTTTGAAGTTAGAATTGTTAATATACACAATGAAAATGTATATCTTTCAACAATCAGACCATGAATAAACTGACTATTTGCCAAACCATCAATTTTGTTGTTGAGGGTTCTACACTTATACACAAATAAGGAAGGAACTCAACTGAATTTGCAGATGGAAAATACAGTATTTATTGACAAAAATGAGTTGGACCAAATTAGTGTAATATAAGACCCGACAGCAAGTAAAACCACCAAGCAATTTGTCTTATTCCACGTTTAAAAATAGACACTTTTTAAAAATAAGTACAAATGGTAGTGATGTGTTTTTTTACAATCTTTTTAATTTTAAGAGTATATATTTGATAACGAAGGATATTGCAATTCATTATAAATAATTAGTGATGAGATAACGCATGTCCAATTGATGTGATATCTTCATCAATTTGATTATTACTAAGAATTAACACTAAGAAGATTTTATAAAAATATGATTTAAATACTGAATTATTTCTTGTATATATCTCTTAATTCTATAATTTCACGATTTTCACAATTATTTTTCTATTATTTCATAAATATATTTACAAATTTTTTAATTTACTCAAATTTTCACTCAGATGCTTGTTTACATTATTTTTATAGATTTTTAATACACATATTTTGAAGTATACTCTAAAGAATACAATATTCTTTCTACAATTAATTCATTTTCATTATTAGTAATCAATGCGTGAAATCTTTAGGTGCCATCAATACGCAGCGTTTGGTTTAGTACTAATGATAATGTTTTTAAATTTCTATATGCTCTGCTATCATATAGTTACCAATTTTTATACTAAATATATTTTTTAAGCCTATTTCTATCATTTTTTACCTGAAAATATGCTTAAATTAGCCATTTGAGAACTCGCTTTCCAAACTAGATATTTCATTGATACATAAGATCCGTAGAATAAATAGTTTCCATAGTAACTTGCAAGAAAGTTTAATTTATCATCAATTCTCTATATATCATAATGAGAAACAATAGTTACAAAGTTCATTTATTTTTATACTGGCTTGAAAATCCATCAAAAACATAAATATTGTTTTAACCCTGTTCTTGTGCCCTTTTTTTTTATATAATATACTAATTTATGACGAAACAATATTCACGTCATATTGCGTATTTTACAAAATTACAACGAAGCTCTCTTCTTTTATATTTTTATTTATTGCTTTCCGTGCCAATGATTCACTTTTATTTGTTCTTAGTATACTTTTATATATTTTTCAACTAAATCCGATATGGCTTTGTTTTCACATTCATTCAATTTATGTCGATAAATTTTTACATAATTACTTTGATTTTTGGTAATAAAGTTTGTGACGGAGTCCGTCAGCCATATTGTCAGCCAATTAGCCGCTCGTAGACGCGAGGTTAACTACCTCAGAAAATGTGTAGTAAATTTTCGACATAGAGGGAGAGAAAGGTAAGGCGCGCTCACCGACTCAGCAAGTAGTACAGTTTCGAGAGAACCTGTTTTGTTTATTTTGGTGCGAGTTAGTGAAGTTTCGTGTGTTTTTTTTTTCTTTGGAATAAGTAATTGCTAAGCTGGTAACGACTTTATATCTCTCTTCATTACTTCGGTTATTTTATTTATTTGTATTTTTGGGGTCTCACTCAGTCCTCCAGGCTGTATAGTAGCCGATTTTGAATTTCGCCGTTTTGTTTTTATTTCATTTCTAACTATTTTATTTTCTTTTGTTTCGTTCCCGGTTTCTTTTTTTTATTATCATACATATTTTGTATTAATTGATTTCTTTTCTTGGTCAAATAAATTTTTTTTTTATTTATTGTAATCGACGTCTCGTTATTTAAAAGCCTTACTGATTCACCTCATCGTGACCTTTAAAGGTCACGACTCCTAGCGTATGCATGGCTGGTTTGTGTTTCCTACCTCCCCCTTTTTTTTCAATTTTTATCAGAATTTAGATACGATGAGCAGAGCCTTCCGCTTTAGTTTAAAAAGTAAGAATGCCATCCACAATAATCGCGATGTAAGTTATATTTTAATTTATATTTAAACTATACACAACACATCATATTCCTGTGTGGCCTCTGTGCCGAAAATTTACAACACATATTCCAGACGGTCACCATTCATAAAGATGGAAATCATCGTCTTTAGCATCTGATGACGTATTCGGTTAAATTCCTTTGCTGATGGCACAGACGTCTAAGCACGTACTATATCATATATTTCTTAAGTATATCTTCAAAGATCTTATCCGTGTAGCACTTCCTGGTGTCCGTTACAAGGTGCTCTATGACATTCCAGCTGAATAACAGAAACTCCTCGAAAGCTCAACCTTAAACTTCTATCACTCTTCTCACACTACGTACAATAATACTCGCGTGCCACACGATCATAGACTGTTCATTGTCTAGGTGTCCAGCAAATTGCTCACAGTTTGCATTCTTCATCACGCACGTCACTTTAATTTATTCATGACCGGTTTGCGGAGGTCATTTCACGAATAGCGATAGAGATGAAATTCTCGACCTTCTAGTCAGAATATTTCTTTCAATGCCCTGTTACATCCGTTAGTCATGGCAGGTATCATAGGACTTCTATCCTCTTAAACGCAACGACCTCTGCCTCATATTCAAACTTATGAGACAGCTCACCTGGCACATAGTGTATCACACCCTTGCGATAAAGATTATCGAAGTTTCATTGCTGGAGTTCGAATAGTCATCACGGCAGTCGACCTGTCAGGTTCATAATGGAAAATTGTAGTGCTAGACACTCGATCTTTGAATCTGTGTAATTTTGCTCATGCTCGTTGAGAATTCTACAACCATATCAAGTAGGATGCTCATAGTCATTAACATTCTTATGCACCAAATAAACTTCCAGTAAAAAAGAGCACTCATCAAAGTAGACGAAAAACTTTCGTGTAAAATCACAAGACATGATCTTAGGTGAGGGCTGCTTTCAGTCTCTCGAATGCTTCCTGTTGTTCGGAGCCCTAATTCATGGTTGAATACTTTTTTATGAGCTTTGTGCGAGGAATTTTAATATCACTCTCATGCTCAATAAACTTGACGTACCAACTCACGATTCCTAAGTAACGCCGAAGCTGCTTGATATTACCCGGCATGAGGAAGTCGAGAACTGGTTCAACTAAGTCAGGGTCTGGTCTTCGATCCTTTGCATCGAGGAGATGGCAGAGAAGCGTTACTGAAAAGTAACTAAACTTATTTTTCTTTACGTTTATCTCCAAGCCGTTTTCAACTAGCATCTTTAATACCAGCTCTAGCTAGATTAGGCAATCGGAGAACGTACGGCTAACTACAATCAAGTCATGGAGTCGTCCATTAGGCGACTAAACGCGAGGCCTCCGTTCATCAAGACGAAAAGCATCCTTTCTAACTCTCAAAGTCTTTATCCTGAAATGGGAAAAGCCGTAATGCTTCATACTCGACACTGCCATACGTTTTTGAAGATAAAAACTACACAAGTTTATCTGAACCTGTCTGAAAACACGTGCCTGTTAGTATGGTCGCCCATGCGCCAGATATGATTGCCATAATCTATAACCATTCGTAATTGGTCATAGATGTCGATGCCCAAATAAATATAGTAGTCAAGATCCTCATGCATATTACTCGCCTGGATCATTTGCACCATCCCATCAGTTAAAAAAATTAATTTTAGATTACCTGCCATCCTCATAACGTCATTGAATGAATTTGTTAGAGGAATTATGCAGGTCCTTAACCTTGACGTAAACTTTCGTTCAATTTTCTTATACAATGCAGTGATCTGTATGAGTTCATCTAACAAAATCGCATCCACGTCCTACATTGACCTGCGTGATTCTCATGTCCATGTGTACGCATGCACTATTGGTAGCGCAGGCGCAGTGGATACGACACCATTAACCACAAACACCTTGGACGTTAGCATCTTTACGGATGCAGCACATTTTCAGTTCTCTGTCGCACAACAACGACTTAGCATAACTGCACAATACAACCTTTAAAAAAATCATTTCGATGGTACAAATGAAATGGCGATCGTGCTCACGCGTATAAATCGCTCAGGTTAAAAATAACGGTTTAATTGCAAAAAACCTGAAGTTATCGCTGCACCAACAAAATAAATATCGTGCCTACGTGCACTAATTCGCTAGAAACCAAACAGCAGCATATTCATAAAAATCAAAAATTTTTATGTGTACAACTGAAACGTCTATAGTGCGCATATGCACTACGTTTCGGACTATGAAATTGTGATAAAGTAACAAAAAATTAAAACTAATTAATTAAATACTAATAAATGGAGTCGCGTCGTGCAACACATTGAACTTATTGTCCTCGCGTAAGTTAATTTTCATATTCCGTCACTTTATTGAGACAATGATCTACAGCTCTGGGTTTTATTGTTTATTATTGTTGTGGCTGATAAGAAACGCGCAATAACTTTCGTTAGCCTAATTGAAAAAAACTAAACGTGGGCAGATAGAAAAATCGTGTGTTTTTCCTTTAAAAAATGTTAAACATTTATTTTTTTTAGTTTTATGAAATTTGTTGGTCACGATTAATTAATTAATTTAACAATTTGTCAGATGTATAGAAAGAAAGTGAGATGTTTAATTGAATAGAATGAATAACTTAAAACGTATTTTTTTTAATATCATTGATGTTGCAGGCTATTTCTAACATTATTTAGGCAAGATTGTTTGTCCTGCGATCGTGAGTTTATATGGAAAGTTGAGGATATTACGAATTTTGAATAGGAATTAGTTTACATATAGTTTTGGTTTTATAATTAATAATAGTTTTAGCTTAAACGGTAAAAGAGAAATAACTTCAGCCGAAAATATTGTTAACTGAACTATTTATATAAGAATGACTACGGATGTTTTACATTCATATGCGTTATGTGATTTTGGCAACAATCGAAAAAATATTTTTTGTGACCCTACATATCTAGGAAATTTCGTTAGCATGGAGGTTTAAAGCCACACCAAGAGGGTCTGTTTTATGAGTTTCCGAAGAAAACTAACTCACTTATCAGTGGGTGCATAGTTTATCCGTGAGACTTTTAAGAATAAATAACCGTTAATTGTACATTTTCTCACACTTGAGAATACATGGTTGGAACCTAGTCACAGACGATAGTATATGTCTCTTATAAGTGTTTAATTATTACCAGCTACGTATTGACTGTGGCGGATTTTACAACAACTTCCAAAAAATGAAGATAGATTTAAATGATTCAATACTAATTTCAAATACTACCATTTTGGTCTATTTTGGTCATTACTTCTACGCCATTTCTTTCTTTTAAAAATTTGTTCGAATTATCATTGCAACAAATAATCATCATTTCTCGAAATCTATAAAATGATATGAAATAATATTCATCTTACTAAGATAGACACTAATTTCAGTTTTCCCAATGACAACTAAATTTCAAGTAATAGTTGTGCAAATTTATGATATCACTTATCAATAGTTTATTAAAAATGAACTTGCTTGTTAAGTTTGAAATTTAAATTTCGTGGTAAAGTTTCTGAGCATGTTTGTACAACGTTCGTCATGGATTAGTGTTTCAACTAGTTTATAAAAAGCAAGTCAAGTCGTGAACAGGATCAAAATTGAGTGGTATTAGACGGCCTGTGCATTTATTGTATCTTTGGAGTACAATATAATATTGTGTGCAATCAGTTATTCGATTAATTTTGAATTGGCCGTGGCTTCACTACTTGAGAGCACGTATGTACACTCAATGGAATTTAATTCGCGACTCCCGAGATTCAAAATGACGTTTCATCTCCGTCGATTGAGCATTACTGTCACGAATCCAGCTTAGATACAAGTAATGCAATTAAATAAAAAATGCAAGGATCATGCACCTTCATCACCTCATACTGTCAGATAAATTAATTTCAATTATTTCTTACTCAATTATTCTTTTACTATAAGCATTTACTTTGTGTTTAATTTATTTTTAGATCAGGGCTCCTGACTAATAAACTTATTACGAATAGTTTATTTATACACAGACGATTTTGTGTGTACAAGTTGCAGTCAAAAGCAAGGTAAAATTTTTTATGCAGGTAATTCATGATAAGTTTAAAATTTAGTATAACAATCTATTTTATTTTATTCTATAAATTTGTATATAGGAATCGATTAAATGGATTCTATGAAATTTTTATATGACTGATGAATCTGATATTGCTCAAAAATGCAAAGCATTAGAAAAGTACATTAAATGTTATAAAGATTTATTTATTGCAATAGAAAAGGTATATATAATAAAATATTCAATTTTAGTCGTATAAATTACCTATTTAAGACTAAGATTCATTAGTGGTTATACTTAAGTGTGCCAAACCCATGATAGCAGCTGTTCACGGAGCTTGCATAGGAGAAGCTGTAGATATGATTTGTTCAACGAATGCTTGGTTTCAAATAAAAGAAGTTGATATGGGCATTGCTGCTGATGTGGGATCTTTGCAAAGATTACCAAAAATTATTGGTTTTTATAGTCTAGTTAGAGAACTTGCTTACACTGGTCAAAAATATTAGTACCAGAAGCTTTACAAGTTGGTTTTGTTACGAATTTTATGACTTCAAAAAGTAGTTGGGTATTTGTAAAAGAAAAATTTGAAGACTTTTTATAAAAATGAAAGTTATTATTAAAAATAGTAAGGTTACCTACAGAAAAATGTATTTTATCACAGCTTTAAAAATATTGGTGGTTTATTCTGCAATGCTAATGCTGATGCTGATGCTAATGCATTAAATTCAGGTGATAAAGCTACATGATCCTTATATGCTGATCTGATATATATAGGTTTTAAATGCAATCCATCAACATTTCTTTTTGTTTCCAATGACTATTTAATTGCATTGCCTACTCAAAACCATCACGACAGATCCAACTTCAAGCATGAACCATACAACTGGCGAGCAAAAATCGTTTAAATCATATCTATAGCTCCTCCTATGCAAGCTCCATGAACAACTACTATTACGGGTTTAGCACACATACGTATAATGATAGATGAATCTTAGTCTTAAATTGGTAATTTATACGACTGAAATTTAATATTTTATGATACATACCTTTTCTATTGCAATAAATGAATCTTGATAACGTTTCATGTACTTTTGAAATGCTTTGCATCTTTGAGCAACATCAGATTCATCATC
Source organism: Chouioia cunea (assembly GCA_030064505.1). Taxonomy (NCBI): domain Eukaryota; kingdom Metazoa; phylum Arthropoda; class Insecta; order Hymenoptera; family Eulophidae; genus Chouioia; species Chouioia cunea. Next base: position 22,205,437 of record JAOPFQ010000001.1, read on the forward strand.
CATATAAAAGTTTATTAATGAGGAGCCCTAATCTAAAAATAAATAAAACACAAAGTAAACGATTTGTCATAGTAAAAGAATAATGAAGCAAGAAATAATTGAAATTAACTTATCTGACAGTATGAGGTGATGAAAGTGCATGATCCTTGTATTATCTATTTAATTGCATTGCCAACTAAATACAATCGTGACAGTGCTTGCTTCAAGCGTTAACCACACAACTCGCGAGAAAGAAACTTGTATCTAAGCTCGATTCGTGCCAGTGATGCTCAATCGACGGAGATGAAACGCCATTTTGAATTGCGGGGGTCGTGAATTAAGTTCCGTTGAGTGTATATCATCACCATAAACACGGAGAGTCTGTAGAAGGTAAGACAGATCCATGCTTAGCTCTTAGTACCATTGGCGGGCGCCTTCTCTCTCTTCAATTACACACTCTCTCTCTCTCTCTCTCTCTCTCTCTCTTCCTCTTATTCCACCGCACTTGTGCAGATCACATAAAAGATTATGGGGCACAGGAATATATATATATACATATGTGTAAATACAGATAATGTAATTGCACATAAACATATAAATGTTTATAGATATAAGTAAGGGGAGAAAGAGATATAACGAGTTAAGGTTTCATTCATTAAAATACCATTATTGCTCTCTAAGTGTACTCAATTTTTTTATAAATATTCATACAAAATTTTTTTACAGTATTATGGATTATAAAATTATTTTAATTTCATAAATGAATTGCTGTATCATTCAGATAATTGCATTAAAAATTATACATCCGAAAAATCTCTGATATGCACGAAAATCCAGGTGATGTAAATCATCACATTCATTTAGAAAGAGCAGAGATAAAACTTGTTGAATAACGTCGTACTAAGCCATTGTAATTTAGTTATATTCTTAGAGAGCATAAATATGTCATTTATGTTTTTATATTAAATAACGATTATAAAGAGTTCTATAAAATATTACATTTCGATGCAGCAAAACATTTCTCAATACAACTCGATTGATTAATGATGATGTTTGCAAAACTTGGATATTCCTGTACTGTTAGATCTTTTTCAATGCCAAATTGATTAAAATATCATATGCAATTCTTGAATTCTTATTATTATAAGTCTGTGAAGTTAATACGAAAGAATAACCAAGGTAACAGTAATGACAATACACATAGTATCAAAAAAAGTTACTATAGGGACAGTGGATCACCACAAAATGAAAAAAGTTTTATGAATAATAGGTCAGTAGTAATAGATAGCAATATTATTGATACTATTATACCATAGGATCACAATTTTATTTAGGTAAAAAATTTTGTCTTAGTGATTTATCCAAACTTATAGAAGAAAAATAGGGCGTTGAATGTCATGTAAAAAATGCAAACATTAAATCCTGCTTAATAAATTTTTTTAAGAAAAGATTTATTTCGTTTATTAAAAAAAACAGAAAACTCATTTTTTCCGTTCAAAGTTCTAAACTGTTGATGTTTATAATGAAAAGTATATTTCTGTAGATTCTTTAAAGTAATTTGAAAGATTTTGAGTTCGAGTTAGAAAATAAATTTTGTGACGAGAATGACTTTCAGAAATTATAGGAAAATATAAAAAACCCCATCATACAATTATTACCACAACTTTATGATCTTGAGAAAACAGTGCTTGTGGAAGATAACCGTTCGATTCCGGTTACGAAGATTCAAAATAAAATCAGACCTTAAACTTATTACATATGAAAAATGTTTTAGAATTTGTATTTTATTTACCATAGTGGGATGAGAAAACACCGCGACATAGATTTAAAAGAGACATCATTATTCCTATTTGTTTACCCGTAAACAATAGTCAAAGACCTTTATCTATTGAAGATATTCAACAAAATTTGAATATTTCTATAGATACTAGAAAGGAGATAACAATTTTTTCGTACTGCTCTATAAAAAGGCGCATGCGAAAGACGCCTCATCTGGAATTGTGATGAATAGATTTTAGTATAAACAGTACTCGGTTTCACAAATTCCTAGTTTATGCCAATAGTATTGATCAATTTTACTAAAAAACTATGTTTTTCACTTAAGAGATGTCACACGTATTTTTTTTCGATTTTACGAAATTGTTAGTCACAATCAGTTAATTATTTAAATGATTTATCATAATTATATCAGCCACAGAGAGAGAGAGAGAGAGAGAGAGAGAGAGAGAGAGAAGAAGATACTTGATTAATTACATCAGATCACTTAATACTATATATTGAATAATGTTGACATCGCGAATTATTTTGAATATTATTTCTAAATAGTATGGCTATTATGAATTGGGAATAAGTTTATATAACATTTTTGGATTTTATAATTAATAGTAGTTTTGGCTTTAACAATTTAAGAATAAGTAATGATGGTTTCAAACATGACTATTTAAAGTTAATAGGCCTTAATTCATCTAACTGCAGGTAAAAAAGATCATGTTTACGAGTACGCATCTGAAAAATTTCGTTAGCGTAAAAACAAAAAACGTGTCCGAGACATTCCGTTTTATGAGCTTTCGGAGAAAACTAACTTACTCATTGGTGGATGTAAATGTGTATTCCGTGGTATCTAGAAGTGAAAAATTCTAAGTTCTTTTCCAATGTTTGAGAACAGATACTTCAAAGTTTCTATTTTACAAATAGGATGTTTATAATATTTTTAATTTTTTTATTCGATAAACATTAGTTCACAGCGGATTTTACTCAGTAAAATGATAAAATATTCCATTTATATTAATTTCAGTACATCAAGCTTTGGAGCAAACAATTAGTTTAACTTCAAATTCAGATCTAAGCAGTTATAATTGGTTTTACGGGAAAAAAGGCATCAGTTGCCATTTGGGATTTGATATTGCACGAAGGTTTAGGATTAATAAATTTTATTAAAGATATTACGTATTTTGACAGTAAAGACGAAGAGTGAAGCTGCACATATATAATCTATGTAATACTATATGATACTCATTAAAGACCTTTTATGTATTTTTAGAAAAGGCATAGAAAAATACAACAATATTAGAGACCAACAATTTGTACAGAAACTTTGAGAAAAAAAAATTTACCAACTATCAAAAATCATATTAGCTACTGAGAAACTACATATACCGACTAAATGAGGGTTGAAAATTAATTTGATCAAACTTTAAAGCATAATTGCGTTAGTGCCAACGAAAGTAAATATTCTTTAGAAAATCTGTTCAAATATAAACTAACATATAGAAATCAGTTATTTGACGACGACGGTTTATTAAACAAAGAAAACAGTAAGAGTAAATTGGTTAGAAAACTAGAAAAACACGAAAAGTATGATTACGAGCAGTTAACACCGAGAAGTGGGTGATTTTTGGCGCGATACCATTAGAGATTTCGAATCGTTGAAACCCACGGATTCCGCAGATGAACTGGATGAAGCTTTAACGATCGCGAATGCCCCGTCAGTCTTGAACGGACGGAGGCCATACAGAACACGGCTGGACCTTTCGTTGGGGTTGGCGAAGACACAAGAAACTATGGACAGGATGTAACAGTTGCAGTAACGAATCCTATGATGCTACCGTCTCTAACTGGGAATAAAATGTCGTTGCATCTGTGAATATATAAGAATCGGTGACTCAAGATTACGTACTAAAACACGATAACGGAGACGGGATAATTCTTGATACTACTGTAGAGCCCGAGGCTATGAACGTTTCCGTGATGGAAAATCGACACCCATTGCTAGTGTGCATTGGAGATAAACCGTATTCGGTTTTAGCTGGACTAAGGTGCACAGATGTCGGTCGTAGTCAGAAAGATCATTGAAGAGTACGCTCTAAGGCTCCTGTCATGAACCGTGCCCCTTACAGAGGCCTCAAAATGCATAATGAGAACGGTCGGTACCTCAAATTGATTTTTGAAATCGATGGAGTGATGAGAGTCATTAAGGCGAGTGCTGTGCCCGAGAATCTCGCCTACGATATTTATTTAGGCACTGACTTCTATAACAGGTATGATTTGATCATAGATTGTGGCAATCACGTCTGGCGTGTGAACGACCATACCAATTCGCAAATGTTTGCAAAAAGGAGATAGGATAGTGTTTATTTTCCCTGTGAGACTCGTCACAGGCGGCCGACATTATTGGCAGAGGTTGCTGGATTGTTACTATTGAAAAACAGTGACAAAGAACAAATCAGCCGATTGATTATTCTCGAACTCCAACAATGGAATTTCGATATTGTGTATAGTAATGGAGCGATGCACCACGTGCCTGATACACTGTCTCGCGAGTTTAAAAGCGAAGTTGAAATCGCAGCGTTCGAAGGGGTAAAAATATTGGTATCTAAGGCGAGCGACTGATGTCACAACGTATCTGGAGAAATATCCTGATTCGAAGGTTGAGGAGGCGATTTTGTATCGTTATACTCGAAACAACCTCCATAAATGGTAATTAATGCTGCCAGCTGGATTTCATGAACGTATGTTAAAAGATACATTCTGCGAGCCATCAGCTGGACATCTGGACATGGAAAAAACCTATGATAAGGTAGTCCACGAATATTCTTGGCCCGGTGTGTAATACGATGTGAGATATTTCGTTGTCAAGAGTACCAGAGGTTTAAGATCAAGCAAAGGGCTACCTTTGGCCTTATTGGCAGATCCTTGGTGGAGCGATCGTAGGGGGTAATTGCGACCGACGTAAGGCGTTCCATCAAGACGCTTAAAGCGATAATCTTGGCTGTTGGATAGTTTCGGCATGCGATCAATACGGCGATCCAATCAAGCAATAAAGTTTCGTTGACGTTCTTGAACTTTGGAAAAAACCCTGAACAAGCCAAGAGTTTATACTGCGAGATCGAAAAACGAGGCCTGGTCATTAAAATGATTCCTCAAACATGGAAAGACCATCTGCGCAGGTTGGGGGCGCAAGACAGCCGTTTATGAGTAACCGTCGCCATATTGGAATTTATTTAGTTTCGGATTTTCTTTTTCCTTTTCATTTATTTTATTAGTTGATTTTCTCTGCGTTGTTTGTTGTACTTTTATTTTATTATTTTTTTTGTTATAATAAATAATTTTGTTTGCGCTAAATTTTATTGACCTTTATTTTCGCAACCTCGTCAAATTATCTCCCCGTGACCTATCAAAGTCACAGCTCCTTACACGTTCAAGGCCGTTTTGCGCCCCCTACCTACCCCTTTTTATAATTTTTTTTATTTATTTTAACACGACTTGTGGAGCCTTCCCGTATATCTAAGGTAAGTTCATCTTCCCTTCTATAGTTAGTAATTCACGTTGCAGTTTTTTTTATATGTATAAATTGGTAATCCTAAGAATGATAAAGGAAGTATAACTTTTTGACCCAAATCAGCAGTTCTCGCAGTTCTACTTTTCTACGTTTGTTTTCATTTGTCCAAAGCTGTGCATTACATTTTATGAACATGATTGTCAAACTGTGCCTGAAAGTACCGTGACTTCATCAATACTGATTTATTGTTCTCTTCAATAGAATCTGCTTATCGTCCAACTTGTTTAATTTTTCACTCGTACTTCGTAAACACTTGGCACTCTAGTCAGTACTTCATTTGAATTGTTATCATAGTAGTATTTTTAAAATATTGTACTTAATCGATCTTTTTCTTTCGCTAAAGGAAACCACTTATTCTGAATTTCCGTAGCAATATGAAGTAAGATTCTTGACGTCACCCGTGGCAACTCAATTTAAATGGATTAGAACATGCTAACGATCGTATGATTAAAACTCAAATGAATGTCTGTTACAAAAACTATCCTATGATGAGGAATTTCAATTTAACATCCGTAGAATTCAGTCAATTAGATAGTTAAACTTATTTAAATGGTTTACGGAGGATAAAAAAGGTTAGAAAATATACTATAAAAGACAACTCAACACACTGGAATATTGGGGGAAGCAATAAAAGAAAATTTGAATAATTTTGATTCAATAGTAAAAGTATTGTCTCAATTAGTTTGTTTAAGTGAAACAACATTTATATCCAATTTTCTTTGTAAAGGAAAGATTATTTCCAGGCAGAACAATCTAAACAAAAAATGACTGTTTAATCCATAATTTTACTAAGTTATAAAACCGAGACAGGCGACTTTTCTATCTATCGTGTCACTAGGTAGAGGTGTCATATGGAGCACTATCTTTTCACGCTCATTATCGAGGTACTATTAAAAATAAAAAATTTTATTACGGATTATAAAACGAAATTATTCAAGGAATTGATCGGAACATTTTTTTTATTCTATAGGAATTATTAGGAACAAGGAATTGATCGGAATATTGAAGGAATCAACATTTTTCAAAAACTTTCTCTTTTTGATGAAATTTGCATAAATTTATTTTAAATATTTATAGTTTTGTTTTTAATAAAATGATTGTTATGACGTATATATATTCTGAAAAAACAATCTTTTTCGCGTATGATATATTATTTATATGTCAATCAATTTAAATATTAGTCAATTTTTTAAAACAGATCATGAAGATCTGATTAAAATTATTAAGCTATGGAATTTAAAATAATATACATTTTTTTTAAATTCTTTATAACTTTTCAATTAATGAATATTTTAACGTAAGTCTTGTTACAAGTGACGACAATCATATATGCATTCAACATGCCCAACAAAATAACAATCCGAGACATTGCTCTGATTTTACCTGGTATTAGTTTGTTTTCTCTCATACCCAAGATGTTCAGAAAATTTCGGGAAAGTTGGATTATTCGTTAAGGGACACAAAAGTTATAAGACTCAAATCAGTGTACTCAATAGTGATACTATCCATGACTTTAAATTTATTTTTCAAGGTCATTTCAAAATCCACTTTGTTTTTTCACGCAAAAACCCTCTATTTTTATTTTGAAATATAAATCAAAAAGTCATTTAGAGTGAATTTGTGATATTTATCGAAAATTACCTGGAGAAAGCTTGTAGCAGGTAGACTGGACTATTCCATAGAGGTCCAATTTTTCAGTCATGCATAGGTCAAATTAATATATTGTTTAGAAAGGCTAGTCAAAGTATTCTCTGTTATGGACCATAGAAATAACGAGGCTCAGGCTTTGAGTTGTCTTCATAGATCAGTATAAGATATAGTCAAATCAAGTGGTTATGCTGATCATTTCAATTGATGTTGTGAGGGGTACTTCGAAGCTGAATTGATCAGTATTCGTCGGCTAAACTATTTACAATAATATTATTAATTTATTATCTGACTGAAAATAACAGCGAATACATTTTTCAATTAGTTTATTCGATATAAAATGATTCCATGAATACTTTTTTAGGATAATTTCACAAAAAACCAACGAATCATGCTTTTTACATGATATGACAATATTGATAAGATATTCCGTACCTAATAGTTTAATAATTATTTTTTTTCAATCAATAATTTCAAACAATGTTGTATCATTATAGATGAGTATGAAAATGTTTCTGTAATACATTTTTTCTGCATTAATGAAAATGTTACTAAAATAGTACAATACTCAAATACAGTATTGATACTGAATTCAATTTTATTCTACATAATCAAAATACTGAGTTGTGATAAAAAAACATAGTTGTCACAATATTCCAATATGGATACAATATTATTTCAATATTATTCCTATATTATTCCAACTTTGTAAGGATGCCATGAGAAATCAAAGTTGAAAAAATTATAAGAAATAGACATTTTAGTGTCCTATCGAGAAAACTAACATGATTCTCTTGTGATTCTTGTAAGATTATATAAGAGTATTATTATTTATATATTTAAAAATAATAATGATAAATAACAATATTAATCTTATTTTATATTATTCAATAATTAACATTATTCATTAATATTTTACGAAAGTATTAATGCATTAAAATGTAGATTTTCAATAATCAGTGTTTAGATACAAGTGATAAATCTATGAGTGTGATAGCGTGCAAATAAATCACTAGTGAAATTTCAAGTCCAATAGTAAAATATCTCATCTGGCCTTTGCTGGCTGGACAAAACTAAGCCGCTACATTCAACTTGCAACGTCCTTGTTGTGGACCTTGGACACCGTTCTCGAGTTTTCGATAACTGAATACAGGTACTGATAATTATAACAAAATTACCTGATAAACATGAGGATTAAGCCCAAGGTGACTATGATCACTATGAATCGATCCTCAATGCTCGTTACAACTTTTCTCCACGTAATTTTCGATAAAAACAACTTGATACTCATTTTATATAAAACACTATATTTGATCTCAAAATGACGTCTTGAAGTAATTTGACCATAAAAATAAATACGTATAGGGATGTAGAATTTCAAGTTCTTCGATATTTAAAACTCAAAATAAAGGGTTCCTACTTGAAAATTCAACGTTGATCTTGAAATAACCCTGAAAAATAAGGTCATGGGCAATATCCCTATCGTGTCCACTGATTTCAGCCCTATAACTTTTATGTTTAATATGTAATACGGTGAGCCTGCTTTTATATTTTTGGCTCACCTGATAACAATATTATATTTATTTTTCTTAGTCGGAAAACACACATTTATTCTGTGGATGCATTGCGAAGATGGATGATAGAATAGACGAGTATACAATAGAACTGGCAAGACGCGTATTAATTATGTTACATTTATTAAGCACATCACATATAGTATATTATACAAAGGATCGATAGAACCACATAACGATCTCGATGTATAAGGTGTCGACGTGAACACGCCGCGGTACTTCGTTCAACACATATACACTCACGTGGACATATATGCAATTAACTCGGGTCAACACCGACGCTATATCCTGGAATGATGAAACCTTATCTCACCTCCATATTTATTGCGTGATCGTCCTCAATTTTCGATGATCTGGTCATCGCCTAGTTTTATGCGAATGCTGATGTCGATCGCCTTACAGCGAGAATTCCACTTGTCTCTCTCTCTCTCTCTCTCTCTCTGCACTCATCTCGCACATGCACTCACAGGTACTCATGGGCTGCTCTTCAGGAACACTGCTGCCTATTGCATTGCTCACGGATGTATAACAATATAACATACCATCCACCACCTTCTGAATTCTAAACCAGTCTAGATGTCCTTCCCTGTCCCTTATTCCCTAGACGTACCACTTGTCACGAATGCAACTGAAAGCTACTATTTCCACTTTATCATTAAATTCTCTTGATAACGGGTCTGGCACGTGACACATTACACCTTTGCAATACACTGTGTCAAAATTCCACTGCTATAATTTGAGTACCCACTCTGCCAAACGCTCCGAATGAGCATTGTGAATATCGCGCCGGCATTCATCAATCCGAATGGTATTCGCTCAAACTCCCACAAGCCTTATCCAAGAACTGCAAATACTGCATACTTCTTGCTGGCTTCTTTCATTTCAAACTGTAGGTTGCGCTCTTCAAGTCTACCATTGAGTCGACGCATGGCGTTGAATATACGTCTCCCTGCATTACACTATTGAATTCGCGACACTTCTCTACCCTGTGTGGATAAACTTTAATAGAGACAGCGAGTAAAGGTACAGCGGTGACTTGCGCGAGCACTCGTTAGTCATCTTTATTACATATTGGATCATCAGTCTCGTAAATCCCAGTGATATCTTCGGTACTATTCCCTTTATGATCTTATCGCTTCTTCGTATTTCCATCATTTTCAACGTCGACAAACCTACCACTTCAACCATTATCATCCCTTGATCTTTGCGCAAAGACGTGCCATATATCTTTCTCGTTACCAATCAATAGGTTAAATTTGTTATATAAGTCTGCTCTCAAGTACATGTCGTAAGGCAAATCCAGAATGACTGCCAAGCCTCTATCTTATGGACCTTCCCGTCGAAGTCCATGACTAAGTTGATGTCGCTCAGGGCGAGCATAACGCCTCCTAACTAACTCTTCATAATCGATGTGGACGGGCGTAGGTACATCTTGAAGTTCTTTGCTACCATATTTCCAACTACTGTCATTTGAGCGCCATGGTCCAACATTACTGAGTACAACATATTCATTATCCGCACTACCAATAGCTTTCTATTTTTCATCACGGCAATTTCTACTTACTCTAACTCATTTTACTCCACTCTTAATACGCTGGCTATATTTTACACAGTTTCCGCCCCCTTCAAGACTAACATCGTAGCCACGCCCGTAAAGTCTTCGGACTTTCTGCCATTGATCGGCATCGCCTAGTTTTGGGATAGTACATGGGCTTCCACGTCATCGCGTACCGCCACCTGCGCTCCCTGGGATGCGTACAGATAATCTGAGACCATTCGCCCACCGATTAGACAGCAAAATACAATCCTCTCTGTAGCTTGTCCATCAGCCTCCATGTGCATCGCTCCTAACGATGCACCCGAGCAGTTTGATGCCAATACCTCATCGGCTTGTAACTTCAGCTCTCTTTCCCGTATACCAACCAACTCGTCCTCAGTCCTCACAATTTGCGCTTGCGATGGATACCGGTCCTTCGGTCACTCCGATACCGGTGCCTCGAATTCTTTGAGTCGCTGATTTACCTGAGCCTACCAATTCTTTAGAGCTTGGTTGTCCTCTTGGCTACTTGTGCCATTTCTTGCTTTTTTCGTACCGTATAGTCTTACTACTTGAATGAAAACTTAGATTTCTGCCTAGACAGTTTACTGCTCGGTAGTCTAGATCTTCAGAAAGAAAGCAATTCCTTGGAATTCTCTTGGAGATCTGTAGCGTCTTCTTCGGTTGCGGCCTGCGCTGTGCAGGTCCGTTGAGATCTCAACGATAGGGGAGTATTTACTTGACTCAGCGGCGCCATCGTGCCTGGTTGATACCAAGCACCCCGTCTGACCTTGCCTACTGGTTGGTGTTGCATTGCATATATCGCAGTCATGTCATGTTGGCTTGTGAACTATGCCATCTCCGTCGCGCTTGTCCATTGACTCGAACTCGTATTTCGCTTTATCCTTGAAATCTTTCCTGACTTGGTTCCTTTCTTCACTTCAGTTACTTCTGTTATGTTGGCTTTCTTTCTGTCCATTCTCTGTTGACCGACGAATATTGCGTCCTTAATTAAGCTCTTGTCCAATGCTTTGCGTGGCACATAATCTCTATTACGGTCGCATCGATGTTCCAATATCTTACTTAAGTACTTGAGATTCGCATAATCGTGAATTGATTTGTACTGAAAGTACTTCCAGTATACGGAATACAAATTGGCGTATAATCAGTTTGATTTACCTTCGAGTTGGCAGTGATTTCCCATGACGGCGAAATATAAGCTCTTGTATACCCTTGTATAATCGTTTAATCTTTCTCCACTGGCTTGCCTACATCGCAGAAACTATCTAGATCGGTATCCATGGTAAAATGCTTCATCTTGCACTAGCTGTCTTCGTTGTTCTTACAGCATACTACTGCCTTATCGGAGAATACCATCGACACTGCGTCGATCATCTCTGCATCAGGTATTTCATAAAATCTCTGACATCTGGCCACCTGCGTTAAAAATCTCTCCAAGTTTGTCCGGTTCTCTCCCGAAAATTTAATACAGAATACACGTAATGCACTCACTCCATCGGCAGGCATTTCATCAACGAAATATCATTGGCGTGATGAGTCGTCCTGTCGAGGCCCACTATCTTCGTGATTGTTTTTCTCTATTTCGTCACTCTTCTTCGTGGGCCATTTCCACCGACACAGTCACGGTCAGCGTAGTTGTCTTCGTCGGCACGGGTATCACCTCTCCTCTGACCCACATAACTACCTCTGCCTGCGCATCGCCCAACGACAGAGGTGAACCCGGATAGTCAAACGATTCTTGGTGTAGCGCTTCTATCTCGTGCGGCATCTGTCCCGGTAACTCACGGTTTAAGTGGCTATCCCCATCACGGTAGATATTACTAAATGGTTAAAAACCGCGCTCGATGGACCAATAATATATCTGCAAGAGGGGGAAATACTATGCCGCTTTTGAAGTTCTCCTGGTATAGCGGAGGCAAGAGCTCTGGGCGCACTCGATACACTATGAGGTGGAAAAGTTTGTCAATTTGGATCTCTCACTTCCCTTCACGCTCACGCTCAAGCCACCCATAAAAGCACGTAACTCGTCGCGCGCCGCTGACATCTTCCGTCTTCGCAGCATTCTTACTTCTTCGTCCATCAGGATGCGATGCATTCATCACTTGTGTCCACACGACACAGCTATCCTTTTTGCGCTCAACCTCCATCAACAACTATTTTTGTGAATCCCCGGATAACTCTCTTGTCCGTTACTCTCGTCATCAGCAATAATAATTTTTTTAATTGTTCGAATTTTGCCGTCGTTATTATTTACATTGGCCCTGTGTATTGGGCTAACATACGCTAGGTAAACTTAATTACAGCTTATATACCCGTTATACAGATTTTGTGTATTAACATACTTTTAGTTTTTAAATTATTGGTGACTGTTTTCATTTCGTTAGCTCCGATAACCTTTATTGCGATAAGCCCCAATACATAATAACGACATCAAGTATTATATTTTCTACTTCGCTTTTTGATCATTTTATATTCGAACACGTTTAAAATCTGAACATTATTCGAACGGTCGAATGCAAATATACTGGCTTGTTGAGAGTCGCTCTGTCATACGCAACAACAATGCCCTTGAACTTAATGCTACTTTTTTTACCGATCAATATCGCGCCTCTCGCGTATTCCATATTTTTTTAGCTTACCTGATGTATTATTTTATATTTATTTGTCGAAGTTGAGAACCACATTGGGTACATTGCAAGGACGGACGATAGGAGAGGCAGGTATACAAATGAACTGTTAAACGCATATTTATTAGGATGTATTTATTAGTATAGCACAAATCATATATTATAGAAAGGACCGGCGTAACCACGTACGGTCTGGATATATAAGGTGCCGACGTAAACATCCCAAAGCTACTTGGTGCATCACAGCATATACACATACATATACCATCAACTGTAGACACGTGCAATAAACTCGAGCAGACGCCGATGCTATAGTTTGGAATATTCACTTACTGACCGGCATGTCAGTTTTTAGCCATCCCACGATGTCTCATTTTGCGGTTTACCGCGTGATGAAATAGAAAGAGAGATTTACTTTGACTGCAATGATGACACCTTATCTCGTCTCTATTTTTGCCGCGTGTCCATCGTCGGCCAGGTTCCTCCTTTCTGGAATCACTGGCACTTATCTCGCACTGACAGGCACTCACGGAGGTACTCCTCAGGAATACTGCTGTCTATTTCGTTTCTGACTACAAGTTGTTTCTTACTTTTTATCCGTGCGTTCCTCTCAAAGTTCAAGTGCTGACTGTGTCATAAGCAGAGACGCGTTAATGTGCGCCCGTTTGTCGCAATACGTATCCCTCCTAATTCATTCGAACACTTATATATGAAAACACGCTCATTACGGATTTTCATATGCAAGACAATACCGTCTTAACTACGGGCATAAACTCGAGGGTCTCGGTTGGTATGATCGATAACCTCGTCACAAATATTTTTTTTGGAAACAATTCCCTGTCGAGTTATTCAACTATCCCAGTATTTTTTGAACATCCTATATATATGTATAAAGTTGTGTGAAGATATACAAAAAACAATAAGGACGTCATAAAAATTATCACCTCGATATAACAGATATTTGACTTCTAAATTAGTTTCATATTACATACAGCGAAATTCTCAGATTATTATGTACTTTCATAAAATAGCTACATTTATAGTAATGATAGTAAATTATTTTATTTTCAGGTTGCCAGAAGACTTTGCTTTTTTAGTACATCACGAATGTGCATGGGGTTGCCATGGTGCATTTATACCGTCGCGATATAATAGCTCACGCGCAAAATGTATTAAGTGTGCGATATGTGGACTTTTTTTCTCTCCAAATAAATTTATATTTCATTCTCATCGAACTGGACCAAATAACAAATATATTCAACCAGATGCAGCAAACTTTAATTCTTGGCGGCGGCATATGAAATTATCTGCAAATCCTCCAGATGAAATAACTCACGCATGGGAAGATGTAAAAGCAATGTTTAATGGCGGAACTCGTAAACGAATATTATCTAATGTTAACAGTGTCAACCTTTTAGATTCAGAACGAAAACGATCCCGTTTTATATCGGGAACACAAATTTCTTCACCTTCAATAATTCAACAATCAATATCAAATTCGATGAATGACTCTTCTATTATTCAGCAACAAGTACCGACATTTGCTAATTTAACATCACCATTATCTAATACTGATTATAAGTGGCACCAGCAACCAGAATCAAGTCTAAGTACGTTAAAAGAGTCAAGTGTATCAATTATACCGTATATCCCGTGGTTGACAAAGCGAAGTTCATTTCTATTTTCCAGTAAGTATATAAAAAGTTAATTATAACGATCATAAAATGATTATAAAAGTTAATTGTAATGGATAGATGAAGTTGTTATTCATAATGATTAGTATGCTCATTCATTGAATAAAAACTTTGTTACAATTTAAAACTTTATTACAATACACTTTAAACCGTGCGCTTTATATTTTGTATTGCAGTCATTTATTATACATAATGTATAAATAACATCGTATTATAGAGAACATTTAAAAAGATACAAAGTGAAAAGGAGACAAAGAGATTGATTGATTAATGATTATTTAAGTTTATGGTAAAATTTGCATTCTTGATTTACTAAAGTGAAAATAGTAACAATAAGTAAACAATTATCTAATATTGATTATAAGTAGCACGTATATATATTGCGTTTATAGCGTTTATAGCGATGTTAAATACTGTGCCTGTGACACACTCAACGCTTGAATTTTGAAAGGAACGCACGGATAAGAAGTAAGAGACGACTTATGGTGAGGAACGTAAAAGATATACCATTTATAATCAATTTAAACAATAAATAATATTTATGTCACCATTATTTTTTGAATATAATACATCCATATTTATAATTATTATGCGACAATATCCCCATGATCAAATTATGGAATGTCAACGAATGAAGAAAGACACATCTTCCTAGTAATATCAGCTTCTTTATACCTTCACTAACCAGTATAAGACAAAGTTGTTAGTTACAGCTTAAGATTAATAAGTATTAGGTTTTCCTGCATTATTGTGAAATTTACTAACTTGACTTGATGTTATTCTGTCTTTTTCAATTGTTTTCTTTTTCTCAATAATAAATCCATTTTTAATGCCGCTCTTTTTATACTGAAAAATCTTTATAATATACTAGATGAATCTCTCAGTAGTTAGTTTATCTGATATGCTAAATCTGCGGCATTTGGTATATTTGGCAAAATGTGGAGTTTTGGAACATTGATTTTGTAAATGTCTAAATTCATGACAGTGAAGGTATGACAGTAAATGGTATATCACATTAAATCATTGAGTTCGAATATTTAACTCTTAGAACTGACTAAAGATGATTTCCTTCGTTAGCCTAATTGGAAGAACCTTGGCGTGGGCGGATAGAAAAATGATACATTCTTCATTTAAGAGATGTCGCGTACAGTATCGTTTGGAGAAAATATTAATTGTATTTAATTATTCAACTAATTAATTGAATAATTCTAGCGGGCGAATTTGACAGGAGAGAGAGATATCCATTGTTTACAATCTAACGACTTAAGTTTATTATAAAAATAGTAGCGAGACTATGACAAATGTTAGCTTGTTTAGTCGTGATTTCTTGTTTTGTCTATGGACTTTAAGAGATTTAGTTTATGGCTATTACAAATATAACGATGGTATACAATGTTGATAAACAGTAGTGACTTTTATTAATATTATTAGTTCATACAAACGTCTAGCGGATGTGGCATCAATATGCGTTGTGTGATTTTAGTCGCAGCCGGAAAGATCATTTTTACGACTCTAAGCGTCTAGGAAATTTCGTTAGCGCGGGACCATAGCATATCATCAAGAGGGTTCGTTTTATTAGTTTTCGGAGAAAACTAACTTGCTTATCGGAGGGTATGGTTTTTTCTTGAGACTTTTCATAAGCGAGTGGTTCTATTATGACTTTCCTCACGCTCAGAAATTATAAACAGTCACAGTAAACATATGACGCCGGAAAATAGACATAAACGATAGAGGTCTATGACCTCATAAAAACTAAATTTTATTTCTACCACGTGCTTAGCTTCAGCGGACGTCAAATTTACAAAGTTATGAAATAGAATTACATACAAAAATTTCGGGGTAGAGTCGACTATTCGATCGGTCGCATCACCCGGCTAAGCGTCATGCGGAGAGCTTTCTTTGCATGATCATTACCGAGCCCCAATAATTATCAAATCACTATAGCTCAGGTATTTTTAGGATTACCATTGTAATTGAGAATTTTAATTTCATTTTCTTGAAATTTTCTGAACAATAATAATCAACTGGATGAACATATAACATCAATATGATATGCTATATCTTAAATAGAAAATGAATTTCTTGTAAAGAATGAGTATTTTCTAAAACAATATAAAATATTATAATCGATCTGATTTCTGTTAAATTGTTAATAGTTGAGTAAATAAGACATTATTTATACTACTATCGATGTCCGTTATAAAATATATGGCCCACAATATTCAGTCATAAAACCAAAGTACCTGTGAAAATTTCAATCGGTCAAGTTACACTGTCACGGGCCGCACAGAGCACTTTTTTTGCTAGCTCATTACAAAACTGATAATAACATCAAATAGTTTTATAACGGATTATTAACTAAAATTTATTGCAATAGCAATGAGTTGCAATGTTATACATGGCAACTTTTTCCTTTGTATATCTCTGAATTAAAGACCGTCTACTTTATTATTTTATAAACAGTAAAATGTAGTGATGGCGTGAAAATTATCGCAATTTTGAAATTGCAAGAATTTAAAAGAAAAGTACAGTCGATGCGATCGGTAGGCTCGTTAAGATATTAGAAACATATCAGCAAAAACATTAAAATGTAGAGCGATGCTGTCAGATATAAGTATTCCAGTTATGAGATGACGCCGTATAAAATTTCAAATTTATTTATAAATTTTTTTTATTTGATAACCATTTTTACTAAACACATATGGTATTTTTTGACATAATGAAATAAGAGCAATATTTATCCGGAATTCGATTTTTATTTTTGGACAGTAAAACGTCTTGGAAAAATCTGGATAAATTAAAGTAAAGTTGGATGCTGTCTATGGAAACAAATTAACATTTATGACAACTGTGAGATATTCAACGAATTTAAACGTGACCGTGTATCTGTTTGCGATGAAGAGCCCCCAGTCTGTCTGACAAACGAAATTATTGTGGAAATTGTGAAAAAAGTCCAGACATGATTCTTGCTGATTGCCAAATGAAAATACATTAAGTTGCAAAGACTATAAGTTTATCGTACGGGATGGTAATTGACTTTTTATATAATACGTTAGGAATAGGAAAGTGATGAGTGCCGCGAATGCTATCGATGAACAATAGCGAATATGGCTGTTGATTTCGAAGCAGTCATTGGACCTTTCAAAGTGAAATATAGAGGAGCTTTTTCGTCACGTAGTTACCATTAATGAAACCTGGATCTATTATTGTAGACCCGAGATCAATACAGATAAATACAAAGGTAAAACCAACGACCGGGAAGGTCGTAGTTACGATTTTTTATAATTCAAAAGAAATAATCTTAATGAACTTTTTGGAGAAAAGTAGCACGATCACGGGGGAAGACTTTAGTACTTTATTGGACCGATTCGACAAGGAATTGATAGAAATATAATCTCATTTGATAAAGAAAAAAGTACTATGTCATCACGATAATTTACCAGCTCATTCATTAAGAATCGGTGTAACCAAATTGTATGAATTATGCTACAAAATGCTGCCGTATTTACCGTACTTATTTAGGAAATTATTGTGATAGAAATTGATTTTGAAGAGTTTTACTAATATTATTTTTTAAAGGATTTAAAAAATGTCTAAAACCTTTGAAAAAGTGTATATTGCTAAGAGGAGATTATATCGACAAAAAAAAAAAGATTTAAAGGTAAACTTGCATCTTTATTGGAAATTCGCTTAATAAAGTTTTTTTATTGACCCATCAAGTTACATGTATATAACTTATATGTATATATAAGTTAACATGTATATACATATGTGTGTGTGTGTATATTTTTAATACAGCCATGTCTTGTAAACTTAGTTAATACCGATGAATTCGCAAAACATACAGAATACAGAAAGTGAACGTTTCATCCATCTCAATTAAAAATACTTTTTCGGTCCATCTTTTTCATTCCCACTCCGGGCCCAAATTACCCTTTGGACATCGTCCTTTTAATATTAGATATTACTTAGTGTATCATTTGCCCCCCCCCTCCCGCGTCTGATATTGTGTCTATCGGTACCTTTTCACTTCTTCTCGGCCTCGGTAGTGCACTACAACTTTTTAATTCTTGGTAGCTTAGAGAAATTCCTCTATTTATGCTATGGTGCGCCTTAGGCACTCACTACACAAATTAGGATTTAAGGGGCGGTAGCAGCGAAACATATTCATTTGCTCACGGTGTGATGGAGCTCCTGGCCGTTGGCCGGAGTCCGTCGACACTCGCAGCCTCAGATTAGGGCATATTATTCCGAGATCAGCGACCTCGGAAACTTCGTTGTGAATATTCGGCGTGGGGAGGGGAGAGAGAGGTAAGTGGCACTCGCCGACTCAGTACATCTTGAGCCGCGGTGCTATTAGTTTGCTTTGGTTTTGTTTGGTTCCTGAAGTGTTGTGACCGGTATGTGCGATGTTTTCTTTTTTTGTTTTCGAAGTGGCAGTCTGATGAGCCAGTGAGTGTCACAGAATTTTGTCTTTTCTCCCCCTCCATCCCTTTATAATTATTATGAATTTTCTTTGTTTTTATTGCGGTGTTGGCGTGCGTTATACCTCGCTCGGACGTCCTGACTGTACATCCGGAGCCTGGCGATGACCATGTAATTTTAAACAATAACTGTCGCCGACATTTAGTTTTATTTTTTTATTTTGGTTTTATTTGCGCCTTGCGTTTTCTTTTCGTCTTTTTTGTAATCGTGCGTTAGTTCTTTAACGCCTTGCCTGCTCACCTTTCCTTGACTTCTCAAGGTTATCAATTACCTGGCGCACGTTGGTCCATTTCGCGCCTCCTACCTTTCCCTTTTTCTTTTTTTTATATTGAGATTTCCGTAGATTTCGACGCGGCTGAGTGAGCTATCCCTTAGAAATAGGGTAAGTTTTCCCTTGTCTCCCCTATAACTACAGTTTCATCTTGCAACAATAATTTTCTTTTTTTAATTGGCAAGTTGCTCGCTTTTCTCGAAGTTATACGTCACATGGTGTATCCATTTCTAGATTCTAAACGTAAATTTAATATCAAGAATTTTAGTCCTTATGGCTCGCAGCTAATTTAATTTAATGTAAAAATTAATTGTGAAACGTTACTCACATACGAGGTCTGGCTATTAAATAATAAGATTGCATATGAAAAAGAGCTTTATTTAAAAAATTCGTCGACAATTAAATGCTCCCCTCCAATGTACTCCTCTTCTCTCGCCACACATCGTTCTCTTTGTTTTTTCCATTGTTCAAAGTAATGATGGAAATGTTCTTTTATAAGAGTATTAGCTCTTAAACAACTCTGCCGATTTTCACTACACCTTTTCCATCGACTTGAATCAGATTCCTTTTTAAGGCAGACTTTATCTTCGGAAATAGGGAAAAGTTGCAAGGTGCTATATCAGGCGAATACGGCGCATATTCGAGCACTGGAAAGCCTCTAACGGTTAAATAATGCTTCACAACGCGAAC
This sequence comes from Chouioia cunea, assembly GCA_030064505.1. Classification (NCBI taxonomy): domain Eukaryota; kingdom Metazoa; phylum Arthropoda; class Insecta; order Hymenoptera; family Eulophidae; genus Chouioia; species Chouioia cunea. The sequence continues at coordinate 22,225,300 of JAOPFQ010000001.1, forward strand.
GTTCACAACGCGTTATGAGCAGGTGCATTGTCCTGGTATAATCGGTCTTACTCCAACCGCCGAAACGAACGGACGTGTTTTTGCTCCGTTCCGCTAGAAAAATGTTATTGATGTGCCGTGAATGTGATGGTGAGAGTATTAACCATTGCAATCATTGGTAGTCTAGTAGTAGTCTAGAGACATTTGACCATCGTTGGACAACCCAGATAATAATAAAGTGTAAAAGTGAAAACGGGCCTGCAGATATAGTGGTAAATAGTGGTAATTAATAGTAATATCACAATAATAGGTATTAGTAGACATCAGCAACCCGATAACTATTTTATAAGCCGCCCAGAGATACCACTACAAACTAAAAGAAAAGAGAGAAGGAGAAGTGCCTCCCATAAGTCAATTGACTCATAGTAAACAGCCTTAATCCCCCTAAACCCCCCGATCCCTCTAATCTCCCTGAAGCTCGTACTCCCCCTAAAGTCCCTAATTCCCCTAATCTCCCTAATCCCGTAATCCCTCTAATCTTTTAATCCTTTAATCCTATAATCATGCCCTAATCCCAAAAATCACCCCTAAACTCCTTGAGTAATCCCCTTGTCCCCTTAAACTAATCAGATACCATTGATTATTGAAATAACGGCTGGAGGTAGGGTACAAAGGCACCGTGACTCTGATTCTGACAGGTCTAGATCGTGCTCACCTCAACATGCTTCGGATGAAGTACCAGCTGCCCTGCGACTCAAACAATCTTCCTTGTTAAGTGCATTATCGGTGAGACAACGAAAATTATGGAAGAGTGTAAAACAAGAAGACAGAACGTATTATCTGTCACTTGATTGCACAGAAGGTGAGAGATACACCCTAATTAAACGTGCCCTTAGTGAGCTAACTGGTTTGCATTCATCAGTTGCAACCCGAACTCGAGCCGAAATAAGGAAGGACATCGAAGAAGCTGATGATGAGGAAATTAATCTACCGCTTGGGCCACTGGTAAAAATGCAGGCAATACAAGGCGAATTGCAGGGTTTCCTGTTAAGTGAGCATAGTAGGGTAACGAGATGGACTGCTGATCAGGTTTTATCAGCATTTAATAGAGTTGCGATAATCGTGCAACAGCAAGTAATGGAAAACTCGAAATTGGAATGTCAACTGGAGATTCATAAAACTCTTGGAGACAACTTAACGCAGGTCTGTGGAAAACTAACGGAAGCGGTAAATAATATACAAACCACTATCAAAAAGGTAGATGCAACTGTGAAGAAAGTTGAAGATAACATCCCCAATCGTGCAATAACAGGAATGTCAAGTGTAAATAGACAACCTAAGAGTTTTGCTCTCATTTTAAGAGGTCAAGAGGAAGGATCAACAAGTGAGAAAGTTAAAAGAAAGGTGACTGAAGGTCTTGCTACTAACTGTTCGGGTCTACGAATTCAGTCAGTGGTTCCTCTGAAGAAGGGCCCAGGGGTGATACTAAGAACGGCATTAGATTCAGAAAGGCAATTGATTGTTGGTAACTCAGCGCTAAAAGAAAAGGGTCTTCACGTTGAAGAAATACGAAGATTAGATCCTAGAGTCATCATATACGGAATCCCAGTTGAAATGACGGATGAAGACATAATGAAGGGAATATATGAGAAAAATGTGAGTTCAATAATTACAGTCGCTGAATATAAGTCAAGAGCGAAAATAATTAGTAAAGGACAGAAAGAAGGTCGTAGCAAGACAAATATTGTCATCCAATTGACGCATGAGTGCAGGGCTAGGGTAATTGATGAAGGTAGGATTTATCTTGGATGGAGATCTTACCCTGTTCGTACATGGGAAAATGTCCTACGATGTTATAAATGCAGTGAATATGGTCACCGAGGAAAAGATTGCAAAAATGAGAGTGTCTGCTATAACTGTAGCATGAAGGGACACAATGCATCCGCATGTAAAAAACAAGCCCAGTGTAAGAATTGTAAAGGGAACATGCTTCCGACCGACCACTCGGTGTTGTCACCAAATTTCCCGGAGTATGGGAGAAGACTGAGAATACTGCGCTCACGTATATATAATGGATAATAATCTATTCCAGCTTACAACAAATGAGATAAGCTATGTAAATGAAGTACGGGTCTTGCAACTGAACTGCAATAAGATCTACGCTGCGATGTGTGCTTTAGATAAATGGCTGCCGGAACGTAAGCTAGACGTAGCGCTTATTCAGGAATCATATACGTATGAAGGCAGTGTTAGAGGAATTGGATCGGGAACTAGGATGTTTGTTAGTGAGTCAATGCCAGCATGTGTAGTGATAAAATCGTCAAATATGGAATGCATGACCATACGGAATTATACATGGATGGATCGCGTTTATGTGTGGATAAAAGGGAAGAGTCTCCCTATATTTTTCGCCCAGTGACAGTATTAATGAAATGAATAAGGGACTGGAATACCTCGAACATATGATAAATATAGCAAATGGCAAAACGATAGTCATTGGTATGGATGCAAATGCAGTCTCAGACCTGTGGTACAGTAAGAACCCTGGAAGGAGATGGAATGCTGAACACAGGGGTAAAGTTATTAGTGATTGGATGTTGCGACGAGATATCGATATCTTGAACAAATCATCTCAGATCTCTACATTCAGCGGACCCCGTGGGCAAAGTGATATTGATGTAACTCTATGCGCGAACGTGGGAAAAGACATAAGCGTTAGTTGGATGATTGAGGGAGGCCACGGTCTCAGTGATCACAATACCATCATCATTGCTATCAAGATGGAAAGACGAGGAATTGCCTGGGAATCACGAATGGACATGGGTTTTAGATGGAACACTCAAGGTTGTGATTGGGAACATTATGTGGATGCACTTGCCAGGGAAACTGAAGCTCTGGGAATTGAGAGCTTCTCGATCCTTAATGCTGCGACAAAGGTATCCGTGGTGCATGGATGGATAACAAAAACAAATAATGAATGTATGAGGATAGCAAATGGTCGTGATAATAGGACAAAGGTAACATGGTGGAATGAGTAACTATCAGAAATGCGAAGGAAAACATCCAGAATGAGAAAGAAATACCAGCGTGAGATAAGACGAACAGGTGATCCAGAACGAATTATGTGGAAGGAATGGAAGAAATGTATGAAGAGCTATAAAAGGATGATTGAAGAAATCAAAATGCATAGCTGGAGAAACCTCGTCAGGAAGGAAAACACAAATAACCCTTGGGGAAGGGTTTACCGTGTATGTACTGGACGAAAGTAAAATACTGGTCTCTCAAGCCTAAAAATAGGAAATCGGTGGACTAAGACTTGGCAAGAATCGGCAACAGCATTGTTGGAGGAATTCTTTCCTGTGGATGATGGGGTCCCTGCCCTTGAATACTTTGGCGGGACATCCTCTGGAAGAATGTTAACCGAGGGCATAGATAAAAATAATACTAATAATATTAGCAGGACAGAACTCAATAATGCTGTCTCAAAATTTAAAATGGGTAGATCTCCGGGAATCGATGGGATAACCAATGAAATGGTAAAACGAGTATGGCTTGGAATACCAACATACATGCACAGTATGTATGAATCATGCCTTTGTGAAGGAATATTCCCTGAAACATGGAAACAAGCACGAATTGTAGTTTTATATACAGGTGGGCATAAAGACATAAGTGACCCCAGATCCTATAGGCCAATTAGTCTACTTAGTGGACTGGGAAAAATATACGAAAGAATGCTGGTCTATAGGCTAAATAAAAGAATGGAAGGCGCTTGGGACGACTCACAGTATGGATTTAGAGAGGGCTGATCCACTGAAGATGCATGATTCAAAGCCAAAAAGATGATGAATGAATCCACAAGTAGGAATGTAATTGGTGTCTTTATCAACTTCAAGGGAGTCTTCGATAATCTCCTTTGGCGTATGGCTCTTCAGAGACTGTATGAAATTGGCACGCCAAATGAAGAGATGTGCATTTGGAGAGATTATTTCCGTAATCGAGATGTATGTTTGGATGATAGAATGGATAAGGTATGGAAAAGGGCAAGTAGAGGATGTCCGCAGGGCTCAGTGGCTGGTTCAGCTATATGGAACCTCTGCACAGACCTATTGCCAAAGGAGCTACGTGAGAAAGGATATGGTTGCGTAGCCATTGCAGATGACGTTAAGATCATAGTGGAAGGACGAAGACGTGTTAACGTGGAATATGGAGCAAGTGAGGCACTTGACATCGCTATGAAGTGGGGCCCTAACTTTGGAGTTGAGGTTTCTGAGACCAAAACTGTATGCATGGTACTGAAGGGAACATTACAGATTCTAAATAGAAGAAACCATGTAAAGACGGAGGAGGGTAACAGCTATAAAGTAACATTTATGGACAAAATCAAGTGGCTGGGCATAACTTCTGGCATTGGATATGATTTTTGGATATGGGAACAACACTCGAAGGTACTTGGTACAGTGGGAAAACAGCGAAGGGTATGCAGAAAGGACTGGGAAATCAAGCATGGTGCCATGAGGACGCTATGTAAAGGATTACTAGTCCCAGCAGTTATGTATGGTGCAAGTATTTGGTATGAGCTAGTTAACAAGAAAGAAATATACCGGGAACTGTTACGTTGCCAACGCATAATGCTATACGCATTTACAAGAACATCTAAAACGGTTTCTACTGATGCGATGTAAGTCTTGCTTGGGTCGTTACCTTGAGACCTGGAGTGTCTTTAGCTGGCAAATCGATACAAGGCACGTAGAATCCTACACATGAACCAGATGGATTTGGTTACCAATCAGGAAATGGAAGGACTGGATCTGAAAGACAAGTATGCAATCATCGATGAACGGGCACGGGATGCATGGCAAAAACGATGGGACTCCAGTGATAAAGGTAGAACCACGTACCAGTGGATTAAGGAAGTAGGAATTATGGAAAAGAAAAAGAGTATCAACTCTGGGCTGCAGATAACTTATATTCTTACGGGCCATGGCAGTCTGAATGAGTTCCTCTACAGAAGACATCTGAGCGATACACCCGAATGTGTATGCGGTGGAGATCTAGAGACTTGGTTACATGATCTGGGCTCCATGGGCATTGTCGAAGGTACTAGGGATAACTGGAACATCAGTGGGGTCACGAAAAACCGCAAATATTTTGAGGCCTTTAGTGGATTTGTAACTCGAGCCTTTGCAATGCAGGCAAGTATACTGGCAAGAATGGACAACCGATGAGAGTGTAAGAGAAAATGAAGGATGTGAATTGTATATGTAGGGAGTAACTCGAGTAGACACTCGAGTAAATTGTACATGCAAGGCAGCCTAATGGTATTAGAAAGACCAAGGCTGATGGGTTTAGCATACCTGAGCTGGTCACCCATTACCGAGCAGGTAAGTGCACAATATGGGACCCATATCAGGGTATAAACGGTACTACGGGAACTGGACGAAATAATGCTTCACAACGCCAAAAGGGCCAGTCTGGTCGAGTGAGGTGGACTCGTAGTGACAGTGGTATAGCCCAAATCGCGGGCTAGCGCCGGGGCTGGTTGGACCGACCCTGATGCGGGTAAACCTGTATCACCGTGGTGTAAAGCCGGCCCCGATACGACGTGTGAGTTGCAAATCTCAACTCGGGCGATGACCTGCAAAGTCATCAGAGACATGGATGGGTCTCGATCCTCACCGAGGATTTCTCGATTAACTTACCATTATCGGGAAGATCGGTGGATGGGTAAACATAACCTATCGCGTTGGCCGAGCGTATCTCGGCTTGTAGATCCCTGTATTAAGGACTCTCGTGTGGTGAAGCGCAAGTAGGTACCGCACGTTAAATAAAAGGATATTATGTCCTGGTGTAAGATTCACGACTATTTTCTCCACAACTCTGGCCGATTCATACGAACTCACTTCCACAGTGTTGTTAAAACTTTCAAATGGTAAGTTTGATTTACAGTTTCAACCTCTGGAATCCATTCAGTAATTACGATGCCGTTGCTCTATAGACAAAATACTATTACTGCAAAAAAAACGTGTTTTCGTACTGGAATAGTAGACGCTTCCAACTATCCAACGCTGCATTTGTTTTCCCTCCTGCCCCTCTAAGGCACCTTCTGCGCCCGCAGTCTCCTTACTTAATCGCCAGATCTCGTATGTTGGCATGCCCAGAACATTTTTTCCAATTCGAGAAATTGTGCCACCCCTCTCTCCGAACTACCATTTCCTACCCTGCCCAACGTGTCTTCATAATAATTATTAAAACACATGACATTTACTAAACAGAGAAAATAGAAAAAGATATCGTGGAGTTGTCTGTATTACAGTCTGTATCTCTACACGCATTGTCATTTGTGCAAAATATCTGACAAACTTATTTCAGTACCATTCGAAGCTAGGATAAAAGTTTTTACTAACAAAAAGATGTCTCCATGAATGCTCCTTACGACTCCACAAAATTCTAAACACTAACTTACATCAATATTTCAGAGAAGGTATCAATACTTAATAAGTGTATAAGTGCGAAATCGTCTCCACTGTATTATTAGTTCATTACATAAGATGAGCTACATATGTAGGCCATTGTATTTACCAGACGGCAAGTGTGAGGATGAAACGTAGACTAATGATATAGGAGGTGAGAATTTTGTAAATCTTGAAAGTACATGGCTGCCAATGATGGAAGAATCGATAAGTTTTTTTTTTATTTTCACCCTTTTTTATTTTGACCTTTATTACTAATCCATGTGTTATGAATTTACAATTATAAAAAAAAATGTATAAGCCTCAATTTTATGTATAATAAATTATTTACCATACGGATTGGATATTGGAATAATTTTTTTTTAATTTAAGGCTTTATTTTGAAATATTTTAATTATATCAATGTTTGATTTTGTAGCAGTACTTCAAAGCTGGAAGTTATAAGTCTTTATTAGATTAATAATGTATTTATATACTAATATTTTATTGTTGAGTGAAAATTTTGTTTGTTTTCTCTAGTAGCCAGTAAAATGTTCTTATTTTTGAATAAATAGCTTACGTTTGTTCAGATTCGGCCTTATCACATTAATAAATGATCTAAGTACATCCTTTGGTATCATTTTTTCTATGGTTGATTTTATCCTAGATTGAAGTGTTAGATAATTATTTAAACAGACTGGAGGGACAGGGTCCTTTTTTATGGTGTATATGACTTGAATACAGTTCCTTTAATTACTTATTATTCTCCATATTTGTAAGCCATAACTAATCTACCTATAGATACTTCTGTAGATTTGAAGCGGCATATGACTTATTTGGATGAGAAATTATAATGGTGATATAATGTTGATATAGCACTACATTGAGAATTTCCAGCTTTCATTGGATATTATTTTGTGGTTTCTAATTTCTTTCTCTATTAAAATTTCTGTAACACAAATATTATTCAAAAAGATTATGAAGAATTTAGGTAGGATTTTACTAAATTTAAATTGTAAACCTTTAGGCTATACTTTATTAGAGGCATGGATGACATCGAGAAATACTGCATTATCGAATTGATTTTTTTCAGAAGTTTCTTTGATGTATGTGGTTACACTATTGTATTTATTTATAATTAATAAATATTATTAATTGTTGTTTAATTAAAATTAAAATTAATATTAAGATCTAATAATTTATTCTATTATGACATGATTGTTAAGAAATTCAAATGGAAGTTGGATAGGATTTCTTCACGTACTTTAGATAAAGTAGGAAGTAAACTTATTGGTTCGAATAATGAGACATGTTCCGCTAGTTTTCCTGATTTTAAAATAAAGATGATTGTTGTTATCTTTCATTAAATGAAAAAATATAAAAGTCTAATTTTTTCATTAATATAATGGTGATATTTTTCTAAATTAAGAAATAGTTTCTTTTAGTAATTTTCCATTAATGTTATCATGTTTCAGACTCCTTTTATTAAGATCATTGATGACTTCATCTATTTATGTAATTTTTAAGCTATCAAATAAATAAATTTGATTAAATCTGTTGTACTACGTAGTGAAACTAAATACGTTCTCTAAGTATTTAGCAAATAAGTAGAATTTTCAATATAAGTTCTTTTCATGTTATTTCACTTTTTAAAATTGGTGGAGAAAATTATTCAAAAACATGAATTTATTCGGTTTTCTTTCAAAGTAAATAATTCATAATTTCTATAAGGCACATTTTCTAGAAAGTTTTTTATACTAGTATTTTTTATCACATATAGATTTTTTAAATTTCTTTTAGCGATTTATTATAATTAATTTTATTAGATTTTGTATTTGTTGTATGACCGAGAATTGTTAGTCTATTGTGCATTTCTGAATGGATCACCACACGTGGGACAGCGCGGACTATATGCTTGCAGCGTACCTATGTTGAAATGACCATCTCTTCGAGCAGCGCGGACTTCTCATACATAGTATACTTACTTGTGTCACCGGCTTTACCGGCAGTGCAGCGCTCTCGACTTTCAGAGATGCTCAACGACATGTGTATAAAGTGTAACACAATAAATAAAACAATGTTGGATATTCAGCAATCAAATTGTGGTTTTCTTTGAGTAAAACCCATACATTTATATCCTCTTGCTTTTCGTTGAAACTATATTTGTTTAGAATTTATAAACAAACATAGCAATAAAACAAACATTCTTTTTTAGAATTTCTACTTAAACGTGATTTAAACGAAAAGGAAGGTGTATATAATAGAGTTTTAAGTAGTATTTTAAAGATAATATTATCATTTAATATGGATCTATACATATGCTAGTTAGTTTTACTATTGAATAAGTGACTATAAATACTGTTAATTACAATTGTTTAGTCATAGTTCATAATAAAAGGAGAATGGATTGGGTGTTAAATACCTGGGACATAATCTATCTATTATTACAGTCTATTAAATCGTTATAATTTATTTAAATCAGAAATACAGTAAGTGTATAGATCGTAGATATTAAAATTAATTCTAACGGCTACGTTACAAAGTATAATTTTACAACATGGAATTTGGAGTGGTTAACCTTGATTCTGTAATATTATTACACTTATCGTTATACCAGCCCAAATTAAATTACTGCGAGTTTTTCATAAAGCTCGAAGAGTTCAGTGCTATATATCGCTGAATGACTGCTTTCTAATAATACGTTCCTTTATAAATGAAAAATTCTACTAAAAATACTTATATTTGGGAAAGATTGGAATTATGTATTGGGGAGAAGAAATACTCTAAGTTACCTTTTGTTCGAGATATATGTAGCATTAGGAGTTGAAATAACGAATATGTCAGAGAGTATTAGAAAAAGTATGTAGGTATAAATAATCAAAGTAATTTCAAATGAACGAGAATGACATTTATTATGAGACTTATAGAGACCTTTTATGTAACACACTTTCTGTTCTTCGGAGCGGCTGTATTTGTATTGGAAAATTGGGTTCACTTAAGCTAAAAAGCTCGTTTTATCCTATTTTCGTTTTCATAACAAAATTATCAATTTAGTTTATTTAGCCTAAAGTGCATTGATTTTGATAAAGTTTGTTATAAAAAAACCTTTGATAAAACTGTTATCTTTTGATACATAACCCATGTATATAATTGTCTATTTTCTGTAATTAATTATAAACAATTAATAGTTCAAGCCTAAATATTTTTATATGGTTTGATACAGAATGATTTCATATATAAAAAATTCATTAAAAATCAATTTTTCATTAAATAATAAACTTTTTATATAAAATAATAGATGTTCGCACTATAAACTTTCGTTAATTACTCATTTATTAATGATGATAGATTTGCTGCGATAATTTTATCAGTAAACTTTTTTTTTACAATTTGTGGTAATTGATTTTGTTTTTAAAAATTACAAATATATATCTAATAAAATAAAATTCTTAATTCAATAATTATAATGAAGCCACTTATAATAATTAATGCCATAAATCATCAATATTATCTCAAAAGTATAATTTTCATAATTAACATTTTCTATCCTTGTTAAATTATTATTTAAATATAACAATCAATAAAACAACATGAAATTAAATTAATTTTGACATAAATTCAATAATTTTATTCTATTTTCTCTAAACTTCATATTTTTTATTTTCGTTTTTTCAAAATTTGTTGATATATTTAAATTAATGAGTTATTGTTTGCATGATTATATATAAATATCTATATACACTGGTGATATTACGTTCGGTAACAATCATAATTTCGCAATTGGATAATTTAATACTATGGGTAACTCTGTCTAGTTTCACATACAAACTAACAATATTATGATAGACTTAGTTTGTTTATGACCACTAGTTATAGCCCAGGCTTCAAAATTAGACGGGATCGTCATAATCCCTATCAAAGGTTCTTCACGTTATAATTACTGCGTGCTAGGAATCGATGTTATAAACTATTAAAGTATTGTTCTTTTAAGTTTCATTCTATACATCACGTCTTCATGAATCTATTAGTGAAATTTTTATTTAAATAATTGAGAGAGTTGTGTAATAATATAATTAATTGACAGTATCTATCTTGCTTTGCAAAGTTATTATCCTGTTGTTAGCTGTTAAAAAATAAGTTGTATGAAGATAATATAATTAATTAAAACATAATAGAATCATTATAAAAGATGTAAACTAATATAATGTCTCAATGAAATAAGTAAATATATATTTCAAGATAGACTAAGTGCCTTTGCGTTGCTAATCCGTGACTACGAAGTAACACGGAGAATAAAAGACAACATGGATGCACTCACGACATATGCGCTCTCATGGACTTTGTTAATGACTCTTCTCTCAAACATCTTCAAAGAACCTTCCTTATTCTTAATGCAAAAAGGTATCCAGTTAAATATTTATTTAACTATTAAAGTAATACAAAAGAAAAAAGGCAAAATTGTCCGAATGAGTAGGTGATGAAAATACTTATGCATCTAAAAAATAATTAAATTTCTTAATAGAAAAGATTATTTAATATAGACATAGTGAGATTAAAGTAGTAGAATAAAACTATTAAAGATAATATTTATATAATTTTCTATTCACATTTAATGAATTATAAATATAAACAAAACTAAAATATAAATTATAAAGAAATAAATAACATACTTGTTGGCTAATTGATTTACATTTTATTGCTTTTATGATTTGATTACATTTTATAACTAGATGTTCTCATTAAAGAAGTTATGGGTACTTTATAAGCCAACATTTGTAACCTCATTATCATTATAGGGTTTGAAGACCATTTGGTACATAAAAACAATTTATTTTTAAAATTTTTCTTGTAGCTTAATAAGTAACCAAACATTCGTCGAAGAATCATAAACCACATTAGGGTATCCTATTTTTCCTCAAGTGAGTCTAAAGATCTGAAAATCTAGGAAAAGGGGTTTTTATACATGCTAAATATAGTGGCTACGTAATTTTTTCAAAATCATTGGAGGTAGATTCGCCTATCTTATCGAGCTAGGCTCTTTATCGCAATTAATTGAATACTTGTTACCATATGACGTACGAATTTCATTTCTACTGAATGTCTGGTGACATCATAAGTCTTGTTGCAACTACAATCCCAAAAAAATAGAATATAAATTGTCCAGTCAAAAAATTATTACACGTATAATGTAAATTTTATAAAACAAAAATTTTATAAATCAATATAAAATAACAAATATATCAATAAAGATATATTATAATATATTTGAATCAATAACATAAAAATTATTGGAAAAATTATTGGTATAATTTTTTTGCATGTTGTACACTCATACCGTAAAATGTATGAAAAAGTTTTTTTTTTCTTGAAACTATTCTTTTGGATTGTATAAATGGTAAGTGTGTAGCATATCCATTTTAATTCTAAGCGATCGGCATATGTGTTTAATTCACATTTTTAATACGTCATTATATCAGGTTTCGTACACATAATGTAAAGAACAAATTTGTTTCTCAATCTTTTATTTTGGATTTTCAACGGATATATGAACCTAGATCATGCAATTTCATACTTATTTTTACAGCAAATTCTATAAACTCTGTCGAAAATCTTACGACAGCTTTGAACAGAGGTTCCCATTCATCTGCTTTTCATCCGGTGATACCATCAATTATGAGTACAGATATATCAAACCGAATTAACGAGAATACGTTTCAAAGCATATCAAAAGAAAACGATTCAGATAATGAAATTGACGTTGAGACAATGGAAGATAACAATATAAATTATTTTGGCGATAATGAATCAAATTTTAATGATTGGACTGATAAAGAAAGGAAATCTCGATCATACATTAAACATTTACAATGCTGGAGTCCTCCGCAAGAGACAGTAAGTAAGCGATATTAGTTATAATTATATATCAAACCTTAGATAAAGAAAATTAAACTATTTTACAAATTTTATTGATATAAATATTAGATTTGATTGCTTTACACAAAAAAATATTTAAACTGAATATTTTAATGAAATTTGAAACAAAGTTTTCCTTTACTAAGTCACACACAATATATTGAAAGATGATTATTGATGACGAAAATTGTTCTGATTCAAAATTTCATTTCTATGACATCAAAAATTTATTTTTCGTCTTGTTTGAAAACTTTTTCGAGTCTTTCTTTAGTGTCATTATTTGTAGAAAAGTTTCACATTCATAATCATAATTATAAAGATTATTTAAGTTTTAAAAAGAATTATGATTCTTTTTTACAAAGTAAATACGTCTTTTTTATTTCAGTAAAAAAGACGTATTTAAATTGTAAAAAAGTTGTAAAAAAGTGTTTTCTTTTAAAAGACTATTTGAGTTTTGCCGTTGTATGGATTTTATTGTTGTGTTTTTTAAACGTATCTATGGCGAATAAAGGAGGTGGGAGGGACAGAGAGGGCATATAGACAGATAGATAGATAGATATGTGGGTGACCGAGTTTACGTTGTATGATCGACCTTTCCGAGGTCGCTGACTTCGGAAAATTCATTTAATGTATTCAGCGCGGAGAGGGGAGAGAGAGAGGTGGGTGACACTCGCCAGCTCAGTATGCCTCGAGCGATAGAGAGAGCAACAGATTTTCTGTTTTTGTTTTGGTTTTCGGGAGTTTTATTGAGAGGTGATTACGTGGTGTTCGTGGGTGCACAAAGTGCAAGAATTTTGTTTCTGTCAGGTTGCTGAACTGGTGAGTGTCTCCATAATTATCACTCTCTCCGTCCGTGCAATATTTTCTTTGTTTATTTGCGTACGTTGGGCTTCGCTCGGACCTCCTGGATAATTAGCCGGAGCTTGGCGACGCCCTTTACTTTTTTTATTTGCTCAAATTATAACTATCGCCGTTTCGTTTATATTTTCTTTTTGTATTTATGCACGCCTTTTTACTTTTTTTAAATTTTATTTTCGTAACAGCCAATAAACTTTCTTTTTTTTCACATGCGTCTTTTTCTTTCTTGCCTACCTACTCACCTGTTCTTGACCTTCTAAGGTCATTAGTCACCTGACGCATGTTCGGTCATGTTTGCGCTTCTTACGTTCCCCCTTCTTATTTATTTCGTTACATTATTGTTCGCGTTTCGTAGATTTCAGCGCAATTGAGGGTAGCTTCCCCTGATACAAAAGGTAAGTTTTCCCTCCTCTAGCAGGTAATAGAGTTTTCGCGTTGCAAAGGGAAGAGAAGATTTCTTTCATAAGCCTAATTGGAGGAAATCTAGCATGAGCGGATAGAAAAATGGTAGATTTGTCTTTGAAATGATGTCACACGTGGTATTATTTTATGAAATTATTAATCGAAATTAATTATTTAATTAATTACTTGAATAGTTTTTGGCAAATAGATTAGACACAGAGAAAGACGCCTAATTTTTATATTTTGTGGCTTAATATTATAAGTAATAACCATATTGACGTCGCAATAAATATTAATATCATTTAGGCGTGATTGTTTATTTATGACTGTAAATGTTAGAAAACAAGTTATAACTATTAGAAATTTAGGATAAAGTTTACAAATAGCGTCGATTAACAATAAACAACGGCTGTAATAATAATCAATATTGTTGTTTCATACTTATTGTCTAGCGAAAGTCTTGTGTTAATATGCGTTGCGTGATTTTTGCCATGGCCGGAAACGATAATTTTTACGAGTTTACGCAGTTAAAAAATGTTGTCAACGGAGGCTATAGAGCATCATAAAGAGCATCCGTTTTATGACTTTTCGAAGAAAACTAACCCAATTATCGGTGAGACTTTTCGTAAGTGAAGAAGTTCGATTTAAACTTTTGTCACACTTGGAATTCGTAAACAGTCATCGAAAGCAGATAACGTTAGAAAATAAGCACAAGGAATGATCCCAATATTATCTCTATCATTAGTGTAAAAAGATTTTCTTTCTTATTATCACATTTACATTTGAATAACAGAACGAATAAATCTAAAAAACCACCCATAATATAATAAATTAAATAAAGTTGCACCTTATCTGAATACTCTTTCAAAAAAGTATTAAATATTTCATGATTTAATTATGGATCAAGTAATCGATGAAAGTATGATTAATTTTAAAGATAGCAATTTGATAAAGAAATACTTGCTAATGAAACCAGTCAAGAGGGATTACGAAAATTGAGAGCTGACGATTATCGTTATGTATCAGAGTTTCAAATATGCACATAGAAAATACAGAAAAATAAAAAAATTTTCTAGGGGAATGAGTAATAAAATATTTGAGTTATGATTTAGTACAAAAAACCATCGTATTTTCTTTGATAATTTCTTAACGACTGTACATTTAATATCGTCTTTACTAAATGGTGAAATTTTAGCATGTGAAATGATAAGAAAAAACAGAATTAATTTACTAAAAAGTTAAGAAGCTCATAAAAATATGTATTCTGGAGATAGTACATTTCGTACTTCATAAAAATAAAAGAGATTCATAGAACCTTGAACATTTCTTGTCGAATGATCATAACCTATTAGTTGTCTTAGAAGCTAATAGAAGTCAGAAGGGCGGTACGTCAAAAGTAGTTACAATTACATAAATTGCCAAAGATTGCAACATGAGATGCGTTGACAAAGCTGAAATGCTCAAATCATTTTACGAAACCAATTGAAATTATAAGAAGTGGTGACAACGAATCTATTGACACTTCATAGACATAACTGTAGTAAATTCTTTTACTATGTACAGATAACTTTTTCTCAAATTTTAACTAAACAAACGTTTCATTTTTCAGGTTATCAAGATCCTCAAATATTGTACTTTCAAAATAAAAGATAAATGAACAAAATTTTGTATAAAAATGTGTAATGTTCCTTTATGCATTGAAAAAAATGAAAATTACTTTTAAAATGTTCACAAAGTCTTATAAATATTGATAATAGAAAATTATATAATAAACAATGTTCATAAACTTTGTCCGCCAGATTGGATTCGCAATTTTGAATCATGCTAATCTGACATAATATTCGTAATTAGTTATTATAAAAACCCTTAAGGTCACTGTAATGTCTGGAATAGTTACTGCAGAAAAATGTGATTCTCAAAGGATTAAAGTAAAAATTTGATGTCAGAATCGTTTCCAGAAATCTTATAAATCTTAATATACTATGTTCTTATACAAGTAATATGTGACTTATTTATATTATATAGGGTTTATTTATATTAAACGATGATGGACGGATGCTGTTGAGATTTGTATTCTCAGAGAATAATATACCTTGCAACGAATACCGTTTTCAAACTAGAATATAAAACTGACGAATACAATAAATCGCATCGTTCAAATACTCATTTCCGCTGGTAACATTAATTTTGAATATTTTTATTTATTTCTAAACTACTATGCGACATCCCTCTCCCCCCCACCTAGCCAAGCTTGGGAAGAGTCGAACCAGAGATACATGCGAGGTCCTATGATCAAAAAGTAGTCATTATGATCACCAATGGACCGAAGGAACAAGCGATGTTAAAATGAGTGAAATTGGATCCAAATCTGTACCCGTTCAGAGGTACCTATTTCGAATAATAAAACAATGCAGCAATTTATGAACAACAAACAACAGTTTTTAATGAACTATTCGATTCTACCGATGTCAATATTTTCAGATTTGAACTGCACATAACAATTATATGTCTTGCTATTTACTTAACTTGATGTTAGTTCAAATTTTATTACATTTTGCTTATCTTTATTACAATAAAGATCTAAAATGTAGTTTTCTTTGATCAGCTTGTGTAGATATAATATCTCTTGCGTAAATTGATAGGGACCTTTCAAAAAACTGTAAATTCATTTCATTTCATTTTTAGGAAATGTTTGTATAAGTCCCTTTATTTATAATGGTAAAGTATTGGGTGGCAGAGTTTCAACGAGGACATATTAACTTCTAGATCAAAGATGAATCCAGCAATGCTCACTTAAAATAAAGGAACGTTCATAACATTGTCAAACAACAATGAAACATTTCTACTTCTAACAACGCCAATTGATAGAGAGTAAAATTCTAAGTCCAGATAGGTACATGATTGTCTTTTATAGAGATGATTGGGGTCAAAATGCTTATAATCTAGTATAAAATCAATTTTTTAGATAAACATGATCTTGTATTGACCATTACGATTAGAAGCGACTAAATTTCCAATAGTTGTTTATTCCTGACATTCAAACTTTTGAACTCAATCTTTTCCACTGTAACTTTTTAATTAAACACGTATAAAAAATTCAAATAAGCCTATAACATAATTTCGAATCTTCTCTTTCGAATGCCTTAAAGTATGATTTCGCAAAAAAGAAATCGCATACTTTTTATTGGACCTATCTTTTGCCATTATATTTTAAAAAAGATACAAAATGTTGGATCCCAGGTAGCACCTGAACGTGATAATTCTTTATTTTCTCGTAGAAATATCGACTCTCTTTTTATAATTATACGAACGTAATATCAGTATATAAAGACCGAAGAATATGATGAATGTGGATGATAAAGTTATGATTATAATTTGTGAAAACCTGACTACGAAAAATTTCATTCGAAACCTTGAATATTATATAATACCTAAATGTAATTTACGATAAACCATTTTTATCGCATGCTTTAACCGACCAAATATATTTTGCCATTGCCTGACTCTCACCATGGAGATAAAAAAGCTTTTATTGGTAAAACCGTCATTTTTCATTAGCTAATCATAAACATGTTCTTTACTAATCTAAAAATGGTCAAATATTATAAATTTGATCTTATAGTTATTTTATAAATATTCTTCAAATTTTGTACTCAATTTTTCATTTTTCTATGATTATTTCTAACAAAACAAAATTATGTACGTACATACTTTCAATCATTTGAGTTAAAAATTCTTCAAAATTTTAATCAAGTGGTTCAAACTTTATGTACTATTATGGTTGAATAATCTTTGTTCACTCTTATTAGTCATAAATATTTGTTTTCGGTTGGTCCATCAAATAATTGTTTGCTTCATTCTATTAAATTGATTTGTCAGTCACATTTCAATGTTTTCTTGAAGTACATTATAAATAAATATTATAAATAATTATGAAATTCAATTCATAAATATACTTTTTTATTTTTTTCTGTCTTTCCAAGAATATTTCTCTCGACTGCTTTTTGAAAGTGAATCATAATTGTAATATCAAAATGTATCAAGAAAAAGATTTATAAAACGTTCGTCTAACCAGTCAATAGTAAAAATTTTGCAAGGTGATTCATGCCAAATATTAAAATAAAGAAAATAACAATAAAATTCCTAATGTACTATCATATAAATTGATTCATTAACAATATTTACCTACTCAAGAAAAATTCGAAAATGATCACAAATATGAATGAGAAACAGTTATAAAAAGTTTATAACGGAATTCCTGTGAATAAATACTTGTTGAATAAATCTGAAAACTAGAAAATTTCTAGTTTGTCATTAATGGAGTTGTTTGAAACATTTTTCTCTTCTGCCGGAGGTTGTCGGCGCTCTTGTCGACCGATTAGTTGCTCGTTATTCCGAGGTCGATGATCTCGGAAAATACGTTGCGAATTTTCAGCGTGGAAAGGAGAGGGGGATGTAAAGCATACTCACCAACTCAGTCAGAACTAAGCCGTCGCAAAGTGTGGTAATTTTGTAGATTTTTAAAATTTTTATTATACATAGAGCTTGGGTGCAATATTTTTTTTCCCGGAAGTGCGAATCTACTGAGCCATTGAGTGTCATTTGCTTGTTCTTCTCCTCATCCTCCGTGCGTCGAATATATAATTGGTTTTTTTATATTGTTTGTTGTTGTGCCTTATTCTGTCCTCCTGGCTGTACACCCGGAGCCTGGCGACGGCCATTATCGCACAAATGCCGCCGTTTATTATGCCTTTTTTCTATGTATATTAATTTCACCGTTTATTTGAATTTGTTTATATTGTGGTTTCTTTTATCTTCTCATTTTTTTTGTTAACAAATTTTGATTTTATTGTAACTACCGTTTCGTCATTGATGCCTTACCGACTTACCTTTCCGTGAACTTTAAAGGTCATTGCTTCGTGGCGCACGTCAGGCCGTTTGCGCCTCCTACCTTCCCTTTTATTTAATTTATTCGTGATCGACTCGTTTTATATAAATATTTCAATGCGGTTAAAGGAGCCTTTCCTTAAAAATAAAGTTAGTTTCCCTTTTGCCCCCATTATTGTAGTTATCATGTTGCAAAGTATACGACTCTACTTTTGGCGTGATTATGGTATCCGCAAATATCTGAAATATTGACGCAGAATTGGTAAGAACCATCTTGCTTATACACCACCATGACCAGGCACGATCACTCGCTCTTCGCCCGGCGAATAAGGCTAATCCGAAGAATCTTATAGACTTGCCCATGCATTTCTCATGTGACACTGGATAGTATTTTTGTTTTGTAGGGCGTGTACTATTGACATGTATATCATTTTTAATCCAATCTGCATGCTCCAGATAGTTGTTAAAAGACTCTTGTAGGAGGTCATACATCAGTTGTTCAATCTTTCGACGTTGGCCCTCGGTGATTTTCTCGATCCCGAGCGAAGGGAGGGAGGACAGTTCGCCTGTCCGCAATGAAGAGAATATCAGTAATATTACTTCATTGCTACCCTCGATTCTCAACGTGTTCATTTTCACGTCGCGATTTACCGTATAAGCGCGAATAAAGTCACTGCTTAAGATGCATTTCGTGTCTGCATTATTTAAAATAAGGGCATTATCTACATGCGCTATTCCTCCTACCTGGAATGACAACTTTACATTACCTACAATGGGCACAAAGTGTCCGTCAACAACCTTGACCCCAGGTCCAACTTACACATCTACCCGAAAATCGCTTGCTACAGCTATCTGTACGCCTATCGAAATCCTGTTTGTCATTAAGGGCTCTAAACGTGAAAGGACCAACGTGAACGTTTAGCCACCATCTGCTTCTCACCTGAAGCGTTCGCTGCAATATCTCCATCGTTATACGTTGATTGTTATTCAGTTTCTCTTTTTCTCTCTTTTTAATAGCGTATGTCTCATGATGGTTTTCTGATAGACTCGGCGAGATTAGAATCTTAAAGCGCACGTATTCTTTAATTTTCCAGAAGTCGTACTTAAGAGAACCCGGTTCATCGGTGAATTCGGTAGTCATTATGATCATATTTTCCACTGATACATGTAAAAAAAGACGCGAAGATATAGGAGTTTTTTTTAGCAGATATTAGTATCCATGTTTAATATTTAGTATTCCGGATATATATAGTCCCTGAATCTCACATGATTTAAACGAAAATAATATGTAGAAGAAAAATGTATCTCTCTTTATTTCCTATTTCAAAGATTTAGGAATGTAGTATATATATATAGGTTTATGGGAGTTTCAGAGGATTAATACATATATTAAATTTAAAATAAAGCTATTCCTTAATATAAAATAGTTCTAAAGTTTTTAAAGAATAGTATTTTGGAATTTTTTCCAAAATGATACTACTTATGGAATTAAAAAAATTACAATCGTATAATGTTAACTGATTAGTATTAGACTTAATTTGAATCAAGATAGTGAAATAGTAAATAATTTTACTTGAGTCATTTAATGGAATTATAAGAAGTTTTAAATTATTCTTTTATAAAGAAAAGATTTTGAATTACGTCCAATATTCTATTTGTAAAATTTTCGGAAGGGCAACATTGAATTATTAAATAATTATAATCTATTTATTTCGCTTTTTTTAATTTGCATATGGTATGATTGATCTTGTATATGTTTTAGAAGAATTCAGAGAACAGACGGTATTATGTACATACTTAAATGTATTTTTTATTTTTTTATTTAGAAAAATTTAGAAGTTTCGTCATTATGATTTTATATATATGACAGAAAACAAATTAGTTTTAGAGCAAATCGTAGTAAGGTCTTAGGTTTTTTTTTATATTTGGCACATCGAATGCCTATATGGGGATAATCACTTGTGCCAAGTTTGACGCTAAAATATTAATTAATTGAAAATATATAAACAATTTTTACAAAATGTAAATTGATTTTAATATATTAAAACTCAAAATCTATCAAGCGGATCTGCATGATTTTTTTTTTCAAAATACCCGAAAAATATTGTATTTTGAGAATATATATATATATGCTATAATAATATATTTGTTAAGAAAAAAATTATAGATAATTAAAATACATTTTTGTAATTTTTATTAAGAAGGGCTACTATTATTTGAAAAATTTGTGTTGTGATCGATTCTTTCGACAATTTTATATATGAAAACGTAATAAAACTATCATGATTTTTAATAGGGGCTACATAGTGACCTTCCAAAAAAGCGCTACTTGCGGCGCTTAACTAGAAGATAAAACCGATAAAAGCGTCTCACTACCCTGAAACTTTGCCAGGTAGTTCAATTCTATAAATCAGTACCATGGGCTATATATTATGTACACGGAATGAAATCAGTATAAACAATATCTTATTTACTTAAATATAAAACAATTTAATCATAATTAGATGAAGTGTAATATTACATATTATTATAGAAAATGTAAGTGGTTTACAAAATATCTATTTTCCAAGTATAGTTAGTAATAAACAGTCTAGTTATAGCATGTTTAATTACTCAATAATGTCATCGATTATTTCGGTGAGGATTATAAATTTCACAAGTTTTTACGCTACGGTAGCAAAGTTTTAATATGCGCACGGATACTTGTAGGAATTCTGGAGTCGGAATAGGCTAATAAAAGTTATACAAGTAACTTTTATTTAGATCTTTATTTTTAAATTGTCAGAGATCTTGAGAGATGTCTTCGTACTGTGTTCTGTGTAGGTAAACTTACCCTATCATGTCCATCTTTCATGTCTTATTGGAGCTCAGACGCGCATCGAGTCGTGGGAATGCAATATTAACATTAATAATACTTAGTTATGTTTACATGAGCTTAAGTCTACCCGAAAATCAGGAAATGAGTACGTTTTTATCTTATACTTGAGACAAGTATCCTACTAGACGATGTTTACCTGCCCATGTATACGAATGTATATCAATACGTTTACGTGGGCAATATAATATTTTATTCGACAATAGATATTAGAAAAATCAAATGAAATACTCAATTATTTAATATATATAATAATCTTTCATAATCTTACAATCATTAACATTATTTTACTATATTGTATAAACATGTTCATAAATTAGTTATAGAAATTTAATATAAAAGTTAAATAAATAAAAATTTTAAAAGTTATTGAAAATTACACTAAAATATTTATTGACATTCTTTGTGTAGATTTTTAATACTGTAATTTGTAGAATTAGAAGTTTTTTTTCACAATTAATTTTTTGCTATTTTTATTTCAAGGTATGAATGCGTGCAAAATTAACGCACCATTGATACACTATGCTGTTTTTACTACTGATGTTCAATTTGTATGTGTTATGCGATGGTACAATAAGTAATTGTTATACCAGGTATAGCTTTTAGTGCCCATTGATATAATTCCTCAGCTGAAGAAATGCTTACATTTGAATTTCACAAACTAGTATTCTGGGTTAGTCTTTTCACTGTTCCGCCAAATCCATCAAATGCACTTTTTCCATGGCAACTTGCAAAAATGTGTCATTCAGCTTCAATTCCAAATATATCTTATATTGGTTTGCAGCTCCATCAATACATACATAAATTTTTTAACTTTGTTTTCGTATTTATTTTTTATATAATTAATTAATTTCTGATGAAACAATCTTACAGCCTTCACGTTGTTTTGTACTTTCCAAAATTATAACGAAGCTGTCTTTTTCAGTTTGTTCCTTCCCTTTCATGTAAATTGCAAATGGATGAATAGTTACTTGCTTGCTTAATGATTTGTTTGTACCTGGTCTTGATAAACAGTTCTATAATTCTGTGCGAAATCACCTTTTACCATAATTTCAGATTCATTCAAATTATGCCGATGAATTTTTATACAATTATTTTGACTTTTACCAATAAAGTCATATTCTAATAATTTATATTTAAACTGTACCTCCAGATAGTTAAGATAATCTTTAATATTGTTACAAGACCACACTTTTGGTTTACAGTTTCTCATTATTTGCAATGAATGAAATCTATGACATATTTTTTAAATAATTCTCGAACATATTTAAAACACTTGCCAATCTAGGATATTTCGAATATTAAAGAATTTATTAAAACAACAATTTTCACCAGGTCTCTTACACGTCATTATAATTAGAATATCTTTTGTTTTTTGAGATAACTCTTCATCATACTTGATCCTCAAATTCTTCGTTGTCATTTTACAGCTTTCTACTAGTAATTTTGGATTTTGGTGGTGAATACAAATGCAAACATTGTGAACAACTTTACATTCGTTAATTAAAATACATTGATAAGATCACAATATACAAAAACATATAAACCCCATGAGAAACTTTAATCCAAATTCCGTACAGTGTTTTTGGAATATGCTGTAGACTTCGTTAAAAATGAACATAAGTAAATGTTTTGGAAGTTTCATGTTCTTTTTATTTACTTTACGCATTATTTTTGTATCGCTAGCACCTAAACACAGTCAGCTTATATAATCTTATAAATAAAATGATACGGCAGCACTTTTTATTTCTTCACTTATTATAGATGTTCTGGTTCTTCAGAGTGAATATGATAACATTCCTTCTTATTCATGAAGTTTTTTAGCCGTTTGTATCAAATAAAACGAACAATTAATTTCTCTTTCTATTTTACAGATACTTATAAATAGTGGAATCGCAGTTAATATATGTATCTTTTCTTAATTGGTAGTTGCTTTTTCATACGCTGCTTTCAAATCATTATAAAATACACTTTTTTGTATAAATTCATCTCGATTATTGTCTACACAGCTATATTTTCTCACAAGTAAACTTTTCAAATTATTTGACAATGAATCGATTTTTTTCTATTAAATCAGATATTTCAATATCTATTGAATTCATTTCTCCAATTTCACAAAAATCAAGCAATGGATTTAAGTGATCCAATACTATTTTTCTTCATTCATTATCGTCGATCGAAAATTCTTCATCACATTGTACGTGGTAGATATCTTGATCTTCACTGACACTTGAGTTGAAATTGACTTCATTTTTCTGATTAATAGAATCTTCACAACTACCATTTTCTTCATTTGTATGTCCTAAATTTTTGTGACTGTAGTCGAAAACTCTACTTGGATCTTTGATATAGCAGTATCTCAAACATGTTCACATAATCGATTCTTTTCTTTCACTAAATGAAACCACTTATCATGAATTTTTATGAGAACATGAAGCAAAGATTCTCGACGATGTCCATGTTTCCGAACTTTTAATTGATTGGAATTCTCAAGTAATGGCGTGATTATATAATTTTACATAATCTTATAATAAGAAATTTCATTTTGACATTGATTATGATACATTCACTGCGGCCATTGAACTTTCAACAGCCCGACTAAGGGAAAAGATTCCTTATTCATATAATTTTTGAAGTACAACTAATTTCAGTAAATCTAATTTTAGTTAATAATCGTCAATTATTACTGTAAAAAATATTAGTCCTACTTACGATTATTTAAATAGATAAAGTTTAGTTGATAAATGTACTGCCTTATAGAACTGAACTACTTGACAAAGTTTCGCTTCTATCTTTTGCTAAGCGCCGCTGGTAGCGCTTTTTTGGAAGGTCATTACCTAGCCTCTATTTGTTACGTCCGATGGATATTACAGACTAGATTTATTACAGAGAGTATTTTTGGTCGTAGAGTGTTACCTCTAATAACCGGGAAATCAATTGGTCTAGTTACGTAATTTATCCTACTCGGGATAGGTTGTGGAATGAAGGAAATGGTAAGGCGATTCTCTCGTACTGCACAATAACAGGCGCACGCCAGAGAGACCTTAGCCAGGATTTGGTTTGAAGGAATTATTTTAAATGTAGATAGTACTCGGTTTGACAAGCACCTAATCTACATTCGATGGAAAAAGCTAATTATGTTACTACAAGCGATAGAGAAGAAATAGAGTGAGTTCGAAGTATAATATTTTATTGTTTGACTTACTACTTTTAGATGATCTCTCTCCCTTACAGGTCAGAGTTGGTTTTAATTTTGAGGCTGGATTCGAACTGTCTGTACAACTGCACGCGGGCCATTTTATAGCCCTCGTCGCGCTGCCCTACTCTTAGTGTTTTCCGGGTCCCTTTGAGGCGGGCCCTTTTCCTATTAGGCCAATGAGGGAAAAGATGATTTCCCTCGTTAGCCTAATTGGAAGAATCTTGGCGTGGGCGGATGGAAAAACGGTACATTTTTCTTTTAATAGATGTCGCGTACAGTATCGTTTGGAAAAAAAATTAATTGTATTTAATAGTTTAACTAATTAATTGATTAATTCTAACGGGCGAATTTGACAGGAGAGAGAGATATCCATTGTTTACAATCTATTGGCTTAAGTTTATTACAAAAATAGTAGCGAGACTATAACAAATGTCGGCTTGTTTAGTCGTAATTTCTTGCTTCGTCTATGGGCCTTAGGAGATTTAGTTTATTGCTATTACAAATATAACGACGGTTTACAATGTTGATAAACAGTAGTGACTATTGTTAATATTATTAGTTTATACATATGTCTAGCAGATGTGGCATCAATATGCGTTGCGTGATTTTAGTCGCAGCCGGAAAGATAATTTTTACGACTCTAGGCGTCTGGGAATTTTTGTTAGCGCGGAACCATGGCGTATCGTCAAGAGGGTCCGTTTTATTAGTTTTCGGAGAAAACTAATTTGCTTATCGGAGGGTATGGTTTTTCCGTGGGACTTTTCATAAGCGAGTGGTTCTATTTAGTCTTTTCTCACGCTCGGAAATTATAAACAGTCACAGTAAACATGTGATACCGGAAAATAAACTATAGAGGTTGATAACTTCATAGAAACTAAATTTTATTTCTACCACGTGCTTAGTATCAACGGACGTCACACCCCCACCGTAAAGCGGTTAGTTGAGGATAGAATGGACGAAAGTAACCGTTGGCCTTGGTAATAATGGTATAGTGACAGATGGAAAAGTATTGTTTTGTATAAAAGTGAGCTTTTGAGTAGTTTAATAAGGTTGTAATCGGTCATAGAGGTCATTATTAACTATGCAATTCTAAGAACTCTTGAGCTTCTTCTTTGGTACCGCTGGGCTTTGATTTGGTAGCTGGCTTGGGTATTACAGGTATGGCATCCTCTAATGATCCCATTTCGACGTCTGATTTCGGAATAGTCGCAGGACTTGATCCTAGGCTAATTAACAGGTGGGCTAAGGAGCCCCATAATGCTGCTAATAGCTTTGTAGACCACCCAAAAAGTGAATGAAGGGTGTAACCTCGTATGAAGATATCGATCACGGTTTTGATGATTTGGATAATCATTATGATAGTGATTATCCCAGCACTGAAAGTCCCAAACGTTATAAATTTGGACCATAGTCGATCCCATGCTGTTTCTGCGATTCTTCTGACAGCGTCTTCGTTTAACAGCTTGGAGAGAGTGCCTTCGGTGTCGGTGACAGTTTGTCCAGTGATTTCCCTTGCTACGTCGTTGAGAATGGAAGGACGTTCTACAGGGAACATTATTCTATCTCTTAATTGGGCTAGATCCTTTTCCGTATAGATCCCACTAGTAGCTAAATCCGAAGGATTTATGTAGCTCCATGTAGGTCTAGTTAGTGGTTTCAAGATAGTTGGTACGTATGCTTCGATAGGCCGTGGCATAATTTTATACCAACCGTTACCTAAGAAGTAATGAGAAGGTACTAAAGCGTTACATTCTATTAAGGTCCCCTTTTCTTTCAGTATATGTGTTCTGGGTGTCATAAAATAGGTGCGATTCCGCTTGGATACTTCGAGTTCAGCATAACAATTTTCTCCATGTTGGACTACAACCTCAACTGGGATACATTTGATAATGTGGGCTACTTCACCAGCCGTCACTGCCATATAACCGGGACCTTTCATAATGTTATACGCAAACTCATCCGGAGCTTGCGTGGCTATTGTCAGAGAATTTTTCAACGTTTCCTGTTCGAGTTTACATCTTTGGAAAACTACATCGCGGTACAGGGCTTTCATCTGCGAACGGATGTGTTTTTCTACGTACACAAATTTTGAATTTACGTAGGCAAAGATATCGAGATTAGAGACGGGTATCCGTTTCGCTGTAGCGAAGATGTCGCCTTTAGTCGTTTCGAAAACTACTAGTTTTGGATGTTCAGTGCGAATTATCGTATAGCCGCAAGCGGATTCGCGTCCTTTGGCTGACAACGCAAAAGTGATATCGTTTGTAGTAAGGGAATATATAGTTTGCACCTGGTCCTGATGCATATCCTTCATTTTGTTGGCGAATCCTTCATAGAGGATATTATATTTGTTGAAATTGCAATTATCAACGGGGATTGGTCTCCAAAAGGTATGTCCTCCAACGGAGTCTATGCAAGCCGTGGACGATAGAGTGCACACAGTGCCTGAATTGAGGTGAATTTTGTCGGAGTCTAGACTGACTCGTGCTTGATGGCTACTCAAGGTAATTTTGATGGTACCTTGGACGAATACGTAATCCCAGGAGCCGTAGGGGTCACTGTAGGACGTTCCACTACATCCTCCATCAGATTTTATGGAACCAGCAAAGGTAGCGGGGTAGACTGCGGTGTTATTAATCCGTAGTCCTTGAATTACTTTATTTCCATAATTGAAGATTCCGGTGACATGGGCACTCATACACGCAGATCCGCTGATCTCGTGGATGAATTCCATCTCCCCGTTTTGTACGTGGTAGTTTCCTGACCATGTTCCGCAATAGATAGCTGTACGGTGGATTTCTACCTTACATTGGTAAACGGTTGCTTCTGAGTATTCGACTACTTGTAATAATTGAATATACTCCTTGGTAATGTTGACGGTTTCTTGCGGGATGTTGCATTCTCCCACGTTGAGCAGAGAGACGGTGGTCACGTTCATGTGGCGAGAGCCACAATCGTACCCATTTATACCCATGACTACAGGGAGTAAGGAAAAGAGTAAGCAGATACCTTGAGTGTGAAACATGATAAATGTTGTATATATATTTTTCTTGTTGTTGATTCTGTAACAGATTAAAGAATATGATTAGTGAGGGGGTTAGGATTCTGACTCTGTTAGTTTTGTTTGTTTTTTTCTTTTTTAATGGGAGTTCTTTATTAATGTGTGAAATTCTCAATCTGTTTGCGTGGACAATTTTATTAGATTTATTTATTTGTATTTTTACGTTATTTTTATTTATAACTTCGAGTATTTTATGGGGACCAGTATAATGATTCCCGAATTTTCCAGGTTTAGCACCGGATAACAAGAAAACATAGTCTCCTGCTTGAAAATTTTTAGGATTGATCGTTCTATCATAATATTTTTTTGAGCGAAATTTTGATTTGACGAGATTTTCGTAAGCGAGCTTTTCGATGCTAGTAATGCGGGTGACCAGATCCTTCACATATCCTTTGTAAGTAGGAACTAGATCGCCTTCTCTCAGAGGGTCGCTTGATGGTAGCCGAGCGAGGCGTCCGAAGACAACTTCATATGGCGTGAGCTTGGTACTTTCGTGGACGCAAGTATTATAGTTCAACATTGCGATCTCAACCCAAGTGTCCCATTCATCATCATTGTCCGTATATTGTTTCAAAAATTCACCTAACGCGTGGTGACTTCGTTCAAGCGAGCCATTAGCTTGAGGATGGAATGCAGTAGTTCTGATTTTTTTAATTCTAAATCTTTTCGAGATACGGGTCATGAGACTACTCAAGAAGTTTTTACCTTGGTTGGTCAAAACTACTTTGGGTGCACCGAAGATACAAATAAATCGCTTGATGAATGCATCGGCAATTGAGCTTGATTGTGTGTCAGATAAGGGAACGGCTATGCAATATTTCGAGAGTTGATCTTGTATCGTGAGGACGTATTCGTGATTATTACGAGTGAGTTTTAAAGGACCTACTATATCCATGGCTACCTTGTCGAAGGCTGTACTAGGAGTATCTGTGATTATCATCGGTTGTTTGGTTTTCAGCCTTTTTAGTTTCTTCAGCTGGCAATCGACGCATTGTTGGATGCGGCGTTGTATGTCGACCTTTAGATCTTCCCAGTAGTATTCATGTTTGATTCTGTTGTAGGTTTTTGATACACCACGATGTCCACCTATTGGACTAGTGTGTAATTCGTGAAAGATTTTATCACGTTGCTCGAGAGGTACGTATTTAAGTTGTCCTGTACAGATCAGGACTTTGATTGGAGTATCTTTGAATACGTCATCCAGGAGATTCAATACTTCTGACCATGGTAGATTTTCTATAGTTGGGCTTTTTGCGAAACAAATTGTTTGTTGATTGAATTTCAGGAGTAATTCTCGGACTATTACTAGAGTTTCGTTTATGTTGTCGCGGATCACTTTCAAGGACTCTGGAGCTTTCTCAAGAATGCAGAGCGAAAATTGGTAGTATTTATTTTTCGTCTCTTTTTTCTTCACTTCTCTTATTGCATACTCGCTGTCGAGTTTTATTTTGTTAAATTTCATTAGTTGTTTTGCTCCCTCATCAAGAGGTAAGCCTGTACTGGAGACGAAGTATGCAATATTGTCTTTGCGGTACTGGATAAATTCCTTAGTTTCCGAAATTTGTTTCTTCAGAGATCTACTAGATTTACAGGAATTTTCGTTGTTTATTTCCGAGACTTCACTACAAACAGAAGCTTTAGTTTTTAATGAGCTTGCCTGTGGAATGAATTTTTTTGTAATAATTGCATTGGGTTCGACTTCGAAATCTTCGATAGTTTCTTGATCACTTTCGTAGTAATCAATTCTCTTCTTGTTTCGTGTACGGATTGGAGAGAAATTTTGCCTTATGGTTGCGGCTACTGGTACCTCATTAGTCGGGACCGTTTTCTTTGGCCTTCCTTTAGGTCGTTTAGGAGGATCGAGGATTTCGACTGGCGGAGGTTGGTCTGCAAGAAATTTTTGCCTCCTTGTAACCACATTTACAGGTACTGGATCGACTGGATTCCTAGAGAGAGCGTCTGCGTTACAATTCGTTTTTCCAGGGCGGTAAATTATCTCGTAGTCATATTCTGACAGACGGAATCGCCATTTCTGGACTCGAGTATTGAGGTTTGCCGTTTTGAACCACACTAGGGGTTGGTGGTCTGTGACGATTGTAATTTTTCGTCCATATACGTAAGAGCGAAAGGCTTTTATAGCATGTAGAATAGCTAAAGCTTCCTTTTCGTACACTTCGTAATTTAATTCAGGACCTCGCAGAACTCTAGATGTGTAGGCTATTGGTAAATCCTTTCCTAATTTACCTTGAGATAGTATTCCTCCTACGGCATAGCCGGAGGCATCGGTGGTAACTATGTATGGTTCGTGTAAATTTGGGAATTGTAAAACAGGAGCTTCACAGAGTTGAGTTTTTAGCTTGACAAAAGCTTCTTCAGTTTTGTCAGTCCAAACGAATGGTGCATCCTTTTCTAGCAATTTAGTTAATGATTTAGCAATTTTGGCGAAATCTTTTATAAAACGTCGGTAATATCCTGCAAGTCCTAAGATTTGCCGGATGCCTTTAACGTTGGTCGGTTTTGGAAAACCTTTTACGGCTTTTATTTTATTAGGGTCAGGGCTTAATCCTTTTTCACTTAGAATGTGGCCCAAGTAAGAGACTTCGCGTTTTAAAAATTCGCATTTGTCGATTTGTAACTTTAGTTTGTTTTTAATAAGGATTTCGAAGAGCTTTACCATTTTTTCTTCGTGTTCTTGTAATGAATTTGCATAGATTACGATGTCGTCAAGATAGACAAAAAGAATTTGGCCTTGCAAGCCTCTAAGCACATCGTCCATGAGACGTTGGAAGGTGGCTGGAGCATTTTTTAATCCGAATGGCATTCTTACGAACCCGTAATGGCCAAAAGGAGTACTAAAGGCGGTTTTGTGCGAATCTCTAGGATCCATTTTTACTTGATGAAAACCTGAGGATAGATCTAATACTGAATAATATTTAGCACCTCCGACCTGATCAAAAATGTCAGTGATATTCGGTAAGGGATAAGCGTCACTGATGGTTTTTTCGTTTAATTCACGAAAATCGAGGACTACTCGCCATCTGGGATTGCCTTTGGAATCAGGTTTTTTAGGGACGATCCATATGAGAATATTGTATGGAGATTCTGATTATTTAATTATTCCATTTTTCAACATTTCTTGGACTTGTCTATCAATCTCGCCCTTAAGAGCATGAGGGAATTTATATTGCCTGGACTTTATCGGTTCTTCATCAGTAGTAATGATTCTGTGCATGACTACGTTTGTTCCAGGTAGCTCTTCTCCGGGTGGGTGAAAAGCTTTTTGATGTCTATTGACGAGGTTTATGACATGTTCTTTCTCTGTTTCGTCGAGATGGTTCGTATGGATCAACTGGTCAAGTTTAGTAGTGTGAAAATGAATTTCAGGGCGATTTATATTTTCTTCTATTGTCTCATACTGGTAAATTTCCGAGTCTACGGGCGTGTCTAAATGAGAAGAAAACAAAGTGGACGATATAATATAATAGTACGGATTGTCAAGCTCATTGGTTCTTTGGTATTTTTCAAAATCGGTTTCAGTGTCAATAAAGTTAAGCTCTATGTCGTCTTTTTCTTCCGTTTTAAGACCACAAAGGTTATTTATACTTGGTAGATTTACTATGAGCGAAGCTTCGGAAATGTTGTCAATTTCGTTCATTTCCGGTGGAGCTCTTTCTGGTTGTGCAGGAATTTTAGTGAGGACGAAAGGAATAGTTTTTTCATTAATATGCATAGATAATGTTTCGTAATTGATCAAGCAATTGCTGTGATAGAAATAATCGGATCCCAGAATTCCTTCGAAAGTAATTTCGAAGTCATCGGGAACCACGTGGAGATTTGCATGTTGTCCCATTATTCATAATTCGACATTACCGAGGGTTGTGATAGGTTGTCCGCTGATTCCTCTAATAATTCTCTTGTTGTTTTGGTTTATGATACATTCTGGGGATAGAACTGATTTTTTAATTAAACAGCCTTCTGCGCCAGAATCTACCAGGAACTCAGTGGAGCTTTTCAAATTTGGATGATTTATAGTTATTGTAGGCAAGTGTGATTCTATATTAGTTAAAAGCGCGTTTGCGATTATTGGAGTTGGATCGGGGTCAAAGTGGAGATTAATTTTATATTCACGGATAGTTAGGAGCTTATTTCCGTAATCTATTTTTGCTTTACTTTGGGAGAGAAATTGTGATCCTAAGATACCGTCGTATGGTATTGGGAAATTATTGTGAACAACAAGAAAGTGTGTCAATACGTTCAAGAATTTCATCCTTACGTAGCCTATAGTCGGAATGGGGACGGAGTCAATTCCTGTTAAGTAGTGATGGGAGGCAGCTTTCAGCAATCCTTCTTCTCCTAAGAGATACAGCTTGATTACGTTGACTTCGGAGCCACTGTCTAACAAAAATAAGTTATTAGATTGTTGATCGCTGAATTTGAGTAGTATATGAGGTAAAAAGGTTCCTATTCCATTGGTATTAATTCGCTCAACAAAGCATTGACTCTTGCTTCGTTGGATGAGCGCTCTGGACTCTTTTGGCTCTCCTGGGCTGCGCTCGCTCCCTGAAAAGCCTGAGCTTTTTTTGCATTGTAATATTCACGTTTTCTGCATTGTTCAAAGGTATGTCCGCTTTTCTTGCAATAATGACAAATTATTTCATCGCGATTGAGGCCTTTTGAATTTTGGGTACGGCACGTATCCGCTAAATGACCAGGTAAGTTGCATAATTGGCAAACGTGGTAAGTTGCATAATTGGCAAACGTGGAGTATTACGTCCTTGTTGAGGGTTGAGCTTAAAACAGTTGTTTGCAGTATGACCGAGCTTATTGCACACTTGGCAGGAAACTAGGTTCTGATTTGAAGGCAACGATCTACATGTTTTGGCTGTGTGACCGATTCTTGAACAAATCTGACATTTTAATAACCTTCTGCATTGAGAGGTATCGTGGCCTGGCCTTTGACAGCCTTTGCAAAAGTTTTTTGTTTGTAAACGGCAATATTTTTGTTCGTGACCGGGTTTGTTGCAAAATTGGCATATATTGATTTTTTTTGTTCCAGGAGTTAGCATTTTTACATCGCTAAGCTCCTTTCTTAGGGCACGACGAGCTGCTAGTTGCTTTTCTATCTTTATCGCATTCAGTACGACGTCGTTTATATCATCGCCGTCCGTTAATCTTTGCTCAATTTCAGCTTTAAGTCCGTTCTTAAAGCTTTCTTTCAAGGTTAGTTGTAGAGTAGTTTTGAAAGTTTCTTCTACTCTGTTATTGTTTTTTAGTTTATGAGATTCTAGGACTCTTCTAGAGATGTTACGTATCCTGTTGGCGTAAGCCAGTACACTCTCGTTATCTCGTTGGTATTCATTGGCTAAGTCGCCTAATAATTGGTGAATGGTTTTAGTTTGCGAATATAAATGTTTGAGGAAATTTTTCAATTCCTCAATAGTCTCAGCATTTTTACCCGTAATGGCCTCTCGGGCTTCGCCTGAGATTTTTGCACGCAATAGCTTGGCTAGATTTCCTTCCGATTCTGCAGGAATCATGACGAGTGCTTCGTCGCAAGCATCTAAGAACTGAGTCAATGGTATATTGGATCCATTGAATTCTGGTACGATGCGTAAAGCATCTTTTAGACTAACCATTTGGCCTGGTGTCGCCATGGTAATAATAGGTTTATCTGTCGTTCCTGTCAATCGAGGTTTTCGTTCTTTTCGTGACAGGTGTCCTTGAGCTTCTTGAATCGTTACTTCGCTGGTTGATGGAAGGTTAGGATCGTTGGTATCGTCTCTTAACGAGGCAAAGGTATGATCTTCGGATTCACTGTCCGATTGGAGCGGAGTACTGGTTCGAGTGCGTATGCCAATTCGTTTGCTGAGGGAGAGTGTTTCTTCTAATTCTCTTCTTAATTCTGGATCGTGGTCAGTCTGTTTTCTAGTAATACGTTTGTCCTGACTCATGAAAAATCTTTCTTTTTTCTTGGCGAGGGCCTTTTATTAAGACTCGCTAGAATTTTTTTTTTTGAGAGTATAAAGGGGTTGGAAGGTAAAAATGGTTTATTATTTAGTAAAAAAAAAAGGAGAAGTAGTCGTTCCTTTTTCCTTTCCCTTTTATTTGTACTTAGTTTGGTGTGCGAATTTACAATTTTTATGGTTATTTTTCGCGCGTGATTTTGATTCGATGGTTATTAAAAAATACGGAGAGGCACTTATGACAACTCCCTTTCCACTTCGCGTGTTCACAGATCTGTTCGGATACGATTTCTATCTTTTGGTCTAAGGATAGATCTGCGAACTTTGGCGATTGCGTTGGAGTATAATGTGGAAAGTCTTTCGTGTTCTGAGAATCAACAAATTCAGGGATATAAGGTTCCGTGGTTATTATCTCTTTGGTCGCTTCCGGTACTTTTCTGGCTTGCCTTAAGAGTTTAGCCTTTCGTCGGATCCGTTGAGCCTTAGTGAATCGGTTTCGCCGATGGGGACGAACTCTGTTGCTTTCCACTGACACACAAAAAGTGAAGCGAAATTAACTAATTGTCCTACAGATTGAGAATTCTTTTTTTTTTTTTGGACGTTCTAGTTTAAACATTGGAGATACGTTTTTTTTTTGTTTTTGTTTGTTAGCATGAATTAGGAAACATATATTCCTTTTGATATATGTATTGAATAAAATGACATATACTCTTTTTGGTATATGTTTGAATTAGAGAACATATATTCTTCTGATATATGTACTAAACAGAATGACATATACTCTTTTTGATATATGTATGAATTAGAAAATTATTTTTGAAAGACACATAAATATAGAACAAAAAAAATATTATATTTTTTTTTTTTTATGTGCAAGAGTTGGAATAATCGACTTTAAAAATTTTGTTAAAATTGGTGACTTGAGACTGAGATGTCGATGAGTTCGAATATTGAGAGAGAAGAATAGTGAAGAGAAAAGATACAGCGTTCTAAAAATTGTAATTAGACAAATTGATTCACTCTTACATCCCGGACGAGCCCCCAAAAATTTAGTATGTAACGTCCGATGGATATTACAGACTAGATTTATTACAGAGTGTATTTTTGGTCATAGAGTGTTACCTCTAATAACCGGGAAATCAATTGGTCTAGTTACGTAATTTATCCTACTCGGGATAGGTTGTGGAATGAAGGAAATGGTAAGGCGATTCTCTCGTACTGCACAATAACAGGCGCACGCCAGAGAGACCTTAGCCAGGATTTGGTTTGAAGGAATTATTTTAAATGTAGATAGTACTCGGTTTGACAAGCACCTAATCTACATTCTATGGAAAAAGCTAATTATGTTACTACAAGCGATAGAGAAGAAATAGAGTGAGTTCGAAGTATGATATTTTATTGTTTGACTTACTACTTTAAGATGATCTCTCTCCCTTACAAGTCAGAGTTAGTTTTAATTTTGAGGCTGGATTCGAACTGTCTGTACAACTGCGCACGGGCCATTTTATAGCCCTCGTCGCGCTGCCCTACTCTTAGTGTTTTCCGGGTCCCTTTGAGGCGGGCCCTTTTCCTATTAGGCCAATAAGGGAAAAGATGATTTCCCTCGTTAGCCTAATTGGAAGAATCGTGGCGTGGGCGGATGGAAAAATGGTACATTCTTCTTTTAATAGATGTCGCGTACAGTATCGTTTGGAAAAAATATTAATTGTATTTAATAGTTTAACTAATTAATTGATTAATTCTAACGGGGGAATTTGACAGGAGAGAGAGATATCCATTGTTTACAATCTATTGGCTTAAGTTTATTACAAAAATAGTAGCGAGACTATAACAAATGTCGGCTTGTTTAGTCGTAATTTCTTGCTTCGTTGATGGGCCTTAGGAGATTTAGTTTATTGCTATTACAAATATAACGACGGTTTACAATGTTGATAAACAGTAGTGACTATTGTTAACATTATTAGTTTATACATATGTCTAGCAGATGTGGCATCAATATGCGTTGCGTGATTTTAGTCGCAACCGGAAAGATAATTTTTACGACTCTAGGCGTCTGGGAATTTTTGTTAGTGCGGGACCATGGCGTATCGTCAAGAGGGTCCGTTTTATTAGTTTTCGGAAAAATCTAACTTGCTTATCGGAGGGTATGGTTTTTCCGTGAGACTTTTCATAAGCGAGTGGTTCTATTTAGTCTTTTCTCACGCTCGGAAATTATAAACAGTCACAGTAAACATGTGATACCGGAAAATAAACTATAGAGGTTGATAACTTCATAGAAACTAAATTTTATTTCTACCACGTGCTTAGTATCAATGGACGTCACAATTAAAATCATGATAGTTTTAATACGGATTCTTATACAAAATTGTCCCAGGAATCGATTGTAACCAATATTTTTTAAATAGAAAATGTCTCTATCAATGAAAATCACAAAAATTTATTTTAAATATTTATAATTATTTTATTAATAAATATATTATTATTTTGAAAAAAAAATTATGAAAATCCGATAAATAATTTTCGAGTTATAACAATTGAAGAAAAATCACTTATTTTAAAAATTGTTTATAAATTTTTAATTAAGTAATATTTTAACGTCAAAACAAAATTCGTGAAAAATAATCCGTGTTCACCTATTAATATCACGATTGTTTTTATACGATTTCATGCGTTTTATAGTAATTTATTGATGATTTTATTTGTTTAGGAAAGGGAATCAGAAGAACAAACAAGAAATGCAAAAAATCTTTTATTGAAAATAAATGACCGATAAAGATGAATGGCATAAATGAATTCACCAACAAAGAAGGTAAATCATAATGGTTCTGAATCTTTAAATTTACTGGTAAACAATAACAAGAATTATACTAACTAATTTTCTGCTTAAACTAGGTGTAAAATAATCAATAAATTTATAAATATTGAATTTCTAATTGGTATAAGATAGAAACAAATTACTTCTGGATAAAATCAGAACAAAAGGTTTCGTAATTTTTTTATATTTGGTACATCGAATGGTTGTGCAAAGATTGTCACCTATACTGAGTTTTACAATAAAATATTAATTAATTAAAATTAAAAAGTTATAAACAGTTGAAAAAAAATTACATTTTTTTAAAATGTCATACAATTTACATGATGTTCTTTCAAAAACACGTGGAAAAAATTTTAATTTGAAAATATGTATGAATCATAACAATGAATTTATTAATAAAATAATTATAAATATTTAAAATAAATTGTTGTGATTTTCATTGAAAATGGCAACTTTTATTTGAAAAATATTGATGATAATCAATTCTTGAAATAATTTTGTATACTAATCTATAATAAAATTTTTTGATGTTTAATACAGTCTCAATAATGAGCGTACACTCAACGGAACTTAATTCGCGACCCCCGAGATTCAAAATGGCGTTTCATCTCCGTCGATTGAGCATCACTGTCACGAATCGAGCTTAGATACAAGTTTCTTTCTCGCGAGTTGTGTGGTTAATGCTTGAAGCAAGTGCTGTCACAATTGTAGTTAGTTGGCAATGCAATTAAAGAGAAAATACAAGGATCATGCACCTTCATCACCTCATACTGTCAGATAAGTTAATTTCAATTATTTCTTGCTCAATTATCCTTTTACTATGTCATTTACTTTGTGTTTTATTTATTTTTAGATCAAGGTTCCTCACTAATGAACTTGTCAAGAATAGTTTATTTACATTTAGACAATTTTGTGTGTACAAGTTGCAAGTCAAAACCAAGGTAAATTTTTGTGCAGGTAATTCATGATAAGTTTATAATTTAGTATAACAATCTATTTTATTTTATTCTATAAATTTGTATGTAGGAACCGATTAAATGGATGCTATGAAACATATGGCTGATGAATCTGATGTTGTTCAAGAAAAATACATTAAACGTTATCAAGATTCATTTATTGCAATAGAAAAGGTATGTATCATAACTGATTGTTATACTTAAGTGTGCTAAACCCGTGATAGCAGCTGTTCATGGAGCTTGCATAGGAGGAGCTATAGATATGGTTTGTTCTGCAGATATTAGATATTGTACAACGAATGCTTGGTTACAAATAAAAGAAGTTGATTTGGGCATGGCTGTCGACGTGGGATCTTTGCAGATTATCAAAAATTATTGGTCCTCCTAAACTAGTTAGAGAACTTGCCTACACTGGTCGAAAAATGTTAGCACCAGAAGCTTTACAAATTGGCTTTGCTAATCACATTGTTGATGATCAAGAAAGGTATGTAATTGACATTGACAAGAGTAACCTTCATGTTCACAAATTTGAAATATAATCATAAATGATATCTTTTTCAGTTTAATGCCTTCAGCTTTTGACATAGCTAAGGAAATTGCCTCAAAAAGTCCAGTTGCTATACAAGAAACCAAGCTTATTGAATTATTCAAGAGAATATTCAGTTGGAGAAGGACTAAATCACATTGTACGTGCATAAACTCAACAGTCAGTTATTCTACCTGAAAATGATAAATTATTTTATTCAACACATTATAACGATTAAGTTATTCAATAGTAATATTTTATATTCAACATTCTGCTCTGCTCATGAGAAACCAAATTATCATACAAAGTGAAGATTTCATCAATGTAGCATCAGTATTAGCATTGAAGGATGATCAAAGCTGTGATAATATCCTCTCAAGATAAACTGTTTGTTTTAGACGTTAAAAATTGTATTTATTTATTAACGAAATTACATTTTGATACTTTTGTGAGGGGTACATTTTTCTGTAGGTAAACTTATTATTTTTAATAAAAATACTTTTATTTTTATAAAAAGTCTTCAAATTTTTCATTTACCAATACCCAACTACATTTCGACATTCCTTAAAAAATTAATTTTATAGCTGTTCTCTCTTAATCGTTCACCATGTAAAAATTTTTGTATTAAACAATTTTTCGAATAAGTTTATGTAGTGTTCATAATTAACTTTATTCTTTGTAGGATCAGAAGCAACAGACATCATCTCGTTAACTTCATGTTCTAAGAACGGTTCACCAACTTCCGTCACAGATTTTTCTAAATCAGCTTTTAAAATATATCCTCCATTTTCCTGATCCAAGACTTGAAAAGCTTCCAAAAGATCTTCTGGATCAGCTGGTTTATATCTAACAATTTGATTATTAATCAATAGCAAATGCAGTTCGATTTCACTTTTATTCCGCACGAAAAAAGCTTACTTTACAATATCGTAACGATAAAAAAATATTAAAACAATACGTACTTTTGATCACCGATTGATTTACACGTGTATTCAAGAAAACGTGCTTGAAGAACACAAAGTTATTTTCTACATCTTCAACTTTTACTTGAATTTCTTGAAGATCTGTTTCAGTAATAAGGCAACCTATAAATTACATGTTATTAGCATTTACTATAAGTAATAGAACTTTACATAAAAAAATAGTAGACAGACCAACTGATTTTGTAATTGTATCAAGTTACCGAACGTCAACTTGGTGCTTTTTGCATTATCAAATACATGAAAAGCTTCAATAAGTCTTTTTTACAATTTAGAAGGATTAAATTGAAATTAAAAATAAGGTACCATTGAAATCTTTGAATCCTATTAAATACAAATATTGTCATAAAATTAATACATCAGTATCATTATGGTACTAAGTTATGACTTTAACACAAATAATTAATTTTTACCTTATATCCGTAGTGGCTTGACCTAAGATCAAGCAATCTTAGATTGCATTGCATAGGTATGTAAACAGAAGAAAGTAATTGGTATTTTTTAAATTTACAATTACTTCCAGGTGCATTGGGTCCTATATGCCCCAATTATTTTTCTGTAGTTTTTAAAGTGTATTTTAGAAAAAAAACTCTGTGAATGAAAATGTTTGATTTTTGAGACTTTTGAAACAAAGTATTTATTTAAGACGCATCACAGTCATTTATATTATGCACAATTGATATTGTAAAAATATATATATGTATTTTTTTGATAATTCACGTCGATTAGTAAAACGATGAAACACTTTGATTTAAGCCTGCAAATAAAGATAGATTACTGCATTCGTACAAGCTCACGAGGACCATAATAATACTAATTTGATTAAGGACGTATTTTTTGTAAATTCAATGTTTTATAGATACATAGATATAATTATATTAACTTACTAGATACACATGTTTCATCTGAAATCAACAAGAATATCACACTCACCAATGCAAGTTTGGGCATGTAAACTTTTAATTTAACAAGCTCGAACTTGCACTACCCTTAGCTGCGTAGTGCTACAGTGTTATATCGTAACCGCAATTGCAAGTTAATATACTAATTTTTATTAGTGATTTAAGTGTGTGTTTTATTTTCTAATTTGTAATAGTGTAGTTTTGTTTGTGCATTATTTGTTTTATTTTTTTTAAAATGGAAGGACCACGATTTAGCTCTATTAATGATAATTTGA
Source organism: Chouioia cunea (assembly GCA_030064505.1). Lineage (NCBI taxonomy): Eukaryota > Metazoa > Arthropoda > Insecta > Hymenoptera > Eulophidae > Chouioia > Chouioia cunea. The sequence goes on from JAOPFQ010000001.1 coordinate 22,265,343, forward strand.
AAATAATGTCTACACTCTTGAAAATTGGTTACAGCAACAAAGAATTAGTGAACTATTTTAATTGTTCAAAGACAACTGTTAAAAAGTGGCGACGTCGATTGGCAATTGAACAACAAGGTGGTGAAAAGGCATGCGATATGCGAAAACATAATCGTAAGCCGTGGAAGATACGTGATGCTAAACTTGACGAAATCGTAGCATTTTTAAAAGACGATCCCTTTCAACCTGTAAATAGATTGCCGCGTTTATTACAACTTAATGTAAACGAAAAAACAGCGAAAAAATCTATAAAAGAAAGGAAAGAAATCAGGTATTATAAAGCGGTGAAAAAGACTGTTTTGGAAAATCGAGTGAAGCGTTTTCGTTTCAATTATGCTTCTTCATACATCAATAGAACTGTGGAGGAGTGGAGACGTACGATTTTTATGGATGAAAAAGTATTCTCCACGGCTAAAGATGGTAATTATTAATTTATACGTAGCATTTTTATTACATTAAATTACATGCATTATCTTTTTACATTATGCTGTATACGTATTATTATAATTTTTTTATAATCGCAATAATTTTTTAATTTATATTTTAGGAAGAGTAGGCGTATGGAGATCCGCAAATACTCGATACGATGATCAGAATGTTATTTCTCAACGAAATAACGGTCGCCGCACGCGAGCTTTTTGGGGCTGGGTTTTTGGGGATGGCCCTGGGGACCTAGTGGAAATTGTAAGGAGACTGAACGCCGAGCAGTATGTGCAACTGCTCAATGATATTTTGCTGCCAAATGCTACTCGGCGTTATCCCAACGATGAACAAATTTTCATTATTGAGGATAATAGCCCCATACATAAAGCCCAAATTGTGAATACGTGGTATGAGGAACATCCTCGATTCGTTAGATTGCCACACCCGCCTTATTCACCGGATCTCAATTATATCGAGAAAGTTTGGGCAAGAATGGTAAAAGATTGGAGACCAGAACAAGTTATTGATGTTAACGATTTAACAGATAAAGTGGCACAATCTTGGTTAAATCTTGGAGATGAACATCAGTATTTCACATCACTCAGTGATTCTATGCCGGAAAGACTGCATTGTGTGATCGATGCAGAAGGCGGTCACACACGCTATTAATACTACACTACTATAGGTAATATCACAGTTTTATGTATATTTTAAATATTTAATCGACGATAAAATGAGTAATACTTTATATTTTAGTTGTTTGGGCATCCTTCAGTTTAAAGCATTCAGAATATTCTTTGTTATTATATATTTAACGATGTTGGCGAGATGATGTCTGTTGCTTCTGATCCTACAAAGAATAAAGTTAATTATGAACACTACATAAACTTATTCGAAAAATTGTTTAATACAAAAATTTTTACATGGTGAACGATTAAGAGAGAACAGCTATAAAATTAATTTTTTAAGGAATGTCGAAATGTAGTTGGGTATTGGTAAATGAAAAATTTGAAGACTTTTTATAAAAATAAAAGTATTTTTATTAAAAATAATAAGTTTACCTACAGAAAAATGTACCCCTCACAAAAGTATCAAAATGTAATTTCGTTAATAAATAAATACAATTTTTAACGTCTAAAACAAACAGTTTATCTTGAGAGGATATTATCACAGCTTTGATCATCCTTCAATGCTAATACTGATGCTACATTGATGAAATCTTCACTTTGTATGATAATTTGGTTTCTCATGAGCAGAGCAGAATGTTGAATATAAAATATTACTATTGAATAACTTAATCGTTATAATGTGTTGAATAAAATAATTTATCATTTTCAGGTAGAATAACTGACTGTTGAGTTTATGCACGTACAATGTGATTTAGTCCTTCTCCAACTGAATATTCTCTTGAATAATTCAATAAGCTTGGTTTCTTGTATAGCAACTGGACTTTTTGAGGCAATTTCCTTAGCTATGTCAAAAGCTGAAGGCATTAAACTGAAAAAGATATCATTTATGATTATATTTCAAATTTGTGAACATGAAGGTTACTCTTGTCAATGTCAATTACATACCTTTCTTGATCATCAACAATGTGATTAGCAAAGCCAATTTGTAAAGCTTCTGGTGCTAACATTTTTCGACCAGTGTAGGCAAGTTCTCTAACTAGTTTAGGAGGACCAATAATTTTTGATAATCTGCAAAGATCCCACGTCGACAGCCATGCCCAAATCAACTTCTTTTATTTGTAACCAAGCATTCGTTGTACAATATCTAATATCTGCAGAACAAACCATATCTATAGCTCCTCCTATGCAAGCTCCATGAACAGCTGCTATCACGGGTTTAGCACACTTAAGTATAACAATCAGTTATGATACATACCTTTTCTATTGCAATAAATGAATCTTGATAACGTTTAATGTATTTTTCTTGAACAACATCAGATTCATCAGCCATATGTTTCATAGCATCCATTTAATCGGTTCCTACATACAAATTTATAGAATAAAATAAAATAGATTGTTATACTAAATTATAAACTTATCATGAATTACCTGCACAAAAAATTTACCTTGGTTTTGACTTGCAACTTGTACACACAAAATTGTCTAAATGTAAATAAACTATTCTTGACAAGTTCATTAGTGAGGAACCTTGATCTAAAAATAAATAAAACACAAAGTAAATGACATAGTAAAAGGATAATTGAGCAAGAAATAATTGAAATTAACTTATCTGACAGTATGAGGTGATGAAGGTGCATGATCCTTGTATTTTCTCTTTAATTGCATTGCCAACTAACTACAATTGTGACAGCACTTGCTTCAAGCATTAACCACACAACTCGCGAGAAAGAAACTTGTATCTAAGCTCGATTCGTGACAGTGATGCTCAATCGACGGAGATGAAACGCCATTTTGAATCTCGGGGGTCGCGAATTAAGTTCCGTTGAGTGTACAAACAATAGGCTACCTATGGGCTAAGCTCAGTGATTAAGCCGATAGAAGTATCGAGTCTGCCCAAAAATGCCCCCAGGTAGTTCGTATCTATAACTTAGTAGATTTATGGGCTAAAAATTAGTTCTTTTTTTAAATGACTTTACCAGGGAATAACTATTTCTTTGCAAAAATAATGGATAATAATACTGCTGTAATTATGTAAACTAATAAAACTATTTCTTTTTTTTTTATTGAGTTGCAAATGTGAAAAATTTTATTCTATGCGTCCTGCAATATTTCAGATTGTTAGGTCGGATTTTATAATACATTCGATGAAATTTTCTATACTTCGTAACGTCATAGCTACAGAGCAATATTGTGATGCACGTGATCGAAGTAAAGTTTAGATTTTTATGAGGTCACGAATCACTATTGCTTATGCCTACTTTCTGACGTCATTTGCTTACAATGACTACTTATGATTTCCAAGCGTGTGAAAAGTTTAAACTGAACCACTTCATTATGAAAAGCCTCACGAATAGACCATACCTACCAGTAAATGAGTTAAGACCCAGAAACCTCTAAGAGTAGAGAAGCGCGACGGGGGTTATAAAATGGCTTGCGCGTAGTTGTACAAACAGTTCAAATCCAGCTCTAAAATTCAAACCCAGATTCGACTTGTAAGAGAGAGAGAGAGAGAGATAATCTAAAACAATAAGTCAACAAATAAATATTTTAACTTTGAACTTAGTCTCTTTTCCATGCATTGTTTATAGAAATATCATATTTACACTTTTTTATCGAATCTACATTGGATGCTTGTAAAACCGAGTAATTCGGTTGATTCAAATTTGATTCAAATTCTGACTAAGGTCTCTCTGGCGTGTGCTTATTATTGAGCTGCACGAGAGGATCTCCTTATCACTTCCTTCTCTCCACGACTTACCCTGAGTAGGATAATTCTTAAAAAATAAATCTATTGATTTCTCGGGTATTAGAAGGTAAAACTCTATGACCAAAAGCACACTCTTAATTTAGTTAGCTTTGTAATATCTGCTGGATCTTACAATATTTATAAAACAATTCTGAAACATTTATTGAATGGTTAACCATGTTCCTGGAACATTAGAAAAAATATTTCTAAAATATGGAAATTTTCGGATCAAAAATATTCTTGGTATGTTTTGCAAAACTTATCATCTAGATACCATAAATGTATTTGAACATTCTATATTAGAAATATTTAGTAGAAATACTTAGAAATATTTCTAAAATCCTCCAAAACTTTCTCAACCAATCTTCCCTAATATATATTTATAATAGTTTACAAAGATTTTACGATTAATTCAGGAACCTTTTGAATATTCCATAAAATGTTTTTAAAATACAATTGAAACGTTCTGATGAAAACTTTTAAATATGTATCTTGAATATATTAGAATCTAAAGTTATAAATATCTCGAATGTCGTATTCTATCTTAATTATGAGGTGAATATCTCATTCCACTAATACATTGTTGCTGCTATATTTTATTAAAATAAAAATGGAGGATACCCTATGAAAAAAAAACGGAGGATAGAAGAGCGAAATTTAAAGATATTTATGATTAATAAATATTTTTTTTTAATTCTAAGAGTGCAATTTTAATTTAAAAAATGTTGATTTATTAGTTGTGCTATACATTGGTTTTTGAAATTATAATCTATATTTTCAAATCATATCCAAAATCATTCAGTAACGTTACTGCAAAAAGTTATAGTCAGTGTCATTAGAAAATATGTGCCTAAAATTTTTACATAGGTTACAAATAATAATTAACAAGAGGTTTCTGAAATTTGATTCATTAGCACCGAGGATTCTATTAAAAACTGTTAGAGAAAGATTTTATGAAAGTAAAATTTAAGCTATAGTCAATGTTTGTGTAACTAAATTGTTTTCAGGTTTTTCTTAGAAAAATAACGTGAACGTAAAATTTTAGATTTCTGGAAAGCAAAATTTAACCTATTGTAATGTCGTACGCTATTTTCTTTAAACTCTTTTTGGTTTAGTACGTTTGTACTATTAACGGAGATGTATTCCTCAATGTTGAAAAAGGAAGAATTTATGGTTCTAAAACTAACTTGCTCAAAATCTTGCTTTCATCCCAGAAAAACATAGAGAATTGCAAAATTCTTCAATCAATTCATTTCTGAGTGGCACCAGAGGGTAAATTCACTGAGTCAATTCAATCATAGAAAAAGTGAGTCAACTACTTTAAATCAAAGAATATTGAATAGAATCAGAATTTTCACAAAGCCAGTAAAGCAGAACACAAAAAAAAATAAATTTAAACTCACCTTTTACTGACGGATACAATTTATTATATATCTTAAATAACTTAATTATAAATCTTATAAATCCTTGCGCGCCTTAAAAAAGAAGGAAGAAAATAACTCTGACAAAATATGCTAAGACGTGCTTCTTAAATGTTGCCTTTGCTATAAGTTGAGCTAAAGGTATTGTTTTGTGAACCAGAATTTTATGCTTGGGAGGAGAGAGGACAAGTGAACCTTTTATTGATGGAGGAGTGAGTTCCCATCTAGTGTCTTGTAAAATTTTTTAACCGACAACATTTATAATTGGAGAGGCGTTCTCCCCAAATTTCACGCTACTAATTCTGCCCTTGTGCGTCAGTATCAGTTATCCTTAAATTGACAAATTAATCACTTTCCAACAAGTGTTGGGAAAGAAGTATGAATGTTATGAGCCAGAAGGGTCAGTACAACCTAAAATTTACAAGGAAAGTTATATTCAACCACGCCAAATTTTTACAACAGACATCTATGCGTCTCGGTCAAGAAGACGAGAGTCTTGAACCCAAAAGCATAACTAAAACTGTGATTGTCTCCCGACGTCACATAACAATTTGTAAAGCCCCGGGAGGATATGTGTCGCTTGTGGAAATTATATAGGGATTTCAATTTAAATTAAAATAAAATACATAGAAAAAAAGCTATGTTCGAAAATAAAGCAAAATACTTAGAATGAAGTTATCAAAGCGGTAACATAAAAATAAGGCAAAAGTATATGAAAGCCTGCTAAAAGCTCTACCTCAAGATGAATACATGTGGCGAAAAAATAAATAATTCCAAAAGCGTAAAAGTTGGAGAGAAACTCTGGTCAAAACAGTAGAGTTTTCCCGAAAGCACCGCTGCACCTCAAAATACAATTACCAATTTTACGGAAGATCACAATGTGCTAAGCCTAGAAGAAAGAATAAAAGAATTTAGAGAACACTTGTGTATAAACAGTAACAATCCATAAAATTGTAGTAATTGTATAAAACAATTTTCACTATCGTATAAGATACCTCACGTTACTCCAGAAAAACGTGACAAATAAGGAAAAATTCCAGTTAATTTGTAGAAAATTACAATAAGCGAAAAATTATTATGGAGTGAGAACAAAAAAGGAAAAATATATATAACTACAGAAAAGCCTGCAATTAATAAAAAATCTTAAAAATACAAAAACTTTATGTACAGAAAAATAAAATAAAAATGAAAAATATACATGTAAAAAACTCTATTGTCTTGTCCATTAATAACTCCAATAAACCATTAAGCAATTTTATAGTATGTATTAATAAAGATAATCATACAGACGTACAGATGAAAGACGTACAGATATTGAAAAAGAATAATCGCGTTATTCAGTAAAATAAAAAATTATGTAATTAATCAACATACTCTTTAATGAGTAAGAAAAAGATAATTCGAAAATACACCTAACAAGAAGCAAAAGAAGCTTAAGGACACTATCTTGGGAGTCAATCTTGCATTCTTTCGCGTCTGTAAGTCATTTAAGACCTTCAAATAAGGATATAGACATTGTAGGAGTCAATAACAATACGTCAGAAACTCCGTTATATTAAGAACCGAACTTTACTCTTCATTTATCAGCTCACTGGGCGCTCAATAAAGTTTTGCAAAATTTTTACGCGGAATTCAATCAGTTACCAGATCAAAATTAAACTCTAACGTTAGATCAAAAGGTACCATTAATTCTAGTTTCTAATAAAAGCTCGACACCAGAAAAAAATGTTCAAAATGACAACTAGCCATCAAGGAAAATCAGTAGCTCTTTCAGGTAGAGTTATAAAACTCAAAGATGCTTTTTAAGTGACACCTACTATTGATGGAAGTCCATACAAATGGGCTCCATTTATAGAAGGGTACAAAGAAGCTCAAAGTATACTTCCGCCCACATGCGAAGAAAGCCTAGTTAAGCTTTCCAAAACCAGATTAGAAAGAATAGTTAGACCTCGCGTTATTGGGATATCACTCAGAAACATTGATGAGTTTATCAGCCATTTAGCTGATGTATTCGCTCTAACTAGCTACTCGGAGAACTAGGAAACGAATTTCAAAAAGAAAATGAAAAGGTTCTAGCATTTGCAAATAGACTACTATTTTTGACTAATTGGTAAATGCAAATTCCTTATGAGGAAAGTTATTTATGTAGGACACGTTATTAGTGAAAATGGATTAAAGGTAGACCCCAAAAGAGGAGAAGCGGTGAAAGAATTCCAGCAACCAAAAAATTGTAAAAGGCATAGGTCTATTCTTAGGATTAGTAGGATGCTATAGACGCTTTATAAAAGAATTTGCAAAGATCTCAACACTTTTGAGTAAACACCTTCAAAAAGATACAAAGTTTGATTGGAATGAAAAAACCAAAGAAAAATTTGTTGAGTTTCAACAGGGAAACAAATAGAATTCCTTATCAACACTGCATTATCAATTAATACAATTAAGGAGAACGTAGTATCTAAAGAGTTTACAGCTCAGTTCAATAAGGATGTAATTCTCCAAAGTTTTTTTTCTGAAAAAATTCAATCAAACCAAGTTATAGAGACACCCATTCTAGGACAATTACTAGATTTTTACGTAATAAACGCTGAATATGACTTGCCCTTCGACGGTATAATTGGATACACCTTTCTCTACGATGGTAAATGTAAAATAGACTTAGATAAGTTAAAGCTAAGCACAGGATTAATCACGGCAAAATTTGAAACTAATGAGTAATGAAAACAATAATGTTTTAAGAATGAGAAATATAGAGTTAAATAGCATAAACAAAAATGTACTCCTATTAGATATATATATATATATATAGTCCTATCTATGACGGATACACCCAGTTTTCTACCAAGCATAATCCAAAGATGATTCGTTTCAGATGAAGATTTCAAAGAAGTATTGAACCCGGTAATTATTCGAAAAATTAGTGGACAATTGTACAAAACTTTAGGGATGACTTAGATGGAACATTTTTCAACACTGATTGAATTTTTAATAGTTTTGTAGTAAGCATAGACTTTCTAAAAAAAAGTCGAGCTCTGCTCGATTTCGGTTCTAAAGTTATCAGAATAAATCATCTAGTAGCACCTTTTAGGAAGCGAATTAACAACATAAACGCTTACTTAAACCGAAAGTTCCAAAACCACAGTCCAACTCGCGGAAAGGTTATATACATTGACAAATAATCAATGTGTTCACTAGAAGACAACAACTTTTAGATAACTTCCATCCGAGAATAATTAGCATTCCGAGAAACGACCACGTAGTCGACCCAAAAAGATATTTCCTGAAAATAACATCGATAATAGACATAAAATTATTTGTAATAAATTGAATAAGCTAGCTAATCGATATCTTTTTAAAAATAGAAAATCAATTAACTACGAAGAAAGTGATTTTGATGAAGATGAAGTGGAAGATGAAGCACAAACAAAACCATTTCCATCCACAAAAACCTTAACATCAAGAGATAATGGAGAAGAAGACTCGGGCGAGGGACCATTAAAGAACAATACTGATGATTCCACAGATTGTAATAAACCCGAATATAGCTAATCCAAAAATATCGTGAAGATTAAAAATTCTTTACATCTTAAGCTAAATAATGTTGCATATTTTGTCACTATTAATGAAGAAGCTCGCAAATTAATAGAATATAATAAATTAGACAACAAGCAGAAATTAGAGGTAAAAGAGGTAATGAAAAGCAAAAGGAATAAACAATTTTACCAGTTTGGGCTATGTATTTGAGTTGAAGAATAAATGTCTATTAGACACATAAACATGAAATATACGTTAATAGTTTTGAAAAAATTACTGATTAGCTTAAAACAAAACGAAGTATGCATAGCTAAGAGTAATCACATCGATAATCTAGAATGGCCAGAGGTAATCAACCTTATTCATGGTTTTTTTAGATTCACCATTGTCTTGAATGTCCACTCAAGAAAATAACCCGTCTGGAAAAAAACAGCCTATGGTTATTACTGATATTAGCGCAAATGTATTTGACAAGATTGCCATGGACATAGTAGGCCCTTTGAAGAAAACATCAAAAGAGAACAAATATATATAACCATGCAAGACCATCTAAAGCAAATTTTGCTTAGCGATATCTTTGGCCGATACATTATCTACCACTGTAGCAAACACTTTCATAAAAAGATTTATTTGTACATATGGGTACCCTAAAACTATTTTAACTGACAAGGGTAGGAATTTCTTAAGTGCTTTAATGACACAAGTAACTAAATTCTTTAAGATAAAAAAACTACAAACTACAGCTTTCAGGCCACAATCAAATGGATCATTTGAACGCTCTCATTACGCACTCGTAGAGTTTTTAAAACAATACACTGATAGTGATTATAATTGGGACGATTAGCTTGATATAGCTACCTTAGATTATAATACCTGTATGCAAGAAAATACCAAGAACATACCTTATGAAGTAGTGTTTTGTATACTAGCTAGATTACCATCAAGTAGTACTTTAGAAAAATTATTTGCAATAATTAATTAATATTTTGGCGTCAAACTTAGCACAAATGATTACCTCCATATAGGCATTCGATGTGCAAAATATAAAAAAAAATCGAAGACCTTGCTCCGATTTGCCCCAAAACTAGTTTGTTTTCTATAATTGACCAAATCATTTTATGCAGTGGTGTACGGTGTCCTTTGAAAAAAGAATATTGCATTGAACTGACCAGAATGAGGATATACTTTCTGACACCGAACACTGACCGATTTCTATCAGATAGGGAGATATAACGTTCTACAAGATGGAATAGCCAATAAAATAGAAGAAGAGGCCAAACTATTTTCTTCGATTATTCAAGAAGTAACTTTCGTTATTATGTCCAAACGAAACAACACGTGTGTGGATACGAGATAATAGGCACCGAACACTTAAAGCTCTTCATACATGAGATGCAAAATGATAATCCCTTCTCAACAAAGAATAAGAAAATGTCGTTAAACAATTTAGATATATTCGTATATACTAATTTTAAGTTTGTATTTGTTGAGCGATATATTGGAACATAAATAAACAGTTTGTACAGGGATGTAATAGTAAAAAAATTCAGGAAAGAACAGTATCAATTTTTCTAAAAACATGAGATATTTCAATATTCGTTAAATTTACTTCTTCGACTTCTCAAAAAACAAGCAATAGATTTAAGCGATTTAATTTTGCTAGGTTTGATATCTTCAATAAAAAATTCCTCGTCACATTATATGTTTTGACGATCGGCGGAATAAACTGATCAGAACACATGTGGGGTATCTCTCGACAGCTGGCGCTGGTCGGAAAAACCCACCGCTTGTTGTCATGAACCCGCGATATGCGCGCCACGTTCGCTAGATGACTCTTGTGCAGTAATGATCTTCAGTCACGTAATTTAATTTTTTTGGTATGGAAGTAAAAATATACATTTTAATGTATTTTTCGATGTTGAATTTGAATCGGACATCGAAAATACAATTGTTAAGAACAAGACAAGCTGAAATAAAATATTTTTGTCTCTTATAATGTTTTACATTATTATTTATGTGTTACAACACTCTTTCATCAAATGATATACACTTTTTCGTGCACGCTCGTAATCTTTACAGCGTGTACAATTCACAAACTTTTTCGCCCCGAGCTTAAAAACTTTTTCAGGTAACGGTCCATTCGTGAATTCGTTTGACCCCCTTTTTCGCCTTTTAAGTCTCTATGAATTGCTCGCTATCCCTCTCTCATGATTTGTTAGGTGTAAAAGGCATGGGTGTTTCCTTTAGGACCCAAAGACTAATCTAATGACATGATCGGTTGCTCGCTCGTTAGACTTCGCTTCGTCTAGTTTGCCAGGCAACCTCGAACTCGTCCATGTGTGATGTCCAAGATATACTGTAACGTCCGCCACTACCAAACACATAGCTAAATAAATTTACATTTTATGAGGTCATGTAAAAAAAGTTCAAACTGAACCACTTCACTAACGAAAAGTCGGACGGATAAGCCATACCCACCGATAAGTGAGTTAGTCTTCTCCAAAAATTCACAAAAGCAACCTTCTTGACGATGCACTATAGCCCTACGTTAACGAAATTTTCCAGATGCGTAAGGCCGTAAAAAAGATCTTTTCTAGACGCGGCCAAGAACACGCAATGCATACTAATGTAAGACATCCACAAGTTACCTGTATACAATAATTCAAATAACAATATCGGTTGTTAAAGCCCTCATTGTTTTTTGTTTAATCGACTCAATCGTGGCTATTATGATATACATATTTTCATTTTCGTAATTTTCTACTCGGAGATGACCAGAAGACGAGAAGATTTAGAAGTAGTTAAGAGTGAGAGCTTCGTGGTTATGCGGGTCGATCGATACGTGGGTAAGCGGCCGCAAATTAATCATGTCCTTTACTTCCAATATTAATGTTGACAATACTTCCTCGGTCGGTGTTTCAGCCATTAGAGATCAATCAATCAATCGTGGATTAGCGCGACATTGACTGATCGTAGCTGTCTCTCTCACGCTTTTTCTCATGTGCGATGCATCCAACAAGTTAATGTACCACTCAAAGCCTTTTTCTCGCGCATAATGATGGCGTTTTTTTTGTTTTTCGATGTTAGATATTGCATCCCGAAGTTCCTTGTCTGCTTTCGTGAAATTTGTTTCGTTGTCACTATACATTACACGCGGAAAACGTCCTTTACACACTAACCACTGAATGGCCATTATTAAAGAGCTTGCGCTCAAATTGTTTTCGAGCTCTAAATGGCTCCCGCGCGTCATTATACATGTAAATAGGGCTTTCCAACGTTTCTCGTAACAATCATCGGTCCAAAATAATTGACTCTGCAGTGCGGGAAAAGTCACTAGTTATATGTTACGCGACATCACGAAGAATCGACCATAGGCGGGCTTTGTGGCTTTGAGCAACGTACACAGAAAACCACACATTTCTTTGCTAACATCCGCAGTTTTAAAGTTCGAATATGTAGTACGACTGTTTCAACTAATTTATGATTATCTCGTTGCGTGCAGATATCGGCGATAATATGGGGCTATCGGGAGCTTGATGGCAAAATGGCGAGAATCAAGAATAATGAAATTGAAGACGACTTGGTTTTCCCCTATTGTTTTGACCCACCCTTCGAGGACGCAGAATCTTCTCTTCATCGATAAACCAATAAATTCTGCTAGTACCTTATCATTGCTTTTGTCCTTCATTAAACCGAAAATCTTTTTACTTACTTGCAGTTATTAAACATCTTTTTGGGAGAATAATTTAAAGCGTCGAAATAATTAATATTAGCTATAATATCAGGTCAAATATGATGACACTATAGTGCATACATAAAACTGTCTGTATTAATGTAAAGAACTTTATAATTTCCACCATATATTATACGCAATTAATGAAAACTATACATCAATGTCTCCGTCTTGTACTGTAAGTTCTACATAAATTGGTTTATTTAGATGTGTATGAGTTTTATGCATTTGAATATCTACTAAGTGTTTTTCGAATATAGCATTGCTATGAACATTTGGCTTTTAGACTAGCGCTTCCACACCATGTCCTTTATCCCATTTTGTCCAAAGTGTTATATCAACATACTTGCGAACATTTTCCAGTTTTTCATATTATTTATAAGGTGAAAAAGGTTACTTTGGAACTCATTTTGAGCGTTTGCTTTCATTTAACTATGCAGATTAATGTGTGGTTTTAAATATATAGATTGCTCTAATCTTAATACTTTAGAAATTTGTGTAAGCTTTAGTCTATGTATGATAACTTGCTTTAGAGCTCGATAATATATCACATAATTCCTCTTATGTATGAGTGTAGTACATAGTTTTCCTTGTTTAGAGCCAAGTGGTTTTAAATACTCGGAAAATCGTTATGTTCATCATGAATAGATGTAGGATGATATATGTCAAACTATAATCAATTTTAGCATTATTTTAAACTTTCAGAAAGCTGAATCATTGCATATCCATATAAATTATTACAATCTATGCAGATTAGATATATTCATTTGTTATTGCTATCATAATCTTTGTACATATATGCGTTATTCGCAGCAGTGTATCAACCTAAGCATTGACTTAAATCACCACGAATTCCTGACTACAAATAAATGTATATCTGTATTTGACAAAAGTTTTAATTTAAAATTTGTATACTTCATTATTGCATCCTACGAATAACCAGGAGTTGTGTAACAGCGTGCTAGATAAAGTTCATATGTTGATAAATATTGTTTATGAAAATTTTCGAAAACGTCAAGGATAAATAGTATATCATTTTTTATGTATAAATTACAATATTCACCAAGAGTTTTTATATTAAAAATTCTCCATATTTCGAATATATGGCTTTAACCAACTTCTGAAATCTTTGAACTAGTAAGACTACTTAAAAATTCTTTTCAGGTAATCGATTATCTTTAAGTTTTACTATAAACAACTATAAACATATTCATACGAAAGTACTACTTTTCGTCTCAACGAAATGATTTTCTCATATTCAATATCCTAAAATCATCGAAATAAGAAGCCACAAGTTTAAATCAATCAATAAATCGCAATGTATACTGAGTGTCTGCAACAATCATTGTAAACCGTTTTTAGATGGCAAGAAAAGTGATTAGATAAATGATTAAATAAGTATCATAGCCACTGAGGTTATGAAAAACTACTAGTCTTATTCGCGAGCCTTAACAGTTCCGTTTACAGTCTGGGTATGCTAGACCTCGATATTTTGTTGTCAAATGACAATGTTACGAACTTCTATCTCAGCGTTAAAAGGGTTTTCACATATATGACATCTATTTTATGCATCAAAATTAATAATTTTCTCTGCTGTAAGATCGTTTATGAGTTTTGGATTATCATATGTATTTTTTACAGAAAGAGTTATATTTTCTAACTCTTCAACAAATCATTTCGATGATTGTGACCCTCAATATAATTTATATTTTGATAAACTTTCATCATAGCTACATTTCAAGTAGTATTCTATACTGAATATTTCATGTTAATAAAATATAACAGTATTTTTAGATGTATCTTGCTCTCTGGCAAATGTCATTTTTAATAGACATTTATAGTCACCATAGATAATTATTATGAAAAGGGCCATTTTATTGGCTTGGATATCGGCGAGACAGGAAAGACTCCAATCCAGCGTTAGTGTCGGATGACCTTCAGAAGGTCAAAAGAGATAGTTGAAAAGGCAGTAAAATAAACTAACGAAAAAACGACGGTTAAAATTTATGTGGCTTGAAAATACAATAAAGATTTATTTCGTAAACAAGAAAACAACTGACTGATGAACTCAAACAGAAAATAATGAAACTAAATGTTGAAAATGACGGTCAAAGCGACGGGTTCAGAAAATATTAATTGAAATTAATTGTTTAACTAATTAATTAAATAGTTATGGCAGGTGAAATCGACAGAAGATAGGGAGAGAGATATCTATTTGTTTACATTTTGTCGACTTAATATTATAAAAATATTATCGGCGCTACGATAAATACTTACTTACTTGTTCATGTCTATCGATTTTAGAAGACAAGTTGTGGCTGTTACAAATTTAAGAAATAGCTTAGAATCAACGTTGATAAACAAAAGCAACGGGGATTACAATTATTAATATTGTTGCTTTATATAAATGTCTAAAAGAATCTATTTTATTATACATGGGTTCATTTTCTTGTCCATAGTAGGCACTTTGAAAATTAGCTTATATATAATAAAGTAACACATACTGATTTCATCAATTATCGATATTTCCATATGGATAATACTGAGAACTGACAAACAGTTTTAAATTACTGATGTCGCGGTGACCAAATTTAATAATAATCACACCTGCTTCACTTTTTCGTTTAATCTGAAAAGTCAAAATGACAAAGTAAGGCTTTTCCAGTTAATTGGATGTTTTAACACTCCAAACATGCTTTGATTCGAGGGGTATTTTAGATATTCATACAACTTCCAAGTGCGATAACTCATAGTGATTGATCGTTCGCGACCAATATGATTAAATAGTTTAATTTTTTCTTTATTAGCTATAATTACGCAGAGTATTAGTGATTCTATCTTGCTTAAATATATTTTAAATAGTTCGTATATAACTAAATTTCCCGCTAAATTTTTGGCTATGATAACATTTAAGTTGCTTCTCGATCTTGTGAGAATAAGTTCATGCTTGAAATTAATAATGATTTTTCAATAATCTTCAGTAAATCCTAGCAGCAGCCTTAGAGGAATAGTAATTTCACTATTTCTTTCAAGCTATAACCCTCGCTATTTATCAACGTTATATCTTTATCTCCAGTCCAACCAGCATTTTCAACAATAGATCTTTGATTTGTATTTGGTGATAGTTCTGTTCTTCGTAAGACTAATCAAACCAACTTTTTCAGTTCCATCTATTTTAATGGAATTTATTTCATAGCGAATACCTTCAAACAAATGATAGCGAGCGTTATTGGTAAATCTTAATTGTATATAATGCAGTACCATTTAATTTAGTTAATTGTTCATATATGACAGAAAACAAATTAGTTTTAGGGCAAATCGGAGCAAGGTCTTCGATTTTTTTTTATATTTTGCACATCGAATGCCTATATGGAGGTAATTATTTTTGCCAAGTTTGACGCCAAAATATTAATTAATGAAAAAGTTATAAACAATTTTAAAAAAAATCCAATACTACTTTTTTCTAAGTTCATTTTCGTCGATAAAAAATTCTTTATCACATTTTACGTGGCAGATATCTTGATCTTCATTAGCACTATAGTCGAAACTAGCCTCATTGTTCTGATTAATAGAATCTTTACAACTACTATTTTCTTCATTTGTACGTCCTAAGCGTGTATCACTGTAGTAAGAAACTTCCTTTGGATCTTTCATATAGCAGTATCTCAAACATGTTGCACATAATCGATCGTTTTATTTCACTAAAGGAAACCAAAGATTCTCATCGAAAAAATTAATTTATTGTATGAACTTTACGTTCGTTTTTATACGAGTCCGTAGTAATATTACATTCTATGCTTAGAGCGTAAACTTTGAGTATAACTACAAGTAAATTAGAATTATATGTTTTGCTTGTAGCAGGCTCACACCTCGTAAAATTTAAAATTGAAACAATAGAATCTTCTGGTTTGAAACTTATGTTGTTTCTGGCTTGAATAACATAGTGCATAGAATATTATTGTTTGATTTGAAACTAAACGATATTCTTTTGAGAGCTAAAGTCTCTTGGAGGAAAATTTCACTATCTTCAATGCTACTTACCACTTAAGGATGGCTTAAAATATAGACCATAACCTTTACTCTTTCATATAAAGACCTTTATCCAGAGCAATGGCTTTCACTGTTTTGTTATATATATGAGCCTATTTCAACTCATCTTGAGTTACTTTTGCGCTATGTAGCCTCAAAGCCGATCGAATGACTAAAAGCGATATATTGTTAAGTAGAGGACGTTTAGAGGCTGCATTAATGTTTTTTTTCAATGTAGTTAGTGTTTGTTTGAGACCTTTGCCTAATTTCCTTTTAGTTTGAGTATTATGCCTTTATTGAGCATTAATCAGTGGTTTCACCCGATAATGCACAACAAAATGCCATTATGATTTTTGATGACGTGGAGACAGAGAAGCAGGATAAAAACTAGATATTTTTTATCTTTGTCAGTCATATAAATGCATTCCAAAACATCTTATTAGTGATAATATGGATTTATTAGTATTATTTCGACAAGATTACATAAACATCAGATATATCTACACTGATCATGCCATCTCTAATATGAGTTTAGAGCAGTTCAAAGAGATTTGTTCAAAACGTTAGGGCGATATTAATCATGAATTTCTAGTTATTGACAGAGACAAACTAATATATTATGGAAGATATAGAAATAGGTTCGACTTTTTTGCTATAAATAAAATATAATGTGGTAGATAAAGGTTATAGGAAAAAAAGATCTTTCAGCAGTTGACTGAAGCTCGCAATGCAATTAGATTTAAACAACTACTTATACGTGAAAGAGCTAATTTAGAAAGAACTTTCAAACCAATAGTTAAGTTATTGAAATACTTGAAGCATCATCTAACAAAAATAATAATGATTTGTAAACGAATGGAAAACAAAACAATAATATTACTAGAATTAAATTTTGAAGCATATCTAAACCATCTACTGTCGCTATTGACAATGAATCATTAAGTGATTCCAGCTATTTTAATTTTACTACCAATGAGTCTTATATATCAGTTCAACAGCTTAAAACTATGTTTGAATCTGTTATTAATCATGATAATGAAGTCGAATATGTGATCAATACGAGAATGAAACTAGCTATATGGAAAAGACATCCGATGAGTTGTTGAAGGACCTCATTGTGGGAGACTACATTAGCCTGCTATATAATAAAGAGGATAAAAGTAATTTGATCAAGATATTCAGTGTTTGTTTGATAGAAAATAAATTCACGATTAGTAACTTTTCTATTCAATTTAAAATTAATATGTTGATAATTAATGATAAAGCACCCGCTAAAAAAATATTGTTTGAAGGAATTTCTGTTCCATGAAGAATCTAAATCAAAGTTGATTAACTCTTTGGATCAAGACAATTATATGATAATTCTTGAAAAGATAAATGCTCGCAAAAAGAAATATCAGTCAATTGTTGAATATCGTAATAGAAATTTTAAAAACTTCAAACTTTTCATTGGACCAAATTTAACTCTCAAGAAAAGTAAGAAACGAAAATCTATTGGAAAATGTGGCCTTTTATCATGTAACTATAAAACACCTACGAAAAAACATCATTTGACTATATGTACTGGAATGATCTGAGTAAGCTTATTGATTGTTTAAGGTTGTTTATATCTGAAAAAGATGCTGGTAATTCTAGCCACATTATTAAAACTCATTCATTCATCGAAGAGCTTCGAGAAACTGGTTATATATATTAAGAGTAAAATCATCTATAGCATTAGTATCAAAATAAGGGTGATGTGTTTCGTCGAAAATTGAACAAAATGAATGATTTTATGGTTACCTACGTGGCGTAGGGAATAAAAACACTATAGATAGCCAATTTGATGCAAATAATAGAAAAATGTCTAACGTTGCCTATCCTAATGAATTCAATGATGCAGTAAACTTAGACTTTGCTACTCAATTGCGTTGAACATTTGATATACTAGGAATAGAAGAGACATGGCAAGCTGATCTTGTGTAGATGGAAGGCTATTCGAGAGAAAGCAAAGCCTTTCGATGTCTCTTGACTATACTTGATACATTTTCGAAATATGCTTAGGCAGTTCCGGTGAAATAACAGATTAGTGTAGATGTCGCTAATGCACTGAAGTCAGCATTGAAAAACGGACAAATTTTGAGTTCTACAATACAAATTTAAAAAATGTCACGTGCACAATCAAAATATATCTGTATTCTACGTTCAGTAATCTTAAAGTATCTATTTGTGAACGTTTTAATTCTTACTAATCTACAGAAATATTCACAATTCAGAGAATTTTGAAGGCATGGCCCACAATATATCTTCTGATAAATTACGAAGAAGGGATAAAATCTCCTTTCCGGTTATTTTTAAGAGCAATAACTAAAGAAGGCTATGTATCCTGATGTATACTTCATGAAAGAAGTCTTAAGGAAACGAGGCAATCATGTTTATGTAAAACAGTAAAGATTTGACATCTCTCATAATTCATGGGTCGGAAAGACTGAAAATGTAATGAAAAAATGTATTTTATTTTCATATAATAAGAACCCCAACCTTCGCTCTTATTCTGGAAGATGCTTTCATTTAAACATCGTCACTTGTGAGTCCGTTAAATTTGATTGAAGCCTACACAAGACACAACACAATTTACTTTACTAGAAACACCTTGTGACATATTTACTTCTATAGAAAAAACTTTTTGAATTGAAATCACATGTCGCTACTTACTATTCAGAGCCTACATAATACATGCCATAGCCTGTACCAAAAGCTTGCAATGTCCTTAAATAACTCACTTGACACATTTGATCATTAAAACTAATGTATTACAATACAAATTATCTCATACATGTATTCTTTATTTTAATAACAACATTATCTTTACAAATCAGTCGCAGAATTAAAATCTATCACAACCATAATATTCCATTTACACAGTATAATGCTATATCTTTTCAGACCACAGTACAAACAGATTGCAGTATTTGGTTATAGCCCTTAAAACACGATCTGTCATGCTCGTTATTAAGTAGTACTAATTTTCATAAAGCTCAAGTTTTTTGTCAGGAAGTGGTTCAAAGGGCCTTATTGAAATTCTTTTTAACACTTCAAAATTCATCTTTTCTCTTTTTCTTACAATAAATTCAATTTAATCGTTTAAACAACTATTATTTTGCCGCCTTTCCAATTCGCAATCCTTGAACATGAAAAACTTCCTGACCTCACAACCACTATAGATTGATTCATTCAGATCTACTCTCCTTTCGATTTTTTCATTATTAGTTGCTGGTTTTCATTTACATAATATACATTGTACCCCAAAAACCTTTGAATTCCTTCATAATATTACCATTATATATGTCTTTCATTACACCAAGAACTTTTTTATTTACTAGAGGCATGTAAATGCGATTGTTAATGGGATCGTTTCACGTATCAAATTTATGAATGTCTTCTCTCATGATTTTATAAATATTTACGTTAATGCAGACGTTAAGACAGTTAAGACAGTTCTAATATAATAAAGAAACAGAAAAACAGTTTAATTAATTAATTAAAGGATAAATCACTTACGTCGTAGATTGATATGAGGAACTCTTGACTAAAATTCCTAGCCTCACCATCTTTTTTTATTACCTAAAATATAGAATAAATATTATTAATAACATATAAATTTAAATAAAAATGAATACCTACCGAAGAAAATATTGCTATTAATAACTTCTAAGTTATATAAAGCGAAATGTCTGTAATAAAATTCTAAAATATATATAATTGAAATAATCACTTTCCACTTCAAATAACGTAATAATGTAGTTCGCGATTTATTCAAAGTCAAATATCATGTTATTAAATATGATGTTTTGCTTGATTTAACACATTTTATTACGTTATCTATCACTTTAATTTGTATTAACTTCCACTATTTATTTTCACATCTCACGTTTGTTACCTTAATTTATAATTTAAAAAATTTTTATCACTTCAAAATAAATATATAGTGTTCGTTAAAACAGACTAAATAGTTTTCACCAACTGACTGCAAAAATACCATGAAAATGCATCAGACCCTCGAAACAAATTGTTCCTTTCAGGAAATATATATATTTTATTTCTTATACTTTTCTGCTAAAATTATTCAACTTTCAAAAAAATTAGAATAAAAAGATTGATTATCTCTTATCTTAAATGACTGTACCTCACTCGTACAACTTTTTGAGGTATCCAAAAAACAATAACAATGGAGAAATCAGGAAAAGCAGATGCCCGTATTTATCTTTTTAACTTTCCAGATGCTTGTTGTGTTTTCTCTATTTTTGTTTCATACTTAAGAATAAACTTATATCATTGACAATTAAATTTTATTACCTAGGTATTACTATGTTAAAATTCATGTTGTTACAAAGAAAAGAGGAGTTCAAAATAACATGTAACATAACTCTTCATCATGAAAATTTAAAAAGGGAACTAAAAGCAATTAGTTGACCAAATAAAAGGCTGTTTTTATAATTTTATTAACTTTTTTTTTAAGTACCAGTCATGTTTGCTTTATTCAATTGCAAGAGAGTAGTTACACTGTTTCAATACCACTTGACATTTTAGCACTTATGCTCGAAATTGAACAATTGTAAATCTTTCGAATCACATTTCAACTAAAAATCTGAGATCGATGATTTAACAAAATTTTGAGGTCGTATGAATTTTATATCATTTTATATCATTCTATCATTCTATTTCATTCAATTTTATAATTTTTTATTATATACATTTAATATGCATTAAATTCAACATATTTAATAATGTTATATACACGTAAATGAATCACAAAGTGAAATTGAGAAATAAAAAGACAACTTATTTTTATTATTGTATATTGCATATTTAAAAAAGGAAGCAATACAATATAAAATTCGGAAAGTGAATAGAATGCCTTATAATTTACAGATGAACAAAGTTTGCTATCATCTCGCGATACTGTTTCACGTTACGCATCTACTCTAATTATATAATAAATGTAGGTAACAATTACAATATCAGGAGATTACTTCATACTCAATCAGTATTATACAGCAAATACAGACTATTATTAAGGAGGTTTGGTCAATATGAGTAAGTCTGACGGAATTTCGGCAAGTTATCGCTAGAAACATAGGTAAAATGAGCACGATAAGCACAATTATCAAAACTCAAGATAATGAATATATTTAAGTAAATAGAGCCTACAAAATAACACAAGACAAGTTTATTAAAATACACAGATTTAATAGTGTGGCATGGAAAAACATGTCCGTTTTTCCTTGCAACCAAAAAATTATCTTTTGAAAAATGGTGATAATGCAAACAAGATACAGTATAGTGAGTGTCTTATACATTTTGTTTGATTAGTCTCTAGCAGATTTCAATAGATCTATAATTTCAAAACAATTTTTTAACACTCCATCACATGCTTATACATCAAAAACATAATTTTAACTTAAAAGAAAATAACTAATTAGGTGAAGATATATAAATAAATATGATATTCAGGCCTTTAAAAATATATCAATACGAGTAAGATATTGGTTATCTCACAGGGCACGAAATATTTTATAAATGGTTGAAAATATTGCTGGAAAATTAGAAAAAATAGCTCCGAAATATGAGAATGTCTACGACAAAAGCCGTTCCGAGAGATTTGATAAAATGTTTCTAGTGAGTTACGTGAAACTTCTTATACAGATTCCATAAACGTTCTTAAACTTTATGGATTTTTATATTTTCATGATTAGAAATACCTATAAAATTTATCTAATTATCTGAAATTTATCTAAAGTATTAAAAAGTATTCTCAAGATATCTTCCTTAAAATATATTTACAACGTTTTACAAATATTGTACGATTGAAGAAAGATTCTTTTAAATATTCCATAAAATGTTTTTATAATATAATAAAACTTTTTGAGGAAAACTTTTGAACATTAAGTTCAGAATGTATATTGTATGTCAGATTCAAAAGCCATAAATAAACGACATTAAATGTCGTTTTTTATCTTTACTTTCCGCGCCAACCATTCGATTTTGAAGTCGGTATCTCATTCCATTAATAAATTGTTGCTATTTTTCAATGAATCATCCACGCTATTAAAATAACCAATTGAATAATATTGAATCGATTTAAAAATAGAGAATAAAACAAACATTTAATGACATTTATCATTAACAAATATACATTGAAGAGGAGAATTCAATTGTAGAAGAATTTTTAAAAGAAAAACGTTTTTCATAAGCAGTATCGTTAATTAATAGCCAGACCTCATATAGTTCTAACCGTTAGCATAGAACCGTGAAAAATGTGTAAATGTAAACGGTTTTATTATATACATCAAAAAAATGAATGTCAACATAGATGGATAATACGTTTTGTAAATTGTATTTATTTTTGTAATTATTTGTTAAATACTTTAATTATTACGGTTTATGTACTTTAATTACATAGACATGCAACTTCTTTCATGAGAAAAACGCGAGGCGAGTAATTTTTTAATATTTGCAACAATGTTTGATACAACAAACTGTGTTATAAAAAGGTATATTTTTGTTATCCAAGCTTTCGTTTTCAATCTTTTCTCCGCGTATTATATATTCAAAAAAGTAATTGATAAACCATATTCTATTTCAATACACTAAATAAATATTATTCAAAAGATTAAAAAAACATTTTTTTTAATTATGTTTTTAAATTATGTTTATGAAGTTGAAAAAGGTGAATTTGAATGAAATTCTTGTTGATTACATTTGTAACAATATGAAGATTTGAACAAAACTGTAAGCAATATGATCATTCAATACGCTTTTCAAAAAATCATTCAATGAATGTGGTTGAAAATACTTTTTATATAAATCTATATATTCAATTATATATATAATTTACATAATTTGTAATATCTATAATTTATTATTTACAGTGAACTTACAGAATATATGGATTGGAAGAAAAAAGAAGTTTTTAGTATTTCACACAGATACAGTTACAAATCGTATAACAATTTATATGAATAAATTACAACAATACCACTTATTCAGAAGAAAATGGAAATGATACATCAATTTCAAGTATTCGCTTTGTTAGATGGATAATTCGGAATAAAATAGAAATATTGTGTAAATTAATAATTACATGCGTGTCATAAGACAGTATACAAATTTGATAAGAGTTATTCCAGTTAGTTAATAAAATTAGTTTGATAAAACTAAAGTATTATAAATGATGTTTTTTTATTAAAATTTCAAGTTTATCTACGCCAACAAAAACAGCTATATATATACATTATACTTTTATCATTGGTCGTAATTGTCTCTTTTACTATTGGGGGATTACATAAGTTTTGACTATTACAAATTAGGAGTACGCGGGTGGTCCTAGAAGTACTTGACTTGACCTATAGTTAGTAATTTTTATTTGAAAAGAAAAATACCAACCTTATGAAGCTTAAGTTTAATATTTCGGGACACTACGTTGTTTAGTATTTTTTGATAGCCATCAATAGTGATCTCTATTAGTGAATTCATAGTAATGAAAAAAAGTAGTTATCGTTATATGACACAATACTTTCATTTTAAAGGTTATAGTCCCACTGATATCAAAGCGGAGATAGATTTGGGTATGTCTACTCCTTTTTCTATAATAGTAAAATTCTGGATAGCATAATGCAAACAAGGACGTATAATGAAAAAAATCCACGAAATTGTATTAAATTAACGTCGACTCAAAGTGCACGGGCTAAGAGACATGGGAGCCATACCATAAAGTGCTGTACACCGTATACTGACTAAATAATTTGGACAAGGAGTAGTCCGGATGATGGATGTCGCTATTACTTATAATGGAACCAAAAACTTATCGTGAAGATGTTTGGTAAAGTTTCACAGCTATAAAAAAGATTTTTTAAGTAAATTTATAAAATTGGATGAAACTTAGATCCATCACTTTACACCTGCGACGAAAGAACTCGTAAAACAATGAACTAAAAGGAAAAAACAACTCCATAGAAAGGTACAGTTCCACCTGCAAGCAAAGTCATGGCTTTAATTTTTTGGGTTGTGCGTGGAATAATTTTTATTGATTATCTTCCGAAAAGATAAACAATCGACATCCAGTATTACGCTATCTTGTTGCAGCCTTTTTAGTAACGAAATCAAAAAAATATGGACGCATTTAGTTAAAAAGAAAGTTTAATTTCATCAAAACAATGCACCAATTCACATGTCCGTTATTGTGATAGCGATTAATATAAACAAGAATTATTATTGACTGATTATATATAAAGATAACTACGAATATGTAATATTTGATATACATTATGTGAATTCGACTACAATTGAAATAGATTATTTAATAGAAAATTCTATGATCTAAAAGAGAAAAAGCGTCATCAAGAGGTTTATTCGGTTTATAGGTTTTCGGAGGAAATCTCACTTATTAATGAGTGTATGATTTATCCATAGGAATTAGAGGTGAATTACGGAAAAACTATATCTGTTCTCGCGTTTGAGAAGAACTGTCTCTTAAAACTAGATCTTGAGTGATCGTTAAATATGCGCTTCAATAATATATCTGAATATAAATTTAAATAAGTCAATAATCATGGCGAACATTATACACGCGGATTAGTCTTTGATCTTTCTGGTTTGCTATCGGTTGATAAACTGTGGCATCTATAAAATTAGATTATTTGTCAACAATGTAGTGTAGAATATTACTTTAAATTATCACCTAGACTACTGTCATCTAACATCAAAAGAAAATGCGTCGTATTTTCTTTCCACTAAAATAAATGTAAAAAAAATTTTTCTTTTTATGTAACTGTACATTTATGTATATAACTTATATACAGGGTATCCCATTTAAAATTGTGCGCCTGAATAACTCCCGAAAATGACCCTGAAAAAAGTTGTTGGATTCATGGAGAAAATTGGATGGTAACCTTGGAATTGACCTTGACCTTGATATTCCAGGTCATTTAAGGATCAATATATTTTGTCATAGATGAATCCCTATTTTTTATTGTGGAAATGAAAAGAGCATACAATTATACGTTCAGAATAATGATATGATAGGGGTTTCAAGGTCACTACAATGTCAGATACCCAGTTTACAAAAACATTCAAAGAGATGTTCTTTACAGTGTAAAGAGCATACGTAATTAGCTTTTATGTATTTTTTGTTCATTGGCCGGGTTAAAATATATGGGGTTCTAAGGTCATTGTAAGATAAAACAGTCAGTTTTAAGAAATTCATCCTAGCAACTGCTTTCGAAAGGTCAAAATCGAATAATTAGTGGTCATAAAAGTTTTAGTATATAAGGGGGAAGTGAAATAATAACATTAGACATTACCCTGGCCTTCATTTTCAAGGTCATTTGAAAGTCAATTTATGTGTTTAAGTAAAAATCACTACCGAGTCTCCCTTTTTCAGTACCCTTTCCTACGTCTTGTAACTGTTACAAAACATTAAGTCCAGGATCCACGGAGAGAACGTTGAAGGGGGATTTTTATGTTCCGTTTGAATCCAATCAATGAAGGCAACTCTCGTGAACATTTTGGCCTATCAAAGCTAACATCTTAGCCAGGCCAATGAGCACAAAATTGGTAATCTGGACAATTAAGACAAAACACCATTTTAAGGTTCTATTAAGATTCACCATATTAAATGTTCAAGTATCTCGCTATCGTTATGAATATAACATTGTACGCTTCATTGAAAGCTAGTGATTAATGCTCTTTATACTGTGAATAACGTCTCTTTGAATGCCCCTGTAAAGTAGACGTTTGACGTTATATTAACCTTGGAACCTTTAGTATTCATCAGTTCTGAACGTAAAATTGTATATTCTTTTCATTACCGAAGTCAAAAATAAGAGTTCCTATTTGAAAAAATATATTAACACTCAAGTGACCTGGAATATAAAGGTCAGGGTTGAATCCAAGGTTAGCATCCAATGCCTAAATATGAAAAGATAAATTTTACAACTTTACGCATTTGGAAAATTTTGTTAACGTGGGGCCATAGCGCATCATTAAGAGGATCCGTATTATGAGTTTTTGGAGAAGATTAACTTACGTATCGATGAGTACGGCTTATCCGAGAGATTTTTATAAGTGAAGTGGTGCGGTTTAAACTTTTCTCACGTTTGAAAATTATAAACAACTATAGAAAGCAATGACGTTAAGTAATAGGCACAGGCGATAGTAATACGTGACCTCATAAAAATCTTAATTCATTTAACCATGTGTTTGAAAGCGACGGACGTAACTGTATGGCAGAATACAAATTAGTTATGATTAAATCGGAGCAAGAACTCCGATTTTTTATATTTGATACATCGTATGTTTATATGAAGGTCATCATTGTACTAAGTTGTACATTGAAATATTATTTTATTAAAAAGCTATAAAAAATTGAAAAAAGATGATATAACTCTAAAACTATTAATTGGATTGCATAATTTTTTCAAAATACGTGGGAAAATACGTCTAATAAATATATTTTGTATATATATATACATCTTTATAATACATTTGATGATAAAAGTTATGAAACAATTATAATTATACTAAGTACATATACATTATGTAGCAGATACGCAAATGATTACGCAATAAAATTGGAATATAGACAAACTAAAATGAACATTCAGTATCTTAAAATAAATTAAATATACGTGACAAGATAACGGAAGGCATAAGTAGGACATTATGTAGAAAACTCCACGACAGATGTGCGAATTTGAACACATAATGATTGCACATCATTAGAATCCATGATGACCCACCAATGCCAAAATAATTAGCGATTTTGGAGTCTGACTTCTTCAGAATTGAATCTACATGCAGGAGTGATAGATTAGAACGATGGGTAATAACTATGATTATAGAATGAGGGTAGAATTGAGAAATAAATGATGTCGAGTTACGAAGAAGAAAGAGTCATCAAAAATTTCGTAGATCCCGAGGAACAAACGGTTTTGAAAGATAGTTGGTCGAATTTTCGCATTAGAGATAAGTAACTGTCTAAAGTCCTTTAAGTCTCGTAGAAAAATTGAGTCAGGAATTGTTAATTGAGTATGCGCATATTTTTTGTTGGAATATACTAATATTTAATAAGAGTATTACCGAAGATAAAGGAAGTAATTGGTTTATAACAAAACACAATCAAAGGAAAAATTTAATAACGAGTAGAGATTCTTGTAGTAATTTTGGGTTTAATGTTAAATCACATGTAAGACTATTGCCGTTTTGGCGTTTCTTACTCATGTATGCCATTTGTGCCTCGTGCGCATTTCACTGTTTAGTGATTCATAAATCTGCATTAATATCATGACATTAGAACATACCCGTGGAATAGTATCTTATCTAAGAGGTAAGCTATTATTACCCTGTCCACTGAGGAAATAGCTAATACCAGCTACCTCATATATCTCTGACCAGTGTCGCAATTTTGTACTAGAAAGCAATCATTTGCAGACTCCCGAGAATATTTACCATATTTATTACGGTGATTTAGAATTACTTTGATCTAGAATTCTTATTAAAATCAACAAATTAGACTCATTTGATTAATTAATTAATTAATAATTATTTGCGCCTTAATCATATCCCTTTTTACTGGATGTGGTCATTTGCTTTGTTTACTGTCGCGATCACGATTGTATTTTATAACTATCGGGCTGTAAGAAGGTGCAATAGAATTTCTTAACTTAATGTCTTTGAAATAACTTACGATACTTTATATTTCTGATAGTCATTATCTATATAAAGTAAATCATACATTGAGTGGTACCCCCGTTTATTTTTGCAATAGTCAATTTTTATTTGTCCACCATTTTGTAACTCGTGATCTGTTTGTGTCCGACTCCTGAGAAGGATAGGCTTCCCATACTGCTACCAACAATCTGTTCGTCAACAAAATCCTGTATAACAAAGCCATTCAACTCTAGCATCCAACGAAGTAAATTTGGGATGACCACGCGATAAATAAGTTGACAGATGACTACAACAGATGAAGCTTACTACTCTTAAATCCTCTAAGCTTACGACGCATCGCAGGGGCAATAATTCCTCACTTTTTAAACAATAAAGTTAATTATTAATTCATAAAAATTAAATATTTATTTGAAATGAATATTGAATAAAATAAGTAATCAATTCAAATAAATTTCAATTGTTAGAATATGACACTTCTGTGAGTATTGATTCAAATATTATAATCATAATTTGTATTGATTCAAATATTATAATCATAATTTGTATTGATTCAAATATTATAATCATAATTTGAATGAAAACTCGCGTGGTGGTGAGTGTAGGCGTCTGTGTGAAAGGCAAGAGTGGAAGCGTGGGTAACGGGAGGGAGAAATTTTAAGTAGGTGGGCCAAGTTTTTTAAACCCATACTGTACCACAACATGGTGGTTTTCTTAACAACTCTTGTGGATATGTCAGTTTGAATGACTTCAAGACATTTCCGCTTGTTATCATTGTTTGCCCTCGCGTATTTTTATTATTTGTTTCCAAGTTTATTTGTTATCCCTTAGACTGGAAACCGCCGATTGACAGTTCTCTTGCCAGAAATACCCGTTAGTGAACCACGTGGTGGCCAGAGTGCTAAAACGTCCGAAAAGAGAATATGCACAGTTATAAAAGTGTATATCCGTTTATTCTTGTATTCATAAAAAGAAAACGAGTATACAAGTTTAGAAATATATGTAAAATAATACTTGAATTAAGTTCTTCATATTCTATAAAATGCTGTTTGCAAAAAATTAAACAATGCACGTCACGTTTCCAAAGACAAACCATGAATTATTTACTTATCTGCATGCAACTTTTTTGAGAATAGACAGAGCTCGATTGAAATATGATTTTCTTGCGATCAAACATCGAAAACAACTATATTTGCATATAATAATATTACAATGTTCTTTTTTAATAATTCAAAGTATTTTTCACGCGTGAATACAAAAAAATGCCGATTCCAGTTTATTGATTATCAAGAATATGAAATTGAAAATTATAGTTTCTGTTCATGCATAAAAAATACTCCGCATTATTGAAGAAAGCAATATTCCATTGATATTAAATACATATTTAGATTACTTTTAATCATTGCTGCTTGATTTTTAATCAGAAGTGATGAATTTTTATGAAAGATTCTTTACTAACCTTGTTATTTAAATCAATATTTGTTTTAATTTTTCAAATTTAATTCAAAGAGTGATTATGATGTAATTAACTAATCGCAGAGAACTAGCAGCTTTTAGGGTAGCGGTGTCACATGAGAAGACGTGGACCTTCCCGGATGTCTGGACGTTATCTTCAAAATTAACGGCACAATTTTTTTCTAGTTTTCTTTCAGCTTCAACTAATTGTGATACTACCAAAACTATTTTTTTTAAATAGATATAATTTTGTAGATGCGTAGATACCTTCATGACCACATAATAAACTTTCGTCATTACCCATTGTTCCGCTGCTTCTCGAAGCTAGAAGGAAGAAACAAGTAACTATTAAAATCAATGACATTTATCAAGGAATATTTTTGTTATTAATGGCAATATTTGCGCTACTTTCGAAAAAGAACAAATACTTTATAACGAAGACTACGCCAACCTGCATTGTAATTACCAGATAAGAGTACGTAGTTCCATTTATGCCTCTATTATGTCACATTGTTCTCAAAGTTTCCCCACATCCATTACTATTTGTGAACGAGATAGTTTGACAGGACATAATAGCTAGACTTATCTTTCGATAGAAGGCCAACTTCAGGCTGGAAATAGAAATACCAAAGAGAAGACAATGGTGGTGAAGAAAACGACCACCTAGGTGCCCATAATTCTTGATATCAACAAGATCTCAGCAGGTATCACCGATATGCTACTTTTGTAGGAGGTGATAATGTTTAGTTTCTGTAAATTGTTGTAATGGTTTATAACTTTGGAGTGCTATTTTATATTTAACCAATAAAAATATCATTACATATATATATATATTTTTAATTATTCACATACATACATTGATATTGAAATTATTTCAGATTTTCTATTCTCTATTATATGCAAAATAAATTAAAAACACTTTATAGGGTGTCCTATTTTCATTTTTCCAGTCGATTTTCTAAAAAATAATTGGGGTTACCTTTATTTGTTATTACCAATTCGGAAAGAATGGGAATTTTAATATTGGATAATGCATCTATAAAGAATTATTTCGACCTTTTAGAGTTACGTACAAGTTAAAAGAATTTTTCCTCTTAAAAATGGCGACCCTCAAATCATATGAGATATGTTCTTAATACTTTGATTTTTTAAATAGATAAAATTCTGGTATCGTACCATTTTCAGAAACAGATTTTTTCATCTGTAAGTATAACAAATTATTAGAAAATTAATAGAAATATTTTTACCACTATTAAAAAGCTGCGATTCTGATATTTATTTTTGAAATAGTTGATTATTTAGCAAATCAACTGATTGAAATACAGCTAACTCTTAATGAATGTCACCAAAACTACTGGCTTTACAATGAAATATATTTTAAAAAGTAAAACAATTTTCTTTGGTAGTGAAGATATTTAATGCAAAATCACTATCGACACTTATTTTCCGCAAAATATTATCCTTTGTTATCTCAACGGAAGATAAAATTCACTTATAACTATAATCTTTTGATTCCTTATCAAAAATTAAGAAAAACTGCATAGCAATACATCAGAACCACATACAGACAGAAGACAATTACAGACAGTGCCCTCATGAAATAATCATTAAAGGTTGTAAGGCTAAAATTGCTTTCGTAAGTATATATAGTATCATGTGAATTTTTCATTTTCCCAATCTAAACACTTCTAGTGTAAATGGAATGGATAATTCTCTTCCTGGAGAAACTTCAATTATTTGCAGGGTAATTTAAAGTAAAGAGTGAGAGTGGCGGTGTTGAATGCAATCTTGATAAAAGAAGATACAGCAGAAATACCTATGTTTAACCTCTCCAATATCATAGATCAAATATTTCTAAACTGATTGAAATACAAATCAAAATTTACATGATCATCGTAGATGTGCCTTGGAGTTAAATCTCTTTGACGAAATATAGCCAACAGAGAGACATTCTCTCTGACCAAACGTTTTAGAATTCGAACAATTACCTGATGCAAATAAAAACTATCAATAGTTATATGCACTTACAAATTAGGAGTTCGAGAAAACAAGATGCATAGTTTCATAAGACGATGAAACAAACAAAAATTATAAAACATTTCTTCGTATTTTTGTTTTAACGTGAAATCATATTATAAAGAAATCACAGGAAATAGTAAATAATCAGTGTAGTGGTTGGTTGTGCCGTCATAAAAATTAAAGTTTCGCTTACTTCACTTCGAAACTCCTCAATAAAATGAAATCAAATAGTCGAAAATGCCCAAGAGAAAGTCCTAAAAATATCAAAAGACAAACGATCAATGTTAACAATAGAACACTGGTTAAGCGCGAATGTGTATATGAGCAAAAGATTTGAACCATTATAAGTTAGAAGGCGTTATAAGCAACAGTGATATCTTAAAAGTCAAGTCTCTATCGATCTTAATTAATTATATAAAAAATATTTATCCGTATGAAGATCTTAATAGAATAACCAAGAATACCATCAAAGTATTAAGCTAAAACAAAGTAAAAATGCAACTAAATAACAACTTAGAGAAGTATATAATGATTATAAATGGACTGCATAAAATAACAAACAATCAAATGCAAAGGTATCTTAAAAGATTATATATATATATATATATACCACATACTACAGGAGTAACGAGTAAATCTCTGCGATAAATCATCTGGTAGTTAAAGATACTAACTATATGTATTTCACCAATTTGAAAATCATGTGCCTAAATAAAAACTAATCTTAATTAGAATCATCCAAATAATAGGTAATAGAAAAGTTATTCCAGATTACCAATTTAGCTTAAGATACTAATTTACAATCCAACAAGTCAACACAAAATATTATCTATTGTAAAATTCCCTTAAAAACAATTTTATATTGCCGTCCTTCTAAATATTCTCAAGTTATCTCGAAAGTTTGGCACAAGCAACTATTACATAAACTAAAGAGGAATATTTTAATTCACCACTATGGGTTGATAAAATCATAATCAAAGTATGGAAGTTTTCAAATAAAAACTGATAAAAAATATTTAAACGCTATCTAATAGTAGTAGGCGCGTTGAAGGCAGTTATTAGAGCCAAATTTATAGTTGTTACATACTTCATATCGACCAAAGTCTTTAGGTATCATGAGGATTATTTTTGCAAGTGACACAGCTATCCTAACATCACACTTGAATGCAACTACTGCATCCATAACTATAAAATTTAAATTCAAAGTACTAGTACTCTATTTAAATCAAAGTATCTAACTCATACAATCTTTACTATGAGTGTTACTACAATTAGATTAACCACAATGTACAGCTTTTATGCTACTTGGCAACAATTCTTGGGGTTGTCTATCTTAATTTTTGTACTCAACTTCCCAATAAAAAATATTTAATAGTAGTTTCAAATACTGTTATTTCAAATCCACATGTACTCTTGGCTAGCCTATCTATCAATGAGCATCTCAGCTATATGAAGGCTGTTTATGTAATTAGACAGTTTTTCTTTTTTCAACCTTTTGAGATTGATGACTCATCATTGCAAACGAAAAGGAAAAGATCTTGTGAATAAACGTATCAACGAACCACCCTTTGAACTTCATTTACTAGGTTACTAGTAGAATGAACCAAGCACTAAGTTAAAAGAATGAATAATTTGAGGTTATTCAGAAATAAATTCATCAGATGCGGCTTATAAAGAACATAATATTGGCCCTTCCAAAAATGGAAATAAGTTCTTATAAAAACAATAGCTCTTAATGATACAGCTAACGTCATAAAATGTTAATGTAAGTTCGTCGTGGAAATTAAAAGGGAAAAAATCAATTACTAAAAAAGAAGACCTACTATAATGTTTAAGAAGTATATAAGGCTTTCATGAAAATGAATAGCATCAATTAACAACTCATTCAGTCGTTTTTTCAATTTTTAAAGGTACGAAAAATCTTAGTGATAATTGAAGAATGGTGAGAGAGACAATTGAGATAATTAAATGTGATTCAATGGCAGAGTTATTCTATAAAGTCTCAACGATCAATAGAGGTTCATTTACCAAGGATAAAGGGATAACATCTTAGAGTACAGAGGCCAGGTACGTATTTAAGAATAGCTTAGTATCGAATGCTGTAGAATCCGTAGCGATATCCACCTAAGATAAAGGTATTAATATCATATATTCGAAAGAAAAGATTAGCCCAGGAGCTAAGACCACAGAAGTTGTTGCAATCATCGATAAGTGATCCCCACAATCATAATCTTATTACCTAAAATCCTAGAAAAAGGATGGCAATCATCCAAATGTACGATAATAAGATTAATCAAGCTACAATTAGTCTCAACATTAAGATTTAATTTACTTATTAATGTTACCAAGGCTAAAGAAGCTAAGGTGGTTGACAGACAGACTCGTGAAATTATCAGACATGTGATTTTCTCTGTTGTAATAAGGAGAAACATAAAAGAAATTTTAGTTGCAATCACACTAATCCTGACTGATGACTGCTATATCGGGATAAATTTTATAAGGGCGTTTTGAGCACACTTATATTCCAACGAAGACAAGTTATTTCTCGTTGAGTCATTAATTTGCATCAAATTTTAGATAGCGCTGGCATAAATGGTTTCATGGACCTGACTTCGGTTAGCTTAGCCATTGTAATGGAAAACTAGCAAGAGGAAATTAAAGAAGTGATTTTTGTTTTGTTATCCTACACGAGTCGGCTTCTCGTTCTTGCCAAGGAAATCCAATACGAAATAGATGTGAACGATGTTGGACCCATAAAACAAAAGTATTACCCGATGTCAGATAATGTATTGTCAGATATACATAAATTGGTGAGATAGATGTTGTTCTATGAGATATTTGTGTCAGCCATGAACAGTTGGTTAAGACCAAATCCAAGGATTTGAATTTAGAAAACGAATAAGCGTTAGACTCCGCGATCGAAGGCGAAAAGAATTGGTTCTGCGTGATTCAAGGGGCGTATTTTTTTACTGAAGTCAAAGCAATAAAGAAAGAGAAAGAGATACCGCGAGGTAGTAAGCTCATCGGTTTAGAAGCATTTTTTTATACCGACGGTTTCTTGCGAGCTAGGGGACGTGTCGACTCGAAAACTGCGACGAGATTATTGCGCACCGAGAAGAAAAACTTCGTTAGACCGGTCCATAAGCTCGTGCAAATATTTAGTCCTTTAGTATAAAATTAAGTGAATTCTTATACTGAGGGGAGATTGTTCGAAATGTCGGTAGGTTATAAATTTAGCTAGTTGCAGAAAAACCCGTATTTAGGGAAATGTCAAACACTTTCGTGTAATAAAAGGGTGAGCACGCGCATATGTTAATAGAAAAAACACCGCGAAAGAAATACAGATAATCAGGCCCAGGCGTAACAAAGGGCTCGCCTCATTGTCGCCATCATTGTTTCTAATCTCTGGAAAATCTCGAGTACACATGTTTGCAATTAGGCATGTAAAGAACATTGTACGTAAATGCGCATCTGTCTTTGAAAACGTTTGCCTGTGTTCTATCGTGCGCAACATGTCTACTGTGGTCCAGTAGGCTGGCTAGCATGAGAGCGAGTGAGAGAGCATGAGAGAGTACGTGGGAGAATGGTTAATTGCGTGCGGCGCGTAAAGCCCAATGAGAGATGCCCTCTTCGGAAAATTGCAGCGGCGACAAGAAGGGGTGATGTTCTATGTAAGTTCTTACTTTCTTTTCAGCTCACTTAGATCTCTTCGGTCGAGACAGGCAGGTAGCTCTTGCTATCGCGCATTTGATCTTTGTTTGGAAATCATTTCGTTTGTTAATTCACTTGCGAACGGTGGTTCTTGATTGCGTTTGATTTGTAATTTTAATTTTGATGTTTCATTTTTCGGGCTTTTCCCCATTGGGGTTTTTATGTCTTTTGCCTTATTAAATAAATAGTTCATTTGTTCTCTTTGAATAAAAATATAATTATTTCTGTTTACCCCGTCCTTAACAAGTGTATTCGAACAACGTCGAGTTGGAACAAATACTCATCCAGAAGGTTAGCAGAAAGGAACGCGTAATCGAGTACGCCAGATACATTCAATTCGGCTGAATGAAATTACTCGATTTTTTAAGGTGTATGAAGAAGTACAGCGGTATTTCTCACTTTGTACATAGAGGTAGAAGTATTAATCACATGAGTGTAAAGTTCAACTATCGCTTATCTTAACAGTGATGGAAAACTACCGACTGCAATGATAAGTTACTAAGAACTTTTTAAAAACCTTATTTCGTTGTAATATAAATATATATGTATTATAATACAATGTGGATTTAATCGAAATTTGGCGATCCATTTCAACCAGTTTCAATTTTAACACTAATCTAATCGATCCTGAGAACCACGTTTTCATGTTGGGGGAAAAAAGTTGTAGGGGGCTAGGTCAGATGAGTACAGTAGATGCGGCAGCAATTTATAGTACAATTTGTGCAATTTAGAAACGATGACTCTGAGAAAATGTCCTATGGATTGATAGCTTTTTCATTCCTAACTTATCATGTTCAATGATATTTGTTCCGTACGCTACATCTATAGCCTCTGCTAGTTTGTACACATTCGATCAGCGATCAGCAAGAATTGTCATTGATATTTCCAACGATTTCCTTAGTAACTATACCTGCCAGTTGGCTTGTACGATCGTAATGATTATTATTTTTTACAAGGTTGCCTTCTATACATGGGTACTTATTGATCCATTCATATTTGCGAGGTCACTAAAAGCGTTCACTAATACTATTATGGTACGTTCTATCATATTCATTCTGTATAAACAATAACCTCGATCTATACGTCAGTTCGGATACTTTTGGAACTATTCTCGGAGATATAGCTAATAATTAAAGAGTTTTCCATAAAATTGTCTCTCGTCTCATTTAATCATAGCTTTTAGTCAAAGCTCCATTACTGGACATTCTGGTTGGACTGACGATAAAGATATGATGTTCATAAATATTGAAGGTCACTTTTGCGTTATACAGTAAATATTAAACATAAACTTATTATACAATATCGAAAAATTACTTAAATCATGTCATAAGTACTATTTTAGTAGAAAATAAAATTACTTGTGGAAAATTTCAGAAATGTATTTAACTAAGAAAAAATTAAACTATTCAATCATATTGATGGCAATAGAATAATCATTATCAGTTATCACACTTGGGAGTTGTATGTATTATAAGGAAGATATTATTCGTTGTGCCTGTTGCTTATACTGATGACGACTCAAAGTTCAGGTCTTCGTTGCTATAAAAAAAGGAAAACAGATAATGGGAAAGAGGTGGGATGTTTCACTTGTCGCAACGCCATATGCTAAGGATACAGCAATCGTGAAATCACTCAAGATCAGGAAAAAACCAGTAGAAGTAATACTGAAAAGAAATCCTCGTAGGTGCTTGGTATCATACTAGCCACTCGACTACCCAATAGTAATCACAAAATCTATTAAAGAAAAATGTAAAGATGTCGCGGTGGGAACAAAAATTCCTTTTGCTATTAAACAAATATTAATTATAATGTACTAATTGTAATTACAATATTTGTAATGACAAAATATTATTTATTAATAATTATAATTGTAAATTAACACAGTGGATATAGTAGTAAAAACAGCTTGCATATATAAATTATTGTCAAGTAATTGTAATGTGATGGACGATGTATGAAACTAAAATGTTACAGTACACTTTTATCAAGAAAGAGAAAGAGAGAGAGGGAGAGAGAGAGAGAGTAAGAATGATTAAAGAGATAGAGAAAGAGAGACTGTGCTAGTGCGAGTGAAAATATGTATCAAAAGAGTAGAATTGGGAATGGATTAGTATTCTTTTATATTCTTCTCTTTCGTAGTCCGAATGCAAGCTTAGGCCCCTTGTACGAACCCATGAAAAGAAACTTCGTTTTAAAAAACAAAATAAAATCAATGTATTTCTAAATAACTTCGGGATAGTTTAATCTTTCGGAATAAAATTTTCGTAATTACTATCGCCAGTTCGGTTTCGCTCGCTTCTGATGTATTAGCTCGGTACAGTGAGACTATTTGTAGGCTTGATCTTATTTATGAATATTTATTATAATCGTATCAGTAATCACTGCCTAACTCTTTGCAGAGCTCTCGATAACACGTCTTGATACTTGAGTTGCTGATTCGACACTACACTGTCACAATAAAGAAAATTTAAGATATCATTTATTAAATTACTATATACATCTAAAAATTTCAATGTTACATCCTACAGTTGAATTTATCTGAGCCAAACTGAAGGTTTAATGGAGACACAAAAAATGAGCGAAACTTACCTGATAACGACAGCTAAGATGTTAATCTGTAAAATTCCAAGGACTGTTGGGATACCTGGTTTAGCTGTCTCCAAGTTCTTAGAAATGCATTTTTTCGTAGAAAATTATTATCATGCCTTAGATAGCATAGATGTCTGTATTTATTTTATAAAATAAATACAATTAATTAGGACCATGTATTTATATGTAAAAGAAAAATATAAAAGCATAAATAAAATCCTCTCTTTGGTTTATTAAATAACAATAAAAGTTGGTCTAATGATCAATACATATATAAAGAGATGATCATTAATTGCAAGTGACACATACACTAGTGTATATGTATATATACACGAGTGTATGTGTTATTCTACACTTTTTTTAACGTGAAAATGAAAGACACTGATAAAACACGTCACACTCAAATACAGGCTGTTGAAACACACTAAAAATATACCATGGATGTATACGGAAGTGTATACACTTGATATGATATCCAAAGAAACTGCACTGATGGACAACGTAATACCTCAAAAGGGGCGTAGAACGCACAGACCGTATGTGATGAGCGTAGACTAAAGTGCGCACACTTGAGAAGATATTCAAGAGAGCCGCATCGTCATAACATATGATGTCCGTAGAAAATACTTTACCTATACGTGAGGCGTACCCATCTGATGTGAAATGCTGTTGCTGCAGTAGCGCTATCACGGTCGTTATAGCTAATAGTTGAAGGAGATAGTAATTGAGTAGTATTGAATGAGACTGCCGCTTAAGAGAGACAGTAAGTCGTGAGTATCTCGGTGTACTGGGTTTTTCCCGATACATGGTTACGATTGACAATTTCCCTCAACACATGCTTACAATCAATAATCTTTCCCAACAAATATTTACAATAAATGATTTTATTTATTTATTTTTTAATATATATATATCCTAACACATGCTCGCTTACACACGCTCACAAAGTTAACAATAGGAAGCTGTAACAACGTAACATATATCGCTTTTTCTTTTTATATAACAGAGGTCGACTATTTTTAGGTAACCGAGTGGTTCATACAATACTGAAATAAATATTTGTTATTAAATGTATTGCCATTCAACAATGAACTATATAAAAGATTTATAAAATAACTCAATGGATACCAGATTATAATACAGAATAAAGGAGTAAAAGAAATACAAATAACCACTGCAATAATAAATTAACAGAGCCCATTCACAAATAATTTGTAAAGTTAAAAATAAATATGATCTTTCTATATTTCCTTTCTATATACAATTAAACTAATTAAAGAGAATAAAACAGATATAAATTGAAATTACCATAATAAATATATATAAGTATAAATATATATAAGTATAAATATATATAAGTATAATCAAACACTATTAATTATTGCAATAACTTATTAATCTTATTACTGAACCGTAATAAATTATAAAATTATTTCGTAGATAAATATGAGTATTAACTTTATAAATGACGGTTTAAAATTTAATAGAAGAAATCAAAATAAATGCCAAAAGTTAATAAATACGCGAAATATTGAAAAAATTATTATATTATACATGGTTCTCGCAACACAGTAATGTAATGAATAGAACGTGAAGAATTTCCAATATAGCTACATGATTAGAAGTTAGTCCATCGATGGTGGACATCAACTGAGATTCAAGTTACAATCCTATCAACTTTTATGAATATAATATTCGTGGCAATGGATATATCCGAAACATACACACATACACCCACGTACACATGCACATACTCACGTCCATACGCGTGCGCGTACTCACACATATATACAGATACAAATACACACAGACGTAATAGTAACTTTTTGACGTTTTTAAAAACTGAATACATTTATATTTTATTATGAACCTATTAATTTGTTGTATACACCAAATAAAGACAAATTAATCAAGAATTTATATATATATATATATATATATGCAATGAGATATGAAATGTATTAATTGGTTTAGTAAAGGAAATCCTTAAAAAATTGTTATAAGATGAACAATTATTACGTATCATTATTATGTGATTCCACTAATAAATTGACTACGCAATGATTAACAAACCTTAATATCAACTTATCTTCTTTAGTTACCTCCTATTAATCTAGACACTCCTACTATCAATGGCCCCGCCTTCGGTATAACTTAAACACGCCCCCTTTTCTCTTCCTAAAATCTAAGCTGCTTTTGGAAGTATTAATTTGATGGCTTGATTTTAACTAGCAGAATTTGTGATTACTTTTTGTAATCCGAAGTAAAACCTATAATATTTTAATTGAACTGAGCATAAATTTATATATAGACATTTTAATCAATATTACAATTTTTTCTAATTTCCATTTCAATTGGATTTGGAAAAACGTATAATAATTCATTAATACATGAAAGTAATGCATCTATTACTTTATTACAAAATAAAAATGCTTGAACAGTATTTATGTAATTCATTTATTAGCTTAACCTTCCTAAATATTGAGGACGATGTATTCAATTTTTGTTTTACATCTGAAAAAAAAGAATACGTCAACGTTAAAAGTCAGGGATAAAGTTACACAGCTATAGTCATACATACCTAAATCATAGTAAAACTTCCACATATTACTAGTAAATTTATTGAAAATGACTTATATATATTTTTTTTGTTACGCAAAAATATTATATAATTATATAAAATAAAGGAAAATTGT
This sequence comes from Chouioia cunea, assembly GCA_030064505.1. Lineage (NCBI taxonomy): Eukaryota > Metazoa > Arthropoda > Insecta > Hymenoptera > Eulophidae > Chouioia > Chouioia cunea. Next base: position 22,306,070 of record JAOPFQ010000001.1, read on the forward strand.
AAATTAGAAACTAATTATAAGTGAAATAATCATTTTATCAGTGGTGAGGCTCTCTTGAAGTAGTAAGGACTTTTTTTGTCGATAAACAGAGGTTATAGTAACAAAGTATTAGAAATGTGAAATTGATAAGTGGTATGTTAATTAAAAAGTGACTCGATCCTATTGTGAAAGGTTGGAGTAATACCTAATAAATAATATCATAAAGAGATGTAGGTTCGAGTAGTAGATGATTAAATGCGAAAAAGCCATGTAGTTTGTCAGCTGTATCTAATACACTCATACAGTAAGATGACCGCTCTGGACCCTCTAAAGATCTTTTATTTTTACGCGTCATGGGAAGATGTGTTTACCAACTCCTTCAGGAACCACCCAACAAGTTATAAAACATACTTGAAAAATTATCAAGTACATCTGCTTCTTGATTCTTTGTGTCGTTACATTCTATCATATATTCTATCTCATTAACGATTTCCTTTAATAAATCTTCACCGCTTAAATATTCTTCAATCCAAAAACAAGTTTCTTTCGTTATGAAGGACAATGAGTAAATAATAAAATGAAATCGCTCCAAAGTATGTGAATATTATGAATATGTACGAATAGTCTTTAACTTTTCATTTTTTCTGTTTTTTTTTTAGGGTAACTAAAAAAGGCTAACTAACAAATGTATCATTTTTGCCAATGTCTTTAGTTTGTCTCTATGTACGAAAGTTAAATTAGATGCATAGTTCGTTCAACATTTTCAGATATTAATACTACAAAAACATCACAAACTATTTCATTTGCATTAAAAAATTAAAATCTACCTTTTTAAGAATAACGATTTGGAGAGAAGATGTTTTTGTCATAATTGTAAATTGAACGTGAAGTAAATCTTATTTTCATCATATAATAATAATAATAATAATAATTTACGAATATGGTGGGTTTTTTATCGACTGAAATGAGTACATTAATTATTAAAAACGTTAATTATTCTTGCGCAAAGAGAAATAATTATGTACTTATAAATGCACAAAATTGAAGATATATATACACATTCTCTCACTTTCGCGTATATATATATATATATATATATATATATATATATATATATAGAGAGAGAGAGAGAGAGAGAGAGAGAGAAAGAAATGAGCGCGTACTTCAACGAAAGCCCAGAAAAGCGTAAAGCCGAATAAAACGTTACAAGACTTTTAGTATTAGGTACTTTCAATTTATAATTCAAGTAACATTTGAGGTTAGTCTCCAATTGTGATGCCCACGTGAAACATCTTGCTTGTTCATTGATATAACTTATTACCGTAGAGTGATATAGCTGTAAAATAAGGATATGCAAACAGTTAATATACTTGTGTCCGTACAATAAAGAATGCTGTGAGGCTATACGTATCACCAACTATTTCACCGACTCTCAGCGACCTCCTATATAGGAAAAAACCAGAAGTTGTAAGGAATTTTAGAGCAATTCTCTGGGTGCGAGCATTGGACATTCGTTGCCTACATACGATGATACACCCCTTATCAAAGTAATATCATTTTGTTGAGAAGGTCTCTTTCTCTCTCTTTCTCTACGGATATTTGTATAAGAGAGAGCAAAACCTCTCGCTCAGTTTTACAAGAGCGGTTACAAAAAGCATAAAAAAAATCCCCTTATTGTTTAAAAATAATGACTATGATGAAAAATATCAATTTTAGAAAATGCAAGTTTAAAGGTTTACAACGTTACGTTCTTCATTATTCTATTGGCATCCATCAAAAGTGAACGCTTTTAGTGAATTCGTAAAACTTAACAAAATTGTTAATCGCTATGTGATACAATACTTTGATTTGAATGACCTTAGTCCTACCGATATCAAAGCCAAACTAGATTCTACTTTGGGTAAGTCTGTCCCTTTGTTTACAATAGTGGATGATTGAATATCAGAGTATAAACGAAAAGGTATTGCGAAGAAAAATGCGCGAGCTAGCAGACGTGGGAAGCATGACATAACGTGCTGTAAATGGTATACTAATTGAATATTTGGAAATTAAAAACCTGTGTATATAACGGGTGTCCTGATTACTTACAATGGAAAAAAATAGCGTCGTGAATAGGCTCCAAACAAGGAGAAAACTGTTCCATTTACAGGCAGTCATGGTATCAGTTTTTTTATATACACGTGGAATAATTTTCATTGATTATCTTCCAAAACGAAAAACAATTAACGGTGAATGTTGTGAGAAATTATTGAAACGTTTGAGTGAGGAAATTAAAAAAAAACGACTACATTTAACGAAAAAGAAAGTTTTTATTCATCAGGACAATGTACTGGTTCACATATCTGTTATTGTAATGGCTAAAATCAAGGAGTCAAACTTTGAATTGCTTTCTCATGCAGCCTATTAATTATATTTGCCCCCTTTAGATTATTTCCTATTTCCAAACATGAAAAAATAACTCGGTGGTAAAAGATTTGCCAACCACGAAGAGGTGGAAACTGTTGTTAGTGACTGTATTGAGGAGCTCTTTATTGTTGTATATTTCGTAGATTATTATTATTTGTATTGATATTGGTTCCTAAAATATGTTGATTATTTCATTTGTATTTTATTGTCACCTTTTTATTAATGCCGAAAATAGGTTTTGCTAATTTTGTTTATGGATTGAATAATGTCTATAACTTCCAGTGTGATTTTCTAGACAATTAGTACATATTAGATGAAAGATGTAATCACATTACATATTGTACTATTTCTCGATTGAGAATTTTTTTGTTAGGCAATTTTTGACGTATTTTTAATATTTTTGCATTGACAAATATCTTTTTAAGGTTTTTTGGACCAAATTTAATTGCTAAATTCGATAGTCGGTTCATTTTGAAGATATATTTACAGTTATGTTTGTGTTCTATCTTGTTATTGAATAACGACTAAGATATTTTTGTAATACGATGTAAAGTATTGTGTATGCTTAAAACTTTATCCCCGTACTCTATTATAAGCCTTTCTAATTGATCAGCATCAACCGATGGATTTATGCTTCATAGTATTAATTTTAATGTTGTATCTTCGTTTAATTGGTACGTATTTAATTATGTTTTTCTCTCCTTCAGTGCATTGGCAATAGGTAGATAGCTCAATACTTTGATAATGTAACTATCCTTGATTATTTTCATTACAAGATTCTCAAGCCTATGAATATTTTCAACATTATTGAAGAAGATCTGTAGATATTCTACTTTTAGTGAGTCATCTTTGCTTGCACCGTTATGAGTTTTGTCTTTGTTAACATCGAAGGGGTCAAATCTCTTGCTTCCAGGTATAACTACGCTTAACCAGTGATCCAATATTAAGGTTTGGCTTTTGTTTCGTACTTCGATAATTTTAGGATTCTGCCTTTAACGTTATCCACTCACTCGATTCCACTTTACTGAGAAGTTTGGAGATGATGATATAGATGTAATAGCCAATATACTTAATTTTTATATTTGTTTCCTGTTTTTTTTTCACTAAATATGTTTCATTATATATTTTCATTTTTTAAACAAAAATACAATGAAATATTTTATAATTTTTCGTTATTTCATTCACATACAAAACTATACGTCTTGCTCTCTCGAGATTCTATTTTTATGTAAAAGCTATAAAAATGCCTCCTCATTCACACAACTTAAATACAATCGAATTATTTTTGAACTATCTGGACCAAATAGTACGATAAATATCCCCTTCTTCTGCAGCGAACTTATAAAATATTCTCGAGACTGAATGAGCTGAAACCCTGGAAGAAATATTCAATACTGTAATTGAATGAATGCTTTGCTTATATTAAGCAGTAATTAAGAATAGAGGTCACTACTTTGATAGAAAATTAGTGTAATTAAAAATAGTATGTTAAATTATCTATTATCGTGATTATATTATACTATTATTTTTTTTACTGTAGCATGATTTATTTTTCAATTTTAATAATACTATTTTGTAAGAAGATATAAACTAATATTACAGAAATAAACTGGAACCTTACCAAATTTTCATTCACTGTAACTTTCGGAAACATACGGCGTACATTTTTATAATAAATGAGGTATTATACAATTAAACAACAATAGTGCTGAATATCTGATATAATTATCAATATTACAAATGTTAGTTTTCGATGTTACTTCAAACAAAATTAAATTTCAATACTTTTATAACTAAATTTTCTATGTAAGTTTCCATATCTTTATCACTATGAATGAAATCTTCACTGTTCAAGTTAACAGATTTATATATTTATAGCAAAATATCTATTAAGTACTTTTTCATCAAAAATCTAATCTTCAAGATGCGAAAAAAGATCTTTTCCTTTCTCGTTATTTAACATTTTATTAGATGTGACATTTGCTGTTAATTCGCCTTCAGAAATATTAGGATGAAATATTAATAGTCAAATGTAGAAATTAAAATAGTAATTACATGTTAAATTGTTTTGCATGATAGATAAAGTTTTAAACATCAATTTGAAATTCTTTAACTACAATCTCTACTCTCTCAAAATAGCTGTGTATTATTAGAAATTATATTTAAAAACAAAAATTAATATGGTAATCATCATAGTAGACATAACATTTATAAAATATACAAAGTGACACGGTAATAATACCATAAAAAGTAACCGCTTACGACTTAACGATTTTTAACTTATTAGTTGGGCTTTAATTATTTCGTTTACCAAGAATTAGTATGAACGGGAGCGTGACGATGTCAAGTTATGATCGGAGCGTCTCATCATGTCTTGCCGATAAACTATGTATACAATTTGTGTCGGCGTCAGGGGAACATCAAAACATGTTCACGCAGAGATGGAGGGAAGTCATATACGCCTTTTTTCATTTTCTTCGAATAGAATTATTTTCAAAATGGGTTTGACACAATGATCGTATCATATAAGAAAAAAAAATTAAAAATATTTGTTCTTTTTTGACAATATTCTCAATGATAGCCTTTATAGATATATATATATATATATATATATATATATATATATATATATATATAGGTCGATTACAACAGATGAACAATCACGAATACTAAATCTGAACTGTTTTCTCTCTGAGGTCATCTATGAACATATGCAATATCCATATGCAATCATAATTTTTTGTTGTCTGCCGTAGTCAGATATTTAAGACGCTGATAAAATTTTGGGAATGCTCGAATGGTTACAGGCTAGATTTGTAGGCATTATGATTTTTTTAAAATAAATTTTAGACGAGTTTTTTTATAATAGGCATTAAAGCATATTAAAAAATTGTTAACTTCAGTTCTATACTTTATTTATACAGCTTTAAAAACAATCTTTAACCGAATATTTAAATACTATTTAATATGTTTGAAACAAATAATACTTGCAATTAGCGGATATTGGAAATATTTAATCTATTATAAAATAAAATTTTAATCACTGTGCCTTTTCATTGAGCTGATATCAATGATTAATTAAGAAAACAATAAAAGGATGAGCTGCATATAAAATCAAATTGGAAGATAAGTAACTCATTTCGTATTCTTTGTTTCACAGAAGTACCTACTTCAGTGCATTTTGAAATTGAGGCATCAGACTATTGGCGCATATATTGCGTTGAAGTAATCTTTCACATTGGGTTTTCCTTGACATTTGATTATATTATGTTCAATAATAAAATGATTTCAAGTTTACGTGAAGATCGCTGTGTTTTTTTCATAGAATTAAAGAGCTGATAGCATGAAACTTTAAGCGAAGTCACATCGTGCTTGCACGTTTCTTCTGATCCACTTTTTTTCGTCTCAGCACTGGCGTTTCTTATATATATATCTTCGCATGCTTACGATTTCTTTGTCTCGTTTTCTTTCTCTCCTATCTCAACTTGTAACTCTCATTCCCTTCTTTTGTTTTTTTTTTCGTTTTAATACACACAATATAGCAAAATATAAAACTACTTTTGAGAAAAAGCTCGTTTAATTTCCGTGAATTCAGTTCAACGATCAGCAAATATCTCCAATGTCAAGCCAGAACAGCTCTGGAAAATCATCACGGCGTGAACATGAAGATGATTTAATGCAAATGACGTTGAAGATTATACTAAGTTTATTAATAGATGTACTAGTGAAGAAGAAGGAAAGGAAGAAAGAGAGTTTTCGAAACTTTATTGCTTTGAAGTAACATTATTTTTATTAGTTCATTTAAACAGATCCAATTAACATTAAATATTCAACATTTCATATCATTCATAGAAAAAGTAATGCCAGAATCAATTCTACTTATTTACAGTAGATTATACGTTTTATGTAGACAGTGATAATGGAGAATAGAATATCATAAGCGATGAGCAACTATAATTGTCAACAGATACACCAAGATACACAATCGATGTCAAATATTAAAATAAAATGCGGATGAAACCTTTTGCTAGAAGAAAATTATTCAGACGTGCTGCAATTAGACTCATGTCGACTGATTAATTATCTGAATGAAAACTGACTTATAATCTTTAATCGAATGATCATCAAATATAAAAAAAGATATTTCAAAGTCGAAATATAATTATTTAAAAATGATATTTTTAATATGATTGTTTGGATTATGTGTTTAGAATAAATGTCATATAAATCCCTTTCAGATTTGGTGTGCATTTCGTACATGATAGAAAGATCTATGATCAATTTACATTACTTGATTACCTATTCGAAAAAAGTCCAACGAAAAGTCTTAAATGATTCATCACAACAACCAGAACAGCCGCTGAATACCTGATATGTTTTCACCAGTTTAACTTGTTTATTTCTATTTCAGTTACAATAATTATAATGATTTTTCATATCCTTTTTTGTTCCGTAAAATTCTAATATAATTAAATGCGTTGACAAATTTATGTAAATGTAGAGCATGTATGAGGTCTGGCTATTAAAAAACGAGACTGCTTATAAAAAAGAGTTTTATTTAAAAAATTTTTCTATAATTGAATGCTCCCGTTCAACGTACTCACCTCCCCTCGTCACACATCATTTCATTCTTTTTTTCCATTGGTCAAAGCAATACTGGAAGTTTTTTGTAAGAGCATACAGAAACTCCGCCGATGTTCACTTCACCTCTTACATCGACTCGAACCGGGTTCCTTTTAAGGCAGACTTGATTTTCGGAAACAGGAAAAAGTTGCAGAGTGCTAAATTAGGCGAGTACGGCGCGTGTTCGAGCGCTATAGGGCCTCTAGCGGCTAAATAACGCTTCACAGAGAGCGACTACTAATAGACGTCGAATAGTAGACAGCGTCGAATAGTAGACGTTTCCAGCCATCCAAGAGCGTCATGGGTAAATGCATTGTCCTGGTGCAAGATCCACGACTTGTTTCTCCACAACTCCAGCTGTTTCTTACAAACTCACTCTCGCAGTGTTATCAAAACTTTCATATAATAAGTTTGGTTTACAGTTTCACCCTCTGGAACCAATTCAGTCATTCCTATGCCGTTGAAACAAAGACAGGTCGACCTGAACGTTGGTCACCTTCGGTACTTTATCGGTCTTCAGAAAACCGTTTATACCATTTGAAAACACGCGCACTAGATAGAGAATTCTTACTATAGGCCTTTATTTAACAACTTATAACACTTAGTCCGAGTTTTTTTTTAATTAAACGAGAAATTTCACATTGATCCGTTGCTCGTGTTTTTCGTCACACATTGTTATCGGCACAAAAAAAAACAAATTCCTTTCTAACTTTTATAGAATAAATACTACTGTAACAAAAACGTGTTTTTATACTGGAATAGTAGACGCCTCCAGCTATCCAACGCTGTATTCGTTTCCATCCCTACTCCTGGAGGGCGCCTTATGTCCCGTTATTTAATAGCCAAACCTCGTAACTTAAGGGGACCAACCAATATTTAACCTAAAAATTGAAAAATAACATAGGCCGACAAAAATTTAACGAAAGTTAAATTTTTTTCACCCAGAAACGGGAGATTATGAACCCGAAGGATTTTGGTGCGCTAAATGTCTTTTATTCCTATTATACATCTAATTCAAATAAATGAAATACTTTTCTAAAAAGTCTCGTTCACATAAATAAAATTAATTACAATAATATTTCACATTATTAATAGTTATTTTTATTGATGATAATAGTCAATTGTTTCAATATTTTACACCATAAATACATTTTTATTTCAATCTGTAAAGATACCATACCAATTGCCATTTTAATCATTTGTAAATTCAACTCAGCATCCTGTGGTAAACGAATTAACTTTCTATAAAATCATATGAGTGAGTCATATGCATCTTGAGCTACAGTTTTAGGTAAGTACTTGTCACAACATTTTTCAGAAACAATTTGTCCACGGCTAAGTGTACATGACAGAAAACAAATTAGTTTTAGGGTAAATCAAAGCCAGGTCTTCGATTTTTTTTTATATTTAGTACATCAAATACCTATATGGAGGCAATCACTTGTACCAATTTTGATCTTAAAATATTAATTAATTAAAAAGTTATATGCAATTTAAAAAAAAATTGGATTGTTTTTTCAACTGTTATAAATCGAAAACTATTTATCATATCTGGATAATTTTTTTTTAATACCTATGTATGCTTTACAAGATCATACTTTTGCTTTATAGTTTTCAATTGTTTACAATGAATAAAATCTATGGCATTTTTTAAAAAATAATTCTCAAACATATAAAATCACTTGCCAATCCAGGACATTTTGAGCATATATTAAAAAAAAACAATCTTCACCAGGTATTTCACATGTCATTTTAATTAAAATATCTTTTGGCGTTTGAGGTAATTCTTCATCATATTGATCTTTAAATTCTTCATTGTCATTTTACAGCCTTCTACTAGTAATTTTAGATTTTGGTGGTGAATACAAATGTAAACATTGTGAACACCTTTAGATTTATTAACTAAAATACACTGATCAGGTCGCAATGTACAAAAATATGTTAACCCCAAGCGAAACTTGAGTCCAATTTTAGCATAGTTTTTCAAACATGCTGTAGACTTCTTTTAAATTGAACATAAGTAAACGCATTTGAATTTTAACTTTCTTTTCATTATCTTTTCGTACTATTTTTGTATCGTTAGCACCAGGACATGGCCGGCTTATATCACCTTGTAAATAAGATGAGACAGTAGCACTTTTTATTTCTTCACTTATTATAGATATTCTGGTTCTTGAGAGTAGATAGGATAACATTCCTTCCTATTCATGAAGTTTTTTAGCTGTTTGTACAAAATAGAACGAAAAATTAATTTCTCTTTCTATTTCACAGACAATTATAGGCAGCGGAATCGCAGTTAATATATGTATCTTTTCTGAATTAGTAGTTGCTTTCTGATACGCTACTTTCGGGTATTTATAAAATCTACTTATTTTGTATAAAACCATCTCGATTACTGTCTACGCAGCTATATTTTCTCACAAGTAAACGTTTTAAATTATTTGATAATGAATCGATGTTTTTTCTATTAAAACAGGTATTTCAATATCTATTAAATTCATTTCTCTGATTTCAAAAATATGAAGCACTTGAGTTGCAACTAACCTCATTGTTTTGATTATTATAATCTTCACAACTATCATTTTCTTCATTTGTATGTCCTAAACGTTTGTCACTGTAGTCAGATACTTTATTTGGATTTTTGATGTAGTAGTATCTGAAACATGTTGCACATCATTGATCGTTTCTTTTCACTAAAGAAATTTCTATGGGAACTTGAAGTAATAAATTCTCAACGACGTCCATGTTTACGCACTTTGAATGGATTGGAACATTCTGGTAATAACATGATTATATAATTTTCATTAAAACTGCATTGAAGTAATTTTACAAAATTTATCGTACAATAAGAAATTTCACTTTGACGTTCGTTGAGGTCCGTTCACTTAGACCATTGAATTTTAAATAACCCGACTGAGCGAGAAGATTCTTTATTTATGTGATTTTCGAAGCACAGCTAATGTCAGTATATCTAATTTTTAGTACTACTTAACAAACTAAAAGATTAGAAGAAACAATAAAAAAGAACATTTGTGAACTTATTAATCTAATTATTGCTCGCACTAATTTGCTTAAGTGCAGCATATTTTCGTTAATTATTATTGTAAAAAATGTAAAAAGTAAATACAGAAAGTTTAGCTAATAAATGTACTGACTTATAGAACTGAACTACCTGGAAAAATTTCGGGGGAGCGGGTCGCTTCTATCGGTCCGATCTTCCAGCTGAGCGCCGCAGTTAACGCTTTTCTGGAAGGTCATTACCTAGTCCCTATTAAAAATAATGATAGTTTTATTACAGATTCTTATACAAAATTGCCGAAGCAATCGATTGCAATAAAAATTTTTGAAATAAAAGTTGCCCTTTTTAAGAAAAAAGGCAACAATTTATTTTAATTGTTTATAGTTTTTTTATTAACAAATACATTATTATGACATATATTCTCAAAGTACAATTTTTTCCGAATTATTAAAAAAAATTATCAAAATCCGATAAATAGTTTTGGATTTATAACAGTTGAAAAAAAATCCAATTTTGTTAAAAATTGTTTATAACTTTTTAATTAATTAATATTTTAGCGTCAAACTTGGCATAAGTGATTACCTCGATATAGGTATTCAATGTGCTAAATATAAAAAAATCGAAGACCTTGCTCCGATTTTCCCAAAAACTAATTTATTTTCTGTCACATTTAACTACTTTAATTCTTCTGATGACTCCACACGAATTTGTCTGTCTTTCAACTATGTTGCTTGTATCGATGATAGTTTTTATATTAGATTCAGTATATGTCACCAATAATACAAATACTAGTCCTCGAAATCTTACTTCAGAAAATGTTACATTTCCATAGCATATGTTCCAATAGACATAATCTTTTAAAGCTGCATAAACAATGTTTGACATGAATTAATCTGTACTTGGTATCTGAGGATGTAGATGCGGATTTTATTTTTAAACTATATTGTATTCAAATTGTTTAGCACCAAAGCTTTTAATAAAGTAATAGGTGATCAATAGTGTCCAACGGTCAAAAAGAACATCAAATTAAAAAAAAAATAAAAGCATTATACCGGTTATAACGTCATAGTACTATTTATTGTTAAACGTTAAATATTTTTTAATATTGCTTGTGAAGCGACATAGCAAAATGAATAATTTCTAGCATTAAAATGGCTGTAAAAATGTATATGGACGAAAAAAATAGAAATTACAGATTTTACGAAAAATAGCTATATAAACTGTTTTACAATATTACATGTAATTTTTGTTACAGATAGAGATATCTGTAAAAAAAATATTATTATTAGATATTAAATATTAAAATCGGATATTAAATGATATAAGGATATTAATGAAATAGAGATATTAAAATCGGAAAACGGCATTTTTATCTACGAAAAATGTTCTAAAAGAAAAGTAAATAAAAAGAGAATGATTTTGTCGATCTGAAACATTTGCTAGCCCTCTTAAAGATTTTCTTAGTAAATTCGAACTTCGTTTTAAATTATGTTTGGTAAAATATATCCGTAGAGACATGTGACACAAAATAATGTATCTTTTTTGTATTTAACATAGTTATAGCAATACATTATTTTTATATCTATCTATTAGTTATTTTTAACTTGAAAATGCCTTTTTTTATAATGAAATGTTCAATCCAATTCATTCTTTTTTCAATGAGCGATAATTATAACTATTTCAGAGATGTTTTATTTGAACAATAGATAATAAATTTAATAAAATTATATTAGTGTTATATTAATTTATTTCGTAATTAATATTATCACATGCAAAATTACATAACGGTATTATAGAATTATATAATTTTTCGGAATCTCTCAAATAGTTATATAATTTCACATAACAACTCACGTAATTTTTTGTATTTCTCAATATTTCAAATAATTATGTCATATTACGTAACATATCACATGATTTTTTCCAGTAGGAAACATGTAAATAGTCACATACACAAACTATCTCAACGTGACAAGTAACACTAATAATAAAAGAGTTCCAGTTTACCCTTGAAATAATATCGAGCGAACCCCCATAACAATTCAATATTTTACATCTTATACGGTATATCTACTTCAATTTTCTTTAACCGATATATATATATACAATGAGTTTTGAGGTATCAAGTAATTACATTACACTTCGTGAAACAATACAATGTTTTACAAAGAGCAGTGTAGATTACAATGAATTAATGTAAAAATTTGTCATTTTCGAAAAAGTGATTTATTGTTATGATTATTTGGAGGACCGTAGGGCAGAATTCCTCAAGAGTATTCCATTTCAATTTTAAGAATGGGTAATTGTAACATGGTTGATTGTCTCCTTATCACTTTATAATCCAGAAGTACATTATTACATTTATTATTATATTTATCAGTTAAATGAAAGTTATTATGATGCATTACTTTTCAAAAGTTACATTACTTTGCTGTAATATGAAAATCATTTGACATGTTGAATGTCGAAAAAAAATCGACAAAATTGTAAATAATATATAAGTCAAAATTTATATGACTTTTAAAAACTTATAAGTATACATAAGTAATTAATTTTAAAAAGTATAACATTATGAAATTAAATGACATTCGTTTTTAAATAATTTATTATTTTAATTTCATTTTCCTGAAATCTTGTGTGCAATAATAATAAAATGGATGAACATATAAGGTAAATTTGACGTGTTATATCTCATCACTAATGATTATTAATAATACGTCTTAATTAGACATTTGTTACTTCTAGCTAACTAAGATTTTTATACTAGAAAAAGGATTTCATGTAAAGTACGAATATTTTCTAAAATAACATGAAATATTATAATGAATCTCTTTTCGATTATATTGTTAATTATTAAATAAGACTAGTACATAAGACATAGTTTATACTAATATAAATGTTTAATATAAAACATATGATTTATATTACTAAATTATAAAACTAAATTACATGTAAATGTTTCGGGACGGAGTTGGTTTTCTATCGGTTACATCATCTGCTGAGCGCCGTACGAATCGCTTTTTTTGACATTTATTACTAACCCACGAATAAACAGCAAAAAGTTTGATTACAGATTATTATATGGAATTATTCAAGGAACCAGTTACCACTGAATTTTTTAAGTAAAACTTGCCCTGGTCGAATAAATCGCAAACATTTACTTTAAATGTTTATAATTTTTGTTATGTATATGTGTTATGTATATTCAAATCAATATATATATGTTTTTTCAAACCGTAGTCATTCCCAATTCTTTAGAATAAAAATACATGCAGATTAGATTAACAGTTTTCGAGTTATAGAATTTTTAAAAAGTTCACTACTTTTCTAATTGTTTCATATTTCTTAATTTATTAATATTTTAATGTACAAATTGGTAGTGATGATCTTTATATAGATATTGAATATAACAAATATAAAAGAAATCCAAGATTTTACCTAAAATAATTTATTTTCTTTCTTTTTTTAAATCGTTGAATCACATTCAACTTTCTTATCCAATTAGACCTTTTTAAATACATAAATGTACACATTATTTAAATTCATTATTTTAATATCACATGAACAAGTTTGAGTGTATAAAATTAATCTTTAGTTCATAATGAACTTTATTAGAAGCATTTGTATATAATCTTATTTTCATGTTTTACCACTATAAAAGTTTGTTTAAGGTCTTCACTATCTAGAAACTTATAGTATTATCTCAACATGATATAAATAAGTGAAAGTAACATTCAGAGTACTATAGAGATTTCCACAGAACATTCTAAGTTATAATGCCGGGAAAAATATCGAAAGTGTAATTTTCATTCTGTTTATTCATGTTTACTACTATAAAAATTATTTTAAGGATCCGTAGTTCATTATAAACTAATTTTACTTACTTATCATTGAATAAAAAAACGTAAATTTTTATTTATATTATTATGAGACTTATCAGAGTAGTATAGGAAAACATTTGAAAAAACGTTGTTTTTATTTATTTTTTTTGTTTTTAGAATTCGTCCCATCTCTTTTGATAACCTAAAAAAGTTCACCGGTATTTATAGTACAAAAATACATAATATATATTTTTGTTCTAGCTATTAGTCGGATTTTGTTACTAAAATATCGAATTTTGAAATTTGTAAAGTGTCGTATAAATTTTACGCCAAAGATTGTTCAAAACGGTGGCTTCAAGATTACGGCGAAAATTTCAAATTTTTATGAATATGTTTTTGAAAATGGGTATTGATGAAATTTTTTCAACTTTTCAGTTTGTTTCTATATCTTTTATGAATGATACTTTAAGCAGAAATTTTTACCTAATTGTAAACATAATGGTACGTTGCATGTGTTGCATAACCTTTAATTCATATAGGATTGTTTTTTGTACTGCAAAGTGCGCATCGTCTACCACTATCAGTGGTATTGGCATATGAGCAGACTGAGAGCGTCTCTTTTCAACAGAAATATTTAGTTTGTGAGGATTGGCAAGGTAAGGTTGACGCTTTCTTCCTTTTTTAGTTAGAATTTTATGAGAAACTGATTGGTCCACTAAAAGTAGTTTAAATTTTTTCAATGTCTCAAGTTTATTAGTGTTTATTTTTGAAAATACAATAAATGAATTCATAATAGTTAATGCAATGAAATGCCAAAATAGCCTGTGCTACCACTTTTTGGACTTTCGATCTATTTTATGTTTAAATAACAAACAATCAACGTTATCTACGAATCCCATGTATTTTTTTGTAATCAGAACACATAACTGGATAATCTATTTGCACCCGTGCTATCTTGCTGCCTCCGAATTATTATTGTCTCTTCGGATGAATCATGGTAATTTGATAGGAAGCAAACACTTTTTTATCCATCCATTTGATCCAACTATTACCATTATCAGATGTTCGAAAATCGTATTGTCCATGTTTCATTTGTTTATCAAGCATTATAGATTTAGGTAACCCAGTACGATTAGAACGTACAGTTCCGCAAGCAAATATTTTGTCTTCTTTTAGTGAAATTAATAGAATGACACCAGTGAAAATGTTATCAAAATATACATGGTGTTTTTACCAACAAGTTTACACGTCAAATCCTTGACAACTCGTGCTGCTAACAGTTTCTCAGGACTTTCAGTGTTACCAGTATAAACTTGATATTCATATACGTAACTCGATTCACCTGCGCGAACCCAACATTTATAACCTTATTTTATCGGTTTAGCTGGCAAGAATGGCTTCAAGCTACTTCGACCTTTGAATTTTATCATGAATTCATCAATAGATTAATATTTGCCAAGATTCCAGCAAGCTCTGAAAGTTTTTTGAAGTCTATCTAACAACGGTCTCAACTTATACAATTTGTTGTAAATTGACTCACCTTTTTTAGGTTCTGTGCTGTTATCGGAGATATGTAAATTACCTAATATGAATCCAAAACGTACAACAGGCATCAATGAGCTTCATTTCATTCCACCAATAATCACGATAGGAAGGCAATTTTTTAATTCCCATCAGAATATTAATTCTTAAAAAAATCAGTAGCTCCTTTTGTCATCAATTACTCTTCCTCCAATTTCTCTTGTATGTATTTATTTGTTTGCTGAACTAATAAATCCATCACATCTTCAGGAAAAAGACATAAAAAGATTTTTAATGGCCATTGTACGTTATCGGGGATATTAAGCCCAAAATCAGCAGTGAATAGATTATCATTTTTTTCCTTTTTCTTCCATACTTCACTGCAGAACACTCTCCTTCATCTTCACCTGAATCACTATCACTTTCATTCTCTTCAAATTCACCTTCTATTTCCATATTCATGTTATCCTCGTCTTGATCTGAATCAGCAAGTCCATCGACAAACCCCGTATCGCTAGGATTATCAGCAATTTCCATTCCGCGAAACACAGATTATGATAATTTATAAATATTGAAAAAATTCTCTGTTCTATGAATTTTTTTTATTACAGGCTTCACATGAATTCCCTGTACTTTTTGATATGTCAATTTTCGAAATATTTGCCATATGGAATTCAGATTCAAGATCAGCGAGCCCAAAAACTTCTGTATACCAATCTTCAGAAATATATTCAAAGAAATTTAAGATTTTGGCCGCCATCTGGGAGCTGTTATTTTGAATTGTCAGAATATTAGATTTTGGCCGTCATCTGGGAGCTGCTATTCTGAATTGTCAGAATTTAAGTTCAAATTCGCAATAAGTGACCTCAAAAACTTCCTGTATACCTATTTTCAAAAACCAATTAAAAAAATTTTTAATTTTCGCCGCCATCTTGTAACGTCCGCCACTGTTAAACACATGGTCGAAATAAAGTTTAGATTTTTATGAGATCACGAACCTCTATCGCTTATGCTTACCTTCTGACATCATCTGTTTACAATGATTGTCTATAATTTCTGAGCATGAAAAAAGTCTAAACTGAACCATTTCATTACGAAAAGCCTCACGAATAAACCATACCCATCGATAAGTGAGTTAGTTTTCTCTGAAAAGCCATAAACGGACCCTCTTGATGATAC
Organism: Chouioia cunea; assembly: GCA_030064505.1. Lineage (NCBI taxonomy): Eukaryota > Metazoa > Arthropoda > Insecta > Hymenoptera > Eulophidae > Chouioia > Chouioia cunea. The sequence continues at coordinate 22,322,618 of JAOPFQ010000001.1, forward strand.
GCCATAGTCCCGCGCTAACGAAATTTTCCAGATGCGTAAAGTCGTAAAAATGATCTCTACCGGCTGTGACCAAAATCATGAAACGCATATTGATGCAGAATATCCGCTAGACAGTTATATAAAGCAACAATATTAATGATTGTAATCGCCGTTGCTTATTGTTTATCAACATTGATTGTAAGCTATTATTTAAATTTGTAACAGCCACATCTTGTCTCCTAAAATCGATAGACATAAACAAGTAATCACGCCTAAACAAATTAATATTTATCGTAGCGCCGATAATATTTTTATAATATTAAGTCGAAAAAATGTAAACAAATAGTATCTCTCTCTCTCTCTCTCTCTCTTTCTCTCCTGTCGATTTTACCTGCCATAACTATTCAATTAATTAATTAAACAATTAATTTCAATAAATATTTTCTCAAAACGTTACTACGCGTAACATCTCTTGCTAAGGTCCCTCCAATTAGGCTACCGTAGGAAATCTTCTCTTCCCTCATTGGCCTAATCGGAAAAGGGCCCGCCTCAAAGAGGACCCGGAAAACTCTAAGAGTAGGGAAGCGCGATGAGGGTTATAAAATGGCCCGCGCGCAGATGTACAGACAGTTCGAATCCAGCTTTAAAATTAAAATCCAACTCTGACTTGTAAGAGGGAGAGAGATCATCTGAAGTAGTAAGTCAAACAATAAATATTCTAATTTGAACTTAGTCTCTTTTCTCTATCGCTTTCGTAGTAACATATTTAGACTTTCCATCGAATGTAGATCGGGTGCTTATTGAATAGAATACTATTTCCATTCAAAATAATTCCTTCAAACAAATTCCTGGTTGAGGCCTCTCTGCCGTGCGCCATTATAGTACAGTACGAGAGAATCGCTTTACCATTTTCTTCAATCCACCACCTATCCTGAGTAGGATAATTCTTAAACATAAAAAGATCGATTTCCCGGTTATTAGAGGTAAAACTCTACGACAAAAAATTACACTCTTAATTTAATTAGTTTTGTAATATCTACTGGATGTTATAATTTTGCAGCCGCCATTTTGAATTTTCAAAATCTGAGTTCAAATTCGTGATCAGCAACCCTAAAAACCCACATATACCAATTATCATGTACTCACTTAAATTAATTAAAACACACACAAAGTTCATTCCCCTGAAAAATGTATGCCGCAAAGGGTTAATAGCTCTACGTGCCAGAGTTTGTCGAAGGCCTATTTGACGTCTAAGAAAATAGTACTACAACTATTTTTTTTCCAGTTCTTTTAATATTCCAACAACTAGATGATTAATCTGCTCTATTGTAGAATGATGACTTCCGAACCGAATTTGATGATTTGAAATCAGTTTTTTTCTGTTATTACTGGAGTCAACCTTGTTAGAACAATGTTTTCAAATATTTTTGAAAGTATTGACAAGAAGCTTATAGATCTCCAAGAAATTACTTTGTCTGAGTCTTTGATAGATTTTGAATCACTATTATTTGAGCCATTTTTTATTGTGTGGGTACGTAGCATAGTCTATAGCAAGCATTAATTATTATTGTTGTGTGTCTAGTTGCTTTCATTGGTAGCTATTTAATAATTTTCAATCTAATTTTGTCTATTTCCGGTGTTTTTCGATTCATTCGCTAATAATTGGATTTTTCCTGTTCAGGAGTGACTCTGTTGTTAGGAGTGAATACTTGACTAAAGTGTTTTGCAAGGCTTTGATTTTTTTTCGTTGGTTCGTACCAAATTTCTAGAAAACTGACGTATGGAAGAGATTTTTTTCTAGAGATTTCTCAATTTTATTATTGGTTTCTATAGTAAGTAGTTTGATGATTCTTTAGGAGTTGGAGTTAGAGGTTTGAACTTATGTTTTTCTGATTGCTTTCCACATTCTTCTCAATTCTTTATCGCATATTTTTTGGAAAGCTATTTTAAAAGTATATGTCCACTTTTTTGTTGTAAAGTTTGAGTTACTCCATTATATGCTTATCTGGTAAGTTCAACATTAAAATTTGTTGAGACGTTTTTCAATATTAAATGTTAGAAATTACTTTAAAGTAGATTTGGTTCATTTCTTTAAAATCACGAATTCGATTAAGTCTGGTGACTTATTCAGATCAGAAGGCCAATAAGTTAACTCATCAGTGGAGATCGGAATCCAATTATTGCTACGCATTGCATTGTATAACTATTTTCTCTTAGTGTAACGATATATGATCTACAACCTCGCCATGGATATTTAACGGTAAAGTCACCTCAAGCTATGAAATGATGCCCCAGACTTTAAAAAAATAAAGAAAATGATTCTAGGTTAATAATGCGACTAAGACAATATTAAATAGAGGACAAAGTATTTGATCCAGTCTTGTCAGCAAGATGACAAGACAATTATGATGTTGAAATCTTTTAAGGTCAAGTTATCTTTGACTCAAGTCATTTGCCTTCCAAATGACTATTATTATTGAGCTTAACATATTTCTATTTTACTAATAAGAGCGGTGAGTAGTTTTAGAATTCAGCCCATTCTATTCATCAGTTTTTCAATCGTATTTTCTAGTATATTAATAACATCACAGCTTGTTTGAGCATTAACAGGTTTTAAGTGGGTTATGTCTGTTTATCTATTCCCTTCGATGGATTATCAGCATTAGTGGATGGTTACTATTTGACATACACTGGAGTATTATTGCACTAATTCTTTGTATGTCTAAATTCCTGATCGTTTAAGTATTGCAGTATTTCACGCTTTTTGCATAGTGGTTAGACATTTACTTCATTCGACAGTTTGTGTATATAAAATATATTTTTGTTGTTTAGATTCACAGTTATCTAGAAAGTTATCGCGAATTTGGTTTTGTTGTTACGCATATTAGAGGTATTGATTATCTTATGTTTCTTCTCCTCTATTTCATTTTTTAATTCCTTTGTATCTATTGAAGGATAAATTCGTCGTAATACTACTTTGTATTACGTATGTTATTTCGATTAATACGTATAGAATTTAATCTTATTTGAAGTCTTAAGTGTTTTTTTTAATGAGATGTTGAACTATTGGTAGATATTTCTTAGATGCTCCTGGTTGTATTTTCACGTTATTGTTACTTAAAATTTTTAACATGTAATTTTTATCTGTTATTTCATCTAGAGCTTCCGTCAATGATTACATGTTACTTATGTCGCTCATTAATATTGGCGGTGATTTTAATACATTATATAGCAAAATACGTTGCTAGCTGCTTTGGCAAAGTGATTCCTTGAGGAGTATTGAAATAGAATATCAATGTAGGAATAAGAAATTTATTCTGAAGGCAACTGAAGTCTTCGAGAGGGAAAATCCTCCTACTCCTTTTAATTCTCAAGGGAATGCAAAAACACTAAGAGCAAACAAAGAGGGAAAGTACCTGGGAATCGTCAGGATAGATGACCAAATTCTAGCACAAACTACGTCTCTTTACTATAAGCTAAAGAGGCTTTATTATGCTTACCTATCCTATGACGTGTTTCTACGAAGATGAAAAAGTGTGCTGCTGATCACCCTTTTTAAGTCCTAGAAGACTGGAGATTAAGATTAAATCCTATTGTTCAATCCATCTATTACCTTTACAGGAGAAAATATTGAAGCGGCTGATGGTTAGCCATGTGGCTAATATAATCACCGATGACGAACTGTCCTCCAATGATCAATATGGCTTTAAAGCCGAAAGTCAATGCGGGATACCATAGGCAAGCCAAGCTACGAGAGATCGTGGAGGATATGAAATCTGACGTAAGGTTCAAATCGCCTTTTGAGAAAGGTTACCCATAGAATATGTACAGCCTACTTCAAAGTTATTTCCAAGACCAAAAAGTTTCGATAAGAGCTGTCCGAGATGAAGTTAGTAAAGAGATAACAAAAGATTGTTGCAAGCATCGGTCTTCGTACTGTACCTTATGGTATACTACAAATCTCTCCGTATCTACTTGTGGTACCATTTATTTTAACCACCTCTTTTATGTTACTTAAATAACTTTTTATAAGTTGAAGTAATTTACCCAGAATATCATATTTTCCTAACTGTAATGAAAGTATTTCTTGGCTGACAGTGTCGAACGTCTATGTGTGTGTAGGAATAAAAAATTGTAAACTTTGTCAATCGACATTTGCAATATTAGACATACATAGTGAATATATCGAATAATAAATTTTCTGAAAATTCTCAGTTAATTATAAAATACTTTGGAAATGTTTGATAGCATTTTTAACTTTTAACTGTTTTAGAAAGTGATTTAAAATTAATAATTAATTTAAAAAAATATATATTAATTATTAGCTGAGCTACAGCTAGTTGAAATTATACAATTATGAACATTGTTTTCTCATTTTTGTCTAATTTCTGCATTAAACAAAGTTCCTGTAAAACAAAAAATTAATTTCATGACTTTATAATAGATCGACTACTTGAAGTGATCTGATTACTATTTTGTGTTTTTGAGTAGCTTTTTGAGATCAAAGGATTTATAGATATAACATTAATTTCATTTAAAAAATTTTTAACAGTCACTGTTAGAAATCTCTGAGTGTAGCATTAGGTAATTATGAAAATCTCGATGATATTTTATAAAATATTTCAACAGAATGTCAGATTCATGTTGAAATTTTACAGCAAAAAATAAATTAATTTCGTATCAACTTCGATAAAAAACTAAGATTTTTTTATATTTAGCACATAGATTTTCGATGTAAATACTTTGTACCAAGTTTACCATTAAAATATTGGTTAATTGAACAGTTATCAAAACTTGGCAAAAAGTGTAAAAATTGTTTAAAATGCTACAACTGAAAATATATTAATCAGATTAAAACAATTTCTTTCTTTCTCTCTATTTATTTCAATTACGTGAAAAACATTTTCATTTTATGAATATGTATGTATTATAATTATTTATACAACAGTACAATAATGTCAACATATAAAATAAATATTTTCAATATTCATTAAATCAATTTCTCCTCAGAGGCTTCGCGCTCTTAGCAGGTAATTTAATTTTGTGAGTAGTATTATCGTCTATACAATTTGAAAAATTATATATTCATTGTCCATTTTAATAATCAATTCATGATATATATTTCTAATAGCTTCTAATAGCTATAAGTGCCCGTGAAAATTATTAGAAAATGTTGTCACTCCTCAATCTAATAAAAAATTAACAGCGTGCTAGCGCCATTGATAGAAGTTTCATTCGCATAAAAGATTTACCTATAAAAAATAAAAAGTTATAATTAATATTATACATTAGAAAATTATAATCAATATAAATTAATATTTTATTACAAATTCATATAAAACAATATTGAGGACAAATATTCTTTTTAAATAATAAATTCATTTACAATCAATATCATAAAAAATATATATAAAATAACATATATACTATATTTTATTGGTGCAGATATATACAAATATAAACTAAATATAGAATCAGACATAAACAGCGTTTACTAAGCATAATTACATTATAAATTTATTGTAACTAATAATAAAACTTTTTAATTGTCTCATTTAATCATAAAATTATAGCCGAAAATTCATGATTGTGGTAGTTAAAATATAATATATATATTTGCAATTACATTTTTGTAACATTACACTTTGATATTCGTCAAAAATCTTAATAAATATATTTTTGACAAGAATACTATTGGCTCACTGCGAATAGGAACCTTTAGAAATGTCATTTCTCGTCTATAATTATTGAAATTATTTGACCTGTCACAATTGTGATATCTAATGATCTTTGTCTCTTGTCTTCCAACACAGTCTCCATAATTATTAATATAATATTTTACTACAAGTATAGCTAATATAACATCGTTCACCATTAATGTTTTTATATACTTATCGAACCAGTTCTCTTTCTAAATAACAGTACAATCATTGTTCATGGCATTTAATTATTTCAAACATGTAGGAATATTGTAGATATGTACGCTGTCACTGTAGATGACACTGTAGATGAAATTAGATATAAGCTCACATAGCAAGTACCAAGCAGCTGTATGCGATGATATTTCAATAGAAAGTAGTACGTCAATATTCATTTTCTTTATTTTTCAAATTATGTAAAATCTAAATTATTCAGCATTGTAAGTTTGCTGAGTAACTTTGATCATTTATTTGTTGTGATGTACTTGGCTCTTGCATCCTTCTTACTTCTCGATACTCTTTAGCACGTTGAGCATCTATGTAGTTAACTTACTCGCCGATGTACTTCCTTTTATTGCTATTGATTAATATGGAAATCGACGATAAATCAATTACCGATACTACAGTAGCTACATTAAAACAAAAAACGATTTTAAATTATAACAATATATGACGCTTTCATTATTCTGATAAATTATTAAAATATTTTTAGTTGTAAATTAATTAATATAATAATTATTATTTTATAATACGATCATTTCAATGTTGATATTAAAAGCAAAGTTTAATTCAATTTTCTTATAAAATGAATGAATAATTCAAGCATGTTTTTTAATATAATTGATTGAATATGAAAGAAGAAAGATAAAATTTAAAGAGTTTAATTTTTTTTAATGAGACAATAAAATAATAAAGTCAATTTAAACCTTAAAAAAATCAGTAGATTATTTTTTATGATTATTGGATAAAAGTCGAATTTTTGTAGTTTAGTTTCTTAACGGAAATTGGCATTCACGGTACTTGTCTATAGTCCTAGTATGCCTACGTGAGCAAGCCAGCTTTACTGTCTGAATGTGACTAATAACTGGATGACCTGCTGCCTTATCCAAGAAAGAGCTACTTCCTCTGAGGTGCTTTCGACTGCGCGGCAATATTGTCCATCACTCACCAGACAGGGACGCGGTAAGAGCTATTCCATCCCCAAAACTTATTTTATTTCATTTATTTCATCATATCTGATCAGACTTACTAGATTAAACACATGATATAATATGAGTATAAAGTACAATTTAATTAGATCCAGACATTTATAATTCCCAAATTACTTAGAATTCATAAGTAGGCAGAAAAATGAATTTATTAGTTGATTATTGAATATAAATTGATGATTAGGGATTAAATTTATTTCTATTATTATTGGAGTGATTCAAGCAAAAACAATTTTTTCGAGTACTTTCAAAAGTATTGACAGGAGGATTATAGGTATATAAAACGTTACTTTATCCGAAACTCTGCCATGGTTTGGGTATTTTTTAAAACATTTTCCATTGTGAGGGTAGGTAACACAATCGGAGGCAAGCGTTAATTATAATTTTTATGCATCTGATTGCTGTGGTGGACCATTCTTTCATCATTCGACCAGTTATATTATTTGTTCCGAGTGTTTTCATATCCATTCTTTATGTTTTTGAAGATTTTAACTACTTCTGAGTATTTTCCAATTGCGATTAAAAATCTGTAATTTTAATAATTTGTAATTTGATTTATTCCTATTTTGCAATTAGTTTGTCATTGGGTTTAAATATTTCACTAAGGTGTTTTGCAAAATCTTTGACTATTTCTTTCTTCATACCATGTTTCCGGAAGGCTGGGGAATGGGAGGGTTATATTTAGGATTTTCAATAAAGGGATCTTGTACTAAATGTTGTCATCGATGTATTGTTTATATTTTACCCAGTGCGTTATTTTGGAGAATGATTTTAATAACGTTACAGTTACATAAAATGTAATTAAGACCGATATGTAAGCCATAGAGGTTAGATATAAGCTTAATGTTGTTTTAAAATAAATTTCAATTATTTATACATGGAATTAATACGTTTAACAATGGCGAAATCGATTAAATTTGGTAATTTTTTTAATTTTAAGGCTAGTAAGTTAGCCCATTGGTTGAAATTGGAATACAAATATTGCTTCGTATTGCCTCGTATAGTTGTTTATTTCTTGGTGCAGGGATGATCTAAAACCCCACCATGGGCGTTTTATGTTAAAATCACCTCCAGCTACAAAACGATGCTCAAGACTTCGTAAAATAGGGAGAGTTACCTACGTAATTTTTGCATAGTACCTATTCCGTTTTAGCTTTCAACTGGTAGTTTTTGTGCTATGGGTTGGCACACCTGAGACAGACTAGTTTTTTTGTTACAGTTGTTTCTTTTGTACCCAAATTCCTGGGAATTTAAACACTGTTATTTGTAGTTTTGTTCTCAAAGGTTCGACTGAAGTAACTGAGTTCAGCAATGTGTTTAACAAAATTATTTTTGCATTATTTGGTTTAACTGTTATTTCAACGGTGAAGAATGATGTAGATAGTTAATATTTATATATATGGGTGTTTAAAATGTTAATCACTTTGTGGCTATATCCTTCAATAACCTCTTTCAAGTCTGTTAGATCCACCGATAGATGTATTCCTTGAAGTGAAACCTTGTATCCTTTGGTCTCCTTGCATTCATATGTGCAGAACTAGGTATTTTTCTATTTAAGTAAATTCCTTCGGGATATAATATTTTATACATTGTTCACAAAGATCGAAGGCGGTTTTTACTCTTTGCATGTAGGTTCGGTGTTTGTATCTTTCTGAGATGGGAGAGATGCTGATTTTTCAAATATATTACTTGTAATTATTGTTTTATTTAACCAGTTTTCCAGAGTGTTTTTATGACGTTCATTTTTTTCTGATTCAAAATCAGATAAGGCTCTTTTGTTATTGTTGTTACTGGAAACTTCCAGAATTTGTTAAGACAATTTGAGTTAAGTGGAGATTCATGATAAATTGTAACGTCCTTGCCAGTTTAATTGGTAGCTTTGATCGCTGTATTCATTTTTACACGCTAATCTAGCAAAAATTTGATCTCTTATTTATGTGAAGATAGAATAATCACGAAACCCCACCGTTCTCACAAAACTACAAAACTTAACTGAATCTGGAATTAAAATTTTTTTTGTAATTTCTTCATAAATCGCAGTTGAATTCCTGAGAATTTTTGAGATCCTAGATGAGATAACAAAGCAGACCCTGTTCGATGATTTCAATAGAGATCTCAGCACAAATGTCAGTGCGGCAGTCATGGTCACTGTATATAATTGTTTAAAACATGAAAGGCTGTTCTTTCATTTATCAAATTTGAACAATTTTTAATTTGAAATTTTATTTGCCAAAAATATAAATGTTTTATGATTAAAATTTGTATCATAATGAATAATTGTTTCTAAGTAAATTCAAGTAACCCAAGTAGCAATAATATATCACAAAAATATAGAAAAAAATAGTCAATATGTCGAATAAATGTTTGTTAAAATGTATAATTTTTGCATTTGTTAAATTTTATAATTTTATGGTTATTGAAATTAAATTTTTTGTTAAATTATTGTAAAATATGCTATTGACATTTGAATCCTTGAATAATTATAATTATACATTTAATCAAAATCTTTGATGAATATTGTGCAGTATTGTACAATTTGTGATAAGAAAGATAAATGCAGAAATATCACCATATCTACAAGAAATATATTTACATATTCATTATAGCTGTACATCCTTTTTAGAACCATACAATATAATGTGTTATTATTTATATTTATTACAAATTATCAAGTATTTCAGTACACAACAATGTTGATGCTCTTAATGTTAAATGGATTTACAGTCAGTCTATAGAATATAAAATAAAATGATCTCTTTGAAAAAATATTTGAGACCACAGATTTATATTATTTTCACTAAATACTTTTTCAAATATTATATTTTGATTATATTTAAAATAAGAGATGCTTATCTGCATAAATATTTATAAATTAGTTACATAATTAATTAGAATTATTTTTTTAATTACAGAAATAGAAGAGTATGTCCAAAAATATGGTAATGAAAAAACTTATAGTGGTATCAGATACAAACATACAAACAAAATTTTAACGATGGATTCTTAATTTTATCATAGATATAACTTTGCTACATCAAAATCATTTTACAACCTTGTTAACAATCATGAAAGTTATGTAATTAAAAAGACGCAAATATAAAGTAAATGTAAAGCAAATGTAGATGAAAGAGTTTATTAAAATCTTTTATTAAAATTTTATGATAGTTCAGTTGGTATAGAAGTAGGTTCAAACTAAAATAAGAGTCAAGCTTCTATAAGAATACTTAATATTATTTTTTTTTATTTTTAAATACGGAAATTTGTAAGTATTTTAAACTAGAAATTTTCATAAGAATAACAAAGACCAAATTAATCATTATATACTTTTATTAAGGGTGTATTCACTTAAAATAAAGGACATCTGGACCAGGAAAGACTCTCATACTAAAAATCCATGAACTCCGATGATGAGACGGTAGGAGTTGATAAGAGGTGATGTCAAGAAAGAATTTGAAATCACAGATTATTTCAGAAGAAATAGAGACCTTAGAAAAAAATTACAAAGCTGCAGTTCAAGGCAGCTATCACAGACCCAAAGGCGAGGCACTCCAAACTGCCGTTCACCAATGGAAAATATAATAGTGAAAAAAGAAAGATGATATCTATGAGACAGAACAAAAATAAGTCATCGGGTAGCCTAAATGAACTTACTACAATTGAAATCACAAATTCGAAGGCGTTCTTCGAGCAATAATGTAGGTTACGAATATAAGCCTGAATATTGACACGACTTTATCGATTGTAATAAAACAAACTTGAAAGCATTAAGATCGAATACTATCTGTGGTATTGAAAAACTATCTGTGCTGATTTTATACGTATAATTTTGCTTGAGTTCTAGATAAAAGAATGTTATCACAACCGATTTTAAAAGATTTTTATAGTTAACAATATGATGTCAGTAATAAATAATATTATTACTTATATGACAAATTATATGGTTAACCATATCATTTACCACATAACAGTTTGAATCCTACAAGAAATTTTATATCCGGATATGACATTAATAATATTAAAATAATTTAATTTTTTGCCTCAAAAAATGGACCCACCATTGAAAACTTACAAAAGTTTTAAATTTGATTATATGCGAAACAAGTTTTTTTTTCAAAAATAAATAAAATAATTTAAAGATTTAAAAAAATCTACTTAATTTAAAGTAATTGAACGAAAAATGACGTAGTATAAAAATGTTTCAAGCCCAAAAAACGAATTATTTTAACATCTTATCCGGACGTAAAATTTCTCGTATAATTCAATTCTGCGATAGTAAATAGAAATTTCCAATGGAAATTTTCAAGTTGTCTCCATTTGGAACCATTTTTAGCATTTTTAGTGAAAAATTAAATATGCCTTAGGTCAAAAGGTCAATTCACAAAAGTTAATAATTTATACAATCCAAACCTACACGTACAAGATGCTTTTAGCTAAAGAAACATTATGTTGGCTGCTTTGTTTCATATCGACGGTGCTTTCGACAATCTAATCGTCGATATTATCCTTCAGTAACTTTAAAAAATAGATCATCCTACAGAGCTCGCTCAATACTAGTTTTCCGTTATTACAGAAAGAGATTTTTATGGAATTTATAGAAAATAAAGCGAGAATATTTAACTACGGTATTGACCAAGGAAAGGTACTCAGTCCGTTATTATTCTGGATTTATATAGCCAAAACGGCAAACAAACTACCTAAAAGCGTTAGAATTTCTAAATTGGCAACATAATATCTATGTATTGTAAAAATCCTCCACTGAATTTTGATTGAAATTCGTATAAAAAATGTTCACAATGATCTGCGCAACTTAATTTTTGATCATTTTTCAAATAAATCCATTTGAATTTAAGGCAAACAAAAATTAAAATAAAAGATTTAAGTAACTTTTTCTGAATATACACGCATTTTTTTTAATTCTTTTCAATTACAAACTATCTTTTAAAAATCATGTAGAACAGATTCGCACAAAATCATTAAAAGCCATTTACATGCTCAGTTTTTTACGAGACACATATTGCGAAGTCGATCCTAGCATCATATTAATTTTGTAAGAGTTTGATTCTATTTATTTTCAATTCATATGCTATCTAAATACTAATCAAAAATGAAATGTATCAAAGAACTGAATATTAATAATAATAAAGAATGCACTAACAAATATTAGTATCTATATGAATATGGCTATCAAATTCTTATTGATAATATCGATATTGACATCGAATCCGTAAACGCTTTGACTAAGTAGAAAAATCTTGAGGAAATCAGTATAATTATGAATTCAAAAATGTTTATGACGAAAAGTCAAGCCCTGGTTTTTGTATTTTCTTCGGGAAATTATAAAAACTATAAATCAAGACTTTAAAACTTAGAATATTCACTAGCTCGTATTGATTTCAAATCAATAATGTTACTCAATCGAACAGCCGAAATTTGCATTAGTACTTATAACTTTTAATTTGATTGTAAACAATGTGATCTAATATAATATTAAATCTCAAAGACATATATTACAATTGAACGTAGTAAAATTTGTTTCTATGTAGCGAAATAACCTAGAAATGAGGTATATTGATTGCTCAAATAAGTAACAAAAATACCTGTATAACGAGTGCTGATATCCCTTTATAACTCCTGAATTAAAAAAATTTTCGTATTCTTCTAAAATAAATTGTCCGCTTACATGTACCCTGTGTTGAGACTCCTGAATAATTTCGGCTGATCTAATTTTCTCGAAATCTGATAATGTGTAACTTATTAGCTTATTAACTCTTTGCAACCGTGAATCTACTATTCGCAATTTTAAGATGGTAAGGTTATGTGTTAACTTCTGCAATAGGAGGATCCACTTATGCAGCTCTTGATTCGTATTAATAAAATTGTTTATTTTAGCAACATAAACTCATGGGAGATGGTGGTAATCTATCTCGTTTTATATTGGCGGATCTTTTTTTTATTATATGTACGAGTGTTATATATAGAAAGAGGTTGGCCATTAGAATTATGGCTTTAGCAGCATTTTGAATCAAGTAGGTCATAAAGATATGACTATTGGCTAAGGTTTACGCACTTATTTTACAATATTCTATTTTACTGATATATGATATTGTCTGTTTGTCAATACCATCTTATTAGTGTTTATTAACAAACGAGTCCTAGTAGTTGCAAATCCCTTTAATCGTTGTTAACTAGTTTATAGGAAAAAGTAAAACGAAGAAACAACAATAAAAATTAAGTATTATTTGATTTCTATGCTTGTGAAATGCTACGGTATTTGATAATCGTTAACAGAAGATCTGTAAGCCCCTAGTGCTTTACCGTGTCGTAGTGCGCGCTACAAAACCCATTTCACTATTATGCGTGTTCGCCGTAACTATTCCACGATCGGTTGACCTTGACTAAATGTGTTAGTAATATATTACTATCAGTCTTATAATGCTAACAATTTATCTATAAGAGTCGTGAAAGCCAGTATTTTACTTGAAAAATGTATTTCTGTTTACGAATCACGTATTTACAAACATTCTATCCCGTGTTTACACTTGTCGCACGTATTCTCTCCCCGCAACCTAATTCTATCATATATATATATGAAGAGATTACATTTTTGTATTTAACCTATATCGTGTAGTCGGGAGTCATCAAAACGAGAGGATTAGCTGAGCAATAGGTAATAAGAGAAAAAGAAAGAGAAGAAATTGTGTCACTAAAATAAAAATGAATTGATTCACTATATAGAGTAATATTTCACATTTAACCTAGATGGTTGTTGAGAGATTTACGCACGCACGCCTATTATATAACCGACAAAGCAGTGTTTTTGAATACAACAATGAATTAAATTGGAAAATAATTCATTAAATAGTAATAAGCACGTTTGTACAAAATAATTTGAGGAAAATTACAAAAATTAACTGTGGAAAAATCGAAACTAGTGTGACATCACAAGCATCAAAAGTAAGGTTAAAATATAAAAAGTGTATAAAAATGCGTTCAATTAGCGTCAAATTTAATACATGTTAAATGTTTCTTTAAAAACCATAATATCTATGTCTTCGAGAACTAAAAATGCTCGTATTCCTAAGTGTTTCTGCATGAGATCATTTGTATTCTATATGACGATTTTTAATTCACTCATTTTGACACATTACTTACAAATACGACTTGCAAGTCTAACAATTAATCCATTTTTGACATTAATTTTTCCATCATAATTTTGAGTCTGTTATTGTTTTCATTGCTATTGTTTACTGGTTCAAATTGTATAAATGTTTGTTGTGACTATCGCTTCACTAGGATTGCCTTGATTGGACGTGGCTTGGACATTTAAGAGATTTGACCTGACTCTGTTACTGCTTAATATTAAAGATAGATCGATTGTTTTGATTATAACGTATTATCATATTTTCATTTACTGCAATCATTTACTAATTGGACAACCTTTGTAACTAGCTACATGATTTCCTCAATAATTAACACAAATTACATTTTTCACTTTTTCCTTACATAGGAATTAATTTGTTTGAGAACTTTGGTTTTGGTTGATTTTATTTTACTGAGGAGTTTCGAGGCAAAGTATGCAAAATGTCCATTTTTATATGTATTTCCTAATTGTTTCTTTTTCTGATTATTTTTCATTATGTGCTTCCACTTTCTAAAGAAAAACACGAAAAAGATTCTATAGTTTTCCGTTGTTTCACTACCGTTATAAACTGTACGTATTCCTCTCTCGAGCTACTGATTTATACTGTTTTCTGCAATTTGTAGTTAGCTAACCCCGACTACGGTTACTGTTAAAGTAATTATACATCGAAATTACTTTCCCATAACCTCGTTAAAAAATATAACTGGTATGAGCCAGTGCAATCTGAGATTTGCGAAAGATGACAATCTTACTGCAAGTTCTTCTCAGTTATTTCTAATTTGCCGATAAGTCGTTGATTCGGTTTTTTAAATAAAAAATCATTTGAAATCCACGATTTCCCTGAAGTATCTTCGTGTCTGCATCAATGATGATGGCTAATACCGAATTTCAATATTGAGTACTGTGATATTTTTCCGATAAAAATTATGAGCATCTCAAACCTCAAATTATGCAGTGCTATCCTACTCGTAAAACACGTGATACACCTCCAAATCTTGAGATTTTTAACAATCTTTCCGGTTCACTTATGGCCTGTCAGCCAAATTGCTTTTAAAAACACCCGTGATCCCTGATACAAACAGAGCTACCTTCAACTACTTAGGCCCTCCATATCTCTACGATTTTGGCTAATGAAGAAACTTTGTGGACCTTTATCCCACCTATTACACCACACTATGGAGGCTTAAAGGAAGTGGATATACAATCAACAAAACCTACTGAAAAAGACTGTTGATTAGCATATCCTTATATTTTAAGAACTTTCTATAGTCTCAGCGGAAATTGAAACCTGCTTCAATTCTCATCCCTTATGCCAACTAGCGTCAGAACCTGAAAACTTACAAGCTGCAATCCCATCTATCAGTTATTTAAAATGAAAGGAATGTATTTATTGAGCATCTAAATCGATTTTTTGACTCAAATTCTATTAAATATTTATGGGATGAGAAATAAGAAAATATAGGAGCTATTAATTATTCAAAATTCAAACGGTTTGGAAAAAAAATTCAAGAAGAATGGCAAAAATTAACCATACTAGGATTGAGATGTTAATAGAGTTAATACCACAATGATGTACCTCTCTTAACGCTGTCAAAGGTCATTTCAACAAATATTATTTTAATATATAATTGTGTTCAAAATAATTTCTGTTATTATTTTGATATTTCTGAATTGAAACTATTTATATGGCAATTTTCAGTTAGAATCGAGAAAGGCAGACAGAGGAGCCATAATCCTATTAATAGAAATCATCCATACAATAGGAGGTTTGTTTTCACAAGGAGAGGGTGAACGAGCGTTTCCGAACTAGCATATCAGCAAAGATGGGCTAGCCATAAAATGAATACTTTCTATTTTCACTGCGGATTGATAATAGAAAAACTAACCCTTGTAAATACAGTTGTTCATTAGCATTCTTCTATGGATCGGGTCGACCTTCGAATGAGTTATTTGTCTTAACTGAAATATAAAAATAAATGAAAATTACAGTGACAGTGACTACAATGACGATAGAAATGAAGATACATTTGTATAATCGCAATATACAAATCAAAATTTATACTAATGCTGATAGAACATTGAACTATTTTTGCTATTATAAACCTGCATTGTTCATGACATAATTAACAGATACTTCATTCAAGTATATTGCAACTTGTATATTTATTTTCTAAAACACATAATTATTCAATATTAAATAGATTCAGTAGCGTTGAAAGTAGTTGCATTCTGGCACCACATGTGTGCTCCTTTTTCACTTCTGTATAACACATTTTTCTCTTTTTAGAGGCGTAGAAATTCATATATTTTCTAGGCGCCCTCGAAATTAATTAATAATTATCGTTTTCGGTACTCAACACTGACATTTGGTGATAATATAATAGAAAATTACAATGACCATGATACAAATTTGACTACAAAGAAAATATTACATTGGGAAATTCAATTATAACTAAAGCTAAATAAAACAATTAAAACACAAAATAATCATAATACTACAGCAAAGCATCTAGTACATCAACTATGTAAGTTATGTGTACTTTAAAAATGGTTTGTATTCAAATTACTCTATGTTCTTCGCCACAGATGATCGAATTTCGATAAATAAAGACTATTTACAGAAAAGAAATAAAAAAATCTAAGAAAAAAAATGATTTTTCAACTTCAAAACAAATACATCACATTTGACCGAGGGTAAAGATGACAGGTGATTCAAATTTTTTATGATAATTACTACAATTTTGTACTATGAACGAAAGTATAGTCTGATACTTCAAAGATTACAAATCAAAACAGTACACAAAGCTGCAGAGATTACAGGGAACGAAAGAAAGAACCAACAATTAATTATACGAAAATTACGCGAAAAAATATAAACAGTAAAGAACAGAAAATATGAGGATAGTTCCAAAAGTACTCAATCTAATAATTAAAACACAAAACATTTGGGAAAAATTATTATTGTTTCTTTATATAGTCTTCTTTTAAGGTGACAATTTTATTAACAATATTTGATAGCTTCAATACCTTGTTAAGAGTGAGAATTGTAGAGCTCCTCAAAATAGTCATCAGCAGCAGACTCCAACTCTTCATCTGTTGCAAGTCTTTTACCATCGTGCCAATTTCTCAAATTCGGAAATAGAAAATTATCTGAACGGGCCAAATCTATTCAATAGGGTGCGTAAAGAAGCAATTCGAAGTTGAACTCTTTAATATTGACCATTGCAATAATGAATGTGAGATCCAATCAATGAAAACTATCCACGTGTATTTAAAAAAAACTGACACCATGAAAATGCCTTTAGAAACAACCGTCTTCGCCTTTTTTGGATCTGATTTCCCTCTTTCAGTCTATTATTCTGACTATTCCTTCGTCTTAGGTATAAAGTGATGGACCCAGTTTTCATCAACAGTTATGAATCGACGTAAAAATTCTACTTTATTACTATGAAAATTCGCCAAATATTTGACTGAAATACCATCACGACGTTGTTATTGTTCTATTGTTAGTAATGCCGGTATCTATCTTGCACACAACTTTTTCATATACAAATTTCCAGTCATTATACGTTATACTAGCCTCTGCTAGCTCGCATACTTTTAATGAATGGTTATTCAATCAAATTTTGTTGATTTTTTCACGATTTCAGGTTTTATCACGTCATTTGGTCGATCATTATAAAGTTCATCTTAGCAGCTCATGCAACCTCGTTTTAACGCTACCATCCAATATTTTACTGTTGTAGATGAAGGAGCAGCTTTTTCCGAAATGGAATCTAGCTTTATTTTAATATAGGTTGGACTGAGACCTTTCAAATGAATGTATTGTATGACATAACGATGCATAATTTTTTTCATTTTTATGAATTCACTAAAAGCTTTCACTATTAATGGTTTACAGATAAATACTGAACAACGCAGCATCACAAAGCTTTAAACTTGAACTTGATATGACTAGTACTTTCTGTCATAGTCATTATATTTAAACAACTATCGGCATCTATACATCAGGTAGAGTACTTTTGGGATTATCCACGTAAACAAACAGGAATAGATCGTCATAGAGAATATAGAATAAGAGAAAAAGCAACAACAGAGACTAATAATGAATATTTATTTCTACGTGAGTTAAAATTTTAATATTTATAGTATCTATAATAAAATAATAAAAACAATTGAAGTTTCAAGAATGCATATATTAATATGCCAAATAAAAAGATAATATTATGAAACGTTACAGAATATGATTTCAGTTCAACATCAGTCAATTACATCTGTTTGGGACAATTCACTATGGTTAATGCGAGAAATATTTTAGCAGTTGTTTACTTAATATCCAATGTAAAAATGAAAAAAATTATTATATTTTTAGATAAAATATTATACTTCCACAGTCATATTCCACGCCAAAATTTATATGAATCGTATTAAATTTTAGCGTGAAATTTTAATATCAGTTTATATCAGAAAAGTCAATATAATTAATAGAGGTTCTTGACAAAAAATCTACGAAGCATAAGATAATACATTGACAGCATACGTATTTAACATTTCTAATAGTATAATGTCATTCGTATTTAAATTTATAAAATTAAATAATAATATTTTATTATTAAATAATATACTTTAATAACATGAATATATTTACAGTAAATATATTTCTATTCATAGATTTTTCGCAGAATCACGTTCTTCTTTATAATAAAATTTTTCATTTTCTTCATCATCTGTAATCAATAAAGCAATTATAAAGTTATACACCTCAGAATTTACTTACATTATTCTAGCACTTGGGACATTTATAAATGTAATGATTGATACTTTATTGTTATTTGGAGTAATTTTATTGTGAGGTTCTATGAAAATGACAATCTTTTATGATAGCTGAAATATGAAACAGATGGTTTTGAGATAATCTTGCAAACATTACATTAATAGTAGTCTCGTGATTAGTTGCGGAAAAAGTTTCATTATTGTTCAATTTTATATCGAATTCTCTATCAAAAATCTGTATTAATTATATTGACTTGTTTGATGTAAAATTTATATTAAAATCTCAAGATAAGATTTATAGTGATTGATATAACTTGTCGATGAACATCCGACAGTTTTTTTTACTGTGGAAGTATTATTTTATATGTAAAAATGTAAGGATTTCTTTCCTTTTCATATTGGATGATATGTAAACAACTGATAAAATATTTCTTTTCGTAATTAATCAAAAATATACCACCTTATAAAAAAAACGAAAAATACATAATTGTAATTTTTATTACATATTTACCAACCATTTTCAAATGTATATTTATCCGACTTCCTCAATGAAAATTGATGCAATATTTGACTTATATATGCATTACATAGATCTATATGGTATCTGTCAAACTACAATATAAATTTAATGGAATATTTGAGTATTGCTTACATTAAAAGAAAACTTTGCTTCAGTGATTTTTCATTTTATCTTCACAACTATGCATAAAATATTATGTGAGCTTGATATGCAGTTTTATGTGTAATCAGAGATAAATAGTCAAAGAAAATACGTACTTAATCCAGTTTAGTCCATATGTAAGTATAAGTGAGTGAATTATTCATCAGAGATCAAGTCTACGCAAGTCTATGAAGGACGTATGCATACACGTGATAGCCCATGATAGTTCTTCCTATTTATACGCATTGACGCCGTCTCTCTTCCTCCCTCTTCTCTCTCTCTCTCTCTCTCTCTCTCTCTCTCTCTCTCTCTCTCTCTCTCTCTCTCTCTCTCTCTCTCTCTGATATGTACAAGTCCAACCTGTAATATATATGCATTCGCAACATTTCTCGACGGACATAGTATAAAACTTTCAATTTTAATAAATAAGCTTCATAACTTATAATTTTTTTTCATGATACATCTATTGCCGCGCCACGAAAGTAAACTCGGCTCTTGAATCTCATCACCCGATCACAGGATGACCGTTCAGTTAGTGCTCCTCTCTTTTCTACATACCGCCGATACGCCGATACTATCTGTAAGCGCATATTAGTGAATACGGTAACCTTTACCTATACTAGCGCCTCCCTCTTTTCGCTATTCCTACAGGCAATACACTAGGCGATTGTCGCTAATACATTTAGTTTAGAGGCCAAGGAGCTTTCCGTTTTACCAATTGATATTCCTAAAACATCAACAGTTTTTAAGGTGTATTTTGGTCGCCTGAATCCGAATCTCGAAAGTGCTTAGTCATAGTAAGTGCCTTTCAATTGCTTATTAACAGTTCGAATGATACAAATGTAATAACTTTTTTTATATTGAAGTTATGCATGTTTTAATAATAAAGATTATCAACAATTTTATAACGAATAAATAGCATTTTTTAAATAAAAATCTATTGATTAAAAGCCAAGGTATTACAATTTAATTAACAAAAACGCACGATGGCGGGCGGTTCTATTGTTTAAACTGCTGTAACCATTTCCTAATCATAATATAAGAATGTTTAAGTAATAATATTATTCCTGATTTCATGTACAACCCATTGGTTTACAAATTAAATTATTAGAACAAAAAATATAGACAACTTACTCTAACCGCTACCTAACAAATTGCATAGCTTCTTCATTTTATTTTTATAGTTTTTTTCCCAACAAGGTTTATGATCTCATCAGAGGTAAAACTATCCATTATTTTATGGAAAATGTATGGTTTTTACAAAATCGCAAATATTCTAATTATAATTGGAGATATGGAAATATCAACTAAAAAAATTCTGACTACTGCGCAGGAAAACTCGAGCAAACTTTATGATTGCCGATATATATGCGTCTCGCTCTTGTAGTAATTTTACCATATCTTTATGCGTGTGTGTGTGTGTGTGTGTGTGTGCGTGTCCGTCATAGTCGCTTTATTCATGTGCATGACATCATTTAAAGTTTTCATTATAATCGGAACTTCCTTTCGAGTATAACAAAGTATATCCAACTCAATAACAACCTTTAATTAATCTTAAATATGAATGATAGTGAAAGTAACAGTGAAGGTGACCATTTAAAAAATGCACTATAATCGGCCAAGTTAAATAACATTTCACCATGACTAAATTACAGATTCCAGTAATATGCCTTCCACGTATGAAGGTATATTTTATATGACACAATCAAATTATTTTTAACGGATTATAACAAAATAATACTATGTATATTATATAACTATGAGAAATATATATTATTTTACAAACTTACAATATTTCTTTACTTTACCGTATGTTTCTTTCTTTCAATATTAATAAATTCTGATATATTATAGCCAGGCGTTTCATGTCGGCTAAATTTTTGTTTATATTACATAAAAATCGTATTATGAAGTTTTTTGAAGTTACACTGATAAATGATCATCTTTTATTTTTTCTATTAAATAAACTAATTGAATAAATTAATCAGATATTAGATAATCAATAAATATTGCAAATTCACACGTGCGGAATATACTCATAAAATATTCTGTCTCTAAAAGTAAAAGATACGCAAAAAATAACATATTTTTACATTTCTTTGAAAAAACATTTAAAATTTTATGAAACTAATTATGTACTTGTTACAAAAAAAAGTAAGGAACTTCATGCTTTATCAACTTGCATTACTTAAGAATACGAAACTATTAAATATTACTAGATAACCATCCGAAAAACATAGCGCACATAGGAACCGCCATTATCATAAGATCAGAAATTACTCAGTACGTTAACAATGGTTACTAGGTTCTAAATCTTCAAACCACTAATATAATAATAACTGACTGGTCTGGACAGATCAATCTATCGTCAGCATACCGTCTTTCAAGCCACAATATCAACAAAACATCATTCTTCCTATTTTTTAAACATACGTCAACAACAGAATTGCACTCAATGTTCTTGACCATTCCAAGATGAAGGCTATATCTTTTAATTTTTATCGATACGTCGATGCACTGGGATGCGGTAAGTATAGATACTTCCTACTACCAGGTCTTCATCCTCTGAGCAATTAACAGAAGGAGAGCTGTTTATGGGTGTGCAAATAAATGCATTCATTAGAGTAGCGCATTATAATTTATGTAAAATATTAACATTGGCTTAGGCTTTTATCTACCTATGAATAGGTTTCTTATCCCGGAAATGTACTTCTAATAAAACTAACAAAAGGTCAAGTAAACTTTATTATTTTACAACGTCTAAGCTCGATCGTCTCCTTCCCTATAACTGTACCATATTATCCATACATCCATAATTATTTTATGATAGCTCACGTTAAGAGTTCAATTTAAACTAGATTATTCAAGGAATGATAAAAGAATTGCTTACAAAAGCAAACAGATACATTGCTATAATTTTTAACGCTTGCCTTCCTTTGTGTCATTTTCCTATACAATGGAAAATATTTAAAATTATACTTATTACTAAATCAGCTGAAAAACTAAAACGAGTTACCTCATATAGACTCATAAGCCTTACTTCAATGCTTTCAAAAATTTTTTTAGATGTACTCCCATAATTGAAGGAAGAAACTTGTTCCCAAAACATCAGTATAGATTTAGTCGTACACATTTTTAATATACTACAAGTGAATTTTTAATAATTATTTTAATACTCGGAAAAAAATTTAAATAATGATATTTTAAATCATTAGAAGACTATCATCCGTAAATTTATTTTTCTAAAATCGCTCTTGAACAATAAATAACGTATAATATTAAGATCAACATCTAAGGAATGTTTTCTTCTATATAAACCTTCATAAAAATTTATATAGAATAAACATTTTAAAAAGTTTGTTTTCCTATTTCTGCGAAGCTTGATTAACGAACGCAAACAAATAATTTTTTGTAATCCCCTGACCGCATAAATGAATGTTTTTAACCAATTATATGCGATATTATTGTTAAGATTTTCCAGAATGCATAAAAAGGTCGAGGACGACTTCCCTTGTCGTTATAGTTCTGTAACATTGCCTAAACATAGAACAATTTCGTAATTGATTTTTTTATTTTACAAAAACTATTGAGTATATAGAACTTATATTTACACTAACTCAAACTTACTTTATAAAAAAATGTGATAAAAATATTAAGTGAACTTAAAAACAATTTTTGTACTTCCTACATGTTTTTTCTATAGCTATTTGCAATGTCAATTTGGTTACTTTGGATATCGGACTACTTGTACTTTATAGAATTTTTTTGGGAACAAATTTATTTCAGTAAAACTTTTACATAAAACTATTAGTTTTTCTGTTTTAAGCCAAATTTGAAAAAAATTCGGACTTTTTAGTACTTTTTTATATTTTTGTTTTATATTTAATTTTGCACCTTGTTTCTCGTCGAAAGAGCAAGAGTATTTAATATTCACAACATTCTGGACCTAATTTAATTTTTATTTTGCCTCTGCCTCTCACATTCAGTCAAAAACATAATTTTACTGAACTATTGTTAAAATTTAATGTTTCTAAATTATGCCATTCGAAAAATATTGCATACATACATATGTCACAGCTTGAATTCGTACAGAGCAGAGAGATATAAAGAGAGAGAGAGAGAGAGAGAGAGAGAGAAATATAAGGAGGAAAAAAGATGGTGTCAATGCGTATAAATATTCAATGTGGGGATAGGAATCCTTCTTTCTTTCATTTCTGTAATACATATTTCTGACGCATTCAATTTAAACAGATACTTTTCGCCGATTAGGTCTCCTCACCGAACGTGCGATAAGGAACTTTGTTACAAAAACAAACCCATTTTCCTTTCGCTATTCAAGAAAGCATTCTGCTAATGTAGTTACTAATGTGAAATTATTGTTTCTCCAAAATGTATAATTGATGTTTCAACTTATTTTGCATTTTGAAGCGATTCAAATGATTAAAACTTCTGTCATTTAACAGAGCCATTATATTAACATTTATCTAAGCATAATATTAAGATCAACATAAGTTGATAAGCAAGTAGCCTATGAAATGAAATCAGTAACTCATGACTCCCAGATGTTTATACTTTTATTGATTATAGCTCCTTTTTAAATAAAAATTAATAAATATTAAGGCATTGGTACCAAAATGAAGATAAAGAATTGTATGATTTCACGCAATCAATTTGATAGATAATTTTCCATGTTCGTAAAGATCAAGCATACTATTAAAAATATGCATTCTACTGAGTTTATTGTCAATTTTACAAAATATGAACAACTGTTCAGTTTTTTTAATGTAAAAATTGTTGTTGATTTAATAAACGACAAAATATCATTTTATATATACAACAATTTTGTAAATAAAAAAATATCAAGAGAGATATGACAGCATATTGTTTGTCATAAAAAACAATTCCATCGTAACATATATAACCTACGGAATTCACATTTCCGTCACTAATGGTAATTAAACTTACAAAATTTATTTCTTGTTAGCTATTGTTTGGTATATTGCTTTGACGGTATTTATTAGATACATTTTTACGTTGTTTAATAGAACATGTTAAACTATATGAATCTAACTTATTTGCAATAAAAATTGACATTAATTTTTCGACAACAAATGTTTTTATTAAGTTAGAAAATGAATCTATTGCATTGCTAAAATTAACAATTATAGTCACATTTGCACAAAATCATTTAAATAAAAAAAATAATTTGCTGTTAAAATGGTGAGCTATTTAAAAAAAGTCGTATCTCGGCGATTTTTTAATCTTTTCTTTCATGCAAGATGTAATTTTATTTGTCTGTTGTTTTACTTTTGAAAAATAAAATATTCTTTAATAACAAATTTATAATTAGTTATAATTTATCATTATATATGATTTATGCTCTTATGTTAAATGAGCATCTTTTGGGATAAATTTAGAGTTTATATTCAATGATTCATAATTATGTGACATTACTAATCACTGTTAACTGCTTTGACAAAGTACTTTCTGGAGAGATGTAGGTATCATTAGGTTTTGTAAATTTCAATTTGGTACTGTCATAGTATTCAACCAAATATATTAAATCTAAATATTTTATTGAATGGAATTATATTTTTGCAGATATAAAATTTGTAAATCATTGCCTATAAATATTACAGTATTGTATTATATAACACTTAATTTAGGAACGTATTTTATTTTTAAACGGCTAATGATTCTAATTGATTTCTAAAATGAGTTTCTAATCAATCAAATGACACAAAACTTGTTCATCATGTACTACGGAAAGACCAGTATTGCAAACTCGCGAATATAAGAGTCTTCCATATACGTTGTACACTATATTTTTTTAGATGCATATTTTAATTTTCGTATATTTTTTTTTCTCAAAGCCTGAACTGAATTATCAAATTTTCGATTTGATAATGAATCTCCTACCAATGTTCTTTTTTTTGTTTACATCTCTTGTATATATAAGACACAAAGAACGGCATAAAGGAAATTGTAAGAGAGATTCTATTTAAAAAGTGTCAGGAGAAGTAAAATACATCGATAGACATACAATCTCTCCCGAGTATGTGACGTAAAGCTGGATGATGCGCGACACACCTCATTTATTTGTCCTGCACATGAACAAGATAGATAAAAATCCTAAACTTACGTCACAGAACTAATGCAATAGAGTATTTCCCTAGATCAGGAAATCAATCAAAACCAAAGAAGAGAAGGAAAAAATAACGAAAATAAGTGACTGACAGAATAAAGACTGCGTACAAATCCTAAACCGATAATCCATACAAAAGGGGACGAGGGACTAAAGAGGATGCAGCACTCGTCGAGGGATATGAATCGCGAGGGCTAACAAATGAGGGGGAGGGGCTTAAACGATAGATATTTGTATGGCGAATATAACACTTTTAAGTACTCACCAAATAGAATTGAAACGTTTCAATTTAAATAAATACTATTAATACTAGCTTCATAAATCTTAGGGAACTAATGGAATTTGCTACTGCATAATTGTGTGCAACACTTCAATAACCCCCGGCAAATATGACCACAGAGAAAATACAAATTGTAATTTTCTAGTTGGAAACTAAATTAGTGATTCAATTTATTAATCATATGCAGATATATATACAAATTTGGAACAAAGAATAGCCTATCAAATAGCTCCTTATCAAATCTGTATATATTAAGAGAAATTACCTTATAAAATGAACCATGATTCTGGCAAAAATTATTTTTTTAGTAAAGATTACAATAGCTTGGGTAAAATTTACTAAAATTTGATTATGAATTTTCCATTTTGTAATACATTCAACTATGTAATACAGTAAAAATTACTTTGCCCTAGTCAGCAGCTACTCATTAGTTCATTCTTTTCCATACAGATGACATTTTAAAATCAGTACAATGATTTCATATAATTGCCAGTAATTCGCGAACGGATGAAATCATAATCACCTAGTAAGTAAAAGAAATTCATTTCATAAAAAATGAATTACTATTAGAGTAAGCATCAGTAAAAAAATTTCTATAGGTATTAATTAAATTAGACGTCTAGCATATACACTAGAAAACGAAAATTTTAATCATAAGTAAAATATATATAGAAAATATAAAAATTAATATACAATCGATAATAATATATGAAAAGGTTGTTAAAATATGAATTGTTAAAATCCTAATAAAATTTTTTACTTTCTTATTACTATAATATTTGTTCTCGAATATAGTAAAATATACTACGTAACAGAATTTTTGTTCAAAGTCAAAGTATACCTCAGTTTGTTACACAACTTCATAAATTTTAATACATTTCTTTTAATATATTATATCATATCACAAAATTTCTCGAGATTAGAAATTTGTTGTTTTTTTATTTCGCTTTATGTTCCAAAAGGTATAAGACATTCCAGCATTATACGTTAAAAATTTCCAAGACTTAGGTAAGGTCTTTAAATTTAGATTCTGATGAATTATGTATTAGTACCGAAACTTATCAAGTACGTAGCATCTTCAGATATTTAAAATTTCTTTAAAACAACTATATACTATAGTATGTATAAATCTGAAAACTTTTTGGTAAACTATCATAAATTAGTACAATTATAACAACGTAAATTAAATGACAAAAAACAAAAATTCTTAACGCAACTATAAATAAAAGAGAATACTTTTTAAAAAGATATAAACATTCATACTAAAAATTATTCTAACAATAATTGATAAAACTGACAAAATTCATATAAATCAGTCGCACATATGATCAATAACCGTATATTTTGAACGTTCGTAGATAGGATGGTAGAGCGATTGGGCGACGGGTACGGTGTGAATGGGAAAAAGTATATAGTAAGATGGAAAAATGGTTTGATTCAGCTATTAATGGTTTCATAAATGGATATCTGGCACTTCCAAAAAAGTTCAAAGAGAAAATTTAAAGATCAGTAAGGATACCCTGTAATGATAAAAATAGCTATATAATATTATAAAAACGCAAAAATATCGCTAATTTGATTTACCTTCAACAATCAATTTGTTAATTCATATTAAATAATAAAAAATATGAGAACTAGGTATTTCTGAAAAATTATCATTCCTTTTAAAAAGAATCGATATTGCCCTACATGAAAATAATAGGTGATAACTTAAATAAGAACTTTCATAAATATTTGTGTAAAAGCTTCTTTATATTTATCAACTGACTAGCCAAATTCAAGTAAACTTTGCTCACAACTACCTTATTTCCATCTATATTAAAGAACACAAATTAGTTTTTTAGTCAAATCGGACCAAGGCCTCGGATTTTTTCTTATATTTGACACATGAATGTCTGTGTGAAGTGCATTACTTGTGGCAAATTTTATGTTAAAATATTAATAAATTAAAAAGTTATAACAAATTTTAAAAAATGTGAATGTTTTTTAAATGCTATAACTCAAAAATTATTAATCGGTTCTACATGATTTTTTTCCAAATAAGTGGGAAAGATTATATTTTATACATATTTTATACATATATATACGTCATAATAATACATTTATCAATACGAAATTATCAAAATATGAAATAAATTTCTGCGATTATCGTCGAACGGGACAAGTTTTATTTAAAAAATGTTTGTTGCAATTAATTCTTCAAACAATTTTGTATAATAATTCGTAATTAAACTTTCGATTTTTAATAGGAGCTCGGTAACAAGCTTATAAATAAAGCGCTCTCTGCGGTGTTCAGCTGTGTGACGAGACCATTAGAAATATCGCTTTACCCTGAAATGTTTCAAAATAGTTCGGCTTCTTAACTCAATACTGTGGACTAATACTTTGTAATGGACATTACTCTTAATATAAGTAGTGTTTTATTTACCAAAATATTAATAATTTAACCCAAATTAAATGGTGTGTAATATTTCATGTTATTTTAGAAGATATTCGTATTTTACAAGATATCCATTTTCTAGTTATAACTATACTAAAAAATGTCTAGTTAAGTTATATTCATTAAAAGTAAATAGTGACGAGATATGAAATTCCAAATCAATATTATATGTTCATCTATTCGAATGTTATTCATAAAAAGATTGCAGGAAGAAGAAATAAAAATACTCTACTATTTCATAAATATGTCACTTAACTTAATAATTTCATAATTTTTACAATTATTTTACTATTATTTTATAAATTCTTTATAAACGTGTAAAATGTACGCCGATTTTCACTCAGATATTTATTTACAAATATTTAAAAAAATTTTTAATAGCATACTCTCAAGAATACGATGTTCATTTTACAATTAGCTCATTTTTTTTCTTTATTTATAGGAATAAGTGCGAGATGACTTAGGGTACCATCGATACATAACATTTGGTTTAGAACTGTAGTTAATTTAACTTCAACTTCTGTATGCTTTGCCATCGTACAGTAAGTAAATGTTACACCGGGTATGACTTTTTGAGCTCTTTCATATAATTCCTCCGCTGAAGAAATGCTTACATTCGCCTTTTACCAAGTTCATCATATGCACTTTTTCTACGGCAACTTACCAAAAGGAACCATTTAGTTCAAATTTCTTACGTAACATAACAATAATTTAAAATTTTGATTTATTCTTATATTAACTTGCAGCTCTATAAGAAACATAAATTATCGTTCTAACTCTGTTCTCATATCTGTTTTCTACATAATCTATTAATCTGTGATGGACCAATATAACTGCATTTACGTCATGGCTGGTACTTTCCGAAATGACGACGAAGGTCTCTTCTTCAGTTGTTCTTTCCATTTCAAGCAAATCGCAAATGGATGAATAGTTATTTGCTTCCCGTTCCAATGATTTACTTGTACCTGGTCTTGGTATACGGTTATATAATTTTTAACAAAATCTGGTTTGACTATGACTTCAGATTCATTTAAATTATATCCATGAGTTCTTACATAATCACTTTGACTTTTTAATAAAGTCATGTTTTTATAATTTATATTTAAGCAATACTTGTATAAATGGTCAAGATAATCTTTAATACTGTATGTTGTACAAGATTACACTTTTAGTTGATAGTTTTCCATTGTTTGAAATGACTATAATATATGGCATTTATAAAAAAATAATTTTCGAACCATGACGTGAATGCAAAACACCTGTCAATGTACGATATCTCGAATTTTTATTAAAAAGTAAGCTTTGACAGCTTTTACGTCATTGTAATTAAAAGATCTTTTGGTATTTGACTTATCTCTTCATCATATTTAATTTGAAAATTGTTCACTATAATTTTACGACCTTTAACTGAAAACTATTTATTTTTTGGTGAATACAAATGCAAACATTATGAACACCTTTATATATATTTACTAAACCAAAATTATCAAATTACAGTATACGAAACTATATAAAACCAAATCACAATTCAATCCCAATTTTAGGGTGGGGTTGTTTAAACATGCTGTAGACTTCTTTCAGATTAAACATAAATAAACGCTCTTTAAGTTTGCCTTTATTTTCATTATTTTTTCGTATTATCTTAGTCTAGTTACACCTGAACACGGACAATTTATATAATCTTGAAAGAAAAATAATACAGCAGTAGTTTTTATTTCTTCACTTATAATAGAAATTTTCGTCCTTGATAATGTGTATGACAATGTTCCTTCTTATTCATGAGGTTTCTCAGTTGTTTGTACCGCATAAAACATTTAATCTCTCTTTCTGCTTCATAGGCACTATAGATAGTAGAAACGCAGTTAATACATATATCCTTTCTGAATTGGCCATTGGTCTCTCATATACTTCATTCACTTCTCTATAAATCCACTTTATTTATATAAGTCAACTTGATTACTTTCTCACAAGTAAATTTTTAAATTATTTAATAATGCGTCAATTTTTCTTTCAACTGTATGAGGTATTTCAATATTCATTGAATGTACTTGTTTGATTTCAGAAAACTAAGCAATGGATTTAAGAGATGTAATATTATTTTTCTAAGTTCGTTTACTTCGATTAATAATTCTTTATCACGTTCTACTTTTATAATCTCTTGATCATAATTGTCAAACTATGCCTGAAAAATAATGTCTTGCGTCGAAACTAGTATTATTGTTGTGGCTAAATCTGCGTATCCTTAAACAAGAATTTACGAGAAAGAACGAAATTACGAAAATTATGTATGTTTAATTTTCTCAATCGTACTTGTAGACATTTAGTATTATAATAAGAAACTACATTTGGATGATTGTCATGGCAATACTTAAAGCATGTTGCATACACTCAATCTTTCTCTTTCAGTAAAGGAAACCACTTATTTTAAATTTCTGCAGCAACATGAATCAAAAGTTTTCATTGACGTCCGTGATGGATTAGAACAACTATTGTGTAATGAAGCATTTTGAAGGTCTGATTACTTTGATGATTGTATTTTAACTAATCCGTCTGACCGAAAGAGATCTCTTATTTCAATACTTTATAGTGTACAAAATGTCAGAAAAAATAAATAAAATATCACCTCACGTACATAATTTTCGTAATTTCTTTTTTCAAAGAAAAGATTATTTTCAGTTAAAATAATTTTTTTTCAATAAAACAAAAGCTAGTATATGAGATTACTGTATAATATACAATATAATACTATTGTATTACAAAATTAATCTATATGCAAACTATATGTAAAAATTTTGGGGCAGAATTGATATTTCTAACGGTAACGTCCCCCGGCTAAGTACCGCAGAAAACACTTTCTTTACAACCTCGTTACCAAGTTCCTTTAGACACCAAAAGTTCTATTACGAATTATTATACAAAATTGTTCTAGGAATGAATGGCAACTAACATTTTTCAAATAAAACTTGTCCTGTTCGACGAAAATCGCAGAAATTTATTTCATATTTTATAATTTTATATTAATAAATGTATTATTATGACGTATATATGTATAAATATGTATAAAATATAATCTTTCCCACTTATTTAGACAAAAAATCATGTAGAACCGATTAATAATTTTTAAGTTATGGCATTTAAAAAACATTCACATTTTTTAAAATTTGTTATAACTTTTGAATTTATTAATATTTTAGCATAAAACTTGCTACAAGTAATGCACTTCACATAGACATTTGATGTGCCAAATATAAAAAAATCGAAGACCTTGCTCCGATTTTATCTAAAACTATTTCGTTTTCTATAATATCCATATGTATGCCACATAACATTTAACAGCAATTACATCACTTTCGTTCAGCTAATCAAATCACGAACAAACTGACTTCATTTTCCAAGCCGTCAATTTTTTTAAGGAGGATAAGAAATCATAGAAGTTTTTATACATGAATTCACTCAATACGCTAAGTGCTTTTAGTTATGCTCGTAATTATTTAAAATCATGACTATTTTGGTCATACTAAATAATTGCTAATACATATAACTCATTATCTGAAGCGCCATCTACACATGATTCGTTCCACTAATCTTAATAATGGATGAACTGGACTGGTTAGTTGATGTACCAATGGCTTTTAGCTAAAATAATATACTATAATATCATATACTATATAGTATTTCTATTTCCAGATGAATCATGACATTTTGAAACTTACTAAGGACTAGAATTTCGACTACTTAGCATGTATAAAAGAAACCGGATAATGATATGTTGCATCTGTTATATTAGGGTTAAGTATTAAGGTTGTCGGTACGAGAAAAAATAGTTAATAATTTCAAATAATTACGAGTACTTTTTACACCGAGTGAGTTTTTATATGAAAATATATATAATTACTTATGAATTGAAAAATATACAGAGACTCTTATACAAGAACTTATGTAGTTTCTTATACAAAATCAATTTTTACAAACCAAAACAAACAAATGAAAATAAAAAAATCGATAACATATGTTTTTAACTAGCTTTGGAAATCGTAACTTTTGTATGATCCGTCTTATTTGACTACATATATCTTCGCATATTACAAAACGTGTGACAGATCAAAGCAAAGCCATTAACAAAATACAAAAAATTTGTAATCTGTAAGTTACCGTGAAATCTATTCAAATCTAACAAAGATAAGAATCATTGAATATAATCTTTAAATTCGCCTCAAATGCGCTTAGTTAAGCTAAGAACGTACCTTGTAAGTAAAACTTATTTGTTATGGTATATTCTTATAAAGTACGAAAAATATTAACTCGCGAAGCTACAATGTTTCAAAAATAGTCAAAATCTGACTAGTTTTTGGGACTTTCAAAAATATATATAAATATTTCTTCTTTGATAGCCGATTTATCTTGAAACCATTTATGCAGGAAAATCACGATTGCTGGAACAACGACCTTGAAATTTACCTCAATATATATGACGTAGGGTATTTTTACTTAGTCCTCATATACTTTATATACATGGAATGCTCTTCCAGGGATCGTTATCTTCTTGCATAGAGGAGTCAGTAAAACTTGGTGATGACTTTTTTAAGATACATATAAATATGTGCATACTTTCGTTCAGATTATGCACAATGACAAGACAACTATTCTAAAAAATGTTAACGCATGAAGTCTCATTTTCTTTGTTATTAAATCTACTATACAGTATTTCTCTTGGATTATTGAGTTAGTTGTAATTTTTTTCATGAACAAATTTTCACAATTCCTATTTCTTTAAATTAAAAAAATTTTTTGTATAATTTATTGTAAAACAAAAAATAACACTGAAAGCGAACAGCATAGAAAATTACATCACAAAAAATAGAAGTTACACACTAAAATCCAATCAGTGGTTTTTATGAGTTATATGTAAATTGGAGATATTTTTTCTATAGTTTTTTCTATTTTTCATTTTTATTTCATTTTAAATATAAAATGCATGATATTAGCATATCATATCTTCGTTTACTGTAAAATTTTAATATTGTGAAATTCTTGATGAGCATGAAGTAATTATTAATTCTGAATTGTTTGTTGTTTTTATTTCTAGAACTATAACCACTGTAACAATCATAGGAAAATGTGTGAGTGTAATACGTGTTTTATTAGAATTTCTAAGATGGCTCCTGGTAACTATAACAATTTCAATAAATGACACCTTTTTATTACGTAATTTCATAACTAAAAAGTTGAAGTTTTTTCGCTTTATAAATTCTATCTAAATATAAGAATTTAATAAACTCCATAAGTTTAAAATATTTGAAAAAATTATAATGTCATTTTGTCAACATCGTAAAAAATGTAAGAAAACGTTAAAATACTACGAGTAAATAGATATGTCAATTTTAACGACTACGAACTTAAAGAGTTTGACAAACATACCTTCATTTGTTTTATCATATTTTCTATTCAAACTTTTTTCAATTTAAAATTTGGAACAGTTTTATAAATAAGTCAATATATATATATCACTAAAAGAAAAAATTAAAAATCATGCATCTATATTGATAAATTAGGTTGCTAAACAATTATCACCCATTATATTTCTGTTGAATAATTATATGTCAATACTATATAACTTGTTCAAAGTTTAATATTTGCAGGAAATATAAAATAAAAATTATAGGAATAAGAATCCGTCCTTAGCATTTGATTTGCATACTTTTGACTGCTTTAATATCCCATTCTTTTACCCTTCTAGTTAATATTTATCTGTGGTCTCAAAACAAAGATATAACCGACGAAACAAATTGTTTTACGTTCCATCATAAAATAATCATGTTTTGTGTTTGTCTTATACTTCGCCTATTATATGTTTCTGGCTTTAATGCAATAGAAAACTCCTTTTTCAGTGACTGATTGTATTTTACTCAATTGGAATAATACACACACACGCGCGCACGCACGCACACACACACACACACACACACACACACACACATGCACAACCATACACACACACGCGCGCGCGCACGCACGCACAGTTATTATTAACCGTACACTTTTACTTTTTTCCAGTATATTGCTGTTACACACTTTTTTACCTCTATGTTTAGATATAATGTAACACGTCTTATACCAGAAATACATTTTGGGTATATTAATGTTGTAATTAAAAAAATCTAGAATTCTGTAAAGAAAGACGAAATAATTCTGAACAAATTAAAGAAAAAAAGTTAATAGAAAACTTAATAAATTGACTGTATAAATCGTTTAAATGTTTGAACTGAGACCCGTACTATTGGATACGGAATAATTTTTAACATGAAGATGATGATGTAAATGCTCTGGGGAAAAGTGTCGCACTGTCGGTGAAGCTAATGTTGGAGTCCCCCAAGCAAAATGACCATTTATGAAATTTGGTTCAGGACTATGTCTTATCGGTTCAGCTACTGCGTCTACGTCTATATCCACATCTACTTCTTCTTCATCTTGTTCTTGTTCTTGTTCATCTTCACTGCAACTAAATTTACGTGTCTTAACAGAACGTAATGCGATTTGCCCATGACATCCATCAGGATTATCAGGTGCTAGTAGTGATGCAACGTCAAATTGACGTTTTCGTGACAACGGTTGCAGTGTAGAGTGGTTTACTGAATGAAAATTATAATTTTGCTGTATTTGATGAACATGATGCTGTGTTTGTTGATTGTGTTGTTCTTGTAAATTCCAAATTCCCGAAATAGCCTGATTAGTAGTCGAAGGACCGTGAGTTGTAGAAGGGCTTACAGACAGTGGTGGAGGACTTGGACTATCAGGTTCTTCATCAACTGCTAAACCCATATGTCGACGAACTTTTCGTTGAGCTTTGCGGCGACGGAAATCACCTCGACGAAAATCGTCTAGATTAGCAGGATGAATAGCCCAATAATGACCTTTTCCATTAGCACTTCTTCCTGATTTTACGAAACAGTCATTGAGAGAAAGATTATGTCGAATAGAATTACGCCAGCCAGGCCCTCGCCTTCTGAAGTATGGATAATGTTCAAGAATATGCTGGTATATATCAGAAAGTACTAATTTTTTCTCTGGTGATGATAAGATAGCCATAGCAATAAGACCAATATAGCTATGTTGAGGCTTGGGTTCTTCGGGAACAGATTGATGTTGTGGATGAAGCAAAGCCATCGACAAGGCAAAACTTCTAGGATAATTTACTCCAGACGTATAAAAAGGCATAGATGTTGGATAATTTGGCGATATACCTATATGTGTTGAGCCTGATTGTGCGACTGTTTGCTGCTGCGGTGTCTGAAGCTGTTGAGCCAAGCGTATACGCTCAGCCATTGCATAATGATAAAGTTGTAGACGATATTGTTCTATGCCCGGTAAAAAACTCGTCATTGTATGAACAGTAGGTAAGTTGAGCGCAAGAGATTCTTTTGATGGTGGAGGGCTTTCGTTACTGCACATATTATAGTTAAATTTATTTGTATATGAATAGATTTACATTAATTTCTAGCAGTTTTAGACATATCTAATAATTTAAACTATTCTCTAATATACACGCAAAATGAATTTGGTCACATATACCACACTATGAACTATGACACATGTTGGAAATACAGATACTGAAGTCCTATCAGTGGATTTATGTAATTTATTATTTCAATTGAGGAATAAAATTAAACTATTGAATCACTGAGTGAGTAGAATCTTAACAGTAGCAAAGTAAAAATATTTTAAAAATATTTGAACAGATCGGCGCTAGATGAAGAACTGGCTATGATTTATGAGTCGAACTCAAGGCTGGTTTAAGGTGTATACTACCTATACCCGCCTTCCAGCGGTTACTCCTTACTATAGACCAATGAGAAACGAATCGGGCGGTACCAAATCATGGGCGTATCCATTTATTTGCTCCGCTCACAGCTAAACTGTACTAAGATATTGATCTCGACTTAGCATATATACGCCAGCTTGGATTGAGTGCTTACCGACACGATACAATTTGTTATAGAATTGCTGAAAATATGTTTGATATTTCTTCACGTGTGCTTTCTTATCATAATTACTTAAAAATTATTCAACATATATAAATATACAAAACAATCAATCATAAAAACAAATTATTTTGCAATCAAGTTTTTTTAATGCAAATCAATTCCATAGATTATACATACCCGACAAAAAATTGAAACGATTAGTGACATATTACATCGATGTTACAAAATTTATTAAAAATATATTGGAGATATATTTCCAATACTTATTGTAAGACTATTAGCAATGTTCATCTTTAGATTGGTTAGCAATATCTTGTTATACAAACTTTCACTGTGAATTATATATATTACAGTCATATTTTTATCAACTTATTTTAATTTTTTACAAAGATATTTATCTCATAAGAAAAGTGTCAAATAATTACAATGTATAATTATAATATATACATATGTTATCCTTTTTCTAACTTTGACAAGCACACCAACCCTACTTGAAATTCAATCACTAGCAAAAAAATTAATTGAATTGAAATATTTGAAATAGAAGTAGTTCATTTTATAAAATATACTAAGTGTAAAAATAATATAACAATCGTATATATTCGAAAAATTCAATAATTGACTTCAGGTATTGAAAAAAAAACTTTTGGAGACTACACTGAGAGAAATATAATAGAAAATGCTATTACGAGGAAAGTTTACTGTAAAATCTAAACAAAAAACAAGCATACTTAAAATTTATCAAAAAATACTACACTACAAGATATAATTGAAATATAGATATTTTACTATGATGTATAGAAAATTTACTAAAGGATTTATCAACATTTGCTATGAATATAAATGGAATGAAGTAGCGTATAATACTTCTGGAAGTTAATGTCTTAAAGTCCACGGTTTAAAAAAAATTAAATCACGTTATTTAATAATTGACAAATTGTATATATGTGAACAATATTAAATTATAAAATCTATATACTATATTCTGATATGATAGCAAATAAAAAATATGAAACTTAATTTAAATTTTATGAAATAATTTTTTTAGATAGTAATCGTGTATAAAAATAAAACAAGTATCAATGATCGCGGGACCGCCGACAATAGCTATAACTCTTTTACATAATAAAATAACGATTAAAAAGGAAAAGTTATTCAAATAAATAAAACTATCTTCAGTACGGGATGGTCGCTATGAACGCTCTGCAAGTTTAATAAAAATTAATTAAACTATTTGTTACCACCATTATTAAAAAATATACAAATTGTTATGTCACATCTTTTATCGTATACATATATTTATATAGGATCCGAAACGTTAGTTTCAAGAGATTATATGTGTCGATGAGGGTCGAACCTGAGACTAGGCCGTTCTGTTTATGTTTACATGTCAACAAATTAGAAGGTTTTTAAAAACTTAATCATTTAAAGTTAATAAACAAAATTATTTGTAAGATGGAATTATAATCTAGTTTGGCTATTATAAGACATTAAAGTGGAATATTTGTCTGAAAAGTTACAATTTTTTTTTGCGTGAAAAATTATGATTGTCAAGTATGCAATAACAACGAATTAAGCTTTGTTTCATTTTTTTCCACTACAAAATATATTCAAAGATTTTATATTTTTGGACGAAATAAGAAAGTAAATTAAACAAATCTATAGATAAAGCATAGCCCGATTGATAAATGTTGTTTAATATTTTCACCCAAAAATAACTTACTTGGAATACCTTACTGTGAACGTGGAAATGTGTATCGAAACTATACTTGCATTTCATATTTTAAATTTTCACTGAAAATGTGACTTTATTATTATTGTTTATGTAATTTATTAAAATTAATTATAATAATCTATATTAAAAAAATCATCTTATTTTCGAACGAGACATGCAGTTAAATAAACTTAATTTTAATTTAGAAAATAAACGATTGAATAAATAATTACTTATTTGTTAACTAAAAATTATAGGTAAACTTTGAAAGTGAAAATGCGATTTTCAAACAAATTTCTAGGTATGCTCACAAAACATTTTTAGATGAAAATATTAAAGTAATTTTTTGTAATAATTATTTCATCAGTTCTCACGACAAATGAGAAAATTTAATGTAATTTGAAGTTTATATTCAGGTATAAATTAAAATATTTAAATAATTACTATTGTTACATTACATTGACTACTTCATAAGAATGTAAATCTTATGAAATTAGTTCTCAAGTAAAAAGAAAGAATTAAATGACGTAAAATTAGAGTATTAAAAATTACGAAAGAAGACTAAAAGTAATACTTCTACCAATGGCGAATCTAAAAAAGAGATCTCAGATATTACGAATATATTACAAAATGAAAAATACTTTAATCGAAATGAATATATACTAGTCTCATACTTTTACGACACAGGGATTATAATAGAAAAATAACAGGTGAAGGAAACAGAAGGGGGGGGGGGCAGCTGTACTTATTTTCTGTTTCCCCCTCTTAGCGTATGTAGTATGTTGGATTTTTCGTGACATAGGCCCTTTTTCTCTGTTCAATCCTCTCTACAGCTCGCGAGAAAAAGCATACCTTCAAAACTTACCAGTTAATTTTAAACCGATTCAGTTGTATAAACGATTATAAGTAATCAATTACAATTGAAGCACAATTTTTATTTCCTCGACAATCATTTATTTTTGCAAACAACACACATTGGAACAATGCCACCTTTACATTCATTCATTACAACAAACATTCATTTCATTGTGATGTTGTTTATAATAATTATAAAAGTTATTTGTATTCGCAATTATTATCGAAAATTACCCATACAAATTTTATAAACTGAATTATTACAAAAATATAATGCTTGAACGAGTAAATCATATACCTAATATATTTACTTATCGAAATATAGTGCAATTCAAAAGTTGGTCTTTTATACATATTAACCAATTGTTTTATTTGTCAGGGACTAAATAAAGTTCAGAGTTATTTTTAAGCTTTTGATATATTAACTAAAATATCAGCCTATATATCTTATCACACTATTAAGAATAAAAAGAATAATCTAATGATTATTTTTTATATCTATATTAATTATTTTTTCATGTATCCGTTTTTAATTAACCTTTGATCTTTAATATTAATGAAATTACCAACACATTTTGAATTTTCGAGCGTTTTTTATGTTCAATCAATTTAATATTGGAAAGTAGTGACTAAGTGAATGTATTAATCAGTTTCAAATAAAACAAAACTAAAATCATTGAAACTTTTAATTTTCATGTCATTTTTATTAAGAGAAATGATTTTCCTTGATCTTCCATACTATAATATGGAGTTTCATTCTTTGATGATGTATCAGGAAGATACATTTGGAGATTTTTATAGTAGACTAAACATCTGCAATAGTAGAATTAGACAAGGTTAAGAAAAATTAATTTAGTATTAGAGATCTATGTTTATGCGTCAATTTATATAATTCATCCTTATCTTACACAAATTGTTTTTTCCTTTCCTCTATTTAAATTTAGTATTCGTCAGTAATATGTGTTTCTACCGTTTGCTAAGGTGTACTGGTTTTGTCTTCATCTTACGAACACACCTTTAGCATATAGCCTTGTCATATATATACATATACATATATGATCTAAAATGACAATTGTCGCTCTCGCATGTCTACATCGTTCGTCGAGACCCTATTAGCGTTTTGACGCTGCGCCTTGGATAAATAAACGCGTATGGATAATAATATAGTAATACGAGGAAAAACCTACGTTTATTAGGTGTTTTAGCTTCTCTGCATTAACCTGCGATAAGAAACTTCGTTCCAATAAAAAATCAGAAATGAGACACATCTCTTCCAAAGTAACGACAAACATCAAGGGCGTTGGTGAATTAAAATACGAGGACCTATTAGTATATAACAGGATGATTTGGCTTACAAAATTATAAACAAAGAAGTGGGCCGCGAGAGCTATTCAGGCCAAATTAAGCTCTATCAAAACCGATTTACGTCCTATTTCACCTTATTCGAAATTGACGAAACTGATGAAATTTTTAGACTCCAATGGGGATAGTCTGAAAATTACCAGAAGCTAATCCTCAGTGAAGACTAACAAAGACAATCTCAATCAAAAGCCAGGCTCAAACATAGACTCAACAACCGATTAGTCCTATGAGCTCCAGTAATGAGGATTTTGCAGATATCGTATTACAATAATACGCAGTTGATAGACAGCGATGTCATCTACCCTTTTCTTGTATGTGACGACGGATCTCACGTGTTTGCACAAGAATTTATACATACGCGTTTACAATAGCTATGGTAGCAATAGATAACTCAAAACCGCGCTCTATTATTTTACAATGCACAATTGCCTCCATAAATAAAGAGTACTTAATAAGATCTGATTCGTAATATTATTATATCAAGAACTAAATACATGACAAAATCTTTCACATAAAAAATATTACTATGAAATAGAGAACTGATGCAATTAATTAGAAGTAAAAATAAAAGGAATAAAAAGTTAATAAGTACTGATTTTACTAATATTATATAGTAATAAATCAATGTATAATATAGAATAATAATATATTTTTCTGAAAATAAATGTTATTATAAAGTACAAAAATATATAAAAAATGTTAAGTATAAACGATTAATAAAAAAAATCACAGAAAAATGTTTTGAGCTGATATAAAATCTATTAATTTAGTTAGAATCGGAATTAAAAAATTTCCAAAGGAAAGTAAGGTCAATTTAAAAAGAAACTCGGGCCATTTAATTTGCTTCTGATTATGCATATTTATTAATGAAGGATTATAAACTTTTTCAATAATAACATAAAGTAGGAAATATAATTTTAACTACATAGAATTTATTTAATCCACAAGGAAAAGCACGTTTCACCACGTGGACCGTTTTATAAAGATCAACTATAAGTTGATCTAAACTTTATCAGTTAACTTTTTAATTTTTTATATCAACAACATAAATTATGTCATCTCACACTCCACACCATTCAAGTTCATTCTATTACATTGTATGATTTTTCTAGAAACCTCTGGGTGGTACAAAGAAATTAATGTTTTTATCTAGAATATCAGTCACACACGTACGTACATACTTGAGAATTCCAATAATTAAAGATGAAAGATTTTTAAAATTAATTCAAGAAATAGATGTTT
This sequence comes from Chouioia cunea, assembly GCA_030064505.1. Taxonomy (NCBI): domain Eukaryota; kingdom Metazoa; phylum Arthropoda; class Insecta; order Hymenoptera; family Eulophidae; genus Chouioia; species Chouioia cunea. Next base: position 22,364,099 of record JAOPFQ010000001.1, read on the forward strand.
CTAAGAATATAATGACAATTTTGTGGCAAGGTTGGGCAATTTTTGTGCAAAATCAACTTTAATTATTTTGGATCACCAAATAGGTTGAATTTTAGGACGGAATTCAAATGAGAAGAGTCTGAGCTGTATAAAAAGTTATCACTAATTTTGTTCTAGCTTAAGTATAGGAATAGATATAGCCCTTAATGCGGAGGAAAAAAACAATTTCATTAAATTTAAGATCTTCATAGGTGTGCAAACATTTTGAGGAGGCTTATCATATTAAATGTTTAATTTATGTAATGGAGTACGAAAAACCTTCTTTAGTAAAAATTTCACTTTCACACTTTGAAGGTACACTTTCTCAGTCTATGTATAAGTATCACCAAGGCTAGTTACCTTCTTATAGTAGTACAATTAATGTGAGACTGAAAACATAGACTTAGCATTAAACATAGAATTTTATTGAATAAGATTCAAGTCAACGTTATTCAGATACATAAGTAAAATTACTTGTACTTGTTAAATTAATCATTATAATTATAGTATGTATATATCTATGATTTCGTAGGCTTGTCGAATTTAAGTTTGTTAGACATTTTTCAAGGAAGACTGGAAATTGAATATCAAAATTTTTGCAAATGTTCACAACATAGAAAATTTAGTACCTTAAATGAATTTATAACTATCGAAAAAAATGTTTCTTTATGCTATAGTAAGAATAAATTTAAAGGCTGAAGGAAATAACAATGAATTGAACATTTGCAATAAAATAATCTATATTGATTATGTAAATCAAGTAATTGGTAATATATTTACAGAAAATACAACTGAATAAATGTCAATAAAAAAAGCCGTTAAATCAATAGCTGATAAAAATTTAACTAAACATACATACTAGTGATATAGCTATTTATATCTTCCATATTATATAAAGCAAATATTGAATAAGTTGCAAAATTATATTTTTCTCTTATATGTCATTAGATTTATCTAATTTTGATGTACTCTCTACTAGATTTTTTTAACCAATATATTTATTTCAAAAAGAAAGTTCTGCAAATTTTCAAGGTGTTCATATTATCGGTGGAATTTATATTAGATTTTGGTTGAGTTAATCATAGCTGATGGAAAAGAAATCAATGAACTGTAACGCATTCAAAAAGAACACTCAATTTGTTCGTTTGATATGTTCTTCATCTTAAAAGAAAGTATTTTCTGAGGATTGTAGCATAATAAATAAGACTTTCAGCTTTACATGTTTCGTTTAAAATATAATTATTATCATTTTCCAGTTCAAATCTAATAATAAATTTGAAATTCTCGATAAATTTTATATTGAAATCATGAACATGTATTATACGATTTTTTATACGTCTATATTAACTTTATAGTTTATTAAAAAATGTTTAAAATTTGTTGTAAACATCCTCTGAAAATTCAATTTTTCTGAGTATATTATATTATTAGATTAAAAAAGAAAAAGACTTTCTCGGTTACTGACTTTGTTTTTGTGTGTTATACTGAGTAACAGAAAGGATCACGACTACTTCAAAGAGGAATTATATGCTTTAACTTTTACTAAATATAAATAGATGTCTTTTTAATATTTTAAATCCCGGAAGAAATCAGTCATCGATTCACGCAGATCAACTTCATGCTGACGTCAATCTGGAAATTCCTCATAAAAAAATTCGCTTTTACCTATTATATTGTCAAAATTTTCTGGTATAAAGGACGAATTAGATAATTTTATCATGATTTTTTTTTCGTAGCATTGATAGCACTACTCATTTTGCACATTAATTGAATAAAAAATAGAAGCTGATGCAACTAACAATTATCCTACTTATTTTCAGTTTTCAAATTTTTTTAAGAAACGAGTTAAGATTTTGGGCGCTTGTTGAATGAATACGAGTCTAAAGAGTTTGATTCGTCCTATAAAACTTTGACTCCATCAGATTATACACTTTATCAGAATGATCACTATCTCTTTACTTGTTCAAAATTTAAAGAGGTGCCGATACCACAATGAAATGATTATGCAAAAAGTAAAAATTCAATTTACATTTCTTGAGAAATGTATATTTTTTTAAATCTTGTAAATATAAAGGAAGATGTTTTATATGCCATGATAAGCATACACCTTTTTATATAGAGATTCAATAAGTAGACGTGTTCGCACGAGAATTAGCTGCAACAACTAGTTTATGCTTTCTCTTACCATCGATTGATTGGGAGTCAAATCTATATCGTTTTAAAAGGAAAATACAACAGGAATGCGTGAACCTTAAAACAAAGTCGCAATTTATTTTACAAGTAAAGTCTTAGCAAAGGCAGTGCTCTTGTAAACTCAGTTGTTTTAGGCACAATATAAGTTATTTTGTCCAGGGTTTGTCAGATTGTTTATTTTTATAACGAGTATTCCTAAGTATGTTACCAAGGATAAACAAAGACAATATTTCGGTGAGAAAGAGTCGATTATTATACTAAGATCAGATTAATATTTACGTAATACATAATAGATATACCACCAACACTAGCAGTACCAGCATCAGCATTACCAGTGGCTCGATAAGTAGGAAATTCGTGCAAAGTTACCAAGACTCGATAAAACTATATACGTAAATAGCGTTAAACTTTAATAAAATTAAATAATTATCAAAAAATAACTCTCCTTATTTCGTGACCTAATCGTATCAGATTTCCCAATTCCACGCTATTGAATCTGCCCTTGTGAGTTTCGATTAGCCTTGGGATTACCTTAGAACTTATATCTCTTTACGTATTGTTACATGTTGTCGATTTATAAAAAATATATTTGTTATTTTATCTCACCGAATCATGCAACTCAACATTTAAAATTGTGATGTCAGAACTCAGTCAAACTAATTTGTTCATACTTTTTGGTTTAAGACTTTCATCTTCTTAACATACACCTTTATTAATTATACATAAAGCTGATTATCCTTCTCATAGACAAATATTTTCTAAATTCTTCTGTTTTATCTTCTAAGCTTGGCGTATTCCTCGCGAGGCAGGGCTCCGAGCTGGCTTTAATATATGCTCGCCTTGGTTTTACGTTGTCGCTTCGACAGCTTTTTTGTAAGGTTTATGAAAGTGTATTCAAAATCCACTAAAGCAATGTTTTTTTCTTTAAATATTTGTTTAATCTGATTAACCAACAAACAGAAGTTTTATTTCCTTTTTATCTTCGGACTAAAAAATTTGTCTGTAAAACATGTTTAGTATTTTATTTTTAACGCAATACAAATTGTTTTCCTTCAATGTATTTTATCTATTCTCACATAGAAAAATACAATTTATTTTTCTTTTTTCATAACGGACATAGTTTTTTTTCTATGAATTTAATTTATGTTTCTTTGACAAACTTAGTAGATTTTTTGAATTTAATTATTTCTTTTTATTAAGGAATGAAATCCTTGATTTAATTTTCACAAGAGACATATAACCCTCCGGAGCCTCAAACATTTTTACATGACTTCGGAACTTAGTCAAACTAATTTGTTCATATTTTTTTGTTTAAAACTTGTATCTTCTTAGTCGAGACGTATAAGAGTCACTTATGAAAATTGAACAATGCGATTTCTCCCAATTTCTTCTTGTAGTTATTTGATTGTTATAAACCTGTTTGCAGCAACAATAACCACACTTCATTCCCAACGCTTATGGGAAAGTGTTTAAACTATAAAATAATCCTAAGGTTAACCCAAACTGACTCACAGGGGCAGATTCAGTAACGTAAAATTGGAAATTGTAATTGGATTGGGTCCCGAACTAAGAGTTATTTTTTGTTAATTGTTTTAATTTCATTACAGTTTGTCTCTACTCACTTATATAATTTTGGGCATCTTGGTAGCTTTGCAAGAATTTTCTGCTTATCGAAGTCAGTAGTACCGTTAATAATGACACTAGACACTAGACACTAGACATTACTAGACACTAGTAATGTTAATAATGGTACGGCTAGAATTCGTGGTATAGTTATTACTAGCAGTATGGCTATTTTGTCTCTTTTTTATACGCGCTTGCAGTCAAATAAGTCGCTGATTATAAATTTAGAAATTATTTGAAGAAGAGTAAATATACAGAACACCATGCTTTATCAATTGGCCTTGTTTCCTCTAAAATATTACTATTATACATGTGTTAACTGAGATTTCTAATCCGACTCGATTGTTTCAATTCGGTAGATAAGTGTTAGATATCAAATTAAGTCGTCTCATTAAGATGTTTTATCTGTAAAAAAAATTTTCTTATATTACTTTATAAGATTATTTTTCTTCTCGGCTGTTACAGAAAGTTCTGCGCCCTTTACAAGGAATATTTGCAAAAATTTAGATATGTAACTTTTATAATATACAAATGATATATTTTCTCGATACAGCATGGATTACACATCCGGCTTCGAGGCGCATTGAAATTTGTAGGATGTCTAGTCAGATTTCACCCTCAAGAATCCATCGTATAACTGTGACGTCGGAGAAACCCCACTTTACGATATGTCGGGTTTACATTTCTTTCAGTTGAACTGTTTTTGTTTATTACTTCGGTATTTTAACCCATTAACGACCAAAAGGCCTGATTTTGTTGTTGATTTTCGACGCGATTTTTTCCGTAGTTATAGGCCTTAGAAAATTTTGCAAATACATGTTTCGACATAAAATTTAATTCCCTTTCAGAATCTAGACTTAAAATTGTGATTTACTGCGTAATCAAAAAAGTATAGTCAATTAAACAAAACAAAAATGTGAAAATTTTTGTAAAGAATCAAATTTGCGATTTTTTTAAGCAATGTTACCGTGAAGGAATCATAATATAAATATGATGAAGGGTAATCACGACTATCAAAGTATCTCAGGGAATTTTGGTAGAATTTTTGAACCACTCCTTCCAACAAAATGGTGGCTAAATCGAAAAAAGATAAAAAAAACAACTCATTTTTTTCTTGGAAATTATTGAATTTAGAGAAAAAGTTTATGGAACAAAAATGTCTTAAAATTGATCACAGAATACCCTCAAATTTTTTCAGAATTTTTGGAGAAAATTATTGAGTTTTTATAAAACTTGGAAAATACAATTTTCCTAAATCATCTCCGAAAATTCTGAAAAATTTCAGGGGGGTTTATGATCAATTCCAAGATATTTCTGTTCTATAAAATTTTTCTCAAAAGTCAATAGTTTTCGACAAAAAAACATATTTTACTCTTTGCATGACCCAGAGACAACGACGAGGACGTAGTAGAATTTTGTCTCCTTTGGGGTGCTTGATTTGAGTGAGTCCACTTGCCTCTCACTGGAACACGAGTTTTCTAGTGTTTTTTTTAACATTTAACACATAACGATAAATCATAATTTTCGCAAATAATTCTTGTTCTTACGGGACAAAAAGAACAAAGTTTGAGTTTCATTTGCTTGGACACATTGTGCTCCTTCCTTTTTCGTTGCCCTTGCGACATGCAATTTTTAGCTATTGAAAATGCAAAATCTTTTGTTCCAGATCTTTTTCCCTCTTCACTGACAGCATTGAATATTACAGTATCATTTACAATCAAAGCTTCGATTAGTCTTAAAAAACTACCCACGTCCATTTTTTTGAACGAATACTCGGAAGCAAATTGTTGCAATGTCCGACGCAGACATCATTGCCACCCATAAAACTATTATAGACGCTAATAGCCCTCGGAAAAGATACCTCAACTTTATTTCGTTCTTGCTTACTATATCTCTTTGAAGAGGATAATGGAGTTACCCCTGTAGCACTAGAAACAATCGAAACTGGTTTTGAAGCCCTCACAGTAATGTAATTCATACCGCTGTTCTTATCATGCATCACGGCATACTCACCTCTTTGAGCTTTTTTATTTAGAACATGTTTATCTTTGACTCTATCTTCTCTAATAATACCTATATATTTTAGCCCTAGCTTCTTTAAACGCATAACGAAATCTAGGCTTGTGAAAAAATGATCAAAATATACATGGAACATAGACATTTTTCCCGGAGGTATAACACCGAAAAACTGCTGTAGTAAGTCTATGACAACGCGAGAACCTAATGCACACTTACTAAATTTACTTCCCGTTGTAGAAATTTTTCCGCAGTATAAGTGAAGACCTAATACGAAACCATCGGAAGTGCAAAGACCCCAGAATTTGAGACCAAATCGTATATCATCAATATTTTTTTTTTCTCTTTCCACCCAATTGAAAACATGGTCCTTCTTATTTAGTTTGAGCTTCTAGAACAGAATTATCAGGATTTGGAACGGTAACTATATCATCGTAGATGTTCTTTGATGTATCAATTTCGTATGATGGAACGTTTATTAAGTTTTTGCGACAATGAAAACAATAACAATGGTTATCAATGCCTCTTATCGACTGATCGCATAAATTATCTCGACTTCATACAGGGAAAATAGTCACTTCGATTCGACCGTAATTGTATGGTCACAAATAACACGAGACAAGCAAGGAATAAAAATGAGCTTATATAAAATTTTCTAAATTGAATTTTAGATATGTATATATATTATTATTATACGCTGTACAACTTGTACTTGTACACACTGAAAAAAAGCAAAACATTACGATACTGTTGTTAGCTGTTCTTTATTTTGTGTAAAAAATATTACACTTCTGTGATCATGACATAAAACATTTTTTTCTCGAAAACTATTGACTTTTGAGAAAAATTTTATAGAACAGAAATATCTTGGAATTGATCATAAACCCCCCTGAAATTTTTCAGAATTTTCGGAGATGATTTAGGAAAATTGTATTTTCCAAGTTTTATAAAAACTCAATAATTTTCTCCAAAAATTCTGAAAAAATTTGAGGGTATTCTGTGATCAATTTTAAGACATTTTTGTTCCATAAACTTTTTCTCTAAATTCAATAATTTCCAAGAAAAAAATGAGTTGTTTTTTTATCTTTTTTCGATTTAGCCACCATTTTGTTGGAAGGAGTGGTTCAAAAATTCTACCAAAATTCCCTGAGATACTTTGATAGTCGTGATTACCCTTCATCATATTTATATTATGATTCCTTCACGGTAACATTGCTTAAAAAAATCGCAAATTTGATTCTTTACAAAAATTTTCACATTTTTGTTTTGTTTAATTGACTATACTTTTTTGATTACGCAGTAAATCACAATTTTAAGTCTAGATTCTGAAAGGGAATTAAATTTTATGTCGAAACATGTATTTGCAAAATTTTCTAAGGCCTATAACTACGGAAAAAATCGCGTCGAAAATCAACAACAAAATCAGGCCTTTTGGTCGATAATGGGTTCAGCCGAGACGAACATGTGTTATTGCGCAAAAAAAGTCTTTACAGTGGTAATTTTCTATGAATTTAATAAAAATCTTAAAGAAGCGAAAGGAAGTCTTACCATCTGAGAATAAATTTCAGCCGTAGTAGGACTAGGATAGGGGAATATATTCGTTTACGACTATATTTCGAAAATGAAGTGGCCAATATATAGAAGAAATAAACTGAAGAGAGACTACCACGACGGGCATCCATCGGAAGACAAGTAGAGAAGAAGATTAAACCCACGTTTGAAAGAGTACGTGCATGTTTCACGCTATACTTTTCGATTGTGACTGAGCTATTTTCTGACGCAGGAAAGAGTCCCATTGTGATTCGCTGGTTAATAGGGAGGGTAGTGATATCGATTGTGAACTTATTCAAGGGAGTGCTTTTTAAGAACCCGTACGTTCGTCGCCTGTCCCGTCATTGTGACTCCATGTGAGGTACATCGCTTGTCGAATTCAAGGCCGCATTGATTGCTCAGTTTTCTGTGAATTTTTAATGATTGTAAGTATCATCTCAATAGATTTTACTTTCTTTCGCTTGCTATATTTGACTCTTACATTTGCAGTGCGTACTTTTATATGTTTATTCAATGTTTTGACTTATTAAAGACCCAAGTATGTTTACTTATTTTTTTGTTTTTATACGCCAGACTCTCTTTCATTCACGAACAATACTACACTTTGATCCTTACGACTTTCAATGATTGAGAGAATACTGTACGACGCTTTCTGTGGGCCGAGAGACGAAACCGTGTTGTAAGTGGTATTACTGTGTTACCGGGCTGGACTTCATACAGTCCTCTGTGAGGCTCGTATTAAGCTGCATTTACTTCCTCTTGCGTTCTATATACACAGGTAAAATCCTCATTGTAGTAGCAAACAATCAAATATAAAACTAATTAATCTTGATTTGTAATAATACTTTTATTCATGATATCTCCTCTCCTCCATGTAAATTTTGAATTAAATATTTACGTCATCTGCGCTTGATAATTTTATGGGTTGGATAAGTTTAATTTCCTACTGAAGTATCTACTTCTACAACTCTTACTTGATTAACACTACCAGAAAGTATGAGTATAATTATACTTCTTTTCCAATGCGAACTTTAAGTAACTGTAAAAACTAGGTCATCTATGCTTAATGGTTTTGCGTTCTTTATTCACTTTGGCCATTCAATTAAATTGGGTAGATACTCATAAAACCTGATTTTCCATAATTTATCCGCATAATATTGGGTTAATTTCCATTATTCATACAGTGTATATTTATATTATCATATTCATCTAATTTCAATCCTCCAGATAAAACCCTATGAAATAATCATTTGGCGTTAAAACCTCTGTATCTTGCAGATCTAAAAAAAATTAATAAGCAGTTGTAAATCAGCCGAATGCTCGATTTCGGTTAATAAGATATAGAGTACTTCTATGATAGAAATCTGTTCTTTAAAAATCTTATATAATATAGTTTTTCCCATGTGAGGAACATCGATAGGGTAAAAAAGCCATACAATCTATTGAGTTGTAGTGAAGTCGCTAATTCATTTTTATTAATTTTTGTAATCGTATCTGTCAATATTTACTTGCTTCTTTGAAGTAAGTTTCATTATTAAAATACAGTACTGTCAGTATACCTCAACAAGATAACAACCTTTGCAAAGCCATCATCATGGAGCTAGAGGTTAATCATCGCCCAATTTTTAGGAGCATTGAATCAAAAGGATCCACTCACCAATGGCTGAAAGTTCACATAGTCAGAGTTGTTCGCCTGATTAGCCATATACCCACCATCGGCAAGAAAATTTATTTAGATATAGTAGCTCATTTATAACTGTTTTACTACTCCTGTAATAATATTTACAATGATAATCAACTATTAAAAATTTAGCCCACATTTTTACCCGGTTATTCTTATATTCGTTTGGCCTATGGTACTTCGTCCAATATTGAAATTACATGGTCATTAACCCTTAGTACTTAGTATTTAGTCAGTACGTGGCATACAACACTTTTCTAAAGATCCATCATGTCTCTTAGATCGTGCATTTTCAGTCAACGGTCATTCAATATCGTTTTATGAATTTTTTTCGTCATTTTTAGCGTTATTATATCATTTGTAAGACCAGTACGATATTCGTATTAACATCTTATACGTATTTATTTATCCAATATTTTACTCTGTATTTTTATAGTTTTATAAGAATATATAATATTCTATAAACAAAGAGCCAAACTTACTTAAAATAAAATTTAACTCTGTTTTCATATCAAATGAGATCATTCAAATGAAAGTATTGTACCGCATAATAGATAATCAATTTTTTGCATTTTTACACATTTACTAGAAGTGTTCACTATTGATGGCTGCCAATGAAATAATGAATAATGTAGCATCATTAATCTTCAAAATTTAAGTTTCATGAGCTTGGTACATCTTGACTCTCTTCTGCCTAGATGATGGCATATAATGCTATTATAAGACTTGAATACTGCAAGGTAGTAAGTGTAAAGATAAAATTTTTGTTATTTTAATGTCAAAGCGTTTGAATTTTCGTGTGCGTGATTTTCAATGTTAACGAAACGAAAGATCGCGTTTATTACTGTAAATAGTCTTAAGTTTTTGAAACTGCGAATCCCAGATGAAAATTGAATATCACGTTTGTTTCCTTTTGGTATATAGCCAGGAATTTGATGTATTAAATTTGAATTTATTAAAGTGGCTTTTATTTAATTTCTTTTGCCGATGTTGACAAATTCGACAGTTATTGAAAATTAATTTTATTTATTGTGATTGCAAAAAAGTAAATAATAATAAGAAAAGTGAGAATAAATGCAACCACGTTAATTTGGACACATCAGGCAATGTTAGTCGTAAATATCAATTCACATAAAAATATTTTTTTTAATTTTAAGGTATTGGAATAATTTGCAATTTTAATTTGTAATACGATAATGCCTCACCAATTTCGCCTACAGCAGAATATCGAAGAATGAGTTTGAATATAATATCCATTTGCGAATGGGCCAAAAATGCGGTTTCGCGTACAAGATTCCGCAGAGGGTACAGATGAGAGTTTTCTTCATCAACGGATGTAAAATAAAAACCGACATAAAATTAATCATTTATCCACCAGACGCTGAGTGTAAATATAGGATTTTTTAGGAAGCTGCTTGGGAAAGTAACGAACTATGCTAGTCCCTCGATCTGTGGTGCATACCATGTTCATGCAGAACCTACAGATTAATGTGCTAAGACAAAAATAAAGCTTTTAAAAAGCAAAAGTTTCTCTCTTATAGTTTAGCTTCCTCAATCTCCTGATTTTGTTCCGGAAAAATCTTATAACCAAACATTCATTTTTTTGTAATATCTCAGTTTACTGCATACACTCAATGTAATAGATTTGATATGCTATATTACTACGATTTAAGACAATTGATTTTATTCTTTTCCATTTTGTTTTTGATCATTTCGTGATTGCTTCACCAACTTTAATACATATACTCTTTATTATAAGTCAGTAGTAAGAATATGTCATCGGTAAGACGTATATATTAACCATTAGGGACTGAGTTTTTAAACATATTTTTTGGGGTTTCCTTTATATTCGGGTTGAATGATGAATTTTAATGTTGCCCAATTTTGATTTTTAGACTGTTGCTTAATGACAACGCTAGGTCAAAAGAAGTTATAAAATAGAAAAATAAGAATGAATCGTCTACTCACGTTATCATATGACTAATCCTTAATGGTTTAAATCGGGTCTTATGCGTAGTGGCACAATTAATGAGATGTAATTATGATGACCACTTAAAAGAGAAAATGAGCCAAAAATGTGAAAGAGAAAAAGAATAATGCTCATATGTAGGGTAGATGGTGCATTTCTGTTACCGGATTCAGATTAAGCACTTGCCAAAACATTTAAGAGTAACGAACTACGTGCGTTACCATAGCGGCTCACTCATAGATCACACAAAATGAGTATGTAATTCCAAAAATATAAATTCTTTTCTCTGACCATTTCGTTTATTATCATGAGAAGCGCACAACACTTGCTCAGACTAAGTTCTTTCTCTCTCTCTCTCTCTCTCTATCTTCCTTTTTGTGTCTGAACTTCGGAACTAGTGTGATTCTCTTTGTATTCGTTTCTTACCCAATTTGACTGGATAAATTATCCATCGACTTTTACCGCACCATTAACAATTACTTATGCAAGCGAGTATATCTGTTACAATGCAAATACAAAATAATTCATGACTAAATGAGTATGTGCTTTTAAAAATTATTCCAACAACTCTTGTTGGCTTAAAGTGTGCAACAGATCATTGAAATTTATTAAATAGCAACTAGAAAATGCATAGTTGGGTTAGTAATTACACGTCAGTTTTTGTAACATGGAAATAACACCTATAATCCTTTACCTCTCCTCTCCCAATTTCTCTACACTTGCAAACGTCGTATCTCAGTAACCACAAACTGTACAACCTTTCATTTTTTCTTCTTATGAAAACGTTTTTATTTATCTTTAAATGAACGTTTGTGAAAAATTGATCTATCATATCTGTGTAGAGATCAGCAATAGTCTGCCATCATCCTCTCGTCCCGCCTACCTTGATATTACCTTTCTTTGCTTTTAGATTCTTGATGAAATATTTCACTCATTTCTTCGCTAAATGATCCTACATTTTCAGGAAAGTAATCTAAATATGAGATCAGAAAGTGTAATTTGAAACTCATTAGACAACCTAATATTTTAAAATTCTCTAACATGGATGATACCATATATTCTTTTCATCGGTCATCATTGTGGATAGGAATTGATCATCAATCATAAGTTTTCGAATGTCTAGCCCTAAAAATATACCCTCCATGATTTTAGTTTCAAAAAGGTTTAGAAATTTTGATTGTAGATACTTGTAGCACTTACCGTCTTTATTTAGAGCCTTGATTCATTGTTCCATCAAGCCTAGTTTTATATGGAGTGGATGAAACAGGATATGATTAGTTTTATCAAGGCTCTAGTGAATGATATTGTTTGAGCCGACCTCCATTACATTTCTTTATGACCATTCCTTTCTAACACAATGTTCTTCTCGGACACGGCTGTCCCAAAAATAAAGGAAGGAAGGATATTTTGTATTCCCAAGTTGCAAACCCACTAAAATATTTATCGTTTTAAAGTTACCGCAACCTAACTATTTGTGCACATTATATACGGTTTTTTCAAAAAAGTTTGGAAGCATTCATGTGATTCTTTCATTATAGTGGAATGAGCTATGGAAACAGCCACATACTTATTTCGATTATGGAGTAGTACTGCTTTGAGACTTTGTACATACGAATCTAAAAAAAGTTATCAATCTTCAGGCCTATAAACTTCTTGAACTCCATATAAATCTATAAGCAATAAGGTTATCCGCCCATATGAAGTACTTTCGGAACTTTTTCACATCTTTTCCTATGAAAATCCGGTAACAAGGTGTGTGAGGAAATTTTTTCCCAGGTAATAAGAGATTTCTCTCTTGAAGTCTCGACGCAAGCAGCTCTAAAGAATCTTTAAGTAGATTTAAATCACGTATCAGATCGTCCAAAGCAGTTTGATCGAAAAGTTTGGGTTTTTCTGGATCAGAATGACCCTCATCAGCACTACTACTAGATTCATCTATTGATATTCTTTCTTTTGGTTGAGATAATTGTGGCTCAGGAGAGAGGTCTTCATTACTTTTTATTTTGCCATATTGAACTGCTGTCACGCTTGATACCTTAGGATAAGTAATCAAGGCTTTGTTCAAATAATTAAAACCTTTTTTGTCACATTAGAAAAATAAGCATAGTTTAATCATCATCGTCATGATCTAAAGGCTCACACCAAACTGTCGGTTTTGTGACAACTTCAGATTTAATATTGTCCCGATTATTCAAAGATAGTCATCATAGACAGATTTAGGAACTCATGATTTTTATAAATTCTTCACAGACGTCTTGTAACATTTTTGAAACTGATTTTTTATTGTATCAGTAAATCCTCTACATAATCGAGATACCTCGAATATTCCGTAGTAATAACAAAAACAAACAATATTATCTTTGCAAGGGATTCTCGATATATGTAATTACTTATCCGTTATCCAGCCGCTCAAGCATGATCTCTAATACGGAAAGTAATAACTGTCATCTAAATGTAGTTGGAAAAGTACTGAAGGTATAAAAAGAATTATATCTCAACTTTAACCATTCAATCAAAAAGGATAACTAGTGCGAATTTTCGATGACCAATCCTACCCTGGTATAATTTTTAACAGTCTGACGTGCAAAAGTGATGTGACTCACTCACCGACTGTTAATTAATAAAAATTACTCAATAAAAGTTAGTGACTAGTATCAGGCTAGGACATATACACTATTATATTAAAGTACAGCTACTCATGAGTATATATGTAGATGAAAAAAAAAAAAAAAAATATATATATATATATATATATATATATATATATATATATGTGTGTGTGTGGAAGGATGGAATTTACTCTCAAAATGACCCGCAGGTGACAGGGCCCAAGAGTTAAAGAAATTGGGGTGTAATGGTCTAAGGTTACAGACTTGCAGGTTTATTTAACCTCCTTAGATTATTTTCCATCTTTAAACTTGAAAAAATGAATCGGTGATAAAAGATTCGGCAGTGATGAAGATGTGGAGTCTTCTATTTGCTAATTACTTCTTTGAGGAGCTCAACAATTCTCAGTATAAACAAGGTATTAAAACTATCGAACAGCGTTAAATATCGACATATTTAACGTTTTAAAAACGTTTTTTTCACCAATATTGCACGTCTTTTGGTGCGGTAGAAAACATTTAGGACATATTTTTAAAACGTTTTTGTTATTCTGGTATAACTAATGAAATCACACAGTCATACGCAGTGTTTTTATACAATCTTCCAAATAATTATAATATCGCATAATAAATCATATAATAAATCATGTAAAGATGACACCACACTTGTCACGAAACAAATAATCTGAATTTATTTCATTAACCTTTTTCGCAATTTGATTATTCATTATAGCGGTTAATTTTTAACAAGTTTGATTTAATGTAGGGTCTCTTTAAGGTGACTCCAACATTTGTGAGGAGACTTTCAGCCGTTGGTTAGAGCTCATTGGCTATCTTGATGGCCCAAGGATCTGCATAGTTATTAAATAGAGCTCAATAGGAAAGATTTGTTGTTATGGGTGAGAATGTTTGGAGGAGATAAAATGATAAATCTACTGAGTTTCTGATTCTCATGAACTTTCTTTTTTGTGGTGATAGAAGAAGCACAGGCAGTCCCGTTAGCACTTTTGCATTTCTCACTCTCTTCTCCGTATCCGTGTTTATTTTGTTTTGTTTTGGACCTCGCAGATGATCTCCTAACGGTACAGTGCGCGCTAACCGTTGTCGTATTGTTGTAATATTTATTTTATTTCGTTTTTTTTTATTTCTATCTCTGTTCCTAATTTTGTCTTATCAATAAAGCTTGAGTGCGTTAACTCAATTCGCCCGTATTTATTTCACCTTTGAATTTCCATCACATTATTCCCTTCTGCTGAGTCATTTTAGCTCATCGGCGTTATAACATGGCGAAATATTATGCCACTATCCCACTGTTAGTTTTCCCTTTTTTTATATATGATTACCAAGGTTACAAATCGCTGTCGGAATAAGTGACAGGTGCAACAAATAAATAACAATCCCGTTATACATTTTCTAGAAAATTATAAATAAATGTTGACAAAAATAGTATACGCAATATGAAACAAGAGCTTCCTAATGGTATGTTAATTAGGTAGTGGTACAGACCAAAATAGAAAGACAAAAATTCTTACAAATTTTTACTTTGGACAGTGCATCTTAAGAAAAATAATGGTGTCTTTAATAACTTTTAGATGAAACATTCAGAGATAATACATATGAAAGATGGTAACGGAGTAATTAAAGTTACGTCGGGTCCAGTCAAAAAAACTTTTATTCATTATTTATATATATATCTAGTGGATCCGCACAAATACACAAAGAAGGTTTTGTCTTTCTCAAATAAAAAATGGATTAAGCGCTCGTCTTTATTTTTTAAAGAAAAACGAAATTTCAGAGAAATATAATTAAAAAATATCCATCGCCTAAATAAAGTATCTAAGGGCTCGATGCAAGATTGAAGTTATTTGAGAATTAAAAACAAATGGAAAGCCACCAGGAAAATGTATAAAAAATAGTCATCAAAATCTGTGTTTGAATAATTTTCAATTAAATTAATTAATTTTTGTTTGTCTTTATTATATATATATATATATATATATATATATATATATATATATATATATATATATATATTATGTACATACTATGCATACACATATATATACAAGGATACTCTAACTTTTTTACTAATGCGGAAATTCGTGAAAGTCGAATCAAATAATTCGTTCTCGAGATACTGGAAAAAATCATACGATAAAAACACCAATTGATGTTATTTTAAGCTCTATTCTCTGTAACAGGCGATAAATAAATGAAAGGGAATAATTTTCATATTTCCTACGAAGATATTTCGATAGTATAATTTACCGTAAAAATTCTTATGAAAATAAACAAACATTTTCGTTTTTTTTTTAATAGAAGTATGTTGTGTTGAGATTTTTACTTTTGCAATTTGGTAAATTAAATTGTTATATCTTCGTACAATTGAAAAGTAATTCCCAGAAAATGTATTTTTCGAAAATATTGCGTGTATCAACAAATAATTGAATACTGTACTTTATTATAATAATCTAAAACTAAATAAAACTCGATATATTCGTGAATTTACTAATTACTAATTAACTGAAATAAATACATTTTTCATGATAATATTTTCTAACTAAATAATAAATAACACAGACATAGAAAAAAAAAGTTTATATTCCCGGAACGAGACTATTACGTCTTCATATTTTTGGGATTGCAGAATTCAAATCCGGTGTCCGCTTGTCCTCATCTGGTCAGGTTTAAAGTCATTTGAAGGTCAAATCTTGGAAAAATAGTCAAATTAATTAAAATTATCATTTTTATATATTTCTGAGGGTTGCTGAATCTAGATTCGATGTCCGTTTGATTCAACAAAGTCAAATTCAAAGTCTTTTCAAGGTAAAATGTGTTTATTATGACAAAAATGAATTTGCGACTGCAGATTTTAAAAGAACGGGAAATTTTACTTGATGATACGTATCTAATTCTTTTGGTAACATAACACCAAAAGTCATTTCAAGGCACTTCATATTATTGTCTGGAAATTTCATATAACAATCGTTAAAATAATAAAATGTGTCTTCACGGAACTAAACTACTATGTCAATATGTTTTCGGGATCATTGAAGTATAATGCGAGATTTATTTGCTTCCGATACATTAGGGTCAAGTTCTTTTCAAGATGAAATACAGCAAAAATGTTCAAATAAACCAAAATTTGCCATCATGTTTTCATCCGATCTACCTTGAAATCTCCATTCTATATCTTTAAAATCTTGCTGGAAACGTTCTTCTTATTCTTCACTTAAATCACCAACGTTATCTGGGAATTCATCTACTTGACTGTTCATCATATGTAATTTTATACTCATGTTATATTTCAATCTCCTGAAATTTACAACCATGTCAGATATTGTTTTTTGAATCTGTCTTATGCATTCATCTGAATAGGGCTCATTTACGTTATGAAGTGATCGTATCTGATCATTTCTGTAATCTAAAGTCCTTCAAATACTCCCGCCCCTACTTTAGCTTCAGATGAACCTGGAAATTGATTTTGTGAATATTTATTACGATCGCCTTCTTTATTAAACGTTTCGACGAATCGTTTCATGAGTCCTAATTTTAAATGAAATGGAGGTATCAATACTTTCTGTGAATTTATTAAGGGCTGCTGTAAAATATTGTCTGATCTTACAAGGAAGGATGTTTTAGGTTCCCAAACCTTTTTCACGTAATGATTTTTTCATCTCTCCTGTCCCAATTACAGAGATGACATGGTTTTTTGGTACAGCCAGACTACTATGCCAGAATCATTATTAAGATTTTTAAATCTCCGCAGATTTGCCATTTGTGATCATCATATTTAATTGCTGCCAATAGAGTTTTTAAACTTTCGTACGATTCAATCATAACAGTTGAATGCGAAACTGATATTTGTGCATATATATTAGTATTGTGGAGTAAGACTGCTTTGAGATTGCGTTCATTAGAATCTATAAAAAGTGTCCATTAATCAGGACTGTAAGTATTGGGCTTTAATTCGTCGATTAATCTGTTAACATTACTATAATAAACAAGAGACTTATCTGAATTACGAAACATAGAACATCCTTCCTTATAAGATCAGACTTTGAAATGACTTTTGGTGCTATGTGAAGCTCCTAAATTGTTTGCGCTTGTCCTGAAAAAAACGTTATCTGCGTTATCTTTTTCAGTAGATTTATCCCGACGGTTGATCATCATGTGGAAGGAAGATTTATGCATCGTTGATGCATAAATGTTAGTGACGAAAAAGGTCATTACTAAGAATTATTTAGAAATCTGTTTGCGAAGAAAATTTCTTCAATAAGCAATTAGCTTTTTCCCCGGTTAGTAAGACGAATGTCTTTGATCAAAAAGTGTGGATATTGCACTAAATTGTTGAAAAGAAGTTCAACTTAAAACAATTATATGTGAATTGAAGGAGTTAAATTAGTTTGAAAATAATAAAAAAACTTCCCTTTTTTTGGATCGGCCGATCGATATATTGTTTGTAGACGAAAATTCTCCGTTTTTCATTTTCTAAATATAATGTCAGTTCTCCCGCTTTCAAAATTTTTTTTTTAGCTCAGAACAATTCAAGTGAGCCTATGCTGTACGGTTTTGATACACCAAAAATTGTAACTGTTTTTTACGTAAAACTTCTATAACACAGTGAGCCAGCTTTTTTGCATATCTGACTTACGTAGTGCATACATCATATATTAATTGTCAAAGTCAGGAAATAAATGTTCTTTCCATGGTCATATTCTAAGGACATGTGATTGGATTGGTGGGAATACGAATAATTAATGAGACGCATATTAATTAGGTTTAATTTAATTGGCGAAACACACATTGTATATTGTACAAGACCACACCACCTTACCAAGATTTCACTGAGCACAACACCTTCACCAAGGTTACACGTTCTCACAATCACTTACGGGGCACTGTTCTTAACTACTGTTGCTAGATATACTCTTCGCGCCGAACTCTTTAATGTCGGTCCCCAACCAGGGACCAAGTGTTGCTAAGGCAAAAGCAAATTAAGGCGGGCCCAATTTCCGTGACACACATTTCCATAATTTGGTATAACATCTAATAAACCCAAACATGTTTAATATAAATTTAAATTACCCGGCAATGATATCTTACTGACGAATCGGCATTAGAAGAGATTTGGTCTATACGGCCCAAAACCTTGTCACACTTTTCCTAAGTTATTCAATTTGATAACTGCGGAATGCAAGTTTATAACTAATGTCTATAAATTTGCACTCCGACATATTGATTCAGCGATATTATGCAAACGAAATGGAGTATTCAATATTTATATACCTCTGTGACTGACAACGTAAATATAGCGAAGCGCATTATACTAGCGACTTATGGAATTTAGTCGGACATTTATAAAGGAGCGAATCGTAATTTTTATTATAAATAATCGTTAATCATTGAAAACAATTTCTCGATTAGACATTTTTATTATATAATAGGAATATTTTATGACGATATATTTATCATTTGGTTTTGCATCCTTTAGGAGATACTTAATTATAAAATCATCTTTGGCCAAACACTCTTGAATACAATTGCATATAATCATATATGGATAACTTATACTGGCAATTATCGAGTAGTTTTGTTAATCGTAAAATTTATTTTTTGTAATTAATTTTTAGATTTATCGATCGGAAGAGTATATCGGGATATAGGTAATATTGAAACTCATCACGGTCAAATCTACGAGAGACGCATATGATTCTATCATTTTAAAGAGAGTGCAGTCGACATACTGATTCTAAAGGAATACATAATTAAAATTCAAAATAGCGACTCCAAAATTATAGCGAAAATTTTAAATTTGTATGAATATGTTTCTGAAAATGGCAATTGGTGAAATTTTTTCAATTCTTCACATTGTTTCTATATCTTTTATGAATGACTTTCGTTCGTCGTTTCTATATCTTTTATGAGAAAAACATATTTTACAGTTAATTCACGACAGATTTCGTGTATAAATAGACCCGTTTTATACTACGAAAATGAGACGCTCAGGAGTAGTCGCGAAAAGCAGGTTTCAATTAGTCTACAGTAAATACATATTATTCGAAAAAGACTTCAATTATTTAGACCTTGCCGCTCTTCTAACTCATATAAATACTTTTGAGTTCAACTCTTAACCCTTTGCGGCACGGTGGTATCTCTCACAGACTACCTATTTTCGTATAGTTTTTTGCAATTTTAGAGTAGTTTTTTTAGATATAACTTAATTTTTTTTTTATAATTTGTTAATCAGAGAATGATACGAAATTGAAATTTATCCTTAAAGGTTGTAAAATTTTTAATAATTTGTTAATATTTATAAACAAAGTTTAAAAAGAACCTTTCCTGAAGATGCATATACAGACGTTTATGGGGTCGCTGGTTGAGAATCTGAACTCAGGTTTTGAACATTCAAAATGGCGGTTCCAAGATGTCGGTGAAAATTTTAAATTTCTATGAATATGTTTCTAAAAATGGTTATTAATGAAATTTTGCAACTCTTCACTTTCGAAACAAAGTGAAGAGTTCTTTTATGAATGATACTTTAAGAAGCAATTTTTGCCCAATTGTAAACATAATGATACATTGCATGGGTTGCATAACCATTTAGTACGTATAGGATTGATTTTTGTACTGTAAAGTGCGCATCATTTACCACTATCAATGGGCATTGGCATATAAGCATACTGAGAGCGTCTCTTTTCAACAGCAACTTTTAGTTTGTGACGATTGTCAAGAAAAGGTTAAGGCTTTCTTCCTTTTTTAGTTGGAATTTTATGAGAAACTAATTGATCCATTAAAAGTAGTCTGAACTTTTTCAATATCTCAGGATTATTAATGTATAATTTTGAAAATATATTAAATGAATTCGCAATAGTCATATCAATGAAATGAAAAAATAGTCTATACCGCCACTTTATGGACTTTCGATCTATTTTATATGTAGATAACAAACGCTTAGCGTTATCGACAAAGCCCGTGTATCAGTTGTAATCAAAGCATATAACTGGACCATCTATTTGCAGCCGTGTGCCATCTTTCTGCCTCCAAGTTACTCTTGCCACTTCAGATGGGTCATGGTGATTTGATAGGAAGCAAACACCTTTTTTGTCTATCCATTTGATCTAACTAATACCAGTATCAGATGTTCGAAAATCGTATTATCTATGTTTCATTTGATTGTCAAGCATTATAGATTTAGGTAACCTAGTACTATTAGAACGTACAGTTCCGCAAGCAAATGTTTTGTCTTCTTTTTACCGGTATAAACTTGAAATTCATATACGTAACAGAATTCATCTGCGCGAACCCAACATTTATATCCTCGTTTTATCGGTTTACTTGGCAAGTATTGCTTCAAGCTACTTCGACCTTTGAATTTTATCATGGTTTCATCAATAGATTGATATTTACCTGGATTCCAGCACGCTTTGAAAATTTCTTGAAGCCTATCTAATAACGATCTCAAAACATACAATTTATCGTAATTTGGCTCACCTTTTTTTAGGTTCTGTGCTGTTATCGGAGATATGTAAATTACCTAAAATGAATCAAAAACGTACAAAAGGCATCAATGAGCTTATGAATGGATTTTTCGATTTTATGTCGCTCGACCAATAATCACGAAAGGAAAGAAATATTTTATTCCCATCAGAATATTAATTCCTAAAAAATTGAGTAACTCCTCTTTTGTCATCAATTGCTCTTCCTGCGATTTCTCTTGTATCTATTTATTTGTTTGCTGAACTAATAAATCCAACATATCTTCAGGAAAAAGACATAAAAAGGTTTCTAATGGCGATTGTACACTCAACGGAACTTAATTCGCGACCCCCGAGATTCAAAATAGCGTTTCATCTCCGTCGATTGAGCATCACTGTCACGAATCGAGCTTAGATATAAGTTTCTATCTCGCGAGTTCAGTGTTTAATGCTTGATGCAAGCGCTGTCCCAATTGTATTTAGTTGACAATGCAATTAAATAGAAAATACAAGGATCATGCACCTTCATCACCTCGTACTGTCAGATAAGTTAATATCAATTATTTCTTGCTCAATTATTCTTTTACTATAAGCATTTACTTTGTGTTTCATTTATTTTTAAATCAGGGCTCCTGACTAATAAACTTATTACGAATAGTTTATTTATACTCAGACGATTTTGTGTGTATAAGTTGCAGTCAAAAGCAAGATAAAATTTTTTGTGCAGGTAATTCATGATAAGTTTATAATTTAGTATAACAATCTATTTTATTTTATTCTATAAATTTGTATTTAGGAATCGATTAAATGGATGCTCTGAAATTTTTATATGGCTGATGAATCTGATATTGCTCAAAAATGCAAAGCATTAGAAAAGTATATTAAACGTTATAAAGATTTATTTATTGCAATAGAAAAGGTATATATAATAAAATATTAAATTTTAGTCGTATAAATTACCTATTTAAGACTAAGATTCATTAGTGGTTATACTTAAGTGTGCTAAACCCGTGATAGCAGCTATTCATGGAGCTTGCATAGGAGAAGCTGTAGATATGATTTGTTCAACGAATGCTTGGTTTCAAATAAAAGAAGTTGATATGGGCATGGCTGCTGATGTGGGATCTTTGCAAAGATTACCAAAAATTATTGGTTCTCATAGTCTAGTTAGAGAACTTGTTCACACTGGTCAAAAAATATTAGCACCAGAAGCTTTACAAGTTGGTTCTGTTACGAATTTTCTGACTTCGAAAAGTAGTTGGGTGTTTGTAAAAGAAAAATTTGAAGACTTTTTATAAAAATGAAAGTTTTGTTATTAAAAATAGTAAGGTTACCTACAGAAAAATGTACCCCTCACAAAAGTGTCAAAGAGTAATTTTATTAATAAATAAATACAATTATTAACATATAAAACAAAAATTTGATCTTGAGGATTTTATCACAGCTTTGAAAATATTGGTGGTTTATCCTGCAATGCTAATGCTGATGCTGATGCTGATGCTAATGCATTAAATTCAGATGATAAAGCTGCATGATCTTATATACTGATCTGATACATATTGGCTTTAAATGCAATCCATCAACATTTCTTTTTGTTTCCAACGACTATTTAATTGCATTGCCAACTCAAAACCATCACGACAGATCCAACTTCAAGCATGAACCATACAACTAGCGAGCAAAAATCGTATAAATCATATTTACAGCTCCTCCTATGCAAGCTCCATGAACAACTGCTATTACGGGTTTAGCACACATAAGTATAATAATAGATGAATCTTAGTCTTAAATTGGTAATTTATACGAGTAAAATCTAATATTTTATTATACATACCTTTTCTATTGCAATAAATGAATCTTGATAACGTTTTGGTACGTAATGTATTTGTAATGTATTTGTCAAACGTAATGTATTTGTCTTGAACAACATCAGATTCATAGCATCCATTTAATCGGTTCCTATATACAAATTTATAGAATAAAATAAAATAGATTGTTATATTAAATTATAAACTTATCATGAATTACCTGCACAAAAAATTTACCTTGGTTTTGACTTGCAACTTGTACACACAACATTGTCTAAATATAAATAAACTATTCTAGACAAGTTCATTAGTGAGGAGCCCTGATCTAAAAATAAATAAAACACAAAGTAAATGACTTATAGTAAAAGGATAATTGAGCAAGAAATAATTGAAATTAACTTATCTGACAGTAGGAGGTGATGAAGGTGCATGATCCTTGTATTTTCTATTTAATTGCATTGCCAACTAAATACAATTGGGACAGCGCTTGCTTCAAGCATTAACCACACAACTCGCGAGAAAGAAACTTATATCTAAGCTCGATTCATGACAGTGATGCTCAATCGGCGTAGATGAAACACCATTTTGAATCTCGGGGGTCGCGAATTAAGTTCCGTTGAGTGTACGTTATCAAGGATATTTGATACAAAATCAGCAGTCAATGAATTATCATCTCTTTGTATTTGTTTTTTTTCCATACTTCACCGCCAGCACATTCTCCTTTATCTTGATCTGAATCATTATCACTTTCATTCTCTTTATATTCACCTTCTATTTCCATATTCATGTAATCCTCGTTTGATCTGAATCAGCAAGTCCATCGACAGACTCCGTATCGCTAGGAATATCAGCGATTTCCATTACGTGTAACACAGGTTATGATAATTTAACTTAACAAATAAGCAAACTTGAGCCAACGCATCCCCGTGATATCTAACAAATTTTCTGCAACTACCTGCAAGTTCTTATACACATCATTGGCTTACTATAAGTGTCTATATTCGTTTGTACAGTTTTCACTCCTTTTAAATTTTGCCACTAGGGTGTGACACTTTCGCTTGGACATACTACTTGCACACATCTAATAGGTGCTATAATTATCGGCTAATATCGATAGTATCCTTGTTTTACAAAACAATCTAGAAATTATTTATAACATCACGTGTTAAATTGATTCAGCCGATAGGCAATTTTTTCATTTTTTTACAATTCGAACAACTAAAAAATACCATTTAATGGCAAAGACGATTGAAGCAGTAATAAACTTGTAATATTCAATTTTTGTTGATAAAACAAATGGTGGGCAAAATAATCTAATAATGTAGTCTAATTAGGCAAATTGAAATCTAGGAACTTGTATTTTTAAATTATATTTTGTATTAATCATTGAAGACGGGTTGGGCAGTTAAAAAACTGGCTTTTTCGAAAAATCTTGTCGTATTACATATTACGATAGTTTGATTAAAAGAAAAGGAAAGATTATTTTTCAGCACCCGTTTTAATTAGCCTTTTTTAAATAGTACAGTAATGATGCACAAACAAATTAATCACAAACGTTTGTATCAAAACCAATTGAGACATAATTCGTTGACTGGGTCTAAATTAGTTTCGTTATTATTTAGATATGGATGCACTGGATGATAATTTTCAAGACCTTCCATGTGTACTTAATAAATAAATTCAAAATCTAATTTTAAATAGAAAAAAAACATTTCCATATATTTTCGTCTGACTATGGAAATGCTACGAAAATAATTGTAAACAGTAACAATATATAATAGTATCATTAAAAGCATAATTTTTGGAATAGTTTTTTAAACTAATTTCTGTGAAGATGGAAACTTGGCAATACACCTTGCAGTCAATTGCTCATGATAATAGAACATTTATTTTACAAAATAAAGAAAGAAATGAATTTGAATTCATGAAGTTTTTTGTAGATAATGTTCGCATAAGGTATGTATTATATTTTATTCATTTATGATGCTTTGTAACATTATCAATTTTAGTAAGCTTATTATTTTATAGTTTATTCTAAATTAGTTGTTGACCACTTTGTTTATTGATTTGTCATGTTTAATAATATGTATTTTCAGAAAACAAATCCTCTTGTGGTTATGTAATATAGAACATACTGGAATTTCATATAAAAAAAATATGCAAAAAAGTAGAGAATTAAGAAAACAAGGTAACAACGAATTTAAAAATAAAAAGTATTTATTAAGCATAAAATATTACACATTAAGCTTACAATATGCTCCATGGGAAAGTGAAGATTTTCCATTAGCCTTAGCAAATCGATCTGCTGCCTTATTTCATTTACAGAAGTACAAGGTAGGTATAGGTACTAGAAGTAAAGGAAGTGTAAACATTTTTAATTAAAAATGAATTATCTCTATTTTACTGGTTTATTTTTTAAGGCTTGTATTAAAGATATAGAATTAGCTTTGGAATATAACTATCCACAGAATATGATTTACAAATTATATTTTCGTGCAGCACAGTGCTCATTAAAGTTACATAAAAAAGACCTTATGGAAGAATTTTTGTGTAAATTACATGAATGTCTTGAAAATGATAATATTCTTCACAGCAACAAAAGAGGTATGTTATATTTCTATATCAAAACAATAATGATTATAAACATTAACTTCTTTGTTTAGAAGAAACCAGTTAATTTCCATATACATTATCGAGATTATATCAAAATCTATGAAATCATTATATAGTATAGGCTTATATTGTACTGTTTTATAAAGTAATATATATACAATATTATGATATTTATAATATATGATATATATATTATATATTGTTTATTCATACAAATTCTATTTTTGGTAGATTTGTATTGTTTCTCAATTGATATTAGTAAATGCTGTTATCTTTACAATATGGATTGGATGTTCAATCAAAATTATATGTAATCAAATACAATGCTATTACATAACTTTTTATTGCCTTACTATTCATTATCATTAATAACAAATAACGCCAAAATAATGCCAACCATCATATGATCTTCTAGGTCATATCACATAATAAATGACAGTCTAAATAGTTATGTAATCTGACGTAACAAATGAACTGATATTTTCAGTGAGAATCCATCTCATTAAAACTTTTTAACATAATTATTACATTTGTATTTACTAATCTTAATTATTATAAGTAACTGATGCAAATTTTGAAAAATTGGATTTTCTACTTAGAAATAAATCTTAAGCTTGTAAATCTCAATAATAAATTTATTTATCAAAATAAATTATAATTTATCATTAAATAACTGTCAGAATTTTCAATTGATGTCATTGTTCTTACGTTTAGAATCAATTAATATGTAATAGAGTATTCTTGATCGGCCTCTCATCCTCAAATGCAGAAAATAAACATGAAAGTTAAATTATCGTCCACAGTTTAAATTCAAGTATGTGTTAATTTATACGATTTTATTTCGTATATTTGGGACTAAATATAAATATATTCTATTTGATACCATGGATGCAATAGTTTTCTTTTATACATTTTTTATGTATTAAAAACTCAAGTTTGTATTTACGACTTGCTATTTTAGTTTTCTGAAAATAAAATTCGTTAGAATAATGTTTTTCTAGTTTATCAGTTTAAATATAGATATCATATACAATATAACATGCACCCTGTTCCACATT
Organism: Chouioia cunea; assembly: GCA_030064505.1. Classification (NCBI taxonomy): domain Eukaryota; kingdom Metazoa; phylum Arthropoda; class Insecta; order Hymenoptera; family Eulophidae; genus Chouioia; species Chouioia cunea. Next base: position 22,390,713 of record JAOPFQ010000001.1, read on the forward strand.
GACCAACTGCCCGACTTGCCACACTGTACGCAGGCTAACCTGCTACGCGCAGGGTCGTACGCTGCTGCTCATTTACCTGGAATCTCCCTTGAGGGACTGTTTACAGTTCCGTACCGTACTATACATATTTAACTATAAGTTATCGTTACTTTCTCTTCAGAATGCATTTTCTAAATGTTTTTGTACTCATCGTCATTTAAAATTTGTATTATGTGCATATAATATAAATACAGAAATACTACAACAAGCAAGATAGTTTGTAGATTCTACACTACACCGTAAGTTATCACCTGCATGTTTACAGTTTCATGTTCCGAATATAGTTTTAAGTCTTGGTTACGATCTTGAAAACTTTAATCTCTTCTTAAATAGCTGATATTAAGTGTTTTTCTGAAAATTAGAAGAAGAAATTACCTGTGAAATACATGAATAACAGATCTGCTTAGATGGACAAGCAATTATTCATGAATTGGTTTAGAAACGTGTTCTTTCAAGAAGTTCTTCAACAGCATAATGAACAAAAGAAGGTTTTGCTACTTTTAGACTATACTCCTTCTCATCCCGTAGTTTAAGATTTGGATCAAGTTGACGAATCCGTGCAAGCGATATATTTCAATCGTCATTGATATAGCTCATTGATTAGGGGGAGATTTAAAGAGAAAAGATTGAAACAACATCGATTTGGCTATAAACCAATCTGTAAAAGACTGCTGCTATAGAATTCGACCTAGAAAATATTTGGTTTTCTAAAATTAACGTATGAGCACTTAAAATTAAAATTTTCTGCCATGTTAGATTAATTTAAGAGATTGTGTTTCAGAATTACATCTTGAAATGAGGCTAATTTTGAAGAAGCTAATATAAATGAGAAGGGCGTCGTTTCTGGTACCCCCGCTCTAGAGGAAGAAGTTAACGTCGTAGAAGCTTATAATGGTCTTTTTAAATGTGAAGAGTTTTTAAAAGAGCAATTCGAGACAAAAAGAAGGCTTGGAGAAAATTCAGCATTTGACATATTTAATAAAAAATGTTATTTAATCCTTCAAAGGTCACACGTGGCATGTGACTATCTGCGCACTATGCGTTACGCTGTAGTTGGGTGTCATTAAAGAGCACGGGGCGTGCAGTGTCGGAGAAGAGTTATTCCCGAAAGCGTACAGTGTGGTAGGTTGTACTATATGGATGATTCTTGACTATTTCAACAGCTCTAGAGACGTTAGTCAATCGATTTTTTTCAAATTTTGCATACTTATTACATATGAGGAGGTCAACATTTTTCAAAATTTCGATGTTAAAATATTAATTAGGATAAAAGTTATATAAAAAAAAATTCAGTAATTAAATTTTTTTTAAACCCATATCAAAAACTAGTTAAAATGTGGGGGCCTAGTTCTCGTTAAATACGTGAAGAATCTTGTACTGTAAAAAAACAATTTTTTCTAAAAGTTATTAACATTTTGTTTAAATAATTGCAAATATCTCAAAACCGATTTTTCAATTCTTGCACCGATATATTTTTTAGGGTTTTCTTTTGAACAATCATTAATAATATTTATCTGTCTGCCATTAAGCAATTAGTAACAGTGAAAGAAAGAAGACGATACGCTCGGCGCCAACCGTGCATGCTATAGAAGGCCAAGTGACGTGGCTAAATTCGGCTTCTAAAGTTGAGTTATTCATAACGCTAATTGTCACAAACTTATATAATGATTTTGTGCGTAGTGTAATATAATTTTAGTATACTCAATACAATTTCGATTGGTCAAACAATACTTTCTCTCTATATTATTTGCACCACCTTATTCACTAAATTTGTCTAATATTTCTTTAGTTGTGTACAGACTTCTGAAGAGTTTAAAAGGCAAATTGTAAACCAGTTTTACAAAGATTGTAGTTTTAATTCGTAGTAATACTCTTTTTTCGAATTTTCAATTGATTAATGATTAGATTGCAAATCATTCGATTAACAAAACATGGTCACTAAAATTTAATGATAGTATATGTGAGTGGAAATCGTGATATTACATTAAAATCAGTTAAAAAATCTAATATGAGCACTTTAACGTCTTCAGATTCTGCTTCTCGCAATCAATAAAATAGCACAAAAGCTGGTAGACTTGACATGTGTAAAAAAATGTTTGGAACTCAACTATCGTGATGGTCGATTCGTCAAAATTCCAAAAAGTATTCTATCAACATTCAGTGCTTACTTTAGTGAAGAAGATCGTACATGTGTATTTTGTGAATGATCATTCGAAATTGTATTAAGTATGCTAAAATTATATTATCTGATGCACAAAGTCATTATATAAGTTTGTGACAATAATCTAGCCACGCCGTTTGGCCTCATGCAGTGCGCGCACGCTTGCCGCCGAACGTAGCGTCTTCTTTCTTTCATTGGTACTAATTTTCTTATGGCAGACAGTTAAATTTTATTAATGATTTTTATCATTAACAAAAACATTCAATAAAAACTCTCAGAAATGCGTCAGTGTAAGAATAAAAAAAACTGGGTTTGAGATATTTATTTTATTTAAATTGTTTAACCCTTTGCGACATACATTTTTCAAGGGAATGAATTTTCATGATAATTGGCATACAGGGATTTTTACGATCATGAACTCAGATTTTTAAAATTTAAAATGGTGGCTCTAAGATGGCGGCGAAAATTGGCGAAATTCTGAAGATTGGTATACAGGGATTTTTGGATTCGCTGATCTTGAAAATGAATTCCATATGGCAAATATTTCGTATATTGGCATACCAAAAAATACAAGGAATTCATGTGATACCTGTAATCAAAAAATTCAACGAACAGAGAATTTATTCAATATTTATAAATTATCATAACCTGTGTTACGCGTAATGGAAATCGCTGATATTCCTAGTGATACGGAGTCTGTCGATGGACTTGCTGATTCAGATCAAACGAGGATAACATGAATATGGAAATAGAAGGTGAATTTAAAGAGAATGAAAGTGATAATGATTCAGATCAAGATAAAGGAGAATGTGCCGGCGGTGAAGTATGGAAAAAAAAATAAATACAAAGAGTTGATAATTCATTGACTGCTGATTTTGTATCAAATATCCACGATAACGTACAATCGCCATTAGAAACCTTTTTATGTCTTTTTCCTGAAGATATGTTGGATTTATTAGTTCAGCAAACAAATAAATAGATACAAGAGAAATCGCAGGAAGAGCAATTGATGACAAAAGAGGAGTTACTCAATTTTTTAGGAATTAATATTCTGATGGGAATAAAATATTTCTTTCCTTTCGTGATTATTGGTCGAGCGACATAAAATCGAAAAATCCATTCATAAGCTCATTGATGCCTTTTGTACGTTTTTGATTCATTTTAGGTAATTTACATATCTCCGATAACAGCACAGAACCTAAAAAAAGGTGAGCCAAATTACGATAAATTGTATGTTTTGAGACCGTTATTAGATAGGCTTCAAGAAATTTTCAAAGCGTGCTGGAATCCAGGTAAATATCAATCTATTGATGAAACCATGATAAAATTCAAAGGTCGAAATAGCTTGAAGCAATACTTGCCAAGTAAACCGATAAAACGAGGATATAAATGTTGGGTTCGCGCAGATGAATTCTGTTACGTATATGAATTTCAAGTTTATACCGGTAAAAAGAAGACAAAACATTTGCTTGCGGAACTGTACGTTCTAATAGTACTAGGTTACCTAAATCTATAATGCTTGACAATCAAATGAAACATAGATAATACGATTTTCGAACATCTGATACTGGTATTAGTTAGATCAAATGGATAGACAAAAAAGGTGTTTGCTTCCTATCAAATCACCATGACCCATCTGAAGTGGCAAGAGTAACTTGGAGGCAGAAAGATGGCACACGGCTGCAAATAGATGGTCCAGTTATATGCTTTGATTACAACTGATACACGGGCTTTGTCGATAACGCTAAGCGTTTGTTATCTACATATAAAATAGATCGAAAGTCCATAAAGTGGCGGTATAGACTATTTTTTCATTTCATTGATATGACTATTGCGAATTCATTTAATATATTTTCAAAATTATACATTAATAATCCTGAGATATTGAAAAAGTTCAGACTACTTTTAATGGATCAATTAGTTTCTCATAAAATTCCAACTAAAAAAGGAAGAAAGCCTTAACCTTTTCTTGACAATCGTCACAAACTAAAAGTTGCTGTTGAAAAGAGACGCTCTCAGTATGCTTATATGCCAATGCCCATTGATAGTGGTAAATGATGCGCACTTTACAGTACAAAAATCAATCCTATACGTACTAAATGGTTATGCAACCCATGCAATGTATCATTATGTTTACAATTGGGCAAAAATTGCTTCTTAAAGTATCATTCATAAAAGAACTCTTCACTTTGTTTCGAAAGTGAAGAGTTGCAAAAATTTCATTAATAACCATTTTTAGAAACATATTCATAGAAATTTAAAATTTTCACCGACATCTTGGAACCGCCATTTTGAATGTTCAAAACCTGAGTTCAGATTCTCAACCAGCGACCCCATAAACGTCTGTATATGCATCTTCAGGAAAGGTTCTTTTTTAAACTTTGTTTATAAATATTAACAAATTATTAAAAATTTTACAACCTTTAAGGATAAATTTCAATTTCGTATCATTCTCTGATTAACAAATTATAAAAAAAAAATTAAGTTATATCTAAAAAAACTACTCTAAAATTGCAAAAAACTATACGAAAATAGGTAGTCTGTGAGAGATACCACCGTGCCGCAAAGGGTTAAGAGTTGAACTCAAAAGTATTTATATGAGTTAGAAGAGCGGCAAGGTCTAAATAATTGAAGTCTTTTTCGAATAATATGTATTTACTGTAGACTAATTGAAACCTGCTTTTCGCGACTACTCCTGAGCGTCTCATTTTCGTAGTATAAAACGGGTCTATTTATACACGAAATCTGTCGTGAATTAACTGTAAAATATGTTTTTCTCATAAAAGATATAGAAACGACGAACGAAAGTCATTCATAAAAGATATAGAAACAATGTGAAGAATTGAAAAAATTTCACCAATTGCCATTTTCAGAAACTGCAATTTTGGAGTCATTTTGCAGGTGCATTATCGTAATGCTAAAGTCATGAATTGTTTTTTCACAATTCCGGATATTTTTTTCGTATTACTTCTCACAAGCGGCGCATAACTTCAAGAAAATACTCCTTATTGACCGTACGACCATGTGGCAAGAATGCCTGATGCACTACGCCACGGTAATCGAAGAAAACAGTGAGCAAAACCTTGACATTTGATCGAACATGGCGTGCTTTTTTTGGTTTTCGCTCTCCTGAGCTCTTTCAGTAAAACTATTGGACTTTGGTTTCGATGTCATAACCATATACCCATCATTCGTCACAAGTTATAACCCTTATAAGCAAATCTGGATGGCCGTTGATATCATTCAACAATTCCTGAGTGATGTTCATGCGATGGTTTTTTTGGTCAAAATTCTGCAATTTTAAAATGAACTTCGCTACCACACGTTTCATGACCAATATTTCTGAAAAAATTGCATGGCATTAGTCAACCGATATGCCGAGATCCTCAGCAACTTCTCTACTAGTGATTCAACGATTTAACAATTTTCTTTACGCTATCAACATTTTCATCGGTTGTTGATGTGCTGAGACATCCAGGGAGAGTGTTTTTATTCACATCTTTTCAACCTTCTGTGAAAACCTTGTACCACTTGTAAACATTTTGACTCAGAGTACACTCACCGTTTGCTACTGTCAACATTTCAAGTGTTATTGAGCACTTAATTCCATTATTTACACAAAATTTGATGCAAATTCTTTGGTCCATTTTGTCGACAGCAGAAAACACTTCTAACTTTTATGCCTCTCCCTAACAAACTAAATATGCTATACAGCTGAAACTGTGAACATGTGTTCGAGATAAGTGTACCAACATAACAAAATAAAAAATTGATAATCGAATATATATAGCCCAAGAAATTTGAATATTTACCTTATTTTTTCAACAAACTGTATACATAGACATTATATATCTATGATCGTGTAGTGGAAACTAACTTAGAATTGATATAATTGCTTTCATGGCTTTTTCTTTTTACTTTCATGCACCTAACATCTCTCAATAAGTATTTGTTATTTAATTATTGTAAATAATGCATCGGTACTTTACGTAAATCAATTACACTATGTCTACTCCGTGTAAAATTCGGTAATCTAAATCATGGTTAGGCACGAACCATTAGATAGAAAATAGGCGACCTCGGTGGTAATCTTATAAAGATTATTCAAATACAAAATCCATACAAAAATGAAAAGGTTATAAAAAGTTTTAAATCGAATCACATGCAATGTTTATATTGTGTATACGTCATGTTATAATACGAATAAAAAAGAGCACGATCTTCTGTTATTTCTTACAATATTCGTTATGCATACTGTGCAGACGAGAGACAGTGGCCATGAAGGTCGGTAACAGCAGATAGGGGCATGGAGATATCGACAACGGTAGATGGGACCGATAACATTTTGCTCCCTCAAGGGGCCGCCACATTCACGCCCCATATATAATGTTAGTAATAGAGAGCATGACGATAAAACTTGCATTAGTTTCAGACTATTGACGAGGTAAGAACGTTAACTCACGAGCTGAGATTTCCAGGACCCTCCTACTCCTGTTACGTTTAGTTTAAGGGCATTTTAAGGTCGAATTTGAAAAAGCCCTTTCAGCGTAGATAACTCAAAGGGCTTTATTTCAGTATTTAGGTTGCCGAATCTGAATCAGTCAATTTAATCGTACCTTATCAACGTCAATGTCCTACCAAAGTCACGTGTATTTATTTGGCAAAATATGAACTTTTTACTAAAAATGTTAAACAAACGACAAATGTTACACCACATGCAATGTATTTTATTGCTCTTTTATAATAACTCCAAAGGTAATTTCTAGGTCACTTTATGTTCTTATATAGAGTTCATATTCAGATTGCAATAATACGAAAATGTGGGATTAGACTAATGTTTTAAGATGTAAGAGTTCCTGAATTAAAATCTGTTTGACCTAATCAGATCATGATCATTTTAAGTTCAAATCGTGGAAAAAAATATAACTTCACAAATAATACTCTTATGTTTTAAGTGCCGCTTCAAACGGTGTTTGGCAAAGTTTTACCAATGAACAAAAAATTACTGCAGGATCATATTCAGAAGTTCATCTATACAATATTTGGATATCAAATTTTTATTGTTCTTAGTATCTGCAATAAAAAGTTCATATTTTGTCAAAAAAATACATTTGACCTTGATATTTTATTCACATTGAGCAGGTAGAGTTAAGTGGATTGCGAATTCGTATTCAGTAATTAAGAAAACCATAAAAGTACTATTTATATCCGCTCAATTGACTTTTTGATCATTTAAATGCCTTTTTATTAAAAAATTTTATAGAAAAAAGATGATTTCTCGTGAAAATGAATTAAAAATAGTATATAACGTAATTTATCTAAATTCATACTTATATCTATTTCATTATATTTGGAAATTCATTTGATTCTTAATAAAATATTAAAAAATATGATTTCACTTTTACCATTTCTAGCTAGTATAGAAAAAGAAATAGATTCACTATTATCCGAAGCTATAAATATAGATGATATCGTTGAATTAAATGAACTTGAAGAAAAATTACCTGAAGTCGTATTTGGGGAAAATTTAGAATTTTCAAATGCATCAGCTGCTGTAGATTTGAAATTGTCCGTAGACAAAGGTCGTTATGTATATACTAACCAGTATATAAAGAAAGGTCAAGTGTTATTTGTTGAACGACCGTTTGCTTTTGTTTTATTAGATAATGAGTATAGTGACACTATTTGTGCTCAATGCTGTAAATGGAAAGGTGATATTCCAATATCGTAAGTAATGATTGTAGCTATATGTCTATCTACATTTCGCATAAGAATATTTGTCACAATAATTTTGATATTTCCATAAATTCAGATGTAAATTTTGTTCAAATACAATTTATTGTACTGAAAAGTGCAGAATAGATGCTTGGTCTACACATCATCAATGGGAATGCTTTGGGAATCAAATTGGTATTTGGGATAAAATTGGAATAGCACATTTAACAGTTAGAACTTTCTTAACGTGCTGCTACACAAAAGAAAAAATTATGTTTAACAAAATTCAACGTTTAACCACAAATATTGATAAGATACCGACTCAAGATTTGTTTGTTTATGGAATAGTACGTATTAATATTTTTGTAGATATTTATTTAATTAAAAATAATTCATAAATTATATGAATTTATCTTCAATTTTAGTCTGCATTAATGATGACATTATACTTACATAAATTTACAAATTTCTTCAAAGTAATTAATATCTATGAAGTTTTGTTCATGAAATTTGATGACGTAAAACTCAACATGCCTACATTATTAGAGCTTCCTCCAGAAAAATGGACAGAAAATTTATGTTTCCTTTATATAAGTGGAATTCTTCTACGTCACATGTTGCAACTCATATGTAACGGTCATGCCATAACAAGACTACAATTGACTAATAATGAATGTGACAAGTTTGTTACTGAGTATCAATCGAGAGTGGCTACAGCTATTTATCCCTCTGCAAGCTTGATGAACCATTCTTGTGATCCAAATATCATAAACAGGTACTTAATTAAATATCTATTTTATGTACCATTTTTCTTCATTAACGTATTGATTCTTATTTTAACAATTTATCCGAAGCTTTAAAGATCAATATCTTATTGTCAAAGCTACCAGAGATATTCCTGCTAATAGTGAAGTATTAAACTGCTATGGTAAATTAAAATTAGTAAGAATGTATTACATGAAATGATGATTAATTACATAATTGATTATTCTTTAGGTCCTCATTACAGACGTATGTGCAAGAATGATAGACAAATAGCATTACAAAATCAATATTGTTTTAAATGTGAATGTGAAGCATGTACACAACGTCCGTTACAAAATTTTTCAGTAATAATTTCAAATACGATATTTAACTTGTTTCATATAACGTAGTAAATCTAGTAAATTTTGTTTTATTCAACTAACATGCAGTAACTCTATAACGTATCTTTTTTTCAGCACAAATTTCAAGCACTTAGTTGTGAAGAATGCAAAGGTCCAGTCGAATTAATTAACAATTCATCTTTGTACTGTTTAGACTGTGAAACAACATGTCACCTAAATAAACACTATCTACAAGAACTAGAGGAAGCAAAAAAACTCGACAATGCAGCGGAAACTGACTTGAAAGAAGAACATTTCGAACAAGCATTAGAAAAAGCAAAACAGTGTCTTAAAATTAGAAAGAAATATTTAAATGAACATCATGAAGCAATTGCATCGACTTATGACTTGATTGGGAAAATATTAGCTGTAATGGGTGAGGTTAAAAAATTTACTCTTTCACCATCAAAATCACATATCTTTTATACATTGTTTGTTGGCCTATTTATAAATAATCCATATTATATTTATATTTAATTTTAAGCGTATTTACTTGTATACCTTTCGCTTATCAGATTTGGTACATAGCATTTGACGAAATAGATGTTGCTTATACTTGAGATAATAATTCTCAATATGGAAGATATATATCAATATGAACTTTCAGGATGTTTGTTAGATATCTTATATTAGTTCTTACATGCATAATACAGTTTTCAGAACAGTAAATACGTAAACTTAATTATAACGAGTACGTTATCTCTTTACAATCACGATGAGCTTTTTTTCTCCCTCTTTGTTAAGCCGATTATTAAGTTATTGAAATCTAGCAATTTCAGATAGATAACAGCATTTAACAGTGCAAAATTTAATATCTGTTTTGTGAGTAGTGTTCGAGTTCATCATTTATATTTTACATAATACATTACTTTTTCTATTGACATGGTCTACTATTTACTGTTATTAAACAAAAAATATACTAGTTTTAGGTAAAATTAGAGTAAAGTTTAAACATTTTTTTATATTTAGTACATTGAATTTCTATGTGAAAGACATAACTTGTATTAAGATTGACGGTAAAATATTAATTAATGAAAAAGTTGTAAACAATTGAAAAAAAAAATGTAAATTTTTTTAATGCTATAACTTGAAAACTCATAATCAAATCTGTATGATTTTTGTTTTCAAAATTCATGGGATATATTGTACTTGAAGAATATGTTCATATCGTAACAATACAGCATAAATAATGATACTATAAACAATTTTTTATCATAATTCGTAATAATATGTATTGATATTTATTTGAAGCTTGATATTGAGCCCACAAAGCAAGCATTCCATATTGCGTTCGGTATTCGCAAATAATTCGATTTCATGACTGAGTATTGAGAAGCATATATTTTATAATAGACATTGATATTAACATAAACTACGTCTCCTTTACCCAAATATTAACAATTTTTAAATAGTAATATTTCTTATTTTTTAAATTTTATTAAATTATCATATTATAAAATATTTCATATTATTTTAAATATTCATGCATTATATAAAATCCACTTTCTAGTCGTAATTACATGAAAAATTTATTTATGAAAAATGATTAGTGATGAGTCAAATTCATGTTATATGTTCATTCATTTGATTATTTTTATTTAGAAGATGTCGGTAAAATGAAATTAAAGTACTCGACTATTTCATAAATATGTTTGTAAGTTTTTAAAAATTACATCGATTTTCAATTAGATATTTATTTAGATTTTTATACTGTAGATTTTTATTTTATACTCTGTAGAATACAAAATTCTTTTAACAACTAATTTGTTTCTGTTTTCTTTAGTTATAGCAATAAATGCATGATAACTTAAGGTACCATGAATACTGCACTTACTTTCGTAATGATTATAATTTATTTTTCAACTTCTATACGCCCTGCTATCATACAGCAAGCAAATGTTATACCAGAAATGATTTTTTGAGCTTATTCATGTAACTCCTCAGCTAAAGAATGTAAACATTCATATTTTACCAAGTTCATCACATACATTCATTCAAATTATGCCGACGTGTTATTACATAATGACGTTGACTTGTGCCAATAAAGTTATGATTTAATAGTTTATATTTAAACTATAGATGTTCCTTCATATTGTATATACACATTATGAGATCACGTTCTTGGTTCAACTTTTTCCATTGTTTGCAATATAAATAATCTATGGAATTTTTAAAATTTTTTAAGTTTGGAATGATTACAAAATACCCATCAATCCATGGCAATATTAGTACAGTGTTTTTCAAACATGCGGTAGACTTCTTTCAAATTAAACATAAGTAAACGCTTTCGAAGTTCCACTTTCTTTTTATTTTTCACAGAAAATATATCTGTTCTTTCTGAATGTGTCATTGCTTCAACATACGTCTCTTATCATTTCCTCATAAAATTCACTTTTTTCTATAAAATCAACTTGGATCCTTTCTACATGGTGATAGTTTCTCGCGAGTAAACTTTCAAAATTACTTAATAATGAAATAATTCTCTTTCAGTTATATAACAACTATTAAAACAAATCAAGTAATGGATTTAAGCAACATAATACTATTTTTCTTAGTGTTCTTCGATAAAAAATTTGTCATCACATTGTTCGTGATAAATCTCTTTGATCATCATTGTCAAACTCTGCCTAAAAATTTATGTCTTCATCTGCAACGAACCTTTTTTTATTGTTCTGTTTATTAGAATTTACTCATCTACTAACTTCCAAATTTGACGATATATATTATAATTAAAATTCTTTAAATATAATATTTTCTTCATTCCGACATCAACGTCAGAGTTCCAGCATGTTTATGTACGTGCTCTCAGCTTGCAGTGTTTATAAAATTACACGTGTGATTTGGCTAATGTGTCAATGTATTATTCGAGAAAAGTTCAAAAAATTTTTTTATCAGATACTTTATAATCTAGTCGAATTAGATCAAATGTGGCTATGAAAATAGAAGTGAGAGATACAGGTAAAAAGAAATTAATTTAGGTCCCGTAAGTGGTCAATATGAAGTACTTGATAATCTATGAAAAACCTGGAGAAAAATTAGTTATAAACATAAACGTTCTAAAAATACTAAAGAATCCCGAATTTGTTTTCAAAATTTCACGTCAGAAGTAAAATTTGTATATTTCATTTAATCTTTTTCAGTCTTTTTTTTAAATAAATATTATATTATTATGTGTAGAGTATGTTCCAGTTAGTGCAACTAAGTATGCCCAATCTCATTTTTCTCAATTTTTTTCTCAATGGTTTTTGCATAATTAAAATGTTAATTGTCAAATTGCCAAAAGTTTGGGCGATGATACAGTAATATGACGCCATGGAAAATCGTCGTACATTTTTTACGCAATCTGAATAGTCTCAGCAACAATATCCCACACTAATTTATTCAAAATATTAAATTATGATCCCAGGGAAATTCTAAAAGAAATTTCTTTTTACTTTTTAATTGAGTCGCTCAGAAACAAAAAAAGCGTTAAAAATGTCTGTATCTCGGCTTCTATACGACTTAGAAAGAAAGTTGTTGTATTTTAGATATGCCGCAATAAGAAACATTGCAATGGCGAACTCTGTTCGCCTAATGCTATCTCAATTACAATCACAATCATTATTATGAAACGATTGGAATTTTATTACTCAATTATAAGGTTATATTGTCCCTTAACACCAAATTTCAAGAATGCTATTACAAAACAAGGGAATTGAGTAGTTAAATCTATGATCAAATTGAAGGGTATTTCGGTATTGAAGCAATGTCTCCCAATGAAGCCTATAAAAAGACGATACAAACCGTAGTGCTTCGCTGACCAATGTGGTTTTATGAAGAAGTTCATAATATACCAAAGAAAATATGAAGAAATGGCCGCAAAATTTTCTTATTATTCCTAAGGAGAACGAGTGGTATTAAAACTGACGAGTACGGGAGGAGTAAACATAAAGAAAAATTAAAAATTAAAAGAACTTATGTTTGTGGCTTAGAATGGTCTGAATGGTTATCTAAAGGTCGAGAAAGCACCGAAGATGACCTACATCCAGGACGAGGTGTCTCTGCCCAAAGGCATTATAATGACTGAATGATTCCAAAGGGTAAAACTGTAAAACTTACTATTTGAAAGTTTTAACAGCACTGTGAGAGCGAAATCGTAAGAAACGGCCGGAATTGTGAAGAAACACGTCGTGGATGTTGCATCAGGACAATGCACCTGCCCATAATGCGCTGTCTGTGAAGCGTTATTTAGACGCTAGAGTCACTCTAGTGCTCGAACACGCATCTTACTCGTCTAATTTATCACTATGTGACTTTTTCCTGTTTCCGAAGATTAACTCTGCCTTAAAAGGAATCCCGTTAAGAATGGATAGAAAAGGAGAAGCGAAAATCGTTAAGGCTCTTAGAAAAGAAAAATTCCAGCATTGCTTTGACCAATAGAAAAAACGAATGGAACGGTGTTTGGCGAGGAGAAGGGAATACATTGAAGGGGAGCATTCAATTCTAGAAGAATTATTCAAATGAAACTGTTTTTCATAGGCAGTCTTGATTTTTAATAGCCAAATCTCGTATGTGAGTAACGTTTCACAATTAATTTTTAAATTAAATTAAATTATCTGCGAGCCATAAGGACTAGAATTCTTGTTATTAAATTTACGTTTGAAATATAGAAATGGATACACCATGTGACGTGTAACTTCGAGAAAAGTGAGCAACTTGCCAATTAAAAAAAGAAAATTACCGTGAGCGAATGAATATGTTTCGCTGCTATCATATACCGGAAACATGCGTTTATTAATTGTTCTAATAATCAGTTATGCTTACAAATATCTAAAAGAGTTCAATAAAATATTTTCAGTTAATATGAATAAGTTATAAGTATATAAGTTAACATGAAAATGAAGGGTTACCTAACATTATTTCAAATAATTTAATACATGTTTTCGATGTGATTTTTCATATAGAATTTGATGGTGCTGTTAGTTTTATCAGAAAGCGTTAGAAGCGGAAAACCGCTTGTTGCAATCGTTTTCTATATTTTCTGTTATAGTTTTACCACTTTAAAAATTTTGTTTTTAATTTTTACATTGTATAAAATGTTGATTTTTTATGAATTGTATTAAAATTGTTACTCAATTTTAAATTTTCCCAGGCATTAATATATATGAGTTTGGCTCTAAAGTTATTTTGGTCTGAAGAACTTTGTAGGGCTCAAAAAACCTATAATTTAAAAATATAATATTTTTCTGTTTTAAAAATAAACCTGGATATCATATAAAACTCCAAATCGTCTTTCAAAAATTCTGCTTCATTATTTTGACATCAAAAAGTCATGAGAGGTCACGTTACTGATTCTTTTCTTTATTTTTTGTTTTTAACCGATTGATAAAAAATAAATAATGCTATGCTCGTACAAATTCCACATTCATCGTATTTTAATGAAAAAGGTAAAAACGAATGAAAAAATATAGATATCAGCAATAATAATAAAGATTAGGTTTGGTAAATTTATTTTCATGCATAATTATTAACATTATACCTGCAACGTGAGATCTCTAGATCCATTAGATAAGGAAAAAACTTACCTTTATTGCGAGGGAAAGCTTTCTCAATCGCGTTAAAATCTGTAAACCGCTAATAAAAATAATATAAACGAAAGGGGGAAGGTAAGAGGCGCAATACGACTTTACGTGCGTCAGGTAGCTAACGACTGTGAAAGGTCAAGGATAGGTGAGTAGGCAGGCGTTAAATGACGAGACACGCTTTTATATGTAAAAAAAACAAGGCGCGAACAAATGCGAAAATATTTATATGAATCGGCAACAGTACAAAATTACGCAAAAATAAATATAATGGTCGTCACGAAGCTCCGGCTAATTAGTCAGGAGGTCCGGGCGAGGCCCAACGAGCGCAAACAAATAAACAATAAAAGAAAAATGGCACGAAGGGAGAGAGAGATATCAAGATAAAGGCTTTCACCGGCTCAACTAATAGGTGTCAACAAACTTGCACTTTCTACACTCATGAACGTCACTTATTCTCACCAAAATCACAATCAAAACAAACGAAAAATCTACCATTCAACTATACGGCTCAAGGCATACTAAGTCGGCGAATACCACTTACCTCTCTCTCCCCTCTCCATACCAAACATAAGCAACTAATTTTCCGAGGTCAGCGACTTCGGAAAAATAATGCCCTAATCTTGGGCTGCTAGTAACGACGAGCTCCAGCCAACGATCAGGAATTCCGTCATATACCAATATAAAATAAAGATTAAGTAGTTCCCATGACAGTGAATTATTAAAAAATTAATTATTGTTAAAATTATATCAGTTTTTAGACATATTCAGGAATTGAAATATGGAAATAAAATATTTTATTGCACAACATTTTTTGTTTCGCCTTTGAACTGGTAAACGAAAAATGTATAATTTTTGACAAACGTAATTTTTTTATGTGGAAGAAACAATGTTTGAATTCAATAAATTTTTAAAGATGAAAAGTGTTTATTACAAGAAATTTCATAGTGAAGAAAAATTTTCTGAAGAAAACTTTCGAGGACTGAGATATAAATTAGTTATTACACGCACTGAATACGGAGAAGAAAATTTCACCAACATAAGCAACAAGGTTAGTAAACAATAAAATGGGCATAAAGTTAACAGAAAACTTTTAGTAAAAATGTGAGCACTTGGCCATAGACTAGCTGGCATTGAACATTTTTCTGACATTATGGACTTACTAAAGCCTGTAGTTTATAATGCACATGATGGTCTCGATAGTCAGATCTCAATAGTATATGAGAAAGTGACAACAAAATCCATTAAGACTGCTTTTGAAGAGGAAAAGATGACTCAAGGAAGGAAAAAATTAAGTGCTTTTTGAGATGGAACTTAGTACGAAAAAGGATTTTCTTCCCTTAAAGGAGTGACCACTTTTATGAGAATTAAAACAGGTAAAATAATAGCAAGGTGTGTAAAAAATGGCTAGTACAAAGGATGTAATGATTAGGATAATGAAAAGGGTACTGCTGAGTACGAAGAATGGTTTGAATATCACCAACACTGATGTACAGCTAACGATTTAAGCTATGCAGAAAAAATGGCAGTGAATGGTATTTAAAAAAAATATATATAATACTAGGATTCAATATTGTAGATGCATAAAATAACATTTGTTGTATGGTCGCCGAGTGCTCACTTTGATTTAGCCAATTAATATAAATTATTCAGAATTACTGGACGATTTGTATGAATGCATATCTATAAGAAGCTCACAATCTGAAATGTTTTCATATCTAGATAACGCCCTGATGTTCTTTTACTTTGGTACATGATTTGATAAAGTTTGACTGTATTCATAATTGGAATTTGCAAGTCATTACTCTTAAAAAGTTACAACCTCCATAACATATGATGGATTGCATAAATTATTTAAAATGCTGTACAGTTTATGCATAAGTAATGGTTGCATTATTTGAAACAACATCTGAAGTTTATGAGCAGATCTTTAAATGAACATTCTGAATTAAAAGGTTAGACGTTCCATTTAAATTAGTTGCAACTAACCACGCTTTGGTGCAAATAATTATTCGTGCTTCAAAGAGCTCAGTAGGTATAATTGATTTTATGAGGAAGAAGACAGTTGCACTTTGGGAAATGACTTTTTACGAAATTTTAGTAAATTTTTTTTCAAAGACGTTATATATTTCGACAACAAAAATGAAGGGTTATATATTTGTCATAAATTTTCAAATACTTTAATAATAAACTCAAAAAATGCTGTTTCAAAATCTTTTTAATGTGAAATTTCATAACAGAACAATGCGTATAACCATGTATAACCAAAGAACTTTTAAATATTTTTAGAAAAGGTATAAAAAAAATACAATAATTTTTTAAACTATTTATATAAAAAATCAAATCCTTAATTATGACAGTGAAAAAAATAATTTACCAACTTTCCAAACCATATTACCTACTCAGAAAGCATGTTCACCAACTGAAAGAGAATTGAAGATAAATTTGGTCGAAACATGGCGCATAATTGCGTCACTCAACGAGAAGAAATATCTTTTAGAAACCTATTGATATATAAACTAATAATCAGTTTGTGAGATACGTCACTATAACGGTATTGGTTACGTTTCAGCCGCTAGGGGGCGCACCCGCGCGCACACACCCAAGATAGCCATCTACTCATGTGTAGAATTTCTTCACCATCAATTCGACCAGCCTTTAAAAAAATACAAATAAAATAGCGAAAAAAGGTCTATTTATTGATTGTCTTCAAAATGGATCTAGCTTATCTACAATAAATGATCAAATGAGCTTATACATTTATTCGTTTCATATGCTCATGAGTATTTTGGAAATATTTATACGGGAATTTATAAAAATCTTAACATCATATTTTGTAAATATATTCTAAGTGAATATAAAAAATTCACACAATTTTAAATTTAAGAATAAGAATTGAAACTGAAGTCTGTATAAATATAGGTCGATGGTTAGATTCTATATTCTACTTGGAGTACAGTATCGCTGCGATTGAAGAAAGATACGGAGAGGACAGTATAGAACTAGCCAATGAAATTAATAAAATAACAGATATCTGTATGCAGTATCTAAACAATGAACCCAACACAAATACAAAACAGTTCAAGTAAGTACTATTAATGATAGAAAATTTCATTTGATTTTAATATTTATATATTAATTTTATAACTAACGTGTATTCTATACCTCAATGCGTAATTAATATTAGTAATTGTATAGTAGAAACATTGAACCAAAATAAAAAGAACAAATAAAGGAATAATTAAATCTAATTTAAAACATAAACTGTAGTCTAATAACGATTCTTTAGATAAATTTTTCAATATGAAAAGTTTTAATTTTATAAATGAAAAAGATACTGATATATCTGGCGTACCTAGTCTTGTTGTATATTGTAAAATTCTTGGAGATTTGATCAAGTATATCAAAGAAAAACGACAAGCACATAAGGAACACCTTAAATTTGGAATATATATAGATAGCAATGGGTTTTTTAAAGTTTGTATGCCTGTTCAGTGCAACACAGACAATGAATCTTATGACCCAAAGACGATACTACAAGATAGTTGTAGTCTCGTCAAAGATACAAAGACGGAATTTCAATAAAAAAATTTAAAGATTCTGGTGTAAGAATATTATTTATATCGTAGTTAGCTCTCTCAACGCAAGAAAATTATGAAAATGTATGTTAACAAGCGTTCCGATTCTATAGCAATCTTCAACGTGATTATTTTTTATGTTATCGTCGTTCAAAATATTTTGTTTTCATATATTCCGACGTAGAATTTAATGTTTTTTCATAATCCAGGCTTAAAATTCCGATTAGGCATAAAGATATACCCGATTCAAACATGAAAAACGTGAACATTTTTGAAAAAATGTCTCGTGGATTTATTTTTTGCAAGAAATCCATGCTGTAATTATAATCAGAATCGATCGCAATAGTTAAAGTTTAACAGAGAAATTTATGTAATCACTCCT
Organism: Chouioia cunea; assembly: GCA_030064505.1. Taxonomy (NCBI): domain Eukaryota; kingdom Metazoa; phylum Arthropoda; class Insecta; order Hymenoptera; family Eulophidae; genus Chouioia; species Chouioia cunea. The sequence continues at coordinate 22,409,294 of JAOPFQ010000001.1, forward strand.
TTTTACAATATGGCGGCAAAAACCTAAGCTAATTTTTTTCTCAGAAACTATCGTGTTTAACACAAATTATCTAAGAACAAAATGTCTTAGAATTGGTCAAAGAATACCGTAAACCTTCAAAATTCTTATAGATGATTTTTGGGCTAAGTTTTTCGTCTTCTTGACTGGGATGCATAGGTATCTCTTGTGGAAATTTCGACGCGATTGATTCTAAGTCTAATGAATTCTTGCGCCGCACTGACCCTTCTGCAGTACAACATTCACTTTTCTTTCCCAACACTTGTGGGAAAGTGACTAATTTTTCAAACTAAGACTAGCTGAAATTGACTCAAGGACAGACTTAGTAACGTGGAATTAGGAGGTAGGTAACGGTTAAATCCCGAGCTAAGAGGAGTTATCATTTTATTATATATATTTTAATACAACTTACTTCTAAAAATGTCAGACTCGCATACTTCTTGATACACAATGATTGTAGCGGGTATTCCTCGTGCAGGTACTACTGTCGCTAAGACTAATTCGTAGCCATTATATATCTCGTGAACTTAGATTAACACAGATCACGAGTAAGATTCGGCGGAAAATAATCTAAGCGCATGTTTCTTTTTGTTCTGATAAGTTTTCTAATATTTACTCTACGTCTAGCTACCGTATTGAGAAAATTGCTCGGTCAAAATACATGTTTTGCCCAAAAAATCCCAAAATAAACCATCGGAAGCTTATCGTGATTAGATTATTTAATTGCGCTTTAATGGAGGTCATCGCGCTACATGTTTTCTAACCGAGATTTCTAATCTGAACGCGTTAAACAGGTGTTCTACATATAATCATCGTTTTTATCGTCAAGGCTAAGTATGTGTTATGATTTAATCTTTTTTTATTCTATAGATAATTTTGTTCTTTTTATTTATTTCTCTTCCACTGTCACACCCCCACGCTTAAACGATTACTAGGGTAGTGTAACAAGGAAAAGTGGTCGCACTTATTATCTAAGAGATAGTTGTAGTACAAGGAGGCAAGGTATTATTTATCTGTTAATTAGGTAAAAATCCAAAAGATTGATTCTGAGATACTGTCTCGAGTACATGTTTATTAGTGTTCGTATTTTACAGAATAGTTTGAATGTATTACCACCTTTTTCATTCGTTCTTTGGCTTTTCTATGAAGGTGTCTGCCTCTTTTGACAGGGTGGTTGTTTCCGTTGGTCCTAGATGTAACAAGAAGTCAGGCTTTTCCAGACGGCGGCTACTAAGTGGTAAGACCATCCATAGATACTATGTAAAGCTACCCCCATTGATGAAGCCTTCAACAAACTTCTTGATACCTTGGACAATGAGTAATATTGCCATTACTCCGGCACGAAATGTACCGAATGTCATAAATTTTTCCCACATTCGATTCTAGGTATTATTCAGAAGTTGTTCCAACATGTTAATTTTCATTAACGACCTATTATACCATCATCATCTTGGACGGATTTTCCATAAATTTCCTGGACGACGTCGTTAACTACGGCTGTTTGTACCATCGCGCACATGATTCGATTTAGAAGGTCTTGGAAATCGTTCTCAGAATAAATTCCACTCGTAGCCAAGGTTGGTATATCCTGATATTTCGATGTTAATTCTGAAAATTGTCGCAAAACGGTGGGAGCACTTGCCTCCACTGCTCGGGGCAAGAACATGTATTAATCTTCGTGAAAATAGAAACACATAGGTAAAAGTTCATTAAAGTCGACTATGGTCCCGTGATTTTTGAAGATGTGGGTTTTAGGAGTTAAAAATTTAATTTGTATCGGCCAAGGGTATTGCTAAGCAGAATTTGCTTAGGTCATCTTTTTGAGTTAATTGCTAAGAGCTGTAAAAGAATACAATTCTCACCATGTAAGCATTCTCAGAATACTGTAATTAATAACTTGGAATATGTTTAATTAATTCATAATAAATATAATTAATTTCATTTTTATTTCTTGGTTATGTTTGCTAAAGTTATCGTTCATACATATTAATTGTGGCCACAGAGAAAATATTGAGTCGAGACATAAAAATTTAAATCAGATGTTTACAAAAAAATCAGCTTATATTAAACACATATGAAAGCAGCTCAGTCGATCTTCTCGTTTTGATCTTAAAGTATTCCTGAAATGTAAAAGAATTATATCCAAAAAAAGATGGTGACCTGAAATTGTTAGGTTAAAGTCAATTAAAGCGAATTCTTAGTAATTTTATGTTCAGGTGAACAACAATTTTTAATCGGGACTATATGTTTGTCAATTAAATAAAAATATTATTCATAATTAATAGTAATTTTATACTCTCTAGTTATAGCCCCTTAATCCATTAATGGCCAAAAGGCCTGATATTTTTGTTGATTTTCGACGCGATTTTTCAGTAGTTATAGGCCTTAGAAAAACTTTGTAAACACGTGTTTTGACGTCAAATTTAATGCCCTTTCATCATGTGGACTTAGAGTTATGATTGACTGTGTATTAACAAAGTTATAGCCAATTAAAAAAAAAAAAATTTTTTTTGCAAAGAATAAAATTTGCGATTTCTTAAGCATTGTTACCGTGAAGGAATCATGATATAAATATGATATGGGGTGATCACGACTATCAAAGTATCTCAGGCAATTTCGGTGGGATTTTTGAACCATTCCTTCCAACAAAATGGCGGCCAAATTAAAAAAAGATCCTAAAAAACATAACTCATTTTTTTCTTGGAAACTATTGAGTTTAGAGAAAAAGTTTATGGAACAAAAATGTCTTAAAATTGATCATAGAACACCCTCAAATTCACCCTATATCATCGTAGATGTTCTTTGATGTATCAATTTCGTATGATGGAACATCTATTAAGTATTTGCGACAATGAAAACAATAACTATGGTTATCAATGCCTCTTATCGACTGTTCGCATGAAATATCTCGATTTCAGACATGGAAAACAGTCATTTCGATTCGACCGTAATTGTATGGTCACAAAATAACACGAGACTAGCAAGTAATAAAAATGAGCTTGTATAATATTTCTAAATTGACTTTTTGATATGTATATATAATATTATTATATGCTGTACAAATTGTACTTGTACACACTGAAAAAAGGCAAAATATTACCATACTATTATTAGCTGTATGTTATTCTGTGTGAAAAATATTACACACTTCTGTGATCATGACATAAAACATTTTTTTCTCGAAAACCATTAAGTTTAGAGAAAAAGTTTATAGAACAGAAATGTCTTAGAATTGATCATAGAGCCCCCTCACATTTTCAGGATTTTCGGAGATGATTTTGGAAAATTGTATTTTTCAAGTTTTCCAAAAACTCAAAAATTTTCTCCAAAAATTCTGAAAAAATTTGAGGATATTCTATGATCAATTTTAAGACATTTTTGTTACAGAGACTTTTTCTCTAAACTCAACAGTTTCCATGAAAAAAAATTAGTTTTGTTTTTTATGATCTTTTTTCGATTTGGCCGCCATTTTGTTGGAAGGAGTTCAAAAGTTCCACCAAAATTTCCTGAGATACTTTAATAGTCGTAATCACCCCTGATCATATTTATATTATAATTTCTTCACGGTAAAATTGCTAAAAAAAATCGCAAATTTTATTTTTTGCAAAAATTTTCACATTTTTGTTTTGTTTAATTGGCTAACTTTTTTATTACACAATCAATCATAACTCAAGCCCAAATGCTGAAAGGGCATTAAATTTTACGTCAAAACGCGTGTGTGCAAAGTTTTTCTAAGGCCTATAACTACGGAAAAAATCGCGTCGAAAATAAACAAAAAAATCAGGCCTTTTGGTCGTTAATGGGTTAATGCATCTTACCACTTAAATTTGCGCTATATTTCTCAGATTACTTATAATTGATTGATTTCAAGCGATGGATACATTATATATTGAAATAAAATAGCTTTAAATATTAGTGTATTTAATTTAATTACTATAAATTATTATAATTAACCTTATTTTGTTTTTATTGTAATATATAGTCAACAGTAATATTAAAAAGAAATAAAGTAAAATTTATGGCTCAAAAAAATTCGAAAAATTAAAGAAACTTTTTCATTAGTGTTTACTCAATTGCGCGAGGAATTTTCATGCCAGCTAAGTACTCCATAACACTACTCATGTTGTTTATGTTAAGGGAAAAAAAGATAAAAGATATATAGTTCTAAAAAAATTGTAGAAATGAATTAATTACCCTTTTAATCTCGGTGAAACATCACAAAATTTGAATATGTAACATTCAAAAAGATATAATTTACAGGAGAGTAGATTCTATTAGTTTTTTATTTCTAATAACCAGAAAAATGAATAGATTTGTGTTTTTTTCTAATGTGCTATTCAGGATAGTTAATGAAACGAACGATGTAACATAGTATCGCTCTATAAGAAGGTACGCAATAGAGAGATCTTGTTGAGAATGAAAGATAAAACGTATAAATATATTCAGTATTCGGTGTTTTAACAAATAACACTTATTTGCTGTGGGTAACGCCACAATCTCTCTCTTTCTTTATATATATATGACAAGTACCTAGCCTACAAATGAAAACATCGAAATTTTGTAAAAAATAAAATTTATTTTTCAATGTAGTCTCCTTTTAGTTGAATACACTTGGTCCAGCGGTGTTCCAATTTTTTTAACCCCGTTGAAAAAAATGTTTTCTCTTGGTCTGCAAAATAGGCCTCCGTGGTGGCGATTATTTCGTTGTTGGAGTGAAAACTCTTATCGGCGAGTGAATTTTTTAGGTTCGAAAACGAAAAAAAGTCGCACTGAGACAAATCTGGAGAATACGGGGGATGGGGCAGCAGTTCATAGCGTAATTCGACCAATTTAGCCGTGGCGACTGCAGAGGTGTTAACACGGCGTCAAATCGGCTCAATAGTTCGGCGTAGTACTGTCCTGTGACCGTTTTGCTCGTCTCCAGGTAGTCAATAAAAATCACACCTTGAGAATCCTAGAAAACAGTGGCCATCACCTTTCCAACTGACGGGACCGTCTTCGCCTTCTTTGGAGCAGGCTCACCAGGTAAGATCCTCTGTTTTGACTGCTCCTTGGTCTCTGGAGTGTACCAGTGAATCCATGTTTCGTCGACGGTCACGTAACGACGCAAGAACTCTTTTGGATTTCGATTAAATAGCTCCAAACACTGCTCTGAACTGGTCACATGGATGCGCTTGTTGTCTGCAGTCAACAAACGCAGCACCCACCTTGCTGACAGATTCCTTATGCCCAAAATCTCATATAGGATATGTCATACGCGTTCTTCTGAGATGCCTACTAACGCAGCTATCTCGTGCACCTTTAATCGGCGATCTGACAAAACGATATCGTGTACTTTTGTTACTTTCTCCTTCGTAGTGACTGTTTTCGGAACACCTGGGCGTGAATCATCAAAAACCGACGTTCAACCACGTTGAAACTCATACCAATTTTTAACGATCGCCATTGAAGGAGAAACATCCCCATAAACTGCATCCAAGCGTTCTTTAATTTCACTGCGCGATTTCCCTTCCAAAAACAAGAATCGAATCACCGACCGATATTGTTTTTTCTTCATTTTTCAAAAATCTACGGACACACTTGCTGTCACATGCTTTCAAAAATAAACTACAACTCTGATCCAGCTGAAATTTCGTCTGTAACCGTGTACAGAAAGATACTGCACTCTGGTGTATTTCTGCCGCGATAGTGGCACCATTTGGCGGTGAGGCTTGTCAAATGATCCTCGTATATATATATCACTAACTTCAAGATATTGAATATTCAACAATGTAACAATAGTTTACATTTATTCATTATTCTTAGATATACTTGAAATAGTATAGTTTAGGTAATTTATATATTAAATAGTAAATAGAAAATCTATAGTATATTTGTTATACTCATAGATTTTCAAATTAATCTTTTGAGTTATTAAAATATAAATCTCAATTTTGTTATGATATTAAGTTACATAATTATACAAATATTCGGGACTATAACAATTAACAATTTGAAAATATGTTTCATTTGTAAAACAGCTGTAGATAAGCAAAAAATATCAAATCATACAATATATAATGGATTGAAATACCTACGAATACTAGCATATTTACAAGGATAATCCCAAGAGTACACGACATGGCGTATAGATGGCGACTGTCATATGAAAAGAATTATTATGATAGAAAGTAACAACCTTGTAGAGCTTAAGTTTAAAGTTTTGCGACGAGTGGCCATACAAATGAGGTGACAACGACAGAAATGATGAAGAAATCTATAAAATAGTATTATTATGATAAAAAGTAACAAAATTATTGGATGACGGCTTACTAAAAGGGTGCAAAGTAGTAGAAGGCAGGTGTTTCAAAAAGTGTGGTACATCATACACTGATTGAAAATTTGTCGTAAGGATGTTTCAGTCGAGTATTTGAATCTAAAGAACAAAAATCAAAATTTAAAGTCATGCTAACTTTTTTTTTTCGATATCAATAGTGTCATAATGACTGAATAGGTTCCAGAGGGTGAAATTGTAAACCAAACTTACTATTTGAAAGTTTTGATAACACTACTAAAAAGAGTTCGTAAGGCACGGCCGGAATTGTGAAGAAACACGTCGTGGATATTGCACCAGGATAATGCACCTGCCCATAATGCGCTGTCTGTGAAGCGTTATTTAGACGCTAGAGTCACTCTAGTGCTCGAACACGCATTTTACTCGTCTAATTTATCACTATGTGACTTTTTCCTGTTTCCGAAGATTAACTCTGCCTTAAAAGGAATCCCGTTAAGAATGGATAGAAAAGGAGAAGCGAAAATCGTTAAGGCTCTTAGAAAAGAAAAATTCCAGCATTGCTTTGACCAATAGAAAAAACGAATGGAACGGTGTTTGGCGAGGAGAAGGGAATACATTGAAGGGGAGCATTCAATTCTAGAAGAATTATTCAAATGAAACTGTTTTTCATAGGCAGTCTCGATTTTTAATAGCCAAATCTCGTATGTGAGTAACGTTTCACAATTAATTTTTAAATTAAATTAAATTATCTGCGAGCCATAAGGACTAGAATTCTTGTTATTAAATTTACGTTTGAAATATAGAAATGGATACACCATGTGACGTGTAACTTCGAGAAAAGTGAGCAACTTGCCAATTAAAAAAAAAAAATTACCGTGAGCGAATGAATATGTTTCGCTGCTATCATATATGGAACTACATGGAGTTTAGTTGTGTATGACGTCATTGTGGTGATAATTTGGAGGACCAAGAGCAATAAATTCGAGATATTGAAAGTAGCTCACGATCTCGAGAAAAAACATCGTTTGGACAGGAATACAATTTACCTAGACAAAAAAATTTAAAACAAAGCCCTTTACGAATGGTTCCTTGGGTACTCCATTATTGGACGACATTGCAGAAGCCAAAGCACTGGATCTGCATCTTCATCTGCATTTAACCATCGAAAAATTAATGGATTTCAAGGTAAGTAAAGATTAGTTTGATTATTTCATGAAAAAGAATGCAGGGCAGAAGAAATTGTCGTCGCATAATAACGCCCCTGAAGAATGTAAGGTGATACAGTAACTTCTATATAACAACAACTGCGAAGAGATCCAGGTCTACAATACTCAAGAATCGGGGCTAACTTGTAAACCAATGCTAAAAGAATATTGGTAGAATGATGTGAGGGGCAAGTGTTAGGCTGCAAGGAGATCAAAGAGCAAATAATGATGATGTGTTACGCCAATGGCACTGGGACATACAAGATCACTTCTTTGATTGTCGAAAAGTGTTTTTTTTCAAATAAGAACCCCTATTTCGATTCCTGATTTGAAAAGAAAAGAACAATTGTTATCATAAAAGTAATAACTTTTAATCTATTAAAATTACCTTTATAAGGTCAAATGTTAATGTATTATCCAAACACTGTTCTTTACAAACTTTACAGAATTTATAATTGAACTAACGATTAAGTAGATTCAGAGGTTAACGATTTTTATGTTAACTTGAGATCATTTTTTAATATCATTTAAAGGTCAAAGTGATTTGTATGATAAAAAACGCTTATATACACATAAAAACTCAATATTTAAACAATTGATTTTAAATTTAAGATATTTGCCCTTCTATAATTAACGTAAAAGTACTGAAAGTACTGAAAGTACTTTCAGTACTTTTACGTTAATTTTTTTCGACTTTCTTCGTTTTCCCAGATAATCTCAATGGTCCTCAATAAATAATCGAAAATTAAAAAAAAATATTTTGGATGATCTGTCTAAATTTAATCTTTATCTAATCATCTTAAGGTTATTTTAACATTATTTTGGACGTAAAATGCTACGCGTAAAATACTACGTGACCGATTGAATCATCAACACGGTATCATTGTATGATAATAACATCTTAGGAGCTCGAAAATGAATGCTTATTCAATCACGAAATTTCTGGATGGGGATGTATTCTACCCATCGAATAAAAATATCTACGAAAATCAATATTTACTCCATTTCCCTGGTTGCTTAATTTTACATTGACTTTATAATTGTGTAAAAGATACAGAATATTGTCATATATCGTAGATCAGTAATACAAGCGTCCGACACGAGCGATAGCTTTATTTCACTCAATATCTTTTGTGACAGGTGCATTGTGATATTTCTCTAATATCTCCCCTTGATAATCTTTAAAAATAATGAGCTTCGACGCTTCCTCATTATCGGATACTTCGGAAAAGTCGAGATCAGAGTGGTAAGAGTGTAAATTGCCCCCCGATGTTCCATAGGGATGGAGAACTTCAGTCTTCCTTCATCGTTGCCTTTTTTGAGGAGAGTTAATCTTCCGTTATCTCGTCGCGCCAGGTAATCACAGTCAATGTTGATTCATCTACGTCATAAACACCAGAGAGAGAGAGAGAGAGAGAGCATCAGATATTACATAGAGTGAACCATTACGATGCTCTACGTGAAACGCGCATCCCGGCAGGTATATCATCCACATATGAGTCTACTTGTAGGATTCTTCATATTCCTCAATCATCGCAGGCAACTATGGTCAGTGATAACCTTAATACAATTAAAATAATTTTTTACAATTTCGTGATTGAAACGAAGTCATCAATAAATTGGCGGTACAAGGATACCATACCCATGAATCTTTTTAGCTTGCGTTAATTCTTTGGAGCAGCAGATAGGCGTTTGACTGTATAACTCAATTTATCTTTCGGAAAATCGACACAAAATCTATACGAACCGTCAGTCTCCATTACCATCACTACTGGGCTAGACCATCCACTGGTTGATTGTTCAATGATTCCTAAGGTTTACATTTCATTAATTAGCCGATATATCAACTGGTCGAATTAAGGCGAAACAGAATAATATCTTTGTTTGGTAGATCTTGTTTGTTGGAAAAATATCTCTCTCCACATTAATCATGTTTCATATCTATCGCGCAGCCTAGAAAAATCCGGACTCGTCAATGACTGATCTCCGTTCGTTGTCTTCATTGAATTCACAATTCCAATAGAAGCGATCCCTGGATTTCCTTGATGATTGGTAATTTCCATTGTTGGGTGCCAATTTCTTAAAATACAAAAATAGAATCTCCGCTCTCTAAAACGCGAATACCGTGCCTTTATCTTTTATGATACGCTTACCCTGAATGAAAAAACTGAAGTGCTAGTAAGCATACATAATTCTACAGTCAATAATATAGATAATAGATTATCAATAGCTCGTTAACAGCAAATAGTAGCTGACATATGTACAAGTAGACGAGTATGAATACTGTATAGCTACGAATAGTACCTTCAACGACTCCGAAATAGAATCAATATTGATAAAAAACATTCCATAAATTTTCAATGTATGCACACCATGTATAGTCCGCCTTTTACAACTTTAGGTGGTAATGAACGACGGAAACTTGTGATAAAATTCACCATATCGTAATCAACTGTTCCTTAGCGATGATCTATTCGTATGTATACAAATGCGGATACAGAACCTTACTCCTCTAGGATTTGCGGTGAACTTTGGTAGTGGAAATAGATTTTTATGAAATTATTTTAATAAACTTCATTTTAATAGAATATTCCTAACACGATTCAATTGCAGGCTTCAATTGTAATGTATTTTGATATTTCAGGAACACAGTAAAAAAAACTCGACGTCTCTTAAATCGAGCTGAAGAAATTTTGAAATTGAATTATGGACCATGGAATAATGCTGGCTGTCAAATAAAAAATAAACTAGAAGATTTAGAGCCTTTACTAGAACATTTGAATTTGTAAAGATTATTTAAATCATTTTTTGCTATGCAAGAGTCATATTGTATGGTATTATTTTAAATTTAAGATTTACTTGTATATTTACCTTTTCATTTCTCTACTAATTAAGTACTATATGTATATACTTGGATTATTATCGTAAGTATAGTTCCCGTGTACAATAACCATCAAAATATATACATGCATGATGAAAAACAGTGTACGTTACGAATATAAATGAAACTTTTCATTTTGTTGTTGTTTGGCAATAAGAAGTATCTGATAAACCCTACAAGCAGCTCTTTTGTTATCTACGTTCATGTTCAATATTATAAGATCTCGCGGATATTTTCGTACATTCTACAATGTTGTATGAGTTTCCACAACGCATATTTTCGTTGCCACGCTATATTTTTCTATAGTCAATTGTAATATTGTATTTATTTGGGTATTTTGTTAATATTGTTATTTCTAAATTCATGAATAATTAATTGATAAATAAAGCCAAACAAAACCATACATTATTTTTTACATAGTAATGTATTTCATTTATAAAAATAAATGAGGATTTGAATTGTTTTTATATTTATTCGTCTTTTTTAAATTAAATTAACAATTTGTATACAAGACAATTCAATAAACGTTATGAATTTAATAAACTTGTATAATAATAATACCATATTATAAATAAAATAAGTAAAATGTGTAAACAAAATTCTATTATTGATGTTACAGAAATATTCAATCATCACTTATGAAGGAGGTCAACGGGATAATTTGTATTTTGTAATCACAGTAATTAAGAATAAATTTCTAAATTTTAGATTTTCAATACAACAATTTCAGAACAATTTCACGGTATAGAGATAGAGTAGAATAAATTCATAAATAAAATAAAACAAAAATTGTATCTCATGAGTACATGTGCATATTTTCAAGTTTTATTTGTGATGTATTATTTTTTTAAATTTATTTATCATTCAACATAGTTGCTTACAACTGATACAAACGCTGATAGAGAAGTACAGAAATCATTATTTTGACTAATCATGTTTAAGTTTTGTACGATACAATTATGAATGATTCTACATTTTTGAACTCGCCAAACGAAAATAATAACAAACATTGGACCCATTTGATGATGTAACGTGAGTTAATATAAAACTATTAAGATATTTATTGACAAAATCTAAAAATACATGTACAAAAATGTAGTGTGGAAATCGGCGTTCTGACCTGCTACTATTGGATAAATATGTTTTGTACAAATTTAACGCCGAATTTTTTCTAATTAAGAGTTTCGCTTATGAGAATTTTAGGAGCAAAGAAGCTAATTAAATTCAATGTAATGTATCTAAATAGAATTAAAAAAAAGGGATAAAACATCTAATTAGGCACTTTACACAAGTTTCACTTAATACCGACTTCTCACTTCAAAAAATTTGATCACTTATACTTTGATTTAAAACTTTCAATCTTTAGAATGAATTAGAGACACAATTATCAGATAATACGTTTTAATAATAGAGATGATCGGAGCAGATCGATCGTGGGTAAGTTGACCAATGGCTTATAAAATGCTAACGAAAACCACATCAGGCAATGCCGTTGACGTAAGTCACGTACAATATCATAAGAAATATTTGAATCCATTTTTAATCGAGAATCATCATCTGATGAAAAAAAGTAATTGATTATTTTACATTATATTTAAAAAAATATTGAGTTAGTGAAAAAATTAACTAACTTTTGGAAAACTGGTTTCCCTAGACATTATTGAAACAATAAATTGAAGAATATTTTAATAGGGATTTTTTATTTCAATATTTATGTGATTAATAAACTATATTGCACCCTTAGGATATGTTGGTAAAATATTCATGAAAAAAACTGACCGATCATAATTACTTTCTGTACAGATTTTTTAATTAAGAAATTATGCTGATAGAACAAATTTGATGGAAATTATTAAGAGTAAGTCAATAGAGTCAATATACTTTTCGTTGTCATTATAGAAACAGCACTTATGAAGACAATAGTAGAATGAAGATATGCATTACACAGGAATTAGATGCACAAATAGTATGCAGCCAAGAAGAAACATTATATTTATTACAATTGCAAATAAGGCATTATTCCCGTTATTATCTCATTAGAATTTTCTTTTTTTATTTTGAGATTTTATTTTTTATCAAATTTATACATTTTCGAATATATATGACAAAAATGTAATGATGTCGCCAACTTTCACCATTCTCCTGTATTCAGTTAATAATGTTAAAATGTCACTATATCATATTCAAATTCCAGTGATTTTTATTTCAATATTTGCAAAAAAATCGTGTTTCAACTATTTATTTAGTTTATATTAGTTTCTTCGCTCCTATATATTATATTCGCATTACTAATACATTCAAAAACTCACATACACATTCAAACTCACATGTAAATTTGTCCCTGTACAATAAATTGTTGATCACGTTAAATCGTTAGAGCCATTCTTCAAAAAGTCTACTTCATTTTAACTTGGCACGGTTCCTTTTTCCATTTATTATAATATTTTACAGATACACAGGAACCTGTTTATGTACTCTGTGTTATAAAGACACAAGGACTTATTTATACAACTACTGGCGCCCATACGTGTCATAGTACTTTTATGGATAAGAATTCTTCAATATTTATGATTGATCATTGACAGTCGTAAGCAGATTACTAATAAGTGAATTAAGTTATAAGCTCGGTCGTGTCATCGGCTTCCATATCGTCCGAAGGTTCTAGCCTTAGAGCTAGCTGTGTGTATCCCATAGCTACTTCTCGTTTATTCGATATTGCCTGTAAATGATTAATATTGTTATCATAATCATAAAAATTCGAATATAAAATATTAAAAGAATAACAGAAAGTTTTATAAAATAACATGAAAGTTACTAATCTTATTCGCTAATGTTAATCAATGTTGTTGATTTTGTTAATGATAATGGTCGCAGAAAGTAATAAAATGAAAAACAAACATAAACAAATATATATGTAAAGATGAACTGTCGAAAAAGTAGTAGAAGCAAAAAAACCCGTAGAACAAAGAGCTATTTAATGGCCCTGGTAGAAATTTAACCATTCAAAATCATCAATTGAGAGACTGAATTATAGATTATCTTATAATTTGTATTACACCAAAATCGTTTATTCAAAGCGCTTAGGTTACTTTCAAAATCATTGTGTTTCCATGTGGACATTTATTTTTTGATTAACATATTTTATGGATATTTTCGTAACTAAAATAATTTTAATTAAAACAACTATTTCTCAACTGTTATAATAGTTAGACTCAATTTTTGTTATTTTAAAATTAACTTCAGGTCAGTGAGCAAAATTATAGATATCCAATTGATTATTATTATTATTATTTCTAAAAAATAAAAATAAAAATTAGTTCATATTTTCAATAATCTTCGACTTCTTGATAATAGTAATTTGTTTATAGTTTGTAATTTATTCCAGCGATTACAATAATAAAGTGAGTAGCTTATTTTATACAAGTTTGAAAATTTGCAGTTATATAAAAGTTTTCTTCATTTTTTTAAGATAACTAGACAGTATGCTATGCATATAGAGGATCTCTATCTACTCTCATTTGGGCCCACATTCACGACCAATAGAATGACATATCCACTCTTTCTCGACTAATCAGTTCTGGCCCTAACAATCTGGCTATGCCTTATATTTCAACTAACTTTTATAAATTGACTTAAACTAAAAAACGGACAAGAATGATCATTGATTATAAAGCCTCTAGATGGTCTAGCTATTTACTGATATGCATACTTTAAACTTCAAATTATGAAAACTGGTTAGGACATGGAGTAAATTTCTACCAGAGAAAAGATTTATGATAAAACCGAAACTATAGGTGATAAAAAATTACTTGTTGAGTGCGTCACATTGTGGAATTGCGTGTGGTGACTTTTGCGCAACCGCGCAAATGTACCTGAAGAGCGAGGAATATTGTGGCAAAAATGGCGATAGAAGCAATGCAAATGGACACAGCAACAGTCGTGGCAGCAGTGAAAGCGTAGTTGGTTGAGTCATTTTTTCCAATCAAATCCGGAACTCCTTCGACTGCCGAGATAAGGCTGAGTTCAGCAGTTCGTGCAGGCAAAATTTCCACACCTGATACTCTCCTCTTGCCAGCTGGTGAGCTATTTCTGCAACTACCTATATTGCATTCAACAATTCGTTACCGTCAAGGTGATTGATACATAATAATGTAATTTTCTACCTGCTATATATTTGTTCATAATGATTCATAAATTTATTTTGCAGAAAACAAATTATAACAAATATTTCAAGTATTAACAGTAAATGTGATAATATATGGACTTGTCTTGTACCGTCATTTAATAAGGCGTTTAAAAAAGTTTGACTAACAGTAAGTAAAGGTACTTAAATTAGAGATAACTTTATGTAACTAGAGGCAATTAAAAATGGTTGTCATTTTTAATAATTGGGATAATTGAAGCTGATTCTAACAATAAAATCGCAATCGCATTATTCAATCTAGAAAATCGCTCCCTAGTAGGTTTATATTTAGTTCTCAATCTCAAAATAAGGTAAAAAATCAGTCTATGAATGAAGGCCACAATAAAAAAAGGCGAATAAGGAAATGTCGGAGGGTTATCTAACTATCTATATGAAAACTCGAAAATTACACACATCTTTATAGTTTGTTTATTTTATTACGTAAACTAATTATATTTAATAACAATTGAAGAAGCTCAAATACATCAAAGATTGATATCAATAAACCATATGATGTATTTTAGTTGGAAGGAAGTGATGTAGATTCATTCTTTTTGAAATCAATGCTTATTGAAGATAATGGATTTCCCTTTCAATAGTTAAATAAACTAATTCAATTTCACTAAAAACTGTAAAACAAAAAATATCAATTAGAACATTAAGATAGATCCAAGTTTATTTTATGCTGGTATTTTTTTACTTTGAGTGACTACTAACCCTCAAAGTAGGATAATTCAATTCATTTAAGGACTACTATTCATCATAGTACAAAAATATCAACAATAAAGCAAATTCTGAGATATTCAAATAGATCTCAATATCTTAATTGTTAATTTTCATTTTATATTAAGTTTTAGATATTACTCATTATCCAATAAAAGTATCGCACCAAATTTTTCATCGTAATATTACTAGTTTGCAAATGCTTGTTTCTCCATCAGTTTGCATCATTCAAGATAATTTTATTGTATTTTGTAAGTAAATATATTTAAACAAATTCTTTAAATAAGCAGAAATATCTTTGAATTGGCATGACTTGGTAAATAAAAATTGTAACAAATCGATTTTTTTTTAGTTATTCGTTGGAAAGTGCACATTCTAACGGTACATGTGTATATTCAAGTAAATTAAAATTTTTTGGGTAAACTAATAAAATTTTATAAAAAGAATAATTATTGGGCCACATTAACACAAA
Source organism: Chouioia cunea (assembly GCA_030064505.1). Classification (NCBI taxonomy): domain Eukaryota; kingdom Metazoa; phylum Arthropoda; class Insecta; order Hymenoptera; family Eulophidae; genus Chouioia; species Chouioia cunea. Next base: position 22,425,050 of record JAOPFQ010000001.1, read on the forward strand.
AGAATGCGACATTGACTTGTATTTATTTTCCATGAATTTTCTGGAAAAGTACAGATAATTAACTATAAGATGAAAAACTAGCATCTACAATAGCTTTAAATCAGTTTACTTGACTGTTGCAAGAAGCTTTAATTAAGTTTATATAGCATACATTTTATCAATGCCTACTTAGTTGATTTCATCTTTTTTAAAGGCTTTATTTGATGAGGGTAAAGGTGGTATTTTAACATCTATGCAATCATGTAATCCTCTTCATGTTACGCTATAGTTGATAAAATAAATGATCTATTATTATTTAGATCACAAAATATGAAGATCTTAAGACAATTTCCTGTAGGGTATCTGGCTTCGAAAATAATCATCGCGAGACCAAGCCGCCATCATTCACAACTACCAGAATTATGTATATCGCCATATAACTGAAAACGTATTCGATGCCTTATTAACTAAGTTAATTTTTTTCAACTTCCAAATCAGACTATCACACGATACGAAAAGTCAAATGCAATAGCATCCTGAGTTACCAATTATTGTGTATTTCATGCTATAAACTAAATACTGTTGTCTTTTCGATTAAAAACCGGGTTTGAATCTATTCGTAAAATTTTTTTTTGCATCTGACGTTTTAAGATCATGGACAATACGCATAATTCAGCAATAAGACTCGTTCAGTTGGAAATGATAAATTTTTTGATTATGCTAATCAGCCAGTAGAGCATCTTTCAAAAAATGAGAAAAGTGCTGGTACTAATTTGATTCAACTATCAATAAATTTTGTGAATTCCGACACTACGTATTGAATAGCTAAGAACAGTATTTCAAGTGAAAGGCTGCCTACCCTCGTACCCTTAGATTTAGACTTCGTATGAGGGTTAACTGTAAGAGTTCTAAAACTCAAATTCAGCCTGTCTGACAGTTTCCAGAAGAAGTTGAAGATATTTGAAAGGCGTGAAACACTTATTAGTTGCAAACGGACTTGCTCCAGACTCACGAACATTTCTGAAAAACTACATAAATTTGTGCCAGTGATAATATGTCTCATAAAGACAAATTTGAAACTACGAGGGGTCTATAACAGATGATAATTTGATATTATCGATTTTAATTGTCGTCTAGTATGAAAATTCTACGAATATAAGCTAATGGAGAAAAAAGGGTGGCCATCGCGACGAAATAACCCAAGGAAAAAAGTATTAGTCAATAATAGACTGGATAAAATATAAGATAGTTAACATGAGAGTATGGGTTCGATGTGAATCAGACTGGAGACATTGTCCTAGTTGAAAGGACCCTCAAAATTGGTAAAGATATAAGAAATAAACCAAAGCGAGTGATGGAGAAGTGAGTCGAAAAGAAAACATCAGGGATGCCGAGTACAGTGGCAAATGCAACGAACCCATTTTTGACATACTCAGTTCAGGTGTTCCAGAAATCTAGCAACCTCGTTTTCTCAATACTCACAAATCACAATTTTTTTATTTTAAGACACAAAAAAACGGCTATGATGTCAATAACACCAGGATTGAATTTATCTCTTTTTGTGCTTTATCTACATTCGTGCACAAATTTTATCAGTCAGTTTCTACAGCTTTGTAGAATTCTGAATGCCTTTTTATCATTAATTAATTTTAATGTATATTTTATTTCATTTTGATTATTTAATCGCTCGCAATACCAACCTGTCTTATTATGCAAAACCTAGTCGTTAATTTCTTTAAACTTATTAATGATAAAATGAATAATTAATTTGACAGGAAAACAATAACTGAGGTACCTTGTATATAGAACTTATGGGGAAGCGATGAACCGTACAAGAATCTTATCACTTTATAAATAAAATAAAATTGACTTCATAACTATATTTTTTTTTTATCCAAAAGAGTGCTAATGGATTAATTAAACCCAAAGCAAGAACCCAATGTAAAAAGTATGTAAATATTTCAAGCGTTCTTTGTAACTGATTATGAATTCGAAATAATGCATATGACAGTGGAGATAAATTTTTTTATTTTTCTACTTTCATTTTATGAAATTCATATTTTGAATTTCTCATCCAATTTTATTTTTCCTTTAAAAAATAATTATTAATAATTGAAGTAGAAGAAAATAACAAAACTTATATATTAATAACTTATAATCGAATAACAATGAGTGTACAAGAGGTTATTATTCTTCATACTTATGTATATTGGATATCCATACTCAATTTTGTTTTATTTAACTGTTGTATTGGTGTTTATAATCTGTACAATAGTTAGTACATTGAGTAACCCCTTTTCGAGTTTACGTGAAAATTAAAAAACAAGAAATTTGCAGTATGAGATGTTTGGATTTCCCATTAGAAGGTCTAGTACATTTTTATTTAGGTTGTAATGGTTGTATTAATAATACATTATTGTAATTTCTCATATTTTGTTAGTCCTGAGTGTCTGATATGTTTGTATAGAATAACTTTTGCTGGTTAATTTGGTTCGTATTGTAGTCTAATTTTGTATGTCATGTAGAATATTGTAATTTCATCTTTAATTATTGGAATATTTAAATCCTTGTTTATGATGTAACTAGTTATGAATCAGAACTTGTCCACTATATTTGTTAGACATTTCTACTGGAACGTCCCCAGAATTTATGCATTAGAGTTAAAAATCGCTCCGTATAGTTGGATACCATGTAGTGTACGTAGTTCAACTAAAAATTTTTACATAAATAATTTGCTTCCAAACGTTGACTGAAAATTTTTTCCTATTAACCAATTAATTTGTCTGAATTTGAGATTTAGTTGTTTCCTTTTCATCCAAATGTGCTCACCCAAGATTAGTTGATGAACAAGATGAATTTCCAGGCATTCTTTGTGAGTGTGAAGGTTATGTTATTATATTTATTTTAATTTTCATTACTTTATATTTACTTTTACTCCCCATATTGTTAGTCAATATTAAATCTCATTAATTCTCATAAAGTATTTCTGCAAGATGGAAGATGCTGTTTCAATAATTATATCAGTTATAAGTGGTGCATTGTCTGAATATGTGCATGTAAATGAATTACGGGGCTGAATTGATAAGTACCCATCTTCTCAACGGCAACGTAAGTTTTTCGCTAAAACTATTTCTATTTTCAACATAACCTCCTTTTAGGATACGTTTTTTCTACGGTTTGGTTTTCTTTAAATCCTCAAGAAAATATGGTTTGTCAAACTCTTCCAAATAAGCTTATGTGTAAATAATGATACTATCATTGAGCTTAATTTTTTTGACATAAGCCATGTTTCTTCATTTAATACAAATATTTTTACTATTCAAATCGTTTTCGCAGACCTATTTTTACCATTTTTTACTTTTCATTTCTACAAGATTGGTTCATAATGCTTACCTGTATCGGGGTCACAAGCACAACATTCATCATTTTCTTCAACTTTCTCGTCATGTCTGCAACAAGGTACACATTGGTTGTTAAGTCGATCAATATGAAGAGGTGAAGCACAACTAGAACAGCTAAATTTTCCTGGGCCTGTGCATCTGTGACAATTTATATGACATGTCCTGCATCGTTGTGTTAATGGATCATAGTACTGAGATTCTAGACAAGCCATACACATACCGCTTTCAAGCATTGAGTGTGGTGGGCATGCAGTGCATTCTAGTGGCCCTTCACCTGTAAAGCCCGCAATGGTTTACAAAATTTTAATATGTATCATATTTAGAAATAATATTATGTTATAAAAATTCAGGACTTGAAAAAAATACAATTGATGATGTATAGATGTTTGACACATTAGTTATATTAGATTATATTGAATAATATATGCCTGAAAAGTATCAGAATATAGATGGACATATGAAATAATGAGAGGTGATAACTCATACAGACGTTGTTGCATTCTGGCACACCAAAAGATTCTACTGGTTGCTCTTAGTGAAGCTTATATTTATATGAGTTTACTTACGATATAGACTGATGGAGAGAGAGAAAGAAAGAAAAATTTTAACGACAAAATAAGTAGTAAAAAGAGACATCGAGAGAATAGCTACTTTAAGCAAACATAGTATGAACTTCTTAATTTCTTTATTATAATATGTTGTTCTGATACACATATTTAGTATAAATCATAATCACTATAAAATATAACTCAATGAGCAGTGTACTGCATGTTGTAGTCTATACGGTTACTGCAACAATCATGGATATATGATTCGGAAATATTAGACATGGGCATATTCATGGAATCATTGACTTTTCTATGACTTTCATCGTTATAAATAAATGGATTTCATAATGTAAAATATTTAATTGCAATAATTATTTTACATGCAAATAATCCTAATTGTAATCTTAATGAAAAAAATTGTATTATGATAATGTTAATCCTGTGTCAGAATAGAACATATAAAAATCAACAAAATTGGAAATTTGAAATGTAACCCTTAAATTCTCAATATGACCCTTTTCATACTACTATAATACATATACTGTAATACATGTAATTGTAAACCTTGTACATTACGCAATAACAATTTTTCATCAGATTATGGCCACTTTTTAAGCGTTTGTAAATCTATCAATTTTTAAGTAATTATCTGTATTTTTAGAGGGAATTCATAAGAAAAAATACGAGTCAATGCGGCAGTTCTACATCTTAATATGGCCTAGCAATTACTCTTTTAAAAATTTGATTGTTGTCATTTACCTGAATCAACGCAATTGGTTTTTTTTACATAACGAAAGCATACTTAACGAGCGATTCAAAAAGAAATGTCGATTTACTACAATTTTTTTGTAAAATGGAACTTATTTTTACAAATTTAAAAGAAATCATCTTGATACGATTAAGATTCGTGGAGTTACAAATATTGGAAAAGTAATAATATTTCGAGAAAGATTCTTTTGAGATACTTTTATTGCGTAGTATACTATCATATACAATAAGTTGGTTAGTCAGTTAGTTTGTAGTTTAAAGCTTTTAACGCATTGATCTAATTCATTTAATGATTTTTTTTTATTGTTAATACAATAAACAGATGAGTCACAAGCTGAAGGTCAGTAAATACGAAAAAACCATGCACTTTTTTGATGTACCTGCTGTGTTTAAATGCCTATAGCTTCAATCATCTCACGTATTTTCATTCTCCTATGGTTCAATATGGATTTCATCAATAATTTCTGTCGTAGTGACCTTCCTTGAAGGACCTGATCATTCGATATCACTTCTACTGATATAATCATAATAAAACTCATTACACTAATTTTTAACCATTAATATTGATGGGACAAACTCCTTATAGCATTTATCAAACCTTTCCTTGGTTTCGGTGATGGTTCTTTACCCAAAAAATAATGCTCAATCAGCACACATAATTTAATTTTTCTCATTTCCTTTAATTCACGAGGTTCTCTACTTTCAATAGTCGTCAAACACAAACTAAATGACGCAGCTGGTTAGAAAATTAGAAGTAGTTTATTCATTCTTTCATCACGCGATTCAATTTTTTTTTGTTTAGAAGTGCAAATATGTGTTTTTAATAAATTTTTCGATACTGAATCCGAATTCGATATTGAAAATATATTAAATTTAAAATTGACACTAATAATGAGATAAAAACTACTTCTTTTTTCATAACATCAATTTTGATAAAAATTTTATAGATTATAAATTTTATAAATTAGGTATAAATAAATAATAAGAACTTTTAAACCATCATAATATAAATATTCACATCGACCAAAATGTTAATGCTAATATCAAGAAACTTTTATTTTCATTTCATTTCAAATATACTTGTTTATACATCAAAGATACTATTAAAAGTCTCAAAGAGGTTGCAATTCATTTGTTATATAGACTATGATTATTTTTATGCGCGAAACATGCGTTTCCAAATATTGGTTCAAGTTGAAAAAAATTGTAATCTTTACAAGTGTTTCATCGTTTGCCAATGGTCCTAACCAATGTCTGCCATGACCTTTTCCAACTCCTCTAAATCTTCTCTATTCAATGCTGCTCTCTTATGTTTTAGTTACTTATCAACCTAAAAGCGATTAATCTATTGTAATTAAAACTATTCAAAGCTTATCAATTGATGACTATATCGATATCAAAAAGTTAATTACTTTAAATCACATAAAATTACTTTTTAAAATTTCTGTGAATCGTATATACATTTTTCTAACAACCAAGTTTACCATTGAAATTTTAAAAACAAAACAGTTTTACCAATAATCTGCAGCTCAACATCCGACCACTCATAACTAAAAAAGAACGTGTAGTGAATCCAACTGTCAACGAAGTCATTTTTAAACACTGTAACAGTCTTTTGTTCCGAAGACAAGTTTTTACCAAGGAAGGCGATAAATTATTTCTAATAGAACCATTGTAGATTAACTCTAATAATACGAATTTTTAGGTATATCTGACAAAAAGAAAATTAGTTTTAGGTAAAATGGAAGCAAAATCTCATATTTGTTTAATGTATTCGGTATATCTCATGTCTGTGTAAAAGTTTCAGTTGTCCCAAGCTTGACGGCAGAATATTAATTAATTAGGAAGTTATATTCAATTAAAAAATAAAGTATGATTTTGTTCAAGCTGACATTTTAGAACTTTCAAATAATAATTTTGGATGCTGGTGGTGAATGAAAAGGCAAATATTGTGAAAACCTTTAGAGTCATTTATAAAATAGATTGATCAGGTTGTATCATAAAAAGATATTTAAGTTCAAGTCATTATACGAATCCACGTTTACAACATTATTTTTCAAATATGACATAAATTTCTTTTAAATTGAACATAAGTAAACACCTTTGAAGTTTCGTTTTTTTATTATCTTTCCGTACTATCTCAGTCTCGTAAGCACCTAGAAATGGCCGGCTTATATAATTTTTCAAGAAAAATGACAACAATACATTTTATTTCTTCACTTATAATAAAAGTTCTTGGAAATAGGTATGACAACATTTTTTCTTGTTCATTAAGTTTTTTTCAACTATATAAGGTATGCCAATATTTATTGAATTTACTTTTCCGATTAAAAAAAATCAAATAATGATTCAAATTATCCAATACTATTTTTCTTTGGTGATCACATTGTACGTGAGCATTATTACCTAACTGTGCCTGAAAATGTTCTCACGTCATCGAAACTGGTTTTAGTATTCTTGTTAATAGAATCTAATCATCCACCAACTTGCTTAATATTTTCACTCGTATTTCGCAAATAGTTGGTACTGTACTGAGCCATTTTATTTGCATCTTTACTATAGCAGTATTTTAACCCATTAAAACCCGAGTAAGGACTGGGTAAGGTAACGTTAAACTAACTATGCTATTCATAGCATAATGGAAAATAAAAATACCCGTGTTTTTTCTTTTGTGATTTAAATTTGTTTAAAAAAAATATTTCAACTAATTATTCTGAAGATTATTTTTTCGAAAAACAAATAGCAGCAATCGATTCTATGTAAAATATTGGGATGAAAATTTCTTTAGCATTTTTTTGTCATAGTTCAATATGTTAGTGTAAACCACTGATAAAGTTCGTATGTATGAGAACAATAGTGACGTTGATGTGGCGATCTTAGATTGTGAGCTGGTAAATTTGGGTTGTAAAACTATTATTCAACAAGCATTTAAGTGTTTTCTATTTATATAATTTATTATTAAAAATTTATTCGTCTAGCCTAAACATTGCTTGAAATTTGACGTAGACACTTCCAGTCTCTATTTCATGATTGTTTGTTAGCGTTTTACACTAACATATTGAACTCTAATACAAATACTATGGAGGTTTTCTTCGTAATTTTTCACATAGAATTGATTGACGCCATTTGTTTTTCAAAACATAAAACTACAGGATAATTTGTTTGAAGAATTCATTATAAATAATTGCAAATTAAAACAAATACGGTTATTTTTATTTTACATTATTTTATGAATGGCATAGTTAATTTGGCGCTATCTAGCCCAGTTTTTGCCTGGGTTTTTAATAGGTTAAGCTTTCTGCACATAATCGATCATTTTTTTCACTAAAGAAAACAATTTATTTTGAATTTCTGCAGCAACATGAATCAAAGATTCTCGATCTCCACAATTACGTAATTATGATGTATTGAATAGATTAGAATATTTCACTGTTAGCATGATTAGAAAATTTGCATTAATATTAAAATGAAGATCTAAAACAAAAGTTATCGTGTAATTTCACTTTGATAAAGAATAACGTCTTGATTAGTAATAAATTATAGGACTATGACCACTCTCCTATTTTTATTGAGGCACATGTATGCAAAAGCATCTATCGTAAAAATAATTTTTAAATCAACTCGAACGAACTTGTTAAAAGTTGCTTTAATCTAGAAAACAACTACGAATATCAGTGCCAATTCAAACTAAAAGTACGATATGTTTACCTTAATACTTGGAAAATCCAATAGTTCTAATACTTCTGTTAAAAAATAGATAAACAACTCCATCTATAAAAATCCAATGCCGTAGTAGGGATGTGGATAAGTTTCAAAAATGGCGATTTTTTAAAACACAGGACGATTTTATTGAATATGAAGCAGCTTCTATCGCCTCTAAACTTTCTAAATCTAAAAAAGAGCGCATTTTTGTCATTTGTTTGAAACTATTAATTTTACAACAACTACTAAATATATTTGAAATAAAACTAAATTTCAAAAAACAAATTGGTCAAAGTCACCACTTGTAACTATTTCAATAACTACCAGAAATCTCATCTTATCAACGTTTGTCTTGATAATATCAACCCTCTTCTCGAATCAATGTTTAATTGTACACACATTTCAATTTCATATATAAACGCAAACATATTAATTCTCTTGCTGTATATATATATATATATATACATGACAGAAAACAAATTAGTTTTAGAGTAAATCAGAGCAAGGTCTTCGATTTTTTTTATATTTAGCACATCCAATTCCTATATGGAGGTAATAATTTGTACCAAGTATGACGCTAAAATATTAATTAATTAAAGTTACAAACAATTTTTTTTAAATTGATTTTTTTAACTGCTGTAAATCGAAAACTATTTATCAGATCTGGATAACTTAATTTTTAAATATCCGTAAATAATTGTATTTTGAGAATATATACATCTCATAATAATATATTTGTTAATACAAACATTATAAACAATTAAGATAAATTTTTGCCATTTTTATTAAAAAGGGCAACTTTTTATTTGAAAAATTATTGTTGTTATCGATTCCTTGCACAATTTTGTATAAGAATCTGCAATAAAACGATCATGATTTTTAATAGGGGCTAGGTAATGACCTTCCAAAAAAGCGCTACCTGTGACGCTCAGCTGGAAGAACGGACCGATAGAAGCGTCCCACTCCCCTGCAACTTTTCCAGCTAGTTCAGTTTTATAAGTCAATACATTTATTAGCTAAATTTTTTTTATTTAAATAGTTGTACGTAAGACTAAAATTTATGACAATAATAATTAACGAAAATAGGTTGCCTTTAAGCAAATTAGTGCGAGCAATAATTATGTTAAAGAGTTCAATCATTTTTATTTTCTTTGAATGTTTTTTCTAATATTTTAGTTATTTAAGTAGTATTTTAAAATTAGGTATACTGAAATTAGTTATACGTCAAAAATTGTATAAATACAGAATCTTTTTGCTCATTCGGGCTATTTAAAGTTCAATGGTCAAAGTGAACAGACCTCAACAAATGTCACAAGGAAATTTCTTATTGTGCGATAAATTTTGTAGAATTACTTCAATTCAGTTTTAAAGAAAATTATGTCATTATCAGACTGTTCCAATCCATTGAAAGTGCGTAAACATGGACGCCGTCGAGAATCTTTGCTTCAAGTTTCCACAGAAATTCAGAATAAGATGTTTCCTTTAGTGAAAGAAAACAATCGATTATGTGCAACATGTCTGAGATACTGCTATATTAAAGATCCAAAGGAAGTTTCTGACTACAGTGACACACGTTTAGGACATACAAATGAAGAAAATGGTAGTTGCGGAGATTTTATTAATCAGAACAATGAGGCCAGTTTCGATTTAAGTACTAATGAAGATTAAGATATCCGCCACGTACAATGTGATGAAGAATTTTCGATCGACGAAAATGAACGTAGAAAAATAGTATTAGATCGATTAAATCCTTTGCTTGATTTTTTTGAAATCGGACAAATGAATTCAATAGATATTGAAATACCTGATTTAATAGAAAACACTATCGATTCATTGTCAAATAATTTGAAAAGTTTACTTGTGAGAAAATATAACTGTGTAGACAGTAATCGAGATGAATTTATACAAAAAAAGTGTATCATATAAAGACCTGAAAGCAGCGTATGAAAAAGCAACTACTAATTCAGAAAAGATACATATATTCCAATGTGTACAAGTATCTGTGAAATAGAAAGAGAAATTAATTGTTCGTTTTATTTTGCACAAATAGCTAAAAAACTTCATGAATAGAAAGGAATGTTATCCTATCCACTCTCAAGAACCAGAATATCTATAATAAGTGAAGAAATAAAAAGTGCTGCTGTCTCATTTTATTTACAAGATGATATAAGCCGGCCGTGTCCAGGTGCCAACGATACAAAAATAGTGCGAAAAGATCATGAAAAGAAAGTTAAAATTCAAAGGCGTTTACTTATGTTCAATTTAAAAGAAGTCTACAGCATGTTTGAAAAACATGATGAATTTGGACTCAACTTTCGTCTGGGGTTTACAAATTTTTGTACATTGCGATCTGATCAGTGTATTTTAGTTAATGAATCTAAAGGTACTCACAATGTTTGCATTTGTATTCATCACCAAAAACCAAAATTACTAGTAGAAGGCTGTAAAATGACAATGAAGAATTTGAAGATCAAGTATAATGAAGAGTTATACTTGATCTTCATAGCAAAAGATATTTCAATTAAAATGGCATATGGAAGACTTGGTGAAGATTGTTTTTTTAATAAATGCTCGAAATGTCCTCGATTGGCAAGTGTTTTAGATATGTTCGAGAATTATTTTTAAAAAATGCTATAGATTTCATTCATTGCAAACAATGGGAAACTAAAAAATGTGTTCTTGTAAAGCATACATACAATATTAAAAACTATCTTAACCACCTGGAGATACAGTTTAAATATAAATTATTCGAATATGACTTTATTGCAAAAACTCAAAATGATTATATAAAAACTCGTCGTCATAATTTAAATGAATCTGAAATAATGGTCATAGGAGATTTCGCTCAGAATTATACGACTGTATATCAAAACCAGATGTAAGCAAATCATTGGAACGGCAAACAGGTAACTATTGATCCATTTGCAATGTATATAAAAGGGAAGGAAAAAACCGAAGAAGACAGCTTCCTCGTAATTTTGGAAAGTACGAAATTTCACGTAAATGCTGTGATATTGTTTCGCCAAAAATTAATTAATTATATAAAAATAGATACGAGAACAAGGTTAAAAAAGTGATTTGTGTATCTAACTGAATTGCAAGTCAATATAAGAATAAATCAAATTTTTGAACTCTTGTTTCTCATTATGAGACATACGAAATTGAAACTGAATGGCACTTTTAAGCAAGGTGTCATGTGATGGACTTGGCGGAACAGTGAAAATATTAGCCCGTAACGCCAGTTCCCGAAATTCAGACGTAAGCAGTTCTTCAGCTGAGGAATTATATCAATGGGCATAAAAAGCTATACCTGGTATAACGTTTGCTTACTGTACCATCGTAGAACACATAGAAATTGAACGAAATTTATCAAAATTATTAAAAACAGCATTATGTGTCGATGGTACCTTCAGTTATCACGCATTTATTCCTCTAAATAAAAGCAGCAAGGAATTGATGACGAAAAGAACTTCCTATTCTATAGATAATAACATTAAAAGACGACAAAATAAATGTACTTGAGTACTTCAGTGTCATTTTTTATAAACTATAACAATTTTATTTATTTAAATTTTATTTTAAATTTGTATAATTAATTTATGAACACCATTATAAGATATAGTAAAATAATTTTAATTTACTATTTTAATTTCATTTTCCTAATATCTATTGAATAATGTAATATGTTATAACTAGACTGTTTATTTCTAACTATACTTGAAAAATTTCTTGTAAACTACGAATATTTTCTAAAATAATATGAAATATTACACTCCATCTTATTGCGATTAAATTGTTTATGTTTAAGTAAAAAAAAAATTATTTATACTGATATCACCCGATTACATAATATATAGTCTATGGTACTGACGTATAGAACTCAACTAGCTGGAAAAATTTCAGGGGAGTGGTACGCTTCTATGTGTCCGTTCTTCCAGCTGAGCACCGCAGATAGCGCTTTTTGGAAGGTCATTATCTAGCCCCTATTAAAAATCATGATCGTTTTATTGCAGATTCTTATACAAAATTGTCCAAGGAATCGATTGCAACAATAATTTTTCAAATAAAAGTTGCCCTTTTTAATAAAAATGGCAAAAATTTAACTTAGTTGTTTGTAATGTTTGTATTAACAAATATATTATTATGAGATGTATATATTCTCAAAATACAATTATTTACGGATATTTAAAAATTAAGTTATCCAGATCTGACGAATAGTTTTCGATTTATAGCAGTTAAAAAAATCAATTAAATAAAAATTGTTTATAACTTTTTAATTAATTATTATTTTAGCGTCAAACTTGGTACAAATTATTACCTCGATATAGGCATTCGATGTGCCAAATATAAAAAAAATCGAAGACCTTGCTCCGATTTACCCTAAAACTAATTTGTTTTCTGTCATATATATAGACATCCTTATTGATAAACTTTCTGAAAAGGAATACTTCTGCATATTTATCAAATTCATCCAACATAAATCATAGATAAGATGTATCTGTCCCCATGTATCGGGCGATAATACTAAAACTGTCGGTATGGCGTTTCCCAGGGAAATGGTTTTAACCGTTCGGTATTGTGTATTCATGTCGTATCCAGCCGAAACAAGCTGTCAAAATTAGTCAAAGTAGCCAAACTATTTCTGACGATATTGCTATTCATTATAAACTTTTTTCTCCTTATCTATTACACTAACTTTCTAGAAGACGCCATTAATTCTATTACCGATGACCTTTAAGAAGTGGGATTGGATTTAGATCCTCGCAAGACAATCTTCATTCACTTCACTTCATTTGGCAAGTTTCTTATTCAAATAAAAAACACAAGCATGTTTACTTAAAAGGAATCTGAGAGCTAACAGTATTATAATATACATGCGTGATGCGGGAGTCTAGTCCTAAAATTTCTCTCATTCTGTTCAAAACACTTTGATCCTCAATCCAGGAAAGATGGAATCAAGATGGATTCAATATTGGCTAACACAGAAAGTTTTTATAATATTTGGAAATTAAAAAATCTAAAATTGGAAATTCTAGTAGTTTGGTTTCGCAAATTACGGAAGTTTTTGTTTTTGAAGTACACACATCACCCCTTAAACTCAATATAAAAAAATTGAGTATGAATTTATTATTTATTATTTATTTACTTTTTTTCGAAAATGTATGAATATTTTGATCTACGAACTTCATAAACAATATCACATTTTTAGTTTTTCTGTTTTTGCAACATATCTCAAATCGTTTCAGTTAATTTTTATATTATTTTTTTATGAATTATATCCATAATATATTGTATAAGCTAGAAGATCTTTTTATATTACTAGGCGCGTATGTAAATCTGGAATAGAAAAATTCACGTTAAAGTTACGTACATATTAATGAAATGTAATTAAATTACTCGTATCTTAAGATTCATTAATTTGCAACAAAAAAAATCAAATCTGCTTGAGTTGTATTTTTTAAAAGAAAATTTAAAAAGTAATGATAAGCTTTCAGAAATGATAAAAATTTATATTATTCTTTCACACGTATAAGAAAGTTTACAATGCCTTAGATTTTTTATCTGAGCAGAGTGGTGCATGTATATGTCACGATACCCATATATCATTCCTTATAGTTGTAAGAACTTTACAAGAGAAAACGGTGTTCATTGTAATACTTACCTATCAAATCTACTGTTGAATTACCGTCGCTATATCTTTTACTTTTAACTCTTTTGTAGTACAAAGTATGTTTTTATTATTTCATAAAAAACATATTCATATCTTATTGGTAATAAAGGAAACTATTCTTACTATTTTCCAGTTTATAACAAAATTACTTCAAAATATAAACAAAATTATAGCAGGGAAAGATCTTTATCTTCTTCAATATTCTGCCGTTAGAAAAAACATATCCCTCTTGTACGTGGCTAGTCGCTGTCCTGATTAGCTCCTAATATTACTTATTTCCTTCACCGTTGATTATACGTAAAGTCGTAACTTTTATGAGCGCTGAGAAGGATACAAAAAGAGGAAAAAATAAAAATAAGATAAAGTTACTGAACCCTTCAACACAGGAAAAAGATAAATAGATTCTCGTAGGTAAATGAGCAATATGTGATTTTAGGTGACTTTTTAATAATGTAAATTTATTGCAACAATTGATTAGTTCATAAACAAAACAATATACAAATTTTATTTGAAAGTTTCCATTGATCGCTAGAATATAAATGTTTCGGAAAGAGTTGCTTTTTGAAAAAAATTATTCGCAAACAAACACATAATACTGCACAAAATATACCAGATAGAAAGAAAGAAGCTAGATTACGCGTGTTTACTTAGCATGTGGCATTGTAAATGTAAATAATAACACAGGCCGACAAACATCTCACCCCGAAACGGGACCTTTTGTGCCCGAAGGATTTTGGTTCGCTGAATCCGAATCCGACCTCAGAATTAGACATATACGTTAGGTTTTCCAGATATCCTAACCTACATGTGCAAAAACACGCTTTTTTTGCTATATTCGTGGTTATGTACCATTGCGAATAAATTTTTTTCTAAAAACCGATAGCGCCTTCTTCAAGCAGTACTCTTACCCTTCAAAACTGTGTCCCCAAATTTTAAATATCATTTTTTTTTTCAGTAAGATATCGATGATTGAAATGAGTTACTTTTCCAACTTCAATACTACATTTTAATCTATCCAATTTTTCAAATGAACCGATATACAATATCTATGGTTTTTTTAAGTTGTATTATCTAAATTAAATGTGAAACTACTCATGAATCTCGAATTTTCCTAACCTAAAAATTTAAATAAGGACTAAACTAGATCTTGAAAAAAATTTCTGATTTGATTGAATTTGAACTAAAAAAGAAAAGAGAGTGCTTCACAATGAGTTTCAATTTCATAAAATTTGACTTCATCGATTCTTCAAATATATAAATAAGTAAAAATGTAAAGAAAATTTCCTTCAAATCAAATCAAATATCAAATGTTTGGTCGGTCTACCATTTTGGAACAGCGACGCCAAACATTTTCGGGTAGCATATTAAGGTTACGATCGAATTCACGTACTCATTGCGTCATTGGAAGGATTAATGAATTTGGGATTCAGGGGTCTGAGAATATACACTCACCAGTTATAGGGTGCAGGGGCTAAGGAATCTCTTCATTTTCTCATATACGTAGATATTTGTCCCTTCAACAATTTTCTCAAGATCCAGTTTAGTCCTTTATTTGTATTTTGAGGTTAGGAAAATTTGAAATTCTGGAGTAGTTTCAAATTTTAATTTGGATGATACAACGTAAAAAAACCATAGATATTGTATATCGGTTCATTTGGAAAATTGGATAAATTCAAATGCAGTATTGAAATTTGAAAAGTAATTCATTTCTATCATCGATATCTCACTGAAAAAAAAATGATATTTAAAATTTAGTGACACGGTTTGAAGCGTAAGTGTACTGCTATTTATTCGCAATGGTACATAACCACGAATATAGCAAAAAAGCGTGTTTTTTGCACTTGTAGGTTAGGATATCTCGAAAACCTGATGTATAGGACAAATTCTGAGGTCAGATTCGAATTCAGCACTCCAAAATCTTTCGGGCACAAAAGATCCCGTTTCTAGGTGTGAAATTTGTCGGCCTGTGTTATCATTTATACGTGATTGCACATGACATAATACGAGGTGAACCAAAATAGACAAAAAAAAAAATAAGATTGAAAAAATAAACCAACTCATTAATTTGAAAATTATTGTTCAATAACGGGAATGTAGAATAACACTTTCCCGATGTCTTGTTCATATTCGTTGAACATGTGTGAACCAAATGGAATCTTTCTTTATTTTCTCTGAAAATATTGGCACATTCAAGCTGACCAATACTAGACACTTCTATTCCCTTTAACTAAAACATTTATCACCCTCTCTCTTTCTCCTAAAAAACTATGCTATTCCGAAATCCAAAAATCATACTCAAATTTTCACACACAGTTTTGTATGGTAGATGATTGCTATACATTAGAAGAGTACTCCTTTTTTAAAAATTATTTTAAATTTTAATTTAAAATTTTTTAAATTACGATCTTATCTAAATTATATTAAAAAAATACGTGAATTCTAAATAATGATCATCATTATTACTTTAAATATATTACAAATATTTATATATACCTTTACAAGTGTGGCAATAATGGTGGCACTTTTGGCAACCATAAGTGGTCTTAAAATAACCCTCGGGACATTCAGGATGACACTCGCCTGCAGCTAGCTGCCATCCTTTTGGACAGCTGACACACTGATCTCTTCTAGGGCCTGAGCAGGTTTTACATGATAAGTAGCATTTAGCACATTGACCCCTGTCACTGTAGTATCTAAAAAATAGAATATTAATAATATATATTGGAAGCTGTTTTAAAGAGGCCAGAAAATGTAGAATACTGAAAATAAATAGTTTTCTATATTGTAGTTTTTAAATTCATGGTGTAAATATCATCATAGTATATTATTATTTTTTTAATCTAAATTACTTATGATCTTTACATGAACCTCAATATAGTAAATTTGAAATTTTTGAAAACATTTTTTTTAATAAATACAATGTAGTGTAAGCAGTAATTTTTTACGACGCTTGTTCAAAATCTTAGAACTTATAATTATGAATTTATTTCAAATTTTATGTTCCATATTTTACGATAAGAACGTCCCATAATGATATCTATACCAAAACAATTTTCATAACAAGAAAACAAAAGTTATTAGTTTTTACTATTGATTGGCAGGTCTTTTTGAGTGAGTTAGCTTTTTTGGTTCCATAATTTTATTTAAAACAATAAATAAATAAAAAATGATATCAATATTTTTGTTATACTTCATAGTTACTGTTTCGAGAATTCTCAAAAGAGTTTTTTTTTCATGACTTTTCAATAACATGGGATTCAGTAAATTTGAAAATTGAACCTTTCTGATTACATATGATATCGGAGAAAAAGATTAACGGCTCATTTTTAGCATCGGTAGAAGGGCCATTGATTATATACCGTAAAATTGAATTAAACTAAAATAAAAATAAAATATAATAATAATTGGGTTATTGTATATCAGTAATTTTATATCAAACTGGTTGGTAAATAAATTGGATACTCAAATCAGGTTTGATTTATTTATGTTATGTAAGTATAAAATTTCATAAAAATTTTCAACAATTATTTAAATATCTCGATTAGATTCTACTTTATATCTAAAAGATATCAGTGGATTAAGTATATGGTTTTCGTCAAATATATAAGGACTATTGTAATATAGTAGTAATAAATCAGAAAGATGTACAAAATTTGAATAACTTATGAGAACTCAAATATAATATAATTTGAAACATGACTGAAACCCGTTATAAATTCAAATGGATAATTTAAAAAAAAAATTTTGATCTGGAGACAACTTTTTGAAAAGGCGATACATACGTGTATATTCTAACATTTGAAAAATTCATTATATCTCTCCTTAAGAATCTTAGAGATTTCGAAGGCTTCGTTATTCCTAACACAATCATCTTAATATGTTGAGTAGGATTTTCCTCAGTCGCGTTAGGAAGAGACAATTTTAAAAAAGGGTCACTGGAGTCCTCCGAGTTGCGATTATGTTATAATTAACCGAAGCTCTTTTTTTATAACACATTATTATCTGCATTTTGCCATCGACATTACCCTGATATTCGTGGCTAAAACATATATTAAGTTGTTGTGCATATGGTTATAATCATTTATCAAAGTGTTGTATCATGAATGGTATTCAAGTTACTGTATAAGCATGCTGGTCTTTCTATCGCTCACAACAACAAAACAAACATATGTCGATTGTTTGTAACGAGCACCGACTTTCACGAGGCCTAACCCAAAACTCTGCAACAATGTTTCCTTTTAAATTCCTGTTTGATGCTCACTACCGCTTGCAGATAGCATTTTTCTCTTGTTTAGTCTATCGATTGTAATTCATTGGATTTATATTTCTATCATTATATTCTTGACTATATTTCTTGGTATTATTTTTATAACAAAAAATTACTAACTACTAGATATGATCTTACAATACCTTCAAGATTATAGGCATATGCCTAGTAGAATTAGTTATTCACATTTCATTTTCGACTATTTGTTAATAATTCAAAAGTTTTACTTGTAATACAGTTCACGACGGAGGATCTACCACATTCGATTCAAGGATGTATTTTTATACTTTTATTTATTTATTTCATTTGTCTTATTCGACTTTAAATGTTTATACTAGTCAACAACGAATGCGCTACGCGCGTATGTATTTCACTTACTTTCCTAGTGTTTAATTAAATCAATAAGATATAGATATGTCTGATAATTAAATATTCTCTATTTTTTTTCATGAAATCATAATATCCATAAGTTCAAAATAGCATTTTGAGATTAGCCTTTTGGATATACTATACACACAAATATCTACCACCCAGTCCTACCTAATTCTCCTATAACGAATTAGATCATAAATAAACTGAATTCTCGTCTATTTACTCTGTGAGTGTAATACTGTAAAAAGCGAATCATTATATCTTTTACTATTGAAGTAGTTGTAGGCTTAAAATATTTATAACAGTTGTAAAATTGAAAAATTTTATTTTGACAAGAAAAATAATTATAGTTGAGGTAACAAATTTGTGTATTTAAATAAATGATGTGTTTTTTACTTTATATTTGTTTCAGATTATCTTTCCGTGACTGATGAAAAAGCAAATGTGTAACGTAGAAATTTATAATAATAATAGTAAAATTATCGCTCCATGATGATAAGATATTTCAAATTATAACTCGCTTAGAAGATAGTTTACAAGAATTTATAGGTATAATAATTATCAAAATCGTTAGGAATAAGGTATGCAAGTTTAGTTGATAAATCTTATCCTTTATTTCCATATTGATAACTTCTTATTTTTATGCTCACGCGGTAGAAAATACAGGTTATTCAAAATCATTACCGAAAATCCATATGATTGGATTCCTCTTGAAAATTTATGTATAAAAAAAACTCTATAAAAATAGATTAACAGAAAACAGGTCTCTAAAAATCAGAAGAGCTGAGGGCAGCTTGAAGAAATAGTGGATTGCTGAGGGCAACTTAGACGAGCTGAAGACAACATTAAAGGGGATTGGAGTATGGATATTTGACGAATCACGCGAAATAGATGAGAAAATATGAAGCAGAAGACCTTTTTTCGCTCTTTTACACGATGTAAAAAATATCATTTCATAGGCTAGCGATATGGAATATATATATCGTCATATCGCTAGCAATTGTTTTCGTTGTTATGATAGCTGTGAAAAATTATTGTGTTGCTAATGGAAAACTAATACATGTTAAACAATTTTATTCTTCTAAAATAGAACAATTATTTTTCTTCTATGAAATATACACATACTAACAAATTTGTAGAAATAGCATTATAAAAATCAATAATGCATAATGTACATAATATTCTTTTATGAGATGACACACTACGCTGGAACAATGCCACTCTACAATTCGTTCGTACTGCTTATCTGTAGAAGTTTTATTAAATAATAAAGACGCGGATACAATTTCTATTCATAATTGAAATATTTCATTACCATTCGTCTCACCATTTTTCTCTTATTATAGTTCAGCTAATGCGTGGTGCTTTAGCTGACCATTAGTTAAGCATAATTTTGTATCATTTTGGTAACTCAGTCATAGAAACTGTGATTTTCAATCACAATGAGACTTACGTGAACAATCAGGGAAATCAATGCATTAATTTATAAAATAAAATAAAAGCATGTGTTTATACTTGCGAAAACTATTCGAGTTACAATGATTAACATCGACTTGATTATATTGACATTTATAAATTTATATTTCTTTATTAAGATTTAATTTCATATTTTCAAATATATAAGTGCATGTGGCCAATTAGACTTAATTTTAAATTCATAATAAACGACACATGCTATCCTATATATTTGTGGAGCATTTATACGAGATTTAATGCTAATCAACGGAAACTGGTGCAATTAAACAATGTTCAAATTAATAATTTCATACAAAAATATCGTCGAAATGATTTTTGGAAGGGACCCCTAAAATTCTAATTTCACCAAGCAGATAACACAGTGACTTTTTTAGAACAAGTTAGAAAAAATTTTTTGTTGTGCTCATAAACTATAATTTGTAATTAAATAACGATATCCTATCGTATAGAAGAGGGTAATTTTATGATTTAACCATAAGTCCATTTATTTGTTAACAATTTTTAAATATTAGAAAACCTATGACCAGATGAAAATAGTCACTTTGTATAAGACTACTTTATGCCATGAAAATTAAACGAACAAAAACTGACTCAGAGCAGATTTCTGTATTCTGATTATTTAGATTTACATGTACACTTCTGACACTCTGTGATAATCTTTCGTTCATCTCTTGAGACCTATTTCTGTTAAACTAAAAGTATCTTATAACATTTTATTTTTCCAATACTTTACCTTTCATTCAGAAACAAACACCACATTCTTAACATACTTTCAATTTATATTTACAATATAATTTAATTGCAATATATATCCTAAAGAAATTAAATCTTGAACTCTTCTAAAGTTTCATTTAATAGCTCTATAATTCTATATGGATCGGTTTAAAATGAAGTCTAGTAGAGTTACAGTAATAAATGCGTTAAAACTTATTAATTTCTACATTCACCATATATTTTCTCTCACAAAATTTGTACATTCAAATTATACATTATCATTTTCCTATATGTAGTATAAATTATCTACTACATGTTCTATATTACATTTTCAAACCTTCTCAGTATTATATTGTATGATCTTACATTTTATACTTCGTTGTTTCATTTTTGAATATTTTTACATCTTTTACGTTTCCCTAAAATAGCCTTATCTGCTTACGCATATATTTTTACATATTTCATATGTTTACATAGATATTCTTTATGTTCTTAATACCTAATTATTTTTTTTCCTACCCTTCTCCTTACAATTTTATACTCTATTCTTGTTTTAATCCCAGTATCTAATCACTCTTTCAAAATTTCCTTATCCGATCGACCGACTGTATTTATTTTCTTGAATCTTTCGTTATACTGTGAATTTTATATTTTCAACCTTATTTTTTATCTTTTTATTTCTTTCTTTTCTGAATATCTCTTCATTTACGTCTTTATCTTTTATTTTCCCTCTTTTAATGACTAAATCCGCGATTGTTTAACTATAACTATTTTAAAAAAATAATATTTATTTTATTTTGTATTCCTTTTATTTTATTTATTGTTCGAAATATAGTACTCTAATTGCCCAGCTTCCTTTTTTTTTCAATTTCACTACATATCAAGTATTTCGATATGCAATGATCAAGCCTTAGAGTCCTTCTCTAACATAAACAATCATGTCTAGTAATGCTTCTCTATTTGATGGTCATAGTAAATTCTATATTCTTACATTCTTAATTCTAATTCCCCTTATGTTTTTTCCCTAAATTCATTTTTTAGTTTACTTATATATAATTATTTATTAAAACAAAAGATACTTGGACTCAAAACACATTCTTATCTTCATTCAACTTCCATCCCAACATTTTCTGGGACTCTATTTACTGTTCTTATTCTTACTTTCGTTTCTTTGTATATTCCGTTTAGTTACTTAATTATATATTTACTTATTCTGTTTCATAGAGTTTATAGTGTTTTCCTATTTACTGTATCAAACGTAGCCTTTAAGTCAATACATATTACATGAAGTGTTTCTATCTTCCTTTGAGCTTTATAAGTTGGTCTAAAATAAATATATCACCCATTGTTGATCTTTCCTTTCAAAATGCTGCTTGACCATATGTTAAACTCTTTTTTTCTTCTACATCTCTCACTAGGCTTCTTCCTATCACTTCTAAATAGATCTTTGTGACGATTAAAGTCAAATAGACTCAAATGATAAAACACAAATTATTTTATTTTTTCTCAAGTAAAAAATGAGAACCGCTGTTCTCATCACGAAACAACTGAATTGAGAGGTCCTCCATAAAAATATTTATCCGAAAATATAGTTTTTCAAATCTTTCTTACGGAAATATAGAACTGGATTAATAATCTCGGTATAATAAATGTCAAACATTTAAAAGCAAGTAAACACTCTAGTATGGTAAAGTGAAGAACCATAGTAGTGTTTGCTGTTTCACCTATGACGTAATTTCTATATGATTATAAACAATTTCTGAATCACAATTTGTATTTAAACTCAGAACCTGCGTCCAATTACAAAATTTCACATGAAAATTTCAGAATTTAAATCGAATTAGCTGATTCATAGACACAAACAAAACGGTTTCGTAGATTTACGTTTTTAATGATTGAAAGCGATTCAGTATTAGAATCTTTAAATAAATTGACAGAAATAATTTTTGTAGCTTTAAATTTGTATTGAAAATCAAATAATGTAATTCGTCCCTAAAATTATATAAATTATTAGTTAAAACTTTCATTTTGACTAATTAAATTAATAAATTTAATTATTTTCTTGACAAATAATTACGTATGAAATAGATAATTAGTGCAGAACACAATTTCTGGAAAATTTATTTATTAAAATATTCTATATAAAAATCAAATATAGTGCAAGTGCATCTATAAGAATAAGTTAAATTAAATTTTATTCGGTTAATAAGTTCATTTTTTTCTGATTGCCATAATCTTAATAATAATAATTAAAATACAATTAATAAAGAAATATATTCAGTTCTATTTTTTCTTTACCCTTTTTCGCTAAATCATACAACTTCTTCTACCCCTCAAGCTCTTGTAAAATTTTATATCGCTATCTACTGATCTGGCTTTAAATTGTGATTTGTCCGTTTTTCTTGTTGTATCATCTATTTTGTCATTAATTTAACTTACTTTTTTCTCCAACTCTCGTATTATTAATTTTATTCTTTTTAACTTTTCCTTCAACTTCTTAATTTCCTGTTATTGATAAACACATTTCTTTACAAAATCTTTTTTTTTTCCGTTTCCTATTTGTTATTATCTTTTATCAATGCGGAACGTATGGTTTTTGTTGGGTTTTTATACATTTTACCTCTATAACAATTACCGTTGAGTAGCCGAATTGATTACAAAACTTTTTGCTTTCTGAATATCTCATAGACGAGCGAAAAGTAACATTTCACGTGCCATCAAAATCACTACAGGTTTTTTAAAATATTGTTACGTCAATTTTAAAAATAAGAAAAATATAGGTATGTTTGTAGGTAAAATAAACAAAGCATATCCTATCACTCTTAATTTTTGCAATATACAATATTGCCATTTTTAAACGGCTGAGAAAATTTGACTTTGTCGCCAAAAATTATATGGGCTTGATAAACTTCTAGGGTTTAAAAAATTTTGCAATTTAAATGATTTGTTTATTTGAAATAATTTGAATATAAATAATCAATTAGAATAATGAATTTAAGAAATCACAAAACGCGATTTACAGGGACGCAAATTGAACTTTTCAGCTAAAAATTCGAGGGTAACAGTAATTTCTCATACTAAACAAGATAGTTTAATTGTTACTCTAATCATTGGAGTTACTTTTGATTCCCTTAAATAGTTAAACTCTTTATAAAATTTATAACAATTGATTAGGATATCAATTTCAGAAGTATTGTATATTCAAGTTTGATTCATTGTTCTACCCGAATAGAAATTGAGAAATATATACTAATCGAAAGCATCGAAGTGCACGTGTTGCTTAGTCTTTTCATATTCAAGAAGTATAGGGATATCTGTAGGGAAAAAGATACAAAATATATTTTTTCTAGAGATGAGTAAGTCGTGATTTTTTAAATGTCAAAATTTTATATTTCCCATGATTTTTATTTTATTATTATCATAAATATTAAAGTATACGTATAGCCTATTAATGTCCGAACTTTCTTTTATTATCTCATCTTTCGTGAAAAAGGATCAGTTGATACGTACAAATTATGCGTGTTCCAAAGATACTCTGATTTACTTATGCAGCGTTGCAACGTACTCGTTTACGGCTCAATTCGATACAACGATACGATCGGAGAATAAAGCGGGGCGAATGAACAAGTGCTGATGTTCCATCGGGTCCCATGGGATCACGTATATTTTCCAAAGTGTAGAGATAGGAATGGAAATAAGAGAAATCCATATGGAAACAGGAGAATCAAAGTATAAAAGAAACTAATAAATGGAGTTAGATAGTTGTGTTATTGCACTCGAATAGGAAGTTTTACTAGCTTCTTGTTATTCTTACTTATCTTGTTTCAAACAATTTTGGTAATTGTCATACTTATAATTATATAGTTATAATTTTATACATATAAACTTATCAAAACGGATATTTTGCTACATAATATATTTTACGGAACAACTGGTCAGTTAAAGAAAAGTAATGTGAATCTTAACCAAAAACATATTCACTCACAAATAAAATAAATGTTTGCGCATCGCAGTTGTTTTCTACGACTTTAATGGATGCGTATATGCGATTGTAATGGCATAAAGTAAAGGAACTCTTTATGTCTCTAGGTGTATGATTATATTCAATAATGCAATAAGTTAGATATGTGTTAATGATGTCCAACCTTAATTACATAATCTCACAAAAAAGTGCATGATCTGACAGAACAAATAATCGCAGATATATATTTTTAGAGCAACTGATTCAGAATTTGGGATACATTTAATCTAATCAGATCCAATCAAAGGTTGATTTAAGGTCAAATAGATATATATAAAATAAATTTGATCATCCTTATGCACATTGAAGGTTACTAAAGGTTTATAAATTCAGTTTACCTTTATAATATTAAACAATTATACCATTGAAATAGAGGGCGGATCAACAAGTACCCAAGTTGAAAGATAGGTAACGTCATTAAAAATAGTAATTATTATAATCGTATACTTCTATCTTTCAAACAACACCGTAAAAAAATTTCAAATTGATTCATAAGCTTTTATTCGACATTTGTTTATATTAAATATGTTTAGTATTTTTTGATACATGGAAAATGAGAAATAACAATTAATAATTTGCCTTTTATCTTTGAATGGTAACACGTGCGAAGAAATAAAAACAAATTTGGATGCTGTCCGTGGTGACCCTTCATCATCTACGACAACAGTCAGATATTACTTCAACAAATTTAAATCTGGTTGTATATTTTTCGATGATGAGATTCCTTACAAACATGGTTGCTGTACAAATTGTTGAAAATGTCCATTACATGACTCTTGATCATCGCCAAACGAAAGTACGCGAAATATTAGAGGCATATTGTACGGAATGGCAATCAAGATTTTGCGTGATGAGTTAGGAATAAGAAAGCTGTTAGCCCAATGAGTACCGTGATTGTTTTTGGTCGATAGTAAACTAAATCAGCTATCGACTTCGAAACAGTTTTTGAGTTATAACAAGGGCCTCATCGTTAAGACAAGGGTTTATTTTAAAGAGTTTAACAAATAATATTTTTAGAGAGTTTAAAAAAGTGATCAACATATTGGGAAAAGTATATCCTCCTAAAAGAAGATTATGTTGAAAAATAGAAAAAGATTTTGAGAAAAACTTGTGTCTCCATTGATGAAATGGGCACTTGTTGATCCAATCTTGTATTTGTCGATTGATGAAATTACGTTTCCTTGATTTCAATAGTAATTCTTGTACCATCAATAGTTATTCGAAATGTTTATATCCTATCTTGTTATCAATGTTACATTTCTCTAATATCTTCGTGAAATCTCTGTGAAGTAATCTACATAAGAATGTAAAAAGTATAATTTAAAATACCTTAATCAAAGTAAATTCTGTAAACTCTCTACAAAATTTAATACTATTTATTCATAAATAAAACTTCCTAAAAAAACTGCAATGAGAACGTTCAAATACAACTAAGCTTCTTTTTCATTTTCATTCATTGTACTAACAAGAATGAGACCTTTCAACGTCTTACGAATTTGAGAACAGCCGACGAATAGTTAACCTAATTCGGTAATACTCTACTAAAGAAACTATCGTTATAGATATTTAAAGCAATTAGCATTTTGGTCAATAAATTATTCGATACCATAAAGATAATTTGGATTTAGTACATTGCAAAATATATAAAGATGGTTAAATTTTATGTATATAATATATATGTATTTAGTTTTTTGTGATTTTCAAACTACTGTTACACCGATTTAATTGAGTTAAATGAACCCCAAATTCTGAATCAGAAACTCCAAAAACTTATAGATATGGTGGTTCAGTCTTTTGAATTACGCTTTTTTTTAAGGTCTATGTTATTATCGTATATCTTGTAATCCTTGTGTGATATAATCGGAAAAATATCCGTTAATAACATTGAATTATGGTAAATAATCATCAATACAAACAAATAAAAATAAATTAGAGATATATTTAAAAATTAACGGTTATATAAAAGAATTGGAGAACGAAGTTCAATGGTCCAAAGATTTCGAGATATATATATGATGATAAGTTAAGTCAGAGCAAAGTATTTGCTGTCATTGTTGGTTGACATGGTAGTCCTTTCCTAGTGTCTTTCCTTACATATGACCTGTTAAATCACAAGTCGCAGTACTTATTTTTATACCAGTCACACAACACACCTTAAATATACAAATTGTTCTCCGAATGTTGCCATCTTTCCTTGTTATATTTTGTTTCAATCAACTCATCCGATCAAATTCTTATACTAACAAAAACTTGTCTTCAATAGGCACATGTTCGAGTCTTTGTTCTATCGAAATTATAATTACCTCACTTATCTGTTCGTATCCATATACGTATATACGTATATAGATATGTTTGCATATATGTGACTATTTGCAAAGTACGAGTATTTCATTATATGAGGTCTGGCTATTCAATAACTATAAAATAAATAAAAGTCGCATAATGTAAGATTTATTGAATAAGAAGGATAGACTAATACTGAATTATTAAATTTGTTTGATAACTTTTTAAGAGATAATTCGAAATAAACCGGCAATATCTTAGTGGAGAACCCATGATTCGTTTTTTCACAAATACGATGATTTTTTTCTTATTTTTGTATGAAGTCTAGCAAGTATAAATAATGTTTATTAGTATGATCGAATCACATTACTAATTTTTTTATATTGACATCCGTTTTTTACATGAAAGAATAATCTATCGTGAAAAATATTCATCGTCCTCTCGACCATTTTCAAAACGTTCAAAGCACTCAAAAGCACGTGCATGCGATAAACGTTAATTGCCATACACTTTTTCAATAACGAAACAATTTTAATGTGAACGAAGATTACATTTATAAAAATTTATTTGTAGAAATGAGAGACACTAAAAACAAAAAAAATCTTTCAATCTAACCAACTGTCTCTCTGTGATGTATGGTGCATATGTATTTAAGAATTTTTTCTGTCTACCGTATCATATCGAATATTATCGTCTTAGTAATGAAGACTTATCCCCGGTCTTGCTGTTAGCAGGAAGGAGAACGGAAAACTACTATGAAAGTTGGTGATCAAAGAATGACGGAAAACCCAGTTGAGATAGTTAAGATCAATTTCAGACAGAGTTGACTGTAAAGTGTCTCCATTTCGAATAATAACATCACACAGATATATACATAAACACAGCTTCATATGCTCCCTTATGTATTATATAATTTATATTACGAGGATTTTCATTACGATGTCGAAAACTCACAATTCGGAGGTAAAAAATCTAGAAATGATAAATTTGGGATCCCAGGATCTATAATCTATATACACGATTATATGTTACACAGTATTTCACACGAGTCATACGCATAAGGAGGATCTAATAACGTCATGTTCTTATTGTACTCATCTTCCGCTTGCACATTTGAACTTATTCTGCAATTGTACAATCGTTCTAGCATATTTATTAAATTGTTTAGTATTTTTGCTTCATTTTCTTAACATCTCTTGAGCAATTTAATATGTTATAACTAGACCCTTTCTATCTTAACTACAACTAGAAAATGGATTTCTTATATAGTACGAATATTTTCCAAAATAATTTGAAATATTCCACTCTATCTAATTGAGGTTTAATTGTAATACTTAAGTGAATAAGGAGTTATTTATACTAATATAAATTCTGATTAAAAAATATATGGACCTAAACTAAGTTATAAAATTGGATTACCTGGAAACCGTCGCAAGTAACGTTTCCATTACACGCTCATTACCGAGCCTCTATTAAAAATCACGATAGTTTTATTACAGTTTGTTATAAAAAATTGTCCAAGGAATTGATTGCAACAAAAATTTTTCATATAAAAATGTGCGTTTTAACGACAATTGCGACAATTTATTTTAAATATTTACAATTTTTTAAATCTGTAATCGATGTGCCAAATATAAAAGAATGGAAGATATTACTCCAGTTTGCCCCAAAATTAATTTGTTTTCTGTCATAAATTAACTATTAATAATTGTTATAGTACTTTTTTCATTAAAATAACAGTTTATTGAAATATTTTTCTTTTAATTGTTAAGCATGTTATAGAACTCATAGGGTGTTGAGATCACTAATATATGATTTAAAAAAAAATAATAAATAAAAAATAAAGGAATACATATGAGAAAATCTATATTAATTTAGTTACACGTTTACTTGTAACTACAGTTTAATTATGCTATCAGTTGTACTTTTCTGAAAAGGGTTGTAATAAGTTACCGATTGTTTGAATCGAAACGTTTTTGAACTTTGTCGTATAATTTCTTTTCAAATCACAACTTAATTAGTTTTGATTTAGTTATTAATCATGCACATATTGTGACGGAGTTCCTGGCCGTTGGCCGGAGCTCGTCGATGACAACAAGCCCGCGATTAGGGCTTGTTTACGTTTCCGAGGTCGTTGACCTTGGAAAATCAGTTTGCTGTGTATTGCATAACATGAGTGAGAGAGAGAAGTATGTAGCACTCACCGAAAGTCAGTTGAGTGCATTTTGTTTGTTCTCTCTCTCTCCCTCCGTGCGTAACTTACCTGTTTTGCCTTTTATTTTTTTTTGTTTATCCACATGCGCAGGGCCTCGTTCGGTACTCCTGGCTATTGAGCCGGAGCCTTACGAAGGCCGTTATAATGATTTTGAATTTGTTTCGCCGTTTGCTGTTGAATTTTTTTGAACAATTTAGGCCGTTTATTTTGTTTGTGTTATTACTACTATTGCTTATTACTCAATTTTATTTTATTTTCTTCGCTGCGTTTCCGTTATAATTTGGACTGTTTATTTTGTTTGCGCTTTATAGATTTCGATATTTTTCATTATCGTATTTGTATTAAATTGTCTCGCGCTGCGCTTGCGAACGAAATTTAATTTCTCTTGATTGTCGCTCAACGAATAGTTATATTTTTTTGTGTGTTAAACTAAGTTGTTCGCGATTTTAACGCCTGCCTACTCACTTGTCCTTGACCTCTCAAGGTCATCACGACCTTGACACGTATTAAATCGTAATCGCGCCTCTTACTTCCCCTTTCGATTAATAATAGGTGAATATCGTTTGTTTTTTTTTGTTTTTATTTTATTTTCAACGCAACTAGAGGTGACTACCCTTGACAAACAAGGTAAGTCTTCCCTCCTTTAGCTAAAAGCTACATTTCGCGTTGCAATATATATAATTAATATTAGTATAACATTCAGGGAAATATTGTGGAGTGTTGTTACTGTCAACAGACGAACATAGTTATAAATCTATATTGAATTACAACGGAAATGAATTTTTTAAATTTGAAAATAAGAAATGATATTACTATTAATAGTAATATCATAGTATATATCATAAAACATGAGAAAAAAATGGTTTTGTATTTTTTCTATTAATTGAAATGTAACAATACAGCGAAATTAATCTTTAAATTCATCAAATACGTTTATGAATTTAAGAAATATAAAAAAATGAAATATTTCACTGAATCTCTGAAATAAGCATTTTTTAAAATGAAATCAATATTTAATTTCAGCTTATTCATTGAATTTTATTGACGTTACAATGTCAAAATCATAAATAGATTCGAGTAGAACGCTGGAACCCCTAACAGCCACGTTCAAATAATGGCCCGGAAATGAAAATCCACACACACTTTTTATGTGCGCGTGGACTTTTAGTAGTACCTTTGAGTTGGGGAAACCACGGTCTACGAGTCATTTGTTTTCACACTGGCAGGCCCTCCAGGTTTAACCACCATGACGAGCTCCCTATTGCGAGGAGAGAATTGTGTATCATTACCCTCGAGATTCACAATTATTACAGGCGACGATAATTACACGACTGCCTAATATTTTTTAATTAAAGCCGAACAACGGCTATAATCAACGCTGAATGATAACGTAAATTGGAAAACTTATTATACAAACGCGCGCAGCTCTAATGAATTCATCTATAATATCCCTGAGTAGACAAACAAAAACCATTATGCAAGTACATTTATTTCTAGGAACACAGATCCTAAAACCTTAATTTTATTAAGATTTTAATAAATTACCTAAACCTTCTAAACCCCTATAAAGTTCCACTGTTATATTGAAAAGTTCTCTTCATTTACGTAATACTTATCTGTCCTTACTAAACTAGAACCAGATAAGAGTTATCGTGTTGATTCTCTCTACGAGAAATTAGGATGAAAATACAAACATGTGATTAAATCAAGCCTATGTGACTCTCAGCTAAAGAATGAAACTCTAAATCAAAGATGATTGTCATCACGAGTAGGATAAAGATATCAAATCCTTGGTAGTTTTTGCATGGGTTATCGAAAGAGCCTCCCTCCCCACCCTCCGGTAATCGCATCATCTGATTAAGTCATATTAGCTGAAAAACTTTGCTGCTTAGGCATACATCACCATTAGGAGGGTTCAATGTTACAAATTTTAAGTTATAAAAATAAAAATTCATATTTATAATGTAATAATAATGATGCATAACAAGTTTGAGAATGACTTCTATAATATAAATATTGCAAATGACTAATTTACATTCAGAAAAAATGTCGATACTTATACAAGTACATAATTTTGTTGCTATGAAACTAATAATCATGAAATCATAAGGTGAAAATAATGTATTTCTAAAGAATATTCATACCAGGTTTGCTAGAAATACTTTACAAATTACTTTACAAATAAAACACAGTTCTAACAAATGCACAAAAAAAAGATAATGTACCATTAAACAATATTTTGTAATCTTGACAAATCAAATTAAATAGTACACAAACTCTTAATTAAATAGTACATCACAATGGATATTTTTTCTAGATTCAGTATGTCAAGAAATTAAAAAAAAACCAAACTACTAATCGTAAAAACCAAAAATGTTAACCATAAAGGGCAATTTTGGCATATTTTAAAAAAATTACCAAAACAAGGCTGTCTTTTTTAAGAATCCATAGGACCGTTATATTAAAGTTCGATCCATCGTCATTATAATATAACGTATTAATATTCCCTATAGAGAATTATTTGTTCAGTACATGTATATTTACATATAAACCAGACACTTCAAAGAAGACCACAAAAACGCAGATTAACTATTGGTGATGAAACTTATATCATATCATTATCCTTTATCAGAATTAAAAGTCAACGTCTTTGAAAATATCCTTTTGTTTGACCTTTTAATGAATGTCCAAGAAAATAAAGTTCGCATAAAAAAAAACTAACTCGTAAAAAATTGATATATGCTTCCATTGAAAAAGATTTAACAGTATTAATTTATTATGAAATCCTTATTCGAGACAGCTTTCGAGAAGATGGAGATATTGACACAATCTTGTTTAATTTAAAGAATTTTTTATTGAACATCTTAGAATGATTATCTACTCAATTTGTTAAGTATTCTTTTGGTTGAATGAATGTCTCAATTTTGATAAGATATTTATTATAAAACCCTACAAAACCTGGTCAAATGTCCTTTGGCAACGATTGTGAAAATCGGGTAATTTTATTTATGATATATATTTTTAATTCCTGGGATATTTTCTTGTTAGCGAGATCATACTTTGTTCAACTATGAATTTAGCTCCATAGTCATTTTTGAAAACGACTAGATGCAATAATAAACATACTTATTCTTCTTCACCCTTTCGTTACGAAAGTTAGAATTTGTGTTTATATTCACAGAAACGTTCAATTTAAAATTTTATAAAAATACTATTTTACATATGTAATAACTACAATTAGTAGAAAATAAAAAAACAATTAAAAAATAAAGAAGTAGATGAATAAAAAGAAATACCCATGAGCACAAGTCGATCGACATTCTCCACTCTGTAACTGAAGGCCATCTTGACAGGACGTGCAGTTGAGTCGCGAGACACAGCTCTTGCAGGTATGCAAACAAGGTAAACAAATGGGTCTAGTACTGGGACCCATTTGCATTTCGGAGAAGAATCCAGGGTCGCATTGGACAACACACCGTTGACCTTGTAGTAATAGAGGACTTTGACAGGTTAAACAAGAATTTTCCGTAGGACCAGTGCAACTTTCACAACTTGAATGACAGGGACGGCAGTGATCTGAGTCGAAAAATTCAGAACCCAAACAGCGGGAACGTGATGCAGGAGCACACAGAGCTTTTTTAGTGAGACTCCAACCAGAATAGCAACTTGTACAATCTTGAGCAGCACTGCAGTTCGCACAACCTGGAGGGCAAGCCAGACACTCACGACGTTTTTTGTCTGCGGTATAGCCATTTGGACAGAAGCGTCGACATTCACCCGCAAACGCGAAGAGACCCGATCGGCAGCCTATACATTGATTAAGACCCGTACCATTACAAGTTTCACAACTTGAGTGACAGTCCAAACAAGTGTAGTCTTGACTCTCAAAGGTATACAGAGGACAGGCTGCGTGGCACTTGTTAGCATAAAGAACCAAGTGATGTTCACAAGAGGTACAATGACTGGGTTGCTCGGAGCAAGTGGCACAGTTCGCCTCACATGGTACGCAAGTACTACTTTCTAAACCTTTAATAATGAAAAAATTATAATTGATTATATTGAAAATTAAATTGATTTTATTAAATAGAAAAGTTTCTCTCACTCTTTATCCGTTTATAAAATTATACTCACTTTCATAATAGTCTTCTGGACATTGTTGCAGACATACTGCTAAATCAGTTACCCGCAAGTGGGCTGGTGCACACGATAGACAAGAGTCTTGTCCAGCTCCTGCACAAGTTTCGCATGATTCATGACAAGGCCAACAAACGCCGCCTTGATTGGGAAAGCTCCGGGGTGGACATCGACTTACGCACATACTGAAAAATATAAAAATTGAAATTTTTAAAATAATGTTAGGAATCAATAAATATTTTTTCACGACACCCATGCAAAAGAAGTTTTTTCAGTACATATGTTAAAGGGACTGAAAATTTTTAATGAGATTTTTAACTGTACGAAATTGTAAGTAGACCCAGTACACATGGTTATCAGGTATATGGTATACCTTTGCGACCTCATAGCCAGGAAGATTTTAGGTGAGCTATCATCTCATATAATGAAAATCGCGCATGAATAACTCTCTAAAGGAGTTCGATTAACGCTGATTTGACGTTGCCGATCTCGTAAAACTCTTTCGTTGGCGTTGCAGTCTAATCACGTAATACTAGGTTTATGCCGAGGATCATTATGAAAGTTTAGAAGAATAAAAGTTATTTAGGAGAGTAATGCTTGAAACAGTTAACTAGTGACTGACGTAGGTTGCGGAATTTCCTCCGCTACGAGCTTCAAACGTGTCTTTGCAATCTTTTTATTTAAAATTTGGGAAATTCCATTTTGTTCTATCTCGTTCCATTTCAATTTTGATTATTAGATTTATTTTTTGTTTACCAGTCTCCGTTATTCGAATCCACGCCGTTTGTGGATGATATTTTGTATGTTACACTGACTATACTGTACGCTTTTTTATGTAATGGTATGTGAATGGGAATATGCTTATTGCTATCGTGTTTTCTGTCACACACTGTGTAGATTTAAGCCGTTCTGAATAATTTATGATTAAGTAATATTTATATTATTCATGGATAAATTGTAAAACTTGAGTTGCGATAAATACGATTATCATTATTGAGTGATATTGTTAGAGTTCTATTAATTTAATTTTGATGCTTAACTTAAATGTAAGTACTTTTGTTATGTTACACAATCTCATACTTCAAAATTAGAGTAAAATTTGATCATACTTGTGACTATGTATTTAATTGCTTTTAAATGTTGCATGTTGAAATTATGTTCTGTTATGATCCTGTAGTTTCAGAGAAACAGACCTGAGAAAAAGGTGTCGCTTTCACAGCTCGATGCAGCTAATTAAATAACCACCAATAACTAATTGAGTTATAAATTCCAGTCGAACTAGTGCATTTCATTTTAATTTAAGCGAGAGGCACGTTCACTCACTTTAATACTATTGTTTGTCTTTGTCGCGTCTATACAGTGGTTACGCAATTTATCAGGTACCGAGTTACGACGATAATACTATGTCTAATAAGGGCTAATTTATCAGATAGTAATTGAAGGGAAATACTTAAAAATTTTGTATCGGAAGGAAATAAACAACAACGCGAATCAATAAATTGAGAATAATTTATTTCCCAAATTTTCAAGATTAGTGGTGACCGATAATAAGGAAGTATACTTTCCCATAAACAAGCTGTCTGGGATTATTTATGCACAACTCAATAGAGAATATGTGGCTTCGAAACTTCAACGTTTTCATTATCGCTGTATAACTTATTTTAGGTTGTATTCCTTTGTTACTAAGTATATGTTTTAACCTTATACAAGGCTATTTGATTTTTACCAAATGATACAATTATCATATCGTTTCAAGAAAGATTTTTTAAGAACTATTCTACGGCCAACAATTTTGTTGTTGTAGAACCGGTTAAAACCTGCAGTTATTTTTCACCAATTACAGTATTAAGATAATATCCATACTCAGTAGAGACTATCTTAGAAATATACTCGCTGATTTTTTCATCGATGTCATTTAAGAATCTTGCGGTATACATAAATCTTACTCGAGTCACAGTCCTGCTTATACACCTTACAATCCAGTACATTTCGGTTACATACATAGACGATATGTAAATGAATCAATGAGTTTTATCTCTACACCCATAAATCCCAATCCTTTTATAAGAAACAAGCTCGATTTAGGTTACTCTTATCCAAAAGCATATGTTTCGTTTCTCAATAATAAAATCGGGTTTATTCGCTCGATGAACAAGCTCCAAACGCATGAAAAATTTTTCATTAGTAATTGTCAAAACCGCGTACTGTTCGACTGGGTTATTGCCTCGAAAGATGCATTATTTGTAAAAGCGAGCTGTGTAGCGGATTTTGGAAACGGTATTTCTAACTGTGAAGTGAGACTAATTAAGAATATACGTAGTGACATCCAACAAAATTAATAATGAAAATTTATACTTTTTTGAATCTGAGAAGTTTTCCTAAATGAATCCTACCGCCACATACGTTCGAAAATTTCAATAATTTGCTAATATTTTTATAAACTACAAGTTGAACTATGGCACTTAATTTAGTATATTTCTATCCTTATGATAATAGAAGTACCATATCACCAAATATAGCTTCTGAATATAATTATTTAATCGTTCAAGAAGACTGTTACTGATTATTAATCTCATCCACAATTACTAATGGCAACTAACTTGTCAAGGCGGTAATTTTTACAGGTGATGCATTGAGTTGGTCCTTTTCCGTAGCAGCCTTGGACATCGCACTGTGAATCACAATCATGAAACTGCACACGTCTAGTGACTTCTAAAGGAGAAGCATCGGGTTCAGGTAATCGGTTTGTCATAAGAGGACCCGAGTTCCCCTCAAGTGTTGCCATCGAAGAATCAGGACTGGAAGCCGCCCCGGTGTACAGGCCCTCGTAAGCCTGAAATTCAGAGATTAGCTTGCTAAGAACAACGCTAAATAGCCTATTCTTGACTATCTGAACCACCTACTGTCATTTAGATAATCGATTTTCTTTAAATTCACCATTAGTAACATTTCTAAGTCAAAATCCCAATTATCTAAAAAAAATTAGCAGCAAAAATAAAATTTATCAAAATTGTTTAATAATTGAACTTAACTAAAAATTGACCGCGATAGAAATGTGCATTCAATAAAAATAGATATTTTGATATAAAAATTTGTATTAACATTATCATTCATATAATAATTATACTAAGTTTTAAAAAAATTAGTCGCGTAAAAATCGACAGTATCGTCATAGTAGAGAATCAGCCAAACGGTATTAATCTATTAATGACAATAAATAAGTAAGGAAATGTTAATGTGACTTCGAAAATATTTCTACCGAGTTGTATTGAAGATTTCGTATCCTTATTGGATTCGTTGCTGTCCCGTAAAAAATCAGCTGCCACTTTTTCAAGATTCCTGCAACATCAGCATAAAAATCGACACCATTATTCTTTTATCCACCTATTTATAATAAAAAAAATTTTAGTTACTTTTTAGATTTTATTTTAATCAATTAATGTCTATATTTATGACAAATATTATTTTATAAATCACAAAAAGCTAAAATAAAAATAGGGTAATCAAAAAAATAATGAACATTACCGTGAATTCTCCTAGATCTGTGGTTTATAATATATTCATGTATGCTAACGGTACCAAATAATTATATTCTAAAGAATGTATTGATTATGACGTTTTTTATACATAAAAAACAGAATAAATATAATCGTTTCGTAAACGATATCTAGATCTCGAAAACTCGTATACACA
Organism: Chouioia cunea; assembly: GCA_030064505.1. Classification (NCBI taxonomy): domain Eukaryota; kingdom Metazoa; phylum Arthropoda; class Insecta; order Hymenoptera; family Eulophidae; genus Chouioia; species Chouioia cunea. The sequence goes on from JAOPFQ010000001.1 coordinate 22,462,294, forward strand.
TTGACAATATTACACACTGTCATATTCATAAATAACATTCAATTTATAAAAAGAACTAAAACCTTAAAAAAATAAAGTCAGAATTGGGTTTACAAAATGCAAACAATGTTATCAATAACACGTTATCGATTCAAATAAATAACAATAATAAGTTTAAAACATATAACATTGTTTTTTGGGGATTTTGAACCTGAAAACTGAAGAAAACTAACAAAAGTGTTCTTCTTCATATAGACTAAACTTACGCTCAAAACGATCAGATAAATTTCATCTCTTGACTATTTATAATTATCTTGAAATGATTGTTTTTTTTCGAAGTCTTTCGCAGATTGTCTATTATTCATAGGTATATTCATCTGATCATTGTTGTTAAGTAATATTTAGATAATCCTTGAAAAAGCGTGGATAGTTATCATAACATCTTTCTTCTAGATTAATCTCTTTTTTCGCTGGAGCTCATGAGAAAAACATAGATCAAAATAACTATAACTAAATAATGGAATTATCTATTGTAGCATGTAGTTAAACTATTAATATGATATTTTCTTTTTATATCTTGTTGTTTCATAAATATAAAATACTACGTTGTTGATATTTTCGAGACTGTATACTATGTCTCCAAGTACTTTAAATTTTTGGAATTTTTTTTATCTTTGTGGATCATATAACAATTTTTATTGACGTTCTAAGAACTTATCGTTAATGGAAATTTCATCAAACACTTTTCTTCTTGCATTTTTTAAGAGCAAGTGGGCTGGTGCAAATGATAAACAAGAATCTTGTCCAGCTCCTGCACACTACTGGATTAATACTATATAATATGTATTATATAGTATTATATCCTATGATATAATTATTTTACAGGACAGTTTCCATGATTTTAGTCAGTTGTTAACCTCAATTATGTATTTTTGTAGGTTGGATAAGTATTGTCTCATTTGCATATGTATCAGTGGTAATATGTTATATTGTTGGTACATCAGCTGTTTATATTAAGTAGAGTATTGGTCCTAAAACATTTCTTTGTAGGTCTTTGCATTAATAGAGAGTAATTTACTGATACTGTGCCATTAATTTTAATTTTAAAGGATTTGTTCGTTATATAAAATTTCAAAAGTTTAAAAAGGTTCATGCCAAAGTATTTTTTTTTTATAAGAATATTTTTAAAAGAATAGGTAGGAAGTATATAGAACTAAATCAGATTACTTCTTCTAAGTTTTTACACGGTTTTAGAGTTGAATTAGTTTGAGCCATTTTTCATTATGCGGGAAAAGATTTTGTTGAATCAATACATATCAATACATAAACTCTTTTTCATAAGCAGTCTCGTTATTTAAAAGGCAGACCTCGTATATTTAGAAAATTATATGAAGTGAGCCATAACTGATATTGAAAAGGCTATAAATTAAAAAAAATGTATATAAAGCCCAACAACGTAGTATAAAAAAAGAGGAAAAATTTATTCTACTTACAAATACATAAATTATAAATAATAATTATTCGTTCAATAATATAAACGTTAAAGAAATAAATCAAATACTTAACAATTATAAAAATAAAGAGTCCAGATCATGCGACCATAAACGGAAAACTACTTAAAAATTACATCTTAAAACGAAAAGAAACATTACCATTGCAATTGATGGAATATCTTAGCTATCTTACTTTTCGACCTAATTAAAGGTCTCAACAATTATATAGGGAAACAGTTTTTGTACCCAAAAACCAGACCTCATTTTCCCAAAGGTTTTTGGTACGCAGAATCGAAATCCGGCGTCAGAATTGCTTCTATACCCTTCATTTCTAAGATAACCTAACCGTAACGTTCGGTCAAAAACCACGTTTTTATGCTATTTTCGAGCTTATATCGCAAAGCGAAAAAAATGTTATCTAAAACTTAATAATGTTCTTTACTGGAAAAAATTGGTCATTGTTATACGATACAATATTTTCATTTGAATTTGATAAGTTCTCAGTCAAACCAATGTCAAAACGAAGCTAGATTACACTTTGGGTAAGTTTATTCCTTCATTTACAATAGAAACCAATAAATATTAGGTATCAGAGTTTAAAGAAGGATGCATGAGCTGGCAAAACGAATACCGTAGTGGTTAACTTAATGAGGTACTACGAGGGTCATTTGACAAGTACCTAGCTTACAAATGAAAACACCAAAATTTTGTAAAAATAAAATTTATTTTTCAATGTAGTCTCCTTTTAGTTGAATACACTTGGTCCAGCGGTGTTACAATTTTGTTAACCCCGTTGAAAAAAATGTTTTTTCTTGGTCTGCAAAATAGGCCTCCGTGGTGGCGATTATCTCGTTGTTGGAGTGGAATCTCTTACCAGCGAATGAATTTTTTAGGTTTGGAAACAAAAAAAAGTCGCACGGAGTCAAATCTGTTAAATACGAGGGATGGGGCAGCAGTTCACAGTGTAATTCGACCAATTTAGCCGCGGTGACTGCAGAAGTGTGAGCCAGTGCATTATCGTGGTGGAAAAGCACTTTCTCTTTAGACAAATGGGGCCGTTTTCTTTTAACACGGCGTCAAATCGGCTCAATAGTTCGGCGTAGTACTGGCCTGTGACCGGTTCGCCCGTCTCCAGGTAGTCAATAAAAATCACACCATGAGAATCCCAGAAAACAGTGGCCATCACCTTTCCGGCTGACGGGATTGTCTTCGCCTTCTTTGGAGCAGGCTCACCGGATAATGTTCACTGTTTTGACTACTCCTTAGTCTCTGGAGTGTACCAATGAATTCATGTTTCGTCGACGGTCACACGGATGCGCTTGTTGTCTGCAGTCAACAAACGCGACACCCACCTTGCTGACAGTTTCCTTATGCCCAAAATATCATATAGGATATGCCATACGCTTTCATCTGAGATGCCTACTATCGCAGCTATCTCGTGCACCTTTAATCGACGGTCTGACAAAACGATATCGTGTACTTTTGTCACTTTCTCCTCCATAGTGGCTGTTTTCGCAGCACCTGGGCGTGAGTCATCCAAAACCGACGTTCGACCACGTTGAAACTCATTATACCAATTTTTAACAGTCGCCGTTGAAGGAGACGCATCCCCGTAAACTGCATCCAAGCGTTCTTTAATTTCATTGCGCGATTTCCCTTCCAAAAACAAGAATCGAATCACCGACCGATATTGTTCTTTCTCCATTTTTCAAAAATCCACGGACACACTTGCTTTCACATGCTCTCAAAAATAAACTACAACTCCGATCCAGCTGAAATTTCGTCTGTAACTGTGTACAGGAAGATACTGCACTGTGGAGTATGTCTGCCACGATAGTGGCACCATTTGGCGGTGAGGCTAGGTACTCGTCAGATGATCCTCGTATACAGTTGAGATTAAGTATCAGTCTAAACAATTAACTGAAAGGAAGGAATCGACTCTAGAAAAGGCGAAGACACTTCCACTTTCAAGTAAGGTTATGGCGTCAGTTCTGTGGGGTGCACACAGGATAATGTTTGTTATTTATCTTCCGACATCAAGAAAAACGGCCACATTTAGCGAAAAAGAAAGTTTTGTTTCATCAAAATAATGAATGGTTTATACCACCATTGTTGTGATGGCCGAAATCATGGAGTTACATTTCCAATTGCTTTGTCACACATGTTGTTCCCCAGAATTGGACCCTGCAGATTATTATTTTAAACTTAAAGAAATGTCTGTAATATTATGAAACGATCAAGTGTACAGATGGCAAAAAACACTTTTCAATTTTCTAAGTACAAATGTTCAGAAACAGCTAAAAATATGGATGCCTACGCCGCCTTAAAAATATAGTATCGCGTTTGATTGAAGTTTAGTTCTATGAACATCAATTAAAAGCTTTCTGAATTGTAGATGCTCGCTTATGGAACTCTTTCGCCTTCTCGTTCTGTGACCTTTCATCATTTTGTATATTCAAGAGGGTGGCTAATAAGAACTTTTTGAATTTTAACCTTAACTATTGTTGAAGTGTAATAGTCACTCAATTTTTATTGAAAGGCGCAATTTAAAGACTTACAAATCGGATAGAAATATACTATATAGGTATATATATTATATTAACGGTATCCTCGTACTCTTAGGAGGATATCAGAATAACTATTTCGACTCCGAAAATATTTATATTATCCTAATAAATGTCAGAAATTAAAATATAAATATTTAAATTCTTCAAATTATTATTGAAAGTATACAAAAATCAGATATTTGTTTGCGTTATATGCGCTCCTTATATAGAATAGGATATAATTGTAACTTTAGCAATTAGGAGTCCGGCAATAATAGCCCCATCACATGCCCATCTTGTAAAGGACGAGTGAAAGGAGATAACAAAAGGGTGAAAGTTGCAGGCCCCGACGCGTTAGTACTCGAACGAATACCCACATAAACACGATTCTGAGGGTCTGTGGGGCACGTGCAGTGAAACCCCAACATGTACTTGCCTGGATGGCTAAGCCCTCGCGTTTCGCGGATTGGGCCGTTTCCGACGGTCTAAAGAGTAGGGATAGTTCGTTGCGGGCTCCTGCTGTCAATCATTCGTCTCCACGAGAGAGTCTCTTCTAGAGCACGGTGAGAGGTTGTGCTTTTATCCCCGCTGGACAAGTCGTACTCCGTTCCCGCTTTAATTTATGGGCCTGTGTCCGCTTCATTTACGCGTTCCATCTACTTATATCGCGTGAGCGCACGTTCGTGTGTGTTTGTGCGGTTGCGTGTGCGCAAGTGCAGACGTCCACTTATTCAGTTGCTCAAGACGACCAGAGGCGCCTTCCTGCAGAGCTAATGACAGGGGTGCCTGCTGTATTAGCAGAGGAAGGCTTCCTCTGGGGTGTCTTCTGCCTTTTCGTTGGATCACCGCAGCTAGGAACGTTAGCAAGGGCTGTCCCTGTTTGAGCTACGTGCGCGCTATCAAGACAGGGACTCTTCTCTTCCTCTCTACATACCTTCCTATCAGTGGTATCATGCGTGCGTCACGCTGGTAAGCGAGAAATTCTATTTTATATTGAATGGCCATTCATTCATTCCTACCGAAAAATTATATTTTTACAGGTTAAGCGAACCTTATTAACCTCATCGTGTTGCACTGTAATCGATTTGTCTTGCTTCGTGCATTAAGATTAATGTATTTGTTCTTTTATATAACTTACTATGCAATGCATTGCAAGCAGACGGCTTTTTCCCCACTCATGTCTGGGGGTTTTTATATCGGATGAATAGTATATGCTATTAAATACTTATCCCGTCTAGACAATTTTTGAACACTAACATGTTACGCAATAAAATAGACAAAGTAAGACATTTAATAGTGAAATCATTGTTTTCTTCAAGCAAAGGCAATTCAATACTCACATTTTAATTTTTGTTCAAACAGACCCAAAGCTATAATTATAAGCTAGTTAGAAATAGTACTGTATGATGCTATACAGAGCTACCCTAGTGGTACTATTTCAGTGCCGGGCCCGGGATTTGTCAGCCAACCATCATATATGTATATTCATGCCACTGTATATCTTCATATCAAAATTCTCCTATAAAAACTGTCTCTAAAGCTCTACTCAAGTTTGAGTTTGCGATGCCCTTAAGAGCTCTATTGACTTAGGTTCAAATTTACTTCTTCGGTTAGCTTGCTCTCTCGCTCCCTCTTGAACGGTCGTTATTGTAAGTCAAAATTAACATAGATTATACTAATATTATTTTATTCAAGATTGTACGTAAAAAAGTATACCCTATGCTAATAAACACGGCGTTTTTTAAGCAAGGAAAATTAGACCCAAAATAACTTCAAAATTAGTTGGAGATTAAATAAAGTAAAAATTTTTATACTAGCTGATTCGTTTCGTACGTTACAGACGTTATTGTATTTATACTATATACGCTCATACAAAGTAGAGTAAAATACTTTACTACATTCATGCAATCGGCCCCCGATCTCAATATGAGAAAATTGAGTGTATGTATTAATTTATTTTTGTCTAACGAGATTGTCCATAATTAGTCCTAAGGACAAATGTTACTGATTGTTTAACGCGGGATTCACGGAAGGACCTTTCGAAAACTTAATAAATCTGTTAGGTTTATCGGTTCAACAAGCACATGCACAAGAGGTAAGGAACGTGTAGACCGGTTGACGAAACACTACGGATAAATTAAATTCAGATTAATTTTTTGTCAACACATTAAATCTCATTCCGCTAGAGATCAATTAGACAATTTCTAACGCTATGTGTCGCTATTAGAAAATGATGCACTAATGCAGGCCGGCCGCGTGACTTCGGTGATACGACAAATTAGTATGAGAGAAAGAGAAACTGAGAGAGATCCATTGTTATAACTATTGGCGATGACATGACCGCTGCTTACGATGATGTCGACGAATAAAGAGCAAGACATTACTTACGTGTACCTTTCTTTTGCCGTGGCGATGATAGGTTCACCAGTAATAGGCTACGACGTGCTGACGGACTAGGCGATGATGGTTGCTGATATTGCTTCCAGGAGCGACCCGACTCTAGCTCCTTGGCTTTATTCGCACCCGTATATACAATGAACGGTTCATTCATTTTCTATACGGGTTCTTCTTTGTCTCTTCCTAGTGACTATCTCGGTCTTTCTGGTCACATTTATTCCGAACTACTGCTCATCTAACTTGTCGGCGTAACCATTGCATGCATACCTTTTTAAAACTACCTTCATCGAGTGTTCCAAAACCGCTATCCGATCTCTCTGTTTCATTTTATTTCTGTCTCTCTTCTCTACTATCTCTTTGTCTCCCTTTCTCTCTAAAGCTTCAACTAAAACTTAAGTTACTTGCGTATTATAACGAGAAACCGAAATTAAAAAGTTGTATTTATTCTTTTTTTCATAATTTTTCAAATACAACTTATCCCTTTCGACGAAAATTGTAAAAATATATTTTAAATATTCATCATTGTTTTATCAATAAGTTTATTATTATGATTTATACATATTCTGAAAGCACAATTTCTTTTACGTATTTTGAAAATAATCATGCAGATCCGTTAAAAAGTTTACAATTTATGGAATTTCAAACAAAATTGATATATATATATATATATATATATATATATATATATATATATATATATATATTAAATTATTTATTACTTTCAATTAATTAATATTTTAGAGACTTTACTCCGATTTTATCTAAAACTAATTTATTTTTTGTCGTATATTTGTATAATATCAAAAATTGAATATTTGCAACCTATATATATTATCAGAATATATTTATATAATATTTATAAATAAATATAATATCATAAAATGCACTACTATGTTTGAAACTTGCCTGGTGAGTTGACGTGTCGACTACCAGCGTTGATCACCTGTAGTGTCCAGTGCCCTTCAGCTTTTTCTCCAAAAAAGTGTACACTAAGAAAAGGCCAATCATCGAAGTTGGAATTGAGAACATCACGCGGCCTCTCGAATAGAAGAGTAGATGTCGTACCCATAGGTGAAGTTAATAATAAGCGTAGATTACCTCGAGGAAAAAATCGTAAAGAAACCTATTTAAAAAAAAAAAGAAGTATTTTTGTAATTTCTTTTAAACAAACTAGCATTAATTCAATAGAGTAAATTCTGAAGAAAAACTTTATTACAAAATCAATTTTTAATACACTTTCATGATATAGATAGTGAAATAGAGCAATAGAAGCTAACAAAAAATTAAATAAGAACTGTCGATCCTCATGCCAAATGTTAGGCAACATCGTACATTTTGAAATTCCTGATATATTATAAGTACGAAATAATTTGTGAACGTAATCTTTGTACGTAAAAATATTATCGGTCTCTTTTTCTCTGTCTCTGGCTCACTTTCTCTCTCTCTCTCTCTCTCTCTCTCTCTTTCTACGTTGCTGACAAAGCATTACAAGCGGACGCTAGAAAATCTATGGGTTATTTTATTATTTATATTCTTTTTTACCACCATCCTCTAATATAATGGGCTTTTTTAGTAAAATATCGCGTACTCTATTCCTTTTTTGAATCTTTTTTCATCGATAGAAGAATCTGTTCCGCAAATAGATTATCGTGGGTACGTGTAAGGGACAAAAGGCCTTTCAACAAGGATAATGGGAGCTGGTAAGAACAAGATCATTTCATAGACCGCACTGCTAGTTTCAGCCAGTTCGGTGGTGAGCCTCACAACAGTATACAAAATGAATAAATTAAATTCTCTACAGGCGGTTTAAACTTTTTTTTCAACATCTTCCAGTTACAATGTGAATATTTCCTTTTACCTGCCATTTTATCACTGTACTATTAAGATTGAGATCTAAGCACGCTTTTCCTCCATATAAATATACAATAATCTATTTTCCAGATTCGTCTATGATTCGCACTGTTAGCGCAGTATATACACAACATACTATGTGCAATACTCCTAAATGTATTATAAAACTGTCATGATTGCGCTATAGTTAGTAATCACATGGGTATGTACGCACTCTGGGAGTCAGTGAGACCAGTGGCGTTTCGACAGTGGTATAGTGTGAATATCATTTAGATTCTCTAAGATTTTTTGTGAGGCATGACCTGAAAATTATACCGATTCCTGAGCCCGTTACCAATATTACTTTACTTGGTAGTCTGCACGAGTTCTCTAGGATGATCACGTTGGGTACGATTACCGACTTCATTTACTGTAACGTCCGCAGCTATTAGGCATGTGGTCGAAATTAAATTTAGATTTTTATGAATTCATGGACCTCTATCGTCTATGCCTACCTTCTAATGTCACCTATTTACAATGACTGTTTAATAATTTCTGAGCATGAGAAAAGTCTAAACTGAACCACTTTATTATGAAAGGCCTCACAGAAAAACCATGCCCACCGATAAGCAAACAATAAATATTCTAATTTGAACTTAGTCTCTTTTCTCTATCGCTTTGCAGTAACATATTTAGAATTTCCATCGAATATAGATCGGGTGCTTGTCAAATCGAATACTATTTACATTTAAAATAATTCTTTCAAACCAAATCCTGGCTACAGTTTCTTTGGCGTACATTATAGAATAGTACGAGAGAATCGCCCTTTTCCCATTCCCTCTAATCCACCATCTACCCTGACTAGGATATTTCTAAAAAATAAACCGATTGATTTCCTGGTTATTAAAGGTAAAACTCGACGACCAAAAATACACTCTTAATTTAAATAGTTTTGTAATATTTTCCGGGTGTTACATTACATTGGACACACTACGCATCTTGGGTCATCCTACAGCGATACCTGAGTTTACTCAGTGTCCCTGGCAGTTCCAGGCGAAGGCTGACCTTGTTACCAAGACATTGGTCGCTGGGACGCATTAAGTGTAGGTGCTTTTTTCGATCAGGACCTCGTCCTCCGTACATCTAATGGTAAGAGAGTTCTCTAAGCATGTGCGAATAGATGCCTTCATTAAACTAGTGTGTTCGTATATCTTTTACATTGTAATGTTCTGGTGGATCGTGTTCTAGCGTATCATATCTGTAAACTTTAGCGCTATATACGTAGTAATTACGTAAGAACAACTTTGTCCGAAGTTTTTCCTCACCTACAATTAGGGTTTTTATGCCGAAATTTTGCTTTAAGAAAATGCCAAATAAACCTTATTGACCCACTCTTATCTAGACCTACACCATATTATCAATCCTCTCACCACTGTATAATCAGCTTCCATCTTCTATTCATCTTTAAGTAAATTATTCATCTATTTATGTCGAACAATATTCTTGGTATAAAATGTAGTTGCTTGTAAAAAAAATTTAGAATTATCAAATAATAACGTGACATTTTTATTTTACCTTTGCTGAAAAAGGCAGAAGTATAATTGTACCAGCTAAATGCGTGAATAAAAGCTATTAAATGTGTAATTAAATTCATATATTACAAATAAATACCTGCATTTTTCTAAAAAATTTAACGGCACTAACATTTTATCTAACAATGTTCTCCATCAATTGTGGCAATTAACATTGTTATTTTTTTGAACACTGAAATTGATACAGATATTTTTCACAATGGGAAAAGGATTCAAATTTAATAAAAAAAACTCTAATAATTACTTAGATCGTTTATATTGCGAATAATTCGGGAACCTCTTACTTCATCATCAGATAATACGATATATATATTGCAAGATGATGGCTTGGAATCACTGAGTTCAGTGTGAGCTGGAATTGTTTGTAGCCACTTAGTAAATACTGCATGTGTGATTCCCCTACCGTGAGTAAAGTTCCCCTTGTTTCTATAATTTGTATTAAAACTTACTCGATTGTCAAATCTGACAATCTTCTGGACCAAAATTTATTAGATCGTTGAATAGTAAAAATGTCTTTTTTTCATATTTTTATCGTATTGATCATTATTCATGTCAAAATTCAATGTGTATATGTCTTTTACGTATACATCTATAGATTTCGTATATAAATAGTGTGTACTCGCATGAAAATGCGGTAATAGTCGTTGAAGAAATGATAAGTGAACATCTATGTCCCAATTGATCTGTTATAATAAATTGTTTCAGTATCATTATAATATTTAAGTATCAACGCCATAGCTTCAATGTCCTTCCGTTATTCTGAAAGTCTGTTTTACCCGACACAAATTTACTGAATAAGTTTACAAATGCTGAAGTGAAAAAACTTTTACCTAATTACCTGTTATCAATATATAAATTAAGACATTTTTCTTCTTCTTTTGTAAATTCAAGAAAATTAATAATGCGATAGGCAAAAGCTAAGTAAATAAGTAAATAACCTTCTAATGCTCGAGAGTATGCATATCCTAATAAAACAAAAAATCTCTGCCATTCAGATAAGTATACCTCCGCTTCTACTGTCTATTCAAATAATTTCTAATAATTATACTGGCTCAATAATATTTATGATATGATTTCAGAAGAAAGATAAAATAACATTGTGTTTAATGAAATCTAAGATATTTTACATACTATACTGTTGGTTTCATAAATTCATGATCACTATGATATGAATACAAATATATGGTTATCAAATAAATAATAGAGTAATAAGGCGGCATTCAAAAGTTTCTCAAGATAAGGAATCAGAGTATAAAAATAAAGCTTTTTATTGAAGAAAATTATCTTTACCTTTGAACCATCTAACGAATACTTTTACTCCCTTTGAGTGTCACGTAAAAAAATACAGGTTCATATTAAAAAAACAAAGTTATCCTTAAAATGACCTTAAAGATTTCCACAAGGTCGTAGTCAAAATTATAGAAACATGTTTACTTCTATTTTGAATTACCAATATGGTGACAACGCTAAAAATGTTGAATAAAATCGTATTGGCTGACGGTTGACGAAAAGTGCGTAAGCTAGAAAATATGAGAGATATTTTAAAAAATATTATACATCTTATACTGGCTGAAAATGTGGACATGAAAAAGTTTTTTACAAAATGTATGCCGCGATTATTTACAATGGAACAAAAACCGTGGTGAGGACTTTTCAGTCGAGTGTTTGACGAAGATTCACAGTAGTAAAGCAGACTTTGACGTCAACTTATAACCGCGGATGAAACATGGGTTTATCACTTTGCTCCTAAAATAAAGAAACAGTCAAAACAATGGTCTAAGAGGGGGGATCAAATAATCAAATAATAATGAGTGATTATCTTCTGAAAGGATAAATTATCAACGGCAAATATAATTCAATCTTATCGTAGCCCTTAAGTGACGAAATCCAAAAAAATCATCAAGATAATGCACTAATTCACACATCCGTTATTGCTATAGCAAAAATTAAGAAATTAAATTTCGAATTGCTTCTTCACGTATTCTATTCACCAGATTTTGCCTTTTCAGAATATATTCTTTTCTAAAACTTGAAAAAATGTTTCGATGCTAAAAGATTTGACAACTATGATAAAATTGAGTTAAGGTAAAGAACAAAGAAGAGGTAAAGAAGAGATGAAAAAGTTGATGGCTATTATGGGGAGTTTGATGGTTCTCGCTATGAACAAAATATCGAAGATATCGAATAACTTTGTTAAAAGTATGGAGCTAAAAGGAAACTCTGTAAAGAAATAAAAATATTTTTCCCCAATTTTTTTGTTTTGACTATTAGTATATTAGTATAATAGGTTATATAGAATATATACGGAGACATGTAATAAGGTTTAAGGTCATTGATCTTCTGAATCAAAGTTGTATAGATATACACTTATTTCATAGAACAGGTACTCGATCAAGCCTTTGTTTTCGACTAAACTACTCTTACCTGTTTACTCTTAGCCCATTGTGGGGTACATTTTCTGCAGCGTCTATTCCAAATATGAAAGCAACTATAAGGAGCTTTGGGGTCATTGATTACAAATCTGGATACAGGTTTTTAACATTTAAAATGTCAGATCCAATGTGGAGGACGAGACTTAAAAGATTCAGCCGTTATTAATATATTTTGTGTATTGGGGGTTTTCGGGTTACTAATTACTAATCTAGAGTTGAATTTTTTAAAATTTGTTTATATTTTCATGTATTGTAACAAATTCATGTAAAAAAATTTGTTTGTTTTGTTTTTTAGTTTAAAATTTTTTTATATTTATTATATAATTTTCAATTATCAGTATTTATAAGACTTTGTGAAACTTTATAAAGCAATTCTGATTTGTCTCTATGCATAAAAGAATATTGCACGTTCTGCAATAAACTTTTGTTTGTGTATCATATGGTTACAATATTCAGATCTCATTCGAGTATCTCGATAACCTAGAAAATGAGAAGTTTGAGTAGTTGTAATTGTATCTGATACTTTTGATTTGATTTTTCTTTTAATAGAAGAAATGTTACTTGGTCTTCCTTTTTTTCGGGCAATTTTGAAACCCTACTAAATGGTCAACCACTGGTAAACAAACGTTTTTCAATTATATGGTGTAATTAAAAACAAATGTTTTGTATATATCTTAAAAGTTTACCATAGTTACATCTACAAAGTACCCAAAAGATTTATTGTCACCACTTTGTACGTTTGTAACTGATTGCGTAATATGATTTAGATATCTCAGATTTTTTAGCGCATATTATGGGTTGTTATAATCTTTGTCCATTTGTGGGATTGTAAATACTTTTTACGTACCTTCCTTCTGCCTTTTATTACTTTCTGATACAACTGATGGGTCATAATAATTTTATGAGAAGAAAAACACAGTACATTGCACAACTTGAATAAAGTGCTGAGTTATGGTTTCGTAAGTGAACAATTTCTACAAATAATGACTGTAAAAAAAGAGACTCGAAAAAGTTTTTAAATGGTACGAATAAACCTTACTGTCATTATAAAAGTTATTTTATAGATATTATAAATATTTTGAATGTTACTAAAATTCATAAAAAAAAACACTTTTAATTGCAAACAATCTAGTTGTCCCAGATAAAAGTTATTTCATTCATGAATCCATTCATAAAGAGAATTATTAATCACGAAACGTACGAAACAACAATAGTATTATTATATTCTCTAACTTAGAAGTGTTACTTGGGAGGGTATCAATTCTTATATCGTGTATTTGCTTATATTTTTAAAAGTAGTCCACTACATTGGACCCGCTATTTTGAATGTTGAAAATCTGACTCTATATTCATAATCAGTGATCTCGAAATACCTGAGAATCATTTTCATATCTGAATGCTGCCAAAAATGTTCCTTCGAAGTAATTACTGAATACAAAACTGATTAACTGATAAAAATATTAGTGTACGAAAAATTTTTAAAACAATATATTATAAAAATATGTATAGAAATTGTGTAAAACAAATTCCAGATCTCAGCTTTTTACGTTACGGAAAATCGAATTTTTCTTTAAAAAAACATATTTTTATGTTAATTATTGATAACAAGCTTATTAATAAACAAATAATTCTGATTTTTCTACCAAATTCTAATAGTAAAACTTCCAAGACACTAACAAATATAAATTTATATATATCAAATATTAAAATATATCGGAAATATAAATAAAAACTGATACAAAAAAGATGGTACATATTTGTTAGAAAAATGTCTATAACTTTTCATTAATTCAAGCAATTGAATTTACTATTTCATGTAGAAAATGTTAGAATTTGTAATATAATAATTAATTATTATAATCAATACTTAATATGACGGACTTCAGCTCCTATACATTACGTTACTCGACTAACAATGCACGTAGTTGCACCTTGAAATAAGTTTGATTGCTGTCGTAGTTCAAAAGGTTTTTCCAACTTTTGCATACAGTCTTCTTGGGATATTATTTTACCATGGTACACTCTTTCCTCCATACACACACTCACAAGAAAAGTATATTGGAATAAAGTCGAAGGATTGAATGGGCCAAGGTATCGGTCCACTTAATATGCTTTTGCGACGATTTTCTTGAAGATCATTTTGAAAGTACTGCCATAGCATGTTGATATAGTCTCTGATATCGTACACGTATCTTACAATGATTAATTCCCTTTGAAAATTAATGTTTTTTTTCTGACTTCTTCGAAAAACTAAACTAAAATTCTGTAATTGACACTTTTGCACAATTTCATTTGGAAGTTCGAAAACGACTGACCATTCAATTTTCATGAGTAAATAAAGGTTGCACAGAAAGAACTGAAAAGAACAGTTATTAATCTCTAAAATAAGCTAACCAATCGTTGAAATAGTAACAAAAAAGACCCGTCAAGAAGATAGTTGTACTTAACTTATGACATCATTATCTATAGGAAAAGACTATACACCAAATTTGCACATTTTCGTTATCCTCAAGCAAGAAATGTGAATTTTTATAATCTAAATTGTAATTTTGTAATATTTTCAATATCAAGGGGAACGTTAGCATTGAATGTAAAAAACCCTTGTGGCAATAAGAAGTCATACTGAGATATGCTATAACAATTCATAAGTTTCAAGGACGAACTTATGATGAAATTGTTTATAAATATAACAAAAGGCATATACTAATTTTATTGTGGAAGAAGATTAGCTATGTAACACGCATCTGTTTTTGCAAACATTTAAAGACAGGTAATAAAATTATTACTTTCCATCAAATTATCAAAGATTTTATTAATTCAATAAACTGTATATCACTATTCACTTTCAACTGCTTGAGTCTCAGAAATCATGTGAAATATTTACAAAATGGAGTCATAGAGAACAGTAACTTCTTTTTATTACCAGATAGTTAGCTACGTGGTAATAGTAATAAGAATGACACACCAAATTTCAATTGTATTGTTACGTTTTTAAGAAATGACGTAACAGCAAGTAGTGTAGCAATTTACCTAAGTAAGAATTTTGTCCACCTCAGTATGCCTAATATGAAGGTAACATTACGAAATACTATGGAATATGGTTTCAGCTCAACATCTGTCGATGATCTGTCTTTTGACCAATTTGGTATAGACGATAGAAAAGAAATAATTTTAGCTATTGTTTACGTATCACCCAATTAGAAAATACAAAATATTACCACGTTTTTTCATAAGAAATTATATTTCTTTAGCGAAAGAGCCTGTGAAGTATTCGGCGAAAATTTATATCAATGGCCATTAATCTTAGTAGGAGATTCCATTGTCAACTTAGCATCAGACATGTCATTAGAGTTCATAAACTTTGTAAAAGAAGAATTTGGTTTACTGTTAAATAATAAAAAAATTGAACCTAAAACTAAACAGTTTGAATAGGGACCACTATTGATACAGTATTTTCAAAATATATCAATAAGACTAGTTGGAAACCATTTGTTTCATATTTTAATTATCACAGTCCGATTCTCAGTTTTATAGACTCTTACAATAATATTACTGCTAATAAAAATTAAATGCCAAATACTACGATCACAAAATTGCTCAATGATGAAATAGTGTAAGTGGATGATGGTGCTCATAATATTATGATTTCATTATTGAATAAATAAAAAATAAGCACAAATTTTTATAATGTGTAACAATTCGTATAAAATATTGTATTTTTGTTGTAATTTTGTAACTTAATTATTTATAAAATAATAAGATAATAAACTTTATTAATCTATTATAAAAATGACTCTTTCTGTATTAAAAATTTTCAAATATACATACTGCCAATATATTAATATTTTATGCTTCGCGTCTTCTACACATCCGGCGATGGGTAACCTTTGTAGTGCTTTATGCATGCTTCCAAAACTTTTCATTTATCTTTTTTCTAAAAAGGCGGGACTTAATTTACATTTAACTTATATATCATAAACAATTGAGTCATAAGACTTTTCGATCAAGTTTAATCCCTTAATGCAGTGGTACTATCCGCAAGCGATCGTGTTGGGATACCTCGTGTATATATATATATATATAGGGTGAACCATTTTATTGTCCAACCAAAATGTTTGAAAGCATTAAGGATTAATAGAAACTGTTCCATACAAATAAAGTTACTCCACCATAAGGCGGACATGTTCTGGTGATCTTGTCGATGATCTTGAAGGTAATTATAAGGTAATTTTGGTTTTTTCAAGAAAACCTCCAGATTTTGAAAAAGTGGAAAATTGTACGTTTAGGAGAGATATAACATTTAAGCTCCGTTTGACATTTTGGTCAAACGGAGGTCAACCTTTTCTCCAATTTTTTCATATAATCGGATCAATGAAGGTAAGATTTAGACAGTAGTTATTCGACTTGAAATCATTTTAAGGTAAAATTTTTTTTATATTAGAAAAATTCATGATTAATAAATTATGAAGGTTTTAAAAAATTCCATTTATCAAACAAAAGCCTTGTAGACTGAGCTTTAATTGACTTTAAGGATGGGGTAGGGGGGTCAAAAAGATTCCATATATAATACTTTATGTGAACGTTAAATTTTCAACTTTTTTTGAATTCAGAATCTGAATTAAAGCATTCTATTAAAAATAAAAAGTTCATCTTGACAATGACTTTTACTGTTACGAAAAAGGTTATCAGAACATGTCCTCCTCAGAGACAATTAACATTTTTTGCTAAGTCTTACTTTTCTTGGATAATTTGAGTAGGAAAATTAGCAAAATGAATAAAATTGACCTTCATATGCCCTTGGAGATAAAATGGACTTCATACATGACAGGTCGTCTGATACAAGAGTTTGGTCAAAAGAATAAAAGAAGAAGTTTGGAAATAAAAATACAAAATAGTAGGTAAAGGTAAAAAATACGACCTGTGAAGTAGTTACTACAACTTCAAAGCTAAATCCTGACGTTAATGTCGATAGGATGAAAGCACCGGTGACCTACATCCAATAATGAGGATTAGTTGTTTACATTTACTAGAAAAAGCTACAAGTGACAAGAATAAAAAATGAAAGTCGATAACGATGAGCAAACTATATACAAAACGTCGAACTTTACTGCTTAATCATATTGTTGATAGTATTAAGAAACTCCTTGAATTTGTTAAATATAGAAATAATGTGTCAAATACAACTATTCGGCCAGTCAAGTAAGAGTAGTTATCGAATTGTGGTTGGGACAAGTATTTATTATGATCAATGAACTAAAAAATATCAATAAATTCAAGTTCTATCAGAATACAGAGGTTGTTACAAAAATTTAAAATATGTATATGATCCATATGGAGTGTCTTATAATATACCCAAAATTGGAGATGACTTGGATAACTAAATTTTTTCTAATAAAGTTAAAATTGAGTTTATTTAAACTTATTTAAAGTAATTTCTCTACCTTACTAATTTTTAGTTTGATAACTACTATCGGGCAACGATTAGAAGCCTTCCTGTATAGTTCTTAAAGTTCTTTGTCATCGCTTACAGAAGTCGTGCCTTAATCGCTTAGTAAAACTGGCCTCTATGAAAGGTGTATCATTTAACTGTACGAATAAATGCTTCTGATGAATGTTCGAAACTAATTCCAAAGTTTGGCATAAATAACTGAATAAATCAAAAGATACACAAGCTTTTCAGGTAGAGTAGTTACAATTTGGAATATTATAAATCGAATAGGGGCTAATGAACAAAAAATTTTTGAGCGAATTTTTGGTAAATTTAATATTTTGTTATATATTTTTGTAGAACGATACCGAATACATCTAATGTAATTTTTCATTACTGATTTTACTATTTAATATTCTCTTATAATTCGACGGTTAGTATGTAATATGTTCAATGTAAATTCAATGTCACCGTAGAATTTATGACGAGGACTATCTAAAAAAATGTGGTTGGATAATGGAGACATACGTTAAAATGTTATGATGCTTTTGATCAGATCAACGAGAAGATCCTTTCAAACGACTTTCAAATTATAGCTAACTATTGGTTTATACTGGGTCAAGATTGAAAAACGATATGAGGTCTTGGACTTGCTTTTTAAACTTATCACATTTCTTCAAAATAGACGCCTGACTTCACATTCACCAAGTTTTAATGTCCACAGTGATTTGGAACGACTTAGCAATTATTTTTATCCTCTTCTAATGGTAGAAATTGTTTATTAGCAGTTTTATCTCGCATGTTTTAATAGTTTCAAGTAATGTTTTATTTTTTATGATTCTGTATTATTACTTAATGAAGTTTCCAATTCCTAATTGTTTATACATCTAACTTCGTTGGTAGCAATTATATTAATCACCCCATCAACTAATAGGCATCTTTAATCCCTTAGAGTTGTCCGATTTCCATTGAATCTATGTAATAATTTTGTCATTCTATTAAGTTTTTGGCTACTATTGTGAGATACAAAATTTTACTACATATTGACCATTATCAGGTTAATAATCTTGAATATGTAATGCAGTCGTTACTATTTATATGTAAATACAGTAATTTTGTTACATGGTTCAACTGCTTCTAGTACGAAGCAATTAAAGTTTTTAATAAACTCTTATATGACAATCATGATTTATAATTACCATCGAGTATAAGTAATTCAGTGTGCGGAAGTCTTACTTTAATTCGATGAAAATTTATTGTTGATGTGGTTTGTAAAGCTTGCTATGGTATATGCAATGAATTGGTATTTATACATTCCTCTATAAAGAAATGGTCCTTCTACTTCAAGATATTGTTTTCTGAATTCAATTATCTGTTTAGTTTTGGAAAAATTTATATACTAACTGATTTATTTAAATATGGTTTAAATGATTATTATTTATATCGATAATAAATATTATCAAATATGTATTATTCGATAGTGATAGTATACTGTTTGATAAGTGAGGAAGGTAGAGGAACCACTCGCTATGATATAAATAAACTGATTATTATTCAAAAATTCTCCAAAAACCAAATGCATAATAATGTTTCTTTACTTGCTTGATGAAAATTGATGTCTCTTTTGCCTCTTTTTCACTGTTGTGTATGTAAAAATGCTAATTTGCTTTCTAATGCTTTCTCTTACTAATACGAAGAAACATGTATATATACTTTTGTTCACTGACTGTGATTACCGACAGAACATACAAAATTATTATTTCTTAATGTAATTTATAATCTCATGAAGCTGTAATGATGAAAATAACGTTTCCGTGAATTTTGGATGGTTAAAGACTTTTCATTAATCGATACACACTACGAACATAAAACAGATCGGCGAAGGACGATACGAATTTTTATATATTCAAGGATGAAGATGACTTGGATAAATTATTTCACTCTAATAATGTTGAAGTTAAATTTATTCGAAGAAGCCGGAAGATGTGTCGTCCTTGATGACTAGCTAATTTTTGTCTTCTATGCGGGCGTAAGCAATGTACAAAATTGAAACATCAACTTTTACGACATTTCTAATGTTAACATCAACAAAAACATAACAACAATAATCTTACTTTAGTTATAAATTTGCAGAGTCTATAAGAATCAATAATAATCTGTTCACATCGCAGGTAACCACATTTTCGCTCAATTCATCATTTGATGTACGCTGATCATTTAGAAAATACGTATCAATCTAATAAAATATATAAAAATAATTCATTTAACGAAGAGGAGTCTATTAGATCTTTCACAAATACCTCTATTGGAACTTTAAGTGATAAAAACAAACATTATTTTCATTTACTGCGACAATAAAAGCTTCCCTTGAAGAAGAACAAAAATTTCACATTTTTTATATCCAATAAATCCAGTTTTAATTACTTTTACCATTTGCCATCTGCAATTTCTAAAATAACGAAATGTTTTGCAAATATAAAAACTCCAAGGTCGATTTATAGAATATAATAATGGAATTTCTTATATAATTGAATGCTGTTTACAATTACAAATTTTGTCGCGATACCTGTTAAATGTTTAAAAAAATGCAAGAGTATTGATATAAAAAAAATTTTAAATTTTATAAACTTTATCCTTAATCTTCCTGTCTTCTACAATAAATCCATACTTCTTAGAAAAGTTACCTACAATGAAATTTTTTATGTTATAGTGTAATCAAAACGTAAGACAAGTTGGAGTAAATAATATTACTACAAAAATATTGAAAAGTATTACATGTCACATCATAGTACCACTAATATATATATATATATGAGTATATATATATATATAGAATATATATGTATATATATATATATATATATATATGTTTTATATTAGATATTAGATAATATATGTATATATATATTTGATCTGTGTTTCGATTAAACTATCTGATAACAATCATTGTAAATAGCTAAATGGAACCGTATTTTTATTTTTAAAAATGGCTAGAAACTACAGACCATAAGCAATTTAGTTTTAAAAAAAAACATAAATATTCGAGATGTCATTATAGGTTACATAATTAGTTCTATTTTTTTAAATCTCAACAATTCAATACCTATTATTGACATATTTCTAGATCTATCAAAGATGTTCAACATAGCCAGTAATGAAATACTTTTGTTAAAATTAAAAATATATGACATTTATTGGAGAAATCCACTTCAAGTTATAAAAAGTGACTTAAGTAATAGTAAGGGAGAGAAGAAGTTTGATACTGGTCTACCACAAGGTATAATCTTCGGTCTATTACTATTCATTTATATTATCAAATATTCTTTTCAATCCTAAGAATATCTGAGAAATATTGGTAAAAAAACATTACACTTTTGCTTACAACAAAACTGTCTAATTTATCTTTAGTAAATCGTTTTTTTTTTAATAAAAACCAATTATTTTTAAGTACGAGATTCAGAAGTAACAACGCTTCTACCAAAATTCACTGGGTTGAGTGATTTTACACAAATAGATGCAAGATAGAAATTTATGGTGCTTAGGAAGATGTAAATAAATCACTACTGCAATGAAAATTACAGTTGTTTATAAAATTTATCAAAGTGATTATTCGCACATGTTTTAAGAGTTGAAAACGGATATTATTTTTCAGAAAATAAAGCACAAAAAAAGGCTCACGGAATACCTAGAAATTTTCGAGTAGCTTTTATGTTAATATAAAGGGAACTAATTGACAATTTTTGAAAAAATCTATTAAAAAAATTCTGACTCCCTAGTGTTACATTTTAGCTTTCATAATACACATCCTTATAATTATATAGTAACTTATTGCATTAATAATATTAATAAAAATAATTTTTAACTAAAAAACTCAAAATATATAACGTATATACGTTCTGTTTCCATGAAAGAATGATAAGCGCAGCGATTGTTTGATTACTGGATTCAAGAATTCACCAATTACCTTGCACTGAACGTGTTCCAGAAAGCGAACCTCATTAAGGGAACCTGCACAACCATTAACATCCATCGAAACACTGAGCGTGTAGCCATAAGTTGGATCAATCTGACGATCTTCATTGATTTCCTGAGACTTACAAATGCGCTGAGCCGGAACATTAGTCCATTGTTCCGCTAAGCTAACTATTGCACCAGCATCCATAAGACCGTAGCCAAATTTATGAGAGACCTATAGGAAGTAAAATGTTTTGTTTAAAAGAATGTTTAAAATTTAATATAGCTGCAAATTGCATAAAAAGTAACATTTCAAACATTTTGTGACGTCGGGAGACAGTCACAATTTAGTTTTATGCTTTTCGGCTTAAGACTTTTGTCTTCTTGACCGGGACGCATAAATGTCTTACACGTTAGCGCGGTTGTTTCTAATCCTAGTGAATTTTGTGTTGTACTGACCCATTGACAGCACAACGTTCATTTTTCTTTTCCAATACTTATGGGAAAGTGGCTACATATTTCTAAGGCTAGCTGAGATTGATACAGAAAGGTAGATTCAGTAGCGTGGTATTAGGAAAATAGTCTTAAGAGCACGCTTCTTCGTTCTGATAAGTTTTTCCATTTCGTCATGTGGAAAACTTATACGATTTCCTTATATTTACCTTATGACTGTTTGCCGTATTGAGGAAGTTACTCGGTCAGAACACATGCTCTGATTAACAAATCTCAAAAGACACTATGGGAAACTTATCATGATCAGATTATATTCTAATAGGGGTCATCGCACTACGTGTGTCTCGCCGAGATTTCTAATCTCAACACGTTAGAAAGGTGTTCTACATACCAATTATCGTCAAGGTTAAATAATCTTTTTTTTCTACAGACATTTATTTTTCTTTCTTTTTATTTGTGAATTATGTCTCTTCCGTCGTCATAATTTACGTTATTTTAGAAAATTGGCAAAAGTTCTAAAATATTCCCACGATCACTGCAGGTATTTCGCTTGGTAAAAAAATAAGATTTTGATTAAATGGTTATTCTTTTAGGAAATTTCACGTAAAATTAGATGCTGCTTTTTGTTATTAAAAATTATTATTTGTTCAAGAGCTATACATCTTATTATAACATATTTTTTACGATATTTTTCATAGATTTAAGAATTTGTCGTTTTCTTTCACATACAATCAATTATTGTATTGGTTCTATGTCTTCAAATTTAGATAAATACTATGAATCATACTTCATATCTTGTACATGACTTTATACATGCATTGTTACGATCGCATCCAATTTTTGGGAACCAGAACATAGGCAATACAACATATAGAATTCAACGAAAATCTAAAAATTGAATAAAACATGAAGATCCATACAGATTCACACAAAAATCCAATCCTTTGTTTACCGCCTTATTTGGAATAATAAGTCATCATAATATATAGTTATACTATTGTAACGTCCACTGTTCTTAAGCACGTGCCCAAAGTTAAATCTAGATTTTTAATGAGGTCATGGACCTCTATTGCCTATGCGTACTTTCTGATGTCATCTGTTTACGATGACTGTTTGATAATTTTTGAGCGTGAGAAAGGTCTAAACCTAACCACTTCATTATGAAAGGCCTCATAGAAAAACCATACCTACCGATAAGCAAGTTAGTTTCTCCGAAACTCATATAATGGACCCCTTTGATGCTGCGCCATCGCACCACGCTAACGAAACTTTCCAAATAAGAAAAAGTCGTAAAAATGATCTTTTCCGGGTGCGGCCAAAATCACGCAGCGCATATTGATGTAAAATATTCGTTAGACGCTTGTGTAAAACAACAATATTAATAATAGTAATTGCAATTGTTTATCGTAAACCAACACAAATTGTAAGCTACTCTTTATGTATATAACTACTATTTGTAACTATCATAATTTGTCTTTTAGAGTCCACGGGACATAAACGAAAAACCGAAACTACATTTTAATTTTTCAATTTTACTTCCATTTTAATTTACATTTTATACACAAGTTAATATTTATCGTAGTGTCGACAATGTTAAAATAATAATATTAAGTCGCCAAACTGTACACCGTAGGTATCTCTCTCTTCTGTCAATTTCATTCGCTAAAATTATTCAATTAATGAGTTAAACAATTAATTTCAATGAACATTTTCTCAAAACAATACTACGTGTGCCATCTCTTAAAAGAAAAATGTCCCATTTTTCTATCCACCCACGTTAAGGTCCCTCCAATTAGGCTAACGAAGGAAATCTCATTTTCCCTGATTGGCCTAATCGGAAAAGAGTCCGCCTCAAAGAAGACCCAGAAAACTCTAAAAGTAGGGAAGCGCGACGGAGGTTATAACATGGCCCGCGCGCAGTTGTACAGACAGTTCGAATCTAGCTTCAAAATTAAATCCAACTTTGACTTGTAAGAGAGAGAGAGAGAGAGAGAGAGAAATCATCTAAAGTAGTAAGTCAAACAATAAATATTCTAACTTGAACTTAGTCTCTTTTCTCTATAGCTTTGTAGTAATATACTTAGACTTTCCATCGAATATAGATCGGGTGCTTGTCAAATCGAGTATTATCTTTATTCAGAATAATTCTTTCAAGCCAAAACCTAGTTAAGGTCTCTCTGGCGTGCGCCTATTATAGAGCAGTACGAGAGAATCGCCTTACCATTCCCTCCAATCCGCCACCTATCCTGACTAGGATAAATCTAAAAAATAAACCGATTAATTTCCCGGTTATTAGGGGTAAAACTCTACGACCTAAAATACACTCTTAATTTAAGTAATTTTGTAATATCTTTCAGATGTTACACTATCGAATTCAAATATAAGAATAAAATATTATTTTTAACAAATAGAAGCAGTTTAAAATTAAACAAATTAGAAAATCATTTAAGAATTACGCATCTACTGAGTACATTTTTATATGATGTTTCGACTGAATTTCGTAAGAAAAATGTAATTCAAACCTTTGATTAATTATAAATATATTATAAACAATTTTAATTATTAGTTTAATTATGCTTAAACTTAGATAATGAGTGGATGAACCTGTTCACATAAACCACTTTATTAAATTTACATTGTGTAGCAGTTCGATTTTTTTATAAAGAAATAATTATATTAAAAAATTATCATGGTTACTGTGTGTAATTATAAGTATCTAAGGAACAACCAAAAATTATTTAAATCAACGTAACGTTATTAACAAATGAGTTGTTAGCAAATGTTTGGGAAGTGAAATTGATTATTCACTTGGAGAAAATTTATTGTAAAAAATTTTTAATTAATTTTGTATAGCTGATTTGATTAGTTTTCCAATCATGTTCAATAGCGCTATTAGTTATGAAGTTATTAAATTTATAAAAGCATATTGATTATAGTTAATTAATTAAAATAGTTATACAGGACTATGATAAATTGGTGCCTCCTAATAAAAATTATTATAATTTTTTAATATTTAACATGTGAAAAAAATAGAAAAGAGTAGTCTTTGTAGAACATTTTTCTCAAATTTTTGTTATAAATAGACCTGCTTAGCATTGCAAAAATTCGACATTCAGGAGTCCTACGCAAAGCAGGTCTTTATACAAGTCTGGAATAAACACGATTTATTCAATATGGACTCTAATTATTTTAACCTGGCTATACATCAAACTCTCATAGAGATATTCCTCAAGTTCAACTCTTTGGGATAATTCCTCTAGAACTAAAAGTAGCCTAGAATTTTTTTCCGATTTCCTTCAATTGTTAAATTCATCTTTTAAAATCAGGCCTTCAAAAGATACAAGTAATTTACAGTCAAGCTCTCGTAATAATAAAATTGTAGAGTACAACTCGGTGAGCCAATATTTTCCGAACTAAAAGAAACTTAGAATATTTTTTCAAAGATACTCCGATACATAGCTCTCGAAGCTAAATCATTCTTGAAATAAAAGTAATAAGAGTATTTATCTGCCTATCACTAACCCAATATTATCAATATTATCTCTCCATCATTTACACGATTCTAAATTATATCACATTATATGAAACACATCAAACACTGTAGTTAATTACAAATTGGAATCGTGATGAGTCTAAGGAATCCAAACTCTGATCTTTATATGAGATTATATAGCATCGTAGCGTAATTCTTATCCTAAAAACTATTAAGAGCATCTTAAAATATATGTCTTAACCTTTGAAATCCCATTGTTTTCTCAAGTATTTTTTTTCTATTTTTTTTCTTTTAAAATCGAGACATTGCATTTTAAATTTTCTTAGTTTTACATAAACCTACGAACCATAAGCTCATATCATATAGCAGAGAATTCAAACTCACAAATCCGAAAATAAACAAAAAATGGACATAAACCGCTACGACTACGTTTCGTGACTCTAGATTTGGCTGAGCGCAGTAAAATAAAAAATATACGCTAAAAAAGTTTTAAATGTTTATTTTTTTACTATATCACTTATTTCTAATAAAAAAACGCTGTAATCGTGATCAGAAATCAAATCGCATTAAGTCTACAGATTTGATGGGTTAGAGATAGAATAGGTTTTCTTGGGATGTGGAATTAGAATTTAAACAAACAACAATTATACTCGAAGATCTCAGGGTTAGATTAATAAGTTTGCTTATGATTTGATAGGGATGGTTTCCAGGGATTGGTAGGGTTGTTAAATTTAGGGTTTTAGATTTGATATTTGAAAGGTTAAGGCGTATATTTCAAAATGCTCTTAAGTCTTTTTAGAGAAAGATAATATTACAATGCCATATAACCCTTAGATTGGTCAAAATCTACTATTCTTGCATGTTTAGGTTGGAATATCTTGGGAACCAGAGTCAATTGAACGATTCGAATTGAGCGCATAAAAATCATTAATAGAGTATATATACTCTGGTTTTTGGGTTTGTCAACCTGTGTAATTAAAATATGTCGGTTACTGAAATAAGAAATTCAACAAGAACCCTCCTTAGTAAATATTATTGATTTCTCCATTATTTTAAACATAAAATATTATTATTTTAAGAACTTTATGTTTGTTTGCGAAATTATATTACTTATTTACTGGAGAAAGTGCAGTTTTATCAGCGACTGTGATAACTGCGCACGAGGGAAAGCGTTTTAGTAAATGCTACAAATTGAACTAATTTTGGATTTACTGTTGAATTTATAGCGCTTACTACTCTATAATTTTCCCTCGTATTTAAATAATAAACGATGTAGATATGAAAAATTCATGTTTTGAATTTCGGAGAAAAAAAATATGTATAAGGAAATTTTAAATCAATTGAATAGCGTTCTGTAATCAGTCTTTTGCCATTCTTCATATTTATTAATCAGTGTTCAGTTAATCTTGAATTTAGAGGAGTTCGGAGTTCTTTTTTAACTTTGATTTTTTATTTATCACAAAAGTTGGAAAACAACCATTAAAATGAGCTTTAGTAGTGAATCTAAGATATTAACAATTGTGTCAAAGAAATACGAGAGTAATCTCAGAAGTGCACAAATTGATATATTGATAGTAATTACCATTTAAAAAGAATGATTATGATAGAAAACAATAAATAATAAAGCTCAAGTTTTATAGACATCATTAGTGAACGCTCTTGGTGGATTTGAGAGGTCAAATAAAGTTTTCAGTGGGGTTTCATGTTCCTCATGGCAATGAGGACGGTTATACTCTGAATATAGTTCACGACCTAGATAACAAGAAACAATATCAAATGATTCTATTTCAAACTGAATGCTAGTATGATAAACCGTCGAAAATTCAGTTTTCGGAATTCATGGCTTTCATATTACATTAATCGAAATTAAAAAATGAAACACCAATTTAATATATATTGATTTTTCACCAACCTCATATTTTAGAGTATTTTACATTTCTAATTCAAGATCAAAAAATGAAAAAACAGAAGCATAAATATATGAATGCGACATACCTTTCGCTTCACGCCGTTGAGTATCCAACCAGACTCTTTTTCAAGAGGCTGCGAGCGTGAAGTTAACACGACAAGATATTGCATATCACGCCATGTGAGCGTGGGATTAGCTTCAAGGGCAAGGGCCACAATGCCAGCGGCAAGAGGTGCAGACGCCGAAGTCCCAGTATGCTCTACCGTGCAGATATGATCTTCGCGCAAGCTTGCATCCATATCAACAGTTGTAACACTTTTGTCGTTGCCAGGCGTACCCGAAGAATAAGTAGAGGCTAATGTTGAGCTACACTCCTCGAGATACCAAGGTTTGTACCCTCCCTGTGTTGCCGAAGAAATCGATAATGTAAAAATGCTGTTTGTGTAGCCATCGCAATTGCACGAATCCGTATGTCGACCCCCGTTTCCAGATGCCCAAACAAATATTGAGCCCTTTCCCTGACGACCCTGCATACAAAATAAATTCAAAGATCACTGAATGAACTATTTATAGTTTTCATATTAGAATTCAGTTGATCACTTTCTAGTAGTAAATAAAAATTTATTTTAAGAAATTATTAAATAAAGTATGTTACTGTAAAATACCGAACTATAATCTGTTAATACATGGTATTCTGGTTTTCTCTTTACTCACGCTCGTAACGCCATAGATGAATGCTCGCCGCGCCAATGGGCCTGGTCCATCCACAGTCTTGCCATCGTCTTCAGGTCCCCAAGAAGCACTGTAAATATCGATATGATCTGGATTCAAGCCAAGCGCACGTGCTTCTACAGCATCATTCACAGGGCCGTCTAACATGCGTACACCTGTAACACATCAATCATAACATTTTCAAAAATTAACAAGGAAAAAAAATTCATTTAAACAGAAAGAAAGATATTGATCAAACACTATGTGAATCATATATTTATACATACAAAGTAACTATTTATCCTAAACATATATTTTCTTAATATTTAAATATTGCTTAAAAATAATGCTTTTTGGTAATCTTAATTAAAATCACTATGTTATGTTACGAACATCTACATTGATTAAGCGCAATCAAAAAATTTTTATATTAATAATTTTATATAAAAATATCAACAAAATGAGTTTTGGAAGGACTCTCTAAAATTTTAATTGCATCAAACACATCATACAATAATTTTCTTTTATTTCGGACAAATTTACAGAAAAACTTTCATTTATGCTCAGGAACTACAATCCATACTTAAATAAGGATTATGCTATCGTATAGAAGCGTCATTTTTATGATTTAACCATTGGTCAATGTATTTTTAAACAATTTTTAAATATCAAGAAAACGTATGTCTTTGTATTCATATTTCTATATTGATACAGGGTAGACTCGTATATCTCATATTAATTTATTTTTCGTAGCCATCAGTTATTCTGAAATGAATATCTTTATACAACTTGAGTATATAAAGTGTTATAATTTTAAAATACAAGTAATTGTAGATTACAAGTAATTGTGATGGGGCTATTAGCCAGAGCCTGTCTATCTCTTACTAATCCAATATTGCTGAACTGGAATCTAGTATATTCGGCCGAAGCCAAATAAAAGTCGGAAAAAGGAAGCATAACTTACTCAATTGAGACTGAATTAATAGTGAGTGAAAGAGAGAGAGAGAGAGAGGTAGAGAGAGAAAGCGCGTCTTGAGCGATGCTTCATGTAGTATCAACGAAATGAATTTCGTTGAATTTCATCGAAACTCATTTAGTGTTGTAGATACTTTTTGCGTTCAACGCAAGTAGCTCAAAATGACGCAAAGAACCGTTAATTTGCCTCAATATAATGACTGACCTCAATGCATAAATCTGCATAAATCTGAAATTCACATTTACATACAACTCAAATAAAAAGAAAAGAATATTACTATTGAATCCGTATATACGTGTGCATATATTCTTATGATAGCCGTTAGCACCAGCTCCGAAACGTAGATAAATGTAACATTGTATGATACCAAGTACCTAGTTATTAACTCCATTCAGTAATACCTAGATGAGCTCTGTTAATAGATCTATCGATCAAGGTGTATCTTATTTGGTCTCCCGTCCGCTTGTTGAAGGAAATAGAAATTTTGGATTTGTTAACATGGTTATCCTATGCTTCTGTAATTTTCGGTCATTCTTCTCTTTAATTTTAAATGCTTTTATAGTAAAGGAAACTATCCTATCCCATTTAACTTGCAATATAAATGTAGTATGTAGGACATGCGAGCAAGACGCGTTCCGTGTGTTTCTTTTCTTTTCCACTAAAACTACAATTACCATCTGGTATGTGTTCTTTCTTGACTAAATATTATTCAAAATATCTATTTCCTAAATGCCGTAATTTCTTTTTATTCAATCCTTACCATGGAATGAGGGACCGACATTGCAATACTGCGCATAGTCTGGCGTCAAGTGAAACAAAGTGAAATAATAAAAAACAGGCAGAAAAATAGTTGAGGACATCAAGACGAACACAACTATATGAAAAAATATGGAGACTCTTTTTACACGCACCTCATCATGTATAATGAACTCATTAATTCATTAAACAGCTATAAGCAACAAAATCCAGTGTTAAAAATAAAATTTACTGTAATTACAATTAGAAAATGGATTTCCTGTAAAGCACGAATATTTTCTAAAATTATATGAAATATAACATTCCATCAAAATTTGATTAAATTCTGAATATTCGAGTAAATATTGTTGATACTATTATAATTTCCTATCATAAAATATATGATACACAATAGTGAGTTATAGAACTAAACGACATGGAAATATTTCGAGATAAAGTCGATGCTTTTATTGAACGCGTCACGCGGCTCAGTACCGCAGGTAGCGCTTTGTTTACACGCTCATTACCAAACCCCTATTAAACACAAAAAAATCTTATTACAGATAATTACATGAAATTGTCCAAGAAATTGATTGTAATGAAAAATTTTCAGATAAAAATTGCTCTTTTTAATTAAAAAAAGCAAACATTTATTTTAATTATTTATCATTTTTTTACTAACAACTGTATTCTTGCAACATATATATATTCTCAAAATACAATCTTTCTGCTTATTTTGAAAAAAAAACAATCAGATCCCATTAACAGTCTTCGAGTTGTAACATTTTTAAAAAATTAACATTTTGTTTTTCATTGTGTATAACTTATTGATTAATTAATATTTTAGCGTAAAACGAGGTAAAAGTAATTTTAAAAATATCTGGGACCTTGCTCCGATTTTATTTCATTTGCAGTTTTAAAGTGGATACAACTTTAATGAAAATAAAATTAATATTTTTAAGATACTTTCGAAGCTCAATCATATAAAGTAAATGATATGATTTTTATTTCGATATATACAATGTTGATATTTTATTTTGTTTGACCGTTATAATCTATTGTATATGACAGAAAACAAATTAGTTAAAGGCAAATCAGAGCAAAGCCTTCGATTTTTTTTATATTTGGCACATCGAATGCCTATATGGAGGTTATCGCTTGTACCAAGTTTGACGCTAAAATATTAATTAATTAATAGGTTACAAACAATTTTTTTTTAATTTGATATTTTTTTCAACTGATAATTTTTTTAAATACCCGGAAATAAGTGTATTTTAAGAATATATATATATATATATATATATATATATGTCATAATAATATATTTGTTAATAAAAAAATTATAAATAGATAGAAACGTCCCACTCTCCTGAAACTTATCCAGGTATTTCAGTTCTACAAATCAACACCGTAAACTATGTATTATGTAATTGGAATGATATCAGTATAGACAATATTTTATTTACTTATTATAATCAATTTAATCACAATTAGATGAAGTGTAATACTTCATATTATTTTAGAAAATATTTGTAGTTTACAAGATATCTATTTTCCAAGTATAGTTAGAAATAAGCCAATGTTGTATTCTAGTTATAACATATTACATTACTCAAAAGATATTAGAGAAATGAAATTGAAATGGTTAAATATTTCATAATTTATACATATATATAATATTTCATAATGTAACAATAATTACATTTATTTTACTACATATTAGAGTCAAACATGCCACAAGTATTTACCTCCATATAGGCATTCGATGTACCAAATATAAAAAAAGACGTAGAGCATGCTCCAACATGCCCTAAAACTAATTTGTTTTCTGTCATATATAGGGTATCATTATATTAAAGTACGTGGGTTGGCAAATGATTACGTATCGATAAATTTGTAGTCAGCAATAAAAAAACTAAACAGTTTACGAAAAGATGTTAGGAAAACACTTTCAATTGTTAATCTTTCATCATTATTTATCTAAAATAAATTTTATTTGAGACTAAATTTATTAACTAAATATAAGTAATAATAAATAAAAGAAAATAAGAGAAAAGAGAGATACATGAAACAGAAATACAACAAAAATTAAAAACTTTAATATTATTAGTCTTCTCATTATGTTTGATTTTGAGCTACAGTTATTGCGTATAATTTGTTTTAGGTCATTTTCAACATTATTGTTTTATTCCTAGGATCAAAGAACATAATTTTTGGATTAGTTGGTATCGTATAAAATAGCTTTATTACTTCAATTTAATGATTTTTTAAAAGCACAGACTTATTTATTTTTGACAAAGGGCCTAGCCGGTTAAGATAGTTAAATCGGCCCTTAACTCGCTTGAAGATCAATAAACTTATTCGGCATAAAAAATAATTATCATTTCTACATTTTCAGGTCGTAAAATTCAATTATGACCCTTGTAGCTTTGTTTTTGAAGTTTTGGGTTATTGTACAATAACTTGTTCATTTTTTAAACTAGAACATGTTTTTGTTTAGGAATTGTAGGGTTTTTAAAGCCTTGCAAAGTTTTTGAACCTTTAGCGTTAACCACGAGAGCGGGAATAATTAAGAACTCCTTAAGTATTGAGATGCACTTATATGTACTAGTTTATATAAATTTAAGCATAATAAACTACAATCGATTACGGAAAGTCTCGTGGATTGTGATTAGTAGTTGCTGCCATCTTAACGAAAAAGAAAGATAGAAAACCTCCTTTTTCCAGTGCTGCCACAGATTATTACTAACGAAGGGCGGGTATATTGCCACAAACTCAAGAAATTGTTGGCGTGTAATTCAAATTTTTAGTATGTACAAAAATGTTAAACTTTGATAAAGAAAAAACAACGAGCCACTCAACTTTGGAAAACAAATATATTGTGTATTTTTAAGCTAAAAACTGCTATAGATCAACTAGACGCCGACTGTAAAGAATATGTGATGGTTTATTCACAAGATCATGAAAACATTGAGGCAAGAAATAAAACAAATAAAATTAAATGAAAAAGCTTGGAATAGAGTTCTAGGTAAATATAGTACCTTTGGCAAGAGCGCAGATATTTTTACTGTAGTCAACATTATGGAAGCGAAAAGTAAGATAGCAATTCATGCCAAAAGACGTTCGAAGAGAATAATCAAAAACTATAAAAGAAATTAACAAAGGTCACAAATAAAAGAGTACAAAACTAGTGACTACAATGAAAATAATTATTAGCACAGAAGAGGTTATGGTTTCTATCTTAAACCATGCGTAAGTAAGTTTTCCTTACATTTTATACTAAAGTAATTGTCTGAATTTAACATAAGTACTAATAAGTTAGTAAAGATTAAAAAAAAGCTCGATATAATTTAATCTAAACATTCAATAACTCGAAATGAAACAAATAAAAACTAGAATAATCAAGGAATGTTAATAACTTGTTATTAACATTTCTTTAAATGTTTATGAAATATTAATAGTTTAAATTATAATAAATTGTTAATATTAATCTAATATTTTATTAAGTATTCTTAACAAATAACTTCAAATGATGTCACATGTATCCATACCTATAATGAAACTACTACTGGAAAACTCCTTAATTACTACGATTATATACAAAATAAATATTTACTTAATTCACTTTTTTGTAAACGTAAAAAACAGAAACTGAAAACCCTCCAATAAAATAAAAATAGCAGTCACATTCCTGTATCGTCTTTTCATCGAATTTACAGCGTCATTAAATACATAGGAATAAAGTGAATATTTTCACACTAAGTATATCACTTTATGAAAGTTGTCAAAACAATGAAACTACTAAAAACGCCCTTGAATGTAATTATATAATAGTAAATTTGGGTTTCTGCACAACCTTCGATTATGATAGACCAACGCATAAAAAGAACACGAATATATGGAAAACAAATATTTCATTGAAGTTCACAAGTTCAAGCTTTATATTTTAAAGTAGAATTACATTTGTAATTATTTCCGTAGGTTACTTCGGTTAATAATTAAAAATATAAATTATTTATGAAATTATTACATAACAATTTTAATGAAATGGGTATATAGAAAGCAGTATTAAAAAATGATGTTAGTTCAAAACAAAGATAAGTTGTATTTCATAATTGTATTTGATTATTTATAGTGTTTACTGAATAATTTAATTTGGATTGTAGAGATAAGGTACTTTTGATTAATATTAGTACAGAAAATAATCAAATTTAAGTGTAAAGCACGCTATATTGTGCCTTATGAAGAGCTAAAGAAAAAGCACTTTTCACTACAAATAACTTTATTATCTATCAAGAAAATAATCGGATATGTATAGATATATAAATCAGTTTTTTGTATGCCTTACTGTTAGTAAAATAGCTTATAAGTACATGATTATATTGATTTTAAAGTTACAATATTTTAATTATTTGATTTAACTTAACAAGTTTTACTTTTGATATGAATAATGTAAAGACAATTAATAATAAGTAATTATTTAAAAATTATATATGTTCAATGGATATGACATTCACATACATATATCTGTATTTATATGTTTCTATTCTTACCCAGTGAAGCTCTTATCAAACAAATAGATTGAGTTAATTTAAATGTAAGCCCTCAAATAAAGAATGAATAACACAAATACCCATGATCAATCAATAAACCTACCTCCTATACTGGCATTGTAAGCAACGCCAACACCGCAAAAACGGTTGAAAGCAACAGCAGCTACCTCACCGGCACATCTCGTCCCGTGTTTATTGTCTCCATTGTCACGTGGCATAGGATCATCGTCATTGTCGTTGATGTCGGTACTTGCTTCGTGGTCATAATTTAATGCCAAGTCTGGGTGATTTGTCTGGATACCATCATCTAAAATTGACACTACTACTCCCTTCCCTGTATAACCCTTCTGCCAGGCTGGTCCCAAATTCATATCAAAACCATCTTTAGCTCCACCGTTCTGCAAATATTAAAATTATCTTTATTGATATTCTTTATTTATTTAAATAGTAATTAGTTCCTTTTTGTTAGCATTTTTTTTATATCTCTCCTATCAAAATGTATAGAACCTGTATTGGCCTTATCTAAATTTTAATAGCCTAAGTTCAGGCAACTCATTATACTTATTTATTAGAACCTTTTATAATCAAAACATAACCCTATATCGGGTATACGCAAATATTTTCGATACAAATACTTTATAACAACGTAAATATCCAATCTGGAGCGTAACGTTTTATAAATATTGAAATACAAATATACTATTATAGAAAACGTTTAAATAAATAAATATAAACTCATTTTTACAGTAAAAAAGCATTTTATAGTAAGATTAATGACCCTAGAATTCGAATGTTTATTTTATTTCGTAGAATTAATAACATTAAGTAGGTTGCACAGCAAATTGACATAACGTAAAGAAAATTATAAAATTGGGTAAATCGTATGATTTTAATACAAGAAAGAGAAAGAGTAATGGTTAAAGTTTGAAGATTTCAGGTGGACCTTAGCAGGAAAAACAAACAATTATTTTTATATACACTTAACAATGTCTATTATGGGAATTGACATATGTTGGTTCTTATCTCGAGAAGAAACGTAGAGAATACGAAAATTTTTGTACCAAATTAAAAGACACGTACATGGATAATTTTACAATATTAAAAACATTAAGTCATTCATTATTAGTCAGTGCAAAATTTGAAATATCAGAAAATTGATTGTTTTCTGTTATACTGCATTCGTACATTACAAAATTGTTTAATTTAATTGGTCATATTTTAAGAGATATTGAGAAGTCTAACAATTTTAAAACCTTTGCACCATCTGTCTAATCACTAACCATTGTTTTATGCGTGTATTTTAACTTCTAACGATTCAAATTTAGGTATAATGTACATAGTTGATATTATTAACAAATGAATCGGTGTAAGAAAAATAACATCATGAGTATCAGATGACAGACAAATAAAGGTTTTTTACGTTGATTTTGTTAGATAATATTTTTAACTTTATCTGATCACCACAACGATTGGTAGGTTTGAGGGGGTTCTATGATCAATTCTACGACATTTCTGTTCCACAAACTTTTTCTCTGAACTCAATAGTTTTCTAGAAAAAAATGTTTTATGTCATGATCACAGAAGCGTAATATTTTTCACACCGAATAAAGAACAGCGAGCCACTGTAATATAACATGCTGTCAGTGATGAGGGAAAAAGATTTTGCACTATCAATAGCTAAAAATTACATGACGCAAGGGCAACGAAAAAGAGAGGAACACAATATGTCCAAGCAAACGAAACTCAAACTTTGTTCTTATTGTCCCGTAAGAACGAGAATTATCTACGAAAATTGTGAGTTATCGTTTTGTGTTAAATGGTTAAAAAAAAACACTAAAAAATTCGTATTCCAATGAGAGGCAAGGAGACTCACTCAAATCAAACACCTCGATAAGTGAGAAGCAAGGGGACTCATTCAAATCAAGCCCTCCAAAGGAGACAAAATTTTACTACGTCCTCGTCTTTGTCTCTGGGTCATGCAAATAGTAGAGTATGTTTTTTTCTTGAAAATTATTGACTTTAGAGAAAAAGTTTATAGAACAGAAATATCTTAGAATTGATCATAAAATCTCTTCAAATTTTTTCAAAACTTTTGAAGATGATTTTAGAAAATTGTATTCAAGTTTTCCAAAATCTCAAAAATTTTCTCCAAAAATTCTGAAAAAAAAATTTGAGGATGTTCTATGATCAATTTTAAGACGTTTTTGTTTCATAAACCTTTTCTCTAAACTCAGTAGTTTACAAGAAAAAAAATGAGTTATATTTTTTATAATCTTTTTTCGATTTGGCCGCCATTTTGTTGGACGGAGTGGTTCAAAAGTTCCACCAAAATGTCCTGAGATACTTTAATAGTCGTGATCACCCCTGATCATATTTATATTATGACTCCTTCATGGTGATATTGCTAAAAAAAATCGCAAATTTGATTTTTTGCAAAAATTTCCACGTTTATTTTGTTTAATTGGCTATAACTTTTTTATTACGCAATCAATCACAATTCTCAGCCCAGATTCTAAAAGGGCATTAAATTTTACGTCGAAAAACGCGTTTGCAAAATTTTTCTAAGGTATAAAACTACGGAAAAAAATTGGTGTCGAATATATTGCAAGAGTGCTCAATTAATTTATTTATTCTGTTATTCTGCTGTTCCGAGTAAGTCGTAACTAATAACGGAAAATGTTACACAGGCAAGATTTTTGAGGATACGGTCAAGGAGTACGGGATATAGCACGTACTCACCCCTCCTTACTACCAGCAAGTGGATTTTATCGAATGCACCATCAAAACACTGAATTATGTCTATCTTTGTAGATGGTAACCACTAAGATTAGGATAAGCAATTGTATGAGTTTCGGCACGCGATCAACATGACGATTCAGTCTAGTACTAAGGTCTTGTCGGTGTTCTTGACTTTTTGCAGGTATTTCCAACCAGGCAATGGTTGGTTTAATAATTTGGCATATCTATTCAGAGCAAGACCGCTAAAAGCACTATTACAAACATGACCGCCGAGATGTATAGTTCGCCACAGGTAACGTGGCCTTGCGAAGAGTACATTCCTTGTTGAATACAACTGCTAGTTGGAACGCCAAACTAGATCCTGGGACTATATAGGATCGTGCGAGTCCTCTTTTCAGTAGTCTCTTTTCAGTGCTGGAGCTCAATAACGGCAGGTAGAAGGATCGGCATATATTGTTTCAGAATTGAAGGTGTGTTAGAAGTATATCATACTAATTGTTTATATTTTTGTATCCTTAAATATCGTATGTATTTGTGTAGGATATCTTTTCTAGTTGATTTGAGTAATTTTGGAGTGTGGTTTTGTAAATCGTGTAAAATGTTGTAATTTCATTTTTGATAGTTGCCTTGTTTATTATGTAATTGAGTATGAAACAGCGTCTACTATATTTCTTAGAACTTTTGACTGGAATCTCTTCAAAATATCTATATTACAATTCAAAATCGTCCCTCATAATTGGATATCGTATGACCTAACTGGTTCAACAATAGATTTGTAAAGGAGTAGTTTGCTTCCAAACGTCAGCTGAAAATTGTTTCCTATTAATGAGACTATTTGTCTGAATTTG
This sequence comes from Chouioia cunea, assembly GCA_030064505.1. Classification (NCBI taxonomy): domain Eukaryota; kingdom Metazoa; phylum Arthropoda; class Insecta; order Hymenoptera; family Eulophidae; genus Chouioia; species Chouioia cunea. Next base: position 22,500,362 of record JAOPFQ010000001.1, read on the forward strand.
AGGTTTAGTCGTTTTCTTTATGCTAAAATATGCTCTTTCCAGTTTATTTAACGGTCAAGGTGGATGCTGCAGTATTCTGCATGATTACTCTGAGAGAATGTCCCATTTAGAATAACTGGCGGATAGGTATAATTTCTGAATGTGAAAATCACTTTGTTACAGTTATCTTTATTCACTTTTATTCTTAATAATTTAAGCCATTTTACAGTACTGATTAAATGTTTTTGTATGTTATATGATGCTCGTTTGGCGTTAGAATAAAATATAAGTTTCGTCTGTGTATGTGCCCGTGATGATATTTTATATTGTTGGTAGGGCGGTGTAAACAATATGGAATTTTGTTTCGAATAAAAGTTCCCAGACTTTGTCGAAGAACTGTTCGTTGTCAAGAAATACAATGGAGCAGAACTTTTTTTTGACCAACCCTTTTCTTATATTAATACCTATACTGTTTACCCTTTCAATTATACAATATTTATGGCTAAATCAATATCGACGTTTTGGAAAAAAGTTTCTTTGCATTAGAAAGCAATGGAAAAATATTTATAGGTTTGTAAAGTTAGAGGTAACATACATTAAGGTGGCAACTAATGTAGCTTATCTCTACGATAGCTAATGTATTCTTGAAATTACAATTAATCTTTCCCACGTATGTACCGAGCAGTCTCCACAACTATCATTTGAACTGACAATTGTCTTCCTATTGAATGATTTAGGTTGTGCAAGAATTAGATTATGGTTTAGAGCAAAGATAATGTTCTATTCGTATAATAAAATGTAACATATACATATAGGCCTCAGTTGACTGCAGCGGAGGTTTTTAGTAGAGCTTCTAAAACAGAAAAGCGGAATACCGTCTGTCACACGCAATACTAAAGAAAGCGCACCTAGCTACGAGAGTGAGATAAAAATCGAGAATCGGAAACTACGTAATACGATTTAATCGTTCAATTTTTTCCTTTTCAATGATATCTCTTACGTTGGGTGTGAAAAAATAATTAAAACGGTTTGGAAAGGCTGTGACTTTTTGTTCATTAGTTTTAACCCAACTTCTAGAGTACTGATTTTTTTGAATATTTGTTTGTTATTGTTGAATTATACTTTGGGTATTAATTATCAAAGGTCAGTCACTAAACTTAACTGTATAATTAATATTTTAAATATTAGGGTTACTAGATAGGTAGAGGTTTACGTTAAGATTACCAATCTGTTTATAAATGGGATTACTATAGCCCTCTTGATTATGTATTGCATTAATTATTATTACTTGGCCATGTGAGCATTAAGGAATAACAAAGGGTTTATTTATATGGTTTGATACTTGGTACTTTACCTGTACATCATTAATTTTTTCTCTCAATATAGGGTACGGTATCTGTTGAAACTGTTTATGAACAGGGTAAGTCATATAACTGGCAAACTGATTTCCCTTGCAATTAGTGCAAAGTATCAGTTCAATTTTTTCTTTGAGTGTACAGTTTTTGGTACTATATTGTTTAGCAGAGTTCCTACATATTGGGATTTTATTAAAATAATTTTGGCGTGTCCAATATACTATTAGTTCTTATTCTTTACATAATGGTTCAATGAAATCACTGTCTGTAAAAGTCTTTTTGTGTAAAATGTTTCCTTATGGTTTGAACTCATCGCTAGTTCTATAAAGAAAAACGAAGAGAAGTTTCATTACTATAAATTGCCATTACAATCTATAGTATACGTATATCCTATACTGTCAATTCTTATTGCATCTACTCGTTAGGTGTTCGAATGCATGCAAGTGAAATACATTTTTATTTTAACATGAAATCAAGCTATAATACATAGTCATTCCTAATGTCATAGAAGTTTTTAATGTTTACAAAATGAGAGTGGGCGTTTATGTGCACATCTACTGAAAGACAAATCTAGTACTGATGAGTCTTTTATTCCTTGTACATGAAACAGTCACTGAGGAAAGAAAGAAAGTGACAGAAAGAGGGGGTGGTAGAGGTAGAGAGAGGATACCACTATTCCTTCATTCCTTTCTCTTTCATAGTCCGTAACGTAAAGTAATGCAATGCAATCATGTTATTTGTCAGCTAGTTCTTTTACGTCAACTCGTGATAAGGAACTTAATCTTAATAATTTTTTTTAACTTGGACAAAAATTCCAATTCCGTACGTAAGTTCGCTGAAAGTTAATTTTTCGCTATCTATGCAGCGAAGAATGTTCATTAATAATTTTCCTTGTTCTCTCAACAATATAATTATAGCCTAAACTCCGAACGTCAAACTTATAATTGTTTAAAACTTATCAGCTCTTGTATGCAGTTATTAACAATGAATATTAATAATCTCAAAGACTTTATCCGATAACAATAGTGATAAAGAAAAGATAATTCGTGGTTTTTATTAAGAGGCGAAGACTGTTATCAATCAACAAGTAGAGACCTCATAATTTTTTGATCGATACAAATTCATTTTATACTACACTCATCAAATCAAAGAATTACAAAGTACACTCCATTCAAGAAAGTGTTCTCATTTATTAATTTTAGAATTTACGAAAATTATTATACGCAACTATTTTATAGAGCGTTTGAAACAAAATAAAAATGTCACTGATATTCGGTTAGGATAATACGAGCATAATAAATTTCTTGAATATATTCACTATTATGCTTACTTAGGTGCAAATATATTTATAATTATCTATGTATGCATATTTCATGTCTTTTTTTTCATACATTCGAACTATTTGATAATTCTTATGTATTTTTTTATATCCTATACAATTTCTATATAAAAGGGCGAATCAATAACTTTCGATATTTTCAATGAATACGTAAGTTTTTCTCAAAAACCTTTGTCTTATTTATCAACATAATCTCCTTTTAAAATAATATACTTTTCCCAACGTTCTAGCTATTTTTTAAACCTCTAAAAAAATATGATATTTCATACATCAAAATAAGCTTCTGTCTCGAAGGTAACTTCTCGTTTGAGCTGAAATTTTTTTTTACTACGAACCACATTTTCTTGTTGGAGAAAAGAAAAAAATCGCAAGTAGCCAAATGAAATGAGTACGGTGGATGCGGCAGTAATTCATAATACAATACATGCAATTTGGCGACGACTGTCGTAAGGAACTTATGTCTTAGATTATACAATATATGAAGATTTCATTTAAACTTACCAAATACCATTGTTCTTTGAATAATGGATCAGAAAATAAATTCTGCAGAGGAACACCACGGTTTCTTTGACGATGATAGGTTTCTTGATGTAGTCTTGGTCCATAGTCAGTAAAAACGGGCAAATAATCGGTAAAAGTTCCAGTAGCAGCTGCAAAATCTCTTTTTTTCCGTTTCCTTTCATGTTGTTGTTGGAACCAATGTACCTGTAAATGATAAAATAATCTAGCGTTTCAATTTCATTTTAAAAAATTCTGTCATTTCAAAGCATAACAAAATCAGACCCATAATTATTCAAGATCAAGGTGTGAACAAAATATATTAAAATACCCTCAAGCTAATTAAAAAATATTAACAATGTATGTATTACAAGATTTATAAATCTTTTTACTATATATGACGTTGTAAAAAGTGTGTTTATTACGATATACGTGGTACAATGGCCGACACTATCTAATACCTCTTTAATAACATAGTTAACTAATTTTCTACAGAAATATCATTTGAATCTTTGATATAGCAATATTTAAAGCGTGTTGCGTATAATCGATCATTTTATTTCACTTAAGAAAACCAAATATCGTGAATTTCCACAGTAACATGACTTTCCCTTTTACATAATTTGAATAGATTAGAACACTAACAGTGGTATAATTTTACAATTTTCATTAAATCTATAACGAAAATATTTTTCAAAATCTATCGTATGATGAAAAATTCTACTTTGACGTTCGTTAAGTTCCATTCGCTTCGTCAGTTAAACTTTAACTAATCCGACTGTGTGTAAAGATACCTTATTTATATGACCATCGAAACATGATAAATGTTAGTAAATCTACAGTGAAATACGATCTAACAAATTTGAATATTGGGATAAATAATAAAAGAAAATTACAAAAATGTGTAAATAACAAACTTATTGCTCGAATTTTTATTGAAGTGCAGCATAATTTTCGTCAATTCTCTTTGTAAAGAAAGGCTATTCTCAGCTACAGTCATTTAAATAAACAAAGAAAGTTTAGCCGATAAATTTAATAAGTTATAAAACCGTATAAAAACGTAATCTATAAACATTTCGGAGCAGACTCAATGCTTTTTTCAGTCGCGTCGCCTGGCTGAGCACCGCAGGTAGTGCATTGTCTATATACTTATTGTCAGGTCTCTATCAAACATCAATACAATTTTTTTATGAGTTATTATAATAAATTGACCAAGGGATCGATTGCAACAATTTTTCAAATAAAAATTGTACATTTAAACGAAAATTGCAAAAACGTATTTTGGTTTGTAATTTTGTATTCAACAAATTTATTGTTATTGAATTTGATCTAATTGATAGTTTTCAAGTTATTTTTAAACAAAAATTTATATATTTTTTAAAATTGTTTACAGTTTTTTAATTAATCAATATTTTAGAGTTAAACTTAGTACAAGTGTTGGTCTCCATATAGGCATTGGGTGTGCCATATATAAAAAAATCTAAGACCTTTCTCTGATTTGATCTAAAACTAATTTATTTTCTGTCAACTACACGTTGCCAGAAGAGCACGTGTAATTGCAGAAGAGTGCAGAAAAAAAACATCGTATCTAATAATTTGATTTTTCAAGATCGCACATAATAGTTAAAAATTTATGTTTTTTACTACTGTAATTTCTTTTATAGTTCTGTTATTTTTATATCATTATATTTACAATACTGAAAAAGCTAAAAGTAATATAATGTATTGTAAATCGGTAGAAGTATGAATGTTTCAAATTTGCATTTCATCTTTAACATCTTTAATATTTTAGATATTTTTGTTATTTTTGTATGATTATAAAAATAAGATCATATAAGATTTTCAATGTGATTAATCAAGTTCATTATACAATTCGAATATTGTTAATACATGTTCCATTTAATATGTAACGTATTGATTTTTTTGTGCAATTATTCAATGTACTACAATGAATGCAGTTAAAATATATTCATTTATATTTTTAACGCGTCTATGTAAATGACACAATTTCCTATATATGTAAATATTACGATAAAATGTAAAGCTATATTCTTTCTTTTGTTCTTATGTACTCTATATGTATACGCTAGGATTCTTTTCCTTACAATGTTTTTTGGTTTTTACGTGATGTCTAATTATGCGTTGCTGTGAATTAAATATATTTTATTTTCTTTAAATATAATTTACGAAGAGATTTTATAGATTATCAGATTCTTAAAACTACACGTGCTTAACCAATAAAAACTGTTGTCGAGGATAGAGATAGCTGAAGAGAATAGTTGTAAAATTATAACTCTTTTCAAACTTGACGTTTCATATTTATGTTTACAGAACATGTGGTGGTGATGTATTTAAGAAAAATAAGTATCATACAAAGTATATCTATTAAATAACGAGACTTCTTATGAAAAAAAGTTTTATTTTAAAAATTATTCAACAATTGAATGTTCTCCTTCAATATACTCTCCTCCCCTTGCCACACACCATTCCTTTCGTTTTTTCCGTTGGTCAAAGCAAAGCTGAAAGTCTTCTTTTGTAAGAATATTTAAAAGCTCCACCGATTTTCGCTTCACCTCTTCCATCGACTGGAACTGGGATCTTTCTAAGACAGACTTGATTTTTGGAAACAGGAAAAAGTCGCAGGGTGCTAAATCAGGTGAGTATGGCGCGTGTTCGAGCACTAGAGTGCCTCTAGCGGCTAAATTACGCTTCACATACAGCGCGTTATGGGCAGGTGCATCGTCCTGGTGCGAAATCCGTGACTTGTTTCTACACAACTCCGGTCGTTGCTTATGAACTTGCTCTCGCAGTCTTGTCAAAACTTTCAAATAATAAGTTTGATTTACAGTTTCATCTTCTGGAACCCATTCAGTCATTACGATGTCGTAGATGTCGAAAAAAACTATTACCATGGCAGGATGTTGGTCATTGGATGTTGATTATCTTCGGTGCTTTCTCGGCCTTCAGAAAACACGCGTATAAGATAGAGAATTCTCACTATAGGCCTCTTTTAACAACTTATAATATTCAGTCGAAGATTTTTTAATTTAACGAAAAATTTCACATTGAACCCGTTGCTCGTGTTTTTGGTCACAGATTGTTATCGTCACGAGAAAAAAATAAGTTCATTTCTAACCTCTGTAGAAAACACTACTACAGCGATAAAAACGTATTTTCGTACCAGAATAGTAGACGCTGTCAACTATCCAACACTGCATTCGTTTCCTCCCCTTCTTTCCTAAGCGCAATCTCGTTATATTATAGCCAGACCTCGTGCAAAATATATGCCCGAAAAAATGCTATTTCCAGTTATAAAATAGATAGATCTATAAAAGAAAGCTATTGCACTTGGCTCTACAAAAAAGTTTACCGTACTAATATAATATTTTTAGAAGAGGAATATTATTTAAATATGCGGACATTTAAATAAAAAAATTGGTTAATTCCTTAAATACGCAATCATTTTGAATGTCAATGAATCACGTAGTATAGTTTCTATTGTGGCAACAAATTTGTGTATAATTATTAAACATTTGAAAAATAAAATATCATTTATTTATATTTAATTAAAACAACGTATCTCTTATTTTTACACCTAAACTATTTTGTTCTCAGACTAATTCCTGAGACTTGTCCAAAAAATACGATAAACATCAATATGCTTACGTTTGGTTCATCTGTGAGCGCCTTATGATGATATTCGCTTACGCTGGTGGAACGTTTATGTAGATCTCCATGTTCAAAAAGATAATAGTTCGGTAATGATCCAATCTGGAAAAAAATGACATGTACATATTTGCATTAATATGGTCTTGCGGGTTTTAACTTTTACAAAGTACAAAATATGTAAGTCAGTAAAATGACAGTAAAAATATAGTTAATTATAGAGCTTATGGGATTCTAGAGCATCGTCGAATTCGTTGGAATTATAGTATATTGTAGCTTTTAGCATTTTGAGAAAAATTCTCCTTGTCCACAAAGTCCCTATATCAATCGTCTTTGAGATATAATCGCTCAAAAATAAGATAAGAAATTTCTGAAATGGCATACAACACTTTCAATAGAAGTGCCAATTATTGTTATTATATGTATATATAGGTTGGTTCGAAACCATTACAGCAAATGGATTCGTGTTGAAAAGTTATATAAGATGAAATTATAAATAAGGGTTTTAAATAATTTGGTAATGAGATAATTTATGTCAATGTATAGCCTCTCGCTTGTCGCTGTAGCTGCTACGTGAACGCAAGCAGAGATGAAACATTGTTCTCAGCCTTCGTCGCGAGTGAACTATTATATAAAAGAAATATTGATCACCGAATTAGCATACTTACGAACAGACAAACGCGAACAGTAGCAGACTTTTTTACGATACCTTTTTCATTTCGCACTGTGAGTCATCTCATAAAGTAATATTATGATAAACACGAATTACTAATTATGTATAATGCATAATTATTTTATTATTAGTATAGGATATTATGATTTTATCTATTAAAGACGCTATTTCCATGCCTATCAACATTATTAATACCATAATCAGCAAGATTCTGTAATTTTAAATTTCAATTAAATTTCAGGAATATCAGCGATTTCCATTTCATGTAACAGAGGTTGTGATGATTTATAAATATTGAAAAAATGCTCTGTTCGATGAATTTTTTGATTACAGGCTTCACATGAATTCCCTGTATTTTTTTATGCCAATATTCAAAATATTTGCCATATGGAATTCAAATTCAAGATCAGCGAGCTCCAAAACCCCTGTATACCAATCTTTAGAAATATATTCAAAGAAATTTAACATTTTCGCCGCCATCTTGGAGCCGCCATTTTAATTATCAAAATCTGAGTTCAGATTCGCGATCATCGACCCTAAAAACCCCTGTATGCCAATTATCATGAAAATTCATTCCTCTCAAAAATGTATGCCGCAAAGGGTTAATCTTCACAATTTAATGGAATACATGCAGGAAAACCTCTACATATGCTCGCCACATGTCCGGCAGGCCCTCCATACGTAGTAATAAACGAAAAGATTCTGGTTGTCCGGTAGTTATGTTCAGGTAGCTGATAGTCCACGTGAATCCTGGGCGGCTACGCCTTCGTGCCTCATGGATTGGGCCTTTATCGACGGCCTCAAGAGTAAAGGGTATTCGTGATCTCTTGCTGCCGAAAATTAATCGACGCGACATAATTCCTTCTGAACAACCGTGAGTTAAGTTGTACTTTCGACTTCGCTTGACAAGTTGTACTTCTGTCGACCGCGCGTTTGTTTGTGTACGACCGTGCCCGCTTTCCCTTACACTTTATATTACACTTTGTATCATGTGAGTGTTTATACGTTTGTGAATGCGCAAGTACAGACGTACACTTATTTAGTTCCTCGAGACGACGAGTAACGCCTTCTTACAGAGCTATGGACAGGGTCGCCTACTGCCATAGCAGAGGGAGCGCTACCTTTCTCTGGGGTGTCTTTTCCCACTACTAAATAAGGGCCCTATTCTCAGATCACACTCAGGAAGGCGAGTGTTAGCGAGGACTATCCCCGTTGGAACTGCATTCGCGCTATCAAGGCAAAAACATTTCTCTTCCTCTCAATCTATCTTCCTATGTGGTAATATGCGTGTGTAAAGCTGGCACGCGAGCGACATTATCTCATATTGAATGGCCATTCATGTCTACCGTAAAGGTTAAACAAATCTTATAGACTTCACCGTGTTGTACTAGAACTTATCTATCTAGCTTTGTCTTCGTTAAGGTTAATTTATTTTATTCCTTTTGTGATTTTATATATAACGCACTATATTCAAAAGGCTTCTTCCCCGTAAGTATATGTCATTAAATCCATATTTCAATTCCACTCAATTTCTGTTTAGTTATTTGTATTACATCACACACCCACTCATTATTATTGATTTCGATATACATCATTCAATTGTCCATGAGTTACCTTTAATCGAACTTCGGTACTTTAAGGTGAGAGTTATTTTGCTTACATTAGAAAACTCTTAGCGTCTAAGTTAAACACAGGCCAAGCTTTTGTCTAGCTGTTCCGTTCCATTTTTTTTGCCCCTTAGTGGAGGGTGGATGAGAAAAGGCTGCTAACGGGTATGAGAAAAGGTCGATAGTTCTTGCTGATCTTCAATTTTGATAACGTTCTCATATTTAGGCGTGAAATGTATCAAATCGTTTTTTGTAACAGACGGGTCTCGCTTTTGTTTCAGAGAGTCCAGTGGAACTTTCACCGTATTTAAACAAGCTCAAAGACCATAGTATAAGAGTTATTTCTTTTCTTACAAATAAAGTTAAACCTTTAAATATATTCATTCTTGTTGATGCAAAGCATTTATACGCCTGTTAGGGGGAACTTTGCCATCAGTCAAAAGACCGAATGAACAAACGAGCGAGCGGTTCCCCTATCTCTCCCTCTCACTAGACTTATGTTGTACTATACGATATACTATAGCTATAATACTATAGTGAACATACGAAATGAAAAATATCTATTTTGATGCTAAGCATTTATAATGACTGTATTTTGAATGACGATAAGTTATACCTTAATAAATCTAGTTAAATATTTAATTATTTATAAAAAATATTTATAATTGCTAGATCTATGAAGATTATATCAATAATTAAGAATATCTGCAATCATGCTATCTAGTGACAGAATTAGTTTTACTTCGTACTCGTAAAATTTTCATGTTTAGCTAATTTTTAATCTAACTTAAAACTTTCTTGTCAAATAAAAAGTTTAAGTTAAGATAAAAAATAGAAAATATTTTCATTTTTAAATCCATCAATTTTATAAATACTTAATTATTTATGAAATATAAGGTGACAATAAAGTTTATTGACCTATTATAGAACTGACGCTTTTTGCATTAAATTTTTCCATTTAGATGTACTGTCAATGAATTCATATTTTATGCTTCGCATTTACTATACGTCCCGTAATGAGTAACCTTGTTTTTAATTATTTCTTTCAATCGAAATGATCCTGATTTTGGGTCAACATCATCGATAACGTACAATCGCCATTAGAAATCTTTTTGTCTTTTTTGAAGATATGTTGGATTTATCAGGTCAGCAAACCAATAAATATATACAAGAAAAATCGCAGGAAGAGCAATTGATGACAAAAGAGTAGTTACTGATTTTGGTAGGAATTAATATTCTGATGGGAATAAAAAATTGTATTCCTATCGTGATTATTGGTCGAGTGACATCAAATTGAAAGATCCATTCATAAGTTCATTAATGCCTGTTGTACGTTTTGGATTCGTATTAAGTAATTTACATATCTCAGATAACAGTACAAAACTTAAAAAAGGTAAGCCAAATTATGATAAATTATATAAGTTGAGGCCGTTGTTAGACAGACTTCATGAAACTTTCAGAGCCTGATAGAATCCAAGCAAATATTAATCTATTGATGAATCCATTATAAAATTCAAAGGTCGAAGTAGCTGGAAACAATACTTGTCAGCTAAACCGATAAAACGAGGATATGAATATTGGGTTCACGCAGATGAAACGAGTTACGTATGTGAATTTCAAGTTTATACCGGTAAAACTGAAAGTTCTGAGAAACTGTTAGGAGCTCAAGTTATCAAGGATTTGACGCGTAAATTTGTTGGTAAAAATCACCACGTATATTTTAATAACTTTTCCACCGGCTTCCATCTATTGATTTCACTAAAAGAAGACAAAATATTTCTTTGCAGAACTGTACGTTCTAATCGTATTGGGTTACCTAAATCTATAATGCTTGACAAACAAATGAAACATAGACAATACGATTTTCAAACATCCAATACTAGTTTTAGTTGGATCAAATGGATGGATATAAAAGGTGTTTGCTTCCTATCAAATTAGCATGATCCATCCAAAGTTACAACAGTAACTTGAAGACAGAAAAATGGCACACGGGTGCAAATAGATTGTCCAGTTATGAGTTCTGATTACAACAAATATACAGGCTCTGTCGATAACGGTGATCGTTTGTTATTTACATGTAAAATAGATTGAAAGTCCAAAGAGTGGTGACACATCCTATTTTGGCATTTTATGATTTGACTATCACAAATTCATTTATTATATTTTAAAAAATAAACACTAATAATCCTAAGACATTGAAAAAGTTCAGACTACTTTTAGTGGATCAATTAGTTTCCAACTAAAATTCCAACTAAAAAAGGAAGAGAGCGTCAACCTTCTCTTTCTAATCCTCACAAACAAAATGTTTCTGTTGAAAAAGAGACGCTCTCAGTCTACTCATATGCCAATGCCCATTGATAGTGGTAGACGATACGCACTTTACAGTACAAAAGACAATCCTATACAAACTAAATGGTTATGAAACACATGCAATGTACCATTATGTTTACAATTAGGTAAAGATTTCTTCTTAAAGTGTCATTCATAAAATATATAGAAACAAAGCGAAGAGTTGAAAAAATTTCACCAATACCCATTTTTAGAAATATATTCACAGAAATTTAAGATTTTGGGCGTCATCTTATAGTCGCCATTTTGTTCAAATTCATAATCAGCGATCCTGAAACCCCCTGTATATCCATCTTCATAAGGATATATATAAAAGTTCCGTCATAAATGCATTTTTTTTTACAAAACAGGCTCTTTTTTAGACTTTGTTTATAAATATTAACAAATTATTAAAAATCTTACAACTTTTAAGCATAAATTTCAATTTCGCAACATTCTGTGATCAAGTGATTATAAAAAAACGTAAGCTATATTCAAAAAAATTATTTTGGACTTGCAAAAACTATACGAAAATAGATGGTCTCTGAGAGATACGACCGTGCGGAAAAAGGTTAACAGACTCTTGGAATTACTTTCACGTAAATATCCGTTTAAGTACCAACGTGGTGGAACTCGCAACTTCCACTATTTATTCACTGTCACTCGTATTTCCAGAAATGAGCATGTGTTGAGGCTATTATTGACAGCACTGCAAATTGCTAAAATTAAAAATCATGCTCTATTCTAAACAAAGAGCGCAAATGGCGTGAGCAGCCTGCTAAAGAGCACATAAATCATCACTTTCAAGGGAGGAGTCAAAGGATCAATCCGTTAAGTCTCGGAAAATGCGATTGATGAATATGAATATGAATACATCAAATTTCCTTATGTGAGAGTTTCACCATAAAATTTGTTACCAGGTGTACATATGAAATGTATATACGTACCTAGTGTACATATAAAATGTATAGAATATAATATATGTATTAGTAAATAGAAATAATTTTGTTTCAGTAAATTATTTCTTATTCTTTAATGTTCGCGTTATTATCTCTTTATCAAAAGTGTTTTTTTTAATCAAAATTTTGCATCATAAAATGAAAACAAAACGAAATAATTCAGCACGTTATTAATTTAGCTAAGTAATATTGAGCTAAATAGTTAATACTTGGTAATTGGTATCTCATTCATGCAATAGTTCTTTCGAACTTCGAGCGCTCTCGCGTAACAGCTACAGTAACAAATACTCGTTTCACTAAATCCAGCTACTGATTGGCTATACTTTGATATTACTTATCTTATTACCACATGATTTAAAAAAAATGCTTGGTAATTCCGTCTTATATAAACACCATCGTACAATTGACCCATCTTGTGGTTTTTGAACAATCGTATCACGAACACTATTGCTATCAGACTTTGGAGCCATTGAAATTTGTATTTAGGAAGCGAAGAGCTACGAGGGTAGACCTAGACGTACCTAGTTTGAAATATACATGGTAATTAATGTCTGAAAAAAATATCTATGATAGAAAGTATGAAGCTTATATAGCTCAAATTTGAAGTTTTGTGATGCTACGTTCAGAATTAATTTTGCAGCCATGAATAGTTAATGCTTTTAGTGAATTCGCAAAAATATTAAAAATTAGTCATCGCTATAGGATACAATATTTTCATTTGAAAGAACTTAGTCATTTGATATCAAAGCGAAGTTAGGTTCTATATTTCATAAGTGTGCTTGTTCGTTTACAACAGTAGATTATTTTGTGGCAAATTTTAAACGTCGACGTGTAAGCTACCAAGACAAACATCGCAACGAACGACCTAATGAGGTGACATGGTCAGAAATAGTGAAAAGGTGAAAATAATTGACAAAATTTTACTGCAATAAAGTAGAGTATTTAGATAGATCCGTAACCTTGGATGAAACGTGGGGCCATCTTTTATACCTAGAACAAAAAATAATCAAAAAAATGACTCCAAGGCAGACAAAGATAGTTCCATCCACAAGCAACGTCATGGCTTCAGTTTTTTGGTAGAATAATTTTCATTATTTTTTCTACTAAAAGGATAAACGATCAACGGCACATTATACAAATTTATTTTAGCGTTTGAGTAATGATATAAAGAAAACCATCAATACAATAGTTACACATCGATACACTTCTCTTAACAATGTTTGGTAGCTTAGATACCTTGTTTATAAGGAGAATCGTAGAAATCCTCAAAATAGCCATCAATAGCCGACTCCACCTCTGTATTGTTGTCAAATATTTTATCATCGAGCCCTTTTTCAAGTAGGGAAATGAAAAATAATCTGAAGAGGCTAAATATAGTGTAAAGGAGGCGTGAGGAAGCGATTCGAAGTTACATCATTGAGTTTAGCCATCGCAATAACGGATTAACATTAGAAATTAAAAATTAGCCTTAGCAATAAAAATAAAAGCAATAAGCACGTAAAAAAATTTTACTCTAAACAAATACATACAAATACAAATATTCAAGAAGTGCAATGTGTTTTAAAATCTCGTGTCAAATATTACGTTATTCAATCTGTATATGTAAGCCGATCATTCACTATCAATAAAGGCTTCACTCTTTATCATTTTTTTATAAAGGATATTTGTATCTATATCGTTCCATCTTTTTTCTTCAATTTCCTTACATTGTTCCTTCGATTTTTCTTTAAATTGTAGAATTGCTTCCTTGTTCCATATTTTAACCTATTTCCTTACTTTTTCTATAACGTGTTTTGATTGTTTTTTTTTCTAATTTACCTGTAGATTTCTCTTTATTTCAAAATAGATATAGTCTTCTTATACCTCATCATTCACTACTATTGTCTATTGTAGTTGAACCTCCTGCTCCTATAAATGTCAACCCTTCTTTTTTGTCTTTTTTCCATTATCATTTGGAAGTTCGTTTGTTTTTCCACTCGTATTCTTTGTATTAATCAATCATTTTTTAACAACATTAGCTGTACATCTTGGATATACTGTTCTTAAATCCGCAATAGCCTTTATTGTTACAGTTTACATCCTTGTCCTTTTTCCTCCTATTATCTTCTTTTCCCACAATCTTGATTGTTATCAGTCCTTTTTCTATTTCTACAGTTATCCTAACTTCTTTTTTAATTCATATTTTATTTATTTCTTTTATGAAATCCTATGAATCGCTAAATAAGTTTTTCAGGAATATAGAACGACACTTTATGTAGGCGGAGGTGAAATAGATGATATTACTACGAAAATATCCAAATCCATTACAAGTCATATCAAAAGATATATTTGACCTGTGTATCGGACAATCTATTTTGTCAGCTGTGTGAAGAATTGAAATGGCCCCTACTTCAAATCAGGTAATCTTGGGTTTAAGCTACAAATCAAATTCACTTACTTAAAAAATATAAAAAATCTTCAAAAAATAGTATGTAGAATAATAATATGTAGATATTTACTAATATTGAACTATATAGAATCAAATAAAAAATTTGATTTTTGGGGTTAATTCAAATACTATAGGTCATTTATCTAGTTTCAAAAATCTCAATCTCAACAAATTGATATCTACTGTTATTGCATTTTTGAATCTAACTTAGGTATTCATTACTAACGGTCATGAAATACTATTATTAAAGTTATAAAGAAATGGTATTCGGAGGAAATCGCTTCAATTTTTAAAAAGTTATTTAAGTAATAAAAAATAGGGAGTCAAAATAAATAGTATCCAAAATAGATATAGACAGATTGGTACTAGTGTACAACAAGGTATTGTCCTTGGTCAATTACAATTCATTTTATATGTCTGAAACGAGGTGAACCTACCGGTTAGCAACGGCGGAGATGGTTCTTTGCTCCATCTTTTATCGTTAAAATGAATTTCTGTAGGCAAGAGACAGTATAATTTGGCCTAACGCAATGCCGATGAGCAAGCCGACTTAGTGAACTTCAAAGAAAGCAAATCGGAAAGAGATACAAATAAATCGCGATCATTCAATTGTGTACTAAAGCTTTATTTAAATTACTGCAATAAAAATACCCAGCTACATGACTAATGTACATACAGGTTGATCTTTCTTTTCTGCTCTTGACCACTCACCCTTACCCATAACATCATCTCGTTTTTTTTTCAATGTGACTAATTTCAATATCTTGCAATTTACTTTTACGTTCCATGACACACAATTTATATATATATACTATATATAAGACTATAAATGAAATTATAAAATATTTCTAATTTTTCCTCAAATATTAATTTTATTTTTTGTATTTCTTGAAAGAAGTGCTCATATTTAGTTTTTTCTTTCTAAATGGAAAGAATTGCTTAGAATGTATAACAAGAAAACTAAATTCGAAGAACGAGTTCTATCAACATTAGAATTCTTTAACCCATTACCGACCAAAAGGCCTGATTTTTTTGTTGATATTCGACGCGTTTTTTTCCGTAGTTACAGGCCTTAGAAAAATTGTGCAAACACGTGTTTCAATATAAAATTTAATTCCCTTTCAGAATCTGGGCTCAAAATTGTGATTGACTGCGTAATATAAAAAGTTATAGCCAATTAAACAAAAAAAACGTGAACATTTTTGCAAAAATCAAATTTGCGATTTTTTTAGCAATGTCACCGTGAAGGAATCATAATATAAATATAATCAGGGTGATCACGATTATTAAAGTATCGCAGGGAATTTTGGTGGAACTTTTAAACCACTCCTTCCAACAAAATGGCGGCCAAATAAAAAAAAAGATTATAAAAAACATAACTCATTTTTTTTCTTGTAAACTATTGAGTTTAGAGAAAAGGTTTATGAAACAAAAACGTCTTAAAATTGATCATAGAACACCCTCAAATTTTTTTTCAGAACTTTTGGAGATGATTTTAGAAAATTGTATTCACGTTTTCCAAAATCTCAAAAATTTTCTCCAAAAATTCTGAAAAAAAAATTTGAGGGTATTCTATGATCAATTTTAAGACGTTTTTGTTTCATAAACCTTTTCTCTAAACTCAATAGTTTACAAGAAAAAAAATGAGTTATGTTTTTTATAATCTTTTTTTTTATTTGGCCGCCATTTTGTTGGAAGGAGTGGTTTAAAAGTTCCACCAAAATTCCCTGCGATACTTTAATAATCGTGATCACCCTGATTATATTTATATTATGATTCCTTCACGGTGACATTGCTAAAAAAATCGCAAATTTGATTTTTGCAAAAATGTTCACGTTTTTTTTGTTTAATTGGCTATAACTTTTTATATTACGCAGTCAATCACAATTTTGAGCCCAGATTCTGAAAGGGAATTAAATTTTATATTGAAACACGTGTTTGCACAATTTTTCTAAGGCCTGTAACTACGGAAAAAAACGCGTCGAATATCAACAAAAAAATCAGGCCTTTTGGTCGGTAATGGGTTAAAGACTGAAATATTTACATTTTTCTAAAATTCATAATACCAATTTAAACATAAATGAAATAGTATGATTTAATTTAATTAGGTAAATTATTTAGAATAGTTATAATGATAATTATCTATGAATATTGATTGGATCAAACGGAAACTTACCTTTCCATGATTGTGAAAGCCATGTTTTTTAGCGATAAAATCTGCTTTGATAGATCCAGCCGGTATATGTACGGCAAATTGATTGGAGAATATAGGTATTGGTCGCGAACGAATGCGTGACTCTATATGCAGTGAAATTTCTAAAAAGACTCCGAGACATATTAAAGTTGTTACTTTGTAACCCATTTCGATTAAACAGTAGTATTATGAACAACTTAAAATGAAATAGATTTCACAATACAAACAAGAAATAATCTAACATATCTTAGTTGATTAAATATTATTCAAGAGAATTTTTCATTCTACAACTTTGCATTTCTTTGAAAATATTGATGCTTTCTCATTTATATCTGGGCAATTTCAGTTACATGAGAATAATGGATTAAATGTTGATTAGAATAGTATTCTGGCAGGTCGATATGACGGTTGAGTACACTAGATGACCTGAAAAATGTTATAGTATTATTTAATATTTATTTACATTGATTGTCGTATCGTTTAAACGATAATTTCACGTTTGTTTAAATATCCTATGTATTCATTTTCTTATTAAGACACTCGCTTTCTTACGTAAAAATGATTTAAATATAATGTGTATCGTTAAACAATATTCAAATGAAGATGATGGAGAGATGGGTTTTATAAAAAAATGACTTTTCTTTAAACTTAAATATTGTTTGATATGCCCAAATAAGTATTTTTATGTCGTCATAGTTTACAATGCCCTCTAAACATATATCCGTGGGAAGCAAACATGTATGGTAATAGAAAAATAAGCGTATATCACTACATACATTAATCGAAACAAAAACAAATAAGATGAAAAAAGAGAGTCTGACTAAAACTTATGTGAAACAATTCTTTCGATAGGAGGCCCTCACGAGAAACACGATGCACGATAAAAAAAAACGATCGATACACCGATGTACGCGAAAAGGCTCACTCGGCAAAACAGCTTTGCGACTGCGGCGCTAAATAGACATGAGAAAGTATTCGTGCATATCTTGTATATGCACGTGACAACAAGAAATGGCCTCTACTAAGCTATATGCAAATATTTGAACGATTTCAATATTACGTCGTTTAAACGAGGAGGTATAAGCTGCCAAGACAAACATCGCAGCTATCGATCAAATGCGATGCCCATGTCAGAAATAATGAAAAAATCCACAAACTAACTGTATTAAATTCGATAACTGCAGACCAATTGATAAGGATTCTTGTAAATTATTTTGATTAAAGTTGTCATATTTTTTTATTACATTTTAAACATATTTAATCATTTAAATCCACTGATTTATTAAAAATTATATCAATGTTTAATATTTCTTCATAAGTTACTAACAATTTTTTATATTCAGGTACTTTATTTAAATAACAATAGCAATCAAGACATGTTTTATATGTTTCATCTTCTGGGCTTTCAGATATCTCTAACTGTAACTGTAGATAAAGATTCTAATTTCCAACTCATAAAGAAATTATTTTGAAATTAACAAAGCTCTAAAGTTAATATTAATTAAGAAAAAATTTTGCTAGAGTACAATCAAAATCTTGATTGCACGAATAGTGTTTTCTCACATTCTAGTTTATTTAATTAATGGACACTTAAAGTTTTTGCAAAAAAAGTTATATATTGTCACATTTCACGTAATTACAAATGAAAAAATTAGTTTATCGTAATTTCCGAATGTATGAAATATGACGTGAATGCTGTTATATTGCTCCGTCAGAAATTAATTGATTACACAAAAAATAAATACAAAAACAAGATTGAAAACGTTATTTAAGTTTCTGATGGAGTTGCAAGCCAATATAAAAATTAATCAAATTTGTTAAATCTGGTTTCTCATTACCAACACACGGAATTGAAGTAAAATGATACTTTTTCGCAAGTTGCCATGGAAAAAGTGCATGTGATAGACTTAGCAGAAAATTCTCAACCCAAAGTATTTTCATTGTTAAGTGTGATACTTGAATTTTATTTTAGCAAAACTGAGCGATATTTAATCAAACCAAATAATCAGTTATGGTGGATCAAAATGAACTAGATTCTTAGGGCCGAGTATCTGGTGGTTCCAGCATTAAACAAATATTTGAATCCGAAATAAAAATAAGCCTTAATAATACCAATTACAGAATTATTGGTGTAATCATTGTTTCTGCAGCTCTGGATGGTCAGATTTATTTCAAAAAATATCATGGACAAGTAACATTTTATGTGCAAAGTTTTCGAGAATTAGATTTTGGTTTTGACAAACTAAATAAGAATTAGAGAGTATCATAGATATTAACAAGGTTTGCAAACAGAAAAATAGATATGAAGTTAAGAGAAGAGTATCATTAGGAATATATGCCCTTAGACATGCACAAGCTACTTCTGAAAAATTTTGTAATATGGATTTACATAAATCTGTCGTCTACAATACACTCAATGATCCATGGTTAATCGTATGTGAGACATTAATAAAAAAGTTTGTAAAGTATGGTGTTGGCAAATAACACTGGTGTTGACTGGAAACAATAATTCACAAGGAACATTTAGGAAATGTAAACGTAGCAGATGGAAAAACTATAGGTGTTAAAGGAAAACTTACAGTAGAAGTGATACATAAAATCACTGTTCATTATGAAAGTTCAGCACAGCTCAGAAGTTTAGTACAAAAAATAAAAGTGCCATTTGAAACGTCTCTTTCACAAAAGCTCTACCAATAATAATCAAAAGCATCATATCTGACTCAAAGAAATCAATAGGTGTAATTCTCAAAAAACAAAGCTCGAGGACACCGAACGTGAATATAAATATCGAAGTGGATTTCCAAGAGATGTAATGGATCCAATTGAAAATATTTATGAGAACAGAGCAACTATAAAAGTTCCAACAAATATATCTAGAAAATTGTAACGAAGACTTCTTTTAATGAAGCAGTATTGCATATTGGTGTCAATATTAAATAAAATACTATAAATCTTTTCTTTTTACTTTGTAATATTAAAAACTAATTAGACTTATTAGGGAATGAAGTGCTACAATGTAGATCATACAGTTTACAACATCGGCTTCAATTATTCATTACTTTTTAACGTTATCACTCTTTCAAATGATGCTGCTTCTGGATATACTTACTTGGCAACAAATCAAAATATAAGAATAATAATTAGTTAGTGTGTTTTAAAAATATTTTTGTCTACACTCTATATTTGATTGTACAAAGTCAGTCTACAATCGATATACCAATTACGCTAAACAGTTCAATCAAATATGTTTGATGTTAGCTTGAATGCATTGTTTCTGTATAAATATTATCTATTCAAAACAAATTCATATAATTTATTTAATTTCAATCATTTTAGTTAAAAAATTATATTCTTTGATTAAAGTGAGCATAAAACCTATTTTAACATTATTTCACCAACAGCATACATTTTATTTATTATAGCTAATCACATTTGATGATATGACTCTAATTCTCCAGTCGTTTTTGTATTCTCGCTGCCAAGCAGCTACCTCGCGAGCGTCATCTGCAAGAAACGCACAGCAGTTCTTGCTCTGGCCGCTAGGTGGAAACTTTGCCAGCGTTGCCCGTCAGAAAAGTGACTTCTCAATTGCAAAGAGTATTTTGGCGGGGTTTTCCATTTCGAACTTGTATTGCAACAACGTAAACTTATCGATCTCAAACGGGGTTACCATCTCTACCGGCGATCACAGGCTTCCTAGGGTAGAGCGACGTAAATATGGGTTTCCACATCTCCAACCGATAATATACCTTTGGTTGGCATGCGGCTTTCTCCACTCCTTGAGGATAACTTCTCGCGCAACGACTTCTGTATAGAGCGCAATACAATTAAATTAAATAAAGTGAGGCATCCAAAATTGAATTCGTTCGTTTTTCCAGTAGTGACAAGACACCCTCTCTTTTGTTCAAATACTAATACTTGAACAGAGGAGGTATGTTTTTAAAAATGTGTTAATCTGAGAAGACATACATGTCATTGTAACTTATTCAATCAGCAAACATGACTTAAACTTTCTTACTATCCTTGTGTACAGTATTACAATGACCGATGAGTGGTATGATATTCGATCTAAACAGGAATTTACTTCGAAGTATGAAGGGTTGATACTTTTTACTACAGTTAAGACGTTAAATGCAGTTGTATTGTTCGATTAAAAATTATTAAATTATATCAAAATAAGATATGGAAACAGGGTTAAAAAGATTATTTATGTTTTTGATAGAGCTGCAGACCATTATAAGATAAAATTAAACTTTTTAACTTTGGTTTCTCAGTATGATACGCACATAATTGAAGCTAAATGTCACTTTCTTGCAAGTTGTTATGGAAAAAATGCATACGATAAATTTGGTGGAATAATAAAGAAACTAGCTCCGATTGCCAGTTTGAAAAACGTAAATGCAAACATTTTTTCAACACAGGTATTGTATGAATGAGTTCAAACAACTATACTAGGTATAATAATTGCTTACTATATGATGATAGAGCATATAGTAATTGAAAAAATATGTTCATCAGTTCTAAACCAAGCGTTTTATATTGATGGTACTTGTTATCACTTAATCATTGCTATAAATAAAAAAAAAGAAATTAATTACAAATTGGACAGTGTATTCTTCTTAGTACACTAATAAAAATCTACTGTATAAATGTTAATAAATATCTGAGTAAAATTGTGTGTAATTTTTAAAAGTTTATGAACTTATTTACGAAATAGTTGAGGATTTTAATTTTGTTATTTTGAAAATTTCTTAGCAATAAGAACATATAACATAAATGTAATTTTTTACATCTTATCATTAATAATTTTTCATGAAATAGATTTTAACTAAAAAATGATTTTCATGTAGAGCACGAATATTTTCCAAAATAATTTATATTACATTCCATTTAATTTCGAAGATTAAATTGTTGATATTTAGGTAAATAAAACGTTGTTTATACAAATATTAATACTTATAGCAAAAATATGGCTCATAATACCGAATGATATAACTGAACTACCTACGAACATCTTGGGGCGAACACAATTCTATAGCCGTGGCATCTAGTCGAGCATCATACGGAGCGCTTTCTTTATAAGTTCATGACGGAAACCATCATAAACACAAAAATAGTTTATCACAGGTTCTTATAAAAAATTATTCGAACAACTTTTAAAATAAAATTTGGCTGTTTCGACAAAAATATTATGCTTATATTATAAATATTTATGATTAATCTTTCATAAATCTAATGTTATAATATGAAAATATTCTTATATAATGTATAATTACATATTATACGCATAATAATATACAGTGTATAATAATAAATAATTATAAAAAGATATAATATTTTATTATTATCTACAAAAACTTCATGCAAATCCGATCAATAGTTTTCGAGTTAAGGTATTTTAATAAAACATTCACATATTTTCAATAATTTATAACATTGTAATTAATTTTAACATCAAACTTGATGCAAGTGACGACGTTGACATGGACATTCTATATGCTAAATATTTGAAAAATTCCAGACTTTATTCTAAAATTACCTGAAAACTGTTTTCCATCTTGAACAAGGTACTAAACCGAATTGTTTTAGCTGTAGAAAAAGGTATCGATCTTTTATACTTCGTATTAATACTTAAGTAAATTCCTATTTAGATCAAATATCAGACCAGTTACTGGTCATAATACTGCACACAACGAGAGTGAGGAACAAAATTTTCACAAAATGAACGGTTTAGAAAAAGTAGAAACAGGATTTTAACAACATAACGTATAGAATAAAACTGCTATAATCGTATCCAATTTTTTCGAACGCCTTGGTACAGCGACCCGATAAAGATGTATACATCTTATTTATACTCATATATAGCCTTCTAACGAAATTCACTTTCACTACAATAAGTAGACTTGCTCTACGCCGTGTTTTTCGATTTATCTAGAGGATGTAAAATATGTTAGTCAATTATTCAAAGATCTCGAATAAATTATTAAATTATCTCTATTAACTATAAACCTAATATTTCACGGGTTTAATTTCAAGACACTCATTAATATAGAAGAGGTGTCATACTACGCTCTATTAACGTTTTTGACATGAAAAATGTTTGCCATCTTTTAAAATAGATAAAACTGGAAACATTAGACAGGCTTTTGATTTTTAACGAATCAATTAGAATATAATGATACAACAAAATTAGCACATCAAAAAAGTACCCACAGTACAACCAAAACTGTATTCAGCAAAATCCGAGACGAAAAAACCCAGGAAAATCTGTCAGGTCATTGGAGTTATACAAGACAAAGCCAATTTTATAAAGTCAATAGAAAAACTTAAAGCTTAACTGCAAAGGAAAAAAAATCGCGAAATACAAAAATATCTAACAAATCTTACTTCAACAGAAGCTACTGATGACACTACAGAATGTTGAAAATTTGAACATAAACAAGGTGTGCACAAAATCGGTGCTGCGATCACTCACAATGGTACAAAAATAGCATTGTAAGAATGTTTCAGTTACGTGTTTGACGAAATTTTATTGCAATATATTACGTAAATTTATAACCATAAATGAAATAGGGGTTCATTACGTTACACCTGAAATGTAGGAGCATTCAAAACATTGGGCTGATAGTAGGAAATCGGATCCAAAGAAGGCGAAAACAGTTCAATCTGCAAGTAAGATTATGGCATTAGTCTTTTGGAATATACGAGGAATAATTTTCATTGGTTATCTACCGAACGGAAGAATGCTCAAAGGCGAGTATTATGCAAATTTATTGTAGCATTTGAATGACGAAATAAAAAAAATATTATTGAACAAGAAAGATTCGTTTCATCAAACCAATACACCAGTTCGCATATCCATTATTCAAATGCCTAAAATCAAGTAGTCAAATTTTGAATTGCATCTTCATGCATCTTTTCCGCCAGATGTCGACGGTTCGGAATATTAACTATTTGCAACTTTGTAAAAATGACTCGGTAGTAAAAGATTTGTCAAGGATGAAAAGGTGGAGTCTGATGTTAATGTTTTTCATTTTCAAGAGCTCGATGATTCTCACTCTAAACAAGCTATCGAACATCGCTGGAAAAAGTGTATTGAGATAGCAGAACAATATGTAGAGAAATAACAACATTTTTTCAAAAATATTTTGGATTTTTATTTTAAGTCGAGTACTTCTGAAATTACCCTCGTATTTGTTGTCTAATCTCTTTCTTTTTGTTCTTTCAAGATCAGGGAAATAGTAACAGGAGACAAGGTTGTAAATAATTTTCTTTTTCTCTTTCCTATGTTTTCATAATATCAATCATGGTTCATTTCTTATTTTAAGGTGTCGGCATTGTCTTAACTAACTCATATGAGCTCGGTTACATGCTCACATTTCGTAATCGTTATGAAAACGTAAATAGGATCAAACGAGCTATACAGCATATAATGACTTGGTTTTCTAATATAAATAAGCGTACCCTGTGGTGTGTAAAGGGACTCGTTTAGAAAATGTAGCATAGAGTGGATCACTCTATAGAAGAAATAAACTTCATATCTCTTCTGAACTATTTCCTTGATGAGTCATCTAATTTATCATTATTCAAATCCAAGAAATACTTTATAGTTCAACTACGGAGGCATTTTCTTTAGAGTAAAAAGTAACTTAAATTAGAGTCTATCTAATTACATAACAATATATAATATATATACATAATCTACATAATATAGAAAATATTCACCTTGAATTTTGTAAAACACTTTTGTGACACATAGAAAATTTATTACA
This sequence comes from Chouioia cunea, assembly GCA_030064505.1. Classification (NCBI taxonomy): domain Eukaryota; kingdom Metazoa; phylum Arthropoda; class Insecta; order Hymenoptera; family Eulophidae; genus Chouioia; species Chouioia cunea. Next base: position 22,525,160 of record JAOPFQ010000001.1, read on the forward strand.
CTCGCATATTATTAGAATAATTTGTCAAACTTTGTTAAATTTAGTCTTTTTCACACTAAATGAATGCACCTATCTTCGTCACAACATGAAAAATATTATAACCAACATCTAATTTAAATTAATATCTATTTAATTAAAATTTTCTCAAATAATTTCAATATATTAAACTAAAATCATTCGCTCGTCAAAATTAAATCAATTAATTTGAAATTGAGGAAGTCTATAATTTACTCTTTAAAAATGATAATTTTGTCTAGTTTATTCTATATGAGTAAAACAGATAAAGTTGTTATAACTTCAATAACAGTAGACGATAAAAAGAATGAATATATATATTCTTTCACTTACATTGTAACAAACCTATATAAAGTCGTGGTATTAATACTGTCATAGTTTTATATTCCAAAATCTTATTAATTTTCCAAGTACTATCATAGAGATTAATTCAGAAATGAAACAAACTTACCAACTTCCTATCGATTTTGAGTTATTGCTACTTACCGAATAGTGAATTATGAAATTGTGTGATTTTAAGGACTTTTTCCAATAATCTAATTTTTTTTATTTCTATTCTATAATTTTAACTGCCAAAAATAGGTTTTTGACAAATTTATAAGTGTTGATGATTATATACACGAACAGCATAAATATCAACATAAGTGAATATATTCTTTTTCAGGTTGTTAGGTATAATTTGGCATTTATTTATTAAATTTTTTGTATACATTGAAAAGGAAGGTTATCGAAGTTTTTTATTTCTTTAATATGGTATTTCACTAGTAAAGATGTTTAAGTTCTTTTAATACTTAGGTAATTAAATACGGTGATTTTTTATTATACAAACAAGATACAGAGAACAAAATGGATCATTAATTTATTAAAATATTTAATTGTTTGTAATAAAATCATTTATAATTTCAGTAAATTCACAACAGCTACAAGTTTATTCAAGGTTTCAATTAAATATCCCATCAAATATACTAAAAATTTTATTAGATTAAATAAAGTATTTATTTTATTTAATCGCAGATTTTATTGTGAAATTGATCACAGAACTTTCTTTGATATATAGAAATCCATGTAAACGAAACTAGTCTATACGGTAGATCACAGTTGGTCCCTGTATCCACTCTAACTTCAAAGAAAAGAAATAAATTACGACACGATAATAAGTAGAATAAAAAAGGTATAGTACTTACCTATATCTCGCCCAATCCTATCCTATTATTTTGGTCACTGAAAGGAAAAAGAAGAGTTAATCAAGTAGATAATAATGATGTTAATATATTGTCGTAACCTACATATGGATGCATTTGATTGCTTATTACTTCCCTCACGACGTAGTTCATTATGCATACCCATGTACCCAACAATCGCCGAGAGCTTGTGAAAAAGGATAAGACATTCTCAGCTGTTGGCTCGAAGCTGATCAATGCGTATTATAGACACCCACATACACACTTGCTGCTATCATTCCCGCACTAATACCAACACTGATACACAAACATAGTCACCGATGAATGCAGCGCCGTAGGACATTGTAGGAGTCGTGATAAAGATCGACACCGACCAATAATGTTTACACGTGTAAGCGAGTGGCCATTTTGAATTCGCCTACATATACAGACATAGCTTGTACTACATATTCAGGCAGCGCTCGTGATATAACGATAGAGCCTCTAAACATAGGTACATTGACATCTGTTGACGATAAATGTTAATAATGTGGAATGATTGCCAGTTTATGACAGAAGTAAATTAAGAATAAATAATTGTGGAATATATCGAATGTTAGCGAAATAAGTTATATTCAATGGTCAATTACCATGAGTAGCTGATACAAAAATATAACAAGCTTTGAAAAATAACGATATTTATTTCGTTTTTATCTTCATCTGTGATCACGATTAATATTCCTGGCAATCAGGCTGGTATACCGATTCGCAAGCGGGAATTAAAATAACAATTAATTTTAAGCGTCTACTTTGGTTTCCTTTCTTTGATTGCACCGATTTGTACAAATAGTATCGTTATTACGATCAATTTTCTTAGCCCACCTAATTGCAGTTTGCACCTTCATTTAAATTAGCTCTGGGACAAGACGTGTTCTCAATTAAGTTACCGGTAAAATACCATTAATTTGACTCTCCTGCTCTCTGTTTCACCCAATCCGGATACTCGTCACCCTTCCATTCCTCCCCGACTAGTCTCCCATAAGACCGCCATTTTTTGACGACCTGGTATCCAACGAACAAATCCGGGACGTCGCGTCATAACAGGTAGGCCAATATGAGATACAAACCAGGTTAAACTTATCCTCCTCTGATTCTACTGTCGCTAATATTCAACTAAATCGAACTCAATCTTTTATATTTTTGATGTGAAATCTATTGACACGTCGTAAATTTTGCTTTCGATATAATAATGAGGGTTTGGGATACCCGATAAGTCAGCGTTTTACTCTCTTTGCTATACCGCTGACGATGTCTACTCAAGGCAGCGCGTATACTGCATGTACGTGTATATAAGTAAATGCTGTAACTTCTGAATTTGCTGGTACTCCCTCCTCCAGCTAACAAGCTATACACTAAGCGTTTACCGCTTTTACGTGTAGTCTAGGGGCCAGGGGGTTTTCCATAGTTGATTGATGCTCCACAAAACACGAATATTTTTAAGATGTATTTTAGCCTCTTGAATTCGAACCTCTAAGGAGTTTATTCGTAGGATGTAAATTTTAAGCGTTTATTAATAATTAATGTCTAAAATGCTAAAACTTACTCATATATAAATTATGCATGTTTTAGTAATAAAGCATGATTGATAATTTTATAACAAATAAATGGTAATTTTCTAAATTGAAAAGATATTGATTAGAAGCTAAAATATTAGTCTAACTAAAAAAAAGCGCGTGATCGCGGGCACTTAATTAAACTACTACAACTTTTTTGCTAATAAAATTACATAAACGTTCTACATAAAATTTCTTATGTTACAATGAATCTACTGATTTTTTTAAATCGTAAAAATTTTAATTAGAATTAGTGATATTGCAATACATTAATTTAAAAAACTCGTAATTTCAATGAATTCAATTTTTTAACTACCGTCATTTTTTTCCTAATAGAGATACATGAATTTTTAAGTAATAATTTGATTCTTGATATCAACCCAATAACCCATTGATTTTTTACTATGAAACTCGAGCTTAGTCGCCAGACATTTTTAATTGATATACCATATCCACGGTTTTAATTAACATTTTTCAATTTTGATAAATCCTCACAATTACTATGAAATAAGAATTGCTTTAACTCTTATGAAGTCATGTAGTTTCTTAAAAAACAGCTATAAAAAGTAAACTGAATAAGCTAGCAATTTGTCTGGTAACGGCTAGAGCAAGTATATATTAAAATGAACTTGTATTTTAAACTACACGATCAACCGACCTTTTATATATTATACAAAAATAATATTATGTATACTATATAACAATAAGAAGAAATATACTTTTTATAAACTCCAAATATTATTTATATATCTACTCTACTTTAATTTCTTTCTCTCAATAACAATCAATTTTAGTGTTTCATGTTTTTCAGACATCCCATATTGATTTATTTTTGTTCTGTATAACTAGCTTCAATAATTCATAGAAAAAAGAATTCATGTTTTTAAATTTATATTACGAGGATAGTCCTAGCAGTATTCAATCTAACAAGGAAAATAAGGAAATTTGGGGAAAAATGTCCTTATTTCTTTACAGTTTTCTTTTAGCTCGATATATTTTTCTTAGCGCTGTTCGATAGCTTCAATACTTTGTTTATAGTAAGAATCGCTGATTTCCTTAAAGTAGCCATTAACATCAAACTCCACCTCTGTATCATTGGCCAATATTTTACCACCGAACCCTTTTCTCAAGTTGAAAAATGTTGAATAATCTGAAGGGGCCAAATTTGATGCATAGGATCTATAAGCAAGTGATTCAAAGTCGAAGTCCTTGATTTGGCCATCAGAATAATGGATATATGAACTGTTGTATTGTCTTGATGAAACAAATTTTTCTTTTTCGGAAAATATTTTTCTTGATTTCGTCACTCAAACGCTGTAATAACTTTGTATAATACTCGCCGTTGAACGTTTTTTACTTCGGAAGATAATTAATGATAACTATCTCAAAAACTACGCCACAACCTTGCCTGCAGATGGTACTGTCTTCGTTTTCTTTGGAACAGATTCTCTCTTTTAGTCTATTATTTCGACTAATCCTTCACCTCAGGTGTCAAGTGAACAAAATATCGAGGCTATCGGACATTACTGGGAAAAGAGTAAATAATTTAAAGTAAATCATGTAGAAAAATCAAGATACTTTTTCCAAAATGTTGATTTTCTCATTATTAGGTCGTGTAGTTCTGGAACCACCCTTGTAAGATATTAAATAGAACAGTATTACGTAAGTATACTAAAGACAACTCTCTACCACAAAAATACTTTTTGATTCAAAGAGTGCATCAGATTGGTATTAATATATAACTTTGCACTTATTTCATGAAATTTGGTGCCCATTTCAAAGTCAGATGTATCATTATTAATCAAACTATTTACGATAGTAATTTATGCTATTACGTTTTTTTCTGTATAAATGAGCATAAGTCAGAGTTTTCATGCATCATATGATTATCTTTAACTCCTGGAAACTTGTCAAAATTTTAATAACTGGAAAATAGTAAAACTAATGCATTAGAACTCTACATTAATTATTAATACTTTTCAATTATCAGTTGCATGCTAATAACTGATAACATACAATTATTAATAAAATATTTAAAAAATAGTATCTTCACTCATGTACTTGAATAAACAATCAAATCAACCCTCATAAAATTAAAAAAACGTAGTCTAGTAGTTCCATTACGATACTTCATCTTCATAAATTCAAAATCGCAACTACATTCGTCAGTTACTAATGTACGAGAACAATCTTAAAAAAGAATATATAAGACGTTAACAAAGCGTAAATTTTATTAAAAAATACATATATAATACTTTAATTTGTTTTTATGACTTGAAGCATGAAGGAGTTGATTTTATAAAATTACAATAGTTGTAAAACTTTTTAAAAGTTGAAGAGACATAGTATTGAATGAAAAAATAATTCTTCAACTGATTTAAATAAAGTACATAATATTTATCGCTAAATTATATTTAAAAAATGAAATGCGCGAATTAAACCTGTATCAATGGATTAGATGTGATGTTTTAATAAGTCATATTTGGAAAATCAATTATTAAATCGTCTTAAACGCAGGTTTTGAATATTTTAATATTTTGAGCGTAACATACTGTTATAACATACGTATTCAATAGAAAAGAAGAACGATACCTAAGTTTAATTTGCATCCGCCTAACCAACAGTAAACTCTTATTTTCCTTGTTTCTTCTGTTTTGCATATTTGTTAATAAAAAGAAACATAAAAATTATATTATTCCAATTAACCAAAAGAATCATTTTAATATCTGATTTCATGTATGTTAACTTCGATTTGAAAAACTGGACTTTATAAAACTTTTCGGAGCATTATTTTCCATATAAACTGATATACATAACTTTATAATATTGTGAAAATCTTTTTTAATTTTTTAATTAATTTAAGCCTCCACTACTACAATCCGCCATATACATTCAAAATATTTACCATTTATCCGCTTTTTATACATGTTTATGCATACTAAAACATGGTCCAATCGCAGAATTATGACTTTTTAAGAAGCGTAGCGTCATCCATAATGATATGTACTGATGCAAGGAATCAAATATTCATTTAAACAAATAGAAAGAATTTCACATGGAATAATGAAAATTATTCAGTTTCAAACTCAAAGAATCGATTTATGAATTTTTGTATACCAAATTCATTTAATTTCATGCTGTTTTTACTATTTTTATGTGAAGGTAATACTTCAAATATTATAAACAAATTAAATTATAAAAATAAAGTTAGTAAACTTACATTGGTGATTTATAACGTTACTTATAATACATAGCTTTACAATAATTATAGTCTTCAGTCGCTTATTTTTGTTGGTAAAATTTTGATTTGTTTAGAACAAATTCAAGTATTATATATATATTATAAAGACATGTTGACCGATAACTACTAAATTATCAAACCAAATTTATAGTCATAAGCAAATGAGTAATCAACTAATGTTTAAAACTTGAAAATCTAATTTTTATATAAAAAGTTTATAACGTAATAGAAAATAATTGAAAATCAATGTTCTATGTATAAAATCATTCTCTATATAACAATGAAAAAATATCTATGTTTAAATTACTTATTTTGACAATATTACATTGTGAAGGTTTACTTTTCTATGATTAATTAAAAATAACTTTATAATTAATTAATAATTAATGTATACATGTGTTATATATCAAAATATAGCATTTTTATCCGAATATTTTAATATAAATTGTACAATAATTGAAGCACTTTACGGTGAATAAATGCCATTTACAATTTTGTCTAAAAAATAATTGGGAAAAATGTGCTTTTCAACTTAAGCGAAAAAGATTTTCAGGTATAAATACGACCGCTTTGTGTCATGAAAATCAGACTAACAGAAGGAATGATACAAAGTGGGTCTCTATAAGACTCACAATAATTTTCAAATTCTTGAAATTACTCTGATTTTTTAGACCTACATGTACACTTCTGACACTATCCAAGATACTCTCAAGTTCAACTTCTTAGCCTATTATTTTCTCTTTAAACATTAGTTGATTACTCATTTGCTTATGACTATAAATTATTTTTCTCACTAATCAATACTTCAAATCAATCACAAATCTAACAATCACAAGCATATTTTATATCTGCGTTAGAAAATATCATGATACATGATACTATTATTTGAAGAGGTCTAATATTTATCTTTTTTCGAGTTTTATTTAAAAACTTACAGTAATTTTATTTGGACTGGTATGACGCTAAATTTAATAAGTTTACAATGTTTATTATAAATGTAACAAAATTTTCCATAAAGTACTGTAATAGTAATTTTTATATTCAGTTACGGTAAATTTTGCTATGTTCCAGGATAGATTTGATAGCTAAGTAGTAGGTATTTTTTTCTCATCTCTTATTTTTGCCGACATTTTACACTTTAGCTTTTTCGTACAGTGTTTCTTTATTTGCTCACGGTTAACACAACAAATTAGTGTAAAAAATGATACATAAACAGATTTATTATCTATACATAGGCGGCGATTACTTTATTTTTTAAATTATAATGTACATAATTAATTCTCGTAAAGTGTTATCTTGTAGTACAAGTTTGAAATGCATTTTTCATTTTATGAAATATAATTTAACAAAAAATATTATCCATTAATCTTATAATCTACTTGTAATTAAAAATTTAATTACGATTAAATACTTGCATTTGCCGATCTAACTCACCTACTATGTCTTGATCTTTAATCCCCTAACGATATATTTTCTAACCAACGAAATCCTATTACATTTTATGTATTAATAAGAAGACCACTAAACCTTCGGGTGACCAATTTTTATGAATCTCGGAGAAAATAGGAGAAATAAAATATAACTATATTCCATGGTATTTATAGATAGCCATTTGTTTGAGCCTTATAAGTATCCTGGAAATCGAGTAGTTTTTAAAAATGAAGTATTTCATAGAAATAAATGATTAAATAATTAATTTTATAAATGTAATTAAAAGTCAGAAGGAAATCCCTCTATTAAAGAAATGTTAATTTAATTATCATACCCGTTCAAAAATAAGGGTCAAATCAAATGATCAAATGTTAAAACGAAATATTATCGCAACACAATCTTAAATGGATTAGTATATTTGCATGAACTTTTTTAAATAGAATAACTGCATCATTGTCTTTTATTGATTTAGCATAAACTATTATTTACTAATATTTTCAAGTTATTTTGATTTAAATATAATGCAAATGTGTTCAAACATTACAATACTTTTTAAAATATTGTAATAGATATAAAAGATTGTGTCTGTAAATTAATCAACTTGTTATTTTTATAAATTTGTTTCATTTCTAACATTATTCTTACAGCATTTCGAAAGTAGTTGATACAAATTCATTCTCAAAAATGTAAAAAATTTTTGCGTAAAGAAGGTATTTAAATTTCATAAGTTTTAATATTATTATTTTATCCGTTTTTAAGACATTATTAATTATTATAAAAATTAGATATCACAAATAGAAAATCTACCTTCTTTGTGAGTAAAACAATTTTTTTATTTAATTATACAAATACTTATTAATATCTATTCTTTCATCATTCAATAAATTGTTCAATTTTAGAATTTTATGACACCCATCCTGTTATCGAATTTCCTATTGTTAAGAAAATTCTATTCTTTTATTATTGTTTTGTTTCATATACATTTGTAGAACAAAAGTAATTTAACTAGACACAACTTTGGCAACTAAAAGCTAGCAAATATGGAAAATAAATAAATGCACAACTTAAAAGCAACGTATTTTATACACTTGTGGATTTTTGTAGAACATTTTTTTATTATAAATTTATATTATATTTTACAAGACAATTTTATAATTAAATGATTCAGCAAAATTGATTCGATTTTTTATAATTAAGACAACTTCTTTAGTATTTTTTTAAGTGAATTTGAGTAATTAAGTAATTTACAAATCACAAAGTATATGAATGAAACATAGAAACGAAGATGAAATGAATCAGTTACTCACTGAACTATTGTAGTATACTACGAGTTATTAAGTAAAAATTGCTGTAATAGATGACAATAATTAGTTTTGATCAGTTTGTCAAATTGACTCCTAATTATTAACCATCGAAATTTTTTATACTTTTTTCACGCACAGAATGTTATACTTGTTTGATGTGTTTAATAAGATTAAAATTCTAGAAAATAAATGTATTCAATTTGACAATTACAAAACTAGAACTAGTACTGTTTTATGTTGCGGTTTAAACGAATATATATTCATTTACTAAATGGAAGAGCTCAGAAACAAACCAAAAAGAAAAAAAAAGAAAAAGAAATTTTGTGGGATGCGTATCAATTAATCCAAACTTTAATACGGCACTGAGCGCGCCTCAAATGTAGCTATCTTCGCTTTGCCTAACCGTTACTCAAGCAGTCTGACTACCGACTTTCCACTGCTTTACTAGTCCCACTCACTAAGCATTGAGCCGATAAACAAAGTTGCTACCTCTTCCACGCAAACGTGAAAATGCGATGTTGCCATCTCTTCAAGTTTGTCCGTATATATTCGAATGTAAGTGGAGGTGTAATAGTGGGTGTTTACGCACATCTATTAAGCTGATACATGCGAATTTGTACCATGTTCTACTCTTTTTTGCGCATGCGTTCTATTATTATCGCTATTATATATTAACATTCATAATTTTTTTCATATTAGCATACTTTCAGTATCACGTAATAATGATAAAAAAATACCTTATTATGTGAATCCTTTTTTCATGCTTTTTTTTGCTGTGTAATTAAATACACAAAAAGGTTATAGATGTGAAATAAAAAATATACTTTGATATTTACGTAGTAGTGACAAAATAGAGTTTATATAAAAGTTATACAATATAATTTTGTTGACCACTTAACAAAAATATTTTTTAATTATAAAACTTTTAGTTTTCTAAAATTTTAAAATAAAATGTTGGAATTATAGGATTTGCAAACATATCGACATATGCATGTAAAAGTTAGAAATTTGTAATTAAATGATATATCTGATTTTCGTCTTATTGATCTATTACTGTTGTGAACAAAACAAGGTAAATATAACGTAAAGAATATTATTTTTTAATAAATACATTCCGATACATTTCTTTGTAAATCTCCAATAAAAATTACAATATCTAAATTGATTTTAAAGGACTCAATTGGAGTTCCGAGTCAAAAAGATAAATGTTTTACAAGCCATTCGATTTGTTATAATTAAGACAACTCTGTAGTATTTTTCGAAATGACTTTGAATAATTAAGTAATTTACAAATCAGAAAATAAACGAATAAAACATAGAAACGAAGATGAAATTAATCAGTTACTGACATAAAAATAAACTATTCCAGTATGTTACGAATTATGAAGTAAAAATTGCTGTAATAGATGACAACAATTAGTGTTGATTAATTTATGAAATTGACTTGTATTTATTAAAAATTAAAATATTGTATACTTTTTTCAAGTCTAGAATGTTATACTTATTGGATGAGTTGAATAGCATTAAAACTCTAGAAAATAAATGCATTCAATTTGACAATTCACAAAACTAAAATCCGTAAAATTAGAACTACTAGTATCTCTTTAGATATTACTTTTAGAAAATGTTACATAGAATAAGATATTATCGCTCATTTTTGAAGAGTTCCTAATTGTTCAAATATTATAAGTAATAAGAAAAAATTCTAGATTAACGTTATTTCTAACAAGTTCAAGATTTTCTATTATATCGTTGATGAGTATTTTTTCGTCAATCAATACACTAGTTCCCTTATTTAAATCACATTTAAAATCTTTGCTGAAAATGTATTAATTTTGCTACATTTTAAAATGTTAAAAACTTTAGTTTACAATTTGAATACTTTTTTGCATATTTTTTCGAAAGTGATACCTTCAAAAGAAAATTTTATTTATTTTCAAAATATATGATTACTATTTTAACGTTATAGAAACAAATAATAAAAAATAGATTCTACTACAAGCAAGAAAATAAAGTAGTCATAGCAACATAGCTGCCAATATCGTGAAGAAATTTTGTCAATTAACAAAGTTTCATTACTTATAGTGTGCCTGTCATTTTGCATATTAATGGACATTTAATTTGCGAGTATTGTTATTACCCTAGTCCTAATATTATCAGTCAATAAATGTGATTTATTGTAAGTGTTTTACATTTATTTAAAGGTCTCATTTGGATATACAAAAGTCAACTGATAATAATTAAAAAGTATTCCTCAAGACATTTTAAGAGAATTATTTTTATAACTTGCTTAAGGTATGTGAGATAATTTTTATTCATTTATACTAAAATAATGAATCAAGAATGCACTTAAAACAGTATTACGAAAGAAAGTGATTTCTAAAGATACGTAATAATTCGTATTGATTCAGATATTTAATACTAACTAATTTAAACACAATTTTTTCCTATGTTGATCTTTCACATTTTTAATCAGTTATTTCAAGATCTAAGGAAGGTTTTAGAAGAAATGCCATACAATAATTAACAGATATTCTACAGCATATTTGCGTTTGATTAAATAGATCGAATATTGAGAAAGTAAGTATGGATTGAAATGAAAATTCATTTTCATAAAAAACTATTGAAAATTAAAAAAATAAAGTGTGTATTAAAACTTGTTCATAGTAATTTTTTTCAGCAAATCCTTCCATTTAATATAGGACACTAAACAAAAGTAATAGACATTAAAAAAAAAACAATAAATCCAAAGGCGATTTTTTAAAGTTTACGGTAAAAAACTCTTATCTATACAACACTCATTTCAGCTCAGCTATCTGAAGGAAAATTTGGCACGCATGTGTGCTCAAAAATACATTTTGTATTTTTGAGTGACAGGAAATGTTTTGAAAACGTTTTAAAAACGTTCTGGTGTTATTAGGGATAATCTGCTATTAATGGCTATTCTAAAGAGCTCGATGATTTTTGTTATAAACAAGATATCAGAGCTATCGAACATCGCTGATAAAAGTGTATAAAGTTAAAAGGAGGCTATGTAGAGAAATAAATAAAAATTGCCAGTTAAAAACATATGTTTTCATCTACTAATCGTAAAAAAAGCATGGCGTAGCCGATATTTTGATAAAAATTATATGCTAAAATGACCCTTTTTTGCCTTATCGATTGACTTATATAGGAAAATTACTATGAATAGTAGTAAGTGACCGTATCACATATCTATATTCAAACTACCATAAATCTTAGTCATAGTTCAGTTTGGACACCAAATTACATAACTGAATTTTTGGCTAACAAAGGCTATTATATAACGGCTTAAATATATATAATATATTATATTACTATGTAGCGGCTAAGAGGAACTATAGTAAAACATAAACTTATTATATAATAAAATAGAATAAAGATTGATTAGTATTTAGATATATATCAAATGCGGGTCACATCGTTAGTAATAGATTCACGGCTTCCTTGTTGAAGGTCCCACAGAGAGTGTCGTGTGATTTTTAAGCAAATATTAAAGCACGAAATCTATAATAATACTCCAGGAAATATAGTTTAAAAATCACCATTGCGAACAATTTTCATTAGAAAGGCTGACATTGTGGGTACGGGTAACAAAAAATACATGCAATGCGATGTGACTTATCTATGTATGGTTAGCTATAACCGAATTGTTGAAATTCGATTATTTATAATTCTTTTTCATGAAATTTTATATTTTCGCGTGTATCTATGGTACTTTCGATTTTACAGGAAAAAATTCAAAAATTGTTTTTGTTTATTTTAAAAAAACCCAAAAAACTAAATTTTTCGCGTAAAAAATATGTATTATGTTAACAATTATTTACAAAAAATCCATCAAATTTGTTTTTTTAATTAATTAAAAATACAATTTTATTATTATTATTAAACACATTTACTCTTTATTTTTTTACAGTTCAAATGTACAAAGTCTAGAGCGGATAAGTAAAATAGTTTAATACTTATGGCTTTATAAATAAATTAGCTAACCATCAGTCTGCGTGGTCCTGAGTGTTAGCCATAATGACACGGAATTTGTTTTTTGGTAGATTTTATAACAATATATCGAAAACAATCATTACTTTTCGATAACGTGTCATTTTGTAAACTAGAGAATTTTGTGATTAAATTTTCTAAGTTGCAGAATAAAATCTAATGTGCATGAGACATTTTTTATAACATATCTTACATAGATAGGAAGTACTGGAAAAGAGCTTTCATTTGGAAAACAAATTTTCAAATTCGTTAATAAATACGGAATTATAGGCCACCAATGTTAACAGTTAGTTGATCAACAATTCGAGCTAGTAGTGATCAAGAAAATATAATCACACTCAGTAATTGAAATAAATTTATTCGTAAATCATCAACTATACGGATAAAAAATAAGTTTAAGAACTAAATTATTATAAGTCAGCGAATAGAGTACTCATTTTTTCGGTGACTATCACGCGGCGACAGAATATAGAAGGTTAATTCGACTCGACAAAATTGCGCCACAGGCATTTATAATAGATCACGCAATTTTATTTGTACTTTTTCAGGAAATAATTTAGATATAATGGTAATTCTTTTTAATTCGATATTTTGCTACGATTTGACTTTCGTTACCTAAAATACTATAATATTAAAAGATCAGTGGTTAAATATGTATGAGATTGGTTTTCGAATTGGTGTTTGTGATGAGTACAAATAACTAAATATGATATCGAAGAAATTCTATTTAAATACAACGTCCGATGCTAATGCGGATAGCGCGCATGTGCGCTATGCACAGACTCATAATCAATTACACATTTTGTCCTTCTCTGAGGGCTTCGCATTAGCACAGTTCACGCTCTGATCCTTTCCCTTTTTTTTTAATAACAATTATAAATTCTTATTCAAACTCAACATATGTAGCCTTGCTCTATTATCTTTCTGAAAATCTAAAGACATAAGCATTCAATAGTTTTATTCTCTCTACTCATAAACGTCCGACTCTCTACTTTCTCTAATTACTACTACTTGATACTCACGCTCTCTTTTCACACTCCACATATATGCACTTTATCATACGAAATAAATATGTACTAAAATTAAAACAAAATTCTATTACCAACATATAAATTCATATAAATATCCTTTCACACAATTCATTTATCTACGTATGTTAGTCAAAATCAACATGAACTCACCCATACACGCAATTATAGATACATTTTCGATATAGGTAATATATAAATATCCTTTTTATAAAATATTATTTACAATAATCTACGTTTAGTAATTAATAATAATCGGAGCCTACACAATCTCGCATGTATATATACATAGTACAGATTTCTCAACACATTTTCTAAATATTATTTACAATTGTAAGTTTTATATTAATTTATTGGTATTTTGAACGTTAACGCAAACACGAGCTAATGAAACTTATTTAAAACAATTCCGTTTGGTGAACAATTGTTTTAAGTAATTAATCATTCAATAGATAATGACAGAAAAGAAATTAATTTTAGGGCAAATCGGAGCAAGGTCTTCGATTTTTTTTATATTTGGCACATCGAATGCCTATATGGAGGTAATCATTTGTACCAAGTTTGACGCCAAAATATTAATTAACTAAAAAGTTATAAACAATTTTTAAAAAATTGATTTTTTTAACAGCTATAAATCGAAAACTATTTATCGAATCTGGATAATTTTTTTTTAAATAACCGTAAATCACTGTATTTTGAGAAAATATACATATGGCATAGTAATATATTTTTTAATAACAAAATTATAAACAATTAAAATAAATTTTTGCCATTTTTATTAAAAAAGGCAACTTTGAAATGAAAAATTGTTGTTGCTATCGATTCCTTGTACAATTTTGTTTAAGAATCCGTAATAAAACGATCATAGCTTTTAATAGGGGCTAGGTAATGACCTTCCAAAAAAAGCGCTACCTGCGGCTCTCAGCAGGAAGATCGGACCGATAGAAGTGTCCCACTACCCCGAAACTTTTCCAGGTAGTTCAGTTCTATAAGTCAGTACCATAGACTATATATTATGTAATCGGGATGATATCAGTATAAACCATATTTTATTTACTTAAACATAAACAATTTAATCGCAATTAGATGGAGTGTAATATTTCATATTATTTTAGAAAATATTCGTAGTTTACAAGAAATCTATTTTCCAACTATACCGTTTTATTTTAATTATTCCAACTATAACTATACAACTGTACCAAGTATAGTTAGAAATTAAGATAGTCAATTATTTAATAATATATATATACATATAATATTCCATAAGGTAACAACTATTAAAATTATTTTACTATATCTTATAAAAGTGTTCATAAATTAATTATATAAATTTAATATAAAATTTAAATAAATAAAATTGTTATAGTTTATAAAAAATTACACTGAAGTATTCAACCACATTATTTTGTGGTCTTTTAATGTTATAATGTGTAGAATAGGAAGTTCTTTTCACCATAAATTCCTTGCTGCTTTTATTTAGAGGAATAAATGCGTGATAACTTAAGGTACCATCGACATCTAATACTGTTTTTAATAATAATAAATTTTGTTCAATTTCTGTGTTCTGCGATGGTACAGTAAGCAAATATTATACCAGCTGTAGCCTTTTGTGCCCATTGATATAATTCTTCAGCTGAAGAAATACTTACGTCTGAATTACGCAAACTGGCGTTCCGGGCTAATCTTTTCATTGTTTCGCCAAGTCCACCACATGCGCTTTTTCCATGACAAGTTGAGAGTAAATACGATAACATTCCTTCCTGTTCATGAAGTTTTTTAGCTGTTTGTACAAAGTAAAACAAACAATTAATTTCTATTTCTAATTCACAGCCATTTGTAGAGATTGGAATCGCAGTTAATACATGTATTTTTTCTGAATTAGTAGTTGCTTTTTCATATACTGCTTTCAGGTCTTTATAAGATACACTTTTTTGTTTAAATCCATCTCGATTACTGCCTACACAGCGATATTTTCTCACAGTAAACTTTTCAAATTATTTGACAATGAATCGGTTTTGTTTTCTATTAAATTAGGTATTTCAATATCTGTTGAATTCATTTCTCCGATTAAAAAAAAATATCAAGCAATGGATTTAAGCGATCTAATACTATTTTTCTACGTTCATTTTTGTCGGTCGAAAATTCTTCATCACATTTTGCGTGACAGATTACTTGATCTTTATTAGAACTATAGTCAAAACTAGCCTCATTGTTCTGATTAATAGAATCTTGACAACTACTATTTTCTTCATTTGTATGTCCTAAACGTGTGTCACTGTATTCAGAAACTTCCTTTGGATCTTTGATATAGCAGTATCTCAAATATGTTGCACATAATCGACCGTTTTCTTTCACTAAAGGAAACCACTTATCCTGGATTTCTGTGAGAACCTGAAGCAAAGATTCTCGTCGTCGTCCATGTTTGCGCACTTTGAATGGATTGGAACACTCTGGTAATGGCATGATTATATAATTTTCTTTAAAACTGAATTGAAGTAATTTTGACAAAATCTATCGCACAATAAGAAATTTCACTATGACATTCTCCTATTTTCGTTAATTATCATTGTCATAAATGTTAGTCCTACGTACCACTATTTAAATAAAGAAAGTTTATCTAATAAATGTAGTGGTTTATAGAACTGAACTATCTGGAAAAGTTTCGGGGTAGTGGGACACTTCTATCGGTCCGATCTTCCTGCTGAGAGCCGCAGGTAGCGCTTTTTTGGAAGGTACCTAGCCCCTATTAAAAGCCATGATCGTTTTATTACGGATTCTTAAACAAAATTGTCCAAGGAATCGATAGCAACAACAATTTTTCAATTCAAAGTTGCCTTTTTTAATAAAAATGGCAAAAATTTATTTTAATTGTTTATAATTTTGTTATTAAAAAATATATTACTATGCCATATGTATATTTTCTCAAAATACAGTGATTTACGGTTATTTAAAAAAAAATTATCCAGATTCGATAAATAGTTTTCGATTTATAGCTGTTAAAAAAATCAATTTTTTAAAAATTGTTTATAACTTTTTAGTTAATTAATATTTTGGCGTCAAACTTGGTACAAATGATTACCTCCATATAGGCATTCGATGTGCCAAATATAAAAAAAATCGAAGACCTTGCTCCGATTTGCCCTAAAACTAATTTGTTTTCTGTAAATATTTAAATAATTATGTCATAATTTTATTTTTAGTACATGATTTCTTAAAAAAATTTAGATATAATTTTATTATTTAATTATGGAATCAACTTAACGTGTTTTAACGTAGTATATGTTTTAATATGGAATTAGTTTTAGTATAATTGTCAAATGATCTAGTAGACATAAAGTAATATAATAGACACCTTCTATTTACACACCTGTAACTACTCAGCTTATATCATTACAGTACTTTAGGCAACGAAAATCAATTCTTCTCGTTGCGGTATATCAAATTAAAATAAACCATCATTCTATCTGAATTAATTCACAATGTTTTTCGAAAATAATCACTACTTATTAATCAAGTTTTGTAAATAAAATAAGGAAATTAAAAAATGTGTTTATGAAAAATTAAAAAAATCTATAATTAAGTTTCTCTACGGAAAATGACCATAAAATGTATGGGAAAATAGAACAATAGAAAAACATGCTTCTTTTCATTTTTTTGCTCGAACCCAATTTAACATAGAATAATCTTAAAAAATCTATAAGGCACAGATTTATAACACAAATTACTATGCCATGTTTCGAACGTAAATTGCACCTTAGAAAACTATTCTTTTTTTAGATTAAGATAGATATATTTAGCTAACTTTTCATTCCGTTATTTACATTGAGATAAAATAGTGGAAAATCGTTAAAAACCAGAAAATCCAATGCTTTCATCTTTCAGTACATTCCTACCTCAAACTCTAGAATATAATATTGCAACATGTTATACCGAATCATTTGTGATGTAAAATCTGTTATTTAATTAGAAATAAAATGAAACAGCGGTTTAACATAATGTATTAAAAATATACTCAAGCATTTCTAAATACTTCCGAACAATGTAGTTTCAAGATATTAATCGATTTTTTCAAATTTTTGTTACACATTTTCGATGAAATGAATCTCAGTTAATTTGTATACGAATCTTTTAATTTGGAAAAGAAAAAATATTTTATATTATATTAATTTCAAGAAATATTTTAGGTACGATGTTTGGTAGAAGCTAGTTATAAAATTGGTTATGTAGAAGTTTATATTTCTTCTCAACTTTTTCGTGAACATCTTCAATCACCCATGTCAACTTAGTCACAAATCCTTAATCAATTGCTTCTTTGTTGCTTAATCTTGTCTTCTTTCTTTTTAATGCAGATTTAAGAACTATGAAACTAAGTTCTTCCAAAGATGTAACACCATTCCGAAACCCTCTATCAATAATACGTACATCGTCAGGTTTCATCATGTTCCGAACATTATTAGAGTCCTTCTTCACCTTTGTCACAATACTGGTATCATTTTCTGTAACAGAAAATTGACCAGGAACATCTACAATATAACTATTCATCGCACATATTGTAAAAGGCTTAGATAATAATAATTTCTTTATGGATAGAATGATTTTCTGTGATTAACTTTGTTTCTGCTTTTTTGATGCAAAATATATGTGACATTGAATACAAAAAGTAGTTTATCTGAATAATTAAATATCTTCAAGTATACTGATGAATACTGCGTAAGTACTTTTCTTGGTCAACTCTTACTCTAAATTCATAGGTATAACATCTTTTCGAAAACTATTTAGTATTTAAATACAACACTGTGATACCTGCTAGTTTGATATTACGAAAACAGAAGAAATCAATTTATTTGATTCCTTGACATGTAATTGAATAAAGAAATGGGTATTCTTAATGAAAAAATTACCAACACTTGATGTACATGTTTATTTTTGATTGTAGTAACAAAACTTAAAAGAGTAGATCATTATCTTAAAATGCCCTAATAAAAGCATGTAAATATTATAATTTGATCCGTCTTTCAGTTATCTTTATTTAAAGATTTCGGATAGATAGATTTGATGGCTGTTAGAAATATGGAAATATCCATGCCACTCACAAATTAGGAATGACCGTATATTTCTATTAATTTAAATTCATCTTGACAAAATCTTTTTCCAATGAACGCTTAGATCCTGATCAGTTATTTCTTGAGTTAAATATTTGTAACGTCAGAAAACATTGTAAGCAGGCTCTAAAAAGCATGAACTAAACCAATACAGTATTTGCATTAGCAATAATAATTATGTTAAGAAACTGTTCTTTCCAATGGTACTTTATAATACAAATTTCTTCTTCGATGCTTGAAGTACAAATTCAAACAGTTCATTACTAAAAGGTGGGAGTACTCACTTGAAGTAACTGTTGATGAATAAGATAAAGGATTTTCTGTAGTTTCAATTCTTAAATCAGTGATACTTTGTATTTCAAACGAAGCATTTTTCTTAGAGGTATCAAAGAGAACTAACCTCCGACGTTTGTTACATAACTTATCACCCATTTCAGCAGTCTTTCCATACTAATCATGAACAGCTTCAATTATATAGTTTATACGAATAATTTTTTTGGTCCAGTTAAATGCTGAAAGTTACAGATGCATTGTAAGCAATCGACTTTTTTTACTGCAAGACATAACTGAAACCAAGTATAAAAACTAGATATATAATTTAAATATAAAAATTTATTTCGATTAATTCAATATTTTAAATATCTGTAAAATATACAAATCTAATACAAATAATAATAACATTGGAAATGTAAGAAAAAATTATCATTCTTTTGTTTTCGTTCATGTCAATACCACAAGAGTGAATAAAGGAAAACATAATTAAAAAAGAGTGAAATTATTTCCATGATAATTTTCATGCTCATGACAAAATATGTCAATCGAATTCGATTAGAATCTACACAATCTACACAATCAACAGTATTGGAATTTTTATAATATATCCATGTACTGTATGTCAATATCAGTTACTTGCTTTAAATATATGAATTATATTATTTCACTGACAATATAGTTTTTTTTTCAATATTCAAAAATAAATAAAGAAAAGATATACTATAATTATTTCATGTTTTAAGTATTACATTAAATCAATGTTTATCAAATATGCCAATATTGATGTTGAGCGTAACATAGTTTGAAAATAGGTTCGAAAAAGCTGTAAAAATACTTTAATACATTTTAATTACATTTAATGGAATATTCTTAGAAAATATTAAAAAACATTCATACAAAGTAAGTATTTTTAATGTGTAATTTGATTTTTTACAAGTATACAAGGGTAGT
Source organism: Chouioia cunea (assembly GCA_030064505.1). NCBI lineage: Eukaryota > Metazoa > Arthropoda > Insecta > Hymenoptera > Eulophidae > Chouioia > Chouioia cunea. Next base: position 22,545,295 of record JAOPFQ010000001.1, read on the forward strand.
CCCAGAGATACCCGACATAGCAATGAAACCACAAAACATTTGTAAAAAATACTTTTATTTCTTTACATAGTCCCTTTTTATCTCAATACATTTTTCGATATATATTTTCAGCCTTATCCAATTACTCATTTTATGGATTTTGTCACTATTTATGGCGTTGTCACCTTATTTGATCAGCTGCTGCGATGTTCGTCTAACCGATACTTTATTGCTATAAACGAAAGAGTAAACTTACTCAAAGTGAAATCTAGCTCCGTTTTGGTATCGGTTGAACTGAGACCTTTCAAATGAAAGGATGGTATCATATAACCATAACTAATATTTTTTATCACTAAACAAATATTGGACAACGCAACATCCCAAAACTTTAAACTTGAGCATTATAAGTTTGTACTTTATATAATAGTCATTAGTTTCAAACAACAATCATCTACACTTCAGGTCGAGTACTTCTGGGACAATGTAACTGTGTTTGCCTATACGGCTATTACCCATATTCTTATACTTTTCTATTTTCACGGTCTTCACATATCTATAATAGAGATTATAATATATTTTGAAGCCCTACAGTTGTTTCGTGTGTTTTCAGTAGTTCATCCTTATACGGTACTTCCTTATATGAGCCGACTTGATAAGAAATCGTACAAGTCGCGAAGGAGTTACAGTTTTGGATACCTTTTTATTTGCTATGAGTCAATAATGTATTATTTATTTGTAAAAAAACAAATAACACATAGCATATAGTAGTTTCGAAAAAAAATTCATGACTGTTGGGTTGGTGATCTATCAGCTTGTTTATATCATCGAAAAATTTTGAATGCAGAGGTAAGAGTAATTCAACGTAGAAAATGAATTTTCTTGAATTGAAAAGATTTTTTACGTTAACCAATATCTGCATTCTTGTCTTAATTAAATAACAATTTTTCCACTACAAATGTTCAGTATAACATTTTGCAAAATTATATTATATTCCAGAAGTTTTCAAATTGTTTTCTGGTATTATTTTTGAGGTTGGGTGATTGAAACATACTGGAAACGAAAAACAGGTTTTTCTTATTTTTTAGCAATTTTCTACCAATTTACGCCAATTGAAATGGCAGAATTAAAAGAACAGATAAATTTAAAAACAAATGTTAAAAGTTAGCTAAATGTATTTATCTTATTCAAAAAATAGATTATATATAAAAAATATTTTTCTAGGACGCAAAGATCAGAATCATCTGAATAACTTTATAGCAATTAGTGTTGTAAATCTATACTTCATGGATGTTTTCTAGATTTTTCCACATTAAATCGGGCCCAAAGAAAAAAAAAATGAAAAGAAATAAGTTTTGAACCGGGAAACCTTAAGTGTACCTATATGGATCTGCAAATTTGGCTATAAGTCTTTTCATATTACCTTTCTATCAGTTAGTTCCATTCTACCAAATACCTTAAAGAAATTTCCCATAGGAGCCTGTAAAAAAAGTACATTGCAAATTTTCTTTAGTAAATAAGACATTATGGATGTATGATAGTGTTACTAATGATGTCAGTAACCCTCCATGGAAATTTGTTTTTATTGGCCGCTCTTTTTGTATATAGTAATTTTTTTCTATATCTACTATCCCAAATATATAGGAAACAAGGAATTTTTGTAAGTCTGCATGCTATCTCGGAATTATGGTTTACATTTTAAGATCACCGCGCACTTTCCATAGGTATTCTGCGTAATTAATTTATCTCCAATACTATTTTTTGATTCTAGTACAATTCTTTAAACTTTTTTGAATAGGCTACTAAAATAAGTGTCAATGTGTATCTATTGTGATAAAAATGGTTTCATCTATATAAATATTATATTAAATTTATTCATTAACCTTCTCAAATCCCTACTATATGTCAAAGAATTTTCTTTATCGTTGGTGAAAAATTTCTGAATCTCCTTTTCCCTATCCCGTTAATAATAAACTTTAGTCTCCCGTTGACAATAAATTATTTTTTGTAATGTTGTAGCTATTTACTCAGTATCATCTATCGGTAATTTTAACTCTCTTATAAGATCATCCAATTCCGTTTAATCGAAAGTTTCTAATGTCTTATACTTGAGCTTGCTGGTAAATATTCAATTTTTTACTATTGTTCCCTCTTGTGATTTTTTAAATAACATTGAAATAATCTTTAGGGTCATAATAAAAAAATTATAATACACATATATAGATGTAAAGATGTTCGTTCTTTCAAACTATGCAGTAAAAAATAATTTTTTTGCAAAATAAACATATGAATTCTTTATATGACCTTGGAGTTGACGTGATAGTGTCAAATACACTGCGGTCTCGGTTTCAGAAATTCAAGAAACCATAAAAATACTATTAACCTCCGTTCAAACAACATTTTTCTCAATTAAACCTACAAATGTCCTTGAACTAGACGCGATGAGGTTCAATGGACGCCGAATTCGGATTCAACGTATAAAAATACATAAGAATACGTGTAAAAAGTAACCTATTTTTATTTGTGTGTGTGTGTCTGTGTTATAAAGTAAATAAATAACAGAATTATTTACAAAAAAATTCTTTAATTCAAATAACCATGAAAATGAAAAAGAATAGAACAAACATATGCATATATAAATAAACAAACAGTTTAGCATTATACAATATCAATAAATAAGAGACCTAAAAATTATTACATTTGATCTTGCATTTTAGCAACAGCCTATGTTTTACACAATTAGATACAGATTGTATCTATACGTATTTGAATTCTGTTCTATTTAATTGTATTTTGCAATTTGCGTAAGTATAAATAATTCATATGTATAGATCTTTTTCTAATTTGAATTAGTGAAATTTGTATGATTATCTAATAAAAAATGTTGTAAATAATTTATATTATTATATTTATCTTATACTCTTTAATATAAATCATTCCATATGATTTTTGCAGTATAAAAAAATGTCTACATACATATATTTATGATAAATTTATTTCATAAATATTTTTAGCTACATAGAAAAAACGTATACTTTCTTACCTGCAAAATAGATTACAATTCTACAGCTTTCTAACGGTTTTTATAAACCGTCGTTATCTGTTTCTTCAATAAATTACGAGCTTTTGATAAAAAAACTTCTGAAATGTCTTCTGAACTCCAGTCTTTCCTCGCGTTTGAAAATAGATATTTTTTAGAAATAAAATTGAAATCATAGTAACATAAGCATTTTAATATAAAATTTGAAAATTGGAATTGATTAAATATATTATCACAATGGATATTACGAAACAGAGAGGTGATAATAATAAACTTTCATTGTCATTTATTTATTTGCAGAAAAACAAATTTTTAGTTATTTATTGGTTATAGATCTTCAATAAATATATAGCAACCACTAAAAAGTAATACAAATAGAAAACTGTAACAAAGTTAAGAACAGTTTAAAAAAGAAACATTAATCGATGAAAGTTTAAATTATATTAAAAAAAACACTACAATATATGTAGATGAAGATGAAAATTTTCAGTTTGGTGATCAATATTTAGAAGGAATAGATAAGAGAAAGCTAGAATATAAACACAAACTCATAACTTAATAGAAATATTGGAAAAGTGGCAAAAACGTCACAGAAAAAATAGGAAAAGAAACATTTAAAATACATTGCAGATAAGTTCATGAATGAAAAATAATGCGCAGGATTTTAGATTCCAGAGGATGGAATAGAAATAAAAATATTGAGGTTATTTCTAGATAAATCATGTTTAGATTAGTACTGTGCAACATTCAAAAATTGACAGCTAATACATAATGGGAGGAATGTAAAAAAAGAGTTTCATAGACTTTTGTAAATAAAATACGGAGTGCAGTAAGATACACTCTATTATTCAAATATAAGGTTGGTTCACTAATTGATTATAAGAAAAGAAAGATTATTGATTAGTATAAACAAAGATATAGACGCAAAAACATTAATAGCTCAATTAGCAGTAGGTTTAGTAAAATTTATTCTGAACAGAATAGACAGATGTCTGCAATGATATTATAATTATACTTAACAAAATAAAAAAATATGAATGTATAATGCATAAACGATGCACCAAATAAAAAAATTTTAAAAACAGGTCATATGCTATATGCGAGAAATTAAATAAAGGTATTATACACAAATGGCCTATTCACAATTAAGGTAAAAAATTTGATATAGACAATAAAATGTATGTATCTATTGCGAAAAGAGAAAAAGATGAAGATTTTATCATTGTATTAGATATGATAAAGACATTTAAATTAATTCAAAATAAAAATGTGGAAGTATTTCAAAAGAAAAAAATTAATATACACAAATACTAAAGAAATCCCAAGAATAAAGAGACAGATATGCACTACATAAATGTTAACGATCATATTGAAGAAAATAATTTCAAGATAAAGATAGACCACCTAGATAAAATGAAAAAATTAAGATAGAATTGTTAACATAAAGTTATAAAACAGGGCTCACCAACGAAAAACAATATAGAAACAGTTGAAGATTATGAATACGTATATGTATGTTATTAAAGTAAAAAAGAGATGGAAGAACGAACAGTAAGATTGCTGAATAAGATCTGATCAAAGAATCCGATAATCCTTTTGCAGCCCCAGTGACTTTAGCATTCAAAAAATATGAAAATAGAAAATCTAGATTATACATAGATTTCAGAGAGTAATAAAAATTTTCATATTACAAGCACTACTTTTCTACTAATAGACCTAATAATAAAAAACTAGAAACACTACACATTATCTGCACAATTTTATAAATTCTGCTACGAAGAGAAGATAGAAACAATTCATAAGAACAGGATTTATAATACTAGAAGGATATTAAAATGGGCCTGCTTACTACTTGATTTTAAAAAATCGCTAGCTATCTTCCAGACAATATAAAGTAACATACTCAAAAACACGGAGCGGGAGAATTTCCAGTAAATTATATCAATGATATATTAATTCATTTAAGTACTTTTGAACAATACATAGTCTATATAAAAAGTACTAAATGCAATAACAAAAGAATGTAGACTAAAACTTAAAAAATGTACATTCGCCTCTGACTGTAAAATACCTTGGCAATATAATTTTAGTGGAAAAACTAATGTGGAAGACGACCTAATTTAATACAAAATTTCCAAGTAATAATGACACAAAATAATATCAGACAGATGCTAGAATGGATTAATTTTCATCGTAAATATATATTAAAAAGTTAACAATGCTAGAGCCATTATACAAAAATTAAGAAATTGAAATATCAAATGAACCGATAAAATCTTTTAGAGGAATAAAGGAACAATTATATTTCCAACCAGTGTTGGATATATTTGATAAACTGCTTATACTAATTCATATCAATGAATCACTTGAAGGTATAGGTGCAATATTAAGATAACTATAGTATAATGGAAAATAAAACATGTAGCATATTTTTTGAACAAATTAAATGAGTCGCAAAAGTATACTCGGACCATAAACCGTTATAAAACTTATATATAAAAACAAGATAGACGGAAATTAGGGAATTTAACATACTACCTATCGCAATAGAACTTTAGGGTAAAATAAGAACTATGAAAAGAAAATATAGAACTAAATTGTTTAAATAGGAATATAGTACTGAACCCACGTAAAAAAATAAAAAGCCTTAAGAATAATACATTTAATAGATTTAGAATCTAGGGAATATAAAAATAGACCAATAATGAAACTATGCAGAAAAGAATAAGAAAGATATACAAAAAATGGTATATAGTATAATAAATAAGGTATAAGAAAAAATCATTATATTAGAGGAATTCAGTAGGAATGCACTAACAATGGTGTTATATAAATATTAAACGAATGCAAAATTTTAAAAATTGGTGAAAATGCTCATCCGGGGGGTGGGGGGAGGGTGTACAGAAAGTATATGTACAAATTTGATTTACATATTTTAATTAAGAGAATCTAATAATCAAATCTAATTTTGGATAAAATAAAAAAAGTTTTTGCTCCATTGACGCGATTTGCTTTGTAATAGTTTATTTTATAGAAAAAATTGTTGAAATGATAATATTACAAATATGTTAAAACATTATTGGGTACTTATGAATTAAGCCTTAACATAATTGCTAATAATATTAATAGTTCATCGAGCCATCCAAATAAAATACAATACCCAAAATAAAAAAAAATTCGAAAATCTACCGATTACTTACGGAGAAAATTTATAAAATGTACTCGATTTTAATTAAGCCGCGCGACTTATTTTTTTCGAGTTCGGGTTCAGCATTTCAACTCTTATCCGATCAATTGGCCATGTTCGCTCGTAACGACAAAAAAATTATTACATTTGATGCTGAATACATACAATGTGGTATAACTTTATGCAAGGTAAGACTATATACAAATAATTAACTTCATCGCTTACTTCAGACATTCATGAAAATTTCATTTTTTTAATTATTAAATAAACAAGTAGCGATTTAAAAAAATTATCTCTGTTCCTATTGCGTGTAGATTAAATTTTTTTTAATTTTGTAAAAAGATATTAATTTTACGATGCTGGTTGCAAAAAAATCTCGTTACAATGGAAGATATTGCATTTTTTTTTAAATAATTCTCGAACATATATAAAACATTTGCCAATCCAGGACATTTCGAGCATTTATTAAAAAAAAACAATCTTCGCCAGGTCTTTCACATGTCATTTTAATTAAAATATCTTTTGCTATTTGAGGTAACTCTTCATCATACTTAATCTTTAAACTCTTCATTGCCATTTTACAGCTTTCTACTAGTAATTTTGGATTTTGGTGGTGAATATATATGCATATATTGTGAGCACCTTTAGATTCATTAACTAAAATACACTGATCAGGTCGCAATGTACAAAAATATGTAAACCCCACACATACTGTAGACTTCTTTTAAATTGAATATAAGTAAACACCTTTCAATTTTAACTTTCTTTTCATTATATTTTCGCACTATTTTTGTATTGTTACCACCTGGATACGGCGGCTTATATCATCTTGTAAATAAAATAGGACAGCAGCACTTTTTATTTCTTCAATTATTATAGATGTTCTGGTTCTTGAAAGTGGATACTATAACATTCCTTCCTGTTCATGAAGTTGTTTAGCTGTTTTTACAAAATAAAATGAACAATTAATTTCTCATACTATTTCTCAGCCATTTGTAGAGATTGGAATCGCAGTTAATACATGTATTTTTTCTGAATTAGTAGTTGCTTTTTCATATACTGCTTTCAGGTCTTTATAAAATACACTTTTTTGTATAAATTCATCTCGATTACTGTCTACACAACGATATTTTCTCACAAGTAAACTTGTCAAATTATTTTATAATGAATCGATTGTGTTTTCTATTAAATTAGGTATTTCAATATCTATTGAATTCATTTCTCCGATTAAAAAAAATCAAGCAATGGATTTAAGCGATCCAATATTATTTTTCTATGTTCATTTTCGTCGATCAAAAATTCTTCATCACATTTTGCGTGACAGGTATCTTGATTTTCATTAGCACTATAGTCGAAAGTAGCCTCATTGTTCTGATTAATAGAATCTTCACAACTACTATTTTCTTCATTTGTATATCCTAAACGTGTGTCACTATAGTCAGAAACTTCCTTTGGATCTTTAATATAGCAGTATCTCAAACATGTTGCACATAATCGATCGTTTTCTTTCACTAAATGAAACCACTTATCCTGAACTTCTGTGGGAACCTGAAGCAAAGATTCTCGTCGACGTCCATGTTGGCGCACTTTGAATAAATTGGAACACTCTGGTAATGGCATGATCATATAATTTTCTTGAAAATTGAATTGAAGTAATTTAACAAAATCTATCACACAATAAGAAATTTCACTATGACATTCTCTTATTTTCGTTAATTATTATTGTCACAAATGTTAGTCCTACGTACCACTATTTAAATAAAGAAAGTTTAGCTAATAAACGTACTGATTTATAGATCTGAACTACCTGGAAAAGTTTCGGGTAGCGAGACGCTTTTATCGGTCCGATCTTCCAGCTGAGCGCCGCAGATAGCATTTTTTTTTAAGGTTATTACCTAGCTCCTATTAAAAATCATGATCGTTTATTACGGATTCTTGTACAAAATTGCCCAAGAAATCATTGCAATAAAAAATTTTCAAACAAAAGTGGCCATTTTTGTTAAAAAGGGCAAAAATTTATTTTAATTATTTATAATTTTGTTATTAACAAATATATATTTTTACAAAATATAATTATTTCCAGTTATTTAAAAAAAATTATCCAGATCCGATAAATAATTTTGTATTTATAGCAGTTAAAAAAAAATCAAAATTTTTTAAAAATTGTTTATATCTTTTAATTAATTAACATTTTAGCGTGAAACTTGGCATAAATAATTACCTGCATATAGATATTCAATGTGCCAATTATAAAAAAAATCGAAGACCTTGCTCCAATCCCCTTAAACTAATTTGTTTTCTGTCATTTATCTATAATTTATTTTGTTTAGATCAAATAATTATGACTGAATTTACGAATCTATTATAATTGTACAATTAAAATAACTTTAATATTATGTTAAATTGTTGATATTACGTGATAAAAAATATACTTACCTATTGCAAATAACAAGTACACTTGTGGTTTAGAATTTAAAAAAAAATTTAATAATACTGCCGGATTGGTAATTTAGTCATACTTTAGTGGCAAGGAATAAATCATTAGGTCTATTGAAATAAGAAATTCTTTTGAAATAGCCAAAAAATATGCATTTGCACTATGCCCTGGCTCTCGCAAAACTATCTGCTAACTGCTTTTTATGGAAGGCCAAACTTTTACTCAACGTTCACTCCCATACTTTAGCTTTTGTTAATAACAATTTTTATAGTCCTCTTGAAACACATATAACACATTTTAATAAAATAATAACATAATGTATCAATTAATTATTCTTACTTGGAGATTTATGTTCATTCAAGGATATAACATTCAACACTTATTCACAGCTTATATTCTCTTTATACACCATATATTTTCAGAGAATATACAGAACAAATTTAATTTAATAAAAAAAAATGTCAATTAGTAATGTTTTATTGGTTTTTTTCTTGATTGTACATTAATCATATTTAGAATTTTTAATAATCATTATTAATTATTTTTGGTATTAGACATCTCACATAGGAAATTAGATCAAATTTCCTTATGAATGCCAATGAACTTTATGTCAATTCTATTTTTATCGTAAATAGTGGTACAAAGTTCTTATTATGTGCAAAAGTATAAAAGGTTGCTGCATTAAGAAATTTACAATTATCTCTTGCTATATTGTTAAACAAATTAGAGGCCAAATTATAAAATAAATATATTAATAATATATAATAACATTACTACACTATGTGTAATTTTAACTGCATGGATTTGTTTAATGCAAGGATAAAATGTGTAAACAATGAATTTAGAGTTGGAAAAAATTGTAATGAATTTCATATACATAGAACTTAAAGAATCCATTATTCAAAATTGGTATTGAATGTTATTAAAGAAATACTAAATCAACAAATTTAGTCTCACTGTCCTCTACATAGCTAATGCTGTATTGATAAAATTTTTACTAAAATGAATAAGAATGTATCAATGGAGCTGATTGTAATAGTGATCAAAAAAACCTAGTATTTTATATTACCATAAACAGTACACTAGCAAGTTACAATTTTTTAAATTAAGTATAACAAAATCTTACGTAATTCAAATGTTTTGAGTTATTTCTAATCAGATTCATGGAAATTATCAAATAAAATGAATTAATAAAATTACAATATATTTGTAACATACATACAACACAGTTTGATCTTGTATAAATAAAAAAAAATTAAAATACACCTCCTTAAATAAGAATATAAAAAAAAATTATAGTTAATTCACATACACAACAAAATTAACTCCAACTATGTATAAAATAACTCTCAATAATAATGTTAATTTGAAATGTATAAGCAAGCAAAAAAATTGAATACTCAAACATGAGTTTGTATTTTATATAATTGTAATTAAATTCTTCTATATCAAATTGAAAAAAATAATCTAAAGTATCATAAATATTTCATTTAAATGGCTCCGGTACCTTTATTTGTAATACTTTAATATATACCTATAGTTAATTTCGTCTCATGCTATAAAGTATATTTTCATTTTATCGTTTTCAAAAAATCATAAATACTTCCTCAGATTCTGTTTATAAATAACATATTTATATTACCAGTTTCTTTTGTTAAAAATAGCTTTCTTTTACACTGACTTTTTATTAATAATATTACATTTCAGCGTCCATTGATATCTTATATTTTGTTTTTCATAATATTTTTCTTAATAAATAAATCAAATCGTAAAATTTTAAATGCATAAACATAAAAATATTTAACTTACTTGCTGCTCAAAGAGATCAATTAAACCATCCAACCAAATAAACAAAAACGAAGAAAAACATCTTGTAAATTTCTAGAATTGAAAATACATTTTTACAAGATTAATGCAAATATTGTACATGTAGAACGCTATATTGTTTTTTCTAATACCACTACTATACTATATCAGAGATTAATAAGAAGATTGCCAGCGCCCATGGTGTAAGAAAGATAGAAGGACTAATTTTCTCCCACTCTGTCTGCCTTTTTTGAGGAATACAGGGCCAGTAGGCGGCGCCAGGTTGGTTAAGTATGCACTGGATAGAACTTGATAAGCGGCTCGCAAAATTCAAAATTGAATTCCACCTTCGTCGAATGAGCATCATTAGTACAAATCGAGGTTACGTAAACGATTTTTTCTTGCAAGCTGTGTGGTTCATGCTTAAAATAGCAATCGTCGTAATAGTTTTGAGTTAGCAATGCAATTAAATAGCTTTTAGAATCGAACAGAAATATCGATACAATGTATTTAATAAACATATTACATTAGCATTACATGAAATAGAAAGTCTTGATTCGGAACACTAGTTTCACCAAAAAACTAAGACTGGGAGATAAGTTAATTTGAATTATTTGTTCCTTAATTATTCTCGTATTAAAACAAATCAATTACTCTGTGTTATTTGTTTTCAAATTAGAACTCTGGATATTAAGCATGTAATTTTAATAAAATAACTGAGTTTTTAAGAATATTACAATATATTTCAGTAAGTAATTGATACCCCGAACAACACAAAACATTTTAAAAACATTTCCAAAACGTTCTCTACCAAAGCAAAATACTTTTTGCAATATTAGTAAAAAGACGTTTAAAAAATGTTTTTAAAACGTGCAATATATTCGTTCAGTTTTCGATTTTAATAAGGTTTTTTTCATCAATATTACAAAACCTCTTTTGGTGGGAAAACGTTTTGGAAACGTGTTTAAAAAGTTTTTGTGTTATTAGAAAACCCTATCATTAAGTATTAGATAAATCGTCAAAATAACTTTAGAATATACCGTCTACAATGAATATAATATGTTTTATGGAAGATTCTAGAGATTACTTTGTAAGTTAAAATAAGTAAGTACAATTTATCTTGAATTACTACCGATAAATTTCACGAATTTCACAATCAAGAGGTGCTTTTTGGCTTGCAACTATGGTTACACAATAAGTATCATTCACATATCTCAATTAATTGCCGGAATTCATTTATTATCAATACTAGAAATGATAAATGTAGCTATTTCGTCTAGCTTATATAATAGCTCCATTTATTTTCTAAATGTATTCATATATTTCATTCATAATATAAATTATAGCTTTACAGAGATATTAACCCATTAAAGCTCATGCCAAACCTGGGTAAGATGGAGCTAAACTAACTATACCAATGATAGGTAAATCAGAATAAATACACGTGTTTTTTCTTTTAACATTTGCAATTGTTTATACAAAATTATTCAAACAAATTACCCAAAAAGTAATAATATTTTAACAATGATAGCGGTAATCAATTCTACGGGAAAAAATATGACAGAAATGTATACATTTTTTTGTTAGGCTTCAACTTGTCTATATAAAATGACTATAAAACATTGATCCTCTATAGCACAATTTAATTTGCGTGTTCATCTCTGTGATTTCTGCATATAGGTATAAAATATTTTTCATGATACAACTGAGTTTCTGTCGCACACAACGAAAATGCACATTACACCTACCTATGTACCTACCTTCTTTTATTTTGTGTTCATGTAATGTACAATCACTTAACCTTTTTCGTCTGACGAGATGTGTTCTCGAAAATATATGAAGATAATATTCGCAAACTTCTTGCACAATGTCTTAAATTACTTTGGAAGCTCGGGATGGAGCTTATTATGAATTATAGTGGAATTAGTCAATGCTGTTTGAAGAAGTCTTAAAAAGAGACACCATGGATATTTCGTACTTGTTATTGAAGGCGTCAATACATTGCAATGTTGATCATTGCAGATCAACCCCACCCATGTTTTGATTATACTTAAAAAAGATTATGCTTGACGAATGAGAATCGACCTCTTAGCTGACTCGTGCCACTTTTGCACTTCAACTTTCGGTTCATCACCATATTTCGTTGAATGAACTGATACGGGTTTAGAATCCATAGCGGTGTAACGTCCAATGGATATTACAGACTAGTTTTATTAAAGAGTGTATTTTTGGTCGTAGAGTTTTACCTCTAATAACCGGGAAATCAATTTGTCTAGTTATGTAATTTATCCTACTCGGGATAGGCTATGGAATGAAAGGAGTGGTAAGGCGATTCTCTCGTACTGCACTATAATAGGCGCACGCCAGAGGGACCTTAGCCAGGATTTGGTTTGAAGGAATTATTTTGAGTGTAGGTAGTACTCGGTTTGACAAGCACCCGATCTACATTCGATAGAAAAGCTAATTATGTTACTACAAGCGATAGAGAAGAAATAGAATGAGTTCGAAGTATGATATTTTATTGTTTGACTTACTACTTTTAGATGATCTCTCTCTCTTACAAGTCAGAGTTGGATTTAATTTTGAGGCTGGATTCGAACTGTCTGTACAACTGCGCGCGGGCCATTTTATAGCCCTCGTCGCGCTGCCCTACTCTTAGTGTTTTCCGGGTCCCTTTGAGGCGGGCCCTTTTCCTATTAGGCCAATGAGGGAAAAGATGATTTCCTTCGTTAGTTTAATTGGAAGAACCTTGGCGTGGGCGGATAGAAAAACGGTACATTCTTCTTTTGAGAGATGTCGCGTACAGTATCGTTTGGAGAAAATATTAATTGTATTTAATAGTTTAACTAATTAATTGAATAATTGTAACGGGCGAATTTGACAGGAGAGAGAGATATCCATTGTTTACAATCTATTGACTTAAGTTTATTATGAAAATAGTAGCAAGACTATAACAAATGTTGGCTTGTTTAGTCGTAATTTCTTGTTTTGTCTATGGACTTTAGGAGATTTAGTTTATGGCTATTACAAATATAACGATGGTTTACAATGTTGATAAACAGTAGTGACTATTATTAATATTATTAGTTTATACAAATGTCTAGCGGATGTGGCATCAATATGCGTTGCGTGATTTTAGCCGCAGCCGGAAAGATAATTTTTACGACTCTATGCGTCTGGGAAATTGCGTTAGCGCGGGACCATGGCGTATCATCAAGAGGGTTCGTTTTATTAGTTTTTGGAGAAAACTAACTTGCTTATCGGAGGGTATGGTTTTTCCGTGAGACTTTTCATAAGCGAGTGGTTCTATTTAGACTTTTCTCGCGCTCAGAAATTATAAACAGTCACAGTAAACATGTGACGCCGGAAAATATATATAAACGATAGAGGTCTATGACCGTCACAGCGGTAATATAATTTAGTTTTCAAATTTTATCATGCAAAGCAATAGTTGTCCCCTTCTTAACATTTTTGGGGATTTTAACTTTTCCGTGACACTAATTTGTTTGACGGTTCCAGTCGCTGATAATCCTATTTTTTGTAAATGAATCATGAGATCCGGATTAGTAAAAAAATTGTCAAAATAGACATAGCATTTACCAAGATCATCTCTTTCAGTAACTTCTAATAAAGGCGAAAGTAACTAGAGGATTGTAAAATTATGAACCATAAGTATAACAGAGGAAAGTAAAACTAGACGATTTCGTTCATCAACTCCTGATTTTCCTGTGTAAATATAAAAATCATATATGTAACCATCTGAGGAACAAAGTGTCCATATCTTTATTCCGAATCTAATCGGTTTATATCGGATACATTTCTGTCATATTTTTCCCATATAATCGCTTACCGTTGTCATTAAAAAATTATTACTTTTTAGGTAATTTGTTTAAATAATTTTTATATGAACAATTGCAAATGGCGAAAGAAAAAACATGGGTTGTTTTTTAGTTTTGCCTATCATTGGCACAGTTAGTTTGGCGCTATCGCGCGTAGGTTGTGAAGTTAAGTACTTCAGCTATTGGAATTGCAATTGTTTACTGACGTTTTACACGAACAAATTGAAGTCTGGCAAAAAAATGTTTTGCATTTTTCTCACATATTTATTTATAACTAAATTTTTTCAAGATTTCTCGATTATCCACCGAGAAACCTTGACGTTGACCACATTCTAAACCTAATTAAATTTTGTCCTCTATCTAACACATCCATTTTGAGGTATTTTTTGAATTGATTCGTGTATACTACGCTGGGTTTTTGGGTATAATACTATCTTTGAGTACGAAATGGAAATACATTTATAAACAAGTCATTAATATATATATGATCATATTATTGCGTTCATCCAACGATTAGTTATCTAATCTAGGACAAAATTTATTTTAGAATTATTTAAAAGGTACAAAACTTAAATACATCACAAGATTTTACAAAATTCAATGATCGTAATTAATTAATTGAGTTCACGCTGTTACCCTTATACAGAATATACTATCTACAGTGCATCCAAATATGTTAAACAATTATCATAACATCACTATGGTTAGGAGTGAGACCAGTTGTATTTCGACAGTGGTGCAGTTCGACTAGCAATTAGATCCGCTTGCATATTTCTGTAAGGTATAGCCTGAACCTTGTTCCGATTCCTAAGCCCGTTACCATTGTTACCGTACTTGGTGATCTGAATAAATTTTCCAAGACGATCTCGTTGAGTGCGATTGCCGGCTCTACTTACGTTGAACTGGCGACGCATCCTAGGATATATTACGGTGACATCTTAGCTTACTCAGTGTCCTTGGCCGAGTCAGGCGAAGACTGACCTTGTTACCAAGACGTCGGTATGCTTGAACACATTAAGTGTAGGTACCTTCCATGAAAGGGGCCTCATCCTCCGTACAAATATTGGTAAGAGAGCTCTCTAAGCATGTGAATACAATTCATCAAGTTAGTGCGTTTGCGTATTTATTATTGTGACATGTTGGCGGAGCGTGTTACAGTGAATTCCATTTGTAACCGGTAGCTTATTATCCACAATAATATCAAGCTTGGGTTTGGCTTTTTCCTACCTACGACTGGATTTTTTATGCCAAAATTCTCTCAAGGAGAGACCAAATAAACGTTCTCAAATATAGATTTGTACTCTATATATCTTTATACTCAAATATAGCTTACTCTCAATTATTTTCTGTGACGTCGGAATAAAACGTATTCGTAGATATAAAAATGTTTTTGTATGCGTACGCTATCGACCAGAAAGCGAGAACTTTTTTTTGTACGTCCTTGTTTTATGGAATTTCCTGGGATGCTGTCTTACTATATTTGAATCCCAAAATGACTTCGGCCTAGTGTCTGCGGTTTCATAAAAGTAAAAACAACCCGTCGGCGCTGTTGTTGACTGATTAGCCGCTCGTTATTCCCGAGGTCAGCGACCTCGGAAAATTCGTTGCGAATTTTCGGCGCGGAAAGGGTGGGAAGGTAAGACGCACTCGCCGGCTCACCCACAAGTGAATAGTGAGAGTGTTTGGTTTGTTTAGAAGTTTTGGTTCCAGTTTTGAGGGCTTGTGCCAGAGTACAATCAATTTTCATTTTTTTTTTGAAAGTGAAATTTGCTGAGCCGGTGTGTGTCTTCGCTTGTTCTCCCGCTCACCCTCCGTGTTATTATATTATATTGTTTATTTGTTGTCATTGGGCCTCGCTCGGACCTTCTGACTGTATAGTCGGAGTCTGATGACGGCCGTTAACCGTCACCGTAATTTTAATTTCGATTTTCTTTTATTTATTTTATTCATTTAATTTAGTTTTATTGTCTGCTTTGTTTTGTATTTTCTTTCGCTCTTTTTATAATAAATCTCGAATTTGTTATAATCGCCGTTTGCTTATTGAACGCCTTGCCGTTTTTCCTTTCCGTAACCTTTCAAAGCCATTTCTTCCTGGCACATTTCAGACCGTTTGCGCCTCCTAGCTTCCCCTTTATTTAATTTGTTCATAGTCGGCTCGTATTTTTATAATAATTCAAAGCGGCTGAAGTAGCCTTCCGTTATAAATAAGGTAAGTCTCCCTCTTTCTCCCCATTATTGTAGGATAGGAATAGTTGACAATTCCTATTCGTAACTAGAGTACGCATAGGAAGCAAATCTCAACATGTTTGGGTTTAGACAAAACACATGCTAACCATTAACAAGAAACAATGGTTCAAAGTTCATCAGGAATGAGGGAAAATCCAGAGAACGAAGCACTAGGGTAGCAAGAAGAAAAATAAAGAGCAATTGAGAAGATACTTCGCTACAGTAATAAAGCAAACTTGCTTAATGAGCCGAATTTTAAATAAATAGTGGTCTATATCAACACTTCTTGTAATAATTTATTAAACCTCTACCATACCCCACATTATTGTAATTTTCGCGTTGCAACTTCTGCTATGTATAACATTCTTCAAACAATTGCAACTTGAGTGCTACATTATGCAGCTGTTATGGTACGGAGTAGTGTGGATCCTCTTAGAGCCTATGAGCTACGTCAACGCGTTGAAAAGTGTAGACTCAAACTGCGTCCCTAGTTTGAAGCGATGGTGATAAGGCAGTCAAAGAGAGCAATTCACTCGCTTATGAAGGCGGTAGCAACCAATTTGGCCGTAATGTCAGCAAGCGTAACGACCACCGGCCATCTAATGAAGCAATCCATGCTGGTGAGGCAGTAGCAGAGGTTGCCAACTTTGCGCAGGACAATCAGGTCGACGTGTATGTGCTCGAACCTATTGTGTTACACCCTAAAAGAGCTAGGAGCGGTAAGGTTGTACCTTCCAACCTTGGAGCATTGGCAGGAAATGTAGGTTTGAGTCCAGCGGGTCATGTCTTTTTTGATATGGGGCCACATAAATTTGCCTGCTACTAGGCATATTATTGCTCGAGGACTCAAGTATGCCGGGATGTGCAGAACGTCAAAAGCCTTGCGTCGCAGCGCCTAGGTACGGCCTGACCACAAAGTCATGGATGTTGCAAGCAAAACCAGTCCTATCGATCTCGAGCTGCTATAAGGAGAGAAGCCCCTTCTCAAGCAGGTGAGGAAGCTTAATGTCCTTACAGTTAGCCAAAGTGATGTCCTGCGCCAGGAGTCCGGAGGGCATGCCGGTGACGTATGCGCGTGATAATGTGTAATTCTGAAGACATCTTTATAGATAATTAAGAAGATAGTACTGGTTACTGTACTCGATCAATGACCTGCACTAGGGCTGAACCTATCGCCGTATCCGGTGCGTTGATGTAGAGGACCAGCAGTTTGTCTCAAGCCAGGAACGCGTTGACGATAGCATTATTCATAGCCTTTTTGCATGCAAAGAAGGCGTTGTCGAGCGCCTGTGTCCAGTTGGGCAATTCGGCACGTTTGGAATTGGACGCACCCCCACACTACGCTGTCTAGCGACACCTGTAGCTGCGCAGCAGTGGGAATGCAGTGTCAGTAGTGATTGACTAATCCTAGAAAGCTGTGCAGCTCCTGGTAAATGATCGGTCTGGAGATTCGGTCGATGACGTCCTCCTTTCGTGGGGGAGGTTGGGAATCTGACACACTTATTTATGTTGATGAACAGAGCTGCTGCATGTAGGGTCTTGAATAGCAGGTGCAGGTGTTGCTCGTATTCCTTGTAGTCCTTGGAGGCGATGATGACATCGTCGATATACCAGTGAACGGATGAGAATTCCCGTAGAACTGTGTTTAGGAAACACTGGAAAGTCTGTCTTGTGTTTCGAAGATCCAGTTACATCACCCTGAACTCGTGCAATCCAAACGGAGTGATGATCGCTGTTTTCGTGATATCTTCCTCGGCCATTGAAACCTGGTAAAACGCCTTCTCTAAGTCGACCACGGAGAACACCATGCTGCCATGGTACTAGTAAAAGAGGCGCCAGTAGTCGCCGGTGGCATGAAAGATGCCGTCTTTCATGGGCACCAGGTGGAGCGAATTGGCTCACTGGCTGGACGAAGACCGAGCGACGCCGCAGTCGACTAGTTCCTTGAAAGCCTCTTTCGCATCCCGTAGACGATTGCCATGCAGAAGCCATGTATGCTCATGGACGGCGGGTCCAGATATCCAGATGTGATACATAGGGACATAACTGTTGATATTGGCGCGCTATTAAGTGAGCTACGGCTGCGGCTGGATTGCGAAGAGGGCTGTGTTGACTAATCCTAGAAAGCTGTGCAATACGCCTATATTTATTACGGGAATTATACCTATACCTATACCTATTACGGTTACGGTTATTTTTCAATTTCAGCAGATGGATATAATTTAATACCACTATTCTGAAAGGGAAAAGAATTCCTCAAAACGAGTTTTAATCTTTGTTAAAATTATTATTCGAACTACCTATACCTATTTCTACCTACTTTGTATTAAACACTTATTCAAAGGGTTAAGGGAATTAGATATTCCTGTTGACACTGCTTCCAGAATCAGCTTCGTTGCGGCAAGCAGCTGCTCCATTCTTGCACGTAGATCGGCGACATCCTTCAACAGATTAACACTGGAAGTTCCATCTTGTCTTGGTGATGCTCCATACGAGCTCTCACCCACTGTGGCTACCGCTGGTTTGGGCAGCTTGTGTATCTCGTCGGTCAATTCAGCCAACTCCTCAAGCGATTAATTTCGCGTGGCGTGCAGCACATGCCGCGAAATTGGTGGTAGCGCGTCGAGACATCGAACCTTGAGTGCTACTTCGTCGATGCTGGTGCCGGCGAGTCGCTTCATTTCCATTTCGTGGAGGATGTACAACGGCTAGCGACTCTCGGTTTGCATGCCCAGTTAGAGTGTACGCAGACGCTGTGCTTTCAAATGTAAATACGTACCTACGTCTGATGGACTTTGCAGAACTTTCAGGAGGTCGTTCATCATGTCAGAATCCAGTGCAGTCACCATGTGGTTGTAGTGTAGCTCTTCTGCGACCACGTTCTAATAGGTGAACATAGACTCGATGTGGAGGAACCGACCCTTCGACGATACCTTCCAAATTGTACGGAGCTTGCAGGTACGCGCTGTGCCGATGTTGTTGGTAATCACCTAATGTTGGAACTATCGAAGTGCCTCCCGCTACTCTGCCGCTAGATTGGGGTCGATATGTTTGCTGGCCATCGCCCTGACCGTGCGCCGCACTACGTCACGAGATCAGACCTTCTTAGTCTATGTGTCGGTGATCTTCACCTTCTGACCGATAAGCTGCGCGTATATGTAGGAGCGAACTGGTTATGGGTGAGGTAATCGAAAACCTATTTATTCGGATTGCAACTGAAATTGGCATTAAAAATGAATGTTTTTCCGATCAAATCAGTAAATGAAATATTTGGAAATCAAATAAGTGACAATGTTAGAATTTTGCTAGTTTTTGTGCTAGAATTTTGAAAGTTTTACGTTTCACTAAAAGGCGTACTACCATCCCAGGAGTTTCCAGACCTGTATGGGTCTGGAACCTGTATGACCGTGGATTTGGGTTTTTGTAGAGGTTGTTGATAATTTTTGACAGTAATATGTTGTTTGAGAAATGGATTCTTTCATGGTGTTGGATTTTATAGGGTAAGCCTGACTGATATCTATCGATTCATCACCAATGACTGACGAAAAATGTTCATTATGAGACAATAAACTGAAAACACAAAAATTTAAGAATTGTACCAGTCAAACCAAATATATTTAAATAAGTAACTGAATTATTTGTAAATAAATCTAGGAATTTATTTAAGTTTGCGTACATATATGTATAGGTTCGTCCACTTATGTTTGCCTGCGTCATGTAAGTTTGTAATAGTGTAGGAATGTGAGGTTAACACTTAGCATTCCACAGACGAAATAGTTGCCGAAAAATTATAATTAACCTAGTTCATTGTTTCCGAACAAGATCGTTACGGTGGCAGCAAATATCATCGGTAGAAGGATGATATCATGCTACAAATATTATCAAACTCTTGACATTTCCTGATCCTTTCAAGAAAGCTCTTTTATGCCGATGTCACCATCACGAGTAAATTGCAGGTGAAATGCTCGCAAAGTACGGTGACGTTGATTCGGTTGCTATGGCCGAGTGAAAAACTACAAAAATGTAAACTTACCGTAAAACCATAGTGTCTGTACTCTATGCATATGCAGTCGACTTATTAAGAGGGAGCGAAATACTCTCCTATCGTCTGACAGTTTTCTTAATAAATACACAGAGCAATCGCTAAAAAAATATTAATATAATACGCGAAAACCATGTTTCGGGACAAATAGGCCAGCACGATTTAACTTATTTTGTCGAAAATAGTTTATATATGACAGAAAACAAATTAGTTTTAGGGAAAATCGGAGCAAGGTCTTCGATTTTTTTTATATGTGGCACATCGAATGCCTATATGGAGGTAATCATTTTTGCCAAGTTTGACGCCAAAATATTAATTAATTAAAAAGTTATAAACAATTTTTAAAAAATTGATTTTTTTAACAGCTATAAATCTAAAACTATTTATCGAATCTGAATAATTTTTTTTTTAAATAACCGTAAATCACTGTATTTTGAGAAAATATACATATGTCATAGTAATATATTTTTTAATAACAAAATTATAAACAATTAAAATAAATTTTTGCCATTTTTATTAAAAAAGGCAACTTTGAATTGAAAAATTGTTGTTGCTATCGATTCCTTGAACAATTTTGTTTAAGAATCCGTAATAAAACTAGTGAATTTTAATGGGGGGCTAGGTAATGTCCTTCCAAAAAAGCGCTACCTGCGGCGCTCAGCTGGAACATCGGACCGATAGAAGCGTCCCACTACCCCGAAACTTTTCCAGGTAGTTCAATTCTATAAGTCAGTACCATAGACTATATATTATGTAATCGGGATGACATCAGTATAAACAATATTTTATTTACTTAAACATAAACAATTTAATCGCAATTAGATGAAGTGTAATATTTCATATTATTTTAGAAAATATTCGTAGTTTATAAGAAATCTATTTTCCAAGTATAGTTAGAAATTAACAGCCTAGTTATAACATGTTACATTACTCAATAGATATTAGGAAAATGAAATTAAAATAGTCAATTACTTAATAATATATATTTATATATACATATAATATTCCATATGGTAACAACCATTAAAATTATTTTACTGTATCTTATAAAGCTGTTCATAAATTAATTATACAAATTTAATATAAAATTTAAATAAATAAAATTGCTATAGTTTATAACAAATTACACTGAAGTATTTAAGTACATTTATTTTTCTGGTCTTTTAATGTTATAATCTGTAGAATAGGAAGTTCTTTTCACCATCAATACCTTGCTGCTTTTATTTAGAGGAATAAATGCGTAATAACTTAAAGTACCATCGACACGTAATGCTGTTTTTAATAATTTTGATAAATGTTCTTCAATTTCTATGTGTTCTGCGATGGTACAGTAAGCAAAAGTTATACCAGGTATAGCTTTTTGTGCCCATTGATATAATTCTTCAGCTGAATTAATGCTTAATTCTGAATTTCACAAACTGGCGTTCCGGGCTAATCTTTTCACTGTTCCGCCAAGTCTGTTACATAGGCTTTTTCCATGACAACTTGTGAAAAAGTGCCATTCAGCTTCAATTCCGCATGTCTCATAATGAGAAATAAGAGTTAAAAAATTTGATTTATTCTTATATTGACTTGGAGCTCCATCAGATACATAATCACTTTTTTAACCTTGTTCTCGTATCAATTTCCTATATAATCAATTAATTTTTGGCGAAACAATATCACAGCATTTACCTCATGTTTCGTACTTTCGGAAATTACGACGAAGCTGTCTTCTTCAGTTTTTTCCTTCCCTTATATATACATTGCAAATGGATGAATAGTTACCTGTTTGCCGTTCCAATGATTTGCTTAGACCTGGTCTTGATATACAGTCGTATAATTCTGAGCGAAATATTCTATGACCATTATTTCAGATTCATTCAAATTATGCCGACGAGTTTTTATATAATCATTTTGACTTTTGGCAATAAAGTCATGCTCTAATAATTTACATTAACCTATACCTCCAGGTGGTTAAGATAGTCTTTAATATTGTATCTATGCTTTACAAGATCACACTTTTGGTTTAAAGTTTTCCATTGTTTGCAATGAATGAAATCTACAGCATTTTTTTTTTATAATTCTCGACCACTTCTAAAACACTGGCCATTCCAGGATATTCCGAGTATTTATTAAAAAAACAATCTTCACCAGGTCTTTCACATGTCAGTTTAATTACAGAATTTTTTGCTGTTTGAGGTAACTCTTCATCATATTTGATCTTCAAATTCTTCATTGTCATTTTACAGTCTTCCACTAATAGTTTTGGATTTTGGTGGTGAATACAAATACAAACATTATGAACACCTTTACATTCATTCACTAGAATACACTGATCAGGTCGCAATGTACAAAAATATGTAAACCCCAGGCGAAACTTGAATCCAATTTCAGCACAGTGTTTTTCAAACATGGTGTACACTTCTTTTAACTTAAACATAAGTAAACGCCTTTGAATTTTAACTTTCTTTTCGTTATCCTTTCTCACTATTTTGGTATCATTAGCACATGGATACGGCCGGCTTATATTATCTTGTAAATAAAATGAGACAGCACCACTTTTTATTTCGTCACTTATTATAGATGTTCTGGTTCTGGAGAGTGGATAGGATAACATTCCTTCCTGTTCACGAAGTTTTTTAGCGGTTTGTGCAAAATAAAACAAACAATTAATTTCTCTTTCTATTTCACAGACACTTGTAGACATTGGTATCGCAGTTAATATATGTAACTTTTCTGAATTAGTAGTTGCTTTTTCATACGCTGCTTTCAGGTCTTTATAAAATACACTTTTTTGTATAAATCCATCTCGATTACTGTCTACACAGCGATATTTCCTCACAAGTAAACTTTTCAAATTATTTAATAATGAATCGATTTTGTTTTCTATTAAATCAGGTATTTCAATATCTATTGAGTTCATTTCTCCGATTTAAAAAAATCAAGCAATGGATTTAAGCGATCCAATACTATTTTTCTACGTTCATTTTCTTCGATCGAAAATTCTTCATCACATTTTACGTGGCAGATATTTTGATTTTCATTGTCACTTGAGTGAAAGCTGACTTCATTGTTCTGTTTAATAGAATCTTCACAACTACCTATTTCTACTTATTTCACTTATTTTGAATTTCTGTTGGAACATGAAGCAAAGATTCTCAACGACGTTTGTATTTACGCACTTTGAAGGGATTGGAACACTCTGGTCATTTCCGATAAATAGTTTTCAATTTTTAACAGTTCAAAAAAAATCCAATTTTTTAAAAGTGTTTATAACTTCTTAATTAATTAATATTTTAGCGTCAAACTTGGCACAAGTGATTACCTCCATATAGGCATTCGATGTGCCAAATATAACAAAAATCGAAGACCTTGCTCCAATTTGCCCTAAAACTAATTGGTTTTCTGTCTTATATTGGTATGTACAAGAATAAATAAGCAACAAATAATTGAGAATACATTATCTTACAATTTCAGATAATGAAGCTGATGATATTTTTATTTCGCGTAATACTAATGTAATTTGTGTATTAAACACTTTGCTTCGATATTTATATTCGCTTAGAAAAATAATTTTTTTGCATTGCCCACTCAAAACCATCACGACAGTCCCAACTTCAAGTATGAACCATACAACTGGCGAGCAAAAATCGTATACGTAACCTTGATTCGTGCCAGTGATGCTCAATCGACGAAGATGAAATTCAATTTTGAATTTTCGAGTCGCGAATTAAATTTCGGCCGGTGTATTTGATGTGATATCCACGTTGTAGAGTATCATAACTTTATTTATTTTCTACTTGAATTCTAGAAGGATGCTGTTTCGATTTTAAACAATTTTGGAAGGTGCTATTTACAATACGTCGATTAGTATGATCATTATTTTATTCTTCCGAAATTGACAGGCTAGTGTAGGTTCGGTCCCATATTCTGTCTCTTCCCTCTAGGAGCTCATATTCCATCATTGGCCGCTAGTGCCGCCACTATCGACTTTTTTTTCTGCTACGTTGCTATACATCTTTGGTAATCTTTCTAGATCTACACATTGCTGGTTTTACTGAATTCAGTTCAGAAGAAGATACATTCTCTCTTTTATCTTTTTACTCTGCCAAAATGGTACGTAATGTTGCTATATTATTTCTTTATATAAAATCCATTGTAATCACAATAATCACTGTTTGAATCTTGTAAATTTTGATTTAGTATCCTTTCTTAAAGGTTATTCAGTTGTAATTATTAGTTATTTGCTAATAATAAAGTAGAATTTCTTTTATTTTTAATATATTAAGGTTAAATCTACCTAGTTTTTTTGTAATACCATACTTCCAATAAAATTTGTATTATAACTAAATTGTACAACGTTATTTAAATTCCTAAAATAGTCTGTTAAAATTTTCTTAATTAATAAACAATATACGACTTTTTATAGGGTCGAGTCAGGACGAAAACTGTTAAAAAGGCTGCAAGAGTCATCATTGAAAAATATTACATGAGGTTAACACTGGATTTTCATACAAATAAAAGATTATGTGAAGAAATTGCCATAATTCCCAGCAAACCGTTAAAGAATAAAATAGCTGGGTATGTCATTGAATTATCAAAATTCTATATTTATATATAATTTTATATTGCAATTTTGATGAAAACTAGTATTTAGTTATCCTTTATATCTTTACTAAAATGTATTAACTTCTTAGTCTTTATTTTTAAAACTTTACGTAAATTTGATACATTATTATAGATTATTTGAAAATATAAAATATACTTCCTTAAAAAAACCTTTCTTATAAAACGAATGAGAAAATATTATTTTTAGGTTAGACTTATTGATATACAATGCACATACATGTGTTTTACATGAGTATCTCGTGTTGTTCCTTCAACTAATCATAACAAATAAATAATTCACTTTCTAGGTTACCATTTTCTGTATAGTAGTTAAAAAAAATTGATGGCCTGGAAAGTTTATTGAGCTTATTTGTGATCTAATTGTTTGAAAGAGAATTATGTGATAGATATGTACTTGTTGTGTATATCTACAAACATAGCCTCAAAATAATATTTAAAATTCAATGATATCACGATTTAACAAAATACAACCCAAAAAATAAGAAATAGGTACACACACAATGTACTTATTATGAACTACTATAGGACAAATTGAAAAAAGAAAATATGTTGATTATTCATATAAAAGCAAAGCAATTATTTTTTTATAATGCTAAATAATTTTTTTTCTTCCAATATATACCCCAACAACCCGATATAAACTACATAGAAAAAAAAAGATAAATCCAGATTTAATACATTTTGAAATTTTAAAAAATGCTATAATACAGAAATAAAAAAAGCCTTTATTTTGATGCAGGTTAAATGGTCCCTAGAGATAGATAAACAAAATTCAATGCAATTCATATAGTATTCAACAAGTTCAATTGATATGCTTTTGTTTCTTGATTTCTTGATTTTGTATGTATAATATAGTTTCTTTTAACTGAGTTTGTATGGATTAATTCTATTTATTTGTTTTTCAACACAATGAATCTTTTAATTTGCATAGCTTATTATCAAATTAATATTTCAATTGTTAACCTTTTTTAATAATTAATAATTGGTAATTTAGGCAATATGCACAACATGGTGATTGAAATATTTTACAAATTCTATTTATTATAAATTTGGTTTTGTGAGATAAAATATTTTATTAATAGCATATCTAAACAATCTGTAAGGAGCATTCAATTATTAGAATCAATTTGTAGATGTATTCATAAAGTACCATAAAAATCAAAATATGTTCTATAGCTATTTTAATGCAGAAACTATGGTTCTAATTAATATGAATTTTAAATAGTAACTATTTTAGCCAGAAAATAATTTTTAACCATTTTACTAAATATCTTGGATAATCACTAATAATAGTTTAGAATATCTTGATATATAAAATATCAATTTTTAAGTTTATTTGTAATAATTTTTTTTCTCTATCCAAGTGTTACAAATTTAATTGTTTTTATTCAGGTACTTTCCGAGCATGATTGTACTTTTTCAACAAATATAAAATAAAAATTATTAAATTATTAACTTATCCGATATTAAAATATTGAAATATAATGGCAAGCTCTAGTTGTCTTTGTTACACACTTTGTAGTAATAAATAAAATTACAGCCTGCAATAACATTTTTCTGCTAGTATAACAACTCATACAAAATTATCGTTCTAAATTGTGTAGAAGCCAAAACACAGAATTATTTTAATATTGTTTAATTTTGAAGCCGTGTGATCAAGTTTTGTTTATACACAAAGACTTATTGAATCTTTTTCTATATAAAGCTTAAACTACTTTTTAGTAACATAATTCATTACTGCAAGCAAATTGTACTTAATGTGAAATTTTGGGAGGAATATATCTAATTCTGTGACATTTTGACATAAAAATTATTAGTTTCTGAGTTATAAGACAAGTTATGAGGGAAAATTTGTAATTTTCATGCTTTTTTACATTTTTGTTTATTATTTTATGGATCTAATTAAATTTTTTTTTCGCATCTATTCAAAAATGTAGTTTCAGTTGATTAATACGTATTGTGAAAATGATATTTTAATAATTTATTTTTAAACATTGATTATATGATAGTCATAACTAGTATGAAAATAGAATAAAGATATTGTCTATACAAGAATAAGGGATTCACAAATAAAATTATTAATTCAACTTGTTGACTGTTACATCACCCTTATTAGATCTTGTTTATCTTTTAGAGATCATATTGACTTTAATATTTAATTCTTTCAGACTGGATATATATAATCTATATAAATTAATTTGGCAAATAGGAGAGAATTAGTTTATTTTTGTGATAGGTCTAAAGTATTTATTTATATTTATAGTGTAAAATATGTACATTGCTTTTGTTCAAATAATCAATATTTTTATTTTTTTTCTATTTGTACATATGTTAAACGTACAAACCAAACTTTATCTTTTAGGAACAAACATTATTTTATAAAAACTAAATTACTTTATGTCTGCAAGAAATTGTAATCGTATGAAAGGCTGTGAATTTGTAAAATATTATAATTTTAAATAATAATAATTTTATTTTTATGGAAGCATAAGAAAATTACAGTAGTAATTAATGTTTCAGTTTTGTTACTCTGTTGATGAAAAGACTTCGCCATAGTCAAGTACGAGGAATTTCCATAAAATTGCAGGAAGAAGAAAGAGAACGCAGAGACAATTATGTTCCAGAAGTTTCAGCTCTTGAACATGACATTATTGAAGTTGACGCAGAAACAAAAGAAATGTTGAAAATGTTGGAATTCACTAATATTCCAGGTCTTCAAATCACTCAACCTACTCCTCATGGATTCAGGCGGTCTTAATATATTATATATTATGTATAGAGTAGTAAAATTTACTTTTTTACTACTCTTCATAAAATAAAAATGCATATTACAAACTATTACATGAAGTAGTATTTTTTTCCAAGTATAATTATAATAGTTCAACTGCAATTTCTCTGAATTTTAATTTGTAGTTTAACAAAAGTTATGTCAATAAATTAGAATATTACAGAACATTAACATACTACAAAATTGTTTTAATTTAAAAAATTACGTAATAAATAAAACAACTGCTGTATTCATGTTTATTTCAAAAGGCAGTTAACTTCAACAAATTTAAACATGTTTTATCAAGAGTACAAGTTAATATTTATAGAAAATAGTGATGAATTTTTTATAGTTTTCAAAGATTTGTCTACTGTCTTTTTAAACGAGAACAATATGTATTAGTTCAATAACCATTTATGTGCATTGTGACTGATGAACTAAATTTAATGCAATTTTATTTTAAGTAAACATAGTACAAGTTTTGCTTTTGTTATATTCAGCTTTATTAGTAGATTATAATTTTTAGCTGAAATTTACATGGAGCTACAGGTGATAATCGTAAGGTTTATAGAAACCGCTGTTATCGATCCGGTATAAAAGGTGAAAGCAAGTTCATTTAAATATTAACATTAAGTTAAACAGGGTGTGACAATAACAGTTAGTACTATTTAAATAATGAATAATAATTGCATGATAGAAGTTCCGATATGTATTACACACTTTATGACTAATACTAAAAAACCTTTAGTTGATGGGGAACTTAAGTTGAATACGGTTCATTCTTTTATATGGCATTGCATAATTCAAAAATAATTCTAATGAAGTCTTTAGTATTCACTTGTAAATAGTTCGTACATTGGTGAAGATCCCTTTGAAATTAGAATGAATATTTCACTTAGCAATATTAATAAAGTAATAAAATAATATTGTTTTCGTCCTGCTGGTAAAGGTGGTAATCATGTATTTTAAACATTTTTGCATCTCTCTTTTAAGCACCTATTAAAATAATAAATCTTCATTGGTATGGTCTGTTCCTTGAACAGACTAAAAGTTATTCAATTTGCATGAGTTCATTTTTAAAGCTTTGTTGACTGGTATATGTACATAGTGTGCATGATTTGACATTTTACATTCTTTTTCTTAGTAACGTTTTAAACATTTGTAAGATTTCTTAAATAATTTTAACGATTTATTAAATAGATTCTAAAGTTTACATCCATTTTCTAAGACTAGAATCTCTATATATTTATGTATATACATATGTATATTATTCTGAAAATATGTATGATAAGCTATTATCTATATTAATTTGCTTTCAAAATGTGTATTATAATTAATATTACTGGTTCATGAACAGACACTGGTTCTAGTTTCAAGTTTTAGAAGTTCACAAATGAATATTAGTCGCATTTAACACAAATTCCCTATCAATTAAAGGTTTCTTCATATTGCTCATATGGTCTATAATGTCTAATAACTAAACTTCTCTCACCAAATTATTAAACATTGTTTAAATAAACTAATCATTATTTGCGCAGCATAATTTACTCAATCTTAACATTTAAATAGAAAAGCTTCTATTTTCCATGTTGGATAAAAACGGAATTTGTATAAAGCAGACCTTTTATTCTCTTGATAAATTTTAAAGTTGGCTGTGTATCTGCCATTTTAGGGAGTTTTTGATTATTCATACACATTTTCATTGCTAAAGACAGAATCAGAAAAAACCTAAAAGATAATATCAGCTAATATCACTTTTATCAAAAAGTAAAAAGTGTGTGATTAACACAGATGATATATTTATGTGTAGCATAGATCCATTGTTTCAAAACATTTGGGATGGATACATTCAGATGTAAATTTATAAGTAACTTTCAAATTATACTTCAAACAGGATTCATAAACGAAACGAAGTTATTAGTGCTTTCTTTTACAGGTATGTATCATTGAGAATCTAAAACACGTATTTACAAAGTAGTATAATAAAGAATAATATTGATATTTATTTATTTTGGATACTTTTGGGCTATTATCATATATTATGTCTATTGAACTTTACAAGTATACATTAAGATATACATTGAATATAATAATAGAAAAATTACTCAAATCTCAGTTTCAATCAATACATGTGTTCACCAATTTTGTAAAAAATGAGATCTATCTCAAGTAAATTATAGCTTTTGTGCTTTATCAATAGGATGAATACAGCTAATATTTTTGTCATCTACTGCATGATAATTCCTACATTTAAATTGACATTAGTACTATCAATTCCAATTACCTCAACTTAAAAGTTAGTAAATTCAATGCATTTTAAATCTTCTAAAAGTATTCAATCTAATTGTTTATTCATAACTAAATTTTTGAATATATTGAACATTGTTACTGTTCGTATGCACATACTTTGAATAAAGTGGCTTTTATTTGTGATCTACTATTACAATTTCTCAAAGCACAAACTCTATCCATAATGAATCAAAAATGTAAAATGAACATAATAATCTAACAATTATACACTAGACGGAACTTAATTCTTGACCCGCGAAATTCAAAATTGAATTTCATCTTTGAGGTTACATATACCATTTTTGCTCGCCAGTTGTATGATTCATGCTTGAAGTTATAACTGTCGTGATTGTTTTGAGTTGGCAATGCAATTAAATAATTTTTCTAAGGGAACATAAATATCGGTGCAAAGTATTTAATAAACACATTACATTAGCATTATGTAAAATACAAAGATCATGCAGCTTCAACAATTGAAACTGTCAGATAGCTCATTCTCAATTATTTGGTACTTACTATTTCATGTACTAATATAAGTCATTTACATTGTATGTTATTTATTTTCAGATCAGAACTCTGGATGTTAAGCATATGATTTTAATAGAATAACTGAATTTCAGATTTACGGTTATTTTTCAATTTCAGCAGATGGATATAATTCAATACCACTATTTTGAAAGGGAAAAGAATTCCTCAAAACGAGTTTGCAATAGTTATTTTGTTATTTATAATATTATCAATTCATTCTCAACAAATGCTAATTCAATAAAGATTACAGTCAATATTATGACACCATTATGATGTTGTATGATTATTCAATTATAATATAATGTTATTACTTAATTTTAAGGTTCTACTGAACGCGTGAATAAAAGCGATTAAATGTTTGATACTTGGATACTGAAAATAATCTCTGTCGTAGATTTTTTTCAACCATGTTGCCCTAACTCAGTTTAATTAAATATATATTTTTTTTGGATCTATCAAATATTGAGATAAAATAATTAAAACTTCGACATTTTCAGCAACAATAGGGACAGATCGATCAGTAACTGCAATTTTTATTGTAGTTCCAACTAGCAAATAATCTGTATCTTCTAATCAACATTTTCAAATCTGATTTTGTGTCATTTATTACGCAATGATTGAATAACAGATCCTTTATTTTGATAATTGGCGAGAAATTATATGTGATTTACAGATACCATCATACACGGATTGAAAATGTTTTTAGAATAAGTTTTTTTCATTTGTTTGCATTGCCATTCTATATTTTTTGTGGAATTGGAAACATTTTCGAGATAATTGTCGAATACAAGAATGCTATCTACTGTATAATGACATTTTATATAATCAAAGTAATAGCCTAAGAAATTGTCATACTTTTTACCCTGTGTATTGTATTAGATTTCCAACTATTTTGTCAATCAACTATCTTATCAAGTTCATCAACTTTCGGCGCTACTTACTTTTTCAGGTTCCAACAGTGTTTTACTGTCTTTTTCGATTTCTTATTAACTATTTCTGATTTTATTTGTTTTTTATTTTAACCCATTTCGATCAAAAGGCCTGATTTTTTTGTTGATTTTCGGCGCGATGTTTTCTGTAGTTATAGGCCTTAGAAAAATTTTACAAACACGTGTATTGACATAGAACACCCTCAAATCTTTTCAGAATTTTGGAGAAAATGTTTGAGTTTTTGGAAAACTTGGAAAATACAATTTTCCAAAATCATCTCCAAAAATTCTGAAAAAATTTAGGGAGTTCTATGATTAAATCTAAGTTATTTTTGTTTTATAAACTTTTTCTCTGAACTCAGTAGTTTTCGAAAAAAAATGCTTTATGTCATGATCACAGAAATGTGTAATATTTTCCACACAGAATAAAGAACAGCTAACAATAGTATGGTAATGTTTTGCTTTTTTTCAGTGTGTACAAGTACAATTTGTACAGCGTATAATAATAATATATATACATCTCAGAAAGTCAATTTAGAAAATTTTATATAAGCTCATTTTTGTTACTTGCTAGTCTCGTGTTATTTTGTGACCATACAATTACTGTCGAATCGAAGTAACTGTTTTTCCTGTCAGAAGTCGAGATATTTCTTGTGATCAGTCGATAAGAGGCATTGATAACCATAGTTACTGTTTTCATTACGTATTTTTATTAATTTATATTACAATGTCGCAAAAACGTAAGAGACGTTCCATTTCCTCTTATGAAATGTACAAAATTGATACATCAAAGAACACTTACCATTATATAGTTACCGTTCCAAATCCTGATAATTCTGGTTCTGATGCATCAGATTTCGATACTAATTCGGATGATGAAATTTCTAATATAACTTACAAAGAAGCTTGTAACCTATACTGAAGCTCAAACTAAATTAGAAGGAGACCATGTTTTCAATTGGGTGGAAGGAGAAAAAAAATATATTGATGATATGGAAGACAAAAGTTTATTGAAAGATTCAATAATAAAGAAAATACGAGAAAGTGAGCCAGTAAAACTATTTAGAATATTTTTCTCTACGGAAATGAAACAATATATTATAGACGCTTGTAAAGAAAATCATTTCGATTTAAATTTACAAGACTTCAATACATTTATGGGAATAATCATCTTGACTTCATTCAACAAAAGGAAATCTCACAAAGACTACTGGTCAATATATCCCTTTTTATCTTGTAACGTTGTTTCCTCTGCAATGCCACGTAATAAGTTTGAAGAGATCAAATCAAAATTAAAATAGTCAAAAATAAAACATAAAATTCCGACTGACTATGGTTAGCGTGTCCGTTCACTACTAAATCTATTTCAAACTAATATTTTGAAGTTCGGTATATTGGGAAATGCTCTTTCCATCGATGAAATGATGGCTAAGTCTTATACGAGGACGGCACTAAAACAATTCATTCGAGGAAAACCCATACGATTAGGTCTCAAATTCTGGGGTCTTTGCACTTCCGATGGTTTCGTATTAGGTCTTCACTTATACTGCGGAAAAAATTCTACAACGGGAAGTAAATTTAGTAAGTGTGCATTAGGTTCTCGTGTTGTCATGAACTTACTACAACAGTTTTTCGGTGTTATACCTCCGGGAAAAATGTCTATGTTCCATGTATATTTTGATCATTTTTTCGTAAGCTTACATCTCGTTGTGCATTTGAAGAAGCTAGGGCTAGATTGTACAGGTACTATTAGAGAAGATAGAGTCAAAGATAAAAATGTTTTAAATAAAAAAGCTCAAAGAGGTGAGTATGTCGTGAAGCATGATAAAAACAGCGGTATGAATTACATTACTGTGATGGATTTAAAATCAGTTTCGTTTGTTTCTACTGCTGCAGGGGTAACTCCATTATCCTCTTCAAAGAGATATAGTAAGCAAGAGCGAAATAAAGTTGAGGTACCTTTTCCGAGGGCTATTAGCGTCTATAATAGTTTTATGGGTGGCAATGATGTCCACGACGGACATTGCAACAAATTGCTTCCAAGTATTCGTTCAAAAAAAATGGACGTGGATAGTTTTTTTAAGACTAATCGAATCTTTGACTGTAAATGCTACTGTAATATTCAATGCTGTTAGTGGGGACTCACCCATTTGGTTTCTTGGCTTGTTTCTAAACGAATTCATCTGATACATCTTCTCCGCATACGAATTAAAGATTATAATAATCAAATTGGCACTCTGCAGTCTTCCGGGTGAGGCGTCGTGTTGAATCTTTATTGCTTGACTGTTTTTTAAAGTATTGATTAATTTTCTCTTCTGATGGATAATTTTTAGAGAAACATTCGTGAACGATTATGCTTGATTGTCCAGTCAATGTAATATGAAGATCATCTCCTCTTCTGACATTTACATTAATGCATTTAGAAATAGTAGTCTTCTTGATTACGTTGAGCCCGACCAACATTCAACGATTCACCGTATAGGAGACAGGTAAGTGCACAGTCGTCTGACATTATTAATAAACTGATGAATGATCCTTTTTGTCAGACAATTTGTAAAACTTACGCTTCGCTTTAATTCTTTTTATTCAAATGTACAGATTACTTACCAATGTGTAATAAGTATTCTCAATAACAGATATTTCTCTCATAACTGTCGTGATCGGTTATAACTGTGGTAATAAGTTATATTCATTTGCTTGAACTGAAAAATATCCCATCCCGTTCTTATACCTGATGATTTGCGTCGTTTTTAAGATATAACTTGTAGTTAAGAGCTGACAGAAATTAGTGGGGATTATTGTAATAGATCAACGCAAATTAAGTATTTAAAATGAAAAATGTTTTTCTGAGTTACAAAGTAATTATTGAAAATTGTGAATATATGGCTTATTTATAATATATTAATGTAGATTTCGAATTTGATGATAGTTACAACAAATAGACATTACAGTTAGTAGATAGTTTCAAACAGTAACTTTTACCAGAGAAAAATGACAAATACACACATAGACTATGACTGAAAGCGTCACGAGTACACTTTGTAAGAAATCTAAGTTAAACGAAAATGTAACATGAAGATGAAGTAAGAAAGTAAGATTATACAAAGGCTAAGTTAAGGAATAATGTAACCTTATAATTAAGTTATAACATTATATTATAATTGAGTAATCATATAACATTATAATGGTATCATAATATTGACTGTAATCTTTGTTGAATTAGCATTTGTTGAGAATGAATTGATAATGTTATAAATAACAAAATAACTATTACAAAGTCGTTTTGAGGAATTCTTTTCTCTTTTAGAATAGTGGTACTAAATTATATCCATCTGCTGAAACTGAACAATAACCGTAAATCTGACCAGCTTTGTCGCTTTTTGGGTATACTTTGTAGTAAATAGCTAACTGATAGCAGTGGAGAGTATTTTAAGGAATTAATGCTAGTTAAGTATTTAAAATGAATATCTTTTAATGACTTAAAATGTCATTGTCAACATGTTTTTTTGAGTAATAAAATAACCATTGAAAATTGTCTTTCAGCTGGTGGAATATCCGCTCTAGTAAGAAAAAATAGTCTGCCATTGCATTTTCCTATTGTGGCATATAAAATTAAAAAAAAGAAATTGGCTTTTTCGATGGTATAGAAGCCGAGATATAGACATTTTTCAGCACTTTTTCCACTTAACATTGAGCAGTCAACTTATGTTTGCTGTTATATCCCCGCTCAGAGATATGGCGCGAATACTCGCTCAATTAAGTCGAATAAATATTTCGGTCTTCGATTTTTAATAAATGATAAGTGTTTTTATTATTATTAAGATGTAATAATATACGGGATAGTAGCGAGAAGCTCGGATGATGCTTACTCGGCCTGTCGTGTCCGATTGCTGGTCTGGTCATCGCTTTTTCGCTCTTCAGTTTTCTCCCTGAAGCGTTTTGATGATTAACAGGAAAAAATTTGTTTGTGACTTATAGGGGTCCTTTTCTTCCTTACGGGTTGCCTGGTATGGCGTGGTTCGATGTTTACAAATTCTTCCCATACATATCTAGGTTTTGCTAGTTGCTCCTAATTTACACGTGTCGTTCAGGTTTTGATTGCAACACGTGCCTTTTATGTGGAATGTGTTTTTCCATACGTTCCTGTTGAAACTTGTCGAAGCTTTCCCTTGTATCAAATGACTATTTACATAACACAGATATATGCCTAATCGTACAATAATGGTATGCAATTCTCGCGCATTTATTATTAATTCTACTCCAGCTATTCTACTTGACGATAAGTAATGTCAGTTCATCACACCTTCCTCCATAATAGAAGCTGTTTTGTCATAGTTTTTTTTAGGTAAGTTGAGAATTTCCGCTGCTTCAGCTTGAGTGTAGTTCAGAAGATTATGGACTATGTCATTATATGTACTTGGAGCTTTTGATTTAGAAAATGTGGGTGGGATTCGAGCCTTCCTGTCACAAAAGACTTCGTAAGGAGTATAATTATGAATGGAGTATATGTGAGTGTTATTGTCTTTAGTACAGAAGTGCCTTATGTATTCTATGAAAGACCAGTGTGCACGCTCCAAGGAGTCCAGAGATTCTGGATAGAATTCTGTGGATGTGATATGCTGAATCTTAAAAATTTTATAAATGGTCTTCAATTTGATGTAAATGTTGCCTTGATCCGTGTAAATTATCTAATAACAGCCATACCTAGAGATAAATTATTCAACTAAGGCTATCCGCATATTTGGATAAGCAGCATTGAAGAGTAAAAAGATACCTCTATTGTTTGAATGCGTTATTCGGGATGGGTCTACAATGTGTCTTTGGATCTTATCAAGGGCAGATTTTGATGTATCAGTGATGACCATTGGCTGGCGAATTTTGTTCTGACGAACCATATTTTCCTGACAACTTTTATTTGTGTGGACATACTCTGCTATCTCTTTTCTCGTGTCTTTTCAGTAAATATATTTGTGAAGAACTGCATCCCTTTTTATAATGCCCTGGTATTCTTCTGTAAGCAAATTGTAATATTCTTGAAACAATATTTCCCTTTCAGCCTCATCTAGAGAATAAAGATGATTTGAGCAAACTGTGAACTGATAATCGTTCCTGGTGAAAGTGTCGATCAGAGTATTGTCAATAGTCTCCCACAAAATATCATGTAAGCCGTTGGCAGAGCTTGATATGCGAGCAGTTTTCACTTTACATGCTTCCATAACTGTTTTTGATGAATCTTCATCAATTAAAGCCTTTACAACCAGATTGAAAATCCAGTTTTAACCTTGAAATAAATAGCTTATCATATCGAGGCTTCTAACTGGGCCAAACCTTCAATGGTCAAGTGCCCGTTGCCAAGGAATTCCTTGTTTATACTTCTACTTAAGTCACAATCTGCTGTGATAGAATGAATGAAGTGATCATTGTTCATCAGAAGAAGGTCATTAGTATGTACAATTATTTGCCATGCCATCAGAAAAACATACTCATACTTTGTCTCATACTCTGTTTTGGTTAAATTAATGTTAATATTATTTTGAATTTCAAAAGCCGAAATTTGTCTAGTTGCTTCCTCCCTCAAATATTCAACCTTCGGTCTCTCTGTACCATTCTATGCGAACTCAGGGAAGTCATCAAGTTGGCGAAGTGACTCCTGGCTATTATTTTCCTCATCATTCATATTTGTAGCATTCACACTCTGTATTGTGTCAGTATCAAAGGTGAAAATCACATATGCGATAGAATCTTCGATTATGAATAGCTCAGCTTGTCAATCACGAGTACATGGGGAGTTTGCATGGTCACCCATCTTATCTTGTTCCATTACCTTGCGTTCTTTTATCAGATCGGAACTAATAGAATTTCTGGAAAAGGCCTCTGCGTTTGAATTCACTAGACCAGCTTTATACACTACTTTGAAAGTATATTCCCTGAGACGATCTTCAAAAACGTATCCAACTTATCCATATGATGATCAAGATCTTCAGGGAAAATGATGATATCGTTCATGTAAATAAGCATTTCAATACCTTGGAGACCTGAGCAAATCTTATTCATCATATATTGAAATACAGTTGGATTTATGCGCAAGCTCATAGAAGATCGAGTATACTCTCAGTAGTCGTATGGGGTAGAAAAGGCAATTTTATGCCTCGACGATAGATCTAGAGGCATCTAGAAAACCCCCATGTGCAGATCACAAGAGGACAAATAAGTTGAAATATTTTTGTGGTTCAACTTGTCTAGATATTCGGTGATATTGGGCATTGGATAAGAGTTATTCGCCACCTTTTCATTGAGAGCCCTATAATCGACTACCAACCGCCATCGCGGCTTGTTCGACGATTTGCTTTTGTTGGGACAAGGAAACATGATGCATTGTACAGAGATATTGAGAGACGAATAATGCCACCTGCAGTCAGTGCTTTAACCTGTTTATCTAGCTCCTTTATTAGAGACTAAGGGTGTTTGAATTTTTTAACGTGGACTAGTACCTCGTTCATAGTTTCAATTTTGTGCTCGAAGACATCCTTAGCTCTCATTTTATTCCCTGGTAAAAAGAATCGATATGGATATTTGCTATTTAAGTTTACTACTTTATATTCCATTGTATTTAGATGATCCATGAGAAGGATTCACAAGAGCTGATCAATACGTTTAGGCCCATTATGCTTATTCGCTAGGGCAACTAATTTGTACTCGGGGAGCACATTGGGAAGTCGTTTTATCTTTGAAACTGTGGAGACAGCAGTGATTTTTCGATACAACAAGTTTATGATACAGATCCTAACCTTTCCGCCAGTAAAGGATACTAACATTTTACCCAAGTGTGCATCAGGCCTTAGATTGATTAGCAAAAAAATTCGGGAAAAATTGTTCAAAATAATTTTTGATTTATTAATTACAAAGTTTTTAATTCTATCCATATGTAAGAAAAAATTAGTTTCTACAGGTCTTACGTTACAAATATATCAATTCTTGACACATTTTTAATAAGAATATTTTTTATACTGTTTATAACTTTTAATTCAGCTGTTATAATGATCCAAAAATGTATACAGTAGTTCATTACCAGATAGGCAATATTTATACCAAGTTTCATGAAAATCGATTTCCTACGCTTGTAGGGCTGATCGTATCAGTCTGGGATCTGCTATATATAAATATAAATTTTTTTGTTATTAGTTCGACATTACACTATTTATATAACACAGATTTATGCTTAATCCTACGATAATATTCGAATCTCGTGCATTTATTACTCATTATACTCCAGGTATTCTAGTTGACGACAATACCTGACGTCAGTTTGTCCCATCGCGGCGCGATGCTGAAAAAAATCCCTCGCCCGTCTATTATTTGAATTGAGCGCAAAATTTTGCGATGATATTTTCTATGTGAAACTTATATGACTTTTTACCATCATTAAGAGCATTTAAAGCAAGTGTTAAACATTACCCATCGGTGTAATGTTTAACCCCAAACAAACAGGCTTTATCTATTATATTGTTGTTGTTATCGACAAAAAACTTACAAGTACGTATCTAACAATTTATAACTCTAAACGAAATTTTTTTTAATGATGTGTTTATCTATTAGCTTCCATACTTCGTACTAAAAATGTCAAAAAATTTGTATTCCTGTTCCAGAAAGGTTTCATTAACAAATGAAAAAGATTATTTTTTGGTTTTAATTCTCCAAGCCGTATTAATTAATATTTTCAATAAATTTTTATGGGATATTATTGCTGAAACTCCCCAGAATGCGTAAAAAATTAAAACGATTTTCCATGCAATCATATTTCTGTATCGTCGCCTAAACTTTTGGAAATTTAATAATTAACTTTTAATGTTACATGCGAAATTTTTTCCTATTGATATTTGCAAGGTCAATTTTGTAACTTGACTTATCGAATCACTTGTACTTTGTAGCAAATTTTTTTGGGAATAAAGTCATCTCTGTCACATTCTTACATAAAACTGTTAGTTTCTCTGTTATAAGCCAAATTCTGAAAAAAAATTCGGGATTTTTTTGCATTGTTTTCATGTTTTCGTTTATAACTAATTTTGCTCCACGTTTTTCATCGGAGCAACGAGGGTACTTCATATTGACCACATTTCGAACCTAATTCAATTTTTGTTCCTCTATCTTTCATATCCACTAAAAATCATAATTCGACTGGATTAATTTAGAACTTTGGGCGACGTCTTTACGATGCTATCAAAATACGACTGACATACACATAGTGTAGTGTAAGTCTGCATCAACGCTACTTGGCAATCGCTACTTGATCTTTCCTGGATTTTCATCGATAGTGTAATATAATGACCTAAGCTAAATACAAGCCCTTTAAAAAAAAACAGCATTACTCTGAAACTCTGAAAGTGTATTGAGTATCTGGCCGCTGCCAGCGTACGGACAACTCTTGCATATTGCGATCATGGTGTAAAATAGAAAATTAGGTTGGTTGTCTCCCGACTATGAATTAGGTGTGCCGATTTTGAGGACCCGCCAGTTTTATCCCTAAGAGCAGCGCCACAGGAAAATGTTACTTCTGGCTCATATCTACAATAAACTTTCACATTTATGAATCTTTGTGAGTAAGCATACACGTTGCGCTTCAAGCTTACTTCTCTTTACGAATGTCGAGTATTTTTTTTCAAGTTTTAAAATGAGTTTATATGAAACCACTTGTTAGATAATGATTCAACATTGCATTGAACGATTATACATTGAAAATTAATGTTTTACATGCTATAATTACTGTATTTTATCAAAATAACCAATTTATTTCGGACATTTTGTTATTATATTACGTTCATATTATGTCAATTCAAACGTCGATTTTTTTAAAACTAAAAACTTTTCATAAAAAAATACATTTTTTTAATAAAAGATTTTTATTGAATGATTCTGTCATTTTAAATTTTCGTATCAATAATTTCACTTCGTTTATGAAATTGGCTTTGGAATCAATTGACAGTAGAAAGAGGAAATATAATAAATGTGACCGTTTGAAATAATATATGAAAAAATGAATTACATATTTTTGTAATTAGAAAGACGGTATAATTAAACAATCAACATTAGACAATATGTTATTCAAACACATATTGTGTCAACATGAATACATACAACGTGAAAAATTAATTTAAAAATGTACAAAATAAATTCTACTAAACAACAAAACTCAATTACTGTACAACTGTAAAATTCTATAACCTAAGCCTAAGCTCTACCAAAGGGTATGAGTTTATTAGATACATCCATCCATAGTACACCGTGCAAGTACGGTAGCCGTGGTGATAGTGTCTTAGTTCACAGATTTTGCGTACATGTTTTCGCACGATCACTTTAAATTTAGCATTCACTCTTTTTTTCAAACTGTTACTCGAAACGTAACGATTAAGCTTGTTTTAATACACCTCGTCGTACATTGAAGCAATAGTATGAAGCAACCCTCGATTTTCTTCAAATTGGATTCTCCAATACTTGGACTGCAAGAACGAGATATCAACTCAACACCTGAACTACATATGTCAATCGTCGACCGCAAAGAAGAGGAAGCATAAGCAAAGAAAATTTGAGATCTGATTCGTTAACGAGGCACAAGAAGATGCCCTTTTCCTCCCACGTAAGAATATAGCGGCGAGCAGGCTTCCGACATTGGGCAGAAGAAGACCACTCTTGGGTCAGCCACCGTCTCGTGAACTTGCTCATTATTCGTATTATAGAATATACCGAAAGTAGATGGT
This sequence comes from Chouioia cunea, assembly GCA_030064505.1. Taxonomy (NCBI): domain Eukaryota; kingdom Metazoa; phylum Arthropoda; class Insecta; order Hymenoptera; family Eulophidae; genus Chouioia; species Chouioia cunea. The sequence goes on from JAOPFQ010000001.1 coordinate 22,586,724, forward strand.
TAATCTAAGTTATTATTTGTAAATTTAATGAATTTTATTCCAATTTTTCAACATCACCTCGATCAATTAAAACCTTGGTCAAACTGTGTTTGTTATAACCGTTGCCCCTTTATTTCATCACCTCTCCAATTTGCCTCCTTGTGACCTCTCAAGGTCACAGCTCCTTAGCGCGCCCAAGGCCGTTTTACGTGTCCTATTTTCCCCTTTTTGTAGTTTAGTTATTTCTATTTATTTAATTCAACGCGACTAAACAAGTCTTCCTTTTTAGCGTAAGGTAAGTTTATTAGATACATCCTAATAATCCTCCCCCTTTAGATTAGTTTTCACGTTGTATTCTTTACAGCGTGATAACAACAAAGAACGACCTAGAAAAATCATAAAAATCATCGAAAGTCCATCACAGTTGGTATATAATGAGACTAGTAGCATCCTTTCTCGCAAGATTGTTAATGCAAGTGTAAGCGAAAACAAAGCTTCAGTTTCAAAAGAGAACATAACACTTAACATGGAGAGGGCTTTTAATAAAAATAACTCATCTATGAACATTCAGTTACTGTAAGAAAAGAAGCAGTAATTAATCACAATCAATTTACTGTGACGTCGGGAGACAATTACTACTCTTAGTTATGCTTTTTAGTCTAAGACTTTCGTCTTCTTGACTGGTACGCATAAATGCCTTTTGTGGAAAACTCGTTGGCGCGATCATTTTATTTCCTAGTGAACTTTTATGTTGCATTAGCCCATTGACAGCGCAACGTTCACTCTATTTCTCCAACACTTGTGGGAAAGCGGCTAAATATTTTTTAGGCTAACTGAGACTGACATACAAGAACAGATTTTGTAGCATGGAATTGGGAAATGAGTTTCGATTAGGTCACGAGCTAAGAGGAACATTATTGTTGATTAGTATTTATTAAAATTTTTTAACTTACTCGTCTACAAGAATTGGGCTCGCTCGCTTCCAAGCCCCGAAATGGTTTGTGAGAGGTACTACATAGATAGGTACACTACTGACTCCAAGACCAATTCGTAGCCTTTATATACACCTCGCAAACTATGGTTATCGTAGATCACGAGTAACATTCGGCGGAAAATAATCTTAAGTGTGCGCTTCTTCGTTCTGATAAGTTTACCCATTTCATTATGTGAAAAACTCATCATACGTTCTTTTTCTTATGTTTACCTTATGACTGTCTACCGTGTTGAGAAAATTACTTGAACAGAACATATGCTCTGATTTAGAAAATTTTGAAGGCACCTACGGGAAGCTTATCATACGCTGACTGCGTTCTAACCGGGGTCATTGTATTACATGTGTCAAACCGAGATTTCTAATCTCAACACGTTAAACAGGTGTTCTACATCGCTCTTATCGTCAAGATTTCAATAGATATTTGGTTTTTTTTCTTATTTATATATTATGTCACTTCTGTCGTCACACTACACTTGATCTAAATATAGATTTTGAAAAAAGCAAAAGCAGTGTTCAAAGTACATGTAAAGCTGTAGACATTGATGAAATTACTTCGGATATCACAATCTAAGAAATATCTAATCCTCAATGTGGGATAAAAATATTGTCGTTATCAGAGTTTGTAGAAAACGCTAGTGTCGATTAAAATAATGAAGATAGCTTCTTATATAAGCTATATAGTGTAATTGCAGTTACCCAATGTGAATTGGCTTTTAAATATTCCCTTACAAACGAAGGTTTGATGTCCTCAGTTTTGGATGTGATGCCTAGTCCATCCCAAATCCTTAATTTTCACTCGTTTTCATCTACATTCCATCTTTTCGACCTCAGTAGGTATTTGTTCATGCAGACTTTAGAATAAAAATAAGACTTTATGATACAAATATCGATTTAAATAATTAGGCCGTTACATAAAAAAACATGAAAATACAACCAAAGACCGTTAAAAAATTTGCAACGCGAAACGTAGCCTTTAGCTAAGGGAGGGAAAAACTTACCTTGTTAGTCAAGGGTAGTCACCTCCAGTTGCGTTGAAAATCAAATAAACAAAGAAAAACAAACGAAATCTACCTATTATTATTAAAGGGAGGAAGTAAGAGGCGCAATTATGGCCTAATGTGTGTCAAGGTCGTGATGACTCTGAGAGGTCAAGGACAGGTGAGTAGGCAGGCGCAGAATAAAATTGCGAACACTTAGTTTAACAAAAAAAATAAGTTTATTCGCTGAGCACAATTAAGAGGAGTTTAATTTCGTTCTCAAGCGCAGCGTGAGACAATTTAATCGAACACGACAATGCAAAATACCGAAGTCTATACGCAAACAAAATAAACGGCCCAAATTATAATGGAAGCGCAGCGAAGAAAATAAAAAAAATTTAACGACAAGCGGCGAAACGGATTTAAATATATTATAACGGCTTTCGTAAGGCTCCGGCTCAATAGCCAGGAGTACCGAACGAGGCCCTGCGCATATGGATAAACAAACAAAAATAAAAGGCAAAGTAATTAATATACGCACGGAGGGAGAGAGAGAGAGAGAGAACAAACCAAAGGTACTCACCGATAGCTGGGTCTGGCACTACACTCACGAGCACAAACCTCATTTTTCACACGCGAAAACAAAAAGAAAAACAAAAAAAAAACTTAATAGCAACGAGTGCCCAGTTCAGAGGCTAAAGGCCAACTGACTTTCGGTGAGTGCTACGCACTTCTCTCTCTCTCTCTCTCTCTCACACTCATGCTATGCCATACACGGCAAGCTGATTTTCCGAGGTTAACGACCTCGGAAACGTAAACAAGCCCTAATCGCGGGCTTGTTGTCATTGACGAGCTCCGGCCAACGGCCAGGAGCTCCGTCACAAATTTGAAAGCTTTCTCTGAGATATCAACGCAAGTCCTATCTGCATAGGAGGACATCCTTTATTGCCACACAAAAGTTGCAGTCTGAAAATGCTTATTGAGATCAAGGTGCATGGAGGCATAATACATTTTCTGTAATTTTACAAACAGGAACAATATGCAAATCATGATTGAGACTCTATAAAACTTTGCTTCAAAATTTGTCTAGACAACAAGTTAGTTTAAAATTCTATTATCTATATCTCCCTTCAAAAAATCTAAAACTTCTAATATGAGAAAAACAAGAAAAGTAATAGCTCAAAGGTTGATTAGAAAAATAAAGAAATTGGAGAAAATAGTTACAGAATTACACGTTGACTAGATGTAAAAGAAAATACCTTTAAAGTACTGTTGAAACGATATTCAAAGAATATTTATTAAAATCAGGTAAATAAATTAACTTTAACTAAGCTTATTAGATTCATCGTAACTTCACAAGTTAAGCAAATTGTTCCTTTCAAACATCAATCTCTACCCCTCCCTCCCGCCATCATCATTCGATCATCATCCACTTTAACAAATACATTACGTTGTATAAAATAAAAAAAGGAAAAATTTATTTGAATATTTTGCTTTTAGTAATAAATAAATATTTGCTACTTACACTTACTGTGATGTATATTATTTCTTGTAACCTTGATTGCTCATGTATAAGCTTGAAAATACGACTACATATATACATATGCATATTTAAGAATAGTACTGCTAAGTCAAAAATAAAATATTAATGAATTCGCTCATAACAGATAGATTACAACAGATAATGTATTTTGTAATAAGTGTAATTCGAAAATTTAAATTTAATAAATATTCAAATGCACGACTACACAAATGCTCGAGACTTGAAAGGAAATGAGGAGCCGAATCCGACGTATATGTACACGATGCGTGCGTGACCGATACGGATTGCCATATATACCTCATTTTATCTTCTCGCTCTCTCTCTCTCTCTGTCGTCATGTATATCTGAGCAACGATATCGTACGAATTGAAATAAATCCGATGATAAAACAATTAACTCAATAGACATTCATCCTACTATTAAATATTGACACGTATGAGCGAAAGAACAAATAATAACGCGGAAATGAAAGGCTGCGCGCATCTATTGTGTATATAAGAATGGAATGAACTTGAATACTTCCTTAGTCATAGACTTTACCAATTAATTGATAGTTTGCTATATTTAAGTTATTTCAAGTCGTAGATGCCAATTTTTATTGAGATTAAAAAATATAATGCTAGTAAATAATGCACCTTGATCTCAGTAAGCATTTTCAGGCTGATCCTGAAAATGATCACCATAATTTTTTTTGAACATTTCCATGTCGCGGAATTACTTGCCTTTATTTAAGAATTTTTAAATTGTAAACAACTTATTTGAACAAATTATTTAGCGAATGTTGTCACTTGGTAATGGCTTGTCAAACTGAATAGAGGAATAGTCTTTCGATCGGGTTGAAGTGGCCAGCGGGCGCTTGATTTGAAGGATTGGGCTGGCTCGTATAGCCAGGTGACAATAGTGGTGTCACCGACTCATAAAGAGCTTCTTACGGAAATCCTAACGGTATGGCCGGCTTCAATAGCTTAAATCGCAATCATTATCGCGGGCATAGTGCCGAATGCTTCAACTTGAGTGAGCAAGAAGTATGTGCGAAGCCACTAAAGATTTTAAATTTTAGTTTCATTTAGTACAAACAGTTACAACATTTCAAGAAGGAATGCTGTCACACCTACTTTTAAAAATGAGAATTTCTGTTATAAGTGAAGAAATAAAAAGTACTGCTGTGTCATTTTTTTGTAAGTCGATATAAGCTAGCCAATTACTAAAGAGACTAAAAATGTACGAAAAGGTAATGAAAGTAAAGTTAAACTTTAAAGGTGTGTGACGAAGCTCCTAGCCTTTGGTCGGAGTCCGTCGACCATCTTGTCGGCCGATTAGCCACTCGTGGGTGCGAGGTCGATGACCTCAGAAAATTTGCAATGAATTTTCGGAATGGAGAGGGGAGGGGAAAGCAAGGTGCGCTCACCAGCTGAATATTAGCTTTGACTCTGGCGAGAAAGGTGTTTTATTTTGATTAGTTTGAGTGAGCTAATAAATGTTTCTTGTGATTTCTTCTTTTTTTTTTTGTCGTGCTAGTGTTTTCTACTGAGACAGTTAATGTTTTTATTTTCTCTCTCTCTCTCTCTCGCTCTTCGTGCATTGTTTTTTTTATTTTTTTTTATTTATATTTTGTTTTATTTATTATATTTTCTTTTATTTATTTTGTTTTGGGCCTTATCTTGTCTTCCAGGGTATACAGCCGAAGCATCGTAACGACCATTGCGTAACTATCGCCATAGGTTTAAATTTTATTCGTTTTGTTTTGATTACTTTTCTTTTCTTAAATTTAACTTTCATTTCTCTTTGTTGTTTTGTTGGTTATAGGGTTAATTTGTAATTTGTTTTTCTTTTTTAAATAAATTCTGTTCATTTATAACCCCCGTCTTGTTATTAATCGCCTTATCGATTAACCTCTTTGTGACCTTTCAAGATTACAGCTTCTCAACGTGCAAAAGGCCGATTTTCGCCTACTACCTTCCCCTTTTTTTATTAGTTTACATGATCGAGGATATTATAGAAATCGCGGATGAACACCCAAAAAATATATTCCGAGCCTATTTTGAAGTTTATGCAAGAAGAGACCAACGATTGATAGGAAAAGGGTTTGGTCAGACTTAAGAGTATCTGTAGCAGCGCCCCTGTTATAGTTCGGAAGCAAACTTAAGCTGAGCTGAATAAAATCACCAAAGTGTGGCGTATCCATCGTCGAGAATGGACGATATCTTCGATAAGTTTAGAGGTATTGTGTAAATTTCGAATATTGACTTGAGTTGTGGTCATCTCCAGATAGACATGGTAGAGTCGAATCAGAAGTATATGACATTTCTCCTTCTTGGGTATGAACTGTAATAGTTCGAGAGGATACCTTCGGCTTAATGTATATAGGCGCTACATTCGATCGCCTAATGGACGTATTATTTGAGCTGGAATTTGGGCCATATATTTTTAAATACCTCGACGACTTAATCATTTTTAGACCAGAGATCAACATGGAAAAGAGAGAATATGTACAAATAAACATTTTATTTTTAATGGTAAGACTTTATTTTAAACATTACAGATATAGCGTTTACAATTTTTGCCAATAGACTAGTAAACACATTTTTTTAGCAATAAAAATAATACTAGTACGTCCTCGTTTATACTTGGTTGCCCAATATTTGCTGTTGCAGACGAAGAAATAGACTTACTCAAAGTGGAATCAAACTCTGTTTTTATATCGATTGAATTATGATCATTCAAATGAAAGTATTGTAGCATATAATGATAACCAACCTTTCCATTTTAAGGCATGTATTAAAAGTGTTTGCTATTGATGACTGTGAAACTTAGAACTTAACCTTTATAAAGTTGATACTTTTTATCATAGTCATTCTTTTCAAACAACAATCACCATCTATAAGTTAGCTCGGATGCTTCTGTGATTACTCTCGTATGACACAATTATTTAAGAATATGAAAATATGCATACTCTTCCACTAATGTTGAGGGTGTCTTATGAGAAACATCTTGTATGAGTGCGTTCGGAAAAAAGGAAAGAAAATGCAGTGTTCTTAATGAAAATGCGTCGTAGCGCATGTGCGTGCAATATGCAATATGAAGTGTTTTTTTATTGTGCTGTAAATGAAACAAAGCGTTTTCTTTAAAGAAACAAAATGCAGCTGCTCTCAAGGTTAACCGTCGCCGAAATATGTGTATGACCATTAAAAGAAGAGCGAAAGGTTGTAATGCGTGGATTGTACGGCGAAAACATATGTAACTGAAAAAAAACCTGCAAGCGATATTAATAACCGTTTTTATTTTTAAATAATTGTTATATCTAAATGTATGAATTATCATGCAATGTGAAACCTAGGCCAATAGATCAGTGGGCAAAGAGCGAGCGAGCAGGCGAAGAAGGCAAATCGAAGGTCACACGGAATTGTAGATATCCGAGAGGGTGAAATCGCAGGAGGCTGCGCGCACCGAAAGCCCTGATCAGTTGTCATTTTAAAGAGCGAAAGAAGCTGAAAAGGGACTGAATTCGGTGGTACGTGCAGTTAGACGGAAAAATGTTACAATTTAAAATAAAATTTTGCTCAAGCCTTCAAATAGGTAAATTGCCATAGTTTTAAAGACACGCTTCGTTTTATGTGCGAGTTATAACAGTCGCCTTTTTTGAAAAGTTAGGATTTTTACTTTGTATACCGAGAAAGCGCACGTCAACTATTCGAGTTGACTGCATTACGATTTATTGTTTTATTTTTTCAATAATATGCGTAAGACATTCTCTGCCTTTTCATTCTTTTCACTTACCTCATTTACATCAAGAATAACAACCGGTACATATTGCTTTGTCTAAATTCACGAATATCGAAGGTTTGTTTATAACAGAAAATGATGATTTATAGTTTTATGATGGAGGAAGATTGATACAATAGTTACACTGCTGTTAGAAGAAATAAAAATACTGTCGATGAACACTTATTACTTTCCTACGAGTTATTAAGGATTTCATTACTTCATTACTGCAAATGGTGTATCACTATTAATTTTCAATTGTCAGAGTCTAAATAAATATATGACAGATTTATAAGATGAAGTAATAGAAAACTGTAACTTTTACTTTTATCAGAGACTTGGCTAGGTGATGATAATGATAATATTGATGTACCAGTTTTCAATCATGTTGTTGAATTTTAACATAATAAGGTACCAGCGAGTAGTGTACCAATTTACCAAAATACCAATTTTTCGTACTTTAATATGCATAACACGAAGGTAACGTTATGGAATATTATGGAATATGGCATGAATTCAACATTAGTTGAAGAGCTACATTTTGACCAATTTACTGTGCACAATGCAAGATAAATAGTTTTAGCTGCTTTTTACCTTTGAAATTACGGCTAAACATGGGACCACTATTGATGTAATATTTTCAAGAGACATTGATGATATTAGCTTGAAATTATTTGTTTTTAATTTTCTAAAGGTTTTTCTCTTGCACCTGAACGAGTAGATATCTTGTGAAAAAATGATGATTATATCTGTTTAAAATATTGGTGACTTTTATGTTATCAGAATCTCTTCAAAAAATAAAAAAAATATACGTTACAGAAACGATACACGTACAAACGAAATTAAGTTCTAAATTAAGACATTGTGGATCGTATTATTGTATACAACATTTATGAGACATAATTTGTATAAAAGTTATAGTAAATTATCAAAACAATGTAGATTATACAGTGAAGTTCGTCTTGGTTTTGTTAGTCTTATGGAAATTTCTACGACCAATCACGTTAAAAGGGAGAGAGATAACATATACTTTTTTATACAGTATTGTTTGTCTTATATCGATCACACTTTTCTAGTACACAATGCCTCTAGCAATCAACCTTCTAGTCCAACTATTAAAATTGGAAGAGATCAACACGAGTGCCAGTAGCGAATTAAAATAGATAATTTTAAAGATATTAGTAATTACCGCATGTTGAGGTCATCACTCAAATTCAATAGTTTCAATGCAAAATATTCATTCTAATATTAGAACAGGAAAATTTAAACGTTCACATATATCGATTTCACTGAAAATCCGTTGCATGTGGAAATCGTTACCAACGTGACCAACAAGTGCGATCGTGGGATGTTATTTCAATTTCTTTTTGCATCTAAGATGAACCCATAATTCGGAGTAAGTTCATTGCTCGATAAGACTTTCTCAGGTAGTCCGAAATGCATCAATAAGTTATACAGGTTCGTGTGGAAAGGAAAAAAAGATAGAAAGTAACTGTTCTCACTTGGTTCGTCTTTGTAAAAATTTTTGCGTATTGTTTTATTAGCACATCTATCCGCAATATCCGACCCTTACTATAAGTATAAATGTAAATTTATATAAGTAAATCACGATCGCAAGTTTGATACTTGTCGCATTTTGGCGTTCCAAATGTGAACACGTCCGGGAAGTCAAAACGTGCTTTTGACGCCACAGATAAAACCAAGGTAAACTTAAACTACTTACTTGACACGGAACCTGATCTTCTTGATTCACTTCTCGGTGTGTTATTGCGTTTTTCGCATCACAAGTTCGCTGTACTACACTGTACTGCACTGTTTTGTATCTGTACTAGTTACGAGTGATAAACACAATATTAAAACGATTTTTTATCCTAGGTAATCGTTTGTATGACTTCTTCTGCCAAATTATTCTACGTATTTTTTTTCTTACTCTGGTTACCTTCCCTCTTTGAAAAATGTATACTGTTTATACTATTTTCTTTATATTATTACTACCACCTAGAGAAAATTAAAGTACTTAGCTGTTAACTCCTGATTCAATACTATTTACGGCTTATACACATTTCGGCAGCTAGTTAACACAAGTGGAAGATTTCAACTAACTATTCTATGAAAGTTTGCTCCTCGATAACCGGAGGATTTTGGAGGCTCATCCGAAAATAGTTTTATTATTATTAGTCTAAGTTCATCGTAGGATATATTTCAGCGCCATCACTTACCCCTCTTATAACATTATTTATTCCTCAATTCTTTCTCCCTCCATGATAATTGTTATTATATATCATTGCTTATTATGTCATCCACCTACGAGTTCATTTTTAGAGAAGACGGAATTAAAAATGTCTAATCATTTTTATATTGAACGGTCATCGCGCAATCGCTGTTTATTACATTTTTACATATAAACCCCCTCCCCCATCTCATTGCTTCTGTTCAGACGTTTTCGGCTTTTGTCCGCCAGATGGTCTCTTTGCAGGCATAGCCCGCAAGAGTAAGCGAGGATTCTAGTTTTGGCCGTTATATATCTATCTCACTGGCGCCAACAACACCAGAGAAGTAGCCCACCGCAAAATATATGCCCGCATCGATATCCCGGATACATCGAGTTCTTTGATAGATTCCCTATTTATTACTTCTATAACACTATAGATTAATTATCTGGTATTGCTAAGTCTATCTCGGGGAAGAATGATTTCATTTGAACTCATACCGTGCAATTATCTAAAGAAAAAAAGGATTTTAGCGTTGGTATGAACGTTTTGGTCATGTGAATATACGGACTGCAAAACCCCTGTGAATTATTATGTGTCAACGAATACAAGCTTGAGAAACTCAACATCTGTAAAGGGTGTGTTTTGAGCACATCTAAGCAGCATATTAAAAAGCAGCTACGGCACAGATGAAAAAATTTATAGCGATATCTGTGGATCTATCAATGTAAGCTCAACAAGTAGCTGTTTCCAAATTTTCAAGGACGGAAACACAGGTTTCAGGATGTATATTTTTTGTCAAGCAAGGCTAAAATGTTCAAAAGATATATACAGCTTGGAGCTTTTGTCAGAACTTAGAAAAGGTTAAAAATTAAAGTTTTTCGTTCGCATAATAGGACCCAATATACCTGGGTTGAGCAACAACATTTCTTGAAAGAAAAATGTATAATTCATACATTTTCATCTCTGTATATTCATAAGCAGAATAGATGTGCGAACGCAACATTCGAACATTCGCAGAAAGTGCACACTTAATGATTAACGACAAAAAAGTAGACCTGCATTTGTAGTCGAGGCAATTAACACTACGTATTATATTTTGAATTGCACTCTTCTAAAGCCCGGAGATAAAATTACCTCGTTTGAAAAATGATTTAAGCACAAGTCTGCAATTAAACACTTGAAAATTTGTTAAGTAATTGTTTATCTTAATATTTACGCAGAAAATAGGAGAAAGTATGATGTTTAAAGTAAGCCTGTCATTATTATACAAAAAATTAATACGAATAAATATTAGCAGTAATGTCTACTTTCACGAGAGTACTGTACAAATGGTCAAAAGGAGGAAAATAATTAAATAATATTGCTTGATTTTTATTTTAATGATGATGCTGAGCCGATTACTCCTACTTCTGTCATCATTGCTGAGCCTCATTTTCCAGATGTTCACAAAGTACCTGATGTGTAATCGGTGGATATTTAAGAAAACCTGCAGTAGTTGATTAATCTAGCTGCTTAAAACGTTGAAGAAACTATAGACAGAGAATTACATAATCATTTGTTTCTAAAAATACGTTGTCGTTTCTGAAACTACACTAACTTTGTTCAATTTCATTTTTATCAATACATACTGTGATTTTTCCACCTGCAAATTCAGTTAAGTTCCTTTCTTATTCATGCACAAGTATAGATCCTCAATAATAATTAAAGATTTATTATAACTTTTTTAAAGGAGTTTGCACATTAAATCGATGTAATGATGAGAAAATTATGAAACTTGGTACATAGTACGATTTTGATACAAAAAAGACCCAGTTAAAATTTCAAGAGCTGGGGTTGGATCTGAAGCATGTTATAAATAATTCTTTTTTTACATTTAAAATGGTTTCTTATGGGAATCGACGATTATTATGTTAATTTTAATCTATATCTCAGAACGTAGATTAGAGATTTTGAATTTTTTTTTAATTTCAAAATTACTTCAAAAGTATAGGTCAATGTAGAGTATAGCTTCGTGTAATTATGTTTGAAAACGAGTCAAGCCAGACCCTATTTTGCGTATACGGTCTGAGGTCACAAGATAAGCATCGACTCGTAGTTCGACAACGAGTGAGGATCGCGTTGGACACAAATGGCAATGACGAACGGAAAACGTTAGAATATTAAAACAATAGTCTTACCTGTGATCTCATTTCAAGTTTGAATTTACTAAAAATTTCTGGCTATCCTCTTAAGTAAACCTTTCATTGATTTTGTTTTGCTTCTAATTAAAACTTTTATCCTAAATGATTTTCCAATCCAGAGTTATTATGCTACTATAAAAATTCTGCGTATTTAACTATTAACTCCTGACTCAATGCTTTCTCAAGATTTACAGGGCTCCAGGCAGCTAGTTTTCTCAACACGGAGAAGTCAACTGCCTTGCTAAAAATCATTTGCTTTGTGCGTTCATGGGATTTTTGGCGGCTCTTTTTTCTTCGATAATCTCTTATTATTATTGGTTTGAATCTGCCGTAAGAAATATCCCAGAGTTGTTATTTAACCACATAATGTCATCATTTAATTCCTAATTTTCCCTGGCTCTATCATGACTGTCATTGTACCTCGTTACATTTTATTTCTCCCACATGTGGGTTTTATTTCGAAGAAGACGAAAATCAATAATTTTAATGATTTTAGCATTGATCAATCTCGGCTTATCCTGATGACGCACCATTGTTATTCATTCAAATCCGTACATTAGCTAATGGTACACAGTAAAGTAAGCTCTACCTTACGTATAGTTCCCATTCCTTCAGTTATGGTATCACCAGCCGTATGTTTTTTTTCCCATTTTCGTGGGTGACAAAGAAAATTATTTTATTATCTCTTGATCTTCTTACAGTTTATGCGTCTATTAATTCATAATAGTAATCTATAACTTTTTTTTTATAAAATAAATTGTTATCCGTACGTCTCTGTATTTGATCAGGTAAGTATCTAGTAAGTAAGTTCCTGTTTATAACTGTAATTTAGATTACTGGAGATTAGTAAAGGAAATTACACTAGTTTTAATGACTAAGTATGTTAAAACTGTATTTGAAGATTTCAGGAATACCTTACCTATTATAAAATGTCACTGGTACGAAAGGCAAGGGATAAAATAAGCTAGAAACACTATATTTTGATTATAAAATCAGTGACACTAATTAACCCATTAAAGACTAATAGGCCTGGTTTTGTTGATTTTCAACGCGATTTTTTCCGTAGTTATAGGCCTTAGAAAAGTTTTGCAAATATGTTTTGCAACGTGAAATTTAATTCCATTTCAGAATCTGAGCTCAAAATTATGATTGATTGCGTAATAAAAAAGTTATGGTCAATTAAACAAAAAAAAAACGTTAACATTTTTGCAAAAAATCAAATTTGCGATTTTTTTAGCAATGTTACCGTGAAGGAATCATAATATAAATATGATCAGGGGTGATCACGACTATTAATGTATCTCAGGGAATTTTGGTGGAAAAAGTTTATAGAACAGAAATACCTTAGGATTGATCATAAAATCTCCTCAAATTTTTTCAGAATTTTTGGAGATGATCTTGGAAAATTGTATTTTCCAAGTTTTCCAAAAACTTAAAAATTTTCTCCAAAAATTCTGAAAAAATTTTATGGCATTCTATAATCAGTTTTAAGATATTTTTGTTCCATAAACTTTTTCTCTAAACTTAATATTTTCGTAGAAAAAAAATTAGTTATGTTTTTTATGATCTTTTTTCGATTTGGCCACCATTTTGTTGGAAGGAGTGGTTCATATGTTCCACCAAAATTCTCTGAGATATTTTGATTTTCACGTATTTTTTTGTTTAATTGGCTATAACTTTTTTATTACGCAGTCAATCATAATTCTAAGCTCAGATTCTGAAAGGGCATTAAATTTCACGTCGAAACACGTGTTTGCAAAATTTTTCTAAAACCTATAACTACGGAAAAAATACGTTGAGATGATTTGCAAAGGCTGTGCCTTTTTGTTCATTGATGTTAGTCCAGCTTCCAGAGAACTGTCGAATAAGGGAAATAAGCTGTTGAGATTTTTTAAAATTTTGTGTAACATTCTATACCGAATAATTTATAGCTTCTGTTAATGGGAGATTTAACAGATATTTTTTTACTTCGCTATTTTTTCTTTAACAAGTAGTTTTTCCAGTTTATTTATTGATAAATCAATTTGATCTTGTCTTCTGTAAGTCTAGTAGTCTGCCGTATCTTTTTTAATTTTTTCTTTTCTCGAATTTGGTTAAGAATTGTATTTGAGACGCTGTAGATATTTTTTTTTATTTACTATTTTCTTCAAGACGCCGTGTGCCTGTCTAATTAGTATATTAAAATTATCGATACTTTGTTCAATATCCCTTGTAAGTTTTTAGAAGAATGTTATTGTAAATTTTATCTTCGATGATTTGTTTGTATTTTATTTAGTTTGTTGATTTTGTATAAGATTTTTGTTCGCTATTTTAACATGATATTAAATCTAAGCAAAAACTTTCTTCGATATATAAAGGGTTAATATCTCCTATTATAACGAAATCAATTAGGTCTGGTAATTTGTTTAAATCTGTTAGCCAATAATTTGATCCACATTTCGATACTGAAGAGCAATACATTCTTTTCATTGGCTCATAGTTATTTACTTCTTGGAGATGAGGTACTTGATCTTGAGTCTCACCATGGATGTTTAACAAGGCGAGTTATTCCTGATTTTGTGATTATGGCGATTCTTCCGTGCGCTTTATTTTTCGGATGATTAGTTAGATGTATTGAATAGTCTAGAATTCTAAGGTTATGCTTATTTGTGAAACAAGTTTCTAAAATGAGAATCACGTCAATATCTTGGGTTAGGCTGTTTTTAAGTTCTAGTTGTCTTTAGCTCAATCCATTAGCATTTCATATTAGAATCTTTAAAGAATTATTCATTTTACTATGTTGTTTATAAGAGTTGTGAGTAAATTAATCATGATATCCTTTTTCAACGCTTATTAATGGCGTGATTTTCTTGCATATTGTTTTGTTTGTTGTATGATTACTTATGTTCTTTGTCTTTTTTACTGATTCGATGTATTGTTGATTATAGCTTCGTCGTAAGAGATTTTTCGTTTTACTCAGCAGTTATTGAATTTATTAACTGACTTGATGCTGTAATAATTTTTTGTTTGCTAGTTATTTTTCCGCACAATTCTGGATACAATTCTCGTTGTAGTTGTTTTCGCGCTGGACATTCTTTATAACATGGTTGGTGATTCCCCGAACAGCTGGCACAATTGATTTATTCAATTTTTTATTTGCAGATAAAATCATTTGTTCTATGATGTTTGGCGCATTTAACATGTACAAGAGTTTCGTTGCAGTAATTTTTTATATAACCAAATTTCTAACAATTTAAGCATTGCATTATTTGCATAATTTTTATTCGATATTGTTAAATTGACGTAAGACGACTTTAGCAATGCACTGTCTAAAATAACTTCTTGATTATCACTACAACCAAGGTATAATAAAAGTATATCGAGTTAAAGGTAAACTATGTATGAAAATAAACCATGTAGAGAAATAAAGATATTTTTTCCTAAATCTTTCGTGTTTTTATTTTGAATTCGGGTACTTTTGGGACTATTGTAGTAATATGAGTTTATCCCATATGATTTGGGTACAGAGTATAAAGTGATATACTCTTATTTCAATAATTCGTAAATACCGTTGACAAAAACAATTTCTAACCAATTCTTTAGCTTAGTAACGTTCAAATTTTTATTATGTCACGTTGATGCTAGATATATAAAAGAACCATATTCATCTTTTATTCTCCTATTGTATACAAAATATTTGCTATTTATTATACTGTGCCTATTAATTATATATAATTTAATTGCTTGGTTTCTTTCAATCTAGCGCTACAAGGCTTGTGTTGTAGTTCGCCATAGACACATCCCCACTTGCAAATAAAATATAAACCATTTCAATCTGTTAACGGCTTACCAGGTAAGGCACTTATTTTACAAACCGTGGCAATCTCCATAGGTTTATTCGACACTGTTTTCATATAGTGACACGCATTTTTGAAATCATTAGTGATCAAATTCTTCATTTAATTAGCTTGAATCCCTTGCATATGTAAGCCTACGTATGGATTGCATACACAATATCGATTTCAAGAGAATTTTTATATTTACTTGTCCTGTACAACACCTATACTGATAATCTGTTAATTATTTATAATTTATTTTTAGGAATATCATTGCATAATCATTCTAAACCATAATTTTAAACCATATACATATTCAAGTAACCAATGTAAAATATGAAACCCAGTATTCAACGAATTATTAACATTTATTTTGTTACAAATAAAATATCATACAATTAATATGATCTTTTCGTTTTGATATAAGTTAATAAATAGACTGGTGCAATGTATAACGATTTATCTGGTAAACGTGAGGTATATCTAAATTATAATACATATTATAATTTAGATATAATATTTTATCATGTACACGTTGATAAAATCAAACAAATTCCATGTTTTATATAAAATAACTATATTTATGAATAAAATGTATAGACGTTTACTAAATTTATAATTCCAGAAGGAAATATTAATTATTGTACAGAACATGTTATTTTAATATGCTACAAGACAAAAAAGATCTGCTTTTGCCAAAAATCTTAGTTGATTATTTTTTCAATAATTCGAGTGGTATAATTGCGGAAAATAAAGGTCAACCCTATGTACCTGTCATGAATATGAAGCAATAGTTCTCATGTATTTGAGGACTATAGTCATTGTACGCCTCACGACGACAAAGAAAAATATGTGTACCAAAGAATATCTGATAAAAAGCTAGTGCAAACAAGGACCTCGTGTCGGCTTTAATAGAAATAATGGTTCATTATATCAACAACGTTGAAAAAATTGCGCTATAAGCATTTACGCAATCAAACGAATCTTTAAACAACTTAGTACTATCAAAATGCCTTAAATCGATGTTTCAGTATCAGAATCCTTTCCTTTTCTAATTGCAGTGGCAGTTTTTCAGAAGAAACTAGGTCATTATTGATAAAACTCACTACCTCCAGTTTTAACCTTTATTCTCGCACACCCAAGCAACTCAACAAATATTTCATCTCAGCGCTTTCAAAATGACATCTGAAATACAAACATATACGTGCATTTTTTTCTTGAAAGCTATGAACGTACAGAAAAAAAATGAAAGGAAAACATTTTTTTAAATCATCCAAAGATGTATCTGAATTTTTTCAAAATATTTTGAGTAATTTGTTTGAATATACAATTAACAATTTTTTATCAATAAAAAAATTTCTTTAAATACATATGCTTTGGCTATTCCAAAGAACCTTTTATCTTATAATATTTTTCCGATAAGTTCATTGTATTTAAGTCAAATTGCCCAAAGATCAAAGTATTATCAGATCATGTAAAGGTACGGCGCATCCACGCATCTATCATCTGTATGCTACAAATAAAGTTTATATTGTCCAACTACCACCAACTATTGTATAAAAATATATTGTAATTATATTTTTATATTAATATTTGGGTTATTTTTGAAAATATGTTCAACATTTGTGAATTAACAATTATAAAATGATTATACAAACCTTCTAGTACATTATGTAAAGATGAAAATAAATTTTTTAAATAAAACAATTATTCAATACACATTTTCAAGTACATTTTAATTTAAATAATGATTTAAGTATTGATAAGAACATATTATCTTTAATCTTTTGTAATGAGAGATTATTATTTCATGAGTTTAATAACGTCTATCCATTAGTGTTTATATTATAATTTTCAGAAAAAATTCATATTTTTGTGTTCATGCGAGCAAATTTGTATGTATGTTTCGCGATTGATAGGAGAGTAGTGGGTGTGAAGAAGCTAGAATCGATTCAATTAGTCACTGTCTTTATTCAAGTCACTGACTCACAACTTTCACAAACGCATACAATGCTTTTTTCTCTTTTTGGCGCAGAACATCGAATCAAGTGTGGCTGCTCGCGGTAGCGGTTGCCGGAAGAAGAAAACAGAAGAATGAAGCTTCAGCCTTAAGTTTCCTTCGTGTGGCACGAAGGGAACGTAACCTTCTTTTTGATAATCGCTGGGATGTGCTTGTTTTTTGCTGTTGTTTGCGTTTGTGCGCCTGTCGCTTGTCGTGTTGGATGTTGTTCTTGTGCGTTTGTTCCTGACGGTAATGTCTGTGGCGTATTACGTGATCTTGATCATGTGCGTTACGCGTGCAAGTTGTTTGCCTGTGGCGAAGCCCGTTGCGCATACGTGTCGACTGTTTGTTGTTAAACCTGTGGTTGAGAGTAGGTGTCGTCTGTTCGTGTTGTGAGCTGGCGCTGGTGCTTGTCTGAAAGCTTGAAATGCTGCGTTGGCTCTTGCTCATCAATTTGTGACTTCTTGGAGTTGAGTGGAGATTGCTTCTCCATCTCGTTGTCAACGATTGTGTCGAGGTAAGCAGGTTTCAGGGGGTCCGTCGAAACTGCTTTCTCCTGTGACAATTAGTCCCGAGTAAGGCGGTTATAGTGGGTTGCGGACGGTGTCCACTCATTAGAAGACGTGAGTGCACAAAGAAAGGTCCTTGTGCTGGAAGACACGATACTTGGAGTATATTGAGGCTGGGACGGCTCGTAGTTGGCTCATCGCCTCTCTCAATCTCTTGACTAGAGTTGGCTGGTTGCCAGGGATGCTGTGAGACACGAAGAATTCACCTGGTAGACGAAGGGTGGTGCTGAAGACTAACTCTGCTGGAGAAGCGTCAAGATCTTCTTTGTAACAGGAGCGTAGTCCTAGCAAGACTGGTGGTAGTCGTTCGGTTCAGGGGATGATTTGTTCGCAGACGAGAGCTGCTTTGAGAATGCGGTGGAATCTTTCTACCAGGACGTTGCTCTGTGGGTGGTACGGCGTAGTCCTTATGCGATGTGATCCTGTCAATTGTGTGAGCGCTGTAAACAGTGCTGACTCGAACTGCGTTCCCTGGTCCGAGGTAATCGTTAGTGGGCATCTGAAGAGAGCTATCCACTCCTTAGTGAATGCAGTGGCCACTGTTTCTGCCAAGATATTCTCCAGGAGAACTGCTGTCGGCCATCTGGAGAAGCGGTCAATTATTGTCAGGCAATACCTGAATTGGCCCACCCGTGGTAGTGTGATGATGTCCAAGTGGACATGCTCGAATCTGTTATCCGGTAAGTCGAACGATTTGAGGACTGCCTTGTTGTATCTGCCGACCTTGGTTCTCTGGCAACCGAGGCATGAGCGTGCCCACCTGTGGGCGTCTTTCTTGATGTCAGGTCAGGTGAATTTTCCGTGAGGAAACATATGGTGGCTCGTGCACTAGGGTGCGCTGGAGAGTGGAGAGTCTCGAAGGCTTTCCGGCGAAGCTGCGTGGGCAGGAAGGGTTTTACCATTCCTTTGTTCATGCTGCAAGCTATTTCGACGCCGTCAATCTGCAGGTGCTGTAGATTGAGCAGCTTCTTCTCCATCAGCTAATGTAGTTCCTCATCGAGCTTTTGTGTAGCAGCTATGTCTGAGGCTGCTAGTCCTGTGGGCATATCTATCACGCAGACGCGTGACAAGGTGTCATCAACGATGTTGTTCTCTCCTTTGACGTATTTCTACTCTACGTTAAACTGGAGGATGAAGTCCAGGTGCCTTTGTTGCCTCAGCGATGTTTTGGAGCTACTTTGCTTGCTTGCGAATATGAGGGGTTTATGATCCGTGTGTAATTGGAAGGATCTACCCTCGAGGAACCGCTGAAAATGTCTAACTGCAGCGTAGACAGCCAGTAACTCCCTGTCGTAGGTGCTGTAGCGCTATTCCGTGGACGTAAGCTTTCTGGAGAAGTAAGCCACTGTGTACTGCTGTCCGTCGTGTGATTGCTCTAGTTCTGCTCCTATGGCGACGTTGGAGGCGTCCGTGTCTAGCATGAGCGGAAAATCTGGCGCCAGGAACGCGTTGGTGGTCGCTTCTCGCAATGCTTGCTTGCAAGCGAGGAAGGCGTTCTTCTGCTCCTCGGTCCACTCCTTGAACTTCGTCTTTTTTCTTTATGGGGCTTCTCAGAGTAGGTTGTCCAGTGGGGCCTCCAGCTCTGCTGCTTTTGGGATGCAGCGTCTATAGTAGTTGATGGTGCCCAGAAAACTCCTCCGTTGCTGGTATGTTGTGGGCCTTGGGATGCCCTGGATAACGTCGACCTTCTCTGCTGGTGGCTGGAAGCCTCGTTGTGAAACTTTGTATCTCAGGAACGTGATTTCTGGCGTTGAGATCTGACACTTTATCAGGTTAATGGACAGGCCTGCCTTGTAGAGGGCCTGGAAGAGTTGGCGCAGGTGCTGTAGGTGCTCCTCGTGTGACTGAGAAGCCACGATGACATCGTCCAGGTACCAGTGTGCAAAGGACAGGTTCTGTAGAGCTGAGTCCAGAAACCGCTGGAAAGTCTGTGTGGCGTTGCGTAGTCCTAAGGGCATGGCCAAGAACTCGAAAAGTCTGAAGGGGGTGAACACAGCCGTCTTGGCTATATGTTCCTCTGCCATGGGCACCTGGTAAAAAGCTTTCTCAAGGTCAATTACAGAAAATACCTCTCCCTGATAGCATTGGTGCAGTAGGACCTCGATGAGGGGTAGAGGGTAGCGATCTGGCTCCCCCGTGTCGCGATAGGTGCCGTCCTTCTTCTGCACCAGGTGAAGTGAACTGGACTATTGGCTGGAAGAGGGCCGGACTATCTGTCACTCCAACAGTTCCTTGAAGGCGAGCTTGGCTCCCTTCAGTCTGTCACCGTGTAGTGGCCTGGCTCGCTCGTGGACAGAGGAGCCTGTGGCCTGAATAAGGTGGTTTACCGTTGTGCGATATGGCTGAACTCCGCCAGTAGGGAGTCGTAGCGCCTCCTGTTGTCCAAGTCCTCTGAAGGCTGGTTCAGGATTGCCACTGAGTGCTCGGAGACAGAGCTTACCAGGCTTTTGACGCTGAGTGAGGTTGTGGCGTCTGCCAGACACATGTGCTGCAGGTCCACAGCAAGTCTTGTCTGCGCCGGAAAGTCAGCTCCTATGATGTCCGTCTGAATATCTGCGACAATGAAAGGCCACTGGTATTCCTTTCTGAGTCCTAGGTTCAAGGATAGAACCAGGTGGCGATGGACGACTTGTTTGCCGCCGTAAGACTCAGCTTCTGCTTCTGAAGTGACTGCTGAGGCATGATGCTTGCAGACCGTGGTAGTAAGAAGACCACTGACCCAGGGTATATGAGAAACTTGAGTCCTGTTTTCTTGTCTTGGACGTGCAGGCGATTTTCGGAGGGCACACCGTTGCCGTGAGTCGCCTGGGTGGACGGCAGCAGATCTAGTTTCCCTGGGTGGATCCTCGAGAAATGAAGGAGCAAAGCTGTCTGCAATGTTCAGCACTGGCACCAAAGCGATGGTGGTAGTAGCAGAAACCATTCTGCCCAGCCGGAGAAGAGGAACGACTGCTGTGGCTCCTACTGTTGCTTCGTCCTCGTCGAGACCTGTGTATCTTGGGCTTAGCTGAGACTGCCTCGAGGATCAGCTGTGTGGCTGACACCAGTTGTGTCAGAGTGGCACAAAGCTCTGCGTTCTTCTTTGCCCTTGTTGTCGAGGAGAAGGATGAGAGACTGCTGCGGACTGGTGATGGCTCTCGAGATCCAGGCTTGATGGCAGCCGCTGTAGTGCCTGGGATCTTGTGGATTCCGTCGGCTGCCTCTGCAAGCTACTCTAGAGAGTTGGTCTTGAGCACTCTGAGGACTCTTTGTGAGGCTGTGGGCAGGACGTCAAACCACTTGATTTTTAAGGATGTTTGGCCAATGTTGTTGCCTGCCAGTTGTTGCATCTCGTGCAGGATTTGAGAGGGCTTGCGACCTTCCACTTTCACTCCTCCATAGAGTAACCGTAGGCGTTGCTCTGGGGTCTGGTCAAATCTGGCCAGAATGCGTGCCTTGAGATTAGCATACTTGTCCGTGGCAGAAGGGCTCTGCAGTACGTCGAGGAGTTCCTACGTGGTTCTGGCATCAAGTGAAATGACGATGTCGTTGTACTTCACGCCATCAGCACTAATGTCATGGCATGCAAATATTGATTCTGCATGCAGGAATCATCCTTCTGGAGAGTGCTTCCAAAAGGATGGGAATTTGCAGGTACGCACTCCATTGGAACTGTTGCTGGAGGCCACCTGTTGTTACAGCTGCGTGAAAGCTTCTCGCTGGGCGAGCAGTTCCATCGCCAGTAGGTCTGCGCTGTAGTGTGCTTGCGCAGATGCAGAAGCTCCTGCTCCGTTGTGCACATGCGCGGCACCGTACATGCCCGGGTCACCGCGTGTTGTTGACGCCGCAGCAATTCTCCTCGTTGACTCCTTGACTGAGACAATCCTTACGTGGGCTCGAGTGACTGAGCCCAGTGAAGATGGCGGCTGAGAGCGTCCTCTAGGTTGCGCTGATGAGGGCTGAGCACGCGGCAAACTTGCTCCGTTCTGCGCTGCTACGATGGCCGTTATGGCCTCGAATGTTTTGTTGGAGTTGCGAGGTTATCGGCGTACACACAAATCACGTCGGAGTCACCACTTTCGCGATTGATAGGAGATGAGTAGGTGTGGAGAACGTAGAGTCGATTCAATTAGTCACTATCTTTATTCGAGTCACTCACTTACAACTCTCACAAACGCGTACAATGCTTTTTGCTCTTTTTGGTGAGGAACGTCGAATCAAGCGTGGCTGCTCACGGTGGCGGTTGCCGGAAGAAGAAGGAGGCAGAAGAACGAAGCTCCAGTGCTGTCGTCGCGACTTTGCCTGGTGACGTTGTGATGCATCATTACTGTCGGTGACGAATTAACCTCCACATATGTACACTCAACGGAACTTAATTCGCCACCCCCGAAATTCAGAATGGCGTTTCATCTCCGTCGATTGAGCATCACTGGCACGAATCGAGCTTAGATATAAGTTTCTTTCTCCCGAGTTATGTAGTTAATGCTTGAAGCAAGCGCTGTCACGATTGTATTTAGTTGGCAATGCAATTAAATAGAAAATACAAGGATCATGCTCTTTCATCACCTCATACTGTTAGATAAGTTAATTTCAATTATTTCTTGCTTAATTATTCTTTTACTATGATAAGTCATTTACTTTGTGTTTTATTTATTTTTAGATCAGGGCTCCTCACTAATGAACTTGTCAAGAATAGTTTATTTATTTTTAGACAATTTTGTGTGTACAAGTTGCAAGTCATAACCAAGGTAAATTCTTTGTGCAGGTAATTCATGATAAGTTTATAATTTAGTATAATAATCTATTTTATTTTATTCTATAAATTTGTATGTAGGAACCGATTAAATGGATGCTATGAAACACATGGCTGATGCATCTGATGTTCAAAGATGCAAAGCATTAGACAAATACATTAAACGTTATCAAGATTCATTTATTGCAATAGACAATAGAAAAGGTATGTATCATAACTGATTGTTATACTTAAGTGTGCTAAACCTGTGATAGCAGCTGTTCATGGAGCTTGCATTCCTATGCATAGAGGAGCTATAGATATGATTTGTTCTGTAGATATTAGATATTGTACAACGAATGCTTGGTTACAAATAAAAGAAGTTGATTTGGGCATGGCTGCCGACGTGGGATCTTTGCAGATTACCAAAAATTATTGGTCCTCCTAAACTAGTTAGAGAACTTGTCTACACTGGTCAAAAAATGTTAGCACCAGAAGCTTTACAAATTGGTTTTGTTAATCACATTGTTGATGATCAAGAAAGGTATGTAATTGACATTGACAAGAGTAACCTTCATGTTCACAAATTTGAAATATAATCATAACTGATATCTTTTTCAGTTTAATGCCTCAAGCTTTTAACATAGATGAGGAAATTGCCTCAAAAAGTCCAGTTGCTATACAAGGAACCAAGCTTAGTTTGAATTATTCAAGAGAATATACAGTTAGAGAAGGACTAAATCACATTGTACGTGCATAGATTCAACAGTCAGTTATTCTACCTGAAAATGATAAATTATTTTATTAAACACATAACGATTAAGTTATGCAATAGTAATATTTGATATTCAACATTCCGCTCTGCTCATGAGAAACCAAATTATCATACAAAGTGAAGATTTCATTAATTCAGCATCAGCATTAGCATTGAAGGATGAACCACCAACATTTTCAAAGCTGTGATAATATCCTCTCAAGATAAAATGTTTGTTTTAGACGTTAAAAATTGTATTTATTTATTGGCGAAATTATACAGCTTTTGTAGGAACTCTAATTTGTTTTAATTCACGAGAGATGACAGTACGGCGCTTTAAGTATTTTGTTAAAAAAACTGAATCTTTGTTTTTAAAACACTTGATATTGTAATACTCTTATTCTTTTTTTTTCAGATACTCGTTTTGATACCGATTTGATCGTTGTTAAATCCATTGTCGTTTAATATTAGGCATTTTCACGCTATGTAGAATAATTAAGAACTAATTTCTACGCTTTACTCAAGTTTGCATTTGAATGTAATGAATATGCAAGCAAAACCAATCTTGCTGATATTTTATCAGAATATTAAATATCTGAGATTCATCGAAAGTTGACACACGAGATAAGACGTTACTACATTTTAAAAGATTGAAAAAAATCTTTCTGATGTCTCCTATCTATTGAAATTCAGTGTGTGTAAATGTACATATAAATATATAAACACACGCCACTTACACCTTGTGCACCTCAATCTTATGCAAATCTATCTATAAGAAAGGTATGTCACTGATTGCAATGCGCTTAAGCATTTTGTCGTACTCATCAATCATGAGGTTGTGCGAATAAATGTTTTACATACACGTTATTATTTTTTTCAGATGAAAAGATGAACGTTTATTTCAAATCCTTGAGAAATAAATGTTTACCGGGTGTTGCAGTATACGTAAAGGGACATTAATCACATATGTATCACGAGTGTTTTTTTCTTCGACACAATGTGCTGTGCGGCTATTAACACTTTTAATCGGTTTCTACATTCAAATTTATAGAATAAAATAAAATAGATTGTTATACTAAATTATAAACTTATCATGAATTACCTGCACAAAAAATTTACCTTGGTTTTGACTTGCAACTTGTACACACAAAATTATCTAAATATAAATAAACTATTCTTGACAAGTTCATTAGTGAGGAGCCCTGATCTAAAAATAAATAAAACACAAAGTAAATGACTTATCATAGTAAAAGAATAATTAAGCAAGAAATAATTGAAATTAACTTATCTAACAGTATGAGGTGATGAAAGTGCATGATCCTTGTATTTTCTATTTAATTGCATTGCCAACTAAATACAATCGTGACAGCGCTTGCTTCAAGCATTAACTACATAACTCGGGAGAAAGAAACTTATATCTAAGCTCGATTCGTGCCAGTGATGCTCAATCGACGGAGATGAAACGCCATTCTGAATTTCGGGGGTGGCGAATTAAGTTCCGTTGAGTGTACATAATTGGAACCGATAGAAAGTGCTACGATTCGGCTCTGGTGGACCTCCAGCTCAGGTAATCGTTATTGCAAATTAGACGCCAGCGCCCAAACGGACGTCAGCTGAAGCTAGGTAAACAGAAAATAATGTCAGCTCCATAAGCAATAAAAGTATTGGAATAAATATAAATATTATGCTGTACCAGGCTATAAATTCGACAGAACTTAATTCGCGACCCGCGAAATTCAAAATTTAATTTTATCTTTCTCGTATACGATCTTTGCTCGTCAATTCCTCGCCGATGGTTCATGCTTGAAGTTGGAATTGTGATGGTTTTGAGTCAACAATTCAATTAAATAACTTTTATAAGCGAACATAAATAGCGAACATAACTTATTCTCAATTATTTGGTACTTAATATCTCATGTAGTAATATAAGTCATTTACATTTTATGTTATTTGTTTTCAGATCAGAACTCTGGATGTTAAGCATATGATTCTTATAGAATAACTGAATTTCTAGAAGCATTAACGGAAAATAATATTTCAGTAAGTTGACACAGTCATGATCAATGTCTACATAAAAAACATAATCAGTTATTGGAGTATTTTCGTCGAATAGATACAAATTTAAATATATAAAAATTTAATAGATACATTTGAATAGATAAAGACTTTCCAATTAGAATATGTTATTAGAAAAAAATGTTCTACCGCATCTTATGTCGAAACAACAGTATATATTGTTTTGATAGAAAATTTGTTTTGAATAAGAACTTGCTAGTTTAATGGTTTTTATCTATTTGATGAAAATATTCCAATAGGTGATTAATTTTATTATGTAGATATTGATTGTGACTGTATAAACTTACTGAATTATTATTTTTGTTATTGCTTCTAGAAACCCAGTTATTCTATTAGAATCATATGCTTAATATTCAGAATTTTGATCTAAAAACAAATAACATACAATATCAACAACTTATATTGGTACGAAAATAATTAAGCAACAAATAATTAAGAATAAGTTATCTGATAGTTTCAGTTGATGATGCTGCATGATCTTTGTATTTCACGTAATGCTAATGTGATGTGTTTATAAAAAACTGTACATCGATATTTATATTCGCTCAGAAAAGTTATTTGATTGCACTGCCAACTGAAAACCACCACGACAGTTCCAACTTTAAGCACGAACTATGCAACTCATAGAGAAAAAAATCGTATACGTAACCTCGACTCGTGTCCGTGATGCTCAATCGACGAAGATGAAATTCAATTTTGAATCTTGGGGGTTGCGAATTAAGGTCCATTTGAGTGTACATCGATCGAGGGTGAAGTTCGTTCGTATCGATTGTCTATAAGATTTTCAAAGTTCATCACTTTGATTCACGATTTTTATACCAATAAAAGTTGAATCTACATTAGTTAATTGAATGTTGGCTTCATAAAATTATTTGTATTTTTGTGAAATTTGGACAGGAGGACAGATATACTTAAAAGATCGTTGATATGGATGCAAAATAATTTTTAAGCGATGATTAAACTTATGTTGATAAAGAAAATTTTTTGATAAATTCATACAATTGGTTTTATTTATACAATTTTTAAAAATAGATATTTATAGATAAAGGTTTATGAATCTTGTCGCAATATTTGCTTAACGTTTTTTTTAATGCAATGCTAAAATTTGTTGTAAAACTTGTTTGGAACTTTTTTTTTAATAATTTCAAAATGTATTAAAAAATAATTATTTAATATAGTGTGTATCTCTATGAATTGTTCCTCAACGGTTATAAAAATCTTTGATGGAACGCTTTTGAAAAGGTTCTCTAAATATATTCTGAAATTAATGTCTTGTCAACCTTGTCGCTTGATATCTTTGCTGAATCTTATTTTTTTGTACAAGACGTATTAAACATTTTTTTCTAATTTTTTGTGTACATGTTTTACAAAACTTTTTTCGAACCTTTGATACTGTTTGATGTCAGTTAATTTATCAATGATGAATTTGATGAATTATTAGAAAAATTTTCTATTATAAATCCCACTGAAATGATAGGCTGGGATTTCATATGCATTTTTCAATAGAGTGATTATTTCATTAAACAGCAAGTATCTGGTTTCAATATTTAGTATTCATAATATTATAAGTTTGGTATTGGGAGTGGTATTCGGGATGAAGAATAAATAGAAAGATAATAAAAATTACAGTTATATTGAAATAAAAGATCATTATAAAATCAAAAAACATGCATGTGCACTGTGCTTTCTTTCAACTAACATCTTTTCACTGAGGACTTCACACTCTTGTTTAAGCCTTGGCTCTTGACGATTTCTTTTTTCATACTGTCACTTTTCCGATATTCTATTTGTAACCATTCAACACGTATACGGAACAAGTATTAGTTAAATGACCATTGTTTCCGAAAATTTACGTTACCCAAGCTCGTAAACATCAGACACTTCAATTCTATCTAATCTTAAACATTCAGCACTCTTTCTCTTCATATCTCTTGAAACAGTATACCTTTGATTTAATAAAAAATCAATTATTTTTATAAATATTTTTGTTGAGTCAAAAGTACCGAGATAGTTATCTAGTTGAATAGAGTACGGTTGTCGTCTTAACTGGATTTTATATGAATGCAGTATCAAAAAGTGAAATATTTTACCGATTGTATAATATGTTATATGTAGTGCTTATAATAATATTTGAACACATAATTTTGTTAATAAAGAACGATTTGAATAGCTTTAAAAAAAAACTTAAAGTTAATGCATTTGAAAAAGTTGCATGCCAATGGATTGACAATGTTTTTACAATTTTAAATTTTAAATCAATCGGCAAGTGCAGACCATTTTGCTCTTCAAATATAATAAATATCTACAGCCTAGTAGGTAATAAAGAACTATATACTACTCGGAAATAAAGATAATTTTTCCTCGAATCATTGTTGACCTTCATTCAATTTTGTTATCTTCGCTTGTTCTCGAAACTCAACCTTGTTCGACTTAATTTCATTGTTGTATAATTGACTGTTATCAACCTTGTTACCGAAATTATTATACTAATAGATTATTAAAAGCAATTTTTAAATTGCGAGTCAGGTAATATTTGACATCAATGAAACTAGTCAAAGTTGAAAAGTGCAAGAGCATGTAATACATTCATACATGAATGAAAACATTAATACTATAGAATATATAAATATAATATCAGAATATAATTATTAAAACACATAATTTCGGAATTTTCTTAAATTTATGTAGCTAGTAATAACATATTCGGCATAATCAGTTAACATTCTTACTTAGAACATGCTCATATAATTGTACAGAGGTAAAATATATTGTTTATTTTATCAAAATAACTAAGACCAAAAAATTAATAGAATTATTTTTAAAGATTTGAACTCTTGCTTTTGTCAAAAATAAAAGAAACGGCAATTTTTCATGGTCAAGTTAGTTCTCCAAATGCAAAAATATCATATGAATTAAAGGTATGAACATTATCTTGTGATACACTTAAAATAAATATACATATACATATAATTTACAATGATTATTAAAAGTTTAAGTATTTTATAATTATTATTATTTAATAATTATAATTATGGAAAAGGAAAAATAATAAGTAGTTTAACACCAACAACTAAAAGATCGATTGTTACTTTCGGTTACTTAACGATTTACATTGTAACGATATTATGTGCAAAACACACACACATACACACACACACACACACACACACTCACACACACACACACACACACATATATATATAGTGAGAAAAATAAAAAAATACTAGAAAAATCTTGTTCCCTTTTATTCTAAATGTGTTATTTTACTGTAGCAATTATTACAATGATTATTTTACTCAATTCCATGAAAAAAATATTAATTAATAGTGTTCCATTAACTCGCGAAAACAGACAGTGCTTACTGCAAATGAAAAAATCAATTGATCTAGAAGATTTTATTGATCAGTTTCATCACACAGTATACTGATAAATATTTCATTAATGATTATTAATTTGTATTATTTTATTTATAAAATAATGGTAGGTGCATTATAATTTATCAGTTACATAAATTTACTCACTTTTGCAGATGGGCGTCTACAAACTGTTTAAATTGTAATGCTCGAAAATGTGTTATGTTGACAGATTGTTTCATAGCAATTAATTAAAGTTGATTTCCGAAATCACTCAATCTAATGTGGCGTACACGCACTATTATATATGTGTACGAGCATGAGCGTGTATGTAGCGTCTGTATGTATGTGGGTGCTTGTATCGGCGGATAGTATGTCATTGATGTGTTAAAGTTTTATGATTAAAAGAGATAAATGATGTCATTTAGTAACTTTGTATAATAGCTAAAAAAAGATACAGCCAATATTAGATTATCAAAGTTTCTAGTTCTTGAGAAAAATATGAATATTTTTATATAATATTTATTTTTTATTAAAGCTCTATTCGTATCATTTTGATGCCAACGTCACCATTACCATCACTACTACACCTTTTATCTCTTAACTTGTTACCTATTTACTCGCTTTTCATTCTTGGTCGTAAGTTGATACACGATCGGTTTAGCTCGACTGCTGGTCACACATGTTGCTTACTCTGAAATTGTATTTGTCTGTAATTATTCAGAGATTAATGCACACGTTTAAAAATTGTTTAGGTTTTGTAAAATAAAGACATAAATTATTCTTGTCAGTGCGTTTTTCTCAGCATGTGCATACTGTAGAAGAAATAGATTTTAACATTAAGCTATTCTTGCTACTAGTATAATGCAAATGTATAGAATAGAAAATTAAATAATAATGTGTGTCATATACGTGTCTTTGTATTTTTGATAGAAACTCATCGACTTCGTCACAAAATATATCGATTAGAAGCGCATGTGCTCATGCGCATGTGAAAGTGTACTAATACTATCGAAAATATTCACGCACGTGGACTTACATACACATTCAAACAGGTACACACGCGCGTGAACATATCCACACGTATACAAACATACACGTATAACTACGTCACAGGAGCTCTGGGACGACAAAAGAACGCGTGCCGAAAAAAACAGGGGGGAGGACAGAAAACAGGGCCTCGCCTTACTCGTGTGTGCGTGTTCAACTGCCCGGCAAAGCATCTAGTTGTATGCCTTCAGGAAGGGTAGACAGAAAACTAACTTCGTAGACAAATATCAACAGAAATAAAGTAGCAGTTATAAAGTAGGATGAACCATAACGTCGCAACACTGGAAAGCTAAAAACATATATTGCGAATTAACAGCTAGGAGCGAAGTCAGCGCTATATTGTACGATAACACAAACTACTACTTGCAAATAATCCGACATAATGTCGCGCAAAAACAGCGAGGATTCTATCCCTGTGCATGGGAGCAATTTCAAGGTCAGTTATTTAAATTTTTATTGCTTTACCATATTTGTATTAATACTTAATATTCATCTTACGTAATTTTGATATTTATCTAGGGCATAATGTGCAGCTTCATTAAAAAATTACTTGCATTTTCATATTATCAATAAAATATTTCAATTTAATGTTATACGTTACAAAATTTATATGAGGTTAAGCGAATGATTATTATAAAAAATCAAATTAATATCGAATATAGTTCAGCTGCGTGTAGTCATGACCCTGAAAATAATTAGTTAAAAGACAATTACCCACGCGATTATATTAAATAAGAGTTACAGGCATCTTTGCTAGGTTCTAGAAACAGAAATAAATTATCAAGCAGTCTGATTCGATAGGATAAATCTCGTGACTTTCTTTAGTAAATATATATTAAATTAAGAAAAGTTGGTATGTCTAAATGTAAAAAATGTTAAATTAACCATATTTTAAATAATATTAATATAAGTGTATTTGAAGAAATTATATTTCCTAGAAATTCAGTCAAAATTGTATAAAATATCGATAAGAGCTTAACTATTTCATGACGTTAAAGCTGCTATATACTTATCACCCGACAATGCCCTGCCGCGCATAAATAGCATACGAAAAGCCGCTTAGGAAGCAAGTATGTAATCATTGTATAGATTTCTTATCAACATTTCTAAGTAACTGATGCACAAATCGCATTTTATAAAGAAAGTAATACAATACACAACGTATGTATTGAAAGTATAAATTGAGTCATGATGCTACAAAATAATCCTGATAAGAGGAAAGTTAGTTAAAATGATGACGTGCATTTTAGATAGATGTGAAAATCAATTCAATGACCATAATATATATGTAATACTATAATTTAAAAATTACAGATAAGATCAATCAAACTTTGTCATAATTAATATATTTTTATTTATATTTTTATTTAGTATAATAATATCTGATAGTCTAATAATATAGTAACACTAAATATTCATAACGTTTGATGGAAATTTCCGCGCATTCGTGCACGTTGGGTTGTTCGTACCGTGCGCTGTACTCCGCTCCCTTCTTTTCTACCTCTTTTCCTCGAGCTGTCTCCGTCCATTCTACTTCGTTTTTGTCTCACTTATGTATATCCATTGCTTACATACACGCTGAACAGTGTGCCGCATGTACACGCAATTGAATTAATGGCTTCCACCACCGCCTGATGTGTCTTCTACTTGCTTTTCATTCGACGCGTTTTTCATGATTTTATTCCATTTTCACTTACGCATGGTACTCTTTTCTAAATAGTAAGTTTTGTGAGGTTTCACCATTTTTTCAAATTTACGGAAGTATGTAATTAATGCAATCGAAATCATTACAAGAAAAAAAAATGTTAATAATCCAAACACGATATAAAAATTTATTATTATAAATAGTAATTCACATTTTCTTAAATCATTCTTTTCAACTTTTTGCGGATTAAATTTTATTTAAATATAGATTAGTTTCCAGTAATCCGTAAAGTTAATTTGAAACAATTTTTATAATCTATAGAGAAAGAGAGAGAGAGAGAGAGAGAGGGAAAGAGAGAAAGAGAGAAAAAAAGCAGTAAGAGTAAGGAAAATAAAGGAATAAAATGAGAGATCGCTTGGCACTTGAATTAGTATATTACGCAGCAATAGGTACACGAAGAGGACAATGCTTAACGATAAAAGTATTTATAAGCATTATCCAAGTTTTACATGGAACGTTCACCATACCCTAATCAAAAGGTTTTCAACATACGAGTGTACCATCGGGAAGTGCCTTTTTGCTTCCCTACGCTCACACATAGACATATGAAATAAGTGCACATTTACTCCATAATGACTTCATAACTTCCGCCCCCCCCCTTCCCGCAAAAGACAATTAATGTAAAATAAACAAAAAATATAGATCAAAATTTGTAACTTCCCAATCTGCATATATTCTTGGATTAATTGGTCCAGTATTTGTTTCTTTACAACAAATTAAACATAACAGATCTTATTACCAAAGACGTTGAATATCTACATATACCGCATTTATTAAACAACATGTTATAATTCTAGAAGTTCTAATGAATTTCCCACGAGCTGATTTAATTAGCTCTGTTAACAAATCTTGAAAATATTTAATAGGAACTTTTGTAAATTATAACAAACTATCAATGAGAATATCAACGACTGTTTACATGATTTCATTTGTGAATACAATATACGTAAAACTATTCAATAAAAGATATAGAGAGTCTTTATATTTTACAGTGTAAGAACTCAAAATCTTATATACGATAAAAATGAATTTTCCATTTAAATAATTTAGATATTTTTCGATGCTACATTGTTCACTTGTAAAGGTTAGACTCGACAAGTATCGATATAATAAAAAAAGACATTAGACCACTTATTTTGAGTACGCTGGTAAATTTTAATGATTTTCTAAATAATGAAATTTTAGTCGTAAATATACTTGACACGTGTAAAAATATATGTAATCGTGAATAAAAATTCATTCATTATGTTTATAATGTAAAAGTAATAAAAAAAGCAATTCTAAAAACATATTTGCCTATAACTAATGTCACATCTCTTCAATCGTGACTTTAATATCGCCAATAAATTTTACTTAAATATATAATGTTTAATTATGTTTGTTAATTTTTTTTTTGGATTAATTCAAAAAGTCATTATATAATGTAATTGGTCGAGAAACAAGGAAACTATATGGAACTTATGTTTTTAAATAATAACATATATAATAAATATAGAGAAAGTAAACAACAGGTCTTTTCAAAATCCTTAAGTGGGTATCGAAAGGAAATATGAAGAATAAATTACAAATTGGAAAATGAATATTAAAATAATATGTTAAGTTTCAAAGGCATACCAACTTGAATTAACTCTGTTAAAGTAGATATAAAGTAATATCACTACCATTATTATATTAGCTGATGTTTTTTCGTTTTTATACTAAATTCATACATCAATATCAATAAATAAATAATACGTATGAAGTGTTTGTACTTTTTAATATATTTTTATGAAAATTGACAAAGTATTTTTGGCATTAATTCATATTTTTATAATTGAATAAATATTTAATATAATATTGATATTTTTTTAATATAAAAATGTACACACTTTTAGCATTTCTTCGTCATTCTTTAAACTTTTCATTCAAATTTGTTATATGCTTCGATTTAGTACTTTTAACTACTTAACACAGTACAACATACTACATATCATTATTTTTATCTTGATCATGATATAACATTAGATTAATAACTTTGAAAGTATTATTTATAACATTATTAGTAATATGATTTGTTATAGTGCTTCGTGGAAATTCTTTTATTAATGTTCTTAGTTTTTTTTTTTATTGTCATTATTAACAAAATATAAACATTTTACAATCGAAAATCTTATGATTATTACATTCATTTATTTATTTATATTATGGTTGAATACTTGTCATAGGTTCTCTATGTCTCATTAGCCAAATAATAATATTTCTATTGAAAATGTCTTGCGAGGTTTGAGTAATTTTTAAATTTTCTACCGAAAGATTTAATATGTAATTATCAATAATAACTGGGTTACATCTACTTTCTTATCCCAATGTAGTAGGGTATCTCATATGGATTTGTAGATTTTGTTCAGTGATTATTTTATTATTGAACACTTTTTATTGATATTTAACAAAAACTCTGCTGCATCTTGTTTAGCCGAAAATAAATATTTGACATCCCAGATACATATCCGATAAAAATACATCTTAAGGGATCTTTTATTTGATTTGATGTAAAATTCTCTCTTATTGTCAAACTATTGAATATAAAAGTAAGCAAGAATTACAATAACCAAAAATGTCGTTATTTTGTAAAGCTTGGATACTCCAATTATTTTGTAAATAATCAAAACAGTTTTGTACTTTATTTTGTTTTCCTTATCTTGCCACTTAACATCCAAAATGTTGTTTAAACAAACGTCTTTCAATTTCGCAAATCCACCGCAAAGTTCATTATCTAAGACATCTAGGCGGTACTGTTTTTTTTAGCCTGCTGTATTCGGCGATTACACCTATACTTAATCGATGAAGGATCGAAATATATCAAATGTAACCCTTCCAAGGTAGTGACTCGTGATGGAATTATATATGTTTGGGTAAATTCAAATATATTATTACCGGTATCGATAATAGCATCAGGCAAGCATAATCCTTTATATTTATGAATGGTTAAACTATAAATGAGTGCAAAAGAAAAATGCTCTTTTGTGATTGGTATTTTATCTTTTAACACAAATTGAAAAATAAATTTTTCAATATCATATTCTCTTCCTGTCTGCAGTCTAATTCTGATAGAATCAATATTTTCTTTTCAATAGAAATAACAATACCTATATATAGTCCTACTAACTAAACCTAACGAAACATCAATATTTCACCTGAGAAACAACATTTATATGACTATACTATAAAATAAACATACAAGTTGAGAATAAATATATGTATTAATAAAGTATAGCATAAATAGAGAGTATTAATTAATACCATGTCTAACAGTAACATATTATATAAATAGTTTCATTCAGTATGGATTAACAATAAAGATACAAGGTCAATATATTTTTTTTCTTAATTATTAGATGTATTTCGATCAGTACACTATTATGATACGAATACGGGGTACAGAGTAGATTTATGAATACTCACTAATTATTTTGTTTTAAATATAATTTTTTTAATTTCAAAAACTTACAAATGCGTATTTACTACAATATCAATAGTTAACTTTTTGAGTTTAACATTAATCAATAGCGTCGGAAGATAATTCTGTACTGCAGAAAATAAAATCTTCAGATTTATAAAAATAAAATAACGAAAAGGTGACGAGTATGCGTTAACTCGACGAAAAAATCTTTTTTCAAATGTATCTGAACCTTCCAAGTAAAAATCAAGTGGAATGTGTTATTATGTCAACAACACAATCTACTGAATTTATTTTTCTAGCACGAAAGCTACTTGCTCTTTATGCAGAGAAGAATGACACCTCGCTAAACGCTGCCCCATTCAAGAGTAATCAACGTCATATACATAGATACGCTAGATAATACACAGATGATCTCTACAATAACAATGCCCGAGCAAGAACAGGCGAAGGTAAGAAACGAGCTATTATTGACAATCCTACTGCAAACGAAAATCAAGACAAACACATAAAGAAAACATCAAAAAACCATTGCTCACAAGTCATCGACGTACAGATAGCTCGAGTAAAAACTTCTTTATACTATATTATATATGTTTATTATATAGGGTATCTATAGGGTATGTAGAGTACTATGTAGAGTAGTTAACAGTAATAACTACCCCGTTGGCGTCGACAAATTAGCTACTTGATTCTCCTGGGAGAATCATATGAAAGTTTGAATATACCAGAGATAGCCCAAAAATATACTATTCATACTCCAGAACTTATGAACATATTCGGAGATGCTTACCCTGCAAGTTGTACCCCAATACTGAAATTATTAAAAGGCATGGAACTGTAGACACTGTAAGGGATTTTAGCTCAAATGTTGAATTAGATCATAACGGGTCGTAATTTTCACTAAATTCTATAAAATGAACTCCTATAATAAAAAAACCGTTTGAAATCCTCTATTAAAATGTAAAATGTTTTTTCATACGCAAAAAAGAAATACAAACTGCTCTTGTTGATATTGACATCCTTGTTGGCATCGAAAGTTGGCTACGCGAGAACAGCAACCACATAAAATGCTCATCACATAAATTAGAACTGCAATAAAATCTATACTAATGGTTAAAACTTACTTGAATGCATAGAAAAACACAAATTTTTTGTACACAATTCAGACATATATTCTCAGATTGATACTACTTCTATATCGAATATTGATTTAATTCTTTCGAGCAAAAGTATCAGCCACAAAATTAATATTCAAGTGAATGGCGAGGCCTGAGACTCCGACTACCACCCGATTTATATTAATTATAAATTTAGAGCAATACGAACAAACTGGAATAATGTAACACAAAATTTAACAGACTAACCGAAGCTATCACAGGTAACACGCCTGACGAGAACATTGTAAATATTAAATTTCATCGTAATCCCGTAAAATGGTGGTATGAGAAGTGTTACGAAGTCAAAGAGCAAAGATATTTCGCTTTTAAAATATGGGAAAATCTTAAAATCTCGCTGATTCCATAAAATACGACAAATTTCTAACTTTGTCGAAGAAATTTAAAAAAAGAGAACGAAAGCTACGTCAAATTTATGAATACCATTGACTTATTAGTTGATGTTTTGTATATTTGGAAAATATTAAAAAAACAAATGAATCGCATGTCCCGGAAAGTATACAACTAGACACAAAATTAGAGGCTCTTAAACAAGCTCTGTCTTTCAATTGCATTGTCCAAAGTGGATATCATTCTCAAATCGAATAACAAGTGTTATAGACCCATTGCACTTACTTCTGCGCTATGTAAACTATGATTTACATAGCTGTTTGAAATTATGATTAAAAATAAATGTCAATGCTTAATTAAGACTTACAATATATTTCCAAACCGCCAAAGCAGTTTCCGAAAAGGCCAATTATGTCACAATAATTTGGTTACTTCGACGATCTGTATACAAACAGCTTTATGTAATAAAAAAGATATGTTTGCTATATTTATTGATGAAAAGAGAGCGTTTGATAATGTAAATATTGATATACTATCTGCCTTCTCTTATTAATCAAATGTATAAAATCGGCATGAACAAATCTTTCCATAGTAATAAAGTGCAAAGGCATTCCGGAGGGAGGAGTCATAATCTTCTCTTATACATAATTTTTGTTACCGATATTGTCGAAAATATATTAAACCGAGCGATGATATTTCAATCTGTAAATGGCATCGCACTATACTTCAGTAACCTAAAAACTCTATAAAAATTATTAAATCAAATTTAAAAAAACTTTTCCGATGTATATTTTCCTTCAGTTTAGTAGGAAAAATATTATGCCTACAGAAACCGAATTCAAAATGTAGAATTTAATAATTACATGTAATGAATTCACCAAATGTCTTGGAATAATTTTTTATTATAAATTTCCTTTTGTTACACAAATAAACAAAGTCAAGTCTCGATGTGCTAGAGCATCCAACTTGATAAAAGTTTTGCAAGTAATCTGGTGAGGAGCCGATCCTACTACATTTCTCACACTTTACAAAAGCTATATGAAATCTATAATAGAATACGGATTATACCTATACTATACAAAACGCAAGGATCAATAAAATAAATTAGAAGAGATATAACATAAGGCTATTAGACTTGCGCTTCGGTTTCGCAAAACAACTTCTACAAAATTACTATTAGCAAAAACCAAACTTTCGCCCATACACGAAAGAGAAAAGTTCCTGTATAACACATACATATAAAAAATTTAATCAAATGAAAAGTTATCTGTAAACAGAACGGTTAAAAAGTATTATGCTCAAAATCTAAAAAAAAGACTATGAATCAAGTATTGAAAGTGTAATCGCCAAAAACATAGTGAAGTCACGAAGCTATAAGATGTATTTGTTTAACTATAACATTGTTATGAATCCAGGTTCTTAAAAAAAACGCTAAACTAAAAAAGCTTTAAGAAAAAAAGTGCAATTAATAAGACCCTCTGAATACTAAGATCTTATATACAGGTGGCAGCAGAAGCAACATTTCTTTTTCAACTGGCTCAGTCTGTGTAAATGTCAGAAAAAATATTGTAATTAAAAGAAGTCTGAATAAGAAAACTTCAGTCTTTACAGCTGAATCACTCTAAGAGGTGCGCAATACCATCATGTGTGATTCACTCAGTGTTCTTAAATGCTTATAAAATGTTTTTTTAATATTAATATTAACCCAAACTTTTTTGAAATTAAACAAAAATACTTTGATTTTCAACAGCGAAAAAGCGAAACAGGAGACATTAAAATTTACTGGATTCCTTCACATGCAGCGGTTACAGGCAATGAACTTGCAAATACACAAACAAACCTGCGGCACACTGCAGGTCAATCGCTTCAGAAAAACTGCCCTTCTTAGATTTGAAAGATAAAATCAACGCCGATGCGTATATACTCCGATAAAGGGAAACATACCTGGATTTCTATTATAAATACTGAAATAAACCTTAATTCTATAATAAAAAGCTTAAGTTTCTTTACTTGTAAACAAACCGGGCACGCTGCTAAACTATACCGAACCAAGCCTAAAATTTCAAAGGTGCCAACTACTATAAGTATATAGCCAAAAAATAACATTTTAACAACGCTTGACATTATATTAAGCGACACTTCTCAGTTATTCAATTTTCTCTATCTTGTAAAGCGCTCTTAAAAATTCTAAAATGTCAACTCTTAACAACCCTTTATTTAGGAAATAAAAAGTAAAGCCTATGAATTTAGTCGACAAGGCCAAACAACTTAAATTTTTATTGAATTTCATCTCACACTGGTACTGAAGGCAATGAAAAAATCGATAAATTTGCCAAAGTAGCATGTCGCTCCATTTTCAACACTATCCTTACTCTGACCTATCGAGCAGAAACAAAAGGCAAACGTTATTTTCAAAGATACTACAGCTCTTACTCTAAGCTCTGATTCACTAGTTTAAATAATTATTACCTGTACATAATAAGGAAATAATATCCACCGTTAATAGGTGTCGGTTGGATCACTATAGTCTAAACCAGCTAACTGCAAGTGTGACTACGACTTGGAAGATCCTGACCACGTACTATGGCAATGATCTCTGTACAATATATTTCGTGTTAAACTCTTCAAAGACTTCTCACCAATCACGTATTTTGTTCCACTTACTAATACAAACGTTAAAATGTTTAAATAAGTGTACTCTTTCTTTGTTTGTCATTTATCACTGTAAATACGGTGTGAAAAAAAATGTTTTAGAATTATTTACTGTAAATAATATAACAATAATATATCTAACATAATAATTTTGTGTAGATTAAATTACTTAAGTAATATAAAAAAACATGAAAATCAATTGTTACAATTAGTTTTCTTAGTTAAGTTTAGTGATAATTACTCTTGTTATTTTAATATATCTAAATACCAATACATCTTTAATCAATATAATTATAGAAAATCATTTGCTTCGATGGATTTTACGTTTAATAACGTCCCCGAGGAGATTTTCGTATTAATCGGCACAAAGATATTGTTTTAATTGACTTTTTTCTCAGTGTACGTATTAGTTTTATTGTAAAAATGTATCTTATCACAATAAAAAAAACCTGTTATAATATAAGAACCTAGAATAATGAAGCTTGTCTTTATTGACTCAGATTCATGGTAGCAAAAATAACGCGAAATTTAAATGACCTTTATAATAGAATTTTAATTTTTAATTTTGTTTTAACTGTTGCTTTATCTGTACTTCTAAATATTGAGTTCGATTTAACTTATGATTGAAATAAGAAATGTTATAATTACTAAATTTACAAAATTAGCATCTTAAAATTTTGAATAGAGTATGGATATTTCAAGTTATAAAAATGTAATATAACATATGTGTATAATATGCGGGAGTTTTTAAGTTTACTCTCAAAAAATGGGCTCGGTAAATTGAATGAGTAAGAATTAATGGGTTAAGTTAACATGATTACATTTATTCATCTGACTCATAACTATCATATATACTTGTGTCGCTTTCGACTTCATCATCAACATCACCATCATCATCGTCAGCATCAGTACCATTAAGTATATTAGTAAAAAACCTCGCAATCTTGATGGAGATTCTCATCATTCATAGAGATGTAAAGATAATACTTTTTCGTGTATAAAAATCAATTTTGAGACAAAATGGTAACTAAATTGAAACAAAACATTTACATAAAAATAAATGATACTTCTTATCAATTTTCTATAGTTTCTGATTCTCTGTTTACAATTAGAACGCTAAGAATAATAAAAATAAAAAGTATTCTTCACGTTTAAATTAAAATCAAACTATCACTTGTATGCATCTTCAATCAATTCTACCTAATTTGAAGTAGTTACTTAAAATAATATTTACTACTATTATTAATGTCTTTAAAAAACATTATAATTAAAATTGAATATCATTAATTCATTAATTTTCAGGATTTTAGATATTATTATTTCTATAGCATTCTCTGGGGTACCGGAGCCTTCGAACCACTCATAGGTATATTCCTTATCATTTTTCAAACTCCATCCATAATCAGTTGAATCTGATACAAGTGAAATGTTTTATAAGCATTCAACTACATTTCATACGTATGTTATTCTAATAATTTTACATCAGTCCCCTCTGACATTCTCATGGTAGAGTAGATGCATAAATACATAAAGTTTTTCTGAAATGGTTTTATTGTACTTCGTCGATAATGACAATATTTTTGAAAATCTGCTTTTCTTTTCTAAATGTACTTTTCTAATATTTTTTAAATTATTTATTATAGTTGCATACGTTTTGCATATTCTTGAAATATTTTAAAGTGTTTACAACTAAAGTAGATTCTGGGAGATTTCGAAAGACAGTCTAATATTGTTTGTTAGACATTAGAAGTGATAATGGTTTGTTTTGCTCTTATTTTTCTTGTTATTCTTAGAAAAAGCCGGCGTGAGATCCGAATCAGTAAACGCACGGTAAGTAGGTAATACAGAGCAAAAGAGACTGCCTGGATTTCGATAAATTTCGGTGAGGTTAATGTACCTATATTTGTTTCCAGTTCCATATTGCAACAAATTGATACAACTTTAGAAAATGGTATAATATTATCCAGAGTGATAATTACAATGTCATTATCTTTACATCTGATAATGGCATTATTTCAGACCTGCAGTTTACTATAAAAAAGCTACGATTTTTTAATAGCTTCGTTATGATCTTTGCAGCTTAAGTCCTACACATCATATTAGTCCTATACATCTAACTGCTGAATTATATATCTATGATAAAACTGTAATGAAACATATAATTCTTATTCAAATTTATATTTATAACTTTAAAATAAGTACATTTTGTAAGTATGCTTTCAAGCTAAACTAGATCATTTAAAAAAATAATATTTATGTAAATGTTTACACTTTGTGTTGTTACATCTAGCTGTTACATTCACTAGATAGCATTTACAATATTTTTTAGTAGTATCTAGTTAATTAACTGAATACTTCAGCTTGAGCTAACAAGGAAAATGTAACAATTTAAGTATAATGTATGATAGTTAATAAGACATTTGATGGTTTATGTGGTCTAAATATTTATTTTACATTTATAACATAGATTTACAACCAATGTTGCTCTTATAATTTTACTCAATTATTTTTGCATTATCACATACATTTTCCATTTTAATTGATATCAATAATGATTTCATTTATTAGAATATTTGTATTCAAAATTATAAAAGCAGTAAATGATTATAAATAATCTAAATGGTTTATCGGCAAGCGTGTAAATTAATATCTATTTTTCTTTGACAATTTATATTTTTGCTTTCTTTATATTTATATTTCGTTAAATGAAAATAAAAAGTTACATAAAAAATCATGTTTAATATTTCTATTCTATTTATTCTAGTTTACTATATCTATCGTTTGAATAATCTTTTCTATGTTTAATACTTTTGAACTGATTATTATACCTCCAATACATTATATATACATACTTTTTGGGTCCGTCGTTAGAAAAAACAGGACGAAGGAAAGTAGTTATTTAGTCTTTAATGATTGTAATTTTTTCTCAGGCAATTGCATGTTTTGTATGATAATGAAAAATAAAGTGAATGTCATCTTGTGAATGACGAAAAAATGTAACATTATGAAGTGTAAATATTTAGATAAATATTATTTTTATTATAAATTCTAAATTATAATGATATATGTATAATACAAATAATCTGTCGAGATCTAAGCCTGAAAGCATACTTACCAAAGTTAATTTCTTTTCAAGCGTTTTTTTCAGATTTTACTACTTTTTTTTAGAAAACAGAAGTTACAAAATATATGTACATTAATTTATATAAAGTCTCTTACTTAAAAAATTACTTTGCTGTAGGAAGAATATATAAGCATCTAGTGAGTCTCTTTGTGATCATTAAAAAAAAAAAAATTAAAAACTCTTGAAATTATTTACCACCTTCGCGAAGTTCAGTAAAATAATTTCCATATTGTAAATCATTTCCACAGTGAAATTAAGTACTTATAATTTCATGACATTTTCCGTTAATAATAATTCTCACTCGGACATATTATTTATTCTAAACCCATACTTTTCTCATGGAAACAGATAATTGAATTATCATGATTTTTTCTGTTTGAATTTGAACAAAAATCTTAGATTATATATAATATTTACAGTAGTTATTGCAGTAATCTCCAATATACAGCTATATCTTAATATTTTCATCTACAACATACTGAAATGCATCATTTCCGATATTTCAAAAATTTAAACTTACTAATAATAATTCATCGTATTTCATGCGTTGATGTTATACTTTTCCATACTAGTATTAATTAATGAATTTGTTCTTAAAAAAATCATATTTAATACGAATTTTAAATAATCAAATAAAATTCTGAAATATAACTCTTCATTTTATCCAGTCAATATTTCTTATACATATCTATACATATTTCATTTGCATTTTTTCCAATTGAATAATTTGTAAAAAATTCAAATGAAATATATGAATAATTTTCTAATAAAACTAAAATATAAAGTTTTAACTTGTGAACTACGAACTATTTAATTGATTTATATAAATAAAAATCCTTATAGATTACAACTTTTGAGAATTGTATAATATTAGTCAGCATTATAATTAAAATATCCGTATTAGTGCGGATAGATCTAATTACGGCGCTATTTTGGGCCTGTAGTTTACTCAAAACAACTGCGTATTTTGCATCAGCTAAGGACTTCGATTTTTTTCTTTCTTACACGCGTTCTCTTTCCTTCTCTAGTACTGTTATGCTGCACTACACGATATACTTTTACTATAGTCATAATACTATAGTGAGCTCCTGAAATGAAAGTCGTTAATTCTATTTTTTGGAAATTTACGGTAAATAAAATATAAAATAATTATATATTGACATAGTAAGAATAGTAACAATTGTGTAATGTTAATATCACGACTTATATTGCATCAGAGCATAGTTAAATAGTAATAGATTTATTGCATTGAATTCATTATTTTATTTCCTGTGGTTAAAAAGAAATTAACGATATCTAACATGGTTATCGTGAACGAGCGTACGTCTTGGCGAGAGTCGGGTGGTGTTATAATCGAAAATGTCTTTTTTCAGTAAATGATAAATACCTT
The DNA here is from genome assembly GCA_030064505.1 of Chouioia cunea. Classification (NCBI taxonomy): domain Eukaryota; kingdom Metazoa; phylum Arthropoda; class Insecta; order Hymenoptera; family Eulophidae; genus Chouioia; species Chouioia cunea. The sequence goes on from JAOPFQ010000001.1 coordinate 22,630,517, forward strand.
ATACGATATTTCTTCCATCATCTCTTTACGGAATGGTAGAGAATAATACTGTCCCTTAGAAATTTAATTTTGCATTGAAATATTTCGATAGACTGCCTCGATCCTCGATTAAATATGCAAAGATAGCTCATCACCTCTAAGTCGTCCATTTCTACATATGTTGGTCTACGTATAACGCATCTGCGTATAATACTTTTAAAAATTTAGAAGCAACTTAGAGGAAATAATGAGATCGATAGACATAATGAAATTTAAAAAGAGTGCAATAATTTAGACTAATACTAATATAAATATAATCAGATTTAATTGTCAAAAGAAAGAACCGACACTATTAAAAAAAAGGTTCTATGCAACTTTTCTACTTGGTAAAAAAATGTTTTTTCTGACATTTTTAATACAGTAAATTTTAACAGCTTTGCTAATATAATTATAGCAAATATAATCAATAAATTGTAAAAAGTATTTTTCACTACAGTAACGAGTAATATTATGTGTAAAGTTAAATCTGTGTTACAAATCTATTTTAAAGTCTCTTAGAATGTTGTTTTACTATATATAATACTGAATTAGACATTTTGTTTTCTATACAATCAACTTATTTCATTTCAATATTTTCAATTGTGCTTGGCAGAACTGCTAATAATCTATTCTTTATTAATTTTTTCAAGTAATCTAAATGTGTTTGTCTTAGTGCTCTTTGCCATTATCTTCTAATGTTAATACGAATAGTTGCATTCATATATATATTTTATTTTCATTTTACTGTAATACTTCTCATGTAATACAAATTTTACTTTTTATTTGCAACTATTATTAACTTTCTATTTACATAAAACATTTTTATATTATTATTTTTTGCAATGTTGGAAAAAGTTTCATGCATTTTTAATGCAATGTATATTCGTTTACATTATAATCTGTAAACGAATAATCTATATATCTAATCTTTAATAACCAACTAGTTTTATTTACACTGTTATCGCATTATAATACCTTTCCATTTAGCACTTGTGTTACTCAAGCTTATGTACTGATTGAATTGTCGTTTCCTTATTGGTTTTTTGAAAATTAAGCTTATTCAACAGCCTCTTCCTCGATTGAGGAAGGTACCTCCGTTGCTAAAGTCTGAACGATATGTATAACTTAAATTAACTGTTGATAATAAGTATATAAAATACAAATCTCTTTGAACCATAATTAATAATAGCGTATGCATCTGAATCGTCTAAAATTGTATGCCAAGAATATTTTATTTCAAATTAATAATCGTATTGAAAAACCAATAAATTAATAATTATTAGAATTATAAGATTAAAATAAATAAATAATTGAGATTTATTTAACTTAATTCTTCATGAAAACAATATTTGTTTATTATACAAAGTTAAGATACTTTTATGGCAATTTTCTATATCGTTCTGTAACAGTAATGTTGAAACAAGATGATTTAAATCGAGTACGTAAAATTTATAGTTATAGCTATATTCAAGGTCACTAATCTTCACGCATTATCTAAATTTGTGCAAGTGACGAATTATTAATACGTAATTGCGTAATGAGAGAACTACGTAATAGCATATTGTATCTAAGGATATGACGCTCTGCATTTGATTTAATAATTTCTTCTCAATTGCTATTACTGTCACTTTTCAAATGCATTAAAGCTATGAAAGTTTTATATATATTCGCATATATAGTAATATAAGCTGTTTTTTGTGGTATTGGAAAAATACGTGTTTGTCTTGTAGTATAAATAACTTAAATATTAAGTAATCAAGAGTTTATAATACATTTATAAATGAAAATGCAAACAAATCGTTCGGATATGAAATATATTTTTTAAAAAGTGCTTATGCAACATAGTATAGTTAAAGGAATCGTTATATAGGCTATATGCGTATATATTCGCTGAATATACACGTATCACCTATCGTTGCACTTGAACTTTCGTATGACATGCTTCTATTCCCCCATTGTACGTGCCAGGTTCATACAATATAACTATGTATATATATATATATACACGTATATGTACATGGAAATATGATTTATGATTGTTCACGACGGTTGTAAGTACGTATGTTTGCACAGAACGACAATAGAACGGTAGAGTTTGTCCGCGTCTGTTTAATATGTGTTGGACATGGATAGAATGTAATAAAAGAAAAAGGACAAAGTAGGAGTTGAAAGAGAGAAAGAGAAAGAGCACTATACCAATATGCAAGGGCGAAGATGAGCTCAATTGTTGTTAAAAAGCATCAATACTGTGCACGTACATAGCTAGGCATTCCCCTAACACCATCCAGAATCGAATAAAGCATTAGTCGTGTAACTATTTGTCCTTATTACTAAATAACTTTTACTTCTCATTAATATTGTTTTATATTGGGGGCTCGTCTAAATATTAAATACCCCATGTATAATATATAAACACAAAATACAATATGTATTTATTTTACATACATATGCTCTAATATTCTTTATTAACTTTAACAACCTATTCTAATGCACTTGTCTACAGTCAGGTCGTATGCAAATGTCATTACAAATGTTATATTTTACTCATTGATTATTATACATGATTCCAAATTGGATTTTTAAATCCCGCGCCTAATCGATACTCATTACCTCTAACTCGAATTTCAGTCAACCAATGATTGACTGTTTTAGTGTTCGTATTCATTTCGAGTAGAACAAGCTTATTCCATTTTATAGAAGGTGAATGTTTGAAGAATTACTAATTTAGAATAATATGAAATTGATGATTGATATATCCCCATCTTTACTATCAATATATCGAAAATAAATTGACTGTTAATTGCAGTTAGCCTTCAACGTTTTGACAAAGTAGAGAAACTATGAACATGTGAACGATTCAGTAGGATAATCTATGACTAATTTCTAAATTAATAGTATATTCTCAAACGGATGTGCAAAGACCTATTTGGCAAAACGAAAAATTTATAATATGTGTAAAACGCAAGTAAAACAATAAATTTCGCTATAAAGCTTACACTTACCATAGAATTCCAAATAAATTATAATTCCAGCCAATTAAAGGTCGATCTTGACAACGTTTCAGAAGATCTGAGTTTTTAGGAGTACTGAATAATAGATTAGACAGCCATTTTGGAAGTTATACCGTCTCACCAACCTGCGAAATCAAGAGAGGGATATTAATTCTTTATCAATAAAAGGGCCACATACCTTTGGGAACAGCAATTTCATTTTGCAACATATCACTCTCCGTATTCAGTATATTTTCGTAAGGGAATTCGTTAATTTTTAATTTTACAGACTTTTTGTTTTGTACGAAATTCAAAGATTTCAAAGAAACCTAAATCAAATGTCATGTCATTCTTTTGAAACTTCAATAACAACGTTGCTTTCACGTTAGTACTAACCATAGACATACAAAGAATAGACTGCTGAACTACGATCAAGAATTTATCCAGCAGAATGAGAATGACATCAACAAATAGTAGAAACATTCTGTCTCTCTAGCCGACGGTCATTGGCTATCGTCACGCACACGCCTTTGCCCTATTTGTTCAACTACATCTGAATCAGTTACCGATACCACGATATATTTGTAACTTTAATTTTTATGTTGGTTCTTATAAATAAATAATACCTCGTACTACAAATACAATTACGTTAATTAATAATGCATGTACACACTTATGTTCGAAAAAATAAATCACGAAGACGCGACCTCATATTCTCAAGCTTGCTAGCCGGAAGCTTTAGTAGTTTGAGTCATCAAGGGTAATTTGATGCCGTATATTTGGAAGCAATATTTAAGTTCATGAGCTTGGTAATATTTTCAATTGAAAATAATTTGTAAAATCTACCACATTAAAACAGAAACAATAGCTTATATAATTAAGAAATTACCCAAAGATTATGGGTTGGGTAGACAGCAAGGAAAACGGGTTACAATAACCGCGAGACCTTTCATATAATACGTTTACAAGTTGACTTTATTGAATATAAATGAAAATGATTAACGTACTTTATAATGTTACGAAAAATCTAATCGGTCACGTTTCATATAAATATACTAAATTTCGAAAGTATCTTTTTTCGCGCACATTCGCCCACTATAATATCATACTTTTAACTTAATGAAGGGAAGTCAATCGATAAATAAAACTAAATGTCGAATTAAGATTGCAATAATTTGTTGCGTACGAGACCATGCTGTTGGAGAATAAAGATGGCAAAATCGCTTGGACGCTTTTTTGATATAGCGCGATGATACACACCTCTACATTGTCAAAATCTTTTGAGGCTGTACTGGATTTTTGTGACGATGTTCTGACTCAGTTAAGTAGCTAGGCGGTATTAGGTACCAATGACTCAACAAATAATTGAATTAAAAATTCAATTGTAATGTATCTTCAGCTAAGTTTTCCAAAGTGCACATCCTTTTAGCTACTTTTTATTAGAAAATTAAGTTTGGCTGCATTATTTTTTTTTCAATAATAAATCTCTATTAAAAGAAACATTGTAAACTGTAGCCAAAAACTTTTTATGTTTATTATTGATGTACAATTCTAGGATTTTGTATTATAGTGGTGAATATTATCAGCGAACAACATATGAATTCTGAACGAGTCTCCAAATCAATTCTTATATCTATAATTCAATATAAGAATTCTGAATATGAGTTCGTTATAAACTCAAAATATTAAGTCAACTTCTAAAAATAATTTACAATTTATTTGCTTTGGTACTCGCATGGTGTTCGATTTTTTCTACAAGAAGTTTTCTTCCTTCATTTGCTGCTCTTTTGCAGCTTCCTTTATTTTAATGATAATAATGATATAATAATAACTAATTATTTAAATTATTATATTTTGATTTTTGGAACGCAAGAATCGCAATATTGTAAGTTTTGCTTTGATTCATTAATCATGTATGAACTACAATTTTAAAAGGATATTTCTTAGTCTATTTTTTATTCTGATATTTATTCGGGAAAGAAAATTTCCTCAATGACCATTTCCAATCTACACTACTATCTTTTGCAAGTGTTCGAATCAGTGTTAACCTAAGGAATAGATAAACTCAGTTCCTATAAATATTCACGATAGAGTGTAATTATATGTCGATCCGTACTTTAGTGAAAAAAATCATGTATTTTGTTACATGATAGATCACATGTCATATCATCAAGATTAACAACGTTATTTACGTGATTTTACGTGCAGCCTTTGAAGTAGCTAATAGTTTTTTCAATCCTTTCTTAAAATAATGGTGGAAATGATTTCGTTCCCGACATTTGGCATTGTCATTGGTTGAGCATAAAAAAAGCACGGAAATTCAGATCATTTTTAGATTTTAACTCTAATTTATATTATGAAATATATATAATATCTTTCGCAAAATCTGTAGATTATCTTTATAATTATTGACAGTGCAAGAACAACATATATATATTACGACAATTTAGACAATATATGCTATTCAGAAAAACAATAATCTTAAAAAAACATTTAATTATATTTATTGTGTTTAATTAATTATAATTTTGTACAGATACAAGATATTCATTAATATTATAATTAATAGCATTAATTAATATTGAAATAAATTACATCAAATTGCGTAATCTTTCGTAGTTCATAATCTTACAAATAGTTACGTCATATCACGCAACAAATCATGTGATTTCTTTCAGTAGGGTATGAATATATCAGATAGAATTATAATTATTAGGAAACGTTAGGTTTTTTACACCCACGTTGTCAGACTTATTCGATACAATTACAAAAGCTTCAAAAGCGCAATAATGCAATGATGTAATGAATATAGATTGATTTGTCTATCCTCAAAAGTTTTTTTTATAATCAGTACGTTCTAATATCACGAATTAGAAAAATATATAAGTTATTGAGCTAAAAAATATTGTAGTCTAGTTCCAGCTATAAATTATGCTTTTCTAAGTTTAGTTCGTTACTGAAACAATATAAAACTATTGGAATGACTTTAAAGAGAGTATTTACAGTTTTCCTATCAAAAACATTCTCAAATTTATGTCAAGTCATTAGTTAAAATTAAATTAACCGAAAGTTAAAAATTGTTATAACTGGTTAACAGAAACTTTTAATCGAGATATGAACGTGTATCTTGTATCAATAAAAATATGCAAACATTATAAATATTTTGAAAAACCTAGTTTTATACAAAGAAATTACAAATTAATTAAAGTGATCTTTGGGATATTGTAGCTATCATAATTGATTTAGTTTCTATTAAGCTTCGGTATATTAATTTATCTTCACCGTCGCATTTATTCAATACCTCTCTTAAGTAATAATTCTTCTCGCGTTCTTGTCGACGTAGCTTATCGCTGTTGTGAAAAGCTGACAAACCGTGTCTCTTACCTACAAATACATTTGTAGAAATATTATTAACAAAGACTTGAATTAGACCGCCATCGATGATCGGCACCGATAATTCGTTAAAGTACATAGCACAGTAGTCAAAAACATGCACGCTACGCGCATACCAATTTCGTTTCCTTTTTTATTTTTTGAGTTAATCAAAGCGATATTTGTATCTAATAACTATATTTTCTTTACTTTTTGTTTTGTAATTTTTCATTATATCATCATTATAATTCAAAATATTATTTTGAGGCTTGTTGATAGATAACCCACATATATATCTATCATATTAGGATCTTATGCGACTATCCTTCAACTAATCAGATTGCGAATAAACTGTCTTCACGTATTGGTCATAAATTTTTTGTATAGAATAAGTCTTTGCTGATAATTTACTAACATGCTGTAAAGATAATATTAAAATCAACCATATAAAAACTAGTTATAATGTAGTGAATAATAAAATTCCCTGACGATATTAATCCCTCGTTGCTGGATTAACCGTCGTCTTTTTAATTGTTGGAAGATTATATGGTGTAAACTTATTGAGTTGATGCGACTCAATGGTTGATAAAAAAGATTAGTACATTATCTAAATTGAGCAAATATAAAAGAATGAAAAATAAGAAAGTAAGCATTCAATTAAAACATGGCCGAGAGATTAAAAACTAATACCACAATTCTCTTCGTGCGTCCAAAACTAATGCAATCCAATATTAATGCGTTATATTCGACTGCTTAACGATTATGAAAAAATTGAGCAATAATTCCAATTTGTAAAATGAAAAAAATATATAGCTCTAGTATAAATCAAGAGATGAGTTCATAATCACGTATCTTCGCAATCATCTGATTCACTTTGTTCAGAAACCAAGATAAAATTAGTATTTCACTAATGAAAATATTTTTATTGATGCAATTCTGTATGTACGTAATATTCAAAAATTCTGTCTTTAATTTCCAAAACAAATTTTTAAAGAAACCTATGATCTCGTTCTGAACATAACTACATAAGATTGACCATGATTAACAACATCTCTTTGAACATCAATACTAATTTTGTTCAAAGTTTGTTCTTGTGATCTCCTGATAGTTATATCAAATACCAATCAAACTGAGAAAGAAATTGCCCTTTAAAAGCGAACGGATATTTTGTTTTTGACACTGCAATGTGGTACGATTAAGAAATATAATATTATTGCGTTTATCTCCTGTCAGTATCTTACTTTTTATAAATGATTTGAAAAATCAATTATTTGTAACCTCGTTCAATCACATAATTATTCTCTTATATTTATATTTTCGATTAACGTGATAATGTTAAATTTTCTTAAACACAATTTATAATAAGTTGAAAACTCAGGTGGTTTTGATAAATTAAGATATTCTGGTAAAATAGTGTTTTTCCTTTTACCATTGTTATCTTTCTTTATATTATCTATGCTGATATGAATATATGTGTGTGTGTGTGTGTGTGTGTGTGTGTGTGTGTGTGTGTGTGTGTGTGTGTGTGTGTGTATTCAGTATTGTTATCTAATAAATTAGCCATTCTACTATTCATTTCATCTACATCAACATTTCTGGTAGGTAGAATAGCGCAATGACTAGTTTCATAAGTTTTTAATCTTTGATCAAGTTGCCAAAAATTTTTTCAACAATACATTCATTTGCAGGTAGTATACAGTGTTCTGGGAGCTGTAGATTATTATCCTGATCATTCAATGTGCCATTACCGACATGCAATAAATATTTAGCAAGTTCGATTACACGTGGTAAAACTGTCATGTTCGTTTTCAAATGAAATATTGATAAGAATGTTCATAAGTGACTATTTTCAGAGACAAATTTAATATTTTATTACTTGTACCGTTAATATTTATTGGAAAAAGTTATCTGAAATTACCACCTAAAATTATTATTTTGCCATCAAATCACAGATCATTGGTCATAATATATATTTATATTCTATTTACGATTTCCAAACTATATCGGTGGCCATTAGAGTTTCATCCCAATTAAATACTTTAGTATTTTTTAAAAGCATACCTTTGTAAGAATGTATTTTAATATTTGAAAATGAGTCATTAAACATGGGAAGTGGGTAAACGAAAAGTTTTATTTACTGTTTTTTATGCGTTCAAAAATCTTGGTAATTTATCATATTCTCCTTTGAATAAGATAGGAAAATCAGGTGGAAAATTTGGTAATGGATCTAAATTTTTAGATCCATGATTACACCAGTCATTTGACGATAATACTTTATTTGAAACTTTTTCGTCTTTGAAATGTTTAGCTTGACAATATTGGCATAAAACATCATTCGTCCTAAGTAATTTTGTCCAGCATATTATATCTTACAAATAAATACAGTACGATAATTATCAATAATATGTTGTCGAGCAATTTGACACCTATAATTTTTATTTTCAATTTCAGTACTTTGTCTATTTTTTTGAAAAATCTGTTTCTTTGTTTGTTCATTTTAGTCGAGCCCCTGTAGTTTTAAAGTAGATTAATTAAATGTATAGAAGATAAATTTACAATCAATTGTTAATAAACGAATAATGTAAAATAAAAATAGTGTGAAATAAGAATGTATCAACAACTTTAAATAATTTTGATATTAATAGAATATTTCAGTAAACAGACCAATAAAAATAAATTATTAATAGCAGATGAATTTAATTCAATTTCATAATGAGTTTCTGTTTAGTTAAATTAGTTGTGTTTATTATTTTATTTTGGTTTAGTCTTGTCATACCATGTAAGTGAATTATAAAGTTAAGGATGAAATAAACAATTTTCTTGTTATGTACAAGGTATAATAAAATACATGCAAAAATTATGTTAATGCAATCTTTGAATTGATAATATTTACTATAATATGAAAATTATTTATATTATACCACAAATTCATTTTTAAAACTACTTCAAAGGAAAATCTGAAACAAAAATATAATAATGTAAAAGTGAATTTTCTAAAAAAATTATGAAAAGCATATACAAAAAATATTTTATGTGAAAGAGCTACCATAGATAATCAAAGCAAATTATATAAAAAATAATTATCAAAAAAGTTATAAACTGAGCTATGCTGTTTAAATCAAAAATACTTAATATTATAAAAATACAAGTAAACGTTATTTCTAACTGATAACCAAAACTAATTATCAACAGAATTTTAAAGCGTGAAGTATGCAACTTCAACCAAAAATAATTTAAAAAATTTTAAAAATATTAATACACGTTAAATAAAAATATTACGAATTTTCCAGATTATAGAAAATATATCATAATTATATTACATAAAATATACACTCACGAAAACTGTAGGTGGACTAATATTATAACCTGGATATTAGAATACAGCTTAAATTTTTACCACCCAATTGTAAGTGCTAGTGAATTTATCAATAAAATGAATTACTCAAATATTAAATTGATCCACATCTTAATAAGTTTCATTGATATGTAATATTTTGAGATATTTTAAATTAATGCAGAGCTACTTAATTACTGGGGAAGTATGAAAATATATATTTAGAAAACTCTGTCTATATGATAAATACAGTTAGTTCGTTGAGGCTTAGTAATTATTTATTTAATGAAAAACCACAAAAACATATCTCATTTGAGTAATACATGAGATTAAGTTTTGAATAACTTTACATAAATCTCAAAATACTTATCGAGTACTACAAATAGACAAAATATTGCAAATATGGGTTCTCTTAATTTTCCAATTATTAAATAAATTCTATATTAACTTCATGCCAATTTGATAACAGAGTTATTCGGTTACTGAAAAACTATAAAGTAATCAAGTTAAAAAAACCAACACCAAAAAAAATAAATAGATTATACACTCACAAATTAATTCTTGAGTTTTTAAAATATCATCTAAAGTTACTTGGTTAATCTTGGTTAAGTTGCTTGATCGATGACTTTGTCAACTGTTTCAAAAACATTCAACAATGGTATTTTCGATTAATTCGGAAAGCACATAACTATTAGCTTTTTTATAACAGTTCATGGATTCTACCTTTGTCACTTCACCTTCTACGTGTAAAATTTGAAAAAAAAATTTGAAATGTGTAGTTACAATATATGTGTATATATATATACTTTGAGTAAAAGGTTTCCCCAAGTAAAGTATACAACTCTCTTACAGCTAGCGTTGCTCAGATAGAATTTAAATACACCGTACTTGGCTTTCAACCCCACAAATTTTATTTTTGTGAAAATACGGTTCTTTTTATTCTTATATTTGATTTCAGAATACAAGCACACCTCTGAAAACCATATTTTTATAAAGTACAATTACAAAATATAATAAATAATATTATTACGGTGCTTTCTCAAAATGCGCTTCTCATAATAAATTTTATAAATGTGATCATTTCACATTATATTATGTTCATGTCAATATAAATTAAGTATCATCGATAATATTGATATGTAATACTATAATAAATATATTTACACATATTTATTGAAAATTTATAGATAATTTTCTTCTACAAAGTAATTGTGTTGTACGAATGAGGACTGATCAACAATGTTCTCCTTTATATTTAATGTATATCATTTTTTTCCCATTTGCAGTACAGCGGTAATATTTATGTATAATTAACCATTAAAGTTTGATAGCATCCTTTGTACATCAAATGAATAATTTATCATTGAATTTTATTAAATAATGACTTTTCAATTTTACAAAATAACGTCTGACAAATACTATTGCTTATACCTTTGAAGTTAGCGCTAGTAACTGCAAATAGTGCTTTATGACACTATGTTAATTAAATCCGATTATAAACAGAGACTCGTAGAGTTCGGAGATTGCCAAAGACATATTTTAAAATGGAGATCCCGTCGACGGTTATTCTCGTCAAATAACCCGAGAAACTTATTTTTGACTGAAAATACTATTTTCTCGACGATATAAGAAAACTATTTCAATTTTCATTTTTCAAAAATATTCTACTTTGAATAATATATTCATTTGTCCATTTTGGATACTCGTACTTAATAATAAATTTGACGCGAATATCCCGATGATTTTGGTATATCCACCTATACTGTTTATCTTCGTATGTTGGAAAGAATTAGTGTATTCGACTAAGCATTTGGTATAATATGTTAGGTACTGCGCACTAAGCATCAAACTCCCAAAAATAAACAGTAATGGCAGGCATGCCGAAATCGACCGAAATCGAAACTTTGCGAAGAATTTCGATATTATTAGCTGAGGAGATATTCGAGACGGAGTTACTGGTCTCCGATTAAAGGCTGAAAAATCTGCATCTGTTTGAAGGCGAAATCAATTATGCGTAACATATCTACATAATTCTTTAATGGTACATTAGAGAATACCTGAGTTTTTATTTTCTCATGTAAAAATGTACCAATTTTATTTTACAGATTATGAAGAAAGTTGTCTAAATTTTGATTGTGAATTAACAAAATCAGACTGATTGGATAAAAATTAGACATTCTCTATAAAGCTACACGGAGAAAAAATTTATTTGAAACGTTATGGTGACCGTCCTGTAAATTGGGGACATGGCAACCATACCATTAATTTTTACAGAAAAACGCTAGTGAAGTTACAATGACGATTCGTAGTTTTGACATATTAGAAAATTTACAAAATAAATCTCATAAAAATTCTGAAGATTCTTTATAATTTTTACGATGTCATATCCGAATTTTTACGTAACCAACAATTTGTTTATAATGAAAACATGGGTACTTATTAATTCTATATCGCACAATGGTCGTAAAGTATACATGTATGTATGTACACTTTTATTTCTTGATGAAAACAGTTACAAATGTTTTTAATTTTATTTTTCAATTTTAATAATAAGCCTAAAATAGATATTGTAACTATAATTAACTTAGCTTATCAAGAATGACTGTACTAAAAGTCAATTAAAAGTGGTAAATTAAATAGCTTGCCATCAAGTTAGCAGAATAAATTGTTATTCAACCGATGTCCTTTTTTCAACGTATATCGCCTATCGTTCAAAAAAACTCAAATTCTAAATGGTTTATCTATAAATTTATTAATATACTAGTACCAGATTTTGATAAGAGTTTGATAGCTTGTCCTAAATTATTAAAATTAAAATGGATCTAGCTGAAACCTTCACCCGTTGTCCAAGTCATTGTGCAATGGTGTAACTGCACCTCTAAAACTTGCAGACAAATACTCAACATCCCTCATATCTACAACTATCGAGATTGCCTTCCTGCGTGAGTAAAAGTTATACATAGAAACGTATCGACTTAGCTGCATGAATTCAGTAAATACAAATTAATAAGATACACTTCTGAGTATGAAAAAGATTTATACCATGAGAACATATAAATATCTGTTCTACTAAGTTCTCATAAATTCTTTTGAGTTTCCTTTCTTCTACGAGATAATCTGAAATACTGAGAAAAAAATCTATTCGTTTACCTTTCATTACTAGTACGTCGTATAATTGATTAATGTTCTTAAACTTCACAGTACATATAAAAAAGTGGTTACGATGACGTCGTCTTCGCAGAAAAACATCGAAGTCGTCACGTTGTCGGTCGATCAAGTCTAAATTTAACGTAAATTCATTCACAATTCACTCCTCCTTATTAAGTTTAGATTAAAGCTCCATCGTTCAGTTAAAAAAATAGGTAGGTAGGTAAAATGCAATTGGTCTAGATGATCGACAAATGATTTTGACAAGTATAATATATAACATTTACAACTTGCAACAGAAGATTTTAAAACTGATTTGATCATATAGTTTGCAGCTTATGCATGTTATGTTATTTTAACTAGTGAAAAATCGATGAATTTGCCATTTGACTATATGATGACTATAATGACTATGATTATTAAAAATTATTCACCCAGACTTTATATCACATATATTATTATTAGCATTACGTAATATTTTTCATTTCAATAAACAAATAATAAAATATTTTACAGCGCAAAATTGTCAAATGGCCAATAATTTGATTCGCCTTTACTGAAAGTGGCTCCAGAATCTGTCGTATGAAGTTTCTCGTTTGTTATATAACGCTTTTTCAGAAGCTTTCCCCACCATTTTGTTATGAAAACTATCTTTTTGACAAATGTGATTATAAAAAAAATAAGAGAGGCGTCAACTCGGGGGCACATGAGCGCTGACAATAAAGTACATTACAATAATCTGAAATAAATGACATAGAAATCCATTTTTAACTACAATTTTATTTAAAAATGGAAAAGTAAAGCCACAATATTCAAAAATTCTATCTAAGTAGGATGGATACGAGTACGCTTTAAAATAAGCCGAGAGCAGCCTGGAGAATCGTAATTACTGATTAAGACTCGCATCAAAGAACACGATACAGAAAAACAGCAACAACTTTTCTTGGCGAACGCGTTCGTGCATCTTCTTCAGCACATTTATATTTATTTTTAGTATATACGAAAGTAAACGCAGCAACTCCCGAATATGGTCGAAGATATATATATATAATTGAGTAAATAATAAAATTGATAGGTAATGAAAGTTCGATTTTGAAATTTTTGCAAGCTTTAATTGCAAAGTTAATTTCCTTATTAAAACACAACATTATTAAAAAATTAAGATTTTATTCGGTAACCTTTCGACAATCTGTAGGATGAAAACTATATTGTCGAAATGACTGACGCGATTAATTTGTAATTTCTATTTTCACCCAAGAGAGTTATAGAAGTCTCAGACTAGTAAGTTGATAAACGTCTTCGATGATACTTACTTACTCTCTACTGGGCTGTATAGCTTTAGCCCGAGAACAGAGTAGGCTTTCGTGTACACTAAGATATGATTAGGTGAAACAAAAACGTGTTATTCGTATGTATTCTGAGCCGTTGAATCGTGGTATTGGTTGATTTTTTGAGAAATTGGTTCAAATATTTTAGAACGATATTATTTAAATATATTATGAACACATATTTCTTTTATGTGGCCAAATATTTGTTATAAATATAGCTTAATAGATCTTTTTCCTAAATTACATATTTGAAAAGTTGTCCATTTTCAAATTTCAACTTTTAACATTAATACCTTATAAATTGTTGAATATTTTGTGAAATTTCAAGAATTTACTTAAGACTTGAGACGTCCTCTACTCTGGTTACCTAAACATTTACTTCATTCACTGCAATTAATATATAATTCATACGTCAATGATCGAACTATTTTAATTTCCCTTATCAAATTTTCCATGTTTTGATATTTAATTATTACATAAAAAATGGACGAATAAATTATAGTAATTAAATGTTAACTTACGGTAATATTTACGTAACGAGATAGTGCGGTACGATTGTTACAAAAAACGGATAGTTATTAAGATTTCATTTTCAATGAGTCCAATCATGCAAAGTTTTATCCACTTTAATGAACTATCGCCATTTTATTGTATTAGGTGATCGACTATATAAGAAATAGTTTTAATGGTACAGTTAAAATTTAATTAATAAATCCAAATTCAGTAGTATATTTTAATAACATAGATATCCACACCTTCTCTGAAGAAATGTGAGAATGATTTAAATTGGTAGAATATGCATTCAAATTTTATTCACGGGGGTTTTAACGCTGTCAACAATATGACCAAACTTATTTATATATTTTTTTTCATTATCTGTTGCGCGCCAATACATAATTTACAAGCCATATGCAATAGCATGTTTATGAGATAATGTTAACTTCTTATCGAAATAGAAAAGTACGTAAATGATATAAAATTTTGTGTAAAAAAAGAAGCATGGTTATTTTTTGGTGTGATTGGAAGAAAAATATCTGGATGCAGCGGAACAAAAGAAAAATGAAATTTATTTTCTCTTGTAATCGAGAAAGGATCCTTGTACGTCAGTGTATAGTTGCACTTGCATTTAATCTTTATCCTTATTCTTTATGTACAAATTAATAGCCTGAAAAATAAAACCATTTTATTCGTATTTTGATTGGTTGAACAAGAGTCACGTGAAATGTTGATGTGATAGATATGCGTATACATTATATGTCGATAAACCTAACCTCAAAATAATATTTTGAATTTAATGATATGATTTCATGAAAAACAAAAATAAAGTAGAGAAAATTTAGTTTTTAGACACGTCTATGGCTTCTATTTACTAAAAAATAGAAAAGGAAACGAAAACGGAGAAGTTGGTGATTAGCGGGAATCTAAAAGAACAATGAATTATTCATTTGTGATTGAATCCATTTATTTATTTAGCTGCTTGAAAAATTGAGTCATAGTTATACGTTTTTAAAATAGTTTAGTCATACTTATAAAAAAATGAAAATAATTCATTGTACTATATATATATTACCTTGATACATTATATTGTTATATTATGATATAATGTTATTATTACAAATTACAATTCGTTTTATTAATTCCTAGAAAGTTCGAACCGCACCATGCTGCTGCTTATAAAATAATTTAAAATGCGGCTCATTTTTTATTAAAAAAAAGAAAACGTAAAAATAATTATTATATAGAATTCAATGATCTTAAGATAATTATGCGTTCGCGCATTTACAATAATTATAAAATATATCCAAATGGTTATGGATTGAAAATTTATTTGTTAATTGCATTTCTAAAATTTAATAGAAGATTGAAATTATTTAAAAATAATTTAATTTATTATAGTGAACTAAAACATTGCATAATTGATCTCAATCAGAGTGAAATCTCTTAGTCACTATCCGTTTTTCAGAACAATCGTACAATCTCATTGCGTAAGCAAAAATGTTAGTTAATATTAAACTAATATATTTGCTGTTGTTTCTTTTTTGTGTAATAATTAAATATCTTAAAATAGAAAATTTTTCATGGAAAATTTTTAATTAAAATAGTTTGACCTCTAACGTATGAGTACATTACGAGCTTGTGTTAGAAGTGTTAATTGTTAATTGCAAAGAGTTAACCAATAAATTAATTAATTGAATGTTCAGATATGTAGTCTTTTAGGGAAGGTTTTAAGAAATAAATTAAATTTTAATATTTTACATAAGTATCTCATTGCTTAATAGTATATTACATGAGCGTCACGTTATGAACCGAATGTAATATTTATTGTACCAGTTGCATATAATAATTTATTCCAGGAAATACCGGGTATAAACAATGAAATTACGATTTTTAATTCTTAAATATGTATAAAGTTGCATAAAAGATATCAATGTTCAGAGTAACATATTTGGAATTTTCTAAATTTAAAAATGTAAAATTTGTGAAATATGCATTTTAGAAAAAGTTTACCAAGGACTTTTTCTTCATAAAATAAGTCATAATTCCATTAAAACTATTTTCGTATAAAAAATCATATTTTTATAATTTCGTTAAGGAACTGAGCTCTAAGAAATGTATACCAATTTCTCAAAAAAAAAATTAACCTCTATCACTCGTTTTAGGAGCTCAAAATACATAAGAATGACATATTTTTTTCGTTGACACCTTAGTGCACACGAAAATTTTCCTTATTCCCGGGCTACCTGCTTTTTGGCAGCATACTGCAATTTAGCATTAGTCGTTGAGCTAACACACACGCACGCGCTTACTCAAGCACTCTTTTCGATAATTTAGCTGACTCTATAGTGAGCATAGCATTCTGCTTAGTGTAGCTCTAGCTTTTAAGAGCAGTTGTGGCCTGCTAACTATCTAGCAGACGCTGGTCCGATGTCAATGTTGTGCGGCGCGATCGCGTCGTTCTTGCACTATCTATAGCCTGACTTCGCTTCGTATTTTCATATGATCTGGTCTTCCACATACTTTCTGTGTTATTTTATGCGTGTACAATCTAATTATTAAAATAAAAATGAACTGATGCAGTCGATTGTGATGGGATTGTGTGGAACTTAATAATTCAAGTTGGTGATACAACTTGCTGTGTTGTGTTCACATGTCAAAATTTGAAAGTTGACGAGTGATATTCATATGTGAATTGAGCGATGCTTGCAAAAATGGACTGAACAAGCTGCCAGACACATTTAGCCCTAAAACCGTAGTTAGAGGGATCAACCATTTCAAGAAAGTATAACCGACATGAGCAATTCGAGTTTAAATAGCGAATATGATGTCGAAATGAAAGCTCTTTCATCTATTCCATCAAATGAAAGATTTCAAAGAGGGGTTCGTTAATTTTTATTCTTAATAACATTAGGCTATTAAATTTTTATTTTTGTGCACTGCTAAATTGTATTTTATTGATAGATTTTTTATCTTTTGTCAATATTTGAATATTTTGAAAAGTATTACCATTTTACTATAATTATTCCAATATTTTTTAAGCTAATTCAGATTATATATTATTAAATCGCCATAACATAATAATCTTAAGAAAATAAGTAAATATCGAATATCTTACTACTTATTGGTTAACACATTCTGTCTATTTTAAGGTGACGTAATTCGTTTCTACTAAGAGGATTATGTTTTTGCAATGGGATAAAGAGCCTCTTAGGTTCTATTTTGAAATTAAATTTTTTTGTTTGGAGAACAATTTTTTTCTTCAATATTTTTTAAACAGTCAAATTTATTCAGTACAATATTATGTACATGGAACAGTAAATCTTTTATAAATTTGCCAATCGCTTGAAATATTAGTTGGTTTTGTTTATTGGAAGTATGGATTTGGAAGGGAAAATATTATAAGTTATTTTTTGTTTAGGAGGGAAATGGCCTCAAGGGTTCTACTTAAGAATACATGAAGGAAAGGTATATTCCAAGTTGGTTTTGATTTATGAGAGAAAGCGCCCTGAGAGTTGAACTGGTAAATTTTTTGGGGAAAGGAACGAAATACTCCAACTTGTTAACTTTTTGCTCGAGAAGAAAATGGCCTCGTGAGTTGAACTCGAATATATTTCGGAGAGTTTCAGAAAGAATATATGATAAGTTTAAACAATTAAAGAAATATTTCAATTGAAGGCCAAACATTTTTTCTACGTTTTATAGAGACCCACTGTATTACACCTTCACTTTTTCTGATTTACGCGACATAGAGCGATTGTATTTATACTTAAAAATCGGGCTCGTTTAAGATGAATTTCCCGTTTTAGCCTATTTTCGTTTTCGTAATAAATTTATGAATTAACCATACTCCACGTAGAGTGCATTAATTTGAATACAATTTGTTTTAAAACTCATAGAAAATTGCTATCATTTAATATATAACGCACATGTTTAACCAATTTCTATAATTTATTATAAACAATTACACGTTTAGAACGCAATATAATGAAAATGAATAGTTAAAACAGTATTTTTACATGGTTAGATAAAGAATAATTTTCAAATAAATAATGAACTTTTGATGTGAAATAATAGATTTTGACCTTTTGAACTGTTGTTGATTACTTGTTTGTTAAATACAATTAACTAGATTTGGTATTCTTGTAGTTATAAGTGAATTCATCTTTATAATATGTAATAATCAAATTTTTATAAAAAAACGTCTAAATTTTTACAACAAAAATAAACAATTTAATTCTATAATTATAATATCATTATCGTGATTAACGCCATAATTATTTAATTGTTAATAAAATATAACAGTTACCAAAATGACACCATATTGGATTAATTTTTAAAATCAACTTATTATTTCGAATCGGTGATCTCTAAACTTAATAATTTATACTTTTATTTTTACATAATCCGTTTCTATTTGTTTAATTAATTGATTTATTATTTGCACAATTATATAGCGTTGTGTCCGATAGAATAAACTGATTTTCCTTGATAAAACGAAAATTTATTTTTTACGATTTTCTATAGTGATGATGTTATGTTCCTTGTATCACAATTTGGCTATTGGATCCAATGGGATAAATCTTTGTAATGTAGCCTATAAATTGACAACTTTTTCATAGCATTAGATATGCGTGACGGATAATTATAGCGCAGACTTAAAAATTAGACAGAACTGCTATAGCAGTGAAACAACCTATCAAATATAAGGTATGCATAAGTGTCTTCTGAACTTAGTAAAATAAGGGGACATATCTACAACACACTTTTACTAAAAGTAAAATTCTTCAGGGTAAGTGGTATTAAAAAAACATTTTTAGTAAACATAATGTAATCTTCTTCCATCAGTCCAGTAAGCTAATTCAAAATCCACGTAAAATAAATTATATCAAATGAGTCAGAAATTCATCTACAAGCAACTGGTATAATAATAAATAATATTACTGGCCCGTTAAGAGTGTCATCCGTTTATTACCCTCATAATAAATAAAGATGTGGACGAATTTCATTGAAACTTTAAGGAAAACCGATTTGTAGCAGAATGTGTCAAATCTTCACTTTCGTCTGTATAAGGAATGGGTATTTATACACGTAAAGAATTAAGTGATTCTGCACCACCTTCGTATGTGCTTCCTTCAATTTTATTTTTTAATTCAGTTTTTGTTTTGAGTAATCAAAACAAAAGGCAGTGTAATTTGTTTTTAAATAATATTGACTTCTCATACCTTCTTTTACTATTAAATTAATTATATCAGAATAATTAGTACTGTATCTTCCAGGAGATAATGACAGTTACACAGAAACTTGTGAAACGCATTTTTCCTTGATTTCGTTACTAATCGTACAAGCTACCCTATAACAATCAGACAATGATTGCTTTACTATCGTGTTTTTGGTACTTTACAAACAATCATTGCATTTAGGCTTTTGTTAGAATTTATTGGTGCTCCAGTAAGGAACTGATCTGTTTAGTCGATAAATCATTACAAATTCATTCCAAAGCTTGAAATAATATAGAGCCTGGAAAACAATCTCAAATTACAGTATGTTTATAATTTTCAAGGTTCTTGTGGGAGTCGCGCCATTCTTTACAGTTATTATGCATATTATAGCAATGATATGGTATATTTTTTATAAATTTAGCTATAGCCATGCTATCATTTTGAGCAACGCAGTGGTTAAAATATTTTTGCAAATAATCAATAGTTGTACCCGTAAGTTCTTTATGTCTTTTTTCATTTTATATAGCTCGCTAACTATTCTCTTGCTCATGTGGTGTTTGTGGTGTAGTTTTTGATTTAGAACAACATAGGTTGTTATTATTATATAACAACATTAACTGGAGCTTTGGCATTGTGTTGCTTATTAGTATATACGCCTCTATTTGCATGGTACTGTTGATACATTATAAGGAAAATCGATGCCATAACAATGGGGTTTTCTACAGTTATATTTCCCAAAAACAATTTAGATTTGCATTTACAATAATTCATTTGTTTAGCAAACATTCTCATATGAATAATCCTGCGAACTTCAACATTATAATTTTCACCAGAAGCTAAATCAGTAGGATCAGCAACATGGATTGATGACAGCAGTGTCAGTGTGACTGACGTTGGCATTAGAAAAGAAACCACTAACATTAATTTATTATCGGATTCAAGCATTTTTAAATCATTGTTGATTACTCACATATGAGCGATATTAGTATACTAAAAATAGATACACATACCTACAATTGCGCGACGTTGCCACATTAAAACACTACCAACAAATATAGACGGTTGTATAAAACCAGTGAAGTGTATAAAAACTGGTAATACTGGAAAATTTGTTAGATGTTGGATAGATGCATTGGGTCAAGTTTGTCTGGCTGTCAGAACGTCATTATAAAAAAATATTAAATCGTCAAGTGATTTTCCTTAGCCGTTCAAATCAAAAGAAAAAGCCTAAATGTGAAAGTCTTTTAAATCATAAAGGTTGATCAAATGATATTGGTTACTATCTTACGCATAAGAGAAATAAATTATGCATGGGAATAAACCTAATTCATTTTGCAAATTTCAAATTGAAACTATAGTGAAGATTTGAAAATCATGTTAGTTTTTGCATGCAGACCAGGCATTGAGTATGAAATTCAGCAATTTCTTGTAGTTGTAATTTCAATTACAATTATTGTAGATGTAAAAAAATCGCTCTATTTTAAGAAATCTTAGTTGATTAAATAATTCATTTGTACGAAGACAAAATATATATTCTCTTAATTGACACATTTTGTCCATTTAAAAGTTACATTTTTTTATCATTATACATTTTAAATAAACAAATTTTTAAAACATCAGCAACTTAGTTGTAATATATTTTTATGTATAAACAAATAATAAAATAATTTACTATTTATGTACAAATAAATATCAATGTATAGCGCATTAAAATGATTAAGGTGAAGTAAATGTATAAATTAAAACAATTTGAAAGGAGTGATGCATTAACCTGAAAATTTAAAAATCACCAGTCTATTCATATCGGTGCAAGACTCGCTGGGTAATCCATGAGTAGAGGTTAATAGGAAGGTTTGTTGTGCACCAAATTCTACTAGACCGAGCCTAACGACTACTTTTCGAATTAGAGAAATCTAACTAAAAAGCCAAATGATTTGGATGGACATGCCAAATCGAACCGACTTAAGCCGAGCCGACTCGAGTCAAATCGAGGCGAACTTACCCGAAGTAAAACAAAAAAGCACGAGAGGTTTAAAGAGATATGCTAATGAGACGGTTTTTCTTTCGATATACATACATATATGTTTTCTCTGAGAAATTTTGAGTTTCGTTTTTATTTTAAATGTCGCTTTTTGAACTCAAATACATTTATATATATATATATATATATATATATATATATATATATATATAGATAATTTATGGAATATGTACATACTTAGTATACTATACATACTTTTAAATTTTATAATATATATATAATATATGTATATAAACAATAAATTGCTTAAACATAACTTTGTATTCACACGACAATAAATGTTTTTTTTTAATTAGATACTGTTATTTATTGTTATGTAAACGAACAACTGTTATATAGAAAATAGATTGATTTGTGTGGTGACAATAAAATGTAGGTATTATAAAACGCTCGAAAGGGTCCACTCAGAGAAAGAGAGAGAGAGAGAGAGAGGGAACCCGGTTCCCAGACAGCTGATTTTTCTTTTGTCATCAGCATTGAAAAAAGAAAAACATAAAACCGAGGTCAGTGGGCGCACCAAGCTTTTATTGAGTAATACTATATAGTACTATTCAGTACTGTATAGTATTTGTACAACGACTTGGCAATATATACCGTGTAGTACAGTTCTTTATACGAAAGCAGACGCTAGCTAATCTCTGGTAGATGGCAGCGCTCGCTGGTAACTGGATAACCCACATAACCAGTCGGTTTCCCAGCAGCTTAAAACCGCTCTATAAGATCTGGCCTTCTATAAGCGTCTATAGCCGTTGATACTACTGAAGTGAAATGCATTGAATCATATGCTAGACTACTTATATATTGGTAACACTCCCTTGAACAGAGCAGTAAAAGAATTTAAAAAATATTACTTGAGGAAAAATATAATTAACTGCAAAGATAACTTAGAGGATTTAATTCGACAAAAGCCACAGACTATTCACTAAGAAAACCGTAAAGATGAAAATAAAAAGTTAAACTTAATTATACTACTTAGAAAATCATGTGTAATCTAGGAAAAAATAGACTATGAAGGAGCCACTACATTCGAAATCCATTTAAATAAAATTCAAAGATGGTATAACGCATAGAAAATCAAAGCAAACCAAAGTAAATCATCTCATACAACCTTTGCGTTACGAAAAGACTGTTCCCGCCGGCCATGCTTGACAACCAAAGTATTCCACAAAGTAATTATGTAAAATACTTAGGTACATACCTATAAACATATATTTATAAAGTGTAAGCAATTAAGCTTATAATTGAGGGAAATGTACTGACATTTCGGAGGAAAATCGCGACTCACAAATGAAAGTAAATTACTATTTTATTAGACTATAATTAAACCAATCTGAACTTATGAGATTCAGTTTTGGGGTGTTTCTTCAAATGGAAACGTAGAAATATTTGAAAGATTATAATCGAAAATATTACGGAATACCGTACTAGCTCTATAGTTTATAACAAACCAAATTATCCTAAATGACCTTCAGGTATTCACAGTTAGAAAAGAAATAAAAATTAAAAAAAAATATATATAAATATCTACAAAATCTTCCCAACCAGCCAATAAAAAAGTTTCTAAAGAAATCGACAAGGACCACCAGACATAAAAAAATATAAAATTTTAAATTTATAATGCAAATTGCAACATTTTGTAATAAAATTTTCAATTGTTTGTTCATATAAATTTCATTGGAATACTTATTGAAATACATCATTTATATTAATCAACATCGCAAATTCATTCGCTCATTCCCTTATATGCGACAGATTGTAAATAGAACAAGGGATAAAAAACTGAGTTACAAAGTAGTCTTGATAAGTTCATTTCAGGCCTACAGTCACTCAATTTATTGATTCATATTTCTTGTTTTACAATATTGAATGATTTTAGGTTAATTTACTGGACTCTTGAAAATAGATTTCACATGTTCACTAGGCATGAATTTCTTTAATGCATATTTTTCTAAAATATTCTATCTCTTTTTAAAAGTATGCTATAAATACATTCCCTTGTTTTATAAATAGATATGAATCCACTAGACCTCAAATACATTTAACAAGGCAGTTTTGTGACCTTATATATTTGAACTATTCCGATATTTCTAAGCATATGTGATTGTTAATACAATTAATAAACATAATTTTCAGATATATTCTTCGAATTTGCGGAATCGTTTTTTATATATGTACTACCGTTTCATTCATAGTTTCACTTCAATAATACTGGCATTTAATATGTTTTTAAAAAAATTAATTTTTCATACATTAAGCTATATTTCTAAAGAAATATGAACTTAATAGGCTAGTTTCATATTAAATTTCAAATTAGTACTGTTATTTACAAATATAATAGCATGTATGAATTTACATAAGAGCGTCTCTAAAACTATACAGTAGATATCAACGATTATTTATTATTAAGTGTCTCGATTTAGATTAAATGCCAATATTTCCACTTAGCTAATAATCTTCGTCTCTATTTTGATTGATCATTAGTAAAATGTTTTCAATAAAAAAATACAACTCAAAATTTATGCAGGTTTCACTATTAAGACACGGTATCTGTCATATGAGGGATAATGGATCATGGCAGCAGCTTCAGCACAGCAGCCTCATATACGATTGCCATTAGCGCACATGCAATAGTGTCTCAAAATACCCTTGCACGTATTTTTTATTAGAACTATAATGTACCGAAATACTCTTACACATTTGTATGCGTATAATTGTTGCTGTACACAAATATACACCTTTCGAATAATGTCTTGATTTTACTTAAAGTTTTAGAATATCACTTATCTTTTTTAAATAATAAAGTTCAAGTTCATCATCTTCAATCATCGTTTCTACAAAATACCATATAGCTTGTTGCACATGATATTTACCTGAAAGTGATACCTTCAAGTCTTTTTCACTCTAGTCTGGAAAATCTAGTACGTCACTTGATGTCAATCATTGTAAAGGTACATTTTTTCTACTCCAACGACCCATTTCAATTTCTATAGAGTATTCTCTATATTCTTTGTTCAATCATATATGACATAATGTCATTCGCCAAAAAAGGATCTGATACGAAGCCCTTTTTGAACTTATTTTGCGAAAAGTAAACCACTTTCCAGTAAAAATTAACTTTTGACAACAAATGACACTTATGGCGAAGTAGTTTATATTTTCACCAATCACACCATGCACTGCTTGAGATGACCACTGTACTACGGTAACTAAACAAGAGTAATTAGATTCGTTTTTTGTCAATTGATTCTTCTCACTTTTTAAAGCTGGAATTAGAACTTGATTTCTGCCATTAATCTTAACTGATCTTCTCGATCTTCCATCAGAATTTCCATGATTTGAGACAGTGTAAATAATTTTATTTAAATTTAAATTCGCACAATTTTGTTTGAATTCTTAGAGATGTCATTATATCATGTGATTCGATTATATTCTCCCAATTAAAACCATTAGTAAATACTTCTCCGAAATTGAAAAATCTTCAAGACTATCGTAAATTTCCAAATCTATTCGAACTGTCAACTATCACGTAACTTCGTCGGTTTCAGAATCGGTATAATACTTGGTGTAAAATAAACTTCCATATTATTTGACAAAATCTTCTTTATATGATGTTTATGATAACGCCCATTACCACCCATTACGATATATCGTTTGAAGTTAGGCTAACTCTATCGATATGTATACAGAAACAACAATAGGCATAACTACAAATTGTTCTGCTGATAGCCATTTCAACTGTTTCTATTTCTTTCCTTGGTTTTGATTCTGAATAAATAAATCCCTCACTTTTGGTATTCGCCGACGATGATTAGGAAGATTTAAAATACAAAGGTGGAATATAAATATTGATTACAACCAGCACAATTTTATGTTTCTCATCTATTTTTCTGACATTTTGAACTATAGCAAGCAAAAATTGTGACTTCACAATTATGAAATATATATTGAACTCAAGAACTTTTAAAGTCAACATTGATAGTAAGAAATAAAGAATTCTTCTGATTCAATAAAAAATATTTTTATAAGACAATAATAATTTGGTATTAATTATACATTAATTTTTCTAATAAGATGATGTATTGAATTTTCCAGCAAATTGCCTACTATACCATCGGTACGAATACCACGAATTTTATTAGTACAAAAAAACTTATAGTGAGACACTAGCCATCCAAACTCTAGAATGTCTTCATATATACATATTTTATAAATAAGAGATTGATTCAGAGAGAAAGGTGTACATTCAAACCTACGACTAAAATATACATATTTTAATTCTGTATACGCGAAAATTGTAAGTCTAAAAAAAATGTTACACTGATCGATTTATTATAATTTTACAAATCAATGAAAACGTTCGTCGCAGATCTAGGGATATCATTGTATATATGTCATATATAATTTCTGTTAATCTGTTAGAAGCGATCGTGTCAATAAATGAATACCTACTAGTGAATGAATATTCATTAAATCTTTGTAACGAAAAATATAAAAGTAATCCTAATGGTACTTGAAAAATATTAATTAATTAATTGAATATATGAACTTTTAATTGCAATAGTTTCTTTATAGTCGTTTTCTCTTTGTAAAGTCATACAGAATAGCGTTGCTAGCAACATTCGAAGAAATTATATAAACCTAAGAATAATACAAGTTTTGGATTATCGATAATTAAATAACTTTACGGATTCGGAACTTGTTAATCGGTTCATAATAAAAGCAATTGATTACAATATATTTTAAATGAAATTATTCCCTTATTTCACATCGTGTCTTAAATAATGAATTTTTAAATCATTGATTAATTGGTATCGATAATTTGGATTGTTGATCAGTGTTTAGATATATTTAGAACCGTCGTGATATTTTGAGTTGGGAATACAATCTAATAGCTTCTTTAAGCGAACAGAAATGTCGATGCAATGTATTTAATATTACATTAGCATTACACAAAATACAATGATTATGCAGCTTTTTCAACTAAAACTGTCAGATAAGTTAATCTAGATTATTTGTTGCTTATTTATTCTTGTATTTATATTAATAAGTCATTTATTTTATGTGTTATTTGTTTTCAGATCAGAATTCTGGATGCTTAATTAATTCTACCAGAATAACTGGATTTCTCAGAGTATTAATAAAAAGGTGAAGAAAATGTTCAATTAAAGTGGCTTTATTAACTTTATATTACGAATATATTGTTAAAAAAAGTTTTATTTAGCCATCTTGAGATGAATATATATATAATTAGTTAAAGATTATGAACGAAGGATGCTTCATTAACTAATATTATAAAATAATCCACAGTATATTCTTTTTCAATTCACAGACTGTTCATCTATTGCTCTGAATAACAAATTCATAAATAAAATACGTTGTTTAATAAAATTATATTCAAATTGAATTAAAAATGAGTTCAATTAATATAGTATAAATATATTTAAGAATAATGTGACGATTCATTATAAATTCAATCATATTAGTTTACACATTCTTTATTTGATCAATTAAAACATTAATTAATTATGAAACGAATTAGCTATTAGAAAATTATTTAAGTACATATTACAATGAATTAATTACGATACATGTGAATGGTGTTTACTATTTAACCGTAGCCGCGAGTCATAAAGCCACATTTGGCTCTAAAATCCGTCGGTAGTAAATCAAGATAGATTTTCACTCGGTAAGTAATCCCTTGAATCTTCTACAAAATACATTATACTAGATATTTTAACAGATGAGCTAATATACTGGAAAACAGAGATGTGAATTTGTGTTCAACTAATACCAAAATGTGTACTTTAAGAATTTCTATAAGATTTTAGTTATCAGCCTATAGATTCAAGGGATTTTAGTAAGTAATCCCTTGAATCTTCTACAAAATACATTATACTAGATGTTTTAACAGATGAGCTAATATACTGGAAAACAGAGATGTGAATTTGTGTTCAACTAATACCAAAATGTGTACTTCAAGAATTTCTATAAGATTTTAGTTATCAGCTCCATTGCTTGAAACTTTTAGTAACGTTGGAGCTATATTTATAATTACTGATAACTACTCCATGGTTTCTATCTAAATACCTTGTTCGGATTCTCTCATTGCTACTCATGCATTCTAAAAATATGAAATTTTACTTGAAAAATACATCGTTTGATTATATTTGTTAATGTTTATTTAGTCAATTCAAACAGTTATTATGTCATTTTATCGGGCAAGAAACAATGAAACTACGTGAAACTTATTTTTTTAATAGCAGCATGGAAATAAATATATATGGAAAAAATTAGCGATATTTTCACTTTATAATTCATAATTAGGTATCGAAAAGAAATATAAAGGATGAGTAATTTTAAAAGACGAATATTCAAATGTATGTTACTTCTTTTTGCCAATCAAAAATAGTACACATCTCAAGAAGCAGATGATTAACTTTTTTAGCTCAGAACTAAATTATAAATGCATTACCTTTATCATAGGATTAAATTTATATAACAAGTCCTTATGATACCTTATAAGTTTTCGCACTTTTTAAATGTGAAGTTTATTCTACTGTCTTTTTTAAACTCGAGCTAAAATATTATCATTTTAATTATTGATTTATTATTTAAAATTATTAACTATCAAATATGATAAGTCACTAAAATGGCTTTTATATTTCAAATAAAATTAGATTAAGGTATTTATACAAAATATGGATAGTTAAAAGAACCAATGCGTAAGAATTATTTGTCACCTATTTATTATCGTACAAATAATAATTAATTTCAGTAAACTGATCAGAAACATAACAAAAATTTAATTTCCTACTAAAAATTGTATTTGAACTGAAGAATTTGTTAGAGCTTGAAAAACCTTACAATTCAAAAAAAAATTTTAGGGATTTGAAAATTTAGATAAGTTCATAATTTAAAAAAAATGTATTTATTGCATATGTATTTTTAATATATTATTTTAGATAATTTTTAAATTTATAAATTGTATCAATGTCGTATAACTGTTGCATCTAGGATATAACGCACTGCGCAGCGTATATGTTCGGGAACTCAACAAAAATTATATAATTCTCAATAAGAATGATAAAAGATGTGGGATGGCCATGCGGAGGGCAGAGATCTAAGTATTTTATTTTCTAATATATAAAGTATTGAAACAAGTTCGCGCCCATCTATTTTCTAAATAAATAACACATCTAACTTCTATAACAGACAGTAAAATATATATGGTTTATGTTAACAAAGGAAAATTTTTAAAAATTCAGGTAGATAAAAAAATGTTCTTCTTTACAAAACTATATACAAATTATTTATAATAAATAATTAATAGTGGTGCTGATCAATCACCGCTGATATATATTCATCTATCTAACTGTTTTACGATGCAGAAAAAGTACGATAAAAATAAAATTTTTTTTTTATTAAATAAATTATGCTATTACGTGTTGAAATAGCATTTATTTTTAATAACTTATAAAGTACTATAGTGATATAAAAAATATAATGTTTTTTACAACGCTTTAATTACTGCAAATTTTTTGTTTATAGGTTAACGTTCTTAACATGATCCAAAAAACGAGCGGAGAAGAATCCTATTTTTTAGTTTCTTTCTCTATCTTATCTATACGCAGAAGAACTATTCTTTTTGTTACGTAATGTTACTTATAAGTTTGGAGAATATAAATTCGTGGATTGTTACTTCTTGAAGGAATCTGCTTCCTTTGTGATAGAGTATAAACATAAACCATATCATAATAATTGTGTTACTATTTTGATATTTATTTAAATAAACATTTATTATATCTGTAGTTCATTTATTCTTCCAATTTGGTTAGCATCAAATATATTGGTTTTTTTTGTAGGCTCCATTTTTAAATTCCAATCACAAATATATTGCAATTCTAAAATTGAAATACAAAAAAATTCAATTTGACTGAGTGATCTCCTTCGTATCAACATATTTATCTTATAAATATAGAATATATAATGTTAGAAAATATTCCTAGACTATAAATAATAATATATTGGTATTTATGTTGCAGAAAACACAACTTCGTCCAATTATAGCCGAGTACGATCCAAAGAAACATGGTGTGAAAACTGAATTGTCAGACATGGTGCTTGTCAAGTAAGTATTTATTATTATAAAAAGAATTATTTCTTCGTGTAATTATTAGCAAACAAACTTTAAAATTGAACAATTCGATTATTTAAACTCTTAAAACTTTTTTCCTAATAATTTTTTGAGAACAAGTGCACTGTACGCACACCTATTTCGTTTCCATCTCTATTTTTTGAGTAAAGTAAACATTAGATATGTCTGTAAATTAAATTATCGCTACTTTTTATCTTATTTGCCTGAGATTTACTTTTTTCGATACGTATTGTATCCTTTGCACATGGCTTATCATTATATCAATAGAAATATTATTATCATGAGACTTATTCTTATTAAATTTTTTGTTTTTAATCTTTATTCCTGCATTTCACTACTTAACTGTTTAAGTTTTTTCTTTTTTTTTTAAATACCTCATTGTAATTTTTTATATTGTTGACACATATAAATCCTTGTTAATAAATCTATTGGGCATGAACCATGGAAGGTCCAGTCTATTTCTTGGATTTTTCGATTGAAAAGTTGTCAATATTTCAATATTGGAGTTAGAAGCAATGTCCTCTTATTCGTTTCCTCTCATTTCGTTAAAAACCCTCTGCACACTTGTAGGGAAAGTACTTTAAAACAGTATGTAAAAGAAAATTTTAATGCGTGTATTTTGATTGAAGAATTTCCTTATGATGCGGAGAAAAATTGTTTTTTATTTTAAACCAAAACCATTTATTAATGTGTGATGAAAAACACGAGCAACGGATTAATCTGAAATTTCTCATTAAATTAAAAAAACTGCGACTGAGAAGTTGTTAAAAGAGATCTATGGTAAAAATTTGCTATCTTATGAGCGTGTTTTCTAATGGTATAAACGGTTTTCTGAATGCCAAGAAAGCACCGAAGATGACCAATATCCAGGTCGACCTGTTTCTGTTACAATGGTATCGTAATGACTGAATGAATTCCAGAGGGCGAAACTGTAAACCAAACTTACTATTTAAAAGTTTTGACAACCCTGCGAAAGCGAGTTCGTAAGAAACGGTCGGAGTTGTGGAGAAAAAAGTCGTGAATCTAGCATCAGGAAAATACACCTGCCCATAACTTGTTGTTTGTAAAACGTTATTTAGTCGCTAGAGGCACTCCAGTGCTTGAACACGCCCAATACTCGCCGGATTTAACACCCTGTGACTTTTTCCTATTTCTGAAGATCAAGTTTGCCTTAAAAGGAACCCGGTTTGAGTCGATGAAAAAGGTGAAGCGAAAATCGGTAGAGCTCCTAAGTGCCCTTACAAAAGAAGACTTCTAACCAATATAAAAACCGAATGGAACGGTGCGAGGCATGAGCGGAGGAGTGCATAGAAGGGGTTATATTAAAATAAAAATCTTTTTCATAAGCGATCTTCTTATTTAATAGCCAGACGTCGTATACTTCCGTTGACATGTATCAATTTGGTTTTGTACCTTTCTGAGTTCTTCAATTAGTGGTAAATATTACTCCAAATTTCCTGGTTAATATTTTACTTTGCTGTTATCTAAAATTTTTAACATGTAGTTTTTATTTGTTATCTCATGTAAGATTTTCTTTATTGGTTAAAGGCTTCCTATGTGGCTCACGAGAATTGCCAATGATTTAATGATTGAATGTATTATTTGCTGCTGTTTATTGCTAGGTATGGATATTTCATAGCGCCTTAAATCTGTTGCATGTTTATATTTAGTTATACAACCAATAGTTTCGAATACTGTTTTAATGCGTATAATGAGAAAAGAAGAATCGTAGGTAATTGGTTTCCTTTATTAGCGCTCGCAGCGTCGTGAGCCGTATGGTATCCAGCCTCAGCACTCTAGAGAAAGGGAGAGGACTTTTGATATGCTTTCAGTTACCGATCTAACTCAAAACCGTCAACTATTCCAATAAGAAAAAATCATTCTTTCTTCATTAGCGGTCGAAAAACTGTTTTCTTGTTTTTCCATGCCGACATGTCGTGTGCAATAAATTGTAATCAGAAACTTATATTTTAATTGAATTGAATCAAGACGATCCAACATCGTCGTTATTCTGTATTCCAGTGCCTGAATCAATGCGTTGACATTGACGCAGAGAAGACTATTATTTGTGAACTTTTCGAAATAATACTGACATGACGATCTTAATTATGTTTTACATTAGCTCCATATTTCACAGAAATAATTATGATTATTTTACATTTGTGCATTACCTTTGAGGCATAGATTTTTCAGGGAAATGAATTTTCAGGATAATTGGTATATAGGAGTTTTTGGGATCGCTGATTGTGACAAAAGAAGAGCTACTGATTTTTTTAGAAATTAATATTCTGATGGGAATACAAAATTTGCCTTCCTATCGTGATTATTGATCGAGTGACATAAAATTGAAAGATCCATTCATAAGTTCATTGATGCCTATTGTAAGTTTTGAAAAGAAGACAAAATATTTGCTTGCGGAACTGTACGTTCTAATCGTATTGGGTTACCTAAATCTATAATGCTTGACAAACAAATGAAACATGGACAATACGATTTTCGAACATCTGATACTAGTATTAGTTGGATCAAATGGAAGGATAAAAAAGGTGTTTGCTCCCTATCAAATTACTATGATCCATCTGAAGTAACAACAATAACTCGGAGGCAGAATGATGGCACACGGGTGTAAATAGATTGTCCAGTTTTATGTGCTCTGAATACAACAAATACATGGGCTTTGTCAATAACGCTGATCGTTTGTTATCTACATATAAAATATATCGAAAGTCCAAAAAGTGGTGGCAAAGATTATTTTGGCATTTCATTGATTTGATAATTATGAATTCATATATTATATTTTCAAAAATAAACACTAATAATCCTGAGACATTGAAAAAGGTCAGACTACTTTTAGTGGATCAATTAGTTTCTCATAAAATTCCAACTAAAAAAAGACGAAAGCGTCAATCTTTCCTTGTCAATCCTCACAAACTAAATGTTTCTGTTGAAATGGGACGCTCTCAGTCTGCTCATATGCCAATACCTATAGATAATGGTAGACGATGCGCACTTTGCAGTACAAAAAACAATCCTATACGAACTAAATGATTATGCAACACATACAATGTACCATTATGTTTACAATTAGGTAAAAATTTCACCAATACCAATTTTCAGAAACATTCATAGAAATTTTAAATGTTCGCCTCCAACTTGGATCCGCCATTTTGAATTTTCAAAATCTGAGTTTAGATTCTAAATCAGCGACCCCAAAAATCCCTGTATATACATCTTCATAAGGATATGTCTGAAATTTCCGTCTTAAATGTATTTTTTTACAAAACAGGCTCTTTTTTAGATTTTGCTTATAAATATTAACAAGTTATTAAAAAATTTACCACCTTTAAGCATAAATTTCAATTTCCTATCATTCTGTGATTAATAAATTATAAAAAAACTTAAGCTATATTCAATAAAACTAGTCTGATATTGCAAAAAACTATAGGGAAATAGGTGGTCTCTGAGAGATACTACCGTGCCGTAAAGGGTTAATTAACGCTAACGAGCTTTATGTTGAGTGGCTTTCCCCTCACTAAGAATGATAAAGAGAAATGATCAAACTTATAATCTGTACTGTTCATAACCTGAAATTGAGGCATCAAACAATTTCTATATTGGAAATTCTTTGACCCAAAACAATTAGTTTAGTATTTATTACCTAACTTGATATCTGTCTTAGTGATAAGTGTAAATGAAAAGATATTTGATTAAGATTATATGTTCGTATTTTATATTATTAATTTACTATTTATAAATTTATTGACGACTTTCTAGCGAAAGTATTCTTTTCTCTTATATGCGTGTTTAAATCAGTTCACTTTGCATAGTGGATTTTTCATATTCGAGGGGTTGTGATCACCGAATTCTACGTTTAATGAAATTATTAACGATTATCGGTGACTAAATTTGACAAGTTCATTATATACGTATTGAAGTATTTGAACATTTGAATTTCTTTGAAATTAGTAATGCTATATCATGAAATAGCAATTATAATAATTGCTAATACATTTTTTGTTAACAAATTTCATAACAAGCGACGATCTCCGTTCTTGTTTGATACAGCGTATGCTCATGACGGTTTTTCATTTGCAAGCGAGTGTCGATCTACCGGTGAGAATCATCTGGTGTGATTGTATTTTTGCACATGCTGGGCACCTATTATGTCTCAGGTACGAATTTCCGCTCTTTAGCTCTTCTTTACACACTCTACTTTCTCTCCCTCTCTCTCTCTCTCTCTCTATCACCTATACTGCATTATATGTTTATCTCACTATTTTCTATATTAAAGTTGACTTTTCACCCGCATCTCTTCTTTAATTATTATGTACCTGACTCTTGCTACCTTATTTCTGTGCGTTATTTCTCAGCGATACTACATCGCTATCATTTGCAGCATTCCAGCATTGGCACTAGGGCAGCACGGCGTCTTTGCGGATCTTGAGTCGAAGACATCTCGTAAGAAACAAATTGGTTTATTGAGTCCGATTTCGCATAACCCAAGCCATTGCACACACCAAGTTCTAATTTTTATTCCTCTCATTTGTATACTCGGGGATTAGCTTATGAGCAAAATCCTGGTAATAGTGTGTTTCACGTTTGATACATCGTTTGAAAACATTAACTATCCATGTTTAATATCCAAACTCCATTATTAGTCACAGAAACAAATGTAGCATTTATATTATTAAAATTCTTACGCGGATATTGTAAGTCTCTTAGTTCAGATTAAAGAATAGATAGAATTCTTTCTGTGGTAGAAGAATTGCTTATACTAAATGAGGGTTCTATCCAGTTAAAAGAGAATTTTCTCTAGAATAGAACGATGAAAAGAATTATAGGAAAAAAGGAAATAACATACCATTGAAGCAAAATGTAAAGAAAAGTGTATTAATGTAACGTAAAATTTTATAGGTACAAGTGCGAAAGAAATGAAGTGCCAATCACACTCACGAATGGTTCAACTTTACCATTAGTTGAGCGACCAAATGACGAAGAAGCGGCTCTCTACAATCCGTTTGAACACCGTAAACTCGCACACCCAACTAGCGATATGGACACTCTTATTCACTTGCTCAAGGGAAGTCTGGGATCAGGCATTCTTGCAATGCCACTGGCTTTTAAAAGGGCTGGTCTATATTTTGGACTCTTTGCAACTTTTTTTATTGGTGCGGTGTGCACATACTGTGTTCATATCTTGGTTAAATGTGCTCATATTTTATGTAAGCGGACTCAGACACCCAGCCTGGGGTTTGCAGAGGTCGCTGAAGCAGCTTTTCTAGTTGGACCTGAACCTGTCCAGAAGTATGCCAGGCTAGCCAAGTAAGCTTTTAATGTCATATTAAACATTATATCGGTGTATTGTATGTTAAGAGTGTAAAGAGGTATTTTTACTTTGTTGAATGTCACATGAAATTTTTCCTAACGCACTTATAGACTATCCCAAAGATTTACGTCGCTATAATTATATTCTAAATATAAATAATAGTTATTATATATACACGCAGGAGTTTCTCAGTCAAATCCCCGTTATATTTTAGTGCCCAACGTGTTTCGGTAATGGTAGCCATTACTGCTGTAACTTTATTAGTCTTAGCGTTATGCTCGGCCAAATAAAATTACTATGAGTTTTTGATATAACTGATCGGTACTGGACAATTTTAAATTATACATTGATTTTTAATTATGAATACTTTTATAAATAAGATATTAGCTCAAAATATTTACAGATGTAATTCATTAAAAATATAGATTTTGAAGAGAAAATATTCTAAGTTACTTTTGCTCGAGAGAGGATGATATCATCAAGACTTGAAATTTATTCTAAGACACATAGAATAGCTGTAACACACCTTCGTAAAGTGCATCAATTTGTATACAATCTGTTTTAAAAAAACCTTTGCTGCAACCGTTATCTTTTAATTTATGACATACGTACATATCTAATTTCTATAATTAATTATGCCCCATTAGATTTGTATAACGTAATATAATTAAGACTAATAGTTGAAACCAGAATAATTTTACATGGTTCGATAAAGAACGTGGTCGTTTATAAAAAGTTGATATTTAATCAATTTTCCTTCAAACAATAATCATATTATATGAAAAGGGAATAGTATATTTGACTCAATTAAAGGGGATATAATCCTTCAGACTGTATGAATTAGCTTACACTGCTGCTTCCTTGATGGCCATTACTGAAAGATTTTGAACTTTGAATTCATGACTTCTGTTTGATTACTGTCTATATCTTATATTAAACAGTTTTATTTCATATAGAAAAGTCAGTATTAAATACAGTTAGTATGTTCCGGGCGCCAATTTAACCGGGCGACTGCGAATTGTTTAAAAAGAAAAAAAAAGGGAAAAACACGGATTTAAAGGGTATTCACGCTTGTATTAAAAAAAAGTGAAAAAGTGTCGCGATCATTCTCTTTTTCCCGAACATACTCGAAGCTCGACATAACGTGCACGAGCGCAAAGGCATTATCGTTGCCGTGAAGCCCTCAGCTCCTGGAGATTACCACTGAGAGGCTGTTCGATCCTAAGAAAAAGATTCATCTTCTAGGTCATACGGATCACCAAAGTACAGATAAGGTAGCGCAGAGGCTGCTGTAGGCCGGTAAACTATGAGAGCGAGAGGTTTAGCAGAAGACAAGAGCTCTTGGTTGAAAAAGGACATAGTTAATGAGCATATACTCATTAGAATCCAATCAGGACACGTGCTCGAAGACCACAGCGGCGAGAGAAAGAAAAAGGGAGTACGCGTGGGGCGCGGCCCTTCAGCATTATAAACGAACAAATTTTCCTTCCGGCTTTCTAATTTGGAAATCCTTGCTAACAGGGCACGCTGCTTCCTTTTCCTTACAAATTGTGTCCGATGTTGTATGTGTATGATGTGTACGACGGACGTTTACGATTGTTAGGAAACTTTGTATCAATAAAGAGAAATCAAAATCAAGCGCTGTGTTCGATTATTTCCGCATTGCTCGTCCCTTACATAGCTCTTAGTGATCATTGTATGTATGGATTCATGTACAAAGTATAAAACGTTCTTCTCTCTTTATGGTTTAAATATTTTATTAGGTAAGTATCTGGTCCTTTTACTTTTCTGATTATGTATGGATCTTCGAATAAGTTAAAAATGTTCACTATTTGACCATCATCTTTATTCGAAGGATAATTACATTTTTATAGGGCTAAATCTTTGACTCTATATGGTTTATGATTTTTAACCGTATTATACTATCCGAATTGTCCTTCAAATGAAACCAATGATGCTAGAAACGTTTTGGTTGCTTCGTTTCTGTAGTCTGAAGCTTCCCAGCGAAGCCCAATCACAACAATAATAAAAAAAAGAAATTGCTGGCACGGAGAAACAGAGAGTGAGAGAGACCAAAAGTACTTACCGAACCAGTAATAATTATTTACCAAAGGCAACATGAAAAAAAAGAAAAGAAAAGAAAACAACCAAATAATTGCTAGCTCATGTATTTAATTCCTTTGCTTGACTGCCTGGTTGGACTCTTAACCCATCTCACTCTCCTTATCTCACCTGTTCAACGCGCAGCCACAACTGAAAAAGTTGTTGACCTTTTCACCAGCGTTTAACTTCTCAGGCCGATAATATGGCCGAAAAGAATCTCGTCACAAGGTTTTTATTTATGTCCTCGGGTAGGACTTATTTAAATTCATTTACATAGTATTATTTTAATATTAAATTATTTTTTTTTTATAAATATTACAGAAAATAAAAAATTTGTTTAGACTAAACTCTTTACGTTTTTGACGGTATTTGATAATGCTTTTCTAAGATTTTCCAATGGAAAACTATATTTGGTTTATTATCTTTGGAATCATCATTGGAGAATTTGAATAATAAATTTGCTACTTTATTTTTATTTCTAGATAAATATTGGCAAGCTATGTTATAAAATTTTAGGAATAAATATAAACGGGTTAAACATGAATTATTTAGAATTAATTTTCAATTCATTCTCTGTTAATTTTCAATAATTTTCGAAAATATTCAATCGATTTTTGTAGATATATCCAGATTTCAACTATTACTTTTAACGATAATATATTAGTAATACATATTTCCGATAAGTCACAAATATAAGTGTTAACAATAGATGTAACCCGAAATACAGCTGAGCAATAAAACCGGCATATGACATGTAGATGCAGCGCACGTTTTAGAGATAACCCAACGTTTTATGAGACTTTTATATTATTAACGATATATCCGAACGTAAAATTTCCGTAGGCTTGAAATTGGCAATATAAGAGTGAAAATAAGAGTTTCGAGTGGACACATTTTAAGTTGAATCCAATTTGAGACCATTTTTAGCATAGGGCGAAAAACTGAATTTAGTAGAAGCATTACTGAAGTTTACAAAAATTTACTTCCATCACAAAACCATCAAGTGGTTCTATTCTGAATGAGTTCGCCGGGAGTATAGAAATTTCTACCCATTAACCCCCCCCCCTTCATTGGCTTTCCCTTGCGACGTCTAACGCCCATCGGGATATATTTTCAGTATTACTTTGGTCGGACCTATTCTGATCCCGAAGGATTCCTCTTCAGTTGCTATATTTCTTAACCTATGAGTATTTCAATATTTTCAGTCTCTTTTTCCTATTTTTCTATCCTTTTTTTCGTCTTGATTACCATTCTTATGATGTTGGATATCAGGTCCTATTTCTCTAATGACATAAATATGGCAGGGACTAGATTGTTCTTTGATAGTTTAACCAATCCTGCCTCTGCTGGTAATTATTTTCTATCAAGTTTGTATGCGGGACAAGCAAACGAGGCATATTATACGTTGTCCCTTCCTTCTTCGCGTAATCGGCAGTCTCTCTTGGCCCTATGCCATTTCTTAGCCAGGTAATCTCGAAAGCATCTACGATCATTTAGTACTTGTGGCCGGCGATATTCCACGATAATTGCTGCATTTATTGACATTGAACACCAACTGCTTATTTTATAAATACGAATGTTCATCTTCCGCTGTACTGCATTCATATTCTTGTCTACTTCTGTCAGCAAGGCTCGCGCTGTTCACGTTGATGTGCCGTACAGATGTATCGACTCTACGATAATTGACAGTAGTTTTCTACGTGCTGGCCCTAGTCCTCCTATATTAGGTATCAGTAGTGACGATGACGTGGTAACTATCAATGCCTTCGTTACTGTCTACTTAATGTGGTATGTGAATGGTCACTTTCTGTTCAGCAGCACCCCTAAGTACTTTATCTAATGTTTGAGAGGAATCATTTCAACGTTAATCTCAAATTTGCGCACTGCTGGTTGTAAAAATATACTAGCCAACTATTCAGCAATAAGCTTTCAAGTTCATGAAAAATTACTACTACAAACTCTGTTGAATGTGTCACTATTATTAAGACCAAGTCGTCCGCAAATCCGACAAACGATACTTCATTTGATAGTTTCAGCCTTAGTAACCCATCATACATGCAGATTCACAAAAAGGGGTCTCTTATCGAATCTTGCGGTACCCTCGTCGATAAGTCGGTGATTATTTTACCTCTCTCGGTTACTATTACTAGCTTTCTGCTCTTTAGGTAGCTACTCCTGATTCTGAGGAGGTACTGAGGCATCTTTTTTTCATTCTATAATGACTGGTAAATGCACTTACGGCTATAAAAGTTGAGAGTATTCTTGATATCTAGCGCTATTATGGTGTAAAATACTTTTGGGTTTGTATGTCATGGGTTGATAAGCCCGTCGGAAAGTCAAACTAGGTCGGCGAAATTCTTTCATTTCACTCTTCTTCGCACACTTCCATTCTGTTAAGAATTAGCCTTTCAAACATTCTTTTTCATTCTTTTTCATTCATTCAGAAAGATGCCTCCCGCTAGACATTTACTGAAAATGCTCAGTAGAATTGGAGGATTTTCCTTTAAAAACAATCGCACCAATATGTTTGGATAAAGGAGAATCCCCAGATTTAAATTTCTGGAGACTAAAGAATTCGCCTGCTTCTAGTTACTTTTCTAGCCTGCTTCTAGCACTTCCGCTATTTAATTTTCCTGCATGATTGACCTTTGCGATTTCCAAAGCTTTTCTATTTTAATTTTCTATTAAACACTATGAATCTCGGTTGATTGACTCGATGAACTTTTTCCAGCTCTCAATTTTATTTCTTCGTATCACTATTCTCAGGATTCTTTTGGCTTCCTTATACGCCTCTTATTCCTCTACTTATTTAAGGCTGTTGACTTTCCTAATCCAGTGGACTCTCTACTTCTATTGCACTTTTTGCTTGGTGCTAACAGTTCCTCATTTCATCAGTAGACTGGATTCCTATGGTAAGTGAATGACCTGCTTGAAATCGATACTTCACACGCATCCACTGTATCTTCATAAGTGCTTCAGTTGTTTTTTCTGTAATAGTGAGGCCTTTGCAAGTTGATTACCTTGATTCGCTGTAGAAATTCATCCCGCTTCATCTTTAGGAGGGATTATTCCCCTTTTGTTTTATACCTACTTCGTTAGGTCTGTCTTCCTAAGATCTCCACAAATACATATTAATGATGGCTGAGCGACTTTTGCATCCATCACCGTCCAGAATAAGATGTTTTCTAC
The DNA here is from genome assembly GCA_030064505.1 of Chouioia cunea. Taxonomy (NCBI): domain Eukaryota; kingdom Metazoa; phylum Arthropoda; class Insecta; order Hymenoptera; family Eulophidae; genus Chouioia; species Chouioia cunea. The sequence continues at coordinate 22,671,237 of JAOPFQ010000001.1, forward strand.
GTCTAGAGATACAAATATTAGATCTAATACTGATCTAGCGATTCCATTCTCGTCTGATTCGCAGCTATGAGATTGAATGCTACTATAATTTCTTCAACTAGATTGACTCTTGAGTCCCGAGAACTGCCTGTTCATGCCCTTTTATCATCACCTCTCTTATCCTTAAACCACATCGCATCGTTAAAACCATAATTCTGTTCCGGTATAACGACGATTCCTGCTCCTCTTTCCTTCACGATTTACAGTTTAACTCCTTCTTAGCACTGTGTTTCATATAGCTAGAGGGACTAAACATCCCCTGTCCTGTAACGTGCAGACCCCCCCCCCACACTTTGAAGGGTAGACATTTATATGACTTTTAATACTTTGTCACCAAATGTCCTGGTTCTCGGTATCTATAAGAGTTTCTGTAAATATCCTTGGGGAGGTCTCAAGCGACATGTTCGTATTCCAAATACGATAAAGTATCGGATGACCATTTTTATTATGTGCGTTAATCCAGGCAATCCTGACTATGCCTGGCTTTAGTTCTTTTGCTGTTGCTATGACAATCGGCGCTGTAACGAGTGCAAATTGAATTCCTCTTAAGCATGCTCGAAGAGTCTTCACTTCTATTTGATCCGATGTGACCTCATCGAGGGCTGTGATAAGTGCACCTTTAATTTCTTCATTAAGTTATATCATCTTCCAGATCTTTAAGCTCTAGCGTGACTGTTGATGTTCTCACGGTTAGGTGGTCGCCCACAACCAAATGTATAGCTACGCTAACTTCTATCAGGTTGAAGCCTTTTATGAACTCTATGATTAGATTTTCATCTCCCGTTTCTCGGATTTTTACAACTTTAGATTTGACCTCTTCCTCGTGCGCTTTCACTGCCTTAAACAATTTCTGCATAGACCACATTATTGTCCTTTTACGCCTTTATGCGAACAGTCTCTTCTTTCGGTCTAGGAAATCTTCTTCTTGGAAAGTTCGCTTTAAGTGCTGGTTCACTTCCTATATATGTGATTATCGGTGCGCGCTATAGCAGTTTTACTCACTTACATGACATCATTTTAAGTTCACATTTTGATTGTATCTTTGTATTTATTAAAATTTTTATGTATGAATTCAACAAAAAGGTTATTGAATGTATTATTATGCGGATTTTAAACGATAGAAAGACAAAAAAATTTTCCTCTAGAAACATCAGGACAAAGAGAAGAAATTAGGCGCTATCGAGAAAAAGCTTGTCATTTTGCAAAACCCTAATGCTAAAACTGAGTACAGCTTTCTCGTCTCCAACTACCGAAGCAGAATCTGCTAGAAATCTTGGTCAGCTGCTACTCGTTATTATTTTCCTGGTTATTGTGCCAAGAAAAATAATCAAAGTCAAGGCCAATGACCTTATTGCCAAATTCAAATTGATTATGTAAAAACTCGTTGGCATGATTTGAATTAATATGACATCATAGCTATAGGAAATTTCGCTCAAAATTATATAAAAATGTATCAAGATCAAGTATAATAGAATGGAATGGGACCTAAATAACTATTCATCCATTTATAATTTACTTAAAAAGAAACAAAACAATTAAAGAAAAGAGCATTGTCATCATCTAAATAGTTTCTTAAAGAAAATAGATTTATTTATCTTTGATAAATCTATAGTTTTTGATATCGTTCTGCTTTCGAAATCAACGAACATTTTTTTATGTCCATATATACATGTATTTTTCATGATTGTTAGAGGTGAATTATTCTCGACAAATTTTTTAAATATTAATTTTAATCTTTCTTTGTAAATTGTACAGTGCTTTAATAGTGATACGATATAATACACCTCGTTTTGTTATCCTATAACCAGTAATGCTACGATAAAATTCAAAATATATCATGAACTATGATTCTAAGGGAAGGAATCTTAACACCTCTGTCGGTATAAAAATTGGACACATAGTCCTTTTTAATAATGTATGTGAATATTTTATATTAAATGACAATACTATTGAACAAAATGTTTAGGAATTTGCTGACCTTCACTCGTCTTAGTGCAATTTTATTTATATTTAAATTGGTTTGTATTGATTGCTTCTAGTGCACTGCCTGTATAACATTCATAGCATATACAAACCTTTTTATTAGTATTTAGTTATAATTTGTTCCCGCAGCCCTTGTACTGCACGATGGCTCGTGGCTGAGTTTAGTTCGCCGGTACAAACATATAACAAAAAACTTCGCGATGATAACTAAAGGTGGCAGATCATAGACTATCAGACACACCTCTTACAACGAGCTGAACTTGTTACTCCCATTCGATCACTCCCTCATTTTTATTTTTTTGTAAAAACAGGATCATCTTTCCTCCTCCCTTGTTGCTAATGAAGAGTGAAAGTTTCTTGTTTTGGATTGAAGGATCTCATGGAGAATTTACATGTCCATCACACCGCTTACAATTGTGATGGCTGTCACAATAGTGGTAAATAACTTCTCTCAGCTCACTTCAGTTATAATACATCTTTACACAATCACAACTCTCATAATTATCTTTGTAAAATCTCGAATCATTTTTTAAACTTGATTTAATATACTCCAACAATGATTTTACAGATAGAGTTAACATTTTAGTTAATAAAGAACTTTGGGGCTCTATTCATTTCTCTATTTTTATTGATTTAAATATTACGAAAATATTTATCGTTAAAAACAATGAATAATAAATCAACACCTACTGAATAAAAAAAATGTATGAGCAATCTAAAGAATAATTATGAAAATTTTCTAACAGATGACTACGATATCATTGAACTACTGCGAAATACTACTTTTTTATCAAGTTCGTAGTTAATACTATAAAAAAATACTCCTGTAAAAAAAATGATTAATAATATGATTCACAGAAACTCAGTTTTATAATAAAATTTGGATTGTGAAAAAAACTTGGAAGAATCTAATTTAAAATATTTCGTTTTCTATAGAACAGCAAATTTTAATATAAATCAGAAATAAGTTTGACATAAAAGTTGTAAGAACATAACTTGGACCATACGACAATGCCCCCCTGAATAATGTACAAAAATTCCAATTTGCTGAAAGTCTCAAATTCTCAAAAATATTCGTTCCTTTTTATATTATTCTTTAATCCATATAATTTTTTTACTAAGCAGAATAAGCCTCTATCTGGGGTGACGTTGTATAAGTGAATAATGAAAAAATCATGTTCTACCTGTAAGATCATAATATCGATCGACTCTAAAAAATCCACTTATTAAATGTAGAAAAGCAGAGATACAGTATAAATGAATGATCAAATGAAATTACCTTTAACTGATTTTCTATCGACATTATATGAAAATGTAACTGAACTTCAAATAATAAATCTACTTAAAAATAGTATGTTTTCATATTAATAAGTTTGATATATGAAAATGGTTGTACAATTCGAAAAAAACATATTACTAATTTAATAATAACCATCTTAATATCTTGAGATGCTCTATTGTTTCGTTTTACTAATAACTTATTTTTTTTTGCAGGGCAATGATAAATTCTTTCTTGGTACTGGATTTAATAGGCTGCTGTTGCGTCTACGTTATTTTTGTCTCGGAGAATATTAAGCATGTTGCTGACAGTTATATGATAAAAACGCATGAAAAGGACGAACTATGGGATATTAGAATTTATATGGCTATATTGCTTCCATTTTTAATAATATTTTCTTTAGTCAAAAATCTCAAGTATTTGGCTCCGTTCTCAATGGTGGCCAACTGCCTCATTGCTGCTGGCCTTGGTATTACTTTTTACTATATTTTTAAGGATATGCCTGAATTAAAAAATTACGAGACAATTTCAACTATTGGAGAAATGCCACTTTTTTTCGGTATTGCCATATTCGCTTTAGAAGGTATTGGTGTAGTAAGTAACATTTCATATTTTATTTCCAAACTTTTTCACTTAATTGTAAAATGTATAGTTACCAAATAAAATATTTAGAAAATGGTTCTTTGAAAAAAGCCTAGCTGGGTAAGCACGTTAAAAAACGAGGTATGAAATATTTCCGAATTTTTTCAAAATTGCAAATATAAACCAAAAAATAATGACGAACAGTTACAATTTTCAAATGGCCGTTGAAACAAATGTTTGAGCTAGATAATTTTGTAAGGCTTAAAAAATCCTCTATAATTTGAAAACAAAAATTATTTTTGAGCTACGGAAAATTAACTCGGACATCATCTAAAATTATGATTTCGTCAAGGGTATTTTTGACATTTTTACTCGGCGGGGCTCTTTTAGTCAGTTGACATAGGTTGAACAATGAGTACATTGTAACCGCATTTTAGGCTATAAAATTTTAAATATTCAATTTTAATAGACGCATAAAATAGTTGCAAAGTGATTTTTCTTAAAAAAATATTTAGCATTATAATATGAAAAATTCATATGTAATACTTAATGTCTAGTTAAAATGTTTATTACAAATTTTAATTGTTGAAACTTTAATATTATTTTTATAATCTATGTAATTTGATTAAAACTATTATCCTTTTCGTAGGTGATGCCACTGGAAAACAACATGAAGACTCCAACACATTTTATTGGTTGCCCTGGAGTATTGAATATTGGAATGTTTTTTGTTATTTCTTTATACAGTACTGTTGGTTTCTTTGGATATCTCACGTACCAACAAGACACAAAAAGTTCAATTACGTTAAATTTACCTGAAAAAGACCTTCTTGCTCAAGCCGTGAAACTCATGATTGCAGCGGCTATATTTTTTACCTATGGTCTTCAGTTCTACGTTCCTATGGAGATAATATGGAAGAATTTAAAGGGGTATTTTGGATCACACAAGCTTATGGCTGAATACATATTGCGAATACTGTTAGTAACCTTTACAGTAGGAATGGCCATCGCCATTCCTAACCTTGGTCCCTTTATTTCGCTAGTAGGAGCTCTCTGTCTTTCAACTTTAGGACTTATGTTTCCATCAATTATTGAGCTTGTTACTGTCTGGGAGCAAGAAAATGGTCTTGGTCGTTTTAAATGGAAACTCTGGAAAAATATTACGATAATTAGTTTCGGGGTTTTAGGCCTGTTGACTGGCACATATACAAGTCTCTATGAGATAACAGATTGTATTTAGTATGTGACGTTGTTATAAATGACAGGCAGTAGACCGAGCCGATTTACAAATGAACTTACATATAGCTTACTCCGTGCCTTTTACAAACTACTTTAAGGGTTTATAGGACAATTACGAGTAAAACACTAAGGTGGTTTCTGGAAAATGTTAGCGCAATGGCACTTTGATGAATTAAAATTATAATCTTTATATGTAATTTGCTATCATTTAATGTACTTTTAATAATGCTTTTAGTGACAAATATTGATAAATAAATAAATTATCGTGATGTTGCTGGACTCTTATAAAAGAAATGTGCGTGCTGTGATCATTATAAATCTCTATACTGTCGACAAATTGATTGAAACAAAAAATGGAGATATTTATATTAAATAAAATTACGAGGTCTGGCTATTAAATAACGAGACTGCTTATGAAAAAGAATTTTATTTTAAAAATTCCTCTACAATTGAATGATCCCCTTCAATGTACTCCCCTCACTTCGCCATACACTGTTCCATTCGTTTTTGTTCATTGGTCAAAGCAATGCTGGAAGTCTTGTTTTATAAGAGCATTTAGTAGCTCCGCCGATTTTCGCTTCATCTCTTCCATCGACTCGAGTCGGGTTCCTTTTAAGGCAGACTTCATCTTCGAAAATAGGAAAAAGTCGCATGGTGCTAAATCAGGCAAGTACAGCGCACTGTTCAGACACTAGAGTGCCTTTAGCGGTTAAACAACGCTTCACAGACAGCGAATTATGGGCAAGTGCATTGTCCTGATGCAAGATCCACGACTTATTTCTTCACAACTTTGGCCGTTTCTTACGAACTCGCTCTCGCAGTATTGTCAAAACTTTCAAATAGTAAGTTTGGTTTACAGTTTCACTCTCTGGAACCCATTCAGTCATTACGATGCCGTCGATGTCGGAAAATAATGATTAGCATGGCTTTAAATTTTTATTTTCGTTCTTCAGATTCTCGGCCTTCAAAAAACCATTTATACCATTCGAAAACACGCGCACGAGATAGAGAATTCTCACCATAAGCCTCTTTCAACAACTTATAACACTCAGTCGCAGTTTTTTTAATTTAATGAGAAATTTCACATTAATCCGTTACTCGTGTTTTTCATCACACATTGTTATTGGCAGAAACAAAAAATAAGTTTGTTTCTAACCTCTATAGAAAAAATACTACAACAGTCACAAAAACGTGTTTTCGTACTGGAATAGTAGACCCCCCCCCCTCTCATCCCTCTAGGACACCTACGCGCGCAGTTTTGTTATTTAATAGCCAGACCTCCTATTATTATAATATTAATGAATTTTCAGAAATCAATGGCTTAAAAAAAGTTGCTTTTTTCTATAAAGAAGACATAATTAAGACATAAATGACTCATAAAGACATAAATTAATCAAAAAATTCTTTTTTAGTTGAAAAATTAAAAAGAGACGAATGTCAATCTATTGTTTACTTTAATTTCTAAACTCACGATGCAAAATTTCGGTGGTGTTACATTTATTAGATTTTGAATTAAAATAGCTACCATCTTCGACTTAAAAAATTCAATTTTGGATAAGATGCAGGAAATAATGTAAAATTAGAAATGTACATCTAGAGAAAAGGGCAGTCTTTGCGGTATGATCCTAAATAAATCACAGGATTGTTACATAAATTGAAAATAATGTAATTAAGATGATGTACGAAAAGAATTAAAAACATTATTGTTAGAAGCCCGATTTGTCCTGTAACCCCTTAAAATGAGGAAAGAACATTCGTTAAATTATAACAGTAGTATCTGAATTCTAAAATTCGATTCTTAAATTTAAAGCTCCAGAGTTTCTGATTAAAAAAATCAGAAATATTTTGGGAGTGACAAATAAGTATTTAGCCAATTTATTTACAAAAACACTTATTTTCGATTTTTTTTCATTTCTAGCCGATTATTGTAAACTAGTTATTAATTATACACACACATACACATTAAAAATAAAGAAACTCTATCTCTACCATAATTAAAAATATTACAATTAGTATCTTCGTATTTATAATAATTACGAAAATAATAGTTATTATATTTTCCTAACATTTTTTTGAAAATCCTCCTTTATTTTATTCTCATGAAAAAACAACATTATGTTCTTCTGTGTTAGTATATCTATCTGTAAAATACGACTACTATATCTATGATATTTTATGTAGATTCAACTTTTCACATGGTATTTTAAAGTTTGTAAAAATAGATGTGATTCTTTCAAAATTTCATTGTTATATAAACATTTATCCTAGATCTAATTTCAATTGCGTATTTAATTTTACAATTAGATATCACTATAACCGTTAATGAAAATGACTATACAAAAAGAATATACACCGACTATTCATTTCAATGATATCAACATAAACACGTACACATATATTTGAACGGTTATGCGCAATTTCAGTTTCGTATGGAATCACTAAAAATTATATATTCGTACTAATCAACTTAAAAGCTTCTATTAACAAAATTTTAATCAATCTAGCTTCCTTTCCTTAGTAAAAATACGTTTGAGAATTTCTGACTAGTATATTTTTGGTATTGTATGTTATGAATACTTGAATGATGTGTTAATAAAACCTGAATGTTCTTTAAAATACGATCGAAAACAATATTATTGATATTTTAAAACAATAATGGTTGATATAATATAACTACATTTATTTATTAATTAATAGCACTAAAAATCATCTTTTTTTTAACTATAGGTTATTTTCAATCCATGCAAAAAGTTAAAAATGTATTATAAGTTATAACAAAAATGTTTTAATTTTGATATAATTAATAATTTGTTTGCTGCTATAAAAATCTGTACTCGATATAATTTTCTCTAATTATTTAACGTAATAAATATTGCAGAATTTAACAAATTTCTGCCTGAAATCGTATTCCATAACAGTTCGATAACATAACTGCATTATTGACAATTGAAATCTTCATGTAATGGTAGTAACCACTTACTGCAGATATATAAAAGTTAAAACATTATGTTTGTGATTCACAATACATTTTTATAATATATATATACTACATGAAAATAGAATTTACTAATACTTCTATCATATAAATAGGTTTGTCTTTACTAATATCAGAATAAGATCTAATATATATATATATATATATATATATATATATATATAATCACGTAGATGCGAATCTTCGAAATTATTACTAATCAAATTTCATTATATAATTTGATTTTAACATTTTTCAACGAAATAATAACGTTAATTTAATTAAAAAAATTATTACATTCTTTTTTTTTTTTGCAAATTGTTAGTTTCAAAAATTTGTTTTTAGTGATTTTTAAATATGTTTATAAGTATTAAAAGTTAATTGCCTAATCATAAATCTTATATTGATCATAAAGTTTTAGTATAAATTAAAAATAATTGGTATTGACTGAATACCAAAATAATATTAAATTATAAAATTAAATTAAAAAATTTAGTACAAATTTATATACTGTCTGTAAATGTATGTTTCACAGAATTTCAACAATTGAGTGAAGTAACTCTTTGACATATGACTATATTTATGTTTTGATACCCTGTACGATTTATGCAAACTCCCATGACAAATTTGACAATATATTTCTAGTACTACCTCAAACAGCTTTTCTTTATACATAAAAAAAATTTTGCGGACATCTGTTCGCCTATTTCATGTAACATACCTAGTTTTAATTTTACATTATTCACGTAATATGTTAATAATAATTCTATTATTATACTTAATAATAATTCTAAATTATTAACATCTTTCATAATTTGATTCAAATTGATAACATCTATTTTTACAAACTTTAAAATACCATAAGGAAGTCTTTTGCTTCTTACTTTTATATATTGATACAAATTCCATTAATTCTATGCAATTTTTCTCGATACTGCATTGCAATTATATTTCAATGTTATTTCAATTAATTTGTTCTCGAGCACTCTTTTATTTACATTAGGCATTTATCAACTAGCCAAAGAATATAGTTCAAATTGTTACTACACGAAACTAAAACTTACTAATACTTCTATCATATAAATGGACTTGCCTTTACTAATATCAGAATAAGATCTAAATATTCAAGAAATCTCAATGAGAGTACTTTGTACAAGAAACGTTCTACTGAGTAAACTCAGTACAATTATTACAGTATAATGTCTAGAAATTTTAATTTGGTACGAATCAGAGTGGGATATATCACTTGTACCCTTTCGGTATGTAATATATAAAAATTATTTTCCTACCTCATACAAAAATTACTTAAACGTTGAAGTTTTATATCTCAGATGAAAATTAACCCATAGAATTCAACGGGCGCTCGTTTTTAGTTTTTTTCAAGATCTGTCGAATTAGATACTTCTTTCATAATCGTATCTATTTTTTTGTAATTTTCGAAAATTCTTTTCTATTTGAATGATTAATTATAGCATCCTGTCAACTGTTTCTTTATATGAAACATCGTTGATTATCATTTTATCTTAATCCTCTAAAAATTTTCTCTATATTGCTTTTTTTTGTTATGATTGGCTATACTATTCCAATTTGTAAGGATGATATGGAAGACAAGGAATCTTTAATAGTTACAGCAGATGTTAAGAAACGCTCAAATTATGTCAGCAATAAAAGCCGTGAAAGAGCCTTATCTAGTTTAGAATCATCATTTATTGAACAACAGTAACGAAAAAATCAATCTTAGATGACTAACTAGACAAATAAGTAGATATAATAAGAGTTAGAATTACGAACAAAGTAAAATAATCGTTTCTAATTTTTATAAGGACAGTTGAACATATTTACCCACTACACAAGTCACTCGAAGACATATTTGGAAAAACTACTCAAAGTATTAAATAGTAACTGAGTCAAATTCCACCAGGTTCATATAAAAAATATCTACTGATGATTGAAGAGTAAGAAGGAGTAATATTTCTGAATATACCAATGTAAACAGGATGAAGGTTATAAGGTGGTACTACTTGGTATAAACTCATCGATGAATTTAGACAATTTAAAACAAGCATTGGAGGAAAATAACTATAAAGTTATTAACATTTTTAACATGTGCGATAACAAAACTAAACTATCAATGTCTCTCTTCATCGTTTAAATATCAGTTCAAATAAAAAAGAAATATTTATCATAAGTAGTTACTAAACTCAGTTATAACCGTCAAATTACTAGGAAATAAGAGAGAAATGACATAATGTAATTGCCAAGTTTAAATTCCAGAGATTTCTACATACAAAAAATGACTATCAAAATACTGGTAATGTACGTGTTATGTGTACCAAACAATGATGAGCTATTATACGATAATTGTACGGAAAACCACCCAGTAAGAATTAAACTGAATGAAGAGAGTTTCAACAACAATGATATCGAGCGCTGAGACAAAAGACTGCTAAAGTAATAATCCTCGAAGACAGATATGATCGTAACATTAGAAAATTATTTTACCAGTGAACATTACTTAAATACCAAATTTCTCAAAATATAAAACAAACAAACCGGTAGACAAAGCATTTAGAATTGCCGCTATATATTGGTCATAAATCATCATGTCACTAACATTGCAATAATTGACTGGACTTGACCAATAACGCTGTCATCGAAATATTGTCCCTCATATCACAGTATTAAAAAAGAGTCTCTCTATCTTTTTGAAATTTCGGGGCACCAATTTATTGATAGTAGTTACCTTAATACCGAGCACCATTGGTTTGTTTTCAAATAACTCTAGATCATAATAATTGCACCTTAATATTGACCGATGAACCAACCTGTTGGCTTTGAGAACTAACATTAAACCATTTAAAATAAGGCACTGGGAAATATAAACAATACATCGACAGACAAAATTAATATTAATATCCCACTTTTAAATACATAAGAGAAAGTCTTGCCAAATTTGTCGTAATACAACTGCATTATTTCATCATTGGGTAAATGCGTAATTATAGTAGTTGGCATTACATTGCTATTATAAGTAGTTTGATAGTGAAATTCTATAAAAGTGGCAATTGGTTTGTAATACGTAAATACGTACAAATCAATTTTTTTTTCTAGAAAACTTATTAATTCTAATTATTGGTTGATGCTTAGTTGGTATTGTATCAATTGATATAAATTGTCACCAAATACCTTACAATCTCATTCGCTGTATAAATATAACTTTTTTAATAAAAATGTAATAATGTCTTGCACTCTCTGATTTGATGATATGCAAACAACTGCTAAAATTATTTCTCTTTTATTGTTCATAGCGAAATAACCGAAGTATAAATCAACTGATTTTAAACTGAAGTTATAATCCATAATGTTTCTCAATGTTACCTTCATGTTAGGTACATTGAAGTCTGAAGAATTATTGTTTTCACCATTCACTGGTACGTTGTTTCGTTAAAATTTAACAACACGATTAAAATTCGGTATGTCAATATTATCAAGATCATCACGTAGTCAAGTTTCCGATATCAGCAAAAGTTACAATTTTCTATGACTTCATCTTGTAAATCTGTCACATGTCCTGAGACTTTACTAGTTAATAGTGAGAAGAGATAAACAATTTCTTGAAATAATGAAATCTTTGATAACTGTTGGAAAATAATATGTTTTTTCACTGACAATTTCGTAATTTCTTCTAATAGAAATGTAAGTGCTGTATTAAATTTTCTTTCGTGATAAAATATGGATCATCGCTTTCCATTGTTATAAACAAACTTTCAATATTCGCGAATTTAGACATATTAACATGCACCAGTGGAGGTGTGTGCTTATTGTCATATTCATAAAGAATTTTATCATAAGTTCCTCCATGAAACTTATGTATTATCATAGTATATCCCAATATCAACGTTCAATAACTTTCTTTTACCATAACGATTTTATTTCAATTGAACGGTTTGCTTGACGTTAACCAAGATATTGAGTTATTGTCAAATCCATTCCCTAGATCAATGTTAGTTGTAATTATGTAAGGCTTACCTATAACAAAAGTAATGTTATAAGACAAATCACCTGCCTGGCTAACATTTATTGTATACAATTTTTGTCTCAATGCGACTTCTTGTTCATGACTTTGATATTCACTAATTACATCTATTGCAATAGAATCTACTTTGTCTTCCTTTGCCATCTTACTCTGGTTTATATATTGACATCGTTATTTTCATGATATAACCGTATTAAATATGGGAATTTTAATAAAACTTCTTCTTGTATGAACACATGAGATTGAAAAAGATATAATTCGTCGTCGTACAAAATACAGCCATTACCTAATTTTGTGAATATATTAGAAACAAAATTAATTAGCTTGATGCATAACTTGAATAAGCTTTAAAAATTCTAATTCTCGCCGAAGATTAGCTATAATAATAATCATCTCTTTTTTCTTCCTCCTTTAGATCTGTCTATAAATCGAAGTTTATCTCATTGCTGGTAATTGCCGTAGATCTCCAATAATTTTTACAAAGGGCTGCCGAAATTTGTGTCTCAACGAGTAATTTGTTTTAATCGTTCATCTATTTTATACAACATTATCGCACCAAACTAATTTCATCAATTATCAAGCCTTTAACGAATTTAAATAAGAGCTGAGATGCTTTGTAGGATAAAGGAAGCAATTTTCCTGTTAAGATTTTCAAATCTTTGCGTACAGTTACCCAGTCAATTACAGCATCTGCTTGCCTAGTTGACGCATATGTTATACATGCATTCATAAAGCCGTCGTCGTGGATAAAATGGTAGTATAGGTATCTTCATAATCGATTTAACACGATAAGCCAAAAAATGCCAATAGACAACTTCATTTCCAAGATAAGTTTTATCTTCAACAGCCGTATAAATACTTCGAATCAAAAAGCATTACAATGATTAACGCATGATTTAGACTATTCTAGTTTCTCTCATAATAGAAAATGACATAAGAAATACTAGTGTAAAAATCCTGCTAATTGTGCAAATAATAATACTTTTAAAATATTTGTAAATATACTTCCAAGAATGGATCCGGTAATTGAAAAAAGAGTCTTGATCTCTAATTACCAATTTGGTTTTAGATGTCAAAAGTTTACAACAGAACAAAACAAAAATCGTAACTGAAAAGTCTCTGGTAGAAAAAATATTGTGTTTTATAATTAATAAAAAGTCACAAAAGTAATAAAAGTCTTTTTCATTGTTGCATCATTTTGCCAATCGTTTTCGCCTGCCTGCGAACGTGCCAGACATTTAACAGCCGATGCTGTCAATTCGACTTTCAACTGAACGTTAGGAGATTTCGGTGAGAATTATACAAAGTATACCAAGATTAAATACAAGAAAATCATTGGAACAAAAAGCAAGTAAATATTAATCGCATAAATAAAGGAAATAGAAAGGAATGAATTGCAAAACTACATCGTATTCTTTGTCATATATTATTAAAAATCTACAAAAAAATATAAATAAATATCGTAATAAAAATTGGTATAATTTTTAAAAACTTATGAACATATTTATAAAATAATAGTGAAATAATTGTGAAAATTGCGAATTTATGAAATTGAATTGAACAAAATATTTCATAAACATGAAACAATTGATTATTCTCATTTCATTTTCCGAGCAATAATAGTTAAATGAATGAACATATAACTATAATTTGACATGTTATATCTCAACAATTATAATTTTTCATGAATATATCTTAACTAGACATTATTTCATGTAATTACAACTAGAAAATAGATTCTTTTAAAACACAAGTATCTTCCAAAATAATATGAAAAACTACACTTTATGTAATTTCGATAAAATTGTTAGTATTTGAGTAAATAAGACGTTTTTTATACTAGTATCAATGATTATTACAGAATATATGACTTATAGTACTAAGTTATAGAGCTAATCTACTTTGGAACATTTCACGGCAGAGTCAACATTTCTATCGGCCGTGTCACGTACTTGAGCATTAGAGGGAGCGATTTCTTTGCGCGATCATTATATTTTGAAAAAAAATCATGCTGATTCAATTAATATTATAAAAATTGACGAATATATTTTGTATTTTTTAGTAAATTCTATATCGGTATAAGTTATTATATCATGTTTATTTTTACTATTATTACAGGCATCACTTCTATATTTCATTTAAATTATTTAAAATAGGATAAACATTTTTTTTTGCACTGAATTCTCTTTTTATTCCACATATTAGAATTTCTATTTATACTTAACCGACGATTAATCCAAGGATTGATCTTTATCCGACCGAAATAAAAATTGCATATGGTTTTGTTAATGGAATACTATGAAAAGAAAAGAGAATTGTTATAGAATAGAAAAACATGAGATACAGAGACAATAAATAATTAATTGGTTACGTAAAATTTTCAACAAATAAATAGTATCTATATAATAGCAAATCGAAATATATTTTTCAAACCATCAGTATTGTTACAATAATATAATTAATTACAAATAAATTTAAAACTAAAATTATAAAATATCTATTTTTATATTTTCAGAGTTTATATTTATAAGTACTAACGTACATATTGATTTCCGTAGGCGTCATTTTGTAGCTACATTGAAAATAGCCAATGAAATGCTTTACATTTTTACACTAACATAGAATAGAAGTTATTTACTGTAAATAAAAGTATATTTATTCTAGGTCTGAAATACCTGTTTGTTCACTAATATGAAGGAAAATGTTACAAGAGGGCTTGCAGTTCGTACCGAACTCTCAATAACTGTTATTTATATAGTTACTAAGCATTGTTAAAAATAATATTCATTGATATAATCAAACAAGAAATAGTAATTGTACACACTATCGAAGAATGCCATTAAGACAACAATTCTTTGCATTGTATATTATAAATGTTATTTGTTTTCTTTTAGTAAACCATTTATTATTATACAAAATTATTATATAATAAAAACAATTTAATGTCTTGCTATAATAGCCAGATAATTAAAAAATATATATTAACCTTTTTATACTGATCTTTTTCAATAGGATAACATGTATCTTTGTCAATTAAGAAATTAATCGCTTAATCTTAATCTAAATCTAAATCTGAATAAATTAAGAAAGTAAATACTCTATTTTTGTGGAAAAAATTGTTTATATATTAATCACAGCAGCACAAAAAAGAATAAAATTCTTTGGCCGAGGTACGCTACACGCACTGCACACGTGTCCTCGGTTTGATGAATGAATTAAAAGCCAAAGTTTATAAGCCGAGCGAATGGAGACTATTTTCAAACTCACCAAGACAGAGCCTCAATGCGGTATTACTACACAATGGAACTAAATATGCTAACATTCCCATTGCTCATTGAATGTCCCTAAAAGACAATTATGTAAAAAAGAAATACATGTACGTCCTACAGAAAATCAAATACACTAATTATGAGTGGTTAATATGTGGTGGTTTAAAAATAATATCAATCATTTTAGTAATCAAGATGTACCACGTTCCCTACTTCTTATGCTTATGTTACATCCACAACTAATACAATTATTTAAATAAAAAACCATGGTCGATAAGAGAGATATTGAATTCAAAAAGTTATATAGTGGTATAGCATAGAAAAGACAAACATAGAAAAGCTGAATTTTCGTAACGTTACTCGAAATTTTCTGGGTAACCATAAAAGTCCACCGTATAAAGCAAATGTTGTAATAATGTTAACGAGATATGAACGTATCAGATTTTTAATTTAATATACATTTGAACTAACAGTGAAGAAGAGAGTGAATGTTACATATATATATATATATATATATATATACGTAAGTTTTAAGCTAAACTTATAACCTGTTATTAATAATATTTATCAGTATTGGAATTATAAAGAACCTTTTAGATCTTGAGATGAGTTCGACAGCAGATTCGCCTTCTATGAATTAAATAACGTAAAAAATTATCTTTTAAATAGAAACTTTGTATTATAAATCGATAAATACCGCAAAAATTATGAAAAACTCAAATTTTTACAAATTAAAAATAAACGAGAGTTATTGGATGAAATCTGGCATTAAATTCGTATTTGACATAAGAAGGTATGAGTGTTTTGTAAACTTAATAAACACCGATAAATTCGCGAAAGTTCCCATTTTGTGCAATTTCTAATACATTTTAACGAATTTAAAAATATTGAAGGGTAATGGAGCGGTTTCTGCGCCGAATTTAGCTATGTTCAGCGAGTCAAAGTAAATAGGGGTAAATGTTGGCGTGACTAGGTTAAAACTTTATTTTTTTTATGCCGATGAATAATTATATATAGACTATTGTTTGGAATTTTAAATTGGAAACTATTAAGTCATTACAAAAACTTTTAAATCTGTATAGTGTTACGTACAATTCTTACACAAAATTTCGTAGAAAAAAAAATTATTTTCTTGAAATCAGGACATGAGTCAAAAACCCAGCTGTAAATTATGGAAAATCATAAACATAAATTTGTCAATACTACCTACATACGACGTCTAATTTAACCATTAAGGAGTTTTAACAACGTAAAAGCAAATATGGATGATCTGAATTAAGTATAATTTAATGGTTTTTTCAATTTGGATAGAAGCATCAAGTTCTTTATGAATTCTAATTCTCTGAATCGATATTTTTAAGGTGTATAGTTGTCAGACAGGTCGTTTAGTTGTTACTATTTTTTTAAATTAATTGAAAAATTAACTTTTGTGTAATAAAAAATTATTTCCAGTTTTTTAGCAGATTGTTATTTTTATTTTCGAATATCCTTGAACTTATTTTGAAATGTCATTTCTCTTATAAAAAAATGAACTACAAGGAAAAATTAAAATTAATCAAAATTAGTAAAAAAAATGGAAAAAAATATATTATTTATCCATGCCTCTCCTATACATCTCCAATATCTTCGGCACTGAAAATAAAACATATGGTACCTCAGTTAGTTTTAGGCTATCTAAAATAAAAGCTTCGTTTTCTATGTAAAATTCAATATTGTAAATCCAATATGACGACTATGTTGATGAAAGAAATATAGTTTCTTTTTACCGTCACTAGCGCTTATGAGATGTATATTTTTTAACAAATTTATTTTTCATACGATCCAATATCAGAGCTGTTTGATTTAAAAAAAAAATATAACGGATCTAGTATGGTGGCTACAAATATGAAAAAATTCCTGATTTCTCTAAAAAATTTAACAATTTTTTTTCTAATACTACAGTTTTTCATATCTTCTAATCATCGTAACCAAAATGCACGAAACTTAGCGAATTACATGCGACATAAGGTAGCGAACTAAAATACATAAAGAAAGTATACCATGGCCAGAAAATCGTCTTCGCAGTAATATTGGTTAGTCGTACTTCTCGTGCGAAATCGAAGTTTCTCTAGATTTATTACTACATTTTAGAACGTTTTAGATTTTATTCTGTATTAAAAAATAAAATACAGATAAATAAAATAATATAAATAAATGTATCTACAAATGCAAGTTACAGAATTTTCTGAAATCCCAAATGGTGGTAAAAGTGATGATAGCGAGTATGAAGATGACAGTGATTTTGAACATATACAAGATATTGATGAAAATCTAAATGAAGACGAAGTTGAACAAACAAATTTTTCAATTGAAAGTCATGTTTCTAGTGTAACATGTAACATTCTTCAATATAAAAGCGATGAAGAGACTCTATTAGGTATAAAATTGACTATCCTAGATGGTATTTGGGGGAAAAATCGTCTTCCTGATTTGACGACAAGACTTTTTCTGAAGATTACGGTTCAAAACTTCTTTACAGAATTCATTCATCATTACAGATCTTTCTGTGTCTATTTGCTAAAAATTTGATTGATTAATAGTACATCAAACTAATATACATGGACAGCAATCACGCAAATCTTTTCAAGAAACAAATAGAGAAAAATACTAAAATTATTTCGTATAAATATCATGATGGGAATGAATAGATTACCTTCTATTCGAGATTATTGGTCTTCAAATGTTCAGTCGCATAATACATATATATGCTCTGTTATGCCTCTAAATGGAGTTTTCACTTTGCTTCTCACCATGCATTTGAGTGATAATTCTATAATGCTAGAAAGAGGTGAATCGACTTACGACAAGCCCTACAAAATAAGACTCTGACTAAAAACTCTCTCGGAAAATTACTTGGAATACTACTAACCTTCTTAAAAACAAGCTGTGAATAAAAGTATGATACAGTTCAAAGGGAGAAGTACCTTGAAACAATACAGTCTAACTAAAGCTATGAATAGAGTTTTTAAAGTTTGAGCTGATGAACATGGTTTTCTCTGTGAGTTTCAAATTTATACCAGAAAAAATTTTGGTGTAGTAGAGAACAAATTAAGCGAGAAAAAATTTTGTAATAAAAAAATCAAAAAGAAACAAGCAAAAAAAAAACACGTAAGTGTATCATAGTCGGTCCCAGGCCTATGTATCGAAAGAGGAGAGTGTTTCCTAACAATCTTTCATCGTTTGAAAACAGAAAATAAATGTTCAGATTTGTGATCTGCCATATTGAATCCGTAATTTTGAATTTTCAAAATCTGCTTTCATATTCGTAATTAGCAAACTCAATAACCTTAAAATAGTATATAAAATTTTAAATTGAAATAACGTGTTCATTTCGTGACTGAAAGGGTTAATGTCACATAATTAAAAATATTAAATTTCCACTTGGTATCGCTAATACGGTTACTTTTCTACGCTCTAATGATTGCGTTTTGCGATATTAATTGAAACAATTCCTGGACCAGCCATGTTCTCATAGAGGTACTAGTAAAATACAATCAACTTCACTCGCCTACTCGCTGTTTCTTCTAGTTTGGGTCTTCGCCACGTTATCACTCGTCATCGACAATCTTCACAAAGACCATCATTTTCTTTCATTTTCACCATCGTCTAGCGTCCTACGAACGAATTTGGGGCAACCTAAGGTACAGACATGGTAAAATTTAACACCCCGTGATTCTATCATCGCAAAATAGCATTGTATTTAAAATCGATGGTATATTAGGAAAGAATTAACTTACTAGAATTATAAAAGACTTTAGATCACCCTACCCCTTTGGTGAAATTTCTAAGTATAACCTTCGTAATATTATTCTATTGGAGATCCATAGAATAATGTTTATGAAAGCTGAAGATGAATTGACAAAACGGAAAAATATGAGGTACCAGGACCTTCTACAAATTATAATGGCTGTGTTCTCCAAATGCAACGATAACATTCTCAGCAAAGGGTAATATTAGAATGAAGTTTATCAGAACAATTTATTTCGAAGTAATAATTTATCGGAAAACTCTTTTTTAGACATTCAAAAATTCGGAAATATAACATTTCCGAAGAATATCGATTCGGAATATTTTATTAAGACAAGTTAATCGAGTTAATCATTTAGTCATCAAATTTAGAAAATCTCTGAAAGAAAAAATTCTGTTCCTCTGTCTTCCTTACATCTAACAGACTTCTGACAAAGTCTGATACGTAGAATTGTTATTAAGTAAAATACAACGTTACATTCCTACGAATCTCTTTTGACTATTAAAATCCTAGTAAATGAATCAATTTTTTAGAATTAAAATCAACAATGGCATAAGTAGTTAAACGCATCATCAAAGCAGGGGTCGCACAAAGAAGTCGTCTGGAATTGACTTATACAATTGCTAAAACAGCTTCGTCTAGCTACAAAAAATACTTAAGCGATATTCAATACTGGCTAATATTATGAAAAATAAACGTAAATAGTAATAATACCTGCCAATTCGTAACTTTAAATGGAAAAATTATCGTACGAAGTAACTATACGGAATACCGCAGAACCCACCTTAATTATTGATCAAACTACGTTCAGTTTAGACACTAAGAAGATTTTAAATTATGTAAAATAAGTCTCACCTTAAAGTGCCAAAGTTCGTTGAGAGGTAATTTACGTAAAATTTGAATGATGTATATGTACATCAATAATAATGAATAGGTATATGATGTAAGACAAACAAGTGAACAGAAATTGAGTAAAATTGAAATAAGGGTTTACTAGAATATATTCATATTCAGTCGATATAAAAAACCCCAGACATGAGTGGGGGAAAAAGCCATTTGAACGTTAAGGTTATTGTTATATACAGGATTACAAAAAGACAAAACCAAATTAACTGTATTAAAACGGAGCTAGGTAGATTCATTAAAAAACAACACGGTGAAATCTATGAGCTTAGATAAACCTGTAAAATTAGAACAATCCGATAAAAATGAATGGCCATTCATTATAAGACAATGGCGCTTGCTTACCAGTTTGTTTTTATTGTTTGCATGTGTTAGGCCTCGCTCGGATCTCCTGGCAAGTTAGCTAGAGCTTGGCGACGGCCGTTATTCTCTTATTCGCGCGAACGCTAACTATCGACGTTCGTTTACCTTTTTTTTAATATTTATCCGCGCCTTAATGTTATTTTTTTTATATTACGTAACGGTACATTTTTTTATGTGCATCTTTTCATTTAACGCCTGCCTACTTACCTCTCCTTGACCTTACAAGGTCATTAGTTTACCTGACGCGTGTTAGGCCGTAATTGCGCTTCTTACCTTCCCCCTTTTTCATTTATTTTTTTTGTATTATCGTTCGCGATTTATAGATTTCAGCGCGGTTGAGAGTGCCTTCCCCTGACACAAAAAGGTAAGTTTTCCCTCCGCTAGCGGAATTAGAGTTTTCGCGTTGCAAAATTGAAATAAGTACAATGATGTATTTATAATACATAATATAAAAAATGTATTGCAGCATTTTTGGCACAAAAAGCTATACGTACAATAGGAAACTCATGTGTTTCAAACGTTTTATTTTTCTTTTTTATTCTTCCTTCAACAACCGAAAAATAAAATTTGTATTAAAAGTATGATTAGATACAGATTAAATACAGATTGTAAATAAAAGTAGGAGATAAAAGAAAGTTTGTGAAAATAAAAATAAAAAATAGCAGCATTAATTTCCTTTTAGTGAAAATATCCTCCTAGCCAATTAGAAAACAATATTTCATATTACTCTAAAGATTTGGGAGCCTGGTAAAATTGATTAATTAATTAGACAGTTTTCCTAGTTGTTGCAAATGAGCCCATGGATTTGAGAGTGAAGTATTAGTTCCCTAATCTGTAAGAAGATCATGCCCACAGGGGAGCGGCACATTTTTCCTATAATCAAGGAACATACCATCCATTTTTACTTTTAAAGAGAACTTTTTCAATTTTTCCAAGCTAATTTGTATTCTTGAGGAATTCCTTTAATACCTAGAGTGTTCATTAGTGTGCGAAAGTTCTACTACAAAGTGTGTTCATTGCTATAAATATCTACACGATAAAAGTAAGTTAATAATCAAATGAATTGATTCAAATTTTACTCTATTCTTTATACATGAAAACCTTTTCTATCAACAATCCTGATTCTACGTTGTTGAATTTGCAAGTGTCCGAATCAGTGTTAATCTTATAAAAATATATTTATTAGAGAAAACTAAGCTTCCTAATTTTGTATCGAGTTTCATTATAATAACAATACGCCGGTCCTCGCTTTATTATATTCGAGTGCAGTGTGAAAAACAGCGAAATTCAAACGTCATCTTCCTGGACGTCAAATTGGTTACGTTTCTTTATATTATTTTCTGTTCTTAATTTTATAATATATATATTAATGCAAAATTAACCTACTAAATACATTTTACATTCATTTATGAAGATACGTCTGATTATTAATTACAGTTTATTCGTATAAAAGTAACAGTTTCGAAATAAATAAATTATAATAACAATAGATAAGACAAAAAACAATAGTAAAATATAAAATAAAATATGAAATTGACCAATTGACCTACCATGGATCCTACCTAATTGATTTACACCTGATTTAATGATATATAATTGAAAAAGGCCTATAAATATTAGCAATTAAGGAGAAAATATTATACCACTACAAGAGATATAAAATCGGGATAAAAAGCATCTAAACCAATTTACATATCACATATATAAAAATATAAAAAACTTCAGACCAACATATATAAACAACTAAGATATGCCACGCCTCTACATTCAGTGATGAGTAAATAAGGCATTTATATCAAGGCATATTTTTTAATATTTTTTGTTTTAAGAAGACGCCCTAGAGGAGGAGGAGGACGGATGCAGCGTTGAATAGCTGGAAGCGTCTACTATTCCAGTATTTTTTCTATAGAGGTTAGAAATAAACTTGTTTTTGCTCGTGTCGATAATAATATATGACGAAAAACACGAGCAACGGATCAATGTGAAATTTCTCATTAAATTAAAAAAAAATTCCGATTGAGTGTTATAAGTTGTTAAAAGAGCGCTATAGTGGGAATTCTCTATCTCTTGCGTATGTTTTCGAATGCTATAAACGGTTTTCTAAAGGCCGAGAAAGCACCGAAGATGACCAACGTCTAAGTTAACCTGTCTCTGTTTTAACGACATCGTAATGACTGAATGGGTGCTGTCGCTCTACTTGAGCTGCCGATAGAACTACTTAATAGCAATATAAAATACGTAACTATCGAACGTGTGACATAAACAATGGAGCTTTTCCTTTAATGTAATACTTATTACTAGTGGCATTTACAATTTTTGATTATTTTATTAAGTCTCGATTTCATTATATTTTTAAATACATTAGTACATATGGCAAATTAAACTAAAATTTAAATTTATAACGTACGATGCATGCTATTTTAAATACCTCTGGATTATTTACATTTAACTTAGCGTTAGTCAACCAGAACTAGACCGACTCAATGTAATTCAACAATTCGAAATTATTTCAAATTTCATACAAAAATATCAACGAAATAAGTTTCGGAAAGGCCCCTTGAAATTCAAATTTTATAAAGCACATGATACAATAACTTTTCTTCGGACAAATTTACGAAAAAAGTCTTTTACGCTCAGAAACTGAATCAACATATTTAAAATAACGAGTACGCTAGCTTATAGGCGTCATTTTATGATTAAACCATAGATCAATTTTTTAAATGATTTTTAAAAATTTTAAAAATCATATATTTAGATTAAAATAGTCATTCCGTGTATTGCCTCCCTTCTCACATACATACAAAGAATAGATGCAGTGCCATATTTTCAAGAGAAAAGTCGTTATTGCCACACATACACTGTTCATTACTTAACTAAACATAAATTATAGGTACAGCTAGCAGATGGGTGTTATTTGCCTTCTTAAAATTGAACTAGGAAATCTGAAAACTAAGTTCAAAAATAATAGTCATAAACTAATGGCTTACAAAACGGATGGCTTTGGTTCTGAAAAAGATAAGGATGACACCGCCAGGTAAAGGAAATACGTACTGAAATATGTTGGTACTGTAGAGATATATAATTAATTGCCGAATAATATAAAAATGTCGAATATTCTAAGAAAACAATGAAATTAAACCTCAGACAATAGGTGCAAGAAAACTGGTAAATTATTTTATAAGTAAACGTATAAATATATATATAGACCAGTAGTGAAACATCTGTTGTATAATGTGCAGATTATATTATTTTTAATTTATGAATTAAAATTTTGTTTTTTTTGTACACCCAATTTTACAAACAAGTGATTTGTCTACTTCTGCTTGTGGTTCTTCTCCAGAGCGTTATAACTGAATAGCCTGCTTATGATATTGGAATTAAATAAATAATAACAAAAACAAAAATAGTTCTCCATTTATTTTAGAAAAAGTGATTTATTCAGAAAATTAATGATATTAATAAACAAATATCAGTATTTAAAGTCGAACATCGAAAACGAGTAATAAAAATTGTAGTGATAATAACATTGTTTTAGTAAAGACAAAAAGATACAGACATCTCATGGTCCACGGAGTTGAACTAGGAGTATTTCATTTTCACGACATTCAATCGTAAGTTGTTTTACGGCTGCGATATACTTCCTTTGTTGATCTATCAAATTTACAAGCTGACAACTGAATACATCTCTTCGATTCTTTTCTTCGGTGCATCTACTCTGTATCTATTATACGAATATAAAAATTATGATAATTTAATATAACCAAATAATTTATTTATGTATTTTCATGGAGACGTTAATAAACGTGATGTAATATTAGAAAATTATTATGAAATATAGATTACATAATATATTTTATATAATAAGTACCTTGATTTTATTTCTTTTTACACCTTCAACAATTAGTTCGAACTGTTTTATAAATTGTTCTCTGCCGTTACTTGATGCCATAGCTCTGTATAATTATTGTATTTATTATAATATTCATAACATTAATTTATAGACCACATTTTAATTATTCATTACTTATGCTTTTAGATAATGCGTACGTACTCATTGTAATTATCTTGGATTGAGTTAAGTAGACACAACTCTTTATTCAAGTACATCTTCGTATCGTCTAAAGTATTATACAAAGTATAATATTTTTTCGTTTCTTTATGCTTTGTAGACACTAAGAAAAATAATTTTGAAGTAATGGATGTTATATGTAACTGAACAAAAAATTTGTTTTGATTACCTTGATTATACAATTCTATAAATCGTCGTTGATATTGGAAAAGTTCAGATCTTCCAGGAACATCATCTAACTGTCTTGTTAACGTTGCAATGAGACGGTTTTTTTTTGCCATTTGCAACCTCAATTGATTGATCATTTTTTTCCGATTTTCATAGTCTAAAAGGCATTTTTCTGTTGTGTATGGTTGTTCTTTTTCAATATTTTCCGTTAATTTTCTCAATGCAATTAAATCCATTCGACATCGTTCACGAAATTTATTTTCTTGACTTATCAAGTCATTGTAAATAATTAAGAATTGTTCTAGTATTCTTAATAACCTGTATAATAAAACAAGAAATTTTAATGAACATTAGTTTAATAGATAGTATTAAAGTCCTACCAATAAATATACCAAAAATGGCCGTGACGGAATTTTAATTTGGATTGAATGGGCTTTTTCTAACATCAAGAGCTATACTATTACCTACATTTTTAGACCTCTTGATCCATTTGAAGCAATATAAGTCGCCATTTTATGTTTTTCCGTTCTTTAAAAATGTATCGATACATTTTTTTATTAAAAAAAATCATTATTTGATTCAGTTTTAAAGGTTTTTATGCCTTAATATCATATTATTCCAATAATTTTTTGCACGAAATTCGCATTTTTACGGCCATTGGAAAATATAAAGTGGATGTCATTTTTTTATAAATTCTTTGATATTTTTATGTGTAATTTACCCAAACTTTTAAAAACGGTAGAGAGGGATAAAAAAAAGATCAGTTTTTGGTGATTTTTATCATTCTATTAGATTACATGGCCATTGAATGACCGTAAAATATTTTCTGCATATTTTTTAAAAAGAAATTGGCAAGTGTTCACTATGAAGCACCCCAAAGGAGACAAAATTCTACTACGTCCTCGTCGTTGTCTCTGGGTCATACAAAGAGTAGAATATGTTTTTTTCTTGAAAACTATTGAGTTTAGAAAAAAAGTTTATAGAATAGAAATGCCTTAGAATCGATCATAGAAACCCCTCAAATTTTATCAGAATTTTTGGAGATGATTTTGGAAAATTGTATTTTCCAAGTTTTTTTAAAACTGAAAAATTTTCTCCAAAAATTCTGAAAAAATTTGAGGGTGTTATATGATCAATTTTAAGACATTTTTGTTCCATAAAATTTTTCTTCAAACTCAATAGTTTCTAAGAAAAAAATGAGTTATGTTTTTCATGATCTTTTTTCAATTTGGCCGCCATTTTGTTGGAAGGAGTGGTTCAAAAGTTCCACCAAAATTCCCTGAGTTACTTTAATAGTCGTGATCACCTTTGATCATATTTAAATTATTATTACTTCAAGGTAATATTGCTAAAAAAAATCGCAATTTTTATTTTTTGTAAAACTTTTCACGTTCTCTTTTATTTAATTGGCTATAACTTTGTTAATACGTAGTCAATCATGATTTTAAGCTCAGATTCTGAAAGGGCATTAAATTTCACGTCGAAACACGAAATTGCAAAATTTAACTAAGGCTTATAATTACGGAAAAAATCGCGTCGAAACTCAACAGAAAAATCAGGCCTTTTGATCGTTAATGGGTTAATTAAATAAAACTACTCCACTTTTATTATAGTTACTATCAAAATATTGGTATCCAATTAGAAATATTTTGAATCAAAGTCCTTGTGCGAAGTAAGTTGCAGACAACAATTTGTTTAAAAAGGACTGGAAATATTTCATATAATTTTCATTGTTAAAATTCTGTATGGCACACTTAAAATGAATATGTGTACTTAAAATCCAGAATTAAAAATAAGTATAAAATATATATATTTTCAGATGTACTTCTGGAACCTCAGGATTATTTAACAAAAATTAAAAATTTTATCATTTAACATGCTGACATTCTTCATTTTTTAATTGAGAAAGATAAAAAATTGCATCATCTTTTTACTTTTGTGATTATGGGTTGGATCTAGAAGTTCTAATTAATAAGTATAGCACTGATTTATGCTGGAAACTATAAATTTATTTTATAATTCAATAAATACGTCAGACGCAGCACAAGCTTAGTACAAAAATTCAAACTTGATTAACGCACGATTGTAACGTGCTATCACTCTCCCCACTTCTCTTCCTTTCAAACTCGTTTTCGCTCGTCGAGTTAGAAAGCGACAACTTATATGTTCATACATATTCAACGATAAAATTAATAACTCATCTCTTTTATGTCACATGAAGAGACACGGCTCTAAATTCATTGATTTCAAATTAATTCCTTGTACTGCTTCAGTAAGTCTTTAATTCCAATTGTTTGGACTAATTTTTAGTTCATGTAAAGATCTCAAAGGTATATCTCCTCATTAGAATTCCATTTAAGTAGGACATGCTAACTGATACTCGACTCCAAATCTTTGCATCATATCCTTGGTGTACTCGCTTATGAATTCGGTTCCCTGATCTATTTTCAAAGAGCAAACCCTCACGTTACATCTAAATAGATTACTCGCACTTCTCACGAATTCTCGTCTCATCAAGTACTTGTATCACCTTTGGTTTTCATTGGGAAAATTAAAATTAGTCTTGAATAATTGTCCTTACTAACCGATATGTATTTATATTAACATTATAATTTATTAGACTTGATTGCTTATTTGCATACCTTTTCACGAATTAGATAGAATAAATATTTACTTATGTACAATAATTAACTTAAACTAAATATGGATGTTATATCATAAAAAAATATTTAACGAAATTAAGTAGTAATTAATCATTCAGTTAAAAATTATTTTACAAACTAAAATAATTGTTAACATATAACTCAGTAAATAGATGTTGTATTATATTTGAATGAACTTGGCAATCGTATGCATACGATATTCATGTTAATAATAAATACGTGTAGTAATGATCCCACTATATACAATAGTTTCCTTCTTTTTTACCACATCATTACATAACGATCGCTGTCTGAATTAAATTGGCATCATTAATGTTAACACAATATAATATCAAAGTGTAAATGTTTACAATAATTTACAATTTAAGAAGTTATCAATCTGCATTCATGATAACTAAACTATGTAATTAAACATATTAATTTATTATATATAACTTTACAGTAATATATTGAATGAAATGAATTTTTTTAATCTTGCATATTGAAGAGTTATGATTTCATGATCCTAATTATTTGATGCTTTTCAATATAAAAAACCCCTACCATTTTGTGTAAAAAAATTCGAGCATTTCATCATCATATGTCAAAGTGTATAATAGTCTTTTCTCATAAATGAACTTATAACTGAAATAGCGATTGAAAAAAAATGTTGCGATTATAAAATAGTTATTAAATTTGCAGAGATACTAGATTTTGTGAAAATGCGAATGAACATAGAAAAGATCCATAAATGCGTGAATATTTGCGTTTAAATCATTGAATAACTTATTCTCACCATTGTAAAAGTTTCACGACTGCGTAATTTAGAGATCTCATTATCCCTGGTGTAGGAAGGAGCATAAAAAGGTCTTAATTGCTATGACGTACAAAGGTGTCCGGCCAGACATAATTTTATGTTTTATTAACATACAACCGATACAAAACGGAAATCGAAATATATTATCAGGAAGTATTATATTATTAAAATATATAATTCTAAAATTTATTTTAATGATTAACAACATTTTTATAATGAAAATAACATATTTTACTTGTTAATAAATTTCGGACAAAATACCAAGTAATTATAATTCATTTCATTTTAACGTTATCGAATACAAAGGTATTTAAGCATTGAGAACTCTATTTCTGTTGTACAACAATCAGTATTTATTTGTCAACATGCTGAAAAATATGTTCTTAAACATTCATAAAGTAGTTATTAAGTTACACAATTAAGAAAAAGTTTCACATGAAATAGCTAAATTTTGTCAATTGGAAAATCTATTGTTAACTAAATAATACATAAATTGTGCTAAAAGATTTTGTTATAAATAATTGTGGAACGTTAAATAAAGTGTTTGAATCACACACTTTGAATGTATAATAAAAGAATTTTACGTTGGTATATTCGAAATTTCGTTTTGCAACGTTAATATTTTACTAAATCATAAAATTATCTTTGGTTGGAAACTTTTCCATACAATCATATTAATGAATTAGAAAGAGCTTAGTCTCGGGCGCTGTGTAACAGGACTTATCATTTGTATGTGTAAATTTGTATGAATAGTAGAAGAGGGAAGTATTTATACATCATTAGAGGATTATAGATAAATTATATTATGTCTAGAAACTTCTATTGCATTCGGTTGTGCACTACAATTATAGTACGTTGTGAACCTGTGACGTAAGTAAAACAAAAATTTTATTTTGTAACACTCTTCTTTTAAACACATTAATTAATCTTTTAAATATATTTTTTTATGTTTTGTTATTTTTTCACTATAGATTTGGAATAGAACTGATCGTTGACATACAAGCTTTTAAGTTCAACGGTCAAGAAGGTTTCACTGAACTAGTAATCATTATTTTTTTGTTCACCGCCGTGTCTAACTATAACTATAACGCAGAATAGAACTGGAGAAGGGTATAAATATAGAGGTCCCACAATTAGCAAAATAGTCTGTGTCTTTAGTACTGCGGCAGAAGATACCACCATAATATATGTTTAGATATTATAACAACGATTGAGTCTATGTTTAATTTTAAGTTCTGAATGTCGATGTCGAAGATTTTGACGTCTTCTCAAATTACTTATATAAAATACAAGCTATCAAGGAAATAAATATTGTCTTATCTTGCTAAAGAAAAAAACGAGTGACGATGATGTGCTGCAACAACCCCACCGATACACACAAGATCATCTCCTTGATTATCGGTAACTGTGAAAATCCTTGATACTTTTCAAAATATGAGAAGAACAAATAATTGGTTCAGTATCAATACATGAATAATCGATCAGCTTGAATGGACAAGTAATTATTCATGAACTGGTTTCGAAATGTCTTCATCCTGAAAGTTCGTCAAAAACATATTGAATGATGAAAAGTTTTGCTGCTATTAGACAACGCTCTTTCTCATCTTTTAGCTAAGGATTTTAATCAAATACGTGAATCCGTGCAAGTGATGTTTTTGTCTCCAAATGTCACGGCATTGAATCAACCGATCAATCAATGGGTGATTCAGAAAATGAAATAGGTATTTAGAAGTAAACTCGTCAAGGAGCCATCTTGGAAAAAGAAGGTCAAAATATAATCAATTCGGTCAAAACATTATGTAAAATAATACTGCTATAGGGTTTTTAGCTCTTGAATTCTAGTCAATTAATGACATATGCAACTCGTAAAACAATATTTTAAGACGAGATGATATACCATATGAGCCAAAAGTTTCCATCGATGAAGTAAATCAGAATGTGAGATTCCCGAAGTCTATTCCAGATTAGACTGATTGTAATTTAGAGATGAATGAATCATAGACTGAATTTATCATCGATGAAGTGAGCCTTCATTTGCTTTTCTATATTCATTATAGATACTTATTGAAGCATAAATACATTCTATTAAAATAAAATGCAAGTTAAAAAATGTAATGCCGCTAACTGAGACAGTCAAGTTTTCTCCATACTCATAAGAATTAAAAAAAGTCAAGATGAAATTCGGTATCAAAGTCCTTGTTTAGTTGGAAGCCGAACTCAACATGTTTTTCCATGCAACTATCCTTTATATCTCTTTATATACCAATCTTTATATCAATCTTTGGTGGACGATATGAATCAAATGATTGTAATTCTAGAATATCTTGGTGGTAGTCTATTGAAATTTATTGAAATGATTGAAAATTAATGAAAATTACCCAATATTTATAAACTCATGTATTAACAGTTTATATTTTTCTTATGTAAAATAATATTCTGCTTCCCAAATAAAAATATTAATTTACTATTTTCTATCCGTAATATAAAATGTAGAACATACTATAAATCCATACAAAATGCTTACACATCTACATTCATTTTTCATCAAGTTGGGACAGAATAAAAGTATTCAATCTACCCGTCTCTCTGAAACTATCAGTTCAAAAACGTTAAGTTCGAACGATTTAAAAGAAAATAAATGATCTCAGTGGAAATCTTATGAAAATTATTAAAACATAAAATCCATACCAAAATCAAACGATTAAAAAAATATTTTAAATTGAATAATACACGATGTCGATACTATAAATATACCGAAATATATTTACATCATGCTGTATTAATATACATGTGTTTCTCAATACACCTTACAATATTGAGTTCTTTTCTACAACACCCATATGCAATACTCTACAGGCAAGGGCCTAGGGGGTCGATAACGGTAGATCAGGGCATGGGGTCATTACCGGCAGACAGAGACATGGGGGTCGAAAACGTTCGATGGGGCTGTAAATAACAGGCATAAAGAAGAGAGGGAGGGGTAGTAACGACAGGCGGACACTACCGCCGATAACATTTTCTCGCAAAGAGAAAATAAAAATTCTGTAATAAAAGTCGCAAATTACACACGCTCACATTCACACTATTGACACTCTAGAACACGTCGATAATACTACAATAATGATCTAATATCGGTAAGGTAGGCATTGTAATTCACCGGGTAAGCGTGCCAAGACTCTCCTAGTCCATACAACTTTTTATAATTTTTCGATTTTTGTAACAACTATATATAAAGACACAATTAGTTTTAGAGATTAAATAACTTTTAAAATACTTCAGAAAATGCTATTCACTCATCTCTCGTATTCAAGTCTCAAAATGTTAATCAATGTGATAAAATAAGGGTAATTATTTTAAGAAATATACAAAGAATTTGATGTAATTTCATGGCCTAATAAATCTCGACTTATAAATACATCCTCTAAAGTCGTGGATTTAAGTTTCTGAAATAAATCATCCATATAATCAAATACAATATGGGATAATGCACAATTCTATAACTTTAAATGTCCTGCATTTTCTAATTTTATATTTGCGCTCTCCATAAGTACAACAGAGGTGGACTGTCTCTTTTATTTCTATCTTTATTGATCTACATATAACAAGTAATGAACACCTGAATAAGATTATAGTGAAGTCACTGCTTCCTCATGTGGATGTATTTTTCACTAATACTTACTTTTGATTTTTATGCGATTGAATATTTTTTGTTGTTTCTGATGTTATTGTCTGTTTTTTATCACGTATTTCACATAAATTACTTGTCACATTCAATAACTCATTACTAAATTTTCGTTTATATTGAAGTATTTTTCCTATCTGTTGTCTCAGAATAAATATTTGTTTTACCAATGTGATTGTAGATATTTTGTTATCCTGCAATATATCAACAACTTTTTCTAATTCAATCACTAAAATGATATTTATATTACAATATAAATATTGATATTTTACCTGAAATTGAGAATCTGGAAATGTAGTAAATTTTTCAATGGCAATACCTATTTCTTGTGCTTGAATATTTACAATTTTTCCAATTAAATTAGGATTTACGGAATTCTAAAAAGTCAAAATAAATAATTAGTTTTAATACTGTTACTATTGGTTTATCTCTGAAAATATTTTTTTACCGATTCATTATCAAATCTAGATAAGTTCTTCATAAGCTCTTCCACGTTAATCTGTAAATCGTAATATTAATTAATATAAAAATCATTAAACGAATATATATAATTGAGAATTAGAAAAACATCTACGTAATTTTAATTTTAAGATTTGAATATTAGATCTACGATCGAAAATTTGGGACAGTACAATTTTCTAACTTACAAAGAGGCTAGTTATTCGAGAAAACAGTAATAGGATTTTTAAATATAAATCTCTCTTTAGTACATACGGAATTCTATCGTTAGTTTTAGTAATCACTTTCTAGGATGAAATTTAATAATGTGAGAAACATAAAATTTGAGGGTTTAAGAATTGTCAGGTCGTAACTCATTAAAAAATCATTAGAAAAATTTCAATCATTATTTATACTTGTATAATTTACCATGCTATATTTTGCCTGGCCATGTATAGAAAGCATGTATAAGTAAAAAAAGTTGTTCTACATTTAATGAAATCTATAAAATATAACAGAAGCATGTAGATAGGCTTTCTGTTCGTGAAATTAATATAATTGGTAACCTTATATATCCTATCTTGTACCGCCTTAAAAAAATATATAATTAATAAAAAAACGTGCGTATTTGAATTTTTTTAATTTCGATGAATACGTTTTTTAGGTCTGTAATTTACATGTATAAACTTTATATTTTTGAGATAAACGATCATAATATTTATGTTTCTCCATTTATACCGCAACAATGTTTTCTCGCCAATAAAATCGCAGAGTGCTACATTATTTGTTTTCTACTAATTGAAAAATTACTTAATGGTAGGCAACGAAATTTTATTGATGATTTACAAGTAAAAAATATTTAAAAATACATTAAAGCAGTAGTTTTGTAGAAAAATATTAAGTTTGTAATATCCATAATTGTTTGGCAAAAATGTGATAACTTCATAAAAAATATGTGATTTTTTTAATTGATACTAATACAATTTGAGCTTTTAGGCGTTATTATTTCTCATAGTGTAGGATTTCGGAAAAATTTCCTGTTCTTTTTTAGAAAGTTAAATACTTTGTTCTAATTAATATTTTGACATAAAAATAATGTAAACCATTTGCTAAATTATGTAATATATTTATCTCCGTATTGAAATCACTTGAGAACTGTCAAACTTCATCGGTCATAAAATTTTATCCTATATTTTTCTCAATATAAATTATTTAGTTCGATTTAAACGATTTATTCGATTTTTTTATTATGATTAAATTTATAGTAAAAAAATTATATAACTTAAAAAAATTGTATTTATTACATGTGTATTTGTGGATAGCATTTTTAAAATCATTAAATTATTTTGGCTTAATTTGACGCACATAACAGACTACTGAATTTACAATAAAATACAATAAACTATGAAAATAAATTATTCACTTTTTAAAACGTGCAATAAATGGTTTTCACGTATATGTACAATGGAATTGTGGTTTGAACCTTAGTTAACTAACTAAGACATCTAACGCATTGCCCACTGAGCCATAGTCATCATTGACTAACTTCTAATCATCTTCATATATTATAATTAGAGTTTATTTGGTTCTTTATATTCACTATATTGCTATGTGTTTCGAGAAGCTCTTAAAATCATAATTTTATTTCAATATTCTACATGTGTGTTAACTTTTTCAATTTTTTTTCTTTGTCTCAAAAATATTCATAAATCATAAACAGAAACTGCATAGAAAAATATTCATAAATAGTCTCATAAATATGTCTCATAAATCTTTCATAAAAAGAGAGACGCCTAAAGAGAGAGGCGACGAGACCGTGTACTCTCCTTCTCCGTCCTAACGATGTGGTAACACTACCGAGGTAAGATTGCTTAATTTCAAGCATACTCTCATGCTCCATTTTCTGTTTCCATGAGTTTCCAGCGTGAATCAGCGATAGAGGTGGTGCGTTAAAATAGTAGCAGCACAGTGGGAAAAGAAAGAGAGCGAAAGAAGATAGGATCAGATAAGGGCTATCAAACGTGAAATGATTATCATTGTATTAACAAAATTCCTCTTAGCGCGACATTTCTGGGAGATACGTGTAATCTGGCAGAGAATATGAATGAAAATTTAGAAGAGATTATTCAATTTCAAGTTGGTTGTACACAATAAATGATTATAAATTATGCAATGCCTTGAACAACTTTGAACAATTGGGGGGGATGCTGTTTTACCTAATAGCGATTGTGTTATGTTACGAAAGTGATTGATCTATAATATCGAGAACGACACACGCTTTTGCAATATTTTGGAAAGAATACCTCAAGGTTCAGTTTTTGGTCTCCTACTTTATAACATCGTCAACGACGGTTTGCTATGTTAAATTAACCCAGAAGGGATAATGTAAAAATATTTGTGAATTTAATAGCACTCATATGAGTTTGAAGTTTGGAACGTTCACCGTGAACAAAAAAATGAAAATTCAAAATTTTAATATATAAGTCGATTTTCGTAATTATTGTAGCAATTTATTAAGATATGTAAACAATTAAGATGATTCGTCCATTACAACCCCTTAAAACTACCCTTATATAGTCTATTAACTATGCTGCTATGGATGGAAAAGATGTTATAGTCATAGTTTATTATTATCCCATAATAATGATCTGAAAAGCAAAATATTATGAAAATACAATTAAAGTTAGCTTGTGAACAAAATATCCTTCATTGCAAAATCACCATTCCACCCCTAAGAATAATTTTGCTCGAGTTAGCCAATTATCATTTATTTGGCTAATATATTTACATTACCTAAAAAATATGCGTTCGTCGATATAAGACTACGATGGTAATGTAATTAGTAAATAAAGTGCAAAGTTTCGACCTCCGGAACGATTTGCAACTACCCCTGTCAGGCATTTGTTTATATACACTGCGCTAACTGATAGTAGTTTAATGCCTGCCAATTGTTATTAACCCAATTTATTTTGTTCATTCTTTTTTAAATATCTAGCTCTTGCTATCACACACATGTGAGCAAAGTTTCGACCACCGGAACGATTTGCAACTACCCCTGTCAGGCATTTGTTTATATACACTGCGCTAACTGACAGTAGTTTAAAGACTGCCAATTGTTATTAACCCAATTTATTTTGTTCATTCTTTTTTTATTGTATGTATAATGAGAACACTAGTCCGTGTGCAAAGTTTCGCTCACCGAAACGAATTACAACTACCCCTGAGCGGTATTTGTTTATGCTCACTGGTATAAGCAATACCAGTTAATAGCTTGTCAATTGTTATTAACCCAATTTTTTTTCTTGATTCTTTTTTTATTGTATGAATAATACGAACACTAGTCCGTGTGCAAAGTTTCGCCCACCGGAACGATTTGCAACTACCTCTGCGCGGTATTTGTTTATGCTCACTGCGATAAGCCATACTAGTTAATAGCCTGTCAATTGTTATTAACCCTATTTTTTTTCTTTCATTCTTGTTTTAATGTGTAGATACTGCTAACATTAGGCCGTGAGCAAAGTTTCGACGACCGGAACGATTTATATAATAATTGTATTTATATTCTTTATAATCAAATTTAAATCTAGTTAATAATATTGTAATTATATCTCCATGTTTAATCGTAAGCACAACGACATGGACATTATTTTATTTTATTATATTTATTTTTTATTGGTTAATTTTGAGTTGTTATTACTTCTGTATTACATTTATTTATTAACTTTAAATATATGTTGTTGAAAGTGTAAGAATAAATTTTATGTTTTAATAAACTTGTTGTCTTTTTTTTAAAAAAAAAAATTACTCATTGCCGGGTGATTTTTTCTATGTACATATTGATAATTAGGTTATAGAGGGATATTATTATACAAAATTATAAAAGTTTTAAACGTTTATAATACGTGATTTAATAAGTGCACAATAAGTTCCAATCAATTAATTTATAATAAATATTAAAATTTTTTAACGATTTGCTTATAAATAGCGGTGCTCAAATAATCGCTGACAATGTACTAAATGTTGAACTAGTCAATCCTCATAAAATTGGTTCCGAATCTTTAGTCAAGAAGGTAAAATTTTTTTTTTCTTTCAATGTCAATTGCTTAAGTTAAAATTGAGTCTGTTTGACTCGCACTCCTTTTCCTTCTCTCTCTTTCTCTCTCTCTCTCTCTCTCTCTTTCTCTCTCTCTCGGCGCGTCGCTCTACGCGCTATGTTTATAGTTCTCCAATTACTTATAGGACTTCTTTAGTTCGTTTGTAGTTGAAATATGTTAGGCGTAATATGAAGATGGCAATGCCATCACAAGGTATTTAACTTATCGTCCCTTATATATGAAGAAAAGTACGTGTTAAAAGGCACTATCGCCAATTACGGGAAATATAGAATATTGATGAAAAATTATGCAGTTTATGGAATACATTTTTGAAAACGAATAGTTTTCACAATATATAACATTGTATATTTAAATGAGTGCTAATCATGAATGATATTGTATATTACATAATGTAAATTGTAATCTACAATATATTATATTACAACATATTACGATGTATACTCAAGAATTCGGATGACCAAAAACATCTAAATCAGCTATTTAATAAATTGTTAATATTTTGTAAAGTTGCAAAATAATGTTTCTCGATTGTCTATAAAATGTACTTATTTATATAATGAACCTATTTTCAAAATAAAAAAAAAATTTTAATAAGTTTTGACAAAGACAGTTATTCTTAGAAAAGAGATCTTGTAAATTAATTCACTGTCCTTGAAAGAAATGTATGTTATCAGTAATAGCTAATTTCATTATCTGAGATTTATAGTTGATTATACTTTACTCTTTTGATGGATTTATTCATTTGAACTATTTCATAATGGTTCTAAAGATGACCCGGTAAAATCCTTTAATAAACTAATTAATATACACCGCTGTAGGTGAAATTTTTTTGTTGTAACTATCACTATCATAGAAATAATATATTCTTAGAAATTTGAAAAAAAAATTGAATCTCTACGTGCAATAGGATTTTCTAAAATTGTTTGTTTATGTTTGAATAGTATTCGTTTATTTATAAATATTAAGAAATCGAAATTTTTAAACAGCATTGAAGTTCAATATATATAATTATACATGATCCCTCATTACACAGAAATGTGACATATGCTATGTAATCAACACATTATGTTGTCCAACGTGATAACATTTTTTTGACAGCAAGCATTAGCAAGTAGTGGGAGAATAGAAGTTGAGAGACTGACATATACAATGTTATGTATTTTTGAAAATGGATAGTTTTCAAAAATATATTCGATAAACCGCATGATATTTCATCAATGTTCTATATTTCCCGTAATTGTCGATAGTGCCGTTTTCACGTTCTTTTATTCAACTATAAAGGATGTGCTGTTAATAACCATGTGATGGCGATGCCATCTTAATATTAGGCCTATCATATTTCAACTACAAACGAACTAAATCAGTCCGATAAGTAATTCGAAAACTATAAACATAGCGCGTAGAGCAACGCACCGAGAGAGAGAGAGAGAGAGAGAGAGAGAGAGAGAGAAGGATAGCAAGTACGAGTGAAACAGACTAAATTTTAAATGCAGCAATCGACATTAAAAGAAACAAAAAAAAAATTTTATTTTCTTGACTAAGGATTCAGAATCAATTTTCTGAAGATTCACTTCTTATACACTTCGATCATAGTCTGCAATTATTGGAGAAACGTTATTAATAAAAAAATTGTTAAAAAATGTTAAAATTTATTATAAATTAAATGATTCTCACTTACTGAACAAGTATTATATCACTTACACTATACTTATTATAAGACGTATTATAAACGTTTATAACTTTTATAATTTTGTATAATAATTTCCCTCTATAACCTATTTATCAATAGGTAGATAAAGTTAATTTTCCGACAAACGATAAGACGTAATAAATATAAAGTAATTTTTTTAAATAAAAAAGACACAAAGTTTATTAATATATAAATTATATTTTTACCATTTTTAATAACAAATATTTAAATTGATAATTAAATATAAAAAGAAGTAATAACAACTCAAAAAATTCAACAAGAAAAAAAAAACTATCAATCTACCGGAACGAAGAATAATAACATAAAAATTGTATTAGTACGAATCCTGCCATAGTTTATAAAGAATGAATGAAAGAAAATAAATACAATCAAATAAAATAATGTCCATATCTATATACTTACGATCACACATCGAGATATAATTACAATATTATTAACTTGAATTAAATTTAATTATAAAGAATAAAAATACAATTGTTATATAAATAGTTCCGGTGGTCGAAACTTCGCACACGGACTAGTGTTATAATTATACATACAATAAAAAAAGAATGAAGAAAAAAAATTGGGTTAATAACAATTGACAAGCTATTAACTGGTATGGCTTATAGCAGTGAGCATAAACAAATACCGCTCAGGGGTAGTTGCAAATCGTTCCGGTGGTCGAAACTTTGCACACGGACTAGTGTTATCATTATACATACAAAAAAAGAATGAAGAAAAAAAATTGGGTTAATAACAATTGACAGGCATAAACTTGTATGTTAGCACAGTGATGATAAACAAATACCGCTCAGGGGTAGTTGTAATTCGTTCCGGTGGGCGAAACTTTGCACACGGTCTAATGTTAACATTATTCACACAATAAAAAAAGAATGAAGAAAAAAAATTGGGTTAATAACAATTGACAGGCATAAACTTGTATGTTAGCACAGTGATGATAAACAAATACCGCTCAGGGGTAGTTGCAAATCGTTCCGGTGGTCGAAACTTTGCACACGGACTAGTGTTATCATTATACATACAAAAAAAGAATGAAGAAAAAAATTGAGTTAATAACAAATGACAAGCTATTAACTGGTATTGCTTATACCAGTGAGCATAAACAAATACCGCTCAGGGGTAGTTGCAAATCGTTCCGGTGGGCGAAACTTTGCACACGGTCTAATGTTAACATTATTAACACAATAAAAAAAGAATGAAGAAAAAAAATTGGGTTAATAACAATTGGGCTATTAACAATTGACAATAAAAAAGAATGAAGCTATGACAAGCTATTAACTGGTATGGCTTATAGCAGTGAGCATAAACAAATAGCGCTCAGGGGTAGTTGCAAATCGTTCCGGTGGTCGAAACTTTGCACACGGACTAGTGTTATCATTATACATACAAAAAAAGAATGAAGAAAAAAAATTGGGTTAATAACAATTGACAGGCATAAACTTGTATGTTAGCACAGTGATGATAAACAAATACCGTTCAGGGGTAGTTGCAAATCGTTCCGGTGGTCGAAACTTTGCACACGGACTAGTGTTATCATTATACATACAAAAAAAGAATGAAGAAAAAAATTGAGTTAATAACAAATGACAAGCTATTAACTGGTATGGTTTATAGCAGTGAGCATAAACAAATACCGCTCAGGGGTAGTTGCAATCGTTCCGGTGGTCGAAACTTTGCACATGGACTAGTGTTCGTATTATTCACACAATAAAAAAAGAATGAAGAAAAAAAAAACTTTGAAGAAGTATTATTCACACAAGAAAAAAAATTGGGTTAATGACAATTGACAAGCTATTAACTGGTATTGCTTATACCAGTGAGAATAAACAAATACCGCTCAGGGGTAGTTGCAAATCGTTCCGGTGGGCGAAACTTTGCACACTGACTAGTGTTAGTATTATTCACACAATAAAAAAAGAATGAAGAAAAAAAATTGGGTTAATAACAATTGACAAGCTATTAACTGGTATTGCTTATAGCAGTGAGCATAAACAAATACCGCTCAGGGGTAGTTGCAAATCGTTCCGGTGGTCGAAACTTTGCACACGGACTAGTGTTATCATTATACATACATAAAAAAAAGAATGAACTTTGCACACGGACTAGTGTTAGTGTTATTCACACAATAAAAAAACATGAAGAAAAAAAAGAATGAAAAAAAATTGGTTTAATAACAATTGACAGGCATAAACTTGTATGTTAGCACAGTGATGATAAACAAATACCGCTCAGGGGTAGTTGTAATTCGTTCCGGTGGGCGAAACTTTGCACACGGTCTAATGTTAACATTATTCACACAATAAAAAAAGAATGAAGAAAAAAAATTGGGTTAATAACAATTGACAGGCATAAACTTGTATGTTAGCACAGTGATGATAAACAAATACCGCTCAGGGGTAGTTGCAAATCGTTCCGGTGGTCGAAACTTTGCACACGGACTAGTGTTATCATTATACATACAAAAAAAGAATGAAGAAAAAAATTGAGTTAATAACAAATGACAAGCTATTAACTGGTATTGCTTATACCAGTGAGCATAAACAAATACCGCTCAGGGGTAGTTGCAAATCGTTCCGGTGGGCGAAACTTTGCACACGGTCTAATGTTAACATTATTAACACAATAAAAAAAGAATGAAGAAAAAAAATTGGGTTAATAACAATTGACAAGCTATTAACTGGTATGGCTTATAGCAGTGAGCATAAACAAATAGCGCTCAGGGGTAGTTGCAAATCGTTCCGGTGGTCGAAACTTTGCACACGGACTAGTGTTATCATTATACATACAAAAAAAGAATGAAGAAAAAAAATTGGGTTAATAACAATTGACAGGCATAAACTTGTATGTTTAGCAGTGATGCATATCGTTCCGGTGGTCGAAACTTTTGTATTATTCAGCACAGTGAGAATAAACAAATACCGCTCAGGGGTAGTTGCAAATCGTTCCGGTGGTCGAAACTTTGCACACGGACTAGTGTTATCATTATACATACAAAAAAAGAATGAAGAAAAAAAATTGGGTTAATAACAAATGACAAGCTATTAACTGGTATGGTTTATAGCAGTGAGCATAAACAAATACCGCTCAGGGGTAGTTGCAATCGTTCCGGTGGTCGAAACTTTGCACATGGACTAGTGTTCGTATTATTCACACAATAAAAAAAGAATGAAGAAAAAAAATTGGGTTAATAACAATTGACAAGCTATTAACTGGTATTGCTTATACCAGTGAGCATAAACAAATACCGCTCAGGGGTAGTTGCAAATCGTTCCGGTGGGCGAAACTTTGCACACAGACTAGTTTTAGTATTATTCACACAATAAAAAAAGAATGAAGAAAAAAAATTGGGTTAATAACAATTGACAAGCTATTAACTGGTATGGCTTATAGCAGTGAGCATAAACAAATACCGCTCAGGGGTAGTTGCAAATCGTTCCGGTGGTCGAAACTTTGCACACGGACTAGTGTTATCATTATACATACAAAAAAAGAATGAAGAAAAAAAATTGGGTTAATAACAAATGACAAGCTATTAACTGGTATGGTTTATAGCAGTGAGCATAAACAAATACCGCTCAGGGGTAGTTGCAATCGTTCCGGTGGTCGAAACTTTGCACATGGACTAGTGTTCGTATTATTCACACAACAATAAAAAAAGAATGAAGAAAAAAAATTGGGTTAATAACAATTGACAAGCTATTAACTGGTATTGCTTATACCAGTGAGCATAAACAAATACCGCTCAGGGGTAGTTGTAATTCGTTCCGGTGGGCGAAACTTTGC
The DNA here is from genome assembly GCA_030064505.1 of Chouioia cunea. NCBI lineage: Eukaryota > Metazoa > Arthropoda > Insecta > Hymenoptera > Eulophidae > Chouioia > Chouioia cunea. The sequence continues at coordinate 22,713,119 of JAOPFQ010000001.1, forward strand.
ACACGGTCTAATGTTAACATTATTCACACAATAAAAAAAGAATGAAGAAAAAAAATTGGGTTAATAACAAATGACAAGCTATTAACTGGTATTGCTTATACCAGTGAGCATAAACAAATACCGCTCAGGGGTAGTTGCAAATCGTTTCAGTGGTCGAAACTTTGCACACGGACTAGTGTTATCATTATTCACACAATAAAAAAAGAATGAAGAAAAAAAATTGGGTTAATAACAATTGACAAGCTATTAACTGGTATTGCTTATACCAGTGAGCATAAACTAATACCGCTCAGGGGTAGTTGTAATTCGTTCCGGTGGGCGAAACTTTGCACACGGTCTAATGTTAACATTATTCACACAATAAAAAAAATTGGGTTAATAACAATTGACAAGCTATTAACTGGTATTGCTTATACCAGTGAGCATAAACAAATACCGCTCAGGGGTAGTTGTAATTCGTTCCGGTGGGCGAAACTTTGCACACGGTCTAATGTTAACATTATTCACACAATAAAAAAAGAATGAAGAAAAAAAATTGGGTTAATAACAATTGGCAGGCATTAAATTACTATCAGTTATCGCAGCGTACATAAACAAATACCGCTCAGGGGTAGATGTAATTCTTTCCGGTGGACGAAACTTTGCTCACATATGTGTGATAGCAAGAGCTAGATATTTAATAAAGAATGAACATAATAAATTGGGTTAATAACAATTGGCAGGCTTTAAACTACTATCAGTTAGCGTAGTGTATATAAACAAATGCCTGACAGGGGTAGTTGCAAATCGTTCCGGTGGTCGAAACTTTGCTCACATGTGTGTGATAGCAAAAGCTAGATATTTAAAAAAGAATGAACAAAATAAATTGGGTTAATAACAATTGGCAGACATTAAACTACTATCAGTTAGCGCAGTGTATGTAAACAAATGCCTGACAGGGGTAGTTGCAAATCGTTCCGGAGGTCGAAACTTTGCACTTTATTTACTAATTACATTACCATCGTAGTCTTATATCGACGAACGCATATTTTTTAGGTAATGTAAATATATTAGCCAAATAAATGATAATTGGCTAACTCGAGCAAAATTATTCTTAGGGGTGGAACGGTTATTTTGCAATGAAGGATATTTTGTTCACAACCTAACTTTAATTGTATTTTCATAATATTTTGCTTTTCAGATCATTATTGTGGGATAATAATAAACTATGACTATAACATCTTTTCCATCCATAGCAGCATAATTAATAGACTATATAAGGGTAGTTTTAAGGGGTTGTAATGGACGAATCATCTTAATTGTTTACATATCTTAATAAATTGCTATAATAATTACGAAAATCGACTTATATATTAAAATTTTGAATTTTCATTTTTTCGTTCACGGTGAACGTTCCAAACTTCAAACTCATGCACTCATTGCAATTACGAAGAACGTGAAAGAGGTGGCATCGAAGAAGATAGGTTTGAGTAAAATCCAAAGAGCTTGGCAACGAAAGTAATAGAAGCTCTACTAAAAAGAGTGCTTCACAATGAGTTTCAATTTCGTAAAATCTGACTTTATCGATTCCTCAAATATATAAATAAGTAAAAATGTAAAGAAGATTTCCTTCAAATCAGATCAAATATCAAATGTTTGGTCGGTCTGCCATATTGGAATAGCGACACGAAAAATTTTCGAGTAGCATATTCAGGTTACGGTCGAATTCATGTACTCATTGCGTGACTGAAAGAGTTAATAAATTTGGGATTCAGGGGTTTGGGAATATACACTCACTGATTACAGGGTTCAGGGGCTAAGGAATTTCTTCATATTCTCATATACGCAGATATTTGTATCTTCAAAATTTTTTCTCAAGATCCAGTTTAGTCCTTATTTGCATTTTGAGGTTAGGAAAATTTGAGATTCTGGAGTAGTTTCACATTTAATTTTGATGATACAACTTAAAAAAACCATAGATATTGTATATCGGTTCATTTTAAAAATTGGATACATTCAAATGCAGTATTGAAATTGGAAAATTAACTCATTTCAATCATCGATATCTCACTGAAAAAAATGATATTTAAAATTTGAGGACTAGGTTTTGAAGGGTAAAAGTATTGCTTGAAGAAAGAACTATTTATCTTTAGAAAAAAAATTTATTCGTAATGGTACATACCCACGAATATAGCAAAGAAAACGTGATTTTACACTTTTAGGTTAGGATATCTCAAAAACCTGACGTATAGGGTTATTTCTGGGGTCGGATTCGGACTTAGTTCACCAAAATCCTTCGAGTCCATAATATCCCGTTTCTGAGTAAGGACTCTCGTTATATTTTATCGGCCTGTGTAATTGATACACGGTGACTAGATGTCAAACCATTGTAGGGTTTCTTTATAACGATAAATTATTAAATAAAAAGGAATGATTAAGAATGAGAACAGCGGTAAAATGGGTTGCCCTTATATATATTTGGATAAAGAAGATGAGTACAACTAAAGCATGATTTTCGATCCCGTCGCCAACATTACCGTGCATTTTGTGTTTGGTCACTTCTGCAACCTTTATTTTTTTTCGTGGTTAATTATAGGCAATAATGTCGATCCAATCATTAGGAATGAATACCTCCTCTTTTTTAAATAAATAGTTATTTATGTATTAATTGCTGAATAACCATTTTCTAGTTGTATGACGTCAAAAAAAAATCTCCGGGTAAACGAGCCCGTATATAAGCTGATATGGGCTTGGAAAGCGAGTTAAGATCGACCTTCAATATTTCCCTCTGAATCTAACATTGCACACCAGGATATAAGTATTTGTTAAAGTTTACTTTCCAATGATTTGCATTATTATGACTGCATTGATTAATATAAAGTAGAATATATACTTTACCTTTTCTTTAATTTTTTGTTCTACCATCTCTTTTGTAATTTCTGTTTCTTGAAAAGAGTTTTTATATTTGTCTTGATGAAGTGCATTAATCACGTTTTGGGGAATTTGCAGATCTTCTCCGTATTCTAGAATTGTATTGCTAACAATTGAAAATTCATCTGCTGGTATAATATTTTTTTGACGGAAATATCGACGAGGATCATAAGTTTTCTATAATTATTATAAAGTTGTTTTATTAATGTTTACAACATATATTGGAAATTAAAAAATTATATAATATCAGTACCTTTATCGATGTTATATGTTTAATTGAACCGCTTTTAACGAGTTTTTTTGTTAAAAATGAATTATGATTATACTTTTTATGATATATATCTATTGCGAGTAAATGTACATTCTGTGCCATTTTTTCACGTGTTTTCATTGACTCTTTAACTAACCACTGAAAAGAGTAACGTTTTTGACTAATTATTTTGAATTATTGACATTTTATGTTTAAAAATCCAAATAAAATTAAATAAAACATAACCATACTAGTGCGATAAATGAGTTTATCTAGCTTAATTCTGGTATTTTATTTACGTTCAATATTTTAAAGTACATCATAAAGAAATCAAATGTATTTTTACATGAGTGTATCATAAAAACAAGAAAACAGAAGGGATGGAATGACTTTAACTGACAATTTCCTAATATATATTTTTAACCTGGTTATTATATTTTGAATTTCGATTCTACTCAATTCATAAATGTTTTAGTAATTTTATTTACACGACTGATAAAGATACAAGTAAAACTTCAGAAAATGGATTTTGATTAAAGTTGAGGGGTCTATTCCTTATAAAAAATGGAGTTTTTTTATTGTTGGACTGTTTGTATCAGAAGTGATTTCTTACAGTCGATAACAGTAATACCAATAATAGTGGAGCTACATGATAATATATTATGAAGGGATTCGGCTGTTAAAAGGTACCGAGTGACTTGGAGGTCAAAAGAGGCGAGGAAAGATAAGGTAAGGAAAAAATACTGGTACCGAATGGACATAATGGTGCTGATATGACAGTAAGCTCAGTAACATGCCATATCCTCTTCAATGAAAATAATAGGAGAGAGTCATAAAATTAACCAGTTTTTTTCCGTCATTTTACCTCAATTTTGGAAAATAAAGGCAAATAAATGATTACCGAATGCGGGAACACTTCTTTATATTGTGATGTATGTATGTATATCGATATGTATGTACAGGGAGAGAAAATGATGGTAACACCTGAGGATTTTTTGAGAGAAGTAATGTTTTGTAAATTTGAATCATGTTTCTTTTGTAATTTTTTCTGTTTTTTTTTTCGAATTGACTACTCAATTTTTCAGTAAAATGCTAAAAATGAAACCCCTATTGTTTATTGCAGATTTGAATTCTACGGGAAATTTTTACGTCCGAATACGATAATAATAATAATAAAATAATAAATTTTTTGGTTCTCTGAAAAATGGAACCACTATTGAAAACTCATGAAAATGTTAAACATGATCATGCGAAAACCAAATATTTGTTTTGGTATTAGACACAAAAACTAAGTAGTTCATTCAAAAGAATGAAAAAAATTACAAAAGAAACAGTAGTAAAGTTTATGAATCTTGAAATATTTCAGAATATCCATACTTTTCAATGTTTAGGGCCGATTTTCGGGAAAAAAAATTAATTATATTAATATTATTAATATAATATCTGGACGTAAAATTTTTCATAGAATTCAAAGTTGCAATAAAAAATAAGGGATTGTAATGGAAATTTTTAAGCTGTGTCCGATTTAAATTGAAAAGAATTACAAAACTTTACTTCCCCACCCTGTATGTTTTACGCCTAATAAATATATGCAGTAATCGACCAATAAATATTATACAAATCGTTTTTGATTCTCATCTTCACGGACAAAGGCCCGCGAGTGAAGGCTAAGGCTTACAATTCAATATAGGATAACTACTACTGCATGGAAATAGAATTAAGGAAAATTTTGAACTCAATCGTAGTGCTTAATTCTAGAGATCGACTGGTACAATAATGTGGGCTTAATGGTCGGGTTGAAAACAACACTTCTTAACTACTTCTAACTACACCATTACAAAATATTATTATTCATTTACAGAATAAAAAACGATTTATATATCAATTATACAATCAACAATAGTGTAACTTTAACGCTCTAAATTGCTTTAGGTATATATCAAGTATAATTTAATAAATAACATTATTTATAATTATTAAATTGTTAATTCGACTTAATAATAACAAAAACGGCATGAATTTGCCTTAAGGACATTGCCCTGTTTACATTAATAATACAAGAACTAATAAACTAATTAATTAATTGTTAATACTTGAAAGTATAATAAATAAATGTATTCTGAACTCATAAGTTTTTTGAGCATACCTTAAAATACAAAAAAGAAAATTATAAGAAAAATGATAAGTAATTTCACAGGGGAAACTTACAACACTTTTCTCAGTCTGTCTAAATTTTTTAATGTCAATCCTCGTTTTATTTCAATAGGATGAAAGTAACTTGTTCTTGCTACGTCCTCCAGGATTGTACCAACTGATCTCTTAATATTTGTAATTGTTTTTCGATAAAATAGGTATCTGAAAATAGTCAATAATATATCAGCTTGAGTGTGCCTTATATCTGACCGAATTACCCCTATAAATTGTAATTTTTTAATAATAAGTTACTTATGAACAGTATAATATTATATTACAAATCATAAATTATTCTTGTTTTTACCCATAGGTAACTTTACATTTATTTCAAATATTTTTTTGCTACTGCCAAGAATTTCATTCAGAGGTCTACTTTCTATTGCCAAGATATTAGTACATGCTTTATACTCCTCTTTAAAATAAGAATTTTTTCATCCACGATATGGCCAGTGTGTAGTTTTTCCTGTCAATTTTTGTAATATGTTAATTTAGGCAGGTGTATCAAATCAACAATATGAGATCTTTCGATGAGATATTTTGAAGTCAACTCAATTGTCTGTATTTCATACTTATCGATAGGTGCAATGTATTCTTCTTTGCAATTACTACTGTTCTGTGATAGACGTAACATATATTCCTAATCATTTTTGGAAACATATTTACCTATTCAATGGTATCTTTCTGAAAGTATTACACCTGACTAAGATAATAATATACAGCGATCACCTGTATTTAATATCGCGTTGCCAGGTTTTGAATAATCGTCGATAATCAAGGTAACTACTCAAGACGACAAATATCTATGGCAACGTCCTTAATTGTATAAAATTAAATTAATATTTCAATTTTAGAATCTCTAAATTTAATAATTTTTACTTTGTTATTTTATAATGAGCTTCTATTTATTTATTTTTAATCTATTACTTATATAGTTATATATAGTTAATCTACAATTATATAATTTTGCTATTGGATCCTTTCATGTATGGATAAATAGGTAAGGTTTCGCATATACATATGGATGACTATAGTCTGTATTAATAATTCATAAATGGAAGTCATTATGCAGATTTCAAAATTAGACAGGACTGTTACAATAGAATATAGATGAGAACCCTTTAAAATGAAACTCGATTAATTGTTATTCTCATGTAGATACACAGAATTTAATGATACAATCCACTTAATAAATAATGCATACTCGAATTCAAAATAAGAAGAGACTTGACAATTGGTTTTTTAGTTGTAATTCAATTTCACACAATACGTGTCTAAAATAAACCTATACATCGTATTTAACATATCCATCGCACATAAAATAATTATGATAAATGATCTCTTTTCTTTGACACTAACAGTCTTCAGATTATAACATTACATCTGTTTTAACAAAAAACAATAACGCCATAACCTTATCTAGAGATTGAACCGATTCTTTCCTTTCAGTCCATTGTTTTGACTGTTTCTTTATCTCAGGTATAAAGTGACGAACTCACGTTTCATCCATGATTAAGAATCGACGTAAAAAATGTAAAAATATATTCATTCTTTTGATCATTATCTATACATTAGGTCGGGTATTTCTGGAATTACTCTCGTAAACCGTATAAGTTGAGATTGTGCAGCAATGTCACAGTAAATTTAGCTAAGTGTAGTGTTGTAAATTAACTTCAAGAGAAAATTATCAGTCAACTGAGTTATAAACTACTCAAACATTTTTTCGCTCATCAACCATCTAACGTTCAAGAAAAATTAGTATCGGACTATTTTTCAACATTTGATCATAGTTTAATCTTTGACCTTTTTTCTAACTGCATGCATTATAGTGCATGATTGTTTCAAACTTGCCTGCTTCAGAGGTTCGTTCTTAATTTGTCACTCATGCTTGTATTGTGTATATACTTTAAATTTTGTTTTCATTCCTTGAATATACATTAATAAGTTACTTCCTTGGATTTAATAAGTGTTATTTTCTCTCCTTTTTTCTCGTGATTCATATAATCAATAATTTTCAGTTTAAAGTGTAATCTAGACCATATATCCCAATATAAATTTTATTAATATATACTCCTTATTTTGCTTATTATATATATATATCATTAAATTAATCTTCATCTATGACCATAGTTGTTACGAAGATACAACTTAACAAATGACCGATTAATAATAATTTTAAATTAATTAATACGTGAACAAAACCAATCATTAAAGAAATATTATGTATGAAATTAAGCATAATGAGACAAATACTCCTGCATATCAATTATTAGTGAAATAAAAATATATTTATATTCTGTACAAATGATCACCTAATGTTTTTTTGAAGATAATTAAGAATTGCAAATCTTTTTATGTATAAGACTAATTTTGTTTTGATATCTTATTAAATAAAGTATTTATGAAAATCGATTTTACGGGAATAACATTTCGTCATATATGTTTCCTATTAAAGAAACAATAATATCGGATTTGAAATTTTGAGTTCAAATTTCAACGCTTACAAATCTTCCGTGCATCCTGTCATGTGGTACTTTTTTATGCGAATGAAGTTATGGCCTAGCTTGCCCAAATCTCCATTATAATATGTGTGTGTACGATTATAAACTCGTGTTTTCCTTTTTGAATAATTAAGACGAGGCTATTCACTTTAATATATTTAAAATATGACAGAAAACAAAGTAGTTTTACATAAAATCAGAGCAAATTTTCAGATTGTTTTTTATATTCGGCACATGTTAACTTTTTTATTATGCCATATTTCTAAAACCATTAATCGGAGTTATATGATTTTTGTTCAAAATACACGGGAAAGACTATACTTTGAAAAATAAAAAACAACACACACACACACACACATATATATATATTGATAAAAAAAATTATAAAAATCAATATAAACTTTTATGATTTTAGTCGAAAGGAACAAGTTTTATTTATAAAATTTTAGTTGCATTCGATTCCTTGGACAATTCTATATGATAATCCGTATTAAACCTTTGTTTATTTTATTAGGACCTTAGTATTGTACATCTAAGAAAAGCGTTTCGTACGACGCTCAGCTATGAAAATGTTGACTGCATCCTGAAATATTCATAAATAGTTCAATTGTTATAATTTAGTAAATTTATTGATTGAATTCTCTTTTATTGTATAAACGGCTCTACTTGGAATAATATTTTTTTTACAAATCGATTTACACAAATTTTACTGCGCTTAAAAAATTGAATCCGAGCAATTATTTTTTTTATTGAACAACAAACATTAACATTTTCTTCATTGTTTCCTCCAAAGTTCCAGTTTTTTATTTTGTATCTTATAGTGCATTTGCTGACATTTTCTATGCATAGTAAACTGTTGAAATAAGGGATTTTTTCGCAATTAGCTTAGTTACAATTCAAAAGTAAAAGTGAATGAATCTCAACAACGGCAAAGTGAGATTTCTCATAGCACGATGGTTTTGTAAAAGATTTTCATTTTAACTTTAATGCAAATTGTATAATCATGCCTACTATAGATTATCCTAATTCATTCAAGTTAGGTAAACACGGATGTCATCGAAAATCATCGATTCATGTTGTTGCAGAGAATCAGAATTAGTGGTTTTATTTAGTGAAAAAAATGATTAATTATGTCTAACATGTTTAAAATACTACTGATACAGATCTAAATGATGTATATGACTACCGTGCCAAATATTTACAAAGTACAATTTAAAAAATTAAGCAAGTTAGTGAATGGGCAGATTCTGCTAGTCAGAGTAATAAAATTAATTTCGATCAAGTGAAGATATATATTTTTAGACACTTCACTACTTACAACTCATACAATAGCCGAAATAGTATCTTTTAATTTGCAAAAATAATTAAACGAGATTTAATATTATCTATGATCATGAAAAATAAAGATAAATGGAAATAAATATAATTACTTAACCTTTACGCTCAGTTAGGATACCTCTCCATCAGTCACGTTAAATGAAAAGGCCACCCCGAAAAGTAATAATAGATAATGCCTGGGAATCCATATTTATCACCGACTAAATAATAGAAAGCACAATTGGACAAAAATAAAATAACTGAATCTTAATATTAGAAAAATGTACTGGTTAATAGGAAAACAATGTCAGTTGACGATTGAAAGCGAACTACTTGTGTATAAATCTATATTTAAACTAGTTTGGTGTGGTCTCCAACTATAGGAAACGATTTTTAACTCTGTCATAGAAATTCTGAAATAGTTCTAGTCAATAGTTTTAAGCAATATAATGAACATATCCTAGTTTATACCTAATCACATCTTAATCAAGGATTTTAACATGTCAAAAATTAAAGATGAAATCACAACATTCTATACCACATACAATACCATACTATAAAATCATCCAAACCAATTAGCAAAAAATATTTTACCTAAACATGTAAAATACTAAAGGTTAAATAAAATAAGCAATTACAATGATGTATTCTGAATATACATACTAAAAAATAACACGTACTGTATGTACTGGAGCTTCTAACGGAAAACCTACATGTCTCATACCTGCTACCCTTGTGTATTTTCTTAACTATTCGTTTATTCCTATTTTTTATTTTTCAAATAAAACCTACAAAATGATTACTGCGCCTACTAATGTTCAGATTTAAATGGAAACTAGGTAGTTAAAAATAATATTAATATTCATTAAATGCTACTATTACAATCTTGTTTTTTTAATAACTACAATAAACAGTTTATATTTTATTTGAATTATTAGTTTCAGAATGATTAGAGCTATTTTGCTATTTATTTGCTCCTAAGCGTGCAATTGTGTATGATACGGACTCTCAACACGTCTCAAGGTTACAGCGCAAATGAACAGGTATGCTTCTTGGGATGCTATAGCCCTGATAGAATATATAGATATCCTGAAAATTGAGTGATTTGGTCAACAAATGTTCTGCGTTTGTATCCGGAGTTTATATTTGCTATTGTTAAAGTTCATCAACGTTACGTGTAATTGTATTCTATCTAATTTATTTGATATGATTGCTTGGCTGTGTTTAATGAGTGTACATTTTCTGATATTTTTTTGTCTGCTGTTATTGCCTTTTCCATTTCTTAGAGTTGAATTATTATGTTAGTTATTATTTACATTAACTCTGCTGAAATTGTGATGGGGTTGCTTCGTGGATCCGTTAATCAGGGTATAGATAATATATTTTCATTATGCAAAATTTCCTGAGGGTCTCTATAATGAAATTAAATACTATCGTAACATTTTTCTTTTTTCTATGTTGTGACTTCCAATACCTCATCTTCCTTATAAATGAATACCGACTACAGAATCATCCTGCATTTTCGATCTAGCCCTGCGTCCGTAGTTTAGAGCAGTAGAGCACCCTTACATTTACCATATAACCGATTCGTCATCTGGATAACCGCTATTTTCAGGTTGTTTGGTATCTAATAAAATAAAGTCGCGAAAACAAGTTAATATAGTGGGTATTTCATTTTAATAATTCCACGTAAATAACTTCTAGATGTCATTTTAGCAGAAAATATGTTTTTAATAAAGGTCATTTGGTTGAGACGATAATATCAGATGATGATTTTGAAACTGATTTTGAATGTAACCCTAATAATTTTTCAAAGACAAATGTTTTTTTATATGAAAAATTTATTGCCGACTCTCGGAAGTGAACTCGGTTCTTGTGCCATCATCGAAGAACGACATGACCGGACAGTCAACGACCTTATCTCTCCGCTATCCATACAAGTAATATAGTAGACGGTAGCCATTCTTACATACAGATTAGTGACTCGGAAAATTTTTGTGTCCGATTGATGCCCCCTAAGACACCAAAGTTTGTAAGCTGCATATTGACCGATTGAATTCTAATTTCCAAGATGTTTAACCATATAAAGTATACTTTCAATTGTATACTAACAACCTAAAATGTTTAAAGCACTTCATATTTTTTTATATTAAAATTATAAATGTTTTTATAATAAATAATAATTATCAATATGTTAATGAATAAATAGCATTTTCAAAATAAAAAAAAATTTATTAATAATATTACAATTTAACTAATGACAACGCGTAATGGAGAGCTATTTTATTGTTTAAATCCCTACATATTTTTTGCTAATCAAGTTACAAAATTCGTTAAGTGACGAAATGATTTTTAGTTTGCAAGGAATCTATTGCTTTTTAAAAATTGCAAAAATATTAATTAGACCAAGAGATATGGCAATTCAATAAAGGAAAACATATAATTCCATTGAATCTATTGGTTTAAACTGCTGTTACCTTTTTCCTAATAAAGTAACAGGTACTATAATTCCTACATTCATATCCAAATTATGGGTTTTCAGTTGGACAACTAAAATTAGTACCAATGACATGTTAAATTTACTATATACTTGTTCTAACTGTTTCTTAACAATCTGCATGTATTTTCATTTTATTTTTTATATCCCTTTTACTAAAATACTACATGACCCCATAAGAAGAGAAACAATACTTTATTTCATAACAAATATACGGACTTTTTTAAATGCAAAAAGTGTTGATTAAGGCCAACAACGTGCGGTTACCAAACCAGCTGCACTTCTCTCTTATAGTAATTTGACCATATCATTGGTTTTAATTATTTTTTTTATCAACTGAAAACTAGGAGATTGCTTATTAAATCACATTATTGTTTAACCATTCCTGTAATTTTTATAAAAAAAAGCAACGTCAATTTAAGAAAATAGATCCGTTGAATTTACGCGTTTCTTTACTATTAAATTGTATTATTTTAAATATTAAGCTCACAAACACCCACCCCAAAATTCTCAAAAGATCTTGTTCGCAGCATTTGCGCTCCTTATTTAGAATGAAAGATGATGTGTAGCTTTAGCAATTTGCAGTGCAGTTATAACAGCCTCAACACATACTTATTTCTTAAAAATCGAGTGAAAGGGAGTAAACAAATTTGTTAATATTCTCAATTTAATGGGGCACGTGTCGGAAAACCTCAACATGTTCTCCGCACATGACAATAAACGAGAAAATACGGGTTGTTCGGTGGTTACATTCAGATAGTCAACCGACTACCGAGTGAGGTAATTAAATCTCAACCACCGAACGTTAAAAAGAGACATTCCTCAATGTAAAAAATGTCAATACTACAGACATACGAAAAATGACATTCAATGGTCCGACATGCAAATGCGCAAAAACCACCTAACAAAAGAATACTGAATCAAGGAAAAAGTAAAAGGTGCAATATGTGTTTATTGACGAGAAAATCACACGGCAAAATACATAGGTTGTCCAACCCGTAAATAATTGTAGCAAAAACTAATGCCAGTATTAATGAAAAATGCAATAACACGATACAATCAAAATAATGAATGTATCTTAAGCACTAAATCAAACGTAGTATTAAGCAGTAACAAAGTCAGGTCAAATCTTTTATATGACCAAGCACCGTCGAAACCAGAAAATCACAGTGAAGTAAAAGAATTAAAATAAACATTCACACAGTTTGAATCAGTATTAACTAACAATACAAACAGTAACACACTTGAAATCATGATGTACCAATTAATATCTAGAATAGAGAAAGCTTAACTTGCTGACTGTACTTATAAGTAATATATCAAAATTAACGGTTTTAAAATCGTTACACGAAATGCAAATAATCTCATTCAATAACGCTCAGAATTACGAGTTAAAATTCAAATATTGTGTTTTTATGTAAAGCACATTTCACATATAAGAACTTTCTATGCATTCCAAATTACACAATATATGTAATTAACCATCCAAGCAATAAAATACACAGTGGCACAACTGAACTTATTTAAAAAAATTAATCTACAAGCATCTAATATAATTATAACAGACGGATTATTATAATAATAAATAATAATGAAGAAGTTGGCTATAGTCCGATGATGAGTAGGACTCCGGAAGAGATTTTTCTGCTAGCGAGGGATTTGCAAGCCGAGACAGTTGAGAGCACGCAAGGGATAGTTCTATCGACGAAAGTCCTGCAATCGAATAGAGAGATAATACTTCAGATAAAGTCACTCCTGTCTTTGAGAGATCAGCGAAAATAAGATGATACGTCTGTGCTGTTGCTATAGAAGTTCTAAGTGGGAAACTCAATCAAAATCCGACACGGGTATATGAAAAAAAAATTAATTTTAGGGCAACTTGGACCAAGGTCTTCGATTTCTTTTTTATATTTTGCACATCAAATGCTTGCATAGAAGTCATAACTTGCGCCAAGTTTGACGCTAGAATATTAATAAATTAAAAAGTTATGAACAATTACAAAAAATGTAATTTTTTTTAACTTGATAACTCGAAAACTATCTATCGGATCTAGATGATTTTTTTTAATACCCGAAAAAGATTTAATTTTTAGAATATGTATATGTTATAATAGTATATTTGTCAATACAAAATTATAAACAATTAAAATAAATTTTTGAAATTTTGATTGAAAAGGAAAATTTTTATTTGAAAAATTGTTGTTAAAATCGATTCTTTAGACAAGTTGTAATAGAATCCGTAATAAAACTTAAATGATTTTAAATAGGGGCTAGGTAACGACCTTCCAAAAAACGCTACCTACGGCTCTTAGCTGGATGATCGGACTGATAGAAGTGTCCCACTTCCCGAAACTTTTCCAGGTAGTTCAGTTACATAAGTCAGTACCTGGGCTTAATATTATATCATCGAAATGATATCAGTACGAATATCTTATTTACTCAAATATAAACAATTTAATCAAAATTCGATGTAGTGTAATATTTCATATTATTTTAGAAAATATTCATGCTTTACAAGAACTCTGTTTCCTAAGTGTTGTTAGAAATAAAAAGTTTAGATATAGCATGTTCAAATTACTCGGGAAATATAAGGAAAATGAAATTAAAATATTCAATTATTGAATAAACTTACAATATTATTTCATAATGTTACAATCATTAAAATTATTGTTCGCGCCATGTGCGCTCCTTACATAGAAGGGTGTCAATTTACAATCCTAGCCATTAGGAGTCCGGTAATAATGTCCCATTACATGTCCAGCTCGTAAAGAACTTGTGAAACAAGGATGAACAAAAGGGCGAAACCGACAGGCCCCGACAAGTTCGTACCCGAATGAATACCCATATAAACGCTATCTTGAGGGTCTGTGGGGCACGTGTGGGGGGAACCCGACGTGTGCTCGTCACATGTCCGGCATGCTCTTCACGTGTACCCATTAAACGGCCATTACGAGTTGCACGATGATTGGGCCTTTGCTGATGGCCCGAGTGGCAGGGAGAGTACATTGCGAGCTGCTGCTGTCGATCTGTCGTCTTCAGGACACAGTCTCTTCGTGGCCACGGTGAGGTGTTGCGTGCGGCTGCGTCCGCTACTTTTACGTGCTTCCTAATCTAACTATAGCGACTTGCGTGTGTTTGTGTGTGTGTGTGTGCGTGTTGCATGTGCGCTAGTGCAGACGTGCACTACGTCCGTTGCTCGCCCCACGTTGGGCGCCAAGGAGCAGAGCTAAGGACAGGAATGCCTGTTGCCTTAGCAGAGGAAGCGCAGCGTCCTCTGGGGGGTCTTCTGCCTTTTCTCTTTTGGATCACCGCAGCTAGGGACGTTAGCGAGGGCTGTCCCCGTTTGAGCTGACGTCCGCGCTACCCCCTCTTTTGGATCACCGCAGCCAGGAACGTTAGCGAGGGCTGTCCCCGTTTGAGCTAACGTTCACGCTATCAAGGCAGAGACACTTCTCACCGCTCCCCATACACCTATCCATCGGTGGTATTGGGCGTGCGTCCAGCTGGTAAGCGAGCAACTTAATCCTTCCATCCGCTCATTCTGTTCCAACAAGAACCTAGACTTGTACAGGTTAAGCGAACCTAATCGACCACACCGTGTTGCGTTGTAACTGCGTTAACTAGTTTCGGGTTGCGATTAATGTATCGTCTCTTATAATCATTTATTCTGTAAGTATTGCATTCAGAAGGCTTTTTCCCCACTCAAGTCTGGGGTTTTTTATGCCGGATGAATAGCATATGCAATAAATACCCATCTTCCAGCTAACTTGTGTTCTTGTTTGTACTGTACCGCCCTCCCCTCACTCGTATGGTATTATTTCAATCGAACTCTAATACCTAAGTTGAGACTTATTTCAATCATCCAACTCCCTTACCTTCACAACCTTAGCAACAAGCTAAACAATTATTTTACTACATCTTATAAATGTGTTCATAAATTAATTATAAAAATTTAATATAAAAGTTAAATAAATAAAAGTTTTAAACGTTATACGAAATCGCACTGAAATATTTATTTACATTTATTTTATAGATTTTTAACATTGTAATCTGTAGAATATAAAGTTCTTCTTACAATCAATTCCTTGATGTTTTTATTTATAGAAATGAATGCGTGATAATTTAACGCACCATCGACACGCAATGCTTTTTTTTAATATCAATGTTAAAATTTGTTCAATTTGTATATGTTCTACGATAGTACAGTAAGCAAATATTATACCAGGTATACCTTTTGTACCCACTGATATTATTCCTCAGCTGAAGCAATACTTACATCTGAATTTCGCAAACTAGCGTTCCAGATTAGTCTTTTCACTGTTCCGCCAAGTATATCACATGCGCTTTTTCCATGGCAACTTGCGAAAAAGTGCCATTCAGCTTCAATTCCATATGTCTCATAATGTCAAACAAGAATTAAAAAATTTGATTTATTTTTATACTGGCTTGCAGCCCCATCAGATACATAAATCACTTTTTTAACTTTGTTTTTGTAGCAATTTTTCATATAATCAATTCATTCCTGACGAAACAATATTATAGCATTTACGTTGTTTTCTACATTCCGAAATTACATCGAAGCTGTATTCTTCAGTTTTTTCCGTCCCTTTCATGTAAATTGCAAATGGATGAATAGTTACTTGCTGGCTTAATGATTTGTTTGTACCTGGTCTTGATATACAATTGTATAATTCTGAGTGAAATCCCCTATGACCATTATTTCAGATTCATTTAAATTATGCCGACGAATTTTTATATAATCATTTTGACTTTTGGCAATAAAGTCATGCTGTAATAATTTATATTTAATCTGTACCTCCAGGTAGTTAAGATAGTCTTTAATATTGTATGTGTGCTTTATAAGATCACAGTTTTGGTTTACAGATTTCCATTGTTTACAATTAATGAAATCTATGGCATTTAAAAAAAAATAATTCTCGAATATATCTAAAACACTTGCCAATCCAGGATATTTCAATCATTTATCGAAAAACCAATCTTTACCAGGTCTTTCACACGTCATTTTAATTAGAATATCTTTTGCTATTTGAGATAACTCTTCATCATACTTGATCTTCAAATTCTTTTTTGTCATTTCACAGTCTTCTACTAGTAATTTTAGATTTTGGTGATGGATACAATTGCAAACATTGTGAACACCTTTGGATTCATTAACTAAAATACATTGACGAGGTCGCAGTGTACAAAAAAATGTAAACCCCAGGCGAAACTTGAGTATAATTTCAGCATAGTGTTTCTCAAACACGCTGTAGACGTCTTTTAAATTGACCATAAATAAACGCCTTTGAAGTTTAACTTTCTTTTCATTGTCTTTTCGTACTACTTTTGTATCATTAGCACCTGGGCACGGTCGGTTTATATCATCTTGCAAATAAAATAAGACAGTAGAAATTTTTGGTTCTTTCCTTATTATAGATATTCTGGTTCTTGAGAGTGGATATCATAATATTCCTTCTTGTTGATGAAGTTTTTTAACTG
Source organism: Chouioia cunea (assembly GCA_030064505.1). Taxonomy (NCBI): domain Eukaryota; kingdom Metazoa; phylum Arthropoda; class Insecta; order Hymenoptera; family Eulophidae; genus Chouioia; species Chouioia cunea. Next base: position 22,730,283 of record JAOPFQ010000001.1, read on the forward strand.
TTTATACGAAATAAAACGAACAATCAATTTCTTTTTCTATTTCACAGACTCTTACAGACAGTGGAATCGCAGTTAATATATGTATCTTTTCTGAATAGGTAGTTGCTTTTTAATACGCTTCTTTCAGGTATTTATTAAATCCACCGTTTTTTATAAATTCATCTTGATCACTGTTTAGATACCTACATTTTTTCACAAGTAAAAATTTAAAATTATTCGATAATGAATCAATTCTTTTTCTATTAAATCAAGTATTTCAATATCTATTAAATTCATTTCTTCGATTTAGAAAATATCAAACAATAGATTTAAACGATCCAATACTATTTTGTATGTTCATTTTTGTTGATCAAAAATTTTATATCACATTGTACGTGACAGATATCTTGAACTTCATTGGCACTTGAGTTGAAACTGACCTCATTGTTCTGATTAATAGAATCTTCACCATGACCATTTTCTTCATTTGTCTGTCCTAAACGTTTGTCACTATAGTCAGAAGCTTCATTTGGATCTTTTTCTTTCACTAAGTAAACTAATTATCCTGAATTTCTATCGGAACATGAAGCAAAGATTCTCGACGACGTCCATGTTTACGTACTTTCAATGGATTGGAACACTCTGGTAATGGCATAATTAAATAATTTTCATTAAAACTGAATCGAAGTAATTTTGCAAAATCTATCGTACAATAAGGAATTACATTTTGACGTTCGTTGAGGTCCATTAACTTTGACAATTGAACGTTAAATAGCCCGACTGAGTGAAAAGATTCGTTATACATGATTTTCGAAGCACAGCTAATGTCAATAAAACTATTTTTAAAATACTACTTAACAAACTAAAATATTATAAGAAACAATGAAAGAATTCTTTGTTCGAAAAATCTATTTTCGTGAATTATTAATGTCAAAAATGTTAGTCCTACTTACCACTATTTAAATATAGAAAGTTTCGCTAATAAATGTACTGACTTATAGAACTGAATTATCTGGAAAAGTTTCGGGAGAATCTTCCCGATCTTCCAGCTAAGAGCTAATTATAGCTAAGAGCTAATTATAGCTAAGATTAAAAATCATTTAAGTTTCATTACGAATGCTTATATAAAATTGTCTAAGGAATCAATTTCAACAACAATTGCAAAAATTGCAAAAATTTATTTTAATTTTGTATAGTTTTTTTATTGATAAATATACTATTATAACATATAATCACATTTTTTGTAATTGTTTATAAGTTTTTAATTTATTAATATTCTAGCGTCAAACTTGGCGCAAGTTATGACTTCTATACAAGCATTTAATGTGCAAAATATAAAAAAAAATCGAAGACGTTGCTCCGAGTTGCTTTAAAACTAATTTTTTTTCTGTTATATATAAATTAAATGAATAAATATTAAATGAATAAACATACCTGTATGACAGGAAATATATGAATGTAATCTAATCCTTGAATCTGATGTGGTTCAATTTGATGTGGGCAATTCATTTTTGGTAGCATAGCAACAATTTTTTCTGTTAAAGCTCTGAAATGTAAAAATCATTGTGAGCTTGAGCAAGGTTTTAATTGGAATATCACCATTGATTTTTCAAGTAAATACGAATCTGCAATACTGCAAATAGTTTCAAACTGGATTTAGAATTACGTACGTAATATTTATAAACATAATTTATAAAAATAATATAAAAAAGCTGGATTACATTCGGCGATGTGTTTATAAATAATAATATCCAGACAACTTTTGAAAGTAATAATTTCAAATAATGCTAACAATTATTACTAATGTGTTTTATTTGATAGTTTGCATTTATCATATTTAATCATAATCGGGGGTGAGATTTCAGCTTGTTCAAAAACTTGTTCCAGCGCGTCGTGATATAATAGTTATTATTTAGTTAAATAAATTAGTTAATGTAATAGTAGATAGTAGTTTCTCACATTTTTTGCCCTATCGTCAGATTCTCTTGAAAAAGTAAATCAATGTTCACGCCAAAAGAACACGATTCTATACACCATGTCATCCCTCCTATGATCTGGAATATAAATATATATATATATATATATATATATTAATTTATATGTACCTAGATTAATTATATTTAATATTAATTATAAAATTGCAACAGAAGTTTTCATCGAAATATTTTTACTTTTCAAATGTTTGTAACTCTGTCTTCTTTTACAGTATCAACATGACTTTTTGATATTTTACAGTATGGCAGGATTTCAACTAACAGAAGCTGTTCCCTGTATATGTAAAAAAAAGAAATTGAAAGCAGATGCATGACAGATATAGGCTTCGCCAAAAACTAGCTAAGCCTGGCCTGGTTATGCAGATTTGTTGCTTGGGGGGGGGGGGGGCTCTCTCAACCCTGGATCCGCGGAAAGTGGCACGCAATACAAAATGGCTTATACAGAAGCGCAATGAAATGGTCTGACGCAATAACGCATAAGGCGCGGGACAGTGTAAGTGGAGGTTAAATAGCTAGAACGATAAAACAAAGAATACAAAATTGCTAGATTAAACATAATTTCGTAAAGCAAAAGAAGTAGCAAATAGTACAACTTGTGGAAGAGAGAGAAAATCTGCATCAGTACTTATAAAAAGCGATCTTGCAGTATGACGTAAGCTAATATAACAAGTAAGCTAATATAATAAAGGTGGCGATCATGGTCTTGTCTGTCCGGTTTACTCTTTCCGTTAGATTGCTTTTAGGAGAGTACGGTTATGCATGTCGCATGTATAATCCTCTGAGCTTCGAGGAAATCGTTCATGATTTCATTTTTGAACGGCATTCCATTGTCAGATAAAAACCTTTCGAGGATGCAAAAACTTAGGAATATATGTTTATTGAACCTGCGCTTAATGGTTTTACGTAAGGGCGTGCACTTAATCCATCTAGTAAAGAGATCTAAGAATATCAGCAACTCTTGTGTCCCGAGTCGACCTTGGGTATGGACTCATGGTATCTCTAGACACAACCTCCCAGGGCCGTGAGAATATGTACGTTCCCATCAGTCTTGTTAGGGCTTTCTGCTCTACCTTTGTTTGTTGGTAGATTTTGCGAATCACATTAGGTTCTCTTATGTTTTTTTGTAAGGCACAACCTGACCGCTTCCTGAGCTCGTTGACACTGTTACCTTACATTGTTGGTATGGATGAGTTTTCCGGAACAACCCCGTTAAATGCAATTATCGAACCCTATTTATGTTGGACGCGACGCATCCTAAAGAATCCTACGGCGATACCTGAGCTCACCCAGTTTTCCTAACCATGACAGGCGAAAGCTAACCCTGTTTCCGAGACGTTAGTAGGCTGAGACGCGTTGAGTGTAGATGCCTTCTACGACCAGAATCTCATCTTCTCTACACTTAACAGTGAGAGAGCTTTCTAAGCGTGTCCGGATAAATGCATTTATAAGGTAGCGTATTTGCGTATTTTATATTGTAATGTTTTAGTGAATCAAATTTGTAAATTATAATGTTACATCCATAGTAATAGTGTAAGAATAACCTTGGCCTATTCTTTTCTTCACCTACTACTGGGGGTTTTACACTGAAGTTTTTCTGCAAAGAAAAGTAGTTAATATTAACAATTTGATCGAAATTAGATGGAGTGTTATATTTTATTTAATTCAGGGATTACAGTAGCGCAGTTGCACCTCAGTGAGAAAGGTACAGTGGAAGGAAAAGGACGCGTATTGTAAAGAGAGTCGGCATCACTGTTGAGCATCAAGTCACATAGCGTGAGAATAAACGTCATTGTATAACAACCAATAAATTCCTAATCATATTTATAATTCATTGAGTGTTTACAAATGTTGTTTATTATAAACATTAATTAACTTTTCATACTGCGCGATACTTTATCACGCTCTGAATACAACAGGTCAGTAATATTTTTTTCTTATAATTTTTTTCTTTCTCGGATTTTTATCATAGTTTTGAATTATAATTTATACTATTATTAACTGTTATTAGATTGAGTCGGGCTAAAAGAAGAGAATATCTGAAAAATCTACTTGAAGAAGATAATGGAGTCGAAGAGTTTGAGGACGACAGTCACTTCACTCCTGTTATTATTCATGAAAAAGAAGCTGAGCCTCGAAATAGCTCTGGTAGGAAAAAAGTAACAGATTCTTATCATATTTGTTACAAGTTAATTATCATAAAGCGTAGAAAAACTCTAAAATTTTGTGCAAAATGCAAAAAACCTGTATACGATAAGCACTCTGTATCGACAGTGACATGTTTTGATTGTTCTGAATAAATGATATAGATATACTTAATTTATTCTTAAAATGACTGAAATAATTTATTTATGAACCTGTGTCATCATATTAAAACATTAAAACGTATATTAAAACTTAAATTCAAATCAATAAATCACTTTTATAGTAGTGGGTAACCGAATGCTCTCTGCGAATACATCTTTTCAACCCTTATAATTTTATATTAAAAAAAAAATTGTTTGAATGTTTTAACGTATGAAACGTTTGTAAATGAGTTGAATTGAGAAAATTCGGAAGCCCAGATAAAAAAATGTTCTCCAAAAAGTTATTCATAGAAATGTGAGGTGATGGGCACCCAGGTACTTGAGTAATATAGCTGTCATTATTGGTAATTTTAACTTTTGTTCTGTTAATTTATTTAATTCATGTGAATGTTATCGTAATATAAATATCATTTGTTTGTCTTTAGGATTCTCTATCAAACACTCAAAATTATTGATAAGCTGTCATTCTAAATTGTTACATGGTGAGAATGAATGGAGTTATGTTTTTACGGCAAATTGTTAACCCATTAAGGCCTATGTGAAACCTGGGTGAGATGACGCCAAACTAACTATGCCAATAAGCAAAATGAAAAAAAATATCCATGTTTTTTCTTTTGCTGTTTGCAATTGTTTATAAAAAATTACTTTCAAGAATTACTCAAAAAGTAACAATTTGCTAATGACAGAGGTAGTCGATTCTACAGGAAAAAATATGACAGAAATGCATATAACATTGTTTGGCAGACTTCAATTTGTCTATATAAAATGACTATAGAACGTTGATCCTCTATAGCACAATTGAATTTTTAGATAAGATCATTTGCGTGTTCATCTCTGTCATTTCAGCATACGGGTATAGAATATTTATCACAATACAACTGAATTTTTTGTCGCATACGACGACATTTTACATACATACCTTGTTTCATTTTGTGTTAATAAAATGAACAATCACTTGACCTTTTTCGCCTTACAAGACGTGTACTCGAAAACTTATGAAGATAATATTCGCAAACTTCTTGCACAATGTCTCTAGATTCCATTGGCAAGTTTGGGTGGAGGTTATTATGAATAACAGTGGAATTACTCAATGCTGCCTGAAGAAGTCTTAACAAGAAACACCACGGACATTTCTTACTTCCTACTTCTTATTGAAGGCGTCAATGCATTGCAATGTTGATCATGCAGATTAACAAAAATAACTATATAACGACTTTCGATCCTAAAAAAAGGAAATTAGAGGATTCCGTTCATGAACTCCTGATTTTCCTGTGTAAATATCAAGGTCATATATGTAACCATCTGAGGAACAAAGTGCCCATACTTTTATTTTTAATCTAATCAGTTTATTTCTGATACATTGATAATTTGAAAAAACATGGGTATTTTTCTTCAATTTGCTTATAATTGGCATAATTAGAATGGTGCCATCATACCCAGGTTTGGCATAGGTCTTAATGGGTTAGTCATCAGAATGTAACGTATACTGTAAACAATAGTAGTGTAATGTAAAGAGTCCTTTAGAAAACACGTGCCTTTATTTGAAACATTATGTAAATATTTAAAATTTTAAACCATTTTCCTCTATAATATATTTATTAAATCCATAATTGAAAATTAATTATCACAATCGTTACATTTATTTACATACCTCTCATGCGCTCAAGTCAACGTAGTTCATCGGTATCGGGACTAATAGCATCTCTTGCCCACAAATAAATAAATAAATAAAATAATTATTAACGAAGATACAAGGTGAATTATCGCTACTCCTGATAATCGATGTAACACGTCGTTACACCTTTGTTCAGGAAAAGACTAAGTTTGTACTTGTTCTGATCTCTAACATCATCAAGAAATTTGTCAATTTGTTCAGATCTGTGACGGAAATATGCCTCATTAATGTCACGAAAATGTTTATCCGTAAAATTCAGTATAGAATAAAATTTACTATAATTTATAATTCGTAAAAATTATGTAGAATTCGATTTTCGTTGTGCATGTGGCATTTACGTTGACAATTAAAATTTTCACCGTGAACTAATTCTGTTAATCTCCGTATTGTTGCGTGATTAGGATGTTTCCTAAAGAGAAAATGTCATGCTGTAAGATAATTGCTTTAACACTCTACTAGATCCATTATTATACTAACGATATGATTAGAAGGATAATCAGCCATGATAAAAATGTTTATTTGAAATAGTTATTTTTGCCTTCCATCATAATTAGATCTTACAAGAACAGTAAGACGAACTTTGCTCAGCGTGCCACTGCCACAATCTTTTCCTTTGAAGGTTAATGCCTCATATGGCTTATCCTCTTAAAAAAAGAGTAGTTCATAACATTGTTTCATCAGCGCTGAAAATATTACTCGGCTACACAACTTTTATTTTTTCAAGAGCTGTAACAATTCTCTTTGATAAGTACTTTTTGTACGTAATTGTAATATTTGATTTCATTTGCGAGAATTAAGATTCGCATTCATCAAATTTTTATTCACTCTAATAGAACACGTGTGGCGTTAGGCGTATTCTGAATCAATTGTGTATTCAAAATTTATTACATAAAACTAAATACAATATTTTTAATAGAAACGTTAAAACATTTAATCATCTATCAATAACGGTGAATGTAATAATTTCGTTTAAATTAAACTATTGGAGACAATGGACAATGACAATGAAATTTAAAAACGATCAATTCAGTAGTTTTTGAGATTTGTACGTTCAAACAAATAAATGCTGTCTCTTTATTTAATAGTATATACATGTGTGTGTGTGTGTGTGTGTGTGTGTGTGTCTTCTTCGATCATGTATGAGCTCTCCCACTACGTGCTCACTTTTATACGTGAATGGATTTTGATTGACTGAAATTGTCATCTAATTAAACTCATTTTAAAACTTTGAATTAAATGACGAATTTACAGTACAATTGATTTATTTTCAAATGTTTTTTTCAAAATTTGAATAGGTCAAACGCTCGAGAAAGAGTAGATTTTGTAAACACGTTTAAAAAAAGAGGCTTAATTAACTATACTCTATTTCAAAAACTAGCTATACGATTTAATCTATGTAATATTGCAAAATCAGCGCTTTCACGTTAAATTGGACAATGTTATGAACTTTTGAAAACACTCCATTCTTCTGACCCTATTTTATTTCTCAAAATTTTTGTCGCTATAACTCGTTTGATCGAGGCGAATAATGGTTCATTGTAAAGGTCTTAGAATTCTATACATTTTTTTCGATTGGGGTAACAGCTTATCTGCAATAGTTATCATTTTATGTTTTTGCAATTTTCAGACGCCATCTAAAGGTAGATGGACTCTACGTTATGCTTTCTTAGGAGTGAAAGGTCTTAAGAGTTGAATTATAAAATCATCTCTTGTATTTGGAAAATGTTAGGTTAAATTATATATCAAAGAAATAATTTAGAAGAGGACTGAAGATTATTAGGAGAATCAATAAAACAGAAAGTACTTTTTGACAAAAAATTTTCAACTGGAAATTTTTATTTGCTGATCTTTAGATGACATTTGTAAATTACAAAAACATAAAATGATAAGTATTGCAGATAAGTTTTACCCCAATCGAAAAAAATGTATAGAATTCTAAGACCTTTACAATGAACCATTATTCACCTCGATCAAACGAGTTATAGCAACAAAAATGTTGGAAAATGAAATAGAGTCAGAAGAATGGGGTGTTTTCAAATGTTTATATTTAACCCTCGAACTTCGTAAATTGCGAGGATAACCCTTAAACCCCGAATCCTGTAACCGGCGACACTGTAACCCCTGATCCTTGATCTCAAATTTTCTCAATTTCAAAATCTGATCTCTTATTCGTGATCAGTAAATTAGTGTTATAGCCTCACATATGCTATATAGGCTTTTTAATGTTGTTACGAATCTGGAAAAATACTTAACTTCAATCAATGATATCTCGATGAAAAATCATCTTAAATCGGAAAAATGAATTTCAAATGACACGAGTGCTCCTTTGTGATGGTCTTATCAGTTTTTGAAAAAAAAAATGATTCACGATGTTACATAACCTCGTATATAGCAAAAATATCATATTTTTCGCACTTTTAATTTAGGATATCTCGAGAACTTTAGGTGATGGACCAATTCTGAAGCTAGAATTGGAGTCAGCGCATCGAAAACCTTTGGAAATATATCGTCCCGTTTATGAATCTTTTTGGTCGTCGACCTGTGTTATTATAGAATTCTACTAACATGATTGTATCTACTAATTGTTTAATTTTACATAAATTCCACTATATAATTATACATGTAAATTACTTCTATTCACTTAGAGTTGTATGACCCATATAAGCAACTATATCAACAAGTTCTAAATCTTTAATGATTCTCGTGCTTACTATTTTCCATTTGCATTATACAAGATATTAATATAGTCAAGTAGTTCGCGGAAACAAATAACAGGAATCAGTAATCTCCTATACTCTCTTCTTAGCATGCCATTCAACATCATCTCTAAAAATAGTATAAAATTGTCAACAATTTTAAAGGGGTTTAATAATAAGCGTTTGAGAGAAAGCCTAGCATGGCTTACTGAATAAGAATCCAGGGTATTCTTATAAAAAAAGGCTGCTTATTGTGACGTCCGCTGCAGCTAAGCACGTAGTAGAAATAAAATTTTGTTTTTATGAGGTCATAGACCGATCGGTTGGCATAATTGATATCGTAATTTTTTGTCATACGTGTGCGCGCGCCGCCTTTATGTAAGACTATGTGGCTTGTTCCAGGCTATTAAGATCAGCTTCACAGGGATAGGTAACGGATTTTCATGTAACTTGGTATAAATTTTTCCTATATAGTAGTGAATTTTTGTGCAATTTTTAGGTCATTGTTGTAGCTGGATTAAAAGTTATAAACAATACAACAATTTTTGTGAAGTCTTCAAAATTAGATATTTTTGTAACCACAAAAACTATCGACACTATAATTTTTAAATACGGGTAAAAATATAAGCGTTGAAATCAACAATTAAAAAGTCATTTTTAATATTTATATACATAGGCAGTTCAATATGGGCGCAGACGCTTCCGCTTCTATTTGCCGGTGCCGACTTTAATGTGTGAACTCCTGCAGTATGGCTTTTAAGTGTTATGGCCGATAATTGAGCATGTAGTATCCATATAGGTAATGTCGTGGTGTATCAGTGACCATACCTGTGCGCGTCCGAGATATGTATTTACGTTATCATCATATAAACAGCTGAACCTCACATAGTAACCGCAAGAGTCCGCTGTTATTATTTCGTAATGGTTGGTTCTTTACTAATATCAATTAATATATATTAGTCTTTTTCGTAGCGTCAATCTATTTCCAACTAGTTTTCTTGCACAACTTCGAATGGTTTCATTATCGGATGAAGTTTAAAATATGTTTCTTTTATTTTTCCTTCAGAACAATACTCTTGCTGTTTTGATTTCCACAAGCCGTTTGGCTATTTGTTCCAAACGTTTATCTTTTTTTCTTATTAACTATTTTTCTTTTCTGATATGATTTTCGACATGGAATGTACTAAAATAGCCCGCGGATCTATAACACCTTTTTCCATTAACCAAATGTATAAAATCATGTATGTTGAGTATCATATTTATCTCTCCATAAATGTTTTCATAGGTTCCGGTAAATAATATTATTAACTATTTCCAATGGGTCAAATATTCTTTAACTTTAAATCAAATTAGATTAATTACTACTGATATCAATATCGTCACATGTAAACGCAAAAAATTTAGATATAGAATGAAAGGTAAAATGTTGTATAAAGTAATAGGCCGAAATAGAAATAGTCTAATACTATGACTGTTATGGACTAAGAATTAGACATTCTCTTCGTAACGGATTCTCTCGTTTCAAAATCGTCAGTTATTGCTTCATCCCATTGGTATTCATGATTATAAACGATTTTAACCGCTATAAAAAAGTTTTATTTTAAAAATTTGTCTACAATTGAATGCTCCTTTTCGAAGTACTCCCCTCCCCTCGCTACACACCATTCTATTCGCTTTTTCCATTGGTCAAAGCAATGCTCGAAGTTTTCTTTTGTAAGAGCATTTAGGAGCTCTGCCGATTTTCGCTTCACTTTTTCTAGCGATTCGAACTGGGTTCATTTTAAGGTAGAGTTGATCTTCAGAAATAGGAAAAAGTCGCAGGTTGCTAAATCAGGAGGGTGCGGTACGTGTTCGAGCACTGGAGTGCCTCTAGCGGCTAAATAACGTTTTACAGACAACGCATTATGGGCAGGTGTATTGTCATGATGCAACATTCACGACTTGTTTCTCTACAACTCCGACCGTTTCTTATCAAGTCGCTCTCACAGTACTTTCTAAACTTTCAAATAGTAAGTTTGGTTTACAGTTTCACCCTCTGGAGCCCATTCGGTAATTACGATATCGTTAATGTCGAAAAAAACGATTAACATGGCTTTAAATTTTGTTTTGACATCGTTGCTTTTTTCATTCTTGAAGCTTAGTTTCAACATCGTATTGAAATATTTAGATTTCATGGCAAGTGATGATATTTTCAATCAATTCAAGCTCTTTGTCTAACCTTTCAAGAAAATCTGAGCAGATCTATTGACGGACGAGCTTTTGATCATGGGTCAAATTTTTTGGGACCAATTTCGCACACACTTTCTTTATGTTCAAGTCACCATGCAAAATTTTTCTGACAGTTTTTTATCGGCGTTTACTGCCTCGGCAAACATCCGAACATGCTTCTACGACGATCTCCGCGTATAATTTCATTGATTTTGGTCACTGTTTGCGGAGTTGAAACACGAACAGGTCGACCTGGACGTTGGTTATCTTCGGTGCTTTCTCAGCCTTCAGAAAACCGTATATACCATTCGAAAATATTCGCAAAAGATAAAGAATTTTCACCATAGGCCTCTTTTAACAATTTATAACACTCAGTTGGAGTTTCTTAATTTATCGGGAAATTTTACATTGGTCCCTTGCTCGAGTTTTTCGTCACACATTGTTATCGGCGCGAGAAAAAAAACAAGTTTGTTTCTAACATCTATAGAAAAAATACTACGATAGCGACAAAAATTGTGCTTTCATACTGGAATAGTAGATGCTTCCAGCTATTCAACGCTGCATTCCCCCCCCCCCCATCCCATAAACTTTTAGTACGCCTTCTGCGCGCGCAGTCTCGTTATTTAATAGCCAGATCTTATACTCTTTAATACACATTCAATTATGAAGCAATACTTTATACGTTATACTTTCGAACTTGATATCATTATTAACCCATTAATGCCCATGTCTAACCCATAAACCCGATCATTTCGAAACCAATGTTAAAGGGGTTATTAGCTCTACTTATGCAAAAATAAGGAAATCTGACAGAAGAAATGGATTCTGGAAGAATTAAAGGAACTGTCATCATTTTTCAACAATGTTAAATTGTATATTTTAAATAAGTTAAATAAAGCGTGTAATATTTTATAGGATTTTGCTATGAATCAACGATAATTATATTATTACAAAAATGTATGTGAAATAAAAATTGAGGCGTTTCACGCTTTTGTAAAACTTTGAATCTAAGAAGCAATAACAATTACTGTGATATGAAAATATGATAAAAAAAGAAGATCGCAAACATAACTTTATATTATTTATAAAAATAATAAATGTTTGAATGAATTGAAAAAACTGAAATTCATAATTGACATGCATAATTAGGAAATATATTCTGATTTGAATAGTATGTATAGGAATTTTAGGAATTGAGACTAAAAAATCGAATAATCGTATTATCAACAGTCATTGCTTTAGTAATTGTTGACATAGAATCAATTTCAGTTGTCAGATTTTTGACAAAAATGAATTTTACCATACATATCCTTGTAAAATTAGAGTTAATGTCATCTTTTTCATTGGTTCCGAAGTACTGGAGCTCGTGACTTGGTCATGGGTTTATCTATATCTTATCTATATCTTGTGAATGTGTTTTAATAGGTTTTCTGATTCATCTGTTGCAAATACTACACATTTATCGACTTTCCTCCTCTTTTTGTTTCGTATTTCATAATATTTTCATCGTTTAGCCAATATATTCTTTGTGAAATAAGGTTTTTTCTCTAGCCATTCTTGATCGAAATTATTTATTCAACAACAAGCTATAATGTTCTTTTGAACTCATTTAGGTTATTTGTACGCGCATTGAAACATAACTTAAATACATTTAATTATGTTCATATTCCCATTATGTACCGTGTGATAATATTAAACAGTTACAATAGAAAATTTAATTTTTACAAAATTTAGTTGCATAAATTAATTTAGTGTAGATGTTGTCTAATTTTGATAGCCATAGATTAAAATGGCACAGTCGAATTTAAGAATAAATCAAAATGGAAAGAATTCTAATTTTATGACAGTAGTCCCAGAAGTACCTAACCTGACATATAGACGGTGCTTCTTGTTTGGAAAGAATGCCAATGAAAATACCAACCTTATGAACCTCAAGTTTAAAGTTTCACTAAGTTATATGTTCAGTATAATATAATTATTCGCAGATATTGATAGTAAACAATTCTAGATAATTCATAGAAATGGAAATATTGGTCATCGTTATGTGAAACAGTACTTTCATTGAACGATCTCAGACATGTTGATATGAAATAGATTCCACTATGAATAAGTTTCTTCATTCATTTACAATAGTAAACTATTGGATGACAAAGTTTAAGTGAGAACGTATGAGGCGAAAAGACAAACACTGCAGTAGTTGACTAAATGATTAACTACTGGATGACCGCCGACCGAAAGTGCGATATGTTAGGCAAAAAGTGTTATACATCGTATACTGACTGAAAATTTGTACATGATGTGGATGCCACGATTACTCACAATGAAATAAACACAGCGTTATAAGGATGTTTTAATCAGAGTGTTTACGTCGATTCATAACTGTGGATAAAACATAGGTCTATAACTTTACACCTGAGAGGAAGGAGCAGTCAAAACAATGGACTATAAGGGGAAAATTGGCTTTAAAAAGGTGAAGACAGCTTTATCTGTAAATAAGGTCAATATGTTAGTTTTTTGGGATGATAGTGGAATAATTTCCATTGATTATCTTCCAAAAGAAAAAACGATCAACGGGAAATGTTATATAAATTTATTGCAACGTTTGAGTGACGAAATAAAAAAAACGGGCGCATTTAACGAAAAAGAAAGTTTTATTTCGTCAAGAGAATACACCTGTTCCCACATCCTTTATGGCGATGGACAAATTTAAGAGGTTAAATTTCAAATTAGTTCTTCACACATCCTATTTGCTATATTTGTCCCCTTCAGATTACTTTCTATTTACAAGCTTGAAAAACTAGCTCGGTGGTAAATGATTTTCTAACTATAAATAGATGGAGTCTGTTATCGAACGCTATTTTCAGAAGCTCGACGCTTTTCACTATAAACAAGGTATCGAAGGTATCAAATATTAATGAGAAAAAAGTATCGTGATAAAAGTAGGCTATACAGAGTAATAAAGATTTTTTTTTCCCAAATGTTTTATGTTTTATTGTTATGTACAGTACTTTTGGTACTATCTTCTTATTACAAAAAAATAAATTATAGTTAGTGGTGTCTAGAATCGCGTAAGTGATTTCATTTAATGTTGAAATTTAGACCTCCGACAATCAAATTGATCATAGTTATTGATAATAAAAAATGTTTAAAATCAATTTTCAAATAAATTCTTATTGACGAAAAATGTAAATTGCATTTTTTGATAATTGTTAGGGTGAATCACATTTCGTTATTAATTTTGTGAGTGAAAATTTAGTATCCGTTGGGTAGTCTAACCGAATTGAATTTTTTATTTCTTAATTGTTTGATTAATAATTTTGAAAAATTGTAATTTGTATCAATATGCACCAAACATTATACAAATTATCTTTTCAAAAATGAAAATGCAATTAATTTATTAATTCAATTTGTTAAGTGGATTTACAAATTAAAATGATATTCATCAATGTTTGAAGATATTTGAAAAGCTGATATTTGGCTACAGCTTGAAAAAAAAAACTTTTCTTATTTAAAATTTTTAATCTACGTAATGTCTTTTTACTGCAATTCGACAAAAGGAATATTCGGGCGTTTATGCGTTTTGGTTGCCAGGTGGTTCCTATTCTAGCATCGTTCGCAAGAAAACTGACCTACGAGGAATTCTCCATTCTGTTGGTCACTATAGACGTAATACCTAATTGCCGCCCATTGAAACCACTGTAGGGGGATCTGAGCAATCTGGATACGCTTACCGCGAGCTGCCTATCATCAAAACTATGAGGGATTACTTCTAGGACCGTTGATGTATCTCAATACACTCCTCCAAAGGTCTAAATGAAGAAAACCGCAACCTAACATCACTGTGGGAGACTTCATCGTAGTTGCAGATTCACCATTTCTCCGATCAGACAGGCGTTGACTTCTTGGGTGAATCACCACCAAATATTTAAGTAAAAAAGGTTCACATCGTCATCGTAAAGATTGCAACCGGAGAATACACTTGACCAATTACCAAACCCGCCAAGCTGCTTCTTCATGCCGACGATGACCGATGTATTTTGACACAGGTATTTTACTGAGTTGAAGGTTGCAAAAAATTTCTGAGAGGTTCACTAGTTAAATGAATATCTTACAGCCATTCGTGTATGCTCAAGGTTTATTGGACCAGTTTTCTTCGAGTGGAGGACATTTAACCCCACCCCCTTTTATTTTGAACAGTAAATGTAAATCTTGAGGTTATCTGGTGAACTTCAAGATCTGGTAAATTCTGCTTCTCTTAGTAGCGGTAACGATGACATTCGATAAGCTAAGTAGTTTACGAGTTATAATCTGTATGATTAAGAACATCTTCTACTATGACACTGATTTTTCTCATGACAGATTTTATAACGACATATTAAAAGCAATAATTTTTTTCAAATTGCAATTTTGCAGCTAGGAGAATTTTGATTTAAGCTTTAGTTGCAAAATTAAATATACGACGTAAGCGCTACGTATTTTATTAGACATATTTAAAAATTATGAGAAAAACTTATATTTGAAAAAAATTCGTCAAGATTCATTAAAAAACATCAGACCATCAATGTTGACGATATTTTGTTGATAAATTAATTTATTAATTAATTTGATAAATTAAGTGAGTATGGTCAAACAAATAAAAAATACTATCGTGATAGAAAGCCCAAGTATTTTCACTTACAAAAATATTTTGCTATAAGTTAAGTCGACCGCTGGAATTTTCAGCACGCTTAATTTTCGAAATCGATGGTGCAAATAGGATATTTTTAACCGCGAGAAAGTACATTTTCAAAAATTCCAGTAGTTCATTGACTTTTGACCATGTTTTCACTCATTTACCTTTCGTCCTAAAACAATTATGTTTGTAAATGAAAGCTTGGGCATCTAATCATGGTAATATTTTTTATGTTAAACATTTACTACCGCGCCATAAACTCAGCTGAAATGCCATAATCGGGAGACGAAACAACCGATGATTCAATGCTCCTCTCTCTTCATCGTACCATTTCTCTACAGTGCGTATACTGTGTACAGGTATTGCTTTGAACACTTTAACATATATGTATGATAATGACCCTCTTTCTCCGCTCTTATACACACCGACTATAGTGTATAGTCTATACGCATTCGCCACTGTTACATATAGTCTAGAGGCTAGGGATCTTTCCATGACTAATTGATTTCCCCTAATTCAGTAAAAGTTTTCAAAGTGTATTTTGGCCTCTTAAATCCGAGTCTCAAAGCTGCCGTATGAAGAAACTTCCGATTGTTTATTAATAACTTAAATGTTTAAAATGTTATAAATTGTGTTATATTAAAGTTCTTCATGTTTAAGTAATGCAAAATGCCAATTTCATAACAGATAATTAATACTTTCAAATTTGAAAAAATTTTAGTTATAAATTAAGATATTATAGTTTAACCAAAGTATATACATGTTTGTAGAAGAGTGATGGGGGCTCAGTTAAGCCTCTGGCTCTGGCACACAGAAATACTAGTATTGTATAATAGTCACGGGAATGCGCCACCATATAGCTCGCTGGTACTAAATAAGGCAGTAAGTGAAACTACATACAACAATATGGTCTGGTATACAGAAACCTTAGTGGGTCAGCACAGTAAGCTTGAAGCAACGTCTAAAATAATTAAAGTGTACTACAAGAATATTTTCCAACTAAAATGAAAAACGTCCGTCTAGCTGTTTGTTTTCAAGTCCATTTTTCTATTTTCAATAAAAGCATTAATATTCCAGTATTTGTAAAATGAAAGCCAAATGATATCATCATTTTTCGAGAAACAACTCATGATTTAAATCAGGTAAGACTGTCTTTTTCAAATTGTATTAGCATGTGTTTATAAATAGTGTTCACAACATCTGATCTAATGCAATTGTGGAGGTCGAATGATATTCATAATTTTGAATCATCTTGTTCCAGTACCGGCAGATTGACATAATATCAATAAAATTCACATCGATCACTCCCATCAATATTCAAAATCTTATAATTTGTCAATCAATTTTCATGTATTCTGATAATTAAAATAATAAAGATCAGTTGTGTCTATATGTTTAATTTCAACGAATTCTTTATAGAAATTCGTGTTTTTCATTATATATACTCAAAATATTTTAAATAGAAAAATTAATAGAGCGTTAGACTATTGAAAGTCAATAGAATGGAACATAATATTTAATAGTTATGAAAAAATTAATATGTTTGCACCTGAATTTGAAATAATTAATACACTAACTTAAAATTGTAAAATTAACTTGGAAAAAAAACGGTTAAATGAACGATTTTTGTTTTAAGTATAAAATACTTATGAAGCACTCTCTAATGATATTATTTAAATAAAATAATTGTTATTATTGATTGACTACTTCTACTTATTTTACACGACTGTCTGGTAAATCACCTATTAACTGATAAGAATTTGACTCTTGATGCCACGTATAAGTTACACGATTTTGAAAAAACAAGGATTTTGAATCAAGATATTCATATGACCTAATTTTAGGTATTCATGCATGCCCTCTGCGTCAACTCTCTTAATAACCATGTTCTTAGTTATTAGTATCTCCATACTCAGTTGTGCGTGCATAGCTATAGTTCCAGAATTTATACATATTCTCCTCTTTCATTCCTGTTCACTGTTCATTTGAAAAACTCTTCGCGTTTTCTCTTTACAGCTATTCAAAGACATTTTTTCGAGGTATTTCCTCAGACTCTAAAAACGTCATAATAACGTATTCGATGAAGTGTTCGTTGATAAACTGTGTAGGTAAGTCATTTATTATATTGTCAGCCTGACACCAATGAAAATTCGATCAAAGCAGCGTCAACTACTGCGGTGTTTGTCTTGTCGCCTCATACGTTCTCACTTAAACTTTGACATCCAATAGTTTACTATTGTAAACGAATGAAAAAATGTATTCATAGTGGAATCTATTTCATATCAACATGTCTGAGATCGTTCAATGAAAGTACTGTTTCACATAACGATGACCAATATTTCCATTTCTATGAATTATCTAGAATTGTTTACTATCAATATCTGCGAAATAAATATATTATATTGAACATATAGCTTAGTGAAACTTTAAACTTGAGGTTCATAAGGTTGGTATTTTCATAGGCATTCTTTTCAAACAAGAAGCACCGTCTATATGTTAGATTAGGTACTTCTGGGACTACCCTGGTAGTTAATATTCTAAATAAAATAAAAAACTATCTGGAATCGACAATATTACTGACAGGATAATTAAAGAGCTACTGGCTAAAGCAATAAGATATATTATAGTAATTATGAATGTATGGATTCGATTATCTAATTTCATTCGCAATAGAAAATGGCACAAAATATCCTTATTCCAAAGTCTGAAAAAACATAGACAAAGTATCCTCCTTTAGAACCATAAGTCTTCTACCTAAACTAGCAAAAATTTTAGAAAAAATGATACCCTTGAGAATGGACTCTGTAATAAAAGAAAGAAAATGTATCCCCGATCATGAATTTGAATTCAGAAGACGATATACTACAATAGAAGGAGTTTATCGTTTAGTTTTTGAAATTAGAAAAGTTCTGGAAGTGGAAATCTGCTTATTGTTTTTGACATCCAGGAGGCATATAATAATGTCTGGCATACTAGTTTTCTAAAGTATGGATTTTTTCAATTTCTATGAATACAGATGGAGGTGTTGCTCGAGGGACAAGTGAATTGTATATAGAAGTATACGCAAGTGCATTTTTACCGAATTTTTACGATACAAAATTAATACTTCAAGTGTTCCTCAAGTGTAGGCAAAAGAATGTAATATTTAAATGAGTTTATATCATGCATACAATGAATACTGTGTGTGAAGGATCAGAAGATTTCGCTAATGCTAGAATGGACACAACTGACCAACATGTGGATGTAAGCGATTTTCGTGTAAAGAGAGATATTGAAGATATTAATAAACTTCTGGAGTGATTCTTATCACATGATTCTTTCCCTGTGATTCCAAAAAATCATGCCCATTGCCAGTGGAATCGTCGGCAATAATAAAAATAATTGTCATAATGCTCGTGTAGTTGAACTTGCTTCTATAACCAAAGTGACTGGTCAAATCAGCGTCAGATCAAAGTAGCGGAGATCTCGATCAGCGAGATCTAGCATTAGCAGAATTATTTTTATTATTGCCGACGATTCCACTGGCAATGGGCATGATTTTTGGAATCACAGGGAAAGAATCATGTGATAAAAACCTCTCCAGAAGTTTATTAATATCTTCAAATTTAATATTTAATAATATTAAATTAAAACGCGCTGATAGAGTACTCCCTTTTTTAAGTGCGGGTAGCATCATAAAAGTACACGGTGAAAAGGTACTTATAAACCCTGTATGCGTAAAATATTGAAGTCAGCCATTTCTAATTGCTTTGAATGTGTCAACATTGAAATTGATAACACAAATACTATCTACATCATCGATGGAGGGTATCTATTACACCGTATTGTACGGGACCGAGATGAAGCATTTCATGTTATTTTTGATAAATATGTTCAGTATGTATAAAGACATTTTGGTCATAACATTACGATTGTATTTGATGGTTATACTGATCATAATAAAAATATTAAAGCTGCAAAACAATATCGTCGGACTATAGAAACATCATCTGTTGATATAGTTTTTCATCGATTTATGACAGTTCCAATAAATCGACAATTTCTTACAAATACTCACAATAAGTCTCTCTGGCATTCCAATAAAACAAGGAGATAATGATGCTGATGTCCTTATTATTGAAACAACAATAGATGAATTCAAAAGACCAAATATAACTGACTTTGTTGTTGAAGATGTTGATTTGTTGATACTACTAACTGCACGGATTCCAATTGATAAAATTATTTACTTTTTGAAACCTAGAGAAGCTCAAGTACAATCAACAATACATTCATTACAAAGTTTGACTGCATATTCAAAATGTTAAATTCATATTTTATTTTTAAATGCAATAACTGGTTGCGATACTACATCAGTAATTTTTAAGAGGTAAAACAGCAGTATTTAAATTGTTCGAAAAATGTAAGGATTTAATTGATTTGGCAGAAGTATATACAAAGATCGATTTTTCTCTACACGACATCGTCACAAATGAAATTTGTTTCCTTTTTGAATTATATGTTACTCCAAAAAAATTAATTCTATGGGCAGGTATAGATATTTAATGTTTGTAAAATTTTTATTGAACAATAAAGCAGTATAGTTGTCTTCTCTGCGTCCAACATCTGCTTCTGCCTTTCAACACATATCGTGTGTATTGTCAAATTCAAGTGTGTCTAGGGAATGAACTGGACCCAGAAGAATAGGGTTGTAAATTAACAGATAATTGTTTGCAGCCAATTCAAATCCTACTCCTGCCTGCTCCAAGAAAGCTCGTTATTTGGCATGATTAAAATGTCCTGATGCGTGAAGATAAGGAACCATGTCTTTAACACAATTTAAATGAACCCGCAAATCTCCCATACGATCAGCTCTTAGAAACTCCTTTACAATGATACCATATGAAAATATAATATCCATAGTTTTGCTGTAGATCCTCATTCTCCATGCTCCTTTAGTTTTTCATTGAAATGATAAAGTAATGCTTCAGCTATGTCATTACCTTGTTCAATATCGTTATAGGAAATAGTTTTGTTTGTTACAATTTCAATCGTATTTGTAAGATTTTCATCCATCTTATTACCGATAGCGAGTTCTTCGGATATTATTGTTGCTAAAGTAAGATGAAGCAAGGTTGAGCTCGAACAGCTCTCGCATAAAATGCTCGTTCAATTTGTACAAGCTATAGTGGGTGAGTAACACAAATCAATAGTTTCTTATTTTTATTTATATTGAACGTCCGATGACGCATACAAGTTGCGTATTAGTGTATATTATGTAGAATATAAATTTTTCAATTTTTGAAATCACGATATCTCACGAATGGTGATTCGTACGAAAAAAGAATCTGAACAATTTTTGTAAACAATTACATGATCTACAATTTTTGTCTGATCTATTTTTACGATAACACTTACTGTTTCAGAGAAAAATGGAAAACCTGAATTTGTGATCTTTGACCTTGGATATGTTTTTCCAAAAGTAGCGTCGAAGGGGACTCTTAATTTGTAATGGTTTAATTAACGTCTATACGAATTTTCAGCTCTATGCGAATTTTGGCTAAGTTGTATGTCTATTTTGATTGGACTATAATAGATTAAGTGTTTATAATAGACTTCTAATGCGAACATCTTCTAAGGATTTACTAGTAATATCTACAGAAATGTTATTACAATTTACTTAATTCTCATAATTGATAGATAACTTTTTAATAATTTTCTGTCAAATAATAACATCTTTGGTAGTGTTATGAGTATTTATACATTAAATATTAAGCCATTTAGTTAAACTTATTGTACAAGAATTTTTTTGTAATGTTTAATTTTTAGAACTAGTAAGGTATCGACGAAACTTTCAATAATATAATATTAAAAAAGCGGATTATCCATTACGACATTACTTATAGTACTCAATAATCAAAGTCCGTCAAACATTAAATTATGTGCAGTTAAGTAGTATTATTTATTTAATGCCAAGAAAAAGTTCATCATTTTCTCATGGTAATTTCAAACGAAACTGACTCTTTTTATTATATAGCATTAGATCTCAATCAAACTTTCTCAAACCATGAACTGCGAAGATAGTTGCTTTAATTTCTTATGTAAATATTAACCTATTATAATCTAAGCAGAGTACTGGCTACACAGGCCAGAAATAACTATCGAGATGGTGGCACTAGTGAACAAAAATTATGTAAACAAATAGATAATAATTTTTTAATTTAAAAATCTGAGACTAAAGAGTTACGAATAAAAATCTTATTGCACCAATCGATTCTACTGGAACAATTGTTGGTAAAGAAAAATTTGTTAGTATAAAATCGTTATAACCAATTGTATCCTGAAAAATGACATGAAACTTTGATAAATTCTTCCTATTTTATTCTCTCAAATTATTCGGCATGAGAATGTCCGTGAGATTTGCATAAGTAAATATCACATTTAGTGCAATGCTTTTGAGTTCCAAGAGGAGGTTCAATCGCAAAATATTCTCCATTTATGATCTTGATTGTATATGATTCAGTTGGGTTTTCATTTTGTTATCATTACGATCGATTTGAGCCATTTATTAAATAGATATAATATTTGTAAACTTCTTCTACATTATTTTCGAATACTTTTTCTTATCTGGATGAAAGGCCATAGCCGACTTTCTATAGTGGTTTGGGCTCCTAGCCGTTTTCAAAAAGCAATTGCGGGATCCTGTTTAGGGTGATTTGAAACGTATTCACACTGATTTCCAGCTCTTAAGATGCATTAGAACCGGGGCAAATGCAAAAAAAAAACATTTTTCGGCACTTTCTTCACGTTTTGGCCTATATCTCGCAGGGAAAGCACTATTTTTTGACTTACTATTTTTAGTTTTAATCGATTGGGGAAGATTCATTGATACTATATTTCTCTCTCATTTTACCTTCCTGAAATTGAAAAATTATCATCTATTTGTTTAAATAATGTTGTATAATTAATTGCAGATGTAAAACATGTATAAATGTACTGTTACCGTTGTCTTGTGCTAAAGCATAAGTAATACATCCGTGTAAATATTTAATGCTATTTTTTTTATATTCTCGAAATTACTTGTAATAAAATATCGTTCTTTGTCAAAACTCTTGATGTATGATTGATATCAGGTAATTTGATAATCTGATGAGAAGCATCTTCACGGCAAGCAGGAATTGCAGAACTATCATTGTCACCAATAAAAATAACAATTTCAACATTCTTTGACGATAATATACTACTTTCGTTGACAATTTTATTGTCAATGAAATTTTATACTACTTTTGCTGAACCATGAAAATTCAATTTGCAGTCATGAACAAGAGAACTATACCCCAAATCACACATTTTACATTTTTGGTTATACGTTCAATAGTTCAAAATTGCTTGAGAAAAATATCCAACTATTATACCAAAATTATTCAAAATGTTATCATTTTTGCCATCACCATGAATATTCTATTTCATGTCGTAAGAGCCCATTAACTGAATTATAGTTTCAAAACACACTGGAACAGTTTCTTTTATAGAGATATAAAACAGTGAATTATTTTCAGATAACGGACGACAGAAAGTAAGAAATGAGAACTGAGTGTAAAATAAATGTCGCTAAATCATTAATAAACCAGTTAAATAAATAAGATAATAAGTTCATTTTATTATCGAAAATAATGTTTGTCTCATACGATGATGTGATTCATCCAAAGCGTTTATTAATTATTGTAAAATTTTAACAATTAACTAGAAGATAATAATCTGAAAGTTTACTGGTTATATGATAAGTGATTTTCGTAATAAAAAATTATATAGGTTAATATCATAGGTTACGTTCACTGAAAAAATATGTTTTATTTTTACAGGGATTAGAGTATAAATCAGTAAGTGGAAAAAAGTGGTTTCAAAAACCTTTACTGAAGTAAACATCCGTTGTTCAAAAAAATGTTTGACAAACATAGATAGCGAAGGGCAAAGAAATATGTTTGAAAAGTTCTGGAAAAACGGTAACTACCATGTGCAGATCACTATATTAGAAGATATTATTGAGCAATGTAATTATTTGGAAGAACGTAAGCGATCGAAATTGTACTCTTACTACCGGTATAAAGACGGAAATATTTATATTTGTCAAAAATCTATTTCAAATGTTTTTCGTATTAGAAAAAAGAATAAAAAATGGATATTTTGATAATAAAAGAGTAAATAAAATAGAAGTATCTGACAAGAAATCGAAAAAAAACAATAAAACGTAGGACTGAAAAAAAAGAAGATAACCGCAGGTACATATGGAAACTCGGTAAATTCCTTATTGTATCCGGCTCCTCAGTTGTACTTCAGGTAGAATTAATTCAGCAATATACCTGCCTTTATCACATTTCGAAACTGCATCTTGTTGTTCAGACTCTTTGCTGTTTTCAATCTTTTGTTTTATAGTACAATTGTTCTCGTTTTTGCTAACATATAGCCTTTTTTCGTTAAACTCGACTTACGACTATTAAAACCATTTTTATGTTGCGCAATCGTTAATTATATATCTGCTCACCTACTGGAATTCCTTTCCAATAATATAATGTACTATTAGCTTTAGGAATTTTTCCTAAACAAAGCGATAAAAGCGTCGCTCAACCGGGTGACGCGACCGATAAGCCGAGACAAGGACTTCTACTCTGTTTCGAAATATATACGTATAGTTTGGCTCTATAACTCAATACTGTGGGTCATATATTTTGTAATAGACATAGATATTAATATAAACATCCTCTTATTTATCTGAATATTAATAATTTAATTGAAATTATATGGAATGTAATTTTTCATATTTTAGAAAATATTCGTGCTTTACAATAAATCCATTTTCTAGTTGCAGTTAAGATAACAAATTGTTTAAGAGATGTTAAAAAATGAAACTAAAATACTTAACTAAATCCATAATTTGTAACGCGATGCAAGGGCACTTACTCTTTTATCGATGAAGGGGAAGGCTACATTCGCCCCATTGAAGATTTAAATAAATGGTGGGTAAGAGGCGCAAAATTTAATCTCGCGTATCATCTAAATGATTCAACACCCTTGAATGATCACGAGGGAGCGTGTTGGTAAATCGATATGAAAGTGAAATACGGCGGATAACGAAAAAGTATTTATTAACAAGAAAAGAAAATTGATAAATGTTCGAAAAGAGAAAAAACAATAAATAATAATCGAAATTAGAATTGGTGACGGTTATGCACAACGGCCTTCGAAAAGTTCCGACTGTACAGTCTGGAGAAGCTAAACGAGGCCCAGGTAACAATAATAATGTTAAAAAAATAATATATTAAAGCACGGAGGGTGAGGAAGCGAAAAAGTAAAGCACTACCATAAAAACTTACAATAAAAACACCTTCTTTCATCAAATTCTAAAACCCAACTGAGCTGGTTAGTGTACCTTACCTCTCTCTCTCTCCTCCATTCGTTTCGTATGATGAATTTCCCGGGGTCACTGACCTCTCATTAACGTTCGGTTTTCTAACCGACAGATGGTCGATAGGCTTCGATCAAAGGCCAGGAGCTCCATCACAAATTTTACAATGTTTACAATTATTTGCCTTCAATTTTATAAATATGTTCTTAAATTTGTCTAAATTGTACGAATCTTCACTCAAATATTTATAAAAATTTTGTTTGTAGATGTTTAATAGAATATTATAAGAATACAATGTTCTTTTCACTGTTAATTCCTTGTTGTTTTTTTATTTATAGAAATAAACGCTTCGTTTAAAATTAATGATAATTTTGTTTCATGAACTGTTTACATTTGTGTTACATTAGTAGCCAACAACTGGACTGAGACAAATTAGTTCCCTCTCCTACCACCAGGTGGCGCCACGACGAAGTATACCCATGAAAGGAGTAGCATTTTTCAGGGGATATATTTTCGTCAAACGTAGCTTAAGGCATCTTCCCCAACAGAAGGACGACCTAAGCGAATCCCTCGTGAACCAGCAAAAAGAGTACAATCGTGAAATACACAGTGAAGTACACAGTGGAGTACACAGTAAAAGAAACAGTGAAAAACATTGTGAAATCCACGATGGAACACACGGTGAAATACACAGGTGGAACCGCAGTGTAACTGGAGTAAAGTTACCGTCTAGTGACTATCTCGTAACCGCCCAATGATCGTCTAGCAATCGTTTAGTGACAGTTCAGCAGTCACCAATTCGCGCAGAGAACTGAGCGAACTTCATTCAAGGATTCTATAATAATCAGCAATAAAATTCATAGAGCGAATATTAGTAATGGTTTAGGAAGTAACTATAATGACACCCTGAGTCATTTTCGATGTCCGCTCTATGAATTTTATAGCTGATTATTATAGATAAATAGTCAAGGAATCCAACAAAGAAAGAATTTCGAAAATAAAAGTAATACTTTTTGGAATATAGTTATTTATTTCAAACAAAGGGTTAAGGCATCGTGGTTCAAGAGGACGCTTTTATAATGACTCCTTGAATCATTACTTATATCCGCTCTATGAATTTTATTGCTGATTATTATAAATAAATAGTCAAAGAATCCAATAAACAAAAAATTTCGAAAATAAAAGTAATACTTTTTGAGATATAGTCTTTTGTTTAAAACAAAAGTTAATAATTTTTCGAAAAATTGTTAACAATGACTTTTGATTTATTAATTTAAAAGTTTATATTTTTACATGTATTTAAAAAAAATTCATTTTTATAACTCTTACGGTTACAGAGATATAAATTTTTGAAAAATTTTTAATAAAATTTTAATATTGTTTATAACTTTTGATCCGGCAGTAATAATGATCTAAAAATGTGTACAGAAGTTTACTACTTTATAAGCAATATTTATACCAAGTTTCATAAAAATTGGTTACCTACCCCTGTTTGGCTGATCGTATAGGCTGGAATTAGCCATAGGTATCTTGCCTGTAATGAAGATTAATACATCGGTCATTGCTTGACATTCTGCACGCTCAATATAATTGGTCGATGCTACGTAGTCGAGGAGAGGAGACTATTTCAATTGTCTGGGCGGCAATCAATCGTCGAGGTCGTGCAGGAGCTGCGCTTGTAGCGTAAAATCGTTTCATTACCATTTTATACATAATTTGGTAATTTCATTACCACATTATATATTCAGAACTACATCCTTCTCCGGGGGAGCAAAGGACAGACAAATGAAAACACCAAATCCCGGAGGTACTAGACGTCCGACCACCAAAGGTTCCGCGTCTCCAAGCAGCAACTACTAGGTCGTTCCCCGTGCGGCTGGACGACGCCACCTCCGGATAATGACTGATGATCTTCTCCACGGCGACTATCTCGCTATTCATCTTCAGCTGGCCCTTCAATTGAGATGCCTCCTCCACTCTGTCACGACTTGGTGAACAGTTACATCACCCACATCCAAGAACTGCTGATCGAAGTGATGTTCCACCACGTCCTCACGGATTACAACTCAACCGACATCGCATCGCGCGCGCTGATTTCAATATGCTATCTGATGAACCCAGACAGGCTTGCTCCACGGCGTCCACGACCATGTTGCACTGCTTTGTCTTTCGTCTCATAGAGAAGAGCTAGCGAACTTGCGCCGCTTGTCCCTGGCCACTCAAGGGTCGCGCCTGCTCGCCTCTTCCGGAGATCCACCTTCGGACTCCCTAAGCTCTTGGAACCTGTGAACGTCACGGAATTTAGACTGGCTTTCCTCGCTTTCATCCGACTATTTCAAGGCTTGAACTTCACCGAGGAGATAAATCAGCCCCGCAAGGCCCGGATTTCCAGATACCTCAGGACACTTAAGCCCTTCATCGACGAGACTAAAGTCATTCGGGTCGCGGGTTACTTCGACAACTTAGCGCTGCCCTAGAATGAGTAACATCCCGTTCTGCTCTACGGTCAGAGTCACCTAACCTCGTTGATCGTTCACAGAGCCCATGACCACAGACTGCACGGTGGATTCCGAGCCACCTATTCCCGCACCATTCAGAAGGCCTGGATCACCAATGACTGGGTCCGCACCAAGCGGTTCATCCGACAGTGCCTAATATATGATCGTCTTTCCACGCGGCACTTCATTCAAGGCATGGCGCCTCTGCCCACCTCTATGGTCACCCCAAGAGCTACCCCACGATCAAAGGTTATGTGATCCTCTTGAGCATGAACAAAAGGCTAAACATATATCTAAGAGTCCGTCGGAAAAATGACTACGACGAGTTTCTTGGGTGCACTCACCCGTTTTAACGATTAATTATAATTTTATTTTTAGGACAATATGAATCTAACGTATTGCATTATAAAGTAAAATTGAAAACTGTAAAGTTTAATTAGATTCAATTTTCTAATGTAATAAATACATATAATAAATAAGAATAAATCATATTGATACACCTAAACAGCTTTAAAAATAATAAAACCATTAATAAAATTCTTTGCACATCTGTTTAGCATATCAAAATAATTTCATAGAGCATAATGCCAATTTACAGAAAAAATTCAATATATACTAAATTTTTGTTAAAATTGAAGTACATGTACTAAATGCCACGATAAAATTAAAGGTTTAAATCATTCTGTACATGACAACGTACATGAAATTTGAAATAATCAAAAGTTGAAATACCATTATACATCAAATTAAACATTCATTTTTATTATAAAAATGTATAAACACTTGTATTAAATTATAGATGATTAATTCTTAAGACCATTACAAATACAGAATAGATTATGTTTGTGTATAACTTATTAGAATAAGTTTTGGCTAAAATTTATTTCTAAAATATATTTTTATTTTTAAAATCAAATTACCAATATCGAAAAACATGATTTACATATTATTTTTATAAACTAAGGCATAAAAAGTGGTAACTATAAACTGTATCTTTTGATTTGCTACTATATTTTTAATATGTAGAGGACCATTGCATTTTCAAATTATAATAATATAACAATGAATCTGACAACTTTTATTAAAATTTTGTTTTTTCAGCTACAAAATACTACAAACTTCAAAAGTTAAATTGTAATTGCCAACTTTTTATAGTAATCAAACATATTTATTTTAATTCTGAATAAAAACTACAATTATGTTTATGTATAAAGTAAAAGGATCAACCAATAAGAAACATGATCTGTTATAACAAAGCACGCTGAATATATTATATTTTAAATATTAGATAATAACTATAACTAGAGAAGACAGGTACGATAAACATGTAACATTGTAATTAAGATCTTAGTTATTTAAAACTTATAATTCATTAAGACATAATATAAAAATGTTACCTTATCAAAATTTGTTAGACCTTTTATCCTTGCTCTATAATATCCAGCAATAACTAGCATTTCTACTATTTCTTCATATTTCAATGTCTGCTCTTCATCTTCACGGACTTCAATCTTAAGAAAATAAATTATGTTTAATAATTTTTAAGTAAATTGGAACTGTACCAGAACAAAAATTACCTTAGTTGAATCCAGACTTTTATTTAATTTTTTTCTGGCTTCTCTGAACATTTGCAAAAATACTCTTTGATGATGCATTGTTTCATACATATAACATCAAAACAAAACAACAATTATCCTAAATATGTATTCACTTAATTCAAAAATTATACGATGTCCACTTTGCTATTGATTTACACAAAATTATGAATGTATGTAGTACAATGACTTAAAAATGTACTCCTCTTTCATTTACAAATTTTATTTCAGGATAGTTATAATGAATACCGCTAAGATTACATTATAAATTTGTTACCTAGATTATTTATTCTCTCTTAAAATAAAAAAAAATATTGTCTTACCGCTGCTATTAGTTTTATGTACTGGATATCTCTTATCGATATCATCAATTATAGAATATGATTTAATGCCAGCAAGAGTTGCGCATTAAGAATATACAAAAAAATAATTTGTGCAGAATTTATGTACCGCGAACGCGAAATAATGAAAGTACGTTACTCAGAAATCAATGATTGCGATTTTCTTGAAAACTATTAGGATTATTTCAGTTCTTTAGCCACAGGTGTATTGTGCGTAATTTTTACATTAAGAAAATATTATCAAAAGTACACTGAACAGAACTTAAATCGCGACCCACGAAATTAAAAATTGAATTTTACTTTCGTCGATTGAACGTCACAGGCACAAATCGAGGTTACGTATACGTTTTTTGTCGTAAGTTGTATGGTTCATGCTTGAGATTGGAACTGTTGTGATGGTTTTGAGTTATCAATGCAATCAAATAACTCTTCTAACGAAACGTAAATATCGATGCGAACTATATAATAATATTATATTAGCATTACGCGAAATACAAGAATTACGCATCTTCATCAACTGATACTACCAAATAAGTTAATTTCCATTAATTTTTTCTTAATTATTCTTTTAATATGATAAGTCATTTATTTCGTGTATTATTTATTTTCATATCTGAACTTCTGATTAATAAAGTTGTTACGAAAAGAATTATTAGAATTTATTTATATTAAGAAAAGTTTTTGTACACAAGATTGCAAGTCAAAAGTTGGTAAGAGGAGTTTAGTAGTATTGACTTAAACATCAAGAGAGCCTTGAATAAAAATGTCAATAAATTTATTACATACATGACTGTAATACTGATTCTGATGTAAAAGAAATTAATTTATAATGAAGTGCTTCTCAATGTAAGTGTCCAAACCATATGTTCAATTCCTGGTATGTATTATTGAAAAATTCAATAGAAGAAACAATATCAAAACCAAATATACTTACAGCATAAGACTTTATTAATCTAATCTAATGGTTTTTGATGATAATACCAATAACGAATTGTAACTGTAGTCAAAGATATTCAATGAACTAAACAGTATGATTAACTATATTTGTGAAAAAAATATGAGTTAGAAATTTTAAGAGATGACCCATACGAAAAGAAGATGGTTTAAAAAGAATAAATATGTTTATTAATAAGCAAACTGTACGATATTGTCCAAATGTATCTGTATTACGACTATTAGATAATCTATTTTTAATTAGATTAATTGTGATTTATGTTTTAGTGCTGATGTAATATTTTAACATCTATAGTCTATTCTGATAAAAGAATCATCAAGCCACGTATTATTGTATTGCCAAGATAGATTATAAATTTCAAAGCGAATAATTAATTAAAATGATAGTTTGTTTATAAATATGATTTTTTTTCATCTCTACAAAACTACATATATTATTATATTCTAATATCAGTTGTAAATCACAAATCACAATAACTAATCACATTGTAAATAAATGATCAGATAGTATCAGTAAAGAAACGTTTGAGTAAATCATTATAGTTAGCTTATTAATGTTCATATTTATTCTTTTTAAACCATCTTCTTTCTGTAATGGGTTTTCTGTAAAGATTTTCAAAGTACGATCAAGCCTACTTCTTGCAATTATATATTTAAATGTAGTTTCAGATAACCAGACATATTTTTTCTCAGGTATTTGTTATGTCTTCTACTGTAAATTGTAATGATTTGTTAAAATCATCAAAGCAAATGATGGAATTTGATTGATCAAGTGGTATGCTCAAATGCATTTAGTATTCTCATATTATTTCTTCTGTTATATTGCTTGATAATGTTAATTCAGAATAATATGCTTTTCATGATCTGAAAAAACAATACCGCATCTTTATTAATCATACCAGGAATAGAACATATAATTGGGACACTTGCTATGCGAATCTTACAAGAGTGCACTTACAGTATTACGTAAAAGGGAAGGATCCACTCGCTGTGTTGAAATACTAAATGAAATTAATAAAAAATGGGGAAGATAGGAAGCGCAAATCGACCTTGCGCACGGTAGGGAGCTGTGACCTTGAAAGGTTACAAGGAGGTAAATCTTCAAGATGGTTAATATTGAGCCGGCGGTTACAAAAAATTACAAATGGAATTTTATTACACAAAAATAAAAAAAATTTACAATATACCCGACAACCAACGAACGATAATGAAATGCTGTCTTACCGACAGGTAGGCATACGAGGGGACTAGGTTGAAACGTCACATTTCTCATTGCATGAGAAAGTCATGCAGATAAATGAATTTTAATAGTTACTATTTTATGAGTCAAATTAAGTATTGATAATGTTATAAAAAATTATAAAAGATTTTAAAATAATTTCTTGAATTTTAATTCCACTACGCTGACTTATATAAGTTTATATAAATATTCTGTAATTAAAAATCATATCACGAATTCCATAAAGAATACTTAACTTGAACTGAATTATTTTTGAAGCAGCTTAAAAACTATATAACAATGGTTATATTGTTAATAATGTTATTATAACTGCATGAAAAGTAAAAATGTATTAAGAAAATATAGCCAATATAATATATATAAATGTAGTATGGAAACAAAAGTAAAAATTTATTTTAAGCTAAATTTCTACCAAAAACCTATATAAATTTTGTGCTAAATGAAAATCAGGTCTGTCTTAAGTCTTTGATTTCTTAGCTTTCCCATCTTTCTTTGATCCTTTTCGAGGATTAATGTTTGAAGAAAGCTCTAAGATTAAAAATGTTATCACCATATATCATACTTTTTTTTCTCAAACGTTACTCTTTTTTTACTCGAACATTCCTCGTCAATTAACACCTACCGTTGTATAAATTCTAAGATATTTTTTGAAAAGTTAATGTTTTTTGTTAAGTATTTTTGTGATGATAGAATTCATCACGTGTTAAACGACTTTTTTTTTAAATATTAATGCTTGCTTTCAATACGTAAAGTCTATACATTTCTATTTTTTCCACGTATATGTGTAGTACATTTAAATTTTCCTTTTTCGTTACATGATAAAGTCGTTTGAATAATGTTATTTTATGTACTTATTAATTAAAATCGATAATTAATTTCTTGCAATTGTAAAAACTACAATAGAATTATTTTGTTATGTTATGATGATATTTTTAGCAATCTGAATAAACTTTTCTATTTTTAATGTAAAAATTACAAAAGGATCAATAAAACATTTTTGTTTGAGATACAAAAAAATTACGAGAATTGTCATTGTTTATTAATTGAAAACAGTAATTTTAAAGTTAGCTTTATTTTGTCAATTTATCGATTTTGTTTAAAAAAATTGTAATTTGTAGCAACAATTTTCAACGAAATACACATATTATATGTAAACCCATCTCTTCGTATACAGACGAATTTCAAATTAAATTATTAATAATTCAAAACTACATCAATCGATATTACAAATTAGTGCATGATTATTGTGGAAGTTACATGAAAATCATAATATGTCAATATAAATTATACTGATATCAATTCCGTACTTCAAGTTGAGCGCAGTTGGTAGTGCTTTTTTTGGAAGGTTATTACCTAGCTCTTATTAAAAATCAATAAAGTTTTATTACGGATTATTATACAAAAGTTGCCCTTTTCAACAAAATTCGCAAAAATTTATTTTAATTGTTCATAATTTTCTTATTAACAAATATACTATTATGACATGTATATATTCTCAAAATACAATCCTTTCTGGGTATTTTGAAAACAAAAAACATGCAGATCCAATTGATAGTTTTCGAGTTATAACAGTTTAAAAAATAAAATTGTTGTGTAAATTGTTTAAAACTTTGTAATTAACTAATACTTAAGTGTCAAACTTAGTACAAGTGATGGCCTCCTTGCTTTGCTAAAACTAATTTATTATCCATAGAATATAGAATTTTCTATTATATATTTCATTTTCGTTATAAACGTTCGTGGAAATAATCTTTCTAAAATAGGTACAGAAATAACATCTGAAATAACGCAATGAAACGAATTAATTCTTGAAAACATACAAAATATTTCGTGTTTTTTCAACGGTTCATTAATTTTAGTTTAGTAACTTTTGATATATTATTGATTTCATAATTGACATTGTAGATGTAAGACGTTAATTCAATTCTCTAACTAATATAAATTTAATTTGAAAGTTTAATAGTTATTATATATTGTGTAATAAATCGAATACATTAAAATAGTAGAAATAGTTTTTTTTTCATTTTTAGAATATTGGAGATGATATTAACGCCTTAAATCTAATGTAAAAGTA
Organism: Chouioia cunea; assembly: GCA_030064505.1. NCBI lineage: Eukaryota > Metazoa > Arthropoda > Insecta > Hymenoptera > Eulophidae > Chouioia > Chouioia cunea. The sequence continues at coordinate 22,763,894 of JAOPFQ010000001.1, forward strand.
TCAGGATTTAAACAAATTTAAATTAAATAAAGAAAATTAATTAAAAAGGAAGAATCTGCAATAAGCATTTATCGTATTCAAACTACTCGATTCTCTTGTAGTATTGTTTAATTTTCTAAATTAATGCATAAACAGATCGATATGAAGAATAGTTTACTTTTTGTACTTCTTAAATTTTTACACTGAATCTTTCAAATATCATATTTTATAACTAAACATAAAATTTTATTCGATTATTATTGAACTGTTAAAAACTAACTTTAAATATCATGTAATTATGCATGAATTATTATTAATTACCCGAAAATGAATATCAAATAACAGAGTATTAGTATTCATTATAAATGTATTCTAATGTACCATTTTTTGTAAAAATTCATTATATTTCTTATAACTATTTTTAGAAAGTCAACACATGATTTTAAATTGTATAAAATTATACACGGAAAATTATCCATTATGTAATAAATTTAGTTTAAGGACTGATGTAGCAATTTTTGAGACATGTGTATTTATATCCATGAATATGTTATTGCTCAGCGTTCGTGTAATAACTATTTTAAAATAAAAGTTATAAACAATATAACAAATTTGTTGAAAATTTTCCAAAAATGGATATTTTTGTAACCGTAAGAGTTACAGAAACGAGCGAATTTTATTGCTGATTATTATAGAAAAACAGATAAAGAATTCAATGAAAAAAAAATTTCGAAAGTCAAAATAACACTTTTTGAGATATTGTCGTTTATTCAAAACAAAAGTTAATAACTTTTTGAAAAATTGTTAAAAATGAATTTTGATTTATTAATTTCAAATTTTATATTTATACGCGTATTTAAAAAAACATTCGTGTCTGTAGCTCTTACAGTTGCAAAAATATCAATTTTTGAAACATTTTCAACGGATTTTTTATATTGCTTATAACTTTTAATCCGGCCGTTATAATTATTCAAAAATTTATAAAAATGTTCACTACAATGTAGGCAATATTTATACCAAGTTTCATGAAAATTTTTCACCTACCCCTGTAGAGCTGAACGTACTAGTCTGGAATGTGTCAAATACTCTATCATGTTTTACTTTAGCTATAATAATATAATGTAGGTCGTTTATGTGGTGTTGTTTTATCTAATTCTTCTATTGATATTATTTTACATGATACTTATTTTATAGTAGCTGATTTTATAGGACTATAGGACTAAATATCATTTTAATTCTGAAAATATTTATTCAATGTGTACAAGAAAAATCATGTCTTTTTTAAGTAATAAATTATGAAAACTTGATTAGTTCATGTTTGATCAACATGAAATATTATAGTTATTGATATAGTATAATTAGTACATTTAATACTAATTAATTATTTTATTTACATATAGTAGAAATGATATAAGGTATAATTATTTATCTTATTATCTTTTGTTATTGTCGCTGTAAAATTAATAATCAATTTGCGAATTTATAAAAATATTTTAAACACTAGAGGAAATATCTGCATTTGAATGTTGATTTAATTTACAATAAATCGAATGCCTTTTACTTTACAATTTTATTCAATTCCAATTATTTTTAGAATTTTTAATGTAAAATCATATCAATTCTATTAATAATTTTTTCAATAGATGTATATATTATGAATATAAATAATAATATTATTCTTATATTATTTTTATTGTTAGATTTATACTTAGAAATATTTCAGATTTATTAAAATGACGTAAATAATAGAAAATAGACTAAATAAAGTTATTAGATTCATCATCTAAGTATAGTAAATATTTTTCAAAAAAATTGTTATATGTTCATGAAATATGTTTGTTATATAACTTTAAATAAATGTGTCTCACAAAAAGTATTAATTGATATAGTTATATTTTATTTGTCAATTTATTATTGTTATATTTTATATATGATCCATCTGTCAAAATAGAAGGAGCTTTTGATTTTAACTATTTATACTATTAATAATTCCAATCCTATCAGCATGCAAATTCGTGTAAAGTATAACATTTAATCTGTTTTTTATAAAAGTATTATGGAAGTACATAAAATACATTGTGTATAATTCCATTTGTTGTTGTTGCATGTTTAACCATAGGGATAGGTTTATATCAATTACACGAATTTTTCGCTTTATGCAGTATGGTATGTATTAATTATAAAATGTGACAACAATTACAATATATGTTGGAGTGCTCTATCACTAAAATAAACGTATTATGAATGATATTCTTCGGATAACCGTTGAGGTAGATACCTTTTACCTAAAAAGATCATATAATGGTAAAACAAAAATCTTGTTCAGTCGGTGAATTCTGTGAAAGGCAAGGAAAAGCAGCAAAAAAATATTTATGATACCGTAATTACGATTCAAACCTTAATTCAGCAATAATGAAAAGCTCTGTTGCAGGTGATGCTTTTGAAAGAAGCTTTGAAAAAATGCTACAATTAATTTACAAAGTCATACTTTTTTTGGACAGAAATCCCTATATTGAAAATGCAGTACAAGTTACAAATATTTTGTGTGAATCGTTTATATAGAATCGTTTCAACAGCGTTAAAACTTTTATCTAAAAGAAATAGATTAATTAGGTATAGTAGTAAGGGGGAGGGGCTATTGAAAGCAGTGCACTGAGATTAATAGATACAAAAAAGAATCTGCAAATTCTTTTAATAATAATAATAATAATTAGTCTTGGAGACAAAAATGCAGAGAATTACGCAAGAATATAGAGAAACTTCCTCTACATATATTTGGTGACCAAAAAGGTCTTATTGAAGCAGGAAAAAATATTCCAGAGTATAAACTATTTATTAATAATAAAGTTCTAAGTATAGTAGGATCACCTGATGGATTAATTTATAATACGGATGTTTTAAAAATTAAATTTCCTTACATTGCTAAAGATAAGACGCTTAATGAAATGTTCAATAGTAAAAAGCTGTATATAACTAAAGCTTTTGAAAAGGTCAACAATGCATTTGTTAAAAAAAATCATGACTATTATTATTAAGTACAGACACAAATACGAATTACGGAAAGACATCATTGCTTCATTGTATTCATCACGTCAAAAGAAATGTATAAAGTATATATAAAAAGGAATTATCCTTTCGTAGAAGAAATGCTATTTAAAGCTGCACAATTTTTTAGTAATTACATAGTTCTAGAAATAATTAATAGTCGCAATTTCAGACGTATGGCATTGCGAGTCAGTTGAGACAACAGAAGCAACAGTTAGAAAAAAGGCAAAAAAAGAATTAAAAAACTCCTGCAAAGCAAAATAAATAGTTCAGGAAGTAATTAGTTTATCTAAATAATTTGGAGAGCTATATCCTTGTGTTGAATTATTGCGGAGGGAAAATAGTAATAAAACTATTAATTGTACTTATGTACAAAATAAAAAACGTACAATGAAAAATAACGCGTTTTACAATACTTCTCTGTATGACAAGATAAGCGCCTTGCTATTTGTTTTTACTTGTTGCAAATTAAACATGTTTATTACTTAAAAGTATACATGTGGATTTTTATTATCGGTTTAGTTCGTCTTTAATAACAAAATTAAATTTGTTCTTGATCTTATATTTCAAAATAAGACTACAGTTGCCTCAAATAAATGAGACATTTATAGAGTTACATCAACTGTTAATAGAATAATAAATGTATCATTTCAGTATAGTTAATCATTGCAGGTGTTATTATGGTATTATTGTATCAGTTAATATTATTATATATAAATCTTTGAAATTTTGCATCGAAACCTAATTTATGATAAATATTTAAATGTTTTATTGCATGTTTTATAAAAAAATGTATGTCACGTAATATTACAAAAATTGTCTTTCTTTAATTTTTTATACTCATTTTTCTTATGTAGTACGTTAATCAAAAACTTTTGGATAAATTTGTATGCTTCTTTTATTTATTTATTTATTTATAAAGTAATTGATCAACAGAAACAAGTCTTCCTTACCTAAAAGGTACGTAATTACTATAAATTTTTATATTATTATTTTATAAAATAATTAAACTTGTAAACACAAATAATAGTGTAATATGGAATCCGTAATAAATATAACTACGACTATTTTATGTTACATAACAGTAGTAAGTTATTATTTTTATCGCATACTTTCAAACGAGGCTCTTATGGATCTGTAATATTTCGTAATAATTTCCAAATAGCTTAAGATTTATAAAAACATTAAATGTGAAATTCTTTCTAAAAGACAATTACTATTAGTTTATAGAGAAAACATTGTATAAATATTAAAAATATAAATTAAAACTTTTGATATAAAATATTTTCCATTAAAAAGCAATTGGCATTTATATTATTCATTTAATATTTAAGAATACTAATTTTCTGCAATTTTCAGAAAAAAACTCCTATAATAGAACAAATATTCTTAAAAGGTCAGTGAGTTAACATTAATAAGAAATGTATAGCATTAAATAGAAAATATCCACATTGGAAATTATTCATAACGATTAATATTGAGAAACATTTCATCATAATCTATTATTTATTAACAAATAAATGTTCATAACAACTCATCCTATTCAGAATCCAAATAAGATTTAATAGTTATTTCGACATTTCAGATCAAGAATTAAAATCCAGTAACTTCTTTTTAATGGTATTCAATAAAAATTTTTTAGCAAGGCTTTTGTACATGATTTTTTAACTATTAATGCGCAATCGTTAATATTTCAGACATGTTATTTTCTCAAAAATAAATAAATATCGGAATGATAATAAGAAAAATAAAATTGGCATAACTGTGCGTAAATAAATGTCATAAAATCAACATATGATATTAAATTTCATATAATTAAATTTATAAGTATGAAACACTCACTGCAAGAATACCATTCGATAAAAGCATCAGGCTTGGAATTAATAAAGCAAGTCATCTAAAAGAAAATTTTTTTGATATAATTAATAAAAAAGAAGGTATTGAAATTTACGTCGACAGTAGGAAAGACGGTAGTCAATATTACACAGAATCAGCATGCATCTGTCCAAGATGAAATATTACAATAGAAAGAAAAATGAATCCACTTACTTTCATGTTTATAGCTTAATGAGTAGCTATAAGTCACACTCTAGATATAGCAACAAAAATATGTAATGAAACAATATTAATTTTATCTGATTCATTTACCGTTCTTGAAAGCCTACAAAGCTGTAAAATGGACATTTGGACTGATCCATACATGTTAGAAATCAAATGTAAATATAGAGCGATAATTATGCGAAAAAATAATACAACAAAGTACTGTTTATCTCGATTCCAGCTTACCATAGAATTCCGAGAAATGAACACGTTGATTTAGCAGCGATAAGCGCAAGCAACAATCGTATCTGACGGAATAAATGGTTCTTTTACTTGCCTAAAGGAATTAAAAAAAACTATATAATAACACGAAATATACCGTGTATAAAATGGGTCTCAATAAAGGAAAAGATTATTTTATTAACTACTATGAGAGTTCTAAGCCCTGATTCACAGTCAAAACTTACCACGAGATCTAGTCATAAGAATTAATCGTTGTCAAGCGAACCATTATAATTTAGCAGCTTCGTTATTTAGAATTGGTATTCATGATGAACCAAAATATCAATGTCAGAATTTCGATCGAGATCTCTACCATATATTGTTACTTTATGATACATTATAACAAATAGCGACATACATTTTTACAGAAATTATACAAAATTAAAATGTATCTACCAATGAAAATTTCTATTCAACGAACCTAATGTAACTGTGTGTAAATATGTTTATATACTTCCTTAAATATTGTAAACTCAAAGTATAAGCATGTCAAAAAATGTATATATGTACATGCATTTCTTTCTGTAGTGAACTGTACTTCTGATATATATTATGTTATAAATATTTATGTATAATAAATTAATCTTTTGTAAGATCTGATATTTAACAAAATCCAATAATTAATCTTAATGATAAAAATTCAAAAAAATTAACTTTTATGTCAAAATTTAGCATTGAATGTTCATTAATTTTCGAAAATTTTAACAGATAACATCAGTTTAAATATATATGGTGTATGATACAGCCACTTATGATCATTATCCACTCACGTGTATGCTTATCTGCCCACTAATTATATCAAACACCATACATAAATATTTATATACTTATATATATATATGTATATAAAATTTAAATGTAATACTTTTATTTATAACAGCTATAATTTAATAAACTTGCATAAAAGCAAAGAAAAGAGGAGACAAAAAAGTTCGCGGCGAGAGTTGCACTCGCGCTATTGAACTCTCGCGATGATTGTAATACATATTAGAAAAAAAACTCAAGCCGATCGCAAAGAGCATATACGGTAGGTGCACTCTCTCTCTCTCTGCTCTTCGCTTTGCTCCGCCCCTCAAGCCATGACTTCTAATCTTTGTAGTGGTGGAAGCAATTATTTTTCACGTCACGCATTACCGAGAACACAAGTAACATTTTCCATACGTATGTACCATGCGACTTTAGTTCATCGGTAATGCAGTTTTTGTTTTGGAAATAATTTGTACCGTAACTCGCCACCATCAGAAGGTACAGAATACTTTTATTGCTTTTATATTCAGATGAATGTGATCTATTGATCTCACATTGAACCCGTTTTCTATCGTAATTATTCAATTTGGGTTTATCTACTTTAATATTTTCTAATCTGTCCTTACACATACGAGAATGCATATTTCATTTTAATGACAGTTTTAAGAATTTGAATTTCGTTTGCGATATGGAGATGTTATTTATTTATTTATTTTTTTTTTTGAAAGGGTGGAGTGAGGTATATGATCAGTTAAGAAATCGATTAACATGTAAAAAATGTTTTTGTAATTGTACTGTTTATACAAATAATAAATATACGCAAGCTAAAAAGACATAACAGCATTGTCAAATTAATACAGATGAATTTGGTACAATTTTATAAATTATTAATGACTATTTAAATTATTTTATACAAATTAGAATTTTTAATTATTTCCTGCCCTTCCATTTCCTCTTGTCATGTATGTATAATCGTAAACTCTTTAGAAAACCAATAGTCTATCATTCGAATACCATTTTAGTTCATTCTCTTATTAAGTAAGGATTGACAAGGTAAGAAATAATATTGATATTTCGTTAAGATCACGTAAAATTTGGTGTACAGTATTAAATTTTTTTTAATAAAATGTAAATGGGACAAATTATATAGAGAACATCATCAAACTGAGCAAATTTAACTTCATAAAAAATAATTTTTAGGGTTGATCTGAAGAAGGTAGAGATCTAACTATGCTATGCTATATAGTAAGAGAAAGAAACAGGGGCAAAGAGCCGAAGAACATTCAGAGCCGAAGTTAATCGAAGGGAGCCGAGCCAAGCCGAGTGTCGGCGCAATAACCATACTCTAAACAGTATCATGGTGGCGGTTATCCGGCAACACCTGCATTTCTACTTGTTCAGCTGTGCCAGTCTTCTTATGTTAGTGCCGCAAACAGTTTTAGCCTCAATCTCAATAGTGATGACTTAAATATACATCACTCATAAATATTAATCTATTCTTTAGGTAAATTCAAAAACAATCCAGCGAGTACAATCTCCTATCTGTTAATACCTCGCTAGTGACGGTTACTTAGATTATTGCGCTAAAAAGTTGAACTCTCACGCCCTAACGTCAGTTTGACAAAGTCAAAGCAATTTCTGACAATTGTCTTTCGCGCTTTGTTTTCAAGTGTTCTGCTGCAGGTAATTTCGTTTGTTGAAGGGGAAAAGAGTAAATTACCGAATGTATTAATTTAACGCGCGGAAGTGTCATCAAATGAACAATGACCTGTATAGCCGTAAACTACAAATGGAAGAGGTTGGCGACAACGCAGGCAGCTGTGCTATTAGGCGCTCTTTGTCAGCTGCTTGGATTTATATGTGTAGCCGGCAACAGGCCTCCAGGCGCTCACCCGGGACACGCGTACTTTGAGCAACCCTGCTGTGGAAGGAGCCATCTTAGACATCACAAAGGTTTGTTTTGCTCGTGAGATTAAGACCAGTTTAATATTCTATTCCTCACCCCCTCCCCTCTATTTTAATCCAAAATTTTATCAGATTAATGTAATTTACTATTAACATTGTAATTTTATCAAAATTTAACTATCAAAGGAATAAAGAAGTATTGGATATATATTGTTATTAGTACACTATTTTTGCAAAAATATTATTTACCGATTTGGATATTCTATAAGATTTATGCATTTTTTAAATATCAGTTTCTAGGAATTTAAATAGTATGGCATGAGCTTTAGAAACTAAGTTTAATATTGATTTGCAAGGTTTATGTGATAAATATATATATATATATTTTTCTTCGATATTTATAGAAGCAGGAATGAAAAGTAAAGGATGATTTAGACTATGGCAGGGTTGTAAAATTTTGTAAATGAATACAAAGTTGTTTTTACGTACCAGAATTTTGATAGTTTTTAAGAAAATTCCATATTTAATAAAAATATTTTTACGTACGTAAAATTTGTAATTATGAAAACTACCTTAAAGCATATATCATTGAAACGTTCAAGTGAGGCATCACTTGAGAATACATTTTTTTAAATAATTTTTTATCTTAAAATAATAATGGTCTTTGTCAATATTTTACAGTATGTAATTGGTAGATGCATAATAAAATTGTTAAAACGAAACGTGGCTTGTAAATTTTAATTGTAATTTTTAAATAAAAAGGTATTTACTAAATAGTTTGGAAGAATATTACATTACACTTAATTTGCCAAATAAAGTTTATTGGATGCTTTTTTATTTGATTGATTCTTTATTGTTAATACATTAAAAAATGTTCATAAGAAAGTATACGGCCCGCGATGTACAGTTGACATGAAACGTAAAATAATCACATATTGATAGTTATTTGTTCTATTTTTCTATTTAAAAAAAATAATTGATCACCACTGCGCGTATAAACATCATCTAGCATTGTGATTGAGTATGAAAAAAGATGTGAAATTCAAAATGTGTCGGTAGATTTTATTTCAGTCTAGGATCAAAAGTTAAATAAAAATAGAGATGAAAATGTAATTAATATAAATATTGAAAATGAGTTGTTATTGTTATAACACAGTTACTTAATGATATTGTCACTACAATATATATGAACTTACCTTTAAACAATACGAATATTCTATTTTTGAAAAGAATGGCAATCTTTGAATTTCTTACAACAGGGGTCGTTTTAATCTTGTTATATTTCAATTCATAGATATATTAGGTTCTTAGTTTTCACGCTTAAGCTTTATATTGTAATAGATAGTTCCATTTTTTTAAATCTCCGTGGATTTCTTTAATTATAATTAAGATCAGTAATTATTTATTGACAGTTGCTGGCACCAGCCGGCGACAAGTAATTATGCAAGATACTTTTATACAGTATGTATTACGTTTTTCCCAAAAATGTTAATGGTTTTTTTTTCACATTTATGTATTACTTACTAATCTTCCAGTTACCAGTATTAAAAGTTTACGTTTGCATTTATTATCCAAAAATAATCGTATTGTAATTAATTCTCTATAAAGAAAATTATTTTAAAATACTATAATTTTTTGTCTAATTTTTTTCATCTTTTACAAAATATTTATTTCGTATCATCAACTTATAGTATACCATACAAATAGTAGAGTATATTTATATAAAGATATGTATCTGAAACTTAATCTACTGCCAATGATTTCATATAACATGGAGAACAGGTCTTAAAACCTTCAAATCATGGAATCGCATTGATTTTACCTTTAGTTTAAACTCAAAGGTCTGATTTAGATATGCATGTTCTTGGGTATTTTAAATAAATACTTAAAGTTACAACATATTTATCATTTCAATTTATTTAATACTATTTAAAAACAAACACGTTGAGCGCGCCTTATTTTTTTTACTTTTCTATTTTTGAGTAAATAGAAGCCATAGATGTATTAACGAAATTTTATTTACTTGTTTTTTTATTTTTCAGTAGATAGTAATATCATTAAATTCAAGAGACTATGGCATGTTATAAAATTAGGCTTGTTGATATCCAATATACATACATATCTATCAATCTCACCTACAACCAATCAGATCACGTATAATCTGACTTTACTTTCTAATACATCAATTTTTTAGATAGGCATTTACCCCATAATTCAACAATTTTTGTTACAAATGCAACCAAGGATAATGAAGAAGCTAATTTTTGTCGTGTAAACGTAGCAAAAGTTAGATGATACATTAATATTCTAACGACAAACTGTATTTCTTATCGTAAATATGTATTTTTCAAAGTACTGTTTATATCGCAACCGTATGAAATAAGAGTTCCTAAAATTAAGTACAATGTGTTTATATCTCATCTCCTACACACACTTTTCGAAAAAAGATAAAATAAGGTAATACCATCAATAGCGATTATTATTCTGATCTCTTGAATGGATTCAATATTGATTTAAAGCAAAAACGACCGTATTAGGTAAATATCCTGTTATAAACAGAAACAGAAAAACAACTGTTCCATCAAGACAATGCACGGATGCGTACGTCTGTAATCACCATGGCATAAATCCAATAATTAGTCTACGAACTGCAATATTCGGCATATTCACCAGATTTAGCCGTCTGCGACTATTCCTTGACTATTCCAAACTTGAAGAAATAGCTACGTGGTAACAAATCTGAGGTTAAATCAAGAGGTTATTTATTTCATCACTGAAAAAACGCCTATTTTAAGGGCCTTGAGGAAACCTATTATTTGGAAGGAATAACAATATTCGAAAAATACCGGATTAAATGTATCGAACTAAAAGGAGATTATGTTGAAAAGTAAATTGCTTATTGGCCGAAAAAAAATCAATAACTTATCAAACTGTCCTGTCATTATTACCGCCATCGACAAGAGCATTAGATAAACTTAATCATTGCCATTTATGAATGGTTATTCATGGCAGAAAGTTACTGAAAATCGCTTTCTTGTGATTTGTATTTTATTTATAATAGAAATTAATGTGCACATTTTTCAATATCATATTTTCCCCTTTGTTCAGTCTAATTCTGATAAAATTGTTATTATCTTTTGTTTTTGAAATAGAAATAATAGTACCCATAGTCGCCTGATTATGACTCTGCAATCTATTTTTATATCAATAATACGAGGTACGCCAAAAACATTTTCATCGTTTTTTTTCCATAAGAGTGTAAAATCTTTTAATTAAAAGTGGACTATTATAATGAAAATTATTATAATTTTTAATGTAGCTCAATTTAAAGGTTTACACAATTTTTTATCCGATAATAAACCAAATTAATATCACAAAACTATAAAAAAATCATTTATATAAATATATGTAATAATAAAGTATTAATAAAAGTAATAATAAATAAAATTTCTAATAGCTACGTGTCATGTAATCAATTGATACAAGTATAGTTTCACAATAATGATACAAGGTAAATAAATTTATTCGGCTGTCTGCTTATGGATTCAAAAATTTAGGGTACATAGATATATGGATCCAATTATTTTAGCTTCTGCACTATGTTTAAATATAACAGGATATTCGACAATTTTATCGATAATTATATATTGATAATGATGTTATAACTCGAAAACTATCGATCGGATCGGAAATTTTTCAAATTAAAATTGGCCTCTTAAATAAAAATTACAAAAAATTAAAAAAAAATTTTGGAATTTCTGTTAAAAAAAGCAATTATAATTTGAAAAATGTTTATTGCAATCGATTCCTTGAACGATTTTGTATAAGAATCCGTAATAGAACGTTATTTATTTTTAATAGGGACTAGGTAATGACCTTCCATAAAAGCGCTACTTGCGGCACTTAGCTAGAAGATCGGACCGATATAAGTGACGCAATCCCCGAAAATTGTTCAGATAGTTCAGTTCTATAAGTCAGTAAATTTATTCGCGAAACTTTCTGTATTTAAATAGTGATAAGAAGAGCTAAAATTTTTTACCAGAATAATTGACGAAAATATGCTGCATTTAATTGGTATCAAAGAATCAAATGAAGTTTCTGACTAGAGTGACAAACATTTACGACATACAAATGAAGTAATTAAGCATGTTGGTGTTTGAGTAGATTCTACTAATCAGAACAATAAAGTTAGTTTCGGCTCAAGTGACAATGAAGATCAAGATATCTGGCACGTACAATGTGATGAAGAATTTCCGATCCACGAAAATGAACGTAGAAAAATGGTATTGGATCGCTTAAATCCATTGCTTGATTTTTTTGAATTCGGAGAAATTAATTCAATAGATATTGAAATACCTGATTTAATAGAAAAAAAATCGATTCATTATCAAATAATTTGAAAAGTTCAGTTGTGAAAAAATATAGCTATGTACAGAGTAATCGAAATGAAGTAATCACTGTGCTGAGATTGAACTCAAGTTTCGCCTGGGGTTTACGTATTTTTGTACATTGCGACCTGATCAGTATGTTTTAGTTAATGGATCAAAAGATGTTTCTAATGTTTGCATTTGTATCCACCACAACAATCCAGAATTACTAATAGCAGACTGTAAAATGATAATGAAGAATTTGAAGAGTATGAATGATGAAGAGTTACCCCAAACAGCAAAAGATATTCTAGTTGAAATAATTTATGAAAAACCTGGTGTAGTTACCTGGTGTAGCTACACCAATACTTTTCTAATAAATACTCGAAATGTCTTGGATTGCCAAGTGTTTTAGATATTTCGAGAATGATTTTTTTAAAATGTCATAGATTTCATTTATTACAAACAATGGAAAACTGTAAACCAAAATGATGATCTCGTGCATACGTACAATATTAAATACTATCTTTACCATCTGAAGGTACAATTTAAATATAAATTATTAGAACATGTTTTTATTGCTAAAAATCAAAATGATTATATAAAAACTAGTCGGATAATTCGAATCAATCTAAAATTATGGTCATAGGAGATTTCACTTAGAATTATGAAACTATATATTAATATTTTCTTATATATATTAATATTGAAATATATCAATATTATTTTATATATTAATATAAAACATTACACTCCATTGAATTTCGATTAAATTAATTATATTTAAGTAAATAAGATATTGTTTATACTGATATCATTCCGATTACATAAAATATAGCCCGTGGTACTGAACTACCTTTAAAAGTTTCGAGGGAGTGCGTTGTGTCTATCTGTCTGATATTGCACCTAAGGGCCGCAAGTATCGTTTTTTTGGAAGATCGTTACCTAGCCCCCATTAAAAATCAATACATTTTTATTACGGATTATTATACAAAATGGTTTAAGGAATCGATTGCAACAAAAATTTTCAAATTAAAGTTGTCCTTTTCAACAAAATTTCCAAAATTTATTTTAATTGTTTATAATTTTTTTGATAATTAATATATAATTATTACTACATATATATTTTTGTTGTTTCTCAAAATAAAATCCTTTTCGGATATTTTGAAAAAAAATCATGCATTACTCAGCGCTAGTTTTCTAGTTATAACAGTTAAAAATACAGTTATAACGATATTTCTGTTATATATATCATTTTTAATGAAAATTTGAAAAAAAGAAATGATTTTTTCAGAATTTTTGGAGATGATTATGGAAAATTGTATTTTCCATGTTTTCCAAAAACTCAAAAATTTTCTCCAAAAATTCTGAAAAAATTTGATGGGATTCTATGATCAATTCTAAGATATTTTCGTTCCATAAACTTTTTCTCTAAACTCAATAGTTTCCAAGAAAAAAAATGAGTTAACTTTTTATTATCTTTTTTTCGATTTGGCCGCCATTTTGTTGGAAAGAGTGGTTCAAAAATTCCCTGAGATACTTTGATAGTCGTGATCACCCCTGATCATATTTATATCATGATTCTTTCACGGTAACATTGCTAAAAAATTGAAAATTTGATTATTTGCAAAAATTTTCACGTTTTTTCTTTATTTAATTGGCTATAACTTTTTTATTACGCAGTCAATCATAATTCTGATCCCACATTTTGAAATGGCATTAAATTTCACGTCGAAACACGTATTTGCAAAATTTTTCTAAAGCCTATAACTATGGAAAAAATCGCGTCGAAAATCAATTTAAAAAATCAGGCTTTTTGGTCGTTAATAGGTTAATCAGCTATTCCAGTAGTATATAGAAACCTTTTTCTTCTTCAAATGCATTGTTTTGGGCTTACATATTTTCTTGACGAGCTTTTTGTGCTTCCTTGGTTTTTAAAGCACTACGTCTATTCTGTCTTTTTATGCGCCACTCATCCATTTCCTAGGAAAATTGAAGCTCTGGAATCAAACTAGAAGCTTCAATCTATTCATCAACATCAGAAGTGCCGAATTCTTTTCATTGAATAATGCAGTAGCCAAGAATGCTGCAACCTCGACTACTTTCAGACCATAATGTAAGTGTTTGGAGCCCATCGCCAAACGGTCGAATTAAAACTTTGATTGATATTCTACATATGACCATTTAAACATATCATCAGTAAATCATCTTTCGATTAATCTTCAAATTTTTAATCTTCATCACCGATATAATTTCCATATTTTACACCATATTTTTCCTTCGATCTTAGGAACATCATTTTCATATATTGCACTTCCATGATTCCCGCAGGTTTCGTGTGTTTTTGTGAAATTTTCTTCGTCGTGATCCTCTTTCCATGCTAGATATTCTGCTGAATTTTTCGATTTATTCATCCAACATACATATGACTGTCAGTAACTACTTCGTACGACTAAATCCATGACTTTTTGTAGTAATATTCTACAAGCATTATAACACCAAAAAGTGATTTAAATCCTCGTTTTTTCCAAAATACGTCACCAAATACTTTTGAATTCAAAATAGGTCTGTTGCGTTTAGTCAACGGTCAACTTTCCATTATTCACCATCTTGGGGTTCGCGTCCTATTTGCAATCGGTTCCTGAGAAGGGCATGATTCCGATAATTACCGACAACCAGTTTATCGATGGTGTCCAGAAGACATACGTGTCCGGCTCACCTCTCTGAAGACCGCCATTTTCTCATGCCTAACTGACATCGAACAAAGTAAATTCGGGGCAACGATCCGGCAGGTAAATCGACGCAGGACTACAGCAGATTAATAAAAGATTACGCTTACCCGCTCTAAACCTACTGTTGCAAATTATTGTTAGTTAGCTTGGTTAAATACACCAATATTTTCTTAAATCCTTTTTATAAAAAAAGAATTATTCCCAGCAAAAGCTATTTAAATAAAAAAAGATTAGCCTATAAATTTACTAAATTATAAAATCAAACTACCTGCTTTTGAGGAGGAATCGACGTCTCAATCAATTGCGTGACCCGGCCTAGCTCTGTACGGGGCGCTTTTTTGTAGGCTCATTACGAAGTTCCTAATAGACATAAAAAAAGTTTTATTAGGGGCTATTATACAAAATTGTCAAATAAATCGATTTCAATTAAAATTTTTGAAAATAAAACTTACTTTCGATAAAAATTGCAAAAATTTATTTCAAATATTTATAATTTTTTTATCAAAATATGTATTATTATGATGTGTACATATTTTCAAAATGCAATGTTTTCTACGTCTTTGAAAAAAATAATAGAGATAAGATAATTAATTTGCAGTTGTGGCATTAATAAAAATTCACATTTATTTTAATTGTCTATAACTTTTTAATTTCATAATATTCTAGTGTAAAACTTGGTACAACTTTAATATAAACATTTAATGAGTGAACTATAAGATAAATCCGACACTTTGCTCCAATTTAATTAAAATTAAATTGTTTTCTGTCGTATATACATATATTGTACATAAGAGCTGTATAAGTTTCTTTTCTGATTTTCCGCAAGAATAATATTTTTATTTTAACTCCTTTTAACATTTACAATCAGTATCTATTTTATCGAGTTTATGTGAAAAATAAATGTAAATAAAAAGAAAAATAAAACGGAAAATTAGTAGCTATGAGACATGGATTTCTCATTGAAAATTCCAGTACAATTTTGAAATAAGTATTAATAATACTTTATTGTCATTGTATTTCGTTAGTTTTGAGATTTTTATGTGTCCTTTGCTGGCTGATTGGGATGATTTATATTATACATTATATATATATATTTATATAATGGATTGGTAGGAAGTAGCCTTAATTTATTAAATGTTTTATTTCTTTTCAAAATATATTTTCGATTGATTTTATTTGCAAATTAATCATTAAGAATTGCAAATTCTGCCATAATAATATTTGTTGTTGAGATTTTTTGCTTTGCTAACATTTAAAAAAAAAGGTTAAGTGTACCTATTGCACAGTAATATCAATCGAGTGCTAAGATTCAGATATATTGTCACTCATTATTATTTTCTTGTAGAGCATGTTCGTGAATTCACCTGTGGCATACAATACTACAGGACACTCTACCTGGATAGCAGACGGGATGTCTTATACGTAGGAGCTATGTAAGTTTTTTTTCTGATTTTCCGTAAAAATAATAATTTTATTAACTTCTTTTACCGTTTACAAAGCGTTTAATAATATATTCAATATATGTTTTGTCACATTTATGTGAAATATAATTGTAAATACAAAGAAAAAACAGATAGTTAGCACATATAAGGTATGTGGATTTCCCACTAGAAGCTCCAGTACAAATAAGTATTAGTTATATTTTATTGTCATTATTTGTATTCATTAGTTTTGAGTTTTTATGTGCCCTTTGTTAATTGATTTGGATGATTTTATAGTTTGTTTGTTTACGTCTTTTAAAATATTATCAATATTTCTTCAAATATTAGTATATCGAGATTTTTGTTAGTGATGTTATTTGACATAAGCCAAAGAGCGTCCACTAAAATCTCCGAACTTTCAATTGGAACCTTTTCAGTATTTCGATATTAAAAATTGAGACAGTGCCCTAGAGTTGTATCTCATGTATTCGCACTAGTTTAAATATGAATTTGTAGACAAGAAGTTTCTTTACAAGAGTTAACTGGGATTTGAGAGAGGTTGAATTGTTTTTTTTTGTTTCGAATGGCCTTGATTCCAAGATATTTCATATGGCTGCTTTGCGAGATGGTTTTACTATTCAAAGTGTCTGAGTGACATATTTCCTAAATGTGGCTAACACTTTTTGATAATCACTTTCGATCATTTTTATTCTACATGACTTTAAACATTTTTTAATCGCGATTAAATGACGTAATCGAAGATTTGATTAATATTGTAATGTATCAGAATTTTTTATGGTTAATTCTTTTATCATCTTACTTGTTATATTATCAACTGCAGATACTTTTTTGTTTATTTTTTTGAGTATATTAATCACTTCAAAGAATATGATTACTTAGTTTGAATTGTTACTGTAGTGAGACTGGAAAAGTGTTAGTTGATTTCTTTTTAGTTTATAAGTACAAGTGTGAATTTATTTTCTAAATAACACGTAATTCAATATGATTAGAATGAATATAAATTTGAATTATAATGAAAATATACAAGGTTATTTAGCTACATACAAAACAAATAAGAAAGAGGATAACAAAAGTAAGTATATACATAAAGGATATATGTATTTATAACTGTATTATATTTAAATCTGTTTGAAATAAAAAACATTTAATATTAAATAGAAGAAGAAGTTTTATTTTTGCTAAAGCTCTAATTAGCTATTTTCTTTGTGATGAATATATTGGGCATTGTCATATACACTTATAACTTTCTTCAATAAACATGTATATCTTAGCAAAGAATTCATCTAGATTAATGTAATTTCTCTGACATCTAAAAATTGTTACAACTGCATTCCTACAGAGGGAGTAACCATGGAACCATGACTTGCCAGATTTACTGCAATATATTTGAAAGTAATTAATTCCTTTACATAATCCTAGATTTTAATTATCTTAATATTTTCATTAGTACCCAATTATAGACCATAGTCTTAAATTTGGTATAAAAAATGCTTGTAATCGTTGACTTAAATCCATTGATTTTCTTAGTGTGTTGTTCAACTAGCTGATTACTCGTTATACCTACATGTGCCAGTACTTAAAAAATAGTAATATCGACCTTGCTGATTCTGTTGTTTATAAACCGCTAATATTTATTGCATATATCTAATATGTATTGATTGCAGTTAACTTTATTTTTAGAATAACTCAAAACTAATATAACAGTTAGCGAGTCAGTAAAGGTATTGATGTTCTACACATTACTATTTAAAGCATGAATGTTTTTTCTAATATTTTAGTTTGTTAAGTAGTATTTTAAAATTAGGTATACTAAAATTAGTTGTGCTTCGAAAATCGTATAAAAATAGAATCTTTTTACTCAGTCGAGCTATTTAAAGTTCAATGGTCAAAGTGAACGGATCTCAACGAACTTCACAGTGTATTTTCTTATTGTGCGATAGATTTTGTAAAATCAGTTCAATTCAGTTTTAAAGAAAATTATATAATCATACCATTACCAGAGTGTTTCAATCCATTCAAAGTGCGTAAACATGGACGTCGACGAGAATATTTGCTTTGCAGAAATTCAGGATAAATGGTTTCCTTTAGTAAAAGAAAATGATCGATTATGTCCAACATGTTTGAGATACTGCTATATCAAAGATCCAAAGGAAGTTTCTGACTACAGTTGCACACGTTTAGGACATACAACTGATGAAAATAGTAGTTGCGAAGATTCTATTAATCAGAATAAAGAGGCCACGTACAATGCGATAAAGAATTTCTGATCGACGAAAATGAACGTAGAAAAATAGTATTGGATCGCTTAAATCCATTGCTTGATTTTTTTGAATTCGGAGAAATTAATTCAATAGATATTGAAATACCTGATTTAATAGAAAAAAAATCGATTCATTATCAAATAATTTGAAAAGTTTACTTGTGAAAAAATATAGCTAATTACAGAGTAATCGAGATGGATTTATACAAAAAAGTGTATCATATAAAGACCTGAAAGCAGCGTATGAAAAAGCAACTACTAATTCAGAAAAGATACATATATTCCAATGTCTACAAGTGTCTGTGAAATAGAAATAGAAATTAATTCTTCGTTTTATTTTGCACAAACCGCTAAAAAACTTCATGAACAGGAAGGAATGTTATCGTATCCACTCTCAAGAACTAGAACATTTATAATAAGTGAAGAAATAAAAAGTACTGCTGTCTCATTTTATTTATAAGATAATATGAGCCAGTCGTGTCCAGGTGCTAACGATACGAAAATAGTGCGATAGAATAATGAAAAGAAAGTTAAAATTCAAAGGCGTTTACTTATGTTCAATTTAAAAAAAGTCTACACCATGTTTGAAAAATACTGTGCTGAAATTGGACTCGAGTTTCGTCTGGGGTTTACGTATTTTTGTACATTGCGACCTGATCGGTGTGTTTTAGTTAATGGATCAAAGGATGTTTCTAATATTTCCATTTGTATTCACCATAAAAATCCAAAACTATTAGTAGAACACTAAAATAACAATGAAGAATTTGAAGATCAAATATGATGAAGAGTTACCTCAAACAGCAAAAGATATTTTAATTAAAATGACATGTGAAAGACCTGGTGAAGATTGTTTTTTTAATAAATGTTCGAAATGTCCTGGATTGGCCAGTGTTTTAGATATGTTCGAGAATAATTTTAAAAAAATACTATAGATTTAATTCATTGCAAACAATGGGAAACTTTAAACCAAAAGTGTGATCTTGTAAAGCATACGTACAATATTAAAGACTATCTTTACCATCTGAAGGTACAATTTAAATATAAATTATTAGAGCATGACTTTATTGCCAAAAGTCAAAATGATTATATAAAAACTCGTCGGCATAATTTGAATGAATCTGAAATAATGGTCATAGGAAATTTCGTTCAGAATTATACGACTGTATATCAAAACCAGGTGCAAGTAAATCATTGGAACGGCAAACAGATAACTATTCATCCATTTGCAATTTATATGAAAGGGAAGGAAAAACCTGAAGAAGACAACTTCGGATAGTACGAAACATGACGTAAATTCTGTGATATTATTTCGCCAGAAATTAATTAATTATATAAAAAATATATACAAGAACAAAGTTGAAAAAGTGACTTATGTATCTGATGGAGCTGCAAGTCAATATAAGAATAATTCAAATTTTCAACTTTTATTTCTCCTTGTGAGATATACAGAATTGAAGCTGAATGGCACTTTTTATAACTTGCCATGGAAAAAGCGCATCTGATGTACTTGACGGAACAGTGAAAAGACTAGCCCGGAACGCTAATTTACGAAATTCAGACGTAAGTATTTCTTTAGCTGAAGAATTATATGAATGGGCACAACAAGCTATACCTGGCATAACATTTGCTTACTGTACCATCGCAGAATGCATAGAAATTGAACAAAATTTATCAAAATTATTAAAAACTGCATTACGTGTCGATGTTATCTTAAGTTATCACACATTTATTCTTCTAAATAAAAGCACCAAGAAATTGATGATGAAAAGAACTTTTTATTCTACAGATTATAACATTAAAAAAACCACAAAATAAATGTACTTGAATACTTCAGTGTAATTTCTTATAAACTATAACAATTTTATTTATTTAGATTTTATATTAAATTTGTATAATTCATTTATGAACACCTTTATAAGATATAGTAAAATAAATTTAATGGTTGTTACATTATGAAATATATATATATTATTAAATAATTGACTATTTGAATTTCATTTTCCTAATATCTATTGAGTAATGTAGCATGTTATAACTAGGCTGTTAATTTTTAACTATACTTCGAAAACAGATTTCTTGTAAACTACGAATATTTTCTAAAATAATATGAAATATTACACTTCGTCTAATTGCGATTAAATTGTTTATGCTTAAGTAAATAAAATATTGTTTATACTGATATCATCCCGATTACATAATATCTAGTCTATGGTACTGACTTATAGAACTGAACTACCTGGAAAAGTTTTGGAGGCGTGGGACGCTTCTATCGGTTCGATCTTTCATCTGAGCACCGCAGGTAACGCTTTTTTGAAAGGTCATTACCTAGCCCCGATTAAAAATCATTATCGTTTTATCACGGATTTTTAAACAAAATTGTCCAAGGAATCGATTGCAACAACAATTTTTCAAATAAAAGTTGTCCTTTTTAATAAAAATGGCAAAAATTTATTTTAATTGTTTATAATTTTTTTATTAAAAAATATACTATTATGCCGTATATATATTTTTAAAATACAATTATTTACGGGTATTTAAAAAAAATTATCCAGATCCATAAATAGTTTTTGATTTATAGCAGTTGAAAAAAATCAATTTTTTAAAATTGTTTATAACTTTTTAATTAATTAATATTTTAGCGTCAATCTTGGCACAAATGATTACCTCCATATAGGCATTCGATGTGCCAAATATAAAAAAGATCGAATACCTTGCTACGATTTCCCCTAAAACTAATTTGTTTTCTGTCTTTTAACAGATAATCCAATATCATTTTTAATACCGTCAGTGAATAATTTTAGTGAATCATAGGTTTCAGAGAGTTGTTGGAATATTTCACTAGGACCCATGCTTTTTTACAGTTTACTAATGCCAATAACAAAGTTAATGTGAACAAGAGTTTTCATTATAAGATGATCATAGCAATACAAACAAGAAAAATAGTCAGAGTTGGTTAAATTTATTCTTAGAATACATTCCCTTATTATGTTAGTTTTTTTTGTGATTCTGTAAAAGTTCGATACATACGTTTTATGTGAAATATCTGTTGCCGTGGGTTGGGGATAAAATCGGCTCTTGCATGCCATAACGAAATCATAATACAATCTTAATCATCACTGATCTCCCCTCTCTGGAACATTTATACTATGTGTGTTTGTATATTGATGGCATGTAATCTCTATATATGCTGGTGACTCCTTTCCATTATACCTACAAGTAATTTACTAGATGTTCTTCGCTTTTACGCGTAGTCTACACTACTTGCTATGGCTGATTGATACATCCTAAAACACAGAAATTTCTAAGGTATATTGTGACCTCCCTAATCCCAATCTGGAGAGCTTTTAGCTTTAGGAAGTGTCTTAAAATTATTTATTAACAATTTTAGTGCTTAAAACATAATGATTTTTTTATATTAAAGCTATACGTGTTTCAGTAATAAAATATAGAAATTCAGTTGTTGAAATTGCTGCAAATGTTTTGCTAATAAAGTTACAGGAACCGTTGAGCAATAAAATTATGTGATATTTTACAAGGAATTGATTTCTTTTTGAAAAGCATAGAAATGTTCATTAAAATTAGAGATATTGCAATTTACCAATAGAAAAAATGCATATTTTCATTTAATCTAATTACTTAAATTGCCGTCACCTTTTTTTTTAATAGAGATGCAGGAATGGTTAAGTAATAATGTGACTCTTAATTTTATAAACAAATCATTGGTTTTTGACAGATGCAAAAACAAGTATAACCAATGACATGCAAAATGACTGTGTTCTTGTTTTAGTAATTACCTAATAAGCTGCACGAATCAGTAAGAGGAACAACGATTCTTCTTATCATGGCAAATATAAGAATTTTTCAAGATTGCTAAAATATTATCTTCACGATTGTCGATAGAGTTGCATTCCGTTCTCGTAATAATTTTGCTTATGTGCGATTATAGTTATTTTTATTGAATCAGTCAAAAATGAATGGCTTTTTTATGAAATCAGATATCACATTAATTAAACATTCCTTTATCTTTGTTAGAAAAAAAACAATGGAATTCAAATATTTCATTAGTAAAACATGTATGACTTTAATATAAAAAAGTCAATAGAATTTAAACATTTAAGTTAGTAATAAACAATTTAATGAGTCACAGACAACCCTCTGGCCCTTAGTCTAAAGTGTGTGTGTGTGTGTGTGTGTGTGTGTGTGTCTTTCTTTGGTACGCGTTATAGTCCTTTTACATAAAACGATCTTATAATTACTATAAAAATTAATATTAAGTATATTATAACAATAAGAAAAAATATGTTATTTTATAAACTCAACATATTTCTTTACTTTATTTTATATTTAATTCTTTCAATAACAGTCAATTTCGTTCGTATCTACCAGGCGTCCAATGACGGCTAACCTTTATTTTATAGCTTCGATTACAGTTGACTGCTTAAAATTTTGTCTGGTTTAACGTGGTGTTATAACATAATTAATTTGGCTTCTTCTAGAAGTACGTTAATAGGGGTGCTCATTCTTAGCTCCAATGCCATATGAATGACAAAAAATTGAATTCTTAAGTTTATCTTTATTTAATTGTTGTATAAGGAAATAAATAGATGATCTAAAGTCGATTATAGCAAAACTAATAAAGCTTTTATTAAAGGCAATGACCGTAGAAGTATGAACTCCTCACTACGTACTTTATAAGAATTTCTATTTCGTATAATATCTCAAATGTCTCTCAAACGTAAGTTGTAAGTCAAATATAGATTAAGAAACTTCACAAATTCTAAGAACGGCAATATAATGACTGATATACGCTTATTCTCTACTCACTAGAGCTGTAGGAAAGCATAAGCTTAAAAACTTTGCATATCCAGGAGATAAGAATAAGTAGCCGAAGGCCCTTATCATTAAATTTGTCAACAATATATGAATAGAAGTTAATTCATCTTTCACGATACATGTGATTAGCAAACAACTCAATCCGAGTGTTGATTAGTAATAAATAGTATTTGGTCGTCAAGTTATGTAGGACTTCATAGTTAACTCCATCCACACCCGAGTTAGATTTATTTCCTATTGAGTTCAGCTTCGCATTAAACTGAATTAAATTGAAAGGTTCATCAAAGAATAAATTTTCAGCAGTTAATAGGGTATATCGGCCTACTAGGATCCGATTCAGAATGAATATCAGTATTCGTCAATTGAAAATTGAGGGTAGATTCAATTTTACCATGTTTCTATACAAATTCATTGCAATGTTCAGGAATTGCTTTAATCAATTTATTTTTGAAAATGTCTGGCGTATTCTAAATATATTTTGAATTAGTTTTAATATTGAGTGATTCAGCATTACTTAACTTAATGTCATGTGGTTCATAGCAGGCAATAATAGACACTGCCTTTTTCTAATTAATAATTGTAATATCATATAATTCAGTCAGAGGATTGCCATTAAATAAAATTTTTATTTCGGTGTAATAATAGTATTTCCAAATAAAAAATATAATCCCTCTACCATTTGATCATATTCTATGTTTTCAAAATGTATTAAACCAAAAATTTTTGAATTACGTCATTACATAAATATTGCGAAATACATCAATTTAATTGTGACGGCTGAAGAGAAAAATAGGCTAATGAAATAGAATAAGAAAAAGTAATTAAATTAAATTCAAGATAAAACGTCTTAATGGGTACAACTCTATTAATTGTTAAACATCTATCTACCGTATTGAAATCATTGAATCGTACTAGAAATATCGGTATAATACATATAGTACAGTAGTACAATAGTTATCTTTAAGAGTAAACACGTTGTCTAACAAGGCCAATCGATAGAGCATGGCGTTGATGAATCTTTTTGCTATTTATTAGACAAAGATAAAACTTTTGTTCTTCTTCCCGTATTTATTAAAGAAATTTATGTATCAAACGAAACGATTTCCTTGAAAAAATTTTGCTGAATAAAATATTATATTATAAGATAGTTTTAAAGAATCTATGAAGCTTTGTACAAAGTGTGGGCCAATAAAACAATTCCAGAAAAGAAAATATGACGCGTGTGCAATCGTCTTCACGCGGAGAGATATCAAATTTTCATCACGTCACGGAAAAACATATCTGATATTAACTCATTAACTATCAAAAGGCCTGATTTTTGTGTTGAATTTCGACGCGAATTTTTCCATAGTTATAGGCCTTAGAAAAATGTTGCAAACACGTGTTTCGACGTGAAATTTAATGCCCTTTTAAAATATGGAATCAGAATTATGATTGACTGCGTAATAAAAAAGTTATAGCCAATTAAATAAAGAAAAAACGTGAAAATTTTTGCAAATAATCAAATTTTCAATTTTTTAGCAATGTTACCGTGAAGGAATCATGATATAAATATGATCAGGGGTGATCACGACTATCAAAGTATCTCAGGGAATTTTTGAACCACTCTTTCCAACAAAATGGCGACCAAATCGAAAAAAAGATAATAAAAAATTAACTCATTTTTTTCTTGTAAACTATTGAGTTTAGAGAAAAAGTTTATGGAACGAAAATGTCTTAGAATTGATCATAGAATCCCATCAAATTTTTTCAGAATTTTTGGAGATGATTTTGGAAAATTGTATTTTCCATGTTTTCTCAAAAACTCAAAAACTCAAAAATTTTTTCCAAAAATTCTGAAAAAATTTGAGGGTATTTTCATTCATAATTCTGAGCCCACATTCTAAAAGGGCATTAAATTTCACGTCGAAACACGTGTTTGCAACATTTTTCTTAGGCCCATAACTACGGAAAAATCGTGTCGAAAATCAATAAAAAAATCAGGCCTTTTGGTCGTTAATGGTTTAAGAAGCATATATTGACACTATTTTTCTCCGCTTTTCGAACTTATGACCGGTTACTAATCAAATCGAATTATGTATAAAAAGGCGATAAACTGGTCATAGTAATAGTACTACCTACATCAAGAGTACCGGCAACAACACCACTTGTGACACCATTGCCAATCGACTTTTGTGCAAAGCTACTCAGATTCGACAGAATTATATAAGTAAATAAAATTAAAATCAAAACTGTCCTTAGTTCACCACCCACTTGTGTAATCTTTCCCAATTCCACGCTATTGAATCTGCCGTTGTGAGTCAGTTTCAGTTATATTTTAAATACTTTCTTACAAGCATTGGGAGAGCAGTGTCGATATTATTACAAATAGGTAGTATCAGCTAAATTTCCACTAGGAAAAATTAGGAGAAATCAAATCATAAAATATTGATATTATTGAGCCAAGACTCTAGGCCTACCAAAATATTAATATTTTGGATAATTTTTGGATTTCTTCCATTTTACAATGTATGCAATTTATTAGAGTGAAAATTACTTTTAATACTATTAGTATTATTTTCATTCACGCTGTTCACAATTATAATTAAATGTTAAATATAGGATAGTATTAGATTTATATAAGAATTTAACAAGTAAAACAAGAATATCAAACGCTCGGCTCATATTCTTGACTAATTATAGTTGTCAAAAATCCATCTACTTCCATGTTATGGACCAATGTTTCTGCTGATTTTGGGCACATTTTATTTATTATTTTATTGAATATTATTTTGAGGTTTTACTTGTTACTTGTTTCCTCACCTATGTCAGCATAATAGATATTAAATGTTTATTTGTTCAGTACCTTTTAGATAAGCATAGTACTTCTTCATAAAGGAAATTGTAAGTTTCCACAATAAACTTGTTTAATTTAGCATGGCTAATAGGGCAAGTAATCATTGAAGTCTGAAGAAAGAGCGCATTAAAACGTTCAATCTGTGTCTGTAAGATGCAAGACGGTTCTTTGATAATAATCAATTTAAATTTTTTGGTAGAATGTCTCAAAACTTTAATAAGCGAATCGATATTGCGATTTTTTTATGATGAGTTCCAGTAGAAGCAGTGCTGGCAGAAGTCGTATTTTTAAGAGTTTTGTTTTCATGTAATGTATTTGGGTTTTAATAAATAAATAAGTTGAATTCAGTAATTTGCAATTTGAATTGTTTCTTTGGTTAGTTAACTTATTCTGTTCATTTTGATCCAATAAGTTATTAGTAGACTAAATAGTACTAAGCTTACCAATATCAGCGGTGTAATTCTGAGTTAGGTCGTTTGCAGGAACCTGAGGGACAAACGCTGGAGAGGGTTTTGTTAGAAGTGTATAAATATCTAGCAGTATGTTCTTTTTTATTACATACGAGGCATGTAATCTTGTCAGTAGATAATTAAACATGGTGAGACATATCATCATAGTCGCTGGAGATTACACAAAACATATTGTTTTTAGATCTATAGATAGCTGTTATCTGAAGTACAATATTTGAGTGAGTCCCTACTCGTCGCAACTAAACCTGATAAAGTTTACGTTTGACTTTAGAGTAAAACCTAACGGTTAATACAGCAATAATTCACTCGTGTGGTATACAAGTGTGAACATTCGAGAAAGTAAACTGAGATACTTTTCAACTAAGTACTTTATAACTTAAGTGCGTTACAATCCCGCCTCCTCTTAAGTTCAAACCTCTCTTGTTCATCTATCTATTTATTTTGTTATTTATTTAATCAATAATTATGTAATAATGTAATTTGCATTAAGTTTCTAACACTGACTTTTAGAATCCATGACATCCGGTTTTATATCACATGATGCTAAGAATTGATTAATTTTATTATTTTTAATAATTATTTCATTTGCAAAATTAGTTATAACTACTAATACTGCATCATAACCTTTATAAAGATGCTTATGAAAATGTTTAAGAGATATTATACTTGAATATACTTTAACATTGATGTAACAATCGACATTACATATAAAACATAAGATATTTTTTAGAGCATTATATCGACTAAACAATTAGATTCACAAGGTCCATGTATCATGTTTCATAACAACTTCAAATAATTAAAAATATAATTCTGAATTAGGCATTTTAGCAGAAATGCATCTATTAATTGTTTCTACAGTAATAATGTTATTATGATAGGCTAAATGAAAAAAAAGTTGGTTATGCGGTAAACCGCATTTTTTACATTTAATAACAAATATAAGCATCGACTGATATAAAACAACTATATTTTATAATTAAATCAACTAATAATATCTTTTTTAATTGATATTTCTGAGTACACAAATTAGGTATATTTGATACATGTTGACCTAGTAATTTTCTTGGATTTTCTTTCATTGTGATTTACAAATCATTGTAATAAATGAATCAAATGTTCCTTTTTTTCAAATTTCTGCCATTGAATCATTATACGATTCTGACATCTAATGTAAAGATCCTATAAATGTTGACAGTGAAATAATGAGTTTTCTAAATCGCGTACTTGAATCGCTGTTACCTCTTGTATATAAATAATCCATCAGTTTTTTATAAGATAAAATTCTTAATTCTATTTGATATAATTTATAATATTCTATTTGATGTCTTACATTTGAATCTAGTACAAAATATTGGAATAGAACCAAATTAAAATATACTGACTAAAATTATCTTTATTAGTATATTAATATTTAATATAAATTTATATTTTATTTTTGAAGTTTTTTTCTAACTATCTACAAGAAACATAGGGGAGCCATAAAATTTCGGAAAAGAATATATCGGAACAAAGTTCATTTGGACAGTTTATTTCGAAGTAACAATTTATCAGAAAACTTAGATTACGGACATTTAAAAATTCAGAAGAATATAGATTTAACTTCTTTCGATATTGTAAAAATTGGAAAAATTAATTCAATTGATACAAAAATTTCGCAATTTCTAAAGTGGAAAAATTGAAATTTTAAAAAATTAAAGCTCGGATAATATAAAATTAGAAACTCAAATTTCAAATTATAAAACATTAGTAATACATGTTAAAGCTGTTTCCTTTTCTGGTACAGAAATATCAAAGGGTGTCGCTGTATAGCAAACAATTCTTCTACAAAAAATTTGATTAACGTATATTTGAAATACTCGTATTTTTTTTAAATAACCCCCATTTTTTCGATTCTCTTTCCAAATTTTAATTTACTGAAATGTTCATTTTTCAGCTTATAACGAGACCATGACTCGTTATGTTTCTCTCTCTCTCTCTCTCTCCTCTTTTACCAATCATATATATTTATGTATTTGTGTGCAATTATATAATATTTTATAACATACATGTATATTCCCATGCCCCATAGTCTTTTACGAGATTTGTGCAAGCGCGAGAGAAAAAGAGAGATGGGAAAAGAAGGATCGAAGGGAGATACGCGCCGCGTAATGAACGATACTAAGCATTAAGCATGAGTTCATTCTATACTCTATAGACTACCCGCGTTTATGGCTCGTAAGTAACAAAATCGCAGTCGCAAGTCAGTACAGGGGTTTCCATGCTATTTTTGTTACCCATGCCTTCACCAACCGAATTGCCGACGCGTACGCGATGTATTACTTTTTCATGCTGTTGGAAGTGTGTGCGTGTCCAGAGGTATGACATTTGTGACCCGGGCTACCGCATCAAGCGGCACTCCAAATGAGGGCATCCTTTATAGGGCTCCGATCGTCATCGCGCGACAAAGCCGCATTTGTACCGTGCGGATTTTCCCTATCTCGGCCATACCTACTTTCTCTATCTTACTTGCATGACCTTCAGTATGCTTTCTAATAATTAAACCTCTCGTTTGCTTAATCCAGCTTTTTATTTATTTAACTTCCAATCTAATTAACCTCATTAATTCTTCCACTTCGTGTGATTTTGCGACCGGCCTTTCACTTATGTCTCCGCACTGAAGCATCTGTACTGAACGTCATTTTCCGTGGGCCCAAAGTCAAGAGCACCCCGTAAGCGGCAAATTTATGGGACCAGATCAGGTTTCGTCATAGACTATGCAAAGCATGCACCTCGCAAACATGCCTCCCTTCACTGATTCTCTGCTAATTTTGTTTTATACACGGGAGATGAATTCAGCCGGATATAACCCCGTTATAAGCTACAATAATTCCAAAATTTTTTTATCGATCACATTAATTTTTCCGATCTCTTCATTATCGAAACAAACGAGTATTTTTAGCTAACCTTGCGAACCTGTTAGATAAAACGAAGGTTTTCTTCAATTCTACAATTCTACATTTAAATTCATGAAATTTACTGTTTGCAGTTATTTTGCACTTTTATGTTATACAACAACATGCACCAGGTCCATTTGTAGTAGTCGAAAAAAATGGCAGTTACTTCATTTATTTTCTATTTAAAAAGTACTACTAATTCCGTTCGATGTAAACTCATCTCTCGTCTTTATTTTACTTTTTTTGTAACATAGGCTGCAAATTATGAAATCTTAACTCTTTAAGTTCGACAAATTTCTCTATTTCTCTCTCTCTCTCTCTCTCTCTCTCTCTCTCTCTCTCTCTCGTGTATCTACCATGGATATCATATTACTCTACTACAAGCTTATTAATATATGTTCTATGTTGGTTTTATACTCCCATATACGTATCATTTTCAAACCTATTAGAGCTAATCTCAGTATCAACATTGAACAGCAGTATGGTGTTAACTCCCTTTTATAATTGAATTATATAATTGAAATATATTAAAATATAATAATTTATAACATACTTTTTAGTGAGTCTTAAAAAGAATAATTCATAAATCTTATGGCATTCCGTAACCTAAACCCGCATTTAATCCATGATTTTCATATTTTAAGCTGCCAATTTTACATATTTTTTTAATATAGTAAATGTGACAGTAATAAAGTATCAGAAAATCTTACAATTGTGCTTTAAAATATCAGAATATCGTCAGAATCAAAATTTTTGTAAGTTAGTTTTGCTTAAATTAACAACAATGATTCAGTAGCGATTAAGCGCGATTTCGAAATGCTTGAAAAAAGAATTCAAATGTTAATACGTATTCATTATAACTTCTAATTAAAAAGTATTACTTTCTTAAAATTTTATAAATTAAACGTCATATTTTTATATAATTCGGATAACAGATTTATGTAACGTTGACCATGTATAATCAAATTAAAGTACAATTTGGAAAACTAGTATAGATACAACAATTATAACAAATGTAAACTTATAAGAAAATGTAAGTTACAATAATTTTTAGAATTTTAAAACGCATGAAATATCATAAATCAATTACTGAAACTCTTTTTTTTAAATTAGTTACGTATAATGCAATACCTGTGTGATAAAATATTTTTCTTTAAAAAATCTATATGTGCATCAAGCTAAAATTTTTACAACGAAAAAGATAACTGCTATTCCGAATCAATCTCTCTCTATTCCGTTGAATATAAAATCATACTTCAATTCAGCTATATTATAAAATAATATATGGTACTCGGCACCTAAGTGGTTGATTTTTAAACTGCACGTTATTTAAAAATCGACCGTTTAGATCTCACACATCTTGATATATCATAATATAACTGTAATTAAAAAAAAAATTTAATAGAAGAACTAAAACTATTCAAAAAGCATTTATACAACTTTTTTTATTTCATATTATCAAGTTTTAGAGTATAGTACTTGAATCTTCCAAAACAATTCTAATATACGTTTTCTTTTATGTTACAGGGACAAGATTTTCAAGTTAAACTTGAGCAATATTAGTCACTCAAATTGCGAGGTAAGAGTTATCAAGATTTGTTTCTATAAATTATCGAGATACTGGTATAAATATTGTGACGTGACTCTTGACCGTTAGCCAGACACTGTCGGTCATCTTGTAGGCTCGAGGATCCGGGTTGGCGAGAAGATCAACGATCTTTCGACTGAGGATGTGCACTAGGCAGGTCGGAGAGATAACGGGAGAGACGAGGTTAACACGCGGAATCGGGTAATTAAGTAGGAGAGCTAAATGAGGAAAGGTTGTTACTGCCGTGAATTTAAAAATATGCAGAATAAAGTTTTGAATTGGCTGAGTTTTGTGTTGCGTTGGGTGAATTTTCTTTTTTTCTTGTGATGACGGAAGCACTCCCGGTCCCGTAAATACCCTTTGATGTTTCACACTCTCTCTCTCTTTGTCTCCCCGTATTAGCATTTATGTGATTTTGTTTTGGGATTCACTGGTAAACATCTTGCTGTTGAGCCGGAGCTAACCCCATGACCACCCGTACCATTATAAATATTCTTTTAATTTATTTTCTTTCTTTCCTTAATATTTAAATCCAAATTTTTGTATTTATTTTTAAATAAAGTTCGGCGCATTGATTTAATCCGCACATAGTTATTTCATCTTTCCTTCTGCAAAGCCGTTACAATTCAGCGGCGTCCCGACTAGTCGAAGCATTGCTTTTGTATTTCATCTATATTTTAAAGCTACAATTATGAAAAAGACGTTCTCATTGATTTCACAATAAAAATATTAATCTAACAATACATACAACACTGACGAAATATCGTCATAATACCAGCGCTAGATAGACATCGGATAAAAACGGAGATTGAAACGGGAAAGGAGAGAGATTAACGACACTCATATTGGTTGTTAATATGAGAAATAGAAGAGACACTTGAATTTTAAGAATCAAAAAGGGAGAAAGTGAGCTCTGAATTATCCCTGATTTTATTGTTGAAGACGAGAACAAAAGTAAAAACGAGTGCCAGGAGAATAGAGTTGATTAATTTGCAGCAACAGTGTGGCATAAGTAAGAACGTCCGTTAGAATATTCGCGCGTTGCCTTATTACAATACAGTTATAGTATAGTGATATAGCAAGATGGTACAGAATATTACAGTTAACCTGGTGCGTGGTGAAAATAATTATTTTGTGAGCGGTAATTTTACCCATCTATATTTCTCTTTCGATCTCTTTCTTTCTCGCTTTCTCTCTGCTTATCTTTTTATCGTGATAATCGGCAAGTGGAAAATACTCTCAGTCGATGTTATTTACTGAGTTTTGTTAACCATTATTTCTTTGAACAAATAGATGGTATAATTCGATTTGACCAAATTTAAGTGTTTCGTTTTCTGTAATACTAGATTTAATCCCCTCCTCCTCTTAGGTCTGTAACAAGAACTTACACATTTAATTGCCTCTGTACAAGCGTACATTCGTGGCCCTTTTTAACCATAGGCATCATATCAGAATCAATTATTATAACGCGGGAACATATTAAATAAATATCTCTAATTACAATGTAAAAAAGAGATTATCTAAGTCAGTGGTTTTTCAGATTATATACTAAAAATACAGCTAAATGATGCAAAACTGGGTTATATTAAAAAATGTTATAGTATTTTCCGATATGCTGAAAATAAATTGCGAATACTTTATCATTTCTGAAAGCTTTTTCTACTTAACAGTATAAAGTTTAAAGTTACAGACCTGTGTGATTGCATCTAACTTTTTTATTACCACTACTAGCAATAATAAGTCATCAGAAAATCGGATCGAGTATGTCCCCTCCGATATATTCGATCTGAACATCTCTTCGTAAATACGGATCTATCAAAATAGTCTTTCAATCGACGTTTGTATTTCTCCTACAGACAAGACGTCAACTATCCCGTTTTCTTCAACAACTATCACTAATCTTCTACTTTTAATGTATATGTTCAATATTTATAGCAGGTATTGCGACATTTTCTTTTTCTCGAGAGATTGGTAAATGTGTTTGCAGTTTGCGAAGTTAAATGAATTCTTAACATCCAGCGCTATAATTTCATAAAAACCGGCTCTGTCCGATAATTTGTAGAGTGCACCAGAAACCTTTACTTTCATAATTCTGAAGGTATGGAGAATGTATATATCTTTACAGAAATCAAACTCATTCGGAGGAATCTACTTTATATTTTCTTTTTCGATTATTTTTTCCATCCTGTTGAGAATCAGACTTTCCGCAGTTGAATCTATCATTTCCAGTGGTTTCACCGGTGACGTATCAGTCGCAATGTTTACTTTTCCCTTGGGTATTAAGATCAGTTTCTGTTTCTATTATTTGACCGGATAAATCCCCTCATTTAGATATTAATTGAAAAGGCTCAGTAATATATGAGAGTTATTCTTCACTGTTAAATACATCACCTCATTAAAAGTACTGTATAATCCAGAATTTTTCCCGGAATATAGTCTGCTGGCTGTGATTCTCAACTCTATTGGTCTAAAGATTTTGAATACTGGCTTATTTATTTCATTTGGTAAGCTAGCCGTAGGTTAACCCTTTAAGAATGGAACATCCACGAATTTTCGTAAACTCAATTCATCACTTTGTGCACTTGGTCCTTGTGTTTTGTGGAGTTTGTCATTCACTATTTTGTATGATAATTCATTGGAATTTCGGTTTATTAATTTAATTAGATTCTTCCAATTTTCATTTTTGTTCATCTGGATTGTTATTTGCGGGGCTATTCTGACTTCTTTGTAGAAACCTTACTCTAAACCGATTTTGGCCTGTTCGACTTTTGAATTTTCATCCGCATTTATTGCATTCTTTTCTTCAGCCTACCAGTTTCTCATTTCACTAAGAAGTCGATGTATATAGCGATGTATATTTATGATCACTTAGAGACTTTTCTTTGAATACTTCACAGGTGAGAATACTTTTCATCTGCCAAAGATGCAAATGTCAGATCTTAATCAGAATTGGGATTGCCCCTCTCAAAGGAGTACGTCTCTATCAAATTCACCACTGTTAATTAGCTACCAGAGCCATGGAGCATCATCAAGAGTGTTCGATTTATGAGTTTTCAGAGAATGTGATAGAAGCCGCAATACACCTGATTATATATAATTGCTAATTGTCTCCCAATGCCCCGAATGGGCTAATGAAGCTATTCCTGGCTGCGCTAGAGCAGTAGATTTGCTAACAAAAAGGACCATTTATTCTAGCAGTCGACTTTAATAGAAAAGTAAATGCATGCAGACGTTTACTAGAGAAGTGGAAGGTGGTACCAACTCTAACAGAGGTGAATTTGGTAGAGACATACTTCTTTGAGAAGGGCAATTCCAATTCGGGCTAAGATCCGACATTTGCATTCTAGGCAATTGAAAATAATAATATGGAATAATCTTAATATGGAATCATTATATTATTAAAAATCAGCCTGAAATATTATAAAATCAAGAGAATTATAGTCGAAAACGATAAATTACGGCGTCTATTGTACTTATTTTTTACGAGGATCATTTAAGTTTTAGAGCCTTCATATATTTATCTCAATACTTACTATATGAAAGTAAAAGGGGTCAATAAAAAATATGTCAAAATGATTTTTGAGAGAGTGTGGGGAAATAGTATACGAAAAATCAGCGATATTACAGAATTTCCGTTGTTGTTTCTTATATGTATTATGTATAAGCTCATATATACTCGACTATAACCTTTTGAATATTACTCAATATTATTCATTGATAATAGCCGTAATATTTACGTCTATCTATTATTTGGAATAATGACATACTTGGATGAATAATAAATTGTAGAAAGTTTTGTAGAAATCAATTTAATTTTAATGATGTTTATATAATTAATATTTATATAAAACTTAGATATTTAACGCACAAAACACGCATAGATATTATTTACCGATTCTAACTTATGACATTTGAAACAAATGCCGTTTTCCTTAAGGCAAATGAAAGAAATTTTACCTGAAAGTTCTCACTAATTTTATACGATTTAATTAATTTGCTTTTCATTGATTGATGTTTTGCTTTTGCAGAGGGACTCTCTAAATTTGGAACCGAGCAATGTGGCCAATTGTGTATCAAAAGGAAAATCTGAGGTACGTCATTTCATGTTCACATCTTATTATTTGCTAATCGATTATTATTATAACTAACATTGTTATTGTTATTGTTGTTGTTATTATTATTAGTATTATTTCTTTTATAATTAGTTGCGAAATCCTAATGTTAGATACCGCCAGCTGGCCCGGCGGTATGTTGGACTCCCACAAGACTTACCCACTAAATGCCCTCTCCTTACTGTCCTCCCTCAATCAAGAACTACATTTATATTATTTCTGATTGGAGATTTCTGTCTATGTTCGTCTGTTTATTCTGTTAATCCATTATCTGACACATCAGGAAGACGTCTGCGTTTTTTCGTCATAGTATGGCCTCTGTATAGATGGCAACTAGTTGCCACCATTCAGTCTTGCGGAGCATCACCTCAACTATGTTGTTTTGGGTAATACTATTAATAGTCATCTCCAGTTTCTGTCTCAGTACTGTCATATTTAAAGAACATATGTTCCGCGTCGTCCCGTTCATGTATGCAATATTTTCAGTCTGGCTTTCGTACTCTGTTTATGTTATAGAGGTACTGTCTAAACTAGCTGTATGCCGTTAGAAGCTGGATTTCATAAAAATGTATATTTCTATAATTCCTTTCTATCTACAGCCATGTCTGTATCATCCTGTTTCATATCAATTCTTCTGTAAATCCTCTTGTGTTCGAATGCCAGAAAATTTATAAGAATCAACCCCGCCAACACTAAAACCGCCGGCGCTAAAACAGTCCGGTAGAAGCAGAAGATTCTCAGCATACTCCGTCTCTATACTGTTCTTATCTGTGGCAGTATTTATTGATCTTTAAAAAGTTCGCCCAGATCTCTACGCCGTACAGGAGAATTGAGTGGGCCATCAACATTAACAGTCCCCGTTTCCCCAGTCTCAGTCCGTTCGTGTTTGCCATCAGAAGGTTTAAGGATTTTATCCTGTCAGCCGTTTTCGGAGCCTCTTCTGAAACCGAACTGCAGGTTCAAGATGTCAACCCCGACCTGTATTATGTCCGTGAGTCTTGTTTTCAGTAATTGTTCGTAAAGTTTTCCTGACATGTTCAGTAAGCTCATCAACCGATGGTCGATGGTATACCAGAATCTCCCTTACCCTTAGGGTTAAGGACAAACCTCACCGTCTTCTAGCGTCTGCTGAAAATCCTGGTCGTTAGGCGCGCATTGTACAGGTCGAGAAGTATCCCTGCCCTCAGGTTTACGATTAGCCGAATAATATCTCTCGGTACCGCGTCAAGTTATGGCGCCTTTCCTGTCCTTATAGCGTTGACTGCTCTAGTGAGTTCTCCCGCCATCAAAATGGAAACCGCCGCTGACTCGTTATCGTTCCGTACATCTGTTCGTGTCGGGTATGCTGGGAAGAGAATCTGTCATGTGATTCCAGCATCTTTAAGTTCCAGCGGAATTCGAGCTCTAGTTCATCGGTCACTATTTTATATCCGGTTTCCCACGGGTCCCAGTCTACCTCTTCACTGAACTTCTTCCAGTATCGCACTTTACTGTCTTTAATGGCGTTCGTCAGCTTAAAAGGAAAACTTTCATACGCCGAATTTGTTCGTGTTCCATCACGGGAAATGTCGAACTCTCGTCTGTGCTATCATTATCTGTCCTGACACAGTGAAGATAACGTACTGGTGATCTCTGGCCGTATAGTCTTTGACCACCCGCCATCGCCTAATTCGTGACAGTATTCTATCTGACGTCATCGTTATTTTCATAACCGAATCTCCGAAATCTGGTCGTTTGTACATCGGTATGTTTCCTGTGTTTGCTACTACTAGGTCGAACCTTCCGGTTATCTCTAACAACAACCGACCCCGTTTTTTTGTCTCTGTCATGCCCCATTCGATCGCCTTCACGTTGAAATCTCCTACGGCGACGATATCGCCGGGCAGTATCCTAATTCCATTTTCGAGAAGTACTACCGCGACGTGCGCCGCATCACCGTGTCCCGCGTCGACGCACAGAGGACACGGCGGTCTGTTCTTACAGCCCATAGTGCAGTGTCCCATCTTACCGCATTTTCCGCAGCTTTCTGTCCGGTCTTTGTTGTGACAGTTCACTCTTGTGTGCTCGTACTAAACACCTATGGAATTTCGAAACTGTTAATCATCTTTGAACGCGGCAGTGCACCCACCCTATCTCCATCAATAATAATAATAATTAATACTACTATTAACATTATTATTATTATTTTATTCGAAAATTAAACTATATTACTGCCCAATTTATTTTTATCGTGTAACATTGAGAAATCACTAACGCGGATACCTTTTCATAATTTATAAAACTCCCTTAAAGTCAGAGTTAAGGTAGTTTGATCATGTCAAAAGACTTTCGCGATTGGGAGAGGATT
Source organism: Chouioia cunea (assembly GCA_030064505.1). NCBI lineage: Eukaryota > Metazoa > Arthropoda > Insecta > Hymenoptera > Eulophidae > Chouioia > Chouioia cunea. The sequence goes on from JAOPFQ010000001.1 coordinate 22,801,815, forward strand.
TGGTGTAATAACGAGCAAGTCAGAGTTTGATTGTAACTTATATTTTTATTCATGCACTAACAGAATTCTCATCAAATGCGTTACAATTTAGTATACTTTAAGGCAGTTTCTCAGAATTGTATACCGTATGTCCACTCTGGTTTAAGTATAGTTTTGTATATAAGCTATGTATTTTCATGTATCCATTATGATTTTTTCTTTGTAGCTAGTACATTATTTTACGTTTGAGATTAAGTAGTATTATTTTGTTTCAAATGCTCTTTTCTTATTAACAAATAGAAGGTTCTATTTGCTAAATACGATTTCAGTAACTTCAAAAAATTTATGAAGAAATGTCTTTATATTTTACTCAGTAATACTATATGTCAGACTTTTCCAAAGTCTGCTGAATGTATAAAAAAGCCAAAGTGCAGAACTTTTTCCTGTCGAAACTTTTCTAATTTCGAAAATTAAACGATTTACTTGTTTTATTGTCAAGTGTTGGCTTATTAATCTGTATTAGTGATTCGAGATCCAGTATCTTTCTTCTATTACAGGGTTCATTCTTGAGAGTACAATTTAAAAAAATATTTTTTACAGTAATGGTAACAGGCTTACTGTTTAAAAGAGGTAATTACTTATATTTTTATTAGGGTTTTGAAGTAAGATTTTTGTAATTATCTATGGTACAAGAAAATTATATAGCAGATGCCAAGCGATAAATATTACAGTAATATGTATCATTGCTTGAACAGGCAACTCTTTGATCATCCGCCCTGTGATATTGTCACCTCCTAGGATTCTATTATTTTTAATCTTTATTGAAAGATATATTGATTCGTGATATGATTGTACAAAGCTATACAATTTTAGTATTTGTATCAAAATGTAGGAATTGATTTTCTGTCTTGTGTTATTTTATTATTGTAAACACTTGATGATATTTTATACGTACTGCATCGATCATGGAATATCGAAATCAGACCATATTTCTTTTCTATCAGTACACTCCGAGGAAAAATGATTTTTTCGTATATTAATTATTCCTAAAGTATTTAAGGATATCAAATATTCTATGGTCTTGAAAAATGGTTGAGTTTGTTTTTTATGTTTTGAAGATATTCACTTTATCCTCTTTTTAAATATTTTGAGATATGGTGATTTTTTTCTCTCGCAATATTGAAAATTGCAATATGAAAAAAATTAAAAAAGATGCTAAATTGTAGATCAGATTATTAATGCTGCTACAATAACTGTAGCAATTACAGTAAACATAAAAAAAACAACATTGTTTATTAAAAATAAGTTCTAATAAAGAGATGATGACATTTGAGAATATGATATTTAAGACGGTTTTAAATGTACATTAATTTTTCAATATATGTTATAATCTTAAAAACAGCCTCGAAATTGGAAATTAAAATTGAAATTCATTAATAGATGTATTATAAATGTTTGTGAAGTTAATAGAAAATTGTTTATGAAATAATTCTACAAAATATCAGATTATGTTACAATACTTTTCAATGAGATATTGATTCAAAAATTTGAAAAATGACAGATTTGCGGTAAACTTGTCAATGTTGTACTTTATGATAGGAGAATAATAGATGGAAAAATATAAATGTTGGCAACTTTTACAAATTTATTGACTTTGTGATGGAATTTTCTGCCGCTTGTCAGAGCTTGACTATTTCTCCATCGGTTCTACAGCGTCGCCCATTAGAGGGAAATGTGAAAACATGTTTTCTTTTATTTAAGATACTTAGTGACCAAGCGAGGCGTGAGGTAGACTGGATAGCATGATTTTACTTGTGGGTGACAGAGAAAAACCGAGTAGAACGGATTGGCGGAGAAGAGTAGACACGGTACAGAAGGTCGGATAATATAGCGGAGAATTTTTGGAGAAGTCTTTCTATTTATTTTGTCGGGCTAGGTGAGTTGGACATCTCAGCGTCGTAATACATACACTGACTGCTCACAAACTGTAATTATTCACTTTTCTTTTTGTTATTTAAATAAAGATTTAGTGTATTAACAGTAATTCTTTATGCGTTGCTTTGATCCCATCTCTTGTGTGCTTCCACATTCCACACAGCGTTATAGCTGACTTAGCTGATTGGTGACATGAAAGGCTTACCTGTAAAAAAATAATCAAAATAACTTGAACTACGGACGCAGTCCTTTATTAGATATTGATACCTCAGAATTATATTAGATTGCGAATGCATCAATAATCGTGAAATTATGTATATATCGAGTGAACATAGACAATAAGGTGCGACGTTGCTAAATTTTAACATTATGCCGATAATATAATTAGCTACCGAAAAACTGTTTACTAGACAATATCCTTCACTAAAATGTACTCAAAACAGAGATTAATCTCTGTTCGAAGTATATTTAACTTGGTGGCGAATTCCTGAATGGTAACAATACGAAGTTATTAAAAATGGAAGTTACGATACAAAGTGAATAGTCTAATAATAACATTTTGAAATAATCATAAAATAGATCATTGTAATTTTTCATGTAACATTGAAATATTCAAGGAGAACACTCGGTTTAAGGTAGTTTTATAAATCATTAAGAAAAAATAATATGTGCTCAATTGATTAACATAATAAATTATGATATTTTTAAATAAAAAAATGATTCATTGAGATCTTTAAATTTTATTTAACAGAATTACTAAAACAAAATTAATAATAAGATTTCATAATTTAATTTTATTTAATTTACTAAAATTATTACGTTTTACATTAATGAGGGAACCTACCTAAAATCTGATGCTTCTTTACTGATTTTACAGTTAGTTAAAATTACATTCAATGTTAATTATGTTAGAGGAAACTCTTTCTCTCTCTTTCTTCCTCGTTTTTACATGAATCAGACAATTACAAGATGAGTGTAGAATACTTAAGAAGACCAATCAATGTTTAACTTAAAAATGTGAAATGAAATAAAATTGAAACAAATTTAATTATATCATTATAATAAACTCTTTCCCAAACGTAAGATGTACAAACCATTATTTTATCCACTCGTAGATATCAAATTATCACGCGGAAAAATCTTATTGTCCTATAAATTAAAAAATCCGTTTTTAAAAATCCTTTAACGCAAATCGTAAACAAATTCTGCAATGCACAGCTTAGTTCACAATGATGATTAAGCGTTCATATTACTGAAGTTGAAATATACATTACTGGTATCCGATAGTTTTCGTTTTTTTTTTCGAAAAATCCGTTTCTATTCCTTTATAGGAGGTATTATTATTACGTAACAAGACTGACATTGTAACAGAATAATAACGCAATCGACAACGCCAGCGACCGACAGCCGTTTAACGTGATGCCTTCTCTCTCGAATGCAGTGCCTCTGCCTTCAGTATACGAATTCGTATAGTTGTGTTAGAGTTGTTTTTTTTTATTTTACTGGACAAATATTAAGTGCAATTATAAAGCAACGAACTGTTTTGAAATTTCATATGAAACTTAGAAAGCCGATACTGAAACTTATAATTAACTGAAAAAGACTGTGGTAATGACTTTATTGAATACAAGTATTTTCGAGTAATTTAATACTTTTCAGGATATCCACGGAATTATGTTGAAGATGAATCCGGGGAAGATGATGATTCATGATCGGTTCACTCTTCCACGTCAAGACGGATGGAAATATTGAAAAAATCATTAGATTTGAACTGTAGAAATTAATAAAGAATGTGTACGGAAAATTGTACATAACATTCGTAATTAGCAAAAAATATATACCAAAATATTACTTAAAATTCTCACGTTTAAATAATAAGTCCACAAAAATGCTAGTACTAATATTTTCAATGACACTGAAAATTTACAAACTTATTAGAAATCGTTAAAAATCATAATATTTTAAAAATTATGAGTTTTTACTTATGACTCTGAAAAGAAACACCAATACATGCACTGGTAAAGCCTAATTTTACCAAGAGCTGAAAAAAAACGAATAAGCAAATCAAAACTCAAAGCAATGATGATTTTTTAAAGTTATTTGTGAGAATTTGTACCTTCATGCGGTTTCTGAAAGTTCAAACTATCAATCAACATTATACCTTCACTTTCTTACAGAACTGCTTGAAAGAAAAAGGGTAAAAAATTCAATTTGTAGAAGGATAAGTCATGAATCTTTCGTTAAGACAATGGGCCAGCTCATTCTGTATTATCTATCAAAGTTTTTCGCCAAGTTCAGTAACCATCCACCCACGTATTATACCATTCGGCTTATTCGTCAGATCTTGCACCGTGCACTTCGACGTTATATAAATACTTTTAACACCGTTTCAGATAATGTATAATTCACATTCAAAAGAGGAACAATCCTCGCTAATGTTCCTAGCTGAGTGTGATCCAAAGAGTAGTGGCAAAAGATACCCCAGAGGAAAGTAGCGCTTTTTCTGCTAAGACAGCAAGCGATCCTGTCCTTAGCTCTGCAGAAAGGCGTCGCTGGTCGTCTCGAACAACTAAATAGGTGCACGTCTGCACTTGCGCACGCATAAACATATAAACACATACACACGAACACGCGCTCACGCAATACGAATGTAATATAACGTGTAAATAAAGCGGAGGCAGAGAGAAGTACGACTTGTCAAGCGGAGTCGGAAGAACAACATAATTCACGGTTATCCAGAAGGAACTCTCTCACGTTGATGAATTTTTAGCAGCAAGAGCCCACCACAAAATACAGGCCGTCGGTAACGACCCAATCCGCGAAGCGCGAGGGCGTAGCCATTCAGGGCCCACGAGGGCAACCAGCTAATTAAACGTGATCACCGAGCAATCCGCATCTTCTCGTTTATTTCCAGGCGCGGAGAGTCTGCCGAATATCTGGCGAGCACATGTTGGGGTTTTCCCACACGCGCCTTATTAAATTGATATCGTTCAAGTACCGACGAGTTGGGACTCGTAACATTCAACCTTTTTCGTCCCCTTTCACTCGTCTCTTAAGAGATGAGCATTTGTTGAGGCTATTATTGACGGACTGCAAATTACTAAAGCTACAAATCATAACCTATTCCAAACAAGGGGCGCAAATAGTACGAATAATAATGCTCCTCTCGATTTTCAATGAACATTATTATTACGATATTATTCACGTATCTCAATGTATCATCTGAAATATCTTGTAGCGGCCACATAGTCAATTGGCAGAGGGTGAATGAACAATTTAATGGAAAATAATGACAGCTTCTTTTGTTACAGCATTTTGACTGCAGAAACCACATAAGAGTTATCCAGCCAATGGAAGACGGCAACAGGCTTTATCTCTGCGGTACGAATGCTCATTCGCCAAAAGATTGGGTGATTTACGTGAGTACTTTCAAAAGCAAACGAAATCGATTTGCTAGCTGCTTAATTAATTGAATTAATTTAAAGATGATTAAGAACATATAGATTACTTAATATTTCTTAAATATTGTTGAGGATATGTTATAAAAAGACTCTTTTATATTAACTACACGTATCCGAACGTAAAACGTAGTAATACGTAGAAATTATGTAGTAAAACATTTAGAACTATTTTAACTACAGGTGTCCGAAGCTTTTTTGGGACCAGCCCATGTTAAATCTGAAAAATAAATAATTGCATTTAAATTTGAAACAATCACAATTATATAATTATAGACTTTTATCCTTACAATAAACATTACAAAATCACTATTTAATTTACTTATATTTATCATTACCATCAAAATAGTTGAGACAGTCCCACAAGCCCTCCGTGAAATATAATCTATTATCATAAAATTGAAGGAAAGCTATGTTATCTTTATTTATTGACGAATAGACTTTACCCTTTTTTGGTATCTAATGCCCAGAACATTCTTCTGAGCAACCATTTTGTGTTCTTCGTCTGGATTTGTAATTTCATCTCGATATATAAATGTTAGAAAATTCCATATGAAATTGCAGCAAAAAATATAATGTATAAGAGTGAAAAAATCAATAAAATATTAAAAATTTCTTTTATTTAGCTTTTACAAATTTAATATCGATATTATTAAATCACCTGTCCTCTTCATTTTAAAAATTTTTAAATGGTTGTAAAAATGTCCAATTTAGCATCAAAATTTGTTTGGACTCGGTTACTTTGTTGGGCTTAAAAACTCAAACTAATTTATTGTTAAAAACATTTTGAAAGAATCCTTTTTTCCCTAACGTTAACATTATCCGTGATATCATCAAAAAACCAGAAAACAAAGGCTACGGGGACAAAAATGAATCTTTATAGTCTAAAAATACCCGGACAATAGACTTTTTTCATGACGAAAAAGATTGTCTTATTATTTTTTGAAATCGAAAGGAGGGGGGTACTTTTGATGTCCTTAATTAGTTAGATCCTTTAATTTAAATCTAAGTTTGATGAGGAAAACGTATCATACACATATGGACATACATACACATGAGTTTTGTTGTGAATTGAGAATTTTCCAAATATTAATAAATTATTACTATTATTCATATAATGATCGCTCTTATCATTATAAATTAATGTTATTATTGATGCGTCTTTCAAATGTTGGCAGTAATTTAAATATTACAAGTTCAATATTTCGAAAACACAACTTCCATTACAATAATACATATACTATTTATATTAATCGAGCATATTTAAATTGTAATCACGAAAATAAATGTCAATATTATTCCTAAAATACATATTTTTTATAAATATTAAAATCTTTTAGGCGAGTAAATGTTTAGAAAAACTCCATATGGAGTGAAAATAATAAAATTTCCTTTCAACAGTCAAGTAAATTTGTTTCACAAAAAATTGATAAATACTACACTCAAAGTATAAGTTTTCTATATGTAGGCACATATAACATTGTTATAAAACGTGTCCTACACTGCAATAATTAATGTACTTACAAAAAGTGCAAAAAGTGCATCATTAGCATGAAAAATAAAACAGTCTTTTTAATCCATTAAACAATATTACCTTCTTTAAGCACTATTCATGATCTATGAGAAATTATCAACAGACTATAATTGATCTGACAAAAGTACGTGAAATAAATTTATTCTCTTAAATATAATAAAAAAACAATTACATTGAAAAAGCACAAAATTATAGCTCTAAAAATCTTCAAAATACTAAAATCAAGTTTGAAAATATCAGAAAATGAGAAACGCAGATTTAAGAAATTGGAAACATAGAAATAAACCACGTCCGTGAAACTCAAGTCTGACATTATTTAGCATACTTCTTTAAGATTTTTTATAAAAACATTTATGCTTGTGAATATAATAAAAGTATTTTAGATTACACTTACAAGGAGAACACTTGAAGTGTAGAAAAGAGATTCCGACGAAATATGTTTTTTTTTTCATACGTTATTACACAAATAAGAATACTTCGTTTGATGTAATAGGCCTTCTGGAAATTGTTGTATACATATGAAAGTATGGCATTTCATAAAGTTATCGCTTTTGAAACCATTGTTTCTTCTAGTTTTAGCATTGTATCTATTCATGTATTCAAGATAGAAGAAAGCTAGTGTTATCATTTTCGATATCTTTCATCTTTTTGGAATACGGTCCTCAAAATTGACTTAACCATTTGATGATTTATAGAAGCTACAGTCCATTTTCCGAAAAAATTTATTTATTTTATACGATTTTCCTTTCAAAAGTCAATATTTTATATTTTAAAACCGATTGTAGAAACATCGCAAGTTATGAATTACGAACTTTTAGAAGCTCTTATTTTTCTATCTTTTTTCTGTCTTACTACACTGTAAAAGGTCTTAAATCATAGAAATTAGATTTACTTTCATCACCTGTTCGTAAATTTGATACTTTCATAATTAGTTGATTAATCAATGGTCGTTTGATTAATTCACTGATCTTTCTTCATTATCGCTTAACCAATTTGATAGATCAGTAAAAACTGGAGGGGATAATCATGTATAATAAAATTCTTACATAAAATAGTTATTGTTAAAGATATATTTCATATCCAGCGTATGTCTATTTTTATTCTATTAATTTCTATTTGTTGTAACTGGGGAGTTTTTTTTATTTATTTTCTACGTAGCAATTATTGATGCTACTGCATCATGAAGTTAACTGCCACCTCGAATCTGCAACAAATACGGTGTTGTTGGTTTGTTACAAGTCACGTCACAGACTGTCTTATGCTTCTTGGTCTAACCTGAAAAGGATAGAGGTGGACAACAAGCTCCAGACTACTGTGTGCCTACTAGCTTATTGGTTCTTAACCACAACTCATAAAATATCAGAAAAAGTAACTGTAATAATATAAATTGAGATTATATATTTTGTAATATCAAATGAGTGTTTAAAATTAAATTGAAAGAGTATCATTCTTCAATACCGACCTATATTGAATAAGATTTTAAAATTTAACAGAATAGGTAAAGGTAGGTTATTGGTAAGAAATTAGTTTGTCTCAATAATCACTTTTTAGGTATTTAAACAAAATTGAAATCTTATGTTTATACGATACTTCAGTATTGATAAGGGTATTAAAATTCTTTAAAAAATATCATACATATATTAGATTCTATGCAAAAATAATTGATCCTGAGTGAATCAATCATTTATTTTAATCGATAAAATAATTTTTTTGTTCATTGCAACAGAACAACTTAACCCACTTATCGCGGCATGAATTCGTACCAGGAGTAGGAATGGGGATTGCCAAGTGTCCTTATGATCCTGCGGATAACTCTACAGCAGTATGGGTGGAAAAAGGTAATCCGGGAGAGCTACCAGCACTTTACTCAGGTACAAATGCTGAGTTCACAAAAGCCGATACCGTAATCTTCCGCACGGACCTCTTGAACTTTACTACTGGACGCAAAGCTTATAGCTTTAAGAGGACACTCAAATACGACTCTAAATGGCTCGATAGTAAGTATCTAACATTCAATTTAGAACCAATATAAAAATTGAGTGCGTCATTCGTTTTCTTCAAATCGTATGAAAAACAGTTTATGAAAATTTAAATAGTAAAGCAAGCAATACATACATACCAACTAAAATTTTCTATCATGGGAATCAGTCTATTCATCAGAACAAGTCGGCACGTCAAGCAAAAGAAAGTCACACTTTTAATTACTAGTCTGTCAAATCATATATAAGGATTATTACTCAGGAAAATTTTATAATTTAATGATAGAAGATGTCTTTTTTATGAGAATTAAATTTCGGCTTGATTCTATAAATCAACACAAAAAGTGTGATTTACTTTATAATCGAGATAATTGGCAATAGTTACCATGTGTATTGATAAAAGCTGAGCGTTAAAATACGCTTCACAAATATCTCCTAAACGAAAATGATTTAAAATTTTACGAAAATTGACGATCATGTCATAAGTTCATTATGTATAATAGTATAGTAGAGTGATGCCTAGTTGACAATAGCTGACCAATGCAAAATAAATATGTTAAATGGTGGTAACATTGTTTTTTCATCAAATGTTATCATCGTGTGGACGGTTGCATTCGAAAGAAAGGTAAAATGGCTACACAAGGATGAAATAATTTTGTCGCTCAAGTATCAAATTATATTTCTCGAAATTTGGGTAAGAAACAAGAGCTAAAAGGCACTTATGTGAAAAGAGCGTAACGCTACCACTCCGACAATACTCCAAATCGTGGTTGTGTAGTCTAAAATTAATCTACAATAATCTGTTTCAAACATATTCTTCAATAGTACCCATGTTTCAAGTCTTTGTGTATTTTTACAGCTTTTTCTTTTTGATTATATATATGTACACGTTTGAAAACATGTTTTTTCGCTATACACGGTTAAATATGGGACTGTGAAAGCGTCAATTAACACGAATTTACGTGGAGTGCCTCAAACAATTATATAATAATACCTATCAAACGGGCAAAGTTGCTATGGATATTATTCGGCAACACATTAACGTAATACCCACATATATAACAGAGTGTCTATCTAGCCAACAAGAAATTGGAAAAAAAACAAAAAAGAGTGACGATTTTTTTTCAGGGAAAACAAAATATTAATACGATTTTTATTTTAAATCAGATAATTATCTACGGAATTTACAGAAATAACCCAATTATTTATAGCGTACCGTAGTTTAAAATCATATAGCTATGGCTGATAGACATTTTTCTAGATGGCGACTGTTCTCATATCACAAGATTTATCGCGTACATTATAAGAAAATGAAATTTACGCAAAATGTTGCTGCTATAAATGATTATATCGATTATTCACTTAAAGGTACGAATTTTGGTTAGTCGTATGCCCGAAAGATTTTTCATGAGCAATCGATGCCTTCTAAAACACATGAATAGGGACGGACTATTTTTATATATGCGATGAATACGCAGAACAAAGGTCTTTCAAATAATTTAGAAAATGACATATACCAAATTATTTTGTTTGTTGATGTGCCTGCCATTGACGACCTAATAGTAAAACTATCCAACAAAAAAATATGTTCAAAATTAATATTTCTCTCAGAAAAAAATGCTAAAACGATGAGGTTTATCTTATTTGCCAGCTTTTATGTTTTGATTCTAGATATCGTTTTCCTTTCAACATCCATCATCCTCTGAAAATACGCATCCTGATGGTAACAGCCCCACCATTGCCTGTGATAAATCAACATTTTGAACTACATATTATTTGTTTATAAGTGTTTATAGCAACGTTTTACGTCACTGAAAAAGAATCTGGCATAAGATTTTCACTAAGACAGTTGGCAAATACCAATATAGATTTCAACTATGATTATAGTTGACTTTTATCATTGATTGAATGTATAACGTGGCTTTTATGGTCGCTGAAAAAGGAGTTTCTATAATGGTAAAAACCTGCATTCCTATTTAGATTTTCAGTACTTAATCAAGTATATAATAGTAATTATTTAGTGCATTAAATCAATTAGGATTCGTATGGTTGTTCATTGATGGTTAATTTTTGTATCTCTTCGGTTAAATGGTTTTCCCTATTTTTATTTATTCTTGGTAATAAGTTTATCATATCTGAATACAAGAATAGTCATTCAAATGTGTTGATATTCATTTGCTTTCAGCATCTGCAAAAGCTACATTTGATAAATAATAAAAGTCAAATTTGATCATAGTTGAAAGGTGTATTAAAATTAAATAAGAATAAGAATACTAGGTTGTTCTAGCACTTATTTTCTGACGAAAAATTTATTTTGAACATTTAAAAAAATTTTATCATTGCGAGTCAGTTCATGTGCCATTTTAGGTGAAAGAAGCAATAGTCTCTTTCACATACAGTTACCTCTATTACATGAAAAGAGACAGAGCATGACTGAAACAAGATATATCAGCTTTCTATAAAATTTAACAAGAAAAACTTTTGTCGCAAATTTAGCATTCAAAAAAAGTTAGGTATACACTAAACATGCCACAGTCCTTTCGTTTATGTCGAGTTATATCTGCAGGTTTACTAATGCACAAATCATATTAATACATGGATAAAGTAAGAAGAAAATGTTTTATAAAATTGTATGCCTTTTTAAAGAATTGAGGTAAAATATAGATGCATATTTCATTTGACCCAATTCTTTACCTTGTTGGAAATTTAATTCGGTAACTATGACTTTAATTTTTACTTTAATCACATCTGTTGATACTGGGAAAAATTATACAAAGGCCATAGTCGAGTAAGTATGTTGATTTTCGTTCCTGACCATTTTTAAAATCTTATTACGAATTCACATTTGGCATAAAATAAGATATCTTTTCCCCATTTGCAGCTGATAAGATGCACCTGGAGCAAAATAAACGGCAAAAATGCCTTATTCGACTAATTTTTTACCTCCTTGGCCTTCAGCTCAGCCGTCATCCAATATTTTTTATGTAATTTTTTAAGTTGAATTGCCCAGAATATTTCGTAATACATATATTTTTTAATTTTACCAAAACTCTGGAAATTGCCAGAACGTTTTTTTGGTAGAAAAAAATCACCTTTTCTTCGATTTTGATTAGTTTTTTACTATTTTTAAACGGGAAGCAGGTTCTACGGTAACTAAAGATATATTCTATTCACTTTATCGGAAAAAATATGCCCTAAAATGTATAAAAATCCAGACGTCTTTGAGATAGTGACCAAAAATTCAAGTAAAATCAGTATGAATATTAATTTTTCTTATAATACTCATTTACATTGTCTCAATATCAATTTCAGCACGTTTGTAACCTTTTGATTCCTCATCAAAAACTATGTATAAATACATGTCAACAAGCTCAATTACAGAAAGTGCCCTTCTGAAATTATCCAAAAAGACTAAGACTTAAATGGTTATGCTAAATAAGCATGAGAATTTTTGTTTTTTCGTGTTCAAAATTACTTCGATGTTAAATGGATATGGAAAACTCCGAACTAATACCAAATATTCATAAAAACCAAACTAAAAAGTGAATGAAAGCACAAAAGGAAAATGTATAGCTACTTTAACGATTTGAAATTTATAATTTTATGTCGTTGATACTTTTAATTTTGTGAATTTGAAAATTCTTAATAAAAATGATTTACTTTTATTTTCCTCACAGAAAAGTATTTATAAAATTTTTAACTAATGATACTTTTTAATTTCAAAATATGCCAATGTAAAATACATATGCGGATTCAGAAAAAAGTGGATATCACAAATGAAAAATACTATAATATTGAAACTAAAAAATAAATGATTTCAGATACAAAATAAATAGATTCAGTTGCAAAAGAAAATTATTCAGATGAGAAAAAAAATGCCATAAATGAACTTTTGGAACCACGCTCGATATTGGCAATAGATGATTTATTCCATATAATCTATACTGACTAAGAACTTCTAATGCTTATACTAATGTCAAGTATTATAATTCAATACAAGCCATTAAATATATTTGCAAATACGACAGAATCAGAAACATTTTCTGTTGAAACTGATGGAATTGAACCATCATACCAATAGCCCTTACCTGCTCATATAAATTTCTAAAGACATTTTATAATTTTTTGACGTTCTTATCCAAGTTTCTTACCATAGCCCATATAGTTTTCCATTTAGAAAATAATTAAAATATTTATTTTACTGAAGAAAATATTCAAGATGCCATTAAAATTCACGTAAAACTGCTCTGACTGACATTTTTGCTCCCTATCAGTCAGACGAATTTCATCAACCTTTAATTGTGATGTTTAAAAAACTGTTAATAAGAATGAAACAATCACTCACATCGATAAATCTCCAAGATTTTCAGATTCAGTAGACCAAAAATTGATTAAGAATGTATAAAATACAATCTCAAAAATCGGAGAAACGTCTATCATGAACGTTGTAATTAATTTACAACACTTGTTCAAAATGTTTTTTACAAAGTCAGTTGTACGCCAGATTTTCTCAAAAACATAATCTGAATAATAGATCTATTTTAATACTCAACAGTAATCAAGCAAGAATCATTATTGATAAAATCTTCAAAACATCTGTATAGTAACTTTTTAAATTATTGCGTACAAACGAACAAATAAACGCTGTCTCTTTATGTATTAAGTAACATAAAATAATGACTTTTTTTAGAAATATTACTGAACTTTAATCGATCAGTTATCTTATTTACTCGGGTACAGTCGAGCAAGGCATGTTTAATTTGTTCACTCGTACCATATTATATAATAAATGTGAGCAATGATCGTGGTGTTACGCGGTATGTATAAGCGTAACGATGGTTCCGTCGTAGGACCAGCCTTCCACAAAAAAGACAGACTTTTATTAACGAGGTTTGTAAAATTATTTAAAATATTGGTGAGTCCTCATGAAATAATAGGTAAATTTGTCATGATAAGCACAACTATTACAAATAAAGATAACTAATACTTTAGATACGCAAAGTCTGTAAAATAACGCAGAATAGACATACTAAGACACATAATTTAATAAATTTAAAAACGAGGAAGAACGTATCTACCAAATCATCTTTTTTGAGGCTCGTCAATCTTTATCACTGCCTAAACTCTCTTCTGTCTATCAATAGATAAATCAATAATAATTGTACGCATGTACTAGCGCTCATTATTAGCTTAAATCAAGTCGCATTTTTAAGCATGTTTTTGTAAGGCATAGGGTTATTCTCAAATTCATGACCTCGAATGCATCTAAAATATAGTATTTATGCGACAAAAATGAATACTTTAATCCAACGCTTATTAACGTAAAATTTCGCCACGCAACGTGAGATGAAAGAGATTGGCAATCACAAAACAGGCATGACGGACATTGTTTCAGAAATTACATAATAATGACTAATAAATATGTATTGTGATTTGACGTAATAAAATTTATTTTTGGACATTTGCAAAATTAATTAATAATTTATTACTATATTGTTTTGTAATCAGAATCGTTAACCTCAATATTAAGGAAAGCCTATCTATATTGTATCATCAATGTTTTTTTGTTAAATTCATTTGATGTATAGTGGTCACTCACAATCTAAACACATCAAAAGTGAACAAACCGAACTCTGCTTCCAATATATATGTATATCCATTATATTTCTATAGAATCCAAATAGGTATACTTAACTATTAAAAGGAGATTTTATTACGTTAATAGGCATACATTTTTTAATGCATACTCATAAAAGATTTGATTTTTTTCGAAGAATATGTTTGAAAATGAAGTCGTCTATAACGCGGATTACCTGGATTGCATGAGCGTCGCTGTTAATGAAAATGCTTGTCTCTATATCTCTTTTCTTTTTCTACTTTTGATACTGCTGATCGTTGTTCATTGACTCAACCGTTAACCAATAAAATAGTTGAAAAAAAAATCAAAACAAATCCAAGTCGTAAGAAAATTCTTTCACGATATTCAGGTGTAATGTTGGATACCAACTTTGCTTAAAATGTAAGGGTATATAGGAGAGAGAAAGAGCGCACAGATGGGTCCTCTAACAAATAATCAAAACTCACATCATAGGTTTCTATGTACGATAAAATAGTTAAATTAAAAGTAACTAGTATTTTATTCAGAATTAGGCATAAACAATAAACTTTAATTAGATAATTTTTTAAAATTTTGTTAGCACTAAAACTCGAATTGTGAGTAAAAATTTTAACAATGTATTTGAGAAACGTTTAATGACATGACAATTTGCTTACTTTTATTTTTTTAAATTGTTTTCATATTAAATTTGAAAAATCGTATATTTACATTTTGTTATTATATTATATACACATTAATCCATAATGTGCATAATGTGTTACAGAGCCAAACTTTGTAGGTTCGTTCGATATTGGCGAGCATGTGTTCTTTTTCTTTCGTGAGACGGCTGTGGAGTTCATAAATTGTGGCAAAAGCGTGTATTCTCGTGTGGCTCGGGTCTGCAAAAGAGACACAGGTGGCAAAAATATCCTCTCACAAAACTGGGCAACTTATCTGAAAGCTCGGCTCAATTGCTCAATACCCGGCGAGTTTCCTTTTTACTTCAATGAAATACGTGAGTATGGAGAATAGAAATGAAAATAACGTTAAAGCACTATTGATGTCTGTCGAGAGCTGACATTTATGTAATTGTTAATTTGATTACAGAGAGCATTTATAAAGTGCCCGGAGATGACACGCGCTTTTATGGAACTTTTACCACATCTGCGAATGGGCTTATGGGTTCGGCAATATGTTCATTTCACATTGAAGCGATTCAAGAGGCATTCCGTGGTAAATTTAAAGAACAAGCAAGTTCAAGCAGCGCTTGGTTACCAGTGCTCTCAAATAAGGTACCCGAGCCGAGACCTGGTCAGTGTGTCAACGACACCGAAACTCTGCCCGATACTGTGCTTAATTTTATCCGGTCACACCCGCTTATGGATTCGGCAGTTATTCACGAGAACAATAAGCCTGTATTCTATAAGCGTGACCTTGTGCTCAGTAAACTTGTCGTCGATAGATTGCGTGTTGACTTTCTTGGCATGGACCTTGACTATACGGTTTATTATGCGGGCTCAAGCGATGGTCGGGTCCACAAGGTTGTCCAGTGGCTTGAGCCTGAAGGTGAATCGCGCTCAATTTTACTCGACATTTTCGAAGTGACGCTTGGTGAATCGATTCAGGCTATGGAAATATCGCACGAGCACAAAGCTCTCTATGTAACTAGCGACCATAGGATTAAGCAAATTGATTTGGTCATGTGCGCGCGCCGTTACGACAACTGCTTGAGATGCGTGCGCGACCCCTATTGTGGCTGGGACAAGGACTCCAACTCGTGTAAACCCTATATCCCTGGGTAACTTATCTTCGCTACACTTATTCAGTTAATGAGCTCAGGCCATATACATTAACTCGAAACTATTAATTTTACTTGTAGGCTGTTGCAGGACGTGTCAAATAATACGGCCGACATATGTGACAGTAGCGTGGGTAAGCGCAAGCTTGTAGTCACGTGGGGCCAGTCGGTGCACCTAGGTTGCTTCGTTAAAATGCCTGAAGTACTTGCTGATCAAACTGTCAGATGGTACCATTATAGCAAGGAGAAGGGTCGATACCAAATCGCTTATAAATATGGTACGCAGCCGGATAAATTTATTGAAACTTCGGAAAAAGGCCTAGTGATCGTCGGAGTAAATGAGCAGGACGCTGGCAGGTACGATTGTTGGCTAGCTGGTTCCCTCCTTTGTTCATACAACATTACCGTAGATGCCCATCGTTGCTCCGCACCTTCTAAGTCAAATGATTATCAGAAAATCTATTCGGATTGGTGTCACGAGTTTGAAAAGTATAAATCAGCAATGAAGACATGGGAAAAAAAGCAAGCGGTTCGTTAATAACTATTAAGCTTATCAATTTTGTCTCATCCTCTCTACTTCTTTCTCTCTCTCTCTCTTCCTTTTTCTTTCAATTTCTCCCTTTTTATATGTATATGTGTCTTGTAGGAAGTTGAAAGAATCCAGGAAATTAAAGAAGACTGTTTTATTAGTGGTGTACTATTTATGTATTGAAACGATTGTTCTTACAATTGCCGATAGCCTGTCAACTCAATAGGCTGCCTGGAAACTACTCGATTCAATTTCCTATAATATATATATATATATACATATACATATAAATATTTTAACTCCTCTTTTAATCGCTCAGACATTTTTGAAACTATAAAATACTGACTCAAAGCTGTATATTTCTACAAAAATTTCAAATTTTGATTATAAATCCCACATCTTTCGTGGCAAATTTTTCTAATACCTAAATTGAATTTAGCGTTTAATTTCTCATGTATATATTTACTGTACGTATGATCTATCTGATCTCGTTACAGACTTCTATTTAGACATATAAGCATGTAAAATTGGTTAGCTAATTTTAATAAAAAATATTTCAATTCTTGTCTTACCGTAAAAACTTCATAAAGGATCTAATTTGCTTGATTAAAAAGAACCTATAAAACTTACTATGAAATTTATTAGAACATTTATTAAATCATAAAATATTTATAGTAATATAAAGTAATAGTAATAATAATAATAATAGTAATGACAATAATAATAATAATGATAATAATAATAATAATAACAACAACCGATATTCTTAACCGTTTTTTTTTACATTTTATGCATATTTCATGTTATTATAATGAGTTTTAAATAAAATATTATGTCAATTTTTATAGGTTACCCTTTACTAAAGAAGATGAGCCCCTGAATTTTACAATTCTAAAGTTCTTATTGAATTAGGAAAATATCTAGAGATTTATGAATTTGATTGAAAACGAGATAAATATAATTCTAATATACGTTCAAATAATTTTAAAATTCGGCATAAAGTTTAAAAAGACTAGACAACGACATTTTTTAAAGTTGGATTTCGGCTACAGATTTACTTTAAGTACGATACAACATATCGATGTAAAATTCAGAAAGTTTGTAATAAATATTTTAAAAAATCACGGATTAAACCTTAGTAAATGGAGAAAGAAAAATTTCCAAGTCCACTCTCATTTTATTTAGTTTTAGTGAACTATAATTTTGAACAGATTAGAGGGGGGCTGTAATAAATGTACTTCATATTTATTTACGTTTATTGTCTCTTGTTTTTGTATTTATTTATATTATTTTCTTTGATATACAGCAATGCACCGCCTCTAAACAGAACGACAGCAACCAGAACTTGCATACGAACGAGGTATACGGCACGCCCTTGGTCTGATGGATATGATTACATCGCAACCAAAGCCTTTAGGTGGAGTGTGATTGATATATTGTGCCACGATTCGCCCCAATTTCGTCGCTTATAATTAAATCTTTTAAAGGTGATATATTTCTAATGCACACATCTTTCTTGAACAGTTTTTCTACTTTGTCGCCATCATAGTCCTTTAAAATTAGCTCTTTAGCTTCACATTTTCCTTCTTTATTTTTTATTTTTTTCCTCTACTACATTTTTCTAGCCGTAAATATATATCCATTTTCATTTATGGCAGGAAATTCCAAATAGTATGCCATATATAACCAAGTAATGTGCAAATCAGACCTCACATTAAAATAATAAAGATACACGTATTATGTGTAAATTGTTTAGACTGAAAGCTAAAAGATTGAACTTATGTGCTATGTACGGTGACGAACACTTGTCAAACTACGTATCAAGCGGACGAATAAATGATGAATTAATATTTTCTCGTGTTCTAAAGTACATCCATTAATTTTTTATCCACTTACACTATCACGTTTTCTTCCCGTCCAGCCTTTTAAAGTATGCCATCATTCGAATTCTTATTGATCGAGTTCTGGCATTACTCTGGCACTACATACTTCATCACTATACGTTATTTGTATATTTCATTTGTACACATAGTCAAGCACGCTTTATATAAACTTAAGAACCAGAAAGGCTTTTACATAATATAAACTATTCAACGTTTCATTAGATCTGTGATATAATAACAAGAGAGAACATAGTAAGTTAAATCTTTGACAGGAGAGTACTAATTAAGCTAAAAAATAAATAAACAAACAAAACTATACAAAAAATATATGACATAAACAGAAAATTACATCAATACAATCATGAGATAGTATTTTCTTGTAGAAAGGCCCTTCAGAAGCTTCGTGATGCCTCTTAATTTATGTAATTATGCGATTTAGATTGTAAGCACATACTGCAAGTAAATAGTACTTTTTTCTATTTCAACGTCGACATATATATGTACCTATGTATTAAGGCTGAAAACGCTCCTTGAGTGTATGATGTCATCAATCAGGTTACACAATGAGATTATAAGCGTTGCTATTAGTTTTAAAGACTAATCGATTGTCTAAATGTATCTTACTTAAAGGTGGAGCACTGGTAAAATGAAATTTTCTAGCTGAAATAAATATTATAGTGACTATATCTATTTCATCCGCCTTTATATTCTGAATATATCTATTGAAAATTGTGTTAAAAATGATTACATTTAACAGCTTAAATAATCTTTTGATTATAAATGAACATACGAATCTCGTATAGAATTCATACATATATTCGTAAAAAACTTGACTTAAATAAATATAATGCGCGTAAAATTTTCGATAAATTCGTACATATTTTGTATGTATAAAAGCGTATGCAAAAACTTATTTTGCTATGACGAAATTTTTGTTGTTTTTTACTTATTCAATCTATATAATATCAAAGCTTCAGAGTATATTGTACGCATTTTGTATAAAATAATGTACATATAGTCACATGTATAAAATACGTACGTGATACTTACACTAGCTGGGCATGAATTCATGAAATCCAAAATTGAATTTTGCCTTTATTGATTGTGTATTATTGGTATAAAATGACACTATTTTAAATTTTTTGAAAGTGATCGACTAATGTCAGCATGTATGACTGTTTGAGTGCATTCTATGATTATGTATTTCCAGCTGACCATAATGTTGAGGCTGCCGAAGGACAATTACTACTGATAAATAATCCGGTCATTAAGCATATGGCTCCACACTAGGTATTAATTATAGTTATTCATTTGTCTACTTAAATGAATTCTTAAAATCAAATAATTAATTCAATATCTTGAAACATTATTAAAAATGATTCTTAACTAGTTATTTTAATTTGTGTTTAAGATTTAATATGAAACCATTAAGTACCAAGTAATCCAACATTTATGTTTTATTTAAGTAATTCTTCTATTTGGTATAATGCTGATGTAGTATAATTTGATTATTAAATCGATTATCTCGATATTTTTGTTTGTTTAAAAAAAAAGTATTTGATGTATTACCAATTCAAAACAAATACGATTATATCTACCTCATTGATTAACCACATAATATAAAGGAAAAGAAAGTCTATTCCTAATCTCGTTTCGTACCAATGATGCACAATCGACCAAGGTGAAATTTAATTGTGAATTTCGCAGGTCACGAATTAATGTCCAGATAGTGTACGTACTTCTTATAATGAATTTCGGAATAAATATGTAAGCTTAACCTGAGATTTTTGTACGAATATATATATATATATATTTGTTCATATTTGTTTTCTATCATATATATATATGATAGAAAACAAATATGAAGGTCATCACTTGTACCAAGTTTTACGATAAAATATTAATAAATTAAACAGTTACAAACAATTTGAAAAAATTCACATTTTTTTTAAAAGCCATAACTCGAAAACTCAATCGAATCTACATGGTTTTTTGATAATATATGTACGTTATAACAATATATTTTCTAAAATAATATGAAATATTATACTCCATCTAATATCGATTAAATTGTCAATATTTAGATAAACAAAACGTTGTTTAGACTGATATCAGTTCTGAATACGTAATACATGTCCCACAGTACTGAGTTATAGAACCGAACTACCTGGAAGCATTTTAGGGTAGACTCGCTGCTTTTATTGGTCACGTTATCCAACTAAGCGACGCACGTAGTACTTTGTTTGAACGCTCAATACCGAGCCCCTATTAAGCATAGAATAATGTTATTAGAGATTATTATACAAAATTGTTCAAGGAATCGGTTGCAATTAAAATATTTGAAATAAAACTTGATCATGTTAACAAAAATCCCAAAAATCTATCACAATTTTTTATAATTTTATTATCAACAAATACATTGTTACGACGTGTATATATTCTGAAAATGCAGTCTTTTCCACGTCTTCTAAAAAAAAATCATGCAATCAGTTTTCCAGTTGTAGTATTTAAAAACAATTCACATTGTCGTTATAATTGTTTATAACTTTTTCATTAATTAATATTTTAGTATAAAATTTGGTACAAGTGATGACCTTTATATAAACATTCGATTTACATAATATAAACAAAATCCGAGACTTTGTTTGGATTTGATGTAAAAATAATTTGTTTATTGTCATATGCGAATTATATACGAAATTCATACGTTAATAATATTCAGAGACAAGGGGAGGGATGAAATATATTTGAAAATTTAGATTTACAAGTTATACATCACAGTTTATATATCTTCATACTGTACACCAAAAACTACCAGATTCCCACCTTAATATTTATTATTGTCTCTCTTTGATTTTCCTCACATATATACTGTAATAACTATATCATATACCCGATACTGATACTTTTAATAAATATGAATTAGAAAGAATAAAAATAAAAATATTTATTTACAATACAACATTATTTTCATGGTTTATCTCTACTTTTACTTGTATTTTTAAGTGGTAACTACTGTTAATACAGCAAATGCTAAATACTCGTAAAAACTCATAATGTTCTATTCTGGTACATTGTCATAGCTTTAAAATAATATTTTTACGCTTTAATTTCTATTAAGCATATACTTGATTGTTATATTTGAACTACGACAGGTAAAATTTAATTAAGGTGGTTTTATCACTATAAGAAAATCCTAATAATAATTAAGGGTAACATATCTAATTTGCGTTGAACAAATATAATAAACATTTTAGTGAAAAATCGTTTTTCAAGGAATTCTGTGTTCTAAACCATATCACTTTAAAAAAATCAATGTGGCAACTCTGTATTCCCTTTTAATCATTTCTCGCTAGCACATCCCAAATTTTCGACTCTCAAGTTTGAATGTAAATAGAAGTACATAAGCTAGGCGTAGTTCATATAATTTGTTTTCATTAAAAATGTCAAACAGTGCAGTACAAAAAAAGATTAATCAAAAGAAATAATTAACCTAGAGGAGAAATGTACGTAAAGCGAATATAGGGCAAAGTCAGAAACCCTGTGAAAATACGTTTAAATAAAATCCAGTTAAAGATACTATATGTATTGGAAACTTAATTGTAGATATTGTGACACTTACACAGAATTAGAAAAACACACACTGGATTCAGCGTTTGGGTGTAGACGGAACAGTTAAAAAAACTCGTCAAGGTCTTCAATCCATATTTATGAAACAATATGATGCATGTAAGCAGGTTACTTATATTGACAAAGGAAGCTACCATACATTGAATAATAATATTCCCAAACTTATAAAGAAGAAGAAGTTTAACGACATTACTGATAGTACTGTACTAGGTAATTTCTTTGCATTTTTTTACTTTGTTGTTTAGAAAAACGTTATAGAAATAGAAATTGATGCGGAATACTTTTTATGTACAATACATACTACTTTAGATCTAATAAAGCTGAGGAAATTATTAGTATACTGTTATGTATCTACAATTTATACAAATATGTACAAGCATGTGATAGAGCGATCGGAGGAACAATTCAGATAGAGGGTAGGATAAGTTACAAACATGCAGCACCGTAAGAGCGTCAATTTGTCCTTGATAATGTTGGGTACGATAAAATGTTAGAATATGATGTTTTTTTAACTTTTAGCATCAGCTGGTAGAATTATTAAATTATCTCTACAAAATTGTTATATTTTTACTTTGTTATGTCTAAAGAAATTTTTTTTTACTTACAATGTATTAAAATAATTATTTTTTATTAAAAAATGTATACACTACAATACTATGGATTATTTTACTATGAATTTTTGTTGTGTTATTTTCAGACCAAAAGAAATTGGATAAGATTTTTTCAAGGGGATATCAAATGCTTCAGAAGGTCATAACAATAATACCAGTAGTTTTATCAGATCTGTAGCAAACAATATAAATATGGGATTGTCAAAACGAAGTATTGTTATGATAGTCTTAAAGGCTATAGAGCGCTTATAGCTTTTTTAGAAGAAAACTAGTAGACTTCAGAATTAAGAATCACATATGTTACTTATGTATGCTAGGTATTACTCTTGAGGAACGTGACTGTTGTAGAAATATCGTTGGAAACATTAAATTATGGAGGCTAAGGCTAGAGTAGATATGCTTACTAACATCTCAATATTTAAAGAAGCTAATGTGAATCCTATGATGATAATAAGGGATGAGGTTAACTAAGAGGACTTTTTGATAGCTACTATAAGGAAGAAAGAACCTGAAATAAAGTTTTACAAACTGTCCGGTAGAAATGAAAGTCAACTTTGGAAAAAAATGTATCAATTAGAAGTAAAATTTTCAAAATTGTAAAGGGTAGGGTTTATCAAACATACCAAGAAGTACTTCAGCTACGCAGTCTCTCAGAACAAAGGGCACAGCCAAAATCTAGCAAAAGCATTGTAGAATGAGTGAGGTTGAGAAAAAAATTTAATTAATGGTTTTTTTTATATATATATTTTTATATATAATCGGGAACCTTAATTTGTAGACGTGAAAAAAGGAATACAAGACCCGTTGGCGGAAAAGCCTGCACAATATTTATAAATACCATGTGCACAATTACAAAAATTGGAAAAGATAACTATCATAATGATGGTAGAACTTAACGATCAAAGTTACGTTAAGTTATAATGAATCTGTTTCATTTGTTTTCTGGAATACTTATTAATGAATCTTTTGTAAACAGATTCAAAATCAATCCTTCTAGCATACTCTTGTCACTCTGCATTCCTCTTGCGATCACATTAAAATGTATTGATTTTTCTATTAAAAGGGAACGCAGTCTTGTAACTATTGTAAGTCTTTTTAAGAATAAATGCTACTAGTTGACAGAAAATATAAGCTAATTGTTTTTTATGTTTTACTTCTAGCGTTATCATCAGCTCAACTTCTCTTGTTATCCACCTACATTGAGTCATTAAAAGCACTCTTTGATTTCCTCATTAATTAATTAGAAATTAATGTCTTCTCTTTTGCTACAGTAAAATCTGGTCATTTTCGTGGTAGTGGAAATATTTTTATAAAAACAGATTTATCATCAGTCAAAGTGATTTCGTATTGTTCCGTATTACATGTGCTTAATTTATCGTTTTTATTCCAAAATATATCATCCATTTGTTCAATACATTATTTTATTTTATAATAGTTACTGTCTTTCAAATTGTTCAAATTTATATTTTCTAATACTTTTTCTTTTATGGTTTAATTTATCATTCTGTGGTTCTATTTGATTTTCACCTAGAAAATGTTTTAAATCAAAAATAACAATTATAACTTGGAATTTCCTAGAAATATTGTTTTCAGTATGGAATTATATTTCAGTATTCTCGCAGTTTTTTATTTGTTCGTTCATTATTAAGTGTGGAATTATTTTCTTCAATCAAATATATTTATATGGTTAATCAAAAATTTTATTTTGCAGGATATTCTAATTAATCTTTCAAATTCATAACATTTTCCGACATAACTATTGTTCCTATTGATCTCTCAAAACTCTTCCTCAATATTGGTTCATTTAATGTAACTACGTCCTTTTACGTTTTAAATGTCACTACAGCAACACTCGTCTCAAGAGTCGTATAATCGTGTGATTTTGTATCATCCTGCTTTACTATATGAATCACACAATTGCCTTCAAAAATATGTAAATCTTCACAAATTTTTTTTCATTTGGTTTCTACATTATTTTTCTTACTAATTTCCTGCGAAATTTGTCCTAAAAATTCTTACAATTAGTTTTATTGTTAAAATTGGAATTAAATTTGACTCATGTAATTCTAAAATAATTAATTTTGTATACTCTAATTTGTCGTCGTAATCATTAACGGTGTTATTTTTTTCTATCGAATGTCGGAACTAAATTAGCGACATATTTTAATGACACCAACGGTTGTGCTGTCACGTTGTTATTAATTTGTTTCATATTGTTTCATGAGTTTTTTTTTATACAATGCGTATCTCACTTAATCAGATATAATTTCTAACAATGTAAATAAAAATAATGATACTATTAATAATCGATATGTATATACGCTATAGCAATTTTATTCGTTAAAATTAATAAGTAAACATTGAAGTCTTCATTGAGTATTTATCATTTTCTTCAAAATTTAACAACAGATATAGAATATCTGTTGTTAAATATATATTGTGTATTCAATTGTTCATTAACTACTCAACTCGAAATTATCGTCTAAAATTGTGTTACCTATTAATTTAAATTTACAGTTACATATAAAAATCTGGAATAAGCCGTTTTTTAATAATAATTTTTATCTAAATGAAGATAAAAAATTAGAAAAATTTCATCTTCACTTATTTAAACATCTGATCAAAACATATAACTATAACATTTGTAACGAAGGAATATCAGTACATAAGTAAATATGTATAGTACATTTTATTGATAAAAAGTTTTGAACCAAATTAACTTATGAAAAAGAAACTATCAAGTAGAAATACAAATTATTTCTGATACAATTACGTGAACGAATAATATTAATATTTTGACATGTCCTCCAAAGCCACAGTAGAATTACCTCGTATCAACACTATTATCCAATCTTAGTATGGTATATGATTTATTTCCAATCCTTTTAAATTTGTATCCACAAATCGTTTCGATTTGAATATTTCACGATTCTTAATTGATGTGAAACATTTATTGCCGCGCTAAAGGAATAAACTCAGCTCGTGTAACGTTATAGGATCATAGGATAACCGCTTAGTCAGTGATCCCCTCTCTCCGCTATCCTCACAAGCAATACACTAAGTAATCTATAACATTTTACAAGTAGTTTTAAACACAATACCAACATTTTTAAGATGTATATTGGTCTCGTAAATCCGAATCTCGAGGATGTTTAGTCGTAGGAAGTGACTTTAAATTATTTATTAACAAATAAAATATATAAAACGTTATACCATTGTAACGTCCGTCGCTAACAAGCACGTGGTCGAATAATCTTAGATTTATATGAGGTCACGTATCACTATCGCCTGTGCCTATTTTCTAACGTCATATGGTTGATTGTGTTCAACGGCCCGCGTTGACGCAATTTTCTAGATGCGTAAAGTCATAAAAATTATTAATGCAAGACTTCTGCTAGATATTCCTATGAAATAACAATATTGATTATTATTGCCGCTGTTGTGTGTTGTTAATCGATGCTATTTGTAAACAAGTTCCTAAATTTGTAATAGCCATAACTTGTTTCCTAAAATTTACAGTCATAAACAAACAATATTAATACTTATTGCGACATCAATATTGTTATTACTTATAATATTAAGCCACGAAATGTAAACAATTAGGCATCTTTCTCTCTATATCCGATCCATTTGCTAAAATTATTCAATTAATTAATTAAAAACGATATCACGTGTGACATCTATTAAAAGAAAAATGTACCATTTTTCTATCCGTCCATGCTAAATTTCCTTCAGTTGGGCTATTGAAGGAAATCTTCTCTTTGCTCCTTGGCTTAATCGGAAAAGGGCCCGCCACAAAGGGGATCCAGAAAACTCTAAGAGTAGAGAAACGCGACGGGGGTTGTAAAATGTATGCGCGTAGAAATGTATTTAATTCGAATCCAGTTCTTAAAATCAACTTTAAAATTATCGAACAGAGAGAGAAAGAGATCATTTAAGAAACTACTAAGTAAATAAAATTCACCTAACTTGGAACTATTCTTCGTTTTTTTTTTAACTTCCTTTATCGCTTGTAGAAACGTTAATAAATCCATCGAGTGTAGATGAGGTGCTTGTCAAACCGTGTACTGTCTACACTTAACCATTCCTCTCAATTTAATCCTGGCTAAGGTCTCTTTGGCGTACACCTTTTATAGAGCAGTATGAGAGAATCGCCTTACCATTTCATTCTCTCCACTATCTATCCTGAGTAGGATAATTTACTAAAAATAAACTGTATGATTTTCCCGGTTATTAGAGTTAAAACTGTACTAGCGGCCGCTACCGTCTACCAGAGGTTACTCGTCGTCTGTTTTCTATAAAGTGCTGTACTATATATTGTCAAGTCGTACACATACTGTATAATACCGAGGCCTTAGTGTGCCCATGGGTTACCCAGCAAATTTTATGCCATTCTCGGCTGGCGTCTACGTAAAGAGATGAGATGAATCAGTTTTTGATCTATAAATTTTCAAATAAATGCATCAGTCTTTCCAAATTGTTTCAACATTTGTATTTACTCCACCCTAATAATTCTAATGGGTTATACGTTGGAATTTATTTCTGCATAAATAGTAAGCCGTTTTATTATTTTTTTATGAATAAAGACGATTTACAATTATGTTGTCGATGTATTAAGAAGTTTGTTCATTTAAAATTTATAATAATACATAAACGTGAACAATGAATGGTCATAATGCGTTGATTGAGAGAGTACATGTATACTTCCATTTTTGCAAATAAGTTATTTGATCAACTGAAATTTCTCAAATTAGGTTGATTTTTTCGATTCTAATTTGAATTCCCAACATTTTTCATGCAGAATTCATATATTTCACTATTATACTTAAACAGATAGTTAATAAAAAAAATTATTTATCATTTATTAAAACAAAATTTAAAGGGCCAGGTATACTCGGAAGGGATTCACTTACTAGTGATAATTGATACATGGAAAATCCAGCTAAAAGCTATTTTAAATAAAAATTACTTGTGGGAGTATGTTTTATGAGTTTTACCAAAGCTGGCGATTACCAATCCCATGTATAAAAATTATTTCGGCAGGAATACAAGGTAACACTCGTTATAGAAGAGAGTAGTGATGATGAAAAGATAGAAATTAAATAGAATGTAAACAATAAAGATACAGAAAATGTCCGAAGAAATTTTCTGAAAACTCTGTAGATAAAAATATTCTGCAGACAGCTAAACACTGCTGTAAAGCACTGAATAAATGTCTCGATAGTATGTGTGTATTAAAGAAATTCTTATACGGTTTGCGTTAGTCAGGACTACAGTGGCATAAAGAGTATACAAATTAGTGAAAAAGTTGAAGAATGTTGCTTTTGTTGCTTTTAAATCATAACTATAGGACCCATGTATGTTTATAACACGAAAAGGCCAACCAATTATGTTGATTACTATTTATGTCGACGATATTATCTTAGCGGTTAATGATAAAATATGGATGAATAATATAAAGAAGCAATTATATAGTGCGTTTAAAATGAAAGCTATGGGTAAAATTAATTGTTTAGATATTGATGTGAGAAAAAAAAGAGAGAGTGTATTTAAATAAAACAAAAATATCTAGACAAAGTACTAGAACGCTTTGACACGGATGGACGTAAGCCAATTATGACTCTTATGGATGTAAATTTAAAGTTAGAGAAGCCTGAAAGTATACAGTACAATGTAATGAATCAATATCCATATGAGGATTTGATAGGTGTCTTAATATATTTGGCTGTGTACACTAGAACGGATATACTTTACACTGGTACCTATTTGAGTCAATTTAATATTAATTATAGTATTGAACATTGGAAGGTGGCTAAATGCATATTAAGATATCTAAAAGGTACACCAGACTATGGGTTAGTGTATGAAAAAACAGGCGTACCTTTGCTTGGTGTAGTTGATGAAGAATGGGATCTGAATGCGATAGATGTAAGTCTTACTCTGGGTTTCCATTTATTTTAGCTGGTATGCCGATTAGTTGAAAAGCACGAAAGCAACGGAGTATTACCTTGTCGAGCACGGAAGCCAAATACATGGCACTCTTTTTTAACTAATATTGAAATGGAATGTGATTGTGTAACGTCGTTTAATGACAATTAGGGTGAGATTTAACTTGCTCAATGTAGGAATTATCATTCTCGAACAAAACACATTGATATGATGCACCATTTGACTCGAGATATATGTGAAAATAGTGTAATCAATCTCGAATACTTATGTACGGAACGTACGCCTGCTGATGTTTTGACCAAAGGATTTTGTAGGACAAAGCATAATGAATTCATGCATAACTTGCGTATAATAGATGTATGTAAAGGTTAAAGATATATATTTACTAATTCAAGGGGAGGTGTTAGAAAATACAAAGTGTGGTGAGCGAAACCATCTAGTTTTGAATATTTTTGTAGTAACAGTTACGAGCCCAATCCGACATTGTGATGTTAATAATTATTTGTGCTCATTATATTTATCAACAAAATAGGTCAATACCGCCAAAAAGTACCTAATTATTCACACCTCTTCACTTAATATATTAATAACGTAATTGTAAAACATTTTTATCAAAACAAACAATACAATAACTTACAAATAATTATTTTAATTGTTAATTAAATCAAATATAACGTATAATGCATAAAAAAGACTAGAATGAAGTATATTTAAATAAAAATACTTAAAAAAATTATATATGAGTGGAAGGAGATCAATATAAAACAATTACAAAACAATCATTTACTTCTCCTTTTGGACACGCTGATCGGTACATTTTTTATAGCAGAGACTTCTCCGTTTTTCATTTTCTTTATATAACAGTTCCCGTTTTTAGAATTCGTTTTTCGGCTGAAGGCAGTCCCATTGCCCCTATGCTTTTTAGCAACCTCTCTATTTGTCTCTGTTAATGAAATATTTTTAAAATTTACAAGATTAGGCGTCTCTCAGAAAACCTTTAGGGGTTCCCCCAACTTGTATATTTATCTATATTGATAGTACATATGATAATTCTACAGACAGTGACCATGTAAAATAAAATGTCTAATAAAAAAAAAAGAAAATGTAATTATATTATTTGTTTTATCTATATTTTCTGTATATTTTGTATTATTTCTATTAATATGTATTATTTAGTCAAATTAATTCATTTGATCATAGCATAAATATAACAATAGATATCATTATATAATATAGATAAATACAATACAACATTATTTAAACACATTTTTTTGCATAAACAACCTATTTCACCACAAAATACATCAATAGAACAATTGTTGTTTTTTTCGTTTTATCGAAAAGTAGCTTTTTAAATATATTAATTTCAATTAGAACTACATTAATATAAAAAATTACATAATGTTATATTGTTTTAATGAGAATGTAGAAAAAATGTTTATAAGTAATTTTAAAAACGTGTTAAATTATTGTTAAATATTGATGAATACTTACTAGCCTTATTATAAATACAATAAATTATTAACTGTTTGGATAATTATTACTGTCAATATGAATGTTTTGTCGAGCTACCGTAAATTTAAAAAAAATTATGAAAATCTATACATTAGTTGGGTGAAAAATGAAAAAAATTCGATCAATTTCAATTTGAAGTCACGCGACAGATTTTTGCTGAGCCCTATTGCAACGCTTCATCCCTCCTCCCCTTTTACTTGTCTATGCTTGCTAGCAATGAAAATAAAATTACTATCAGATTTAACGCTAAATACAATTAATTTAACGCTTGCTTCAGACGCCTGTGAAACTTTAATTCGTTAATATTAATAATTGAACAAATAGTGATTAACAAAATCTTTCAATACCTAGAGATTCACTTTTTTTTTAGATGGTAAAAAAATATTATCTTCACGATAGTCATGATTGCAACAATAAAATTTCGTTTATAACAGAAGATATCCTATTTTTGTATGAAGAACTTCACAGTATCAACTTTAGAGCTATTTTTAAATAATTCATTTGAAAAAATTGATTAGGCGAGTATAATTATAATAAATGACAGCTCTTAAGGAGAAGAACGAGCTATTGCTGATATTTGTACCTCTTTCCAAAAAGCAGCAAATTAATTTGTAAAGAGTCGTCTTTTTTAACAATGAAGGACTGTATGGAAAACCTTTTAGTTTTATGCTTTTAGTTGCGTTTAGTAAATAGTTGATTCGAAGTTTTTTTGTAATAAACTTATGTTATTTGTTCGAATTTCACGTTCGACGTATTATTTTATAAGTGTTTTTATTGCCGAAAAAGAGTAAAATGTTATTTATTTAAAAACAAAATTTCATTACAAAATTATAGGAAATAATTTTTTGCCTGTTTTTTGCAGTTTGTTTATACATGCCGCTTTTTTCCGGAAAGTTTAAAATTTTTGTTCAGTACCTGTGCCTTCCCTCGAAGGATTATACCCATTTATAATTTTTTTTCGAAGACTTCTTGACTATTCGATAGATACTGTCTTGACTATTTGTTTTATATCTGCATCAATTGTATTTAGCCACGGAAAAACATAAATTAAATAAAAAAATAGATGTTTCCATTCAGAATTTTAAAGTTAGGCCCGATTTGGGTTAGTTCTTTTTCTTGGGACCCAAAATTAAACTTTGTACTGTTCAATTGCCAGAGTGCCTGGATTAGAAAGCATGACAGATGAATAACATGCGGGGCTTCGAACACACCAGCAGAATATCTCCGTTTAGTTAAATTATCTTCCCAAATTTTACTTAATCCAAGGTTTTCTTCGTCGTCTGTGAAGTTAAAAAATGCACTGAATCGACAAAAAATGCTGATTTATCGTTCCATTATTTTCCAAAGAATTCAGTTATGTAAGTATTTTTTTATGTATTTTATTTGTAAAACTTGCGAACTTTATTTTACATATAATGCAAAATGTACATGATACTGTGCAGAATCTACAATAAAATAATTATGTTGTTTATTCTGTTTATATCTAAGAACATATAAGTGTAACACGAGTAGATCATAGTTTCATACAAACATATCAGGCTAAAGATAATCTTATAATTAAGTAGCTATTAAATGGACCAACCTGTAGACGCAACTACATAATAATTATTTGTAATAAAAGTAGCAATTTTCGTCCTTTCATTACTATTCGGTCATATACAAGTTATAAATTATTTACAAATAAAAAAATAGCTAATCCGGTAAAAACGTTGACAATAGTCGTAAAGGTTAGACTTTCATTAATACCATCCCATACCAGTAAGTAATCATATCATTCGAACATACCACTGTACTTTTCGGAGGCATTTATTCTATAATTATGTTAAATATTGATGAATATTAAATTGATGATTCTATTTTGATAGATATTTTGTAAAGTTTACTTGTGAGAAAATACAGGAATCGAGATGAATTTATACAAAATTGAATTTTATAAATACCTGATAGCAGCGTATGAAAAAGGAACTACCAATTCAGAAAAATATATATGTATTAACTGCGATACCACTGTCTATTAGTGTCTATGAAATAGACAAATAAATTAATTGCTCATTTTATTTTGTACAAACAGCTAAAAAACTTCATGAACAAGAAGGAATGTTATCATACTAACTATCAAGAACTAGAATGTTTCTAATAAGTGAAGAAATAAAAAATTTGAATATAAATTACAGTATTAAAAAACAATAAAATAACGGAACGGAACGGACCAAAAAGGAACAACAGATTTCGCTTATTACAAACAATGGGAAATTGTAAACAAAAAATGTGAATTTGTATAGCATACGTACAACATTAAAGACATCTTAATCATCTGGAGATACAGTTTAAATATAAAATTATTACAACATGACTTTATTACCAAAATTTAAAATGATATTATATAATTACTCGTCGGCATAATTTAAATGAATCTGAAATTATAGTGATATGAGATTTCGCTCAGAATTATACAACTGTATATCAAGACCAAGTACAAGCGAATCATTGAAACAGCAAACAGGTAACTATTCATCTATTTGCAATTTATATGAAAGGGAAGAAAAAAATTGAAGAAGACAACTTCGTCGTAATTTCGAAAAGTACGATACATAACGTAAATGCTGTGATATTGTCTCGCCAGAAATTAATTATATAAAAAATAGATACGAGAACAAGGTTAAAAAAGTGATTTACGTATCTCATGGAACTGCAAGCCAATATAAGAATAAATTAAGTTTTTTTAACTCTTGTTTTTCATTGTGAGAAATATGGAATTGAAGCTGAGTGGCACTTTTTCGCAAGTTGCCATGGAAAATGTGCATGTGATTTTGCGAAATTCAGATGTAAGTATTGCTTCAGCTGAGGAATTATATCAGTGGGTACAAAACGCTATACCTGATATAAAATTTGCTTACTGTACCATCGCAGAACACATAGAAATAAAAAAAATTTTATTATCGTTATTAAAAACAGCATTGCATGTCGATGGTAACTTAAGTTATCACCATTTTAATTCTTCTAAATCAAAGCAGCAAGGAATTGATGGTGAAAAGAACTTCCCATTCTACAGATTACAGTATCAAAAGACTACAAAATAAATGTACTTAAATATTTCAGAGTAATTTCCTATAACTTTAAAAAATGTATTTATTTAATTTTATATGAAATTTTTATAATTAATTTCTGAACACGTTTATAAGATGTAGTAAGATAATTTTAATGATTGTAACATTATTAAATATTATTATATATATATATATTAAATAACTGACTATTTTGATTTCATTTTTCTAATATTTATTGAGTAATGTAACATGCTATAACTAGACTATTTATTTCGAAATATACTTGGAAAATAGATTTCTTGTAAACTACGAATATTTTCTAAAATAATATGAAATATTACACTTCATCTAATTGCGATTAAATTGTTTATATTTAAATAAATGAAATATTGTTGATACCGATATCATTTCGAATACATAATATATAGCCTATAGTACTGACTTATAGAACTAAATAACAAGATTGCGGTTTGATTTGCTAACTTACTAAATATTTGGCAGTTTGGTAAATGTCATGAAATATTTAACATTTTGGCTGAAAATTCGCATTTTAGTTGCTGCGATGCCGTATGGCTATAGCAATCAAAATCTTTTGTTATGGTCTCATTGAAGTCCAAATTTCAAAATTATGGCAACAATCTGCCAATTTTGTGGAAATTATAGATACAATTTGCATTTACGTCGTACATTTCATAAACACAAGCGACCTCTTTTAAATAGTAATCCGGAAGTTCAACAGATTTTATTTCAATTTGTTAATTATAACGAGAAATGAACAGTTTTTAACAAACCACTCTTAAATGCAAAAGAAAGCCTTTACCAGATACCTTGTTTTATAGGTATAACTTTAGCTTTATGTGATCTATTGATATTGTATAATGATTCCAAAATTGAATATCCTGGTTATAAGTTAGCAATCGCTCTTTTCAATGAGAACTCCTATAATAAAACATGTAAGCTCAACGTTATAAGAGAAACGTGGATTTAATGATAACACAGGCCGACACATTTCTCACCCAGAAACAGGACCTTTTGTGTCTGAAGGATTTTCATGCACTGAATCCGAATCCGACCTCAGAATTAACCCTATACGTCAGGTTTTCAAGATATCCTAACCTACAAGTGCAAAAAACACGCTTTTTTGCTATATTCATGGTTATGTATCATTGCGAATAAATTTTTTTTCTAAAAACCGATAACGCTTTCTTGAAGCAGCCTCTTACCCTTCAAACCCGTGTCCCAAAATTTTAAATATCATTTTTTTCAGTGAGATATCGATGATTGAAATGAGTTACTTTTTTAATTTCAATACTGCATTTGAATGTATCCAATTTTTCAAATGAACCGATATACAATATCTATGGTTTTTTTAAGTGGTATCATCCAAATTAAATATGAAACTACTCCAAAATCTTACATTTTCCTAAAAATGCAAATAAGGACAACTTGATCTTGAATAAACTTCTGATTTGATTGAATTTGAACTAAAAAAGAAGAAAGTACTTCACAATGAGTTTCATTTTCGTAAAATCTGACTTCATCGATTCCTCAAATATATAAATAAGTAAAAATGTAAAGAAAATTTCCATCCAATCAGATCAAATATCAAATGTTTGGTCGGTCTGCCATATTGGAATAGGGGCGTAAAAAATTTTCGGGTAGGATATTACGGTTACGATCGAATTCACGTACTTATTGCATGATTGAAAGGGTTAATGAATTTGAGATTCAGAGGTCTGGGAATATATACTCGACGGTTACAGGGTACAGGGGCAAAGGAATTTCTTCATATTATCATATACGTAGATATTTTTCTCTTTAAAAATTTTTCTCAAGATCCAGTTTAGTCCTTATTTGCATTTTGAGATTAGGAAAATGTGAGATTCTGGAGTAGTTTCACATTTTATTTGGATGATACAACTTAAAAAAAACCATAGATATTGTATATCGCTTCATTTGAAAAATTGGATATATTCAAATGCAGTATTGAAATTGGAAAAGTAACTCATTTCAATCATCGATATCTCACTAAAAAAAATGATATTTAAAATTTGGGAACACGGGTTTGAAGGGTAAGAGTACTGCTTCAAGAAGACGCTACCGGATTTTAGAAAAAAAAATTATTCACAATGATACATAACCACGAATATAGCAAAAAAGCGTGTTTTTTGCACTTTTAGGTTAGGATATTTCCAAAACCTGACGTATAAGGTTATTTCTGGGGCCGGATTCGGATTTACCGCACCATAATCCTTCGGGTCCATAATGTTTCTGGATGAGGACTTTCGTTAAATTTTGTCGGCCTGTGTAATCTTTCTTCAAGTCACTAGACTAGGCATACCTTTAAAAACAGTCACAGTGGCTAGTGGATCAAGCACCAGGTTCTCATGCAAAGGGACGGAATTCGATTTCTGGGTGGGTATCTTTGACTTAAAAAAAAAGTACATGTATCAAAGTAACATCTTAAATCTCAAAGGGGTTCAGATTTAATCGTATAATAAACTATAAGTCCAGAAGTGACAATAGGCGTATTTGCTTCTATAGACTTTGGAAAACGTTAAATACATTTAAAAAATACTGTTGATATCTGTATATAAAGTGGGACTCAGACATCTGAGCCCCCCCCCCTCCCCCACTCACCAGTTCCAATAAAAACAAAAAACTTTTCGCAATATTCTTATTTATCTCTGTTCTTCATTGTCGCTTACTAAATTGAGGAAGAATGCCAGTGAGCATTTTTTCTGGAAAATAGGGAGAAAGAAACCTCGCGTATCAAACGTTTATAATAAATCACTGAAATAAACTTCTAAATAGATACAAAATGTGTTAAATTTTGGATTTGAAAAAAAAAGTTAAATATAGGATACCTGAAGCAATTAATTTCTAAATAAAATAACAAGAAAGTTGTGATATTTAGTTAATTTCATATAAATTAACGTGTATCTCTTTTATGTTTCGATTATATACATTCGATAGTTGAATTTGATCAATTCAATTAATTATTATGGATAAACTTGGATTATTTTATTATATATATATACATATTATATATATATATATATATATATATATACATATTATATATATATATATATAATACTTTTATAAATTTACATAAATTATAAATATAATATATAATAAAACGGTTATATCCAAATATCTTTATCAATTTACGATATTGTTATAACAGTTGAACGTCTTTTGTCTTTTATTTTCTTAAAGCCTGTAACTTAATAGTTATGTATTTGATTTTATGCATTAGAGCCTCTGGATCATCGGCTCTTAATAAATTGTCACTGTTTTTACTGTTATAATTTTGGCTTTTTCCACGTAAAATAATATTAGTGTCGAAAATTAATGTTTTAAAAAAATTTTATAAAATTACATCAAAAGGTTTCTTCTGATATGCTCTATCTTATATATAAAAAATCGTCGGTAAAATTGGATATTATTGTACAAGACTAATTCGTATATATATTTTTTTTTTCTGAAATTACGCTGTTTAGTGTACAATATAAGGTGTTTACATGGAAAATTTGTTCCAAAATAACTTTAGACTCATAATATTTTAAATACACAATGAATACTAAATATTACATACCTTTCAAAATGAATCAAGTAAGAAAGAAAAATATATTTTGACGATAAAAATAAATTATAATCGAAAAATATAAATATCAATGACAAAAAAACAAACATGCAAAGAAAGCGATGCAAATTTTTTAAGAAATCTGTATTTTTATCTATCGAACTTTTAATTATATTAACGAAAAATGAAGATACACCTAAACTAATGAATAAAGTAATTGAAATAGTTTGTCGAGATTAACAGTATAATACGTTATTATTATTTGTTGTTTTTATAATTACTTTTTATGTGACATTAAAGGAATATCGATGTACAAAAAAAACATTTTGTGATGAAAGACATATTAGGGATCATCTATGTCTTAATATGCCTTTCATCAATAAAAGACAATGAAACAAAAGATCGATATTATTCAGTGGTGTGCATGAGAATCCAAACTAGTTGAAAGTTTCGTAAAAAGTACCTTAAAAAGTATTTATAAGGTACTTTACAAGGTAGAATACGTAATAGAAATAAAGTTCCTTTCACTATTGAACAAATATTAAATATTAATTATAATGTATTAATTTTATTATAATAATTATAATATCATGTGGTTTTTCTATAATTATACATTAATAATAATAGATACTAAAGTCAAAGCAGCTCTCATACACAAATTACTTTAATTGTAATGCCAAGTAATTATAATAAGATTGATGATTATAACGTCCAGTAGATATTACACAATCAATTTATTTAAGAGTGTTATTTTAGCCATTAAGTTTTACCTCTAATAACCGGGAAATCAAGTAGTTTGGTTTAATTAGTCCTGCACAGGATGGGTTGTAGAGACAAGGCGATAAGGCGATTCTCTCGTACAGCTCTATAAGAAGGTGCATGCCAGAGAGACTTTATCTATAATTGGAATTAGAAAAAGGAATACTTGAGTGTAGACAATACTCGATTTTACAAGCACCTTGTCAACGTTTGATGGAATTGCTGTATAGTTTCTAAAAGCGATAAAGGAAAATAGATTGAGGAAAATAGAGTTTGAAGTTAGATTATTTTATTTACTTATTTTTAGGTGATCTCTCTCTCTCTCTCTCTCTCTCTCTCTTTCTCCCTATTTCTCTCTTTTATCTACCACGCTAAGAGATTTAGGCTGATTTTTCTATTTCGTATATGATAACATATAACGTCGGTCACACCTCCCTATTCTTAGATTTTTCTGTGTCCCTTCCGTGAGAGTCTTTCTCCTATTAGGCAATGAAAAAAGAACAAGTGAGTGTTGGCGGATGGAAAAATAATGCTTTTTTCCTTTAAGAGATATCATACATTATATCATTTTTAGGTTTTATGAAGTTGTTAATCAGAATTAATTAATTAATTAATTTAATCATTATAACAAGCGAGTCAGATATGTAGAGATAGAGAGAAAGAGAGAGAGAGAGAGGGAGAAATGCTTTATTGTTTACATTGAATGATTTAAAGCTATATGTTTTAACAATATTAATATCGCAGATTATTTTTAATATTATTTAGGCGAGATTATCTGTTCTGTATTCATAAGTTTATATAAAAAGTTATGGCTATTACAAATTAGGAAATATTTTACATATGGTTTTAGTTAAACAATAAGAGAAGAATAAACAATGATGGCCTCAATAAGCAATTTTGTTAGTTGAGTTATTGTCTTACATTAATATACGTTGTATGATCTTGACTATGGCCGGAAAAGATCATTTTTACAACCTTACGCATCTGGAAAATGTCATCAACGCGGGCGTTTGTGAGTTTTCAGAGAACTACTAACTCACTTATCGATGAGTGTATAGCTTATCCGTGAGACTTTTAGAAGTGGATAAGTCTAGTTTTTAATTTTTCTTTTTAGCCACAGGCAATAGTGATGCGTATTCTTATAAACGTTTAAATTTATTTAACTATGCATTTGATTGTGGCGGACGTTACACGGTGAGTAAAACAAAATTTGTACATCATACTTTTAATGAGAAAGAGAGAGAGAATGAGAGCAAGGGAGGAAAGGGGGAGGTAAAGGAAGGGAGATGATGCCAGTGCGAATACGGATACGTAGCGATAAAGTGTATTTTAGTTAATTTGTTGTTATGCTGCCAAGGAATTTGTTAAAAATTGTTAATCACTTTGGGCTGAATCTAAACATCATTAAAAAAATTAGTCATTCTGCTGTAGAAATCTTATGTAGCTTTTTTATTATTTTTAATCTATTTTATTCTTTAATTATCTATCGAAGTATTACAAGAAATGCAGCAGCCATTAACATTTTCAATTAAAATTACACATAAATAATAAATATTAATACCTAGTGCGAATGCACTCTCTGCTCATCAATGCTAAAAATAGTGTTCCATATGCGAGCCTGAAACATAGCTCTCAATTTTTTAGAACAGCAGTTTTTCGTTTTCAACCAAAAATTAGTATCTCCCTTACTCGGGATTTAATCCCGTAATTTTTTTTCAGTTCGGTCTGCTTCAGCTAGGTAAAAAATGTTCGAGTCATTGCTATATAATTGGCTTAATTATTATTCATAATAATGTAAATTATATCTATGATATTTTGATATCAACATTTGCATTCGTTACTATTGATAGATGTATATACTAATGTATCTCTTTCATCACGTAAACTTGAATTCGAAATGTGTATTAATTTTTTTTTATTATCTCAAAGTAATTAGATTTTTACCGTTCAAAAACACTAATTAATATGATTTCGATTACAAACAAAAATTATTATTGTGTATGTGTGAATTTGTTAAATAATGCATTTATTTTTCCGATAAAATGTTGAGTATCCGTTACTATTTTCTTCTTCCCATGTGATAGGTCTATTTCTATTCATTGTATCTTTCCACTCCCGTATAAGCGTGTGCACTCCTTCCTCTCGTTAGAACGCCCTTTCTGACACTGTCCGCTAGGAACGCCAACCGTATGGATAAGTAGTTGTCTGCTCAAATCCATCTATATTCTTTGGCAATCTCCCTTTTTTATCTCTGGCATAGGTTTGATTTATAAAA
The DNA here is from genome assembly GCA_030064505.1 of Chouioia cunea. Lineage (NCBI taxonomy): Eukaryota > Metazoa > Arthropoda > Insecta > Hymenoptera > Eulophidae > Chouioia > Chouioia cunea. The sequence continues at coordinate 22,841,881 of JAOPFQ010000001.1, forward strand.
GACTACTTCAACAGTTATAGCATAATAGCGTTGTTTGTAAACGGTTAAACTCGATTATAAAAAAATTATTTATTGGTAAAAGTAAAGAGAAAACAATGTTGTTTATTCAAATTATTAAATACAAATATTTACTATTCAATCTGAGGCTTATTAATTTAATATTTTAATTAAAATAACATTATTCTCGAAAATTCAAATATTTATTTTCCAGGATCATTTTTGAAATGGTCATTAACTAGACTTACAATTTTTGTATCTTTCGTATCATGAACTTTATGGTTATTCTTAGTCGAAAAAGATACGATTGCATTTTCTCCGCCTTCTTTGAAAAGTTCTTTAAAATCACAGTGACTAGTACTAGTAGATGCTTATTTTTTAATTATGTAATTTGTTATTATTCCTTCCAATTTAACAAAACTTTGAGCGTTTTGACTAATTCGTTGATGTAGTATTGTTAAGTTGTTCTGTTACATGACGTTAGTGTGACTTGTAGGTCAATATACGAGTGTAGCTACATGTATTGTTATTGATTGAATGATATGTTTTTGACCGAAGTATACGCGAGCAAGTGTCCATATCTAATATTGCTATTTTTTATATTCATGAGTTCTTAAGTATTAAAATAAAAAAGAGAAAACCGGAAAATATCTATTGCACCCACTCTCATAAATTATAATTGACAACTAACTTAATGAATCGAATGAATTGCAAGCGAAGTTCTAGCTTTGCTATTTACTGAGGAACTGTTTCTTGATCACTAGATATATCGCCTATCATAATTTACTTGCTCCTTGAATCACTCGGATTTAAATTATGCATTATATAATTTTTTTCCATACCCAACGATATGAACAAACCAGATTAATCACGATAATTTTTCTCTACATTTTTCTACCCTAGACGATAAAGATGTAAATTAAAATGTAATAACATAGGCAGATGCTTTTATGGATGATATATACGTGCGCCACGAGGGTCTGCACGGGTTTTCTTCATAACTCCCTCCAAAAAGATATCAGCACGTACTCATCTTGAAAATATTCTTCAAGTTGAATCAACGTGAATTTCTCTTTTTCGACTTGTTGGTACCTGTCCGTTTTTAAAACTTGTAAATTTAATGTAGTAATTTAATGTTAATAGAAATAGACCTATCACATGGGAAGAAGAAATGATATGCCATCGATTTTTTTCATAATCCAGCAGAATTTGTTCTTATATTAATATAAAGTTTAATTAATTTGAGATAAAATGAAAATAGAAAATGAAACTCACTTAATTTTTCATGTTTTTCAACCTTACGATTTACGTTATTAAAAAATAATGTATAGTGTAATGTATTGGCATTCACTTGATCATACTAGAATATTAAATCTCGCTTTAAGGATATTTGGGCATTTGGTGTCGTGCGACATGAGGTTTACTCTAAGGACACGTATCACGCGAATATTTATTGTTTGTTAATATATATATATAAATTAAAAGATAAATAACTAAGTAAAAGAATAGAAATTTACTAAAAAAGGGATAGTAAAAATGTATTAGTTCCACCCAAGCGTCTTGTGTCAACGTAATATCCTTGTTACAGCAATAACTGGCAATACTGAACGTACTCTCTATTATATAACGCTATATGTGTTCAACCTCATCCATTCACCCGCGTATATCTCTTTTTTTATTGAATATTTTCCAAATATTGTCAAATAAGATATCATAGTCGTGCCCATGTAAACGTATTAACATACATACGTATACATGGGTAGGTAAACATTATTTAGTAGGATACAATATAAGACGAAATGCATTTCCCAATTATCGGGTAGACTTAAGTTTGTATAAACATTTAGTTATAACTAACGTTGTTAATGTTAATATTGTGCGTTCCCACGACTCGATGCGCTCTTGAGCTCCGATAAAACATCAGGGGTGGAAATGATAGGAACGAATCTACCTTCCTACAATACCTATAAATATGTGAGCCCATAAGGGACGGCGGTTCATTTGGATATACAACAATACTGTGTAAAGACATCTTTCAGGAGCTCTGTCGACTTAAAACAACAGAAATATTTGTATTGTCATTTCATCAATCTACTCCGACGCTAGAATTTCAACAAGTACCCGTACGCGTATTAAACCCTGACCATTGCTACCGTAACGCACAAAACTTATAAAAGTTATAAGTCTCATCGAATAATAGATGACAATATGTCTTACAATATCCGTGGAATTGAAGGAAAGCAAAAATGGACATTTATTAAGCAAAAGGTTAAATATAAATTAACGAAAGAAGAGATACATGAATGGTAGGAAATTCGAGCAAGAGCACGGAGAAGAAACACACACCCATGCAATGAAATTATTTTAATAATATCTTGTTTCTTTTCCGGGTAGTTAGACCTCGGTTGATTAAATTCTATAATTATATGTCATAAAATATATATTCAAATTGCTATTACGAATTTTTCATATATTTTGAAGTCAATTTTTTTCATCGTTTTTACTATATGCATATCCTTTTTATTCAAGTTGTGTCTATATTCGTTAACAGTCTAATAATATTAAGAAAACTAAATTTTGTAATACATTTCAATTGATTAGAATATATTTTATTTATCTACTTATTTTTAGACTGTACTTGTAGATGATTCTAGTATATTTAAAAGTGGACATTTAAAATCTTGTTAGGTTCTGCAGAGCGACGTTTCTACATATCATTACTAGATCGCGAGTTTAAATCTGTGGTAATATTTAAATATTTTTCTACCTACAATAAAAAATAATAAAATTATAATAAAAAAGTATATTTTATTCAAAATTTCGGCTTATTTATAAATAAATCAACCTTATTTTCTCGGATTTATATTTGACAATATTTCACTCATAAAAAAATCACCGAGCCGGAGCTGAAAAGTCGTTATAAAAATTAAACAGAATTATCTGATTCCCATTAGATATTAGGAATAACGATATTACTCAAATGTTGATTGGTTCATTGTAAAATTGTTTATTACTAATATAGCTTTCAATATAGAAATTTGTATGATGTTGATTTGGGCCAATAATGTACAATTCATTACAGTTTTGACAAAATAAAAATTTTACACAGTATTGAAATCTGTCATACTGTTTTCCTTTAGTATATTGAATAAGATTAAATATCCATAAACACATTTTCGATTAAGACTTTTCGTATAAAAATAATTATGTGAGCGTGTCTTACTAAAAAAAAACTTTGAAAGTAAAATGTTTAATCTACCATTAATTAAACATACTACGGAAAGTTAATCGACAAGTCGTATGTTACATATTTTCGTTCAATACATTGGAAAAAATCGTTACTTCGAAAACCAACTTCGAAATGAATTGTATACTATTTCTTTTGAATATACAGATTTATTTACGTAAAAATTATTTTGTTACATAATATAAGTTTGTAAGTACGGAAATTATATACAAATTATCATAAGCTACGTGCAATTTATGTACCATTATATTATTTTAAAGTAGTATGTTATAAATTACATTATACTTTTCATTATAATACTATTTTATAATCAATATAAATTTATCGAACATAATATTACAGCAAAGTTTACAGGTTGAATATCTATGGATCATTATAAATTTACCAATTTCAGCCTATAATAAAGTAATAAAGTTATCTAAATAGTTCAATTATATATGTATGATAATTTATTATCGTTATAATCAACTAATAATACTGATATCTTGAAATACAATATACTTAATTATTTTGGAGGTAAATATTTAGTGCTGTCACCGACGTTTCAGCTTCAAATACAATTACTTTTAAATGTATATTACTCGAGCACGGTATAATACTGCATCTAAATTATCAACTATTTTGCTGTTACATTATTAAACATTTCAGAAAGCTATTATAAATAAAATGCCGTATACCAATATAAAAAAACATTGAATTTTTGAAAAACTTCTGTATATATAGGGAAGGATGTCATGAAGAAGGAAAAAGGAAACTAGCTTTGGCAGAGCTGTTTTGTTTCTTTAAATATCAAAAAAATTTCGATTTGTTAAAAAATAAAAAATAGAAAATAAAAACGCGGGATATTAAAATGAAAAAATGAAACAGAACACTTTACAGAATATAAAAGTGCCTATAAATAAATTATTTAACTATTACTTTCTAAGTCTAGTCAATTCCCGATTACTCTCGTGTATTGGATTTGCAATTTACTCATATACCATTTCTTTTAAATTCTATTACAAGTATTGAATTGAGCTAATTAAAATGTAGATGTATTTTAATTAATGATGTAATTTCAATCGTGACGATATAACTGAAATTACAATAGATTTAAAAAATAATAACGTAATTGTTTATTTCATTTTATTATATAAACTTTTACGTTACTTTTTATGGTAGTCCGTTTTACTTTAAGGAATACTAATTTAATCAAAAGATCATAGATGATATTTGTGTTTATAAGAAACTTGTTGCATTATGGAGACTGCTTTATCCAGTAGTATAGTACAGAGAAAGTAAGTGCAGTAAATCATTTTATAAATTATGGGCAGTGGCTAGAGAAAATGATATCTTCAGGTATGTAGAAAAAAATGATACCTCAAACTAGCCAATGAAATAATTTCTTTTGATTTCTCAAAAAAAAAAAATTTTAATTTCCACTTAAATTTCCAAGTAAATGTAAAAATCTCACGTTCATGAATAGTTAACGAATTTCAACTTATAATTTTGTATTCCCTTTAAAAATAATAGTGCAATTGGAGGTATTCGTTGATATCCATAAATCAAGGTTTTTCTTCCGCATGGGAAATTGTTTTTTTTCACATCAGAGATATCATTTGATTACTTTACTTATTAAAGATATCTATTTTCACTAAGTACACGTCTATATTCAAAACATAGTATCCCATTTTACATTAATTTTCTTTATATATTTTTCACAAAAATTAAAAATATAGAGCTCTGTAAAATTCATTTTTTACGGCATTACTAAGCACGGTTATTTATAAATAAAATTCAAAGTGAATATAACTAGTAAATATTTTGTTTTATAAAATAAATTGACAATGACAACAATCATCAAACTTTATTTACAAGATTTATTAAAAGCATTTGAAATTCAATCTGTAAAAGTTTAAATATTTGTAAAAGTACTATTATTTTTGTAAAATTGAAAAATGTAGCTTAACAGTTAATCAACGTAAGAATACGTCATTGATCTTCTTATCTATTCTCTAAAGATTTTTTCTTTATATGTATCTATATATCTTTTTATTTCAATTGTTGCAAAAAATTAACATTAAATTATTTAAATTAATCCAGGCAAGAACATATAGTGATTGGCATCCATAATCATAAAGTAATCAAGTAGTAATACAGATCACAGGTGAAACTAGGCTCTAGATGCACATAGTAAATTAATATCACATTAGAAATATACATCGACTGCCTTAATATCAATAAACTTAATTATCTTACTCATAATTGGACAGATGACTTTTATGTCATCAGATTTTAAGATCTATTTTGACTGTACGAAGATTTGTATTTCTTCATCATTAGTATAGCTAATTAAAGAATTTTTGTTTTATTAATACAACTTGTTTTCAACGCAAGTATTATTCAATTAATAAAAATGAATCTAACTATCAAGATAAAAATCTATATTTTTGAGTAATGTAAAAATGTTATATTACAAAAAATATAAAAAAATAAAGCGAACAAATACAAATTTAAAATAAATAACTCTCCATTAGCAATCAAATCTACTCTTCGTTTTTAGATTAGATTGTACTATTTTTTAAACTTTAATTATTAAATAACTGCGTTCTCAATAACTTATAAAAGCAATTTTTAAATAAGTTTAGGTAGAATTAATCTATGTATAAAACCGGATTATAATAATATTTTCACATATTTTTAGAACATTTTATACAGAATTTAATTATTAAGTTTAATCAAAGAATACATTAATCTGTGTTTTTTCTTTAAAGTTTTTATACAAAATTTCCGCTCATGTATTGTTAAATAACTAGAATTAAATAAATATCGCTAATGGTAAATATGTGACAATATTTAATATATACACTCAATGCTTAATTTGAATTGTATACTAAATCGTCATGTTTGTGTGTGATTAACGTTTAAGTCATTTACTGCCCTTGTGTCTACTAAGGTTGACTTTAAATAAAATTTGATATTATACTAGTATTGAATATTTGAATCTATCACCAATTTGAATACAAATAATTATAATACTATTATTTAATATTTAAAAGTTAGATTTTAAATTTTAAAATCTAACTTTTCAAGCTTTTTCACAGCTTGCCAAATTTTCATCAAGTGGCGCTGATGCTAGTTTTTCAAATATCATTATTTGGAACATGCATGAAATTGAAGAACTTGACTACACTTTGTCCGCATTAATTAATCAGCGAAGAATGACCAAGTAATTACAAGATCACACCTTTTACGTACGTTGTAAAGATTTGTTCAATGCAACAAAATTGTATTTACTAATAAAATTGAACTTAAGCCGGACTTCAGTAAATCCGCTACAGCAACTGTGCAATCACTGGATAAAGAAGACACATATGTTCAGCCCCACGTATAGGTAGACGGTTTATGCTGAAGTGTCGTACCATTTCAGGTATACTGTCAAAAGGTTTACTGAACTGACCCAGTATAAATTTGTTGAGATCGCTATTTTTTTGTATGCGCATATGCATGAATCCTCTGGCACTTCTGTAAGAAAAAAAACATTAAATTCACTTGTATTAAAAAGGAAAATGGAATAAATAGTTTGATGTTAGATATATATATAGATTTGTAATACCGGAAGTAATGAAAATCGTCTTATACTGGGAAGTGCTAAAAGAAGAGTCACCGCATGATTAGAAATACAAAAATATAGACCGCGAAACTTTTTCAACTAAGGGTTAGCGTATTATAAAACCTAGAGGAAATTAGGACAGTGAATTTATTCATCAATCGATGCAGTTGCCTGAGATGTAACAAATAAATGTAATCTGTCAATGTCACGTAAGGCGTAAAATTATCACAATAAATCCGTTTATTTATGGAATGAGGATATGACAAGACTAGGGAGAGAGAGAGTGCAATAAATGAAGATGGAAATTTCAGTGAAAAGAAAATCTTTTTGACGTTTTTTACTAACCTCCAGAGCAAAGAGAATTCTGTGCCATCATAATTTTAGACATTAAGAATGTAATCAACTCTGATTCTAATTTGGAATAAATTTATATTAATCTTTGGAGAAAAAAATCTCCCAAAACTTAATCAGAACCTTGGCAAGTCTTCTCAAAAATAGAAAAATAGTAGCCATCACCGATGAATGCCGCATAGTAATCGATTTACCTTCTCCAGAAGTTCTACAATAATTGATTAAAAGACCATTTTTATAAATCCGCAAATACAACTGCCTGTTGAGTCTGAAGCTAGAGGAGGGGTCATACTTTTTTATTTGTAAGCAATTTAGCACTGCTATTCGTGGACAAAGTAGTATGAGCAGTCGAAATGATAAACAATGAAATACTAGAGATGACAAAACACAAATATGAGTATTCATTGGTCGTTGCTACGCCGAAAAAATATGTACCTCTTCAGCTCGTAAACGATAGAAAAATAATTTCTCTTAAGAACAAAATTAAGTACTTAAATATGCAAATGTACAAGAGATAGTTATTTCAAGGTCTAGAGTTGGTAAAAGAGAAGAACCACATACGAAAAAAAGAAAAAGAAAGAAAAAAAGGCAAGAGAAATGAAACGAATGAAGCAATCAGTGATGGAAATGCACATTCATACCAATAATCAAAGAATAAAACACCATAGAATATGGCATAGTGAAATAGCATCTGGCACAATCATTAACTAGACGTTGTGAGTGTTTTTGAACATACTTAATTACAAAGAGGCATAAGCTTGACAGTAACTGCCAACAATACAAAGTTGAAAAGGATAATATGAAACACATCTTCCTTGAATACTCCACACATAAGCATACCTCGTTTTGACTTAAAATGCCACTTACAGAACACTCTTTGAGGGTTCATAAATAATGCAATTATTTATGAAATGCTATTCGCGACTAATAAAACTGAGAGGAACATATTCTTGTAGTTTAAGGCATATTCTTTCGATAGCACCCACGAAATTTTTCAAAAATTATTAATTATGAGAAAGAGTAGTTTGATAATAAAAGCGTGATTTTTTCGCGTTTTCTTTAAGATTTTTCTGTCTATAATGAATCTGAAACTTTACTAACCGGTAGAATGAATATATAAATTTAGATTTCAGTAATTACAAATTTTGTATTATATTCCGTTACACTTTTTTCTAATGTATCCATTAATTAGATTTCTTTCGTTAAATATTTGAGAATTAAGATTTCTGTAAATAAAAATAAAAATAATCAGTTACTGTATTCGCAGATTTTTTATTATTGTAAAAAAAATTTACAATCTATTCATACAGTGTGAATTTCTCAATGGAATACCCTTAGCAGGAATTAACCGTTCTGCCATTGTAGAAAGTTGGTCCTTTATGATATTGTCAAGAATCATAATTTCTTTCTTAATTTAGTTATTTAGGTTTTTTTTTTTAAATCTATAGTTGTTAATTTTTTTCAGCAGAATATTGATTGCTAGTTTATTTGAATGGTTCAATAGTCGGTCTTCATATTTATTATAGTATATTCCTATTTCCTCTTTGCCAGTTGATATTTGCAAATCATTTTTTATGATGTCGTTTGATATATATTAGATATAGTGCATTAACTATCTGTCTTAGCACTTTGAATTGAAATCTTTTTAATATATCTACGTTTAAGTTCGAGGCAGTATTCGAAAATTGAATTCCGTATATCCATTTTAATATGGTTATTGATTTATTTTTTAGTGACAGCTATATCTTTCTATGTACTAGCCAATAGAATTTTCTTAGTTTTAGATTTAGTTCTTTCCTTTTAATCCAGGCATGATCTCTCCAGTTAAATCTGCGGTTGGCGTGCATTCCATGGTAATTTAATATATTGTTTTGTAGAAGTGTGTTCCTATTTAATGAGACTAGCGCACAAGTGTCCTTTCTGAATAGGAAAGTAACATGATTCCACTTGTTTTCTATAACTGGCATTCTCCTTTTGTCTAAGTAATCTTGTTATTTCGCTGATATTGTTTCAGAATCCAAATGTGATTTTAGCTAAGCTGTGTCGTTCGCGTACATATCAGTAATTATATTTTCCATGGATTGAATATTGGATTGAATATATACAGTAAGTAATTTATATACCCAAAACACTCCCTTGAGAAACTCCAGTGTTAAAGTCCAATTCCATGTTCTTATTCTGTATCGTTGATTTTAATCTGAAATGATCTGGATGTTAAATATGAGTGCAATAGTTTGTGAAGTTTCTTACGAAAATGACTTTTAATCAGTCAGTACGATGATTCACCAGTAAAAATTAGAGTGTAATTATACTTTTTCTATCACCTCGTATAGTATTTTCCTTTTCGAATAGGGGTGAATGATCTTGAGCCAAGTAGGTTGTAGTCTCCTTCGGTAATAAATCAGTGACCAAGTGTTTCGAAATTATCCTTATATTGTGGCTTGGAGGACAGTAAACCGTTGACAGTCATTGGATCGGTCTAGTCTGTTATTGTTATACTGCTAGCTTCTAGTTTATATGCCTGAAAGCTGGGTTATACATCGTATCTTATTGTTGATTTTTTTATTATTATTGCAATGCCTTCATATGCTTTGTTGTCTGGGTGGTTTGTTGAGTATACTGTATAGTATGTGATTTATATGTACTGTTTACTTTAAAATGAGCAAAGAATCCGCGAAGCATGTTGGTCGACTACAGCATTCTATACAGTAAGATGAGGTTTCTGGGTCGCTACGAAAATAATTTATTTTTATGTATCACAAACGAATTATTCTATTAGTGAAATCGAAAGCTGAGATATTCACATAGTTCAAAAAAAGCTATCTAAGATTGTAAAAATCTATAATGTCTCCTTTTAGCTCAGTACATTTAGTTCAGTGTTTTCGAATTTGTTATTCCTTCCAAATGGGTCTCTTTAAAGTCCTCAAAATAGGCGTTTGTTTCAATGATTACCTCTTCATTTGGCCAAAATCTCTTACCGCTCAAACAATTCTTCAAATTTTGTAAAAGGAAATAGTTATAGGGATAATCTGGAGAATATACTGGATAGGACAGCGATTCGTAGCCCAATTTATGGATTTTTACCATGGCGATTACATACGTACGCACTCAGGCGTTGTCTTGATAAAACAAACATTTTTTCTTCGCCTAATTCGGTCGTTTTTTATTCAAATCAATATTTATCCAAAAGCTCTGAATAATATCACCAACTGACGTTAAACTGAAACCATATTCCATATTATTTTTTTAACGTTAACTTCATATTGGAGTGGCATATCAAAGTGTCGAGAATTGTTAATTTGATAAATTATTATACCACTCGCTGATACGTTATTTCGTTGAAATTTAATAATAAAATTGACATTTGGTATGACTTATATAATCATTATTATTATGCAGTCCAGACTCTGATAACATCAAGAAGCTACAGTTTCCCATCATCACATCTTGAAAATCTGACAGTTGAATGTGAATAACAGTATATAATTTCTTGAAATAATAAAATCTTTAATAACTCGTTGAAAAGTAACAAGTCTGTTCAATGAAAATCTTTGAAACATTCGCATCTTCTAATAAAGATGCGAATATTGTTGCAAATCTTCTTCCGTGACAAAATTGTAAAATAAAACTGATATTCGTGACTTTAGATAAAGCATCATATATGGAAGTGCAAGTATTTTTTCCATATTCATAAATATCTTCAACATAAGCTCCTCCTTGAGCCTTATCAATTGTCATATGACATTCTAGTATGAATGACCAATGCCCTCTTTTTGACACAACAATGTTAGTTCTATTTAACGGTATGGTTGACGTTCACATTGGTATTGGAACAATACGATTGTCGATATTATTTTTCACAGTAAAAGTTGCTGCTTTTTTATTGATATACCAATGTTTCGGTTTCGGAATTTAAAACATACACAAGTACCATAATCCTCTTAATTAAGTGAAGTAATGGTCTTTTACTTACAATGACGATCTGTTATAAGCATTTTCATAATAATTTTCATGATATAACAGCACTTTAACGAATTTTTTTTATATGAGCATGCGAGATTGAAAAAGATATCACTTTTCGTCATTAAAAATATACCCAATACTTTATCTTGTGAGCAAAGTAGCAAAAACATAATTAGCTTGACGCATGACTTGAGTAAGCTCCTAGAATTATAATTCTCGACAAACAGTAGGTAAAACGATAACCCTTTCTTTCTTCTTCTTCATTAAAATCGGCTAATTAATGTCGTAGTCTCCAATCAGTATTATCTCTAGGCTAACTTTCTGTCGCTACGAGTAATCTGTCTTAATCGTTCATCTGTTTTACACATTTTTGCACCAATCATGTTGAATTTATAACAGAAGCAATACGTCTATTGAAATATTCAAAGCTGTGTATATAGTTACACCATCGATTGCAACACGAACTTTCCCTGTTAACGCACACGTTGTGTACATATTAAAAGAACTATTTTTGTGGGTAAAACGATTGTATATATACATAAATAGTCGAAGATATTAACCGAATAATACCAATAAACAAATACATTGTTCAGGGACAGATTTTTCTACCATTTCACAGAAAGGTATTTGTGTCACTATGTGCGTTACTAACTTCATACACACACATATGTATGCGTCACTAACTTCAAAATATAGAATGTTCAATAAAGTTACAATAGTCGAAATTTAAACAATATTGAAAACTTATATTGCAATTAGTATATTTCCATTTTCAAATGAATTATTTCATTTGATAATTCAAATGAATTATCATTTTCAAATGAATTATTTCAACTATTAAAATGTAAAATTCCAATATTATTTGTCGCTTAGTATTTACATTAATATAATTTGAAGTTAAATAATTGTAAGAACTTTGGTGAATTTAACAATTGAATTAATAATTTTGAAATACAAAATAATATCAGCTTAGCATAGAAATTATTATTGTTTTGTAATAAAGATATGCTCCCAGTTAGAAATCGATATTTGAAATTGCTCCAGAGATTGGAGAGTTTGGAAGAATTAACTAATCAATTAGACAGTTTTCCTAGTTGCCCTCAATAAGCAAATGGATTTGGGAGTGGGATATCACTTGTCTCATCTATAAAAAGACCGTGCACGCTGAGGACCTGCTCGCTATTCTTATTATCAAGGAACAAAATGTTGGTTTTTACTCTTGAAGAGAATTCCCTCAATACCTAGCGTATTCATCAAGCGTAAAATTTCTACTACATAGTGCTTTTATCATTAGAAATACCTGCACGATAAAAATAAGTTAATAGTCAATTGAATTTATCGAATTACTGTTCTATTCTTTATACGTGGCAATCTTTCTTGACACCAATCCCAAATCCACGATGATGATTCTGCAAGTATCCGAATCGGTGTTAGCTGTAAACATAGATTCCTCTGGCCTTTCGAGTGTTTAGGATTGAATTTACTTATATCTTAGTAGTTTTAAGCGTTTGGGATAAAGTACAGCTGTATTTCAGTCCCTTTAAGCACCTGGGATAAAAATATAATTGTTAGAGAATGCTAGGCTTCTTAATTTTGCACTGAATTTCTTTAAAATAATAATATGCGAGTGCAGTATCAAACAGAGCGAAATTCAAGTGTCGACTTTTCGGATGTTATGCTGTTTTTATTCCATATTATAAATAATTTGAAAATTATGTATGAATTTTTTTATCACATTTAATCAACTAAATTTTTGCTCATAATAGTGGTATACCTAAGTATCAAAATATCTGTATCTAAGTATATATGACAGAAAATAAATTAGTTTTAGGGAGAATCGGAGCAGGGTCTTTCATTTTTTAAATATTTGGCATATCGAGTGCCTATATGAAGGTAATCGCTTCTGCCAAGTTTGACGCTTAAATATTAATGAATTAAAAAGTTATAAATAATATAAAAATAACTTGTTTTTTTTTCAACTGTAATGAATCAAAAATTATTTATCAGATCTGGATTATTTCTTTTTAAATACCCGGAAATGATTGTATTTTGAGAATATATAGATGTCATAATAATAGATTTGTTATTTATAAAAAAAATTATAAACAAGTAAAATAAATTTTTGTCATTTTTGTTAAAAAGGGCAACTTTTATCTGAAAAATTTTGTTGCAATTGATTACATGGACAATTTCGTCCATGATTCCGTAATAAAACTATCATGATTTTTAATAGGGGCTAGGTAATGACCTTCCAAAAAAGCGCTATCTACGTTGCTTAACTTGAAGATTGGACTGATAGAAGTGTCCCATTCCTCCAAAACTTTTACAGGTACTTCAGTTCTATAAGTCAGTACATTTATTAGCTAAACTTTCATTATTTAAATTGTGGTACGTAGGATAAACATTTTTGACAATAATAATTAACGAAAATATGCTGCACTTAAGCAAATTAGTGCGAGGAATAATTATGATAATGAATTAAAAAACGTATATTTTCTTTGATTGTTTCTTCTAATATTTTAGTTTAATAAGTATTATTTTAAAATTGAATATGCTGACATTAGTTGTGCTTCGAAAATTATATAAAGGAATCTTTTTGCTAAGTCGGGCTCTTTTAAAGTTCAATGACCAAAGTGAACGGATGTCAACGAACGGCAAAGTGCAATTTCTTATTGTATAATAGATTTTGTAAAATTACTTCAATTCAGTTTTAATGAAAATTGTATAATCATGGCATTACCAAAGTGTTCCAATTCACTTAAAGTGCCTAAACATGGACGTCATCGCGAATCTTTTCGTCATGTTCCCACAGAAATTCAGGATAAGTGGTTTCCTTTAGTGAAAGAAAACGATCGATTATGTGCAACATGTTTAAGATACTGCTATATCAAAGATCCAAAGGAAGTTTCTTATTACAGTGACAAACGTTTAAGATATACAAATGAAGAAAATGGTAGTTTTGAAGGTTCTATTAATCAGAACAATGAGGTCACTTTCGACTTAAATGCTAATGAAGATCAAGATTTGCCACGTACAATGTGATGAAGAATTTTTAATCGACGTAAATGAATGTAGAAAAATAGTATTGGATGGCTTGTATCCATTGCTTGATTTTTTATAAATCAAAGAAATAAATTCAATACATATTGAAGCATTTGATTTAATAGAAAAAATTTCAAATAATCTGATTTAATAGAATAGATTTAATAGATCGATTCATTATCGAATAATTTGAAAAGTTTACTTATGAGAAAATATAGCTGCATAGACAGGAATCGAGATGAATTTATACAAAAAAGTTGATTTTATAAAGACCTAAAAGCAGCGTATGAAAAAGTAACTACTAATTCAGAAAATATACATATATTAACTGCGATCTTACCGTCTATAAAAGTCTGTGAAATAGAAAGAGAAATTGATAGTTCGTTTTATTTTGTAAAAACAGCTAAAAAACTTCATGAACAAGAAAGAATGTTATCATACTAATTATCAAGAACCAGAACATCTATAATAAGTAAAGAAATAAAAAGTTCTGCTGTCTCATTTTATTTGCAAGATGATATAAGCCGATTCTGTCTAGGTGCTAACGAAACAAAAAAAGTGCGAAAAGATAATGAAAAGAAAGTTAAAATTTAAAGGCGCTTACTTGTATTCAATTTAAAAGAAGTACACAGCATGTTTGAGAAACACAAAGCTGAAATTGAACTCTAGTTTCGTCTGGGGTATATATGTTTTTGTATATTGCAACCTGATCAACGTATTTTAGTTAATGAATCTAACGGTGTTCTCTGTGATTGCATTTGTATCCGCGACCAAAATCCAAAATTACAAATAGAATGGTGTAAAATAGCAACGAAAAATTTGAAAATAAAGTATGATCAAGAGTTACTTCATACAGCAAAATATATTTCAATTCAAATGACGTGTGAAAGACCTGATGAAGCTTGTCTTTTTAATAAATACCAGAAATGTCCTGGATTGGCTAGTGTTTTAGATATGTTCAAGAATTTTTTTTTTTTGATGTTGTATAGATTGCATTCATTGTAAACGGGAAACTATAAAATCGAAAGTGTGATCTTGTAAAGCATACGTACAATATTAAAGTCTATCTTAACCGTATGTAGGTACAGTTTGAATATAAATTATTAGAACATGTTATTATTACCAAAAGTTAAAACGATAAAATAAAAGCTCATAGTTATAATTTGAATGAATTTGATTTTAGTCATAGGAGATTTCGCTCAGAATTATACGACTGTATATCAAGTCCAGGTACAAGCAAGTCAGTGGAACAGCAAACAGGTAACTATTCATCCATTTGCAATTTATATGAAAGGGAAGAAAGACTCGTTCAATAGCCGAGAAATAATTAAGATTATAACGGGTCTGATAACATTAATGTGACAAACGTCTAATTGCCTTTAGAGATAAAATAGAATGGAGAGATAGATACATTGAAAGAGGGAGAAATATAATTGTTAATAACTCACTTTAGGGATAGTGAATAGTCTTGCTTGGTAGATTCGCTATTCCTCACCAAGTAACTTCCTTCTCTCAGCAATCGCAATATAGCTTCAGCTTCAATTCTCGTAATCGAACCGTGATACCAGCTGTTTGGCAAAAAATCATTAATAGATATTGTTAGTGAGAAAATAGACGGCATACATATCGATATGGAGGGTTTAACGGACGTTGAGTAATCTCAAAAGTCTAGAAGTGTTATGAATTTAAAATTTTCGGCTATTAAATGGTAATTTTGTTGCGTCTTTCTCTGTTTTTTAAGGAACTAAAACAATCAATGTTCAGTCTATTTGTATTAGTAGTAGAAAATTATGTACCTTTGTCTCTCGAGTGATAGATCGACGTCGACATGGTCGGCTAATCCGCGTGAAGCGGAAAGCTCAAGCGAGAGCCCGAGGTTGAGGGCTGAGGGCTTCTTCAGGCTGAGTTTCTTCAAAGTAGCTGAACTATTAGCCTCGCCAGCTGTACCTAGACCGAGCCCATTCTCACTGTTACAGCCTAGATTTAGTGTCATTTTTGTTCGCGCCAGACTGCTACCTGAAATAAATTGCACGCCCGCTACATTGAATGTTCTCATCTGTATAAATTTATCTGACTTAGCATAGTAGTCTATTCAAGTTTTTCGTTTCGCGAACGATTAATATTGGGTCTTAAAAAATCTTTTCAAACTGTGGGCAAAATCTTATATTTTTTAACGAAAAGAATTTCTTACATCGTACATCGGAGACTTCTTAGTTTTTAAAAATAAAATATATCTAACTGTCCTAACTATGTTAATTACATTTACGAATGACGATAATAAGTTGTATTTTATTGCATAGTTAGCATTTGTCATCAAACAATTTTTTTATTATTAGCTATTTTCTTCATTATAATTCACTCAAGCGTTATTATTTTTTTATATGAGTTAATAAATTAGAAAGTCGAAATATATGTCACGAGCTAATATTGGATACGAATAGATATTGAATAGTATTAACACAATTTTTTTTAAATATATAAAAAAAATTGAATACAATATTATAAATGTAAATTATAACATTCATTGGTTACACGTAACTTTAAAATATATTTATAAAGCATTTTCTAATGTCAAATGGGAGAAATACATTCATACAGTTAATGCGTTCATTATCCTGCACAACGTGGTACTTTGGTAACGGATTCGCTTTCACAGACAGCACCGCGCAACAAAAAACCGTTTTATGTAATCAACCGGCTCGCATTAAAAAAAGTAAGTAGTAAGTTGTAACGAAAGTTTTTTGGAAATACTTCATAATATTCAGTTTAATTTTTATACATAATTTTTACAAATTTATAATATACAATGTACATAAAATAAGATTTAGTATGCGCCTTTTAACAAACTATTATCTATATAGACTATAAATCGAAGTTTACGGCATGTTATAACCGCTTCATTAATTTAATCTTCCATCATCTCGTGAAATACATAGTATTCCGAAAAATATGCAGAAGTTATTTTATGTATTATGATGAGTTAAACAGCTTTTCTTACACTTTTATTCACATACTTAATTTTGTGGGAACCTCACTTTGCAACTATATTAGAAATGCAGTTTATGATTTTGGCCGCTTGCTACTTATTATGACCTTTTATTGCATGATTCTCTACCTGTTCTACAAAAAAATTATTCAATCAATATTCAAACAAGTAACTACTAAATAAATTATCTTTTTTGAACGGAATGTTAAATAGTCAATTGTATATGAAAAAATAATAAACTAAATGTCATTATATATTTAATATAAGCATATTATATAATTCCGATAAACAAAGTATGCCGAGTTATCTTTACCTAAATTTCTACTAAACTTAGGCATCCTCACGGTGCTATTTGTATCTCATTATGAGTAATCACGACACCCATCTTGCACGCAGCTTTTTCATAACCAAATAAATTATCAATCAGTATACAATGTAGAACACTTTTTTAAATGCCTACTATGTCTACTAGCTCACGTACTTTTAGTTGAAGGTCATCCAATACCATTATCTCGATTTTGTCACCATTTCTGACGTTATCACTTCATTAGGTCAACCACTACGATATTCATCTTGACACTACATACGTCCTCGTTTAAAATCTGCCACTAAATACTTGACTGTTGTAAACGAAAGAGGAGACTTACCTATTGTATTACACCTATCATGTAATAATGTTACAGAAATTTATGAGCAACAAAATGATTTATTGTTTCAATAAAACTATTGATTTTTCAAAATCATAAAAATATTAATTAGATGCAAAGAAAATACTTAGAACCAAAGTATGGAAAAATGACTGTGCACTTGTTCTATCCGTTGGCTAGAAAACTGTATAGCTTTTTCAGTTTATTTTCCACAGCTTTTTTCATAAGTATCTGTACGAACCGGTAAGGGGTGAATAGATTTTATATTTTCTGGAAAATGCGTGGATTTTGAAAGTTACAAAAACATTAATTAAAACCGTAAATATAGTAAACCAACCGATAAATGTTTGGCGTCTGTGCGAGTAGAGACCATACAATTGCTAACATAGCTGCGCTCCGCTCTAGTAATAATTTGTCCATACTTTGGTTTAAATATTTTTTTTTTATCATTCAAAACCAATGTATTCATCCTGAAATTAAGAACCACATTATTACTTAACGATTGCTGCATCTCTGTTGGAAGAAAGATGATAGCAGTTTAAACAAGATTCATTGAAATGACGCGATTTTCAATTGATAAATTACAATATCTATAATTGTAATGTATATTTTTGCAATTTTTAGAAATAAGTAGATTCATTGCAATATAAAAAATCATTTTGTTGCTCAACGGTTTCTATAACTTTATTAGCAAAATAGTTGTAGCTGTTTATTCAATGGAATTATCCGTCCTCACATGTTTTTGTTAATTAAACTTTAATATCTGAGTTTTTAATCAATATTTTTTCAATTTAAAAAATGCTATTTATTCATTATAAAATTGCCAATCATTTTTCATTACTAAAATATGCATAATTTTCAATAAAAAAATTTATTGTATTTTAAATATTTAAATTGTTAATAAACAATTGAAAGATAATTCATGCGGCTAAACATCTTCCAGATTCCAATTTGAAAGGTAGAAATACATCTTAAAAATGTTGATAATTTAGGGGGCTTCGATCGGTCATGGAAATATTTCCTGGCCCTTAGACTACATGTACAAGCGATGAACGGCTAGTATATTGCTTGTAGGGATAGCGGAGCGAATGGGGTGCCAGAATATACACAGGTTACAGTGTTCACCGATATACAAAAATACATAGTATACGCGGTATAGAAAGAGGGAAACACCAACTGAGCGGTTGATTTGTGACCCCGTGAGAATATTTAGAAGTCAAGTTTACCTTCGTAACGCGTTAAAATACTTACATAGAAAATCGTTGATCGTTTATTTATTAAAAAAAATCAGTGAACTTATATGGATTGTGTATGTAATTAATTATCTTCAAAGATACAAGTGATTAAAAAGCAGATAAAAAAATTTACCAAATGGGCATGGAGCTTCGACATCTCTGACAGGTTGATTGGAAACACCTTGTGATATACCTAAGTCAGTACTTTGCGAACACCTGAGTCGTCTTCTTAGTTTGGGCATGTCAAAAGGTAAATCTTTGATATCTACGCTGGTTGCGCTGCCAGAAGTTGTAGTATCTTGTTGCTGCTGAATGAGCATCCTTCGGCGCCTAAGCTTGGGCATGTCGAAAGGTAGATCCAAGAGGTCCTGCTCGTTATCAAGCACCGATTGCCCAAGATTATTAAACTGCTGTTGTTGTTGGTCTGAAAGTTGGCTTAACAGCTGATTAGGCTGCGGTTTAATTGAATGAATGTTGAAAGTTTTGCACTTTATACCGGCCCTAGACTCAATAGAGATTCCGCTATCGGACCCATGAATTTCAGCGTCCCCCGAAGATGAAGATTGCATTGCAAGATTGGCGAGATTTTTGTTTTGTGGTGCACGACGCTTCTTAAAAGATGATTCGGTAGGCGTAACAGCAGAGTTAATATTGAAATTAGTCTGACTACCCTCGGGAGAGGCCTTCTGTGAGTTGTTGTTGCGGTTATTGTCAGAAGTCTCGCTAGCGGGTTCTTGTGACGATTTATCGCTAATGGGTGATAGAATATGAAGTTTGGGCGTCTGATGAATTTGGAAGCTTTGAAAGCTCGGCCCTTGTGGTTTTTGTTGTTGATGCTGCTGATGTTGCTTAGTCTCGAGACAATTGACGCTGCCACTGTCAGAGCTATGGGAACTAAGGGTACTACTGTGACGGCTATCACTACTACTAGTCGAACGATTGCCCTCGCTGGTGCTACTACGCAGAGATTCCATGCTGCCACCACTGCTACTGGTGGCCATACTCTCAGTACTGGAATAGCCTGCTCTGCACCTTGCATCACCTCGCAGCTTTAGTTCTGACAGATTGCCTTGTTGTCGGTGATGTGGTCGTACCGGTGTTGCCTTATCCTCGGGTTCGTGGGGCCTGCCCTTGAACTCCTGAATAGGCCTATCTTCACGGATGAGATTCTGCGACCTGGACCGGTGTTGCTGGGATTGGATTTCATCACCGCTAGCTGGTGCAGGCCTACCCTTGAATTCGAATATTGACTGTTTCGATTCGAGAATAAAGCTTTCGGTCCGACTCTGCATCTTAAAGACGCTGTTCTCAGACGTTAACACCAGTGAGGATTCCTTGCTTCGAAGCGACTTTATGGGCAAATGTATGTCCTTAAGCCTAAATTGTTCTAGCTTGCGTTGCTGCTGATTTGACAGGTTGGAAGTACTCAGTAATTTGATCATTAACTGATCACAACCGTGCAATTGAGTTGGTATTGGACTTGTAGAAGGTGGCGAAACCACATAACTACAACTAGATACGCTCTTTTCGTCGTTTGAATTGATTTGGAGGAATTCAGTGACTTTTGAGAGATTGCACGTGCCGTCTATGCCATCTATCTGGTCGGATAACTGCTGCTGGCACGACTGGATTTGACGTTGCCGTTGCTGATTCGAGCGGTTCACAATTAGATTTTTAGACCGAAAGCTAGAGCACTTACGACGATGATCTTTTAAAGAGTAATTTTTCATCAATTGTGAATGTTTCGAAGATTCGGTTGATGAACTCGCTCGGGAGAGTGGTATATTTGAACCTGTTTTTAGCTGAAAAACCTCATGATTATTATGCATTAAAGACGAGATTTCGAAATACAATCTGATGCTTGTATGTTAACACTCACTTGTGAGATTAAAAGCGAGTGGTTTGTTATGCGATCGAGATCATCGAGATCATTGACAGATCTACCGATCTTGCAATCAAATGCCGTCTCGTAGATCTGACGCTGACGAGACATCTCCTCCTCCTCGTCTCCCTCAGCCTCGTCCTCGTCCGCTTGTTCGCCTTCGTCTTCAAATTGGACCTCGTCGTGATAAGCTTCGCGCACTATTGGTTGTGCTTCTATCCTTCTCGAGCGTCTAAACTTGCGTACCTTTAAACATTGATTCATATATATGAGATCGATTATTGTGATTTCACAACATTGACGCGATCGATAAAATCACAGATTCTAACATTAAGTACAGATGATAACGATTCGCACGTCACTTACGTAGCATGAATGAAGAACAAAGCAAAAATCAATGCAGCGTGATCAATGACGCGCAATTGATAAAAGATAGTGAGTAGTGCGAACACTGTAAAACAATGAAGAAAAGCTCTACTGCAAATAAAGAATTTACGAAACAGGGTAGAGGAATACACAGTGACAGAGAATATAAGAGAAGAGGCAAAAAGCACCTTATGGCGAGTCTGTAGGTGGAGCCTGGGCTGGGCGGGCCCAGTTGGACAGGGTGGTGGCGGTGAAACGGGGGAGTCTAGGTTGTCCTCCTCGGCAGAGGCAAGGCACGTGCAGGCGGCGGATAACTCATGGCCGAGGAGCTGGTGGGCTGGCATCAGTGTGTGATCCCATTCGCCAATGAGGGAGGTTGAGAGAATAGGCTCAATGGAATTTTCATCTAGCGACTTGCGCTGACGGATGAGCCCAAGACTACGTGTGTTATCGGCTGGAACCTCTAGACTCGAGCTTTTACGGTACTTAGCAAAAGGATGGTTGCAGCCGGGTGGCGGAGGTTTATGTTGCTGCTTCTGCTTCTGCGCCACTCGGTGATACCCTGTAGTCGAGGCCTTAAACAAGTCGCCGTAATAATAGGGCGACGGGTACCGCGAAGGCAAACTGTCTGTGGGTGAGGGATCCAATTGCTGTACGGCCAAATGTTCTAGTTGTAATGCCCTGGTTACGGCTGCCTCATCGTTGACCAGTTTGCTCGATTCGGCCAGATTCCACTCTGCATCCAACACTACCAGAACATCGTCACCGACTCATCTTCACGCATACGCATCAACATACACAGCACGGCTTTGCCGTTCGCAAGGTTCTATATTTTTTTTCATACTTATAGCCATCATCAGTTTACTCTTTAAAGTCTTTCAAACGACAATGAACATTTTCTTTTCGATTTGCCAAGCTTCTATAGTCGCGTCTCGAAATAATTGCTTTGTTGTCTAGTGATTAATGCATTTACCTTGAACGCCAGGATCTCGAGGTGCTGAAGAAATATTATAAGAGGTGTTTTTTCTCTTTCCGCAACTCGATAGTTTACCCCTTGTTTCTTCATCCTCGCATGAAGAACCAGAACTTGATGGATCTAAAATAAAAATCAAGCATTTATTACTTTTAAATTAATGTGGCCAAACGAAATAATTAGCTATTTTATTTTTAATATTTTTAATTAATAATTTGTTTGTTCATAAAGAAGTCGCTTAGAATTAAAAATGTAAAAAACATGCTTGTAAGCGTGATCTTTTGACAATATGAAAAACTTTCTGATTAAAAGTTTTCACCACAGTACAAATCAGAGTAAAACGCATGGTTTAGTACAGTAATAAAATGATGGAAAATTGTGCAATGTCTGTTTATGTTTCTGTTTAAACGTGAAATGATACAACGAAACGTATTCAGCGAAAGAAATAAAAACGTCTACAACAGAATCCTGAAAACAACGAAAGTCGCCAAATCGATAAACATTAACAATATATCCCTATAAGTAAAGAGAATATCTTAAAAATCGAATTATCATTGATATTGGTTAACAATGTCGAAAATATTCGTCCATCAGAAGATCTTAATCAAATAACCAAGGATAGCTACATCATCAAATTATTGACCCAGAAAAAAATTTCAAAATACAACTAAACAACTGAATAGTATTTGCTGATTGTTAACGCACACAAGAAAATAAAAAAGAGTCTATGTGTATCAACAAAAAGATGATAAATAATCAAAATATATACAGAGAAGGTTGCATAATATTCGGTATTGCGCCATAAAAATATCTTTGCCGTTATTCACTATCAAGATAGAATACAAATATAACAGCGAAGTTATTTACAAAGTAATCCTACAGAATATGGTAATTAAATTTCAATCACAGAATGTTAAAGGAAACATTTCTGAAAGTCAAAAATATCAAGAATATGGGTACATGAAAAATTACTGTTTCAAAGGTCCGGTATCTAGCAAATCTACAAAAAATCACATAACAATATAATGCCCAATAAAGGAAAAAATAAAAATATAATATGTGCTAATTGTCGAGAAAATCACACAGTAAATTACAAAAGTTATCCAATCCATAACGGTTGCAACAAAAACAATTTGCAGCTTTAAGAGAAAAAAGACAATAATACGATAAAATTAAAACAATAAACTTATCTTAGTTGTTAATCGAAACTTAATACCATGCAGTAAGAGAGTCAGGTAAAATCTCGTATATGCCCAAGCAACGTCAAGATAAGGAAATCATAGTGATGTAACAGAATCAAAATAAACACTCACAGAATAACAATGTCGAAATTATGATGAAAAAATTAATGTCTAGAATGAACATAATGTTTAATTTGCTAACTGTATTTGTAAGTAACATGTTAAAATGAATAGCTTATAAATTGTCATGTTGAATGCAAATGGTCTCATGCAGAGGCACTTAGAATTACGAACATTTTTAGTCTATAAAGATATGAACATTAAACTAATCTCTAAACACATTTAACATGTAAAAAACTTCTACACATTCTATATCATATAATCTATAAAACTAACCATGTAATCGAAAAAATACTATAAACCAATTCTAATTATTAAAAGAAAAATAAACTACATATTTGCTACATATTTGCACATATTTGCTTATAAAATATATCTACAAGTAACTAGTATAATAATAAATGACAATCTTGGCTCCTAAAAGTGACAAACGATTATTGTTCGCCTAACTATTCAGTATTAATAAAGATATGGACGAACTTCATACAAACTATAGTAAATAAATTTGTAGTAGGAACTCATTTTAACTGACTTAAACTCTACAATGTGTTACAATAAAACAACAGTATTCCAATATCCACTGGAGAGCCAACATCTTGTCCAATCGATATAAACAAACTTCTAGACTTGATTGACTTTGTAATTTTAAAAGGTATAAATAAGATAATTTTGGAATATCATCCTGTTTTGACTTAACATGTATCCATTCAACAATATTAATAATAATACGCTCCCAAGCAACTACATCAGAAAAACTTTATAAAAGCACTAATACGAAAAAATATCAAGTGCAGGAGATACAGTTATCCTAACATTACGCTTTGATTAAACTAATGTATCTATAACTCTACAAAATCATTTGAACAAAATTTAATGGCTGTTCAGTGCATAGAGAATTAAAGTGAATCAACTCATACAACGTTACGAAAAGATACCTGTCCATCGATCATGTTAAACAAAAAAAAAATATTCTATAAAGTAACCATATAAAATACTTAGGTACACACCTAGATAGACGACTAACGTGGAGAGAACATATACCCACACAGTGTAGGCAATTAAGTTTAAAATGTACTGGTTCATCATAGGAAAATCGCAACTTACAACTAAAAACTAATTGCTGCTCTATAAACTATTTATATAACAGTACTTAAATAATTGTATTTAAATCAGTCTAGACTTGTGGTATTCAACTCTTGGTGCTCCTTCAAACTCAAACATACAAGTAGATATAACAGAAAGATTCTAATAAAAAATTTTATACAATATTGTACAAGCTTCATGGTTTGTGAAAAATGAAATGATTCTAAATGACCTTTAAGTACCCACGATTAAAGAAGTAATAAAGATTTTCCACGAAAAATACGACAGCAAACTATAAAACCAACCATACCAGCTAATAAATAAGTTTCTAAAGAAATCGACCACAAACCATAAGAATATTACTTTTTTACCAATTATTTCTCCTTAAACAAATTAGCCAGATATAACAACATAACATTCTAAATGTATTAATTAAATTGTAACATTTTATAATAATTGTTCAATTATTAGAATAATTATTGGAGTATCTTATGTATATTATATTAATTCAGCTATAAAGAAAATACATTTATTTATTGTCACATGTAATATACAGATTGTAAATAGAACGAGGAGTAAAGAAAGTGTGCACAGTAAATAATTTATAAGATGTCTAAGGTAAATTATTTTTATTGGCGTTCAAATATACATAAATCTAATTCTGACTTCGAATTCTTGCCCCCTTTGCAAATTTTAACGTTAAATGCTTTTCTCGAAATTTTTAAGTACGGAAAAATATATTTTTATAGAACAATTTAAAAAAAAGATTCAGAGTCCTCGAAAATGTATGAATGACGCTGGATAACCAATTAAATAGATATATTTCTTACTATCAACAAATTTCATGAATAGATACTATTCTGTCAAGATAAGTCTTGTTTATAAGTCTCATTTTACCCAGATATAAATATTATTTTATGCAATAATTGTATTTTTTAATAACGTTCTAACTTCTATTAATTAGTTCCTTTATTGAATATAATCACGTATGAATAGACTATGTATGAATGAAAAGTTATACATGTACATAAAATTTCTAGAAATAAAAATTTATATAAAGTAAAATTAAATGAAACACAAATAGAAAATTTCGTCTGGAAATTTTAAATGAAATATATTCCAATAGTAATCACCTTTTTACCGTGGTTATTTAAAATGAAAGAAGCAATACCATTATAATAATAGTTTTCAAAATATTGTAATTTCTTGTTTGACCTAGAGTGCCTAAAAGATACTTAAAAAAAGATCATTTATTCTACAAGATAAAAATTAATTAAACAATAAATATGTTAAATATTCCATTATCCCGGTTCCACCTGTAAGAAATATTTTATTCGGTAATAAAATTTCTACGCGAATAAATTTTTAATAAATTTACATAAACTATTTTTCAAACTTATATTAAAGAACTACTTTATCTATGTAAAAATATAAACAGTAAGTCAATAAGTAATTTTGTAAATATTTTCTTTAAATTTTCAGAATGATATTTAGTTGTTTAATAATAAATGAGTGTATCGTTTAGAAATCATACTTCAGTACATTGTACAAGTTGTGGAAAGATTGCGGTTTTTGAATCACAATTTGAATGCAGCTTTTTCTACTGAAATAAATAATTTTAGTGACTACTTATAACAAAAAAATTCATTAAAAAATAAATGAGAAGCTATCTGAAGAAATGGAAATTTCAATTGAGATTTAGTAATGGGATTATATTGAGAATAGTGAAGATGAATTTTCTATCAATGAAGACAACTCCCTAGAAAAATTATATGGAAATTTCAACGATGCCATGGAGGTAGCTATAGACTCAGATGCAAGTTATGACGATGACGATACTTCTTTGAATATTCGGCTTGTTAGAATTGATGGAATATGGGAAAACAAAAGGAAAAGCTGTGCCAATCCACCATTTACTGAAAACTGTGGATAAAAAAATTTGCCAGAATATACTACAATACCTAGAGAAAATTTCTTATGTTTATTCTGAGATGAAAACATACATAAGATTATGTAACAATACAATCTCTACTGTAATAAAAAAAAAGATAAATTATCATCTTACTAAGGGCGATGAATTAAAAAGTTATTAGGAATAAATATAATGATGTGTATAGAAATATTACCATCATATAATACAAAAAAATTAGTCCCTGAAAGGATTAAGTTATATGCGAGAGTTAAAAAATGCATATACAAAAAAATATAAAAACAAATAGCTAGATTTCTATGAAAATGTGTAGGTGGCTAAGAAGTCCAGATAAGGACAAATCCAACTCACCTGTACAAGGTTTCACGTAATAGCGATTCGCTTGTGTATGAATAACTGGTCGAGCTTCCTTTACACCCGGTTCGACAGTAATACGACTTTTGATATCTTTCGGATCGCAGTACTGTTCAACAACTTCGATCTCCGCCTGCAATGAACAAAAATCAATTGTTGTTCTAAAACTTATCAGAGAAATGATCTTACAGAATATACTATAAATGTAGCCAAAATGTTTCGTGTTAAGTAGAAAAATTTCAAATACTTTTAAAACTGCAATATTTTTATCATATATTACAATATTTACTATTTATATATATATATATAAAAATCTGAGGTCCTGATGTAGAAATGTGTAGAAAAAAATCGCCGTTTTCTACATACTCGCATTACACGCATTACCATAAACACGTGATATAATTTGCTTAAATATTCATATTCTATGATTAAAATAGAATATTTTATCTCTGTACATTTTTTGTATCTCTTACAGGCTTCGAAATATTCGCAAACATAAAAAATATGCGTTTTTATAAAAATAAATTATTTTATTTTTGAAAAGATAATTGTACAGACCTTCATGAATCTTTGTTTTAAAGATAAACAAGTAAATTACAAATACAAACTGGTTTCAAAAAATGGTATCATTACCAAAGCTTGTGAAAGAACTTTGTGACGGTAAAAATATGACACTTTTATGTTTTATGATTCGTGTATAATACTATTTTCAATTTTGTATACCCTACCCATGTAGCTCATTTGGAAAATTTATGACTTAAGCTTGAATGTCCTATCAGGTACTTAGCTTACCTGCATCTTCACTAAAGATATTAAATCCATAGTCTCTTTTATTATTATTTTACTGATGGTAGCAATTATTCAAAATCGATGTAGTATATTTTAAATATTATTAAATTTCCATTTTTACTGTGCAAACAGTATTATTATGATTCACTGTAATATATTCCACTGATTGATTTTTTTAAATATCACAATAATTATAATAATATATACACGGAAAGAAATTTCTCTGAGAAATTACATTGATTGTCACCGTATACCCAGAACACCAATGTCATTCGTCAATTTTTAGAAAGTACTCGAAAAATTAATTCATTAATATTAGAAACATTACAATACTGTACCATAAATTTTCGTATTAATAATTTTTACAATGAAAATTCTTAATAACTACCACATTTTTTAAAATGTTGACACTGTACACATTCATTCTTATGTTTTATCACGATAATGTTTACTTAATAGTATCTGCAAAAATTCAGTTTAATCGGTACAACAGAAAATAATTTAAAATAGTTTTCTTGCTGTTAAATTTGATCTTGCTTTAAAAAAAACAAAAGTTAAATCAAACTGGTGTGTTGCTTAGCTGCACTTTATTGTCACGATTGTATTTTAAGTAATGCAAATAACATGAAGTACAGTGAAATCATTAAAAACTATCGGATACATCATACAAGATACATGAGTATTATATACGTTATTCTGTAAATCTTACAATTTATCTATGTGTCGTTCTTTATAGTACATATTTATATGGTATATCTTTTACTCATTGCGCAGAACTCCCAATAGAAAAATATACATTGTGATATTTTTTTTCTGCAATATTCATTTTCTCACACATTTCTTGTATCGTTTGTTTAAAGTTCAATACATTTCAGCTTAACGAACATTCGATTACTGTTCATTTGTATTTTACACGCTCGACTACATTTTTATCCAACAAAGCATAACAATGTCAATAGCAGATTTAATTATCATGCAATCTTTGAAAATAACACCAAAACTATTTGACAAAATTCGTTGATGACAGAGTCTGTTATAATTTTTAATATTTCTTCAATTTTTCTTGATCATTAGCTGAATTTTGGTGGTTCGAAATATGAATAACTAGAATATTATAATATAAATGATATGAATACAGTCACAATTCACTTTATCTAATGCCACAGTGTGAGATCTTCTAACTATCCTATGTTAATATTCCAAAAATATATTGTTGATTATTTATTTGAAAAATAACTATAAAACATTCTTTTATTGATTTAATGATCAGATTGAGTAAAAGTAATGAAATGATCAGTGCGTCCTGCACCAAAACTTTGTTTGTTGTATTCGCATCATAATATATTATTGTGGTCGTTATATTATTAATAAACGATAGAAACACGAGCCATTTAAGATTATGGCAATGAGTTAATCGTTAGAGATATAGAAAATATGATTCAAAAATACTTTCTGAATGCTTTTTGAACGTTGGATCAATTAAAAAAATTTTACGAAATTGTAGTGTGTACAAAAATATTAAGTAGATGTAATATATTCTCCGAGACCTTTGCTATCTTACTGTTTCGATAATAGAAGTAACAGAATTTTAAACGGTCTTGTAAATATAAATTTGACGTTAAAAATGTTCAGAAAAATGTAGGAACATAACTCTATTAAACCAAATTTTTTGGTAGCCGGATAATTTCACTAATCATTTTTGGAGCTAAGATATCTGAAAAAACATTGTACAATGTCGTTGAACCAACAGGGGGTCTTGTTACCATCTAAGGGACTAAAATTTTGGTTAAAGGAGATTTTGATAAGTTTTACATGAGGCTATTTTCCTTTTGCCAAAACTTTTTGGGGCAAATTTTACTATTTTATCTAGCTAAGCCTTTTTAGATTAAATATATTGTTTATTTTTTTTTAGATATTTGTCTTTGTTTATATGATTATAAGTATCATTAGTTGAATTGAGCAATTTAATTTGTAATAAAATGTAAACTTTAATATATTCAACTTCATTCAAAAAATTATTATTTTAAAAATATACTTGTATAAATCACGCGATTTACTATATGCCAAATCAGAGTTTAAATTTCAACATTCACCAATTTAATCGGAAATCAGTTTATCGCTATATACATTTGATTAAATTACAAACTTTAACGATGAAATAAGGGCGGTACCGGAATAAAAATTATGTTCGAAAATTGAAAATGGTAAATTCTGTCATCATTGAATCATGAAATTATATGAAAATTACTAAATGTTGAAATGCTATATGGATTGTTTATTTTAATCTTATTGAATGTTAATGAAAGTAAAAATGAATATGTTTAATAATTCAATTATTTCTCTTTCAATAGAAGCCGTTCACAGATTCTTTTCAATTCATACTCATCGGAGATTGCGCTGTACATTTATTTGTTTTACACGTCTAAAGAATCATTTCAAAACCACCCTATAAAACTTTCACTTTTATATCGCAGATCGGTAGTACCGCGTGACCTAAAGATGTTGCACAAAGTACCTGCACTTTTGCTTAACTTTTTTTATTTATCAATTAATTCTCAATTTATTATTTGTTGAATTGTGTGTGAATTATACGTAAACATACGATCTTTTATAATAAAAACTACTTTTAATCAATAGAGATTCAATGTTATTCGTTATCTTATAGAATTTTTTGAACAGTATAGCTATTCTTTCTAACTTAAACAAATCGTAAGCATCAAGTGGAAATTTGGCGTTGATACATTTTTAAACATAACCATACAAACTTACGTTATTCTTTACAGTAAGATTGCTAATAGTTGTAGGATTATGTCATTGATATGGAAAATAGTTAATAGTATTATATATTCTGTTCATCTATATATCAAAACAACATCGCACTTCAAAAATAAAGTTATTTTTTGATTAATGAAGATTTTTGTGCGCTATATGCATACTCCTAATATAAATGGCAACAGTTATTTTAGCATTGCATTTATCTTTTTTTCAGTTGTATTAGGAATGTTAAAACATCAATGACAAATTTCTTTCATATGACAGCGTATCCACATTCAGAAGGGAGATTGTAACTTCATTCTTTCGAAATTTGCTGGTGATAATTTCGAACAATATAACAGTACTAACCTTTTTTTATTATGCCACTCAAAAAAATTCCGCACAGAAATCGCATGCTTTTCGAAGCTATGCTTCTTATGGGACGACGATGAAGGGACTAAACTGGGAAAAAGTGTAACGTCACATGACTCATCATCACGACATGAAATAGCAACACACGGCAACTATATAGGTATACAATCGGCATACGGCGATATGCCGTTCCAGCTGTCTCTCCCCTCTACATATTTTTCATTGCCTCAATCTTCTATCTTCCCCTGCTCCTACTCTCTTTCACACACACACACACTGTTTAACGGAGGCTCTCTCTTTTCTATCGAGCTCGTATCTTATAGCAGGCAACCTATTTTACTACACTTTTACATATAATTTGTTTACGTGCACCATAAATAGCGTGATCAGAATAATATTGATTGTAAATAAATTCACTAATTCATATCACACTTATATTAGTTCACATTATTTCTGTTTTAATAAATCATATTAACAAAAACATTTAACCTTGTATACGTCTTATCATATGAAAGAAGCATAGCTTCTATCCACAATCTCACAATCACTCTCATTTTTTTCAATGAAGTAATTTAGATTCCTTATAATATTACATTTTTAGTAATACATCATTTTGAAAAGTGTTTGTACTATAATTTTATTGGAATGTAATGTGCATTCTTTCCCCTACAGAAATGTTTATTAAAGTATTAGTTATATATCTCTATTCATATCACGAAATGCTAAAGAAAAATTTTTAAGGTCATTAATACGCGAAATAAATTGTCAAAGAATTTAATGACACTTAGACAGATTATTAATGGAAATATATCAGATCCTGTTCTGATCAAATAAGGGAGATAAAGTCTTTTGAAAAGTAGGTTTTAAGTATAGCTCTTATAAAAAATGAATATTTTTACGGAAAGTAATATTTTTTCTTTCCACGAACATTAGAGATTTAAACAAAAAATCAAGTTCTGTGAGAAGAAATTCTATGCTTTAGAATGCCATATGAACATTTATTAGTTACCAACTATCTCAGAAAGATATTTAATCATTAAGATTAGAATATCGTCTCGAGTAGGTTATTGCAGCCATGCCGCCAACTCTGAAAAATAGCGCGAAATTCTAATTTCATAAAAAAAAAGATTTGATGGTACTTATTGGAATATTTATTTTATAATAGTACGTGCATATAATGTTTTGTATTACTTTAGTTTGTTAAGGAAATGTAATGATATATACAATAACATTACGAGATTTATAACATTACGAATACATAAAAAGTACTGTTTTTACCATGAATTCGCATAGATGAAATGTTTAACTTCCGTAAAATTGTTTCATTTGTAAATATATTATTATATTTCTACAATAAATATTTATGTATTAATAGATAGTTATATCACTTTTAATTTTGTATCTTTCGTATCATATAATGAGCTTTACATTAATAATAGTAATTACATTATGAGTAAAAGTGAATTGCATATATTATTATAAAATGTTATTGTTACATTAAATAATATAATTTATAAATAAATTTATTTAAAAAAATTTTTTTATAAACTGGATATTATTACATGGTTTGATAAAGAATGATTTTCTCTATAGATAATTGATTAAAAATGTATTTACTATTTAATAATTAATTTTTATATGAAAATATAGATTTTCGCGTTTTAAACTTTCATGAATTACTGATTCGCTAGTGACAATAAATTTGGTTTAACAATTTTATAGTTATTAATGAAGTTATCTTTACAATATATAATTGAAATTGTTTTAAAAATTATCAATGTTCATCAAGTTCATCAATAAAAAAACAATTTAATTCTATAATTAAAATGAAGTCACCTATTGTGATTTATGCCATGACTTGCCAATATAACTTTACAAAAATAATTTGTATAATTAAAATTATTTATTATTATTAAATTATTAGACACAATGAATTCAATAATTTCATTCGATGATCTCTAAACTCCATATCTTTCATTATTCTTCGTTAATAATCCGCTTCGACTTATATATTTAAATGAATGATTTATTGTTTGCATGACAATATCTAAATATACTAATGACCTCACACTCCATAAAAGATCATAATTTTGCGATTGGATCACTTAATATTATTTTATATGATGGGTTAACATAGCGTTGATTAAAAATTAGACAAAATCATCACAACTTATTGTCTAGAATAGTCTGTATCAACCATTTTAAATTACTCAAGTTTAAAATATAAAGAGTAATAAACCTCAGTTTGACTTTAACAGTGTGCTATAGCTATACTTTTCTTAAAAAGAGTAAAATAATTCTTTCTCGTATTTATAGAATGCCAACAATATTGCTAACTAACTATTCTTAAAACTCCATAACGACTACTAAATAGTACCAACGAAAGTTAAAAAAGGTTATGAGCTTAGATATTTCAAGACAAAAGAAATCGTACTGTTTTATTATTCACCTTTTTTTCAACTTAGTTTATTCGACCTATACTCATAGATATATGCACATGTAAATATATTGAGGAGGCTTTAAAAAATGCAAGATGATTTCTTCGTTGACATTTTATAAATGTGAAAGTTTCGTTATTGTTTTTTGATGCTAAACATTTTTTTCACGTTGATTGGTAATTAAATTACTTCAGGGACTAGGTCGAACCGAGCGCGTTGTTATTCAATCCAGTTCTTCGATTTATTTTAATGTTTATAAACTCATATTTTGATATACTTGGTTTTTCGCCTTGTGATCGTTCTCCTTGACTCTTTTATAAAAGAACTCCTTTATGCCCTTGTCATATAATGTACTATTTTTACACAGTTACGTCATTTTACTTTACGCGAATTATATTTAAAAGATCCCCTATCCAAGAAAACATATTTACAACGATGAATACCCAACCAATAAAGAGATCCTTTTTGTAACCCATAATGTATCGTTATCGTAAATAAATACATATCATTACAATAATAATAAGGTATGCATATATTGATATAGTAGAGTATACATATACAAGTATTCAAATATGTCGGTAATCACATTGCGGGTCTGTACGTGCACTCATGCTTACGGACAGTATAGGATACACTCGTAAGCAAAACAGGTTCATACTCTTAATTATCTGTTTAGATACACCCATAGTAATAGTGCCAACTACGTATATTAATTTTATTGAAAATCGCCAAATGAGAGTTCAATTGAGATGCTAACTGAGATATAATACTTGCGACCTATTCTGAGATCTCATCAGTATCGATTGTGACATGACATCTATTCTACTAACTCATCTGAAATTTCAGAATATCAGAGTGGTTTTGATGGCGTCTTCTGAAATCTTCAATGAGAAGTAATAATTCACTTCAACATCATCCAGTGAGCCAACTTATTGCCTTTCGGATTTAATAAAACTACCAGACCTAATCCTCTTTTCTACAGTAAAAGTCATCAACCCTACCTCCTTCAAAGCTATCTCCAGCTCAGATCTATCTTCGAAACATTAACTAGTCATAACCACATTTTACGTAAGAGTAGCGTGAATAGAGACTTCCACAAAAATAACGAAATGGGAATAATATAAACAATATATAGATGAAAATCCATAATAACAACCCACTTACCACGAAAGACATAGAACAAAATATTGACTGTTTTGTCAACTTAACTACACATGCATAATACGTTGCAATTAAAACCTTACATCATAAAAGTAGATATCATATCTCAAAAGTAGTACTCGGAAAAATAAGGCATAAAGGAAATTAAGACGAATGTGACATACCACAAATAACACACAAGATAAAACTAATCTAGACAGAGTTAAGAAATAATTGAAAGTAATATTGCTGAAGAAAATTATTGCGAAGCATAACCTAATTAATGAGTCTCACTCTCCTTGAAGCAATACACTTTTTATGAAAATCGCCAATAAAATATAAAAATCCCCAGTTACCTCTTACACATCGACCATACAGAATCTGGGAATTACTAATTTAAAAACCTAACAAAAGCCTAAAAATAGCACCATTATATTTGTCCATAAGCCTTTAATACTCTTAAAAGTATTTGAAAAAATAATACTTTTATGAATGAATCCAGTAATAGAAGGAAGAAACTTTATGTCCAATCGCCAGTTTTGGTTTCAAATGATAACACTTTGTGATAAAACAGTTAAATCGGATAGTCGTCTAAATTAGAGATACCTTGGGGAAAAAGATCTGTTCTGTTGTAATTTTTTACGTTCAACAGACATTTATAACAAAGTCCGACTCCAAGGTTTATTAAATGAAATTCATAGATATTTTCTTATGAACTTCTTTAACCTATTAGAATTGTATTTAATGAATAGATCTTTCATGGTGAAAATTAATTATGTTTTATTAGATGATTTTTGCATTAGCACATATGATCCACAAAAATGTGAATAGGAATACTATCCCACAAAGCAACAAAGCAAAATGCTTCGGGGAATACATTTTGATCAAATACTTGACTGGTAGAAACATATTTGAATCAAAAAGAAAAAACTAAACCTGAAGATATATTAGTTACTATATAAGTAGACAGTTATAATTAAGAAACAAATTACTTGTCTATAAAACAGATTTAAACTTCACGATTTTATTCGATTTTATTAAGGTTTCAGAAAAGTAACAGAATTGTTACAAAAAATAACAAGAGACTCAATGTACCCCGATTACTTCGTCAATAGCTACAAATATTATTTCTTTGTCCTTAAAAAGTTTTCAAATTCCATAGAATAACAATGTGTTAAAGATATGACACAATGAAAAAGTGAGTTTGTTAAAGCCATTTATATGTAGAAATTCGATTATTTATAATTATTTATAAAAAATTATATAAGTCCTGTATTATTTGCACGTTGAATAATCATATGTCGTTCAATTTTCTTTATCATATAGTTTGGGAGTATAACATTTCGCAGCAGACCTTTATTAATATCATTTATATTTTAGAATTTGTCTCTACATGAGAACATTTTTACATGGAAATACATTTTTGATTCTCATAATTTTTACTGAATATTATAAATCAATTTTATCAAATTCAAGTCAGTTGCTAAACTTTATTTAAATAATAATATTACTATTTTCTGGGATTGATCTAATCAATTATTTTTGTTTTAAATGTTAATATTATAATTTTTGACACGAAGCAAGGTTGACTATTATTTTTTCATAAATATTGAAATTTTTCTAGCAAAAGGACAAGAAAAATCCATCATCAACAGCATTGCCATCACCATCGTATTCGTCATCAACATCAGCGTCGCCTGCAGATACTTATACAATTTTAATTAATCAAAAAGGTATCTAATATAGATTTAGACAGTTTTATCAGTATTAACTGTATAATTAAATCATAGATGTAGAGACGTATTTGCTCTAATCTAATCAGGGAAAAATACAAGCAATCCTTTGGTAAAAGTCGTATTTAAAATGATGATTTAATCGATAGCGTATCTAGTCATGAAGAGAGTCAAATAACTAGTTCTAATACCTCTCAGCAGTATACCACTCCTGCCCAGGTTAGTTTTAAGAAAGAAATACAATTTTTAGAAAAAACATTGTTATTGAAAATTGAAGGCCATGCTTCTGAAGTCGCTAAAATTTATGGAATTCAAAAAGAAATTGACAAATTGAAAAAAACTATAGAACACAAAAAAACTACTTGCAAGAAAAAAAAAGAAAATTAGGAAGTGATATACGAAAAATTGTTTTATATTAAAGCTGGAAAATCAGTATCAATAAGTAGTCTTAAAATAAGACATTTTCATAATTGAATACGTTCTAATTTTATTTTTAAATATAAAAATTCAATATAACTTTGTTAATTTTTTAACAAATTCATGTAACATTCTAAATGTTTATTCTAATTTTTTCAAGTGATACTTTCGAATATTTTTTAATATGTTAATTGTTATCATTGAATTTACTGAAAAATTGTATAATACAACTGTAATAAAAAACTCTCAATTTCAAGATCAATAAAGGGCCCGGCCGTCCAAGGATAGAGACTTTTCAACCAACATTATTGAAAACGATCGTTGATATTGCAATGTTTGGAAGAGCATTTCATGATCTTCGACATTCGAACTTAGTTAGAGGTTGCGAAACTTTGAAAGAATTAACTGCTCAACGTAAATCTACTCTAAATATTACAACATCAGAAAGTACAACATATCTTTGGTTTCTTTTCCACGAGCTTCATATTTCACTAAAGGTAAACGGCATGTAAGTACATTTTCCATACTTTACATTATGCAAATTGAGTGATGGTCAAATTGTAATTCTTACTCTAGAAGGAACTAAAGAAAAAGATCGTTTTCTTGATTTTTTCATTCGACAACCAATTGGTTTACTCATTATAAAATGAAGTTGAACGTATAAATAATTTAATGTTCAGAAATTTTTATGACTTTTACAAAATTGGAAAATTTCTCTAATTTATAGAAAAAACGTGTAAGTCGATACTTTAGAACCT
Organism: Chouioia cunea; assembly: GCA_030064505.1. Taxonomy (NCBI): domain Eukaryota; kingdom Metazoa; phylum Arthropoda; class Insecta; order Hymenoptera; family Eulophidae; genus Chouioia; species Chouioia cunea. The sequence continues at coordinate 22,879,231 of JAOPFQ010000001.1, forward strand.
GTATTAGAGTGATTTAAAGTAGAAAATATCAAAATTGATTATTTTGATGTTGTTCAGAATCAAACAATAGATGATTCAACTATTTTGGTTAACAACTTTCATGACTGGCTAGTTTCACGATTTACATTTACAGATGAATTTGAAACTGTATAAAATATGTGACATTATTATTAATATTAATATTTGTACAGTGTCCTTAAGATTTAATGTACATTAAAATCTAATGTAAAGAAGATATAAATAATTGATTTCATTGAATATATTAATATGAGATTAATATTATAGCTTTTTTAATGACATTAAAAATCATGTACCTTTATAGGGAGAGGGTGAATTGGGAAAAATGCTACGGTAAGACTTCACGAACGAAGGAGAGAAGGTTCAGAATTCACTAAAACAACTAACAATGTGATTTGTAAACGTTCCTTATCCTGTATCACAGTATCACTATGCGTATATAATTTTAATTGTTGAAATCGTGTTAAAATATTTATCCGCAGTAAATATATTTCACTATAATATTAAATTTCACATAAAAAATTTATTAAATCATAAATTTAGGTGAAGGTGATTTAGCATAATGTATTTACATGAATTGTATACTTTTTTTACATGAAATTGACTACTCAATATTCCATTAAAAAATGGTTATAGTTTTATGTTATTTATTGAATTTTCTTGTGGTAAGCGTGCGATATTTGACACTGAAATATTTGATACGATTCAATATTCGCGAGTCACTATCAAGATACTGACCATTCAAACCCGCTAACAAATGGTTTCATATTTCTCGATTTTATTTAAGGTTTATGTATCACCTTTCATAAAAGGTCAAATTTTTCAAACGAGTCGATATTGAACAAATTCATGCCTAGTGAACGTAATGGAATTCCTTTTTAACAGTGTAGAAAATTATATTTAAATACTAGTTCTAAAAGTAGCCTCGTCAAGTTCAGTTAAGGTCTAGTAATCATCATAGTTCAAATATCAATAATAAAATTAATCCGACCTTATTTTATGCATTTTATAATATTGTTATTTATCTTCATTGGTTTTATGTGAATTTAAATCGGTTTACTTAACTGTTGAAAGAGAAATTCATTACATTTACTTTTTTGGAAGATGTGTTGGAGGGGGACGAATGGATTATAAATTCTCAACTTAAAAAAAGTCATCATAAATTATAGGCAGTGCAAACTGATTATAGCAAGTACATGAAAGTAATCTTATGAAGCTAATTTAAGGTTCAGGTTTAATAAATATATATTCATTAAAGAAACATACATAATGGCCATCTACTAGTTTTTGTTGCCATTATACTCTGAAAATTAGCGGCAATTACAATATTGATTGTAAAAAAGGCGGAGGTTAGCTTTTGACAAAGCCTATATAAATAATCAAATGAAGTCGGAACTTTATAGTCAGTACGCAATTACTAGGCCTATTAATATGTAAAATTATGTGAAAAAAGGTAAGCGGATACTTTCGATTTTGAATCATGGTTTTTTCATGTAAGGTTGTTGGTCTATCCACTATAACTTTCTCGTGTCATCTATCACCGGCGATTCATAAAAGGTTACTAGTAGTTACCCATGTGAGAAAAAAATAAGTAAACTACCCTTATCTTATTATGCAACTTCCGATATTCATTACCGCCTTTACATTTGTATCAATGGAGACCATAGACTTTATCTATTCCTAGTTTGTAGCCGTATCAATAAGCTACTCAATAACATTAGCGTCAACATTTTTCGTTGTCTGACACAAAGCCTGTTCTTCATGGAGCAACTTATTTTTCTAAGAAGCCAAAATAAGTACAAAATATTTACTCACTAATTCGACATTTGGCCTAGGAATTATCCATTGAATGGTTGTCGTTGGAACTGTTACATTCACAGGTCGCTTTTTATTTACAAAATCAACAGGCAAGCTATAATCATCGCATAATGACACCTGAAACATAAAAAAAAACAGAAACTTGCTTAATTATTTACGCAAACAGTACCAAAAAAATTAAGATTCACTTGTCAACTCTCATCGTGCTGATGTGAATTATGGAAGCTCCTTTCTCCCTCCCCTCCGCCTTCTTGCTAAATACATGTGCAAAAGTAGTAATAGTAATAAAAACATAAATAGTAGTTAAATTAATAGAATAAAACAGTTTTTACCAATGCTATTCCTTGATAGATTTTGAACAATAAGCTATAATATAATAGTAAGGTATAGATTTTGAGGTCACTTATGGAACAATGGTAATGGCAGGACTGATTGGCTTATTGAATATACGTATTTGTGGGTCTGGCAATCGATTGTGCCTATATTGTTTTAAGAAGTTGACTGGCTTCCGGATGTGTTAGAGAAAGTGCGTTGTTACACACTAACCCGAGCTCAAAAGGAAGCCATATACGTGTTAGGTCATCAATCAGATAAGTTGAATTTCACAACAGAATTTGCGAGCGATGACCCCGGACAATCTAATTGAGCTTGCACGAACCGAGAACAAAAGGTTATCTAAAAGTTATCTTACAGCTAGAATATATAACTTTCAGATATTAAAATAAATATTTAGCATGATTTTTTCGATTATTTAGCACGGAAATCATTAATTATCTATAGTATCCAAATTTACCATATTTCATCATGTGCTTTTTAAAATTATTCCAATCTAATTTGTAACTAATTCGTATCTTACCAGTATCTAAACTTATTCATATTTGAAAAATCTTAATACAAATTTTTATTTGATAACGATATTCAAACAAAGAGAGAGATAATTAGGTACGACCTTCTTACATATTTTAATAGCAAATTTATTTATGTAGGAAACATTTTAGGGCTAAAGCACAAAGGCATTATCTTAATGTTTTAAAAGAAAAGTTTATTTTAACTCCTTATCTATTGCATCTATTTTTCCGGAATAATTCACATACATTATTATGAAAAAGGCCACTTACATCACTCACTTGGCAAGAGGAAGCCGTATCCATTCAATTAACGCCCATTGAAGTACAACTGTGTCATATAAATAAATTATTTACACAATTATCAGTAATCTTAGGAAATCGGACGCTCTATCTCACAACGAAAACTTATTTTATTGAAAACGGGATCCGAGATCGATTCCAACCTAATTCTACAATACTATAGAATAGGAAATAAAATATTAATATTAATATCCACAACAAAAACGACTTGGAAAATAACTAAACTAAATCTACCAACAACCAGTGTCATTTATTCTCAAGAGGTCCTACAATAGCTGTAAACTCATGTTCTTTTCCTTTAAAAAAATTATCACTTCTTAATGTGATCGCAAGGGAACTGCAGAAGACATTATTTAATATCACAAAATTACTAAGGACATATTGATAGCAAAACTGGGTGTAATAATATTTCCCATCGGCAAAGTAGTTATCATTTTTCAATTTAAAAAAATGACTCTTGACCTGATAATGAGAATATACGCAGTATACACTATTTATGGATTTTTAGCATACATGCTAGAAGTAATATTCAGCGCATAACCGATTTACTTAATGGTGCTAAAGATGACTTTTGTAAAAGAAGACCAAACCACAATGAACAATTGAAAATACGAACTGCAAAAAGTAAATATAGTAAATTCGAGACAACGAGCAGATATGTAAGCCGGCGTGGGATTGCAGCTCGAATTGAGCTCGACGACGCTCCCCCTCCCCCATCCTACTGTTGCAAAATTAATTTAAAAAAATAAGGTGATAAGAAAAAGCACAGCCATACGATTAATGACAACAAGCAAAAAGGCATAAAGTTGGACAAGTTTTATTGCTATTAAAAAACAATGACCTGTCGCGGGACATACAGCAAATGCAAAGCATAAAATATTAATATAATTATTAACAGTATATGCATTGGAAAATATTCAATACAGGAAGTGTCATTCATATAAACGGTTTATATAGTTGAATATTAATTTATTTTTATAAATAGTTAAGTATTTACAAAATTACAATAAGAATAACATTTTACATAACAGCTAAAGAGAATGTTTCGCGGTTAATAATTGATAAAGGGTGCAATACAAAAATCAAAGTACGAGAGTAGACCAAAAAGTATCTATGTTTTCAATGAAGATTTAAGTTTTTGTTAAATGCTTGTTTATTTTTCAGCATAATCGTCTTTTAGTAGCATACACTTTGCCCAAAGTGCTGAATATTTTTGTAAACCCTCTAGAAAATATGTTTTGTCCGAATTTTTACAATAAGCTTCTGTCTCGATATTGACTCCCTCGTTTGAATTGACTTTTTTCTCGCGAGCTACGTTTTCATGTTGAAGAAAAGAAAAAAGTCATAGGGAGACAAGTCAGGTACGTACAATGGAAGCAACAGCAATTTGGCAACGATGATTCCAGATGAGTGAGCTCATGTGTTGTCATAACGAAATAGCATTTTTTTCGTTGTCAAATGAGTTCGTATCTCTTTTAATTTCTCATTGTATCGTTCTAATAAAGTAATGTAGTATTTGCTCGTCATAATGTTATCCTTTTTCAGAAAGACCGTTAGGATTATTCCATTTGAATCCCACAAAATCGTAGCCATAAACTTTAGGACTGATGAGATTGTCTTAGCCTTCTTTCGAGCAGTGTCGCTTAGAAAAGCCCACTGTTTCTGGTATATAGCAATGGATTTAGATTTCTTGAATGGCTATTACGCAACGTAAAAACTTCTGCGGATTTGGTTTAGAAAGTTCCAAACGCTTCTTCAAAGTCGTCAACAGTATCCACTTACTGTGTATTGAAAGAAATCACGACACCCTTTGGTCCGACAACTTTTTGGTTCCTAACTTATCACGTAAAATGTTAATTGCCGTCATAATCTCACATCAAGGATCTTTATAACAATTTTTTTTCTCACTAACCACGAAAGTCAGACACCTGGGCGTTTATTATCTAAAACAAATCGTTCGGCCACATTTACATTCGTTGAATAAATATCTCATAGTTGTCATAGATAGTAAAGACTCTCTACAGACAGCATCAAACTTTTATTTATTTCTTCACACGTTTTACCATCCAAAAATAAAAAACGAATTACGGATCGACATTGCTCTTTTTTTTTGTATTCAAAATTACAGTAACATTTAATACAATGGCTATCACATCAAAACTAATTTATGAATCTCTTTGAAATGTTGTATAACGTTACTTAAAAGATGGTAGTACATTACCGTAAAGTTCAAGATGTTATTGGCGTTCCAAATTGCTATTTTTATTGAGTTTATCGTTTTTTTATTTTACTATTAGGGCAGTGAGTTGATTCAGAATAGTATCCATTCTATCCATAGGCTTTTTCGTCACGTTTTCTAGCTTATTAATCGTATAGCTTGTTTGGGCCTTAACAGAATGCAGTTGCTTCTTGTTTTCCCGTTGATGACTTATAAATATTAGTAGCATGGTTAATACTTGAAGTATTAAGGTTGTTTATAAGTCATACAAGAAATAAATAAGCCAAAAATGATTATACTATAGTAATGCAATTATCTAGTACATTACTATGCAAATTATTTGTAGTTTAATAATTGTTTGAATTCAAATTACTGTATGTTTTTCGTGATTGATAATAAAATTTATATAAACAAAGACTATTAGAGAAACGGAATCACAACATTGCAGAAATTAAAGGAAGTGAAAGAAATAATCGATAATTAATTATAAAGAGAATGATGTGAAAAACATGAACAGTACAGAACTGAAAATAACGAAAAGAAGTACATTGTTATAGTGAATTTAAACTGAGAAATAAAGCAACGCTATAGAATAATATTAAGTACTTATTTTCACAAAAATTAAACTTTGATTTTCATAATATTCATAGTAAAATTACAAAAGCATGTCAATTTTTAGGAATTCACATATCAATATGACAAATATGAAAATTATTTTACGAAACATTATGGAACATGGCTTCAGTTGAAAGTCAGTCGATGATATATATTTTGGTCAATTTATTATGGGCGATGGATGATAAATAATGTTATCAGTTATTTACATGTAACACAATCAAAAAACGGAATACATTACTTTTTTACATGAAAAATTGTATTTCTACGGTAAAAGAAGATGTCGGTTGTTCAATGGTAACTTATATAAGACATAAAACAAATTAGTCTTAGGGCAAATCGCAGCAAGGTCTTCGATTTTTCTTATACTTGGCACATAAACGCCTATATGGAGGTAATTACTTGTGCCAAGTTTGACGCTAAAATATTATTTAAAAAGTTATAAACAATTATTTTTAAAATAAATTTTTTTTTCAAATGTTATAAATTGAAAACTATTTATCGGATCAGGATAATTTTTTTTAAATACCCAGAAATAATTGTATTGTGAGAATATATATACGTCATAATAATATATTTTTTAATAAAAAAATTATAAACAATTAAAATAAATGTTTGCAAATTTTGTTAAAAAGGGCAACTTTGATTAAAAAATTTTTCTTGCAATCGATTCCTTTGACAATTTTGTATAAGAATCTGTAATAGAACTATCATGATTTTTAATAGGGGCTAGGTATGACTCCAAAAAAATGCTATCTGCGGCGCTCAACTGGAAGATCGAACCGATAGAAGCGTCACATTCCCCTGAAACTTTTCTAGGTAGTTTAGTTCTATAAGTCAGTACCATAAACTATATATTAAGTAATTGGAATGATATCAGTATAAACAATATTATTTACTTAAATATAAACAATTTAATCGCAATTAAATGGAGTGTAATATTTCATATTATTTTAGAAAATACTCGTAGTTTACAAAAAATATATTTTCCAAGTATAGTTAGAAATAAACAGTCTAGTTATAACATGTTGCATTACTAAACAGATATTAGGAAAATGAAATTAAAATAGTAAATTATTTAATTATATATATATTATATTTTATAATGTTACAATCATTAAAATTATTTTACTACGTAAATTACAAACGTGTTCACAAATTAATTATAAAAATTTAATATAAAAGGTAAATAAATAAAAGTTTTATAATTTATAAGAAATTATATTGAAGTATTCAATTACATTTATTTTATGGTCTTTTAATACTATAATCTATAGAATAGGAAGTTTTTTTACCATCGATTCCTTGCTGCTTTTATTTAGAGGAATAAATGCCTGATAACTTAAATTACAATTGACATGTATTGCTGTTTTAAATAATGATGATAACATTTGTTTAATTTCTATGTTTTCTGCGATGGTACAGTAAGCAAATTGTATACCAGCTGTAGCTTTCTGTGCTCATTGATATGATTCCTCAGCTGAAGAAATGCTTACTTCTGAATTTCCTAAACTGGGGTTCCGGGCTAATCTTTTCACTGTTTTGTCATGTACATCAGATGCGCTTTTTCCATGGCAACTTGCGTCAAAGTGCCATTCAGCTTCAATTCTGTATACCTCATAAGGAGAAATAAAAGTTAAAAATTTGAATTATTCTTATATTGACTTGCAGCTTCATCAAAACATAAATCACTTTTTTAACTTTGTTCTTGTATATATTTTTAATATAATTAATTAATTTCTGGCGAAATAATATCACAGAATTTACGTCATATTTCGTACTATTCGAAGCTGTCTTCTTCAGGTTTTTCCTTACCTTTCATATAAATTGCAAATGGATGAATAGTTATCTGTTTGCCGTTCCAATGATTTACTTGCACCTGGTTTTGATATACAGTCGTATGATTCTGAGCAAAATCTCCTATGACCATTATTTCAGATTCATTCAAATTATGCCGGCGAGTTTTTATATTATCATTTTTACTTTTGGCAATAAAATCATGTTTTAATAATTTATATTTAAACTGTACCTACATATGGTTAAGATAGACTTTAATATTGCATGTATGCTTTACAAGAGCACACTTTTCGTTTGCAGTTTCCCATTATTTTGCAATGCATAAAATCTATAGCATTTGTTTTAAAAAATTCTCGAACATGTCTAAAACACTTGTCAATCCAGGACATTTCGGGCATTTATTGAAAAGACAAGCTTCACCAGGTCTTTCACACGTCATTTGAATTGAAATATATTTTGCTGTATGAAGTAACTCTTGATCATACTTTATCTTCAAATTCTTCGTTGCTATTTTACACCATTCTATTTGTAATTTTGGATTTTGGTCGCGGATACAAATGCAATCACAGAGAACACCATTAGATTCATTAACTAAAATACGCTGATCAGATCGCAATGTACAAAAATATGTGAACCCTAGGCGAAACTTGAGTTCAATTTCAGCTTTGTGTTTCTCAAACATGCTGTATACTTATTTTAAATTGAACATAAGTAAGGTATTTTAAATTTGAATTTTCTTTTCATTATCTTTTCGCACTTTTTTTGCTTCGTTAGCATCTAGACACGGTCGGCTTATATCATCTTGCAAATAAAATGAGACAGTAGCACTTTTTATTTCACTTATTATAGATGTTCTAGTTCTTGAGAGTGGATACGACAACATTCCTTCCTGTTCATGAAGTTTTTTAGCTATTTATACAAAATAAAACGAACAATTAATTTCTCTTTCTATTTCATAGACACTTATAGACAGTAGAATCGCAGTTAATATATATATTTATTCTTAATTAGTAGTTGCTTTTTCATGCACTGCTTTCAGGTTTTTGTAAATATATTTTTTGTATAAATTCATCTCGAATACACAGTAAATAAAAAAAGTTAGCTAATAAATGTACTCATTTATAGTACTGAACGACCTGGAAAAGTTTCAATCCTGCATAATCACTCACCCATCCATATGCACATATTCAAATTAGACTCGTCAAGTTTATCTGGGATCTAATAACTAGACAATATATTTACTGAAATTTTTTTATTTTCTTATTTTGGATGAATTTAAAAAAGTTCTTGATTTTTCAATGGAGGATTCCGCTATGTTCATTAGACATTAATTTTTTTAATGCTTACTTAAGTGAAATATTTGTGTGAAGAGAAAGGGGGAAGCTTAATCTTACAATTAACATAAAATATTGGCAAGTGTTCCAAAATCATTAACACTGTACGTTTGCAGTTGCGAGCGCTTAATAAATAGACACTTTACGTAACTTTTTTTTGAGAGGTTTGTACCAAATTTTGTGGGCCAATGGTGTTATACCAAGTATTGGCAACTTTTACTATTTAGCGGACAAAAGTATGCTATCATGGAACTATATGTAATAAATCAAATTAAAGCGATTTGAAGGTCGGTTTCTCGAATAAGAGATCGCAAAATATCTGCGTAACGCGTCTTCTTAAATACTTGTTTATATCTTGTCTCCATAAATTATAGACTACCAGTTTTTTCAATATTCAGAATCTACTAATGATTATTTTTCGGTATTACATATCTTGAGCACAAATGTACAAAAATACTACCCGTACTTCACACAAATTTTCATTGCTTAAATGACATTTGAGCAATTGAGATATATGTTTTAGGAAGTATTCATAATTATTCACGATTTAATTAGAAAATCTGTAAAATGATAGATAATTTATACATGCACATGTTCTTTCTATATTACATTGGAAAAAACTTATCGATGTTTATTAAAATGAATACCCTTGATTAATTCATTTAAGATTTATTTTATGTAATGAAAAATACACTTTCTTATTCACTTTATATCAAGGTAAGAGATGGAATAAAAGAGTCCATACGTAGTGAAGATTGTTGTAAACGATTTACTTTTTATATAATTTATTCATTTCTGAACAAAACATTTTAAAAATAAAAAAAGGTTATATTGATTTTTTATGGATTTATTTTTATAAGATAATATTGCTATAGCTTTTTTCACGAATCAATATGGTTTACAAACGAGCATACTCTTTTTTGAAAGAAACAAATAATAGTTTAATTACAACTCGATCACATCATATGATCAAAGTGAAAAATGTTTTCCTAATTGATTCTTCAATCGTAATTTATTTTTTCGCATCAAGAGCTTAGAACAGCAGCGACAGTCAAATATTTTAGAAACGAAAAAAAGCAGTGAGCTGTCGGTGAAGGTGACCTATGTTATCACACTGTATATACATCGTTTTCGGTGTGAATGAACCTGTTTGTTAAAAGCACTGTGAGCAAGCAGACGGAGGAAAAAAGAGAGAATAGGAGGAGAAGGAAGCGGAAAAAAGCATGGCTGGGCTTGTGCGTCCATCGACTGACGCATGACTCACCTCTCCAGAGTTGAAGGACGTCGCACGCACACACCAAAATAGCTACTGGCTACTGGCGTTGACACTGACGCTGCTGAATATATGACAGTGTACTCGCAGTAGGTGATGATGTACTCATCTCTTGTCGGTGGAGTTTGGCAGCACTACACGCGTAGCTATAAATGAAGCCAACGCCCGGATTTAACATTAATTAGCTACCGAATGAAGCCGCAAAAGTAAGCTTACGCATTGTTTATTCGTTACGAGCTCTGGCACAAGCCGTATACTCAATGGAGAGAGAAGAGTAACCGGCCTTAGTTGCTGTGATCTCAAGTTATCGCTCTCAACTGCATGAGCGGAAAAGCCCGCAGACGATATCACAGACAGGGGGGCGACGGCATGACATCACTGCCGACCAATCATTTGCCACTAATACTGCGCCGACGCAAAACCATCTCGTTCCTTGCTCTATCGCCCTCTCTACATAGTTTCTATCTCTCCCTCTTTCGCTCTTTTCCAGTACTCATACTTCGTGTTCGTTAATTCACTAACTTACCGACACTATTGTTCATTGTGCTTACCCAGATATATTTTAATCCGTATTCAGATAATTTATGATTTTAAATTTCGACAAACTCTTCTTACTCTTTTCTCTTCATTGTTAAATTCATCGAAATCTGCGAACGTTATTTTATCGAGTATGTTAATTAAAAGCAGTTCCATAAAAAAAGACTATTAATTCCTTGTTGAATAATTTAGTAACTACTATAACAGTAAATTCATGATGCTGCTATAAGTTTTATAAAATATTCATATTTTATAACAATTAATTTAATTCAATATGACATACGTAAATACGCATATACTATATCGCTACTACCAATGTTCCTTTGTTTTCTCTCAAAAGTATGGAATGTGTGTTTCCATTATATAATACTACTTTAAATAAATAATAATTGTAATTTACTTGCTGAAACTAATTTTTATACATAACTTATGTGAAAATTAAAGTAGAAAATACTCTTGATACAATATATTTAAGAGTTATTCTGTGAAATCAGAAATATAACGTTTGATGCTAAGGTAGATCTATAACAGTTTATATCTACTTTGATCAAGTTAAAGAAAAGGAAAGTGTGCCTTTGAAACTTAATTAATGTTAATATTCGTCTTCTAATTAAAAATATATTGTTTAATTTTTCAATATATAATTCAGAGGTGTATATGTAAAGGAATGGTGAGGAATAAGTAATTTATTAAAAGATGAATATTAAAATTAATTAGTTAAGTTTTAAAGGCACATTTGCCTTTGGTTTAACTTGGTTAAAGTAGATATAACTTATGTAGCATTATTATTTACATTAGCACCAAACGTTATATTTTTTATCTTTCAAATTTGATATCTTTTGATATATGCATTATTTTACGAAACAGTTTTTAAAATCCTTTTATCTTTAAAATCATTTATCTGACAAAAATATTACAATTCAAATAAATGTTGTAATAATCAATATTCAAGGAGTATTATATTTTAGAAAAAGATTAAAATTTTTCAAAGACAGATAAATTTGTATTTCATCTATTTGATTAATTTTTAAAGTAATTTATAGCATCGATACCATTTTTGTGTATATTTCACTATTAATATAACCTCTGTAATAGTTCACTTATGGAAAAAAACCTTAAACTTTATATGGACACGATATATTATTTCCACCGTCTACCGTAAGTTGATTTAATATATATCTGCATGTGTGTGTGTGTATGTGTGCGCGCGCGCGGGTATGTGTGTACATGGTGAAATTACGATTTTGTAGATTCAAAACAACAAAGCTACAGTTGTAAGAACCACCTTTCATTTTCGAATAAAAATTAATTAGAGTTTACGACCGAATAAATTCATTAATAATAAGTAATATTAAAATTGATATAATTATAAAAATGAAAACGTCGTATAATTAATTCAAACTGATATGTTCATGAAATGATAAATAATATAATACAATGATCACGTTACAGTTTTTACAAAACTATGTAAAACTAATGAAATAAAGAAGAACAAGATTATTTGATTCATTTTTTGTTCAGGCTAGTAGATATTGAACAACCCAATGCCTAGTGAGTGTAATGAAATCAATCCATTCAGTTTTTAATATATGCCAATAAATTCTATACATGCAACGAACAATTTTGTTGCAGCTTATGAACAAGGCATTTTTTTTAATGAATAGTATATTTTCAAATGATATTTTGTTAAAAAATCAAAATACCTATATAATAGGTAGTTGTTTACATATCATCCAATCGGAAAATGAAAAAAACATTATTAGATTTTATCAAAGAAATTACACTTTTACAGTAAAAGAAAATATCGAATGTTCAACGATAAATTATATGAATCACCAGAGGTAACAATCTTAGCGAGACATTTGTGTATCAATTTCACATTAGAATTAATACAATTTCTTGACAATTAATTTGATTTAAAATTGAATAATGATACAATTCAATCTACAACTAAACATGGGACCACTGTTGACGTCGTATTTGTAATATATATCGTTATGATTACCTCAAAACTATTTATTTCATATTTTAGTTATCACAAATCAATTATAATTTTCATAAAATTTCATGACCAAACTACTCCTAATAATAACGAAATGTCAAATATTACAATTACAGAGGTGTCAAGTAATGAAACACTACAAGTAGATTCTAAAGTATATATCTTCATAATTTCATAATTTATTGCAGAAGATAACAAAATAAAAAATTGTATTCTTTTATGTATTTTACGTGATTACTTTGAGGGTCGGTCTTTCTATTTAGTGTGATTGGTAAGCAGATATCGCTTCTAAATGTGAATGTTAGTTGATTGCACTAATTGAATCTATAACTAAAAATGAGACCACTGTTTATATCGTATTTTTAAGATACATTGATACGATTACTTCAATTGATTTTCCATGAATTCCATTATTTCTGAATTTCATTTAAGTATATATGTAATTTAGATGGTGCTATTTGGGAATGATATGGAAGACGTGTAGTATTGTTTCATCTGCATATATACGAGTAGGGATATTTTGTATCGTTGGTATATGATATGTGTACTTAAAAAATTGGTCTCAAGACACTTTCTTCTAGAACACCCGCGAATTAGTAACGATTTTGAAGAACTACTTCCTTACTTTTTACTCGAAAAATTCTATTTGTTAAGCATGATTTAAGAAGTTTGAAGAGATTTATGTGATAAAGTTTTTGTATTTTACTTAATAATCTGGTATGCATTTATTTGTTATTCTATCTAAGACTTCTTTCCGTAGTTAAGTATTTGCTAGACCGGCCATGAAAATTGTTTTTTTTTATTTAATCCATACAAATTTATTATGCTGAATAAAAAATAATACAAATGTACAATAGGTATATTGGAAGAATTTACATGATTGTGATATTGGGTTATGATTTATGATGAATTGTACATCATGCAAAGCGATAGGTATATAAAAAACTATTTATTTCATATAAAATATGAAATAAATCTTCCATTAAAAAGTTGTATGTTACCTTACAAATGTTAAAGCTTAAGTTAGAGAGCAGAACGTAGAAGGTTAGTGGTGGGTGAAGTTTTGGATTATTGTACAAAGGGTATAGACCGTGCTCTAGATCATCTAACTCGCTGTCTTACTTACTGTTGGATAATGCTGCGTTTAATTTGGAATGAGTCGTCGAGATTATAATGACCGAACATCATCTACGAGGGTAAATCAATATGTATCCGTGTTTTCATTGAAAACACAAGTTTTTCTCAAAAGCTTTTTTTATTTTTCAACATAATTTTTTTTTAGGAGAATACACTTTACCCAATGTTCTGGATATTGTAAACCCTCTGAAAAATATGATTTGTCAAATTTTTCAAAATAAGCTTCTGTTTCAACATTGACTCCCACGTTTGAATTGATTTTTTTCCGGCGAATCACCTTTTTATTGTTTAAAATATGATTATTTATCATTTTCTCATGAAATATTATGTTTTCTGAGTATATCATTGGTAATTTTGAATTTACAAGGAAGAAATTCAATTTTTTGACTGTCTTTAAGAACCCTACAGAACTAGAAACATAGTAATGATGTTAAAAATTATATATAAAAAACCTATCAAATTTTGTATGTTTTATTAAACAATTAAAAACAGTTTTACATTATTTTAACTAAACATACTCTCTACTATTGACAAATTAATCTTAAAAAGCTTGAAACCAATAAGTGAAGTTGCTTAGTACTTATGAATTCATAAATAAATTAACTAAACAGCGGTCTGTAGAGAAGTTCTGAATCTTCTTTGTTGCAAAATATATTCTACTGTGTATGCTAATCTTTCTAAATAAAACATCTATTGCCACGCCGAGAACTTGGCTGAAATGCCATCATCCGGGGATGGAACGACTAATGAATCACCATTCCCTTCTGTGTGCAGCACGTATACCATGTGCTGGTGTATATCGATAAACGCTGTAGCTGTGAGAGTATGCTGGCGATCCTCTTTCACCGCTCCAACGATAAAAAAAGAAATAGCCAGACTTGGCCTATAGAATTCGAGCAGAGTCGACAGTGGCGTTCCTAGTGGATAGCGTCAGAAAGTTGTTCCTAACGAGGGGGGAAGATATGCACTTGTATTGTAGAGAAAAAGTCCGATGAGAGGATTTAGAACAGTTATAAGAGAAGCAAAAGATAGTAATAGAGGGTTGACATTTTAACTGGTAAATAAATGTATTATTTAGCAATTTCACATATACATACTAGTAAATTATTGTTTGTAGTCGAATCATATTAATTAGTGTTTCTGAACAATAAAAATCGAATTAATTGAATTAATTTGAGATAATGTTAAAACTGATCAGCATTTTGAGCATACGGGAAGATTGTACTGCGCTATAAAAAGTTCAAATTTAGGTCATGAAAAAGTGTTATAGGTCGTAGATTCGTCAATAATAATTATAAATGCAAATGATATCAAATATCTATTGTAATGCCATACATTGGGAGTTTATTCAATAAATAGTTTTTATACGTACGTAAACATAAGCGAACGTATTTGCCATATGCTCAAGTCAATGAATACTGCATGAAAGATTTCGAATATAATTTTTCAACCGAAAAAATCTTTTTTTTTTAAATTATAGTATTTAAACAAATTATTGTATCTAAAATAATTTAGTATAACTTGCAGGATGGTGAAATAAATGTTTGCCTTTTACAACAGAAACAATATATATGAAAATTTCATTACATGATAGAATATTTATATATACAATAACTATATCTGAAATAACTACTAGTGTATTCGTGTTACTCACAATTGAAGTTACAATTACAATTTTCGAAAAATTTAAATAAATAGTAGAATCAAATAATCTTATTATTTCTATTCGCAACAATAGTTTTTATGTAAAAAATAATAACTGTAATTTATTGTTAAAGAATGAAATTCATAGACTGACCTGCTATTCTTCAATAATTTTATTACACAAAAGATAATTATTTTTAGTGAAAATCAGGTATTGAAATTCAGGTATAGTGAAGGATGGTGATCGCAAACGTTGATAACGGGTGGGGGGGGGGCTCCATCATATGTATACACGTGCTTATATGAATAAACTTACAATATATGACATGGCATTAGATATTTGGTATCATTTGCATTTATTAGTACCGATGAATCTATATACTAATAAATCTCTTTCATTCAATGAACGTTGAACTATTTATAGCAAACTACAATTTTCTTGTATATTCATCATTTTTATAAAAGGTTCGGGATTATCTCAGACTAGTTATCTGTTAGTGTGTAGATGTAAAATTGTCAAATGAAATAATTTCTTTATTAGCGTACTTTTGATAAAAGCTAAAAGTATAAACATTTACTTGGAAAAGTCCACGAAAGGTCAGCCTCTTGAGGCGAATCAGGTACAGCGGCACATGTATGCGTTTCATATGAATATAGAGTTAAATGACAAGACAAGATTCAATATTCTCTATGGCTACTACCTCAAAAATCATTTGGTATAGTTTTATTAATACATATCTTCATACAATCCATTGACCAGTTTTCACAATTCAAACTGATAAAAGTTAATAATTAAAATAACTCTTCAATTAAGTTACTTAGCAATTTAAATTGTATAACATTTCAAAAATATGTGTCACGGTCAAAATGGTGGCCTTAAAATCCAAGATAACCTCGAACAATCTATATCTGTATATCTATACTTTACTTAACTTATTATCACACTGTCGTGAAATCTGTTAAATATTTTATAATAACTTTAATCGCTCCGGGTTGGATCTAAATATTGTTAACAAAATTAGTTATAGCGCCGTATAAAAACTTAGTTTGCTTTTTTTTAATTTTTAATCTAATATCTGCTCTAAACATTAAAGAGTTACACAACATGCAATAGCGTTGTATTCTTTACAATTGCAAAACCTTACATAAATAAAAAAATTAATTGCTTGTGGAAATGACATTTTCTGCTCACCAATACTTAATATTGTGCCCCACACTCGTGTCGTAGGAGTTTTCTCAAGTTTTTAGCAAAACAATTTTTCGTTTTTAATCAGAAAATAATACCTCTGTTTCTGATAAACAGTCTGTCTTCAGGTAACAAAATGCTCGAGTCTTTGCTATACAAGGTCTCTTAAACAAATAAGGTGAATTTTCATTTTTCTAACAAAATATCTATTTATTCGTCAATTTCTATTTTGTCCCCTTCAAAGTAATCCCTCTCAGATATAATACGCTTATGTCAGCGTTTTTTCCAATCCTCAAAGCAGTTCTGATATGCACTTTTTGGTATGTCCTCAAGCTCTTTCAACGATTCGGTTTTTATCTCATTAATTGTCGCATAACGCCGTCCTTTGATAGGTCTCTTTAATCTTGGGAACGGGAAAAAGTCGCAGGGAGCAAAATCTACTGAATACGGTGGCTGAGGCATGATTACGGTTTGTTTTTGTCCAAAAAATTACAAATAACCAATGTCGAGTGAGCAGGTGCATTATCGTGATGCAAAAACCATGAATTGTTTTTCCACGATTTCGGATGTTTTCTTTGTATTGCTTCTTGCAAGCGGCACATAACTTCAAGATAATACTCCTTATTGACCGTACGACCATGTGGTAAGAACTTCTGACACATTAGGCCACAGTACAAAAAAAACAGTGAGCAAAACCTTGACACTTTATCGAACTTGGCGTGCTTGTTTTGGTCTTGGCTCTCCTGAGCTCTTCTATTGGAACGATTGGACTTTGGTTTCGATGTTATAACCATATACCTATGATTCGTCACCAGTTATGACCCTTTGAAGTAAATCTGGATCACCGTTAACGTTGTTGAAAACGTGAACAAAAATGTGTTCCGACATATCGCGAATACCATTAGCAAATAAGGAACTATCGTAGCGTGCGATCAACGATTTAATGCGAGCCAAAGATGAGCGAAATGCTTGGTTAATTAGACCGTCCGTAAAGTTGAGTGAGAGACGCCATCCACTCTCTCTCGTAGCTCGATTGCTTAGGCATGGACGTGCATGAACGCATTGCGATGCTATCGTGAGCCGTAAAACCCTTTCTCAGCTTCAGGGAGGCAACTCCTCAGAGGCTACAGATCTCACGATGGCGGTGATCCGCCCGGGCATTGCAGGTGCATTATCGTGATGCAAAAACCATGAATTGTTTTTCCACGATTCAGGATGTTTAACGAGGTAGGCTGTATCATTCTCTCCGTACCTGGGTGACCCAGACATGAGTCAACCGATACGTCGACATCCTCAACTTCTCTAATAGTGATTTGACGATTTTCTTCACTTCCTCAACATTTTCATCGGTTGTTCATGTGCTGGGGTGTCCAGGGCGAGTGTCGTCATTCACATCTTCTCAACCTTCTGTAAAAAGCTTGTACCACTTGTGTACATTTTTTAAAATTCATAGTACACTCACCGTATCCCACTGTCAATATTTCAAGTGTTTTTGAGTACTTAATTCCATTTTTTACACAAAATTTAATGCAAATTCTTTGATCCATTTTTTTCGACAGCAGAAAATCGCCGAACATGCAAAACACTTCTAACTTTTATGTCTCTCATAAATAAATTAAACATGCTATACAGCTGAAACTATGAACATATGTTGGAGACGAGTGTACCAACATGACAAAATTAAAAAAATCGATAATCCAATGTACGTAGCCCGCGAAATTTAAAAATTCATTTTATTTTTGGAACAGATCTCGTATATACTATTGTGGTTTCAACATTTGCATTGATTAGTATCGATAAATCTACTTTTTATAGCGAAAAACAGTTTTCCACGTGCACAAATTTTAATAAAATTTTTGTTATCTCAAATTAATTCGATTTTTGTTATTCAAAAATACTAATTAATATGAATTCGACTACAAACAATAATTTACTAGTGTGCATTTAAAAAATTAAATCACACAACGAAACATATGCCACAAAAGAAACAAACAGGAAATAAATAATAAGACTACATCGCCTACTAATGGCACCATAAAAATTGATATTTTGCCTACTTTATTTTGCAAATCCCCATTATAGTGAAATAAAGTGAGTGAAAAATATCAAAGGCAAAGTCCTGAAAACAACAAAGGCAACAAAAGACAATCATTAACATTATATCAATGATTAAACGCATTTATATCTACAAGCAACATATGTGAACCCCTTCATGTTGAAATAGACAAAAATCACGACAGTACAAGCAAAGAGAAGACCTTAAGGTTAAATCTCACCGATCATCGCTAACAACATTGAATATATTTGTTCGCTTGAATATCTTCTAAATAAAATAGCCTAGAATAGTTACACCGTCGAAGTATTGAGCTAAAATAACGTAAAAAAATAACTAAACATCTCGGAAAAGGATCTACAGACTGTCAAGGCATTGAAGAAGACAAAAAACGATTCTATACGAAAAGAAGATGAAGGATTAAAAGTAATACTGAGAATCATATATCTATCGATTAATACTGATGAATTAAAAAGGGCTATAGAAGAACGCGAACACAAGGTGTCAGGTATGTACAATATTCAGCATCACTTCACAGACATATCTCTGCCATTATTACCATTGAAATAGAACACAAACATAATATTCAAAATATTTACAAAGTACACCGACTACTGAATACGGTAATTACATTTGAACCATCGAACATTATAAGAGACATACTACGATACAACCAAAATAATCAACAGATCTTGAACACTAATTCAAACTTAATTTTATGTAATAACAGAGTTAGATCAAATTTGATGTATGTCTAAGCAACGTCAAAATAAGGATATTACAGTGAAGCAACAGAATCAAAACAAACATTCACGCAATTTGAACTATGACACAGTATCAGTGCAATCAGTAATAAAAAATGTATGTAGTAATAAGACATGTTGCAATTTAACTATTAAAAAAGACGTAATTTAAATGAATTTAATTGTTTAAACTGCTGTCACCTTTTTTTTTAATGCAGATACAGGAATGGCTGAGTAATTGTGTGATTGCTGATTACTTAAGCAATTTATTGTTTTTTGACTAATGTAAATGAAATAATTTAAACCAAAGACATCGCAAATTTACTGTGCACTTGCCTTGGCCTCTACGTAACAAATTGCATAGTTATTTGCTTTAATCTTTTTATAGCTGTAATTGTCAGAATTAAAACAGCTCATTATTTTATGGTCAAAATGCGGATCTTTCAAAACTGCAAAAATGTAAATTTAAACCGGAGAAATGGTAAATCAATTAAAACGTTTTAGCGACTGCGTTCGAGCAGACCCCACGATTGCTGACAAAGCTGCGCTTTGCTCTCACAGTACCTAATTTTGTCAGTTTTATAATAATTGTTAATAGTACGTCTTTGTGCGAACATTAAAAATATCGAGTAAATTAATTTCAAACTTATGATTGTAAATAATACTCGGGGGAAAAAGTAAATATATTCATGGTATTTATTTATGTGCGTGAATTCGAAGGCTTCGATTATTATTAATTAATGTAGATTATTGTAGTATTTGACAAAAAGCTAATATATTTACAATTTTATCTATTCGACTGTTTTGACTAACATACTTAGGTAAATGACATCAGTAGAAGGGAACTTATGTGATTTTATATGTTGATAATGACGTTTTTTTCAAAGCCATATTTGAGTTTACAAGAAATATGTACGTACATATTACGTATAATAAAGTTGAATAAAATTATGATATAATATACAAATAATTAATTGCACATATTAAACCACTAACCTTTTTATATTATAGTATTTTAGGCAATAAAAATCAATTACTCTCGTTATGAGGTATCAAATCACAAAAAAATAATCGTTCTATATGAATAGGTTCCCGAGAAAAATGCGAATAAAGTTGAGAGGTCGATTTTGAGCGTTCGTATTGCAATTTTCTTCCAGCCGAGTCAACCCCTCTCATTTTGACTTTTGATCATTTTTGTCTTAAACTTATCTTACATCCACATAGTTGATCGTTTAAGGAATAAAAGTACTCATACTATTGATTGTAATCATATCTATTTGTATCGCTACCAGCTCAAATTTTTCATCAGTTGACTGTCAACATGGAAGGTCTATAACTTAGTTATTTATTAGCGAATGTGAAATAATTTGTTCAAATGAAAGCTCTTTTCGCTCCAGAGTTAGCGCGCTTCGTTTATCAATAGTAAAGAGTAAGTATGTTTAATTAGAATAATATAAACCATTTTTTATTTTTAACTATCCAAAAAACCATATAAAATTTTATGGGGTTTTTGCATATCATTTTTAACATCATTAATATTTTTTGAGAGAGATAATCTAGTTTTGTAGGTTTTTAACGACAATTAAAAAAGTATTAAATTTTTTTTGGATAAAATTAAAAGTATAAAATATATACGCATAGAACAGAACATTTAATAAAAAAATAATAAATTATAATATTTTAAACAACCCAGTGTGGCTAAGGGACCACGGGTAAGCTACATCTTATTATACGTACATTTTGCTACCGTTATACAAAATTTCAGCCTTTCTAATGAAAACTGACCTTATTTCCATAATATGTCTGGATTGTGGATTATGCTTGGATACTAATGGATCGCCATATTCACAGGCGGCAACAAATCTTCTTCCATAGCTGTACTCGTATCTAATTTACTCTGAATAAAGTCGTCATTTTGAATCTACATAATTTCATCTTCACTGCTGTGTATTTCAATATTCTGCAAGCTTTAGATATAGCACTAAGTGATATTAATCACAATATTTAATATTATCAGATTCTTTTATCGTCCTACTCATTTTAAAAATGACAAAATATCTGTTATTATAACACCTTCGTTCTTGCAATAAAAATAAATCCTCTCGAATACACTAGAACACAATAACAGTATATAGTTTTACTGGATTCCATTTAATTCTAAACTTCAAGCAAACGCCTAAGTCCGTGAACTAGTCAAAGGAGCCGCACTCATAGAACCTGATACAAAAATAAGAATTCCGTATACGGGCTTGAGAAAAAAAGCAAAACACTGTCTATTAAATGTTTTTTCCTAGGTTTAGGTATTTGATAGGGAGAAAGTAATGAAATTATTACCTCGCAAGCTCTTTTAAAAGAAACTAATTGTTTTCTAAAGTATTTTGTTTCGTTTTGACCATTCGATATGTTATGTGTTGTTTTTTTTTTCTAGGTTTAGATATTTGGTAGCGACCCAAACCCATTGATAGTTTCTACTCGTATGTTGGCCAGTATTGTAGAGAACTGTATTAGCGTTGGCCTTTCATATGTACAGTCTATTTTTACGGTGATTGAAGTCTTTTTATAATTACTTCCACTGTCATTTTCATTGTTGTTGAAATTCCTGAAGTAATTATTTCATTTGAATAAATAACCGTAGTGACCACTACCGGGTTAAACAAAGTTAAGTCGATTTGTCAACTACAGACTATTCTAATATTTCATTCACTTACTCACTACTAATCTCTGTAGCCCGGAAACGATTGAGAGGATTAGTCAACGTTAAACCTAAAAAATTTAATTTCATGAAATAAATATGAAGCAGCTATAGTTTTATGATTATAAACTGTTACCTTAAAAATTGACTGAATATATAATAGTTTTGTACACTTATATATGGCAAATTACCTTTCGAATAGCTGATATAATCCTACGAGTTCTGCACGATGCAACATTCTTTACCGCAGACTGGAACACTTTTCTGAAAAGGAAATACATTTATTAGAAAAGTTAAATAATAGCCTATTTTTTTCTTCGCGTTTTTTTTATTATAAATAAATATTTTAAATTTTATTAACTTTATAAAAATTCTGCTTTGCTTAGGTGGAACCAAATATGATAGATAGTATTCGTACCAATTTTCAGATTTGATATTTTCAATTTCAATTTTCAAATTCGAAAACTCGGGTGGGAATTTTGTAGAAACAGTGTTAAGATTTTAAAAATTAATATCGAAGAAAAATCACTTTAAAATTTGGATACTGTCATGTCCAATTTTTATTTTCGAATCAGAATCCTATTATACCTCAGTTTTTGATAACCAATTTATTTGGAAATAATAATTCTTATAATGCATATACAATGCATTAATATGGTAAATTGGATCTATTGAAATAATTTCCATGTTTTTTACTCAGTGTAATTGAGCTTCAGAAATATCTTGAAATATTACAGTTTATTTTGACTAAAATTGTATTGAATTCAGTTGAAACCTATAAATAAAAAGAAATTACTGATAAAGAGTCACGTTCCACCTACCTGATAATTTGGGAGCTGAGTTAAACTTATCTCAATATTAGGCTGCTTGTCATTGATTTCCTCATTGAATATTGCACTTTTTAATTTTTTAAAATTCAAAATATATACTTACATACAATATAGTACAGGGAGCAGAAGACGAGAGATTCATTAATGGAGGTTTGTTCAACTCAATTATTCTAAACTTTGCTGACATTGTTTGCAATACCTTCAGTTATAGTGTTTTAACGTGCATGTTTAAAAAACAGATCGAATTCGTAACATTTTAAGTTTAACTTAATTTGTTTCGACTTTACTAAATAATATTTATCAATTTCTGAAATGTTTTAATGTTAAAATTGATATACTCGTTGAGAGCCCAGGAGGAGGGGGGGGGGCGTTCCGTGACTGACTAGTGCCCCTTAAAATAGCACAGATACTAAAATGTATTTTAACCTCCTGAATCGAAATCTTATGGATATTTAGCCGTACGAAATAACTTTAAATTGGTTATGACCATTTAAATATTTTAAACGCTTTAAGTCTATTTCTATGGAAGTTATGCATACTTTAGTAATGAAAATGGTTACCAATTTCATTAAGAATAAATAGAATTTTCTATTCTATGGAGCATTTCCTAAAATTAAAAGTAGTTAAATAAAATAGCTATATTTTCGGTTCAAATCATTGACTAGTCCCCTTAAGGATACGTCTGCTCTGCAGGAGCATGACGAACATCGAAGGTTTTTTTCTGACAGAAAACAAATTAGTCTTCGGCTAAATCGAGCAAGGTCTTTGATTTTTTTGATATGTGGCACATCGAATGTCTATATGGAGGTAATCACTTATATCAAGTTTGACGCTAAAATATCAATTAATTGAAAAATTATAAACAATATTAAAAAATTTGATTTTTCTAACTGTAATAAATCAAAAATAATTTATTAGATCTGGATAATTTATTTTTTAATACCCGGAAATTATTTTACTTTGAGAATATATATATCATTATGTCATAATAATATATCTGTTAATACAAAAATTATAAACAAGTAAAACAAATTTTTGCCATTTTTGTTAAAAAGGGCAACTTTTATCTAAAAAATGTTTGTTGCAATTGATTCCTTGAACAATTTTGTACCCAAATCCGTAATAAAACTATAATAATTTTTAATAGGGGACA
This sequence comes from Chouioia cunea, assembly GCA_030064505.1. NCBI lineage: Eukaryota > Metazoa > Arthropoda > Insecta > Hymenoptera > Eulophidae > Chouioia > Chouioia cunea. Next base: position 22,903,429 of record JAOPFQ010000001.1, read on the forward strand.
GGTAATGAAAATTATATAATCATGCCATTACCAGAGTGTTCCAATCCACTCAAAATACGTAAACATGGACGTCATCGAGAATCTTTGCGTCATGTTCCCACAAAAATTCAGGATAAGTGGTTTCCTTTAGTGAAAGAAAACGATCGATTATGTGCAACATGTTTAAGATACTGCTATATCAAAAATCCAAAGGAAATGTCTGGATACAGTAACAAACGTTTATCACATAAAAATGAAGAAATAGGTAGTCGTGAAGATTCTATTAATCAGAACAATGAGGTCAGTGACAATGAAGATCAAGATATTTGGCACGTACAATGTGATGAATGATTTTCGATCGACGACAGTGAACGTAGAAAAATAGTATTGTGTCGCTTAAATTTATTGCTTGATTTTTTTTAAATCGGAGAAATGAATTCAATAGATAGTCAAATACCTGATTTAATAGAAAAAAATTGATTCATTATCAAATAATATAACAAGTTTACTTGTGAGAAAATATAGCTGTGTAGACAGTAATCGAGATGAATTTATAGAAAAAAATGTATTTTATAATGACCTGAAAGCAGCTTATGAAAAAGCAACTACTAATTCAGAAAAGATATATATAAGTGTGTATATCCACTGTGATTCCATTATCTATAAGTGTCTGTGAAATAGAAAGAGAAATTAATTGTTCGTTTTATTTTATACAAATCTACTCTTATATCCACTCTTTTTATATCTCTTTACATAAAGTTTATAAGTTATAAACTTTATATCTACTCTCAAGAACCAAAACATCTATTATAAGCGAAAAAATAAAAAGTTCTGCTGTCTCATTTTATTTGCAAGATAATATAAGCCGACCGGGTCCAATCAATGGGCATTATATCAATGGGCATATTCGAGCCATATGCGCTCCTTATATAGAATAGGGTCGATTTATAGCTCTAGCAATTAGGAGTCCGGCAATAATAGCCCCATCACATGTCCATCTCGTAAAGGACGTGTGAAAAAAGATGACAAAAGGATGAAAGCTGCAGGCCCCGACGCGTTCGTACTCGAACGAGTATCCGTATAAACGTTATCCTGAGGGTCTGTGGGGCACGTATGGAGAAAACCCGACATGTACTCACCACATGTCCGGCATACTCTTCGCGTGTACCCATAAATGTCAAATACGGGTTGCACGGTGGACCCTAAATGGCTACACCCTCGCGTTCGCGGATTGGACCATTACCGATGGTCCAAAGAGTAGGGAAAGTATGCTGCGGGCTCTTGCTGTCGATCATTCGTCTCCACGACAGAGTTTCTTCGTAACTACGGTGAGGTGTTGTGTGCGACTGTGTCCGCTTCTTTTACGCGCTTCCTATTTTCAATCGTGACTTGCGTGCGTTTGTGTGTGTGTGTGTGTGTGTTGCGTGTGCGCTAGTGCAGACGTGCACTAAATCCGTTACTCGCAAGGACCAGTGCCGCCTTTGGAGCTAAGGACAGAAGTGCCTGTTGCCTTAGCAGAGGAAGCACAGCTTCCTCTGGAGGGTCTTCTGCCTTTTCTCTTTTGGATCACCGCAGCTAGGAACGTTAGCGAGGGCTGTCCCCGTTTGAGCTACGTTCCCGCTATCAAGGCAGGAACACTTCTCATCGCTCTCTACGTACCTACCTATCGGTGGTATCTTGCGTGCGTCAAGCTCGTAAGCGAGCAATTCCATTCATCTATCCGTTTATTCTGTCTCACCGAAAACCTATATCTGTACAGGTTAAGCGGACCTAATCGACCTCACCGTGTTGCGCTGTAATCGTTTTTCTAGCCTAGTTTCGTGTGTTGCTATTAATGTACTGTCCTTTATTATCATTTGATATGTAATGCATTGCATTCAGAAGGTTTTTTCCCCACTCAGGTCTGGGGTTTATGCCGGATTAATAGCATATGCAATAAATACTTATCTTCTAACCAATTTCTGTTCTTGTTTGTACTGTACCACACCCTACTCAATCGTATCGCATTATCTTCGCACGAACTCCAGCACTTAAGTAGAGACTTATTTCCATCAATTAAATTCACTTATCATCATAATCTTAGTAACTAAGCTAAACAGGGCACAAAAAGCTACAGCTGGTGTAACATTTTCTTGCTGTACTATCGCAGAGCACATAGAAATTAAACAAATTTTATTATCATTTTTAAAAACAGCATTACGTGTCGATGGTAACTTAAGTTATCAGACATTTATTCCTCTAAATAAAAGTAGCAAGGAATTGATGGTAAAAAAACTTCCTATTCTACAGATTATAGTATTAAAAGACCATAGAATAAATGTAATTGAATACTTCAGTGCAATTTCTTATAAATTATAAAACTTTTATTTATTTAACTTTTATATTAAATTTGTATAATTAATTTGTGAACACGTTTGAAATTTACGTAGTAAAATAATTTTAATGATTGTAACATTATAAAATATTATATATATATATAATTAAATAATTTACTATTTCAATTTCATTTTCCTAATATCTGTTGAGTAATGCAACATGTTATAGCTAGGCTGTTAATTTCTAACTATACTTGGAAAATATATTTTTTGTAAACTACGAGTATTTTCTAAAATAATATGAAATATTACACTCCATTTAATTACGATTAAATTGTTTATATTTAAGTAAATAAAATATTGTTTATACTGATATCATTCCGATTACATAATATATAGTTTATGGTACTGACTTATAGAACTAAACTACCTGGAAAAGTTTCAGGGGAATGTGACGCTTCTATCGGTCCGATCTTCCAGTTGAGCGCCATAGATAACACTTTTTTGGAAGTTCATTACCTAGCCCCTATTAAAAATCATGATAGTTTTATTACGAAATCTTGTACAAAATTGTCCATGGAATTAATTGCAACTAAAATTTTTCAGATAAAAGTTACCCTTTTTAATAAAAATGGCAACAATTTATTTTACCTCTTTATAATTTTTTTATTAACAAATATATTATTATGACATATATATTCTCAAAATACAATAATTTCTGGGTATTTAAATAGAAATAATCCAGATCTTATAAAATAGTTTACGATTTACTACAGTTGAAAAAAAAAAATTATTTTTATATTGTTTATAACTTTTTAATTAATTGGTATTTTAGCATTAATCTTGGTACAAGTGATTACCTCTATATAGACATTCGATGTGCCACATATAAAAAAAATCAAAGACCTTGCTGCGATTTGCCCTAAGACTAATTTGTTTTCTGTCTTATAACAAAGAAAAATGTAGATCTATAGTATTATCACGAAAGGTTTGCTACAATACTTTTTATTTTCTAACGAGTTATCAAAGAATTAATTAATTCAAGAAATGATGTATTATTATTCACTTTCAACTGCTAATATCTTCGATAACATGAAAGATTTATAGGACGGAGTCATAGCAAACTATAACTTTTTGTGTTATATAACTTGGCTTTGTGATGATAATAATAACATTAACAAATCAAATTTTAATTCTGTTACTAAATTTGAACAAAATTACATATTTTTATTGTAATAGTGTAAATACTTAATTTTTAAAATAAAAGGTTATTTAACTCTACTAATTTGTTATATGAATGAGGCTTAAGGCATTAAACGTTGTCTGATACATATTCTGTTAACATATTAATATTTAAACTTTTCCATCTCATTCAAAAATTGAGAAGAAATTTTATTTAATAACAACCAATGTCATTCTAAATTAATCGTTTCGCCTGCTGAAGTTTTACAGAATAATTATAAACTATTTTATTTTCGTTACAAATTTCGTTATTTCGATAAGATATGACATTCCTAATCAGATTATTGTATTTATAATCTGTGCAAATGGCTTGAAGTAATCTTTCATACCTTAACAGACAATTTAAATAATTTGAAACAATGGTAGTTATAACCGAATTAAATTAATGATTAAAAATCTTTCTAATTATTGGATAAGCTGGAAAAAAATTATAATTGTAGAATTTAATCTAAGATATTTAAAGTACCGAATCAGTTATGATGAAACAATAATTAACCAAATATTGATTGAATTGACCATACTGATTAAAAATTATAAGATAGAAAACAAATTAGATTTAGAAAAAAACGCAGTAAAGTCTACGATTTTTTAGTACATTTGACACATCGAATGTCATAATTTGTACTAAGTTTTACGCTAAAATATAAATTGATTTAAAAGTTGTAAACAATTAAATAGAAATTATAAATATTTTATTAAACGCTATAACTGGAAAACTATAAATCGGATCCAGTTGATTTTTTTCAAAATATGCCCGAAAAATTGTACTTTGAGAATATATACAGGTCGTAATGACATATTTGTTGATCAAAAATAAATTTTGACGATTTTCGTTAAAGAAAGCAACAGTTATTTTAAAAATTTTAGCTGTAGTAGATTCCTTGATTAATTTGGTATAACAATCGGTAATAAAACTTTTGGATAATTTTTTTAATTAAGAGGGGCTGTCCTGAAATATTTCCAGATAGTACGATTTTATAACTCAGTAGAATTATCAGCTAAACTTTCATTGTTTATTCAAATGGCTATAGCTGAGAAGCCCCATGTAGCTTTTAACAAATTCAGAATATGTTTATAAAATTGTAGTAAAATAATTGTGAATATTGTAAAGTATGAAATTAAATTACGTATTTATTAAATAGTTGAGTATTTTAATTTCATTTTCCTGACATGTTTTGAGCAATTTGACATACTATAATTAAACAATTTTTACTCAAACTAGAATTAGAAAATGTATTTTTTGTAAAGCACGAATATTTTCTAAAATAATATAAAATATTAAACTCAATCTAATTTCGGTGAAATTGTTAATATTTGGATAAATAAAACATTTTTTATTCTTATATTTATTTCGATTAGATAACAAATGTCCCACTGTGCTAAGTTATAGAACTGAACTACATACTTGGAAACATTTCGGGATAGGGTCGACGCTTCAATCGGTCAAGGTAGCAGATAACCGCCGTAGGTAGCGCTTTGTTTGCACGCTCCTTATCGAGTCCCTATTAAATATTAAAAAGTTGTATTATGAATTATTATACAAAATTATCCAAGGGATCAATCGTAGCTAAAATTTTTCAAATAAAACTTGCTCTCCTTAATAAAAATTGCAAAAATGTATTTTAATTATTCATCATTTTTTATTAACAAATATATTATTACGACTTATATATTTTCTCAAAATACAATCTTTTCCATATATTTAAACAGAAAAATCATGTAAACCTGATTAATAGTTTTCATATTGTAGCATTTAAAAAAAATGCATATTTTTTAAATTGTTTATAACTTTTTAATTAATTAATATTTTAGTGTAAAAATTTGGTACAAGTAATGACCTTCATATAGACGTTTAATGTACTAAAAATAAAACAATCCTTGCTCCGTTTTTCCCTAAGTTTAAGTTGTTGCTCATCTCTTTGAAATTGTAAGTACACAGAAAAGTCCAATGAAGCAATTAGGTGGGTCTATTATTTATTATTGATTAAAAATAACTAGAAATATATATAATTAAATATAATTGAATTCTATTTCAACTGTTTTTCATAATTTTAACTTTAATATTATTTAGTAGTTCCATCATTTGTCAATAATTGAAATATATACAAAATATTTAATAAAAATGCTTAATTAATTATTTATCCAAAAATCATTCAGATACATAAAAAGCATATGTTATAGATTCGATAACATTATTTTTTATTAAAAGTTATTTTTGTTAATTATATTTATTATTAAGAAAAACGATTGTTATTATTTTCATTTTTCATGGTTCCATTGTTAAAAGCCTACTCACTTCGGTAAAATGATACTTTGTCATAGGTACTTTTCTCTGGTTGTCAAAAAATTCGTTAAAGGAGTGAATGGAATTTTTTATGTATACTAAGAAACGATTTATTAAAAAAAATGTAAATCATTCACGTATAAAAGTGACTTTTGCAAGAGTCTGTAGACAGTCTGCTGTCAACAAACGCTATACCTATAAGGTCGCTTAAAAAGATTTAGTTACACATAGTTAAGTTAAAAATCCTTCAGTAAAGGGTTTTATTTATTTGTTTGGAGACTGATTTAATATATTTCTGATTGAGTTTGTAACGACACACGCTATAATACAATACAGTAGTTCCATCATTCATTTTTGTTGAAATGTATAAAACATTATTCATTTAAGTACGATGTGTAACTGTTCATTGGATAATCATTGCCATTTATAAAATAAGATTGGGTGGTTCTTTCATTCCTTTGGAATATTATTGAAATCTATTAGCATTCATTGATTTAAATGAATATTTTATTGACAATAATGCATTGAATAAAGAAATGTTCTATATTGGAAATTATTTATCGCTTACTATAGTAATTTTGGTAACGATGTAATTAAACCAAGTAACTTACTATTGAAACTAAATACATCTTACACATCAATGAATTAAATGACTATGGATACAATCTAATATTTCAGACCACGAGACGTATATATGATATATTATGAAATCGAAATAGCTAAAATTAGAATATATTGTCCTAAAGTATCGAGAAAAGCCCAAATAGGTGCAATCTAGTAGACTGCGCAATTAAAGATCGAATAACCAATCAATAGAAATGTCATAGATAATGAAAGTACAATCAGGGTTCAGGCGAAAGCGCAGTTCTGGCGTCTCATAAACGGAGTCATTTCACGCTGCAATGCAATCGAATTGGTCAAAGATCGAGAGATTGAATGCATCTTAGAGGAAACATACCGTTCTGTACTAGTTTACAAGATACACATTTATGACTATAGCCATACACACACAACCGCAAATAAATACAATTCAGGATTCAAAGAGAGTTAATAACGCCCACAAGAGTATCAGAAGATACTAAGTGGCAAGGAAGGTTTTTTGCATATTTGAACACAACAGTTTCTTTCGAGAAAATGGAAGAAAAGGAGAGAAAATGTTCTCTCTCCCTTTGAGCCTTTGCGCTATTCTAAGCATCGAATTACGAGGGCGGCCTGAGGCTAGCGTAAGACCCTTTTTCGTATCACGGTATATCGGCTATGGCGATTGAGTTTCTCCTTACATGCAGAAACTGAAATGAGCGAATTAAAGACACATGTTTTTAATAGTCGCTGTCGAACTTTCGGGTGACAAATAAAACAAAATTAAGCAGTCGCGGGAAGACTGGAAGATGTAAGTGTTTCAGTTATATTTGATTAAACGTGTCAAATTTGCACTTTATTTCAATAAATCATAATACATATTATCATAAGATAAGTATAATTTGTATATAGATAAAATGAATTACTTCTGAACTATAATTCTGTTTAAACAAATATTTTCAACCTTTTTTTTTACTAGCATCTAACGAGCATAAATAATATTTTAGTACGTATATGCCAGTATTTGTATATTTACGTATATGGATAGGTACATACGTATAATTATATTTGTTTATGTTTATATACATACTCGTATATATTATAAATATGTGTTTTCATAAAAGTTGGTATATCTTTATGTATTTGAATGATAAATGTCCATATTTTGATTGAAAAATCAAATTTGATCCGTAACGTAAAAGTAATTATGATAAGCAATTTTGTAAAAACCATAATTTAATAATCAATGAATATAAAAGTCTAGTTGCGTAACATTCCGAAACTTTATGTAGTTGGATGATAAAAGTTTTGATCACAACATTCGGGCATATTCTCATGTCTATATGTTTTTTTGAATATATTTACAATATGATATCCAATACAACTATGACAAAGAACAAAAATGTATCTACTGAGCAACGTTCGGCGATTGTGTGTCTTCATCATGATCTTCATCAACATAGAAAGAGTAATCGCCAAATTGTAAGTGATTTGAATATACCGAGACGTATCATAGATAATAATATTAAGAAATTTCTCGAATACGGTAGTATCAAAATTAGACATAGAGGAGTATATCCAATGCCTGTGATGAACTGCGGTTGAGATTAAATCAGATGCTCAAGTTACGAATTGAAAACTATTGAACAGCGAAGCCATTATAAAAAAAAATTATAGTCTATTTGAAAGGAATCAATAGAAAAAAGCGTTTTTTTTTGGGCCAGAGATATTCGAAATTGGATCGTTACTGACTGAAAAATAGGTACTGTGGAGAGATGAATCTAAATTTGAAGTTTTTGAAAATGAACGGAAAGTGTATGTTCGCAGATAAATAAGCGAAAGATTTTCTACATTTTGTATTATACGCTCTTGAAGACATGTTGGTAAATCAGTGATGATATGAGTATGTTTTGGTGGTTCTCATGTTAACGACATAGTAAAAGCAAACGGAATTTTAAAGAAAGAGGGTTATCATAGCATCATTCAAAGGCATGTTTTTTCTTCAAAGAAAATATTCATTGGTACTAATTTCATATTCCGACAAGATAACGATCCGAAATATCTTTTTAAGCTTTGCAAGACTTACTTGATAAATCTTAGAAAAAAGACAACTAAAGCTTATGGTTTGGCTCCCTGAATCTCATAATCTCAATTTTATATTTATATAGAGTTGTTATGGAATGAACTGGATGATACAGTTCAAAAAGTATGCCTTACATCGCAATCAATTCTATGGAGTATATTTTCAAGAAGAATAGACGTAAATTTCCGAAAGTACACCAAACAAACTCGTCGAGAGGATGCCTAGGACATGCCGTGCAGCAATCAAGAATAATAATTTAATTTAAGTATATGCATGTTTGTAAAAACCGATAAATAACATGTATTTATTATAATTGCTCTTTTTTTTAAAATAAATTTCATTAATCAATGTTTGTATGGTTTTAACATATTTCAGAATGTATTAATTATGAATAAATATATATTTGTATGCGTGTATGTTGTCATTTCCTTGGGATTTTTTGGGATTACGAGGTTGGGTTTTTACAAATCCGTCTCGCACATGTCGCTTAGGCCTCAAAGGCAGTCGCTCTTAACTGGCACCTGTCGCGTAGGTCTTGGGTACGTACATTTCTTTTCTCTTTTATGTGGAATGAAAGTTTTTCCGCATATTTTTATCGAATGATGTTATTCCAAGTGACTATTTACACAACGCAGAGTTATGCCTAATCTAATAACAATAGTATTTGAATATCATACATTTATTAATTCCACTCGGAGTATTATACTCATACTCGATAACGATACGTGACGTCAGTTCGTCACAATGTACACTGGACGAAACTTAAATGGCGACCCGTGAAATTCAAAATTGAATTTCACCTTCGTCGATTGAGCATGACTGGCACGAATCGAGATTACGTATACGATTTTTGCTCGCCAGTTGTATGGTTCATGCTTGAAGTTGAAACTGTCGTGGTGGCTTATAGTTAGTAGTGCAATCAAATAACTTTTCTAAGCGAATATAAATATCGATGCAAAGTATTTAATAAAAATATTACATTACCATTACGCGAAACACAAAGATCACACAGCATCATCAACTGAAAATGTCAGATAATTTATTCTCAATTATTTATTGCTTAATTATTCTTGTACCAATATAAATCATTTATATTGTATGTTATTTGTTTTCAGATCAGAACTCTGGATGTTAAGCATATGATTCTAATAAAATAACTGGATTTCTAGGAGCATTAGCAGAAAATATTTCAGTGAGTTGACAGAATCATAATCAATGTCTACATTAAGAATTTAATCACCTATTGGGGTATTGTCATCGAATAGATACAAATTTAAATATATAAAAATTTAATAGATATAGTTGAATAGATAAAAACTTTTCAATTAGAATATGTTATTAGAAATCAATTTTCTATTTCATCTCAAGCCCTAAAAACAATATATGTTGTTTAGATAGAAAATCTGTTTCAAATAAGAGTTTTGCAGTTTAATGGTATCTATTCGATGAAAATATTCCAATAAGTGATTAAGTTTATTATGTAGATAATAATTGTGACTGTATCAACTTACTGAACTTATAATTTTTTGTTAATGTTTCTAGGAACCCAGTTATTCTATTAGAATCATATGTTTAACATTCAGAGTGTTGATTTAAAAACAAATAACACATAATGTAAATGACTTATATTGGTACAAGAAGAATTAAACAAGAAATAATTGAGAACAAGATATCTGACAGTTTCAGTTGATGAAGCTGCATGATCTTTGTATTTCACGTAATCGAAGAAAATTCTTGCATTCGAGCAGAATGAAAAGGACTGAGGAAGAACATTTTGACTAATCTCTGTCTTAACATTTCTAAACCTAAAATAACGAAAACGTAACATATATATCTACATAAAAATAAGCAAATATATATATTTATAAATAAAACATCCCATTGTCACATCTAGAAGATATTACAAAACTAATTAAATTAAGAGTGTATTTTTTATCATAGAGTTTTACCTCTAATAACCGGGAAATCAATCTGTTTATTTTTAAGAATTATCCTACTCAGGATATGTGGTGGATTGAAGGAAATGGTAAGGCGATTCTCTCGTACTGCACTATAATAGACGCACGCCAGAGAGACCTTAGCCAGGATTTAGTTTAAAGGAATGTGTTGAATGTAGATAATACTAGATTCGACAAGCACCCGATCTACATTCGATGGAAAATTTAAATATGTTATTACGAAAGCGATAGAGAAAAGAGACTAAGTTCAAATTAGAATATTTACTGTTTGACATACTACTTTAGATCTCTCTTACAAGTCAGAGTTGGATTTAATTTTGGAGCTGGATTCGAACTGTCTGTACAATTGTTCGCGGGCCATTTTATAACCCTCGTCGTGCTTCCCTACTCTTAGAGTTTTCCGGGTCCTCTTTGAGGCGGGCCTTTTTCCAATTAGGCCAATGAAGGAAGAGATAATTTCCTTCGTTAGCCTAATTGGAGGAACCTTAGCCAGGGCGGATAGAAAAATGGTACATTTTTCTATTAAGAGATGTCACACGTAGTATCGTTTCGAGAAAATGTTAATTGAAATTAATTGTTTAACTAATTAATTGAATAGTTCTAGCGAGTGAAATCGACAGGGGGAGAGAGATATCTATTATATACAATTTGGTGACTTAATATTATTATAAAAAATATTATCGACGCTACGATAAATATTAGTTTGTTTATTAAAAAACTAATATTTATCGTATCTTAATTTAATCGTGGTTACTTGTTTATGTCTTATAAATTCTAGGAGACAGACTATGGTCGTTACAAATATAAAACGTAGCTTACAATTTGCGTTGATAAACAATAAACAACCGCAGTTACAATTATAAATATTGTTGTTTTATACAAACGTCTAGCGGATATCTTGCATCAATATGTGCTGCGTGATCTTGGCCGCAGCCAGAAAAGATCATATTTACGACTCTACGCATCTGGGAAATTTCGTTAACGTGGGACTATGGCGTATCATCGAGAGGGTCCGTTTTATGAGTTTTCGGAGAAAACTAACTTGCTTATCGGTGAGTCTGTTTTTCCGTGAGGCTTTTCGTAATGAAGTGGTTCAATTTAGACTTTTTTTACGCTCAGAATTATTAAACAGTCATTGTAAACAGATGACATCAGAAAGTAGGCATAAGCGATAGACATCCATGACCTCATAAAAATAAAAATTTTATTTCGATTTTAAACGTATCTAATTTGCAAGTGAAAATCAAGTGAAACGTGAAAGAAATTAATGATGAAAAACGTAATATAAATTATCAATGCATAATAGTTGCAGATGATTACGCTACTCGGTCTATATATTTGAATCGATTTTTTCACATTATCATACTGTCGTGACATAGATCAACGGAATAGATGATAAGTTGACAATCTTTATTTTTGTATCTGAAACGTTTTAATACATGTGAAAATGATTGTTCACTTTGGAAAATTAAAAAGTTGTACACATATCTGACATTTTAAAAACGTTATTTTGCCAATATTGTAAAATGTCCTTTGGTGTGTCTGAAAATGTTTTGAAAAAAAGATGACAATCTATAGGTCAGAAAAGGAACATTTTTTAATAAATAGAATCCGTTTTATGATCGTTTTATTCGTTTCATTTTTTAATATAAAAATGTTATTCTCATAATCGAGAAATGATACAAGAAAAAATAAACCTATTGAATGGTATCTACGTTAGTGAGATTCAACAAATATAGGGTCAGAGGGTTTCGACCTTCGACGTACTAATCCAGGCAGTCTGACAAGATCTACGGAAAAAATTGCAAGAGAGTATAAGCCTTTGTGAAAGGCGTAAAGTGAGCTACTGAACAAGAATTCGGGTCGTCCTGGAAAACATGCTGCGCGTATAAACAATCTGTGAAAAATAGGTTAAAATCATTTGTTTGAATTTTTTTAGATAATCAATCATACGACTTTTTGAAGGAAACCATTTAAAATTAAAACTACTATTGGATTCCGTATCGATAATATCTTTGCAAAACTGATATTACGGTCCACTTATATACGGTATATAATATTTTTACTGATCGTTATCCTTTAATTGCTATGTTTGATGGTATTTTTGAAAAATATAATTGCATAATTAACAGAAATATTACAATTAAAAAGATATCTAGAAATCAAGAATGGAATTACATACTAGCTATGAAGGAACTAAAAATTGCATTCAATGCTTTAATACATAGGATACAACAAATTGTAACTGATTTAAAAAAACAATAATAAAAAATTATAATACAATTAAATATCACCTATGTAAAAAATAGAATACCCGTGGTATAATGATGTCTTGTATTACAAAATAATTTCAAAATGAAATCTGAAAAAATTCGGGATAACATTACCCGTATAACATGAAACGTTTTAAAAACTTTGACTGTCACGCTAAAAGATATTTCATAATATTGATGAAAAAACACTTTTGAAATGTGAAATTGGTCCGCATATTTTGCAATTATCCAAAGTGAACACGCGTTTTGAAAAGGCATTGAAACTCTTTAGAAATGTTTTCCTGTTGCGACCAAATGGGATGTGTATTGACAAAAATATGTTGAGAAGATTTGTTCAATTTGGAAGATCGAAAAATGTGTAGATATATTTCATGTTTTAAAAACTTTTTAAAGACGAATTTTTCACCAATATTGCAAAATGTCTTTAGGTGTGACAAACAACGTTTTAGTGTTATTAGAGTAATTTAAAAAAAATACAAAACGCATGAAAGAGTACTAGTATCAGGATTAAAAGAGCGAAATTAAATGATAAATAATAGAATATTAATGATAAAAGTTATGACAGTAAGAGCCTTTAGAAGTATGTCAACAATACATTAACATAATCGAAGATACACGACTCATTGAAATAACAACATTTTTGAGATGCAATACTATCTAGCCAAGAAGAAATGCCAATATCCTAGATAAATGTTTTAGCGAAAGACATTACAATACAAAAAAAACGAATAATAGATTTGTCATTCAGATTATATAAGAATGTTATAATGTTCATATCGTATCCTTATCAATATTATAGTGCTTTATAAATGTATAATTTTTATTAATGCTTATAATAATGTTCATTTAATATGAAAATAATCGTTTTCATAAAATAAATAAGAATGTTAGATAGTTTTATCTAACTTACACAGATAGGTACGTAAACCCAAGATTATTAAAGATATGAAAAATAAAACTGGAGGCGTGGATGGTATAAATATGGAAATATTACAAGTTTTTGCGCCTAATATAATACTTCTACTGTATTTTTAATTTACGTATATATAATGCTACTTGGGCTACGGTCTCAAAAATGGCATACATTTTACCAATATACAAATCTGAAGATAACACTTTATCAAAATATTACTGCTCAATTTCACTGATATTTGAAAACTATTGAGAAAATAATAGAATTAGATTATATAATTTTTTTAATTAAATCGGAAGAAAAAATGAATAAATGACTTAAAAATATCAGCACATGGTTGGACCTGAGTAACATATCGTCAAATACATTTAAAACGATCTGTACAGCTTTTGGCTCGTATATTAGTAATATTCCAAATAGATTGAACATAATAATTTATAAGAAATTAATTAAAAAAGTTTATTCATATAAATAGTCAGATACATTTATGGTAGCAGACTTAAATGGAAAAGGCAAATATATCAAATTAATTGTGGAAAGACAAAACACCTCATTTTCGTATTAAAAAAATTTGAGCAAATATTAAACACTTAAGCATTATTAAGGATGTATTATGTGCTTTTTCGAAGTACAATACGCATGTATGGAATTGTTGTGTGGGATGACATATTCCAATATTCTGGTATACTTGCAAGTGGTGCAATACAAGTTGTAGAAAATTATAACTGACGAGCAGTATGAAATAGAGTATTCTTTATTTATTAACCATAATTATTATCTAAAAGCACTATTGACGAACTATAAGAATTTATTGACAGAATACAAATGCTTTTTAAAAAAGTATACGAAATAAATTTATTCCCTATAATAATAAAAAAAAATGTTTTCTAATGTTTAAACAGTTATTTGCCTAATTTTTTCTTTATAAAATCGTGTGTACCGAACGGATCCTATATAAGGCCATTGTTGTTTTGTCTATTTATTTATATCTTTTCAAGGTTATTTTTTAGACAATCCTTTATTATTTACGAACGATATAAAAATGCACTTTGCACTATAATAGGTTTTGGATAAATTTGTGTGACGGTGAATTACCAACGCGATTAATTTAAATAAAAATTATATATTTAAGTAAATACATTTCACAGTTTCATTTTCTGGGCTTACAGAAACGGTCATTGCGACCAAACCTAGATATTTTGTTCGATTCATAACTAGGATTGAAGGGATGTATATATAAATACGCATAACAGATCCACTAGGTACTTATTAGATGTTAATACTTACGTTTTTTATGTACAAGATGTCCCTTTTTAAATTTCAGAAAGAATGTTTCAGACAAGAGTTATTTGATTTGGAGGGGCAAATCCGAGGATGCATTTAAAATTTACCTTGAACTTTACTTTAAAGATATTTTCAAATAGGTATTTACAAGATCATCTTTCATAGAGGTAATTGGGATTAAAAAATTTCCATGTCAAGTATTATTAAATATCGTAAGAAATTTCGATCATTGAATACAAAAATGTCAACAAGTAAACGATAGCATTTTTGAATATCTCCTGAATTAGGTAAAAGTAGTTTTTTAATTTTTTTTTAATTATGTTATTTTGTTATTGGAACGAAGTTCATTATTAAAGGTTGGCGGAGGAGAGATAGATGCCAAAATCATTATGGGAATTAAAGTTTGAAAGCGTTGCCTTGTTTTATGGCATATGGAAAGAATAGAATGAAGATTCATTCTCTCACTACATATCCCCACTCACACTGTGATTCCCTTCTTTCTCCACCCTCCTCTTCTCACGCGCTCACGTTTTCTTTTTCTTTCTTTCTGTGTTCAGCGATGACTACTTGAGTGTACAAGCAAATTTTCTGCTATAAACTTCTATAATATTAAATGTTACTTATTTAACTCATTTAGTGTTGCAAAATGATTATATATTGCAGCTTAAGTTCATATTGAAATAAGCATTTATTTTAATTGCTTATATTCGGGTACCTAATGTATAGGATACCGGGTGCCACTGTACGTATAGGATATGTGTACATTGTACATTGCATGGCAATATATAACAAAAGAACTTCCGTTTCAAATCTGGTGATACGCTCTACTTTCATTCTGTATTTTTTGTAATTCAAATAATTCTTTTATGATACTCAATATTCAACTGTACTACTACCTCGTGGTGGAAATCAGGTAATGGTAACACCAACGGTGAAACATTAAAATATTGATCTTAAAATGATCTTCAGTCATCAGAAATTTGTTCGTATTTGTATTGATTTTTCAAATTGACAGGGTGATACGTGAAAAATATGAGTAGAGAAATTACATTAATCTAGAAATTAACCTTAAATTGAAAATTCAAGGTTACAAATAAGCAACTAATAGAAATGAAACCACTTCCTACCTCAATGGTTAATGAAAGACGACTTTTTTGAAAACTGACTTGAATAAATTTTTTATCATTTTGGTCTTAATGATCTCTATGAAAGACAATTATACAATTATTTACCTGAACGTAGAATTTTCTACTATATTAAATGGCCGTTTGAGAAGTAGAAGTTACAGTTTGAAAATATGATATTCAAAAGTTATCCTAGTGGATTTTTTACAATGAGACAATCTGTATATAAATATACATAGATAAATATTTTTATAAAATTAAATATAAATGTCAATAATCACATAATCTCCGTTACGCAAATGATTCAAATCAGGGAGCATACAATTGAAAGAAATAACTTTAAGTCTACAAACTAGATTATAATTAATTTTAATTGTAAGATTGGATTTCGTTTTGTGATTTTGTTGGCTTAGTGATGTAAATGCAGAGTATTGCTGCAAATACGTATATTAGATATTGGTCAGTAAAACGGCAATAAAAATTTGTGTCGGGAAAGGTACAGAGCTGCAAAGTAATTAATTGTTAAAGAAGCGTAATGTTTATGTTCAGGCATATGCATATAGATGAAGATGACTATTAAAATAGGATATAAAGGGAGTGAACGAGGAAGAGAGAGGGAGAGGGAAAGAGTCGAAGCAGACGGGTCGATGCTGGTTGCGAGTGGGGTCAGGTCTATGCTCGAGCAGAATGGCAGACTAAGATAGGTCGGTGGGTGAAAGGAAGGAGGAGAAGGAGGTTTCCAACGAATGTCAGTCACCTGTTTGCGCATGGACGTCGGGTAGTCCTCTTTGTTGCGCTCAAACTTCTCGAACTTGAAGCTATTGCTGCGGTAGAGCTCGTTGTCACTGTGCTGGCGACGACAGAAGCGTCGTGTCAATCCACGGGGCCGGCAAGGCGCGCACTCGCCGGGAAGCTCCCAGTGCAATTGAAGCATTGCGAGCTCAGCACTGCAGCGGGCCATGGCGCAGTCGGCAGCGCGGCGTACGCGACACTTGACCCGCTTAATTGGGCCCTCGGTTGCTACAGTCGCCTGGCCCCGTGCTTGGCGCTGTTGCGAACGGCGTTGGCACTGGCTCCGAACTGGATGCACACAGAGGCGGGCCTCGCTTGGGCAGTCACAAATTTCGATCGAACCGTGGGGGCAGGGTGCCGCCAGAGACTGCTGCTGTTGTTGCGAGGCTACGAACAGCATAGAAGGTCCTTGAGGAGTCCTGCGCCGTCGCCAGTTACAATTTACTCCTAAGCCGTGCCGACAAGGCCGCTCTATACACTCGCATCTGTAATGCAAATTCACATGTTGTAAATGTCCCACTGCCAAATTACACATACTATAATCGACAGCCTATCTGGATTTCAATGCCATCTTTTATTACTTTTTTTGTATTGTTTATTTGTTTTTTTTTTCTATTTGCAAAACTATCTCTAGAGGTATTTGACAGAGCGCCGCGGCGATTTACCTTAAACTATTGTCTGATTTGCTTTATTTGAAGCAAGATCTTAATTAGAGCATTTATACATTTACCATGAACTACATTTATTTCTTATCGTATTGTCTTTCCAATTGGTAACCATGTCACTTGCTTCGACACCTGGCAATTCAGAACCTGCATGCTATTATATATAATAAAAAGAGCAATTCAAGTTTACTTATATGCGATTTTATTTAAGTCAATTAGAAGAGCCTTCGAACAGAAAGACATTGCGTTAGCATAAATTGATAATTTTCATTAAACTCAACACGGTCAATGTATAGATAAGCGTTGCAAAAATAGTGTTAAATTTAAGATTTACTATAACAGTGAGGAAATAAACGATTCGAGTCATTTGGACGTTGAGATTAGTACAGTGAAAGGAAAGTAGTAAAGAAAATAGAAAATTTGGTCAGGGTAAACGAGAATTGTATGCGGCTAAAGACGTTGGACGGGGCCGAGGAACCATGACCACGCAACATACCTTCGGCGCCTCAGTCCAGCTAGCCTGACGGCATGCACGCACGGTTGACTTTCAGATGAGCAGTCGCAATTGGGCGGTAAAGACTGCTGGCTCTTTCGTATCCTGATAAGCACCGGGTGCACGGGACAGGGTTGCAGCTTGCAGCTACATACAATGGTCTGGGAACTCCGAAGGCACCGCGCGCGCGACTGCCGTTGTTCTGGATTATCGTGGTGATGTTGTCCGTCGACTTCCTCACCGACAGCAGTAACATTTGGGGAGACTTGCTTGACGCCAGCGCGGCGACTAGCATTCTGCACGCGCCTCCAGACCCGCTCCATTTGACGAATAATGTCCGACTGAATATGGAGCAGCAATCGGCTGTGCTGACTAACGCGCACGCGTTCATCCCACCTCCCCTCTGACCACAACTTGAGTTTCAGGGTTGACGTCTGCGCCTTCTGTGTTCGACCATGATACTCCTTTTATGTTCCAATTGTCCTACATCATATTAAAGTTTTTCTTTCATTTTTCAAATACATTAAATATTTCATTTACATAACATACTGTACTTGAAAGTAACTTTTTCAAGAATAAATTAATTGTTATATTAATTTGCCATATTTCAGTTTTCTTGATCTTTTTATGCTTTCATTCTTCAATATATTATAATTATGAGATGTTAGTATATTAAGACTAGTATTTATATTTATTAATAACAGTGTTATACGGCACCCTCATTTTTACCATTTTTTCCACTGCTTATAAACATATTTACATAGATCAATATTTTATCTGATCATAGCTAGAAAATAAACGAACTAATAAACCATGTTCATCAAATATAATTTTATAATTTAAAAGACGGTACAGCATACAATATTAATTAATGCTCTCCATATCAAGAATATTACAATTACTATTATTGAATGCCAAAGATATATATTCATTTGATGCCCATCATTTCGAAAAAGAATCGATGTATGGATAATCAGCGTAGGTCTTTTAAATGTTGGATTTGTTAAAATACCTCATTATTATCTTTAAATTCTTGGAAGAAGTACGATATCTAATTTACGATACTACGAAAATTAAGACGCCGTCTACATTACCAGTTATAAATTATAAGTTCAGTCATTTTCAAATCCCATTCTGAACATTAATTTGTTCTTAAAATAATTAGTATTATTATCACTTTGACGATAGATCTATTTTTTGTTTTAAACAACCCAAAACCAGTCTATTGAAAATCATCAAACCGAACAGTCTTGTTCTTAAGTTCAATAAAAATTATTTTCAAAATTTCAATCTGTTTTTAAAGTATTTATTATATTAAATAAATCTAAAAAGTGGGATTACAGACTGCACATCTATAAGTATTGTTCATTTTAAGTAAAATGTTCTCCATAATTAAGCTAAATATAATGTGAATTTTCAACAGTAATATATAAATGTCAATTAACATTAGAAACGATCATTATCAATCAAAATTAAATATATTTTGTATAATATTAAACGTCGATTATTTACACTATATTGTTCCTACTAGCTGATATGACACGAATTGACTTAATTAATGAAGTTAATTTTGAAACTTAAGCGTTGTAACGGTACTGTATAATTCGTATGCTTGCGCAATAATTATCATTTATACGCATCCTAAATTATCAGAGTTGTCAGTTTATAGATGAAATTACAATTATTTACGCATACATTAAAGGACTCAATATAAAAAAAATCTTATAAAGAGGAATGTCTTTCTGTATCACTATATATAAACTCCTGATTTTTAAAATTAATCTTTACCCACCCAAGAATAAACAGCAATGTATAACATTAATTACGATAAATAAAATTATTATAATCATAGAATTGAGTTATCAATTTTTTTCTATTAAAAATGTATAATTTTTTAAACAAATTTTATTACATTAACATGTAAAAATAACTTTTCTCATACCTCTAAAAATACCGAAATTAATTTATTTTTATTAAAAAATGGACAATCAACAAAAGTATAAAATACTCAAAAATATTATTTCATAATAAAAGTTAATGATTTCATGAAACCCTCAGAAGCTACAAACTACTCATTACAGAAAGTAACAAGAAAACTAAAAAATCTTCAATTTACTCCTTCCAAGTGCCAGCCTTCTGAAATCTGGACAAGAACCAACTAAAAGGCAGTAAAAACCTTTGTCAATAATTCTGTAATTTGTTTAAATTTCACAATAAAGAAATCACAAAGCCGGAAGATAGCCGATTGCTACATTGTCAGCTTAACACTAACGACAAGACGATTGAAGTAGCCAAATTTTCTGTAGTAATTAATATTCTAAATAAAATAAAACAGATTTTGGAATCAGCAATTCATTAATAGTTGGGTGATTCAAGAGATAACATCACAATAATTATAAATCCATAATTCCGATTATGTCATCTTACCTAACAAATGAAAATAACACAAATTACATTTACTCTGAATTCTTGACAAAATTTAGAAGTATCCTCGTATAGATCCGTAAGCATTCTATCACAAATTTTGGAAAAAATAATATTTTCAACAATCAACCCCGTAATAGAAGAAAGAATCTCCAATCACTACCTTACATTCAGAAGACGATATTCTATAATAGAACAGGTTAATACTTTAGTTAAAGTAGAAAAACTCTAGAAGTTATTGAATAAAATACAAAAATACTTTATTACAAATTTCCGTAAACTATTTCAATTTTTCTTTAACTAAAAGATATTTTAAGGTTAAAATTAATGACGTATTATTGGGGATATTTACCATCACAGTAGAGGTTCTACGAAGAAGCGTTTTGGGCCAATACTCTATACAATCAACGTATCAAATTTGCAAAATACTATTATAAATGCCGTACGTACACAGATCATACAGCATTACTTATACTTCCTACAAATGTCGAAACACTATTTTTCAACCTACAAAAATACTTAAATGAGATTCAAAATGACTAAAAGTATGCAGAATATAGGTAAATAAAAATAAATGCTATTCAGTCATTTTTATGCTTATTTGAGTTTATATTAGCATAACCTTAGAATGGGCACATACTTAGCGGCCAATTCTACTGAAAAGATAATCTAACGAAGTAACCATGTAAAATACTTTGGAATCCACCTTGATCGTCGACTGACCTCGAGATAGCATATTTGGACCAAAAGAAAACATATACCTTAAACTCAAAAAAATGTACTGATAATAAACTATTTATCTACAAAACCAGCGTAAACATATGGAATAAAACTTTGATGTACTGTCTCTTATTCGAAGATAGAAATACTAAAGAGATTCCAATCGAATGTTTTCAAAATATAGTATACGCTTCCATGGTATATGCCCAATTATATCATCAACAAGCATTTAAATATTCCAAAAATTATAGAAGAAATTACAGCAATTATAAAAAGGACATAAGCAGACTATTTAATTATCCAAATCAACAATAAAAAAATTCTACAGAAACATATAAGACACTCAAAATTACAAAAATATAAATAACTACAACATATTCAATATAATGTATCTATAATTATTTAAAAAAAATGTATTTGAGCTTACAGTGGAAACTAATGCGTTTCAAACATTTTGTTTCTTTTCTTTTTTTCCTGTTTTTAATTGTAATAAAACATCTATTAAGTGTATAATTATACAGATTGTAAATAACATTTTAAATCAATTATCAATAGACAAAATAGCCTCTAACCAACCATATAAACAGATTTAAGCTTTAATTAGTTTTTATTATATTGCGTTGTATATGTTTGATTCTTTGTAACTAATTGTATAAATTAGTTAAAAATCTGTATGTAAGGATTGAAGTTATAAAGATTGATAAGATAAAAAGTACAATAAAGAACAGCAAAACACTTGTGAAGCGATGCTAATATCTTACAGGAAATAAATGTCGAAAGAAGACAAAGTGATAGAGCATAGCATTCCCTGTTTCAATTTTGTTTTAATAACGAAATTGTTATAATTATACATAATTTTGAATTCTCATTTTGTGTTTAAACTCAAAATAAGCACATAAAGGTCATTTGTGCTAATTGATTAAATTGAATGGGTAGATCTATAAGTATAAGCAGAAAGAGGTTTGATATAATTAAGTTTTTATTGTTTTAAGCGTATTTATTTGAAAATCTTTAAATAAATTGATAAGAATAATTCTCGTAGTCTCAACATTTTATCACAAACCAAATAATGTAATTCGTCCTTAAAACTGTTTGAATTTTTCGTTAATCTTCCAATTTATTTAATTATGTGAGTTTATCTAGGAATTAAGAGTATTTATTTTACTTTTTATTCTAATTGATTTAAATTTAACAATGAAAATGAAAATATAATTAATTACCCAATATAATAAAGAAGCACCTCGATTTTATTTAATATTTAAGTTTATATTAGCATAAGTTTCTATTGTATCTTTATAAATCTTGGTAGATTTGCATGAATCAGAAGACTAACAACAATAATTAATAAAATAAAAGAAATAGTAAATGAAGAGCCATCTCCATGAAAATGAATAAAGTCTAGGTATCACCTCCTACACAGAAAGATAATACTCAGAACTAGTGAAAGATCAGTTTTTCGGTGCGACACAAACAATGTAACTGATGGAAAAGCGCCTAGTCACAGTTTTCCACTTGTATGATAGATTTCTAAACTATAGATTAAGAATTATTTTTCCGACTTTTATGAAAATCCCAACGTACTTCCAGACTTTACTTATTACGTTCACTTCAATGGTAAAAAGCAGATAGTGTGAGGAACTCAGTGTCCGAAACGAAGAAAACTTAATTGTTTTCATATAGTTCGGGCTATTCTTGTTTCCCACTTCCTAATTTCACACTACTGTATCTATCCTTTCGAGTCAGTTTCAGATAGCCTTAGCATTTTTCATTTAATTACTTTCCCGCATAAGTGTTTTAGAGTTATTTATATATACAGTTATGAATAGTTGCAAATATGCCATTCACATGTATCACGGTGATAAGAGGGTGAGAAACAGACATAGAATTGGATCAAAAAAGAACAGGAAAAAGGAGATTGTTAAAGGCATATTAGATAATTGAATCAAAAGTCAACAATAGCGTTTCTAGTGGTCAGTGCTGGAACATTGGTCTCCAAAAGGGAAGTAACGCCGCTAGAGGGAAAGCAACGCCTCTAAAGGGGGAATAGTACCTCTAAAGGGAGTGGAGTACTCCATGCCCGCTACAGAAGGGAGCTCCCGGTTATCAGAGGGGAAATAGACATTTACTTTGCGTGGGAGATTGACGATAGCCCAAAAATGTATTCCTGGTCATCGGCGAGAAAATAACATTTTTCATCACTAGTCCAGTCAATTCAGATCGAAAATGACCTCAAATGGATATAAAAGGTGGAAACAAATAAAATCGAATTAGATTTGGAATATGGTCAATATTAAATACCCTCGATCTTCCGACGAGAAATCTGGAGCAAAATTAGTTATAAGCAAAAACTTGAAACCTGTTATACTCGGGCAGGCATTAACTATATGCACTTGTAGATGACAACCATTAAACGATTGGGTGGAAGGCCATTTTCTGGATGCAAACATGTTGACAAGCGCGGTCAAAAATAACGGCAAACCTAAGAGTAAAAAAAATGTTTAAGGGCAAGATAGTTAAGTATTTACAATGGAAGACGATTTCTCTGTGGCAAAAACCTTGATCTATATCGGCAGAGATAGACCACCGACGAGTGCAAAGCCCCATCGCTGAGCGTTGGACTTTTTGCTTATTAACAAACAATCATCAGATTTTTAACCTACGTGTTTTACGAAACATATGGGTCAAATAATACCAACAGCAGATAAGTTTTCGCGAAAAATTATCTCAACAGACTCTGACGAATAGATTAGTATGTACCCGCGAAATTCGAAAATATCCTTTGTTTAAAAGCTCATTATTATAACGTTTTTACAAGATTTATTTACAAATAATCATATTTCTATAAGTATATACAATTTTGTGTTCAACGCGCATAATTAATTGGCGTTTTTCTAATCATCTTCGTCATAAAGGTGATCAGCGTCAAAGTTGTTCTAGCTCTCTTCACATTCGATATATTAGTTCAATGAATGTTTTGTGGTAATGATGTACGAACGATTTGCAGTACGGATAAAGCGATAAAAGTTAAGTCAAAATGTTATGTCATTCATAACGATAAATACGACAAAATTAATACATCAAAACATATAAACTTAATAATAACTCTGAAAAAAATTACAAATATCGAATGGCACTTTGAACAACTCTGAACAATGGCACAATTTTGAATGACAATATAGGCTTGATCTCTAAAATTTTATTTAATGTATATTAATTAGCTCAATAATCGTCAATATTTTTCGTGAAGTATTCACAAAGGACATTTTGAGTTTTACCAATTTTTTATTTATATATTATGTGACTTCTTTTTCGTTTTGTTGTTTTTCAGTATTTCTCAATTGTTTCTCAGTTGGAGTTAAAAAATATCTTTTTCAAGATAGCTTTAATAGAATCGTTAATGTAGTTAGAATAATGGATCTGTATTTTAACTATAAAATAGCTTTATTTTAATTAGTTTTTAAATAGTTTTAAATTAATTACAATGAATGTCATCAATACCAAGTTTGTCAAGTTAGACATTCCATCAATCCCTTTTTACAAAGCCAAGAAATGAAGAAGCTAACACTGGCATTGTCCATTTTGTTTGCAACATTAATCGCGATTGAAACATATTAATTAGATATTGATATTGTAATAATTCTATTAGGGAATATGAAGCAATTAATATTTAATTGTAAAAATAGAAATAAAATTTGGTGTTTTCATATAAGTTTGACATATAAGATTGTTTGAGATTTTATATACAACAGATATAAGTATTCTGTCTTGATTAGTTTTAGTTTTTAGTTTTTGGGTAAAATAAACAAATAATATTACGTTGCGATAAAATTCTTTTATTTAATTTTATTACGTGTTAATTTTAACATCTATCTGTATTTACTAACAATACTTATTAAAATTTCAATTTAGTTTAATATAGTTTGATTAATATTAATTTTGCCATTATATTGTTTGATAACATTAACTGTGATAGCTATCTATATATTTTTCTTTTTTGTCTGTTTCTAAAAGCGCCTTGAATATCATATTCAATTTTTACTTATGCATTGATTTTCACGATATTGCCAACGCACCTATCAGATAGATCACATTGAATATGTTTGATGAAAAGAACTATAATATTAAATAAAACATCATTTTTATGAAACATTATACACCAATTATATTATAATTAATATAAATAGATAAAACCAATTATTCATCACTTTTCATAATTTCCAATTCTCGACGGATCATTTCAGTTCTTTTTACGATGTTCACGATCACTATTGTTAATTCCTCAATTATATATGTTTTTGTAAGTTCGTATGTTTTACAAAATTGATGCAATAAAAACCTAAAAAATGTTTATACAGGTTTTCTTTATGGTAATTACCACGTAACTTTGTTGTATTTTGTACCAACGCAGCGTGTACCTACAAATATAGAAATAAAAAAATTTATTTTATTAACACTAAAACTACATAATATTGAATTAAATATATTCAATGGTTAATGTTCCATCGTATCCAATAAAAGTTACAATAAAAGTTAGGGTTCTTGTCTTTCATGTTGCTTAGTAGGGTTATCGATTACTATTTCAGCATAGGATATATTAGGCTTTGTTGCACAATTGTGAAATTTCTCATCTCAACTTGGTGTTGCATTGATTTTTCTACCTGTCAGTTACCTTTTCTCTCAATGTTGAACACATTTTCCGTTGTAGGTATTTTTGTGCTAGACCGTCTTTATAACTAGTTGGATAATTTTCTGAACAGTTTGCGCATTTCACTTGATCATTTTTTTTCTTTTGGATGTAATCACTTGTTCTATAGTGTTTGATGTATTTAACGTATATTGGAATCTTGTTGCAGTAATTTTATGTGTGACTAAATTCCTGGCAATTGAAGTATCGTGCTATTTCTCTTTTTTGCGTAGTGGGTTAATTTTAACTATCTGCTTTAATTTATTTATATTAAGTATTTGTTTGTTATTTGGAATACTATGTAGAAAGTCATTGATTCTTTAGATTCGTAGTTGCACATGTTGACTATATCGATTATTTTGTTTTTTTTTCTCGATTTCATTTTTCAGTTTACAAGTGTCCACTAAAGAATAAATTCCTCATAGTTTGACTTTGTATCCTTTGTCCTCTTTCAGTTGGTATGTATAGAATTGAATGTTTTTTTTAATACTTCATCTATTGGTAAGGATTTTTAGGATGCATCAGATTATGAATCACTTCTTTATTACTTACAATCTTCAATGAATAATTCTTATCTCTTATAATATATAGAGCCTCCTTAATGGTTTCAAATCAAGTACGCCGCTTACAAATATTGAAAGCTACCAGTAGGCCTTATTTTTTAAATAGAGTGTACTCTTTCGAGGTCATCTGCAAGGATTCGGCTAATGAAAATACTGACTTGTCCGACAATTATGTCATCGCCGGCGCTTATGTTTTTTTTCAAAAATTGTAGACCACTATTATTTCATAATTTACTAGTCAACAATATAAGGACAACGCAAGCATTAATTTCGTTCGCTTTCCTTATTTTGAGTAATTGAAGCCGTAGATGCGCTTCATAACTAAATTTTTTCTATTATTTTGTCATTTATAAAATATATCGTCATTAAATTCCTAAGATTTTGAATTTGAAGGGTTAGGGTTGTTGATATGCATTACACATACTGACTTCAATTTTTAAGTTATATATTTTTTTATATGTAGGAGGATTTATTATTATACCAAATGTAATATTGAGAAGATTTTTAATAATATCAGTTAATGCTAAGAAAATAAATACATTTATTATATAAATACTATTCTTTAGTTTGTATAAAACCAACAATGTATGAACGTCTATCTTCATTGATAAAATACAACAAATTTGAAAAATGTCATCGATTGAAATAAATATTGAGGAATTTTATTTGATATTTGTATGGACATTGCATTATCCTTCTAAGCAGATACTACTTACTGCAGTTTTATAAATTTCCAATTTGATTGCAAGGAAGGAAGGCTTAATTAATGTAACCGGTTTACCCTTTTTATTTATTGTTCGTCCGGTCTCTGAAAACTCTTTATCAATTAAAGCAATATCTTGATCTTTTAATAAATTTATTAAGCCGAATTCGATTATCATTCGCGAAACTTTGTTACTTCTTACAACCACTTTTGACTTCAAATAAATAGAATCTGCTGGATTTATTCGTAAGAGTAATTTTTTTATAAAGCCTTTAATTCTGGACGCATCAAATTTTAATCTACAATATTACTAAAAACACGTTAATGTTTTCAAATAAATAAATTACAGTCTTTGTTTTTGCGGCCTTATTAACATTTGACACAAGAATATCAATTCTTGTTAACCAGAAAAAAATCTGGAAATACACAAAATAATCATTATCACAATTATGTGTCAGTATCTACAAATTGTGTCAAATAATACACTTTAACAAAATGTTCTCACTTTATTACTGAATCGCCTAATGACTGAATAAATGTTAGCGAATATTTATGATTTAATATAAGCTTATTAATATGACTCACTAAAACTGAAGGATCATTGCAGCTTTTAGTTTTTTTACCTATGCCGTTAACTATTGTTTCTAAAACCTTTTAAATGGCAACGAAATATGTTTTCAAGGCCCAGACAGCATCGAATTAACGTAATTATATTTTCGTGAATAGTATTCTTACATTGGAATCTTGATTTACCGAGATCGCTCATTGAGTATTGAAACGCTAAAAGATATGTATATTTATTGCGTAACTCCGATAAAATGTATAGTAATAAGGCACTGTTCTATGTTACGTTCTCTCACTAAATTTATTTAGTGACCAGTGCAAGAGATGTAAATTGGTATTTTATTATAATAATACTATCTTAAAACCCATTGTATGTACCGGACATATTGCGAGCATTGTTATATATGACTATGCTGGCACAGGACCGATCGAGACCACTTTCTAAAGGAACTGCTGATACGCATGTTGCACGTTCTCTCGGAAAAATGCCTTGAACCCGTGAAAAAAGAAGAAAGGGGACGAACTGTTTCTACGTATAACCAAAAAGCTAGTCCTTACAGGGTAATACCTCTTTGATAGAATAGTAAATTTGCTACCAATATTTGCTTACAACTGATTTGTTAATGACTTTAATTTTATTTGAACAATAATATAGTTTCTTAGATACTTGGATTTTCAAGGATAAACAATAAAAATTATTAACAAAAATATTTGTTTATAACAATATTCAAAAACAATTCGATGGAACCATAATGCTAACAGATATTAAAAATGAATACATTGGCTCCTTGTCTAAGTTTACGTATCATTCAACAACTAATAATAATTGTTTATAACCCATTAATAATTAATTTAATAAGTGGATAAATTTTTTGCCATAAGAATCAGTGTAAACATCGTAAAAAAGCATAACTTACAAGTGCCCAGATTTCATATCTAAATGATTTTCTAGTGTGTTTACTCTTCAGGATTTTAAATTTGTTGAAAATAATGATAAGAGATCCATTAATAAGAGATCCAGGAAATTTACCCATATTGACACCTTTCTATTTGGACCAGTTTCCGAAGTAATCCCAAATAATGAGACATTATCAGTCCCGGCTACACCGTTTAAGCCCCTTTCTACTACATAGAGAAATACTTTTTCCCTTTAGATCTTTGGTATATCTATATTTGGTAATGATGTAACTTTTCAAATAAGGCAATAAAGATGCGATTGGATGCTTTGTGTATTTGAGTAAATTTATGTTAATCCTTGTGTGTGTATAAATATTTTGATTTGTATTAGAGGATATATTAGATGTTGCTTATGTACAGGAGAAAAATAGAATGCGATCATTACAACTGTTACCTAAAACTTAAAATATTTTGAAGATGTTTTCTACGGCTGGCCTGTCTTCTTGGTTTAATAACAACATATCAGGATACAACCTATAAATAAGATAATAGTTCCGGCATATTTGGAAATTTACTTTGCAATTTAAAAGATCTATTAAGTTTATACAAAAGGAGAAGGAGCTGTATCAATATTTTGAATCATCATCCTGATGAAATATCTTTTGGTCATCATACCTACCTTTTTCCATCATTTACAAACAATTTAATTTTAACGTACGTTATATATTCCCAAATATTCTTTGCGTACCTCGCGTGCAATTATGGCAGCATTCTTTTTCACGTCTACAACAGTCTGTCATTTAATTACACTATCGAAACGATTAAATTGTTTTTATGGGTCTCCCAGCATATTTTTTGTCTTTTGGAGTGCCAGAAATCTTGAATTTATTTATTATTTCGTTTGTAGTTGATTTTTCTATTGCAAAAAGTTTGGATATTCCACGTGAAACTTTTCCTTCATTGTGTAACTTGATAACCACTACAAAGTTCTTAACGTTCACATACCTTCGCGGTTGATAACATAAACAAAGCGAAGCGAAATATACCTACTGGATATTTGACCGGATATCTATGAACACGTAAAATATATTAAGTTCGTTATTAAAATGTTGTTAATCATTAAAATAAATGTTGAAATTACGTATTCTAATTACATAACACAAATACTTTATGATAATATATTTGGGTTTACGAATTACACTAGTTGTATGTTCATAAAATTATTTTTGTCCATACACTTTTGCATGCAACTGTATATTTCAGAATTTATTAAAATATTGTATAAATCTACATATTTATATAAGATAGAAGAAAGGTAATTAAATGTGATAGTTGTATTACGTGTATGGTTTTTAAGAAGGAGGTAATCCGTATTTGAAAGATGATATTCTTACTGAAAGACAAAATATATGTGATATTTAAAGTGTAACTTTTCTCTTCTCTTCAATTTATACAGATAAAAGTACAAAAAGGATAAATATTTATTTATGATATTAAGCAAGAGTTATTTCTAAAATTATTAATGCAACACGTGATAAAATAAAAAATATTTAGTTGTATTCGACGTATATTGTTTTTATTTGCTAAAAAATACATGTTGATAATTTATTGATTCACGAAATTCAGCTATGGAAATTATATAAAATACGCTTGTTAATAATCATAATTCTACAATATTTTATAAAAAAAGCTTTTAAAGATAAAGTTTTCAGTCAAATCTATAAAACTGGAAATAGTTTTAGCGAATGATTATAGAATGTATACTATTCACACTGCAGATAAGGGTCGAGTAGTTAACGGCTGTTTGACACGAGAGCTTAAGCACTCTTGGATCGTTTTCATAGGAAAGTTGGAATTGAATTGTTCGTATCTTATGTCATGATCAAGGAAATTATAAACTTCATGTTTAATTATCACATTAAAATAAAATTATAATTTATCTTTTCAAAATATATTTTGGACTATGAAATAACAATATCATTCGAAAAATATGTTAAAATTTACTTGAGGGATACAATTGAATAATCTACATTAATTTTCTAATTGACATTAATATTAATAATTTTGAAAAAAAATGCAAGACTAGAATTTATGTAAAAATACACTGATCTCGTTTTCTTCAATGTCAATCTAAACTGCTTTGCAAAATTGAAAATGTATCTACTTAAAAGTTGCTTGTTATAGCTTGATACTCTATTACATTTATTAAGTTATTTGATCGTAAGTTATACAACATATATGATTGATTAATCAAAAGAATTCAATTGGCTCAGTATAATGTATGAAAATGAATTGATATTCATTGGGCACATTCGCTATTCATTTGATAGAAATTTTGAATTATTATTGTTTAGAAACTTCTATTTAAAAAATAAGACACAAATACAAATTTCATTTTTATCTAATATTATAATATCTACTGAACTACAATTGGAATAATTTTTAATTTTAACTAAAATAATTTGTACTACATAATCGTGTGTAATTAAAAGTTGATAGTGGATCCTTTTGGATTCGTCATAGAAACAAAAATTGCAACAACAATGCGTGCTTAAAATATGGCGATATTAATCACTAGTCGTAGCTGCTAATTTATATTGAGAAATTTAATATAAAATAATATGTATTTGTATCCCTAATTACGCTAAAACGTTTTCTGTCACACCAAAAGATATTTTGCAATAATAGTAAAAAAAATCTTTTTATAACGTTTTTAAATCGTGAAATACATCCGCATAATTTTCACTATTTCAAAGAGAACAAACATATTCATGGTTGTTTCAGAACTAATTCAATGTGGTCATAATTTTTTTTAATTTTCAATAACTTTTCAAAATGTGTATTCACTTTGGAAAGTTAACAAATGTGCGGACATTTTTCACATTTTAAAAATGTTTCTTCACCAATATTGCGAAACATCTTTTGGTTGTGACCGAAAAAATTTGGAAACGTTTTTAAAATGTTTTGTATCATTCGGGATGTATTTTATGAAATGAAATAATTTTATTAATCTGCATTTGTAATCAAGCTTCATATTTTTCATGTTTAATATTACTTTCTTTTTGTCATGTTTATTATTATATTGTCCTTGATTGCAAAAGCAAATTAATTCATTTACTTTACATTTTTTAATATTTGAAATCTTAATTTTTTAATTATAAAACTGTTTGTTCATTGCTTTTTATTAATCTAATTTTATAGATACTGAACATTTCTTATCGTATAGTGATACTATGAGGACTGAATCATTCATATATCCTATTCTCAATAATATGTATTATTTTTTTATATCTCCAAGTACTAGCTCGATATTTGACATATACACTGAATTAAGTCATTTACGTTGTTTATACACACACTAAAATGAAAAAATGAGGTACAAATATTATAAGTTGATTAAAAAGAATTTTGCTATATAAATAAGAATCCTATTTTTTTTAAATGGACACATTGATGTTATCGCCGCGTTTGAGTATTGGAATTGATTAGAAATGAAAGAAGCATGGAAATTCAATTTGCGTTTGTAAATTCAATTTTTTCAAGGACAAAAATCAAGGATTAAAACATAATGAAAAGATATATGAAAATATAATTCATATAAATATTAAAAATAAATAGATTATTATTATTGAGGGTACGCCTATAACAAGTATAGACGGGTCTTGTGAACAATTATAATAATTATATCCCACCTTCGTGAAACAAGTCACGTGATTGTTTCAGTATGGTATTGTTAAAAAGAATTAACTATTTTTTTACGACTTATGAAATAATTGGTTAATATATGAAATGATCCATTTTGTATTTTTTTTATATTTCGATTTAAATAAATGAAATGGATCATTCTCAATTTATATGCTCAAACTATATTTTTATAGTAAACTCAATTTCTGAAAAATTAAAATGAAATATGTATGCTTGTATAGGTGATATTATTTTAGTGTTTGTTGTAGACAATATAATATTAGCTCGATAAAATGAAAAATTGTGTCTCAGGAACATCAGGTTACTTATAATTTTTACTGAAAGAACTGATTTTTGTCGTCAAGATAAAAACATTAACTGATATCAGTTTGAATAACAATAAAATAAGTTGAATTGTGACTAGTATATATACTAAAATTCTAATATGTTAGGTGAAAAAGCAATTAGCCTAAAGGAAACCAATGGAACATTAAACAGAAGTAACATTTTTCTAATTGAGCAAGGTAGGGTATTAAACGACTGGAAATTGTACTTTATACAATTACAAAACTATGTAAAAAATGACACATTTGTTGTCATCAAAAAAGTTATTGCACATACTTTGGTAATCATGGCATAATTGTAAAACCAGTTTGTATTTATAGCTATCTCTTTTATCTTTAAAATGAGGGAACACAAAAGTCTATACAAGCATTTTTTCAAAACTTAAGCCATTCTTTTATAAAAAATATTGCATCTTTTTCTATATTCGTGAATATTTTGAAGCCTGTCAGAGATAAAAAAAGCTGCACAGAGAAAAATGTTTTATTTCAATCATTTGTACAATGGATTATTTGATTTACTGAACAAATGATAGGCGAATCAAAAAAAAACATGCTTAGTATAGTTCATTTTATATGATTATTTTAAGATTAATTTTAATGTTTATAGTAATTGAGTGATTTCCCAATTACATTATTCACAAAATAATGATTCTTGCGAAGACATCAACTGAATCTAAATAGGGTTGAAGCTTGGCATAAAAATGTGAAGCTGTTGCTTGCCAGGTAAAGTCCACAAACAATTCGATATTGCAAAAGGATCATCGATTTGATTATTTACTTTTGGTGAAGTTAATGATATTGAATTTAAAGTTTGCGAGCCAAGGCATATAGTTCCTTTTGTTTGGACATTTGTAAGATTATCTAGATTTTGAACGAATTTTTTGCGTTGCCGTCGATTACAGTGTTTGATCGATGAGTTTATATTTTGGATCACGGGACTCTGCGTGGGCACTACAATGTTCATGCATGGTCCGTCTTCATTGAGGTTTAAAAACGGGCGTTTTACTCTTTGCATGTTATTGGGCTTCTCGAGATAGGATGAAGTGTATTCTTCAAATGCATCTTCAAACGTCAAGTTGTGCTCTCTGCCAGAAAAGTCCAACCACTGTAACACTCTTTCTGGGAGCGTATCGAGTAGCGAAACTGTCGTAATAGGTGTTGACTCCTGCTTTACTTGAGTAGTGACATTAGCGTCGCTTTTAATCCTGAAAGGGGTTGGTTTCTTTATACTGAATACATAATCGTGAGCTGCGCAGCCGGGGCTCAACTGGATTACCGATTGCTTGGCAGACTCGATTGGTTTGAAGGATTTGGCCAAGTTGTTACTGTTGACCCAACTGTAGGAAGGAGCGGACTGTTGACGTAACAAGCTATGATGAAGTTCGTCAGAAGTTTTTTCGATCACGTCCTTTTCAGCAATCAGATGTAATTTCATAAAGCAATTGTCAAAAGAAGTATCATTTTGCTTTACTGATTCGCGTAACTGGAAATTAAGTGGAAAATTATTGTTCTTCATTGGGGGGCTTGTCTGAGGTCGTCGTCTCCATGTCTTTGCACTCAGTAGTGGATCTTCTTGCGACAGAATCGTGTGACGGACTCCGTTCATCCAAACCATTCGTACGGAAATTGGCCTCTCGGACGATGACCAGATTGTCGACATTTTATCGATATTTTCTCAATCATGAATTAATTTGAACTTTTTTGTCTCTTGTCGTCCCCTCTTTCCAATTGTATGAAATAGATAATTTTATGGACAATGGTAAGTCAATTTACTTCGGATATGTATTCCATTTTCTCGTTTTATTTTATGAAAGCTACATTTATTACCAATTGATAATTGATATTTATTGGATTTCGTGTTATGCAACTAAAACCAATTCATAGTTGAAGAAGATCAAAATTATGGAAAATTTTTAAATTGACATTAAACTGCTTCAAAAAATGGAAAAATGCTAGAAATATGTCGCACTAACATAAATTTGCTATTAAAGAAAGGCAGATAAGCAATAGTATAGATTGTATTTGCGGACTTGAAAGCACAATACTCGTGACGATCGGGGCAAAGAAACGTATCGATTCACAGGTCGCGAGCTCGTTGTACGACTGACGAAATACGCGGACACGCGAGGCTCTGCGACTTCTGCGACCAACGAACAGTCGCGAATACTCTTGCTGTCTACAGGTGCGAGCGTATACGTAGGTATAGATATATTAAACTGCGCATCCTCCCCTCCTCTGTCTTTCGTTACATGGCGCTAATACAAAATATGCTTGACTACCTATGGACAATACAGTTCCTATACGAGAGCGTGCACTCCCTGCTTCGATTAGCTACGATCGAACAAATTTTAGCTTTGTACTGTTCCATTTGTGATTCCTTTCTCGCTTTTATCTTATACTTACTATTCGATCTATTAATATTGATGCAAATTTATTTTTCAATAGTTAAATCTCGATATTTTCTTATTCGCATATAATGGTTTGCAGATTTGAAGGTAGAGAGACTCGGTGTTGTAAAAAATTTAATTATAAATATAAACAATAGAGTTCTACTATAGCAATTCAGTAATACCAAAATAATGCCAGGATTTAAGGAGGTGCTCATGCGATAGAAAGTTATCAATATTAGTTCTTTGTCTCACATTTTATTGTGAGTCAAAGCGTAATTTTAATATACAATATTTAAAATATTGATCCCAAAATTAAGAATTAAAAATAAATTACAAATAACACTGAAAATAATATTTTGAACAGAGCAAGAAATTTTTTCATTTAATAATTTTTTATGTTTGAAGCCATTGTATTTCTTAATATTATTCGACTTATTTTCTTTATCATTGTATTTTTCTTTGTTTATTTTAATAACTTTTTCATTTATATTTTTGACGAAGTTTCAGTATTTTTTTTTGCTTCTTTCGTTTCTTCGATACTGTTTTTTTTTTGTAATGATTCAAATATTATTTTAATTTCTTATCTCTTAATGTCCAATCTTTGTTGATCCATTTTTTTCTTCTTTTAACTTCCATTCAAACGATGAAATTACAATCTTCTTATAATCTAATCTTCAATAAAACATTACTAATACTTGAGTGGTTTTTTATGTGCTCAGTTTATTCGACAGAATTTACTTCACTTATTAACAAATTTTGTTGTCTAATTGTCTTGATTATAGTTTTACTCATAATTTATCACATTTTCAATGTTGCTACATTTGATTGAATCTGTAAAATTTGAAATTTCATTTCTTAAATTATTAAAACTTATGTCAAAAATAGTCTTAGTTTCTCTTTCTAGATAAATAGATACAAAAACAATTCACCGTGTAGTTTATTCACTACAATTTGTGTAGCCCACAAAATTCTTTTGATTTTTCCTCTTGGTAGTTAAATGACTCTAATTGGTTCAATAAATTTTCTCTGACTATTTCAGCATAAGTTTAATAAGATACAGTGTAATATTTGATACATTAATAAAGACAGTACGTTATATGCCAATTCCAATGCTCAAGATAACCTTTAAATAAGTATACATTACTATTATCTATCTAGGTGGAGACGTTGGACCACTTGCATTAAATGTAAAAGAAATGTTCATTTTCTTTGGCATAAAGTGGTACTTTAGATATAGTTTCAAGAACTCAAAATTCTGAGGGCTAGGGTATGTACTTATATAAATTACAGTAAGAGTAGTTTTATTATAATTTTTAATTAAAATACAATTAATCATCATTATTGGCGGGCTAACACCTGTATGGTTTACCCCTTAGTTCTCAAATTGCAAATATTGGCTTTTTTGAAAAATATATGTTTATGATAATATGTCTAAAACTACAAAGCATCAAAAGTTTGATTAGCTTAATAGATAACTTGAGTAAGTTCCTAGAATTTTAATTTCACCCAAATTATACGTGTAACGATAACCATTTCTTTTGTCGTCTTTATTTGAATCTGTTTATAAATTGGAATTTGTGTCACTGTTGATAATTGCGATCGGTCTCCAATAAGTGTTATATCCAGATCGCTGAAAGTTGTGTATTTGTGTGAATACCAGTAATTTGCTTGTGATCTTGAAAATATTGCACAACTTTAACATTAAAATGGTCAATATACATATCTGAAAACTCCCTTACATTGACACAGTTTGTCAACTTTTATTTATTCTGTAACGATTTATTCTCTATATATATATATATATATATATATATATAGAGAGAGAGAGAGAGAGAGAGAGCATGCGCAAAAAAAAATTACATGTTCAAGTGAAAGTGTCACACCATACGGTAAAATTTGATAACGGCGAGAGTTTACCAAAATAAACAGCAATAATTTATATGCTGTATATATTACAAAAACTTATATTAAAAAATAAATATATCATTATAGAAAAAAAAATAGCATTTTTTGTCTATTTAAGGAAATTAAATAAAAAAAGATGTTTATTTTGCTAAAAAAATACATACTAATAAATAAAAGTATTAAGAAATATCATACGCTATTATATTCGTTTTCAATTACATAGCCATGTAACAGTCATCGAGGTACTTACATATGGATTGAGCAATTTCGGTAGTTATATTGCTTAGCAAAACTGTGCTGGAAGATGAAAGGCACATTTTCAGGTATTAGAGACTTGAAATAAATGTTGATTTTTCATTATTAAACAAGAGACACTGGCAAAATATATTATTAAGACCTTGTAGCTATAAATGCGAACTGTATCTTTGCACAACCCAATTTTAAAAAGAGAGGACTTCAAATTATAATAGACGTGAGAGTTTTCTCTCAGTAAACCAGGATTTTGCGGTATCATTATAATAGTCTTGAAAGAAAATGTTATCCTTCAAAGTTCCTTCCTCGCGTTTCAAATTGAAAGGTATTGCAAACAGGACTTTTCTGGTATATTTTGAGGTTAGTAAACGGAATTCTTAATTCAAAATTGGTACTGTTTCTGATTTGGTTACTAATTTGGCCAAATTGTCAGCTTTATGATTACTTACACATAAGAATTCCGGAATGCGTTGGAATCTGAGGAAGATGTGCTATTAAGAACACTGTACAAATGACTTCTAATGGAAAAATGAAAAAACTTAGAAATATACGAGATAACATTGAAAAAATTAGTACGTTTAAAATATATACTAATTTTATCAACATATATTATAATTTTAAATACCAAGAAATAGGACAATGAAAATACGATGTTTAATATAGGCTTTTATAGAACAGCAAGATAAATGAAAAGCTACGTGTATGAAAAACCACCTTTGCGAAAGATTTGTCAATGCCGCACTTCGCTATAAGAGTGGTGTTTTGAAGAAATTGAAGAGCAGAAACTTTAAGGAGCTTAAAATGATCAATGAAAAGTTACTTTGATGCTTTGGAAAAATTAAATGCTTAGATTTAATACGTGGTATTAACGTTGCTTTTGAAATCTTATTCATCTACTACTCCAAGTTACAATAATGTAAAATCCACAATTGGAAAGACCATATATTTTGTACCAAACAAAATAGGCGGATATAGTGATCGTGAAGACATCTCGCGATTTTTGCAGCTTTAAAAAACTAGCTCGAGATGTAGTAGACACACTACTGGTGAACAGTCGCAATTTTAAATAAATAATGAAAACATTAGAATTGTATTATGGAAATAAAAAATATGTAGTTGCAAAAATCATTAGATTTATAAACTTTACCGGACATCGAGTCCGCAAACGATAGTCTCACTTATGTTACTAGCAGATTGAATAATGCAAGCATTGCCTTTAAGATTGTTAATATAACCGGTCATTTATATATCGATAAACTAGTTAGTATTCTAGGTAAAAAGTATCCTTCGGCTCTAAAATACGCTTTCAATAAATATAAGGACGTAGAAGAAAATTCCAAAACCAAAAAACTTCACCTGTGCGACATTTGTAAACTCGAAAATCACTGGAAATATAGATAACTCCAACGTGAACCAGTGAAGAGGCGCTAGCTTCTAGTAAAAAGGCTCAAATTATGTTTTAATTGTTTGAAAGCCGGTTACTCAAAAAATGTTTGTCATATAAAGTTTGTTTGATCTACAATACAAAGAATCACTACCTACTACATGATAATAATAGCGGTAATAGCCAGCATCAAATGAGCAAATGGAAAATAAGCAGATTAATATGGCTTTTGAAAAAAACAAATCTTTATGACTAAATCAAAATCGGGTTCTTTTAAAAATTCTGCCTTTGCATACTTTCGGAAATATAAGAAAACGCATTTAGCCCACTTGATAAAGGTTCGACGATACGTTAATTGATAAGATATTTACAAAAAACGTAGGTTTAAAGGGTAAATATACAAGTCTAAGTTTGACAGGTATAAACATGACAACAATTATGTTGAAATACGAAAAGATCAATTTCGATGTAAGCGGTCAATTTGTTAAAAATAAAGTCAAACATGCGTTAATCGTAGACAATTATAAATAACCCACACAAACAATAACCAAAGAACTAATTTATCATCCAGGGGATTCACGTCGTTAGACCCATAAGATAAAGGAACCTTAACACCTGATAATTTCTTGATAGAGTCATTGTCCGAAGAATTAAAATTAAGCAAATATGACGATAAAAACGTATACTTTCTGGAAACGATAAATTTTTGAGTACCTACCTCAACTAATTCGACGATCAAAGTCGACAGCAAATGAGAAACCGATGAACAACGTTGATATAATTCTAATAATCGATTTAAGCACTAAGCAAAGTCACTGGAGGAAAGGAACAATCAGTCGTGTATTTCTAGGTAGTGTCAACTAAATTAGAGTTGTAGAAGTACATACCCCTATAGGATATTTTAGTCGTCCGGCCTATAAATTTATAAAATTATTGAGCGCGGATAGTGTCAAAATTTAGTTTAAAATTTGCATGGGGGGAGTATGTTGCAAATACGATAGAGAAGATCGATTCATCAAGATATGGTGAACGTTTAGGTGTAAGTTTTTGCGTTGCGAGCGTATCACAAAAGGGTACATATTAAAAAAATCTGAAATACATAAACTAGAAAAAAAATATTGTAACACAGCTTTCGTGCCCAAGTGCTGCATGTGACCATCATTTGTGGCGCATTGTTTTGTCCACGATCGTCGAATCTACTATTTGTTCGAGCGCATGTTATTGACTTTTTCCATCGGCATTTTGATTTGTATATCACCTTTGTATTCTTATATTAATATAAATCATATCAATATAATTATAAAACCTATATGTAAAGGAGTGTGCATGGTGAAGACCAATTGAAATAAAAAAATATATAATTAGAAAACGAAACCGTTTATTTCATAGGATAAGGGCTCTTGCGGGCAAACTCCATTCAGACAGTCTTACTTCCTGGGATATATAAAATTACGTATCTCAATTTTTATAGATTTTCTTCGTAATGGACGCAGAAAATGTCAAATTTTTAGTTGTATGATTCAATGCAAAAAAGTGGAAACTATTTTCGAAGACTGAAAGGAATATTCATCAAGAATATCCTATAAAAATGCTATAAGTATCATTGAGGAATCAGGGCTGTGGAGCTAGTTGCTCGAGGGAGCTAATAGAAACCCTAAAATGAGAAAAATTAAAAACGACATGGAAGGGATGGAGGGGCGTGTCGTCTCACGAACATAAAAAGAACCGAGACCAAATAAGAGGGACATTTTTTCTTTTCCCATAAACTTTCTTACATAAGCTCTCTTACATAAACTCTCTTACATACATGCGAGTTTTACCAGAGTAAAACTCGCCTTGTGTATGTGCCATTTAGTCTTACCATCTCAATTCAATGAAATTTCTTATAAAATAAACATTCACCTGTCATGATTTATTATTTTCAAATATTGTCATAAGTAGTTCCTCGTAATTTTTCAATTCCAACGTACGGTATACTGGGTATAAGTTTCCTAAAAAGAGAAAAGGTTCAATTAATTTTTTTTAAATAAAAAATGGAAAAGTTAAGATTAGTTCCACAACGTATAGACCCAAACTAAGTACATAAGTCCTATTACCCGCTAGATCAAATAAATTCCTGTTCGTTATGTAGACGAAATGAAAGAAGGGATTTTATCTCGCATTGATCTCGGGTCTGATGTTTATTTGGAGGATGCGTTAGTTACTCTGATGAATGGCACTACTATAATTTATTTAATCAATAATTAATATCAGTTATCAATATTAACCAATTACTTCAAATAAGAATATTGCTGCTTCCTTTCTAGTCTCCAAGTTAGATGAGATCCCTAGCACGCACAATGATTCTAAAGTTATTTTCCCGGTCAAGCGCGATAAACCCAAGTGCATTACGGTACTTCTAAGATTAATTCCCGTGACTCACCTAAATTCACAAGAAAATACACGATTATCTAAATTAATTGGAAAATACTGTAATACATTTTTCTTACACGGCGATAAGTTGTATGCTATAGATTTTTAAATCATAAAATAGACATCGTTGACGATATTCCAATTGATGTAAAGTCATTTTAAAACCCCCAATTTTAGGTACAAAAATTAAATAAATAAGTTAGGAGTATGTTCGATGATAAAATAATCTAGCCTTCACAATTACCTTATAATGCACCGTGCTTTTTAATTCCCAAAAACCAAACGTGGACGGAAATCTTTGTTGGAGATTCACTGTAGACTATTGTGCCTTGATAAATTTCATACCAATTGATAAATATTATAGAACTTTTAGATAAATTGGGCTGTTCTCAATACTTGTCCTCTTGTGACCAACATATGGGTTTTTTACAAGAACCATTAGAGGACTTAAAAAGTAAAACTGTCTTCTTTATCGTTATTGGAAATGTAATCGTACTCCCATTGGCCTTTGAAAGAGCCCAGCAATTTTTCAATACTTCATAAATAAGATTTACCCTAGGTTGCAGGGTGCCAAAATGATGATTTATATGGATGATGCGATAATTTTTTCTAAGGGTCTTGACGAACATATCAATAAATTAGATACATTTTTAAATATTATCTAAGGGGCAAAGCTCACCGTAACTTCAGAAAAATGTATCATTATCTGCAAAGAACTGAAGTACCTTAACTATGTCATCATAAAGAACAGTGTGAAATCTGATTCATAGAATGTAACAGCAGTAAGATCCTTCTCTACGACTAACACTAAAAAGAATGTTAAATAATTGCTAGGACTTGTAGGTTATCATAGAAGATTTACCAAAAACCTTGCCACAATTGGAAAACTCCTATATAGACTACTAAAGAAAGATGCTCATTTTCTTGGGCTCTGTAGAGAACAAGAGATAATATCAAATACAAATCCTATAGAACAAAGCGATAAATAGAGCTTTTGATACCATAACGCATATTTTATGCAAACCTGCAATTTTACAGTATCCTGATTTTAAAAGGGGATTTATAGTTGCTTATGCATTTCGTTTGTTTGGTCTTGTTGAGAGTAATTAAACGATAATAGAGAATGAATTGATGGAAATGATATTTGGTATAAAGCAATACAGATCATACTTTTGTGGTAAAGTTGTTATCTTGGCCACAGGTCATCAAGCAGTGGCCTGGTTGCACAATTTAAGAGATCCAAGTTCTAGATTTACTCGTTGGAGGCTTTGACTCAGAGATTATACCTTCAAGGTGGTTTATAAGGCCGGTTCAGTAAATCCAAATGCTGATGCCCTTTCCCAAAATCCTATTAAAATTAAATCTGCCTATGGTGATGATGAGTTGGGCTTGAAGAAAATGAATGTCTTCGCATACTCCCCATTCGCTCCAGATTCAAATCTTTATCCATTAATGATGGAAGAATTTATTTCATAAATTTGTCCAATTTGATCCTGTATAATCATGTTACTCCTAACATAGTAAACAGCAAGAATGAATGTTCTAACACTTTTTCAAAGGTCATTCAATCCAATGCGCTTGATTTCTTTGACATTGTGCAGAAAACAAAGAGTGCCTATGATATTGAAAGCTTAGAGGAGCTCCAAATGAATAACTCTACGTATCAATTTGTATTCCTCATGGCTCATGGTATTATTGAATATACCAATAATAAATTACTAATCAATAATGATCATTTTATTCATTTAACGCCGGTTGATTGCAAATTAGCTGCTAACATTAGTCAGCAATTTTTCTACACCGGAATGATAACAGTCGAAAGCCTCGTTGACTACAGCCTTGTGTTGGGTAAGTTTTAATCTTAAAAAATTATCGCATCACGTACATAATCAATTTGGTTGTTTAAAACGTTTTGGATGAAAAATAGAATATTTCATACATAGAGACTTATTTCGACAGTCTAAAAATCTCTATGACACAATAGGTTATGAAGTAAGGCAGTATCTTAAGTACTGATAATGGACTCGACGATATTTCATAGCAGATTATTGAAAATACTCTAATCGAAGTGTTTATTGAAGGTCCCTATCGTTTTACAGTTCATAATAGCGAGGTACATTTTCCTAATTAGATATAAAAGAATATTTTTTTGAATAATATCATGACTCTTTAACAGATCAACATAGAATTACTAAACTTTGAGAATCTAATCGCCAACATTTCTATTTGACAGATCTGAAAAATGATATTTGGAATAATGTAAGCTCTTTTAAAAGTTGCCGGAAAGATAAACTTACTCGTAAAAAAACTCGACAACCTATGGTCATCACAAATATTCCCAAAGCTGCACTTGAAAATATTCAAATGGATATTCTTGGTCCACTTTCAATGACAAAATCTAGCAACAAATACCTGCTTACTCTTCAAGGTATACTTACTAAATTTTCTCGTCTTATTTTTCTTTCTAATATGGATCAGATATTCACACTGATCAAGGTCGAAGTTTCTGTATTACGATTATGGATAAACTATGTATCATTTTCAAAATATTGGGACCAGTGAATACGAGTTGCAAAATTTTCTTATAACACTCAAATTCATGAAGCACATGGATTTATCTCACATAAAACATTCTATGGTAGAAAAGCACTAGCTCCATCTGAATTCAACAAAAAAAAGTACCCTGGATGTATATTGATTACGTAGACAACTTATCTAAAAGATTATCTTACACCTAAGCACAAGTAATAGAAAAAGTTAACCAATTCAAAGAAATATATAAAAAGTATTATGATCTATTGATTAATGTAAAAAACTTTGGAATTGGTAATTAGGTTTTCTTACAGAAGAAATTTCAAACCTACTTTGAACCTCATTATAAGGGTCCATATGAAATAGTCAAAGCCATTGATGGTATAGATTTCAAAATAAAATTAAATTCGGGATTATAAATTGTTGATGCTACTAAATTAAAATCTGTGACAATAAGCATGGATTAATTCATACATTTATCAATTAAAGGTCACTACTAGGTATGTTTTAGATTTAAAAATTACTATTAACAAATATATTATATATTCATTATTTTCCTCTTATTGTATACTTAATCTACAGGATATGAAATATTTCATAAATGGTTTGATATATTGCTGTGAATATCCGCCACAAAAACCGCTTTGAAAGGTATCACATTCACTTTGAGAATGGCTATAGTCAAATCAGAGACGTCGTTTATATTGGCTGTTAATAATTGTTGAGTGAAACCTAGTAAACGTCCACTTGGTTAGGTGATTGAAAATTAACTGGTTGATTGCAAGTGATTTTACTGTG
Organism: Chouioia cunea; assembly: GCA_030064505.1. Lineage (NCBI taxonomy): Eukaryota > Metazoa > Arthropoda > Insecta > Hymenoptera > Eulophidae > Chouioia > Chouioia cunea. The sequence continues at coordinate 22,947,669 of JAOPFQ010000001.1, forward strand.
CAACCTATTATTATTAGGCTTGATACAAATTTTTATCTGTAGAACAAGTCTTTCTTAGAAATATCGCTCAATATCTACAATTTCATAACTAGCAGTAGGTAATTCTATTTTTTTCCAACTTTAAACTTATTATGTTTAACATCGATATTTGGTATTAAATTAAATATAGGCCCAATTCTACTAAACCAAGAACATACATTTGATCCTTGTATAGAGTTCAATAGAGGGAAAGTAATGTATTTCCAGTATGAATGATGTATCAGACAAATTGAATGTTAGAGATTCAACGATCTTGTATCAAGTAATAGTTTTTAGTTAATGACCATAATTTCTACGTCATAATGTGTATAAGGACAGTATGGTAGCCTTATATCGAAGTTTTTTTATCATCTTCACAAATTGTTGTTCTTAATATTAGTCTTCTTCTTCTTTAATTTATCGATTTCTTTCAAGACTAAACCGAAACTTTTTTGATAAGGTTTTAAATACAAATCTTTACCAAGAGCCAAAGCTTCAATATGTATTTTATGTCGTATTTTCTCTTTTAATTTTTGTTTGCAAAATTTGCTTTATTAACAGCCTTTTCTATTCCTGTTACATCAAATGCCAATAGTCCAAGTGCGCTAAATTCTGCAAAGACAGGTACTAGTGTTGAGAGAAAGCCTCTATGCTTAGAAATCAGAAGAACTTTTTGTAGACGTATATTTTCTTTCCATCAGTACTTTTAATAGTTCTAGGGGCTGTATTTAAAGCCCTCTTAATTACCATTTTTGCATCTTTACTAATGTTTTGACTTATGAAACCGTTGCCTTAGATGGCATCGATTTAGTTTTCTATCGCTTTAAACACTTGATATTAATTAAAGAATTATTATGGATGAAATGATTAGACACGCGAACATAATGGGAAAAAGCCTATAACGGCATAAAAACCCCAATTTATTGAAGTGCACTCAACACGAATGGATGGTACAATGAAAAGCACGCTCGCTAGATTTGTTATATCGCACGCGGTTTACAATACATTTTTCAACCAAGTGACAATGAATTGATTTAGCGCACACATAACACATTTACAGATATTAGAAGTACTTCTCATTGAGAAAGCACCGGTGTTGTTACAATAACGAACACCTTTAATCTAGTAATTTTCTCATTCAGAGAATACATGTGCTATCATAATGACGAACACCAAAGGGTTGTTTTTTCCCATTAAGAGAACATAGGCGTTGTGACAAAGGACAACGCCTATGAGACTTTGAACACTCAACACGTGCACACTAACTTACACCAATTACACTCGTTCATGCACATGCAAAGAAAAGGGCAGAAAATCGCGAAAATATAAAATTTCTAATATGCAGCCCGTTATTCCGAGACTAGATATAATTACTAAAATTAAAAATGACAAAGATAAGAGAAAAGAAAAAAGAATGCTGCACGAGACATGCACACTAATTAATACAAAAAGCAAAGGCGCGCTACTGACTTGAAGAGAGTTTGAGTATGCGCGACGACATGTAGATCCTTTTGACGCATTGTCACGATTGACCGTTTTTTATGCGAATCGAGAGTTACTGACAGCATTAATACAATCATTCTTATTCATGCGTGCGCACTCACTCTATTCAAACGCTGTTGTGACGCAACAACTAAGACTTGTAAATTTTTTTGTCACACTAACCAATTTTGTCAGAGTCAAAGTCTTTCCTTTCTCACAACATATTTGTTTAAGTCCCATTTCGAATTTTGATTTCACTTTCATGATCTTTGCAATTGCCAACTAAAGTATGCATTTCCTGAACAACTTCTTCAACCGATTGAAGGTGTAAAAAGTTTTCCAAACAATATTCAATTGGTTGAAATTTCATGATATTATATCTACATTGAATAAAATACTATATAACTCACCTAGATCTGGTTCAGAATTTTCTATGCTTAAACTATAATAAATTGCAGAACAAAGTAATTATACTCATTATATATATTGGGATGATCTTAACAAATTAGTAGACCGTCTTAGATTATTGTTTGCAGAAACTTCAGCAGACAATGAAAATCATGTTAATAAAATATAGGCTATAATTCAATAACTAAGAAAGGTTAAAATAATATATTAACAGTGTATATGTAATATGGAGCTTATTATATTCATGAGCATCAACGTATCTTGAATATTAAATATTTCATATGAATGCGACTTGTAGACCACCTTATCTAGACTTTAAACACACAAAAAAAGCAATCAAAAGTCGTGAGAAATGAATTTGAAAAAATTTTCAAAATTGTGAAGTTGGTAAAATTAAATCTACTTAAAAAATAAATACATACTATTGAACGAAAATTTATACGAAATTGGAAAATAAGCAGAAAAAAGATGTAAATGAAATTCACATGCTAGCTCGACGCAATTATTCTCGCAGATTCTTTATCATTTGTGATATTGATGACACATGGCAAATTAATCTTGTTGATATGATACCATATGAAAAAAAAATAAGTATATACTTTGTGCTATTGATACTCCTAATTCTGGATGGTATATTGCAGTTAAACATAAAACTTGTAGTAATTTTACAAAATCTATGGAATCCATACTCAGGAAAGTGCGATTACCACAAAAAACTTGTCTTGATGGAGGTCGCGGATTTAATAATAATATTTTTGAAAGTCTTATGAAAAATTATAGAATACATATTTATTCTACATATAGTAAATTAGAAGCATCAATTTGTAAACGATGCAATAGAGCTGTGAAGAACGAGATGTGAAAACATTTCTCTTCAAACGGTAATCATATGTGGTTGGGTATACTACATGATGCAGTTTCACAATACAATCATTCTAAACATCATACCATTGAAATAAAGTCTATTTATGTAACTGCAAACAAATTATCATAAATATTGTAACAGTTGTCTGCTCATAAACTTCAAAGGTCTTTGACAAGACGTGCAAAATTCAAAGTTCGCGATAAAGTAAGAGTGACTAAAAGTTTATACATCCAACTGGTCAACTGAAATTTATACTATTGACGCAGTCATGAAGATAATCCCATTGACGTATCACTTAAGAGATTATTAAGATGAATCTATCGATGGTGGGTTTTATGATGAAGAATTACTCAGGACGATATGTCATGTTATTTATTTAATACAAGACCCTTCCTTTGATATAATATAGTGAAAATCCAATATGTGTTGGTTAGCGATCACATCCGATACCTACCATTATAGTACAGAGCTTTCGACCAAAAGCGAACCACATTTACTCTCCATCTCCCTTAGCAGTAAGGGACGACTTCAGATTATCTTTACAAGCAGTTATATTTTTAGCGAGCTATATTATAGGTAAATTTATCACCAAGTCCAGCAATGGCTAGGTAATAAAATAGATATAGTGAACCGTAGCTAGTAGATCGTCAAAAAAATTATAAAAATTTAAATAAATTTTTGTAATTTTCGTTAAAAGGAGCATGTTTTATTTGAAAAATTTTAGTAGCACTCGATTCTATGGGCAATTCTGTATAATCGGTAAACATGTTGTTATGTTTAATAGGAGCACGGTAATAAACATGCAAGGAAATAATACCGTACGGTACTCGGACGGATAACCCAACTGATAGAAATGTCTTCTTCCCCGCGAAATGTTCACAAGTAATTCAATTTTATAGCCCAGTGAATTAATGGTCTAAACTTTCTTTTTTGTTTTAAAATTTCTATTATGTTTGTTTCAATTAAGTAAAGTTATCCGTGCAATACTCTTTTTTATTTAGATACAAGTATATACATTTTCATTTTCCTCAATATTCCAGTTTGTTAGCTTGTATTATATAGTACATTAGCTGACACTTTCTATACTTGGTAAAGCAGTAAAATTAGAGATATTTTCGCATTCCGATTAATTAAAGTTCAACTGTTAAAATGAACAGATCTCGACGAACGTTAAAATAAAATTCCTCACCGTATGATAGCTTTTGTAAAAAATCGTCATAATAACTTTAATGAAAATTGTATAATCATTCCATGGTAGAAGTTCTAATTAATTCAAATTACGTAAACAAGGACGTTGTCGAAACTCTTTGATTTATGTTGATGCAACAATTCGGAGTAACTGGTTTTCTGTTATGAATGGAAATGCTCGATTATGTGCAATATGCTTGAAATGCAAATATTTAAAAAATCTAAATGGAGTGTCTGAGTATAGTGACAAATGTTTAGAAAGGACGAATTAAATTATTGAGCAAGTTGGCTGATGGGTAAATTCTATTAATTAAAACAATAAAACAGTTTCGACACAAGTGAAGACATAGATTTTATAGACATAACTTTACACTGAGTAGGTGTAAAGTTGGGCTGATACTGAGGCTGACATAAACATTGGCTTCTACCGTATCATGAGTAAGCCGACTTAAAAATTGGCCAACACCGAGTTAGAGAGAGAGAGAGAGAGTGCTTTAGCAAGCACCAGGAGGGGTTACTGACATCGCTGTTGAGGGCGCTGACGTAAGGGGTTATAGCTGACTCTGTACTAATTAGCTGGCCGCTAGAGAGCTGCTTGGGTACTGGTATTGTCAATAACGTGGTTAGTGACCGTCATTACTGTCAGGGACGTTTCCATGATCACCCTAAAGATAGCGTGAGTGACAGCGGTTAAGTTAGCTCCTGGGTCCTTTCACACAATTGTAGTTTAGAAAATTTTGAGTGAGGAAACCCAAGAATTAGAAAGCTTAAGAAGAGACCCGTACAGAATAAAGATAGTTTAAAAAGAACATTAATATGCATTAATAAACAATCTATGACTTTTGACTTGCAACTTGTGCACACGACATTTTCTAAATATAAATAAATTATTCGTGACAACTTTATTAATCAGGTGTCCTAGTTTAAAAATAAATAAAACACAAAGTAAATGTCTTATCATAGTAAAAGAATAATTAAGCAAAAAATAATTGAAATTAAGTTATCTGATAGTATCGGGTGATGAAACTGCATGATCCGTGTATTTTCTGTATTTTACGATATTTATTTGAGCACTAGTTTCTATGACAGGTATGATTTAGTCATAGACGAGCGCCCTAAGAAGGCAGCGCCTTGTCGATACACTGAGCCTATCCCTAACTTCATAAGAGAAGAGGTTAAAGAGTGGTGGGAAAAAGACTTGGTTAAGTCCTCAAAGAATAGTTGGACTAGCGCACTTGTGGTTGTCTGTAAGTAAAACGGATCGAACAAGTTCTAAAAATTGGTAAAGTCGAATCGAGTAAGAAATATACAGCTTTTCCTATCCCTGGATATGGACTATGGGAATTCGAGCGAATGTCCTTCGGCTTGACGAACGCGGGCACTACGTTCAATCGCTTGGTAGATGCTTTGTTTGAACCAGACTTGGAGCCTTACATTTTTAAGTATCTCGATGACTTGATAATAGTCAGCCGCATGCTTTTTAGCCATCTAATCTGATTAGATTTGGCGTTAAAGAGGGTAGCAGAGAATGGTCTTCAGATAAATGATGAGAAGAGTGAATTTGGTTACTCTTCGGTAACATTTCACAACTGATCCAGACGCCTCTCCCGATCCTGCTATGCGGAAGATAGAGGAGAGTAGCTGTTTGCTCGTCATCAACGAGGTGGCTCCGCTAAAGATCAGGAGCAACGGGGCACAATGGAAACTGATGGAGGTGATGGTCGGACCAAAACCCAGCAGTCAATCGGACTGACATCATCCAGACCTTCAGGACGAAAGGAAAAGAGAGGGGGCGAGATTGGTGTGGGCTAAGTAAGGCACCGAAAACGTCAGATATATGGACGTCAACGCCCTTTTACTCTTCTATGGTTGGTCTCAGATTGCTGGAGTGAGGTCCCTGACCCCACCACTGCGTGACCCTTCCAAGAAGAGGGGGGCATACCTCCCGGAGGGGTACATGTGCGACGAGCGCTAGAGGGTGTAAGAAGCCACCCAAGCCAAGAAGATCAGAGGGTCGAAGAAAGTTGTTAGGCTCCCTCATTTTTACAGGGACATGGAACCCTGCCACCTTTGGGTCTAAAATATCCGGTTTTAGTTACATCGATCACGAGGACCACATACCATGCCTTACCTATCTACCCCTGCTCACCAATATCGTGGGAGTGGACTTGAACAAATTTCGTGCCTGTTGGACGTTGTAGACCCATCCCATACGATTACTCGTATGAATTGGGGCTATCGCAGGAGAATTGCTTTCGCTTCATTCGGCCGTGGGGCAATCATGCTTCCTCTTGGCCGAATGTATCCGCGGGGATTCACGTGGAAGCGCAAAACCTAGGTAACCGACCTATACCTACACAAACCCTAACAAATTTTTAAATTTAAATTTTGGCTATTCGCGCTTAAATTCGTATGTTCCCTTTGCGTTACTACCCTCGCCCAATTTCATGGTTTGTCGTGACGTGCCATACGTACTTCGGTATATTTGTGTACATGTGTGTGTTTGTGTGCTTGCATGTTTCTCTGTTTCCGCGCCAACACTCGTACTTCCACTTATTTCTCACGTTCGCCGCTCTCGTTCGTACCGAACTCGGATCAAGGTTTCAATTAACCTCGGTTTGTTTCCCTCTAGTCCATTCAGAAGCCACTTGCCCTGTGTCCACGGGAGTGTGCGCTTTTCGTAGAGGTTCCGACACCACTCGCTAGGATGGACTGCGCCTATCGAGGTTACGCTGGACGTGTAGCTGAAGAGGAAATCTCTTTATCGCACGCTGAAAGAAACGCAAGACAGGAAAGATCAGAGCGATAGGAATGATACCTGCCTTTGCGCGGAGAGCTATCCTCGTGAACTCTGCCAAGGTCGCGAAAGATTCGGGAGACCCCTGGCCATTCGGCACCGCGAGCAAGTTCCCCCAATCTTTTTCTCGACTCGGTGAATCTCAGACGTTTCAGGACGAAATGATGCACGTTGTCGACCCCTCCACATTCGCAGGTCCCGCACTTCACGCGGTTAAAGGACATCATTTTCTTCCTGAAATCTCCGTGACCGCACAGGATTTGCGCTGTTTACTAGTATGGCACGATCCAGCTCATGGCCAATGATTTACATAGGTTTCCGAAGAATGCGTGCTTGACACCACCCTTCTGGGATGTAACCCAATGCTCCTGCTAGAGATCGAGATGTGCATTCCCGATCTTCTTCTTTGTATTCGCGTTCGACTCTATATCGCCGTTATCGTCACCTGAACGATCTCGATGTCCTGTCTAAATTTTAATTTACGCACTGCCGATCGTTGTTTTGAGCTAGAGATCCAACGGTAAATCTTCAGCTATAACGCATAAATTAATATCTTGGGAGGGTCACGCGGTGATGAGGTTAGGGACCTTACCCGAAGTCGACCAAAGAATAGCAGACCGAGGGGGGGGGGTCGATTGGGTACACAAGTTGTCGCCAGCTGTTTCGCTTCTTATCTTTCCTAACTTGAGCTAATTGTGTGAAGCGGACCACGTTTCTAGTCTTCAGCTTGTAGAAGATGCCCTCTGTCTTTGTTTCTGAGACTTCCAATTTTTCCAACTTGCATTTCTCAAGTAGGGTATCCACTACTTGCTTGCCTAACAGTCTAAGGTCTTCTCTGCTTTTCGCCTTGATAACAGCGGAGACATCGTCGACGTAAACCGAGAAGTTCCCTCGTATTATCTCTCTAATGGTCCTAAGTATCGGATTGAACCTAATTATCTACCCTATCGGTCCAATGACCGATCCCTGCGCACACCCTTACGTTGACTTTTTAGAAACCCTCCTGCTGGCCCTGCCTCTAAACCACATGAACGTTATTTTACGATCCTGAAAGTGGCTGAGCACCCCATACACGGTTTTTGGGAACCATTCAAAATATAGTCTCGCCAGATTGAATCAAAAGCACCTTTTACGTCGAAGTTGAGAACCGTCACGTATTATATTAGCTTCGCAGACACCACCACCTCTCGGACCGCCGCAATCGCATTCTCACAGGATCGGGTTTTGTGAAAGCCGTACTGTCTATCCGACAGCTGGCTTAACACGCTACCTAACCTAGAGCAGAGAAGTCGCTAGTGCAGTGTCCCTATCACCGATAACTGGGTAACTGGCCTGTACGATTTGGGGTTCTGAAGGTCTTTGGCAGCGCCCTTCAGGAGTATTCGAACCGACCCCTCCTTCCAGGCAGTTGAAAAGACACCATGATCGAAACAACCATTGAAGAGCTTGGTTATTTGATCAGGTATTGCAACTACTGCTCTCTTCAGGACTGAGATCTCTATTAGGTTTGGTTCTGGAGCCTTCTTGTTCTTGAAACGCCAGACCGCTTTCAGAATTTTCCGAACCACGAATGGCTGTGTGTCTTCCGTTTCAAGGAACGGTTTAACGTTCTCCTGTATACGGGCGTGCTCGGGTGTTTCACCTACGGTACTATCGTCAGGGAAGTGCAGTTCCAGTAGCTTCTCCGCGGTCCCCTCCACGCCTAGCGTGAAACCTTCGCCACTCTGGGAAGTACATAACACTCTCTAGTTCGAGAGCTTTCTACGCTGGAGCTTGTAGATGATGCACTAGAGCCCTTGTTCCCGTGCGTCGAACCGTTTTGACAGCCTTCTAGTACTCTCTTCGAGTCTAGTAGTTGGTCAGCAACAGTTCTCGAACTTCGGGTTTACTTGGCATGGATGACTCGCAGGCTTCAGTGATTACCTCCATCAGCGTTCGTACTATGCTCTCTATTTCGATCCCCGTTGTGAAGCTGAGTTCCTCTAACTTGGATCTCGAAAGATCCGTTAATTTCTCGGTGAATTTGTCCCATTCTACTCGTGTGTTAAAACGGTTAAGAAAATCTGCAATTTCAACACCCCTCGTGTTCTCTACCAAGATGCTCAGCTCGACGGCAATGGATTTGTGGTCGCTTGTGAACCACTTTTCCCTAATGTTTCACGAGAGACTACGGCCCAACAGGGAGGATGAAACGAGTGTTACATCGATGTACGAGACACCTTTGTGACGCGACTGATCTATCCTACCTTTATTGATATTCTCGAATGTTGGCGCTTGTGTGATATCATCTAAGACGACGAGATTATACGTATTAACTAATTCGAAGAATTTCTCACCCTTCCTGAATCGCTCGCCCTTTTCGCTTGGATCGTCGCTACCTTGTCTCTCTCTCTAACGTCTGTCATGGGGCTTCATAAAGGCAACTCTGTATTCGCGTCTATTCTCACGACTAAGTGTTTCCCTCGGAGGACGTTCAACGTCCTATCGAGATGTTCGAGGTGCTTCTCTCGGATCCTCGAACTTGAAGTAACATGAGATCGCGAAGAACAGTCCCGAAATCTTAACTTCCGCCACTGAGCTGTACTCGGTGGAGAGTTGGGCGATTAGCAGAGCATGGAACTGGGGGTTCGTCACTCCGATAGCCACCCTTGGCCTGGTTCCGCCCACCGCCGCAATTCTTGCGTAACTTTGGATTTCCGGTGGAACGATCGTATTTCTGCAGTTTAGCTGCGGACTCCTAAACTTACCTAAGCCTCTAGTGGGTTCACAATTTACCTGTGGAGCGAGATTCTACCTTCCAATTGAGACTCAGACCTTGCGTCATTAGTTCGCGTCGCATTCCTACTCGCGTGTCCTATCTCCGCAAGGTGAGTCAAATTACGGGGGTTCGCAAGGGCTTGAAGATGCCGACGGCATGACCGGAAGAGGCGCCAACCACGTAGGCATGAGTCGCGGGATACTCGAGTTCGTTCCGCCGCAGTGATCGTCACGTCTCGCGACCCTCACCGCCGGCAGAAATTCGCTCGATGGTTCCCTGACTCGTAGCTCTGGACTCCCCGCTGACCGAATGGTCCACCAACGAAGAGCTGTGATAGCTGGCTGACGACGACTGCAAACCCGCTTGCGCATCTGGTACAGCCGCCTGATCTTGAACCTCCGGCTTCCTAGAACGGTAGTGTCTCCTCGTTGACGTACCTGTCATATTTTTGGTGTTTTTGGGCTATCTATAACCAAAAGTGCGCCTATTTCCCTTGGAGAGATATTTATTTTTTTTAACATCCCCTTTTTTACTCGATTTTTATTTAATTATTGATGCGACGAATGTGGCCTTTCCCTTTATTTAGAAGGTAAGTGCTCACCCTTGCAATCGTATTACAATTTAATGTAATTTAATTTCAGAATATTTAATTTAGTTTTATTAATAATTAATTTAATATGAATTAAAACTGTAGGGCCGCAAACTTCACTAATACCTATGTTATTCAATTTTGCGCATTAATCATAATTTAAGTACATGACAATTTGTATCTGATCTTTTTCATCGACCATAAATTCTAATCTGTGATCAAATCCATCATAAGCGAACTCTTATTAAAAAATACTTTAATTGATTCAAATTGTAATCATAAGCGGAGTAGGGCTGGAAATCAATAAATACAAAAATACTACGACAGGCAAACCAGTTTGTAAATTAAACGCAAAACGTAAGGTATCACCTATACGTTTACAGTTTCAAATCCTAAATACGGTTTTAAGTTCTGATCACGATTTCGAAGACTTGACCCCTTTTCAAATGGCATTGTTTTGCCTTGCCAAAAAATATAAGTCATCCACAACAACCATCATCATGTTGACTTTAAACGATAACTCGGCGCTAAATGATTATTTATCGATCAGGAAATCTCGGGTGAATCTTTCTATTGAGTAAAAACAGGAAATCATCAAAAAACTGAGGAAAGGACAAACTACATCAAGTTTGGCGGAATATTATAATGTCAATGTGAAGACAATTTGAAATATCAAGAGCAATCAGCCCGATATTTTGAAACGAGTTCAAGATCTTTAGGAAAGTCACCGGGGGTTTGAGTAGTAAAAAAGCCTGTATCAAATAAATTGCTTGAAACAAAGCCGTTTATGAATGATTTGTATAATAAGGTTCTTATAGAGACCATTATCAAGTAACATTTTGAAAACTAAAAAATTGGATCTACATCAAGTCGTTAGAAATTCAACAAATTTCAACGCGAGTAATAACCACTTTAAAAAAATTATAATATCAGGGAGTTATCTATGAAAGGCAATAGATTATCGTCAGATAATGTTGCTGCTAAAGAATTCAAAGTCACACTGCAGCAATTTTCACATAATAACAATTGAAATGATAACTAAATTTACTATACTGACGAGTCAGGACTGAATTTCAAGTCGCTACCAAGAAAAACATTTGCTAGAGGATACGAGAGATAAATGTCAAGTTTCAAGGAGTTAAAAGATAAAGTGACAGTGACGTGCTACGCTAACGATACCGAGACTCATACGATCATCCCCTTGATTATCAATAATTGTAAAAATCTTCGGATTTTATAAGAATGAAAAGACGAAATTACCAGTAAAATACATAAGTAATAGATCTGCTTGGATGAACAAGCAATTATTTATGAACCGGTTTAGAAACTTATCAGTTCCAGAATTTCGTTAAAAGCATACTGAACAAAGAAAAGTTTTGCTGTTTTTGGTCAATGCTTTTTCTCATCCTTTAACTGAGAATTTGAATTAAGTTGACAAATGCGATTGCACTGCAATTGATGTTTTTACCTTTAAATGCCACATCATTGATTTAGCTGATGATTAAGAGGTGATTCTTAAAAGAGTCTATAAAAGACTGCTACTATAAGTTTGGAAGCTCTTAAAATCTCGTGAATGAGTGAGAAGTACATAACGCATGGAATAACATCTTACGGCGAACTGATTCATCATATAAGCCACAAGTCTTCATTGACGATTTAAACCAGCTTCTGAATCTTCTAAAATCTATTCCAGAATATGCCGATTGTACTGTAAATATGGCTAAGTATTGGATCAAAGAAGATTTCCATGATAATCGTTGGAAAGTGCTAGATATTCTCGAAATATATGAAAGATATGTATAAGAGTTTTTAAATAAATATATTTTCGTTTTAATTTTTGATGACTTATTCTAGAGTAGTTTTTTCAAAACATCTAAAGACTTTTGATCCATTTTAACCTTGAAGTCAACTGTGGAGGTCATTCAATGGTCGAAGTATTTTTTTTTTCAAATAAGAACTCCTAAATTGATTTCTGATTTCTTTTGGTGAAAAAGCAGCTACTTTTGCTGTATCGAACATTTTGAAAGTGAAAAGTAAGCTAAGAATGGGTATTAAAATGACATCCAAAAGAAATAATCTAAAAAGAAAATAAGGAAAAGGTCTCAAACGAAAGAGTAAAACATCAATGACTACATTGAATAAAATTATTTGCTGGTTTGAGAACTGTAGGATCTCTAGCTAGAGGAGTAGCTTCAGTAGCAAAAGTAGTAAATAGTGCTAAATCAGCACAAAATGAGTTAAAAGAGGCTCATAGACATAACTAAACAACGAAAGCCATTGCTCTGTGCAAAGGCCTTTATATTAAACCATATAGTAAAGGTTATCTACTATGTGATTACTGTCACCGTGTCTCTTTAGTCTAAAAAAAAGATCGATTTAGTTTTACCTAAGCGAGCATTGACTGATTTAGATACACTTAATGATGCAAAAATATTTAAAATTAATCATTTTCGAGAAGTTTTTATACGTAACGCTTTACCCGCCAATGGGCATCACTATCAAGAATCAGCTGTTGTGAATTTAGATGATAAAAAAGGCCCAAGCACTCATCGGGTAGCCTATAAAAAGAAAGGCGATGAGGTTGTGTACTTTGATAGTTTTGAGAATCTTCAGCCTCCTATAGATTTGTAATTTTATCTGAAAGTTAATAGAGTCAAGTACAACTACGTTAGATATCAAGATTAACAATACTTTTAACTGTGGACATGTTTGTCTCAAATTCCTTTTGAATAGACTATAAAATATTTAGAAATGTAGAATTGTAGTCATTTATTACGAGACCATCATGGAGAATACACTAACACTCAGATGCATCAGTACTTGAAGCCCATTATTTCCTTCCAATTGAATTAACTCCAAATAAAAAATACATTCTCGGTTTAGTAGAACTATTCAATACCAAACATTGACGTAGACAATAATAAATTTTATGTAGATAACGAGGATATTGTTTTACTGACCAGTAGCTACGAGATAGAAGATATTGAGACTTTTCTATAAGAGACGTTAGCTCTTAAAGGAATATCATTTAGTTTGAAATCAAACAATAATACACTACGCAGTATCATTCAGTGTGGTCATAAAATACATTTTACACCAGAAGATTTTATTGGTACAATTTTAGGTTTTACAAGACGTGAGCATACTGCAAATGAAACACATAGCTCTAATTTACCTGTAGCTATTCTTAAAATTATCGCTTTACCGATAGAGTGTAATATTACTACGGACTCGTATATAAACGAACGTAAAGTTCATACAATACACACATTTTTTCCGACAGTGCCACCAAGATATAAGATCGCAGAACCACCATCTCACGTCATTTACCTTCCAGTCGCGGTCTGAGTCATTGATCATCTTCAAATACGAATCGTTGATCAATACGGGAAGTTGGTTAACTTTCCAGGAGATGTCATTACAATGAGGGTACATATAAAGACGATATTATAATGGGTATTGTTTATAATATAAAAATTTGTCGAGGCTATATTAAGAAATTAAAATATCAGCGAGTGATCAGTCGACCGCAAGCTATCACAGCGCGTACACGTCAGAATATCCAATTCCTAAAAAACTTAAAACTAAAAATCGTAGACCATCCACCGTCGCGTAGCGGAAAATAGCCTGCATATTAATTTGCTGCTTATAATAAAATGGACGAAATTCTAAACATTCATTTAGGTGTCGCTTTTGATGAGTCCATAGCTCATTATGAATTCTATGCGGATAGTGATAAAATTCGCATATCAATTCAACATCAGGATCTATCATTACTCCCATCTCGTAGTATAATTTATATATGTGGACGATTGACTAAGTTAGATGGTACTGCATTTAAAACAACAAAGATGGTGAATAACGCTCTCTGTCATTTATTTAAAGATATCCGCTATAAGATAAATGCCATTGAGATAGATAGAACTAAAAATGTTGATTTGATGAGTCTTATGAAGAATTGGCTTTCGCTCAATGTAAATCAAAGTTCTATTGCTGAAAATGCTGGATAGACTGGAGATAAAGATATATCATTGTCAAATAACGAAAGTTACTTTAACATTACTATTCCTCTTAGCATACTGCTAGGATTTGCTGAAGATTATGGAAAAATCGTTGTTAATGTCAAGCATGAACTCATTCTCACAAGATCAAGAAACGACTTGAAAGTTATTATACAAGAACCTTCAGCAGGAAATCAAATAACATTTGAAAGATTTAAAATTTATTCATACAAAATTGAATGGCTAATGCCCTATGTAGTTATAGCTGACAAAGAAAAGATTAAACTACTTAATCATATCGGTTGCGATAAAGTAATCACTATGAGTTATCGCACTTGGGAGATATATAAATATCCCAAACTACCTCTTGCATCAAAGCATGTTTGGAGTGTCAAGAGATCAAATCAACTGGTAAAACCTCGCTTTGTAATTTTAGTTTTTTAGACTAAATGAAAAAATGAGCCGGGTATGAATGCTAGTAATTTTGATCACTGCAATAACAGTAATATAAAACTATTTCTCAATTCTCACTATTATCCATATGGAAATCTCAATCTCAATATTCTACGAAATCAGTATGCGTTACTTTACGACATGTGCTCCAATTTTCAAAATGCCCACTATGGAAAAGAAAGTGAACTTATGCTCAATAAGACAGATTTTATAAATAAAACACCTCTAATAGTTATAGACTATTCAAAACAAAATAAATCTATTAAAAATGCACCTGTAAATGTACGTCTTGAATTCAAATCTAGAGAAAATTTTCCGGATAATACTGCTGCATACTGTCTAATTCTACACTATTGAATTGTTCAATTTAAACGAATTAAAGGAAACGTTACAAAATTAGTATAAAAATAGAGATAGATGTTTGAACGGAAAAGGCGGCTGGAGGTTAGAGGTTTTATCAATTCAATTTCTAAAGAAATTAAATCATTTTCACTATAACGTCTGTAAGTTGTACTCCAAGCATTCACACAGCCACCTTAAAACATGCGTGGTTTATAGAAAAAGTAAGTATTCACTATGTTTCTGTGCATGAAAAGGAGAATGGAAGAAGTGTGCACGAAATCGTGAACGTTTTCAACGTCGTATCAAGAAACTTAGTGATACTATATTAACAGTATTATTTAAGAAACGTATACAAATAATGAATCATGTACTTGGATCTATTCTACAAAATCAATGTAATACATATGTACTAGTAAAACAATTTCGAAAATCTAATATAAAACTCTGCAATAAATCTTTTTGTTTCCATTAAATATAATGACTTTATTTATTTCAATTATACATTGAGTAAAGAACACTTTGTAATCTTTGTGCTCAGTAGTTGACATTGTTAAATCAAAATATTCAGAAAAATTTTTATTTAAGTTAGAATGGCATGTAAACCTTTCAACTGTATCAACCCCTTCTGATTGAGCTTGACTTTGTCTTTGTTGGATCCAAGTGTTCAATTTTTATACATTTGTCATAACACATACAACATTCATTTGATTTTTACTATGAAACACACAAGGTGTTTTAACTTGCAAAGATAATTCGTTCAACGTCGGACATCATATATTGGTTTCAAGATCTATAATTTTTCTATAATTGAAAGAGAATTCGTTTGAATAAATACTTTTCTATATGCAAAATATCTAAATTATTCTAAAAAGAAAAAGAACCTACTTATTTAAAAGTATTTTTTTAAGCCATTCTTTTTTCTCTAGTCCTTTTATATAAATACTTCAACAATCTTTTAAATGATTATGTAAGAGGTCCGATAAATCTTTGTACGATACTTTAATAAAACTCCATAATAATCCTATAATAAAAAGCATTTTTTAAATAAATTATCTGAATAATGTAATATTCTATTTGATCGTTAAAAAATAAATACCATGATAATGCAATTCAATCCAACTATTCACTCGTCGAAATTCACTAGAAAGTTGATGCCAATGGTATGGCGGTTCAAATAAAACAATTGAAAGAGAATCTGATCCTAACGGTAAATAAGCAAGCTCTATACATATAAAATGATTATTTAGACAATGAAAGCCTTGAATACCTGAAACATAATCCATTTTTTAAAATACCATTCCCGATTGAGAGAGTTCAAACAAAGCGGACAGTCTCCAATCTCAGAACTATAAGAACAATCCATTAACTGTTTTGCTCTTTAAATACAAGAACTCCCCCACTCCAGTCATCTCAATCTCCATTGAGAGAATACAAAAAAAAGGAAGTTTAAAGATATACACTGTCTTATCTACGTAAGATAGATAGATTGAGAAACGTGGAGTGCGTGTGAGAGAGAAAGATACGCGTTTCGTTATTGGCAGAGATAGAGACGTGCTCCCTCTGGCGAGATCATGTGGTGAACCATACATCCTCCTCCATCGATGCGCTCGCTACATGACACGTGGCGGACCATCAAGAGGGGGGGGGGAGGGGCTGAGTCAGAACATACCGGCGACGGTGGGTGGGGATAGTATTCATCAGGAGGTATACTCCAATATGCTAATGTATACGATGGGTGATATGATAATATACAATATACTAATTTACAATATTCTAATATATAATATGCTAATTTACAATATTCTAATACACAATATGCTAATGTGCGATATGTTAATTTGCGATATGCTAATATATACGCGAATGTGGTGTGCCATCATCTCATATACTTATACATATGGGGGGGGGCACCCACGGTGATGGGTGGGGGTGGCCACTTGCCCATTTAAAATATGTAGGCCCCGGGCGGTGGGTGGGCGGACCGCCCTTGGCGATGGGAGAGGGTGGTAAGCCAGAACATATATAACTATACTACTGTTATAGCATGTTAAATTACTCGAGTGATATCGGGAAGATGAAATTGAAATACTCAATTATTTAATAAACATATAATATCATTTCATTATTTTACAATCATTAAAATTATTTTACTACATTTTATAGACGTGTTGATAACTTTTTAAAAATTATACGAATGTTAACTCTAATATTTATTTGCATTTATTTTGTATATTTTTAATAATATAATCTATAGAATATGATATTCTTTTTAAAATTAACTTCTTGCTATTTTTATTTATGGGAATGAATGCATGATAACTAAAGATGTCATCGATACACATCATTAGCATTAATACTAATACATTTTTTGTAATTTTTAAAAGCTTTACCAAAATACAATATGTAAACTTTATACCAGAATCTTTTAGATGGGTCGAACACAAAAAACAAAATATATACTTAGTTTTCCCATAATCACGTTGAATATTTTCATAAGTTTTCAAGGTTTCGAGCCCGTTTTTCGAGCCAAAAATTAAATATTTTAATATTATTAACATCATATCCGGACGTAAAATTTACCATAGAATTCAAATTTGCAATAAAAATAGGAGTTCCTAATTGGAATGTTCAAATTGGGTCCAATTTGAGAACATTTTTTAAAAACTGAGTAATTTAAAAATAAAAATAATTATTACGACTTACACTTTATGATTTAACCTTTAATAATAAATAATTTCTCTACGTTGTTCAATAGCGATCAATAATTTCTAATTTCAATATAAGATTTCTATAAATGAAAATATAAAATAATATACAATCACACAATGTATAACTAAAAATATTACTTATGAAAATGCATTTTTTCTTACCAATGATAATATACTAAATGTTTAGATACATTATTATAATTTGGTATAATAATCTGAATTATTGTTATTAAATAACGAACAACATGAATTTTAATAACAAAATCAATAGTATCTGATTAAAAATGTACTTTGATATTGAAGATATATGTTTTGTTAAAATTGAGACAATTTTATAAATGCTTTTTTAAGATGCTTAACGCATGCTAGTATCAAATCTTCCTTTAATTCTAATATGTTTAGTTTGGTACAATACCAAACTAAAAATATAATAATAGAAGGTAGCTTTAATATATGACTATTTTAAGGTAGAAATAAACTAATTATTGGTTTTATGAAAAAACAAAATGTTCAAATATTGTATTTCACAATATCTGTGTCAAAAAATTTAATAATAGTAAGCAAATACTATATTCGATATAACTACCTCTAAAAAACCAAAGGTATTGTTTAACATAACATCAAGCCACTCCCTATATTAGACTATCGTCAGTCTATCTATTCGTAATTTTTTTTGCTATACTCGTTATAGTTTACGTATAAGGCATTGCATGTATTGTATTAAAATAGTTTTATACATTAAAAATCTTAATACTATTTGTTCGCGGCATTGCGCTCCTGTGTAGTTCACACGTTTTGCCTATAATTTTTCTTCCGCTTCTTTAACGACCTATTAATAGGATCTGACACGAAAATAATCTATTGTAGCATATACATTTTAATTTATTCAAAGGTAATAAATAATGACATTCAAAAGTATGTAAATTTAATTTTGAAAAAATAATCATTTTTCGTATTTTTTAATCTTCAAATGAAGATTGATACAGATCCAGACGTAAAAGAATCACAAATTCTATTTTAATCATGATTTGCAAAGACGTGCAACCTGTGACAAGTGTCCAGGTCATCCTGTCCGAGTCCCCTCATCAACCGACCCTTTATTGTGACAGCGTTGCCGGGCTGAGAGCGATCGTAATGCGCGCGCTCGTATGCTCGAGTTTTCCCCTGCGAGTAGGGATAATGTGTGTCGCGACTATTGGGCGCACGCCATAGCGTCATTATTTCATAATAATTAGGCAGCACAATTGGTCCTGGAAAGAAGAGTGAGTAATGTCAGCGCCTCATTAGTAGTAAGAGAAAAGGAGTTCAGCGAACAGCAGTGATTAGAGGGCGAAAAAAACATTTAGTGAACGGTAATTATCAGAGTGAAGGTGCCAGGAGAAGAAATTCAGATTTGTGATCGGTGAGCTAAATAAGTGTCGACGTCCACAAGGATCTGAAGCGGCAAGCTGCAGTCATCTATATAGAATAATTGAGATGAGTTGAGACCAGCGACAGATCAACCATAGCATGAGTCCTTTTCTCTTTTCCTATTCCACTAGCGTGATAGACCTAGGTCGGATTGGCGATGAGATGGTTCAGGGTAAACCATTCGGCTTTTTCCGAATCAATATGAATGGCCTCGAGTTACCTTGTGCACTCTCTCGATCACTTCATTTTCCTTTAGCAACTTTTTTAGCACGTCTGTACATTAAAATTTTCTTTTAAAAAAACACATAACTATCGCTACAAATACTTGTAAGCTTATTACTTGCAGTGTTCGCAATGACATTGAATTGCCGCTGTACCATCTAATGAATTACAATAATTGTATCTTATTTCTAACGATCATGCTTTTACGACAGGACTTTCGGCATTCAAGTTCTATTGTTTTTTTCTTTTTTATTTTAAATTTTTATAATTCTGTTATCAATAAATTTATTATTATCTTCTACACATATTTTCAGTTTTTAATATTTCCCACATATTTAAAAAATGTCATACAGAGCCGATTATTAATTTTCTAGTTGTGACATTACAAAAATCACATTTTTTTCAATTGTTTATATCTTTTTAATTAATTAACATTTTAATGTAAAATTTAATATAAATGATGATTTTCACATAGAGGTAACATAAATATAGTTTTGGAATTAATATCTGTTCCGAACAGCATCGAACCGACGCGCAGTGGTATATGACCAGCATCCGTCAAACATACCAGCACAACAAAAACAAAAGTAGCTGCATTGCCCTGCAGCCCCTGAGTTTCCCCCAATTTTTTATTATTATTTTCAGTTTAAAAGGCCCATCTTAAGCATGAGAACGTCCGAATTATTAGATGACGTTCTAAAAACCCTCTTAGCTTTTTTGAGAATGATACCTTTATTAGTGTGAGAGTTGGAAGAGTACGTCTATTTGTTTGGGAAAAAATGCCCAAAAAGTATGTGTAGTTATGGTTTTCGATTAAGTGAAGGGAGGTTTTTGTACAGCGTGGAGTGTGAAAAAAATGTAAAATAATATTTACTCGAGATAAAAGTCTTGTTATCATGCGCTTGGATTAAAAAATTTAGCGAATACCGATTTTAAGTAAATTAATTTAAACGTGTTAGATGGTATCATGGTCCCTGGTATGAAGCTAGCGCTTTCTACAATTTCAAATGTTTAATATCAAGTTGGGGGTTTGATATTTGTGAAAAGAGATTGACATTTGTTATTCTTCTATTAGAATTCACTTTATGTATTTTTAATTTGATATAATTTAAAGTAACAAAATCGTTTCAGAATTCATTTTGAAAATTTAAAATAATTTTTAAAATATAAAATATCTAAAGCATGTAGTGAAGCGATATGTCTTTTTTATGTTTGTATAATTTTATCGTTCAATTGAGTGTATAATATAAAATATACTGATATCAGAATAACAGATTAAAATTTACTTCAGATAGAACATTACTTATGCACCATTAATGGTAGTCACAAACTCAACTACTGTTAAGTCAGATTTTAATCTAAAATAAAACAGTAGACAGATAATTATGTAAATTTGTTTCAGTACATCTGCCATACTAATCTTAAATATAAACTTAAGGTAACTCTTCAGACGTTTTCGGTTTCTGAACACCAGGTGGCCCCCTCGCAATTGTACACCGCAAGATAAGTGATAAGCGGTGGTTTTCACTTTGTCCGCAAGGTGACTGTCTCATCGGCGTCAATGCGTCATGAGACAGCCACTGGCATCAAATAGAGAAGTAGGCCATTGCGGACTATATATCCGCGCGCAAATCTAAAATGTACCGAGTTCATTGACGGGTTTACCACCCAAAACTTGCATACTGCTAGATAGACTAATCATCTGGTTTCGCTAAGCCCCGTATTGGTAGGAGTGACTTCACCTAAAAGACTTATCTTTCTAGGCGATTGTAGAACTTTTGTTGACGTAGCAAACTCTTACGAGTTTGCTGTCTCTACCAGCGATTGCAGATCTCTGTCAGTAGAGTGCGTCTGAACGTCAAGGATTCAGTTACCCTCCGGGCGATAGTGGCCTCTGGGGAGATTACCACCACCATTACCCTATGATTTCTCATCAATTTATTTCAAATTATGTTACACAAGATGGATTGCGGAGAAACGAAGTGATAAGGCGATTCTCTCATACTGCTCTATAAGTAGGCGCACGCCAGAGAAACCTTATCCAGGGTTGGTATTAGAAAGAGTATTTGAGAGTAGACAGTACTCGGTTTAGCAAGCACCGAGAACACTCGATAGATTAACTAAATGTTTTCTATAAGCCATAGGAGAAAATAACATGAAAAAGCAGAGTTTTAAGTTAGATTGTTTTTAATGTACTTACTAGCTTTTAAGCGATCTCTCTCTCTCTCTCTCTCTCTCTCGATTAGATAGTTTTTAAATTTGATTTTAAGAGCTATATTCGAACTGAACTTACTATTTCGTGTGTGTTAACTCATAAACTCGGTCCCAGCTCTCTACTCTTTAGTTTTTCCGAGTCCCCTTTGAGGTGAACCCTTTTCTGATTAGGCCAATAAGGAGAGAGAATATAGAAAAATGGTCCATTTTTCCTTTAATAGACGTCACATATTGTATCGTTTTGTGTTGTACCAATAGTTGTAACAAACGAGTTAAATATATAGAGAGATATATTCTTAATTGTTTACGTTTTGCGACTTAAAATTACAGGTTTTAACAATGTTGATATCGCAATAGGTTTTAATATTGATTAGGCGCAATTTTCTATTTTATGTTTTGTAAATTTTATTAAAAAATTATGACTATTGCAAATTAGGAACTAGCTTACACATAGTGTCGTTTAAATAATGAATAACGACGGCTTTAATAACCGATATTGTTATTTGAATTATTCTATACAGATGACTGACAGATATTTTGTATTAATATGCGTTGCGTGATCTTGGCCGCGGCCGGAAAAAGCAATTTTTACGACCTTACGTATCTGAAAAATTTTGTTAAAACGGGGCCAAAGCATATCGTTAAGAAGGTCCGTTTTATGAGTTTTCAGAGAAGACTAACTCACTTATCGATGGGTACGGCTTATTCGTGAGACTTTTTGTAAGTGAAGTGGTTCTGTATAAACTTTTCTTACATTTGGAAATCATAAGCAAATATCGAAAGCAGATGACGTTGGGAAATAGGCACAGGCGATAGTGGTACGTAATCTCATAAAGTTTAAGTTTATTTAGCCATGTGCTTGGTGGAACCGGACGTTACAATTTATAATAATATAAAATATAAAATAAAACGTAGCGGTTAAGTTATTAATATCAACATAATTTTCAAATATAATTATGAGCTAAGAATACAATAAAAACTTTTTAGGAATATACTTGCGGTAAAAATTAATATTGGTATTGCTTGCGGATACAACGTGCATACTATAAAGTTATAAAAAAATAATGTTATTTATTTATTAATTTAATTATGTACTACACTATAAATATTATTCTACATTTGAATCAAAATGTTGAAACATGAAGACTGACTCACACCAAAACGATTACAACACTCGGAAAAAACAACTGGAATAGAGAAACATGGAGGAAAAACGATAGTTAACAACCTGAAAATTGATTATACACTTATGAAAATGAAAAATTAATTTTCCAAAAAAGATAATTATTACAGATGATATAGATGACAAGGGTGCCATCTGCGTTTAAAGAACTCAAACAACATAATCTATTGTAAACACTGATATTGTAGTAGTTTAAATAAAAAAAAAATTTCAAAAATGTTGAGCTTCAGCATTCAAATTTAATTTTTAATTTTCTGAAAAATTTAAGCGCACTCAAACGATCTACTATAGGTAAATTGATTAAAATTGTTCACTAGACGGAACTTACATCGCGACCCGCGAAATTTAAAATATAATTCCACCTTCGTCGATTAGGCATCACTGGCACGAATCGAGGTTACTTATACGACTTTTTCTCATGAGTTGTAAGGTTCATGCTTGCAGTTGGAACTGTCTTCCAACAGTTATTCTATTAGAATCATATGCTTAACACCTAGAGTTCTCATCTGAAAACAAATAAGATACAATATAAATGATTTATATTGGTACAAGAATAATTAAGCAATAAATAATTGAGAATAATTTATCTGACAGTGTCAGTTGATGAAGCTGCATGAACTTTGTATTTCGCATAATGCCAATGTAATGTGTTTATTAAATACTTTGTATCGACATTTATGTTCGTTTAGAAAAGTTATTTGATTGCACTGCTAACTGAAAACCACCACGAAAGTTCCAACTGTAAGCATGAACCATACAACTCATGAGAAAATATCGCATATGTAATCTCGATTCGTGCCGGTCATGCCCAATCGACGAAAATGAAATTAAATTTTGGATTTCGCGGGTCGGGGATTAAGTTCCATCTAGTGTATATTAATAAATCTCGGTATTAATATGGGTACTAACTTCAAGAACCTCCGCAAAAGAGATCCCGAGCGATGTAGACTCCGTTAACATGGTAAGTGTAAATTGAAAATATTAAAAAAATATATATCTACAAAGAGAGTTTTTATTGCGCTTCACGTATATCATTGTAAAAAATTTTCTCCTTATTGTTAACGATAAATTAAATGAAAGGTCATTTGCTTCTGGCACCATTAAATAATTTGTTATCCCGGCATGGAATTAATCTAGTAAATTTTCCCAGTTGCCAATTTAATGCTTTTAATTTTCTCTTTAGAATGGTGTAATTCCTTTTTAATTATCTCTAAGCAAAGCATTAGAAATAAATGTTCAATATGCCCATAATAACTGATGTTGATATGAAAGGATAAGCGATTTCTGCTTTAAATGTGAACAGACTGACATTTCTTGTTTGAAATATGGTATCTTGTTAATCCGAATTCATCTTGAAGTTTGTTGATTGGTGGGAGAAGGGATTCATCAGACAGTCCAAGAGTAGTTGGAGTAGTCACCTTATTGTATGTAGTCTAGAAGCAAGTCGATGTACCTAATAATAGACTTCCATCAACTGAATAAAGTTTTGAAAGTCGATGTGCATCCGTCGCCGAGTATGGACAGTATTCTCAATAAGTCCCGAAGAGTTCTGTACTTCGAAAATCAACTTATGCAGTGGTGCATTCAGGTATGCATGATACAGTCGAGTATGAAGTAAATAGCATTCCCTGTTCCTAGACACGAACTTTAAGAAGGATGCCCTGCAACTTAATGAACACAGATTGTACGTTCAGTTGCTTAATGGACAAATTATTCGGACCGGAATTCCAGTCGTAGGTTTTTAAGTACCTTGACGACTTGATTATAGTCAGCCGCACATTTTCTGATCACTGAATCTGGTTAGAGTTAACGTTAAAGAAACTGATTGAGAATTACTTGGAGATAAACGTGGAGAATAGTGAATTTGTTTGCTCTTCTGTAATTTGTCTCGGTTACTTGTTCGCTGGCGCTAAAGACAAATCAAACCAATTCTAAATTATCTCATGCCTCAAAATATGAAATAACAAATGTTTCTTTATTGAACATGAGAACTACATTTAGATTTCGTTCATAAAGCATAATGAAATATAGAGACAGGGATGAGGGCATAGAGTAACAAATTACAAAAATTATCGAGACACGTGAATAACTGAAGACAACCCTCGTCCAATTTACGGATTTCACGCAAGAATTTTTTATTCCTCATTATATGCCTCATTCATGGTCATGGATTTTCTTTTGTACTGGGAATACGTTTGATGCAAAACGATGATATGATGATAGCTACAAGTACCCCATTTGCTATGTCAGCAGAATAATCAATGATCACATGTGAAATTATACCGTCTTTGAAATCGAGTCATTAGTGATACTATTTGCCATAAAAATGTATAAGATACATAGAGGATACGAAGTGCATGATCTGGCTGCGAAACAAGAGATTCGACGGATCGATTGGCAAAATGACCACTTTAACTCCAGCAATGAAATTTAAAAATTATATATCCCAAAGGTGCAATGTATCACATGCCTGACTCGCTATCTCCCAAGTTTAAAGATGAGGTATAGGTTGCCGCGTTTGAGGGTTGAAGACCTATGGTATCTGCAGCGAGTGAAAGATATCACAGAACGCCTGGATCTTTAAAAGTAATTATTTAAACTGAAAGGTCAAGGATGGGATGCTCTATTGTTACTCGCAAAATGACCTCGATTCGGTCATGAATAAAGAAGAACGCTGGCGTTTGGTGGTACCAGGTGACTTCCAAGAGTGTGAAATGAAAGACGCACAGTGTGAGCCCTTGCCCGGGCACCCCGGTACAGAAAAAAATCTATGATTGGGTAGACTATTAACATTATTGACCCTATATGTTGTATGACATATGAGATTACGTTCAACGTTTCCAAGAATGCCAAAAGTTCAATGTTAAGCAGAGCTCTCTTAAGCCTAATACGCGGGCAGAAGAATCGTGGAACGACTGTGGGCAGTAGCGTCGACAGATGTCATGGAATTGACTCGGAGTAAGAACCGCATCATTTAACTGACCGTGTTCCAGAATTACTGAGAATTTAAGTCACTTCTGACGGCAGACGGATAGGCGCTTTGTTTAATTTGGTTTTTATATTTGATTTTGTTGCAAACAAATTTCGGTGCGTCATTTATACCCGCTGCCTCATTTATTTAAACATCTATCTTGCACGAGATTCCCTTTTCGTTCTACATAGTTGGCATAGTTCATCAGCGTCCCGACAAACTATATACCAGGTCTTTTACTTAAAGATTAACGGAGGCTCGATTAACGGAAGATCGCCGTCGTGATAGACGACACACGCAAAAACTTCGTTATTATGGTTAATTTATTTTTGCCATTCCTGTTAATGCTATTTAAAAAGGAATGATACCAATCAAAATCGAGAATTAGGAGCATTCGATTGACACTTGACAATTTGTAAAAACTTTACTTCTCGCTCAGATAAAAATTAATTTCATAATGCTGACAGCAATTGCTACTTTAATTAACTTCTAATAAACTTGTAGAGACAATTTTTACAATGATATTCGTAAAGAGCCTTGAAAATCCTTGGACCTGGTATTTTTTTAAATATTTCTAATTTATGATTATTGTATCAAGGAGCTCAGTGAATTGTTGATCTTTGCCGGAATAATCGTCCCACTTTTTAGATACTGAGTTGCACCTCCTCTCTTACTCTCTTGTCACAGCTTTTGTTTTGTAGTATGACCAAGATGGCATATGCTTTGTAAACATTAATTTTCCTCTAAACAAAGAAAGTCAAAGTATACATTAAAACTATTATGCTATTGCTAGCTGAGTTACTAAAAAATTGTTAACATCTCTATTTATTTTAAATTATTATCATAACATTGTTGATACGATTTATTATTACTCAACAATATGCCTCGACGAAAAAATCAACGTCATCCAGATATTGGTGAAGACACGAGGATTGCAGTGAATTTAACAATAAAAAAATTATTAGAAACAGCTGATCAGAAAGAATTGGAATTCCCTTCCTCTTACAATGCTGAAGAACGAGCTTATATACATAATTTAGCTCGTCAATTGGGTCTGAAGTCGAAAAGCAGGGGGTATTGAAAACAATTTATTTTATAAATTTGTGTAACTATTAATATTTACAGAAGTTTAATTATAATAAATTGGTGTTGTTCTTAAAACAGCCGTGGTGCCAATAGATTTTTAACTGTTTATAAGCGAGAAGGCTCCACAATAGTTCAAGCAGATGCTGTAATTAAATTACAGAAATTATCAAGACAATCAATTTATAATTTGATTAAAAAGTTTCCTCTGGATAGTAAAGAGCGTCGTGACTTGTTACCACCTACTGAAAGAGAAAGAACAGTAGATACAGAAGGTAACCTATCTAATTTTCTTGGTTTATTTTGTTTCTACACATATAATTTAGTTTTTAATGTTTATGTGAATAATATTTATAAATGTAAATATATCCCCATACCAGTTAATACTAATACAAAGGCAATGGGAAGATTAAATAATAGTATACCTCAAGTTCCACAATTAAAAACAAATTATGATCTTTTAAACTTTCGTAATTCATTAACTGTCATGACTAAACGAGAAGAAATATTGAGAACACTAGCTAATAATCAAGTTGTAATTGTGTCAGGTGAAACTGGGTGTGGAAAAACTACTCAAGTTCCACAGTTTATTTTAGAAAATTGTCAACAAAAGAATCAAACATGTAGAATTATTTGCACTCAGCCTAGAAGACTGTCTGCTGTGTCTGTAGCTGAAAGAGTAGCTTTTGAAAGAGATGAAAAAATAGGTCAAACTTTTGGTTATCAAATTAGATTAGAAAGTAGAGTAGCTCCAAAAACTCTCTTGACTTATTGCACTAATGGTGTACTTTTAAGAACTCTCATGGGCGATGACTCTGCTTTGGCAATGATAACTCATATTATTGTGGATGAAGTTCATGAACGAGATAGATTTTGTGATTTTTTATTAATTGCATTGAAAGATGCTCTTGCAAAATATAGATCTTTAAAAGTTATTTTAATGAGTGCAACAATTGATGCTTCTATCTTCATAAAGTATTTCAATAATTGTCCAATAATTTATGTACCAGGGAAATTATTTGATGTAGATATTTATTTTTTGGAAGATATTTTGAAAATAACAAATTATATGACGAAAGAAATGTTATCTAAAAAAAAAGATATCTTAAGTCATAAAGATCAATGTAAAGTTTTGGAATCTTGGACTCAGTATAAAACTCAGTCATATGAAACTGATAAAAATAAAGAAAAGAATCCTATTCCAATTCCAATTTTAAAACAACAAAATGAACCTGTCACAGAAAAAGTAGAACTTGAACCTTGGTTGATAGAAGAAATGGATAAATCTATTGCTGATGCTTGGTTGTTGGGTGGGGAAGACAAATTTACACAAATTCTACATCTAATACATTCAGAAAATGTTTCTGTAGATTATCAACACTCTAAAACACTTGTAACTACATTGATGGTCGCAGCTGGAAGAGGCTGTTTCAACACTGTTGAGCAACTTCTCAATTTAGGAGCTAATTTAAATCTCAGGTCATGTAACAAATGGAATGCATATGATTGGGCAAGAAATATGAATCAAGTTGAATGTACAGAATTAATTGAAGCTTATACAAAAACATGTGATTATACACTCCAAGAGAACGAAACAGTAAAAGCCAAAAGTTCAGATATTTCTGAAGATGATAAGTTACTACTCGATATTTATCAAAGTACATTCAATGATGAAAATGTTGATTATTCTCTTATCATGAGTTTGATTCTCTATATTCATCTTAAGATGCTTCCTGGATCTATTTTAGTATTTCTACCTGGCTATGACGATATTGTTACTATGAGAGAGAAAATCAATAGCGAAAATAAAATGAATCAAGGCAATCGATACACTTTATACATTCTTCATTCTAACATGCAAACAAGTGACCAAAAAAGAGTTTTCAGACCTAGTCCTCAGGGCACTAGGAAAATAATTCTTTCTACAAATATTGCTGAAACAAGTATAACAATTGATGATGTGGTGTATGTTATTGATTCTGGAAAAGTTAAAGAAAAGTCATTTGATGCTATATCTGGGGTTACTATGCTTAGATCGAATTGGATATCTCAAGCTTGTGCTAAACAACGCAAAGGTAGAGCTGGTCGATGTCAAAAAGGTGTATGTTATAGGCTTTATTCTTCAGTTCGATACAGTAGTTTGCAGCCCTATCAAACACCAGAAATGTTGAGATTACCTTTACAACAGCTTTGCCTTTATACAAAGCATTTAGCTCCTGGAAATACACCAATAGCAGAATTTTTAGAAAGGTCTATGGAGCCTCCTTCAAGTGCTGTGATTAGAAATGCTGTTCAACTACTGAAGACAATTGATGCACTAGACCCTTGGGAGGATCTGACAGAACTAGGAAATCATTTACTTGATTTGCCTATTGAACCAAGATTAGGCAAAATGTTGCTCTATGCTGTAGTTTTGAAATGCCTTGATCCCATTTTAACTATAGTGTGTAGTTTGGCTTACAAGTAAGCTTATTTTTCTGAATAATATTTGGATAGGATGATATTTGTACTTACTATAGTTTTTTTTCTTCTTTCTTTTCAGGGATCCATTTGTGATGCCATTTCAGCCTTCAAAAAAGCAAGCAGCTAAACTTGCATGTAAGGAGTTTGCAGCAAATACTTATTCAGATCACATGGCTGTATTGAGAGCCTTTCAGATCTGGCAGAATGCAAGAGCAAATGGTTGGGAACGAGTATTTTGTGAAAAAAATTTTGTTTCATCAGCAGTTATGGAAATGGTTGTTGGTATGAGAACGCAATTACTTGGCCAACTACGTGCTTCTGGATTTGTTAAAACAAGAGGTTCAGGTGACATTAGAGATTTGAATTCTAATTCTGAAAATTGGGCTATTGTAAAAGCAGCGTTGACAGCTGGGCTGTATCCTAATCTTATAAGAGTAGATAGAGAACATTCCCAATTAAGAACACAGTATGTTGAGAATCATATTACTCTTCATTTTTATTATAAATAATATTGTTATTAATTTTTGCGCATATGACAAATAGGAAAGAAGTCAAAGTTTTTTTCCATCCATCTTCTACTTTAAGAGATGTTTCTAAATCATTACGAACAACTTCAGCTCAAGTACATGCAGCAAATGTAAGTTCCTTACCTTGCGACTGGATGCTTTACGAGGAAATGAGTCGCTCTGGTCGATTTTGTCATGCTAGAACTGTTACTTTAGTTAATCCTCTCACTGTAGCTATATTTAGTGGACCAGCTCGACTTCCAATGGATGTAATTTACGAGGCTGAATGTTAGTTTGGTTACATCTATACTATTAAAAATTTTGAATATTGATTTTTAATCCTGACATTTATAATTATGTCCACAGCTACACCAGATAGTGAATCTGATTCTGAAGTTGATGAAAGCCATGAAGGAACAACAATATTAAAACTTGATCATTGGATAGTATTTAAAGTAGATCCTGAAGCAGCCCAACTAATTTTACATTTAAGACAAAAATGGAATGCATTATTTTTACGGCGTATGTCAAATCCAAATAAAATTATGTCACAACAGGATGAACAAGTCATAAAAACATTAGTTGCAGTCATTACAAATGAAGAACAAGCATGTGGATTGCATCAACCACTAGGTATAGGTCAAAGACCACGACCCCTTCTTGTTGATTATTATCCAGCTAGTGCTAAACGTACTGATGACATTGAAGATGTAAGTAATCATAGTTAAACATTACTTGTAATACTTATATTATAATTTTCTCTTACTGCTATGTATAACTATTTTTGTTTTATAGAAAAGTCTTTAAAACTATTTAGAGATCAAAGAATACTAATCACGGTATCAAAAATATGAATGACCTGATTGTATGAAATTTCGTAAGTATATTATAGACAAATTAATTAATAAGTAATATTATTAAAGTTTATTTCAATTTATATTTTTAGATCTTATTGATAACGGAGATCAACAAAATGTCTATTTCAACCATGCATCAGTGTGCTTTAGAATAATTGAAAGTATTCCGTACTGAAAAATATCACGTGTAATTTTTGTATTTTTTATCACGTGATTTATTACGTAATATTACGTAATCCAAAAGAAATTGATAGATATCACGTAATCTCTCAAATTACATAATAATACGTATATTATATAATATTATCTAATAAATCGCGTGATTTTTTCAGTAGAGTTGTAATTTAAAAAGCGTTTATTATTAGCTTAGAAAATTGATTCATTAATTCATTTTTTCTTGTATTACACAGGCGTGAATGTAAGTACTTTTTTATGATGTTAATAACAAAATATGCAGATTGGGTGTGTATTTAATTTTTAATTATTTAAAGCTATCATTATCGTTATATGTGGACATTTCCAAATAATTTGAACATATGGAAGTAGATCTACCACATGATGAATTTGTTCAAATCTGGTATTTAATCGTATGAAACATCGAACAGTCGAGCCGATTTGTCAATAAAATATTAAAGAAATAAAAGGTCATTAACAATTTTTTTAAATTAATAACTTGTATAGACAATATCGAGAAGAATTTTTTTAAAACACTAGTTCAAGTGTTATTAAAAGTGCAGTACGTGAAAGCAAATATATCGATCCAAAGTATGTCCCGGACATAAATTGCGTTGTTTTTTTTTTTGTTGAAGAATTTCTGTTTAAGGACCAGTATAGGTTAGCTGAAGAATTCGAATTGTCCATTAAAAGGGATTACTATATGACAAGCATCCAGGAAACTGTGATACTTGTACTACCTATATCACATCAGTCCAGGCGATATAGCCTGAAAATTCTAAGGAAATTTAATGAAAAAATTTTCTTAGCTGCAAATAAAATTTATAGTGCATTCCACTTTTTTATAAAATTTTTTTATGTAGATTAAAAATATCTAAAAAGAGCTTGTATTTAAAAAAAGAAATGTTCAGATTTATTTTTTAATGACCCTAATAAAACTAAAATGGTTTAAAAGATTTTCCGGCCATAGCAAAAAATGTTTCGCGTTTAGAAGAGGAGTAGGAGCGGGAGTAATAAAATGTACCACAGGGAGTCTCTGTCACAAAACTTTATTGTATGTAGCTCACTCGCTTACAATTCTCACAAACGCATAGAATGTCGATTTGTCTTTTGGCGCGGAAAGTAGGAGCGAACGTGGCTGCTCGCAGTGGCGGTTACCGGGAGAAAGAAGAAACGCTGTGACGAGTCATTACTGCTGCTGACGTTTTGTGACGCACGAAGGAAACATAACCTTCTTCTTAAGAATCGTTGGGACGTGTTTGCTTCTCTCTGTTGTTTGCGTTTGTATACCTGTCGCTGGTCTTGGCCATGTGCGCTGTGTGTGTGTGAATTATCTGCTTGTGGCGGAGTCTGTTGCGCATGTGTGTCGACTGCTTGTTGTTGTTGTGATTGTGTGTCGTCTGCTCGTGCTATGCGCCAGTGTTGATGTTTGTGCGCGGTCTTGTGATGCTGCGTCGGCTGTTGCTTGTCATGTTGTGACTTCTGCTCGTCGTCTTGTAGCTTTTTCTTGGAGCTGAGTGGAGGTTGCTCTTCCATCTCGTTGTCAGCGGTTGTGTCGAGATAGGCAGGTTTCAGTGAGTCAGTGGAAACTGCTTTCTCCTGTCTATTAATTTTAATTACGTATACCTTATTGTCTAGTCTTTGGCTTTGGGGTTGGAGTGGTTTGCGGACGGATTCCACTCGTTGGAAGACGTGTGTGCACGAGGAAAGGTCCTTGTGCTGGAAGACACGGTACTTTGAGTGTCTTAAGGCTGGGACGGCTTGTAGCTAGCTCATCACCTCTCCCAATCTCTTGATTAGAGTTGGCTGGTTGTCAGGGATGCTGTGTGACACTAAGAATTCCCCTGGTAGACGAAGGGTGGTACCGAAGACTAACTCTGCTGGAGAGGTCTCAAGATCTTCTTTGTAGCAGGAACGTAGTCGTAGCAGGACTAATGGTAGTCGCTCGGTCCAAGGAATCTCCTGTTCGCAGGCGAGGGCTGCTTTGAGAGTGCATTGGATTCTTTCCACCAGGCCGTTGCTCTGTGGGTGGTACGGCGTGGTCCTTATATGTTGTGAGCCTGTTAATTATGTGAGCGCCGTGAACAGTGCTGACTAGAACTGCGTTCCCTGGTCCGATCTGATCGATAGTGGGCATCCGAAGAAAGCTATCCACTCCTTAGTGAATGCTGTGGCGACTGTCTCTGCCAGGATGTTCTCCAGGGAACTGCTGTTGGCCATCTAGAGAAACGATCGATTATTGTCAGGCAGTATCTGAATTGGCCCACCTGTGGTAGCGTGATGATGTCCAACTGGACATGCTCGAATCTGTTGTCCGGAACGTCGAACGACTTGAGGATTGCCCTGTTGTGTCTGCCGACTTTTGCTCTCTGGCAGGCGAGGCATGAGCGTGCACATCTGTGGGCATCCTTCTTGATAAGTGGGGTGTCCGGTGTCAGGAATGCGTTGGTGGTTGCTTGTCGCAGTGCTTGCTTGCAAGCGAGAAAGGCGTTCTCCTGCTCCTCGGTCCACTCTTTGAGCTTCGTCTTCTTTCTCTTTGGGGCTCCTCGGAGTAGGTTGTCCAGTGGGGCCTGTAGTTCTACTACTTTTGGAATGCAGCGCCTGTAATAGTTGATGGTCCCCAGGAAACTCCTCAGTTGCTGGTACGTTGCGGGCCTTGGGATGTCCTGGATGGCGTTGACCTTCTCCGCCGGTGGCTGGAAACCTCGCTGGGAGACTTTATATCCCAGGAATGTGACCTCTGACTAGGCGATCTGGCACTTTGTCAGGTTGATGGACAGGCCTGCTTTGTGAAGGGCCTGAAAAAGTTGACGTAGGTACTGCAGGTGCTCCTCGTGTGATTGGGAAGCCACGATGACGTCGTCCAGGTACCAGTGTGCAAAAGACAGGTGTCGTAGTGCTGAGTCCAGGAACCGCTGGAATGTCTGCGTGGCGTTGTGTAGTCCTAGGGGCATGGCCAGGAACTCGAAGAGTCCAAAGGACGTAATCTCAGCCGTCTTGGCTATGTGCTCCTCTGCCATGGGCAACCTGGTAAAAAACTTTCTCAAGGTCAATTACAGAGAATACCTTTTCTTGATGGCACTGGTGCAGTAGGTCCTCGATGAGGGGTAGGGGATAACGATCTGGTTCCGTGCAGGCGTTAACACGTCTGTAGTTCCCCGTGATGCGAAAGCGCGCCAACTCTGCCCCTTTTCCGAGATCGCAAACTCCTTGCGTTCGTCCGTATGCTGCGTCTCACGTGAAGTCAACGAGGCGGTGCGCTTCACGTTGACTGCACTTTGGGTCTCGCGAATGTCGATGCTCGCGGGTCGCGGGCGTATCTTGCCGGCTGACTCTTAGATGCTCTCGTGCTTCTCACGGCGCGTCCCAGCTTCCCTCCTGCAGCACGTGCTGCTTTTTGAACTTTTCGGAGCGTCGTTGCCTTTATCGCGCGCACTGTTGGCAGTAGGTAGTGGCTGTGCACTTACCGTGAGGGCCTTTTTATCCATCGCCGCGGTGATCTTCCTCGTTGGCTCCTGGGCTGTGAGAGTCCTGGCGTGGGCTCGAGTGACTGGGCCCAGCGAGGGTGGCGGTTGAGAACGTCCTCGGGGTTGTGCCGGTGAGGGCCGAGCACGCGGCAAGCTTGCTCTGTGCTGCGCTGCCACGAATGTCCTTGTCCTTTGGAGTCGCGAGGGTATCTGTGCGCACACGAAGGATATCACGTCGGGGTCACCACTTTCGCGTTTAGGAGAGGAGTAGGAGCGGGAGTAATAAAATGTACCACGGGGAGTCTCTGTCACAAAACTTTATTGTAGCTCACTCACTCACAATTTTCACAAACGCGTAGAATGTCGATTTGTTTTTTGGCGCGGAAAGTAGGAGCGAACGTGACTACTCGCAGTGGCGGTTACCGGAAGAAAGAAAAGGCAGAAGAGCGAAGCTCCAGCGCTGTCGTTGCTGGGTTGTTCGTTTCAACTCTGCCGGGTGACGCTGTGGCGAGTTATTACTGCTGCTGACGGACTGATCTCCACAGATGAATTGCATATTGGTAAAGCAATGTTTTTCAAATCAAATTCCATTTGGTCGGAATGAAAAAACGTTAGTAGAACGTTTTCAATAGCTTTTCAAAACGTGTGTTCATTTTGGAAAATCGAAAAATGTGTAGACATATTTCACGTTTTAAAAACATTCTTTTCATCAATATGTTAACCTAATTTTCAAATCTTTTTTTTTTACTTCAACAGGTCAAACGTCTGACAAGAGTGAATTTTGCTAAATTCACTTTTGTCATTTGATTCCAATTACACACGCACAACGTACACGATATAATATACAACATATTGCGGGAAGCACTTCAACATTATAATTAATAATATATTAAATTTTGGAAAACACTTAATTTTCGGCACATTTTTTTGACTAAAATTAGTTCTATCGAGACAAACGACAGCTCATTTTAAAAGTTTTGGAATTCGCTACAACTTATTTAATCGAGCCATAAATTTAATAGCAATAAGTGTTGTTTTGATATTGGAATAAAAATTATTTATATTTCAATGCTTTGCATGATAAGATTATGAATAATATACGTCAACATTTGCTTCAGGCATCCGTGAGGATGCCATCTTTTAATATTACTAATTAAAAGAATCGTAATTTAGAAAAAAAAATTATTTGTCTCCAGTTGCACTTAGTGATTTAATTTTTTATATTAAATTTGTAGAAATTAATGTAACCGTATGATAGGACAAAAAATCTAGTCTATAACGGAAGATATACCATTTGCATACAAAGAATTGAGCAGCCTCAAATGCAGAGCCATCTTTAAATAATTTAAATAAAAGAAATAATCAGATGTATACAACTGCAATAACTAATATTCTTAACAAATAGAATAACCTATTACTGATGATCATACAATTCTCCCAAGACAAAAAATTAATTTTCAATAAAACATCTTATTTAAATATAATAGCCTTTGTAGACAATTTTATTAATATTTTTTCTAATTGAGAATATATCATTATCTTGTTAAAACGTACAATTTTTATAGTATTGAGAACACGTATTTTGCAAATTCGTCAAAATATTAATTAATTAATGACAAAGATTTGGCAAAAATGCCTGAACTAAAAACCAGTTTTTCCCGAGAAAAAAACGCGAATATCCCTATTACTCCAGTCAAAAGAGAAAAAAAATGATAACTTAGTCATAGAGCTGAAAATTGATATAGACGTTAATTGAATCATTACATTTGGAATGTCTAAAGACTACTTCGATCATACTTCTACAAAAAATTTTATCCAAAATCAAAGGTCACAAATTCAGATTTTATGCATTTGTCTCTGAAACAGTAAGTGTTATCGTAAAAATAGGCCAGACAAAATAGATCATACAATTTTCTACAAAAAATGTTAAAATACTTTTTTTCGTATGAATCACCATTCGTGAGATATTGCGATGTCAAAAGTTTAAAAATTCATATTCTACATACATAATATGCACACATTTCCGTACCACCAATAAGGTAATATACACTACACGCAACTTAATTTGCGATCCGTGGAATTCAAAATTCGATTTCATCTTTCTCGATTGAGCATCTCTGGCATGAATCGAGTTTAATTACATTTTTCTTTCTTGCTGGTTGCATGGTTAATGCTTGAAGCAAGCGCTGTCACGATTGTTTTTAATTAATAACGCAATCAAATAGTTGTTGGAAGCAAGTATAAATGTCGATTGATTGTATTTAAAACAAATATGTATCAGATCGGCATCGCAGAAAATACAAGGATCATGCAGCTTCATCACCTGATACTGTCTGATAAGTTAATTTCAATTATTTCTTGCTTAATTATTCTTTTACTATGATAAGTTATTCAGTTTGTGCTTTATTTATT
The DNA here is from genome assembly GCA_030064505.1 of Chouioia cunea. Lineage (NCBI taxonomy): Eukaryota > Metazoa > Arthropoda > Insecta > Hymenoptera > Eulophidae > Chouioia > Chouioia cunea. The sequence goes on from JAOPFQ010000001.1 coordinate 22,984,240, forward strand.
TTTAGATCGGGTCTCCTGATTAATAAAGTTGTCATGAATAGTTTATTTATATTTGAACAATTTTATGTGCATAAGTTGCAATTAAAAAGTCATAGATTACTTATCAATAAACATTAATATTCTTTTAAACTATCTTCTTTTTATACGGGTCTCCTTTTAAGATTTCTAATTCTTGGGGTGTCTTACTCATATGGTCAGTCATATCGTATAGTTCTTTGAATATCTTTGACTGTAATTTCAGTTAATCAGATGAATTTCCTGTCTTCCTCTGCAAATTGAAAGTAATTACTACAATCATCATGTCAAATAATTAAATTAATTTGATAAACTCTTAGTCGCAATATATTTGGTACTCTGATATTATTTCCTCTATTGAATTTGTTAATAGTACATACCAGAAATTAAACAAATACTTTGGAACTTACAGTTGAGAAACTCTTCATTATAAATTAACTTCCTTTGCATTACAATAAATAATTACGACCATAACTGCAAATTCCAAAAATCATTGAAATTTATATTAACGCTCTCTTCATGTTTACGTCAATGCTACTAAAAATTCTCTTACCAACTTTTTATTTGCAACTTATACTCACAAAATTGTTCAAATATAAATAAAACTATTCGTGACATCTTTATTAATCAGGAGTCCTGATCTAAAAATAAATAAAACACAAAGTAAATAACTTATAGTAAAAGAATAATTATGCAAGAAATAATTGAAATTAACTTATCTGACAGTATCAGGTGATAAAGCTGCATGATTATTGCATTTTTTGCGATGCCGATTTGATACATATTTGTGTTAAAAATTTAATTTCACCTTCGCCGATTGGGCATCACCGGTACGAATCGAGATTCTGTATACAATTTTTGTCATGAGTTTTATGGTTCGTGCTTAAAGTTGGAAATGTCATGATGGTTTTCAGTTAGCAGTGATCAAATGAATTTTCTAAGCGAACATAAATATCTATGCAAAGTATTTTATAAACGCATTACTTAGCATTATGCGAAATACAAAGATCATGCAGCTTCATTAACTGAAACTATCAGATAATTTATTCTCAATTATTTATTGCTTACTTATTCTTGTACCAATATAAGTCATCTATATTGTGTGTTATATGTTTTCAGATCAGAACTCTGGGTGTTATGCATATGATTCTAAGACAGAAAACAAATTAGTTTTAGGGCAAATCGAAGCAAGGTCTTCGATTTTTTTTATATTTGGCACATCGACTGCCTATATGGAGTATAGGCGGTAAAAAAAGTATTTTAACATTTTTTGAAGAAAATTGTATGATCTATAATTTTTGTCTGGCCTATTTTTACGATAACACTTACTGTTTCAGAGATAAATGCATAAAATCTGAATTTGTGACCTTTGATCTTGGATAACATTTTTTGCAGAAGTAGGATCGAAGGGGACTTTAGACATTTCAATTGTAATGGTTTAATTAACGTCTATACCAATTTTCAGCTGTATGCGAATTTTGGCTAAGTTAAATGTCTATTTTGATTGGACTATATATTTCCTGCGCTAATAAGAAAGAAATTAAACCTATAAATTCTCAGATCCATCGAAATGAGTCAAAATAAAGATCGGTTACGTATCCACTTCACTTGACCTCAATTTCACTTCGGCTCAAGTCGGCTAGGCTCGTGGATCGGCATCACCTACCTTCGTAAAGCAAGGATTGCTGTATTGAATGATGATTGATATAAGGATTGAAGCATCGTCTGGATATCTTACGCATATATTACATTGTTTTAAACCTTAGCAAAATATCGTCGTATTTTATTAGCCTTCATCATCGGAGGTCTTCGAAGATCCTACGTCCAACAACATTTCACCAAGCTAAGATTTTTAACCGGCTCTTTTAATTTGCACTTTTTAATAGTTTGTTATCTCTTGCGTGGTCAGAAAATGTCACGCGGGATTTTATCCAAATTTCTCATATCGGATTTTCAAAAACAATGATATTAAATAATGCATTTATAAAAAAGAAAACTAGAGTGAGTTAAATCAATCTATAATGACTAATTGGTCCAAACACAGATGGTGTAAAAATTTAATTTTTTTTGTAGATTCAATCAAAATGTGAAACAATTTGTTTAAAATCAGCATGCCATTTTTTATTTTCGAATGTAAAAATGTATTGGTATATATTGTTGAGCGTTATTTGTTGTTTAGATTCTTGAATGTTGATTCGGAGCAATAAAAGTCAAGTTATGTTATCATTCAGAATTATATTTCATTAGTTATAATTTTTACTGAACAATATAATTTACATCATAAACTTAAAGAATATTTAATAACATGAACAAAGTTAAAGGATTTTTTTAATATCAGTATAGATAAGAAAAAGTACGGGCACAGAACGCTAAATTATAATTAATGATTATTGAAAACAATAACAAGAAAAATGACTTATTTTTTTAGCAGAATTTATTATAAATTATTTATAAAAAAATACAGGACTCATTGTCTTTTATAAATAATTTTTCATTGTTTTGGAAGTAATGATGATTATTTATCGCAATACATATAAAATAATTTATTTCATCTACGAACTTTAAACAATTTTTTACAGTCATAATTTTATAAATAAAAACATTCTTATTGTAATATTTTCCAAAACCACTGTAAACCTAAAGAAATATTAATTTTATTCGTAATATATGTATAAACATGAAAAAATATGAAATAAATAAAATTTCTTTCATTATTATATTATTCCCTGTATCAGTCCCAAATCAAGATAACCTTCCTCCAGCTTTGGATCATTTCGTAAACTACATAATTTTTCATTATAAATCTCGATTTCTTGACTAATTTCTGGAAAGAAATGAATTAAGAAGTTACATATGAAAGTACGACCTAACTTTATGAGAAAAATATTAATGTAAAATTTGTTTACCTTCTATGTTAAGCTTTTGTTTTGAGCCTTGTATGGTTAAGTGTGTGTTCGTGTTCTCTTGTGTGAGTGAGTAAGTTTTCTATCCGAGTGTGACTTACAATATAAAAAAATAATCTAACACGATATTAATTAGTTACGATATTATGTTAACGGAAAAATGGTCTGAATCCAATATTTCATTTTCAACTTTCTAAGGTACATAGGTGTTTGGAATAATTAAGTCTATGTTAGAATAGTTTTTAGAAGCTTTACAAAAATTAGCATGTATCAGAGTCATGCGAAATAAAATTAGAATTATTGATACTATTAAAAAGGAGTTCACCTTGCTTATTTGTTTGATTGCAATTTTAGCTAGTATAATGATCATTAAGGTCATCTAGAGAGAGGGTATGTTTATTACCTTTAATATTATTTCTAATAATATTTCATTGTATTTTAGAAATTTGACCAGGAAAAAAAACGATTTGTCAATGTCAAATAGATTATTTCAATTATGTTTATAATGTAAGAATATACGAGAGAGGTCACATAAAAAATGTATACGATGGAAAATTATATGGAAAATGCGTGTCTCAATTATCAGAAAATGAAAAAACTAATTAACACGAGTGATGCAAATCGATGTAAAAGTCCTCAATATTCAATTTGACCAATCTATTTGATGATAAATGAATTGCCGCCTCAAGCAAGATTAGACAATTTAGTTATTTGTGGAATGTATTTTTGCAAAAAAAAAATGTCCACTATGTATGTAATTGGTGTCTTCACAATAGCATATACGGTAATAGCATGAGGTATCCTTTAGTAGTGTCTGCTGCAAATAAAAATACAAGAGAAGATATGATTGAGAATTTAACTAAAATAGTAAAAGAGCATGTTGAAACCATAGATGGAATTCTATACGCATCACCGTTAATCAAGTTGACGGTGACGCGTGTAAAATTCTCAAGAAGAAATTAAAGTAGCTACTAAGCTAGGTTGAGTGACCAGTTCGCTCGATGATAGGCATAACTGGAAATTGAGTAAGTGGAAAAATTTCATTTTATCCATAACTTGTTATTCAAAACACATTTGAACAAGGATAAAGTAAAGTACTAGACTCTATTAGTTATCACTGTACATATTCTTTTTTAAGAGGAAATTACATTTGCAGAGTTAGAAACAGAAAGAGAGTTACTACTTCAATTTTGCAGTTAAAAGCAGTCCTCACTATCAAGTCAAGAGCAGTGCGTACCATTAAAGCAGAAGAAAACTTCAGATGTAGTCGACTTGTTTGATCAGAGTTCATTAAATGATCTTATTAGAAAAGTGGGGTTTCCTAAAGGTTCAGCCGAATTTCTTGCTAGGGAGTTAAAGCCCCTTTGCACATAAATCGTAAGCGTATCGTTACGACGCAACGCGTACGAGACCTGCAATGTTCTACAAATTGTTCGTTGAGTAGACGTATCGTTTTGTAAGATCTTCATTGAAATCATGGCGTCAACGGTACCAGATGTTTTGGGTGAATTTATTGGTTGATTATGTTAGAAGTAGAAAGCGACGTGCTCATTGGATCCATCCATATATTGGAAATAATTACACGAAAAGACTGTTTGTTGTTGCACACGAACTTTCAGAAGATGATAATAGATTCCGCAGTTTTTATCGAATGAGGAAGGAGACATTTACAATACTTATAAAAATTTTAGGATCACACCTATTGAAAAATGATACAAACATGCGAGAGATTGTGCCTCCAGAAGAAAGAATAATAACTCTACGATAAGTAAAAACTATTTCTTTATTTATTTTTAATCATTTATTTATTACAATTAAAAACTGACAATATATTAATCTTAGTATCACACATATTCTATACTCAGAGTATTTTAATAACACATCACAAATTAATCACAAATGTTTTAATGACAATATGAAATACAATTATATGATAAAATATTATTGCAAAATAAAACGCCCTACAGCTGTTCCATTTCACGACGACGAAAGCTTGACTTTGGTTATTGTGTACATGTACATTTGTAGGTTTAAGATCAGAAGTTTTTAAGAATTATGTTCATTCCAATTGTACTGAGTCAACTCGTTCAGAACATTAATGGGTGGACATTCATCTCTGCTACTGCTACTTCGGGCTTGAACTTGAACGTATGTGGCAGATGCAGGTGATTGTTGGTTTTACCGGTATTTCATGTTTTTGTTCTACTTTTGTCATCAATGAAAGTAAAACATATGAGTGGGCATTTTCTAATAATTTAAATTAATGCTATTAGAATTAAAATAAATTAAAATAAAATAAAAAATACATATGGAGTGTTTTAATAATTATTCTTTCTTTTATTTAAATATACAACATTTTATTTTTATAGTAAAGTTTTAGTATTTATAAGAAAGATATTCATAAAAACATTCCAAATGTATTTTTTATTTTATTTTAATTTATTTTAAGTCCAATAGCATTAATCTAAATTATTAGAACATGCTCATTCTTATGATGATGAAAGTAGAACAAAAAAATCGAAAATGCCGGTAAAATTTATTTCCGGTACATTTCAGTGGTTGTAGCGACTCCATGTTATGTCTTGGCCAAAAGTTTAGGTAAATTCACTCAGCTTATTCCGATCCCTGTTTGTAACAAGTTATAACAAAAAATACTTTAACATTATTTCAGGTATCTGGCAACTGGTAACACTTCATCTTTGGGTTTATATTTCGCTCGAGGCAATAACACAGTGTCTCAAATCGTAGCTGAAACTACCCAAATTATATGGGATTTATTGAAAGGTATATATATGAACGTACTCACAACTGTACACAAAGGTATATATATGAACGTACTTATCGATGGCAAGCACATGCGTATTCAGCAATATCCAAACTCTGGTTCCTCAAATTATATTTAAAAAGGATATCATTCAATTGTTTTAATGAGGTGTGCAGATGTAGACGACTACTTTACATTTATAGAAACTGAATACCCTGGTCGTATTAGTGATGGTGGAATATTCCAGGCAGGATACCTAGGGCAGTGGATACAAGATAATAATAATAATGTTTCTGATGACTTTGCTTTACCCCACGATAATAATGGCTCTACATTTCCTTATTACTTTGTAGCAGATAATGCATTTCCGTTGAAAAGAAATATATTAAGACCATACCCACTACGTAATATATATAACAAAAAGAAGAATATTTAACTACAGTTTCAGTCGCGGAAAAAAAACATAGAATGTGTTTTTGGAATGATGACTCAGAAACTTTCAAGAGTTGATAACGCCTATATGATGCAAAAATTATAAGACTATAAATAATATAATAAAATGTACCTGTGTGCTTCATAATTTTATCCGAATACATGAAGGAGTTGATTACGAATTGAGTCAAACTGAAGACCGTAACCACGCTATTAGTAACCAACAAATAATTGTTCCAAAATATAATGTATATCTTCACGTTGACAGAAGTTCATCACCAAACCAGCTCCATGGTTATTTGGTAAATTACTTTTAGAACATTACTTCTTTCTTGGTAAATTACTAGTAATTCTCTTCCATGGCAGTGCCAGCATTGTATATAATTTTTCTTTCAATAAAAATAAAATATTACATTACTTACCTGTTCAGTTCATTTTTGATGATATTTCTGCCCAAGCTTTGTCCGTTACATCTTTTTTTGAATATTCACTTAATGAATAATTATATAGATAAGGGAACGCTTCAACCAGTTTCACGAATTCAATCACTTTTTCAGTTATATTGAAATTGAAAGTCATAAGAAATTAAAATTCAATTATATTTTTAAAGAATTTAATCAACAGTTTATTTTTTACGCCAGTACGCTACAACTATCATATTGACAATAAACATCTCATACGAATAGCTGCAACACCGCTTCGTGTGCGGACTTATTTGAACATGTACGCGCTCATATTGTTCTCATCCTACGCGCGTATTACGACACTCTTACGATATGACACTGTGTGAGATAGGACAAAGAATCGAGGGATACTAAAGCCTGCAACAAAATCTTATATTTACAGAAAGAGAGAGCATAATTTTATAAAGTTCTTTGAAAAGAATGACGATGGTTCATTAGTATACCTTATAAATATCTGCAGCTTGTTGAACGAATTAAAACCACAAATTTATAAGCCGGACGAATGGATATTATTTTTAAACTAATCAAAATAGATCGATATCATTTATTTTATCGTAATCAAAAAATAAAATAAACTGATTATGTACAATAATAAATCCTAAAATTTTGTATTTATTTATTTCCATGAACTATCTATAATAAACAGATTAATTTTTCAAAACAGTAGAAAGATTATTTTGCTCCTTTTAGCTTGAGAGGAATGGGCTGTCAAGTTGGATTCTAGAATATTTCCAGTGAGAGTCAGAAATATAGCAAGACAAAATAATGTAAGTCCAAATTGAATAAATTATATTTATTCGAGACCAGAATTGGGACCTGCTTTGCACTACGACTCCTGAATGTCTGGTTTTTGCAGTGAAAAGCCGGTATATTTATACTAACATTTTAGCAAGAAAGCTCGAGAAAACTTTAAACTCCTAAAATAAGTTTCATCTAATATGGTAGGTGATAGTTTATAAGTGGTTTGAACATAAGAATTTCAAAATAATATTGCTAATATAGAAAAATTATTACATTCTTTGAGAGGGACATTTTTGATATGATGATGAGCCTAAGGTTTGTTTGACACATGTCTCGACCATAGATTAGCATCATTGGTTCTAAACTTTAAACTCCTAAAATAAAGTTTCAATATATAACATGCAGATTATAAGAATTAATGTTATAAATAAATTATAATAATTTTATAAAAATGTTATAATCAATATCGAAAGTACCAAGTTTAATGCTATTAACAAACAAGTTATAAGCAATTGATTTCAGATTAGGTGCTTAGAAATAAAGATACTGGCAATATCTTGTAGACAATACTATTTATTCTTATATCCTGTTGATACAATTTTTACGGCGCAATACTCTGTTTGTTGTCACCTTACGAAAAGTCATCGTTCTTTACTTATCTTCATTACTGTACTGGACACAAGTCGATACTTTACTGTCCAGGAGTATCCGATAGAGCGCTCCCCTTTGGCGACGAGGTACAAGATTCTTCTCGGTTGGAAGAATCTCGACTGGCGTTTCTGAGGATAGGCTGTAGCGATGTTATATTATCTTAGTCAAGGAGCTACAGGTGCATTAGCAGTCACCAGACCAAAGCGACTGACTCAAGATTTTGTCCTCAACCTCTGGCCATGGCGTTTAGTTCTACTATTTGTCCAAATTCCCGAAAATCAAAAGTGAACATGCACGCATACACTCGCAAAGATCTATAAATCTATTGCGTCTACATAAATCTATTGCGTTACAAATACACTATAACTTAATTATGTGATAAACTTTAGTTGCTTAGATATAGAATAATTAACTTAATAGTTTATCTAATTCTCATGTTTAGTTACCTTTTCGCCCTTTAAATGAAAAGAAACTAATATTCTTGTATTCCCTTTTGTATTTGTAATCTATCTTTATATATTGCTAACGTGTCTTCCCTAATATGGTCATAAAAATACGATTTGATGTTGTGTTTGTTCGCGTAAATCCGTGTTGAACTTATTGCATGTTATAGTTTTTACTAATATTAAAAATGTATTGTCGGGTCTTGCACAGATGAAGGCGCAAAATTTGATAGGATCGTCACAATGTATTGCAAAAAATAATTTTTCTCATTAATTCCAAAGCAATACAAAAAAAATCATTTATAAAAGATTATGAGTTGTATATTTTTTTCTATAAATTACCTATAATAAACTCTTCTAGAAAAAATACATCATTTTGCTTGTTATCGTTATCAATAATCATTAGCTATAAATGAACACGCTTCGCGCGCTCATCTTTTTCTGTATTCATACTGAAATTAATAAAGTCCTTTAAGTTTACTCATGTTAATAAATATCTTTTAACTTTATAATATGAATGATATTGTTCAATAAAATTATAACTAATGAAATATAATACATAACATAACTTCATTTTTATTGCCTCAAATCAGCATTCCATAATCAAAACAACTAATACTGTTAAATTTTGTTTTAAATTACATTCGAAAATAAAAAATTGCATACTAATTTTAAATAAATTGTTCTAAATTTTGATTGAATCTACTGAAAACATATGTGTTTCGACTAATTAGTGCGACTAAAAGCGCCCATGGAATAAGTTTGAAGTTTGGAACGTTCACCGTGAATAAAAATATCAAATTTTAAAGTACATAACTGGATTTTTCTCATTAGGATAGTATATTATTGATATGTATATAAAAACTCAAGAAGTTTCGTGAAATTACAACCTCTTAATATTACCCTTATGTAGTCTGCTAGCCATGCTGGTACCAGTAGCATGTAGTTTTTTGTCATAGTTTATTATTACCAAAAAATGATTAATTGATTTATTTCGATTTATTTCAAATATACAGTTAATACTAATATGTGCACAACATTTTGTTGATTTAGCAAAAGATCCATTTATTTTGCTGGAAATTCTCAATTACCCAAAATTATTGCGTTAATTGGCGTTGTATTTCGAAGGTAGTATTAGGACGAACGTATATAAAAAGCAACCATTTTCTACCGTCATTTGTTTATATGGGCTTCCCGAAATTCTACATGTTATAAGCTTATAACTTTTGATTACAGTTATAAAGTTGGTTCTGAATCCGTAATAAATAGGGTGAAATTACTTATTTTCTTTTTTAAATTCCTTCAGCTGAACCTTATCTCTCTCTCTCTCTCTGTTTTCCAAATAATGAATTAAAAATATAATAAATTATCAAATGGCGTATAGTTCGAGAACTGGGAATGATGATTCCGTATACAATAAGAATGCCTCGAATAAAAACCCATCATACTTATTTATTATCCTTTTTAAACTACGAGTGTAATTAATATTTTATGTAATCTATTTATTATAGACATTTTACTATGCAAATTGATATAGTTTAACATTATAGAAAGTCATCCGCAGACGACCTTTTTTTCAATTAGCAATAACGCTTTTTTTGATGTTTGATATGTTACATGTATAGATAGACTCATCCATATCAATTTGTAAAGAAAGATACATAAAATACGTAGGTTTTTAAAAAATTAAGAAATATCGTGTAGATAAACAGTTATTAATACTCAAAGTTAATAACATTAAATTACCGATCTTCTAAAAATTATAACTTTTAAAATATTAATTTTATAGCGAAACTGATAAAAATCTTTTCGTTTCAAAATTGACCATATTTTCTAAAAAAATGCAAAGAATATATAAATTACACAAATTTCAACGAATTTTCGAAAAATCTAGTACTAAATTTGGATTCAAAATAACAAAATACATAAGAATGATGGATTTTTAATTGAGACATATTCATTGAATGCGTGATTATATATAGTCCTCGAATCAATATTATTAGCGTTGCCACCTGCTGTCCCCTCTCTGAGTGACTCATCGTGAGAAGTCTTAGGCCTATTTCTCTCTCATACACTCTATCAGCGCATCGCTTTCCGCGCTGTACTCATACATATCAAATTACTTATCGAATTCATTAAATATATCTTTATTTTATTTGCCTATTTTGACGTCGAGATTCCTGTAAGTAACCATATGCGTCTCAAACACAGTCATCGCTACTATAACGCGTAAAACATTCAATAAGAAGTTTCATCTAATATGGTAGGTGATAGTTTATAAGTGGTTTGAACATAAGAATTTCAAAGTAATATTGCTAATATAGAAAAATTATTACATTCTTTGAGAGGGACATTTTTTATATGATGATGAGCCGAAGGTTTGTTTGACACATGTCTCGACCATAGATTAGCATCATTGGTCTCGACGTTCCCCGTTCATTTCTGGGTTTCGTTATCTTTTTAAAGATCGCTTTTCTAACTCAAATACATATCTTTTGGTACATGATATATGCACTTATCATAGATACTTGTAATTTAAATAATATATTATTTATATACATATATATCCATATATAATATATGTATACCACTGTATCTCTTATTTCCAGAATTAGAAAATTCTAAAAGAATTCATTGAATTTCAAAAAAATATTGTGCCCCTGAACAGATACATTTTTGAAATTTTAATAATTTTCCAAAATCGGTTTATTTGTAAAGGTGGCTATTTTATGGTGCGCTAAGGTATCTAAATAGCGGATAAAACTTGAAAATATCACCCGCAACAATTTTACTCACTCTGATTATCTAGAAATATCTTTTTATCCACTTAGGATAGGTCACAATATGCACAACATTTAAAAAGAAATAGCGATTTTCGCAGTTTATGGTACCTAATTCATGAAAGAATACCTTTTTCACTGCAGTGATCAAATGTCTATGAAACTATCTCTAATTTGATGTATCTATGAACCCTTTTAGGATGTCTGCGAGCCGAAAAATTGTCATTTCAAAATTACATAAAATATTGTTGATGAGGAAAACTTTTTTTGGAGCCTTTGCATAGTATACATGTATGCTATCCGCATTTGTATTTGATATCGTAGGAAAACAGAACGTTTATATCAACTTTAATTATTTGTTCCCGTGGTTTACACTAATACCAACACAAACTCCACAATACTATACTGTGTAGATTAAATATGTTGACATTTTGAAAGTAATTATAGGGTCGCAGATGCATGCTTACTTACTGTAAATCTGTCCCACTCTCTCCCATTCCTTCCTCTTTCTTTCTCTCCTTCTCTCTCTCTCTCTCTCTCTCTCTTTCTCTCTCTTTACACGCTCATTATCGAGCCCCTATTAAACATAAGATCATTTTATTATGAATTATTATACAAAATTTTGTAAAGAATCAAGTGTATATTTGAATTAAAAAAAAATTCTTTTATCAATAAATGTATTATTATGATGTGTACATATTTTTTAAGTAAAATATTTCCCACATATTTTGAAAAATCATGCAAATTTGTTTAATAATTTAAGAATTATGGCATTTCGAAAAACGTAATATTTTTCTTTCAATTTACAGCTTTTTAATTGATATGTTTGCGTAAAACTTGGTACAAGTAATGAGCTTCGCTTAGACATTTGATGTGCCAAATAAAATAGAAATCGAAGACTTTGCTTCTGTTTTACTAAGAGATTCATTTTCTATCGAATATGACATTTTCAAGCGATGTCAATAAAAATCTGACCTGAATCTACTCTCATCCATATTTACCATTTCTTAGGTTATTTCGACTGCACTACTAGCAGTTTTCTTTAGATTAATTTCATTCAATAATAATATTTTATTATTATTTTGATTTGGAATCTGTAGAGGGTAAGTTTAGCAAATAAGTTATCTTAGTTATATAATAATGGAGGAATAATATGCGGGTTCAAGCATATGTTTCCCATGGGATTCCAACACTAGATTAATAGGTATGTTAAATTAAGTCATGATTATTGTACAATATGCAGTAGATATTACACGGTTAATTTATTAAAGAATGTCTTTTTGGTCATAGAGTTTTACCTCTAATAACCGGGAAATCAATAAATTTATTTCAAGTTATCCTATACGGGATGAATTGTGGGGAAAGGAATTGATAAGGCGATTCTCTCGTACTGCTTAATAAGAAGGTGTACACCAGAGAGATCTTATTTAGGATTAGTATTAGAAAAAAATATTTTAGAGTAGACAGTAGTTCGTTTAACAAGCATCTAGGCAACGCTCGATGGATTGACTAAGTTTTTTCTAACTTACTATTATATTGTATCATCTCATAACCTCGGTCGCGGTTTCCTACTCTTCAGTTTTTCGAGCCCCTCTTCGAGACGGGCCCCTTTTTCCATTAGGCCAATGAGAGGAGAGAAGATTTCCTTCGTTAATGTAAATGGAGGAAAGCAAGTGTGGGCTGATGGAAACATTGTTTATTTATCCTTTAAAAGATGCCATATCTTCTACCGTTTTATGTTGTACAATTGTTGTAACAAATGAGTCAGATATATAGAGATATATGTTTAATTGTTTACATTTGATGACTTACAATTATAGGTTTTGACAATATTGATTTCGCAATAGGTTTTAATATTATTTAGGCGTAGTTGTCTATTTTATGTTTGTAAATTTTATAAAACAAATTATGGCTATTACTAATTGGGAACTAGCTTACACGTGGTGTCGTTTAAACAATAAACGATGACGGCTTTAACAACCAATATTATTATTTGAATTATTTCAACAGACGATTGGCGAATGCCTTGCATTAATATGTGTTACGTAATTTTGGCGGCGACCGGAAAAGATAATTTTTATGATCTTAGGCATCTGGAAAATTTCATTAACGCGGGGTCATAGTGTATCGTTAAGAAGGTCCATTTTATGAGTTTTCGAAGAAGACTATCTCACTTATCAGTGGGTGAAGCTTATCTGTGAGACTCTTTGTAAGTGAAGTGGTTCGGTTTGAACTTTTCTCACGTTTGGAAATCATAAACAGCTATCAGAAGTAGATGAAGCTAGAAAATAGACACAGGCAATAGTGATACTTGACATTATAAAGGTTTAATTTATTTATTCATGTGCTTAGTAACGGCGGACGTTACAATTGTTTACGTTCTTTTAATCTTTAGTTTGTATTTTGATTTTGTAGAATGTCATTTGCAACTTGGTTATGATTATTTTCTAATCTAGTTTTGTATTTCTTATAGTATGTGGAAATTTTTTCTTTGACTGTTGGTATACCTAGATTCATGTTAATTAGGTAATTGGAGCATACGCTATATTTCTTAAAACTTTCTTAAAGTTTGAAATGGAAGCAGTGTTATAACTACCAACTCATCCCTATTCCAAAAGATACAAACGGAGCACACCGACTCTTCTTAAGCATGACTCAAATAATCTTATCACTACTATGTAACCTTCTAGAATCCGCAAAAATTCAAAACCTCATCGACTCCTTCACCACAAAATCCAACATCCACAATGGATCCAAGTAACAACTATGAACCATTACGCATCCTTTAATGGAACTGCAACTTCTTTTTTAAAAGGCTCGTCCTTCTGCAAGACATAGCATCTGAATACGATGTCATCATTCTAATATAAACAAAAGCCAACAAGAAATACAACATGAAACTCATCGATTTTACCCTCCTCCGCCAAGATGGAGACGACAGCAAAGGCGGAAGCATAGCTATAGCCATAAGAAACAACATAAACTTATCAAGTGAAAACTCAATACCAAACACCCCAAATATCCTAGAAACACATCGCTACCATCAAACTAGACAATTCTGACCTCACTATAATCGCCATATATTCAATTCAGTTATCGTAGGCGGAGACTTCAGCTGCCTCCAGTTATGTTGTGGCAGCCACAACACGGACAACATCGGAGACAGCCTACTGTTCCCCTTCACAGAAACTGACTTAACACTCCTTAACGATAGTACATCTACATACATAAATAAAAAAAAATCGCCACAATCCAACATGCCTTGATCTCACATTTGTCTCCCCCAATTACACATCCCCAATAAGTGGCCCGTTAACGAAGATAACATGGGCAACGATCACTACCCCATATCGATCATTATAGGTATCCCCCGCCCGACACCAAAATCTTTACTCAACCTAAGATATAACTCACAAAGGCATAAATCCCCAAAAGATTATCTTCTCTTCTACAATTATTTCAAGAACATAGCACAAGACATCTCCAACACAGAAAATAATCTAGAAAACCAATACTCAAACATCACCTCAACCATAAAACAAGCCGTAGAATATATTTTCCCGCACTGCAAACCTTCCTCGAACCACTTTCCCATTAGCAAAAAACAAAAGTGCGGCACTCAATCACACGCACCACGCTAAGAAAGACAGCATTAAAAAACTTTTACCACAATCCAAGCCTAATGACCGACCTAATTGCAGCCGAAAAGCATGCGAAACTAACTTTCAAATTTAGACCCGACCACGCTAGTATAAGCACTAAAACTTCTCTGCAAATTCTACCAAAACTTCATATCTGAAAGAACCATCTTCTTTAACATCAACAATAAAATAATAGGCCCCTTTACTATAAGAAAAGGAGTGCCTCAAGGCTATGTCTGAAGCCGTATTCTTTACAGCATCAGCGTCAGAGAATTAATCTTCCTACTAATCGAGTGTGCAAAACTCCAATTCATTGACGATATCACCTTGATCACCTCCTCGAATGACTTCACGAAAGCCCTCAAAATTCTCGAACGTAATATTTTTCTTAAGAAAATAGGACTCTCGTTGTCACTTGAAAAAACAAACATTGTTCTACATTCCAATAAACATAAGAACATCTCTAATAAATACATAATAGTCGACACCGTCACTATTCCAGTCACCACACAAGCAAAATTCCTGGGTTTAACTCTAGACACCAAACTATCTTGGTCAACGCATCTACTATACCTCATTACCAAAATCATGCAAGGCATAAATATCCTAAAAGCTCTTCGCACAACATGGTAGGGCGGCTATCCATAAACGCTCCTCTTCATCTACAAAGCAATCATTTCGGCAATTATCGACTATAGACTACCTTGTATCTCCCAACAATTCTAAAAAAATCTTCGACAAACTCAACATCGCACAAACTAGCTGTCAACTACTTACTACGCTTTTTCGCAATCACAAACCATCCCGTCATTGGCGCCATCTCCAATCTCACAGATTCGTTAAAAACTAACTCACCTCATTACTTACACAACTTTCCCTTCCTAGCAGCTTACCTAAAATTAAAATCGTGTAAGAAAGATATATATTCATGCCCTATCCCTGCTTGTTACTTCTTCTCGCTAGAAACCCAACTAACAATCCTAATAACGATGCAAGACAAAGGCACACAAATTAAAAAATTCAACAATTCACTCCAAGAATTCCTTAACCAATTTTAAAATATCCTTAATACATACACACACTTCTTCATAGATGGTTCAAAAAAAGCCCCAGGTCTATACGTAGGCCTCGCTATACATAGCTTTAGCTCTAGCCCTTTAAACCTAAACGCACAATTCAGAATGGACTCTCAAGCAAAAATCTTCTCTGCAGAAACCTACGCCATACAACTGATACTACAATACATCCGTTTACATAACATAAAAATCGATCATATTCACAGACTCATTAAGCACGCTGCAAACACTCTCCAACAAGTCTACAGTTGTTGATCTACGATCGTTGACTCTTCCCACGTAACAATATTCAGGATAAAAAACATCATCCTCAAAATCCAACAAAACAACCAAGAAGTTATCCTATTAACGAGATTACTGACAAATTCGCAAAAAAAGCCTCAGGAGTTGGAGCAAAACTACGGTATCTCCTCCCTACACTGATTTTCTGAAGTAAACCAACGACGTATGCCAAAAGAAATTCGATTCCTCACTGACGTGAACAAAAATAAAGGTGTAAAATACTTCGCCTGGTACTATCAAAACTCTTCAAAACCTTGGTTCTATAAATTACCCCTATCAGAAATAGAGACCACCACATTAACAAGAATGAGAAGCATCTACAACCTTGCCTACAGTCTTCATAGAAAAAACATAACAAACTCCGACCTCTGCTTATGCAACCAAGACGCAGAAGACCTAAAGCACATATTCTGGTCCTGTACTCTCATCGAAAAACAGCGCAAATCTATGATTTCAAAATTCATAAAATACAAGCTCTTCCCTCCTTACACGATCACACTATTTCCTCACAGCCCTAACCACGATTGCATAACTACCCTATGCGATTTCTTAAAAAACTGCAACATCTCTATATAGAATACTGACTCCACAAATCCATCACTCTATGATCACAAAAACAAAACTCCACCACCCGCACATTATTTTCAATCACTCAACATTACTTCTTACCAACTACCGCTTCATCCTTTGAATTCTCCACCAAATCAATGGAAAATGCGCCTCTGCGCACAAGTCAGTTGATGGCCGTATAGATAGAGGGCTTAAACCAAAGCCCCTTCGGTGCCAAAAAATACAACTACTATTACTGTGTACTATTAGTAATCTAATTATCACACATCTAATTTGTTTGATTATCTCCAACTAATCCCTTCTAAATTGCCGTAAATTATGTTAATGAACCCGTTTATCACTAAACTTTTAAAATCATAGTCTGATAACGGGTATAAATACAGCGACCTCGCTGACAATAAAGTCAGTCTGCACTGAGCAAGTACACTGAATCTCCCGAATCTTTGTACACCAATACAAATAAATTATCAATCAATGAACCTCAAGTTTCTCGCTAATCATTCAAATCTTGTGTCCAGCTGAACCTAAAAATCAACATCTTGCGTATGCACCAATACGTTGCACGTGTTCAGCATTTGACTGATAAGTTTTATTTGTTTTCGCAATAACTATTAAATATTACAGATTTGTGACGAAGGTGCAATTAGATTCGAGAGAGACGCAATTTCCTACATTGCAAAATGTACGAAATTCAGAGTATTTGTTATGATAGCAACGTTATTGAAAATTATATCTGTATCTATTTTTACTTAATATCCACGAGAATACTGTCTTAATTGTAAAAAGTTTTTGAAAGTGCTATTTATAATACGTCGATTAGTATTTTTTGTTATACTTTAAACATTTGTAGGCTGAGTTAGGGACGGTGGTAATTTTGGTCATACGTACATACATATCTCCATATTGCTATGCAACGTCACAAGGAAACACTCTATATTAAAGTTTTATATTTTATTGAAAATATTTTGAAAATTGTGCCATCCTTCAACCCATGTAAAATAATAGATTATATAATTGTTTCTGTTATATAAATCAGAAAATAGGCCAATATACTGCAACTGATAATGGATATCGAAACTCGTAATATTGTTGAATTATTGTTTCCTGATGACATTCCTGGTAAATTTGTTTTTTTTTAATTAATTATTACTCTAGATCAAGTTTTAACAATTTTACTTATTTTGTGTAGATTGTTGGAAAGAAAATGCAGATTTTTGTCAATATTTATTAAAAATTGGAGGGTATGATGTGGACGAATTAAGTAAGCAACTATTAATTGTATTAATTCTGTTCATTATTATATTTATTTTTATATCATTCTTATTTTCCACATAGACAAAGAATCAGACCATTTGGCTGGTGAAAAAAATGTTGTCCAAGAAGGAATACAAGAATTAGTTTTTTCAAACTATAAAACTTTTATTAATACTGCTGATCATTCCAGAAAAATATTTCAGGAAGTAAGTAGTGTGTTGATATTATGAAATAAATTATATGTACTTATTATTGATAATATTCAATATATTTTAGTTTAATCAAACAGAAATAAAATTAGATAGTCTAATAAAAAAGATTCCAGAGTTTACAAATAAATGTAGGTTTTTTTGTAATAAATCAAAAGCCATTAATATTCATAAAAGAATGAATATGTTGACTCTGAATAAAAATGCTGAGATTCTTGAAATTTTAGAATTGCCATACTTAATGGAATTATGTTTGCAAACTAATCAATACAATGAAGCTTTAGAATTATCACAATATGCAAGAACTTTAGGAGCAAAACATGGAGATATATTAATTATTTGCGTATGTAAATATTTTGTTTGTATATGTATACAAATAATGCTGTTGAAATGATATTAATTTCTATTCACATTATAGAATATTGTAAATGAAGTTGAAAATAGATGGTCAATGGTGATAAATCAAGTACTAAATTCATTGAAAGATGATTTACCACTTTCGAAATGTTTACAGTTGATAGGATTGCTTCGATCTATGGATGTATTTACAGAATCAGAGTTGCGTTTAAAATTTATCCAAGCTCGAGATAGTTGGTTTCAAGCACTTTTAGAGTCAATCCCCACCTATAATGGTGAAAAATATATATTAGTAGAACAATTAATATATAACTTTAAATACTTAATTAAATAAATAATATTTTTAGCTAATATTCATTTAACCAAAACTATTGAATTATCAAGAATACATTTGTACAATATAATTACTCAGTATAAAGCTATGTTTAATGATGATGATCATGTGACTTTTAGCCAACATAGTAATATGAACGATTCTGCCATCTTTCATCAGTGGTTAGAAGAAAAAGTATGTCTATTTTGTAACTATGAATTGTATTGTAATTCTATATTTATGAGAATTTTTGCATCTTCTCTTTTAGATATCACAGTTCCTTTCTACTTTAGAAAAAGATTTGCCTCAGGTAACCTCCATTGATTCAATACTTGGTCAATGTAAATATTTTGGTTTATCTTTTGGACGAGTTGGAGCTGATTTTACAGGCCGTATGTCTGATATATTTATTAGAATCATTAGTAACAAATTTGAAAAAAGTATATCGACAGTTACAAAAAAATTTGAAAAAGATATTGAACAATTTACTCTTGTTAATAAATCTTTTATGTCTGATATTAATATTGACTCAACAATAAATTCAGTAAGTATAAATGGTTATAAAAAATTAATTTTAATTCAAAATACTTATCATGAATAACTTTTGACATTTTGATTACACAGCAATTAAAATATATAAATATTATGAATTTAAAAAATTGTGTGAATATTATTAATACAATAAATATTTCAGTCACATATTTATTTCAATTTTAATTTATTCGATTTTATAACTAAACATGAATTACTTTCCAAAATGTATTTTTAGGAAAATCCACCTGAACAATTGACAGAATATTATCCCCTTGCTGAATACTGTAATGGACTAATTCAAATATTTAATGAAATAAGGCCTAATATTCCAGTGGCATTTGCTCAGTTATTCACAGAATTATTACAGGTTTCTATGCAGACTGTAGCAATAACAATGTTTTCTTATTATGGAAAGAAAAAAAAGGTGCAATTTAGAATTAATAAAATATAACAAATAATTATATAATATATTGTTATTTTATAGTTACAGAATTTTACAGCACTGAATAGAGAATGTATGGTCAAATTTATGGAATGTTTTCATGAACAATTGATTCCATATGTTCAATATTGTATACATGCTTTATTTCCACTGAATCAGGTAGCTGCATATTTGGGGATTTCAGTTAGTCAATTACAAAAAGAGGTAAAAATTAACTTTTAGGTCTGAAGTAGCTATAAAATTTACTTAGGATTTGATTATTTTAACATTAATTTACAGAAAATAACATATTTGAATCAACAAAATATTCTTGAACCATTTGTGTCGTTCTTGCCAATAAAAAATATTCCAATGAATATTTATCCACCAGATATGATGTCTTCAAAAAGTTCTTATGATATAATACGTACTGAAAATAAAAATT
The DNA here is from genome assembly GCA_030064505.1 of Chouioia cunea. Taxonomy (NCBI): domain Eukaryota; kingdom Metazoa; phylum Arthropoda; class Insecta; order Hymenoptera; family Eulophidae; genus Chouioia; species Chouioia cunea. The sequence continues at coordinate 23,004,535 of JAOPFQ010000001.1, forward strand.
TGACAAAAAAATCTGTTAAAACAAGTATTTCAGAGCAGCCTGGCTCTGTTTTAATAAATAAAACAAAAGATTCTGTAAATAAAATTATAGTTCAGAAAGAAGAGAACTTAGTAATAACAAATGTGGTTCCAGGCAGTACTAATGAAGTACTTTTTACTATCAATGAAAACTTGTGATTTAATGATTATAGTGTATGCCAGTATTATACAAATGTAGTTAAGGAACATATATTTACAATGATAAGAGTATGTACATATATATAGAAATAATCACTTAAGTCTTACAAATTGTTAAGGTGTTATTTCGTTAATCTATTCGAAATCTGAAAGCCTAAAACAATCTTTATGAATTGAAATGACAGAATTAGAGTAATAGAATGTGAAATCAATAAAGATTGAAGAATTGTATTTTTAACCATTTAGAATTTTTCAAATGTAAATATTTACTACCTTGATAGAATTAGTTTTTATTTAAAAATTTTTTTTTCAATAATTAATCTTATCATAGTGTAATATAAATGCAAACGATTATTTAATAGCATGTTTTATCCCCGCTCGGAACTCACTTTTTTCCATTATTAACAATAAGCTAATGATACGTTACCAAAGCTACGGTAAGTCAGTTTTTAAGGCATTATTTTGTTGATTTATTCAAAATTTGAAAAGCTGAAACAATCTTTATGTATTGAAATAACAGAATGTGAAACTAATAAATATATATATATATATTTATATATTTATTAGATAAATTATATAGTCTGTATTAATTGATTATATATGGTGATATATGATGATAACAGTCGCTTCAATTTTGCATGAAAAATTGTGTGTGAAAAAACTCTCGAAAAAATAGGTGCCACATTTGCTTATCTTTAAGCATCTTATTTTGCCTTACTTCTTTCGCGTTTGGTGGAGGAGTAAGAGCGGGAATAATGAACACGCTGGGGTAGTTTTGCTGTCACAAGACTTTATTACCATTCGCTCACTCACAATTCTCACGAAACGCGTAGAATATCGGTTTGTATGGTGGCGCGAAAACCAGGAGCAAACGTGGCTGCTCGCAGTGGCGGTCACCGGAAGAAGATAAGGGCGGAAGGGCGAAGCTCCAGCGCTATCGTCGCTGGGTTGTTCGTCTCGTCTTTGCTGGGTGACGCTGTGACGAGTCATTACTGCTACTGACGGACTGACCTCCACACTTCTAACTAGAGCGCTGTCAAATTTTCAGTCAAATCTATAGAATGATTCCGTTTTTATCGTCGATTAAAGTGAACAACTTTTGCTTATTGTTAATAAGGGACATAGCTTTAGATAATTTTTTCAAGTTTTTCTCAAAATTAATGTATCTATAATCATGCATTTCATAATCTATCTTTTCTTGACTACCCTATATTTAGTATGCGTTTCGTTCTTTATTCCAGAAACTATTTCTTCAGTACTTTTGTCGCTAAAATTTTAAGCATTTAATGGTAAAGCTGTATGACAGAAAACAAATTAGTTTTAGGGCAAATCGGAGGAGAGTCTTCGACTTGTTTTATATTTGGCACATCAAATGCTAATATGAAAGTAATCACTTATGCCAAGTTTGACGCTAAAATATTAATTAATTAAAAAGTATTAATCCATTAAAAATATAATTTGATTTTTTTGTTCAACTGTTATAAATTGAAAACTATTTATCGGATCTGGATAATTTTTTTGAATACCATGAAAAGATTGTATTTTGAGAAAATATACGGCATAATGATATATTTGTTAACAAAAAAATTATAAACAATTAAAATAAATTGTTGTGCCAATCGATTCTTTAGACAACTTTGTATAATAATGCGTGATAAAACTCATGATTTTTAATAGGGTCTAGGTAATGACCTTCCAAAAAAGCGCTACCTGCGGCGCTCAGCTGGAAGATCGGACTGATAGAAGCGTCCCATTCACCCGAAACTTTTCCAGGTAGTTCAGTTCTATAAGTCAGTACCATAGACTATATATTATGTAATCGGGATGATATCAGTATAAACAATTTAATCGCAATTAGATGGAGTGTAATATTTCATATTATTTTAGAAAATATTCGTAGTTTACAATAAATCTATTTTCCAAATATAGTTAAAAATAAAATCTTGTTATAGCATGTTAAATTACTCAATAGATATTAGGAAAATTAAATAAAAATAGCCTATTATTTAATTATATATATAACATTTCATAACGTATCAATCATTAAAATTATTTTACTACAACTTATAAATATGTTCATAAATTAATTATTAAAATTTTCTACAAAATTGAATAAATAAAAGTTTTAAAATTGATAAGAAATTACACTGAAGTATTTAAGTACATTTATTTTGTGGTCTTTTAATACTATAATCTGAAGAATAGGAAGTTTTTTTTACCATCAATTGCTTGCTGCTTTTATTTAAAGGAATGAATGTGTGATAACTGAAGGTATCATCAACACGCAATGCTGTTTTTAACATTGATGATAAATTTTGTTCAATTTCTATGTGTTCTGCGATGATACAGTAAGCAAATGTTATACCAAATATAGCTTTTTTTGCCCATTAATATAATTTCTCAGCTATAGAAATGTTTACATTTGTATTTCGCAAACTGGTGTTCAAAGCTAATGTTTTCACTGTTCCGTCAAGTCCATCTCATTCGCTTTCTCCACAGCAACTTACGAAAAAGTGCCATTTAGCATCTAGTCCGTATGTCTCATAATGGGAAACAAGAGTTAAAAAATTTGATTTATTCTTACATTGACTTACAGTTTCGTCAGATACATAAATCACTTTTTTAATCTTGTCCTCGTATCGTTTTTCATATAATCAATTAATTTCTGAAGAATAAAACAATATCACAGCATTTACGTCATGTTTCGTGCATTCCGAAATTACGGCAAAGCTGTCTTCTTCAGTTTTTTCCTTTCATGTAAATTATAAACGGATGAGTAGTTATCTGTTTGTGGTTCCAATGATTTTCTTGCACCTGGCCTTGTATACAGTCGTATATTTCTGAGCGAAATCTCCTATGACAACAATTTCAGATTCAATTAAATTACGCCGACGAATTTATATATAATCATTTTGACTTTTGTTGATAAAGTCATGTTCTAATAACTTATATTTAAACTGTACTTCCTCATAGTTAAAATAGCTTTTAATATTATACGTATGCTTTACAAGACTTTTTGATTTACAGTTTTCGATTGTTTGTAATGAATGAAATATATGGCATTTTTTTTAAAATAATTCTCGAACATGTCTAAAACACTTGCCAATCCAGGACATTTCGAGCATTTATTAAAAATACAATCTTCATCAGGTTTTTCATACGTCATTTTAATTAGAATATCTTTTGTTGTTTGAGGTAACTCTTCATCATACTTGATCTTCAAATTCTTTTTTGTCATTTCACAGTCTTCTACTAGTAATTTTAGATTTTGGTGATGGATACAAATGCAAACATTGTGAACACCTTTAGATTCAAATCATTAACTAAAATACACTGATCAAGTCGTAATGTACAAAAATATGTAAACCCCAGGCGAAAAATGAGTCCAATTTCAGCACAGTGTTTTTCAAACGTGCTGTAGAATTCCTTTAAATGAAACACAAGTAAACGAACTTTGAATTTTAACTTTCTTTTCATCATCTTTTCGCACTATTTTTGTATCGCTAACATCTGGACATGGACGACTTATATAATTTTGAAAATAAAATAAGACAGCAGCACTTTTTATTTCTTCACTTATTATAGATGTTCTGATTGTTGAGAGTGGATATAATAACATTTCTTCCAATTCATGAAATTGTTTAGCTGTTTGTAAAAAGTATAACGAACAATTAATTTCTTTTCCTATTTCAGCAAGAACCTGCATCTCGTTAGGGTTCGATGCACTCGCTTATATAACTGTAGCTTATCACCTTACATTTGTGGTATAACTTTAAGCGATTAGTAGTAATTTATATGCATAATTGTTTAGTGGAACTGATTAGTAAGTATACTATTAGGCGATTAGTAGATATAATTTTGTTAGTAGAGTTATGTTATAATTTCAGTCAATAACAGCTAATCACTTATTGGCCTCCTAAATTGAAGGGTTATTCTAACGTTGGATAAATCGTTACTCAGTTCAGCTGGATAAAATATATTTAAATATACAATCAAGTTTGTCTATTAAAATCTGAATTTATTCAATTTTAGTCTGAAACACTGATTCAAATCACATCGATCTTTTTATGGTCCATTTTTCTACTCTTTCGTTGTTGTTGACAAGCTGTAACATTTGTGCAATTAAAATATTAATAATTTGAGATCCCTTTGAATTTTGGTGTATCAACATTTCAAATTATTTTTTAAAACTACTAGTGCCAGGCTAAATTTTTGCCTTATTGCAATACAAGTTTTGGTTTTGTAACCAATCAGGAATTATATTTGATACAATTAAATACATGTTTGATTGCTTTAATTATTTGAATATCCTTTTTTGCCTTTTATGGTGGTTATCGTGTATTTCGTGATATTACGTTACTGAATTTTTTCAAATCATGCATTCATCTCACTTAGGATCAATTATTGTTATCCCCGTCATTGTAGAATTCTGTGTATAGTTTGATACAATTAACGTATAAACATAATGGGATTTTGTGAGGACTTGGTGGTTTCACTTTCGGAATTATTGTATGTTTTCTCATCCGTTGGTATGATACATAGTTCGTTAGTATTTATTGCAGAACGATTTTCGTCAATTTTTCACCAACTTCCTCTAACTCTGTCACCTTCATATCTTACTTATCCTACTTATTGTTAGAGAATAAAAAATAATTATATAGTATAAAAGACCAGATTGGTTGAATTCTTCAAACCTTAACTCGGTAGTCATCGTCTAGCTCTCCCCCACCCCCCAACTTGTGCTATGACTGTGGAATCTAGCCATAGCACTCCATAAATTGTTTTGTCTCCTCAATCTTGTCAATGCTTACATACATAGCTATTACTATTTTAATTATGATATCTCTTAAAACTTCTATTTTTGTATTAATTCAGTTTTTGATCAAATACTTACCGGTCAATTTAATTATTCTAGACTTTCTAACTGAAGCTCATCAATAAATTTCCAATTTAGTGCGCTGAGGACAGGCATTTTAATCCCGTGAAGGAAATTCTTTTTTGTATTCGCTACTATTTATTTGATCTCGCCATAAATGTTTCATTATGTATTTTAAAATATTGTTATTCATGTTTATTAAAACTAAAAAAAATGAAAAACTAGAAAGTAAATAAAGTTTTCTATAGTTCACAATAAATTTTCGAATTTTTTAATTATAACGAACAACGACAGTATGAATAAAAACGTATAATAAATTATCCAGTATATTTAATACATAATAAAAAATGGAAATTGACTTAACAAGGTACGCTTTCACATATATCTACTTTACAATATTGCACCTACTCAAAAAAATCTTGTCATTTTTTACGTGATTTCACGTAACTATTTTGAAGAGTATGAAATGCGAAAGATTACTTTGATTTATGTAACAAGTCACGTTATTTTTTTAGTAGTGTACATTATTACATTAATATGGTAGTTATATTATTCTAATTATAATTTGCAAACTAATAAATCACATATTTCTTAATTTTAGACAGTAAGTAATTGACAAAACAGGCAGAACGATTGAAACAGATCACCTTCAATAATTGTATAATATTATTGAAAAAATAAATGTAAAAAAATATAAATTTATGAAGCGTCAAACTTTTATTTTTCTTTGCTACATTAACACAATCTCATGATGTTTCCGAAGTTTGCAAAGGAAAGATAAAAACTTGAACACTAAAATTTTTAAATTAACTTTTGGTCAAAAGATATAGTCATAGAAATTTGAAAAGTTAAGAATAAAAAAATAATTTACGTTACTAAAGGCACAGGTACTTATCTATATTTAATCTATTGATTACAGCTATACTATTAACTGATAAAAATCATAATTTAATGAATTAATTGGTATGTAATATGTTAGATACTTTAGGCAATCTAATAAAATGTAAACTAGCATTTTCAATTATGATAAAGATTAATATTTACAACATTTCCGGTAAAAATATACAGGAATAACATTAATTTTTGGTAATAGCATAGGTTGCGTTAAGAGATAAGCTACTTTATTTGGAATTTTGAACTGTAAAACATGTGACGGGGCTCTCACACGTTGGCCGAAATTCGTTGGCTTATTTGTCTGTCCAAAAATCTACACGATGGTAAAGAGATCACATCTTTTCGGCTGTAATGCACGGGTGGGGGGGGGGGGAGTAAACAAGGGACCGGATACTCAAAATGTAGGGTTCGGGAGAAAAGGTTTATTGTGTTAGATTTGGAAAAGTTGATAGAGTGATTAAAGTGAAATCTTCCGAGTTTCTGATTTTGGTTAAAAACGGAAGTATACCCAGGCCCGTGAGTAACTTTTGAGTTTTTGTCTCTCTCTGTCCGTGCCCGCGTTTATTTTGATTTGTTTTGCGCCTCTTTCCCACTGTTCGCTTTTTCTTTTTTATTGCAACGATGACCATAGCTTCAAATCGCCGTCGGAATAAGCAACATGCATAACAACAAAAAGACAACAATGTCATTACCTCTTTACTGTGCGCATAGCTCAATCTCAAAGATTAACAAGTTTCGAAAGATATAATTATGAGATATAATAATTATAATTAATTACGGATTCGTACAAAATTAATATTGATTTAAAAATATAAAGTCGATAATAATCGACTACTTATAGAAACAATTGTTTACTGCCAGAAGATAAGAAATGCGTAACATAGATATAGATAATTTGATTTATTATCAAGTTCCTAGGATATCTGAGATTCATCATCAATTTATCTTTAAGAGAACTCCAAAAAAGATGATTACAAAAAGCAACTAAAAATGGATATTTTGTTAAGTAATGAAGATTTGCGAGTACGGTGTCACGTGACCCTTATAGCACTTACAATCATTATGTTTACTATTATTTAGTAGTAACAAAGATATGGAAGTATATAAAGTCAGTTTTAAAACGAACTTTAGAAACAGAAAGAAATCAATTAGACCATCTTGTAAAGTTATCACCTTTTCCAGCAAATTTTTCTGGAAAATACTTGACGCTGAGTTTGAAATGGCATTAAAAGTAATAAAAACAGTTATTAATGAATCTTCAAAGTCGAAGATAAATTCAATCCTAAACGTACCCCAGAAAAGTACCTTTATATCGAAAAGATAATTAGGATATGGAAAAACTAAGGATATACAAATAAAAGTCAATGAATGTAACAAATAATCATTTGTCTTGATTAATGTATACCTTAGTGATATTTTTTATAAACTTATCAATAAATACAGTAAAAGTAATATTATTTGTTATTCTTCTAAACAATCAGATATATATTTACATAACACCATGATTATGATACATCCATTTTCTTATTATACTTCTATAATATCATATCAAAAAATCATTTGAATAAATGTAATGAGTATAATTAAATCATGTGACTTGTTTGATAGTACATGAATTAAAGCTCAATAAACATAATAATATAAACGTTTGTTTTTTATTTTCTACATAGAAAGCCATATTGATAAGTTTTATTGATGAATAACAACGATTGTCACTGAAATGTTGTATGAAGATGGCTGAAGAATTTGAAGTGATGAGATAACGATGGTCAAATTTCAAAAAATTGTATTGTAAATGTTTTTGCCTTGAGTGACGATGGGCGTGTCAATGCGATCCCCACTGAAAAATTCACGTGATTCGTTACATAATATATCACATGTCATTTTTGCATAATTTATTACGTGATATCACCGAACTATTTAGACTACGCCGTTTCACGTGATTTATTATGTCATATCACGTATCTATTTGGAAGATTATTAAATGCAAAAAACTACGTGATCTAATTTTATTTGCTACCTAATGTCACTTAACTATTTGGTAGAAACCGAAAAATAGTTACGTATTAACATGAACAAATCGCGTAATTTTTTAATCGGGATGGCTATGTCTGGGATTGGAACTAGGACTAGGATTGGTAATAAAGATGGAGTTGACGTACTTTCTGTCAATGTTGATTAGTGGTTCAGTTCGCTTGTGGTGTGATGGGAATCTCGGGCGTTCTTCCTTCACAAGTATTTTAATTCTGGCCATGACTTCGCTACCCGAGCAATTGGATGGAAGTGTGGCGGAATCCTCGCAAATTTCTGCGTATATCTCATCAGACTTGGCGGCGGTGATAGGTGTTTGTGATTGGATCGTCTGGATGCGCGTAGATGGAGGTAACGGTAGCAAGGCAATGTTGTCTCGGACATGTGAATAGTCTGACTGAAGCTCAACTGCGATGGGCACCTCGAGTACCCTAGTAGAAATAGCATGTTGCACTGTTTGTTTGATTGCAGTGATTTGTTGCTTGCTTGATTCCAGGCTGGAGTATTTGTGTTGTACTATAGCGTCATGGGTAGTTGTTTTCATCGTAATCGTTGGGCGCGAAGCGAACGTGAACGAGGCGGACTTCTTGGCAGGGTTGCAGCTACGGTTTGCCTGGCGCAGCTTGTTAATACGCCCAAAGAAACTTGCTGTATTGTCGACTCTGCTGTTGTGGTTACTGTTGTTCACGTTGAGGTTGGAATGGCCACTTGATACATTCACCGCCACAGGTTTCGTTAGATTTTCTAATCCTTCACGCAACCTCTGTAGAATAGACTTATTCTCAAGCTTAGTCTTAATTTTCTCCAGATGCATCTCTTTCAGTTCGTTTTTATTCGAGTGTAGTTCTTGTTGGACGACTCGAGGCTCCGTCGCTCGATATCCCATTGCTTGACTGTAAAAAAAGTGATATTGATGTGTTTGCAACAGACATACACCCAGAATTTAAGAATACATAGCATATACCTGCAGGTGCTGAGGAGACGCTGTATTTTAGGTGAGGAGAGCAGCCTGGCCTCGGTTGAGTAGCCAAGTCTGGTTTTGCGTACTTTAGGTGCACCTTTACCGGAGATTAACAGTTCAAGCATCTCTGGGCTGTAAACTGGTGTCTCAGGGATAAGGCACCCCAGCACGATGGGACCACACAATGACGATTTCAATTGCATTAGACCATCATATTCACGGGGCAGTGAGACGGGTAGCGGCCCCGCAATTAGTCTCACACGCAAAGGTAATTGTCGCCTTGTCAGCTGGTGTACCTAAAACCAACAATGACGTCCTTTTAACCGTAGGTTAAATCATCTTACATCAGATTCTGGTCTGCACTGAGTAATAACAATTATTGTTATCATTCATATTGAAAGCGAAAACATCGATATGCATACAATACTAGCGACCTTTTTAACGCTTGATATTTTCAATTTTGCAATATTCTTGGTTATTTTAATCTTTACTAACATGCATGCTTACAGAGATCAGAATATTTGGATTAGAAATATATTTTTAATTTTGTCACAGCATAAAACAATACTAACCCATGAAATCAACGAAGTTAGATTATTTATGCTAATATTTTTTCGGGTTGTCTATTATATAATATATACTGACAATAATAATAATAAGAATCATCCGTATATTTTGTAATGTATGTTCTTAATTTTTTATGTGACATCTATTGCTGTGCCACGAGAACTTGGCTCTTGAATGTCGTCACATGGCCCAGACCAATTTTCGCCTATTGTTACAAGCAATAAATTAGGCGTTTGCTAATTTTCAGTGTACTCTATGGGCCAGAGAGTTTTCCGTGGTCTATTAATACCTTTGAAAAATTAATGATTTTAAGACGAATTTTGACCTTCTAAATTCGAATGTCGAGAATATTCTACAATAGCCATCTTTTTATATTAAAGTTATTCAGGCGTTAGTAATGAAAATCAAATAACAATATCGTAACGAATAAATAGCATTTTTTAAATTGAAAAAATATTACTTACAAACTAGGATATTACAGTTTAGCTAATAAAAACTTGCGATGGTGAGGATTTATATTGTTTAAATGATCAGAACCTTTTTGCTAATAAAGTAACAGAAACCATTGAGCACGTGTATTATCAATTAATTTAATTGTTTGAACTGACATAAACTTTTTGTTTCATTAAAGGTACAAGAATAGTTATGTGATTTCTGATTTAAAAAAATGTAATATTTTTTGGCTGATGTAAAAACAATAATTAGAACCAAAGATATGGCAGAATTGATGTGCACTTGTTCTAGCCGTTACCTAACAATCTGCATTATATATCCATCTTATTTTTATCCAGTATACCTCTGATACTTGAGAAGAGCGGCTTCATTGTTAGACAGCTCTAAAGCTAAAGTGATTAGGAGCATTAACCCATTAACGGTCAAGCGTCCCGATTTGTTAGTAAAACTTCAATGCGATTACGTTTTGTTATGGATATTGACAAAATTTTGTTCTCAGATATTCCGATATAAAATTATATGCTCTTTCACAATCCGGGCTCACAATTTCAATTAGACAACAAGAAAAAAAGGCCAATTTAAACATGAAAAACATAAACATTTTCGAAAAAACTTCTTTTCTGGATTTTTTGTTGCACTGTTGCCGTAAAGAAGTCATGCTATAATCATGATCATGGCTGATTGCGATAGTTAAAGTTTAAAAGAGAATTTTTATGTAATCACTGAATCATTCTTTTTTACAATATGGCGGCAGGAACCTAAATATTCAACAAAAACCTAAGTTAATTTTTTTTAGGAAACTATTGAGTTTAGACAAATTATGTAAGAACAAAAATATCCTAGAATTGGTTAAAGAATACCTTACAATTTTTTAAGAATTTGTACAGACAATTTTCGGATTTCCAAAATATTAAAAATATAAAATTTTTTTTTATTTTGACAAAATTTTAGTGTCTTTTTGATCGATTCTAAGATATTAGGAAAAAAAAATTATTAAAAAGTAGAATACGTGAATTTTAATAATATTTTTTCGGAAAAGATCAGGACGCTTGGGCGTTAATGGATTAAAGTGCGTAACACAAAAATTGGGCTGAATTAACCTGAAGTTTTAGTGCTCGATCTGATTAATTAATTTCATTAAAGAATCTTAAATATAGTAGTGGTCGATAAGACTACTCTGTTAAAGCAGAAAAATTATTGTGGAAAATGCAATTACAGTTGAATATGTTCTGAAATTTACAGCACATGACAAAGAAAATTGGAGATGTGTCAACAACAAGAGCAAGAAACGAATCTAAATATCCCTAGTTTGGACAGCGTGGGCAAAAAGAATGGCCAATTCAATGCTCTCGAAAACTGAATATCCGGTAAAAATAAGCAAGAGATCTGATTCACTATCGATTACCTTAACCCAGAAAATAACAACCCAAAATGAATAAAAAGAAATAAAGTCGCCGTCAACCTTCATGAGCGGTGTAGAAAATATCTGAGCTTTGAAGGAAGTGCTAGACCTGATTTCTAATAAAAATTATACTTTCAAAATTCGAAGTAATAACGAAGTGAAAATCCAACCAAAGTCGTTCGAAAAATTCTTACCTATATTCGAAGAACTCAAAAAGAGTCCAAATGGCAAAAAATGTTTCGATATAAACAGACTATTAAACCTAGCAGCGACAATCGAATACTTACGTAGAAAGTGGAAAATAACACAATGCCGAAATTGTCAGGAATTTAATAATATCAAAAATTACAGTAACAAACCTCTTATATGTGTTAAATACGCCAAACACGACAAAACAAGTGATTACATTTTGAAAGAAAAAAATGAACAAGTCAAATGTGCCAGCTGCTCAGGGAATCGTTCAATGATGGGATAATGGGATATTCAGCAAGAAAAGACCTGTAACAAAAATTATATCTAGAGTTGCTACAAAAGACAACTATCAAACCAAAAATTAATACACCATTAAGTAAAGTTAATAAATACCATAACAGCGAAGTAAAATCAAATATCTTTTACGCTGAAACTGTAACTAATAAACACATCGAATAATGAACAAATCTAAGAGACAAAAGCCTCAAAACAATGTGCAATCAAATCATGCCATTAACAGGCTAGAAATCATGATCGATATACTTATATCGAGAATGCATATTATGTTTAACTTACTCACAATTCTTCTAAGAAAGATACCAAAATGAGTAATTCTTCAAAGATTGTGATATGGAATGTTAATGGATTGAGTCAAAGACCTGGAACTTAGATACTTTCTAACCTAAAGACATTGACGTAATTTTTATCTCAGAATCTCATTCTACAAACAAGTATGATCATAGAGTTCCACACTATTTAATGTATCTAACTAATCATCTGGAAATAAATGCACGGAGGAATCACCATAATCATAAAATCACAAATAATTCACTATGTTACCAATAGTTACCAGACTTTATATCTTCAAGATACGAGTATAACTGTAACTGACTGGTCTGGACGTATTGTGCTATTTTCAGTATTCAGAGGTAGCTTTAAAACTAATCATCCGTGGTGGGTTTCAAGATCAAACAGCCGGACCCCAAGAGATAACCAACTGTATGAGATAATGAAAAGTAAAATCTGCTCCCCAATATCGACAGGTGAATAAACTTCTTGGCCACCAGATTTACACAAATTACCAGGCCTAATTGATTTCACTACAGTAAAAGAGGTCAGAGAAAAAAAGAAACTGAAAAAGATATGTCAGACTACTTGACTCACGTATGCCAAGGCAAAATGAAATATATCAATAATAGAACTGAGAAACCTATATCAATAATAGAACTGAGAAACCTATTTCAAAAGGAAAAAATATATCGAGGTACAACTATATTTATAAAATTTCACATTTACAAAAGTTACGGATTATTCGTTATGGAAAGCTGCAAAAAACTAACAAAACCCCCAATAATTTATTATCTCTATTCATCAACTCTCTGAAAGTTGGGCTACGCCCAATCCTAGAGACTCTACTACATAGGAAAAAATTGAATAATAAAATTGTCTTACGGTGCAGAACAATAAACCGATTAAAATAACTAAATATACAGAAGCGTTTAATATCCTCAACAAAATAAAAAATAAATAAGAGATACCCGGTGTTGATAATATTAAAGTCAGAATGATCGTAGAATTGCTTACAAAAGCTAAAAGGTATTTTGCTATAATTTTTAATGTTTGCCTTTTACGCTGTTATTTTCCTGCATAATGGAAAACAGTTTCCATTATAGACATTCCTAAATAAGTAAAAATGGAGAACTAGTTACTTTAAACTAACACATAAGCTTTCTTCTAATACTTTCAATGATGTATGAACAAAATTTTACTCACGAAACTGAGTTCTATAATCAAAGAAACAAACTTGTTTCCAAAACATCAATTTGGATTTAGACGAAAATACAGTACACTATAACCGGTAAACCGCATAGTTGTTTAAATAAAAACAGCTTTGGAAGAAAGAAATTTAGAAAGATAGTTGTCATTGATGATACAGTTCTACTCACGTCCCCTTCTATTACAATATCAGCATAATACAACCTTTGGAAAGAAATTTAAAGAAGTTAAAAAATAGCCCCTTACAATTTTTCGCAAAGACTGTATCAGACTGCCTGAGCTATTATTATTTATTGATTCCTATATTTTTATTATATTTTTATTAGAAAATATTGTAAGCGATTAAATTCATTGAAATTACGTGTTTCTTTTTATTTGATCAATTCCAATATTTCTCATTCTAATTGATATTTTTGCGATTTTTAAAAAGCAGTCGATTTTTTCAAAATAACAAATATTCCTTTAATTTATTTTATATTTGTGTCTATTAATAACAATCAATTTTATACCGTATAGGCGTTCCGTAACGACTAACCTTTTTTTATTTTAAAAGTTGAAAGCTTGAAATACTCAAATAAAGTATGGTATAATTTTAAGAGAACAACAAATAATAATAAACTAAAAATACAATCAATAATACTGTTGTGAAATAATTGTTTATTAATGATAATTGGTTTAGTAAATCAAATAACCAACCAGGAGAAACAAAAAATACTACAAGAGAAGGTGTGAATTCAATAAATTCATCATATCCAACGACGACAGCAAAAGAGACAACAAAATCTTGACTTAGATCACCGACGTATTCATAAGTTGCTTGTAAAATATTTGCCCCTTATAAGACCTTTTGAGTAAATTAGCTACTACTGGTTATACCTTAAAAATTCTAAGTAATAGTAAAATAATAATCCAAACCGAAATTACCGAATGATTTAACCTAATTATTAACGAATTAGAAAATAAAAACACTTTGTTCCGATCTTGCGGTAAAGATTGAAAACAATGAGAATAATGTCAAAACAAACACCCATAACTTATGTATTGTATATATTAAAGAGACCCTATATTAAAACATCACACTTGAAAAGTAATAATTTTTGAATATTTGAGAAAGTAAATTTATTTCATGCTGTTTTGTTCGAAATTTTATATTCCATTGATAGGTTTTTATTGTTCGTCAACAGGTCTTCGAGAAGGTAATAACTATAAATTCGTTAATTTAATTAAATCGTTTAATTGAGATAGGATACTCTATTTTGTTTTTCTGTTATTTATGATATTTAATAACTTGTTTTGCAAATATTACAAAAACAACAGAATACTGCCATTCACGCCTCCCCACATATGAATCCGATAAGTGCTTATGCTTTGAAAGAAGGAATAATATGTTGTGAATAGAGTTTTTGTATTTACTATTTTTGAGAATTTGTTCAGCACATAAATAAAATATTTGCCTCTTTTCACAATACATTTTATACGTTTTTTCATTTGAGCCTTCTATAAATTCATGGTTAAGTACTTATTTGAGTAAATTCGATTAATTATCTTATTATCAATCGTTATATTCAATTTAGGGAACAATATCTCAGTATGTGCTGAAAGCTATGTATATTGTTTCAAATGTAATTATGGATAGTTTATTCCAAGCTAATCATATATAAACTTTTTTAAAGTAATTTATTCATTTATTCCTCCGATTCTATCCAGGTTTTGTCAATACTTATGATAACTATGACATCTGCATGAGATAATATTAATTCTTCCATGAATGTGGTTAATGGGTCATTAATCTAGCGTATAAATAACAACATACCTAAAACAATGCTCTACGATACTTCACAATTTACGAGTTATATAATCTTGATCATCTGTACTCTATTTGTCAAATAGATCTTCATTAATTGGAGTGGAAGATCTCTGACTACATAGCAGTTTAATGTTTTAAATAGGATACTATGATCTACTGTATGAAAAGGATATTAACAAACTAGAAAACGTGTCTCGGTGGCAAAAGATTTGTCAAAGATGAAGAGGTGGAGTTTAATGATGATGGTTATTTTGAGAAGCTCGAAGATTCTCACTATATATAAGATATTAAAGTTATCGAACATCGCTGGAAAAAGTATATCGAACTAAAATAAGATTATGTAGTCAAATAAAGATATTTTTCCTAAATGTTTTGAGTTCTCATTGGTAGGTCACGCACTTCTGGAAGTACCCTTGTACACATTCTCTTACTCACAAATAATATATCATGATCCATAGCCATAAGTGCAAGTTACACTACAAACGCTACAGATTATTTAACCGGAAACATGTCTATATTTAATAAATGCTTGATATATATACCTTGTAAAGAACAGCATCATTGTTCTGATTCAGGTCACTCACTGCCGAGGATGAGCTGCTTTTTTGACATACAGCATAGAACTCACCTCGGGCAGATAGCGATGCAAACACTTCGTGACCGTGACGGTCTAAACAACGTGCATATTGATTCAGTTCTGACGAGTTGCTTGTGGTGCTGAATGACATTGATCCACGAAGACGGGCGTCCTGAAATATTGCTATGAGTCGCAATACTTCACCTGCTCGGATTGTCGTTTTCGTATAATGAGCTCGCAGATTACCATTATTTCCTGTAACAATAATATCCATCAACAAAACTTTATTTAAAAGGGCAGGATTGAGCAAAAGAAGCCTTTTCTTTATTTGACACGTAAATATAATTAGTTACATTAAATTCAGAACACTCACGAATACCATGTTTTTTTAATTTGAAACGTTCGCAAAGACAACATTAATGATTATCGCTTGAAAAATAGTCACTTGCCTCTGTCGAAGTTTGAGCTCCATTGACTGATGAGCTGAATTGTGCATATCATCAGCCCTCCCCCTTCTCTCGACATCATATCGCACTTGCAGCGGCGTCTCATTTGGACCTGATAAGCGCGCACCTATCAGTCCTGCCCTTAGCGACCCTTATCTTTCCTCTCTCTCTCTCTCTCGCTCGTTTATTTGCTCGCAGAATCTACCGGTTCACGATTAGCCTCGCAGCTTTCCTTTTCCATCTATAGTGACCTACAACACCCGTAAGCTGAACTTACCGCGAGGTTTAATAATCTCCAGGAGTATAACCTACTGAGCTGATGACTTGATGGCAACGGTTCGCTTTTGTGGTCGTGTATACTAATGAGCCTGGAGCTACGGAAGAGAGAGAGAGAGAGAGAGAGAGAGAGAGAGACAGAGAGAGAGAGAGAGAGATTTAGCCTCCTTTCAATACAAAATAATTTTCAAAAATTGAATTAAATACATTTCATAGGTTACTTTCGAAAGAGACATGTGACTTTTTTTTTCCTTTTTGTAAAACACTAACTCAAACAAACTTATAGTTAGTAAGAAATCATCGAAAAAAACAAATAACACCTATACATTACAATAATACATTATGTAATACGACTCTGACACACATTTTAGATTTTCCCAGGTGGAAAAAATACCCGCGATCTGCATCGCCTAACAATGGTCATGATTATGGCGCTTTTCAAGTGTTGTATAGATGATCGCCCATTACGCCAATCTTAAATACTAAATTTCTAATTATTAATGAATAATTTATAGTCAATTCATATGGCTAGATACACTCGAAATTCGAATTCATGAGACTAGAGTAGACCTTATAAATTGTGGTATTTTAGGGGGAATCAATCTAAACTAGTGTGTATATATCCATCGGTCTGCGTTATAATCGTTTTAATCAAGTGTACTGCATTGTCTTAAGTTTTCATTTCAATTGGAGCGTCTTTTCGAGGATAAAAAAATATTTCCCATCTATTTATACGTTGCAACTTTTTATTGATTTTCATTGAGAGTGATAGTGAAAGTAACAGTCATAGTGCACATTTTAAAAAATCCACTGCAACAGGCTAGAAATTATATTTTACGATAAAAAAATTATAGGTCCCAAAGGTCATCTTAGGGATAAAGTGATGATCCAAAATTTCATTTACGATTATGGATCAATGTAAAACTATTAGTTCCAGTAAAGGTTCAAAAGCTGATTTGGAAACATCTTCATTGGGCCCAGTAAAAACAAAATTTACTTGAATCTAAAGCTTACTATATATTACAAACATTTTAGTTTGGACTGACAATTCAGTAGTAAGGTACTCTTAATAAAGTATTATCTTAATTATTTACATAATCCGAAATTATACAGAAGAAATATAAAATAGAATTAAAAACTCATCAGCTATCACTATGTGAACTGTTATTTCATTATCTAATAGAATTATGTTAAAAATAACGAAATTATTTTATAATAGAATAATAATAAATCACATTCAAATGTTTATTTATATTCTGAGTAATATTACGAAGTGATTACATTGTAATTAAGAGAGATTCTGGTGTTTTCCTTTTTTTGGTGAACTGTTCTTAAGGTGGTGATGAAAGTATTCAGATAATACATAGAGTATCTGGGACACTACTAAAAACGCCCAGAATACTTCGTCCCATTAATTCATTTTTAAATATGGTATGTCAAATGCGAATTTATTATTACCCACGATAATTCTTTTAAAAAATAAATTATAAATAGACATTAGACACTAAATGAATTAGGATTTCAAGCTTGCTTATAGAGCCCTGTTAGGTAATAAAATCTATGAGAATTTTATTATTATATTATATTTTATCATTATAGAATCAAATAAAATATTTGAGTCATTCAATTTTTGACTGAACTAGAACTTTCAAAATGTATCGACTAGAAACAAGATATTTTGCTAATCAGAGAATATAGTTAGAACTCGATGCATAGCAGAATTGCAATTTAGACATTGTTGCTACGATTTAACACTGAATTTATCCTTGATCTTTGTCCTCAACCTCATGACTATATAGGGTGAAAGCGATCTTTGATTAACTCATATACACGGTAACACATAAATTAGTTTTAGTTAAAATCGAAACAAAGTATAAGATTTTTTATATTTTACATCATATTCATACGTCAAGATCATTACTTTTACTAAGTTTGAGGCTAAAATATTAATTAATTAAAAAGTTAGGAACAACTGAAAAAATAATATGAAGTTTTTTTTAAATGCCATAACTTAAAAACTATTGACAATACGTATTGTTTATAATAATACATTTATTGATAAACAAATTATAAACATTTAAAATAAATTTCAGTTTCGAGTTTTATAGGCAAATTTTAGTAACTAAAATAATAGAAGCAGTTTCGATGCAAATGAATACATACATTTCTAAGTACAATTTAACAGTCATGATCAAGAGATTTTTCACGTACAATATGGTAAAGAATTATCGTTAGAAGAAAAAAACGTAGAAAAATAATATTGAATCTCTTAAATGTATTGTTTGAATTGGTTTGAAATCGATAAAATAAATTTAATAAATATTGAAATATTTCATATAGTTGAAGAAAAATTGATTCATTATCAAATAATTTGAACAATTTTCTTGTGAGACTTTATTGTTGTGTAGAAAGTAATTTAGTTTAATTTATAGAAAAAATGGATTGTATAAAAAAGTAAGAAAAGCGTATCAAAAAGCAACAATCAATTTAGAAAGGATACGTATATTAACACCAATTCGACTGTGTATTAGTGCCTGTGAAATATAAAGAAAAATTAAATGTTTGTTCCATTTGCGGTAAACAGCTAAAAAACTTAATCAATAACAAGGAATCATAATTTACTGACCCCCAAGGACCACAATTTCTATTATAAATGAAGAAATACAAAGTGCTGCTCTGTTTTTTTGTCTTGCAAATAATATGATAATGAAAAAAAGTGAAACTTCAAAGGCGTTTACATATGTTTAATTTAAATAAAATCTACGGCATTTTTGGGAAACATGCAACATAATAAATATGTATGAATTTACTGAAATTGGGCTCAAAAAGCACATAATAATGTTAAGGACTATTTTAAGTACTTGGAGGTATAGGTTATATACATATTACTAGAATATGACTATATTATTAAAAGTTTAGATGATTATGTGAAAACTCGTCGGCATAATTTTAATTAATGGAAAATCATAAAAATCTAGTATAAGCAAATCATCGGAACGAGGAACAGATAACGATTCATCCACTAGCAATTTATTTAAAGGGACAAGAAAAAACTCAAGAAGAAAGCTTCTTTGTCATTTCGGAAAGTATGAAACAAGACATGAATACTGTTGTATCGTCCTGTCACAAATTAACAGATAATATAATAATAGATACGAAAACAGAGCTGACAATGAATTGTTTTTGACAGAGCAGCAAATCAGTAAAAGAATAAATTAAATTTTTTAATTTTAGTTTCTTATTATGATACTTATTGTTAGCATTTCTTCAAAAAGCCATATTTGATATGGTATTTTCTTATTGTACTATGATAGAGCCTACAAACATGGAAAAAAATTTATAATTAGTACCATACCAAGTGTTGTGTATCGATAGTACCTTAAGTTAGTTAGATGTTCGAATTTGTCTTAAGACCTTATAGATAACTAATGTGTCAAATCGATTAGTAAAATTATTTTCAAAATTGTAAAGTAATACGAGAAGTGTTTTTAATAAATGTGGACTCAAATTAATTTTAAAAACATTAGAACTCATAGTATACGCAGCGAATTTTTCTCAAATAAAGCCCCTTTCTCGTTGAAAGATAAAATTAGGGAAAAATTTAATAGGTTAGAAAACAAGGAGCGTATAAGACAAGGAAAAGAGAGTGCGATAATAACTCAATTGTTCCGATATGAGGTGCGAACGGAAAAAAATAGAATATGCGAAAATTTTTCAATAATTGCCAATTCTCAATTAATTATAATCAAATAAGTATTATCAATAGTGAATGATATTTTTTTAGGTTGAGAGGAACTGAGTTATTTTAGGAGATTAACCTATCGTATGTGAACGTGCAAATTCTTGTTCTCGCGGATAATCGACATTCTTTAGTAAGAAGTGACATTTTTACTTCAATTACATTGGCAAACATAGGTATTATAATTAATTAAAATACTTGTAATTCCAATTATTATTACTTTCGTTCGATATGAAATGAATTGTTTTTTGTTCGATTATTAGCAGCAAAACAGTTATCAAAATATTGATTGTGTAAAGCTTAACTCGATCTATCTCATTATAGCTTCCAAAAATGATTATGAAACGTTCATTTCAATAAAATGTTGTACATAGGTATTTTTGGGGATTATAGAATCACTCATTTTCTGCTAGAGGTCTATGGAAAAATTGTACTATCATTATAAAAATTTTACTATTAGAAATTTTTTTATGTTTCGTGAAAATATACACAGGGTTATATTTGTACTAAGATATATGAGGGTTTTAATTAATCGACATACTTGATAATTTATTTAACATTATTTTGAAATTCTGAATTGGTGTTAAAAATACGTTTTGGTATATTATAAAAGGCAATTTTATTAAATATCTCCCTAACGCAATGACATGTTCTCGTACACTTCTAATGTTAAATTATAAGCGCAATTGTTCATATTAATTATAAATAAATAAATATTTATTCATGTTCACAAAATTAAACAGTCATCTCGTCAAAATGACAACCTCTACTTCTAATTACATTTCTGCATAACCGAGGCATTCTGCCGATCAATTTCTTCAAAGCGTTACTCGTTATTCTCTTCTATTCTTCTAACAGACTTTTTCATAGATACACTTTGGACATTGGGTATATCTTTTTTTATATTGATTAAGTTCCTCCCAAATTAGTTAAATGAGATTTAAATCAGGTGCCTGATAACTGCTACATATCTTTGAGGTATGCTTCATATCATTGTCTTGTTGAATCGTGAATTCTTTGTCTATAATTCGTGTACCACATGGAATCATACTTCCTTGTAGAATTCTATTTGTACTACTCGTTTTTCATAATACTTTTTATCTCAACTGTATTCTCAATAGTCGATCCTTCAAAACATCTTCAAACCACTACAGAACTACCACCATGTTTTACTGATGGTACTGTACATAACTTTTCATTTACTCGACGTCATATATATACACACACGTCTTTTCATTTCAAAAACCATAGATTTCAATTCGTTACTCTATAAAACTTTACGCCTCGAATCTCTGTTTTATATTTTCCTTTTTGTGATGAGGCTTTTTGCAAGCCTTATTTCAATTAATTTATATTATACGTTATAACGTTAATTTTTCCATTTAATATTATGAAATGACTATTGAAAATTAATTATTATTCAGTATTGAATATATGAACCAAAATGTATCTTTTCTTCTATATAACCTTTTGTCTATCAGTCCAAATCTTCCGGCTTTATCAGGTTTCGTAAAATGTGACATTTTCCATTAATATCGCTATAACATTATTAGAAAAAAGCGTAGAACAATTTTTCGGTAGTCATTTTAAAGGTTTTAGATGTAACTTTCAGAGGATATTGTCGAATTTATAAAAAAAAGATTTTGAAAAATGGAGTGATATCGAGAAGCATCTGTTAAAAATGAATTTTTTTCTCGTATCAACTTAGATTAAACAATAAAGTAATTGATTAACAAATATTCTAATATAGGTATCTCGAAACATTATAGAAATATCTTACAATGACAACTTTTGAATTTCTGTATTATGTTTTCGATGGGAATTACAAAATTTCTAATTTTATAGGATTTTCGTGATAGTTGGATAAAAGTCAGTAGGCAAGAATGTATTATTAACACATATGAGCTAATAATGCATGTTAATCTATCCTGCCTATAAAGTAATATTAAGAATATAATTAATTTTAAATTTACCCATTCTGGAGTCCATTAGAATATATGCCCTAAGTGGTGCCGCAAGAAGAAAGGCTGGTACTCCAGCACGAACAATACTCTCGATTTTGCGGTAAATTTTGGCACCATCAGTTATTCCATTACTTGATATGACTGAAAACCAACCTGTAACAAATAAATTATCATTTTATGTGATCTCCTCATTTCTTAAAATATCCTATTAAATTTACAAACACATACATACACACAGGCTTACATTGCGTACACGAGTCAGAGAAGTAAAACATCTTAAATAAACCAGGATTCGACTAGTCTAGGTAACAACATCATGCAGCCCCTCTCCCCGCTATGATCACAGTTACGGGAAGGCTCTTTGAAATTTTAAAAAATGTGTCATAAATCTAGGGATACGACTATCCATGGAGTAACTTGGGAAACGTAAGGTCCTCCATTGGTTTTGAAAAGGGTATTGAGGACTCAACGACTGCTGCAAGTCTACATAATAAATATGAGGGAGGCCAATCACTTAAAATAGCCGCTGGAAGTAATAGTTCATGCCTTTAACCGCCTTGGCTGTGTTGGAAGTTACAATTACAAGTATGGTATACATAAACCTATTTCTCTAGGGTATCTGCATCGAAATAACAAAGAACAAAAAGTTGGAACAAGTGGCCTTGGGCTCTCTCAGGTAAAGAATTCTAGTGAAAGAAAAAAAGTATGTCAAAGCCTTTGACTGAACAGGAAGGGTGAGCTTACAACTACAAACGCAGCACAGAGAAAAAACGACATCGCTTGAAGACTGCCTCAAAGTAGCCACCCAAAGTGTCCACCACATCACCAAGACAACAATGATTGAGAGATAGCCAGAAAGCAAAGGAGAACAAATTATAAAGAAATGAATCAAGAAAAACGAAGCGAGCCAGTATTCAAGAAGGCACCTGTTAGGAGAAATCTAACATGACCGAAGGCCGAAAGCTGTGCTGATAACAGCGAGCGGGGCAACAAAATGTCTTATGACAATATGCTAAAGGAGGTGAAGCAAGAAGCAAATTCAGATAAGTGGGACTCAAGATGACTAATATATGTACGACCAGGGGCAATGATATGTTGCTTGAAGTTCGGAAAGTTTCGAAGTTAAACGAGGTAAGCGGAGCTATCCGTACAGTCATGATGAATGACTTGCTCGAGAGACCACTGACCGTAACGATCACCGTAGAGATAAAAGGCCTGGAAGAAATGACCACAGAAAATGAAGTCACTCGTGGCAGCCCTTTAAGAAGCCACATTGGAATAAATAAGTGAAGGCACTCGGAACATGCTCGTGAGGGAGTGGGAAGTTTTTGTAACTGTGTTAAGAGCCATAGAAACTATGAAAGTATTAAAGACAGGCAAGTTGACTGAGTCAACGCGACTGCTCCATAAAAGAAGATCTCCATAATCATCAGATACCACAAAAAGCTGTGTTTCAGATGGGGAGAAATAAGACATCTGATTGTGATGTGCCAGAAGCCATACAAGTGCCTGTTTGTGAAGCAGAAAAAACTCTTATGACCATAGATTAGAGGATTCTACATGCATTGCATTACAGATAGCTAGGAGGAAGCTAAGTTGCTAAATAGAAATTGCTAATTTCTTTAATCCTAAGTGTTGTGAGATTACGGTAAGAAAGACAGTGTGGCAATATGCTTACAATAACGATATTTATAGAGACAGAAATGAGATATCCAGAAATGAATATGTAAGCGTGAACGTATGACGTCTAGTATTATATATCTGCTACTTCTTTCCTAATATCACAGAAGTATTGATAGAGCTAGATCTGACTAAACCAAGAACGTAAACTCGAGAAACAAAAGGAGTAACCTGATCGATGAAATGACGACATCTCATAACCTTGTAGTGGCGAATCAGCCAAGTGTTCATAATTACGAAAAAAAATTACCAGATCGGTCTTGGACATGACATTTGTATCCAGACAAGCAGAACATCTTGATTTGGGAGGTATTGAACAAAGCGTCGCTCAGCGACTACCTATATATAACAGAAAATAAATTAGTTTAGTTAACATCAGAGCAAAATCTTGGATTTATTTTACGTTTAGCACATTGCATATCTATGCCGAGGTCCTTACTTGTACTAAGTTTAAGATTAAAATATTAATTAAATGAAAAGTTAAGAGCAATTGCAAATTATGTGAATTTTCTTTTGTAATACCATTACTCGATAACTATTAATCGAATCTGGATAATTTTTTTCAAAATATGTGAAAATTATTATACTTTAAAAATGTATACACACTATAACAATAAATTTTATGATAAAAAAATAGTTGTTTAGTAGTGTGTTGTAAAGAAAGCACTCTGTACAGCGTCGGCCAGGTGATGCAACAAATAGAAAAGTTAACTCCGATCGGAAATGTTCGCAAGTATTTTAGTTTTATAACCCAGTTTTGTAAGCCATACTTTTTGTAATGAGCATTAATATTAGTATAAATAACGTCTTATCTACCCAAAATTGAATATTTACCAAAATATTAACAATTTAATTAAAATTAGATGCAATGTTATATTTCATATTATTTTAGAAAAAATTTGTCTTTTGCAAAAAATTCATTTTCTAGTTGTGGTTGCGATAAAAAATGTCTAGTTAAAATATATACATAAACAAATATTAGTGATGAGATATAACACGTCTAATTGATGTTACCTGCTCATCAATTTCGTATCGTATCTAATAAACTGATTGAACTAACTAAATTTACAGAAGTAATTAATAGCCCCAACAAAATTGAAAATTAAAAATCACCCAGTATTGATAATGTTACAGTCAGGATTATCATTAAATTACCTATAAAAGCTAAAAGACATCATATTGTCATAATTATTAACGCTTGCCTTCGACTCTGTTACTTTCCTACACAATGGAAAATGATATAAATTATCTTCATTCCTACACTAGGTAAAAATGAAGAATAAATTTCTTTATATAGATCCATAAACCTTGCAATGCTTTCAATAATTAAAAGAATTGTACAAGCAGGACTGAATCCGATAATTCAAGAAATAAACTTGTTCCCAAAATAATCTATCGCTGTAGATGAAAACACAATACAATCGAACAGGTAAACTGTCTAGTTATTCAAATAAAAAATCCCTTGAAGAAAAAAGGGTTCTGGTCCGATATATTTCTGAACACCCAGCAATCCTTCAACAGAGACTGGCATTAAGCACTTTTATTCGAAATAATAACTCGTTTTCCCGAAATAAGAGTCACAATTTGAATGACACCTTTTAGCAAATTATCATAGAAAAAATTCATACGATGCACTTGGTGAAAAAGTGACACAATTTGTACACACACAAGAATTAATAAGAGTGTTAAATTACGTTATATTATTTGTTTGTAAATTTTTAGTTTTTAGTCTGTGATTTGATTTTATAAAATGATCTCTACAAGATGATTAGGATAATTTTCAGTCTAATTTTGTACTTCGTATAGAATGTAGTAATTTCTTCTTTTACTCTTGGTATGTGTAGGTCCTTGTTGACTAGTTAATAGGGGATAAACCAAAGAGCATCCACTATGTTTCTTAAAACTTTCGACTGAAACCTTTCCAAAATGTTTATGTTTGCATTGGAAGCCTTTCCCATAGTTGGATACCGTATGTCCAAACTGGTTTGAGAATTTCTTTGTATATAACGAGCTTGTTCAGTAGGTTTAATTTTATTTTACCTTTATTAACTAGTCAACTTTTTGAGTTTAAGATTAAGTTGTTTTCTTTTTGTCCAAATATACTCTCTCCAAATCAGTCGATGATCAAGATGGATTTTGAGGTATTTTACAAGATGATTTTGATAAATTGTCTTCCTATTTACAGAGATTGATGGTAGGTATCTTTTCTTAACGCGAAAACCACTTGGTTACACTTTCCTTTATTCAGTTTTATTTTCGATGGCTTGTTATTATTAAAAATTATCAGAATATGACTATATTATCTATACAGTCTTATATTATCTATTATCTATATAGACTATAAGTATTTTCGTAGGTTATATAATGTTGATATAGCGATAGAATCATATATAAGTAGAACCGTATCATCTGCATATGTACCTGTGGTGACATTTTACATTGTTGCTAGATCAGCTGTGTACAGTATGTAGAAAGTTGGGCTTTGTTGTCACAGTTTGAAAATTTTTTGTGAATACGTCATCGATTTTAATGTAAATAAATTTGTTAAGTGCGATTCCGCAAATTTAGACTCATTTTCGGGAAAACGAGTTATTATTTCCAAGGGGAAGCTCCTACGTCTCAACTGATCGCTATTCCTCCAACATTACCGTAACCAAGATAACTCATTTGTTAAATATACTCTCTACGAAAAAGAAATTTGCGATTCGCGAAATATCGTGCCGAGCTAATCTTCACTTTTTCACAAAGTGCATCGCATGAATTTTTTCTATGATAATTTGCAAAGAAGTGTCATTCAGCATTCATTCCGTGCATATTATAATGAGATACCAAAATTAAATAGTTTGATTTTTTCTCATATTAATATGTTGCTCCATCAGAAATATAAATAATTTTGTTAACCCTGTTCTCATATTTATTTTTACGTAATATATTAAATTGTGACGGTACGATATAACAGTATTCACATCATGTTTCGTTTTTCTTGAAATAACGACCAAGCTCTTTTCTTCAGTTTTTTCTTTACTCGCTTAAGTAAGTTGTAAATGAATAAATAGTTACTTACTTTCCGTTCCAATGATTTTCTTCTACCTCATTTTAGTATAAAGTTGTATAATTCTCTATGAAATCTCCTATGACCGATACTTCATATTTATTAAAATTATGTCGACGGGTGTTCACATTATCACTTTAACTTTTGATAATATACTCATGTTCTAATAGTTTATATTTAATTTTTACCTCCAGGTAGTCAAGACAATATTTGCTATTGTACATGTATTATACAAGTCACACTTCTAATTCACATTTTCACACTGTCTGCAATAAATGTAATAAATGATATTTTACACAAAATAATTTTCGAATAAATGCAAAAGATTTACACTTCAGGATCTTTCAAACATTTATTAAAACAACAAATTTCATCAGGTTTTCACACGTTATTTTAATTAATATATCTTTTGCTATCATCTTATAGGCTTCAACTAATAATTTTAGATTTTGGTCGTGAATTAAAATGCAATTATTGTGAACAGCTTTAGATTCGTTTACTAAAACATACTGGTCAGGTCACAATATACAAAAATATATAAATGTAAGTCAAAGTTGCCTCCAATTTTAGCACAGTATTTTTTAAACATTCCATAAACTTCTTTCAAATTAAAAATAAGTACTTATTATCTTTTCGCACTATCTTAAGCTCGTTAGTACATGAACATAGGCGGGTTATGTAGTCTTAGAAAATAAATGACGTAGCAGTACTTTATATTTCACTTATAATGGAAATTTTGATCCTTGGAAATGGATTTGACATCATTCCATTTTATTTCTTAAGTTTTTTAGCTTTTTGTCGCAAATGGAATAAACATTTAATATTTTTATTTTATAGACACTAACAGACAGTGGAATAGTTAATATACGTAACCTTTCTGAATTGATTATTGTTTTTTCATACGCTTCACTCAATTTTTTATAAAATCCACTTTTTTCTATAAATTCATCACGACCATTTTCTACACAGCAATATATTCTCACAAGTAAACTTGTCAAACTATTTGATAGTGAATCAAAGTTTCTATTAACTATATGAGGTATTTCAATTTTCATTGAATTTACTTCTTCAATTTCAAAAAATCAAGCAATGCATTTAATAAATTCAATATTGATTTCGCACGTTCGTTTTTTTCGATTAAAAATTCTTCATCACGTTATATTTGACAATTCTCTTGATTATAATTCTCAAGCTTTGCCTGAAAAATGGATGTATTCACTTCCGTTGAAATTTCTTTGATTATATGATTAATAATATCTGCCCATTCACGAACCTGCTTAATTTTTTCATTAGTACATTGTAAACATTTGCCATTATAATCAGAAACTTCATTTAGATCTTTCTTATAGTAGTATTTTAAGCATGGCGTATACAATCGATACAATCTTTCACTAAAGAAAACCACTATTCTAAACTTCTACAGTAACATAAATAATGCATTCATTGAGACGTCCGTGTTTACATAATTTGAATGGATTAGGGCATTCAAATTAAGTTCTTATTTTTTTAAATTATCGTATTTTTAAAAAAATTCAGTTCGACGTCCGATAAAGTCTGTTTACATTGACAGTTAAAGTTTAACTAATCTAAATGTACGCAAAGTTCCCTTATTTAAATAGTTTACGAAGTTTATTAGCAAATGTACCATAAAATACAACCTAACAAATCGGAATATTAGAAGCAATAAAAAAAATGTAAACTTTTGTAGTTCAATGAAAAAATTATTATTCGGATTCATTTGTTTAAATGCAATATAATTTTAATAGAGTATTTTTGTAAAGGAAATATTATTGCCAGATAGAACCATTAAAAAGACATAGAAATTTTAATCCATAAACTAAAACTAATTTGTTTTCTGTTATGTATAGATAATCGCTAAGTGACGCTTTGTCTAATACCTCCCAAATCAAGATGTTCTTCTCTACTTCTGTGGATGTAAATATCAGGACCAAGACTGATCTGGTAATTTCTTTTTCGGAAATATGAATACCTGACTACAAACACGGCATAAAGCCATACCACTTAGGAAAATAAACCGAGACAAGGGTACTAAAAATTGTACCACTCTTTCAGTAGGATAAAAACAAGTCTACAAACGTAAATACCATTGTCAATGAAAAAAAAAGAGAAAGAGGCAAACATGTAGAGTCCTGCTAGGACAACAGCTACAACGCAGAGTGAAGCTAACAAAGGACAGTCCAAGTATTAAGGCAAGAATTCTATTAAGTATCTTATAAAAATAATAAAAATTAAGCATAAATACTTAATTCCTAACAAAAAAATATTCTCTAACTCCACACAACCACTTTAGATGTCCAAGTGTTAAAGCGTTGGGAGAATGTGTGATGCCCATTAAATACACAATAATAACAAGTTTTTACTGGAGCATGAAAAAACAGCTATGGATATACTAGAAATACAAGCGGCGCTCCAGATTACCCTCCAGAGTTCAGCTGAAGTCCAATTGCTGACATAGAGGGATGGAATAAGTATCCTTAATCTGGAAACCACTAGTAGAAAAGAGGTGGCAAAAACTGTAGTTATGGTAATTAGTCCACAGCCCGTAACCTGAGAAGCTATTCAAACAAGAAAATCCTATAACAGATCTCAGACGAATAGAACAAATTCCTACTCCCAATAGCATTTATAAAAAATGTTGATTTAGAAAGGAAAACTGAGGAATTGATAGGTCAGTTACAGGATCCGACTGTGAAATGTCGCTACGACGTGCTACAGATGCCACGAAACGGGACATACCGCGAAAACTATTAAAGTCCAGTCGACTGACTGCTGGAATGATTTAGATGTGAGAAATAGAGTCACAAAACAGTGAGATGAACATCTTAATCTCTAACTGTGCAGTAATAAGAAATACGTTCCAACGGTAACCGCTAAAGTTATCTAAATAAAACCTAAACCAGTGTGTGGTAGTACAAGATCTACGGTTCCAAATGATAAGAGCTCAGGGATCTAAAAGAATCAAATTAGATTGTGGATAACTCTAGTAAGGCGATGATCTGGATCTGTGAAAAATTACATATATTCAGAAGGATGGCTATCCCAAAATCTGCTTGTACAAGAATATATAATTTTCTTGATTTATTTGCTTAAAATCGCATCCCTAGAGACTATTACCAACACGATAGTATATATTATTTCGTTATATTTTGAAAATGATTTGTATAGCTATATAATTTCTTATAATATTAAATATAATTACATTGAAGTGTATAAATGCATACAAATTATGTATGTATTTGGGAATTTTTATGGTACGTTATTTTATGGATCTTGAATTTTATTTCGTTGAAATTTATTTGCTTTATTTACTTGATTCTTAATGATATTATTGTTGAAAAGAGAGTATTTTAGTTGCTTGGATAGTGGAGGATTCTTATACTATAATTAGCTTCAGTTTGTTTTCATCTTAGTAGAAGAGTAATATTGCAATCACATGTTAGGCTATTTATTGAGTTTATTTTGTAGGCATCTAGAGAGATTCTCATACTTGATTTTAGTAAGACATCAAGATTTATTAATGTTGTGAGGTTGACTGAATCGTAAATTATGCATCCATAATCTAATTTTGTCTGTATTAATGACTTGTACATATTTATCAATACAGTCACACCGCCATCCCAATTTTTTACAGAAAGGACATTTAAGATGGTTTGCCTGCGTAGATATTAATCTTTGAAATGTTTTATTATTTTGATAATTGAATTGTTGATCTGTAGTTTTAATTCATGTAGTTTGATGCGGTTTTTGTTGAAGATAATAGCTTAAGTTTTTCCTGTAGAGAATTTGAAAGGTGAAATTGCGTATTCATTTAGTTTATTCAGAGTGTTTTGTATTACTTTTTCATTTGTCTTTAATTTTTTTCCTTTGACGAATAGTATTAGGTTGTTATCGTAGATAGTTGCTGAGACTGGTAGGATGCCGTTGGAGATAAGTACAAGATCTGAATATGTGTTGTTTACTCTGACTCAAATTTAAATACTACTAAACAGTAATTCATCTTGAATCCGCTTTGTACATAGGTTCATATATTATTGGATTCGAGAAATCATTTTAGCCTTTTGTTTATGATTATTTCAAGAATCTTGAAAAAAATCATACTGTTTATACGTCTGTAAACAGTATGATATTAGTTTAAATGCAATTATATTTTTGCACACGTTGCATTTTAATTTATTCGTTGTCAGTTAAAGCTAGTATGTTATTCAGTGGTTTGTTATTGATGGAATTAATTTTTTTCCAAACTTTTTTTAATAGTGTCTGATATGTGGTGCGTAGATACTGGATCCAAGAATTTTTTTACTTGTTTTAATAGTATTCTCAGGGATTGATTTATGTTTTTGGTATTCCATTTTATTGTCTTCAGTGTTTACGTTTTATAACGATTTAGAGATTTTTCTTCTTCTTTTGTTGCTATTTTACATTCATTATTTCACAATATAGTGATTTTTTTTTGTTTTGGGTATGCTTTAGTTGGAGGCCTATTATTAACAGCGATTTCATTTATTATTTTTATGTTATCAGAAATATTGTTTTTTTTATTTGTATTTTTACTTCGTATTCGTAAGTTTTTTCTGAAATGAATGACCGAACTTTTGAATGTTCACATTTACTGTCGTTCATTATATTTCATTGTGCAGTGGTATGTCGGTATGCGGGATTTGGATTACCAAGTTGATAGTTTTCGTGTTAATATTTTCATTATCCTGAGTATTGTTTGCTGATATAGTTGGTGAATACTCATCTATGTATATATGTGATTAGATTCATCGGTACAATTTCTTGCAAAATGTCCTTTCATATTGCATTTAAAGTATTTCGAGATGTCGGTGTCAACATATATATATATATATATATAATAAATTAGTTAGTTGTAACTTTGTTTAAAGATACCCAGTATTTTTTTAAATCTATTAACGGCACAAAGACACATTTTCCAAGTATCCTATTCTACAAGATATTTCGTTATGAAAACGTCGTAAAAAAAATTTGAAAAGTACCTTTCCTACTATTTTCGAAATTCCTTTTTTCGATGGTGCCATCAAAGTGGCGTAAAAATATGTTTTTTTTCTAATATTTTTGCAAAATAAAGTACAAAAACAGGAGTTTTTCGGATGTGTTTTTTTTCTTTTTACATTTTCTATGCTTTATTTTATTATTATTCAACAATGGAAAAGTGTCATCGTGTCTTCGATTGTTTTATTTTCGAATGATGTAATTGTTTTTTATCATAGTTTGAACCTGTAATGTAACTATAAAAACGTCTGAAACTTTTGACAATTTTTGTAAATAAAATGCGTATTTTATATCGAACATGCAAATTCCACATAGTTACTATAGTTTTTTGGATCGCTAATTACGAATTTGTTATTATTTTTGTACAATTTGCAACGCGAAATGTCCAATTCATTAAGGGAGAAAAGACTTACCTTGTTTAAGCCTAACAAGCGATATACAACTAACATTGATTAAGGGGGAGGTAAGAGGCGCATTTACGGCCTAATAAGTGTTAAGGTTGTGATGACCTTGAGAGGTCAAGGACAGGTGAGTAGGCAGGCGTTATAATAATGTTGCGAATAATTTAATTTAATAATAAGAAAAAAAGAAAACAACTTTATTCGCTAATTAACAATCGGAAGAAATTAAATTCATTCGCAAGCGCAGCGCGAGAAATTCCAATACAAACACGATAATGAAAATATCGGTGCCTATAAAGCGCAAACAAAATAAACAAAACAACGCACGATAATAAGCGCAGCGAAGAAAATAAAATAATATAGTAACGATAAAGCGCAAACAAAATAAATCGGCCCAAATAAATTTGAAATGCAGCGAAGAAAGTAAAATAAAGTTCAATGGTAAGCGGCAATGACAACGGAACGAAACAAATTCAAAATAATAGTAACGGCCGTCGTAAAGCTCCGGCTCAATAGCCAGGAGTACCGAACGAGGCCCTGCGCACGCGGATAAACAATAAATAAAAATGTAAAATAGGTAAGCAATGCACGGTGAGACAGAGAGAACAATAAAACGCACTCAACGATAGCAGAGCCTGGCATCACACTCACAATCACGAACACCTCACTGCAATCACTCGCGAAAACAAACAAAATAAAACAAAATTTAGCACGACTGCCCAATTCAGAAGCTAAAGACCAACTGACTCTCGGTGAGTGCTACATATCTCTCTCTCTCTCTCTCTCTCTTTCTCACTCATTTAACGCCATACATGGTAAACTGATTTTCCGAGGTCGTTAACCTTGGAAACGTAAACAAGCCCTAATCGCGGGTTTGTTATTATTGACGAACTCTGGCCAACGGCCAGGAGCTTCGTCACAAATTGATTTGTTTAAACATTTTTTGTTCATTTTGTTTAGAAGAAATATATATAAACATTGGTGAAGGAAGAAAGAGAATTAACCGTTGAACCCATATGGTCGAAAGATGACTCCTACTCCCAATAGCCCGGTTCGACCTTGGATTTGGTATTCAAAATAAGTTGTATTCAGTATTTTAGAAAGATATAAGTTATCATTAAGCATTTAAAAACGTTTTGAAAATTATTCCACACAACTATCTTAAAATCATTCGAACAGTCTCAAGAAATATTCAAGTTACACAAGTAATGGTACCAGGAGTCGTATAGCGAAAAAACAGGTTTGAAACCAATTAGAAATAGAGGCGACTGGGCTTATGCAACATATATAGAGTAATATAATTTATAAGTATCAACAGTTCTAAACAATGTTAAATGGCACGCGGATGGCATTTGTAAAACGTGACTGAATCTTGTTTGGCAACAAGTCAAAGAATTCTGAGATTTCATTCTCAGTTCCTTTCATGGGTTTGTTTTTGAATAACCAGACCCCATGCTGAATCCTCGGACCGTCAAAAAATGATTTTAAAGTTTAAACAAATATTTTAGTAATTTTTTCATGTGCAATTCAACACGCCGTACTCGATAAAATGAATTTGATCTAATTTTAAATTCAACTTGTGTTACAATATTTCAATACATACGAGACAATATTGATGCACTTCACATGCAAAAATTTAAATAAATGCAGTCATATAACAGTATTATCATGGCAACTATTTCTAGCAAATTTGATGAAGGTTAAGTAAATTTTTTTTTTTTTTTTTTTTTTTTTTTATAATTAGTGTATTTCTGTTTTTCTAATCTTAAAATTATTCTATTGAATAATTAATAATTAATACTTTCAACTTAAATTCAACAAAACTATATATGCCATTTAAGATATGATAACCAGATACGACTAATCAACATCGTTTGCGTAGATACCACTTTTGTTTATTATTTCTATGATGCTGATAATAAAACAGCTTCTACTTTTGATAGTAGGGCGAGCAGGAAACAATCTTATTTAATATATTATTACGTTTCTTTCTTAAATCTATCAATTGTATACAATTTACAATGTCTTTGTTCAAGACATAATTTTATTTTTTCCAGGGCAATTCGCCTATTCAAAATACGGTGTTTAAGTACTGAATGTTTTTACTCTTCTTTTTTTCCACAGTCATAGGTGTGGTTTTTAAGGCTCGGCGATCTTGGTCGCTTAATGATACCATACTCGTCATGGTGAGCATAGCTGCAGAGAGGGTAGCGCACAACATACACGCTAAACAACCATGAATTCCATCATCAGATGATCTCACCAACTGTTCGTCACGAACATGGAAATGCCTGATCTTATGTAGCTATATTACATATTGTCTTTAATTTCTCACGTTAAAAATTAATTCGTATATTAATACTTAAATTAACCCAAAAGCATTCTAAACATTCGAGATTGTTCCCATTCACTGAAACTTCCCTTTTAGACATGCTAACCGACCCGCTTGTTCGATGCAGGCACTAATGCGAAAAGTGTCAAAAAATGTGTTTGACATGTGCAGGCTATAAAGTCGAGGAAAATTAGTACATAACTTCGCTTTTAGAAATTTCCCAGGACCAAAACTTCTTTGGTTAATCATGGGTCGCACATGCATAGAACATGCATAAAATTTGAGACTATTCAACCGTCGACTACAAAAACTTTGAGATATTTTTAAATTAATAAATTAAATAAATATCTGTCGAAAAACCTTGGCTGATAGTTACTTAAGTAACAGTTTTGAGATTAGCGACTGAGTTATTTATTTTTGTTTAGTTTTATTTTCAAATTTTCTCGGATAATTGAGACCAGTCTATAACAATGCTTGTTACTTATTTAAAAATAAGTTTAATGGTAGCTATCGGTTGATGGAAATTATTGATCTAAAAAGTACCATTAAGAATATCCAAGTGCAAACTTATCAAAGAGTCAATCAGAGAGCTTTTCATGAGAAATAAGCTTAAGTGAGAAATTCTCGCTACTCCATTAATCTGTTTGATATGGAACGATATAATTGAAAAGAAAAAATATATGTATTTAATATTTGATTATGCAAATAATGGCAAAGTTAGCTTATTGCTATTTCATCCAAATTTTGCATGGACCTTAATGGTTTCGTTTGATTGATATGGAACGATATAATTGCTAGGTCAACATTTGAAATGCTCAAAAAATTCACAATTACCATTGCTACTGTTGGTACAAATTTTACATTTTAAGTATAAAAATGTAAAGTTTAATACAGTTAAAATACAATGCAAATAACCTTTATGGTCCGCTCTCTATTTTTTTAATTAAATAGTATTTCAGAGTGGCATTCATATCTACATTCGTCCTTATTTTTTGAAGTTCTCCGCCAATTTGCAATTTATTTAGATGATTATTAGTTAAATTATTGAATATTATATATTTTTTTACTCTAAAAAAAGAGTTATATTCAAAATAGTTCTTGGGTATCTTATAATTGTCTATACCACGTGTAAAGATTAATAGAATCACCATAGAACCGTACAACTGAACCCACAGTGTGAACCATTCTCATGTCAAAATGTTAAAAGATGTAGGGCAATAAAATTTATTTCCATAATCTGATCACGCAGCATATTTCAATTACGTCACGATTTACCATGTGCTTTGATACCCTTGTAATAAGTTATTAATGAATATATTAATATGAATCTAATGGATTATAGCTCTTTTATGAATTGCTGTTGTGCGTGCTATGTTTTTTTGGGTGTTATCAGATTGTAAAATATATTTTTTAAATGTAAATTCTCATTACGAATAAGTCAAATTATAAAATTATTAAAGAAAATTAGTTTAAACAAAACAAAATAAATTAAATTCAGGATGATCTTGCGTCTTAGGTCCAGGTCTGCATCTGTAACTTTGGATTGATAAAAATCAGATGTGATCTAGTTTCCTATCGCAATCTTTATGTTTTATAGATACTGTCGCCATCTGTTTGTAGTTCTATCTGGATAGGAGTTTATTGAGGTATTGTTCATTAAGATTTGATATCTATTTACCAATGTTTCTAATTGTGTCATCGAAGTTATCTATTATAATAATATAACTATTATAACCGAGTGTTGCAAGAACAATTTCTAATTGGTATGTATAGGGACTCGATAGGATATAACATTTTTCGAACTGATATCGCTATTGCTATGTTTATTGATAATTTTAAAGAAACATTTTTCAATTATTGCATCTTAAGAAAATGGTTCACTCCAAAATAATAATCACCATGATAAATTTATCGAACTAATCGTATCTCGATTACAATTACTTAATTAATAATGTTTGATATGCAACATAATAATCGTTAAGCCATTTCCGTAGATAAAATTCCAAATCATTCTAAAAAGAAAAAATAATCCCAACCAATTATAAATCGATATTTAAAATTGTTTAAAAGTGTTGGTAGTCTGTGAGAATTGACTAACGAATTAGCCAGTTTTCCTAGCCCTCCCCAATGAGCGTGTAAGTTCGAGTGTGGTATATTACTCCCCTTATCTATAAAAAGACTATATATTTGCGTATGAGCATCACTATCACTATTATCTCACCATATGGAACGTCACTTTTTATTTTTCAGAGGCAACTCCTTCAAAAGAGTATTCATTTGTGCGTGAAAGTTCAATCACATTTTCCAAATGTGCTCTTCAACTTGGATATAAAATAAATATATGTAATTCGGTATTCAACAAAAAATATTTATCTTTTGCTTTATTCCTTATACGGGAGAATTTTTTCTGTCGACATTTCCAATTCCACGCTGATTATTCTACAAGTGTTCGAGTCACTTTCAGTCTTCTAAGAGTCCCAAAAATACCTGACCTAACAAGGAAACACAAACTGTTTGAGATGAAATATGTTTATTTCTCTACATAGATGTATTTTTCCCAGTGTTTATAAATAGCCAATAATCTGAAGATCCACATCTCTTAAATAAAGTGTGCGAGGAAATAATTTAAAATTTGATTCCTTGATTTTGGTCATCTTAATAACGGATACGTGAACTTATGCATTGTCTTGTCACTGGTAGTGTTATATGTTTTTAGCGTTTTAATCGGTTCTTATGCCTTTCTGACATCTTAATTTCTTCTCAAATAATTTTTATATATAACTAAAGATGTATTCGGTAAGATAAAACCATAGCCAATGACGCGAAGCCTCGGGGTACTGAATAATTTCCGAATTTTTTAATCGAAATTTGTGCGTTGGGTGGTTTTTGTCTTTTCATCAGAAAAAATGCAAATCCGCAAAGTTACGAAAATATTCAGTTTCTTTAAGGGGACCCAAGGTTTCCTGTTACAGTAGGTATCAGGTGTATTTCATCTTTGGTTTTTTCTTAATGCAGCTAAGTTATTGCAGATAAGTAATAACTTCATCGGCATCGAGCGTACGCGCACGCGCGCGTGTGTGTCAACGTGATTGTAGTTACAAATTAGAATGTAGCCTTGTGACGACATCTTCAGTTTGTAATTCAAGGTTTACCAATCCTAGTATTGGATGTCTGATGACATAGAATCGTAATTTAATTTATATTAGACATTTCAGGTTAACTTACTAAAATGTTTATTCGATAGAAATATGTCTAAACCGAGAGCGAAACTCTATCTCACCTAATCAAATACGTGGATTAGCAGCAAAACAGATTAATTCTAATATACACGTTACTATTATGAGAATTACTTCTCCTAATAAAACATCTGCACATAACAATGATGATGAAACTATATCAGTTGTGACTGCGACGTCTTCATCACAAGAAACTTTTATGGAAACATCGACGTAAAATGATAATGTAATTTTATTTGACAATGCAGACAATAATTGTTCAAACAAAAAATATTGAGACTGTTACATCGTAAAAGTATCACAATTTTATCGAATAAATTATGTTATAGGACCTAGTAATATTGTATTTACAACATTGTTAATTATAGCATTCATGCCAAGTTTACAAAATATTTATGGTTAACGTAATATTACTTTTAATGTTAATAGTTTCTTACATTTTTCGAAAGATGTAGAAAAGTATGAAACACTAGAATCTATTTGTGCATATCCCCTTGAGAATGATATTTGTTCCATTAAAAAACTTATTAGTAGAAGAGAGTGATAGTTGCAAACAATTTTGAGAAAATTAGCAGAGTAAAAGGCGGTAAAATCTAAAATATCGCTTTACTTAAAAAAAATATATTGAAAGCAGATAGAGCCCATTACAATAGATTCCTAACTGACAACTGTTCTCATGGTACTCAATAAGAATATTATATATTAGTAATTCATGTCATATCGACATATCAGACGATCGAAATAATTATGTCACGTTAAGAGATGAAACTATAATACCAGATTTAAATATAACAAATGATAGATATTAATACGCTATTGGTAGTATTTATACGATATTTATACGCTATTGATAGTGACTTATTAGTATGTATATCTATTAATATGCTCTAAAAATCATATAAATGAGAGATCTATTCTTTCCAATCATTCTTATAAATAAAAAAAACGGCAATGAATTAATTTTAAAAAGAACATTACATTCTTCAGAATATAATATTAAAAATCTACAAAACATGTAAATAAAGATTTGAGAGAAAATCCATGTAGATTTTAAAATGTTAAAAACCTGTTTGTTAAGAAAAGGTTCAATAATGATAGTCGTGTGATTTGTTCAAGTGAGATTCACTCAATTTTATTCACTATCGCTACACAATCATTGTCACTGCACTCCGGAGATAACAATTTTGCAACCGTAACCAGACTTCACCATGATTTCACTATGATTCTACTTGGATTCCATCGTAACTCGTTGTCTTGAGTAAAGGTTCTGTTCAGGAAAATTGTTCATCACAAAAGTTTATTATAGAAAATTGTTCAAGGAGTCGATTGCAATATCATTTGTTCAAATAAAAAATGCGCGTTTCAAAGAAAATCGCAAAAATTTATCTTAATCGTTAAAACTTTTTAATCAATAAATCTATTGCTACAACATGTATAAATTATCAAAATACAATCTTTCCATTGTATTTTGAAAAAAAAAAATCATGAGTTATAGTATTTAAAAAAATCACATTTTTGTTTAATTATGTATAATTTTTTATACATAAATAATTAATATTCTAGCGTCATACTTGGCACAAATCATGATTTCTATATAGGCATTCGATATGCCAAATATAAAAAAATTGAAGACCTTGCTCTGATTTGTCTTAAAACTAATTTGTTTTCTATCATATACATGTTATTTTTGCTAATGTTAAATTATAGTATGTTATTTATTTTCATAATAATGTTAAACAAATGTATTTGGTAGAAAATTAAAAAGAATTACAGGCAGTTTTCAATATCAACATGCCTCGTGTGAGAAAATATTTTTTTCAGTTTACATATTAATGGTTGTAAACTGTACAATTGCATGGAGATATTTTTTAAGGGGATGTCGGAGTTCCAATGAAATAGACAGTTACCGACATTTTCATAGTTTCAGTTATTCTCATTCTAATTTTAGCTCTTTGTAAATAATTCAGTTGTCTACCCTTTTCGAAATAAATTCTAAGATAGAATAACTAATATATATGAAATATTCAAAATTAAAGAGAAATGACCAAATCTACAAAATAGGTACCTGAAATATTTTCTGAAATCCTATTAACAGTCAAATAACTAGTAGCAATTATGAAAATGTAACATTAAGTAAACTTATGTTTTCAAATTTTTCATATCCTTATTTTAGTACAAATTCTAATTTTTATCTCAACTGCAATTTTTTACGGCACTTTCATGTAAAATATCACGTTCATAAGTTTTATTTCCTTTTAGACATTGCCATCACTTATTTTTAAAAGAAATTTATCTAAGTGGCATAATTAACAGACTAATGCTTTCAATTATACATATTTAGCTTTGATAATTTCATCATATTTTCTCGACTGTTGTGGTAAAAATAAATTTCATGTAACGATTTTTATTGAAGAGATGATACGATGACGTGACTTAGTTTTTACCTTGATGTACTGTTTATTGGTTACTTTTGTACTATCTTATGGTATGTCTTAACACTAACTGTATTCTGCAAATAGGAATTGGTTAATTTCATTATTCATTAAGTGTTTTTATCGCCGATAAAAATATTTAAAACATTAGCTAAAAAAAATTTTGTTTCGTTTTGAAAAGCGAAAGAGGTGGCGATTTTTACAAACATTTTATAACAAGTTAGAAGCAACCATGCAGAATAAGGTCGCTAAAGGATGTAGCTAGATAGGGCAGAAAATACCCAAATAAAGACGTTAAAGTTTTGGCTGTATGCTTTATTATTTATAGTTAGTGTAGTTAAATTTGTTATCTTTGAATTTTTTGTTTAGTTTTATTAAATCTTCCTAAATATCTAGCAAAATATTTTATTCTTCTTAAAGGAAGCACGCGAGATATTCTCAACAGCTCAAGATAATCTTATTGGAGTTAGCATTAACTTATGCTTGGATTAGTCTGGGACAAAATACAAAATTGAAAATTATATACGTGTTTTCCCTTTTCCTTATATCTATTTACGTAAATTATTGTTAATAGTTCTTTCAGAGCAACTTCATCATTTCAGAACTTGTTAATGAACAAGAAAGGTGTTTTTTTAATCTGACTGTATTTTGATCATTATATTTTGTAAAATAAAAGCAATTGATTTTTCCATATAGTTTTGCTGTTCATGTCATTACATATTTCAGTCTTGGGCTTATTGTTAAATCTAAACTTCGTGCATATAATCATCGAAAAATTGTTTTCATTCGATATAAGTCATAACAAAGTAATTTGTTCATTATTTCTTTTTTTCACTTCAAAATTTTTTTCTTATCGGATAGAAAATGTTCATTTGTTATTAATTGGAATGTCAAGGATCCATAAATATCGATAAATGCATGCTATACTCCAAAAAGCATACCGCTAGAGCAGCTAGTAGCGTTTTTTAGGTTGAAATATATATTATTCTACAAAAAATGTTAACTATTAAAAAATTATAATATTATATAAATGTTATAGAAGAATCGAACAAATAAAAACTATGTAATGTAAAACACTACGTAGATTTAGAAAAAAACGCCGAAGAAATTTGTTAATAAAAGAAATTGTTATTTAATTAATTTTGAAACAAATTATTATTTGTAATTATATACTTAATGTATTGAATATGTATTTCATATGAATTTAATTTCTCGTCTAAAAAAATAAAAAAGACGTATTATTTATTTCTTGATCTTTAATTATTCTGTGTATAAACCTTTAAACGTATAGAAATATTTGAGAAACCTTTAACGTATAGTTCTTTGTAAGAACTATAATCTGTATAGTTCTGATATAGAATGGGTATAGTTTCTTCGTAAGATATCCCAGAAACCTTCAAGATTTATTTGATAAATAGACCTTTTAAGAAAGCTATTAAAATAGACTAGAAACTTTTCGTGATACAATTGAAGGATCCTCTCCATTTTTGAATACTTATCAATGACATAATCGTTCCAATAGACACATTGAAAGAAAGAAACAAATGATAGGTCAATTATAGTAATATATAAAATAAAGAAATACATCTTAGAATTATAAACAAAGTTACAAAGTAAAATTGGAAAAGTATTTATAATTGAATAAGCCGAACTTCACGAAACTATACTCAAAATAATAAATATAGAAAATACAATGAGCTATTAAGAAGTAGATAATAATATAAATATAAACAATTTTAATGTAATTTAAAGTTACAAAAATTCTCGCAAATGTATGCAGAATTATATTAAAACTGCAATTGCAGCAGTACATGAATATATAGCCAAGATCCGTAAATACAAACTATGTATTGGTAAATAATAATTGCATCAGGTATATTAAAAATATATTTAATAATTAAGATTTGCTAGTTATTTCGTATTTATAGATTCAATGAGATTGTGAAATATTGACCCCTTTATCCTCGACCATATCGCATGGAACATGAAAAACGCTAAAAGAATTTCATAAAGTATAGGTCATGATAAATTTAAAAGTAATATGTGCCAATTCTGCAGATGCGCATACTACGACGAATGATTCTCTTAACTGTAATTCTGTAAATACATGGTAACCTATGTATGAAATATTCATCCTTTCTTTTCTTCTAGATTTTTTTTCATATAACTACGGTTTAAAGGAACAAATCATTTTTCGAATAACTGCATAAATGTTAATAATAAAATAAATCTAACATGTAAATTTTGCAGCAAACCCAATCACTCTATAAATGCTTGCCGTTGAAACAAGAGAAAAAAATATGCATATTCAGTATTGTCAACATTTGGTACACGAAGTAGACCAATGTGTAGATCAATGTATATATATTGATGCATGCGCAACATGTTGGAAATGCAAGAGAACCCGTCATAACCTCAAATTGTGCATAAACATACTAGTCATCAAATCAAACAAATACAAGTATTTCTATAGGACTGGGTACACTATAAACAACAGCCCAGATACGGTCTGTGAGACATGTACCTACAGAGGTTACTCACTAAAATTTTGTAAAGTTGGCGAAAATAAATCATTCTTGAGAAAACGCACTACATGTGAAAAGGTAGAACATGATGAAATAGAATGAAAGTGTGTAAAAATGCTGATTGCAGTTATGCGAGGAACCAGCCCATAATCTAGCACAATAATCAAAAAACACAAAAAACTCATCTACATTCAAATAACTATACTATTGATTTTAACAGCAGGTTCGGTGACTACTGGAAAATGCACCATACACAATAGAAATCTGAAGAAAATTGGAAATGTTGAATACTGCAAAATACGAGGCCACATCATTGATGCTTATAACGAAGTTAAATAGCTTGAAAGAAAAGTAGATACATTTTGTAGAATCAGCAAGAGCATAGAAAATAAAGCAAAAAGGTACTTTAAAATCAAAACTGTATCAGAAAACTACGAAGCTCTTTCTGGAAGGAACACTTAGAAAATTAGCAAAATAAAATAGCATTTCAAAGATAAAAATAAATAAGTTATTAGAGACAAATACTATAATACAGATATATATATTAAAACTTAAAAACCTGCTACTATATATAGAAATAAAAGGCATATACTGAGATAGAAAACTGTATAGAAGATCGAAAATTGAAGTGGAAGAGAAATGTCAAAAGATGTCGAATAAAATAAATTCCCTTACGTTTGACGTTGAAGATGTACCAAAAATATCGAAGAAGTGGCAGAATTATCCATGTTTAGAGAGGAAGAAACTCTACCCTGCGTCTATATATCTAACCACAGAAGCAAAAAGGAGTCCAGAAGAAAT
The DNA here is from genome assembly GCA_030064505.1 of Chouioia cunea. Classification (NCBI taxonomy): domain Eukaryota; kingdom Metazoa; phylum Arthropoda; class Insecta; order Hymenoptera; family Eulophidae; genus Chouioia; species Chouioia cunea. Next base: position 23,048,165 of record JAOPFQ010000001.1, read on the forward strand.
CAAGAGAATGAAGAAAAAAGAAACGCGAAACTTGCTTATAAATACAGTATATTAAATCATTTATCAAGAAAAAAAACTTATCAAGGATATAATACTCATGTCTGAAGATGCACGATAGTTGAAGGAAGACAAATTTTATGCCTGTAATATAAAAGAACACGAAATTAATTTAACAGATGAAAAATTAGTTTAGGTTAAGCCATTTCCTTGACTTTATGTATTGAAAACAATTGCAGTTGATGAAACAAAAAAATCAATTGCAAATGAATTGGTTAAATCATCAATAAGCATATTCAATGTAGTCAAATGGGTCATACCCAAGAAATAATTAACAAAGGACGGAAAACAGAATAAAGACTAGTAATAGATTGTCACAAATTGAATGGCAAAATTGTGCTCAACCTATATTTATTACGAAATATAATAGATATTCTTGATTGTGTTGAAAAGTTAAATGTTTTACGACAATTGACTTGGTGTCTGGGTTCCATCAGATAAAAATGAAGGAGTCAGATATATACAAAATAGCATTTAGCATACTCGGCTCAGGACACTTCGAATTTAAAGTACTACGACTTGCATTAATAAACTTATCTAGAGTTTTTGAAAGAGTGCTAATAACAGTTCAAGGAGATCTCTTAGAAAAGGGATATTTTTATGTGTATATAGATGATATAATTATAGTTTCTAATACGGTTGAGGACCATAATGAAAGGTTTAAACTTGTAGATAAAAAAATTAGAGAAGCAGGACTAAAATTAGAAACTCATGAATACAAATTCTTTCTACGAAAAGTTGAATTCTTAGATTATATCATACGTGAAAATGGCATCAAAACTAATAAAAAATAGAAGCCATAAATAAATTTCCAATACGCTGACAAGCTATTGAGAAATTCGACAGAAAATACTAGGATATATAATTAACAAAGCCCTGAAAGCTAAAAATTAACAAAATTGGTGGTAACGGAAAAACCCAGCAATGATATAAAATATTAAAAGTTAAATGAAGAATAGATTAAAGTAAAAGAAAAGAAAAATAATACGAAAAGAAAAGGAAAATAAAAAAAGAAATACAACAACAATAAAACACAAAAAACACAGACGGAAGAAATTAAAAACACAATAACAAAAACGGAAATCTATAAGAAGTTTATATTTACAAAAAAGTCTATACGATCCATTTATCAAAAGATATATATATATATAACTATTCGATTGTTTCTACTTTAAAAATTAAATCTACATGCAATAGTTTTAAAAATTTTGCTTGTTCAATTTGCTTCTTAATCCCTAAGGATATTTCAATTCTAGATGAACTCAAAAAAAAAAAAAATATGTATATATATCTAGAATAAATAACTGCCTTTGTATATATATATATATATATATATATATATATACATATTTTTTTTTTTAGTTCATCTAGAATTGAAATATCCTCAGGGATTAAGAAGTAAATTGAACAAGCAAAATTTTTAAAACTATTGCATGTAGATTAAATTTTTTAAAGTAGAAACAATCAAATAGTTCATTAGCAAGAGCTCATCATCCACTCTGCGAGTATTTAAGAAAATTTTCTACTAAAAAAATTGAGTGGAATGATCTATTAGAATTAGCACAATTTCACTAAAAGTGGAAACGTACACAACGTTCATAGATTTCCTTTTCATGAATTTGACTTCGCTTATCCACCAAGGCCACTATCAAGTGAGTCTGTAAAAGATTCTAAACAACTTAAAAAATATAATAATTACGTATCACATTTAATTATAAATATGAAAGACATTGTCAGCTTAGCAAGAAAAAATCTGATACTTTCAAAAGACAGATAAAAAAATACTATGGCCGTTTCATAAACCTTGTTGATTAAAATAAAAAAGACCAAGTCTGTCTGATGACAGAAATAAATCCCGGAAAACTACGTAAAAAAAATGATCTAGGATCGTTCAAAGTCCTGGACATTAATAAAAATATTAATGTAATTGTAAAAAAAGGTGGAAAACCGAGTACCGTTAATGCAAACAATAATACATCAAAATAAAATCTAACAATGATATTCGAATTATTTTTATTAACTACAATTCTTAAAACAAAGGAAATAAATCATTGGATACTACTGTGGTACGACGACACTTAACATAACAATATTCTCCTTACTGGACTCAGAGGAGTTCAATTTTCACCAAATTCCTGTAAATCCTACAAATTTTACGATGAGGTACTCAAGCACACGTTATTGATAGCTAGGAAAGGATCCTGAAAATAAAAAAAAAAAAAAAAAGAAAAATCTTGATATGGAAAAGAAATAAAAGGAGAACATTAAACAGGAGCATACCTATCACTTGTATTCTACTGAACTATCAGAATACCTAAAATAAAATAAATAAATGTAATAAATAGTATAGATAAACAACAGACTTACCTGTATTATCTGACATAACCTGAATCCCTGATGCATTGACTTACACATAGAATACAAGTTGTGGAATCCCTTAATTATAAAAATACACCTTTGCACAGGACAAAAAGAAAGTTGGTAGTAAAATCAATAGCTGTAAGATACGAAATACGGTAATGAGAGAAATATAGGGAAATAAATCATCGAAGACAGACACTTGAATTTGAATACATAATAATTGCACTTCAATAGAACGCGCGATTTCCAACCAATAACAAAATAATTAACAATTTTAATTTTAGTCTTCTTTGAAATTAGTCTTACAGAAGGGAGATAATTTCTAATGATGGGTAATGACAATCATGTAGTCGGGGGTGAATTGAGAAATAAACGATGTTATGATAGGAGTAGATAATAGCGCTGGGGTATTTTCTACTGTGAATTGAGACCAATACTGATAAGCAATTTTCGTAGAAGAAGGAACCATCGAAAAGCTCGTGAAACTAAGGAGCAAACAGTTTCGAGACAAGTTAGTTGTATTCTTAAACTTGAGCCAGCTAATTGCCTAGAATCCTGTAAGTCGTGAAACATATTGCGAAGTTATAAACGAAGTTAGTGCCAGTCAAATATTGAGGGAAAGGAATTGACCAATTACTAATTGGATCAAATTTAGGTATATTCAAGTCAATCGCGTTTTTAGTCCATAAGTGGGGCCCGAGTAGTTATTCAATTGAATTGACCACACATAAATAATAGGGTTTGACCTGCGATACCACCTGAGTACCTCGGCTACTAAAGGAGAGAGATCATGACTACCAGTTCCTTTAAACTCTCATCATCGTTGTCATTTTGTGATAGAACGTAGCTATTAACATATTTCTAAATTCTTTAGTCACGTTCACATTTGTTATTTTCTGACAAAATTTCTAACCATGATGACTAAATCGTACCATTGATTTTTAATTATTGATCACGATGAAAAATACAGCCGTGATCACGATTGTATTTTTTTAACATAAGGCTGTTGTGATGCGCAAATAATTTATTGAAACCAATTTCTGGAATTTCTCATTCTGAGGTATTTAGTAGAGTTTCTAATACTCTTTATTATACATTCCATGGTACATTATGATTACGCTCGCATTTAATTTCGTAAACAATTAATTATATATCGCTCAATTATGTTCGCACCTATTTGCAACCGATCCTTTATACGAGTCCTGCTCGTAGGTCAACGCAGGACTGTAGACCAGGTTGAAGCGTATCGTGCTGAACCCCTCTAAGTCTATCATTGTAATATAAATATAGAACTGATATGAATCACTGAATTTCGAAAAATTCCAATATTTGAATGCAAGATAAAAATACACCGAACAGTATCCAGTTATGAAATCTTTTGACATTTAATACCGACATCCACAGAAGAAGAACAATATATTTGCGAAATAAAGCATTAACAATGCAAATATATGAAAAAGGTATTTTCAAGTATGATATGGTACATAGCATGGCAAACCTAAAAGTAAAATATTAGTTTTGCGGGTGGCGCAGAAGGTGATCTAAATAACGATAAATTAAGATTAAGCTGAGAGACAGTATATAATTTTCAGACAAATTTTGTATTGATATGTAGGGCGGTTATTTATTCTAGAAAATATTGTCCCCGAGAGAATGAGTCAAAAACTCTTACAATATTTTATTTACAATATTTTACCACCTTCAAAGTATATGAAAGAAAAAATGGCCTATTATTAAAGGAGTTGCTAAAAAAAGCAGTGAAGATTATACAATGCAAAAGCGAAAGCTTATATAGAAAAAAAGAAAATTTTGAGCAGTTGTAAGTACCAATTCTAAAAAGATTTGAGTTATTAATGTTGAGTGAAAAGATTCGATAATCATTTATAAATCAATTAGTTTGAATTATCATTTCACAGACCGGAAGATTTAAAATCTTATTTTTTTTTTGTTCTTCGAGTTGAAACATCCGTATAAAGTTTCACCAAAATTGCAAATCCAAATAACCTTTCAGAGCGTGATACTACAATATGTCTACTTGGATTATTATATATGAATTGGAGTAGCCGAGGCAATGAAAACAGTATGATAGCTTTAATAGTTATTTGAGCGTGATCGGTCCATTGAACGGAGGCATTTTAGATTTTACAACATCAATCTCAAGTGTTGTTTGTGCGATTTATAATATTAAAAAAAATCACATGATTACAGATTAAATTTTTATGGATTAGTACTTTTCTTAAATTAATTTGATGTAAAGAATTTTGAGACTCACCGGGATAGTCCTCGGGGATGATGATTTCCGGTCCCACCTTGATTTCGTGTCGGTAGCGATGTATGAGCAGAGTAGCAGTGACTTGAAATGAACGCTGTTGCTGCTTGTAGAGAAGCACTGGCCTGGCCGGGCCTGTTTCGACACGTACTACGCGCGGTAACGAGAACCTGTCGAGGAAATCTCGGAGAGGTACGTAGGCGTAACCCGAGCCGGAACCAACCTCGACCGTGTCCTCCCGCGATGACGGTAGAGACTTGGGCAGCGAAGGCACCTCGCCCGATGACATCGTTGAGAATCCGCTGTTGGATGACATCTCTCATATAGTAAATCGGTCTTTGCTTAGTTCTTCTCGTGCTTATTATATTACTTGACACTGCTGTTTTCAGGCCCAACAACTTGCGATCACGATATGCGAACGCAATTACATTACGTCTCCTCATCAAATCGTTTGCCACTCTTCTCTGTCGTTCCTTTGGTTAACCATATCTTCTGACAATTTTTCGTCACGTATTACTGCAACCTCTAAAACAATCGTTTTTTCCTCTCCCTTATTCATTTGCAGAAATTTGCATTCTCACTCCACCAACCGCACAGATAATATAGAAGTCCGATACTAGAATCACTGATGTTCTGATGCCCAATAACGTATACGGGCTATAATTTACTTTCTTTTAGTTGCTCGCCTTACCTATGCTCTCAGGCATGGCGATATTATGCGTAGAACGGTTGCACTCTTCTTTCTTCTTCTTCCTATATCCTGATTCGCTCAATTCCTTTATACGATAATGGTTCTTTATGCCTGTTTATGCATTTGTAATTTACTTATTTCCTTCTTTTCTTTTTAATATTTCTTCTCTTTAACTAACGTTGCTACTTCACTCTGTTCGCTCACTTAAATTCCATGCACTGCATATGGGCCCCCGACTCCCACCCAATCCTTTCCTCTGGCTCCCTTTCTCCTCTTCCTTCTTATGCCTGTACGTAGTTAGCTCCAGCTAGCTCTTACCACTTCCTTCAAGCAGAAATATGCGCCTTTTTACTCAAAGAATTTTTCATTAATATTAATAAATGCAGCATATCGCGCTTGAATTGCCAATATTACTGTGTGACATGATTCGAATTCGTCAGATATAATTAAAATAAACTAAATTGATTATTTGAATCATAAGGTTAAGCTACTTTATTGTCATAAGCAGCAATAGACAAAGTATCATTAACATGAACGAGACAAAATACGAATGAAATAAATATTAAACTTATGAAGAATAAACTATGAAAATGGTCGGTGCTATGTACAAACCTGAAGCTCGATGCAAAGTTTGAATAATAGAGTTCCAGGATTGAGAATATGTTTATAAGAGTTAAACACAACCTAGACATTGGTAGTAAAGAGTCGCAAAAGTAAATGATAGCTCGCATAGAGACAGAGTCACCGGCTTACTCGCTCGCTCGCGAGAAACTGATCCGGTATGGGGCGGTCAGGTCTATCTGAGTCAAGCTCCAAGTCTCGTCAGTGTTGTAATCGCTTGCTACTCTACCTCGCTAGCCTAGCCTCCCTCCCCTCCCCCCCTTATTCCTCTCACTCTTACTTCGAGAAAGCGCGCAACATATATACCTCGTGTTTTTATCTTCAGAAGGCGAGATTTTTGAAGCACAATCATCTATCATTTGATCGACAATTTCATCTGATTTTTTTATGTATAATATATTGGCATTTATGTAATTCATCGCACAAGCGTAACTAAAAATAATTTATTAATGTGTGATATACAGGCTGTCACACAATGTTTTTCGACAATTATAGACACTTAGTGTCAAATATTTAAATGATAATCTGTATTTCTTATAGTAAAATATGTATACACCTCCTCCCTCAACACATTTAAAAAAAAAAGAAAATTTGTTCAAGTGAATAGGAATTGAAAAAATTTATACCTAATGAATATAAAGGAATCCTCTTTTGACGTATCGGGTCAGAGTATGGTTTGTTTTATTGGTTGACATTTTCGAACTGAGAGTGAATATTAGACCTAAACTGAACTTAACAAGACTAAGTTGAAGCCTAGCGATTACCATAGTAAGAAAACATCAACAATACAATAATCCCAGCTTACGCCAATTTATTAATTGATATATTTTATCTTTTAATCCTGTATAAATTCTAATTATTCTACTTGACTGTTGCCATGATAGCATTACATTCACTAAGCTTGGATTTTAACAATGCTTACATGTCCCAAACTTATATCTTTTTTGAGAGGTATATTGAAGGAGGAGGGGGGATAGAATATAATGAACTCTTTTAAAGATCATGTTAAAAAATAGTTATAATAGGTAAAATACTTTTTTTTAAATTGATGATCTAATAAATGAACTTATATTATTCATAATTTGGTTGAATAAAGATGGCTATGTGAGATCGTATTAACAATGTATATTTTTATGTGAATTATGTGGATGACAGCACAAGGAGAATATAACGTGTACAATCGATTATCTAATCTCAAAATAATACTTTAGATGATTTTGTACATCAAACAGTTAACAATATATTTTTGTATACTATCCGAATTTACTTTTTCAAAAAGGAAGCTTTATTTATTTTGATGACAAAGATTTACACTTAGCTCGGGTCCCTCGAGGACGAAATTACATTCTTGTACTAGTATTATTTACATACTATGTATTGTATACTATCAAATTATTATATAACCAAACCAACTGATACATTATAAGAATGTAAACGTTCATAAGTCTACTATAATTACATTCTTTAATCTTTCATGTTTACCTAAAACGTACATTTATCGTAAAAAGCCTTTACATTATAATAAAAAAATGCATCCGGTATTCCTGCATTAAAATGACAGTTTAATTATTTTAATCAATTTATTGATTTTGATTTTGTCTTGTTATTAATAGAACAAGTAGCTAAAATCATGAGGTTATACTCTGTCAAGCAATGTAAAATGAACATTATCTTAATTAAACAGGATTTTCTTCAATGTGTCCTTAATAATATAGGAAATGTTGAAAGAAACATATGAGTTATACCCGCTTTAACTTGCCGATATGGATGTTTGAGTTCATATACGTAAATTTACGTATTTCCGATTTTAGCTACGTATGTACAAGTACGTATTTTCTAGCAAAGTTCCATCAGGAAATAATTAAAACAGATTTGTTGCACTTTATTTTGACGTAAATCAGAAATATGAAGTTATAATTTCCATTCCATTTTCTATCCTAAAGTGTCCATAATGCCTTTTTGTTAGAATAAAAAAATATTACGTACGTGGGAAGCTTGAATACTAGATAACATAAGAAAAAATCTTCTTGAGTTAAAAAAAATGTAATTTCAAGCGAATTATATACACTAAAAAGACTCGTAGTATCAATAAGAGTTTAACTTCGAATATGTCAGCTTCTTGCAAAATGAATTATTCTCATTATTAGAGAATTTACTCTCGTGGTAAGATAGTTTAATTTTGAATAAATCAAAATTCTATTTGATCAAGATGAATGTTTTTGCAAAAAGATACATTTTGGAACTACATCTAGTAGAAATCCTATTATTCAAAGAATTAATATTCTTTTCAGTGTTTGGTGATGAAATTAATTCTTCTTATGTCAATAAAAATTATTTCCTTTCGTGACGACAATAGCTTCCTCTTGGATCCTCAAAAGTAATCTTATATTTATCAAGAAAGATATTGTCTACTTAAATATTATACATCAGCAATAACAGGAAAACAGTAGCAAAACGCTTAGTATGTACTGTTACAAACTACTTGCAACTCCCATAATAAAAATCCACCCTGCTCTGGTTCACAATTTTGTATGGGCGTCGTTAATATTATTTATATATGTACTATGCGTTTTTATAATAGTATGCATAATAATATGTATTATAATAATATGTATAATAGTATTATCTTTTCTTAAAAGTTATCTTACAAGTTATCTGAGATGACTAAATATTCTCGATTTTGTTGGTTTTTAATATTTATACCACGCTCATACTTACAATGAAGATTTTAAATATCTGAAATTGCAAATAAAAGATTATGAGTGTTTTAAAGTAATAGAAAAAGAAATATGCATTAAAAAATTATACTAAAAATCTTTTTGATTTACAAGACATCATATGTGACGTGTATCAATGATATTTCGAAGTTTATGCATCACGAGTGTGTTCAGTAACGAGTTCAATATTGATAGACAACGAGAAGTACAAATACAGATATCCATAAATGTGAAAACGTGTTCTGTAATACGGGATATAAGTAAGTTTCGACGTGAAATAAAAGAAAGAGGTGCGTCGTGTGTGAGATCGGTTACACCTACGTGATTGTTCCCGACTTACGGTATAATAGTGTGGCTTTCACATTTCCCATAAGCAGGATTTTCTTTTCTTTTTAACCGACAAAGAAACACAATTAACGTTTCCTCATTGTTTTACTACGCGCAACAATACATCCCTATAGATAACTAAAAAAGGATAGGATTCTATTAAAGTAAACCACAAAATTTTATTTAATGAAAGTAATTATCTCATTGTTAATGTCACTTATTAACACTAACATTAGACAATTTTCATTGAATTAGTTGTACTTTTTTTAGATCGATTGAATTTTTTCTTGTAACCTCGGCATAATTTATTGGTTATCAGATGCAATTTGAAATTTAATCTGAAAAGATGAATCGATACATTTTTAAAGTTGTACAAACAACGTTCTAAAACCAATGCACGTGATGTAATTAATTTATAATTACTTTAATATCCAAAAACTACTTAGTTTTAATGTATGACAACGGTGATACTTGTACTGTTAAGTCCGTCATTAATATTATTTTAAGCCACCGTGGCAATTTTCATCACGAATATAGATACATAGATCAATTGAAATATTATCGCATTGTTGTTTATAAAAATAACCATATCATAATCTCAATACTTTTTATCATAGAATGGAAGAACTATTAATTTATGTTTGTCTTATAAATCTAGAATTGTTCGTTTCTGTAATTTGTTTATCAAAATAACTCTCTTTTACAATGGAATAATGATTTATTTCAATAAGTTAATTGTTAACTCCAAAAAATTGTATTATTCAATTAATCATTATTAAATTACTTACTTTAATGTAGAAATATTTAATTAATCAAAGGAAATATTTATTATTCCAACCAACACATTGTTATTTTAACAAGGAAATCAATTATTACAATATGGTTTTTGAGTTCTATGCAATAATACTACCTTATTTGCTTTAAGACACCTAAATTTTGCAGACCAATGAAAATATATATTATTCTAATTAATACACCTTTATTTTAAGAAAAAATCATTTGTTTTCATGGATTTATCGTACAAACAATGGCCTCGAGGTCATTGATCATATTTATCAGAGCGACTCTATTGTTTTGACTAACTTGTTTTCTCCGGGTGTAAAATATGCTTCTGTATTGTACATCAACTAACCTAAACTTAAAATAATATTTTGAAATTAATAGGCACGTCTAGGGTTCTGATTTATTGAAACAATGTTACAGGAAACGAAATAGATCTGCGTGCCATCCTACGATAGAAGGTATTTCCTTAATCAATCTATTGATTAATTGTCCTATGAGCATTTTTGAAGCTTGTAATATGTTTTATATCTTGTTAGAGAATGCAATCATCATGTGGATAAGTCAATAAATCACAAGATCGCAGAAATAAATTTTAAATGATTCGATGCGAGAGTGAGAGAATGACACTTATGTCATCAATTCAGGCATAAATACATTTGTGTAATTGTACCAAGGCTCGCCTACGTTGCGAATCAACTCTCACTTTCGTAGATATGCAACCACGTACAGGCCAGAAAATATCTGCACATGCATATTCTTTGCGATTTTATAGTGATTTATGAGGATTTCATATATTATGTTGGGGTTTCTTTAGCATATGACTTTTGATTTCGTATGTGATCATCCATCCATATTATTAAAACTAAACATTATTGAAGTTTGAATATGGTAAAGGTATTCTATGATAATCAGATTTTAATCTTTTAATATAATGATCAATTATTTTTCAGATTAATATAATGCATTTATAAAGTACATTAGCTTTTCTTTCTTCCGAGCTCTGAAAATAATTTCTTACTTGATTTAACTTTTAACGAGGCGGAATTGGAGAAGCACTAGAGCTCTTGCTCTTTACACCTACGACCAAGTCAGTGACAAAATCTTGAGAATGTAAAAAATATAGAAAATACGTAATAGATTGATTAAGGAAGTACCTTCAGCAATTAAAGTAAAAATAAGAATTAGTTGAAACTTGAATTAAACTTATTCTGAACTACATTGAAGTTATGGTTCAAATTTTATGAGCCTTTAAAACTTCAAAAGTGAAAAATCAGTGATAGAAAATAACATGTAATACTACGGGAAATACATTTTCTGTATATTATAAAAACACCCAAATGATGACAAAATCCCGATATGAATGTATGGTTACTTTTATAAATTCATAATTAATCATAGTAGTTTATATATATATATATTGTGATGTCGTATCTTCTTTATACGTTCTGGTTGAAGCACAACAGGAAATTTTGAATGTTGCAAGTGGCCTTAACATACGTAACAGTTCTTATTTTTAATAAGTTAGTATTGGCTAATATTAAAACAGGAAAAAGTTTTAAAAAGCTGTTGATTTAACTGGGTGAAAGAATTAAAAGTTCGCCGAAATTTATTTAAAGAAATGTAATATTTTGTATTTTAATTGAAAAAATGTTGTTTTTAGATATTTTGAAGTAGAATTTTATGGTCACTGAGAACCCGGATTCAAAATTCCGATTAGACATCAAGAAAAAAAATATGACCGATTTAAATATGAAAAACGCGAACATTTTCAAAAAATATCTTCTCTGAATTTTGTTGCAATGTTGTCGTAAAGAATTCATGCTATAATTGTGATCAGAGGTGATCGCGATAGCTAAAGCTTAATAGATTATTTTTACGTAATCACTGAACCACTACTTTTTACAATATGGCGGCAAAAACGTAAATATTCTACGAAAACCTGAGCTAATTATTTATCGAAAATGTTCACGTTTTTCATATTTAAATCATACTCTTTCTTCATATTCTGTGCACTGACATTTTGCAATAACTTTTCAATATTCTTCAGCCGAAAGTTCAAGTATTTTTAACTTATAAAACATTTACATTGTCTTTATTTTTATAATTCAACTTTACTTTTACTGTAAATTTCCTTCTTTTTATGAATCTCATTCAGGACATGTACAATGAATTTCAGTGGTTAAACTTCAAATAAATTCAACCATATTGGATCTATTTAACGAAATATTATGTCTCTTACTTAATGTGATCGAATCTAACTGGTATCTATATAGTAACACATTTGATGGAAAAAGTCGAAATATTACCAAATAATATTGTAAATTCACATTAGAATAAATAAGTGATAAAAATGAAATGATGTTTACATGAAACAAAAAAATCGTATAAAATGATTGATTCAATACAATTTCGTTTTAACTACAAAATGATCCGATTAAGGTGAGAAGATATAATCTTAAGTTATCATTTATTTTAATTCCATAAACAGTTTAAGTGAACAAACTCTTCAAGTTACACATTGGCAACTGGTTTTGCACAATTCGGTAGTCAAGCAGTATCGCTCTCGGTCCTTGTTTCTCGAGAATCGTCTCACTTGGAACGCGGCATGTAGCCTTGAAAACTTAGGTCTTTGAACTACAAGAACGATAAACCGAGAACACGACTACAAAAGTTTGTCCTCAAATATCATTATTAATGACCTATGTCCCTACCAACTAAGTCAATTAAATAACGTTTTTTTTCAATTGATTTAACGTATTCACACGGAATTTTGGCGACGACTTTTTTATATTAGTAAACAAAAAAATGCCCAGTGATATAATTTCCTTTTCTAACTTCTGAATAAATCGAATCATTAAGTGTGTCAAATGACTTAATTTTCTTTACTTTTTTTATTTATTATATATGTCTGTAATTTGAGACTCTCCTTTGCTAAAACGAGAACATTAATTTAGATGAAAAACAATTCCAATATGGGCACTAAATATTGTATTGAAATGAAACTCATGTGATCCAAATCACTATTAGTTCTAATGTGTAGTATTAAATTCAAAAGTATTAGATTAATTTAAATGACGTTTGCATTTCTAGGTACATCAAACTCGTGTCATTCAACGTACATTAATATATTTCAATTCATTTCAATCAAGCTAATTTACTTCAATTCTAATAACAACTCAATCGATTTGAATGCCATATTTCTGAGTAATCTGACAATCGATTCTAAATCGTTCCAATTCCGATAACTTTTTCATTGATGTCAATATTAAGTTTTTTTATAATCTGTACATTGAGTAAATAAATAGCACTGATATTTATAATTACTATACATAATATTAGTAATACTGAACGAGAAAACGGGAGGCAAGACTAAGACGTGAGTTCGTTCAGACCTTCTTGTCGAAGGTCATAAACGAGAACTAGCTCTGTGGCTCTAGTGTCCGTTTGCCTCGAAGCTTTAATTTCTGCATAAAGTTATAGATGAAATTCTTTTGCAACCATCACTATCATAAATATAATATTGTTTTACAAGTATAAAAAAAATTCTCTAAATGCAATAGGAACTGAAATCATTTTTTTTAATCACAACTCATTCAAGTATTTATATTAAGGGGTAAAATTTTCACAGACGTCTGACGTAAGCGTTGAAATGTATTAAATATAATTTTGTTTTTAATAGTGTGGTAATTTAATTTTTCATTTTTCAATACATTCAGCTTTAAATGTGATAGTGATTTCCTTTTCGATACCAGCGAGCATAGGCAAGTGGTGGGGGAAAAGAGCTGAAGCGTGCGACCGAACTCGGCAAAAATGTGTCGTATGACTTGAAATTAAAATCGACCGAATTTTTTCCGCAACAGGTGGGTAGCTTTTCGTAATTTTTAAAAAATGTGGTATAACTTGATGAAGTATCAACATTGACAACAGTACTTTTTAAAAGATTAATTATCTGTTACATTCATGTTAAAGCTTGTAAATATTCATCAATATTTAATAAAGTTTTGACATGTTTTTCATATCATTTATAAACATTGTTGTTCTATATTTTTATTAAAAGAATCTAGCTTTATATAATCTTTCTTATTAATGTAGTGCTAACGTGTATATCTTAAAAGCTTCTTTTTGATAAAACAAAAAATAGTATTTGTCCTGTTGATGAGTTTTATGATGTAATAGGTGGCTTATGTAGAATAAATCTGTTTAAATAATATTGAATTATAATATACAATTATAATTATTGTTATATTTATGATATGATGTAATTCATTAATTTTATTAAGTGAGACAACTGGCAATTTTTCTGATAAATCGATTGTGTCGTATTTTCATAACCTATTCGTAAGAGTCTATTATCTATTTGTTACACTATTCTTGCCATTTTCAAAGATACTCTTACTTGTATTTATATTAGACGAAACTTAATTCGCGACCCGCGAAATTAAAAATTGAATATCTTCATTCATCGATTGAGCATCACTGGCACGAATCGAGGTTACGTATACAATTTTTGCTTGCCAGTTGCTTGTTGTATGGTTTATGCTTGAAGTTGGAACTGTCGTGATGGTTTTCAATTGGCACTGCAATATAATAACTTTTCTAAGCGAACATAAATATTGATGCAAATTGATATTTAATAAACACATTACATTAGTATTACGCAAAATACAAAGATCATGCAGCTTCATCAACTGAAACTGTCAGATAACTTATTCTCAATTACTTGGTGCTTAATATTTCATGTACTAATATACTCATTCTCGTAAATATCTATTATGGAAAAAATCTATTTCGTTATTTTTGAGTTCATCTCACTGTAACTTAGAAGTAATCAATATTTTTCCATAAAAATATAATTACATTTTTTTTAACTAATACTCAAAGTAATAATATTTATCCGAAATCCCCAAAATATTTTCCAATAAAATGAATATCGTTGTTACGCAGGGCTCATTCATGAACTTCATTGCAAATCTATAGTTTCTATTATACAAACAATATTTAACATTTATTAAATAATTATGAGATCAATGGTCATAATGTTCTAAGTATTTAAACGTTAGCTAAAATAAAATTATATTCTGGTCGAATATACAATTAGAAAATACAATATATAAATTATTAAAAAATAGAAATACTCTTATTTATGAAAATACTATGGTAAGTATAATCAAAATATTTCAAAATCATTCACGCGTCAGTAATTATTTTGTGTTCAATGTAACAATCTCTAAAGTCGCTTGTTTATACGACGATACTAATAACCAGTTATATGTTAATCGAAAAGCTGCAAGACAATTCAATAGGTAATTTTAAATTATCTGCCTCAAAATACCATTCTGTCAGTGTTGAATGTTTTAACTTATAACTAATTCCTTTCATAATCGTAACTAAATGAATTTAATAAAATGGAAGAAAAGAAATGGACTGTAAGAAAATTTAACAAATAACACTCTGATGCTAATGATTGGATATCTCTAAACAAAAGACCTCTACAATAGCTCGTATCATAATTGTTTAACCCTTTGAGTCACACCAATATATATATATATATATAGGCTACCTGATTACTTTTTTATTTTTTTCGTCACTTTTTTTATGTTTTATTAACAATTCTGAAATCTATTACATTTTTAGAACATAGGAGACTTTTTTTTAAAATCAATTACGTTTATTTGTTAATTTATAGTTATTTATAATTTTTATAAATGTATATTTTCAGAAGTTAAATTTATTAGTGGTAAAATTTGATTGTAAAAGTCTATTAAAAATGATTGAAATTTCGATATTAACGATGAAATATTTTGTAATTATCATCAGATCTGTAAAATTTCAATTTGGTATCTATCAGAATACGAGGTCTGGTTATTAAATAACGAGGCTACTTATGAAAAAGAGTTTTATTTTAAAAATTCTTCTATAATTGAATGTTCCCCTTCAATATACTCCTCTCCCTTCGCCACACACCCATCCATTCGTTTTTTCTATTGGTCAAAGCATTACTGGAAGTCTTCTTTTGTAAGAGCATTTAGAAACTCCGACGATTTTCACTTCACCTCTTTTATCGACTCGAACCGGGTTCCTTTTAAAGCAGACTTGATCTTTAGAAACAGAAAAAAGTCGCAGGGTACTAAATCAAGCGAGATAAAAATTTAGCGGCTAAATAACGCTTCGCAGACAGCGCGTTATGGGCAGATGCAAGATCCGCGACTTGTTTCTTCATAACTCCGGCCGTTTCTTACGAATTCGTTCTCGTAGTGTTGTGAAAACTTTTAAATAGTAAGTTTCTTTTACAATTTTACCTTCTGGACCCCATTCAATCATTACGATGCCGTTGAAACAGAGACAGATCGACCTGGACGGTGATCATCTTAGAAATTACCTGTACTTTCTCGGCCTTCATAAAACCGTTTATATCATTCGAAAACATGCATTTGAGATAGAAAATGATCACCATAGGCTTCTTTTAACAACTTATTACATTCAGTCAAAAAAACAGGAGTGTTTTTTAATTTAACGAGAAATTTCACATTGATCCGTTGCTCTTGTTCTCCATCACACATTGTTATCAGCACGAGAAAAAAACAAATTCATTTCTAACCTCCATACAAAAAATACTACTACAGTGACAGATACGTGTTCTATAAAAAGAAAAAATAAACTTCATGAATGAAAGGGTTAACACTAGAATATCTGTTATTATTAAAAAGTTTACTCCAGAAAAGGCTTTGTGTCTGGATGGTTTTCTGCGAGAAGAGGATGGTAACTCTTCAATATCCAATGTTTTCAAAACATCGAATAATTTAGATACTGGAACTGATTATGTAAAATTAAATGAAAAACCGAAAGTAACTTTAAACATGATTATTATATGAATTATTTTATTTAAATTTTCATTATGTTTTGACTTTTTTTTCTGTTGAAAGATTTGCAGATGAATACTCCTCTCCGTCTTTACTTAGAAATAAACTAAAACTGTTATCTTTATATAATAAAGAATTCGTTCATGATTTAGAAATTGTGGTCACTGAAGTTAATTTACATTAAAAAAAAATTAAATTATTAACACACAATTTTTAAAGAATAAATAAAAACAGGAGCTCAAAAAAAATTACAATATAGAAAATATTGCATTACAAAATAAAAAAATTTAGATTGTTATGAAATAGTAGCTGTTATACATAATAGATGATGAAAATTATCAGTCAGGAATTTCTCCGGAATTATCAAACTATCATGCACATTTTGGATAAAAAGAAAGTGTCAAAAATGATTATGGTATTACGATCGTTATATTTATTTTTATGACTCTACTGTTCATCCTTATTTTATAAGCAATAATTATGAAGTTGATATTATTCTTTGTCAGACCATATATATGTGGTTAAATGAAGATTTTAAAATGTATTTTAATTACAAATTGTTTCTTAAGGCAAAGGATAAAGGCAAATTTAGAAAATTATTATGAGTTATGCATACGGATGAAAATGATTCATATAAGTAGAAGCGAAGTAGGTGTATGATAGATAAGCCTGCATCTAGGCCATGTTGTATAAATTGTAGAACTACTCAAAAAATTATGAATATACTGTTATAGAAAGTATTAAGATTTATTCAGTATCTGAGTAATTTTATTATATATTTAATGACATAAGTCAATTATATTTGCAGAGTGTTTGTTGTATTATTGTCGAAAAATCTTGCAAGAATACGAAGACGGTATAAATGGATTGCATGAAGGAAAAACAATTATATCACTGAAGATATCAACGCGTGTAAAAAAATAGAAAAAAATATGTTATTTTCATAACTGTTTCACTAGTAAATATAGATGTATATATTTATTTATCCGCATCTGTTTATATAGATTTCTCCAGTTTTTTCATGGAGTATTTACAATTACTTCTATCTATTTACAACAAATGTATTTACAACTACTTTGTATAAGTATGAGAAATGTATTAACATATGTGATTATTTAAAAAAAAATCTAATTATCATATTTTAATACAATATGTATTTAAATATGTTGAATATACAGATTTATTACATGAGGGTAACATGTCAAAGAAGATTGTAAATATAAAGCTAATTGATATGTCGATGTTATTTTTAGCTTAATTAGATAGAAATTTAAAGATATATAAATATCATAATTGTATATGTCATACATATATTTTATATGTCATCGCAACTATTTTTAGGAAATTTGTAATAACATGAATTATAATCATATTTTTTCAATTTAAAAAACTGAAAAATCTATTATTACAAATAAAATCAATCTGTATGCTTTTGGTATAAAAAATGGTTTAGAAAATAATTTTCCACTCTTTAAACAATTAATTTGTTACTAATTTTTATGAACTATTTAATAATAACTTTGAAAAACCACCTAGCACAATTTGGAGACAGGAGATCAAAATATGCCTAAAAAACCTTAGTGTTCTAGAGGACTTCGATCAGCTACGAAAGCATTCCTGCTCCCATACTAGACAGAAAACCAATTAGTTTTGGGACAAATCGAAGCGAGGCTTTCTATTTTATTAATATTTGGCATATCGATTTATCTATATGGAGGTCATCACTTGTGTAAAGTTTAACGTTAAAATATTAATTAACAAGTTATAAACAATTCTCTAAAAAATGTGATTCTTTTTGAAAGTTATAATTCGAAAACTATCAATCGGATCTACATGTTTTTTTTTTCAAAATAGCCGGAAAAGATTATATTTTGAAAATATATGTATGTATGTCATAATATAATTTTAATAAAAAATGATAAATAATTAGAATAAATTTTTTCGGTTTTCGCTAAAAAAGGCACCTATATTTGAAAAATTTTCGTTGAAATTGATTCTTGGCATAATTATGTATAATAATTCATCATAAAATTTGTGTGATGTTTAATAGGGGCTCAGTAATGAGCTTGTAAACGAAGTGTTACCTCACAAGTAATGTTCCCAGGTCTTTCGGATGTATGACTCAATACTGTGAGCCATATGTTTTATAATTGGAATTCATTATACTATAAATAACATTTTAATATATATTAATAATTTAACCAAAATTAAATGGAGTGAATAATTTCATATTGTTCTCCAAAATCGTCGTGCTTTATAATTTAGTATAAAGATTTATAATGTATCTATAACTAATTTAATTTATTAATTTGTGACGGAACAATATAACAGTATTCACGCCATATTTTATACTTTACGAAACGACGATGAAGCTTTCTTCTTCAGTTTACTCTTGCATTCTAAGTAAATTGCAACTGGATGAGTTGTTACTTGTTTCCCGTTCCAATGGTTTGATTGTACCTAATCTTCATATAGTGTAGTATACCTCTAAACGAAATCTCTTATAACCATAAATTTATATTCATTCAAATTATGCCGACGAGTTTTTATATAATCAATTTGACTGTTGAAAATAAAGTCATATTCTAATAATTTATTTTTAGACTGTACCTTCTCCAAATGGTTAAAATAGTCCTTAAAATTGTATATATGTTTCACAAGATCATACTTCTGGTTCATAGGTCAAATTGTTGAATATAATCTGACATTAAAAAAAATCATTTTCTAACAAACACAAAAGACCTTCCAAACTAGGACATTTTGAGTATTTATTAAAAGAACAAGCTTCACCAAATTTAACATGTCATTTTAATTAAAATATCTTTTGCTGTTTGAGGTAACTCTTCATCATATTTGATATTCAAAATTTATCATATAATTTTCCAGCCTTCAACTAATAATTTTAGATTATAACAGTGATTTAGAATGCAAACACTGTATACACCTGTAAAGCTAATTACTAAAATATACTGATCAGGCTGCAGTGTATAAAAATATGTAAAACTACACATTTAAATGAAATATTTCAATATGCATTAAACTTACTTCTTCGATTTCAAAAAAATCAATCAATGGATTTAAGCGATTCAATGCTATTTTTCATTCATATTACAAACTATGTCAGAAAAATTGTGCGTTCACTTGCGTCGAAACTGATCTTATTGTTTTGGTTAATGGAATCTGCCCACCTATCAACTTATTTAATTTTCTCATCCGTACTTTGTAAATATTTGACACTATGGTCAGAAATTTCATTTGGTTCTTTGCCATATAAATATTTCATGCATATTGCACATAATCAATCATTTTCTTTAACTAAAGAATGATTTTCGAATCAATGATTTTCAAAGACATCCGTGTTTACGTAATTTTAATGGATTCAAATATTCTGATGGTGGCATGATTACACAATTTTTATTAAAACGCATATAAAGATCTTTTACGAAAACTATTGTATGTTGAGTGAAATTCACTTCGACGGCTGATGAGGTCTGTTCACTTTGACCGTTGAACTTTAAATAATTCGACTGTGCGAAAAGAACGCTTATTTATGTGGTTTACGAAGCATAGTAAATGTCTTTAAATTTATGATAAAATGTGACCTAATAAACTAGAATATTGGGGCGAGGGGGCAATAACAGAAAATTAGAATATTTGTAGCTCAATAAAAAATTTATTGCTTGGAATAGTTGTCGTAAGTGTAGCATAATTATCGTCAATTATTTTTGTAAATAAAATGGTATACACAAGTAGAGACATTTAAAAAAAAAAAAGAACGTTTAACACATACATTTATTCAGTTGTAGATCTGAACGACTTGGAAACAATTCAGGAGAGTTGACGCTTCTATTGGTCGCGTCACCCGGCTTAGATTCTAAAGTAGAGCTTTGTTTGCATGCTCCTTGCCGAGCCCTTATTATACATCACAAACATTTTATTACGAATTATTATACAAAATTGACCCAAGAATCGGGCCAAACTAAAATTGTTGAAATAAAAGTTGCCCCCTTCAACAAAAATCGCAATAACTTATTTTAAACGTTTATAATTTTTTTATCAATAAATTCATATCTATGAACCGTAAATATTTTCAAATTATAATCTTCCCTGCATATTTGGAAAAAAATTATCGAGATCTGATTATCAGTTTTCCAGTTATCACTTTACAAAAAATTACATTTTCTTTCAATTGTTTATAACTTTTTGATCAATTAATATTTTAACATAAATCTTGGTACAAGTGATAAGCTTCACATAAGCAATCGATGTACCAAATATACAAAGAATCTAAGACCTTGCTCCGACTTTACATAAAATTAATTTGTTTTCTGTTTACACAGGAAACGAAGTGCTTTATGAATGTGGCTTCTTAGCTAGTCACGAGTCATGGAGATTGGGGATATGAGCGCCTCTCGCGGATGTTTATGCTGGTTAACTCAAATTACCGCTGGATTACCTGAAAGCGACTTACCTTGGGAGATTTCATATCATTACATCGCACTTGAACTTTTGATTTAGACGGGGCACTACTCCATAAATAGTGAGCGAAAGTAAAGTTATTATTTACATTCATATATTTATGCTTTGATTTTGCAATATTTTTTTACATTCACATATTTTTATTACTTATCTATATTCATACATTTATATTAAAATATTTACATTTAAATATATACATGAATTTCAAATGGGAGATTTGGGTTTTAGTACTTATGTTGAAGTATTAGATGGGATAGCATATTCTGAAATGAATATTTGTGTATATGTTATTTATTTTTTAATAGCATCTCAGCTAAAAACCGCTATATGGTAACTCCGAAGGTCACTTGCTTTCGGAAAATCTGTCGTTAAAATTAGTTTGTAAGTAATATTCGCGACGAGCGACAGTGTCCCTAACGTATTACGAGCCACCAAAACTTAGCAATACATTAGTTTAAAAGCTGATCCTAAAAATGTACAACATAGGATTTACGGTCAAATATGGCTAAAACGGTCAAAGAATGAATACACTATATTAAACCAAATTTTTGGTCACAAAATCTAGGACCTTTAGAAATGGTGACAGGGTAAATATGACTTTTTCGTTTCTTAATGCAATCAAATCGGATACTCATCTAATTTTGTTCTCATTTAATGTTTAGACCCTTTTATCATAATATGTATTTCATTGACAGAAATTTTTTCCGAGAAGACCTATCAATAAATACGAGTACACATAATTTTTCCATTTCGCGATAGTTTGACTGTTGTTGATATAAGTCTAAGCAATAAATGTAAAAAAACGTATACGATTTTTTCTCATGAGTACTATGATTCGTACTTGAAGTTGGAACTGTCGTAATGGTTTTTAGTTATCAGTGCAATCAAATAACTTTTTTGAACGAACATAAATGTCGATGCGAAGTTTTTCATAAACACATCATATTAGTATTACGCGAAATATAAAGATCATGAAACTGTCGGATAACTTATTCTCAATTATTTATTGCTTAAATATTCGTGTGCCAATATAAGTCATTTATATTGTATGTTATTTGTTTTCAGATAAAAACTCTGAATGTGAAGCATATGATTCAAATCGAATAACTGGGTTTCTAGAAGCATTAACAAAAAATAATAATTCAGTAAGTTGATACAGTCACAATCAATATCTATATAATAAACTTGATCATCTATTGGAATATTTTCATCGAATAGATAATAACTAATATAATGTGTTTATTAAATAATTTGCATCGATATTTATGTTCCCTTAGAAAATAACTTTTCTAAGGGAACATTTTGGGTTTTGGATTGGCAATTGCATTGCCAACCCAAAACCATCACGACAGTTTGAACTTCAAGCATAAACCATACAACTGGCAAGCGAAAATCATATATATATCCACGATTCGTGTCACAGATGCTCAATCGACGAAGATGAAGTTCAATTTTGAATTTCGAGAGTCTTCAATTAAGTCTATGTCTCCAGTCTACGTCTGTATGTATAAGTTTGTTTGCATACGTCTTAATGCTCGGAAACTAATCAGCATATCCATGCACCATCTAACAGATTTTTAGAAAATATTGATCTTCTAAGTGTCTATATTCGTTGATAATATTAATTATTCATGTATTTTAAGCGAACCACGCGTGATTACCGCTATGAAGGTGGAGGAGGCGAGCGCTGAGGCTTTATATTGTACGCCGAAAACAGCATCCTCATACTGCTAATTGCGTGAAATTTGTCCATGATGCTTACAAAATGTTTCAATCTTAACATGGACGTATGAGGTTTTTTACAATAAAGTTTTAGGTTCAATAATAGATTATTTTACTTATAGAAAATGTACATATAGTTGCGTTCATGCATTCGGGATCACTAGGAATAAAACTTGTAAAACGAAAATCATAATACCTTTATACGACCAACACTTGCCGAGATATAATATTTTTACTCTTACGATTTTTATTCTTAATGATCCCGAATTTATAAACGTGACTGTATACCAAATATGTTTTGGATAAGTAAAAGAGAACTTTTATAGAGTCATAACATTTTCTTGAAGAAGAATAAATGATTTTGAATAGTGGATTTTGACACGTATGTAACGTATGTCATATGGTATATGAATTATATTTATTTGATGTACTAGCATGTGTCTCACCTACAAAACCAAACTTGACCGAGCATAAATCACTCTTAAGTATATTGGGTTCATTATAGTCGAGGAGAGACCAATATAGTTGAGGAGAAATAGCTGACCAGTCTAATATAGACGATGAAAACTCCCCGCGTTCAAGGCAATCATTTATAAATTGAGCATGTTCTGAACGTCAAAAATCAAATATGTCCGCATGGGCTGAAAAAAATACATATAAATTAAAAGCAGGAAAGGTTTGATTGGTTAGAAGTTACAAAGCTTTTCATTTATTTAAATGATATTTTATTTTTCATAAGAATATTCATGACCTCCCCCTTCTTGATGAGAATCTTCCCTATTTAATCTGGCCAACGATTGTTGAAGTTACAAGATTGTTGAATCCAGTATATTTGAAAATATTTATGGTAAGTAGAATTTTCTCCAATTCTTCTTCGCATTGCAAAAATACTATTTATGTACCAGTAAATAATTTTTAATTCGGTACAATAGTTGGTAGTAATTTATTGGAAGCGTTTTAGAAAATAAGCTGAGTTTAAATTGTATCACTTCAATGTTCTCTATGGGTTCTAGCTTGTCTTATTTTGTCGATAGATTCTCAGAGTCCTTATTAGACTTTGATACGATTGTGTTATATTTTTTCAGCATCTTTTTTATATTAGTAAGTCTAATTTTAAGTGTTCTCTTAACTTGAGGGCAGATATTTTAAACCATTTGGATTAAACTTATAATATGTTGTGTGCTTTCTAAGGAAATATCTAGTATGTTAGTTATAGTGTAAGTCTTATTTTATTTTTTGATAACTGAAGCTACTAACTTTTCTTGTTTGCAATGAAGTCCGCATTAATAGCTTTTTTCCTTTCCTCTACTTTGGTTTTTTGTTACAGGATTTTTGAAAGTCTGCCGCATCACTGATTACACTGCTATATGGTAGTTTAGATGTAGATTTACTTGAATATACAGACGGCATAGATGGTGGAACGTCCCTTTATAGCTTTATGCGTAAAAGTATAAACATTCTGATATAATTTGTGTATTTAAACTATCGTGAACATCGCTTGATCTAATAACTGGTAGGTATAATCACTTATATACATATAAATGTCAAACGATTTATAACAATAACTATCACATATACAGTTACATGCTGTATAAATTAACTTGCTATTGGATTCATTGGATCTATTTATAAAAATAATATACTTTAATTTTCTCTAGATTTAAAACTATGAAAAATATGCTTTTAGAGCTGTTGAAGAAAGTCTTCGATTTTTAATACATAGTTTTAATGCTAATTTATTTACAATGAAGTTCCCCGTCAGCGTGCAGACGAATGTGTTTGTTTAAATTACTAGGATCTCCAAAAGGTCTTTGACAGACCCTGCATTTGAGTGGTTTATATCCAGTATGTGTCCTGAAATAGATTTGAAAAATAGTAATTATTGGCTGTGTGATTCTTGAGCTTATTTTAACTGGATATCTTCTGTCAGATCAAAATGCTAAGTTTATCGACGTAATAAATCTTTACACTTAGAAGGCCAGTTTTCCTGCTGTAAGATTGTTTCTTAAACCAATCCTTTTAACAACAGAAATTCCTTTTATCTCTAAGGGATTTTCGTTTTATTAAACAAATTCTCCAATTACTTTTTAAATAATATTGAAATGAATTCAGTAATATTATGTGAAACTAGAAATGAAAATATTTTCATAGCAAAAAGAAAAAAACGAAGAGAAAGAGACCTGAGATGAATTTTCAACCCGTACTTCCTAGAATAGAGTTTTCCACAGTAGAAACAACGATGCCCTTCTGCTGATTTTCCAAGATTGCTAAAGAATGTTTCCATGTGAGCAGCATGAGGATCTGGCCTGGCTATGATGGCACTAGGAGAAGAGGAAGGTTGATCGTGGCACGCTACAATCGATGATTTGTTGCTGTCTGGTAAAAAGAGCCTACAATTTGACGAGTAAGGTTTGAAGGCGGAGTATCGTGGAGCTTGTTCTTTTTTTGGTATTTGGAAATCTTGATCAAGAAAATTGGCGCTAATCGGGTGGAGTAACGCAAGTGATGTGAGCGACGTGGGCGACTTCTCGATATCCGATCCAACGGACGATGCAGATAAACCCGATGAATTGGGCGAGTTCATCCCATAGACAGACTCGCTGTACTGATCTTCCAAGGAATTTCGCTTTTTAATGGCGTTTGAATTGCTTGAATTGGGTGATAATCGAGACAACTTAAAGCTGAAAGGCAATGGTACTTGGAAAAAATTAGTGGTAAACTCTCTGACTAGCTGTGTCCAGAGAAAGCTGTTGTCGAATCTGTCGCACTGTAGTGCTAAATGAACTTTCAGCGGGTTTGGATGATCAAATGGTAGGTCGCACACATGACATTTGTAGCATCCATCTGTAAAATAAATAAGTTTAAGAGTACAATAATGAATGTAATCGTTTTTTTGTCTGATATTTGACAAAAATGTATAAATAAATCGATCGCCTACCTCGTACGTTTAAGCTCGTTAAATAAGGCATATTTAGCATAGCCAAAACGTTTTCTGCAAACCACATCAAAAGCGGCTCACCAGGATTAATATTCCTGATAGTTTTGAGAACTACTCCATTACTTGTTGCCATTAATAAAACGTTGCTGCTCTGCAAGTCGTTAGCGATCGTAACAATTTTCAGCCAACAATCCACACTGACTCGACGATCTAGGCAGAATAGTCGGCCTCCTGCATCAGCTATATCTATCTTTTGAAAAAAAAGAAATAATAAGAAAAAGCAAACAAAAATAAAGAATAGTGATAACAATACACTGAGGAAAAAAGCTTTTTAAAATGTATTATCTAAGATCATAAAATTTAAAAGTAAAATTTACACATATTTTATTCTTTTTAATTCAGAAAGTGATAATAAACATAAATTCTTTATGGCAGGATAACTTTCGATTATTAAAACACTAATAGTTTAGCTTCCTGATAATGTAAAAATGCGTAAAAAACATACCGACGTTTCTCCACTCATAAACGATAACTTATTTTCACTTATCGATATCTAACTTAAAATTCTCAATCCGTTCACTATTAGATACGTAGTATTGATCAAATTTTTCACATGCGCAACTTGGAGATATCTTTTTTCCAAGGAGTACACGTGGTTAATCAAGATCACCTGAAATATTAAGGTTCTCTAGGTACAATTTTGCCTTCTGAATTCAAACTCGTTAGGGGTCAAATCGTACAAAGTAATTTTCAAAATTTGTTAATAACTCAATTGTTTAGATAGTCGTAACTTTTTTCTAAACAACTTCTGGTTTCTATAATATAGAATTAATTAAACTATGAATAATAGATCCATACGTTTTTTGTAATTGAAAAGATTTACGGATTTATTATTCAATACGGAATCAATTCCATACTTTATAAACAACACATTTTCATTTAGTTAAATATAAGTTTTTTTCTAAATGAGGCGAAATGTCAAATAATTTCGTATTATCAACGACACAACTGCTTTTTAATTCATTAAAAAAATAATGGTTAAAAAAACATACCAATAATGAAACACCGAAAAACAATTGATATGGACAACATTTAGTTAAGCGGGGGTAGAAGTTTTTTTAAATAATTTTTTCTGATTTACTAAATAGTTCTACGTTGAATAATAAATGCATTACTTTTGTAAGATTACTAAAATATAACGAATTTAATGAACAAAATATTATGATGACCCACTGCTCGCCGTGTACGCAATATTTTTATAAGAAATGGCCCTGAAATTAATATGTTGTATTTCACAAGGTCGAGTTTAAAAAAAATGGTCAGTATTACTGATTATGCGTATACGACGTAACACGTTAAAAACTTTGAAAACTACTACACGGCTCGTATCTTAGTTCACGACCCACGACATTCAAAACCAAATCAATATTTTATAGTAATTTAACTATTGCGTCATCAAAAATGATAAATTATTTGTTTTATGTTAATTATACATAGCTCAATAATATGCATGTCATAAGATGAATTATCTTGCGAGCTTTATTTGATTCTAAAAATATGCCCACGAACCCCCTTCCTTTTTCTCTAGACTAGATCATATATAACAGAAAATGGCTTTTTGAGCCCATTCATATAATTTCTCAACTGAAGAAATGTTTATATTTACATTCAACTTGTTAACGCTCCGAGCTAGCTTTTTCACTGTTCCACAAAGTTCCATCACATGCATTTTTTCTATCACAACTTGCAAAAAAGTGTAGTTCAGCTTCAGTTTCGTACATATGCTAATGAGAAACCAAAGATAAATTTGATTTATTCTGATACTGACTTGCAGCTCCATTAGAAACATAAATAATTTTTGTAACCCTGCACTAGTATCTACTTTTTATATAATCTGTTATGTTGTCACGAAACAATATAACAGCATGCACGTCATGTTTTATACTTTACGAAACGACGACGAAGATCTCTTCTTCAATTTACTCTTGCATTTTAAATAAATTACAACTGAATTAATTGTTACTTGCTTCCCGTTCCAATGGTTTGCTTGTACCTATTCTTCATACAGTGTAGTATATCTCTAAATGAAATCTCCTATGACCATAAATTCACATTCATTCGAATTCTGCTGATGAGTTTTTATATAATGAATTTGACTGTTGAAAATAAAGTCATATTCTAATAATTTATTTTTAGACTGTACCTTCTCCAAATTTTTTTGGCTTCTCCAAATGGTTAAAATAGTCCTTAATATTGTATATATGTTTCACAAGATCATACTTCTGGTTCATAGGTCAAATTGTTGAATATAATCTGACATTAAAAAAAATCATTTTCTAACAAACACAAAAGACCTTCCAAACTAGGACATTTTGAGTATTTATTAAAAGAACAAGCTTCACCAAATTTAACATGTCATTTTAATTAAAATATCTTTTGCTGTTTGAGGTAACTCTTCATCATATTTGATATTCAAAATTTATCATATAATTTTCCAGCCTTCAACTATTAATTTTCGATTATGGCAGTGATTTTGAATGCAAACACTGTATACATCTGTAAAGCTAATTACTAAAATATACTGATCAGGCTGCAGTGTATAAAAATATGTAAAACTACACATTTAAATTAAATATTTCAATATGCATTGAACTTACTTCTTCGATTTCAAAAAAATTAATCAATGGATTTAAGCGATTCAATGCTATTTTTCGTTCATATTACAAACTATGTCAGAAAAATTGTGCGTTTACTTGCGTCGAAACTGATTTTATTGTTTTGGTTAATGGAATCTGCCCACCTATCAACTTATTTAATTTTCTCATCCGTACTTTGTATATATTTGACACTATGGTCAGAAATTTCATTTGGATCTTTGCCATATCAGTATTTCATGCATGCTGCACATAATCAATCATTTTCTTTAATCAAAGGAAACTACTTATTACGTATTTCTGCAGTAACACGAATCAAAGATTCTTGACGACGTCCGTATTTACGTAATTTAAATCGATTAACCCATTAACGACCAAAAGGTCTGATTTTTTTGTTGATTTTCGACGCGATTTTTTCTGTAGTTATAGGCCGTAGAAAAATTTTGCAAACACGTGTTTCGACATAAAATTTAATTTGACTTTGAGAATCTGGGCTCAAAATTGTGATTGACTGCGTAATAAAAAAGTTATAGCCAATTAAACAAAACAAACGTGAACATTTTTGGCAAAAATCAAATTAGCGATTTTTTGTAGCCATGTTACGGTGAAGGAATCATGATATACACATGATCAGAGATATTCACGACTATCAAAGTATCTGAGGGAATTTTTGAACCACTCCTTCCAACAAAATTGCGGCCAAATCGAAAAAAGATCATAAAAAACATAACTCATTTTTTTTTCTTGGAAACTATTGCGTTTGGAGAAAAAGTTTATGGAACTAAAATGTCTTAAAATTGATCATAGAATACTCTCACATTTTTTTATAATTTTTGGAGATGATTTTGGAAAATTGTATTTTCCAAGTTTTCCAAAAACTCAAAAACTTTCTCCAAAATTCCTGAAAAAATGTGAGAGTATTCTATGATCAATTTTAAGACATTTTAGTTCCATAAACTTTTTCTCCAAACGCAATAGTTTCCAAGAAAAAAAAATGAGTTATGTTTTTTATGATCTTTTTTCGATTTGGCCGCAATTTTGTTGGAAGGAGTGGTTCAAAAATTCCCTCAGATACTTTGATAGTCGTGAATATCTCTGATCATGTGTATATCATGATTCCTTCACCGTAACATGGCTACAAAAAATCGCTAATTTGATTTTTGCCAAAAATTTTAACGTTTGTTTTGTTTAATTGGCTATAACTTTTTTATTACGCAGTCAATCACAATTTTGAGCCCAGATTCTCAAAGTCAAATTAAATTTTATGTCGAAACACGTGTTTGCAAAATTTTTCTACGGCCTATAACTACGGAAAAAATCGCGTCGAAAATCAATAAAAAAATCAGACCTTTTGGTCGTTAATGGGTTAAGATATTCTGACGATGGTATGATCATACAATTTTTAATAGAGCCCAATTTAAGATCTTTTACAAAAACTATCGTTCAATGAGAAACGTTTGAGTTTTGTTTATTTTGACGGTTGAGACTTTAACTAATCCGTTTGACTAAATATTTATCATTTCAATAATTTACGAAGAATAGAAAATCTCAGCAAAAAAACCATATCACCTAACAAAAAAGAATAGTAATAAAAGGAAATTTGAATATTTGTAGCACAGATAAACAAATTATTGTTGGGATTAGTTTGTTTCAGTACAGGGAATTCTTCGTAATTAATTTTGTTAAAGAAAAATTTATTCGCAGAGCCATTTAAATAATAAAAGAAAGTTTAGTCTATAATACTACTGAGTTGTAAATCGAACTACCTGCGAAAACTTTAGATCAGAGCATTTATTTATACCGGCCGTATCACCCAGTTAGGGTGAGAAAAAAACGTATTACTTCCGTTGAAAAACATCGATTTCTTATAATAGCTGTTATAAACCTGCTTTAAAAAAATGTATCTCCTTTATTTGATCAGCAGCAACGTCTGAAACTTTTTAGGGTCTAATTAATAATATGCCTGAGTTTCATTAAATTTTCTGAAAATTCATTTCGCGTATCAATCATCTTTAAATATACCAACTAGTCAACCACATATGTGGTACTTGCGCACCAATTATGTTTCTTTTTCTATTTTTAAAATAAATAGTTTTTTTCGTCTTTTATGAAATCATATCATTATAATTCAAAGTAGTATTTTAAGATTTAATTTGTTAATATACAATATACATGTATATCTATCACATAGTATCTCACATGATTCTCCTTCAATTAATCAGATCATAAAAAAATTGTCTTCACTTTCCAAACCATCAATTTTTTTTAAATAGGAAAGCTTAAATGTGTAAACCTCAATATGTTTAGTTATTGAAATATAAGTAAATTCAAATGTTCGCATTTTTGTAATACTTTAACCAAACATTCTGTATGTCGGCAACAAAA
The DNA here is from genome assembly GCA_030064505.1 of Chouioia cunea. NCBI lineage: Eukaryota > Metazoa > Arthropoda > Insecta > Hymenoptera > Eulophidae > Chouioia > Chouioia cunea. Next base: position 23,079,029 of record JAOPFQ010000001.1, read on the forward strand.
TCGAGTTCATCATTTATTTTAAGGAGACTATCCTGCTACAATAAGTTACAAAAATAGGTTAGTAACGTTTAACTCCTGACTCTATTACATGCAACACTACTAGTGGCGCTTAGTGTATGTACGAATTATGTGGTAAGATTGCAAACGTAAATCTGCAAGTTAGTCGGGTAAACAAGAACTTCGTGGACAAACTTAAATATAACCTAAGATTACGTTTTTTCATAACTAATTTTTTAATTGAGAATTATTCAGTGAGTGGTAATATTGGGTTATTGGATGATTATGGACGATTTGATAGACAAAAAAATATTGATAAGTGCAATAAGCCTCTACTGGCTATAACCGAAGCAGAAAGGAAAAGGCAAGAGTCTAAAGTGATTACGAAAGATTTTGTTCATGTAGAATTTCGTGAAGTCAATATAAAAAAGTTGCAAAAAAATGTGATATATTTAAAATATATTTCAATTTAACTAATATCACTGGAGAAACTCTCGAAGGAGCTCATTCAATTTTGACAATTGTTTTTCATATTTTCTTAGTAAGTATTGTAAAGTTAAAGAAAGATCAAACATTGAAAACATGCAATATTGCACAAAAGAAAACTATGATAAAATGTATCATAAGATTAACTTATACAAAACTGATTTATTGTAGGTTTCATTTACATTGGCATGGGATGTACTGGTGTACAAAAACTTATTGCCTGTTTTGACTCTCCTAATATTATAAAGAAAATGTACAAGTGGTATGAAATATCTCATTGGACCAACTAATAAAAAAAATGTCAAGGAATATTGTAAAAGAACAACTGAGGAAAAGTACTGCTATTTTGAATATGTAAAAAACTGTGTGAAACATTGTAAGATACATTGCGAGTAGATAAGACGAGCAATACTAATAGCTCTGTCTTTCTTATTATGAATTATTATTTTTCTGTTATACTATGAAATGCATCCAACTTTAGGTAATATTAATCAGTATGTAAATTAACTCAGTCGTGTTATTTTCGAATTTATACATTCAAATTATTCTTCTGTTGTCTTGATTCTAATTATCATTGCTAGAAGTTTTACGTTATACAATTATACATTTATACAAACAGTTTAGTAAATTTTAATTTATGAAGTTTACTGTATGCATGTTTATACTAAATACATTTTATAAAATGTGAAAAATTATGTGCAAAAAAAGTTACTAAAATAATGTATATACTTTTAAATCAGTACCATTACATTGTTTATATAACCAAATTTTATACATTAAATAATTATTTTTATTCAGTCAGTGTATTAGTAACTCCCTAATGCTTTAAATAGTTTTTGTAACAAATTCAAAAGAACTGCAAATTTGTTTCTAAAAATCGTCCTTTAGAAGGGCTTTTGATTCTACAATATTTACAACTTTTATATTATACCCTATTTTATTATTACTTCTATTGTTAAAGAAAGGTTTCCTCACAAATGCAAAAAATATTCATGTTGATCAATTATATTGATTAATTATATTATTTAAAAACCCTGCCAGCAAACTTTTTAGAATGTAAGTATAGCACCCCATATTTGTTTTTATGATGCCCGCTTGACTTTCAGCATTTTTAAGTTGAGATCGCAGCTATTATTTATTATTATAATGTTCATAGCATCGAGCGTGTAGATCTAGCAGTTCGTAATTCCTCTTTCTGGAGCCGAATCGAATTGAGAAGGACGTATTTTCGTCTAGGGTAGCAAGAAATATAATTTATTGATCTCTTAACGTTTAAATTGATTATATTATTTAAATAATTATTTTTTTAATTAATTTATTTCATTTTTAATTTTAAATTAGATAACTTCTTCAAAGTAGTAATTTTTAATACAAATATAACTTAACATGTGTTGAATTTTAGCGCTTCTTTCATGTTTCACTAACCAGTCACAATAAATCGGATTCGCTTTTCTATGTTCTCTTTTTTACGAGGGAACAATCTGCTAAATTGAATAAGTTGTGTCAGTTATTGTATTGATTCACAAATACATCGGATATGTAAAAAACTGAACTTTTGTAAATCTTTTAAGATTAACCTATCTCATTATTCAGACTCGCAATAAATGTAATAAAATCTTAGTATCGTAAACTGCCCTATAACCTGGGAAGAGAGTCAAGAAACAGTATTAAGATTAAATAATGAATGTGAAATATCGTTATTTAGTAACTATACTCAATGTGCTTAACTGTATATCTCTAATTAAATGGAACAAGGTCTGAATATAAAACCAAAATTAACTCGAATTAAAGATGAGTTAATATTACATAATTCTTTGTAATAAGATCGAATGAAAAGTAATTAAAAGTGCGCAATATAGATACTGCGCTATAGGCTATCGTCGATCGACACAACTACTATAATCGCTCGTTACGAGCCTACAATGCGCGCGCTTTCAAAATCATTAATAAATAAAACCATGTTATATTGCTTTTTTACTATGTAACACAGTAAATTTTGTCATGATTTTATTGTTTAAAAATTGTCTTTTGTTTTACAAATTATGTCGATTTTTACTAATTTATAAAGCCAAACTTATTTTGATAGTGATAATTTAACATTATTCACAGACTCAATGGACATTAAATATGTTAGAATGAATGAAAAAGATATAACAGTGCAAAAATATTGAACAGAACATAATCGAACAATAAATAAAGAATACAAAAGTATAAAATACATAAAACATATAGGCCGAATGTATGGAGAAAATGAAATGAACGATACTTACGTATCGAAAGAGCTCGGACGTTGTTTGTGTGAGCTTCGAAACGTCGATCGTCTCCGTCGATGAATTATGAGCGAGTGAAGTAGCTGCTTTGACAGTAATCTTGTTATGGTAGTAGCAAGACTTAGCACCGTAAACACACATCGTTGGCGAACTTCCCTTTACCAGAAGAAATGTCAGCGGTAACTGTACGAAAATCGGTGACTGCGGTGGTTTAAATAGGAGCGTGGGTTGGAGGGGGTAGTACTTCTCTTGAAGCAGGGTGCTAGTGGAAACATAGTTGTATATGAAGTGGGATTGCAAGGCATTAGGCAGACTGCTACGAATGACGCTATTGGCAATGGTGGGGGTTCACATCTCGTTGAACCATCAGCAAAAGAGGGACTTTATCATAGTCAAATCTACGAAATTTGAAAGGCAGTCCAGATCGGTAACAACAGCTCGAGTTGAAACAGACCTACCAATTGTTTTCTACCTTTACTAATTGCACCAGTATATTAACTAACTATTACCATGACTAATTCTGTTCGGCAATTTTCTATTTATATTTATTTCTTGTTTCTCTTATACTATTAAATTACCACGATTAAATTAGTTTTACTTTATTTATGTTTTATACTTTTCTATATTATTTTTTGTTTAATCCGGGCCTGATAAAAAAGGGCGAACAGGTTAACGAGGGTGCGAGTGGCACAATGAGAATACGAAAGGATCTAGCTGGCACGCTTGATGGGATTTTAAAAGCTTCACGTTAAAGGGCATTGTTTGACACAGCTGGCTAAAACGGCGGATCATCAAACATGCTAACGGGCATTGCTACCGACTTGCTGTGAATATATCTGAATCAACGATTGATTAGCAAATTAAGTTCTTCATTCTCCTCAACCAAGCATCCCCTTAAATCCCCTAGGTGAGATAAGCATCATATACATTTACCTAATTTCATTTGAGTTCATACGCAATGCTATTCAATTATCAAAAATAGATTTTTCTGATTTTCTGATCATCGTTGCAAAATGATGGTTTTTTCCATATTTCAATCGACAATCTAGATAATACAATGCAAAGTGAACTCATGTTCTTTAGTTGCAGATAAACATAACCTTACCACAAACAATATCCCAATCCATTTGGCACATCATTTTTAATACATCATTATATTCGTCATCCCAATTGTTTTGTTACTGATACTGTAACGTCATACTGTTCATAAGTTATATGATTGGGAATAAGAATTAAATGCAAGATACAATAACAAAAATCAAATTAAAAAAAAAAATTAATATTAAATCAGTTGATTGAGGGTGTGTAATGGAAAATATTAATTTTAGAAACTATTACTGCGCATGAAAATAGAAGTTGTTAACTGTACGTTCCTTTAAATTCAATGTATACCATAGTCATTCTCATTTCATGGTAATTTTTGAAAAGATAGTCTAGATTTTATCTTTTTCAGTTTGATCTGCTAATATGCTCGGCAGACAATAACTTCTATTGCCAAGAATGAAAAAAGTGGATACAACATACCCCGTTAAGGTTTCAATACATTATTTATTGATATTTCCTCGTAATTATTAAATTAAAATAGACGACTTTTTACGTTTCGAAATGAAAATAAATATATTTGTAATTACATTCAAAAATGTATTATAATGATGAAAGAACTTTTTATTAACATATTGGCTAATAAGTGTATTGACAATACGGAAAAATTATGGGAACGGTCAGCCCATCTGCACCGATTTCAATTCGGCAATGTGCATAATAGGCAATCCAAGTTTTACCCAGATTTAACGGGAATCCAAGATTTCTTATGAATAATAATTTTACTTTGAATTTTACGATATATATTTTAAATCATTGACTGTTATCACATGATCCATATATTTTTAATATTTTCATTTAAACAATTGCTATAGTATGAAATACTCTATAGATATCGTTAATTGATATAGTAATAACAAATATCTCCATTCTCTTATTCTCTGACAGAATAAGTAACATGTCTGTATTTATTTTACGGTCCGACTATCAACGTATTAGAATAGGTTATCCTAGCATGAGTTTTTCAACTTACAATAATAAGCTGAACATTACCTTATAATTAATATGTGTCCGTGCTTTTAATTGTTATTTTTAAAGCATTATTTTACTATTGAGCGAATAAAAATAAAGTATTTTTATATTGATGATCTTATATTGAAGTGTTGATGCCGAAACAGGCTCATCGACATAACATTGTTTATCTGATATATAATTGAAACATACAATTATTTGTACTCATAACAAAATTGTTGGAATAATTTATGACTTGGTCGGCAAATAATGGAATATCTAGAATATTTCGTAGTCGTGTCTTGTAATGATACATTTTTAGTTGGTGAACACGTGAGAACAGAAAAGAAGAAATGGACAGAGCATAAGAGAAATGGAGAAGAATGACCGGAACAGTAATGCATTGCGCATCAACCCTCAAAATTCGAGAACGAGTGTTTTGAAAAGCTTTACCATTCGGTTCACTCGACTGGCCTATTAACTCAAGGCACCCTTGTGAGCGGGTGTATCCGAGCATCAGCTGGATAGCAAGTGTTTCGTTGCTTTTTTTTTTCTAGAGCTTTTAACTGCCGTGAAAGCTATATTGGATTTGTATTAATCTCTTAAGTAATTAAATAGTCAGAAGCTATAAAATATTGTCATTAACTATTTTACAAATTACTGAGCATTTAAAAAAGTATATTTATCGCACATGAAAAAAGAAAAAAGACTTATCAAAATTTGGAAGTAAGGAAGCACGCTATACATGAATCAGAAAATATAATGGTATTTGATTAAGGTAGAAAATAAATTATGTGCATAGATTATAATGACGTAAAAAATATTCGATATTATCATAGTGACCTCAGGAGAAAGCTGTTTACGAGATAAACAATTTCGTGGAGCCACACGTCTCTATTTGGCTACTCGAAGTAGTTTTCGGCAAACCCCCCCCCCCCTCTCCATAGAAAAATCTTAGGTGAGCAAAACCGCAAAAGCGTGCAATGTATGAGCGTAAGGTAAAGCAGGGTAGATGCAGGAGGGGAGCAGAAACGATGGAATATTACAAAGGGAAAGAGATTCGAAGCAAGTGTTCCACCATGACCAATGCTCCTTTGCACGCATGTGTGCGTTTTCCGATGCGATATTAATATCTCGATTATCATCTATGTATTATAGCGATTCCCCATGCTTCAACCGCATACTAGCAAAACAACAGAAGCTTTATTTTCTCTCTTCTATTTTCATGTTACCTATACTGTGTAATATTTTCAATTATATTGATCCGCCCTCAACGTCGACTTATTATTCAACAATTTAATTTTCGTTTTCTGTCAACATTTATATCGCGTTTTTTTACAATTATTACTGATCCAGCGGTTATTTGCATGACTACAGATCCAATGATTGTTGATTATGCTAAAAATGAAGATTACTACGCAGATACGCGACCACATAATTATCAAGAGAAGTAGGCAATTACTACAGGAATAAAGAAATAAATGTTGGCCAGATAAAAGTGTTGTTTGTACGACAATAAAGTTCCATCATAATTCTTACTAGGACAGTAGGAAGAATAACGATGCTATACGTGTAGGTTGCATGGGCTGTTATTAAAGTCTGCAACAAGAAAAGTTGTCGGTCGTCACGCTTGTGCAGATTTTATAAATAACAGGAGGGGTAATAGCGTAAAGAAAATGTCATTGTACTGTGATATACAAACGTACATACGTGTGTAATATATATATACGCGTATCCCTTGATGCCAGCTGATATACTACAGACTGAATTACGTCGAGCGACCGTAGGCGTGGCCGAACTACAAAGCCGATTCGTCGCGGCTGTACAAGTGTCAAAAGTGCTATTCTACCGAACGACACCCTCACGCAGCTTTCTCTACGCGTTATTAATAATGATTGAGCCCTTCATTATACATTTTGCTTCTTTTGGCGAAGTCTTATTTATTTCCGTTTTACTTATTTCTCTTTATAATAAACCAGTTCAATAAGATATTCGGAGCTTCGTTTGTCGGTATTAGTGCGTGTTTTTACAATTGATAAATTACTGGTTGCATGGCTATTGGCCCTTAAATTTAGTCAAGACCTTCAAAGTCTGTTTGGCCAATAGAGATAAAAAGTGTGCGTATGTCGTTGAAATCTATTACAGTCGAGTCACGTGCCGATGCGTACATACTGGTGAATCTCATCCCATTAATAGATACAAGTGTCGAGTAACATGACACGTGATGCCATCTGACACCCTTCAAACTACTTGCTCACTGCTGCAATATCTGCCTTTACTGCAGCTTGACTCTACTGTCTTGTCATTAAACACATTAATTTATATTTGCTTGTTTTTGAATGTCGAAATCTGCCCCTGGGTCTCATGTCTATTTGAATGAGGACTGCGGAAAAGTATAGTCATTATAAGTATCCTTTCGAATTCTCGCATTCGTATAGGACTTTATGACGAGATGTACATAATGTAGACGTATATAAGATATCCGTTAACTCTTGCACGTGTAGTCACTGTATCTAGTATAGTTGTAATATACAGTATGTAAACTAGTTGGCAATGCCATACGATGCAGGTGTCCCAGTTTGCATGACGAAATAATGTACATATATGTTTGGAAACTGTAACCCCCTCCCCCCCTCCTATTTACTGCTCTATGTATTCTAGAGCCTAGGGACACCGAACAATTCCCTTAAAAAAATACGATTCACTTGGCACACGAGTTTTTCTTAGGTGCTGTAGCGGTTCTTCCCCGTCGTTTGATTTAATTCAATGTACAATATGCCATCCGTCCCCACAGATCGACCTACCACTGCATAGGACTACTTTCAACGAGGGCTGCTAGCTTTTCTAAAGTGATGCGAGCCTCAATTTTATATACAGCCGATGTTATTATGATTAATAACTGTATGAGTTATTGCTTTATATTTAAAATTGCTCCAACTAGTTTTATCTTTTTATTTTCGTCGACCCATTAATTAAATTCTACTATTATCTATAGACCTGAAGGCCTATGCATTCTGCAAATATTTCGTCTAAATAGTAATCAAGGATTGCGGTTACAGGTATAGGGGAGTAGGTATGGGAGTACTGCTAAGTCAACATACACTCTTTTATAGTATAGTATATATATAGTATATTTAGGGTATATGTTATATATAGTTTATCCTCCATATACAATAAGATAACAATTCAGGGATCCTCCGAGGGTTAACTACTTTTTTTTTAACATCCAAGCTTACAATACTGATGTCTCTATAAATGAATCGAAAGTCTTAATTGCTATCTGTCAATTTAAAAAAAGACAAAGCTAGTTGACATTAATGATCAATGAGCGGCAGTGACTCGATGGATAAGATGTCCATTTCTCACGCAGAGATTTGATCTCATATCTTGCGCTGAAGTTCTTCAGTTATTTGTATAAGCTTCATAAAAAATGAACCGGTCTTTACCTTTAAAATCTTTAAAATTGTGATAATTCTCAGTACGAAAGTACAAAAAGGTATTTTATGGCAAAATGTGAGACTTATGACATGAACAGAAGGTGATTTTGCAATGAGTTTCGTCGATAATCTTTTGCATCCTCATCAACATATAGTGCCCGTTCGCGCCTAATTGAAATCAATTTTTATTTCAATAATAATTGAGATGATGCTTATGAAAAATTATGTCTCGCGTTTTACTTATTGTATTATATTTTTATAGTGACTGGTTTTTTCAACTACTGATTATTTTTAAAATAATTAGCATACACACAAAGTGAAAAAGGTAACAAATGAATATCTTCAAAGTTTACATCATACAAAGAAATGTATGATGCAGATACTAATTCAAATTAATAATAATTCATCACTGGATCATATGCGTTAAAAAATAATGATTATGACGTGGATTTAAAAAATGCTCCTGCCTTTTAAATGATTGACATTGTTATTTTACGTTGACACATATAATTTTCATATTTTTGAATCTTTCCCTCAGACTACTGATCTTTGCTGTCGTCTGTTATCTCTATTGACTAATATATAATTTAAAAAATTGATGGTTATTAATCATTATAAAAATAATTAGTAAGTAAACAAAATCATTAAGACAATCATTAAAAAAAGATGATGAATTAAGATAAATATAATGCCAAAAATACATTTTCATGGAAGTTATATCAATTATTATTGAAGTTAAAACTAATGACTATTGCGAGTGAACGTACAGCTAATGTTTGATTGGTGATAAATAATAATTACAAAGCTTTCTATGTATACGTCTAATTATGTTTTGATAGCTTATGAAATAAAATAATTATGAAAATTATGTTCGTGGGAAAAATGTATTGTCTAAAATTTTTATTATTAAAAGCAACCTAATATCGAAATTGAAATGTCCTCGAATATACGTCATATTGCTTGGTGACGTAACAAATTAAACTGGTCTATACAACCGAGTGAGAGGAAAAGAGAGAGAACGAGTGAGGGGATGGTGCAGAAGCAAACCAGATTAAAAAAAGAAAGAAAAGCAGAAAATATAGTAGTCCAAAAAATCTGTCGCGATCCAATGTTAAATATGTAAAAATTAATAGCGAGTTTACAAAAAAGAAATTTTCTTCAATAATTTGTGTCTATACAACCGTATTTTTTCTAGAAAATAGTGTTTTAAAAAATGTCTACCTATCGCTTGGACTATAGTGAGAGCCATCATAAGTGGGAGCAGCCAATCCAATCTGAGAAACGGTCAAAGAGTAAAATAGGCGGCGCAAATTCGTACGTAAAAAGTGGGACCATGTTGCGGACAAAGATTGCCAGGTTCGCTCGGCGGAATAGCCTGCACTTAATTCGCATCAGAACCATCTAACAGGCACCGATGTAAGCTAGACGTCATCTGATTTATTATGCATTTGTGTAAATAATATTCATTGCTCTTAAGTCCTGATTTGATCACTATTAAACATTTTAATTAAAATCGATTCAGAAACATTGAGTAAGCTTATCTGGAGCTCTCATGCTAATTTTAACATAAGATATGAGGCTATTAGTGATAATAAATTATCTCGTGTATTTTAGTAGTTGATGCTGTGATGATTAAGCGAGCTAAAACTTTTGCTAGCGCAAACGAGATCGTAGGTTCAATTCATTTCCAAATTATTTTATGTGGAACATCTATTACCGCAACTCGGGGGTAAATTAGCTTTTGTGTGCCATCGCAGGGCCACGGGACGACCACTCAGTCAATGCTTCTCTCTCTTTGAAGCATGTGTACTATGAATGCGTTTACATTGGTCAACACTAACCTGTGTATATGCTCAAGTCCCTCGTTCTTCATATCCCTACAAGCAATGCACTAGGGCTTTTAACTACTTTTTTTGTATCAATCAAAGAACAATAAATTGCTTGTGAAATCAGAAATCACATTACTACTTAACCATTTCTGTATCTCCATTAGAAAAAAAGGCAACCGCAATTTAAAAAATTAGATTCGTTACTCAATGTTTTGTGTAACTTCAGTAGTGAAAAAAATGTTGCTGTTTATACAGTGGAATTGTTCACCATCACTCGTGTTCGTTAGTTAAATTATATCTTAGCCTTATTAATGTAATAGCACTTATCCAATCAATATTTTTCTACTTTAGAAATGCTATTTATTCGTTATTAAATTTGCAATCATTTTTCAATACTAAGACATATATAACTTTAATATAAAATAAGTTATAACATCTTAAATATATAGATTGTTAATAAACAATTCGATGTTTTGGTACGTTATAAAAAAAATAATATGTATATTATATGACAATAAGAAAAATATATTCTTTTATAGATTCAACATATTGTTTTGCTTTACTTTGTATTTTTTTGTTCAATAAAAGTAAATATAGATGTTTCGAATCTAATATACGTACAGTAAAGGATAAAATTCTTATAATACGTAGGTTTATATATTAATATAATTATGATAATTGTGGTTGTCAAACATTATTTGCTATCATAGTATATTTGGTATATTTAATCTTTTATTTTTACAAATTGAGAGATAAGTTTCCTGAGAAATCTCTTATTATTATTTATGAAATAATGTCAAGTTAATTAATAACTGAAGATAAGTGACTTACTCTTCTCATGACAAAAGTATAAATATATAATCAAAACACAGCAAATTTGATAGTAATTTAATTTAAAAATTTGCTTCTTTTATAAATAAAAATTTTAATTTTTATTCATCATTCTTTAAACTATACCATTAATAAAGAAAACATATTCTTCGATAAACTTAAATCTTCTACGATGAATCTCTTTACCTACATCTATCAATCATTATTTACAGCTAAAACAATTGAATATGCAATAAAATAATATCTCTATATTTTTCTTTCGCTCATATTATTCAATAAAGGATCTTGATTCTGACGCTTGAATAAAGCTTTTGAATACAATTTACCAAATTCCACTTCAAATGTAGAAATAGCCGTGACAACATTTAATTACAGCTTTTCTCGCAGAACCATGAAATTTTTATTTTGAATTTTAAATTGTAACCGTCAGCAGAAGATTCTATGTGAATATGAAGGTAAGGTGTCTTATTTTATTACAAATAATAAAATATCATGAATTTTCACGTACGACTCGTGTATAACTAAGAAAAAGGATGAACCCATCAAATTGTACAATCAAAAAATTTACAACATAATTATCATAGAAACATACAGAAAAAAGTGAAATTGGAACCCACGATCTCATCACGTTAACAAAAGCTTCAGCACGCTCAATCACTGCAATATCACATAACTACGTATGAAAGGTAATTTATGATCATTCAAGAGTCCTAGTACTTAGATTAAAATAATCGGAATGAGAGCTTGTGATACAAGTTTGCTGCTTACTTAAAAATAAATATTTTATTATTTATGTTCATGACTTGAGTACCTAATAAATAAATAATAAAGCTCTTTATATTAATGAAAACAATATAGAGTATTCGAATCGAATTATGATCAGCTGATTCACGATAGTTCGATTAGTTAAGTGCGATCTGTCGATTTCCTTTGGAAAAAATAGTCCCATTTTTTACGATGCCGGCCATATGAATTATGTCTATTTCTCTCGTACTCTCTGGAAATTGCTATGAAACATATATAGCACATTCCAGACTTATACGATCAGCTCTACAATGGTAGGTAAACTATTTACATGAAACTTGGTATAAATATTGTCTATATTGTAGTGAACTTTTATACAAATTTTTGGATTATTATTACAGCCGGATTAAAAGTTATAAACAATATATACATTTTGTTGAAAATTTTTCAAAAATTGATATTTTTGTAACCGTAAGAGCAGTGAAAACGATTTTTGTTAATAAGGGTAAATATATAAACTTTGAAATTAATAAATCAAGAGTCATTTTCAACAATTTTTCGAAAAGTTATCAACTTTTGTTTTAAACAAATGAGGATATCTCAAAAAGTGTTATTTTTATTTTCAAAATCTCTTTTTCATTGGTTCCTTGCCTATTTGTATATAATAATCAGCGATCAAATTCATAGAGCGGATATTGGTAATGATTCAGGAAGTTGTTATAAATAGCGTTCTCCTGAATCGCGCGAGACAGCTCTTCAGCTGCCGCGCCGCTATAGACCCACCTTATTTCATACAGTTTTTTATAAGGTATACTTGTTTTGTTATACCTGAAACACAATCAACTGACTAACTTATTCTACCAGAGTCAAAATCAGATACATCTACTTTCATCTGTTCAGCTTTCTGTCTTTTATTTTTTTCTGCACGTACTATTAATACGAAATTTTAATTAACATAGGAAATCGAACAATGTTTTTAATTCTTTACGCTCACGTATAATTTTATGATACAATAATTCACATGCTTCACATATAAATTTCGATGGCTTTGCAACATTTTCACAGTGGTTGTTGTATTTGGAAAACTTTTTTAGAATATTTGAAAAGTGTTATTAAAGTGTGATTAAGATATTGGTATGTCATCATATATTGAATTAGGGTAAGTAATTCAATTAATCATTCTTCAGGAATCAAGGAATATGTATACTTCAGAGAACGATTTGCCAAATATGGTAGGCGGTGCAGCGGTTCAGGAAGATGCAATTTATAACGACTTCCTGAATCATTACCAATATCCGCTCTATGAATTTGATTGCTGATTATTATAGAGAAATAGGCAAGGAATCCAATGAAAAAAGATTTCGAAAATAAAAATATCACTTTTTGAGATATAGTCATTTATTTAAAACAAAAATTGGTAATTATATTCAAAGTTTATATTTTTACTCTTATTTTTTAAAAATCGTTTCCAGTGCTCTTACGGCTACAAAGATATCAATTTTTGAAAAATGTTCAATAAAATTTTTATATTGTTCATAACATTTAATCCGGTTGTAATAGTGATCCAAAAATTTGTACAGAAGTTCACTACAATATAGACATTATTTATACCAAGTTTTATAAAAATCAGTTATCTACCCCTATGGATGGACCTAGTCGTATTAGTCTAAAATGTGCCATACTTCCTCATATACTTTCTAGCGTCTTGAACAGCAATTCTCTCTTAAAGACAATCGTTGTTGCGCTCCATTAAATCTTTACTCATCAAAAATATCTAATATTACATTTTCTGACGTGTTAATGAAAACCTTATTGGCGAAACGAGAGGTTTGTGGCACGAGCCCAAAAGTAAGTTTACAATGCTATACGCATGTACGCTCTCCTCGTAACTGATGGTTTAGTCTAGAAAACTTTGACAAAATCATGAGTTGATTATGTAACGAAAACACAATTGGAGAACACTTTTTTCTCGATCTCTACATTTTCAAATCTAATAAACGAAAAACAAATCCATATTTGTTACTCGAACTATACATTAATACATTTCAGTAATTAAATTAATTCAAGTGATTAAGGCATGTTTAGAATGATGCTTGGAAGGCAGTTTAAGTCACAGGCTAGAAAGAATTAAACTAAAAAGAAATTATAAGGTAGATGTTGAAAATCGATAAGTCTTTGAGTAGGAGAAACCTGGGTAATATTCGTTTATTGACGCTTGTTAAGTCGGGGCTAATACTTTTCGGGTACAGTTAAGATCGGCATCAGGGCTGTATGTATAAGAGAACTGAGGTGTTCGGGTGAATATGTGCTACTTGCTCGTGAACTAGTAAGAAAATCAGTTATAATGAATAAGAATTTAAAACTAAAACATCAGTTGAGGCAAAGTGAAGAGAATATATATCGTCTGTAGACCCATAGACCTCGATATACCGACGAGGGACCGTACCCAATCTTTGTATCTTTCGTTCTTTCAAAAAGTTACTCGAATCTTTACCGTAGCATCGCCCCGGCGGGGCGCGGCAAAGCGATTAGGCTCGACGTACTTGCTAAAAGCTTTAGATACGAGATCGCAATTTGTAGTTCTTGTTTTTAGCTTTGCAGGCTTACTGAATGCGCTTAATTGTTTTGCAAATGTTTATTGACCCCCTCCGAGCGCAGCGAACGTCTTTTTTAATATCCATATTTCTTACCGCGGCCACTGTCCCGCCGTCAAAAGCTTGATGTTTGAGATAAAAACTTTTGTTACTAATGCTCATACAGATAATGATTCATCTATTGCTGGCTTCTACTGGCTCGTGACACCAAATCTGTGAAGCTCATTGGAAAATTTATAACAAGTAGCGAAAATAGTTTCAAGTAAAACATTACAATTCAAATAGATAACTTCGATATACATCTACTAAGATTTTGTTTTTCATGGAAGGGGAGACTGCAGTCTGCATGGCGGATGCATTAGCCATTGGTGATCCGCGCAAGCTACTGATTATATGGAAGATGGATTTATCGAGCAGCTGTGTACACTGCTTAATGTAGAAAATAGAGACACTAGGGGGGGAGGGGGGGGGTCTCCATTCACTGACGGTTAAGGTGTCTTTAAATAGAAACCTAACTTGCCTTTCATTGAAACAAAGTGCTCGACTGAAAATATTATACATGCTTCTAGAATTTACAAAATAATTATGTCAAATAAAATGTAAAAATCGAATTATATTTCGCTTTTCAAATCAGGAAAATTTTTCTTAAAGGTTTTCTTAGAAAGTATGTATTGGATACCTTACTTTATAAAAATTGCGTCAAGTTTTTATAATTTTTATTCAGTACATATTTACGAAATTCATATTTCTATTTACTTTCTAATAATAAAAGAATGATTATTTTCAATATACGGTTTATGTGATAAAAAAATGTTATAAGACACACGAAATTTAAATATTACATGACAAACATGCACAGAAGAGATTTACAAAAAATATTTCCAAGATTTCGCTAATCTGAATGATCATTTACTGTAATTTTGGATACATTTTCTTCTGCCATTTTACAAGATTCCTCCAAATTATTGATTTTTAATTTTTGAAAGACATCATAATCTTTGCCGAGTTCTCCATAAATTTTAGCTCGATTTTCAATTATTTCCTTGATGATATCTGTAAATATACCAAAATTTACTTTTAGTTTCAGATTATATTATTTTTTTTAAATAACATAAATCTTAAATAAAATATTGCGAGACGAAATAATTTTTATACTCGCGATAACTGGATTCAACATTTGTTTGTTTGTTTTATATTAATAGTACTATTGAATTATTATGGTTTCAGATAAGTATTTATTGGCAGTATCAGGAAGTTATAATGATTAATAATATGATATTTTACTGTTTTATGTCATTTTCAAGTAAATTCAATCTAAACACAAGTAACTAAACTCAGTGGTTTGTATCTGCTTTTTTAAAACGCATTTGGAACTGCCATTTATGGTTAAAAAAATATATAGGTTGTAAGAATTTCACAGAATGTATCAGCACATGTACAATATTTCTTCATCTTTTTCTCTCATTCCGTATTTTATCTGTGGAGAAATTTTCTCCAATTAACGTTAAACATTTCTGTAACGTAATTAGGCCAATCAATGAAACCAAAAAGTAGTCAACAATAAAAATTCTCCATTTACTTCTAAGATCTAAAATGAGTTATATAATTGGAAATTATAGTCAAAGATCGAACGTAATCCTTTCGCACGTACTGTAAGCGACTGGTGGGAGAATTCGTGCAAAAAACGGAGTGCTATTACATAATATAGTAGGGCACTAGTAGAGTATTAGTGAAGTAATAGTACATAATAGACTAATAGTAAAGCACGGTGCTCTTGATGTTTGCCTTTAAAATTAATTATTTTTGGACCTATTGAGTCTATTTTAATAGTTTTTTTGTCTTCGGGATATTTAAACCTTTTTTTGTATATTAACGTAAAATTAACATTGAAGTTGCTATCACGGTTGTTTTTAAAATAGTAAAAATTTTGAAATTCCAGTTATAATTCCTTGAAAGAAGGTAATAAGAGTGTGCATACATCTGGATTGACCAAGCTGCTCCACGCAAACGCGGAGCGAATTGTCGTATTGTATGTTCTAAGCTATTCTATTAAGCGTCGGGGAATTCTATTATTGATTCCCTTAAAAAAGTGTTACTGTTTTTTGGTTTAATGGATTGGTCTAATTTTGTTATAAAAATATTTAACAGTGATTGGGAAAAAACTCTCCCGCTAATTAAAATACTGAATGAGGGAGAAAGGCGAAAATAGATAGTATGTGGTAAATTATAAATAATTTATATAAATTTTAGACAACTTTAATTCTTGCCTGATTGTTAAATGAAATAGGAGAGAAACGATTTAAATGCTACGTATTCTGATGAGCCATATATTAATAATCTTTGCACTATCAAAATAATTCGATCTTGAATCAAATAATTAGAATATGAACCATGTAAACTATATACCTTTATTGAAATTTATAAAAAAGATGATGATTTGATTATTTGATAAAAATAAAATGGTTTTTTGTATTATAATTTTAGAATAATTATTATATATTCCAACATTTAAAATATTAACATAAAACAATGATATACATACGTATATAAAAATAATCATTCAATTTTATTACATGATTACATTGATGAAAAAATATATTAAATAGTTTTTATTTACAAGTATATTTTTTCAGAAAATTGAATATGTATAAAGTTAAAATGATACGGATATATAGGTGGCATTATTGACAGCTTTTGTTATTTACAATAATGAATGTTGGATTGATTATTTTTAATTTCTACTAAATAAACTAATCTCTATAGTAAAGATAAACTATACTAATTAATATAAGTATAGAAGAGAATAGAATTAGTGCACAAGATGTGCTAAATCGAGACTAGTCCTTATATACAAATCTTGGTAACTTGTGAAGTGAAGTCAGTTTATTCGCGATCTAGTTGTCTAAATATAATTGACGTAAGAAGACTATTATCTGATAATATTTATTTAAAATTAGGCGCGCAGCGTGCATTGTTGTCTCGTGTAAATGAAAATTTAAATCAAATGTCATCTAGAGATAAAGAAAATCAATTTAAATTTCAAATTGTTATTAAAATTACAGAATTAAATGTTGATTAAATAATGCTATTGAAACATAACGTTTATTATTATGTAAAAACGTTATTGTATTAATCACAAATTCTTTTTGTATAATAATTATTTTTTAGTCTATGTGTATGTTATTCTTCAAATTTTTAATTATTTTACTGGTTTATTGTGCCTGTTACCGTTGACGCACAGATCCGGCAAGAATTAAAGTTGTTAAAAATGTACATAAATTTTATATAACAAATATAGTCATTTTTTTTCTCCCCTTATTATTTACAGTCTGTACGTAAATGCATTTATTAAATGGTTTGTCTGGCGCACAGTGAATAAAACAGAAATAAAATAGCACTAAGTCGTGCAAGTCCACCAACGTAAACTCCTACGAATTTATGGAGGTTGCGCCATAATGTTGAATAATCTATTCATTTAAAAAATATATTAGTTTTCGTAATTCATTTCAAGTTCTACTGTATACAGAGAAATGGGTAATTCAGTTACGGTAATACGTATGACTGATATATTGATAACTTTGTAGTCAAGTTCTTCCAATTTAACTTTCAGCTCATCAAAGTCTGTTAATGGAAGAACGCCTCTAGTCATTATTTTGTAGTCCCTATATTGTTTACCTCAGTGTGTGTAAAATAGAGGTTTTCCTTTTTCATCTCTTCAATCATTGTTACGCACTTTTCGGATTTAATAGATTGAATTTTGATTTAATTGATGGACAAAGTCTACGGTATTATTTTCTTGTAATTGAATCGTTTGTAATGAAGAGAACTAGTTTATTACCGAACTAGTAATAAACTAGTTCTCTCGTAGTAATACTGGAATATTTAGGCATTAGTCCAGGGATTTTTCTTAATTTTGTCGGTTAATTTAGACTATTTAGTGTTCTTACCACCTACTAGGTTCTCACTATTGGTGTCGCTTGTTAAGTTGCTATTGTCCCTCTTATTGTTAACATTATTTTTATTACTCCTGGCTGTTGAATAATCTTTTTAATTAATGTATAGATCATGTTGCTATATATTAAAATCTAACCAACGACCAATCCAATTTTAGTATTCGTAATCCTATTAGTATAAGAAATCACACTAAATTTATATTTTCCGCACTAATCTTAGAGTGATAAAAAACAAGTCTGTTCTGGTCAAGGAACCGAACTGAACTCATGAGAATCATAACATTTAATTGAAATAACGTATTTGAAAGTCAATTATGAATTCTGTACGCTTGTTTTAGTTACTTTTAAAAGTTTAAAAATAGTTTAGAAAAAAAAATTAAATGTGATTGATACATATCGTTAAACGTGATTGTGCGATAATGATGTAACCTAATATAAATATAATTAGTTGAATTAATTGTTTACTCAAATTAATTTAATTTTTAAATATTCGAATCCATTAATTGTGTAAAAATATAGAACCGATACTGTTAAAAAAATATTAGCCACTATGGGACGCCTCGCAGACGTAAAACATCGAAATTGATTGTTATTGAACGAATTAAATCTAAAGTAAAGCAAACAAATATTTTGGTTTATAAAATGATATATTTTTCTTATTGTTATATAATGTACATAATATTATATTTCTCTTATATATACAACAATCACGTGATTGTATAGTGTAGATTACACGTTAATATGAAGAAGACATAATATAAGGACTTGTGATTTGCTCATCATAAAATATAATTTTCTTGACCAGTTCCAATGTATTTTTTAGATTCACTGATACTTTCGCTATCTCTCATATTTAACATCAATAAAAAGTTCTAACATATTCGGTTGGTAATACTTTGTTATGTTCAAAAGAACGCATTTTTATTAATAAATATTAATTAAAATGATAGATATTCCAATTTAACATTAAAAAATGTATAATTTCGATGAATCTAAATGTTTAAACTGTTGTTATATATATTCTAATAGAGATATACGAATAGTTAAGTAGTAATCTTTGATTTCATAGCAAATCTATTTTTTTAACTGTTTTAAAAACAATAATTAGAGCCAAAGTATGGCAAAATGACTGTCCATTTATTATAGCCGTTACCGGACAAACTGCATAGTTATTGAATTTTGTTTTTTAAACCTTTTTTGCTAACAAATTGCATCACCTCTTAAAAGGTAAATCATTTTTTATTTCATGGAAAGTATCTGGATTTTTCGAAATCACAAAAATTTTACAAGCAAAATTTTCTTATTAACAAAATGCAATGTTAATAAGAATTGAAGTTATACATCAAAAGTTCTGTCGACTACGTGCAACAGTGTGAATGATTTTCACGATCATGGACATAGCTGCGATCCGCATTCGTAATATTTTTTCCAATCTTTGGTCCTAGTAATTTTTTTTATGAGACATAGACCAATAGATTGATTATAAAATCAGAAACCATATTGATACTTAATCATTCAGGTATCTCTATTTAAGAAAAGGTAATAACAGTTAGAAAAATAAGATGAATTGTAATTACGTATTTTTTTAATGGTAAATTACAATATCTCTTATTCTAATTATTTTTGCAATTAAAAAACACTAGATTTCTTGCAAAATGACAAATCATTTCATTGCCCAAAGTTTTCAGTAACTATATTAATATAAAAATATAACTATTTATACAATGGAATTGTTCGCTGTCACAGAACCGAACTTAATAGAAGTGAAACAAAAAAGCACGGGGTAGGTAACCGAATTGTATGAAACTTGGTATAAATATTGCTGATATAGTAGTGAAATTCTTTTTTAATGGATTCCTTGACTATTTATCTATAATAATCAGCAATAAATTTCATAGAGCGAATATTAGTAATGGTTTAGAAAGTAACTATAATGAAACCCTGAGTCATTATCGATGTCCGCTCTATGAAATTTATTGCTGATTATTATAGATAAATAGTCAAGGAATCCATTAAAAAAGAATTTCGAAAATAAAAGTAATACTTTTTGGAATATAGTAATTTATTTCAAACAAAAGATTGAGACACCGAGGTTTAAGAGGACGCTGTTTATAATTACTCCCTGAACCATTACTAATATCCGCTCTATGAATGTTATTGCTGATTATTATAGATAAATAGTCAAAGAATCCAATAAACAAAAATTTCGAAAATAAAAATAACACTTTTTGAGATATCCTCATTTGTTTAAAACAAAAGTTAATAATTTTTCGAAAAATTGTTAACAATGACTTTTGATTTATTAATTTCAAAGTTTATATTTTTACATGTATTTTTAAAAAAGTTCGTTTATATAACTCTTATAGTTACAGAGATATAAATTTTTGAACAATTTTTAATAAAATTTTTATATTGTTTTTCCTTTTAATCCGGCAGTTATAATGATCTAAAAATTTGTACAGAGGTTTACTACTATATCAGCAATATTTATACCAAGTTTCATACAATTCGGTTACCTACCCCTGTTTGGCTGATCGTATTAGTCTGGAATTAGCCATCAGCTACCTGACAATCAGGCTATCTCATTCTCTCTCTCTCGCTCTCTCTCTCTTTCTCTATCTCTCTATCTCTAAGTGAACCCTTTGAAGTGTTTTAAATACCTGCATTTTATCGTCACTTCACGGATTAATCTTTTCTTTTAATAACAGTTAGCCATTAACATAATAATAAGTAGTAGCATCTAATTTAAAGAAAATTATTATCGCGTAATTACAAAGTTGTCTTTAAATAATTTGCTGTTTAAAAATAAATGATTCATCTTCAATCATACATTAGACTTGTATTACAAAAATTAAAACTATGTATGATCAGTATATACAACATGTTTCATGAAATATCTATGTACATACATATTTGAGTTCGAAAAGTGACGTTTAAAATAAAGCAAAAATTCAGAAATTCTCAGGGAATTTTGAAACACGTGTAAAAAGAGAAATCGGCTAATCAGCGTGTTCCTTTAAACCTTCCGTGCTTTGTTGTTTCACTTTGATTAAATTCGATTGTGCTCGGCTCGGCTCGGGTCAAGTCGATTTAGTTCGGCGTTTCCATTTACCGTCCCCCTTAGTACTTGGAGTGCCTCGAACTCCAAAAATAGTCGCTAGAATCGCCATAGTAGAAGTTGGTACACAACAAAACAAACTTTAGTGATCTCCCTATTATTGTATGCCCATGTGCAATGGAAATCAACCAAATTGGTTTTGATACCATAATTATATTATATAAAAAAGAAAATTAAATACATGGATGATTCTTCACTATTTCAATGGCTCTAGAGACGTTAGACAATCGATTTTTTTTTTCAAACTTTGCATACTTATTACATATGAGAAGGTAAATATTTTGCCAAATTTTGATGATAAAATATTAATTAGGATAAAATTTATTAACAAAAAAAAACAGCAATGAAATTTTTGTAAAAATTCATATCTCAAAAACTAGTAAAAATGTGGGGGTCTAGTTTTTGTTAAATGCATACAAAATCTTTGACTATAAAAATATTCAATTTAAAAAACAATATAATTTTTTACAAAAGTTATTAACATTTTTTTTAAACAATTGCAAATATCGCAAAACCGATTTTTTTTTTAATTCTCGCACCGACGCATTAATTAGGGTTTTTTCTTTAAAAATCATTAATAAAATTTAACTGCCTGCCATTAGGCAATAAATAGCAGTGAGAAAAAGAGGACGCTGCGCTCGGCAGCAAGCGCACGTGGCTGTTATAGGCCAAGCGGCGTGTCAAGGTTCGGTTTGCAAAGTCGACTTAGCTATAACGCTATATTGACACAAACTTGTATAATGACTTTGTGCGTCAGATAATATAGTTTTAGCATACTCAATATAATTTCGAATAGTTAAACAATACTTTCGCTCTGTATTTATCTGTATTTTTCTCTTTAAAAGACAACTAATTAGAAATTAGACAAATTTAGTGTACAAGGTGGTGCGAATAATCCGCTCTATGAATGTTATTGCTGATTATTATAGATAAATAGTCAAAGAATCCAATAAACGAAAATTTCGAAAATAAAAATAACACTTTTTGAGATATCCTCATTTGTTTAAAACAAAAGTTAATAATTTTTCGAAAAATTGTTAACAATGAACTGCCTGCCATTAGGCAATAAGTAGCAGTGAAAAAAAGAGAACGCTGCGCTCGGCACCACCTTGTACACTAAATTAGTCTAAAGTCTAATTAGTTGTCTTCTAAAGATAAAAATACAGATAAATACAGAGCGAAAGTATTGTTTGACCATTCGAAATTATATTAAGTATGCTAAAACTATATTATCTGACGCACAAAGTCATTATACAAGTTTGTGACAATATAGCGTTATAGCTAAGTCAACTTTGCAAACCGAACCTTGACACGCCGCTTGGCCTACAGCAGCCACGTGCGCTTGCCGCCGAGCGCAGCGTCCTCTTTTTCTCACTGCTACTTATTGCCTAATGATAAGCAGTTAAATTTTATTAATGATTTTTAAAGAAAAAACCCTAATAAATGCGTTGGTGCGAGAATTAAAAAAAATCGGTTTTGCGGTATTTGCAATTCTTTTAAAAAAATGTTAATAACATTCGTAAAAATTACATTTTTTTTTAAATTGAATATTTTTATAGTCAAAGATTTTGAATGCATTTAGCAAAAAATAGACCCCTACATTTTTACTAGTTTTTGAGATATGAATTTTTACAAAAATTTCATTGCTGTTTTTTTTGTTAATAAATTTTATCCTAATTAATATTTTATCATAAAAATTTGGAAAAATATTTACCTCCTCATATGTAATAAGTATGCAAATTTTTAAAAAAAATCGATTTACCAACGTCTCTAGAGCCATTGAAATAGCCAAGAATCACCCATATGTTGTTTGTATTTCTTGACAGAATTCTCTATCCTACCCCTTTATAGATGCATATAAGTCATTAATTTCTAATACACAACAGGTAAACAAACGCGAATAGTAAATCTGAACCCTGGAGGCTATCTATAAGGACATGTAACATCGAAATCATAATTTCTTGTTGCCCGCCGTAACTGAATGCAAACTAAAATCTGATTAACGTGTTATGACGGTGCTTGAATGAATACTGATTCGATCCTCAGAATGTTTTTTCTTTTAAACAAATTGTAGATTAGTTTTTAATGGTTATTGTTAAAGTATCCTAAAATACTATTATCATTAAGTTTTATACTCCGTTTATACAAATTTGAATATAATTTCGAAGTTAATGCCTAAATATTAATTAGTATTTTTAAATATTTTTTGACAAATTAACTTTTATCTTTGGTATACGTTAATTATTTTACTTAAGTAAATATTCATTCAACCTAAAAAGTGAAAAGATATGAAGATAAGCAATCAATTCTAATAAATTGTATGGGTACTACTTCCCATATAGCATGTCACGTTAAGAAAATATTAAATGTTCTTTCCTATATGACCGTAGGAATAATAGCTACGTTCCGCCTGGAACGTAAAATTGACGTCTCGAAAACGTGAAAATATCCGTTTGTATTATTATTATTATTAATAGTCAAAATATTGAATTAAAGGCAAAAGACATATTTACAGAAGCATTTATATTAAATCGTTATAAATAAATATAAATTAGGAACGGCATGGCTTCGAAAGCATTGATAATTAATTCTTTACGTCTAAAAATAAATTAAAATTGTTGCGACTTTGACCACGTACTACAAGCAGCCGATGGAAAATAATATCCGAGATTTTCGGCCCAACCGCTATAAAGCCATCACATCAATGCCGTCAATTTGTTGCAGTGATTGCATACTAATAATTTTATCAGTTGTGACATTGTTCAGATTTTTAGAAATTATAAATACATTTTTATAACGTTTTACACAATTATACGAGTATTATCGTTAAGAGAGACCCCACAACCATCTTGCATTTAGGACGGACAATTTTTTTTCCAAATAATAGAACATTTCTATTTCATCATTATTCCAGATGATGAAGCATAATATATATATTAGGGTATTCTTTATTTCCTGAATTGGATAATTCTAAAAGTGTTCATTGAATTTCAAAAATATATCTTTGTTTAATAACATAAAATCAACAGATTCCATAACAAGGATCGTAATAGTCACAATGGACTTAGACTGAATCTTTAGTCAATTATCTCAATGCTCTGGGGAAGCTAAAATTAGCTCTTGATGAATCAAGTGTCGAGGAAGCAAGTAAAAAATTGGAGAAACAAAACTTTGCGATACGAACACAATATGAAGGATCTCAATAGCGATTTCATTTGGAGTTCGTCAACAAAACGCCAAAGGCAAAAGCAAATAAATGCTGACGGTAAGATAATTTTGCATCCAAAGTGCTGAAAAATTCAAAATCAATAGTTATTATAGCTGAAAAATAATTTTCATTGTTAGTTTTTAACTTGAATAAGATTGAAATGTGTTCAATCTAAAATTTTTATCAAAGTTTTAGTTCTATTTTGAGGTGAAAAATTAAAAAAACTGATAGTTGTAAAATAAAATGTATATGTAGTGTCTACAATGATAAATATCAGTTCTGTAAATTCTCAAACGAAAAAGAATTAACAATTTGAAAAAATGTTAGATAAGTTGGAAAGGTTTATAAAGAAACTTGAATCATATTGAAGTTAAAAAACAAAACGAGAATCATTTTTCAGCTGACATTTAACGTAATAAATAACAATTTTGCAGGACACTCATTAGTAATTTTATTAATTATAATTAGAATTTGTAAAAATGACGGTAAAAAAGAAACTGACATCAGAAAAATAGTACCTCACGGCACCAGGGGATTCTGATAAATCAATTCTTTTCTGAAATATGTTTGAATGATCTATCTTAACTGGAAATAATAATAATAAAAATAATAATAAAAAAAATATTTACATACTCAGCTTTATATATTGCAAACACTGAAATCAAGGAAACAGAGGTCGGTATGCAGGAGTCAGAGAACAGGTCTCAATGCAGCGGGTCATTTGACGATGAAAGGCAAGACGAAAGTGGAGGTAATTAGATGGAAGGGACAGTAAATGGTGTATAAGCTGGCTTTAATATTGTCAGTTTCAGGAAATTATACATTTATCATATAATAGTTGGTAAGATCATTTCTTTTAATTGTAATAATATCCTACAATAACAATTATACTTTATTAAATAAATGTTATCATTCAGATATCGATTTTTAATGCTTTCGAAGATGAAATTAGAAAGTCGATGACAGATTGGCTAGAAGCAGCGAGAAAGAGAAGAGACGACTTTGAAAATCAAGTGAGTTTTATTCGGTATTTTTGAATAATTAAAATCGTTGAATAAATAAATATATTTTTATTTTATTTTTGCAGGCGAAGAATTAGTTACCACCTTTGCCAAAGCCACGCCATTCCTGATTTATTTAAATAGTATGTGTAAATAGTTTTATCACAAATATTTCAATATTTTAAATAATTATATAATAATAAAAAAAATATTTAAAAAATGTGTAGTTTTTAAATTTATTTTACCGTCTATAAAACGAAAAATATATGTTCCATTGTTTATTTTGCGTTCCAATTCGTGCCACGCAGTCGCAAATCGGAATGTACATAACATACAAACGGATATTTTCACGTTTTCGGGACGTCAATTTTACGTTCCATCTGTCGGTCCCACGTTCTTGTAGGAACGCAAATTTAACGTGATACATACTATGTGGGTTGATTATTAAAAATTTAAAGCTCAATAAATGATCGGGAAATCATGAAGAATTGCCATTATAAATTTATATAACATAATAAAAAAAACTATATACTTTGAAGAAAAAAATAAAATCTGAAAGAACACTTCGTTTTATTTTAAGTCTTCTTAAGTCTGTATTGGGAAACAAAGTCAAATAGAAAAATCATTCTTAGATGCCTGCAAAAAATTAGCCTCCCGACGCGTTTTTGCAATTGAGTGCGAAATCGAGCACTGTTTTCATGTTCTCTACGCTTATGTATTTCTAAAGTTGCGCTTTTAATACTACGCTTGTAGTATTACAAGCGCACCTCCCCCCCCCCCTCTAATTAGGAATCTATTTTCGACGCTGTCCACTAGGAACGCTACTGTATGGGTAAGTAGTTTTCTGTTCAGACTCGTCTATGGCCTTTGACAATCTTCTTTTTTATCTCTGGTTCTCTGGTTCGTGTATTTCATGATAAATAGTCCATTGTTCACTGAGTCTGCTTTCGTTTTGTTTGACATCTAAGAAGTTTTTTATTTACATTCTATGGAACGCAAATTATTCTTTTCGTATTTTTTACATTCATTTAAATATTTTTTGATCAGAGAAAACATGTCACTTTCATAATTTTGTTTCTTCTTTTTTTTTGTATTTTCTTTTCAATTAATGCGATAAAAGTCTTGTTTATTAATATCAACTAACACAAAATACCAATGATTTTATAGACAGTAGGAAAGACAAATTATGTTACTAAAGTTCCACTTTATATTGTACGTATCCATTTTAAAAATTAATTATAGATTCATTAATCTTCAAAAATAAAATTATTTATTTCAGTGAAAGAAAAGTTAAATCATTTGACTACCATGTTATTTTCCAATTTGTCATCTGTTATTCCTTTTATTTTTTATGAGAGTAGAAAATCGTCTGACCATAAGTTTCTATTACGGAATTTGTACTGTCCTACTTGAAAAACCACAGATGTGTTTCACTTATAAGTGTATTCCTCAAACAATTCATTCAAAATTTGTCGTTTATATGGTACAGCAGTTGTGTCTTCTATCAAGTATTCTTTTTTTTTATCTTTTTTAAAATAAATTCCTGATTCTATTACAATATTCTTTTTTCCTTTTTCCTTTATATGATTATTATCTAAAAATAATGAAGCTCTTGAATATATATTTATTGTTTAACTTTGCTATCAACAATTTCTGGATACAAACAGTTTTTTCAAAACTTTATCAAGTATGGTCACATATCAATTTACCAAAATGTATCATCTCATAAAATTTGTATTCGCTTGTCACTCAATGATGTCCAAAGAAATAAATTACAAAAATCTTTTTTTGCTATATGGACCTGGTCTTGATTTTTGTAATAATATAATTTATGCTTACTAATCAAATCAGATATCCAATAATTAAACATTTTTTAAGTTCATCTTTTCTTAACTATAGTACTTTTTCAATTTTCATATTTTTTGCATTATAGGGATGTATAATATCGAGAATCCCATTATTTTCTGTCAGTCTATCTACATGAAGTTCCTAATTAAGCAGTTTCTAAGTCAATAATGAATCCACAATCTTGTAGTTTTGTATTGAAATATGTTTCATACTCTGATTTAGTCAGAACTTTTGTCAATATTTTACTTCAGAAAAGAATTGGTTTTACTATATTTGCACATGTTGTTTTTCTACAACAAACTGATTTGAATTTTAATACCGTTAGTATACATTTTTTAATTTCAAACCAAGTTTGATTATTACACAGACTTTGTGTTTGAAATTCTATTTTATTTCTCGTTTTTCTAGTAATTTAGACTGAATAAATGCACATTGTGTAGCATATTTTATCCACTGATTGGAGCGCCCCGTAACAAATAGCTAATGAACTCTGCATATAATTTGATCCGACATAAGGGGAAAATAAAAACCGGTTCATGCAGCTATGGAGAGAACACATAATTTTTTGAGCCAGCAGGAAGGTTTGTCAAAATATGCTCATACAGGAGAACTGAAAAGTCTGATTCGATTCTTTTACAGTTTCATTGATTAGAATGTTTTTCAAATTGGTTTTGATACCATGATTATATTGTATAATAAAAGAAAATTGAAAACATGATGTTTATATTTTTTGATGGTAATTTCACTCCCAGCTCTTCCAAGATGTATATACTACGTCATTAATTTCTAATATACAACAGATAAATAATCACGAATAGTATTATATAAGTGAGATATTATTTTATATAATAGAAAATAAAAAAATTCATCTCGGGTTGGGTGTGGTCTCCAAACTAAGTTAAGCTGAATGGAAGTCAAATGAACTGAAAATAGGGAGTGAGAGGATTTGCGGTTTTGGATTTCTAAAAAGACGTCTTCTTGTAAATTAATTTATTTTCCTTTGAAGAACGTTATAGCGCCCATCAATAACTTATTATTTTTCATTAAAGTTGTAGTTCATTATAATTATATTCGGTTATCTAATTTTTTAATTTCAATTATTTAAAAATGACTCTACAGTTGATGTATTATTCTTAATAAAGTAATAGAATATCTTCTGTTGTAGACGAGATTTCTTTTTCAGAATCACCACTATTGGAAAGATAATATTTGTCTATAAATAAAACAAAATTTAATCGCCAAGTGCAATAAGAACTGAGATAATTTTTTTTAATTACTACTCATTCAATATTAATATTAAGGAATGAGAATTTTCACGGGTGTTTATAGTATAGTTAAACATCATTATACACTAGACGGAATTTAATTCGCAATCCGCGAAATTCAAAATTGAATTTCATCTTCCTCGATTGAGCATCACTGGCCCGAATCAAACCTCTGGGGGTCTTCTAGCTAGGAACGTTAGCGAGGGCTGTCCCCGTTTGAGCTACGTTCGCGCTATCAAGGCAAAAACACTTCTCACCGCTCTCTAAACACCTACCCATAGGTGGTATCTTGCGTGCGTCCAGCTGGTAAGCAAGCAACTTCATTCATCTATCCGTTCATTCTGTCACACCGAAAACCTAGAGTTGTACAGGTTAAGGGGACTTAATCGACCTCACCATGTTGCGCTGTAACTATTTTATTTGGCCTCGTATGTTGCGATTAATGTACTGTCTTTTATAATCATTTGCTCTGTAATGCATTGCATTCAGAAGGCTTTTTCCCCACTCAGGTCTGGAGTTTTTTTATACCGGATGAATAGCATATGCAATAAATACTTATCTTTTAACTAATTTGTGTTCTTGTTTGTACTGTATCACACCCTACTCACTCGTATCGTATTACCTTTAAAAGAACTCTAACACTTAATTTGAAACTTATTTCCATCATAAAATTCACTTATACTCATAACCTTAGCAATAAGCTAAACAATCTATTCTATGAAAATATTCCAATAGGTGATTAAGTTTATTATGTAGATATTGATTATGGCTGTATCAAGTCACTAAAATGTTATTTTTTGTTAATGCTTCTAGACACCCAGATATTCTATTAGATCATATGCTTAACATTCAGAGTTTTTATCTGAAAACAAATAACATACAATGTAAATGACTTATATTGGTACAAGAATAATTAAGCAACAAATAATTGAGAATAAGTTATCTGACAGTTTCAATTGATGAAGCTACATGATATTTGTATTTCGCGTAATACTAATATGATGTGTTTATAAAAAATTTTGCATCCATATTTATGTTCGGTTACAAAAAGCTATTTCGCGTTTAATAGAAGAGAAGTGGGCGTAAAGAAGGTAGAGTCGGTTCGATTGGTCACAGTCTTTATTCAAGTCACTGACTCACAACTCACAAACGCGTACAATGCTTTTACTCGATTTAGGCGCGGAACCTCGAATCAAACGTGGCTGCTCGCAGTGGCGGTTGCCGGAAGAAGAACGAAGCTCCAGCGCTTTCGTCACTGGGCTGTTCGTCTCTACTCTGCCTAGTGACGTTGTGACGCGTCAGTATTATCTGTGACGAACTAACCTCCACAGGTATTTAATTGCACTGCCAACTGAAAACCATCACGACAGTTCCAACTTCAAGCACGGACCATACAACTCATGAAAAAAAATCGTATACGGAACCTCGATTCTTGCCAGTGATGCTCAATCAAGGAAGTTGACATTCAATTTCGAATTTCGCGGATCGCGAATTAAGTTCCGTCTAGTGTATATAATCTTAATTTGTATAGAGTTGCGAGCATGAGCAATTGGTGGGGCGAGAAAACCGAGGTTGAAAAAATTATGTCGCGCGGTTTTCAAATTGAAATCGAACGAATTTTTTATAAAAAAATACATAAGCGTAGAGAAAATAAAAACGGTGTACTATTTAAAACCAGTGTTAGCTCGTAGGTGCAAGGTCGATGACCTCGGAAAATTCGTAACAAATTTTCGGCATGGAGAGAGGAGGGAGAGGCAAGACGCGCTCACAGGCCCAATCGAATTTTATATTTGGCAAGATAAAAGTGTGTTTATTTTTATTAGTTCTGTACAAGTTTGATGAGTGCTGAGAATTTCGTTCTGTGGTTCTTTGGTTGAGCTAATGATTGTTCCTGAGCCGGTGAGTGCCTTTGATTTCTCTCTCCCTTACTCTACGTGCGTCATTTTTCTTTTTATTCTGTATTTTATTTTTTATTTTGTTTGCTCCCGTATCGACCTGTGCGGCCCCACACCCAATACCAGTTCCGAGAATCTCTTATTGGCCATGAAGCCACTGGCGCGCTTGCGACTTTAGGGCTGGGCGGTTGACTTCCATTGGAGTTATTTTATTTTAATTCTTTTTTCTGGTGTCTGTTGTTTTCTTTGATATCCTTCGGCGAATTTGATGAGTACTACAAATTTAATTTTGTGGTATTTTTGATCGTGCTAATGATTCCTCCTGAGTTGATGAGTGCCTTTGTTTTCTCTCTCCCTCACCCTCCATAGGTCATTTTTCTTTTTATTTTATATTTTATTGTTTATTTTATTTACTCCCCGCGTCTCACTCTGTTGTCTAGACTGTACAGCCGCAAAACTGTGACGGTCACTGCGCAACCGTCGTCTTTTAAATTTTGTTCATTTTGGGGTCCTTTTTTTCTTTGGTTTAATATTCTTATTTTGTCGTTCATTGATTGTCGGGATCGGGTAATTTTTGTATTATCTTTTCTTTTTTTTGCTTGTTTAATAAATTCCTTTTTCAGTTGTAACCGCCGTCTCTTTATTTAACATATAAAAAGGTAAGTACACCCTTGTAGGATTTCACGTTGCAATCTATAAAAATTTGTTTTACCAAAAATTGCATTCACAAATTTTATTTATGTCTCAGTACATAAATAATTGTGGTTCTGATGCACTCAAAATGTTCGAAATGTCGGTAGGTTATAAATTTAGCTAGTTGCAGAAAACCCCGCATTTGGAGAAAAGTCGAACACTTTCGTGTAACAAATGGGTGAGCACATGCATGTGTTAATAGAATAGGCGTCGCGAAAGAAATACAAGTAGCCGAGGTCCACATGTAACAAAGGGCCCGCCCCGCTGCCGCCGTCATTGTTGCCAGTCTTCGGAAAAACTCGAGGATACGTTTGCAATTAGGCGTAGAAAACATTTTTCGTAAATGCGCAGTTGTCCTCGAAACCATTGCCTGTCTTCTGTCGTAAGCAACATCATGCTAAGAATGCGTCATAGATTTAGAATAAGTAAATATGTACTTGCGATATCGTCTATAAATACGATTAAGATTCGTACGATTTATATACGTTTAACTAGCGAATTGACTGTAAACGCGCTAAAGTGACATGTCCGTTACACCCGCGATATTCTATTGTAATTTAATTGGATTAGATATTTAAATTATCATTTGTATGTATTTTTATATCATGTCTCTCTCTCTTGCTCTATAAGTCCTTTAACGTGTACGAGTGCAAAGGCGTTGTCGTGGTCGTGAAGCTCATTCCTGCAGGTCACCTAGGTACGGAAAGAGGAAGCTACAAAGATGTCTTGTGGTCCGGTAGGCTGGCTAGTGTGAGAGCGGGCGAGAGAGCATGAAGAGTACGCGGGGGAGTGCTAATGGTGTGCGGCGCGTAAGGTAGGCCCTCCCAGGAAAACTGTCGCGGCAGCAGAAAGGGATGATGCGCTGAGACAGTTTTTACTCTCTTTTGAGCTCACTTATATCTTTTCGGTCGACACAAGCAGGTTGCTCTTGCTGTCGCACACTTGAGCTTTGTTTGGGAATCTTTTCCTTTGCAAATTCACTTGCGAGCGTTGGTTCTTGACTGCGTCAGATTTGTAATCCTAATTTTGGTGTTTGATTTTTCTGGCTTTTCCCCATTGGGGTTTTTATGCCTTTTGCTTTGTTAAATAAAACAGTTCATTTGAAATTAGAATTACAGTGATGTCTTCTAGGAATAAGACGTTTTTTATTTCCAGTTCTTTTTGTCTCTAACCGTAAATGTTCTATATTAAAATATTTACATAATTATTCATTTCGTTATCTTTTTTGTAAGAATTTCGAATAAGTTTAGCATAATTTTCATTCTTGACATAAATTTTGAGATTATATTTTCTAGCTTGTTAATTACGTGATTACACCTGTCTTTTTTATTTTTTGATTATTCAACGAGTTGTTGATTACAGCTTCAACTTGGATTTTCACTTTGTTACTGTTTAGATCTTATAAGGTATAATTTTTTATTAGTGGTTAAGTAAATACTTACATTAAAAGTTGGATGTTTCCTACGCTGCTCACGAAGATTTTATTTTTCTTTGTTTATTCTGAATATTGGGTTTTGTTGCTACTTCCTAGGTTTCAATGATTAATAGTATGTCAAATCTATTTTTTGTTTTTACTGGACTACTCAGTCAGTTTTCCATAGTATTGAATTGACGTTTCTTTTTGCTAACGCTGTTCGAGTTTCAGCCAGTCAAGGTTTTTTTCTTAATCTTGTTGACAACTCCAATTATCTCTGTCATGCGTTGTAAATTCCACAACAGTTTCTTCTGCTTGAATAGTAGTCTTATAGGCCACTTCCATGTTTTTATTTTCTAAATCAGTTAGTTAATCGAATCTTGCATTAATAGTTGAGGTTCAGTCAATTGTGTTTATTTTACTCACTTTAGTCTGTGGCGGTCGCAGAATGCATCAGCTCTGCTCAAGTATCAGAGTTGTATTGTAAACCAATAATAGTCAGAATAAAATGCTGTATTTTGTCATCCAACACTTTTTTATATGAATATAGAATACATACTTTGTATAATGTCAAAGCTGGAATGATACTATTTTCAAATAATTATTATCATACTAATTAAATTACAAATAGGAATATTTAACTAATTTATCAGGATAGAAAAGCCTGATATATCGTTATAATCTCAAAATTCCGCGCTTCTTCGATGTTTGACCATTTTAATTCTGGATATTAGCGACGAAATCAAATTTATCATTTTGTTAAGAAAAGAATCTCACAGAACATGCAAACGCATAATACGAGGTCTCGCTATTAAATAATGAGATGCGCGCACAGAAGGCATCTTACAGAGGAAGGGGGAAGACGAATGCAGTGTTGGATAGCTGGAAGCGTCTACTATTCTAGTACAAAAACACGCTTTTGTCGCTGTAGTAGTAGTATTTTTCCTATGGAGATTAGAAATGAACTTGTTTCTTTTCTCGTGCCGATAACAATGTGTGACGAAAAACAAGAGCACGGATCAATCTGAAATTTCTCGTTAAATTAAAAAACACTCCGACTGAATGTTATAAGTTGTTAAGAGAAATCTATGGTGAGAATTTTCTATTTTCTTCCGTGCCCATATTCACTACACCTGCAGTACCTAAGAATATTCTCCCAGGTACGGAAAGACTAAAACCTCCACCCAAGGTAAATTTTACCCTCACGCACAAGCCGATCTTTACATTCTTGGCCAGCTACAACACAGCATTTGTCGTCCTGCGTCCCTCCTTCATCTCTCTGCTAATTTTTGTCCTCGCTTTATACTCAGCGACGGAAGTTACTGGTCCCACATTCTTTTCATATATCCCCTTTATAAGTTCATCATCCGTCATCTCCACTGGGACACCATAGACGATGACTTGAGGGTCCAGTGGTCGAATTTTTTCAATACGCAACCCTTTGCCATTTATCGCCGGGTTTTGCGAAATCAATTTTTTCTCGGAATCGGAGGCCGCTCGAAAGATTACGCCTGGACTCTTCTTTAAAGGTACTGCAGATTGAATTAGTATGCCAGCACAAACAGAAGAATCCCTCGGTTACTTTCCTTATAACTTCCTCATTAGTAACTCTTGACCCTTGACGATCAGGGCAAATCTTTTCAGCTGCGGTATCTTTGCACCCTCATGTGACACTCCGGGGGCACAGCTGGGGATCCTCTCTCCAATCTTCTCCATAGTTTCATCTGCCCTTCTGATGGTAGTCTGGATACCATCCGCCGCTTCCGTTCGTCGCTCACATATACGGGCAAAGCTGTCCCCAAGGCTCTTATGGACTAGGAATGCAAGAAATGCAGCCTGCTTGCATTTCTGCAAGCTGCCCAAGTGGAACAGTGATCACTTCCTTTTCAACTTTTTCAATGTCCTTCCTCTTTTTTTACGCGAGTATGAGTCGCAATGGACGACAACAATTCAGTAGCAGAGTTCTGGACAACATTTAGGTATGTAAACTGTGCGTCCTCAGCGTCTATCCCCGCAACCTCCACAGTTTCCCTCTCGGAAGAGAGAGGGATTGGCTCTACTTGCAGCAATGAAAAGCTTCGTCCCTCGCGTATGATTTCATACACAATAGAGAACTCCTTTCCTGCCGCCTCCTCCTTCATTGGCTTCTTCCTCCGCGTCACCTCCCCTTCCCCTTCTCCCCCCTCTGCCAACCGTATCGTCCATGCGGTCAGCTCGTTCAGGGCACATTTAATTAACGTATATTTCTCGCTCTCTGAACAGTCAAGAGACAGATAACACATCCTGTCCTCTTCCCGCTTATTCTTCCAGAGTTTACGTTTCTTTGTGGACAAAGTACTCATTAGCGACCACTGTTTAATCCTCAACGCAGGAGGCACATTTTGATTCGTGTCATGGAATGGGGAACAAGATCGCGATCTCTCAGAGCGGGAGTTGGTAGTTGAACTCTTATTTGTCTTGCTACCATTCATCGTGCAATGCAAATCTCTTATGGAAATGCAGGACTACAAGGAGAAAGAGAGGAAAAAACTATTTAATCTGTGCTGATAGCGGGGGGGGGGGTGGCTCAGCTTCGATAAAGACTGCAAGATG
Source organism: Chouioia cunea (assembly GCA_030064505.1). Taxonomy (NCBI): domain Eukaryota; kingdom Metazoa; phylum Arthropoda; class Insecta; order Hymenoptera; family Eulophidae; genus Chouioia; species Chouioia cunea. Next base: position 23,114,256 of record JAOPFQ010000001.1, read on the forward strand.
CACACGCTGCTATAACCACGCCACTTCCTAAACCGGCCTAAACTAAACTGTTAAGCCTCTAAATTGGTAGACCACCTAAATTAGTAGTTTAGTGGCGTGGTTATACCAGCGTGTGCATCTAGCATTAGTACAAATAAGTTGTGTAAAATAAATGAATAACTAAAACAAATTACTCATAGAGATACAAATTTCGATATAATATTTATGAGAGACCTACGGCGCTTACCAGTAACAAGACAAATTCTGATTTATAGACAGATTTTAATAGAAAGGAAGAAATGGTTATCGTTACACCTACACTCTGTCAAGAATTAAAATTGTACGAACTCAATTATGCTTTAAGCTAATAAAGTTTCGACTACATTGCATACAAGATTAGATAACGGTTGTATTTTAAACAGCGGTGTGTTATACCTTTTTAAATCTCACACGTTTACACGAAAAGGAGTTTCTTTAAAATGTCTCCATGGAGTGCGGTTATATCATGAAAATGATTATGTTGACGCATACAACAGTCAACATTGCAAACGGAAGACAAAGTAGATTAAAAGATATATAAAGGAGTCTCATTCAAATAAAAATTGCATGAACTGGGCGCTAGATAGACAGGTGGTCTGCCCCACTATATTACTTTTGTTATTGGCAAGACTTATATCATTACAATCAACACCAACGTAGTCCTCTCCAAAACATTATGGGATATGGTTTCATTTTATCATCAGTTTTTTGATCAGGGATGTTTTGGTCAATTCGGTATGGACGATGAAAGGAAAATAAGTTTAGTCGTTGCTTATGTACCAGCCAATTAGAAAATACAAGAGATCATTACATATTTACATGAAAAGTTATATTTCTACAATGAAAGATGCTGTAAAGTATTTAAATATAAACTTAACGTCAACCAAGTTATTAAAATTAATAAATTTTCCAGAAAAAGAATTTAATTTACAATTAAATAATAAGAAAACTGAACCTATAGCTAAGCATAATCACTATTGATGTAGTATTTTCAAGATAATTTGATAAGATTGGAAGATCAATTGTCAGTTTTATAGAATCTCAAAAGTAAACTACTAATAACGATCAAATTGCCGAATACTATGTCTACAGAATTACCTAATGATGAAATAGTGCAACTAGATTCTATTGTGTATAATATTACGATTTCATTATTGAATCCCGAAAAAGAAGAGATTGAAAAAATGTATTGTGAAAAGAAAGTGATGAAAAATAAGAAAGAACTCATAAAATTTATATTATCTATAACAATTCATACAAAATATTGTTTTTATCGTGATTTTGTAAATACTTAATTATCTATAAAAATAAAATGATTTTCAATTCTATTAAGCTGTGCTATGAATGACGCTTTCTGTATTAAAAGTTTCTCAATATATACAAACGGTTGAATCGTTTGTGCCCACCCTAAGCAAAAAGTATCTGAATTTCAAAGTTTTATATGATAGTCAAAAATTAACGTACAGGGACAAGCGTGGTCACGTTTTAATCCTCTTTTTAAGATCAAGAATAATGGTGAATACTTTGATGAAAGTAATGTTTAATAAATAATTATGAAATCTAATATTAGTTACATTATTGTTAATAGAATATTGTATATTATTAAAATTTTGTATTATTATACAAAATATTATATTTATTAACATATAATTATCAATATTATGTTATTTGAGAAAAATTTATTACTATATATATAGAACTTGTTTCGAGTAATAATACGTAATTATTGGGAAATTATCGTAAAAATTAATTGTTGAAGTATGAAGATGTTAAAAAAATTGTGACGGGGCTCCAGGCCTTTGGTTCTTACTTGGTCACTATGGCGCCTGATCTTTGAATGACCATAACTCGATTTCTATGAGGAAATTCTTGTTTCCATAGTAAACTTCTCGATTGGTCTTGATCGTGGCTTCAATTTTCACACTTTTTTGAGGCGCCATTTTAATTGATTTAATCAGTAGTTCTACGTGAATGGTTACATTATTGAAACCTTGGCCGGTGCCCGTCGGCGCTGTTGTCGACCGTTTAGCCGCTCGTTATTCCAAGGTCGCTGACCTCGGAAAATTCGTTGCGAATTTTCGGCGCGGAGAGGAGAGGGAAGGTAAGGCGCACTTACTATCTCAGTTAGAATTGAGCCGCTGCAGAGAATAGTTGATTTTGGATTTTGTTTTGGTTTTAGTGCTAGTGCCAGTGTGAATTTTTTCGTGTTTGTTGGTTTACGAGTTTACTAAGTCGGTGAGTACCTTTGCCTGTTTCTCTCCCTCCCCCTCGTGGTCCGATTATTATAATTATTTTTATATTGTTTATTTATTGTCATTAGGCTTCGCTCGGACCTCCTGGCTGTACAACCGGAGCCTGGCGTCGATCATTATTATTTAACCGTCGCCATAGTTTAAACCCTTTTCCTTTTCTTTCATATTTATCCTTCTATATCGCCGCATTTCTTTTATTTCGTTAGATTGTCGGGATTCAATTATCTTTGTTCTCTTATTTTTGTGTTTGTTCAATATATACAGTTCTGTTATAACCGCCGTTTTGTCATTTGACGCCTTGCCGACTTATCTTTCCGTGACCTTTCAAGGTCATTGCTTTTTCTTGGTGCACGTTAGGCCGTTTGCGCCTCCTACCTTTTTCTTTTATTTAATTTGTTCGTGGTCGGCTCATTTTCTTATAAATAATTCAATGTGGTTGAAGGAGCTTTCCCATATAAATAAGGTAAGTCTCTCCCCCTCCCCCATTAATTTAGTTTTCGCGTTGCAAAATGAAAAATTGCACATATTTATTATAATCGCTCGTTTTTATTATTTGAAAATATAAAGTGTATTAATTACGCGTAAATATGTGTATATGTGTACACATGTATGTATGTATATAAATACGTATGTATATATCAACGTACGTATATAAACAAATACTGACATATGTACACTAAAATATTATTTATGCCCGTCGAATGTTAGTAAAAAAGAAATTTAAAATTTTTTTTAAATTAAAGGTTAAAAAAGGATTAAAATTAAATTTTTATATACGTCTGTGACATCGGGAAACAATCATTAGTTTTAGTTATGCTTTTAGGTCTAAAACTTTCGCCTTCTCGACCGGGACGCATAAATGTCTTTTGTGGAAAGCTCGTTAGCGCGATTGCTTTAATTCCTAGTGAAATTTTATGTTGCGCTGACCCATTGTCAGCGCAACGTTCACTCTACTTCCCCAACATTTGTGAGAAAACGGCTAAATGTTTTTAAGACTAACCGAGACTGACACACAAGGGCAGACTCTGTAGCCTGGAATTAGGAAATGGGTATCAGTTAGGTCGCGAGCTATGAGGAACATTATTCTTTTTCAGTGTGGTATTTACTTTTAACTTACTCGTTTACAAGTTTTGGGCTCGTGCGCTTCCTGGCTTCGAAATGGTTTGTGGCGGGTACTCCTTGGGTAGGTAGTACTACTAGTGCTGCTGGTATTGACACTGTCTCCACGACAAATTCGTAGTCTTTATATACACCTCACGAACAATGGTTATCATAGATCACGAGTAAGATTCGGCGGAAAATAATCTCAAGTGCGCGCTTCTTTGCTCTGATAAGTTTTCTCATCTCGTCATGTGGAAAACTTATCATACGATTTCCTTATATTTACCTAATGACTATCTACCGTATTAAGGAAGTGACTTGAATAGAACACATGCTCTGATTTATCAAAATGTCGAAAGACACTATGCTAAACTTATCATAATCTGATTACGTTCTAACAGGGTTCATTATATTACATGTGTCTAACCGAGATTTCTAATCCCAATACGTTAGATAGGGGTTTTACATCGCTCTTATCATCAAGGTCGAATGTTATTTTAATCTCTTGTAAATATTTTGTGTTTTTTTTTATTTATTCGTATTAAATATTATGTCTCTTCTGTCGTCACACTTCAATTCAATTGAATTAAATTTAATACGACTTTCTTCATTCCGAAATTTATTTCTATCGCTATTTGCAAGATTAAATTTTGCAAATTGGTATATCAGATAATTTGTACTTTATAGGAAATTTACTTAAAAATTTATTTCAGTTACATTGTAGTACTTGTAGCTTCTCTGTCTATATTGCAAAAAAATGTATTATACCTTTTGCCTTAACTATTATTGTTCGAAATATCGGTAGGTATAAATTTAGCTAGATGTAGAAAAAACCGCGTTTGGGGAATGTTGAACACTTTCGGGGAAATAAAAGGGTGAGTACGCACATGTGTTAATAGAAAGAAATACAAGTGGCCGGGACCCACACGTAACAAAGGGCCCTTCTCGCTGCTGTCATCATTGTTTCCAGTATCCGGAAAACCCCGATAACACATGTTTGCCATTACGTACGTAGAGAACATTGTTCATTTGTCCTTCAAAAACGTTTGCCTGTTTTCTGTCGTGCAGAACATAACTTTAAGATGCTTGATTTTTATATTAAGTTGCGAATTCATTGTAAACGCGCAAAGGTGACATGTCTGTCATACCCGCGAAATTTAATTATAATTTAAATAGTTAATTAAATGGCTATTCATGTATTTTTAAACCATGTCTCTCTCTTGCTCCATAAGCCAATTAACCCATTAACGACCAAAAGGCCTGATTTTTTTGTTGATTTTCGACGCGAGTTTTTCCGTAGTTATAGACCTTAGGAAAATTTTGCAAACATGTGTTTCGACGTGAAATTTAATTCCCTTTCAGAATATGGGCTCAACATTGTGATTGACTACGTAATAGTCGACTATTAAAGTATCTTAGGAAATTTTGGTGTAACTTTTGAACCACTCCTTCCAACAAAATGGCAGCCAAATCGAAAAAAAATAATAAAAAACATAACTCTTTTTTTCTTGGAAAGTATTGAGTTTTGAGAAAAAGTTTATGGAATAAAAATGTCTTAAAATTGATCATAGAATACCCTAAAATTTTTGAGTTTTTGGGAAACTTGGAAAACACAATTTTCTAAAATTATCTCAAAAAATTCTGAAAAAATTTGAGAGGGTTTTATGATTAATTCTAAGACATTTCTGTTCTATAAACTTTTTCTCTAATCTCAATAGTTTTTGAGAAAAAAATGTTTTATGTCATGATCACAGAAGTGTGTAATATTTTTCACACAGAATAAAGAACAACTAATAATAGTATGGTAATGTTTTGCCTTTTTTCAGTACAATTGTACAGTGTATTTATTACTTATAAATACAATTTATAAGTACAATTTGTACAGTGTATAATAATAATATATATTTATATCAAAAAGTCAATTTAGAAAATTTTATACAAACTCATTTTTATTACTTGCTAGTCTCGTGTTATTTTATGACCATACAATTACGGTCTAAACGAAGTGACTGTTTTTCCTGTCTGAAGTCGAGATATTTCATGCGATCAGTCGATAAGAGGCATTGATAACCATAGTTATTGTTTTCATTACGTATTTTTATTATGTTATATTCCATGTCGCAAAAACCTAAGAGACTTTCCACTCCCTCTAATGAAATGTACGAAATTGGTACAGCAAAGAACACCTACAATGATATAATTACCGTTCCAAATCCTGATAATTCTGGTTCTGATGCATCAGATTTCGATACTGATTCGGATGATGAAATTTCTAATATAACTTACAAAGAAGCTTGTAAAACCTATACTGAAGCTCAAACTAAATTAGAAGGAGACCATGTTTTCAATTGGGTGGAAGGAGAAAAAAAATATATTGATGATATGGAAGACAAAATTTTATTGAAAGACTCAATAATAAAGAAAATACGAAAAAGTGAGCCAGTAGAACTGTTTGAAACATTTTTCTCTACGGAAATGAAGCAATGTATTATAGACGCTTGTACAGAAAATCATTTCGATTGAAATTTACAAGACTTCAATACATTTGTGGGAATAATCATTTTGACTTCATTCAACAAAAGGAAATCTCAGAGAGATTATTGATCAATAGATCCCTTTTTATCTTGTAACGTTGTTTCCTTTGCAATGCCACGTAATAAGTTTGACGAACTCAAATCAAAATTAAAATATTCAAAAACAAAAGATAAAAATCCGACTGACTATGGTTGGCTTGTCAAATTAATATTTTGAAGTTCAGTATATGGAGAAGTGCTCTTTCCATCGATGAAATGATGGCTAAGTCTTATGAGAGGACAGCACTAAAACAATTCATTCGAGGAAAACCCATACGATTTAGTGTCAAATTCTGGGGTCTTTGCACTTCCGATGGTTTCATATTAGGTCTTCATTTATACTGCAGAAAAAATTCTACAACGGGAAGTCAATTTAGTAAGTGTGCATAAGGTTCTCGTGTTGTCATGAACTTACTACAATAGTTTTTCGGTGTTATACCTTCGGGCAAAATGTCTATGTTCCATGTATATTTTTTCACAAGTTTAGATCTCGTTGTACATTTGAAAAAGCTAGGGCTACAATGTACAAGTACTATTAGAGAAGATAGAGTCAAGCCTAAAAATGTTTTAAATAAAAAAGATCAAAGAGGTGAGTATACCGTGAAGCATGATCAGAACAGTGGTATGAATTACATTACCGTGACGGATTCAAAACCAGTTTCGATTGTTTCTACTGCTGCAGGAATAACTCCATTATCCTCTTCAAAGAGATATAGTAAGAAAGAATGAAATAAAGTTGAGGTATCTTTTCCAAGGGCTATTAGCGTCTATAATAGATTTATGGGTGGCAATGATATCCACGACGGACATTTCAACAATTTGCTTCCAAGTATTCGTTCAAAAACATGGACGTGAGTAGTTTTTAAAGACTAATCGAAGCTTCGATTGTAAATGCTACTACAGTATTCAATGCTGTCAGTGATGAGGGAAAAAGAGTTGGAACAAAAGATTTTGCACTTTCAATAGATATAAATTACTTGACGCAAGGGCAACGAAAAACAGAGGAACAAATATATCCAAGCAAACGAAGCTCAAATTTTGTTCTTATTGCCCCGTAAGAACGAGAATTATCTGCAGAAATTATGATTTATCGTTTTGTGTTAAAAAAAACACTAAAAAATTCGTATTCCAGTGAGAGGCAAGGGGGCTCACTCAAATCAAGCACCGCAAAGGAGACAAAATTCTACTACGTCCTCGTCATTGTCTCTAGGTCATGCAAAGAATAAAATATGTTTTTTTCTTGGAAACCATTGAGTTTAGAGAAAAAGTTTGTAGAACAGAAATGTTGTAGAATTGATCATGGAACCCTCTCAAATTTTTTCAGAATTTTTGGAGATGATTTTGAAAAATTGTATTTTCCAAGTTTTCTAAAAACTCAACAATTTTCTCCAAAAATTATGAAAAAAATTTGAGGATATTCTATGATCAATTTTAAGATATTTTTATTCCATAAACTTTTTCTCTAAACTCAGTAGTTTTCAAGAAAAAAATGAGTTATGTTTTTTATGATTTTTTTCCGATTTGACCCCCATTTTGTTGTAAGGAATGGTTCAAAAGTTTCACCAAAATTTCCTGAGATACTTTAATAGTTATGATCACTCCTGATCAAATTTATATTATGATTCCTTCACGATAACATTGCTAAAAAAATCGCAAATTTGATTTTTTGCCAAAATTTTCACATTTTTTTTGTTTAATTGGCTATAACTTTTTTATTACGCAGTCAATCATAATTCTGATTCTGAAAGTAAAATTAAATTTCACGTCGAAACACGTATTTGTAAAATTTTTCTAAGACCTATAATTACGGAAAAAATCGCGTCGAAAATCAACAAAAAAATCAGGCCTTTTGGACGTTAATGGGTTAACGTGCATGAGCACAAAGGCGTTGTAGTGATTGTAAAGCCCATTCCTGTAGGTCACCTAGATATGGAAAGGGGAAGCTGCAAACCTGACCTGTGGTCCGGTAGACTAGCTAGCGTAAAAGCAAACGAGAGAGCATGAGAGAGTACACGCGGGAGACGCCAATTGCGTGCGTCACGTAAAACCCAATGAGGGAAGCCCTTCCCGGAAATTTGTCGTCGCGGCAAGAAAGGGCGGCTGTAACAGTTGTTACTCTCTTTGGAACTCTCTTAGAGATAATCGGTCGAGACAGACAGGTCTCTCTTGCCGTCGCGCACTTAATCTTTGTTCAAGAAAAGGTTTCCTGTGTCAACTCGCTTGCGAGCGTTGTTTTTTTGGCTGCGTTTGATTTACGAATTTAGTTTTACTATTTCTTTTTTCTGGCTTTTCCTAATTGGGGTTTTTATGCCTTTTACCTATTGAAATAAATATTTCATTTGTCCTCCTCCAATGGAAGTGTGATTATTTCTGCTCACCCCGTCCCTAACACTTGTCTTGAACTCAATTATTGTGTATTCTATATTCACGGCCGGGACGTATTACTCTTCGAATCACGCAATCGAAAGTAATGAATAACAATGTTGGACAATCGACAGCATAATCGTCCATAAATAACCACCTCCTTTGACGTATGCATTCGTGGAATAAGTAAATCTACATTGTAGTTGCGGTAAATAACTGTTTAAAATGTAGTTAGAACCTAGTTATTCTGCCTTAAAATAAATGATTTCTACATCAAACAGAGAAAGAGAGAGGGAGAGAGAAAGAGAAGTATCAATATTATCGATAAACAAAATTAATATATATACATTTCGAAGATTTTTTTAATTCTATTTTTAACGCTTTATAATATTTAATCGCTCTTCTCAGCGGAGTCTAAGTACTTGTAAAGCCGAGGACTGTCTCTGCGTATTTTACAGAATAGTATTAAAGAACAGCCTTGTCACTCCCTTCTTCCCACTACTCATCAGTTACATATACGAGTATCATACATAACAAGATAAACTGATCGGCTTCTCAGTTATGAGTAATAAAACTCTAGGACCGAAATACACTCTAGATAAAATAAAATGCTGTAAATTAATTGGACTTTACACGTCGATGTCCATAATAAGTTAAGAATAGTATATCAATTAGTTTTGCAGGCAAATAGACGTTATATTAATTTGTACAAAATGTGTTTAATGATATTAAATTAAAAATTCTCAATTATTTTGGAATCTTGACGTGTAAGATAAAAATTGCCGTCACTTTTAGATTCAGTGTGCAAAAGCTCTTTTGAATTCTGAAGCGTGCTCAACCTGTGCAGATGGGCTTTTCTAACTTTTGAATTTATTTTGACGACCGGCGCTCAATTATCGACTTCCCGGCACGAGCTCTCATAGTTTAAAAAGGCAGGCGAGATCTTGGTACTTGATCGCTGTACTGATTGCATGCCTAAATTGGTACAAGTTCTTGTCCTATTCTCGATGGTCGTCGTCCACAAAGATTGTGATACGGTGTAATTACGTTCGTGCTCAATGAACATTCTGCTAGCAAAGCAGACAGGATGCTCATAGCGAACTTGATCCTTTTATATCAAGTAAGCTTCTAGTACAAAGGAAAAACCATCACAGTGGACGAAAAACTCCTTAGTAAAATTTGTCCTTGGGAGTACAGGGATTTCATTGCGGGCTGCTAGTAGCCTCTCAGATGCCTCCTATTGCTCTGGGCCCCAATTCCAAGTCATATCCGTTCTAATGATATTTGTGAGAGGGATATTAATATCATTCTTATGCTCAATAAATCTGGAGTACCAACCTACTATATTTAAGAAACGTATGAGTTACTTCATGTTTCCTGAGATTGAGTAGGCGAGGACTGACTCGATCTGAATCCAGTCTTGAGACTCTCAGCGTCGAGGAAATAGCCGAGAATTGTTATTGAAGAGCAACTAAATTTATTTTTTTTCTACGTTTTTTTCAAGACTGTTCTTTATTAGCTTCTTTAACGCCAATTCTATCCAGATTAGATGGTCAGAAAACGTGTAGCTGACTACGATTAAATCATCGAGGTACTTGAATACGTATGGCTTAAACAAAGCATCCATCAAGCGATTGAGCATAGTGCCCGTCTTTATCAAGCCGAAAGGCATTCTCGCAAACTCCTACAGTTCATATTCAGGAAAAATGAAAGCCATATACTTCTTATTCGACTCATCGACTTATCGAGGATGCTATTCACACTCGGCGATGGGTACGCATCTACTATCTTGATCTTGTTCAGTTCCCAACCTTCAATACAGAACCGGTCCGATCCATCTTGCTAATGGATGACTACAGATGCACTACTCTAACTACTTTTGGAAGGCTTAACCAAGCCTTTCTCCCTTTGCTCCTTAATCTCATCTCTCATAAAATTCAGGATGGGCTCGGAGTATCGCCGAGACGACATTGTCTTAAGACTTTCATCTGTGATTTCTATCACAAGCTGTATTAAGCTTCTATAGAATAAGTTTCTTAACTAATCGGCTAATCTCTTTCATCTCCTTGTTTTCTAACAATGTCAACCCAGAAATCTCTACCGTTAACGTCAGCCGTTTGTGGCGAATCTCACAGTGGAAAAACATATGATCTTGAATCCTTTCTGTAAAGACATACGAATTGACACGATCGCCCACACACCAGACGTGGTTGTCACAATCTATGACTAAATCATACTCGTCATAGAAGTTAGTGTTTAAATAAATGACCTGGACAAGGTCTTTGATGACAGTGTTTGGCTCAATGGTTCTTTCTACTACATCGATCTCAAAAATCAATTTAAGGTTATCCGCCGTCTTTATTATGCTTCAGCTGAAACGGCCGTTAGCAAAGCGGTGAACAACGACTCGTCAGAAATGTCATAAAATTCTTGACATTTCCCAACTCGCTCGAAGAAGCTGTCTGAGCTTAAGCCGTTCTTCCCCGTAAACTGAAGGTAGAAGGCTCGGAGGGCACTGACACCGTCGTCGTGCACCTATTGACCTTGCAACACCCTTGCTCTTCCTTCGGGTACGGCATAGCTGAAGCTACACTTGCCTAGGTCTTGGCTCCCCCATTCCCTCTCCACCATTGGTCTTTGTCACGCCTTCAGATCGCGGGCATCGACCACTCGCCACGTACGTGGATGCGCATACGCTTCGTGCCTCAGATGTGGATTCAATATTAGGCAGGGACTCGAGGTATAGAATAGTGATACGGCCATATACCCATGTGCATGCGGTTTTCGGTGAAAAATCCTGGCGCATGCGCAGATGGTAGTGCTAGTATGGGGGGGGGGCACGTGCTTGATCATCCACTAGTTCTGGATCTATACCACGATGATGTAATGCTGAGGAGCTATCATCCTTTTGGGTGGCTCCCTCTCGTGGTTAGAATGACCCCCTCCCAAACAATGATCACGCTCTTCGGTTCGGCTTCGCGTCGTCCCCCTTCTCGAAGTCGACATGGCAGTCCATATTTCTAGATTCATTATGCAACATGCTCTATGCTTCACGGTATTGTGGGTATGAGATCTCACATGCAATAAAATCACTTGGGGCAATGGGTGTGTTGAGTTCTGGACTATTCCTGAAGACCATCACTTTCAGTAGCCAGTCCCTCAACACTTCTGGGGTACCCTCGGTTCTGACGTCCAACCGCTCCGTAAGTTCACGTATTTTATCCAGCTCGGCCTTCGTAAGTTGATTCATTAAGGCCTGGACACCTGCATCCTTACATATGCGGCGCATTCTCTCTCGCCATCACGCGATAACAGTGACGTGATCCCTTATTGGGGGACTTAAAAAAAATACTAAAACCACTAACAGTTAACGCCCAAACAGATTCGCACGAAAAAAATCGAGTTAAATATTATCCGCTATCTAAAACTGATTCTAGGCTTGCATTTGCGCAAGCTTATGCACGAAATATGGCCTAACGCAATGACTATGTTGTGAATGATCTTGAGAAGATCGAAGGCAGTGAAAATAATGACGATTGATAGACGGTTAACGACTTATTTAAATGAAAATAAAAGAAAAACGTTGCATGCGTCGATACCAATAAAAAGTAACTAAAGACAGCAAACAATTAAAACCAAAATTAAAATTAAAATTCTCAAGATGAAAGGCAAGGTGGCATTCAAACGTAAACGACTATCGTGGTTCTCCGGTACTGCAGCCTGGAGTTGCCAACAAGATCCGAAAATATAAATATCAAATAACGAAAATTCTCGCTGGCGCGAAAAAGATCAATCACAAAAAACCATGGAATTAATTATCTCACATCTTTAACAGTCACTTATAAACTTTTCGCTACTTTTTCAAAAACAAACCGAAACTTCTGATAGCCCGAACACAACTGTGCTGACTCGGTATATATACCTCGACCTCGTCTCTCTTTCGCTCTCCCTCGTTCGATTAATATAAATCCGATTATATAATTCAAAATAAATCAAAGGTCCACAGAAACGGTATTGTATATTTTATTTCCGTCTGTAAAAATTGCATATCTGTTGTTTTTTGTGAAATTCTAATTAATAATAGCATTCAGTTTTTATACCTTAAAAATGTCGTTACCAAGTTTGGAGTGAATGTCTATAGATGTCAATATGTTTTCGTAGTTGTAAAAATAATGATAATACGTTTAGATGTAGTTAGAATGGAGGTGTTACATTCTTTTGCACAAAATCCATAGGCGACTGCGTATGTTGCTTTGGGACCTTAGCTGGTTTTAAAAAGTTATTATATGGTCACGTTTTTATAAAATAAGAAGCCTTATACCCCTTTACAGCTCATAAGATGCGCCCAAAGTAAAATGAATAGTAATAAAACGTTTTTCTGAACTTTATTCACCTTTTAACTTCTAGCTCAGCGGTAATTCAATATTTTTTCTTTTTTAGTTTTATTTTAACCAAAAGGTACGTATATTCATGAAATTTTAAAAAACTCTGGATCATGTTTAAACGGTGTTTCGGACAACCAAATACATCTTATTCACTTGAAGTATGCTTAAAAGTTGATAGGTTTGCCGATAAATGTTAATTACTTTAACCCGTTTGGGGCTGAGTTTTTGAAACATATTTTGCGGTTTTTTTCTTCATGTTTGAGTTGAATGATGAATTTCGATATCTTCTAATTTTGAATTTAAGACTGTTGATATATGGCAACGTTAGGCCCTAATGGGTTAATTTAAGTCTAAATATGACTATAATACATTGAAACGATGTGCTTTGAAGTTATTTCTTATCCAAGAAAATTGATACTTTTTAAAATTTAAACAGTTGCCAAAACATAATCGCCAATTAATAACTAACAACCGGTTTGTTTTAATGACTAATACAAATACATTGATTCATATAGACTGAATACGACAACTAATATGATATGTCCATCTTTAGCGTCAACTGTAGTTGACATCTAGAGAGGGAGAGAAAAGAAGAACGAATTACGTGTATAAAACATCCAAATAAGGATACTTATCCCTATGGTGGTGATAGTATTAAGCATGCAAAAACAAGCTAAATATTGCTAAATATATTGTAGGATTTACTTCAATTCCTTAATTATAATTAAAATAATATAGACGAATTTTAATATGAACGTCGAATTTAACAATGAAAAATAATATGTGGGAAAAAATATCTTCATTTCTCTATATCGTCTCCTTTTAGATCGATACACTTTCTCCAGGAATGTACGAGAACTTTGATATCTTGTTTATAGTGAGAATCGTTAAGTTTCTCAAAGTAGACATCAACAATAGACTCCACTTCTACATTATTGACTAATTTGCTAACACCGATCCATTTTATTCAAATTTGGAAATAGACATTAATTTGTAACAGCCAAATCTGGTAAATAAGATATGCAAGGTAGTAATTAGAAGTTTAACTCGTTGATTTAGGCCATCTTAATAAAGTATAAGTGGATCAGTGCATTATCTATATGGTACAAAACTTTATCTCCTCTAAATTCGACTGTATTTTTGTAATTTTATCTTTCAAAAGCTACAATAAATTTGCATAACACTCATCGTTGCTTATTTTCCTTTTGAAACATAATCAATGAAAATTATTTTACGCACATTCCAAAAAACTGACACCGTGACTTTATTTGTAGATGGAACTGTCTTCGCCTTATATGGAATTGATTCTCTTTTTTTCAGTCGATTGTTTTTACATTTCTTTCGTCTCAAATGTAAATTGATAGACTTACATTTTATTCACGGTTATATATCAACGTAAAAACTCTACTTTAATGCAGTGAAACTTCGTCAAACACTCGATTGAAACATTCATGGCCTTTTTTTGTTCCATTGTTAATAATTATGGCAGGGATCTTTCGCACAGCATTTCTATTTCCAAATTTTCAAACAGTATACAAGATATAGCACTTTTTGAAATGCCTATCATGTCTACTAGCTCGCGCACTTTTAGTCGACGATTATTCATACCATTTTGCAGATATTTTTTCCCTTCCTCACATTTTCATCTTATTTGGCAGACTACTGCTATGTGTGTCTTGGCAACTCATACCTCCTCATTTTAACTCTGCCATTTAATATTTAACTGTAACTGAAACAGCAGACTTAACGAAAGTGACGCCTAGTTTTCTTTGATATTGGTTTCAAATAAAAGTATTGTATCATAAACGATGACAAATTTTTTACATTTTTACGAATTCACTAAAAGCGGTTATTATTGATAACTACTAAGAAAATAATGAACAACGTAGCATCGTCAAATTTTAAACTTGAGTTTCATAAGATTGATACTTTCTATCATTTTCAAACAGTCACCATCTCTACGTAAGATCGGCTATTTATGGGACTGCTTATATTATGTACCTAGTAGTTACGTAATATACTACGTGTGAGATGGTGACAAAAAGATGTAATCTTAGAAAAATGAAAAATGACGTAATGAAGAAACCTATACGTCAAATAAATTTATTAATACTGAATCAATTGAACTGAAACTTTTGTTAGATGAAGTAATGTATTCGTTATTGTATGATACGTTAAATTGAAAAAAATTAATTGAAGACTTTCTCGGAATCGTCATATTACTGTGTAACGTCGGATTGACGTTGTAGTGATGTAAATTGATATTCAAAACAATTTTATTCACCGTGCGACGTTTTATGCCTAGGACTTTCGTCCTAATAGTAGCAAAGGGGATACTACGTATTAGCTCTACTAGGTTAGCAAGGACTGACTCCAAAGGGCAGCCCGAGTAACGAGGAATTAGCAAGAGTGAGCGGGAAGGTCATGAGCTAATACGAAGTTTCTATATGTATATTTGAGTATTTATTTTTGTTACTTACAGTAGCAGTTTGGTTCTAGACTTCAGCTTCCTTCTGCACACTTCTTCGAGTGACTAACGCCGAACGCTAACAAGTGAGGCTTTTTATCTTAGAGGAGATTAACTCCCACTTGGCGTTCTAGAGGCTGATCTAGAAATTATCCGGGACCTAATTGGTCTTAGACCCCTCTCGAACAGCCACAATTCGGACAAACACGCTCTCAAGGTGTGAAAATTCGACAGAGGCTGGAAATGGGTACGTACCTTTGCAAATGTGTCCTTCGTACTCGCTTTCCCTCGCAGAGCCATTACAAAAATTTCTTAAGCTATTTTCTTTTGAGCGACTTTTCGTTTTCTCTTCTTTTTATGGTTTCTAGATAAACCCATAAAAAGTGAAAACGATAAGTTACTGAGAAAATTGAAACAAAAAGAAGGAACATCTGGCCAAAAGTTACTGTCTCGCCTTGAATTCCAAAATGATTTCGGCTTAATGTTCGAGATTTTACAGACAAAACTACACCTCGGGCACCAGGCCACTTTATCATTCTTAAAGGAAAAGGAAAAAGGTTTTCCAACTGTGCCATGTACGTATGGGGTCCCATAAAACAGGGATGCAAGCAAAAAAAGAAGGTCTCGCATTCTGGCCGATGGCGCACGCATATAAGATTTCTTTCTTTTACGAATTTGTTCCATCCCGGCGTTAAAACTGCATATATACATATATAAGGGCCGCGCGCAGCTAGCAGCCCTGTGTTTACTAGCTCGCCCACAACTCATGACTGTGATCCTGGATCAACTGGACCACTTAGTTTTTCATTTCAACATAAACTTAGGATAAATTTTGTTAGTTGTTAAATTATTGGTTCACTAATATTTAAACTGTAACATGTCTACTAAGTATAAGCGTTCTAAGAAGATCGACACACAAATCATAATATCTATTGGTAAATAAGTGAAAATTAATCTTACCTTCCAATATTTCTCTACCTTCGACATTTGTCCCCATTTCTTTTTTCACTTCTTTCATTAGCCATGACATAAAGTCTTCTTTGACATCTGTGGATTCAAATTATCATAAAAAATATAGGTCAATTTACTATGAATGTATTATCGTTAGAGGTAAAACATGGCTAATTACAGCTATTGGAATTAGAAAAGTTAGCATATATACCGTGAAGCCTGATGAAAGATGGAAGGAATCTAACAATTTTCACTGATATAAAAAGAATCGTATGCTAATTTCGTTTATTGACGATATTATTAATTGCAATATCTTCTAACTAGATTTTAGGAATTCACGTCAGCATTATATTAATATATTTCATTTTATCAACTTTAAAATTCCAAGGTCGGTCTGACAGCGACGCTCGGAGGTGTGTAATATTGTAACATTACTGTCATAATTGTATTTTTGTTTTGTTGCGATATGTCGAGAAGTCTGGAGATCAATGGGAGAGTGGAAGGGGCAAGGAAACGAAGGGATACCTGAAGCTCTTGGAAGGTATGCAAGAAACAAAAAGAAATAGAAAAAAATAGAGAGAGAGTACATGTAAGGGAAGAACGAGGGCGCTTAAGGACATATACTCCCGGGACGCCCGTCTGCTCTGATGTTGTTTTCTTTTTATATATTTATTGTAAATTTCCTCGCGGCTGTGTAGCTCGTGGATATAAATGAATATCATCCTATTACTTGGGGTACTTCACCGGATAAGATTAGATTGCCATTTAGTATGTCTAGCCAAAACGAATCATTAATTAAAACACTGCGATGGACGGTGACCCCAATCACCACACCGAAAAAACATCCCACTGAAAAATGAGCGCGGGATGGAACTGCTCGTCAGCGTCTGCACTTGAACAAGTATTAGTTCAACACCTCCAACCGGTCTAGGCCTACAGGCACAGAACTGAACCTGTAGGGCACTCAGTAGACGTCTGTTCCCGGGTTTTTTCTAACCCTGGGCTCCCTCAACCCTCGGAAACCGCGCCACTACTCTTTTTTCGCCCACGATTTTTGCTAGGCCTTTTCCTCATCAATGACGCAGTAAGTTTCGTCACTTCTGCAACGGCTTTAGCGGGTTTCTTCATCTGTTCTTTGTTTGCCGCATTATAGATGAGCACCGTCTCCTTCACCGGAGGTGCATGTCAAAGCTTATTGCGTTTTCACCGACCCTCATACTTCATCCTATAATACTTCAAGTTGTGAAAATCTCCGCATTATTAAACTGGACAAAATCTGCACGCAATGCATTCAAATCTGTTGATCAAATCGGATAACAACTCATCCTTGTCCTGTGTTCGACGATATTTTCGGACAATACTGTTGACGAAAATCATTTTCGAACTCTGCGATCCAGTTGTTATCGAGCAAGAACTGGAACTTATCGACAAAAATCGTGCCCCAGATCACGAGCACGTCCTCATTAGATCATCATATGGGCGCACATACATAAAATTCATAAAAGACACCTTGAAGGATCCTCCGCTAAAGTCATAGATAGTGGAAAGCACTCTGGAATAAAATAAAAAATGGGTGATAAGTACATCGATATGACTACCCATGGCAGTAACCCGGATAACAGAAATTCCTCAATTGATAACGATCGGTGTATTAAAAACCGAAAGGTAGGTTTCCGGCTGCCACAACTTTACTTGCGCAAAAAAGTATTTCCGAGTATCACTACAAAAACATGTAGTGGGAGCAAAATAAGAGAGTTGTACTTCATCCTCCTGTAGAAAGTGTGGTGAGAAAGATGAGCATTGCAAATGACCGAAAAACAATCAGCGGAATAGACGGCTACAATTACAAGCTAGCATAGAGGATGCACGACATACCGTGAAAGCTGCTAAAAATTATCTCCGATGCGGTAAGAATCCTACCACATCGTCTGAGAGATAGCCAGGAAACGGACGAGAATAAAAAAGAAAAAGAACAAGAGACATAAAGCGAGCCAGCTCTCAAAGGGCTATCTTCCAGGAGAGAATTTCTTAAGATAATGGAAGTGAGCGGAGTTGTCTGTACAGCAGTGAGCTTCACATAAGACCACTGGTACCAATGGCCACCATAGAGAGAAAATATTTAGAAGAGATAATCACAAAAGAGGAAGTTAAATAGGAACATGCTGCAGCTCTTGGAGACGTCATATAGAAGTGAAGGCATTTAGAGCAAGTCCGAGATAAATCCGGGTGGTACTTGTGACAAAATCGAGAGTTACGGCATTGTAGATATCAATCAAAGTCAGAGTTGGTTAGGTAAATATAACTGCGCAAGAAGAGAAGATAGGTATTAGATGCTCCACTTACCTAGAATATGAATACGTCACTCTAGAGTGATATTATTTTTCACCCTCTAATTTGTATAGCAAGAGAAAATCTCCATAATGATATGTCAGGACATACTATATACGACAAAATAGTTAATAGATAAAATATCAGAAACACTTATGAGGGTCACTATTAATGCATATGATGTGTTGATGTCA
Source organism: Chouioia cunea (assembly GCA_030064505.1). Classification (NCBI taxonomy): domain Eukaryota; kingdom Metazoa; phylum Arthropoda; class Insecta; order Hymenoptera; family Eulophidae; genus Chouioia; species Chouioia cunea. The sequence goes on from JAOPFQ010000001.1 coordinate 23,132,889, forward strand.
CGCAAGTCCTCAACCTTCTACAAAATTAACCTACTGGTGGAAGAAGAGCGGGTACGGAATGAGTGCAATAAAAACCGAACAAACTTCCAGCGGGATGAGAAAGTAAGCATGCCAGAATTAGCAGGGAAAAAGAGGCATATACAGCTAGCAAGAACTGGAAAAAATGTATCAAGTCGAGAAACGAAGACTCATGGGATGTACGACACAAGATTGTCATGGCAACACTCTTTAGGTTGCAAGAATCAAGCGTACTGAAAGACGAACCAAGTCTGCGTAGGATAATGGAAGTGTTATTCTCGAGGGGAGAACCTCGAAATAGCTTTCCAAATGTAGAATATAAATATAGAATTGATCTCCAGCTCTCAAGAGCTTGAGGCTGTAGCATACAGGTTGCCACCTAATAAAAGTCCAAAATTAGATGAAATCCCCAATAAGGTTAATAAATGCCTAGTAGAATAAACTTTTTTTGGATTTATGGAAAAAGCAATCATTTTTCTCTATATCTAAAGATAAAGAGAGCATAGCGGCCGAACCTTCGTCGTTCAGATCTTTGGAAATAATTCATTCTACGGGCTAACTGTTCAAAAGGTTTATTGAACAATCATACACTGAAGTAGGTAGGGAAGAGTGTTATGGAAGTTCTATATAAACTACCAATAAAATAAAGTTTTCTGACTAAGGAACATTTTTTCATACCTATCAAAGTATTAGATTTAATAAAATTACTACTTTTGGGCTATTTTTTTTTCTATTTCCGTATCGTATTTATTCATGTATTCAAGCTAGAAAAAAACAAGTGATATTATATCCTAGTAATAGCTCAGAATCTTCTCTTGCTGATTTATAAACCGGGATCATCTATTTTTTCATTCAATGCAAAGAGTACATATTTGTGAACGATTTTGTAATAGAACAGTATGTAATTTTTTATGTAGCTAATAGTATATTTCCTAACAGGTGCGCAAAGATTTCAGTCACGAATCCAGAGATTTACGGCAGGAGACGAAGATGAGCGCTGTAAGGAGTGTCGTCGAAAGGCTTCTTCTTATCAGTTAAGCATAGTATTTTTCCACGCAAGAGACAGAAACGTTATTCGAAATCTAATCACAAGGTGATTGATTCGGAAGTTCCCATACAAGTTAATAAAATTACCGGTACAGTAGAAAACTAAAATTTGTGTGACTTTCTAACATTTTACGCTTGTGCCATGATGTTTATATGTAACTTGCAATTTGAATAAGTTTTGTTTTTTATTTTTTATTGTTGGTTATTATGGGATGTTATTTCAAAGTCGCTTATATCGATGTTTATTTGTTTATTTCATTTAAACTTAGTAATGTTTTTGTATTAATAATGACAATATTTTTAATTCACAATTCGTTATTTAATTTATTTTCATGAGTGTTTATGTTATAAGATGAAGCCTAACATGTGTTGGTTAACGATCGTACCCGACACTTATCATTATAGTACAGGTAACCTGCAACTTGATGTGTTGCAACATATCATTATAGTAATTAAAGTTACAATACGATAAAAATGAGTCACTTTAATTCTCCCTTCACCTTAGCAATAAGGGAGTAGGAACAGAATTGTTGTGCTCACGGTTAAAAAAATCCAAATGAAGGACTAATTCATTACGACAATTGCGTCTAAGTCGTGATCCGCTTTGAGTTTATATAATGAAACTGTAAATGGTTACGTATCTGTATCTGCGATTTGAACTGAGCTCTAACCCAAGGTAGCTGTAGTGGGAATTGTCGTGGCATACAGTCTGGAGGAACACTTAGCTTTCCGTTATCGTACCTATCGTCTACAAGGCTACAAAGTCTGTGCCTGTTCTTGAGACTTCGAGGTTGCCTTCAATGATTTATTACGTGGTACCGTTTCCTATTATATTTCTGCGGCTACTACTCATCCCATAAGTATATCAAAAAGCTCTTGATTCACTTTTGTGCTCATTATTGTATTTTTTTATATAAGATGTAGATTATCTGTTAGTTTTAAGTAAGATTGGATTGATATTTTTAATTTGCGATCTGTTCTTTTGACTCTGAACTGTATGCTATTACGATTTTCCCAATGTACCTTGAAGCGTTAGTATATGTAAACAACTTCTGATCAAACTATTAAACATAAGCGAAATCAGGTTGAAAATAGTACAAGAAAAAAATATAAATGGAAATTGCTTCACCCATAGGAGTAGTCATCACGATAATCTTATTATCATATTAAACGATATTATGAAACTTATTCAGTTGCACTCTGAAGGCCTACCACATTCAGAGTCTCATTATTCTAGTAGTTTCTAAATTGGATAATTTCCAAATTTCCATGATTCGAATTTAACTCGTGATATATTTGTAAGATTTGTTTCTAGATAATTATTTTTCAGTTACGAAAAATTAAAAAATTTTTATAGGCAAGCCGCTGTACTCACAATTTTGTAATCATATTATTTATTTTTCGTTTGCTTTAACGCTTTCCAACGATTGAATTCTCTGTTATGGATATAACAATTTAAGTGAGAGAGGAGCAGTATACAACAAACATAAGAACGCAATATAAAGTTATAAGATAGTTAAAAAGAATTGAGTATTGCACTTCGTATAAGATTTTGTTCGAAACTTCTGGTAAGCTGTCAATTTTATTGTGATTTTTTATGGTTTAAAATATTTTGTCTGACGACGTGCGGAAAATTAAAATTTTCACAAACGTTCCCGTTCGAAAAATAGCTTATATACATGAATTTATGACAATACCTCTAAATACACGAATTTACTTGTAAATTAGGAAAAAGCACGACATTTTTAAAACCATTTCGTGTTTTATTTATATTATAAATAAATTAATCGTTTTAGAATGGTACCTTCGATGAATATTTTGTAAATAATATAATAAGAAACAACTTTTATTATCAAAATTTTTCGTTAAAATTAACATTTTCCAAACTGCAAAGCTAAATATGGAAAAAAGTACTGTAATACTAGTCAAAAACTCGATTTACTCGGATGACAATCTCCACATGTGCGAAAATTTCCTACTTTGCTATGTCAATCATTCGCTATCTGCTGCATTTTCATTGATTTTCATTTAATAAATTTTCTAATAAATTAAAAAAAATGTATTTACATCTATTCATTTTGAACTCACGATAAGATACAAGAACATTTAAATTACTGAATAAAACTATTAATCGTTCAAGAGAAAATGCGGGAATGACATATCTATAGCTACTCATTCAGCTAACTAAGAGGTATAAGCGCGTAAGTGCAATAAATACTGACTTTGCGGTTTGAAAAATAATAATTCTAACGGAAAAAGTTTTAGATATAAGTTCTTTCTTAAATTATCTACAAAAAAGTTAATGTAGGCATCATCGTAAAACCGTTAGTTAACTTTTAAATTAAATTCAACCGGAAATGATATAGAAAATGTCATGTTTTTTCTTAATTTACATCTAATTAACTCTATAATTCTGGAAGAATATTCCATGCTTGTCATTTTGTGAATTTCTATCCCAATCGTGCGTCATGGAAGTAGAGAATAAAGAGGCCCTCCAACAACCACACCAGGCATGGGATCTCTCCCTTTCTCGACATGCTTCCGGCCGCATGGAACAGAGGAAGCGGCTCCATTAGTACCCGCCGCTTTGTCGTCGTGTCTCCTTATTGCGGGCACCCTTCTTTTTGGGAAGGTCACGCGGTGGTGGGGTCAGTGTCCCCATCCCAGACATCCAAGGCCGACCAGAGGAGAGCGAGAGGGTGTAGGCGTCCATGTATCATGTAAAATACTATTGAGTTAATTAATTGTAAATTAAGAAAAGGCATGATATTTTCTATATCAATTCCTGTTTTATTTAATTTAAAAATAAACTAATCGTTTTACAGTGATACCTACATTGACTTTGAACGTGAATTATTGATTGTACGCATTTACCTTGTCAACTGTAGGGGAAGACTCCACTAGCCGCGTCGAAATATTAATAAAATTTAAATTTATCGGAAAAAAGGGAAAGACAGGCGTGAATGAGTCTTGCTTATGCTGGGAGTCGTGACTTTGAAGGGTTACGAGGAGGTGAGTCGGTAGAGCGTTTTAATGACGAGAGGGCGTTTACCAAAACAAAAATAAACATTTTATTTAACAAACACAAAAATTCAAACCGGTACAGATATATATGATAAAAAAAAGGAAATCCGAAAGCAAATAAAATAAGCAAATAAATAAGATAATTGAAAGCGAAATCTAAATAAAAGGGCGGAACTCAAAGTGAACGACAGTTACAAATAACGACCATCATCAAGTTCCAGCTATACAGCCTGGAGGACTGAGTGAGATCCCAAATGTACAAAAATACAAGATAATAAAATAGCCGAATCACTATCGCACGGAGGGTAATGAAGAGAGAAGCTAGACACTCACTGGCTCAATAATTACTTGTTCCAAAGAAAAGAAAAAGAAAAGAACCTTTAAAATGTCCATCACAATCACTACTCGCACCCAAAATAAAATAAAACAAAGTCCTCTCTCTATGAATTTCAAGACTTAACTGCTCGCTAAGACGATGAGCGCACATCACCTCTCTCTCCCCTCCACACTGAAAATTCGCAACAAATTTTTCGAGGTCCTCGACCTCGCATTTACGGGCGGCTAATCGGTTGACGGACTCCGGCCAAGGGCCTGGAGTTCCGTCGCAGCCCCCTCTAGAGCTGACGTTTCCAGAGGGACGCGGAAACTCTATCATAACATGGCTGCCAGCATATACTCCATAAAAAACCCTCAAAATAACCCATATCAAAAGAAAATAAAAACTATAAACAAAATAACCCTAAATCCAAAAATAAAATAATAAAAAAAAAAAGAAAACGCTGAAGAAGGTCGACCATACAGCTCTAGAGTCATAGGCATGCTAGTAGCTCCATCGTCGGGGCGCTATCCCGTAACTCCATACGCTGGACATTGGTTAGCCGCCTCCAGATGGCACAGATAGTAGCCACAACGTTGTCTTCCTCCGGATGCGGCCCCTGTTCATATACGCAATGGAGGAAATACCCCCGTTACTCTCCATCTAAGACCCAATACCGCTTCAAAACCTCTCCCACTATCTTTCAGGGGCAAAAGGGCGCCTGGGCATGGCCAACAAATAGGTCCTCGAAACCGACGTTGAGCAAAAATGGGCGCGGCGAGTTTATCCGTGATCGGGAGCTTGACCCCATTAGTATCCGCCGCTTCGGGTAGCTCGCCTGGCAGGAACTAACGTGCCATTTTGCCCTACGCGGAACCAAGCCTCATCCACAAAAAGATAGCGGGCCCAGGTTGTTGCTGCTTTGGTCCCGTCATCGGAGGTGGCGGTGTCTTTGCACCTGCTACCCTGACGAGGCCCATAGCCGCTCGTGAAACAGGGTCGGACCCCTCGTGCCGTCGACGTAAGACCCGATTCTTCTGTTCCACGCAGCAGAAAGCACGTCGAGGAGATGAGACATCCCATCCTTGGTGTGATTGATGGAGGGCCTCTTTATCCTCTCCTCCCATGGCGCTCGATTGGAACAGAAGGTGACAAATCTCCATATCCCTGTAAATTCAGGGAGCCTGCCAGCCTTCTTGGCACCGCACCTCTTCCAAATGAGACATGTTATAACGTTTACGTTATATAAACGTTAACGAAACGCCATCTAATCATATGAGACCGAAGTCACTATTATAAAGATCACATTTTTAATCCAAATATATATAGTATATATATATTTTTTTAATGAATTTTCTTTGCTGTTATTCTAGCTGAATTTTGAATTAATAATTTAGTTGACTTATTAGTTGAAGGCTTTCGACTAATAATTTTTATTTTTATTATGGCTGTAAATAGAAACATTGTGAAAATCATCGTAGTCATTTACTAAAATACACTGTTCAAGTCGCAGAATATAAAAATATTTATATCCAAGTTAAATTTTCAGTCTAATTTCATTCAGTGATTTCCAAACATGCTGTAGACTTATTGACCGAGAATTGTGTGCATCATTTATAAAAGTTGTACGATGTTAATTCTTCTAGCGTACCCTCGTAGTTATTTAATTGCTACAGACTTGCAGAAAGTAATAATGACTACATTTCTTTCCTAACAATCCTATGGAAAAGTAATTAAGCCAACAGTGCTAAGGCTAATTGAAACTGACTTTCAAGGATAGATTCAGAAGCATGGAATTAGAAAATAGGTAATGAGGATGCAAACTAAAGGAATATAGTTTATATTATAGTTATAATTTATTTTTGTACACTTATATTAGTATTAGTCTTTGCACTTTGCACAGATTGAGCTTTCTATTCTTCATTATCTTTTCTTTATTTTCTCGTTTCCCTTTTATTTTATAAATATTCCTTATTTCTTTTCTTACTTTTTGTCTTCTAATACTGAATATTTTTCCTAGTTTTATTATGAAGTTACTGGTACTGTAATATTAAAGATTCTAACAATTATGAACCGAATTATATTATTTGATTTATAATATAATTTTGAGACTTATGATAATCATTCCTGTCAATTTATTTAAAGAATTTTAACATATAAACGGTTGAGACATAAAAACTTAAATCTATCAAACCGTTTTCTGTTTATATTTGTGGATCTGTTAATTCGATTTGTTTTTTTTATTTTTTTACGTGAACATCTTATATATTAGATCTTAGGTTCAATTATAAATAACAAAAATCTAAATTTATTTACAATTATATTAACATTTCGTTACAGGTGAAGCGGAAAATGCTATACTTTATCACATGGCTTTGTTTTGAGGGATTTATTTGCTCTCTGATGTTATAATTGTCTGACGCGTTGTATACCAAGATTTCTTATCCAGTTCTATGTTTCTACGAGAAAGGTTTGACGCTATATTATTGGATAAAAAATTGAAGGAGAAGATTTCATCTGAGTTGTTTTGTAATAGGAAAAGCAATTCTCATTTTTTTTTTCAAACATTAAAAAAGATATAATTTTTTTCTGTTATGAGTGTTTGTATCTTCAGACGTTACACGCTATCTATGCCTTATTAGCACCTGAACATCTTAACTTACATCGAAACTGGTTTTATTGCTCTGGTTAATAAAATCTGGTCATACAACTGACTTAATTTTCTTACTCATACTTTTTAAAAATTTAGCACCGTAGTCAGACACTTCATTTGGATATTTGTTATAGAAGTATTTCAAGTATGCATATAACCGAGTTTTTTTATTAAAGGAAACTACTTATTCTGAATCTCTTCAGCAACGCCAAAGATCCTTGACGACATCCGTATTTATGTAACTTGAATGGATTAGGATATTCTAATGATGGTATGATTATACAGTTTTCATTAACGCTAAAAGAAAGATCTTGTCTTCTTTGGATCATTAGATAGGTCAAATTTGAGGACAGCATTCATATTAGAAGACTTTGAGTTATTGGGCGTGGTATTATTATTTTTTTTCTAACCTAGATATACAACCATTTTCAGGAGTCGTATTGGACTAATTGGAGTCATAAGGATGCTTATAATTATGCATAGAACATAAATGACTTTATTTTGTCAAAATTCTTTCTTCACATTTTGGGGGTTTACCTTGTTAGTGGATAAATATATGGGTGCGATATAACGCAAAATAAACCTGCGCATTGTTAGCGGATGACAGACATTGTCACGAGATCCAGTGAATGTAATTTCAGGGGTTCCTGAAATTAGGTTGTTAATTCTTAAAAAGAAAGAAATAATGGCAGAATAGAAAAATAATGACGAAGACAAGGTCACTTTTCTGCATAAAAGAGGAAGTGCATTCGAGAAAAAGCAAGGGAGACTCTATTCAAGAGATAGTAAGAAGAATAAACTCGCAAGAGTAAGGAGACATGGCACGATGGAATACAGGTCGACCCAGAGTTTCACCGAACTTGGATGCTTTGAATAGTATTTATCCACAAGAGGTCATAGACTCTGAAGTAACTTCCGGCTAAATTGGGAAGAACAAGACGATGATTGACATGTCTCGCACATAATCAAGATAGGAGAGAAGTAGCAACGAAAGTTGGAGTGCTATTGTCAAAGACAACTCAATAGTAGCTATGCTTTCAACGCAAGAGAAATGGAACAGTATAGTTACCTTCATCAACAATGGCGTTTAAATCAAATAAAAAAGAAGATAAACACTAGAGAAGAAGACTAAAGAGAATAAAAGACTAAAACGTTAAGAATGACAGCATCTGTCAAGGGATGAGTAGAACAGATTCCATCGTAATTAATTCGAAAAGGGTAGATGCTAGATGCACCGAGGGCAAGATAACGAGAGGCGGGAGGGATTAGTATGTAAGAGTCGCCACATTATCCGGCGTACCCTGGGTGCCTAATTGACGATTTTCCATTAGTCAGTTTGAAAAAATAACACGCGCTCGCATCAATCTCAACAGCGAGTAATGGTAACTGTTCAAAAGAAATATCGATTTGTGACTGAGAAGGTAAAGTTATATCGCAGTCAACTGAGCAGTAGTAAACAGAATAAACAGCAGCTACGGTTGGAACTGTATGCTAAGCTAATTGCGAACATGTATAACACGAAGAAGCTTGACGCATATTGACTGAAGAATGAGCCCATCGTGTAACTACTGAAAAAAAAGTTTAATGTGTAAAAGCTGAGGAAAAAACCCAGAGTGTAAAATTTGAAAAAGAAAAGACGGAGAATGCGTTCAACATATTTGCAAAAACTTGGGTTACTATGCAGTGATGTTTATATGATTGAGATATAGCACTCAACATTTTTAAGGACGGCCGTTGGAAGCCAGTAAAGATGAAATACATGTAATAAAAATTAAGATGGATGCTCACAATCAAGTTTCACGGACTATACCGAGCGATCGAGTCAAAATCTACTAGCTAATGTAGTCGAAAAGTTAGTGACGAAGAAGGACCGCAGGATATAACAATAGCAACAGATTCTATGAAGCTGTAACAAGACTTGAACCACGGACTGACGTCAGGCAGCGACGATAAGAGGGTCGTGTCTGAATATGACAATATAAGAATAATGTAACGAGAAGTATCGCGGTTCCATAGATAAAAGTGTGTAGAAAGTGCAAAACTATAAATTATTTTATGCTGAAGAGGTGATAATAAGCCAATATATTTGTATGTAAGCATGAGCCTTGGTATGAATTGTATTAATTGTACAAACACAAAAAAATAAAAGTATCCTATAGCCAAAACTACATAAGTATAACTACCTAAATATATACTTATTCCGATATCAGAAGAATTTTGCTAATTAACGCATTCCTAATCACAATTGATATGTATATAGATTTTGGAAAATTTATTCTTCATCGAATTTCAACCATGTAATACCCAGATAGAGATAACGATACCCCAATATGTGAATAACTTTTCGAGATACTGAAAAATAGTAAGATCTCACATTATGTTTTTTTAAAGAACCCTTTTTGGCAAATTTCTATGCAGCAGATTTCTCTTTCCTTTTTGCACTTTTGGATCGTTTTTTCTCTTCTAACAAAAATCTGCCGTTATATTTACATATCACTTTCCTTAATTACTTCCGGGTTAGTATTATGAACTATTCTCGAGAAAGATGACTATACTTTACAGACTTAATACAAATGAATAACTGAATTCTTATTAGCTATAACAGATATAATATTATATAGATATAATGCTACGATCAGAAACTCGTTTTACCAATAAACAATATTTAAGAAGTATGACTCTTGTTAAGAGTCTAAAAACTTCTGAAAACTGGGTAAGAATACCTACTTTTCTCATAATATTAAACAAACCATCCGGAAAACAAAGCTTATTAAGGGGCAAATATACGAATATATATAAATATAAAACACTTAAAGTCACAACTACTAGAAATTGAATTTTCAAGTTCATAATATCCAACATGACAGGACTTATTATTCTGTCATTTTTTTTACTGTAAAAAATTTATCTTCACCTTTTTTCAAGCGGTTGAACATTGACTTATATTTAGTTGCGAATTTAACATCAAACATTCATGAGAGATTTCTAGATTATATAACCCTACACAAAAAGGTAAAAAGCTTTGTGAAATAAGAAGAAGCAATAATTGTACTTTAATTTCAATCAGTGAGCCAATCTATTAGCTTTCAGATGTAAAAAATCATCCAGATTTAATTGATTTTGCTATTGTAAAAAATACCAATTCTATTTACATCAAAAAACCTCTAGCTTAGACCTAACCCTGAACAGTTCATCGGTCATAATCACACTCGATATGAGTACAATGTACAAATAGATCTATCATAATAAGAAAATAAGAAAAATACAAATACATCAACGACAAAATTTATAGCAACAATCCGGTCAAAAGCATAGACAACATAGAACATAGTATTACTAATTTTTTCGAACTTATTATAAACATGTACAACAACGCAACTAGCACTTTATGCCGAAAATGTAAACATAATATTTCTGGAGCAGTACTCAACAAATAAACGAGAAAAAAGAAATTAAGCAAAATCAAACAAATTACTTAAAATATTCATGATGATAAAAAATTAAACAGAGCAATCAAATAATTAAAAGGTACGGTACTAACAGGAAAAAATGAACAGGTTAAAACTATGTGAATCTTAGCTTGACGTAAGCATACAATTACTCCTTATGGAAAACGATACAAAAATCTAAAAACTTCTGAAAACTGGGCAAGAACCAACGAAGAAATAGCTAAAATCATTACAAAAAAATTCAGTGAACAGCCACATATTTCGACACCAGGAATCGGCAATATAACAGATAGAACAATTAAACAGTTTTATTCTAAAGCATTAGACACATTATAATGTGTAAAAGCAAGTATAATCATAATTAATATATAATGTCTTCATCTACATAATTATTCTTCTTAATGGAAAATGGCTCAAATAATTCCAAATCTAGTAAAGACTTATAAAAAGTATCTTCTTACAGACTTTCACCAATTCTTTTCAGAATGAATCGAGTAATAGAAGAAAGATATTTTATATTTAATCACTGATTTAGATTCAGAAGTTAATATTCTACAATAGAGTAGATTAATCGGACAATCGTCGAAATTAGAAGAGTCCTGGAAGAAGAACAGTTCTGTTCTGCAGTATTTTTTAATATCCAACTGGTCTTTGAAGGTGTGACAGAAAGGTTTATTAACTAAAATTAATAGATACCTTTATAGAAATATTTTTAAACTCTTGTAGTCATTTCCAACAAACAGATTCTTCAGAGTTAAAGTTAATAATACAGCATCAAAGGTTTTTCCCGTCAACTTAGGTATTCTGCAAGGAAGTGTTTTGGAACTAATACTTTTTTACTGTATACAGCTCATGTCCTAACCGTGAACAATATTACCAATAGCACACATGCGCATAATACTGTATTATTAACCTTCCATCTAGATTATAATACAGTATTAACTAATTAAAAAAATGCTTGAATAAAATGTCTAAATTTTTGGAGAATTACAGTAAGCGATAATAAATGTAATCATGTGATTTTCAGTTTTAGGAAGGACGCCTGCCCACCAATAACACTCAACAGGAGCACTATTCTATGAAGTAAGAAATCGTCTTGAAATTAGTCAGTGAATATATGTTTATACTCTTATTAATACACATGCAACGCGAAATGTCCTGTTTATTAAAGGAGGGAAGACTTACCTTGTTTGTCAAGGGTAGTCGCCTCCAGTTGCGTTGAAATAAAAAAAACAAGCGATATTCAAAATAATAATAACGGCCGCCGTAAGACTCCGGCTCAATAGCCAGGAGTACCGAACGAGGGCCTGCGCATGCGGACGAACAATAAATAAAAATGTAAAAATAGGTAAGCAATGCACAGAGGGAGAGAGAGAACAAATAAGCGCACTCACCGATAGTAGAGCCTGGCACCACACTCACAATCACAAACACCTCACTGCAGCCACCCGCGAAAACAAACAAAAAAAAAACAAAATTTAGCACGACTGCCCAATTCAGAGGCTAAAGGTCAACTGACTCTCGGTGAGTGTTACATACCTCTCTCTCTCTCTCTCTCATTTAATACTATACACGGTAAACTGATTTTCCGAGGTCAACGACCTCGTGAACATAAACAAACCCTAATCGCGGGCTTGTTGTTATTGATGAGCTCCGGCCAACGGCCAGGAGCTCCGTCACAGCTCCCCCCAGAGCTGATGCTCTCGCGAGGACGCGGCAGCTCAACCACACGCGGCCATCATTCCAATAAATAAAAAAAAAAGAAAAAATTTAAAAGAACAACAAAAGAAAAAATCCAAAACTAAAGTAAACTATAATAATAATAATAAAAATAAAAAAATAAAAAAAATAGGCATTACTGCCACCTGGTGGAACCAACCCCCCTCCCCCCATTACTCTAGAGCCGCAGGTGCGCCAAGAGCTCAATTGCCCGAGCACGAGCACGCAACTCCGAGCGCTGGAGGTCGGTCAAGCACCTCCAGGCGGCGCAAATGGCGGCCACTGCGCCAGCCCCCTAAGGGTGCGGTGCCATCCCTGAGATGCAGTGGAGAAAGTACCCCCGCTGCTCGTCATCCAGAGCCCAATACCGCTCCAAGACCTCCCCAACCATGTCCCCAGGGATCAAAAGGCCCCTGGGCACGGCTGACGGAAAGGCCCTCAGAGCTGGCAACGGACGACGAGTCGCAGCAGAGGGCGCGGCGAGCAAACCAGACTTGAAAGGTCTACCTCCACTGGCGCTCACCGCTTCGTCCTCGCGTTTCCGGATGGCGCGCGTCCTTGTTCCGCCAGCTCGCCTGGCAGGGATCAGCGCGCCATCTTCCAGTACATGGAAGCCATGAACTTGTAGTAGGCCCGCTTCTCTTCCTTCTTGGCCACTGACGCTGGTGGCGGCGGCGTTCCCATGCTCGCCGCCATGACAGGGCCCAGAGGAGAGCGAGATGGCATAGGCATCGGTATATCTGGCGCCTTCAGCGCCATACCTGTCCCACACCATCTACGCTCCCCTCGCCAAACCATACATCCAGAGCACCCAGATGACGTTAGCCCGTCCACCCCACCCGAGCCGAAGGTTCGTACCAGGAGGCCTCCTCGATCTTCCCTGGTGATGAGGCAGAGGGCTCACTCCTCTTTGGCACGCTGGAGGGGCAAGTTGTTGCCACCACAATCTCCATCAATTTTCACTGGATCTGTTGGCTGTCCACCTCCAGCGGAGCAACCTCGGTGATGTTCAGCGTGCGGCTCCTCTCCTCGATTTCCTGCATAGCAGGATCGGGAGAGGCGTCGGCTTCAGCGGGCTGATGCCGACCAGCCGCCGCTCCGCGATGCTCCGCGGAGGCCACAGGCTCCAGCGAAAGCCCGATGGGCGGCTTCTCTAACAACAGCTTGCCCGTCATCTCCACTTCTTCCTCAAAACTAGCCACTCCTAAACCTACGAAGAGAGAGCAAACAAACAAAAATAAATGAATAAAATAAAAAAAAAACATATTGTCGTGGATGGCACTACAACCAAAACCCTGCGTGCATCAATCTAGAGGGCCCCCCATTTCATGGGTTCGTGGCGACAGGTAGCGCTTTAGCTCGGAGACATGAGCCATGGCCACCTGCCTGCCCTCTTTTACCTCGAGGACGTACACTTCCGGAGAGAGGGTTTGCAAAATCCTGAAAGGCCCCGCGTATTTGGGATCTAATTTAGCATTTCGGCCTGCGGCTGCACTCGATAATGAGTGCACCCTTCGTAAGACCAAATCCCCAAAGGCAAAACGCACATCTCGACGGCCTCGGTCGTAATACCGTTTCTGGCGGTCTTGCGCTGCCTCAAGATAGCGAATCACCAAGTCTTGAAGCTTCTGGATTTTTTTTACAACCAGGCCTCGTTTCTCGGTCTTGCGGCGTAGGCTCTTGGGTTGTTGGGGGTTTCTCCAAAAATTCAAGAACGCCGGCGAGACCTTCGTGCTAGATTGAATCGCCGTGTTGACCGCATGGCGAAATTCATGTAAATGCCGGTCCCACTCGCGGTGATCACCGTCCACGAAGATGGACATCATCGTTTTAAGCGTCTTGATGGAGCACTCCACGAAATCGGCTTGTTGGTGGTATGGAGAAGTGAGCACGTGCTGTATGTTATATTCTTTAAGGGTATCCTCGAATACCTTATCTGTATAACTCTTCCCATTATCTGTTACCAGGTAGGTAGGGATTTGTCATCTAAACAGCAAGAGCTCCTCTAAAGCTCTGGCGAGTGCCCTTTCATCGCCCATCGTCAGTGGCTTAAATTCCACCCACTTGGTGAAACAATCTTGAAAGACCGCCAAGTATTTAAACCGATTCTTACTACGTGGCAGCTCTATTACATCGGTCGCAAGTATTACCCAAGGTCTCTCCACAAAACGCCTGCCCATGAGGCCCAAGGCAGCTTTTTGCTCATCCTTGAACCTCTGGCACTCCTGACATCGCTGAATAAAATCTTTCACGTCATACCACACGCCTGGCCAAGAGTATTCTCGGATCACCCTGTCATAGGTCTTTTCCATGCCAAGGTGTCCCGACGATGGCGTATAGTGTGCATCTCTTAGCACGCGCTAACGGAATTCGCCTGGCACAACCAAACGCCATCGCTCTTCGTGATCCATAATGGGGTCGAGAAAGTCATTTCGTGTGTAACGATACAACACCCCCTCCTCAACCTTCCAATCTGGATATTTCTCCGGGCGCGTTGTGACGTCGGTCACTCGCCTTAGGTAGCAAGGGTCTTTTACTCCCTCGAAGGCTGCGAATTCCGCTTCGTTCTTGAACTCGCGAGACAGTGCATCTGGCACGTGATGCAATGCTCCTTTGCGATACACTATCTCGAAGTTCCACTGTTGGTGTTCGAGAATCCATCTCGCGAGTCGACCAGCAGGATATTTTTTGTTCCTGAGCCAGGTCAGAGCTGTGTGGTCGGTTACGGCTGTGAATTTCGTACCCTCAATGTAAGGTCGAAACTTCTTGATGGCGAACAAGAGCGCTAAACACTCGATGCGCTCATGCTCATTGAGCATTTTGCTCGCGTAGCAGATCGGATGCTCGTAGCCATCATTGTCTCTTTGCACCAGGCAAGCTCCTAGCGCAAAGGACGAGCCGTCACAATGAACGAAGAATTCCTTGTCAAAATCTGGCCTTGCGAGCACAGGGGCCCGAGTTCAAGCATTCTTCAGCTCCTCGAAGGCCTCCTGTTGCTCTGTGCCCCAATTCCAAACTACGTCCTTTTTGATTAACTTTCTGAGAGGTACTTTGACATTACTCTCATGCTCAATGAATCTGGCGTACCATCCAACCATTCCCAAGAAACGTCTGAGCTGTTTAACATTTCCCGGCACTGGATATTTGAGGACTGGTTTAACTCGATCTGGATCAGTTCTTAAACCCTCAGCATCGAGGAGATAACCGAGAAATGTTACCGAAGAGCATCCAAATATGCACTTCTCAACATTTATCTCAAGGCCATTCTCTACTAGCCTCTTTAACGCCAGTTCAAGCCAAATTAGATGAACAGAGAACGTCCCGCTGATTATTATCAAGTCGTCCAAGTACTTAAAAATGTACGGCTCGAACTCTGGTTCAAAAAGGGCGTCCATAAGCCGATTTAACGTAACGCCTGCGTTCATCAAGCCGAAGAGCATTCTCTCGAACTCCCATAATACATAGCCAGGTACAGGGAAAGCCGTATACCTCTTACTCGACTCTGCCATACCGATTTGTAGGTAGGCACTACGTAAGTCGATTTTCGAGATGTACACTGCTCCTCGTCATTTATCGAGGATGCTATCCACACTCGGCGATGGGTACGCGTCGACCTTCCTGACTTTATTCAACTCACGAAAATCGATACAAAACCTGCATAATCCATTTTGTTTACGGACCACAACAGGTGCGCTACTCCAACCACTCTTGGAGGGTCTTATTAAGCCCTTATCCCACCACTCCTTAAGCTAATCTCTCATGAAGCCAAGTATGGGTTGAGAACACCGGCAAGGCGCTGCATTCTTGGGCCGCTCATCAACTACCTCGATCACGTGCTCTATTAAGCTCGTGAAAGCCGGTGATTTCTTTGGAATTACCCTCTGAACTAATTGGGCAATCTTGTCCTTTTCATTACTTTTCAATAACGACAATCCAGCGATCTCTGCTGTCAACGCTGGTCGCTTGTGGCGAGTTTCGCAGGGGAAGTACACACTATCGTGCTTTCTCTCCGCAAATACATGCCAATTGGCATGATCGCCTACACGCCAAACGTGATTGCCACAATCTATGACCAGATTAAAACTGTCATAGAAATCCGCACCTAGGTAGATCTCATAAGCGAGATCTTCCAGTACTGCGCATGCCTCAATGACTCTCACAACTGAATCGATTTCAAAAATCAACTTCAAGTTGCCAGCCGTCCTCATCACGCCGTTTGAGGCATTCGTGAGGGGCACAGTGCATGGCGAGAGTCTTTGGGCGTATTCTTCAGCAATTATCTTGCCCACAACAGTCACCGGGGCACCCTGGTCGAGCAGAGCGGAGTATGGTTGACCCTCAATGCTCACTACCAGCAGGCGCCTATTTTCCATCATAGAGACGTTCACAACCTCGGGCTCTTCGATAGCCTCAAGAATTATGCCGTCTCCACGACCATGTACCGTGACGTCTTGCTGAGGTACCAATGTCGTCTCATGACCGCGTTCTATTACGTCACGGCGCGTCAACGGCTTCTCTCTATGACAAGGTTTCGTGACGCCATCCTGAGTTATTGACTTCGACACATGCGCAGTTGTCAGCGGCACTTCTTTGCCAGCTGGAGACAGCAGAATGTCAGATTCCTGTGCATGCGCACATGCTAATGGTATCTTGTTACCAATATAGCACGGCGAAGTCGTGGTTTTTCGTGACGCAATTTCTTCTTGGTTACGCCCCTTTTCAGCTCCTTTGGAAGTTTTAGCCGTGTTTTCCACGGCCTCTGCTCCCTCCAAGGCTGACGGCGCACCAGCGATCATCGAGCCTTCACCCAATCCATTTAAGGAATCGGTGTGTTGTAACGCTTCGAAACTCCTTATAGTTTCGCGCAAGAAACTCTCCACACTTGGGTGAGGAGCCATTACCTTGACACGTAACGACTCTCTGACCTCTCTGACAGCACCTACTTCCTCCGCCCAATGGCATTTACTGCTGCGGAGGTCGCAGGGTGCTCGTCGCCTCCGCACGCTCTTTTACCCAGTGGTCCACTAAATCGGCACAGTTTGGGCAGGTCAAGAACGAGCAGTTCGGAGTGCCACACTTCGGACAGCTCCTGACCCGAGCGTCAGGTCTCATTACGCAATTATTTGCGTAATGACCAGCCTGTCCACACTTGAAACAAGTGATTGCCCGCTGATGCGTTGGGCACGTAGACGCTCTATGGCCAGGTGCCCCACAAGTGGAGCAGCTGCCCGCAAATGGCACTGCCGATTGACCAAACTCTGTGCCACGTTGGACCTGTGGAAGAAGCGACGGAGCAGCATTTGGAGGGTTGACTAGAGTCACCCTTGGGCCATTATTGGGCTGTTTAGCCCTATGTTGGCATTGCTCAACGACATTTATCGCTGGGGACGTTTTACCGCCACCCATAGCGATAACCGTCGCCTCGTCGCTGCTGCCTGACGAGGATTTCGACTTCCTTCGTCTTCTAGGCGCTTTCTTTTCTTCTGAGGGCCCTTTACCCTTGGGGGACGTTTTCCTCGCCTCAGACACAGCTGCAACTGCGACTCTTTTAGGTTGGGCCTTGGGAGCTACATAAGCTGCACCAGGCACCAACATTTTATCCTTAGGCGGGGGAGGTACGTACCCTGACTCCCTCTCCCGTCTTCGCTTAAATTTCTCCCCATAGTATTTGAGGTCAGCGAAATCATGTATGGATTTGCCATCTATGAACCTCCAATACTTGGGGTGCAGGTTAGCGATTATCCGTTTCACCTGCGTTCTCTCTGAAAGCGGCCTTCTATAACGCCTCAAGATACACCTGCAGGCCGTTATGTAGTCACTAAGGCGCTCGCCCTCACCCTGGGTTCGACGAACTAGTTCTCAATCCAGATCGGTATCAGAGAAACGCCTACAAAAGTGGGAGCGGAAATCAGCGATGAAATCGCTCATGAAACGCAAGCCCAGTTCGTTATTTTCGAACCAGGCGGCGGCTGCACCACTAAGTACCGTGGATAAAGCAGCAAGCATATCCGAGTCAGGAATGTCATAAAACTCCTGACACTTCCTGACTCGTTCTAGAAAACTTTCTGGGCTGAAGCCACCTTTCCCTGTAAACTGCAGGCGAAAGGCTCGGAGAGCGCTGACGCCATCGTCTTCTACGCCGTACGTATTTTGGCGTCTGCGTCTTCTCCGATGCCTCAAACGCCCACTTTTGCTTCCGGAAGCTGCCTCGCTATCACGCTGCGACGGTGGCCTTCTCTTGGAAGACTCACCGCTTGAACTAGCTCGCGAGTTCCTTGAGCTAGACTCCTTAGAGTCTGATGAGGTTGCACTGCAGGCCAACGGCGTTGGTTTACGCCTGGTAGTCTCGCAAGTTTTTTTCGTGCCCTGTAAAGGCACTCCTGTAGCGGTCACACTTGCATAAGTCTTGGGCCTAGGTCCCACGGTACGCGACTTGGGCCCACAACCACCCGCTGACACACCTTGGGTCGACAATTCTACGATGGGAACTCCCTTCCCACCATAGGCGCGCTCTAACTCGCGAGAATTTCCCCACGCATGCGCTAGTGGTGGCACCAAGGTGGGTGTCGCTCTTTTGGCCAGCCACTGGTCGTAGACTTCGACTACAGCCGTCTGGTGCTGAGGCATCGTCTCACTACCCGACGATGCCTCTCCCCGGGTCTGTTGGGCCCCCCCCCCTCATCAGGTCCCAGATTCGCACGGTCACGTATCTCGCGCGTCTCCGAGACGCGCGACCTCGCTGTAGCCAGAGATAAATCCAGCGCGACAGGTCTGGCGCTGGAGCCCCTGAACCTCCGCGTTGACCGCACAATCGGCGTCAACGTGGAAGTTCACCTCTCCCGACTCTTCGCGCAAAATACTTTGCGACTCCCGAGATTGAGGAAAGGGCACCTCGCCAGCGGTGAAATCACTGGGAGCAATGGGAGGGTTAAGCTCTGGTCTATTTCGATAGACCATCACTCTCAAGATCCGATCCCTCAACTCTTCAGGAGTACCTTCGGCCCTCACTCCCAATTGCTCCGCCAGATCGCGCATCTCGTCAAAATCTGCTCCTGAGAGCTTTACTACTAAAGCCTGAACGCCCGCATCTTTCTTTATGTGGCGCATCCTAAGCTCCCTGTCGCACGATAGCGACATGGCTAAACCACGTACCGAGTCGCGTTTAAACCTAATATGGCAGTCCGCAGCCTAAACGCGCCTAAAACCGCTAAATAAAATTAAAAAAAACAGTAGGGCTCAATAATAAAAAAACAGTGACCGCCGCTCGCTCTTGCGTTAGGGGAATCGCGGGAAGTTCAATGACCATTATGATGGTCACTGACTACGTCACAAAGCGATCTCTAGACTCTAGCAGGCCTCTGTTGGCAAGTTATGGAGTCTAGGATCTGTGGTGTATCCCCTACACCAGCGCCCCTACCAGCAAAGTGAGCAACCCCCTTGGGTATCTCACTACGCCCTTACCTCTTGAGGCAGTGTGTGTCAACCTTATGTTAGTTCAGGTAAGAGCTCACCCTTACACCTAATACCCTTAGGTGGAGGCCAACCTTTAAGCTGGCGTCGGTGGTAGCTCACCTATACACTGTTTTTAGTCCTAGGTGGAGACCAACCTTAATGTTGTGCTCAGTGGAAGCCCACCTTAACACCTACCTACTAGTAGGTGGAGGCCAACCTTCACTTGACCTCAGTGGACTACCACCTTTACACCTGCTCAGGTGTAGGCTCACCTTTACACCGCATCGGTGTAGGCGCGCCTTTACACTACGGCCAGCTGGCAGAAACTATAGTTGGGCTAATTAACCACAACACTGCCAGTGGCCGTTACTGGGCCGAAAACTAGAACGAGATAGGTGTAGAAGAAAAGAAACAGAGCGCAAGTTAAGATTTGCGCTCTTTTTGCCTATGCTAACCGTCGCTGTCCACCGAATTTCGCGCGCAAACAAATAACAACCGCTATGCAAAAAAAAACGAAAATTTCGCAACCAAGACAACGCCGCCCTCACCTATATCCTAACACACATTTATTTCCTCACAAGGGATGCCATGCAACGCGAAATGTCCTGTTTATTAAAGGAGGGAAGACTTACCTTGTTTGTCAAGGGTAGTCGCCTCCAGTTGCGTTGAAATAAAAAAAACAAGCGATATTCAAAATAATAATAACGGCCGCCGTAAGACTCCGGCTCAATAGCCAGGAGTACCGAACGAGGGCCTGCGCATGCGGACGAACAATAAATAAAAATGTAAAAATAGGTAAGCAATGCACAGAGGGAGAGAGAGAACAAATAAGCGCACTCACCGATAGTAGAGCCTGGCACCACACTCACAATCACAAACACCTCACTGCAGTCACCCGCGAAAACAAACCAAAAAAAAAAAAAATAAAATTTAGCACGACTGCCCAATTCAGAGGCTAAAGGTCAACTGACTCTCGGTGAGTGTTACATACCTCTCTCTCTCTCTCTCTCATTTAATGCTATACACGGTAAACTGATTTTCCGAGGTCAACGACCTCGTGAACATAAACAAGCCCTAATTTTTCAAAAATCACGGAATTGAAAACTTAAAAATTGTATAGGAAAATTCTGAATAAACTTGAGAATATTCTTTGACTAATTTGAAAACATTTTAATTCTTAGAGAATTGTTATAAATTTTCATAGTTATCGAGACAACAAATTTTTAATTTTAATAAAAAACTGTTCATATACACACAAATTTATTGATTTCTAGTTTTGACATCCAGACCGTGATCTATATAGAATCTAGACAAATAAAAAGATTTTAACCGTATGAAAAGTCCATTTAGAAAAAATCAATTGAAAAATTAAGTTTTTTTTATTTCTGATTTTTCGATGGTAACAGTTCTTGTCATAAATATTAACCAACACCGTGGGGAAGAGTACATTTAAAAACATAGAGAACTATGGTTTCTAGATTTTTTTTTCAAATTCAAACTTAGTTCTTGAAAACCTGTCGTGTGAGCGTTAATGGATTAACGTGTCGAGTTCATGAAACGTTGAATAAGAGTACAGAGTGGTTACGTGTATTTTTATTGAATTTTGATTGTTATACGTTTAAGATATTGTAAATCGTCTAAGGATAGTTATATAAAGAACAGTCGAGTAAGGAGTGTAAAGAGAGCGTGGATGTCAAATGTCGTCGATGTCAAACAAATGATTATGAATTTGTATACGCATAAACTTGCGATGCAAATTTGTTAACAATATACGCCTGCAGCGCGGATCATTTTTATTTCCTTTTATATTGTTTGAAGGAATCGAAGGCCTTTAATATCTACATTTTTTCTAGATTTTTTTCTCTTTTTTTCGTATTTCATGAAATCATATAATTATAATTCAAAATATCAATTTGAGATTAAACTTGTTAATGTATAATATATATACATATTTATCATATCAGCATCTGATGTAATATTATTTAAACGAATCAGATCACAAATAGATTTCTTTCATTTTTGAGGTCGTCAATTTTTTTGGCTGAATAAATTAACTTCTATAAGCTTTGCATGCGTTCAACAAATTTAAACAAGGCTTCCGAAAATATTAAGAAATATTAACCATCGCGGCAAGCATGACTTATGTGAAACATCGAAATTAATTTTTATTGAAAGAAAGAAATTAATGTCAAGTAATGAAATATTTTGAGTTTATAATACAAAATATTTTTCTTTTTTTTTATAATATATAAAAAAATCATTCGATTGTGACGTATATAGTACAAGATCATATTTAAACGATATATTATTGAAACTGCAAGGTATTCATCGTGAAATGTAATTTGCTTGGTCTATTGCATTGCATTTTTAGATGGTCACAATTACTGTTAAATCAATAAAAAGCTGTAGAGTATTTGGTTGAAAATAATTTGTTATATTAATAAGTTTAAAATAAAATAGATTTTTATATATTAAAGTTATGCGTGTTTTAGTAATGAAAAATAATTCGTAATTTCATAATAAATAAATAGCATTTTTCAAGATTGAAAAAATATTGATTAGAAGCTGAGATATAGTTTAATTAAGAAAACTGTGTGACGGTGGGTTATTCCAAGTTATTCATCGTGATCCATCGATGTATTCCATTGTTTAAAAAGCTACAATTTTTTTCTAATAAAATTACAGAAATAGTTGAGTAACAAAATGATCGATTATATTACAGTGAATTCACTGACTTTTTTAAATCACAAAAATATTAATTAAAATTAGAGATATTGCGATTTAAGAATACAGCAATACGTAATTACGATTAATTTAATTGTTTAAATTGCCATTACCTTTTTTTAATAAAGATACAGGAATGTTAAGTAATCTAGTGATTCCTGATTTTATAAGTAGTCTATTGGGTTTGAAGTGATGCAAAATGAGAAAATTAGAACCAAAGATAAAGACAAATTACGACGAATACGAAGCGCAACTATATCGACAACCTTGAAGTTTGCTCACATAACATAAACAAATTTCTTAGTTGATTTACCATATCTAACTCAATTTGCAAAAAAGTTGTAGGAGTTCAAGCAATGTCCTTGCTCACTGTCACGCTTTTTATTAGTTAAAATGTAATATTTTAGTATCTAATCAATATTTTTTAATTGTAAAAATACTATTTGTACGTTATGAAATTAGCATACTCATAAGTTACAATGTTTTCTCCAGTTTCGCGGAAATAGATGTCTTGCAAAAAAAATGGAATTCTGAGAGCTAGAGCTGAGGGACAGTTTAACTCACCGTAAAAAAACAATTACCAGTTAGTTATTAACAACTAAAAACTACAACAAAATTAATGTCATGTCTTAAAAAACAGGAAAACATCATACACATCCTGACTGGGAATGAGGAATACGAGGTCTAGCTATTATATAATGAGACAGCACACGCAGAAGGCGTGCTAAAGGGAAAGGGGGGAAACGAATGCAGCGTTGAATAGCTGGAAGCATCTATGATTACAGTATGAAAACATATTTTTGTCGTTGTAGTAGTATTTTTTCTATGAAGGTTAGAAATGAACTTGTTTTTTTTCTCGTGCCGATAACAATGTGTGACAAAAAAACACGAGCAACGGATCAATGTGAAATTTCTGATTAAATTTAAAAAAACTCTGACTGAGCGTTATATATTATTAAAAGAGGCCTATGGTGAGAATTCAATATCTCGTGCGCATGTTTTCGAATGGTATAAACGGTTTTCTGAAGGCCTAGAAAGCACTGAAGATGACCAACGTCCTGGTCGACCTGTTCCTGTTTCAAGGGCATCGTAATGACTTAATGGGTTCCAAAGGGTGAAACTGTAAACCAAACTTACTATTTGAAAATTTTGACAACACTGCAAGAACGAGTTCGTAAAAAACGTCCGGAGTTGTAGAAAAATAAGTCGTGGATTTTGCATTAGGCCAATGCACCTGCCCATAACGCGCTGTCTATGAAGCGTTATTTGGTCACTAGAGGCACTCCAGTGCTCGAACACGTGCCATACTCGCCTGAATCAGCACTCTGCGGCTTTTTCCTGTTTCCAAAGATCAAGTCGACTTTAAAAGGAACCCGGTTCGAGTCGATAGAAAAGGTGAAGCGAAAATCGGCGGAGCTCCTAAATGCTCTTACAAGGGAAGACTTCCAGCATTGCTTTGACCAGTGAAAATAAAAGAATGAAACGATACGTGGCGAGAGGAAGGGAGTATATTGAAGGGGAGCATTCAATTGTAGAAGAATTTTTAAATAAAACTCTTTTTCATAAGCAGTCTTGTTATTTAATAGTTATACCTTGTAGATATGGATTCTGAGACATTCTGTATTTTCCCTTTCTACGTGTAAGCTACTATTGAAAAAAACTTGTCTTTCAGCCGTGGGTCACAATTTATTGCATGACCACGTTGCTTGTTAATGCATTGATGTTAACTTTTCAAGCTTTCTGTATGTTGTTGTTGGTAACAATTAAGATCTTAGTTTATTTCTGTGAAATTATTACCTGCTTTTATTTCATCAAGTAGAAAGCCAGAAATTTTAAGACCTTCAAGAACTGCCGGAAGAAGCTCAGCAATGTAACCTGTAAGAAGAACGGAGGCGGATACACGCTCATTAGTTTCTTGCTGTATTTTTACCGCCATTTGGTGCTGTTTTACACTTCGATCCTATAAATTAAATAAAAAAACTAGTAAATGAGTGTGTCAATATTTGAATCAGTCTTTGAATAGCAAATGTATAAGAGCATTTATTTTACTTTTTCATCTCGAAGACGTCTGTCTAATTCTTCGAGTCTCTCATTTTCAGCTTTCTCTGCTGCTCGAAGTTCAAGGAATTTTCTTTGTTGTTCCCGCAAGGTAGCTATCTCTTCTTCTTCAAGTACTTCAATTAAGGCTTGCTCAATGGTTTTACCAACCAAAACCTCAAGTATAGGTTGTACTTCTACATCGTAATCAAATAGCTAAAAGAATAAAATCATTTAGATTTTCAGTAAACAAGGACGTCCTTTTATTGTGTACATAATTATTATAAATTTAATATAAACAGCTCTTCTAAACTAAAAAATTTAATTTTTTTACATTTTTTAGTCGCAACTTACATCTTCCAGTTCTATTTGAGTGCTAGCATCGATTCCCTTTTTTAACTGACAAGAAGGTGGAGTGGCTGGTCTCTTCAAAAAGAAATCCGTTTGTACTCCAATTTCAGTTTCATTGGGCTTTTCAAATAGCTAGAATAAGTAAGTGAATTGCAAAATTTCATTATGATCATGCATCATAAACGGAGAATGATTCGAATATATTTGAAAAAGTGGCTTCAAATTACGCCTGACAATTTACGATATTCTTAATTAAATTAAAAATTAGTAGAAGTTTTTAACATATATTACAAGATATAAAATTAAATGTGTGGATATTAAAACCTCTGATTGATTATAGTCATTTTGAAAACTCAATATCAGCAAAGTATATTGTGTAGTATCGAATTTGTTAATTGCTTTAAATCTCTTTCACAAATACGTATCCTACCATTATAGTTTGCTGCCAAAAATTAATTTTTTAGAGTCGGAAGGGTAGTAAAAAATAAGAGAATGTTTGTTAAGTTCGTGACTTTTTGAATGAGAGATATTTTTCGCCGAATGGGTGTTTTATTTTCCACATAGTCTCCTCTTAACTCGATAAATTTATTCCAGCGTTTTTTCAATATTTTAATTCATTCCAGTTATGATCTATTCATTCGATCCAAATCTTTTAACGGTCAACCATTTTTTCAGGTTTAGAAACAAGAATTAGTCGCAAGGGTTAAATTTGAAAAATATACTGGATGAAATGGCAGGTCATAGATTAATTTATGAATTTACGCTATAGTGACTACATATAAGTGCACTCGTGTGTTATATATTGACTGAAAATTTATAAACGAAAATGCTGTGCGCAAGATGGGTGTCGCAATTACTCACAATGAAATAAAAGCTGCGTCTTGAAAATGTTTCAATCAAATCTTTGACTAAGTTTCACAGCAATAGAGCAAAGTTTTACGTTGATCCATAACAGTAGATAAAATATTGACCAATCACTTTACTCCTGAGAGAAAAAACAGTCAAAATAATGTTTCCAAAGAAGGCGAAAGTAGTTCTGCAGGCAAGGTCGTAGCGTCGATTTTTTGGAATGCGTATGGGATAATTTTCAATGATTATCGTCTAGAATGCTAAACGAACAATGGCAAGTATCATGCAAATTTATTGTAAATTTATTGAGGAAATTGAGATGAAACGGATGAATTTATCAAAACAGAAAGTTTTGTTCCATCTAGACAATGCACCGGTTCACTCATTCGTTATTGCGATGGCCCAAAATCAAGGAGTAAAACTTCTAATTACTATCTCATATACTCTATTCATCAGATTTAAGCCCCTGAGGTTATTTTCTATTTCTAAACTTGAAAAAATGGGTTGGTGATACAAGATTTGCCAACGATGAAGAAGTGAAGTCTGCTGATGATGGCTATTTTGGGGAGCTCGATGATTCCCACTCAAAAAAACATCGACGCTATCAAATATTGCTGGGAAAAGTGTATTGAGGTAAAAAGAGAGTATGTAGAGAAACAAAGATATTTTTTCCTAAATGTTTTGTATTTTCTTTATTAAGTCATGTATTTCTCTAACTTCGTATCATTTTGACTCTTAGTTCGCCAGCTCAGCTTCAATATTCGTGTAAAAATATTTCAGAAATAAACAAATTATAAACATTTGTAATAATTACTTAATAATGTAAAAGTTGTAGAAATGCACCAATTACTTAATAATCTTAAAAATAAACAGAAAAAATACTTAAATAATTAGCCACTAAAGTAAAAAAGTACATTACATATGTAATTAATGCAATAATTCAACTATTTTACTTTCCCACTCAATGGAAGATCGCAACTATTATCCTCATTATCAAACCAAATTAATTGCTTGAACATGTCTCATTGTACAAATCTATTATCTACGTCCTAAACTATTTAAAGTGTAAACAAAGAATAATAAAAGGGTTAAGAAACATATAAGGGCAAAATATAATACCTAATCGTTAATTTGGATGTCGTAATAAGCATGCCATAATTGAATACATTAATAGAATAACAAACAATATCAGAAAAGCTTTTGCAAAAAATAAATACTGTACTGCAGCATATCTTGATGTGGCTGAAGCTTTTGATAAAGTCTGCCATGTAAGATTTTATCAAAACTATTCAAGATTGAAAAAATCCTATCTACGTATTTATATCTTCATCTTAAATCATACCTCGACTCTAGAATCCTTTAAAGTAAAAGTAAATAATGTAATCACTAAACTATACTCGATTTAAGTAAGAATTCCTCAAGGAAGTGTTTTCGAATCTATTTTATGTATAAAATATATACGTGATCTATATACCATAGAACGTATAAGTGTCTTCACTTATGCAGGCGACACATCCATCATAATTTACCACGCAAATACAATAAACACTTTTTCAAATATGCAGAAATATTCGGAGATAACTCAGTTACGGTTGAAATATGGAGAATAATGATCACTGAAACAAAATTCATTCATATAGTATATATTTAAAAAACAGACATTTACCCTCCAGTCTATTTAAATATTCATCCAATACCTCAAAGTATCAAAGTAAAATGGGATGTATATTATATTCTATTCTAAAGAGTATATATTCGTCATACTATGGATGTACCTTGATCACCAAATGACATGGCGAGACCACATCTGGATTGAATGTATGTAACTAAATTTAACATTAACAAAATTTTACTAGCTGCTGGAAAGAAAATCAAAGCTCTCACTCACAAATAAAATATTAATCCATAAAAGTATAATAAAACTAATATGGATCTATGACATTCAACTTTGGAGAACTGCCACAAAATCCAATATCGGTATAATCGAAAGAATTCAAAATAAAGCCCTAAGATATAGTCTATGCAAATTGAAGATTTCGTTTTAGGCTCTATTATTCCTCGACCTTTTAACTTCCCGATAAAATCTTAGATTGAATATTTTTAATACGATTATTTAATGAATTCTGATCAAACAGGTTGAATGGACCTGGATTTTTGGCCATCATGTTATGAACTATTTGCGACTTAATGATGTGCAGTGCTCCTGACCTGATGATATGAACTGTCCATGACTGCCATCGGTATCAGTTTCTATCATAGTCTAATTATCTTCTATTCTCACGTTTTGACTATTTCTGTCAGCGGATTCCTTTTTTATTGAGGCATGTTCAACCTGGTCATCATTTGGCGATGAAGTCATGTCCATTTCTTCTTCAGCAATTACTTCTCACTATCTTGTTATTAACAAAACAATTGCATATTGTATTTTATATTTATTTTATACATTGAAACCTGATACCATAGTTTTTATAAAAGTAATAGTCTTCTGGTGTTTCTGGTATCTGCCATTTGGTTGGGACGTGTATTTCAGTATGAGTTATTTGTCGTAGGGCTCGAAAGATAAAGAATTTTATGACAAGAATTGCAGATGCAATCAGAAATATGTGTCTAGCTAAGTCATATCTTTTTCTTTGAAACGTCAGCTGTATACAACTGATAAATATATACAGTAGAATTTTGGACCTAAACGTATTACCTGTTATTTGACAGAAAATAAATTAGTTTTAAGGCAAATCGGAGCATTGAATGCCTATATGGAGGAAATGACTTGTGTCAAGTTTGACGCTAAAATATTAATTAATTAAAAAGTTATAAATAATTTTAAAAAATTGGATTTTTTTTAACTGCTACAGATCGAAAACTATTTATCGGATCTGGATAATTTTTTTTTAATACTCGGAATTGATTGTATTTTGAAAAAAATACATATGTCATAATAATATATTTATTAATACAAAAATTATAAACAATTAAAATAAATTTTTGCCATTTTTGTTAAAATGGGCAACTTCTATTTGAAAAATTTTTGTTGCAATCGTTTTCTTGTACAATTTTGTATAAAAATCTGTAACAAAACGATCATGATATTTAGTAGGGGCTGGGTAATGACCTTCTAAAAAAAGCGCTACTTGCGGCGCTCAGCTGGAAGATCAGACCGATAGAAGCGTCCCACTACCACGAAACTTGTCCAGGTAAAACTTTTTTTATTTAAATAGTGGTACGTAGGACTGACATTTCTGGCAATAATAATTAACGAAAATAGACTGACCTTAAGCAAATTAGAGCCAGCAATAATTATGTTAATGAGTTCAAAAATATTTATTTTCTTTGATCGTTTTTTCTAATATTTTAGTTTGTTAAATAGCATTTTAAAATTAGGTATACTGAAATTAGTTGTGCTTCGAAAATCGTGTAAATACAGAATCTATTTGCTCAGTCGGGCTATTTAAAGTTCAATGGTCAGAGTGAACGGACCTCAACGAATGTCACAGAGAAATATCTTATTGTGCGATAAATTTTGTAAAATTACTTCAATTCAGTTTTCAAGAAAATTATATGATCATGCCATTACCAGAGTGTTCCAATTTATTCAAAGTGCGTAAACATGGATGTCGTCGAGAATCTTTGCTTCAAGTTCCCACAGAAATTCAGGATAAGCGGTTTCCTTTAGTGAAAGAAAACGATCGATTATGTGCAACATGTTTGAGATACTGCTATATCAAAGATCCAAAGGAAGTTTCTGACTACAGTGGCAAACGTTTAGGACATACAAATAAAGAAAATCGTAGTTGTGAAGATTCTATTAATCAGAACAATGAGGCCATTTTCAACTCAAGTACTAATGAAGATTAAGATATCTGCCACGTACAATGTGATGAGGAATATTTGATCGACGAAAATGAACGTAGAAAAATAGTATTGGATCGCTTAAATCCATTACTTGATTTTGTTGAAATCGGAAAAATGAATTCAATAAATATTGCACTACCTGAATTAATAGAAAAAAAATCGATTCATTATCAAATAATTTGAAAAGTTTACTTGCGAGAAAATATAACTATGTAGACAGTAATCGAGATGAATTTATACAAAAAAGTGTATTTTATGAAGACCTGAAAGCAGCGTATGAAAAAGAAACTACTAATTCAGAATAGATACATATATCTCAGAAATTGATTGTTCGTTTTATTTTACACAAACAGTTAAAAAACTTCATGAACAGGAAAGAATGTTATGCTATCCATTCAAGAACCAGAATATCTATTATAAGTGAAAAAATAAAAAGTGCTGCTGTCTCATTTTATTTACAAGATGATATAAGCCGACCAGGTGCTAACGATACAAAACAGTGCGATAAGGTAATGAAAAGAACGTTAAAATTCTAAGGCGTTTACTTATGTTCAATTTAAAAGAAGTCTACAGCATGTTTGAAAAACATTATGCTGAATTTGGACTCAAGTTTCGTCTGGGGTTTACAAATTTTTGTACAATGCGATCTGATCAGTGTATTTTAGTTAATGAATCTAAAGGTACTCACAATGTTTGCATTTTCATTCACCACCGAAATTCAAAATTACTAGTAGAAGGCTGTAAAATGATAATGAAGAATTTGAAGATCAAGTATGACGAAGAGTTACCTCAAACAGCAAAAGATATTTTAATACAAATGACATGTGAAAGACCTGGGTGAAGATTGTTTTTTAATAAATGCTCGAAATGTTCTGGATTGGTAAGTGTTTTAGATATGTTCGAGAATATTTTCAAAAATGCTATAGATTTCATTTATTGCAAACAATGGGAAAAAATATTACAGACTATCTTAACCATTTGGAGGTACAGTTTAAATATAAATTATTAGAATATGACTTTATTAAAAGTCAAAATGATTATATAAAAATTCGTCAACATAATTGAAATGAATATGAAATAATGGTCATAGGAGATATATATGTTTATTATTACATAATTGACTATTTAAATTTCATTTTCCTAATATCTATTGAGTAATATAACATGTTATAATTAGACTATTTATTTCTAACTATACTTAGAAAATAGATTTCTTGTAACTACGAATATTATGTATAAGTAAATAATATATTGTTTATACTAATATCATTCCGATTACATAATATATAGTCTATGGTACTGACTTATAGAACTGAACTACCTGGAAAAGTTTCAGGGTAGTGGGACGCTTCTATCGATCCGATCTTCCAGCTGAGTGCCGCAGGTAGCGCTTTTTTGGAAGGTCATTACCTAGCCCCTATTAAAAATCATGATCGTTTTATTACGGATTCTTAAACAAAATTGTCCAGGAAATCGATTGTAACAAAAATTTTTCAAATAAAAGTTGCCTTTTTTAATAAAAATGGCAAAAATATATTTTAATTGTTTATAATTTTTTTATTAAAAAATATATTATTATGACATATATATATATTCTTAAAATACAATTATTTACGGGTATTTAAAAAAAAATCATCCAGATCCGATAAATAGTTTTCAATTTATAGCAGTTAAAAAAAATCCAATTTCTTTAAATTGTTTATAACTTTTTAATTAATAAATATTTTAGCGTCAAACTTGGCACAAATGTTTACTTCCATATAGGCATTCGATGTGCAAATTATAAAAAAAATTGAAGACCTTGCTCCGATTGCCCTAAAACTAATTTGTTTTCTGTCATTAATCTTTTCCGTTAGTTTCTCTGCCCTATCTTCTTTTTTTTTAATTACTTGCCCAATGAAGGCAGCAATGTCGTCCCATTTCTCAACAAGTTGGTGTATGGAGTAAAATAATGTACTAAAATAATATGAAGTCCACATCGTAACTTTCTTTCTCGCATTGGCAGTAGTTATTATAGGACCTATACCATCTCTTCATTAAATACTGGTCAAAACACAGATGACCACTTAGTTCTTGTATCATGCAGTAGGACACTTAGCTGTACTCTTGAAAAACTTACTCCTTAATTTTCGCTATTAACTTCTAAATTATGTATTATACCAAATAAAGCATATAATTTTTCTCATATTTACTTTTTTCTTCTTCAGGTAGATTTTATTACCTATTCCGATATTCTTTCTGATTACCGCTTTACAGGCTTAAATTCTTTCGGGAGGACCTCTATCGACGTATTCGTCATATCTCTTGATAATGAGTGCGATTCGCTAATGATGTAAACATTTATGTTACATTGTATTGCTCTAATATAAATGTTTCTCCACTATTCCTGCCAAAGTTGATGTAGTCCATGTCCGATTTTTAGCAAAATCACGATATGTCTAAAGAATTTCTTATAGATATGTCTAAAGAAAAAGATATTTTCTCTCACCTTTTAGCATAATCTACTCATAGTTTTTCTATCTTATAACCGTCGATAGCATTTACCTACATGTTGACAATGGTCCTCCTATCTTAAGCCTAAGTCGTGATTGATCTATATGCTATCTATATGGAGAGATTCCTTTTGGTTTTATAAAGTAGTAACTCTTTCCATCCTGCTTTCAAAAGTAAAGTCTTTCAAATAGTTTTTAGCTTGACTCTAATATTTACAGTGTTCCATACGATAAGGCTGTGTTGTTATATAAAATTATAGTTATAACGTGCTAATATAAAAAAGTAAGTATGTTAATTTTTCAGAAATTAAGCAAATATAATATTTTTCCAGTTATCCATATTAACGTATTTGAGGAAAGGTATAATGGTATAGTAGATGGAGTAAAATGAAATACTAAACGAGAAGATTGGTCGTCCTAGGAAGAAAAGACTCACTCCACATCAGTATTAAAAATATCTAGGAATTTGAGTTGAATGTCAAAATAGAAAAAAATTATTAAGTTGTTGCAAAAAGTCATCTAAATCATCTGTTCGTTGATTAATTTATATTTTAAAGAATTTACAAAATGTTGATTACCAACAGCATAGAGAATGTATGGTGAAGCTTCAATGTTGAATTAAAAAAAATTTTAATAAGTTTATCTATAAGATCTACTATTGTTTCAAAAGATATCGTATTGCAATTTAATTTCTTTCTCTCAGAGGAATCGCAAGGTATATATTAACCCATTAACGACCAAAAGGCCTGATTTTTTTTTGTTGATTTTCGACGCGATTTTTTCTGTAGTTATAGGCCTTAGAAGAATTTTTCAAACACGTGTTTCAACGTGAAATTTAATTCCCTTTTAGAATCAGAATTATGATTGACTGCGTAATAAAAAAATTATAGTCAATTAAACAATAAAAAACGTGAAAATTTTTGCAAAAAATCGAATTTACGATTTTTTTTAGCAATGTTACTGTGAAGGAATCATAATATAAATATGATCATGAGTATTCACGACTATTAAAGTATCTCAGGGAATTTTGGTGGAACTTTTGAACTACTCCTTCAAACAAAATGGCTGTCAACTCGAAAAAGATGATAAAAAACATAACTCATTTTTTTTAAACTATTGAGTTTAGAAAAAAAGTTTATGGAACAAAAATATCTTAAAATTGATCGTAGAATATCCTCGAATTTTTTCAGAAATTTTGGAGAAAATTGTTGAGCTTTTGAAAAACTATAAAATAGAATTTTCCAAAATCATCTCTAAAAAGTCTGAAAATATTTTACGGGGTTTTATGATCAATTTTAAGACATTTCTGTTCTATAAACTTTTCCTTTAAAGTCAATAATTTTCGAGAAAAAAATGAGTTATGTTTTTTATGATCTTTTTTCGATTTGGCCGCCATTTTATTTGAAAGAGTAGTTCAAAAGTTCCACCAAGATTCCCTGAGATACTTTAATAGTCGTCATCACCCCTGATAAAATTTATATTATGATTCCTTCACGGTAACATTGCTTAAAAAAATCACAAATTTTATTTTTGCAAAAATGTTCACGTTTTTTTTTTCTTTAATTGGCTATAATTTTTTTATTACACAGTCAATCATAATTCTAATTCTGAAAGGGAATTAAATTTCACGTTGAAACACGTGTTTGAAAAATTTTTCTAAGGCCTATAACTATAGAAAAAATCGCGTCGAAAATGAACAAAAAAATCAAGCCTTTTGGTCGTTAATGGATTAATGACTCATAATTTCTGTTAAAAGTTGTAATCTATTTTCTGTTGTCTATTGTAGACTAAATTTTTGTTGTTAATGCCACCATTGCAAAGCTGCATCTTTATGCATATTAATAATAAAAATGTAATTGCTAAATATAATAGGAACTGAGATAATCTTTTTTTAAGTGATTACTTGTTGAATTTAATCAAAAATATTTAGGGACGTCATATATATGATTGCTTCGGGAAATAGTTGAAGTTTTTGATCGTAATATTATTAATAATTATTGATTATCTTACTCTGAATGGTTTTAGAATACCTTCTACGTATTGACCATGCGAGCAAATTTTATATCATTGCCAGTAAGCATGGTCTGCAATTGGTGGAGAGGCTAGAAATTATTTAAAACACTTACCCGTGCTCGTTGGCCAAGATAAAAAATCTGATTTCACGTTTAACACTGAATATGTTGAATTTTGTCCAATTTCATTTAAGGTAAGATTATTAAAAATAATTTATAACCAAAAAAACTTGTTAAGATGATATATCCCATAAAGTATTTTTAAGAAAAATAAAAAAGTCTATTATTTCTTTACAAAGCTGATTATATATAGTCCTAAATATAATTACCGTTATCGTGTTCAAGAGAGGGATGCGACAAATTACTAATTACTACGTAAGGAAAAACAATTTGGAATTAAAAAAGATTAGACTAACTATCTTAAATTTAAATGCATTGTCACTATACCTCCTGGAGAAAAAGTTCTGTTTGAACTGGTTCGTGTTTTCTACCGGTCGTTGGTGGAGGTGTACCAATACGCAGTAACGTGGCTTTTGTTGTTTGGATTTGACATCGCTTTCGTATTAAGTAACGTCTTCGAGCTTCAATCTGTCTTGCCGTTTGATCACCATCAACCTGTATTTGTTAACATAATTTTGAAATGTATTGTTAACAATATATTTTATTTTCAATAAACATTTGATAGAACATGTTAAAATGGAAGAAAATATATAACAATAAAAAAAAGCTACGTACAAGTGGTGGAGGTGCTGCAAATGTACTGCCTCGTACTATTCGGCGATCAAACATAAGATTTCCAAACGGAGGAGGTTGGTCCCTATTAGAATAATGTAAAATCAATAGACATAAAAGCGTATTTTAATAAATGAATACTTTGCTGAAAAATTAAATGAATTTTTGTTTTCTTGCACACTGGCATTTTAGTATGAATATTTCTGACGGAACGAAAATTTCCAGACAAAGAAAGTAAATCAGAATTAGAAAAGGAAAAGAGGGATAATGTTCTTTTATTCTCTTTTGTTATGATAGTCACTATATTTTGATTACTACGAATTATCATCTGTACGTATAATTTACGAGTTTGTTATTGAAACATAATTTATAACGGACTCTATAGTATAGGCATGGGATACAAATTAATGGAATCTATTTATTTCAAGTTAAGTAATAATGGCTATTTTATGAGTTCAGAAGGGCAACAAAAGTTTTAATTTACAAAGTTAACCGTAAAAGCAATCTATGAAGTATTAAGTGTTAAAGATACTTTGTGTAGTCCATATATTTGTGAAAACCCCGTTTTTATTATTTGTCGTACATTTTTTAATTATAATTTTAAATTGATTACATAAAATTATAACTATCAACATTGGTTTTAAAATTCTTAAGTAGTACATTTAAAAACATATGGTTAGTACCGCTCATATTTTTTCTTTTACCAAATTATCTATTTAAAATGGTCATGACTAAGCCACGAATATAGAATTGTATGTAATTGGAGAGTAACATTAATAATGCTATTAATTTTTTTAAATCATTACTGCATTGAGGCACAGTATTGGACTTTAATTTTTATAAGGTTTATTGTTTTAGTAATAGTAATGCAACTTCGAATACTGAAAATCTATATGATAAATATATGTATATAATTGTTTCTATATAGATCAACAATAATTACTATGTGCTTTCTGAATTATTTCTAAGAAAAATGAATATTATACGGTATGTAATGCAACTTTAATGAATTATTCATATTTTTTATTACGAGCAAATCACAAACTCTTAAAGAGTATTGATTCGAAATTCTTTAGACATATCGCGAATGAACACTATACAGATGGTTTAAATGTATGTGTTTCGTATAGTAGTTTTATAAACTGACAGTTTATAAATGAAGGGAATACTTTTGAATACCTTTATGCTCGTAAGGAATAGGCTTACTAATATAACTATGGAATTGTTTTATAACTTTTTATAAAACAATTTAATTAATGCTTGCAATTTAATTGTTTTATAATGCATTCCATCTAGAAGTATTATCCTCCTCTCATTCTAATACTTTGTATTAGCAATTATCTATGTTATATATTAATTAATAGCATTATAATTATTTCAATAATGGCTATAAAACCACAGTTTTATAATTGTTTTATGATAGGGTAACTACAAATTTCCTTTTAGCTTTTGAGGAATAGGCTCAAACGTAGAATTCAGCAGTAGAAGGAAGATGGAACGAATTATCCACGTTATTTCCTATATCTACTTTTATCTATGTTACAAGATCAAAATAATATAAGTATATATTGAATAAATAGTATTCATTCGAAACCAGACTCAAGATCTGCTTTGCGCTACAACTCCTGAACATCCAGTTACCACAGTGCAAAACGGGTCTATTTATACTCAAATTTTAGTAAGAAAGTTCTAGAAGTATTATTCTCCTCTCATTCTAATACTTTGGAATTATAAATTAAATTACTTTGATTTACAATAGCTCAGTTTTTTACAAAATTAAATTTAAACAATACTAATAAATTAAGGCTTCAACATAATATAAATTAATTATCTAGATAAACCTTAATTTCTTAGATATAAACAAATTAACTTAATTATCTTAATAACTAATTACAAATTGGATTTAATGAAATTGTAAAGACATGGTTGTAAAGGTGATTAAATAGAATTTGAAAGAAAGTTATAAATTAAATTTCAGATTGTAAATAAAGATTTTATGAGCAATAAATCAACAATTTTGAATTGAAATCAATTGTTTATAACTTGTTTTTTAATAGCATTATAATTATTTCAATAATGGCTATAGTTGTTTAAGACTTGTTATTTTCAATATTGATATCAAAATCTTTATTAAAAAATTATAATTTATTTATTACGTTAGTTAATGACTTTGCTCACTGCTTTTAATTCTTTTCATGTTAGAAACAAATATTCTTCGTGATTATCCAAGCATTAAGTATTATACTAATAATTGAAATTAAAATTGTGTATCATTCTTAAATAATTAATCGAAGGTTTTAATTAAATAATCTATATGTAAGTCAGTGAAAACATATCCAGAAATTATATCCATCCGCTGACGAAATATTGTATTTATCTAATTCTCATGTTTATTTACTTTTAAGCCCTTTAAATTATGAGAAAATAATATTTTTGTTTTCTCTTAATTTTATAACATATTTATATATGTTGGTGACATGTATTCTCTAATATAGTCATAAAAATGCAATTGGATATTATGTTTGTTTGCGTAAATCTGTATTGATCCTTGTGCATATTATTGTTTTGAATGGTGTTAAAAGTTGATAGCCGGGTTGCATAGGCGTAGGCGCACAATTAGACAGAATCGTCATGATCAACACAATAACATGGATTAACCAAAACAATTCATTGTCACTAACAATATAAAGGTTGTTGACAAATTTGGTTATCATAGTATAAGTACATGTACAAGTGACAATATTGATTTTCCCTGAAATAGTAGTTCATATACAATGACGATCATTTGCCTTATATACCTCTGACAAATTTGAAATTAATTCGCAACTTTTGTCCTGATTAATAATATACCCTCATAATGACAAGTTGTTATTAAATATTTAGTAACAATGCTTTTTCTTGTTTCTGTCTCGAGTAAGATGTACTTCTGGCAAACGACGTCATATTGTTCTACGGACTTGCTAACGAAACTGTGTCACATACTCAGTTCAGTGTTTCGTGCATTTGAGAATTATTATTTACAAAACACTGCCTCAGATTTTGATTTTTTCATTAGGCTGGTATTATCAGCATGCATTTAATCAATATAGCTGTATGTACTATCAGTTTCCTTTCAAGCTTGATTAGATTGTAATTTCTAACAGAACAGTAGTATAAAACGAGTGCGGTTAGGCACTGTTGTAAAATATGGAGTATATAGCTCTAATTACTAGAATAAATATTTAATAATTATCCAATAAACATTATAAGTAATTAGACTTGAATTGCTCAAACAAATCTGTAACCCAACTTTTCATTTTCTAAAACCAATGTTTATTATTGTAGACAATAAATAAACCTAATATAATGCCAACTATACATCCATTTCATTTAAATTTGTTACATAATAATTGTATAAATAATTGTTAATCTTAATTATTATCGAAGTTAACACATGCGAATTTTTACGAATTCTAATTTACGCATACTTTTCTTGCGTTAATCGATCATTATCTATGTTGTCGACAAAATCAAATTCATGATTTTTTTCTAATATTGTTCTTTATATATTGTCATAGCACGTTCAATAATCATAAACATATTCTATTAATAATGCTCATAGTTTTAGACAGTAATTTCACCACTTTATTCAAAATTATTTATTCAAAATTACAAAAATTTTAATTGAAACCAGAGAGATGGTAAATTAATTAAAAAGTTTTGGCGGCTGCACATATCAACGTGCGAACATTCCTCGCGATGGCTGCCAGCTGCGCTTCGCTCTCGAAGTAATTTTATCTTATCTTTGGTTCTAATTATTATTTTTCCATCAGCCAGAAAATAATCGATTGCTTACAACATCAGAAATTACATTATTACTTAATTATTTCTGTAAATTCATTAGAGGAAAGATGACAATTCAAACAATTAGATTCGTTAAAATTTCGTATTTTTTAATTTTTTAAATCGTAATATCTTCAATTCTAATTAATATTTGTGCGATTTTAAAAAGCAGTAGACTCCTTTCAAAACAACAAACCATTTCGTGCTTAACGGTTATTATAACTTTATTAGTAAAAAAGTAGTAGATTCTTAAACAGATTTTGTTAGTTAAACTTTGATATCTTCTAATTAATATTTTTTTAATTTCGAAAGTGTTATTTATTCGTTATGAAATTGTCAATCATTTTTCATTACTAAAGGATCCACAAATTTAATATTAAAAAATTATAGTGTTTATATTATTAAATTAGTATTTTAATTGTTGGCTTATTGAAAGTCATTTTCTATGACTAAACACCCTCTAAGTTTGAATTCAGAATGACAAAATACACTTTAGAAACATTGATGTTTAAGGGTTATCAATCCTCATGGCCCCTAGACCCCTATTTCTAACCGAATACGTTATAACTTTATATTCGTTCTAAAAATTAATTATAGCAAAAGTAATAGTGATAATGAGAATATAAAAATTTACTGCAACCATCCAAGAAAATTTTATTTCACGATGAATTGCAGGTCTCCAAAGTATTTCATCTGTCCGGCGTTCCGTGATGACTAGCCTTTTTTCTAATCATTTCATCAGAGTTGAACAACGAATGAGCTATCTAACTGTTATAAATAATATTAAGAGATATGGCAAGTGATAAAAAGCTTATAACAGAGATAAGAAAGTGAAGAAAAAATTTGCGGGGAACTTACACTTGGCACGAGTGCTTAGATACGCAGAGTCCGGGCAGGGCGCAGGTGGGAGGCAGAACGGGTCTAAGAACGCGATGCGGGTGCTGGTTAGTCTTCAGGTGGTAGCTTTGGACGAAGAGCTGCTGGCGGAAGCGCGCCCGGGAATGTGGCCCCTCGAGATCGAGATCGGCGATTGGGATCCGTGAAGCTGTAGTATTAGGTAACTCCAGACCGAGTAACTGTGCGAACTCAGGGGGTGGCGCCAGGAACTCGCCGCTCTTCACCGTGCTGACGAAGGGTCTCGGGTGGTGCGCATAACTCGCCTCGACTACCCGTCGACGCAGTTCCTTTTCGTTCTGGCGCTGGATTCTACGGAGCTTGGCGCTTAAAAGCTCGTTGAAGTCCTTCGCGGATAGGTGCCTTGATTTGCACTTGCAGCCCTGATCGGCCTCTCGCAAATTACCCTGACTTTTGCTATGCTCGCGGCTGTACAGTCGGCCGAGGCTGACCTTCGGCAGTTGCTCATGCGACCGACTAAGCTGTCGTTCGTTTACCTGTCCTGAGATCTTCTCAGCGACACACAGGTTGCGCCTTATTGCTGTCGCCCTCGAGGCACCAGAGCTCTCGTCTTCTTCCTCGTCCACATTTTCATCTTCATTCGCGTTTGCATCTTCGTGCTCTTGATCCTCTCGAGAATCCTCTACTAGATTCACAGGTAATGTTGGTAAACTTGAATCCCCGCCATTTTTCTGCAAGACCATAAAAGGTTTGGCGGTACAGTGCAGAGGCTTAGAAGGAAACGATGGGACTAAAGTCGAGACTCCAGCGGGCATCGCTACGCCGCGACTGATCTTCCCTTACTGATTCTTAACTGGGCTCACTAGTTAGATTGATGTACGCACAGTGATCTTTATTGTCGATCGTCTCGAGTTTACCACTGCGGCCTTTGGCTCGTCAAAGGGGGATTGCTCGTAATCTACGAGGGTTTTCTCGATCGATCATCATGCATCTTTAATGTTGCGTGACTGCCCTACGCCCCTTACTCGCCGGATCTTATTTATGCCAATTTATGCCAGTTGTCGCGGAACCTCCTAAAGAGAACGACTATTTAGTGCGCTTTTATGGATTACTCTTATGAAATTACTATCAAATTTTCTATTTCACTGCTACGCGGTAACCCTCTCTGTGAGTCCCGATTTACTAATGTCACACGATTTATGCTTGACAAAACCTGTTTAAACATATAGCACCATAAAGCCAGTCTATATCGTTCTTTACTACTATCCCTTAGTCAATTTTGCTCTTTAATCTTCACTAATTCTTTAATCGTTGGTCTTTTTCTACTCCACTCCATAGATTTCTTCTTCTATTAATTCGTTAGCAATTTATTCTAGATAAAGTTGATAATAATTCATGCACATGTTTTTCACAATGGTAATCGCATTAATTTTTTTTAAACAATAATATTTCTCGAATACACATTCTCAACGTTTGAAGTTACACTGTTATATATGTATTTATACACACACACACACACACACACACACACACACACTAAATAAGTAACAAATACGTTCTTATACCCTATAATTTAATCGCGAACGATACGTATCAGCAGATTACGGCACGGGAATGAATTTCATTCTTCATTACTATTACTCTCGAAAAGCTCGTATCGATCCGCTGCCGACTACCGTTCAAACACCAAATGGACAATCAATAATAATTCTTTATTGGATAAACAAGATTTAATTATTAATATAAATTTTCATTTCTTATTTATACAGCTTTTTTATTGTCAACTATTAAAAGTGACGTTTATGATTGGTTTCAATGATATTGATAAAAATTTGCTGTGAAATTGATATAAAATACAGAATATAAATATCAAAATATTGCTTCGATTATACGGTCATTGGCGTTTGTATTGATTAGTCGCAGAGTAAAAATGATATGATAAAACATATTATCTTGGTCACTTTAACACATGGAAAATTGAATGTATATACCATAACCAGCTTATATATTTTGTTGATAATAAATAATAATGAAGTCCAGTCAGTCTCTGATTAATAATAATGTTATTAAACTGCTGAATTAGCTTATTAAAATTTTCTGTTCTTCTTAATAAGTAAGTACTGCGACAGGTGACATTTAAACTCAAATTTAATTGTTAATAAATTTAAATTCTTAAAATTACTGAAGCCAGACAATTGAAAAAAATTTTTAGAAAATTTTGTTATTGTTCTAGTGAACGGTTCTATATGAAAACAATGAATAAAATATAATAATTAGAATTGGAAGGAGAGTAAAAATGCAGTGGTGATGAAGAAAAATATAATGATAAAAAGAATAATAGCTGTGGGGAAAAAGTAAGATAAGTGGTTACTTACATGAAACGAAGTCATCGTGAGCTCGTCTCGACATTATTTCAGCAATAGCCTGAGAATGATGCGAGTCGAGTTAGTGGTTAGCGATGTTTATACGTACTGGACTATACCTCGGCGGCGGTGTCAGCAACCGAACCGAATGTTTCGAAAATATATAATATGCGCGGACTATCGCACACAAACCTCGTCGTTGCTAGCAGTGTACAGTAAATGTGTAAGTGTGTAACGTACAATCAAGCAACAGTCACTCAATATCTCTGACCACGAGATCTTGTTGCGCATGCCTCACGTAAAAAACACTTCAATCTTCTAAACTTACTAGTTTATTTCAAATCTTCCTTTCATATCTATTGTTCACCAATTGTACAGGCGCGATAATGCAATAGAAATACCAGTATAAAAAATAATACATGGTTTTTTATCCATTTTTTCTGGTATTCAAAGTTTTCTTATCGTTACACTAATTTATTGCTCTACCGAGAAGTCACTTGTACCTATTTTATATTACACGAGCACAATTCAGCGTGCTTTGCGAACTCACTTTTTCTTTTCTGTACTAATATTCATTAATATTTGTTATCTTCGTAATAGAACTCATATTATCTATTTATAATACATACTATGTACATAATAAATCTGTAAAAATGATAATCAATCAAATATAATTGTAAAATATAATTTTTACATTTAAACCATTTAAGCCATTATTATAGTAAACAACAATTGCTAAAATAATAAACAAATAAAATAATGCAATATATATCCATTTAATTTTAAGTTCGTATACAATAATTATAACATTTTTTTAAGTCTCCTACTTGTATTTACAATTTATTACGATGCTAAATTATACTTTTAGTATATTTTTTCGGTCATTAAAGAAAGAAAAGAAAACAGAAAAGTTACAAAGCATTTCAAGCTCATGAGTTTTCAATTGGAAACTCCAGTATGGTTTTAGACGATGTATTACAGATACATCATTCTAGTGATTCATATTTTATAATATTGATTGTTTTATATGCTTTTGTAGAATGTCTTTTGCTTGTTGGTTTAGATGGATTAGTAGTATGTTTTTATATATCTTGTGGAATGTTATAGTTTCTTCTTTGATTATTGGGATATTCAAATCCTTGTTAATGATGTAGTTCGATACAAACCAGGGAGTGTCCTCTATATTTCTGAGAACTTTTGATTTGAATCCTTCTAGTAGTTTAATGTTAGAACTGAAAATTCAGACATGAAAAACCGTGCGCAAGATGGGTGACGCGATTACTCACAATTAAATATAGGCAAAATCTTCAGGATGTTTCAGTTGAATATTTTACGTACTATCGCAGCAATAAAGTAGAGTTTTTACGTTGATTCATAATCGTAGATGAAACGTGGGTCCATCACTTTACACCTGATAAGAAAGTACAGTCAAAATAATGGATTGAAAGAAGGGAATCGGCTCCAAAGAAGGCAAAGACAGTTCCATCTGCAAGCAAGGTCATAGCGTCAGTTTTTTTGGGAATTTACGAATTTCCATTGATTATCTTCCGCAAAGAAAAACGAGTAACAGTGAGTATTATGTAAATTTATTGCAGCATTTGAGTGAGGATATGAAGAAAAAACGGCTGAATGTAGCGAAAAAGAAAATTTTGTTCTGTCTAAACAATGCACTGATTGACGTATCCGTTATAAACTTCTAATATCTACCTCGCGCACCTTATTTATCGCATTTGATCCCTTATTTATCTGATGAAATGTATCTACGATGATGAGGTATAGTCTACTGTTGATGACTATTTTGAGCAATTCGACAATTCTCATTATAAACATGGTATGGAAACAATCCAATATGATTGGGAAAAATGTTTCAAGCTAAAAAGAGATTACGTAGAAAAATAAAGAATTATTTTCCAAATGTTTTGTGTTTTCATTGTTGGGTCGTGTACTTCTTGGATTACCCTCCTGTGCTATTTTCTTACTCTGTAAAAAGTGTCAGAGATTATACTAACAGAAATACCGGATAAAGAAGCCGAACTTGTAACTTTATATAGATCCATCAGCAGTTTATAAATACTTTCTATCTTAATAATAGATAATAGAAAACTTATTCCATATTACTAATTTGGAAGGAGGAATTGTTGCATGAACTAAGAAGGAATTTTCTAATTTGTCACTATGAGCTTCCAAAATTATGATTAGAAAATGGAACTTTTTAAAACAAAATAAATAAAGAAATAGTGAGACGCTATCTAATAGAAGCATACGTGCCCCAAGAGAATATATTAGTTTGGATCTATTAACATCTCCAGGTATGATGGCAATATTCGCATATTACACAGCTATCCCAACATCACTTTTGAATGCAACTACTGCATCCATAATTCGATAAAATTATTTAGATAAAATAGTTCAATACATGGAAAATCGAAATAAACAAAAGTAAATTAACTTACACAATCGTTACGCTACGAAAAGACTAAATTACAAAAATATTCCTTAAGATAACCATGTAAAATAATTAGGTATACGTCAAAATAAATGGCTAATGTAAAGAAAATATATATTTACGAAGTGTAAATAATTAGGTTTAAAATTGAGATAAATATACTGGTTGATCGGAGGAAAATCGCAACTCTAAACTGAAAACAAATTACTATTCAATAAAGTTGTACTTAAACCAATCTGAATTGGTTACCGTAATATTAACAAAGCGTAACGATTGCGTAAGTTAATTTACAGATATATTAGAAAGATAGTAATGGTACGTATAATAGAATATCATAAAAGCTCCATGGTTGTGAACAGTTGAAATAATGCTTAATGACGTTGAAGTATCTAGATTAAAGAATAAATAAAAATAATCTACAAAAATACAACAGTAAATTATCAAACCATTATAATGATCTAATCAATAATTTTCGACGAAAATCTATTAGAAACACCCAACTTTAACAACATAATATTTAAAATCTATAAATTAAACCCAAAGATTGTATAATAATTTTTCAATCATTTTTTCATGCTAAAATCCCGTTAGAATTCTTATTAGAATATTCTAACATGTTACATAATTTCATCAATGTA
The DNA here is from genome assembly GCA_030064505.1 of Chouioia cunea. Classification (NCBI taxonomy): domain Eukaryota; kingdom Metazoa; phylum Arthropoda; class Insecta; order Hymenoptera; family Eulophidae; genus Chouioia; species Chouioia cunea. The sequence goes on from JAOPFQ010000001.1 coordinate 23,177,737, forward strand.
GCAAATATATTTACTTATTGTTACATGCAATAGACAGACTGTAAAATCGAATTAAGTGTAATGGAAATAAAATTATTAGAGATCACCCATGCCAATGTATACAACTCGTAGGTTCTGCTAATATATAAGGTTTAAGTTATTTTTTTCTTTTCTACACTGGCATTATATGTTAATATTCGTTATCCTTACTTTATATTAGTATTCGAGGATTGAATATTAACTCTTGCTTTTGCGTAATTACGCGATATTATCTCATTTATAGCTCTAAAATTCAACGATTGTATGATTTGCCTGATAGTTATTGTGTATACTAGACATTTCACAACCAACTAATTTTTCATGTACGGTAATTATTCACTGAAAAAAAATAGTCTATAAAAAAAGAATACTTACTATAACATCAATACATCATTAAGATATTTTGAAATAAAATTTAACAAGATTTCTTTTTTATTACAAAAGAGTTAGTTAGAAAACCACTGTCCCCTTTTTACAAGAAGTCTTTCTTCTTAGAGTTGGCAGGGTTAGCATGAAATATCATTCGCTTACGCGAAAACAGGGATTTCGCCTTTTGTTGCTTGCTTGAATAATAATAATCTATAATTAACCACGCTCGGACTTCACGTGTAGAAGAAAATCTTCTTTTAAGATTTTTGTTAATGTAAAAATGCAATGCGTAAAAAGAGATTTAGGGGAATATATATGGGTTTTCAACAAAAATCATTTGGATTGAAACAAAAATTCACATGGAAATTCAGACGAATTGTTTAATTATACTGTTATACCAACCATATTTTTAAAGTAATTACAAAAAATGGCGTATGATAATAACAATAACGATAATAATAATAATAATCTCGTATTAGGTTAATAGTCCCGTATTGGTCGCTTCTCCAGATGGCGGATAGGAAGACGCCTTCAAAAAGTAGATGGTACTGATACGTTTCGGGGTGGAACAATATCAAACCTAACACACACATGAAAACCCTTTAAGAAGCTCTTTTTAAGGGTCACCCTGTAAAAAATAATGCCCGGGGATCCCTATAAACGGGGTTCATTAAAAAACGGATGACCAAAATCCCTATAAATGGGTTCTCCCGACAACGGATAAATATACCAGAAGTTTCACCGCTCGCACCGATACTTACAGTCACGTACACTATACACAAGGATACACTATACACAAACGGTCGGGATCTCAGAGGTTGTGCTGGAATGCAGCACAGTACGGGAAGAGACCCTTGGTACACAGAAACAACACAACATAATATGCATAGGAAAAACAAATTAATACTTTAGGTGGTAACCCTAACAAAGGAGCAATCCACTCCGGGCTCCAATCGGATGAAAGCTCCAGTGGCCTGGGAACGACACAGATTTGGAAACCCACAGAATGTATAAGGACTCGATAATAAGGACAGCGGTGAGGGTTACGAAAATGAGAAACAAACACAAATAAAACAGGTAAAAAGGGACAAGCCCGATTCCAAATACCAGAGGACGGTTGTCCTAGAAAAATCTGGGGCAAAAAAGACGTACTCAGATACAGTACGCAAAATAAGCACGACGGTCGATCCGTTGCTACGTGTAGCTAACGATTCTAAGTAAGACCAAGAACGTCATGTGTCTAGTAAAGATATAACCAAATGTGAACACGGACGGACTAAACGAGTTCAATGCGCGATATACGACGTGGTAGGAGACGCGGGCAGCATTACGAACGTGGCTTACAAGATCCAACTAACAGCAAAGCTTACGGAACGGTTGTGCAATAGTACGATGCAGAAACAATGAAACGAACAAAACAGACAACCACATATTGATGGACGTACGAGAGAATTTATACATAATAATCCACCGGTCGCTGAAGTTTCTTGTTGTCAAGCAGGCGTTGTACAAGTCGAAGAAAATTTCAGGCCTCCGGGTAATCATATGCCGGATAATTTCTCCGTGTACTCCATTTGCCCCCGATGCCTTTCTAGTTTTCATCGCTTTGGATGCTCTTGTATGCTACTCCACGGTGAAGTTAGGGAGTGCTGGTGCCCATGTGACATCTGTTTCATCCGTGCAAATCGGATATATCGGAAAAAGTCTGTCGACGATTCGTCGCACTATTTCAGTGTCTTCGAGTTCCATCAGTCTTGTGCTCTTAGATTACTCTCTAATTGCTTTCGTAAGTATTTTCCGCGCTGTATTGTAAGCGGCTTCGAGGTTTTCCCTTTCGGATCTCCACCCGGACCATTAGCGATTTCCTTATTAATCTCTATTATGCCGCTTACGGAGCACTCTGGATTCTGAACCCGCGGAGAAGGGCGAGCATTACAAATCTCTTGTGTTGGAATGCGAAAAATATTCGGACACGATTGCATATGTGATGCGGGTAGTCGGTTGGGGTTTAGTCAACTTAAAGGCAACAAACATAATGCGGGAGAAGAAAGAAAATTAATATGTAATTGTAAACGATAATAAATATAAAGAGTAACGTAGAAAAGAAAGGAAGACACTTACCTTGTAGGTAGAGAAAAGGAGAGGTTAGAGAAAGCGAGAGAAAATCATTTAGTCACGCCGGAACATCAATCTAGTCACACGAGGCACTACCAGTGAGCTCATATGCGCGTTGTGGTCATAGACAAGGAGTCTCTTTAGAAGGGTAGGAAGAACCTACGTTTAGTGTTTAGTATCGTTAGCGGGTGCAACGCGTATTTCATTTCGGTTTCGTTCTTTCTCTCTCTCTCTCTTTTTCTTGCGCTTCCGTAAACAGATATTAAAAAATTGTTGATCGTAGGTATATATAAGTATTGGAAATGAAGAAAGACATAAAGAGAAAATATCTCACTCGTTATAGAAAGAAAACTAATTAGTTTTAGGGCAAATCGGAGCAAGGTCTTCGATTTTTTTTATATTTGACACATCGAATTCCTATATGGAGGTAATCACTTATGCCAAGTTTGACGCTAAAATATTTATTAATTTAAAATGTTATAAATAATTTTAAAAAATATTTGAATTTTTATTTCAATTGCTATAAATCGAAAACTATTTATCAGATTTGGATATTTTTTTTTAAATACCCAGTGATTGTATTTTGTGAATACAAATATATGTCATAATAATATATTTGTTAAAAGATCAGCTGAAAGATCGGACCGATAAAAGCGCCCCACTCCCTAGAAACCTTTCCAGGTAGTTCAGTTCTATAAGTCAGTACGATAGACTATATATTATGTAATCGGGATGATATCAGTATAAACAATATTTTATTTACTTAAATATAAACAATTTAATCGCAATTAGATGGAGTGTAATATTTCATATTATTTTAGAAAATATTCGTAGTTTACAAGAAATCTATTTTCTAAGTATAGTTAGAAATAAACAGTTTAGTTATAACATGTTACATTACTCAATAGATATTAGGAAAATGAAATTAAAACAGCCAATTATTTAATAATATATATATACACGTATAATATTTCATAATGTAACAATCATTAAAATTATTTTACTATACCTTATAACGGTGTTCATAAATTAATTATACAAATTGAATATAATATTTGAATAAATAAAATTGTTATAATCTATAACAAATTACACTAAAGTATTCAAGTACATTTATTTTGTAGTCTTTTAATGCTATAATCTATAGAATAGGAAGTTTTTTTCACTATCAACCCTTGCTGCTTTTATTTAAAGGAATAAATGCGTGATTACTTAAGGTACCATCGACACGTAATGCTGTTTTAATAATGATGATAAATTTTGTTCAATTTCTATGTGTTCTACGATGGTACAGTAAGCAAATGTTATATCAGGTATAGCTTTTTGTGCCCATTAATATAATTCTTCAGCTGAAGAAATGTTTACTTCTGAATTTCGCAAACTGGCGTTCCGGGATAATCTTTGACTGTTCCGCCAAGTCCACCACATGCGCTTTTTTCATAACAACTTGTGAAAAAGTGCCATTCAGCTTCAATTCTATATGTCTCATAATGAGAAACAAGAGTTAAAAAATGTGATTCTTATATTGACTTGCAACTCCATCAGATACATAAATCCTATTTTTAACCTTGTTCTCATATCTATTTTTTATATAATTTATTGATTTTTTGCGAAACAATATCACAGTATTTACGTCATGTTTCGTATTTTCCGAAAATACGCCGAAGCTTTCTTCTTCTGTTTTTTCCTTCCCTTTTATATAAATTACAAATAGATGTTAATAGAAAAAAAAAATTGATTCATTATCAAATAATTTGAAAAGTTTACTTGTGCACTACTATTTATCCGGCATAGAAAACCCCAGACCTAAGGGAGAAAAAAGCCTTCTGAATGCAATGCATTACATAGTTAATTATATTAAAGAACAATACATTAATCTCAATACACGAAGACAGATAAAACGGTTATAGTGCAACACGGTGAGGTCGATAAGGTTCGCTTAACCTGTACAAATATAGGTTTTAGATAGGGCAGAATGAATGAATAGATGAATGGCCATTCAATATAAAATGGAGTTACTCGCTTACATTAGCTTGATGCACTTATGATACCACCGATAGGTAGGTATGTAGAGAGGAAGAGAAGTGTCCTTACCTTGATAGCGTGAACATAGCTCAAACGGGTACAGCCCTCGCTAACGTTCCTAGCTGCGGTGATCCAAAAGAAAAGACAGGAGACACCCCAGAGGAAGCTGCGCTTCCTCTGCTAGGACACCCCTATCCTTAGCTCTGCAGAAAGGCGCCGCTGATCATTGCGAGCAACTGAATAAGTGCACGTCTGCACTAGCGCACAAGCAACGGTACAAACACACAAAAACGCGCGCAAGTCGCGATATCAAAATGGAACGCGTAAATGAAGCGGACACAGTCGCGTACAATCAAAGTGAGAACGGAGAGAAGCATGACTTGTCCAGTGGGGACGAAAACAGAACCTCTCACCGTGGTCCGGAAGAGATTTTATCGTTCGAGTACTAACGCGTCGGGGCCTGCAACTTTCACCCTATTGTCATCTACTTTCACTCATCCTTTACGATAGGGCGATTATTGCCCGGCGCCTAATTGCTAGAGTTATAATTAGACCCTATTCTAGATAAGGAGTGAATATGGCGCGAACACTGGCCTTGATATACAGGTGTATAATTCTGACCGAAATCTCCTATGACCATTATTTCATATTCATTTCAATTATGTCGACGAATTTTTATATAATCATTTTGACTTTTAGTAATAAAGTTATATTCTAATAATTTATATTTAAACTGTACCTCCAGATGATTAAGATAGTCTGTAATATTGTATGTATGTTTTACAAGATCACACTTTTGGTTTACAGTTTCCCACTGTTTGCAATGAATGAAATCTATAGCATTTTTGAAAATATTCTCGAACATATCTAAAACACTTGCCAATCCAGAACATTTCGAGCATTTATTAAAAAACAATCTTCACCTAGGTCTTTCACATTTCATTTGTATTAAAATATCTTTTGCTGTTTGAGGTAACTCCTCGTCATACTTGATCTTCAAATTCTTCATTGTCATTTTACAGCCTTCTACTAGTAATTTTGAAATTTGATGGTGAATACAAATGCAACCATTGTGAACACCTTTAGATTCATTAACTAAAATACACTAATCAGGCTGCAATGTACAAAAACATGTAAACCCCAGGCGAAGCTTGAGTCCAATTTCAGTACAGTGTTTTTCAAACATGCTGTAGACTTGTTTTAAATTGAACATAAGTAAACGCCTTTGAATTTCAACTTTCTTTTCATTATCTTTTTGCACTATTTATGTATCGTTAGCACCTGGACACGGCCGGCTTATATCATCATATAAATAAAATGAGAAAGCAGCACTTTTTATTTTGTCACTTATTATAGATGTTCTGGTTCTTGAGAGCGGATACGATAACATTCCTTCCTGTTCATGAAATTTTTTAACTGTTTGTGCAAAATAAAACAAACAATGAATTTCTATTTCTATTTCAAAAATAGTTATATTCAGTGGAATCATAGTTAATATTTTTATCTTTTTTAAATTAGTAGTTGCTTAGTCATACGCAGCTTTCAGGTCTTTATAAAATACACTTTTTTGTATAAATTCATCTCGATTACTATCTACACAGTTATATTTTCTCTCAAGTAAACTTTTCAAATTATTTGATAATGAATCTATTTTTTTTCTATTAAATCAGGTATTTCAATATCTATTGAATTAATTTTTCCGATTTCAAAAAAATCAAGCAATGGATTTAAGCGATCCAATACTATTTTTCTACATTCATTTTCGTCGATCAAAAATTCCTCATCACATTGTACGTGGCAGATATCTTGATCTTCATTAGCACTTAAGTCGAAACTAGTCTCATTGTTCTGATTAATAGAATCTTCACAACTATCATTTTCTTCATTTGTATGTTCAAAACGTTTGCCACTGTAGTCAGAAACTTCCTTTGGATCTTTGATATAGCAGTATCTCAAACATGTTGCACATAATCGATCGTTTTCTTTCACTAAAGGACACCACTTATTCTGAATTTCTGTGGGAACATGAAGCAAAGATTCTCGACGACGACCATGTTTAGGCACTTTGTATATATTGGAACATTCTGGTAATAGAATGCTTATATATTTTCTTTAAAACTGAATTGAAGTAATTTTACAGAATCTATCGCACAATAAGAAATTTCACTGCACCGTTCGTTGAGGTCCGTTCACTTTGACCATTGAACTTTAAATGGCCCGACTGAGCGAAAAGATTCTGTATTTACACGATTTTCGAAACACAACTGATTTCAGTATACCTAATTTTAAAATACCACTTAACTAGCTAAAATATTAGAAAAAACGATCAAAGAAAATAAACATTTTTGAACTCCTTAACATAATTATTGCTGGCACTAATTTACATAAGATCAGCCTATTTTCGTTAATTATTATTGTCATAAATGTCAGTCCTACGTACTACTATTTAAATAAAGAAAGTTTAGCTAATAAACGTACTGATTTATAGAACTGAACTACCTGGAAAAGTTTCTGTAGAGTGGGACGCTTTTATCGGTCCGATCTTCCAGCTGAGCGCCGCAGGTAGCGCTTTTTTGGAAGTTCATTACCTAGCCCCTATTAAAAATTATGATATTTTTATTATAGATTTGTATACAAAATTCTCCAAGGAATCGATTGCAACAAATATTTTTCAAATAGAAGTTGCCTTTTTAACAAAAATTTATTTTAATTGTTTATAATTTTTGTATTAAAAAATATATTATTATGACATATATATATTTTCAAAATACAATAATTTCCGAGTATTTAAAAAAAATTATCGAGATCCGATGAATAGTTTTCGATTTATAGCAGATGAAAAAAATATCAGATATTTAAAAAAATTGTTTATAACTTTTTAATTAATTAATATTTTAGCGTCAAAAATTGGCACAAGTGATTACCTCCATATAGACATTCGTTGTGCCAAATATAAAACAAAAATCGAAGACCTTACTCCTATTCGCCCTAAAACTAATTTGTTTTCTGTCACATAAACTATAATTGGTTCTTAAATCTTAATTCTTAAATCTTTCAACAAATTCTTTATAACTTTATTTTTCTAATAGCTTCTGATAAAGCACCATATTTTGCAGATGTTGATGGTTTTATTAAAATATCTTATTTGTTTGTTTTCTAAAATATTTCATTATCATAAAATCTAATTACAAGTCTGTAACGCGAATCTTACAAGGGTGCACTTAACTTTTTTACCTAAAGGGATAGGCTCCGCTCGTGGCATTGAAACACTAAATAAAATTAATAAAAAAGGGTGTGGTAGGAGGCAAAAATCGGCCGTGCGCACGCTGGGGAACTGTGACCTTGATAGGTCAAAAGGTAAGTCGTCAAGGCGGTTAATAAAAAGACAGCGGTTACAAAATGAACTAAATTTAAAAAAAAAAGAAAATCAAAACAACGAATAAAATTTATACAGTGACGGTTGCGCAATGGCCCTTACGGTGTTCCAGCTGTACAGTCTGGAGAAGAGAGTAAGGCCCAGAGAATAAAACAAACAAAAGAAATTATAAATAATAAAAAAAATAGTTCACGGATGTTGAGGGAGAGAAAGATTAAGGTACTCACCGGCTCAGGAGCAAATACCAGCACGACCAAAAAAAGAAATCGCCAGAAACACTCAACAACTCACTTAACTAATAAAAACAACACCTATCTCATCCAAGTCCAAACTAATATTAAGCCGGTGAGCGCGCCTTACCTCTTTCTCCCGTCCGCATGCCGAAAACTCGTTGCGAATTTTCCAAGGTTATCGACTCTACTTTAGTAAACAAATATTCTGTGTTTTTATATTAGTATTTTCCGTTGTAGCTATATCTTGCATTGTGTTGATTTTTTCTGTTGTAATTTACCTACCATCCTTTGTCTATAACTTTTGTTGCTTTAATTGCCTCTTACGTCGTTACCATAACCTCTTCCCCGTTGAAAAGTTTCTTCTACCTTGACTTTGGTATCTACCACTTCACCAGGTTGGTCGTTCATTTGTACCTCTTCTCAATTGATAAATGCAATCTTTTTTTATAAGTCCTTCTTTGTGACATCCAAAGCATCCTAAGTTTTTCATGTCCACTTAAATACACTTTAACTTTTCCAGGTGTTATAATTTTAACTCTTTTTTCAAATACCTCAATTTTATTTTTGATAGAACTACTATTTTTGTCTTTTTCTTTCAAAGAATCTGTTATGTCTCTAATGTAACTCAACGAATCGGGTAAATTTTTTAACATATAATCAAGTTCTTCATGTTCATTTATCTAAGCATCTGTATTTTTCAGTTCATTTATTATCTTTTCAAAAGCAGGAAACAAGGTACTTGAATCGTCAAAATGTTTCAGTTTCATTCTACCTTACTTATTTCTTACACAAATCTATAATGCTATTGATTCTCTTAAATAGATTTTATCACATTTATGCATAATTTTTAATGCTGTTATAAAATCACTAACAAATTCTACTTGTTCGTTTGAAATGCTTGAATAAATAAAATTCATTACCTTAATATTTTTCTTATCTTAGTTCTCTTGTTTTTTAGAATTCAATTTTTGTCTCGTGATAGTTTCATCACATTTTTTCGTTTTAAATATGATAAAATTCTCTTTTTTCGTAAATTATAATCGCGACTGTAAAAAATTTAGAATATATCTTCTTCGTCTTTCGTTATTTTGAAATCCAATTGTGTTCGTATATAACTTAACCACAAAATTGACACATGTTACAATATTACTTTAATATGAACTTAACTTGTCAATTTGTTTAAATAAACATCTCACATATTTGGAATAATTTGCGAAATATTATGAAAAGTCAATAATGAATCATCTCAACCATGTATTCAAGTATATACGTTTATAGTCTTTGCTTTTTGCACATGTTCTTTCTCGTATCTCAAAAATATTGATAAAATATTTTAACAAATTAATTTATATGTTAAATAACATTTTCACTTTTTCTTTCAATCAACATTTTTTTTCAATTAACCATACTCTGTTATCATGTTAAATCATCTTATCAATTAATGGATCGTTACTTAATCATAATTATCATTTATTAAACTATTTATGTACTCCTACGTTTCATTCGGTTAAAATAGGTTTGCTCCAGATGGTTGTACCTTGGTAACCAACTATACGTGTGCTCTATACACTCCAGTCCTCTTTGTCTGATGTACATCCAGTGTATACATGTATTACTTTAATCAAAGTCATGTTGACAAGTAAAAAAGGTTTTGAGGAAAATTTATGCTCTTATTGAATACACAGGTATTTATTTATTGATCTAACCTCTTATGTGAATACATACTTACACCTTTAAATTTAGAAAATTGTATTAATTATCTTGAAAACAAGGGCCTCCATCAGGTTAGAGTTCTTAGCCAATTCTCACTATGCCATTTACACCAAACTTTTAAACTATTTTAGGAGTAGATATAAGAATTTCAAAATTCGCCGATGATGTGATTGTACTCATTCATTGTAATGACACAAAATAATTGTCATATCCTAAGTGGCATATATAGCAGAGTTAAATATCGTTAAGTTAATTTGACTGACTACAGACTGCAATAACACTATTAATCTATGGGAAAAGTATGAATCGGAATAAAAATCCCAGATTTATTATAAAGTAAAAAATGAACTGAAGAAAGGATTTACAAAAATAAAAGAGAATAGAATAAATATAAGTAACGACGCGTTCACAATCTGACATAGATGGACAGTAATTGTCGTTATACAGGTACAAACTAGTATAATGTTACCGTTTGACAACAATAATATAGAATACGATATGAGCGATGATTTTGACATACTCAAACTACATACATACTGCCGATTTTGGCATATTATTTGCTATAACTACACTAAAGTATTGTTATAACCAAAAAGGTGTTCGCCACAAGACGAGTTAAGTTTTGCCCAGAAGGCGTTGCACCAGAATGGCGGTAGAACGTGATGTTGATAATTTTCTGTGCGGGTTTGTTCGCTATTATAGTTAAGTTGATTGGTTGTCGTCATGATATGACGAGGAACTGTAAATCCTAAACTCATTAATTGTTAATTTCGAAAGAAAATGAAAACGATCTGAGCAGTTAGGGAGATCCGCACGCTAATAATCACTTTCACCAAACTCTCCTCATATTTTTTCATGCTCTTCTCGACAATATTTGACATGTTTTGACATACACGCACGAAAAAAGTAGCTCGTGTAATGTTGTGATTCCCGTTGTGTTCATACCATCTCGGCCGAAACACACCCACTTAACGAGCACGCGATAAATATTATGTTACGTCATGATACTCATTGTGATAAACCATAACGAAGTATTAAAAGTCTAAAACCTATTATTGCCTAAAAAAATAGAAGATAATTACATATTGTCTTCTACAAGAGTTAACTATGGCCCTGAATAGAAAACGTAACTAGTCTAAATTTATTTCCTACCCAGTTAAGAAGGCATTATGTCAATAGAATTATTAATTGTTTGAGCAGGATTTGGTGGAGCATGGATCCAACTATGTTGATACTATTTCATCAGTTGCTAATTAGATCTAGATTAGAACGTTGTGATTTTCTCAGCTCACCCTGTGCAGAAAAATATTTTAAGAAACTACAAATAATACAGAACCCAGCTTTAAAATTGGCATTAGGAAATCAAAAAAATACCCTCTCGATATAATAGCAGCTGAGTCCAAGCTACTCCAATTTTTATAGATATTTAAATTTATAAATTTACCAGATTCTAAGATGACAATACGATTTGATCGTGAAATCAGATTTTTTTATAAAATTATTCAATCGTTCGATAGCGTCTTCGAAGAATTTGATATACATCTCACTTCGGATAAAGCAATTTTAAGTTCTTCAAATCAACTCAAAACATTTAGAAATATTGTCAAAACAGAACATCAATTAACATCTTTTCTAAATTACTGATAATTCGAAAAATATGATTGATAATAGAAATTTCGTCATTTGAAGGATAACATCATGAACCACGCAATAATTTCGCATATAACATGTTTGATTTAGCTCTAATTTTCAAAGAAGAAATTCTAGAATTAACAATTTGTATTATACAATTCATATTCAACATCTCCACTTACCTGTTAACAAAGAACGAAAATACACCGTTGCGAAAAGTTACTTCAAAATGTCAAATAATTCTGAATCATTGCTCATAAGCTTGCTCATATCTTACTGAATATTGATATACCATACTCAGAGCTTATCAGTAAATCTAGATTCGATTGCCTTAAAAAATAATAATGCTCTAATGGCAACTAGCCAAAGTAAAGGATTTTTTATTTTAATCATGATTATAAAGAAGATAAAAAACTTTAGTTCTCAAAGAACCCTTTTTGTCTTGAAAATCAATCATTATTATGAATAGCATTCGAAACAGACATACGTCACTTAATACCTATTCGTTTAGATTCGAAATTGTTAATTCGGATATTTTTAAATACAGAAAAGAAAGATGTGCTATTGACCATATTCTTTGGTGATGCGAATTATTTCAAACTCAATGAGATAACGCGTTAAAAGCACTTAACAATTAGAAAACCTGTTCTCTGTCAATAGTTTTTATTTATATGGAAAACTATAGTAAATATTTCATCAAATTTTAATTTAGAAATAGGCATAAGTATAAAATAATGAGTCTCGATTATTATTTATTAATTATTTATACCATTAGTTTTGCAACATTTTATAATCTGTTGAATGCATACTTATTGTAAGATTTTTATTAGGTTATTATTGTAATTCATAATTTTATACCAATTGTAGCCGTTCACAGTTCGTGCGCAAAGGTTTAATTTTTTAGTTAATAAAAGAAAGAAAATTTATATCCACTTGACATTTTGTACATTTTACTGAACGGACAGCGGCGCCACTATTCTAAAGCTCAGATTCTATATTATATAAAATTTTAACCAATAAAAAATAATAATAATTAATAATAGTCTTGGCGTATTATGTATCGGTCGCATTTGTCGCATCATACATCGGTTATGATGATTTTATGAATCTTTGTATTGTGACATTTCAATGTTTACCATTTTAGTTCCCTTTTTAAACGTGCGATAAGAAGCATAACTTCAACATTTATTTGGGTCTTAGAAATGTTTTTTTCATAATTTGTTTAAATAATTGCGATATTACACAATGACGTGATAAAACCTACGTTAGTACTCCTGCTCATTCATACATGCACTCGCATATCAGAAAGGAAGAAATACTCTATATAGTCATGTAGCTGTGCATAACCTCTCTCTATATTTTTTTATATGACATTGATAAATGATGAACTTTAAAATTGAATGAAGCAAATTATCGCATACGTGATACTGTCCCGCACTAATCCTTCTCGACCTTTGCGTAATTAAAAAAATATCCAAATAAAACGGATGTAAATATTCTACGCGTACGCGACCAAAAAAAGTTAATACCTTGATTACTAAGTACAAGCACTTTAATATTTTGTATGTTGAGTGATATACTAATCCTGAATTTCGTTTGTGATTATTATTAAATATAATTTAGATATCTTTATAGTGTTAGAATAGATAATTAATGTAGATAATTAACGTAGATAACAACTTTCTTAACTTTACATCGATCACAATGAAATCTTTTTTGGATGAAAGATGGTAGTCTAAATTTATGATTGTGCTAATACAAATACCAGTATGCGATTTCAAAACATGAAACAAATAATAAAGGACTTTTAGAGGGGCTCTGGAACGTCATTATACTGTATTACAGTGTTCGATCAGCAAGCATAGCGGTTATTCCATTCTTATTCGCATTAAACTCTCGACCATCCTCGATATAATATAATTCCGGACTAAATTTTATAAATATATATGCAATCATCAATATATATGGTGGAATAACTGAAGAATTTATGTATGTGAACAGTTTTGCGAGTAAACAAGTTGAGAGCATGGCTGAAGCCATACTATAAATTGCAAAAATATGAATAATATTAATTATTATATCCATACAATAATTCCATTTAGTAGTAGAAAAGGTGTCACCCACATCATACGATATTTATTTCATGAAAATCTCAAATGTTTTATGATTGAAACTTTCAGAGCAACAGAAAATTAATTTGTTTGTTCAAGTTGAGTAATAACAAAATAACTTACACTGGGCGACATTTCTTTTGCAAACTTGACGACTGTTCTGTAGTATTTGGCCCCTGGATAAGAGTATATGTTTGAATAGCACTGAATTTATCACGACTTTTACCAAAAGTGGCAATGCCACGACTGCATATTTGACACTGTTGAGTTTTCATAGACATTTTCTTGAAGTTAGAGTATATAAATTATGTTAAAGTTTATAATATAATAATAATATTAATTAGTCAAGGATGATTTACTTTTAAAATATTACAATAAAATGAGATAATCTAAATAAATTTGCGTAAGGTTAGTGTGAATAAGCGTGGAAACAGATACTTATTCACTATATAATGAAAGCATTGACAGTTGGCACGGAAACATAACAACAATGGCTTGTCCCTAAGATTTCTTATCCTGCATACCCAATATATATTCCATAATAAAGTCTAATGAATATGCTATTTCTATTATTTATGTAATGCTCCAAAAATAGTTCTTTCAAATTTATATATTTATACACGTCAAAAACTAAACTATTCCCTTGTAAAAAATATCCTGAAAAAGTGGTGTGTTTATTCAAATTTTGATTAGTTGAAGCATAGAAATTACTCTGATTTTTATTGGTGACAGATAAAAGCGTTATAATTCAAAATTTGTCGGTAATTTGTTTTATTCTTAGTAAAATTTTATTTTAATATCGCCAGTTCTTAACTTTTAAAATAAAAAGTTATATATAAATATTACAAAATGTATAGATAATTTTTATCATTAATATTATTGTCTGTATTATTATATAATAAACAACCCAGTCAAATATTAATATCTTATCTACCTTTTTATAATTTGATTTATAATTTACGAATTTTACTATAAATGCCTAACTTATCTATTGTAAAGCTTCATATGGCCAGCTTGACTTTATCGGCCACTGCTACGAGATTTCCTACAGGAACAGACAATGAACGTCGGATGATAATCGCCGGGTGATAATTACCGAATGGGTACTTATCGGCTACGAATTCAAGAGGATTTTTATCCAACGGAGTCTTATGTAGAAAATATATTTATCGACATTTTCACGCATTTCACACGAATAGGCATTGAAAAAACATATGCCTGGAGTGAACATAATTGATTTAATTCAATAAAATATTATGATAAAAAAATAATAATATATATTCATGTAAATTCGGATTATTTGAATTATTGATATTTTTGTATTGTAAAGAATATTATTTGTCAAATAAACCGATGGAGACTACTTCAGGCCTACTTTAGTCACCATAATTCAAAAATATCAATAAATAGACCCTGCTTTACCCTTATTATATTTGAATAGTTTGATCGTTATTTAATATCTTACTATTTTAAGTTAATTTAAATCAGTTTACCTGATTTGTTCAATGTCTATTTATTTAAAATCGTTTGCCTTTTTTTGTACAGTTTGCATGTATATGTGGACTGATTTTAAAAACATGAAGGTTTTATTGAGTATTATAAAATAGATCTTAAAAGCAATTATCATGGCAACAGACTAAAGTTAATAAAAAATAAGAAATTATTTATGCCGATAATGAAAAAACGATATAGTAGAATAAAATTTGCGAAATAGCGTTGTATTTAATCATTGAAAAATAATAAACTATCATTGTTCCAAAATGTATTATTTATTGTCTTTTGTGACATATCGAAGGGATATTACTACTTTTTTTACAATTTGATTTATTGATATGTGTAATAGAATTTTATGGCGTTCTGTAATAAACATTATTAAATTGAAAATACAAATATTATTACCCAAATAGTAAATATTATTATAGGCCAAATTATAAATATTGTTGGAGATCGTAATAACATTTAATACATACATATTTTTACTTTTTACTGCATAACATAGTACCTTTTGCTACTATTCGAGCACATTCCACTTTTACTATTTTTTTTAGTAAATTTTGCAAGTATAATAATAATTAAAATAGTATTTTTCTCAATATGTCTATCTGATTTTATGTACAATGTAAAATGATACAATCATCTTTTATAAAGCACAATTTATAATACATAATAAGTATCGGTTACGTGTTAGAGATTATTACAATATATTTAATTAAATACATAATCTATGCATGATGGGTTCTTATTTTTCATTGTCTGCAACTTTTAATTCACTTGGAATTGCAAGTGGACCTTCATCGAAATCATGATTAGCAGAAATAGGTATAATAATCATGCTCGTAAACAAAATCTGGTTTTCAAAGATACATATATCAATAAATCATTCTAATATAATCACCAATGTTCTAGCATACACTTTATTATAATACATTTTATTCACGGTTAAGTGTGCATTATCTTTAAACGGAACCGTCACATGTTTTTACAGAGTGAATGCAATCTCCACCATGAAATGGATATTTTATTAAACAAAAATCTATCGTGACAGCTTGTTTGAATACCTAAACACTCACATATAATTAATGCATCTTGACAAACCAGCAAAATAATGGATATATTTTTATTTGTGATTACGGACAATCTGCCAATCTTTTTTAATTACCATTTTTGTTCACTATCTGTAACAAAATTCATTCAGTAAATGATTTTTCTTCTGTACAATATGTGAAACAACAATAAAATAATATAATTTCGTACGAGTCTCCCACTGGAAACTTCTACATAGTTATGGAGGATATTTTGGGAATAAATCATTATAATTGTTAGAATTCTTTCTTCCGCTTTTGGAGTATCTGGTTAATTAAAATTAATCTTTTTAATTAATCTTATTCACGTAATTTTATTTTTTTTTTAATGTATTGGAGTATTGTGCTAGTCATCAAGGAATTACGATGATCTAGTTAAGAATTTTGTTAATAATAATTCTACTATTTTATTTGTAGGTAAGATACTGTATAAAAATCATGATAATGGTAAATTAATATGTTGAAGTTTTATTGAAACGAAAAGAACCCAAAGTACACAGTTATCAACTTGTATGCTGGTACAAGTAGGGAGTCAAATGTTTTATATAAATGACTCTGCATTAAAGGAGCCACGAGCACAAAAAATTAATCAATACACAGAGTGTGAAGAAATAAATGAATAGAAAGAGAGAACCAAGAAACAGACTTACAGACGTTCACATCGTTATTGACAAGATGGGGATCAGTGGGGGTCTCCCATTCGAATATATTCCTGACTACTCGCCCTCATTGAATCTCTCCGAAACCTTTGACTATTTTTTACTTGCACATACTCACGTGCCTTCGTTTAACTCTCCTCTCTTTTTCGCCCACTCACTTTCACTTCGGCTCAATTGAGCAAGTTGTAATAGAACTCCTGTCCCTTGGCCGGAGTCTGTCGGCCATCTTGTCGGCCGATTAGCCGCTCGTTGGTGCGAGGTTAATGACCTCTGAATATTCGCTAGAATTTTCGGGAAAGCGGAGAGGAGGGACAGGTAAGGCGCGCTCGCCGACTCAATGAGAAGTTTTGTTTTTAGTTTTGATTAAAGTAACGACAATGTTAGAGTAGAGTTTTCTTGTGATTTGAGTCTTGATTATTTTCTTCCTGAGCCGGTGATTACCTTATTATTCCTTTCCCTCACCCTCCGTGTGCCATTAATTCAGTTTTAATTTACTTACATTGTTATTGGGTCTCGCTCGGTCCTCCAGGTAGGCTGTATACCTGGAGCTTGGCGACGACCGTTTGTGCGCAATCGTTGCCGTATTTCAAATTTACTTCGTTAGTTTTTCATTTTTATTATTATTTAATCAAATAGTTGTTTTTTCGTTGTTTGTTTGTTGTATTTTTTTTGTTTTTTTATAGAATAAATATTTTGTTTCCGTTATTTTCGCCACCTCGTCTAATTATTTCTCCTTGACCTTTTAAGGTTACAACTCGTAGCACGTGTAAGGCCGTTTTTGGCGTATCCTACCTTCCCTTTTTTTTAACTTTTTTCTATTTGTTTCAACGCGACCGATAGAGCCTTCCCTTATCGCTAAGGTAAGTTTTCTTCTCATTTTAGCTAGGTTTTAGCTTACGCGTTGGATGGCATCCCTTGCGGGGAAGTGTATTTGTGGGAGTTAGACAGCTCGAGGTGGTGAGCCCTTGTTATTTTTTTTTATTATTTCGTTTCTCGGTTTACGCACGTATTCGATTTTGGCGACGGTTGTCGTTTGTAAACAAAGCGCAAATTTAAGTTTGCCCTATGTCTCTATATCTATCTCTTTGGCTCTACCAAGAGTACCAATTACCAAGAGTAGTTGGAGTAGCGTGACAGCCGTGGAAGACACGGTTGGACCTTTAGTTGGAATTGACGAAGGCACAATAAGCTGTGGCCAGGGCATAGCAGTTGCGGTAAGGAATTCTATGATTTCAATGTCTCCAACCGGCAATAACGTACCATTGGCAACTGCGCATACGTATAAGTCTGTAATTCAACCGATTCTAACAGGCAATGATGTGCCGTTGGGAACTGCGCATGCGCGCGAATCAGTGACTCAAGCTGACGTATTGGAATACGGTCACGAAGACGGCATTGTTCTTGAGGCTAGTGTAAAGCCCGAGGCTCTGAACGTTTCCGTAATGGAGCCTATTGGTAGTGTGCATTGAAGGCAAACTATATTTGGCTTTGCTGGACAAAGGCGCGCAGGCGACTGTCATGGGCAGGAAGATCGCTAAAGAGAACGCTTAAAGGTTCTCGTCATGTACCGTACCACTTAGAAATGCCTCAAATGGCATAATGAGGACAGCAGGTAACCTCAAATTGATTTTCGAACTCGATGGGGTAGTGTGTGCCATTAAGGTAAATGCTGTGCTGGAGGATCTTGTCTACGATATTTATTTATGTACTGAGTTCTATAAAAGGTATGATTTGGTCATAGATTGTGGCAACCACTTCTGGCATGTGGGCAACCATGCCAATTGGCATATATTTGCAGAGAGGAGGCACGATAGTGTGTACTTCCCCTATGAGACTCGCCACAAACAACCGACATTAACTGCAGAGATTACCGGCTTGTTACTGTTAAATAACAGTGAGAAAGAGCAAATCAGCCGATTAGTTAAAACGGTAATCCCATAAAGGTCTCAGGCTTTCACGAGCTTAATAGAGCATATGATAGAGGTCATAGCTGAGCGCCCTAAGGATGCAGCGTACACCGGTACTCTGAGTCCATACCGAACTTCATGAGAGAGGAGGTTAAGGAATAGTGGGAGAAAGGCTTGGTTAAGCCCTCCAAGAGTAGTTGGAGTTGCGTACCTGTAGTTGTCCGTAAGCAAGACGAATCGAACAGGTTTTTTATGGATTTTCGTGACCTGAATAAGGCCATGAGCGTTGACCTGTATCCATCCTCGAGTGTGGATGGTATCTTTGACAATCTCCATAAAGCTGTATATATTTTCAAAATCGACTTGCGGAGTGGTTATCTACAAATTGGTCTGGCAGAGTCGAGTAAGAAGTATATGGCTTTCCCTGTTCCTGATTATGGATTATGGGAATTCGAGCGGATGTCCTTCAGCTTGATGAACGCAGACGCTACATTCAACCGCTTAATGGATTCCCTGTTTGAACCAGAGTTAGAGCCATACATTTTTAAATACCTTGATGACTTGATTATAGTCAGTGGCACGTTCTCTGCTGACCATCTGATCTGACTAAAGCTGGCGTTAAATAGGCTAGCAGGGAATGGCCTTGAGATAAATGTTGAGAAGAGCGAATTCGGTTATAAGAATGAGAATATTCTCTTGGGTAACATTTCTCGGCTATCTCCTCGATTCTGAGGGTTTAAGACCTGATCCAGGTAGAGTTAAACCAGTCCTCGAATACCCACGGTCAAGGAACGTGATCAGTGACGGGAAGGTTGAGGCGGGGATGCTGTATCGTTATACATGAAACGAACTTCTTGACCCCATCAAAGGATAAGGAAGAACGATGGCGGTTAGTGGTGCCAGTGGTGAATTTTATGAACGTGTGTTAAGAGATGCACACTGCGAGCTATCAGCTGGACACCTTAGTATGGAAGAAATCTATGACAGGATAGTCCGCGAATATTCTTAAGCTGGTGTATGCTACGATGTAAGAAATCTGTGCAGCGTTGTCAAGAGTGTCAGAGGTTTAAGGATGAGCAAAATGCTCTCTTCGGTTTTATGTCCTCGAGATTGAAAACAGCAGGCAGGTAGCCATGACTCATGCTTCAGAGTTGAAACGGTATTTACCGTCGTAAACCCATAACAATTGGGGTGAGGGGGGAGGGAGGGGATTCTATAGTCGTCATGCACGGAAGGATTTTCTGTTGAGCCGTCTACATATTTTTTCTCTTTTTCGTTCTTTCTATTTTCTTTTTTGGTTTTTTTTTGTCTCTTGGTCAGGTAAAAATGTCAAGTTTCGAGGAAAAAAACAACTTGCTCAACATCGGCGAGGCTGCTCCGCTAGAGGTGGACAGAATCTCCGACTATGGTTTCATCAATCACGATGACCATACACCATGCCTTATCTATCTACCCTCATTCACCAATATCGCAAAAGCGGGCTTGGAAAAATTACATGCCTGCTGCACGTGGTAGACCCATCCCATGCGATTTCTCACACGAATATACATAAGGAAAGTTTCGTTCGCTACATCTGGCCGTAGGGCAATCATGTTTCCTCTGGGCCGAAAGTACCCGCGGGGAACCACGTGCAACCGAGAGAAACTAGGTACCTACTTCCACTTTTCTCTCACGCTCGCCGCTCTCATTTGTACCGGACTCGGATCGAGATTTTAATTTACCTCGGTTTGATTCTCTTTGATTCATCCAGATGCCATTTCTCCCGTGTTCACGGGCGTGTACGCTTTTCGTAGAGGTTCCGACACCACTCACTAGGATGGATCGTGCCTATCGATATTACGGTTGAAGCGTAGTTGAAGAGGAAATCACTTTAGCGCATGCTGTAAGAGACGCAATACAGGAAAGATTAGAGCGATAGTAATTATTTGAAAAGTGTAGTCCCTACTCGACACCTGCCTTTGCGCGGAGAGCTATCTTTGTGTACTCTGCCAAGGTCGCGAACGATTTGGGAGAGGATACTAATTTCACCGTTACTCCTGGTCATTCGGCACCATGTGAAAGTTCCCCCAGACCTCTCCTCGATTCGGTGAATCTCGGACGGTCCAGGAGAAAATAATGTACGTTGTCGACGCCTCCACAATCGTAGATCTCGCTCTCTGCGCGGTCAAAGGACATCAGTTTCTGCCTGAAACCCCCGTGACCGCAAAGGACCTGCGTTGTGTAGTAGCTGGGCACGATCCAGTTCATGTCCAGCCGTTCACGTACGTTTCCGAAGAATACGAAGAATACCATTTTGGGACGCGTCTCAGTGCTCCTGACACAGATCAAGAACTGCGTTCTCGATCGCCTTCACATTTGCATTCGGTTCTATCTACATTGTTTCGTTGTGTCTCCGTTATTGTCACCTAATCTCAATATCCTGTCCTAATTTTATTAATGTTCGACGAGGGACTACGGCCCAACAGGGAAGGTGAGACGAGCGTCACATCTATGTACGAGACACCATTGTGATGTGACTGATCTATCCTATCTCTATTGGTATTTTCGAAGGTCGACGCTTGTGCAGGGTCATTTAAGGCAACGAGATTGAGCATATTAACTAATTCGGCGAGTTTCTCACCCTTCCTTAATCGCTTGCCCTTTTCGGTTGAATTTCAGCATTTACGCCTATTCCCACGACTATTCCCACATGCTACTTCAAGTTCGAGGTGCCTCTAGATAGGATCCTCGAACTTGAAGTAGCACGAGATTGCAAAGAAGGACAATCCCGGAGTCTTAACCTCTGCCACCGAGCAGTACTCGGTGGAAAGTTGGACGATTAGTAGAGCATTGAACTGGGGTTTCGCCACTCCGATAGCCGCCCTTGGCCCGATTCCACCTACTGCCGCGATTCTCGCGCAACTTTGGATTTCCGGTAGAGTGTAGATTTTGTCCTTATTCCTAATTGAATAAGGTTCTTGCAGCAGTAGCGAGTCGATACCGCTAGCGCCTACTCCCTTCCTGACCTTCCCGCTAACCATTATCGCATTTCTGCGGTTTAGCTATAAAATTCTAATCTTACCTAAGCCCTTAATGAGCTCGCAATCTACCTGTGGGAGTTCTATCTTCCAATTGAGATTTGAACCTCGCGTCATTCATTAGCGTGTGACGGAGCTCCTGGCCGTTGGCCGGAGCTCGTCAATGTCAACGAGCCTACGACGGGGCTTGTTTACTTTCCGAGGTCGTGAACCTCGGAAGGTCAGCTTGCCGTGCACGGCATAGATGAGAGAGAGAGAGAGAGAGAGAGAGAGGTACGTGACACTCGCCGAAAATCAGTTGGCCTTCAGCCTCTGAACCAGGCACTGGTGATTGCGAAGTTCTTTTTTTTTTGGAGTTTTCTTAGTCGTGAGTGAGAGTTTGGTTTGTGCGAGTGAGTGGGATTCCTGGTCCAGCTGATTCGGTGAGTGGTTTTAATTGTTTTCTCTCTCTCCCTCCGTGCATTGAGTTTTGCCTTTTTTTTTGTTGTTTGTTTTCCTTTTCTTTATTTTTTTTTGTTATCTGCGTGCACGGAACTTTGTTCGGTACTCCTGGCTATTGAGCCAACGAAGCCTTACGAAGACCGTCGCAAACAATATAATTTGTTTCGCCGCTTATCGTTATTTTCTTTTGTTTCTTTTGCGCTGCGCTTCCTTAATGATTGGGATTATTTATTTTGTTTGTGCGTCATAGATTTGGCTACTTTGTTAATTGAATGTTCTGTTAATAAAGTTTTTTTTGTTATTTAAACGAGTGTTCGCGGATTTATTCATCGCCTGCCTACTCACCTGTCCTTGAACTCTCAAGGTCATCACGACCTTAACGCACGTTAGGCCATCATTGCGCCTCTTACTCTCCCCTTTGTTATTGATAATTAGATTCTTTTCGGCTGTTTTTTTTTATTTTATTTAAAATTTCAACACGACCGGAGGTGAGTACCCTTGATTAACAAAGTAAGTTTTCCTCCCTTAGCTAAAGGCTACAAATCGCGTTGCAAGCGTAGCGTTCCTACTTGCGTTTCATATCTCTGCGTCGCAACGCGTTAATTCGACTTGTGCTCGATGTATGGACCTAAACGCTTCTACTATTCTATCATACGGGGTGAGTCGAAAAAGGGGAATTCGCAGGGGATGGAGGATGCTAATGGCACGAGCGAGAGATGCACCAACCACGCAGGCGAAAGTCGAGGGACACTCGAGCTCGTTCCGCCGCAGTGATCATCGCGTCTTGCGACCCTCACCGCCAACAAAAGTTGGCTCCCCGATTCACCGACTCCACTCTAGACTCCCCGCTAGCCGATTTGTCCACCATCGAAGAGCTGCGGTAGTTGGCTGACGATGACTGTAGGCCCGCTCGTACACCTGGTACAGTCGCTGAATTCTGGGTCTCCAACTCCCTAGACCGGTAATGTTTTTTCGTTGTCATGCCTGTCATTTTTTGTGTTTTTTCGGGCTATCTATAACTAGTGGTGTACCCATTTTCCTTGAAGAGGTTTTAATAGATTGTCTATCCTCTTGACCCAGGCATCTAAGCCAAGGTCCCCGCTCCTGCCCTTGCGAGCAGGTTTACGGTGTCTTCTAGCGATAGCCGTTTCTACAAAACTTATGCTATTTCGGTCGGGTCAGGGCTCGCCTCTCTTATCGAGTATGAGACTAATCCTCGCCCTCGCGCTAATTTTGTGTTGCGAAAGTTTTGCGGCACGTCTTATTTCTACCTTACCTACGTAAGGAACTTAAGGGAAAAAAAGAGTGTTGGACCTGATATTCTAAAAGTGGAACCTGAAAACGAAAAAGAGAAACCTAGAACCTGTAAGAAGAAGAGCGATATTGTTAGTACCTGATGCTTCTTCAGGCCTTACCTCTTGTTCTTACTCAGGGCCACTTCCCGAGACGGCGCTAGAGTGGGACGCGAAAGATTTGCAGCTTCGTGCAGTTTCCTAACATCTTTTAAGGCGTTCGTTCTCTTTCGCGGTTCCGGAAGCTACTCTTCACGAACCGAACCTAGAATGAAGATTAAGGAAGACACGGGTAGTCATGGTGACTCAATCGCTTTCGCAATACATTCGCTATTTCGATATAGATTCTATCTACCTATACGCATGACTAGTCTTAGTCTACCTTTCTTTCAGTACCACGTCCCCCATACGGAGCCTACGCCATGGCAGCGTTCAGACTGTCCCGACCCTTGTTCAACGCGTCACCTTCCCGTGTCACATAGTCGCCCGTGCGGGGCTGACGCCGTGACAGTCTTCGCGATCCCGACCTAATCGGCCTAGGCCCTATCCCTTAATTCCCGAAATTCGTTCCACCCTCGTAGTTCTGCTGCGCTCCTACCTTTGAAAGAAAAAGGAGGATCCACGGATCCGTTGGTTAGTCGTATTATTCGTCGAACTTGTCTTAGTGAACTCCTTAAGAGTGTCATAGGCATCAACCCCAACCGAAATCCCAAAGTATCAATAGAAAGCCAAAGCCGCCTTTGGCCACCGATATCGGTATTCACCCTGTTACCCCGTTGAGGTAGAGCAGTTGGCACGTGTGGGGTGGGTATTCGAAAGCACCCCCATTTTCGGACAGAGGTTAGAGGTGGACAGCGAGTGACGAAGTGGCGGGTGCTGGTGGTCTAATACGCTCGCCGCGCTTGCGACTCTAAAGCTGTATTGTCTGCCTCCTCCAGTGTTTTTATCATTATATTTATTATTGTTTTCTTTCATTTTTATGGTTTAGTTGGTCTTTTGTCTTTTTATGTGTTTCATTTATTTTCTTCATGGTGGAGGTTATTTTAGAAATTTTTCTTTGTTTTTATTTTAGGGTATAGACTGGCGGCCACGTGACTATGATGGAGCTCCTAGCCCTTGGTCGGAATCCGTTGGACATCTTGTTAGACGATTAATCGCTCGTTGGTGCGAGATTAATGACCTCGGAAAATTCACTAGAATTTTCGGGAAAATGAAAGGGTGGAAGAGATAAAGCGCGCTCGCCGGCTCAGTTAAAATTTAGCCGTTGGTAAAATAAGTTGTTTTCTTGTGATTTGGGTCTTGATTTTCTTCCTGGGTGGGTGAGTACCTTATTATTTCTTTCCCTTACCGTCCGTGTATCATTAATTTATTTTTAATTTATTTATATTGTTATTTGGTCTCGCTCGATCCTCTAGGCTGTATATCCAGAGTTTGGCGACAGCCGTTTGCTTGGAAATTGGCCAGGTGGCTTCAGTAACCTGCCCAGGTGATGAGGCGAAAGGCTCGCTCCTTTCAGCGCCGATGAAGGGTCCACTAGCAACGGTCATCGTCTCTATCCCACTGCTTTATTTCAAATTTACTTCGTTGGTTTTTCTTTTTTATTTTTATTTAATTAATTAGTTTTTTTTTCGTTGTTTGTTTACCGGGTTTGTAGTATTTCTTTTGTATTTTTTTATAGAATAAATATTTTGATACCGTTAAATCTTTCTTACCGTTATTTTCGACACCCCGTCTAATTATTTTTTCTTGACCTTTCAAGATCACAGCTCCTAGCATGCGCAGGGCCATTTTGCATATCCTACCTTACCCTTTTTTGTAACTTTTTCTATTTATTTCAACGCGACCGATGGAGCCTTCTCTTATCACTAAGGTAAGTTCTTCTTTCCTACAAAGTCATGTCTTCCTTCTCCACCTCTCTACGATTACTGCTTCTTGTCAAGAAATGCCGCCAAAGTAACAAAATGATCGACAGGCTTCAATCAACGATCCAAAGCCCTGTCACAACTAACTGACTGGAATAGTACGAATGTCACTTCGTTGCATATATGTTTTATTCACCTGAATTCGTCATGATTTTGACTATTTTTGAATCTCGTTCAAGTCATTTTGAATGTTACATAATGCTTTTTCGGAAATTGTATAAGATGTAAGTAGTGCTGCACGATCTACATATCTACCAATGGTGGTATTTTGTATTATTAATATGTCAAATGTGTATAATATGTAGAATATTGGTCCTAAGACGCTTCCTATCGGGGCTCCGGCATTTAAATGAAAATATTTAGTAACATCAATAAATTTTACTCAAGAAGTTCTGATTAATAAGTATAATTTTGAAAGTTTGAAGAGAGTTAAAAAAAAATTATTGTATATTTATTTAGCAATCCTGCATGGCAGATTTTGTCAAAAGTCTACTCAATGTCTAAAATTACAACAATGCAGATATTTGTTTCTAAATGTTTACCAGGTTTTGAAATGAATATAATTTCTGTCATTTTCTATTGCGCAGGAAAATGACATAGACGAAGGTAAGTATTAAAAATCATAACAATGGATCTTGTTACTTTAATAGATATGGGCTTCTTTTATTTTTAAGAATGTGAATTACTTTAACGCATTTATCTGACTCTGATTTGTTACTGGTTACATACTGACTATGTATAAATTGGCGTTCCTCCTTTTCTGTGATTTTGTTGTTGTTAGAAGTAAATACATTGCAGACGTAATTAGAAAAGATTTTGTCAACTTCTTTGTTGATTCTTGCCTAATTTTCAAAAGTTTAATCAACAGAGGGAGCAAATCTTTGAAGCTTTTTAATTTTTATGTTACTTTCTATAGTGAATAGTCTGTCGCTTCTGTAGATGTAAGGCTTATGAGAAATTATTCACTTTGCAATTTTAGTTTTCATCTGCAGTAATTCTTAATAGCAAGTTTTAATTGACAGTATCCCATGTATATCTTGTCATTCGTCAGATCCTTCTGACTTTTTTTCTCGAACTTAATGTCTCATTATTTTTTAAGTGCAGTACATCC
Organism: Chouioia cunea; assembly: GCA_030064505.1. Taxonomy (NCBI): domain Eukaryota; kingdom Metazoa; phylum Arthropoda; class Insecta; order Hymenoptera; family Eulophidae; genus Chouioia; species Chouioia cunea. The sequence continues at coordinate 23,204,260 of JAOPFQ010000001.1, forward strand.
GGAACAATGAGACCTCGATACTATCTGTTACAAAACGTTTCTTTGTATAACCTCTACTGTGATGGAAAAACACGCCGATAATGTGTTATTAATTTTAACTATGAAGTATATTATTTAAAAAAATATCAGTAGTTTACAGAGATTTGTAAAAAAGTGTTTTTGTATTTTACTTAATAATCCAGTGTGTCAGGCATTGTTAAAAGCCTGTTGAATACCAAGAAATTCTTTTTCACTTTCAGAGCTTTTCTAATTTCGTCAACTAAAAAATTAACTTGTTCTATCGTAAAATGTTTTCTGGATCCAAATTAGTGATAGAGGCTCAAGTTTCTTTTCCCTATGATGGGAATAGTTCTTGAGAGTATTATAAGGCTGATGGATCTATACGAGGTTACTTGTCCTAAGTTTTTTTCCAAACGTTAGACTAAATTGGATCTGTGATATTTTTTATTTTGAAGGAAAATGACATAGTCAAAGGCACACATTTATAATTATTGTGGTGTATCTTATTACTTTAGCAGATAGCTTTTTGGTCATCCTACTAGTAATATTGTCGATTCCAGGTGCTTTTTTATTTAATTTTGAATAGTTTGGAATATTAACCACTTCAAACAATTTGGCTGTATCTGTTAAACTTTTTGCTTTTTCTGCATTAGTTCTTGCCCAGTTTTCAAGGTTTCCAGCGGGCTGGCGTATAAGAGAAATATACTTTTGGAGATTTTCCAGTGTTTTTGTTATTTCCCATAATGATTAATCCGGTAAATTTGTTCGTTTGTTGTATAGTTCTGCACAGTTTGCCATATTTATTCACATATCCCTCGTCAATTTGATGGTCTAAGGTTAAGGTTAAATACGATTTTATCTAAAAATAGGTAGGTGTAATGCCTTTTAATGTAGCAAAATCGTTTAAATTCGGTAGCTTCTTTAACTATGTCAGCCAATAGGTTGATTCACTGGTCGAGAATGAAGTACAATCATGTTTCATTGTATGCTATAGCTGCTTCCCTTTTGGAGTAAGGATAGATAATTTAGTACCTCAAGGGTGATTCACTTTGAAGTCATCTCCAAATAATGAATAAGTGACAGATTTGAAAATCGAAAAGAAAACCATTTTTAATTGAAAATAATATAATGAACGATTATTTTCTATGTAATGCTTGCATTTTAGGTAAATACATAGGATACCGTCTAAATTAAATAATTAGAAAACAAAAAAAGTGGTAGATTTAGTTAAATTCGAAGTATTTGGGCCTATTAAGGTAGATTCACCTGGTTATTCACTTTATTTTCGTTAATTCAAAGATGATTATTTAAATTATGAAACGCTTTATTATTTAAAAAATAAAAGCGAAGTATCCATATGTTTTGAAAATTTAATTTTAAGAATAAAAAATGAAACAAATAAAATATTAATGTTTTCTATGAAACTGCTAGGGTGATTCTTATTAAAAGAATTTATCGGCTGAGGCTATTAATATGTCTGACAATTTTTTGAATCATACAAGATAAACAAACATTGTTTATAAAAGTCCGCATAAAGGGAGGCAAGGAAAAAAATGTAACTGTTTACGTTTTAGAACGTTTGTGACAGAAGTATATACAAATATACCAAAATAAAAAAATATAAATGGGATGCAAAAAACTAATCTGGTATTTTCATAGAATACGATAAAAATGTAAAGGCGTATAAAGTTTTGATGATTGTGTGATGTCGGAAGACGATCACAAATTTTAATTATGCTTTTAAGTCTAAGACTTTCGCCTTCTTGACCGGGACGTATTATGTCTTTTATGTAAACTTCGTTAGTGCGATTGCTTTAATTCTTAGTGAACTTTCGTGTTGCACTGACCCATTGGCAGTGCAACGTTCACCCTACTTCCCCAACACTTGTGGGAAAGCGGCTAAATGTTTTTAAGGCTATCTGAGACTGACACACAAGGGTAGACTCTGTAGCCTGGAATTAGGAAATGAGTACCGGCTAGGTTACGAGCCAAGAGGAACATTATTCTTTTTTAGTGTGATATTTATTTTTAACTTACTTGTTTACAAATTTTGGGCTCGCTCGCTTCCTGGCTTTGAAATGGTTTGTGGCAGGTACTCCTTGGGTAGGTACTACTACTAGTGTTTTTGGTACTGATGTTAAGACCAAGTCGTAGCTTTATATACACCTCGCGAACTATGGTTATCATAGATCACGAGTAAGATTTGGCGGAAAATAATCTTAAGCGCGTGCGTCTTTGCTCTGATAAGTTTTCCCATTTCGTCATGTGGAAAATTTATCATACGATTTCCTGATATTTGTCTTAAGACTATCTACCGTATTGATGAAGTGACTTGAATAGAACATATGCTCTGATTTATCAAAATTTCGAAAGACACTATGCGTAATTTATCATAATCTGATTTTGTTCTAACAAAGTTAATTGTACTATATGTATCTAGCCAAGATTTCGAATCTCAATACGTTGGACAGGTGTTCTACATCACTCTTATGATCAAGGTCGAATGTTATTTTAATCTTTTCATTGTAGAATTTTCTTTATGTATATATATATTTTTTTCTTTTTATTCTTGTTTATATATTATGTCTTTTCTATCATCACACCCCAACGCTTAAACGATTACTAGAGGAGAATAACGAGGAAGACTGATCGTACTTATTAACTAAGGAATGATCATAGTACAGAGAGGTAGGGTATTGCTTGTTTATTAATTCGGTAAAAATCCGAAAGACTGGTTCTGGGCCACTGCTTTGAGTGATAGTACAGGTTTAGGCTGTTCGGATTTTTCAGTTTGCTTCGAGCGTATTGCCACCTGCTCTAGTTGTTCTTTTTGTTTGTTTATAAATTTATCTGCTTCTTCCGACAGAATAGTCGGTTCTTTTTGTCCTAGATGTAGCAAGAAGTCAGTTAAACTATTCCATATAGCGGCTATTAGATGGTAAGACCATCCATAGATACTGGGTAAGGCTACCCCATTGATAAAAACTTCAACCAACTTCTTGATCCCTTGGATGATTAATAATATCGCGATTACTCCAGCGCTGAACGTACCGAAAATCGTGAACTTTTCCCACATTCGGTCCCACGTGTTGTTCACAAGTCGTTCCAGCATATTGTCGTTTAATAAACGACCTATTGTACCATCATTATCTTGGATGGATTTTCCATGAATCTCATGGATGATATCGTTAACTACTGCTATTTGTTCCATTGGAAACATGATTCGATTTAAAAGATCTTGTAGATCGTTTTCAGAATAAATTCCGCTAGTAGCCAAAGTTTGTATATCCTGGTATTTCTAAGTTAATTCGGAAAATGGTCGCAAGATGGTAGGGGCTTTGGCATTTACAGCTCGGGGTAGGAACTTGTACCAATCTTCGTGAACGTAGAACTAAGTGAGTAAGAGTCCATTACAGTCCACTATAGTCCCATGATTTTTTTAAATGTGGGTTTTAGGGTTCAGAAATTTGGTCTGGTTGTTATGTACGACCTTTAATTTTGAGTAACAAATATTGTCTGGGATGAAGGTAACGTCTACTGCTATGCATTTTATTACGTGTACTACCTCTCCAGCAGTTAACGCCATATATCCTGATCCTTTCATCAGATTATATGCAAATTGATCTGGGGAGTGTGCTGCTATAGCAAGAGCATTTTTTTTAAATTTCTCGTTCCGGCCTACATCTCTGTACTACTACATCCCTGTACAGACTACTTATTTATATTCTAATATAACGCTCGAGGAATACAAACTTAGAGTTAATGCACACGAACATATCTAAATTATTTAATGACATTTTCCTGTTTCTTTTCGCGAAAGGATTATTCTCCTTAACTTCATATATGAAAAACTTCAGGTGTTCGGTACCTACGATGTCATACCCGCATACATGCTGTTTAGTTTGGGCCATTAAGGCAAAGGTTACCTCCTGTGTGACCAGAGAAAATAGAGGATGCTTGGTTTCTCCTTTTATCTTGTTCGCTATCCCCTCGAAGAGGACGTTGTATCTCCCTATCTGGCAGAAGTCGGACGGTATTCATTGCCAGAAAGTGTACCCTCCTTCTGAGTCGATACATTGTTCCTTTTTTAAAAGACATCGAACACCACTGCGCAGAACTATTTGGTCCTTGTTTAAATTCCGACGCAGTGTACTCCTGGATAGTGATTCTCACTTTGGATTGCACTACCACATTTGATCAACTATCATATGCGTCTGAATATGAAGCTGGCGTGCAAGCTCCATTATTTTCCAACGTACCTGCTAATACGACTGGCCTGATTGTAGTTTAATTTACTCTAATGTCCTGAATACATGGTTATTGTCAAAAAAGAGAGTACCACTTGCATATAACTCGTTACATTGTTGACGACTTATGTCGACTAAATATTCGCCTGCGCCATCCTTAACTACGGAAGTATGTGAGTGCATCCCACAGTAATAGACAGTCCGCTCTACCTGTACTTTACATTGGATTATGTGGGTGTCCTCACAATTGTTGAGCTGTAGTAACTGGATATGTACGCGCGTTATGTTTACTTTATTGCTGGGGACATCACACTCGGCGACTTCTAAGAGCGATACGGTCGTGATATTCAAAGATCAGGCTCCACAGTCGTACCCGATGATGGTATTCTTACATTTTTCCTGTAACCAAAAATAAATATTTTTATGTATTCTCTAATGAGTTAAAATTTTTGTTTTTATTTTTAAAATCTTTTGTTTACTGATGAATATGCGATATTCTAAGTCAGTTTGCGTGAACGACTATATTACCCTTTTTGGTTTCTATTTTTACGTTAAATTGATCTAATATGCCTATAATTTTATAGGGGCCAGAGTAATGATTGCCGAATTTATTTGGCTTAGGGCCTGATTTTAAAATATACGAAATCACCGAGTTTGAAATTCTTCGGATTTATGTGTTAGTCATAGTATTTCTTTGAACTCTCCTTAGAATTGACTAAGTTTTCGTAGGCTATTTTCTGAATTCCATTTAATCGAGTTATAAGGTCGACAATGTAACCTTTGTAGGTAGGAGGCATGTCGTTTTCTCGTAACGGATTGCTTGATGGCAGTCTAGCTAATCGACCAAACACTACTTCATAGGGTGTGTGCTTGGATGCTTTCCTGCACACATGTGTTGTAAATTAGGGTAGCTATATCAAGCCAGTCGTCCTAATTATTATTACCATCTGTGTATTGTTTTAAAAACTCTATGAGTACATGATGAGAACGTTCAAGAGATCCGATAGATTGTGGCCTGAAAGCTGTAATCCTTAGTTTCTTGATTTTGAAGCACTTAGCTACTCGCGTCAATAAAGCACTCAAGAAATTTCTTCCCTGATTCGTTAGGATAGTTTTAGGACACCCAATGATACAAATGAATCTTTTGATGAAGGCTTCCACTATGGTGGTGGATAAAGTGTCGGCTAAAGGTATCGCTAGGCAGAATTTGCTCAGGTGGTCTTGTAGAGTTAGAATATACTCATTCCCTTTTGAAGTTTTCTTCAAAGGGCCTATTATGTCCATATCGATTTTATCAAAAACAGCTGCACTGGTGTCCGTGATTACCATAGAGTGTTTTGTTTGTAGACGGGTTAGTTTCTTAAGTTGACATTCAAGGCATTGTTGAATTCTACGTTGAATGTTATCTTTCAAGTTTTCCCAGTAATAATTTTGTCTTATTCTGTGGAAAGTTTTTGAAACACCTCGATGCCCACCTATTGGAGATTTATATAATTCGTGGAATATTCCTTCACGCTTTTCATTTAGAACTTACTTTACGGTATTCATACAAATTATGACTTTTATCTCTATTTTATCGAAAACATCATGAATAAGGTTGATTGTTTTTGACCATTCTAGATTTTCGATATGATTACTTTTGGCTAAGCAGATTTCTTCGTCGTCGTCGCAAACTTCTCCATTACTAGTGACGAAATATGCAACATTATTTGGTTTGAGGTGTAAAATATCTTTAATCTTTACAACATTATTGTAATGGTGGTATTGATGTTTCTCATAGTTTGAGGATTCATCAGTATCGCTTTTCACTGATTCTTCGTCTGAGTTTTCTTCGCCCTTATCTCTTGGTGTTAGAGTTTTTGCGGATGGAAGAGATTTTATTTATGCCTCGCCTTCGACTTCGTCTCCATCAAAGTCGCTTTCAACGTAGTCAATTTATTTTCTGTTTCTGAAAAGGTATAAAAGGTATATCGATCAGTCGGCTTACTCAATTCATTAGAAATAAGCGGAGGTTCATTTTCGACTTTATTTTTAGGGGTTACCTTTTTGGGACAGGCTTTTTATTGTTTTCGGGAGGAGGTTAGGTATCTAAAAGTTGTTGTCTTCTGATTAATATTGTTCGCGCCATATGCGTTCCTTATTTAGAATAGGGTCTAATTATAACTTTAGCAATCAGGAGTCCGGCAATAATGGCCCCATCACATACCCATCTCGTAAAGGACGAGTGAAAGTAGATGATGAAAGGGTGAAAGTTACAGGACCCAACTCGTTATTACTTGAACAATTACCCACGTAAATGTTATTCTAAGGGTTTGTGGAGCACGTGTGGGGAAAACTCGACATGTGCTCGCCACATGTCTGGCATGCTCTTCGCGTGTACCCATAAACCGAAAAATACGGGTTACACGGTTGACCTTAAATGGCTACGCCTTTGCGTTTCGCGGGTTGGACTATTACCAATGGTCTAAAGAGTAGGGAAAGTACGTTGCAGGCTCTCGCTGTCAATCTTTCCTTTCCCCAACAGAGTCTCTTCCGGACCACGGTGAGAGGTTGTGTTTTCGTATCCACTATACAAATCGCGCTTCTCTCCGTTCCCGCTTTGATTATACGCGACTGTGTCGCGCATTTGTGCGTGTATGGTTGCGTGTGCGCTAGTGCAGACGTACACTAAATCAGTTGCTCGCAACGACCAACGGCGCCTTCCTGCAGAGCTAAGGACAGGGGTACCTGCTGCCTTAGCAGAGGACGCGCAGCTTCCTCTGGGGTGTCTTCTGCCTTTTCTTTTGGATCATCGTAGCTAGGAACATTAGCGAGTGCTGTCCCCGTATGAGCTACGTTTGCGCTACTCTCCTATTTGATCACCACAACTAGGAACGTTAGCGAGGGCTGTCCTCGTTTGAGCTAAGTTCGCGCTATCAAGGCAAGGATACTTCTCTTCCTCTCTACATACCTACCTATCGGTGGTATCTTGCGTGCGTTAAGCTGGTAAACCAGCAACTCCATTTTATATTGAATGGCTATTCATCTATTCATTCATTCTGCCCTACCGAAAACCTATATTTGTACAGGTTAAGTGAACCTTATCAACCTCACCGTGTTGCACTGTAACCGTTTTATCTGGCTTCGTGTATTGAGATTATTATACTGTTCTTTATTATAATTTACTATGTAATGCATTGCATTCAGAAGGCTTTTTCCCCACTCAGATCTGGGGTTTTTTATGCCGGATGAATAGTATATGCAATTAAATACTTATCTCGTCTAACCAATTTCTATTCTTATTTGTACTATATCACACCCTACTCAATCGTATTGAATTACCTCTAAACGAACTCCAGCCCTTTAAGGTGAGACTTATTTCAATCAATTTAATTAATTCACTTCTTTATCTAGTTTATCATAATCTTAGCAACTAAGATAAACAAATATGTTCGTTTCTACCCTTCCTCGAGTAGGGCTGAGGCTTTGAAACTTTCGGTTCAAGTAAGCGTTTATGTTGTTAATTTGCTTCTGGAAAGGTGCTACCAAACGTTTTATCCTTATAACTCTAGAACCGAAATTTAGCAGAGCTCGACATTTATTCAGGAAATTAATGCCTATTACGCTCTCTTGTGCTATTGAAAAGTCATCTGAAACTATTAAAAACTCGATTGGCATTGCGAAAAGTTCCATTCGAGTAATCCTCAAAGATTTGTATGATTTACCACTAATATCTTGAATAATTACTGGATTCTACGTTTCTTCAAAATCTTGTTTCGTTTAATTATACTTGTTTCGAAGATAGTGCTTACAGCGAACTGAGTATACCCATAGTATATTATTTAGCTCTATATTTCTCATTCTTAAGGTGTTGTTATTCGTACTACTCATTAGCTTCAGGTTTGTCGTAATGCATCCTGTGTTCAGTTTTAGTTTGTTTAAATCTATCTTGCATTTTCCATCGTAAAGAAAGGCGTGTCCAATTATTCCGTCGAAGGGCAAATCATATTTAGGTTATAGCACGTAGAAGTCCAGTAGTTATCCTAAAATTGGTATCTCTATTCTTTGGGTTGATCGTATTTCCTCGGAAAAGAGGCTTTAAAGAATTACTTCCTTATTGAACTGTGTCATCAACCCTTTGGCACTATATTTTCCTTAATTAAGATGGTTGATGAAGTTGTGTCGATAAGGTATTCTATTTGCATCTCTGTTGAAGTGTCAGTCAATGACAAAAATTAATTTCTTATGTCAGATTCACTGGGTTCTCGTAGTTCTATCTTGGCGTTGACCTCTACGGGGTTTCTTGAGAGCACATCAGCTGTTGCGTTTGCGGTTCCTTTAGTATACACGATCTTATAATTAAATTGTAATAGCCAAAATTTTCACTTTTGTACTCGTGTATTAAGGTCAGCAGAATGGAACCAGACTAAGAATTGATGGTCTATAACTATAGTAATAGGGCGATCGTATAGATATAACTTGAAAGCTTTAACACTCTGTATTGCTGCCAGTGCTTCTTTCTCGTACACTTTATAATTCAGTTCAAGCCCACGCAAAACTCTCGAAAAGTAAGCAATAGGTCAGTCTGAACCAATTGGCACTTGTGAAAGAATGCCAGCTATGGCTATTCCGGAAGCATTTGTGAATATTGTACCCTTGGGACAAGTCGGGGAATTGTAGTAATGGTGCGTTACAGAGCATTCGTTTTAACTCAACAAATGCTTCCTCGGTTTTTTAATTCCACTCGCACTTTATGTCTTTTTGAAGGAGTTTGCTCAACGGTTTTGAGATTTTTGTAAAGTTTTTTATAAAGCGTCTATAGTATCCTGCTAATCCTAAAAATTGACGTATACATTTTTCGGTCGTGGGAATTCCTTTACTGTTTCTACTTTGTTCGGGTCTACTTCTAACCCATTTTCACTTACGACATATCCTAGGTAGGTAACTCTCCTCATAAGGAATTTATACTTACCTATTATCAGTTTGAACTTTCGATCATGTTCTTCAATGGTATTGGCGTAAATAACGATATCGGCTAAATACAAACCTTGTAAACCTCTGAGTAACGTGTCCATTAATCTTTGAAAAGTGGCGGATGCATTCTTTAATCCAAACGTCATCCTCACGAACTCATAATGTCCAAACGGAGTACTAAAAGCTATCTTATGCGCGTCTGTGGGATGCATTTTGATTTGATAAAATGCCATTGCTAGATCTAATATCGTGTAATATTTAGCTCCTCCAATTTGGTCGAATATTTGTGCGATATTGGGAATCGGATATGAATCATCTATTGTTTTTTCATTAAGATTCCTCATATCAAGTACCATCCTTCAATTTGGATCAGTGGCTTTTGGAACTATCCATACCGGTGTGTTATATAACGAGTTTGATTCTTTAATTATTCCAGCAGTTAATAATTTAGTTACATGATGGTTCACTTTGTCTTTCATTGCATGAGGAAATTGATACTGCCTACAATTCACTGGCTTTTCATCAATGGTATAGATTTCATGCATGACTAAATTGGTTATAGGCACTTCGTTCCCAGGTAAATAGAAAACGTCTCGTATTTCATTGACTAATTTTATGGTGTAAATTTTTTCGACTTCATTCATATGGTTCAAATCTAAGTGGTCTTCTATTTTGGTTTCTATTACTCCTTTTCATTCTCCAGAAATAAATCTGTCGCACTGAAATCTATATCGTTGAATTCATCAATGTTTAATTCCTTGAAAGTTTCATTTTGTGCTAATGCGCATAAATGATGTAACCATGTTAGAGCTTGCAAAGCTTTCTAAATTCTCCTCGATTTTTTTTTTAGGACTGTTACAAGTCTCGGTGTAGTTGGTGGTTTATCTTCGATATCGAATTTATCGTTTAAAATGATTGGAACAATGTAATTTCTCATTTTCAAAATATTGTGTTCACAATTTATTTCAGTTTGCGAATTCTCAAAGAATAGGGCGCCTAAGAAGCCGTCGTGGACTGAATCGAAATCATCCCTGACAACGTGAAATATCGTAGTTACTCTGTATAATTTCACTTTCGTTACTCCTAGTGTTCTTTGTAGATCCTTCCCGATGCCTTTTAAATAAACTATGTGAGACTTGTTTCTCTCATTCCCTCGTGGAATGAAGCGTTCCTTAATTAGATTGCATTCGGATCCTGTATCGAGCAAGAAGTATTCTCCCTTTTCAGAGATAGGGGTTTTTATCTTGATACGGGGAACGATTCTCTTCCCAGTGTTATATATTGAACAAAAACTTGAGTATAATAAGTCGTTTGACTCTTGGAATTTATAAATATGGTTATTAACCTGAAAGCTTTTTGATTGGAAGTTTATTATAGTTTTATTAGTGAAGAAATATCCCGCTCCAAGTACTGCATCGTATGGAATAGGAAAATTATCCGGCACTAATAAAAAATCTGTGGGTTTTTCAAATATCGATAGTGTGATTGCTCCTATAGTTGGAAAAGAATCAAGTCCAATTCCTTTGAGATAGAGCTTTTTAGATTTATCAATTCGCTCTAGGTGACCTTGTATTACTTTAAGTTTTAGGATGTTAGCTTCGGATCTACTGTCTAACATTATTTTAATTTTTTTATTACGAAGGAAATTTGCTTTTATGATTGGAACTTTTGTTGCTGATTGGACTTTCTGGTCTATTGAGGTACTAAATGTAGCACTAATTCGTTCACTTCCTCGCTGATAAGCTCTTTCGCGGCATTCGTCCTCTGGGTCACGCTCTGTAGAGAGGACGATCGATCGTTTCTCTGACGTTATTTCTCAGCTGCTGGGCGTTTGTAACATTCAGATACAACACGACCGCGCTTGTTACAATAAAAGCACTCAGATTTAGATTTGTCAACGTTGTTTTTTTGTCTAAAACTGGAATTGCAATTCTTGGCTGAATGTCCAGATTTATTACAGATTTGACATTGTATTTCTGTTACTGAATTAACTTGGATCCGATTTCGACATTCTTTTGCCGAGCGTCCAATTTTGTTGCACATTTGACATTTAATCTGGGATCGACAGTCACGTGCCGAGTGCTCCCTTTTGTTGCAAATCTGGCACGTGGTGTTATTACTTCGTTGTTTAATAAAGCATTGGTCCTCCACGTGCCCCGGTTTCTTGAAAAATGAGTATTGCTTGTCAACTTTCATGAAAGCATTGCAATGTAGTGCTTCGTGATCGTTACTGTTGCATAGTTGGCAGGTGTTTATACTTCTTTTCGAAGTTTTTTCGATAGCGTTCCTTAGGATTTGTTGTTGTTCTAACTTTTTCCACTTTTACTGCGTTTTTAAAGACAGTTAAAGCTGTAGTATTTGCTGGTAAGCTCAATCGGATGTCTCTTTTTAGTCCCTTTTTAAAATAATCGAATACTTTTTCTTTCAACATTCTGTTTTTCAGCTTCTGAAAGAGCTTCTATTCCGTTTTCTTTTTCTCTCGATTCTATGATACGAGCTGTCTAAAGTCATAACCTATTTGTGAACGCTATAACCTTTACATTTTCTCTTTGAAACTCGTTACCCAGTTCTCCGAGTAGTTGGTTAACAGTTTCCGTTGAAGCGAATACATCTGCCAAGTGACTGATAAACTCATCGTTACTCCTGAGTGATATTCCAATAACGTGGAGTTTTGCCTCTCTTTCTAATTTGGTTTTGGCAAGCTTGACTCTACTTTCTTCGCACGTAGGTGGAAGCATCCTTTGAGCTTCTTTACACCCCTCTACGAATGGAACCCATTTTTCGGGACTCCCATCGAAGGTAAATATCACTTTAAGTGCGTCTTTTAAGTTTATAATCCTACCTGAGAGGGCTACTGGTTCTTCGTGATGGCTAGTTGTCATCTTTAATTCCTTTTCTGGTGTAGAGTTTTTATTTGGAATTAACGGTACCTTTTGATCCAACGTTAGTGTTTTGTTATGATCTGGCATCTGGCCAAATTCTGCATCACAATTTTTCAAGGCTTTATCTAGCGCCTGGTGGGCTGATAAATCAAAAGTAAGGTTAGACTCTTGGTGCAAAGGATTTTCTGGAGTCTCGTTATTGACTCCAACTTTGTTTACCTTTTCATTTGAGTGTCTTAAGTGACTCACAGACGCGAAAGGTTCTAAAATTGACTTCCAGAATAATGTTTTTAAACTTCTTTTACCTCGAGTCAGATGTATTTTAGCATTATCCTCTTCTTTAATCATTAAAGCGCGTGTTGTATAATCATTAGTAGGTTGTTAGAGTCATTAATAGACGGATTGTTTTGAGCGTGTATTTATTTTGTTTCACGGGGGGAGCTCCGCTGTTTTGCCAGAGCTTCTCTCCGGCGCTTGTGCCCTTCGAAATACTTTCTTTTTCGCCACTCGTACTCGTTTGGAGGTAGGGTTCCTGACAGGCTTTGATAAATTTTTGCTTTATTTTTTTATGCCGTTTCGATAACTTCTTTCTTGGCTTCACGGAAGTATAACCGAATTTCAATAAAATCAAGATAGTCATTTTTTTCAAAATTTATTTTAACCCTATTCATCGCCAAACAAGAGGTTTTATTTATTTATTTGATAGAAAATTTTCCTACTTTATTATTGTTTAACACAAAAATTTTTCTATGTGTATGTCTTTGTTATTCCTTACACTTAGGATAACAATTTGCAAGTATTTTATTTTATTTGAACTTAGAATTTTTTTTTTCAAATATTTCAAACATAGACATTTTTCTATGTATTTGGATTGGGAGCCCTATATCGTATCCACAAATTACATAAATCCCCTCGGAGCCTCCAAAATTTTATGTGATGTCGGGAGACAATCACACCTTTTAATTATGCTTTTAGGTCTAAGACTTTCGCCTTCTTGACCGGGACGCATATATGTCTTTTATGTAACCTTCGTTAGCACAATTGCTTTAATTCTTAGTGAAATTTTGTGTTGTACTGGCCCATTAGCAGTGCAACGTTCACCCTACTTCCCCAACACTTATGGGAAAGCGGCTAAATGTTTTTAAGGCTATCTGAGACTTACACACAAGGGCACACTTTGTAACTTGGAATTAGGAAAATGGTACCGGCTAGGTTACGAGCCAAGAGGAACATTATTCTTTTTTAGTGTGATATTTATTTTTAACTTACTTGTTTACAAATTTTGGGCTCGCTCGCTTCCTGGCTTTGAAATGGTTTGTGGCAGGTACTCCTTGGGTAGGTACTACTACTAGTGTTTTTGGTACTGATGTTAAGACCAAGTCGTAGCTTTATATACACCTCGCGAACTATGGTTATCATAAATCACGAGTAAGATTCGACGAAAAATAATCTTAAGCGCGTGCGTCTTTGCTCTGATAAGTTTTCCCATTTCTTCATGAGGAAAACTTATCATACGATTTCCTGATATTTACCTTATGACTGTCTACCGTATTGAGGAAGTGACTTGAATAGAACACATGCTCTGATTTATTAAAATTTCGAAAGACATTATGTGAAGCTTATCATAATCTGATTTTGTTCTAACAAGGTTCATTGTACTACATGTGTCAAACCAAGATTTCTAATCTCAATACATTGGACAGGTGTTCTACATCGCTCTTATTATCAAGGTCAAATGTTATTTGAATCTTTTTATTGTAGAATTTTCTTTATGTATATATATATATATTTTTTTCTTTTTATTCTTGTTTATATATTATGTCTCTTCTGTCGTCACAAATGATTCATGAACTGTTTTGGTAGATGAATTAGAAAAACAAAATGTTAAAATATACAAAGATGTAGATTATTTTTTGTAAACATTACATTTTAAAAATATATGGAACTACAAAATTATTAATTAAAATGAAAATAATTACAATGAAAATATTATAAAACGCGATGAAAATTGTATCGAGCAAGTTGTAGTTATATATGAATATAATTTGTAACGCGAAAATTCTAATTCCGGAAAGAAGAGGGAAAACTTACCTTTATTATAAGGGAACTCTCCCTCAATAGCGTTGAAATTCGCTAACCGCAAATAAAAAAAGAAAAAAGGGGAAGGTAAGAGGCGCGATGCGCCAGACGATTAATGACCTTGATAGGTCGATTGGTGAGTAGGTAGGCGTTAAATAAAAGTACGCGCGATTACAAATAAAAAGAAACTTTATTATAAAATAAAAATAAAAAAACTAAAGCACAAACGATAAACAAAACAAAAAAAAGAAAAATAGAATTTCCGCGACAATTATAGATATAAAAAAAATAGAACGTAGCACGGGGGGAGAGAGAGAGAAAACGAGGTAATGACACTCACCGGCTCAGCAATCAGGCACTCTGCACAAACAAACAAAAATCATCACCGTACACACTAACCGAAATAAAAAAAGTCCAAACAAACTCTGTGTGCTGACTTAAAACGTACTGAGCCGGCGAGTATCACTTACCTCACTCTCCCCCCTCCGCGCCAAACATCAGCAACGAATTTTCCGAGGTCGCTGACCTGGGAATAACAAATCCCTAATTCGGGGCTACGATTGCCGACGTCCAGGAGTTCCGTCACAAATTATAATGAAAGAATTATAGAAAAAGTCGTGAATAATTTTGATTTAAGCATAGAAAATAAGAACGTTGTTTTGAGTAAAATAAGTGATGAGTTTTTATGAAACCAAAAGCGATACCAATTTCAAATCGGAAAAGTAATAACATTAATAGAATAAATGAACCAGATATAGATTACAATATACGTAATCGTAGATAAACTGATAATGATTTTGATGTAGAAGAATTCATTATTTATATGTGAAGCAACCAATCCTACTAATTTTCATGTTGCCGTCAATAGTTATTCGTGCGAATGGAATTAAACAAAGGAAATCAAATTCGATTCTTTACATACAAATAAAATATGGAAATATATTAAAGCTCCATCTAGTGTTAAGATTTTTTTAAATAGGTGAGTGTATGCAATAAAAACTAATAAAGAAAATGGAAATAAGATTTACTAAGCTTGATTAGTGGCAAGTGAAGAGGAACAGCGCTTGAATATATATGTTAACGAGACTTGTAGTCCTAATACTTAACACAATTTTATTAGAATATATTTTATTAGAATAATTTGATTAGAATATACGTCGCTGTAAGTAAGAAAATACACTTTGTATAACTTGATAAAGTAGCAGCGTATTTAAATGGCTATATGAATAAAATTATTTTTTTTATACAAAAGCAAATATACAAGAACAGAATTGAATTAAAATAATACGTACGTCTAATTGATATTTGTTTCTTAATCAAAAGGAAATTATTAAAACGATTTCATAAAGACTTAATATGCAATATATGAATTAATTTTGTACACCGTTCAATTTACAAACAAAATTGGAACATTTTGATAATAAAATATAAATTAATGCACCATAAAAATAGGCAATTGATAATCTGATGTTTCTTGCGATAATAAGTTGACCCAATATATCACATTCATTCGGAGTTTGGAGCAGATATATTGATAAACCTACTCAAGCTCATTGGAATGGAGTAAAATGCATGATAAAATATACTAAAGGCATATTATAGTACGGTATAATGTATGGTAATAGTTATTTATGTAGCTTGAGCGAACAGCGCGCTATTACACTTGAGGAGGACGTTTTCAGTATTAAATAATATAACGACGAGACAGTAAATAAAGCGAGCGCCGAAGCTTTATATCCCATGCTGTAAACACCCTACGAGAGCGTAATAGCGCGCTGTTCGCTCATGATGCTTAAAAAGTTTTTCAATTTTGGCAAGGACATGTGTAAAGTTTTTTGAAACAATATAATAAATTATTTTACTCGTATAAAATATGTGATATATATCTATATACAGACATTTTAGAGTGTTTCTATAGGATGCTTGTAGGTTCTCTTACAAGCATTCTAATAATTTATGTTATTCTAGAGCTAAAGATTTAATTATTTAATGATCATTCCAGCTAAATTTGATGTTTTAAAAAAATAAGAGAAAATTAATGTTATTAATTGTGGATTTTGATACGACATGTGTGACTCGTGTTGATATATACTAACATGTGCTCGTCTGTAAAACCAGCACTCGATCAAATGTGAGTCATCTTCGAGTGAATTGAGTTCATTACAGCCGAGAAGGACCTATTACATTCGAGGAGAAATAGCTGACCAGTCTATTACAGTCGAAGAGAGCTACCCGCGCGTAAGACAACCATTTATACATTGAATGTGCTCTACGCGTAAAAAATCGAATACGTTCACCTAGGCTGAAAAAATATTTCACTCACTACCCCGGAATTATATTATGGGCATGCTTCATGATTTTACAAAATTTTTCTAGTGAAAACACAATATGTGTTGGTTAGCGAATATATCGGACACTTACCATTATGACTGACACACCTTCAGCAGAAGCAGGGTCGTCGTACTCATTGTCCACGAGGCTCCAAGAGTTTTGTCTGCCTTCAAGACGTCGAGCTCACCATCAGTGGTTTATTGTGTGGTGCTCTTCCCCATCATATTGCTGCAACTAATATGTATCTCGTAAATGCGTAAGAGAACTCTCGATTTATTTTTCTCGATAACGAGCGTGCAAAGAAACCGCTCTGTCCAGCGCTCGATCGGGTAACGGAATCTATAAATAAGTCGACTAGGCCAATACGCAGAGTCGACTAGATACGCAAAGCTTGGTTTAGTGCTGATAATATTTTTTTCAATTTACTTTGCCATCGTACAGATAAACATTGTGTGAGTTCTTAAATTAAAAAAAAGCCGATGTCATGACATATAGCTTTACATATTTAGACCAAACTTAGAATAGAAATCGCTCGTTGTAGAGAAGTGCAATGCGTAGAGAGCTCTCCTTCATTCGGGTGCACGTAGTAACCGCAGATAATTTGTGGGGAGGATCACCTTGAGAAGCCGCAACGTACGACCTCGACATCTCGAGAACGATAATAATCTTGTCTCCGCGTGGTTGTTGAGCGTAAGAGTTGTGATATCGATGAACCTCCGGGAAATGTGCGGGATGTTTCCCACTATAGATGTTTGTAATCGGGTTGAGTCAAATACTGGGACACGTGACACCGTTGTCTGGGACAATCACTTTACAATATACGACGAGGGATGGCACATACAATCACTCACGTATGAACCGCCGAGATCAGTATTCAACTCGGGTATACGAATCACTCACACTGGCGAGATGCTAATTTACGTCCTAACCGTAGACTGACTTACCTATATTTTACTGAAGTATGTCCTAGGTTTCTCACTCTTAATTCATCCGTAGGGGGATAGGAAAGAAACATGTGTATTGGACCCTTTGAACTGCGTAGGTACGCTCTAATGGTTTGTTAGTGGCGACAGGACATGTGTTGGAATTTTACGTCATTCTGACTGGGGTTTCCCCAGATTGGCGTATTATTGCAATTCGATTCCCCGTACTTGGTTTTCACCTAGTACGTATGCCTGCTCTGGGGAGCGCGAGGCTCGTTTATTTCCAGGTGGGAGAGAAGAACGCAGAATATAAACAAAATTCGAAAATTGATTTATAATCAATTTTCTATAGTCAATTTTACTAGCTTTCCAACCATGTAAATGAATATTCAATCGAGCTATTAGTTATTAAGTTTGTAAAGTTATTTTGAGTATAATTAATTAACTAAAATAATTATATATGATTATAATATATCAAATTGATGCTAATTTATTGCAATTTCCATAAAAATAACTTTTTTCGAAATCGGTGTCTCCTACGAGAAAAATTTTAAGATTTATAGATATGTAACATGTGAAAAAAGAGAGGAGAATAATCCTTTTAGAACATTATCGATAAATTTTGCGTATAAATAGACCTGCTTTGCACTGCGAAAATAATACGTTCAGGATTTCTAGCACAAAGCAGGTTTCTATACTAGTCTGAAATAGACACGATTTGTTCAATATGGACTCTATTTATTGTTATGTTACTACAATTCTGATTTTCATAGAAATATTCTCCAAGTTCAACTCTTAAGACTAATAAAAATAATCCCTCTAAAGCTAAATGTAATTTGGAATATTTCTTCCAATATCCTTTAATTGATAAATTCAAATTCTGAGGCCAGTCCCTCAAAGGATAAAAATAATTTGCAATCAACCTCTTCCAATAAAATTATTCTAGAGTTCAACTTGATAAGCTCATACCTTCCTCGCTAAACTACTCTGATGTTCAACTCTCAAAGCCAAATCCTTCTTGAGACAAAACTAATAAGGAGTATTTTTCTGCCAATCCATGTTATCTTTTCGTCACTTACATGATCATAAATTATGTTATACTATTCGAAACATATCAAAACAACAATCAACTATGAATTTGAATCGTGATACGTCTAAGGAGTTCCAACTCCGAACTTTTTAAGAGTTAGTCATTTTTATTGAGTTTTAAGATGTATAAAGTTCCACAAAGTTACAATATATATTCTTATATATAATACATAATTATAAAATAATATATTATAAAATGTATTATACTATATGCCTAATAATGCTTCATATGTAGTATACATATTTTTGTAGATCTGGATAGTTTCCATAAAAAACTGAATACAAATTTAACGACAACTAATAGAAATTCGAGAAATGTTTTTAGATATTCCTTAGTAAATAATTAACTTCTGCTTACTTTTTTAATATATAGATTGTATTTTCATAAATTTTTTCAACGGAAACACGTTATATAAAATTAATTAAAAATAATATCTATTTCTGTTCGAACATATTCGAAAGTAAACATAAGAAATTTGAATCCGCATCAGTTTTCCTCGTATACATTCATCTACATAATACAGTTAATAGAAATTTTTCTAAATGGTATCGGATACTAGGAACAGTTTAGATTCAACGATTATCGAGATATTTTAAGCACTGTAATGTTATAGACTAATAACATTATTATACTTGAACTTGAACTAATACATACACTTTTAATTCTACTTGTAAATAGTATATAACGCAACTGAAAGTTTCATCGTCTAAAAATGCATAGAAATTATTTATTTTTATTTACTGATATAATTTTCTGAAGTTAGACTAACGCAGTCTATTTTTATTCTTAAACATACGTTTACTTTTAATCTTACAATTATTCATTCAATACAATCTTTAAAATTTAATTGTAAATATTTCAAGAGAGGTATCTGCAATTTTAACTTCGCGAATAGTAATTACAAGTTATGTTGATAGTAGATGAATTACGTAAACAAATAGTGATCATAATATCTCTGAAGAATTTTACCTTTGATTAATATGGAAAAATGATTGAGAAGACCTTCTTTTAACTTTGATACTTTCCACCTAATTATGTGTTTGAAATTCCGCGGTGTTGGTGTAACCCCTTGAAAAAATTTCCCCCTTGGCCTTCACGTGTAAAAACAATTCTGGATAGATTTCCCCAGTTTCTTTTCTTTTACGTAAATCCTATATGAATCGAATCAGAAATTATATACAGATTAATGACGCTAAAGATCAAATTTTTTCTTCGTTTGTATCCAGTAAGATAATTGTACCATTGATTCTGAGTGGTTATTTATATTTGCAATAATGAACAAAAAAATGAAAAAGGTGTATGTCAGTACCGATAATTTTCTTACTGGGATCTGATTGGTGATCCCTTTTTTTTGGATGTGTATTGCAATGTATTATTTGACTGTTAAATAATGTGGAGTTTGGAAATGTACAGAAGAACATACAAAAGTGATTAGGTGTTGAGTGTTTATCGAATGCTGAATGTATATTATTTACGATTGTAGAGTTCGTGTTTTTGAAAATCGTCCACGTCTTATTCTGGCCACCATGTGTTTGGCATTTACGTGGTGCAGGACTGGGCGCGTTATAAAATAAAGAGAAAGCGTACTTAATGAAGAGAAAAGAAAAAAGGCAGCGTCAGTAATTATTGAAGAGTCTCTGCATAGTATACATGTATGCTTTTCTACTTTGTTTAGATTCAACGTGTTCTTAATATAAAGTTTTATGTTTTGCTAGTTACTTTTTCTTATTTTTTATTGCCATCTGCCAACTTATAATGTATTGTTATTAATCAGTAAACATGGTAAGTGTTACTTTGATTTATCGATTGTTCACATTTATAAGCATACTATTTTTAATTAATTTATATAAATATTTATATACATGATATAAAAAAGGAAAATATGCAAGGATCAAGCGATGACGTATCAAAGCAAAAAGAAAGAGAGCGTAAACAAAATTACAGACTCATATCGAATGAAGTTAATACTCATATGGCTCATGTCCAAGCTGCATACAATTATATGATTTAATTATTCAAGAATTTATTTTACATTACATTATTTAACTTATGCATAAATGACATTAATAAAAATGTTATACTCAGATAAACAGGATAATAAAATATCTCGATTCGATAGTCTACATCCGTTGGAATATTCAGAATTTCAACAATATAGTAATATTAATGAATCTATTAAATATAATGAAATAGAAGATGCAAATGATATAAATTATAATCAAGAATGAACGCAAGCTAATCTACGAGAAATTCATAGAAGTACAGATAAATATGAGGGATCACAACAATTATAATTAGTAGTCACTGCAAACGTAATGGATCCAACTAAATTTGATGAAGTACAGAAGTGGAAAGAGTGGGCTTCGGAGCGTAATATAGATTATATAGCATTCGATGATCTTTTGTTAATATTAAGTCAATGATTATTGCCACAATTGCTCGAGACATATTTATCATATTTATCAATGATCAATAAGATTATTGATCTTTTAGAAATAAATGCGGTTTCAAAAGCAATAGTTATATTGAAAATATTAACAAAGTAATTGCAAACAGCTGTAACTGAATTAAAAAATAAGATGTTACGTTCAAATATTCAAAGGTTAAATGAAATGCTTCTTAAAAAAATATATAAACTTACCACTTAAAACAGATGAAGATTGGAAGCTTTTTTATGATATGTTGAAAGACATTTCTCTACAAAATTATGTGGTGAGTCATAATGTTATTAATTTTTATTGCGTCGATCTGAAATATGTAACTGCTAATAATATTGTCTAAAGAAATGATATTTATTTCATTTTAGTATTTATTCAGAAAACAGCAGTTAGATAAGGTTGGGAATAATCCTACGAAAAGTTGTACAAATATATAAAAAAAATTATTTCAGAAAGTTTTGATTCTCAAATTTACTACTTTTTTTCCGTGATATAGTAAATACCGTCCACAAATTTGTAATTCTTTTGATTTTTTTATGTATGTTAATAATTTATACTTGTATAAGTCAAAGCTTAGCCGTTGCGACTATTTGAAAATGGTACACTATTCTTAATCTATAATGGGCAAAGATCGCATTCACCCATAATTATTTCTTTTCTAAAATGTTTATATTTCCTACCAGAGGTTATATTACTTCTAATGTTTTCGTTTATGTCATATTGCTCATTAAATTCACGTAGTAATAATTTTAGTTTTTTGTATTCGAAAGTATTTTTTAAAGTCGATTTTAATTATATTCCACAAACAGTCCATTTATTTTGGAACTATTACAATTTGAACAAAAGCGAATTTCCACTGAATTGCTCCATTCTTCCAGATACTCGCAACAACTCTCACATAGACGATGTTTTACAACGATTTTTTCATCTTTTGATAAAATGGAATCGATAATTTCGAATAGATAATAAGTTGTTTTCGGTAAGGTATTAAGCTGTGGTTAAAATGAGTCTATTGTTTTAAGTAAATTATAAAGTGCCGATTTTGTTGCGAAATTTTTAAAGTAATGATCTAACAATTTGTAAACCACTTGCCCTACGCTCTATAATGCAAGTTTTTATATAATTTAATATCTGATTATTTCATCTTCGTGAAACCCATATAAACTCTGCGTTCTACATATCGTTGTCGCTGTTGAATGATGATACCAAATTCGGCGCCCTCAGAATCTTGGAAGTAAAATTGCTGTCATCTGACGTAGAAATCACTTTCCATGTCGTCTTGAAACGCTGTAATTGGATGTGTCTATACAGTTAATTGAATTACTACGAAACCCAATAAGAAACTTTCAATTAATATAAAATTAATTTATTAGAATCGAAAAGGGATTCTCACTTATAATAAACTTTTACATGACAATTGTACAATGTATACATAAGTAGGAAAGATTATGTTATACTTGTCCGTAGAATTTGAATTATTTTTATCAAATCATGATATGTCTATTTCTGATTAATTCATATAACTATTTTATTTCGTATAACTTTTGTACATCACACGAATCCTTGAGCATATTGATAAGGCCAATATCGGGATCTTGAATTGTTCATCGTCGTCACTGTTTCCGTCAATATCGTCGGCAATTAACCTTTGTAACCACCGCCACATCGAGTGCTATGCCAGTTTCGAAAGTTGACTGAGCCGCACGTATGATCAAACTGAAAAAAAATTCTTTCATGTAAAATAATAAGCATCCAGTATTTAATAGAAGGTGACGATGGCTTTTGAAGTATCGTCTATGAAAAGTCGGTAATAAAAAATACAGCTATGAAATAGTTGCCTATTTAAGTAAGTTTTTGGTTATCTGAAGACTCAAGGAATGCGAAGACATTATCTGAAATAATTGTCATAATTGCAAGTATTTATACATTATTTCAATACTATGATTCCACAAAGAATGCAAAACATAAATATATATTCATGCAAGTCAGCAGTAATTCTTCCAATTTAATTTCATTGAAGATTAATCGGAAGTATTGTCTACGTAGTAGACAATACGTTAAGATAACGATGAAAAACGATAAAATACCAAAAAATAGTAAAAATGTAAGCACAATTACTCATTATAGACTATATATGTTAAATATGATTCTGAAAGCTTTTGTGAAATTTTTAGAGTACGTCAAAATCAAAGGAGACTGTGTTCGAATAAAAAGTTATGAGTTTGATAGAAATACGCACTATGGCTGCAATGAAGGCCCAAATCACTCCTAACAAAGGAAAGAAATAGGTCAATGAAGAGCTGGATAATGGAGCTTGCGGATCCGTAAGTATGGATGTTGATGTGCCAAGTACTTCGTCGACTGTTTTTGACAATCGTTGTGAGGACTACGGTAAGCAAATATGTGACATATTGGACAAGGGATGACTAATTAATTCAATTAGCAGCTTAACAAGCTATGACTACGACTGTACAGCTTCGTTGAACTTACACCAATGAAAAGTGCAACCTATAAAAAGGATGAATATCGTAAATTTTACTTAATCATTTTATTATGTTTTTATTAGGATTTTAAACAATATTTATTAAATTCTATTATCATACAGCAAATAATACAATATTTTTCCAATATTTGTTTCTTTAGTACTTCCATCATATTTGTTAACAATATTTTTAATTTATAAATGATTTACAGAAGGTTAAATTTCTGTAAGAAATTCTAAATATAGCTGAAAATACGGAATTGACGATAACATCAGACCAATCATTTGCTTCTATAACGTCAAACATCGACAGCTTGTAAAAACAAGAAGATGTAAATGTAATTTTGTTTTAGTATAAAGTGGCGCTATCTTAAAATTACTAATGAAAACTATAATTTTGATAGCAGCGTTAGTGGTGACTGAGGCACTATCGTTACAAAGACTTTAATAAATCATCCTTCGCTCAATTGTATATTTTTTATTTTCAAAGTTCTATTGTGCTCATTCCTTGCTCTTATGGTCTCCTATTTTCAATACGAGTTATATTTTATAAGTGCCACCTAGAGGTAGTAAAATCCAATAATATATATATATTTTCAATAATTTTTAATTTTTAATCACCATTTATTTTATATTTTAAAATTTATTTAATTTAATAAAAATTAGTAAGATTGAGATAACGGTATCATTCAGAGAACGTAAAACCGGTATTCTTATTCAAAATTACTTTTTTACGACAAGTGTTGCAACTTCACGCTTAAAGTCCGATTGAATATACTTCATAGACTATAATACGCGACTATGTAAACTTTTTAGTACAGGTCATTAAGTGGAAATCTAAAAATATACATTACTCGTGAAAGGGGCCAGCTAGAATTTTAAATTTAACTGATTTTTTATGTCCAAACAATATAGAAACTTTCTGCTTTAGCAGATTTTGGATCCATGTTAGTAAAACTTTTTCAGTTTTCAAGCACACACGATCAGCGTTTACGAATCCTTACAGTTATAATCCTTATCAATCCTCAGTTTTGATCCCACTCCGCGTAGTTGGGCACGCTTTCACTCTTGCGTGACAGATGGGAATCCATTCTCCTTGTTCTAGAGGCACCACTAAGATCTTTACCACACTCGATCAGAGTTATTAACTTATATTATATTTCATTCAGTTTATACGATAAATAACCTGCATTACCATAAAACCATGTTTAATTATTTCACAGCTTAAGTAATTCTCTGATAAGACTATTAGAAGCCCAAGTGATTCACAGCTGTAAAAATTACTCCGTGGGTAGACTTACGTTGCTTTAGTGGCCAACTTAATGCATGACTGCTTCTAACGTTGCATTAATTATCACCGGAAGTATTGAGGCCAAATTATCAATTTTTTATTTATTTACAAATAAACTAAATATATAATTAAATTTCATGCACCATAAATGTTAAAGATGAACACTATACTATTAGGTCAATAAATAAAAATTTTTTCAGTAGATAAAAACGTATATGTTTCAACTTGCAAATTTTATTTACTGCAATATTTTGTAGATTATATTGTGCATATAATGTGTACAATATCTTAATTCAATTGGATTGTTAGTTTCTGAAATAGAATATAGTTAATTAAGCCTCTTCTTTTTCATGCGATTTTGAAAAATCTACCCGTGCTCGATCGTTTGACCTATTCAAATGTTGAAAAAAGTTTTAAAAATTAGATGAATAGCACTACCAATTTTCTAAATTCTTCAAAGCTTTAAAATGAGCTTAAATAGTTGAAAATTGCAGTCAAACATACACAGAAATACGTTAACATGTAAAATGTTAATGATGGGGAAACTAGTGCAGGAGCGAATGAGAACTATATATAATAACAGTAAAGTACGGTTTATCTTTAACATTAATTATCTGAGAAAATGTACAGACTATTTTATTTTTTTAGAAAAATTAGATCAAGGCACTGTATATGAACATTCTTTATATATTAAGGGTCGGTTTTTTACAAAATTATATGTGATTAATTTTACCTATAATTTTAAGACTCCATTCAATAGATCTTCATCTGATTTTGGTATTACTCAAAGTCGCACATACTCATGAAAAATACGATAAATAGATAAATGTTTCTGGAAAAATAAATTAGTAAGTAGCAGGTTTATGTAGAAATAACTTTTGAATAATATATTCGTGTGTCTTCAACGGACATTAGATATATCTATAATATTTTGTATGAATTATCTACTGACTCACGGAGCTTCAAGATTATATTCAATAAAATGATAGCAACAATGAGTATGCCTTATGATTGAATGTAAAAATGAAAACGTTAAAATGGAAACTGTCTATTTAACTGAAACTAATTTATTGAGCGCACGTTAGGTAAGAGAAAAAATGGTTAGGAAACTGATGAAGCCGATAACACGGAGTTAATGTGACACAATATGTGCAAGAGCGTATTACGAGGCTTTTCTGCTAAAGTCCCCGTATAGCGACACGGTAATATTATCGAATGATAATTTGGCCAATAGGTTTACGTTCTACTATTATTTGACGTGTTGCTATATTGAAATCGGTATCTTTGCGACTTAGTCTGCTCTTGCACGTTCGTTCACAATGATATTTCATAGCATTTTTAATTTAATAAAAAATCTCCTTTCTCATGGTTTCCTTTCTTCTCAATAGTTTTCAATGTCAATGGATTTGTTTTAGATAATAATAAACAAGGTTTCCTTTAATATGAGAATATCACTCGCACATGCATATTTCTTACAGAAACCATATAGGAATCATTATATCTAAGAGATAATCCGCAGATATGGCGAATTCTAGTGACCCAATTGCTCAAAATTCGCCCTGAAGGAAAGCTGTGAATAAAGATCAGTATGGATATTACTTGTTTTAATAGATTACTCCGTGGTTTATAGCCAAAAAAAAATTAATACAAGCGTGACGCCCGTTGGATACTTAATTTTTCTTTAATCTTTCCTTGAACAAGCGTGGGTACGGGAACATATATGGGTAGATATATAATACGGAATATCCAAATGAAAGTACGCAGCTGAAATCTATGGAATAGATTGATAGTAATGCGTGCCGATAAAACAATAAACGGAAGCAGGCTTCTGATCGTGCCACATAGCAATTCATCAGTGAGAAAGTGATAAACGGTTTAAAAGAAAATAAAAACTCCTTGGAAGGGCTGCTTACGTCTATGGTTGTCATGCAGTTACAGTCGGAGCGCCTGAGGAATTAATATAACTGACTGTTCCAGGGAAAAGCGTGGGCAACTGTAACTTGTCATGCACCATCACATGTTTAGAGCCAGTAAGGGCGGTCTCACGTTTCAACAGGTATCTCGTCTCTACACAGTCTCAAGCAGGTAGGGGAAAACTTCGGCTCTCTCTTTCTCCCTCTTCCCCCTTTTCTTTGCGGTTCTTAGGAGTCTTTCAGCTATCTCGAGATTTCCTGTTCTGTCAGTTCGCCGATGAAAAATATCACTCTATGGTTGCGCTCGCCATCTCACGTTAGTGTATACTATCCCACTGACGACATTTCACATAACACGCTTTCACAATTGCGTTGAAGAAAAGTGAGAATTATAAGTTGGGGCTTGATCGGCCTCGGCATTAGATGCATGTCCACGCCACGTTTACAGTTGCTTTAGCAACACTTTTTTTACCTGATCTACCTTTGACTGATTGAGATTAACTATACCCATCAAAGAGCTACCTATATCTCAGGCAACATAAATACCACGTTAGAGATGCATAATAATTTTTTAAATTATTTATATTTTTTCTTTTATGTTTAGTAAGAAATATAAGCTAAATTGCTGAAGTCTTTTATAATTGAATAAATTTTTATTCATTTTTCTTTAGTACGATCGTTTTCAGGATCTCAAAACCAGTTTAAAAGTCTCATTTGTTATTAGTTTCAATAATAATTTAGTGTTATAACGATATACATATTAATTACTATGTTCTAACGATGTACTGATTATAGTACTTCTATATTTAAGAGAAAATTCACTTAGTTTAAAAATAAAGTAACAGTGGCCAAGATTAGCCCGCTATCGAAGATTTTGATTATCTTTACAAACATTGTAGCAAAATTAAAGTATCGCGTAAACACAAATATGCGTTACGCGCGCGTGTGTGTGTATGTGTGAGTGATTGATGGATCACTTAATTGCGAAATAATATATGATACATAATAAGTGACACGTGTTTGAATTCCGGAGGCTCTGTTTTCGCGAATTTTCGCGACTTTGTACACAACTGCTTTACGTAAAAAAAATATGAATTCACGAAACAATAATGTTTAGTGCTTCATTTTATTAGTTCTAATAAAGATTACAAAAAAACATTTTTTTAAAATTTTGTAAATATTGTAAATGGCAATGCACTGAGAATAGCTAAACCTTTTTTCATCAATAATTTTTTTTATGTACTATCTAAATCGCAGATAAAAATACCTGTGTCATTTGTATTTATTCTACTGTTATTTTTATAGTATATGATTGTTATCATAAGAAAAAAAATACATAATATCCTCGCTTTTCAGTATAGATATATATTTTATCTTTTTTTATTTCAAATTTTGTTGGATATCTTACAGTATCCATGGAAACCAGATTTGAAAAATAGTATCGAAGATTTTTAAAGTGATTATTTTATGATAACATTGTTATGTTATTTGTAAAAATGAAAAGTGAAAATACAAGCATTTCATGTATAGTAGTATCGGTTCAACAATCTTGAAATAGACAATGGAGCATGCAACTAATACTGCTCATGGCTCATGATCATGCTCATGTCGTTAACTAGAATCTGTTTTAAATTAAGAATAAATTAGAAGACTCATGAAGATGATAGAAACAAAAAGTACATACTTGAGAAAAGGCATATTTTTTTAAATATTCTAAAATACTAAAACAAGAGGAGATCACGAAATGGTATATTAAGATAGTGAAGCCGATAAATGCAAAGAAAAGTGTACAGGGCTGTTAGATCCTGGTATACTGTATGGAAGCAGTGCCACGGCCGCTCGTTAAGAAAACAAAAGCAAGCAACCCAAAGCGAGTTTTTGAGCAGCCGAAGATGGCACCGAAGATTCTGTCGACCTACCTTGAAAGCCATGTTGACTATACAACTCGCCGGCACTAAGCCTCTAACTTGTGCTGCATACGAATGTAAAGTGCTGGTCGCGCGCCTAACAGACCCAATCGTCGAGCTCGTGCTGCGAACCAGTGTATAGATAGAGCCGAAGTAGTGTATTCCCAAATCTTAATCGCCATTCGTTTGCCCGTCTAGGCACAACACTGGGCTGGTTTATGCCTACATTTCTTCGAATCTTACGATGCACCGTCTTATATTTTTCACGTTTTCAGTGATCAACATCAGTACGTGCAAGAATTTTACAGTTTCTGTTTCATATGTCTACAGTACATGTTAGTCCGATACGAATGGTTTCTAAACTATTATTATCTCTTTGGGATTTTCTTCTCAACAGCAAATTCATTTTTATAAGGACATCATTCATTTTTATAAGTATATGGTGCTATCATATCAATGGAAAGCTTCCATCACAGATAACTTTTAGATATAAGTTATGGTTTCACTGTTGTATCAAGTCACTTTCACATTTTGTGCCGAATCTCAATCCACATGCTTGTGGATTACACCGGCGCGCGATCATCGTTTTCTCCAAAACAGTTTGTCACTCGTGGCTCGCTCTTTCTCGCACCATGTCCTGCGAAGATGAACTTACATCGGTCGTATGAATTTATATAGAAAACTTATATTCTCTGATAAATATTGACGTTGGGTGTGTGTGTGATATGTCATCATTACATTGACTATATTCAAAGCTCAAAATATATGAGCAAATTCTAAGTTAAATCGATAGCTTCCCATCTAATTATATATTTATGATTTTGTATTAATTTTTCATATTCAGCTGCGAATAAATTTATACAATGTTTACGATTACAAATTTGATATGTTTTTTCTTTTATTTTATTTGACGTTCTTGACAAGGAATCTTTAATGAATTTCTGTATACATAACATGTAGCATTTTTCTAAATCCATTAAGTCAGTATATTCGTGATCTAATTGGTTAAAGGAGATACGTGTGAGGTACTGATGTAACCGATATGTATGTGCATTTTACACCAACAAGTTTAACCTAAAAATAATAATTTAAATTTAATAATATTATGATTTCATGATAAACAACAAAATATAGAGAAAATTTAGTTATCAAACGTATTTACTACTTCGATATACTTAAAAATAGAAATGAAATCGGTGCGTGAGTAATGCGCTTATTGCTGTCTAGCACAAAAAAAGAATAAATGAAGAAAAACAGATATGGTCATTCTTAAGGTATCGTCAATGTAAAAAATATTAAAAATGTCAAATAACCATTCTTTTAATTTTTATTCAGAACTATAAAATGAATCTCTGGTTATAAACCATTGTTTCCTGAATTGAAATATGTTAAATATTAAGACGTATTATATTTTACATTATCAAAATATTAAATAATAGAATTATGTCAGAGTTCCTATACAAAAAAGATGTGCTTATAGGATGTTCCACTAAATCAATTATTCTCTATTTATCATAAGTCAGACCTTAATAAACTGAAAAATACCATTATGACATAAATTAGTTATTTTTTTCAGAATATAAAGACACCGACTGTAAATATAACTGTAGACATAAAAATCATTAAATATTGTTGCTAAAATACTAATAACATAGATTAAAATGCATGAGAAGGAAAAAGCACAACAGCAAATTTCAAACATTAATCACAGTATCAATATCGATAGCAGTAATCTAAACATTGAGAAAGACAAAAAAGATGAATATACAATGATTAAAACTGAAATTATTTTAAAATTATTTAAATAATAAGAAAGGTTTGTTAAAGGAATTATAAAATTAAACAAAAGTTGAATTAAAGAGCGTCAAATTGGTAATAACATTAATATGATCAGCTATGCTGACATAGCTAAATTTAGTTTTTAGTTTGTAAAATGTAGAAATGCAAAAATATACACAAAATGTTCTTTTTGTTGTATTTTACATTGATGAAAAATAAAAAAAATATAAAAATTTACAAAAACTTTTTTATTGCCAGAATAATGATTGAACTTCGAAATTATTTGGCACTTTGCATAATCATCTAGAATTTCTTGCGTTAACCAATAATAAAACTATACATTCAGTTTTATTAAAGTGCCTTACAATTTTGTCATCGCGCTCGGATTGAATGTCTCTGATATGCTCAACATTTTCGACTGGATTAATTAGAAACATGTTAAATAGACCTAGGTGAACATGATCTTACATCATATTTTGTTATTCTTATTATTTTTCCATATTCGCAAAAAGTTAGGTATACAACAGAATCATGTGTTTCCTTAGCGTTAATATATTTTTCACTGTGATGGGGAATATTTTCATACATGCACCTATTTCATATATATTTTTCCAAATCAATTATATTTTCTAATTTAGTTTTTCTACAATACACAATATCTAGCCCATGGTGAAAAAAACTATTAAATTTAATTGGGCTAAAACAAAGTGGAAAAAATGTATATTTCTATTTGATAACGAAATATTTGTGATCGTTTTGAACACTAAATATTATAAATATTTCCTTGTCATTTGTCTATCTATGCCTTTTAAACCATTTCTATATTTTTTCAATGCATAGATGTTACTTTCAAATGGGAACGTTGAATTATAACACAGGGACCCAGTTTTCCTTATAGAACTAACTATATTTTTAAGAATATGTATATTAAATGTAATTTAATGTAATATTCTTTGCCATAATACCTCTCATAATCGACTTCAAACTATAACAGATCGTCATTATATTTATCGTGTTCTTTATCAGTTTGCGCAGGCTTCAATGCTTTAAAAGCATTATTTACAAGTAAAATATAAAGTTTCAAAGGATCATTATGCAAACAATTTCTTAAACATGGTAGATTATAATACATAAGTCAAGATTTGAGTTCTAAGTTTTTTCAAAACTGTTCGTTTTATTAATTTTATTTTCTACTATAGATAAAAAAATGGAAATTAAAAATTTCATAATTTTATAAATTATTGGAAATTTTCTGGCAATTTTATCAATTTTTGAAGATCAAACCATAGGCCTGATCACGAGTAGAGAAACAATTTACATATTGTCGAACTGTAATATGTAAGAATTAATCGAACATTGTATCATAATGATATAGAAAAGAATAATAAATACTATTAAAAACTACATAAAATCATTCGAAAATATAGGACATTATTAAATTGTATAAATTTAGAATAAAATATCTGATA
This sequence comes from Chouioia cunea, assembly GCA_030064505.1. Classification (NCBI taxonomy): domain Eukaryota; kingdom Metazoa; phylum Arthropoda; class Insecta; order Hymenoptera; family Eulophidae; genus Chouioia; species Chouioia cunea. The sequence goes on from JAOPFQ010000001.1 coordinate 23,236,044, forward strand.
TTATTTTCCAGATTATTATCAGCACTAGCTTGAATTTACTTATGAGTTTCAATTAAGTAAATCACTATGACAAAGTATCATCGAGAAGTCGAGATTTCAAATTTTTGCAAACACTTATTGAAAAAGATTGCCTACCTCAAGAAATAAAAAAAAAGTAAAAGAAAAGTGAAGTAGAAGATTCATTGGATATAAATAATGAAAGAAGCAAAAGAAAAAGAACTCCATCAAAGGACGGTGGTGCTTTCTTTGAGTTTATACTTATTGCAAATAATGTTGACGTCGCCGTATCTCACGACCGTGAATTGGATATTTTTGAAGAATCATATTGATTTCATTACATTTTTTTATTATTACCGTATTACCGTAAATATTTGAACGATAACGTATACAGATTGTAACACAAACAAATATGAAATAAAAAACGTCAAATGAAAGCCTATATGTATACACATATAGACTGTCATAAAATTCATACAGATTTTTCAAAACATAAATGGATTATACATTTTTTAGAGGTTCATATCATTTCATAAAAAATCAAGCGGATTTTTAAAGAAATTCAGATAGGTTTTTTAGAGTATGTTGATATTTATAGAATATCCTCGGATATATTTATGCGTGAATTCTATATAATTTTCGATGTGAAAACTTTTGGATTTCCATAAAACATTTTCCAACAAAATATTTTTATAGAAAATTTATCATTTCTATAATTCCTAATGGAAATCCATATATAATCCATATGAATTATGAAAAATCAAAATTCGTTGCATAAAGTCTACATCATTATAAACAATCCACAGTTATTCTAAAAACCTATACAAATTTACATCTGTAAAAAACGAATTTCTACAAAATTGATACTCATTATGGAAATTCATACTTAATATAACAACTTTTTTAATTCATTCTGATTATTATATGAATTACATATAAAGAGCTATATTAATTTCTATTAGAATTTGTGAACATGACCAGCTCATTCAATGTTATACAATATCATTACAAATTAAATTATATTAATAATCATTATGTTAAAATTTTGAAAATGAAAAAAAAAGGATTTGTTTCTTGGTTTTTGAAAACCGAAGTAGATTTGAAGTATTTCGAAAAATCTATATCAATTTATAAAAAAGCAAGCTAAATCTACGCGACAACTATCCAGAATTTTTCAAGATTCATATAGATTTTCTAAAATGGGTTCTATAACAAATCCAGGAAAATCTTCTAGATCGATTTTCAAAAATCTTTGCTCTGGATTTTTTTAAAACCATCTGGATCTTATCATAAACTTTTATTCCTAGATGGAATTCTAGGTGGATTTCTACAACAGGAAACGGGTTTCCAGATGTTGGGCTGTCGACGAACGGCAATCGAAAAGACACAGCTTGGTATGATTTCTACCTTTTCGCACTAATATCATAATGTACTATTATTCTTTCTTATATTCTTATGAAGGAAATCGTACATTTTCGTTATTATCAGTTTTTGTAATAGTTTATTATAAGCCTGTGACTTAAATAAATCTACTATTCCACGGTATGTTAATTGCTTGTTTAAATTCCGTATAAGGGTGATTGAGTGCGAGTTTAAATTTCGTATAACTATAAATAGTATGAAAATCTTTTTGGTTATTTTTTGCTACCTTGGTTCGTTGGTTAACTAATCCGTTTCCTTGAATGACTGTATGAGATAACATCTTAAACTTGGATACCAACGTTTAAAAATCTGGGTTTTCAACGTTCCATATATATATTCAATAATTATCAGCAATAAATTTCATAGAGCAAACATTAGAAATGATTCAGGGAGTTTGTAATGAACAATATAATACAACATATAAGTAAGGAAAATAAGGAAGAAACAATAACAACAACTTAATAGTTACCATTGATTAAGACAATTGTAATATATAAATCGGTTTTAATGTGGCCTTAAGGAAATTGTACTGGTATCAAACCCATTCAATCGCAGATAAAAAGTGCAATTAAGATATTTACATACTAAAAATTAATCAGTTGACTTTGTATTAGTTATAAAGAAACATGTATATATTAAAAAAGATGTATGTAGTAAGGTGGAATTATGGTGGAGAAACGTCTGAAGAGTCGACTCGCGCGACTTAGGAGGACGCAGTTTATAATGACTCCCTGAACCATTACTAATATCCGCTCTACGAAACTTATTACTAGTTACTATTGAAAAATAGGCAAAGAATTCAATGGAAAAAGAATTTTGAAAATAAAAGCAGTACTTTTTTAGATATAGTCATTTATTTAACACAAAAGGGTCTGGCGGCGCGGCCGGGCATATGTAGTAAGTAAGTATACTTACTACATATGAGGAGGTAAACATTTTTCCAAATTTTTATGTTAGAATATTAATTAGGACAAAAGTTATCCACAAAAAAACCAGCAATGATATTTAAAAAAAATGTATTTCTCAAAAACTAGTAAAAATATGGGGGTCTATTTTTTGTTAAATACGTAAAAAATCTTTTACTATAAAAATATTTCAAAACCGGTTTTTTTTTTAAATTCTTGTACCGACGCATTTTTTAAGATTTTTTCTTTTAAAATCATTAATAAATTTTAACTTCCTGCCATTAGGCAATAAGTAGCAGTGAAAAAAAGAGAACGCTACGCTCGGCGGCACGCGCACGTCGCTTCTGTATTTATCTGTATTTTTCTCTTTAGAAGACAACTAAAGGGAATTAGACAAATTTAGTATACAAGATGATGCGAATAATACATAGAATAATACAGAGCAAAAGTATTGTTTGACCATTCAAAATTGTAAAACTATATTATCTAACGCACAAAGTTATTATACAAGTTTGTGACAATATAGCGTTATAGTTAAGTCGACTTTGCAAGCCGAACCTAGGCACGCCGCTTGGCCTACAGCAGCAACGTGCGCTTGACGCCGAGTGCGGGGTTCTCTTTTTTTCACTGCTACTTTTTGCATAATAGCAGGCAGTTAAATTTTATCAATGATTTTAAAAGAAAAATGCCCCCAAAAATGCGACGCTGTAAAAATTAAAAAAAAAACCGGTTTTAAGATATTTTTATAGTAAAAGATTTTTTACGTATTTAACAAAAAATAGACCCCCATATTTTTACTAGTTTTTGAGATATACATTTTTTTTAATTTCATTGCTGTTTTATTTGGTGAAAAACTTTTGTTCTAATTAATATTTTAACATAAAAATTTAGAAAAATGTTTACCTCCTCATATGTAATAAGTATGTAAGGTTTAAAAAAAATCAATTGATCAACGTCTCTAGAACCATTGAAATAGGCAAGAATCACCCAAATGTTTCGGCTATGAATATTGATGATAACAAATTTAATACTTTCAATGCATTTAATGTGTAACGATTTATAAGCACAAACCAGTTCGACTGAAAGTTCATAATTACTTTTACTTTCATGAATGTAGATTCTTGTTATATCGCTGTAATCAGTTAAGGGTTTATCGACTTTTTCAGGTACTTACCGAATGGGAAATTGACAGACAGTTCAGAGGTGATAATTTCATTGTTTCGCGTAGATTGATCCAAAATATACTTTTGGATGGATTTTCAGATCGTTTTTGCATGTTTCAAATATTAACGTGCAGTCTTCAATGAATATGTATACTAACTAATAAAATACTTAGCATAATGGAATCCCTCTTCAAAAGTCAAATATTTGATCTTGCATTCATTTTCATTTGAAATACTAGAAGACAACGTACCCTTTCAAAGTATTTTGAACACCTTCTTTATACGACCGTGTAGTCTTCTCCGCATGCTTTAAATCATTAAATTTGAAAAATTATTTGCGTAAATCTAACTACTTGCAAAGTAGTCAGAAATGAACATGTCTGAGAAACCTTAATGCTATTTGAAAGACGATTGTAAAACCTTTAATATGAGGTCCTGAATATTATTTTAAATGGATTTTTTATTACTATAACTGCTTATAACTGTTTTTATGAAAAATTACCATTTTCCAAAAATGTATTGTACTGCAAATATTATGCACCCTACAAACAAATTATAAAGGAAAAAATTTGTCTTTTTACGTGGAGAATTAAGCTATAATATTTTTAATGCAAAAAACCTTATTTTAATTAGTAAGGTATGCAACATTATTTTATTATTCAATTTGTTGTTATTATTTATATTATTTATCATGACATTATTTTCAAGTTATTTTAGACTTAAGACTAATTTTATATAAAATTTTAGATTTAGTTGTGACTTATAATTTATTGAGAGTATTAAACAAGTAATTATTTGATAATATAAAATCATTAGTATATAATATGTTATATTTTACTTTGAGTAAACAAATTCTTCGTCCAAAAATCATGCATTTACAGTACAATACATTTTCAAAAAACGGTAATTTTTCATAATAACAGTTATAACGTAATAAGAAATCGATTTAAAATAACATTTATGAAACATTTTAAAGCTGTTGCAATTTGCTTCTAAAAGACATAATCATTTACGACTACTATGTAAGCAGCCATAGTTGCACTGAAAATGTTTCAAAATTGCAAGCATGCGCTTAAGGGGATATCACAAAAGGTTTCAAATGAGAGGTCTGAAAATTGTCCAAAGCATATAATTTCTGAATTATAAACACTTTTTAAATTTTATTTTTGGTTTTAGGTGAGTTTACATTTTTGACCGATAGTGTAAATATATCGAAATTTAAGTCAAGGGGGTCTAAAATTCGTTAGATTTCCTTTTATTATTACTGCATATTTTATTGTAATTCGAAATAATTTCAGCAATTTTTTAATACATATATCTAAATTGTTATTTAGTAAACTTTGCATTTAGGTATATTTTTTCGTCTGTCGATAGGAGCGTTGATATTGCACGTAAATAAAAGATGAAGAAAATTTTTTTTCGCATTCTAATATCTAAATCGTACTATTGCCATTTATTTCTGGTTTTCATGCAAAAAATACTGTCTTCAACTAATGTGAAAAGGCTTATCGACAAAATTCATTATTACACTCTTCGCCACGTACAGTAAACCACTCATTTCGCCAAAAAAGCTTTTGCGCACCTATTAAAAAATGTACTATTACCCCATCTTTTTCAATACGAAAAACAAACGTGTCATTGGCATTGTAAGTACGTAAGAAGACAACATTATAGGATTTTTTTTCAGTAACTCGAGACAACACATATATTCATACATCTATCCTTCATTTTAGTCTAAAATTCCAACGGCAATAGCAACACCATAGATCAGACTCTTTTCTCACATGTTGATTTATGCCGCTTTCACTAAGCAAATTCGATTCCCTTTATCCTTTATTTGCGCGTGTTTAGAGCTAAAATTTGTCCGTACGTCACTATATGCTAAATAGGAAATTGTTTTTCGTTTCCCGCTGTGCTCTGGAACAATGGCTGTTGCACTCGAACAACCCGGGAGCTTTCTTTTGCCCTCATCTTTGATTAGTGATGCCCACACATTGTGTTCAAACTGGCCGCCTCGAATCGGAGTCTTCTAACCGCAACAACAGAGAAGACAGAGAGGTTTGTAGGCAAATGAGAAGCTTCTGCATGTGAACTTGTTATGTAAACCGTCCCCTGCAGTTCTCCCTCTCTCTTTCGTTCTCGCGACTTTTGACATCTTCCCGCTATGCTTATAGATTTTTCATCTTCTTGTTCTTTCTCTTTCTTTTTTGTTTCGTATGTTTCTTCACCGAAATTGGGATCCACTTCCACTTTAATATTCCTTTCACCGATTATGCATAACGCGACTCCTACTTCGACCTGGTATTTCTTATGTGAATTGAACTATTCACGGAGTACCGCGTAAAAAAGTATCTCTTGTGTCTGAGAAAAACTCAGCCTAAAACTTGTTGACGCACCAGCTAACAATTTTTTCTTTTCTCACATTCATATTTTAATCAAGTAGTTATTCATTTATCTTTAACAAGCTTCTTTTGAAAAACGGTGTACAATAATAAATGATTGGATACTATAAGATTAGCATATTAGCTTTTTTAAACAAGTTCGTATATTTTATATTATTTTTCTCACAAGAAAACATTTAAAATGCTTATAATATAATGCTTTTACGAATGTCTCTTAATGAAATATTTCTGTTGGAATATATATTCAAAATGGGTTAAGAAATCATAAAAAGATATTTCATTTGGAACTTCCCTTTTATGTACTATTAAACGTTTATCAGAAAAAGACATCGAATGTGATTGAATATTATGTGATATCTCGTCGAATTTCGTTCAGTTTCACTGTATCATGAATAGCACATATATATCTCGTTGACATGCAATCACTTTTAATTAGGCATTCTGTATAGCTTTGAAATGGTATATAAAAGTTTCAAACCAGACATCTTTTCATTTGTTCCCATCATATTTTTTAATGTACTATCAATAAAAATTGCTGACTATAATAGATAATTTGCCATGTACTTATTTTAATTGAAACTATGGCTAGAGTGATTGAAATACACATTTAATTAATTGATTTAAAATTTATGCTAATATCATTCAACCATAAGAATTAGCGTTATGTTCAATATTTGTATGCAGATCAAAGTACGATAAATTATATTTTGTAAGCGTTTTCATTAAATATATTTTAATGTTAATTTGAATCTTCGATTATGAATTTTAAATCCATTTATCTGAATAACACTCTTCACATGGAACTGACGAGGATATGCCTTCCGAGCAAAAATAAAAGGAAAACCATAATAAAGCTGCCATGAATAAGAGTGAACCAAATTGGCAATATACTAAGGGTTTGGGCTTTTACACTGCGCTTGCACCATAGATCGTTAATTATTTACTACATGGATGTGTCTGCGCTCTTCCAGCCTTAGGTACACTCACTTAGATTTAGATATTAAGTTGCTAAACCGATGCCTGAAAAACAACTTCCCCTTTACACATTGAAATTCCTGGGGTTAGACGCTTTCAATGCACTGTTATGAGGATTATTGATTGCAAATTAGATAGGCTAGATAAACTAAAATGTGTATTTATCGACTGAGAATACAAACAATAACATTACTCTTTTAATAATTTTCAAGACCGTATTACTTAAATTATTCACTTTTTGTCACTTATAAATATTTTGTATAATGATGCTCATATTAGTCAAATGGCTGTCTTTATTACTGTATTTTATTTGAAAAAATGTGTAGTTCGTCAAATGCAGTTTTGAAAGAGATTTTTGAAATAATGCCTGTAATGCCTTTACAGAACGATTCTGACATTTAGGCGCGAATCATTTAACTAATCAAAGTTCGTTAAGTATATTGAATTAATGGGATTTAATTCTATTCAAAGAACTTTAACCATTTGAATAATTCGAGCCTTTTCAAAATGTCTAGAAGTAGCATACGCAAGGATGAATGCGCAGTGGCACATGACTTGTACAAATATCTTTATATCATTTTCTAAGTATCATAATCATTGTTCATACGACATTTTTAGATAATTTTCTTTATCTATTAGAACAGATTCTTTGTCTCAAATTACCATGTGATCGCATATTGATACAAAAGTTAATCATATGGCCGATGTGGCATATTTTCTACGTCACCTATCGTTTTGCACAGTTATAAATGCAAATATTAAAATCAGAACTGAATTTCTTAACGTAAAATACGTATTTTTCAAAATATTGTGTATGTCACAATCATATGGGATAACAATTCCTATAATAAGATATGATCACTATACTTTATATCATATACAATACATTATACATCATGATCATTCTTCAGTGCGTAATTTCTCCTTCCTCAATGTATTTTTCAAAACGGTAACATTTTTCAGGCGAGTATATACTGTCAAAATGTTTAGGTAACGTAATGGAATAATTCCTTTTCTTCTTATGCAGTACTCTATACTAAACGACACGTTTTTTATTTTTGGGATGCGAGGTAACCACTTTATATAACAATCGTTTGATACATAATTCTATAGCAGCAAGTAACTAGGTAGTTTTAGTAGTGTGGAGTTTAGATTCGTTAAATAAAAAATACTTCGCTTAATATCATACTGACAAATGTAGCTATAGTTTATGAATGTATATACTCACTAAAAATATAGCAAAAGTAGAATCATGAAAAACTTTACAAAGTAACATGAAATGATTTAAAACATTTTAGTATTGTAATAAATTATACAAAATAATAATTGAGGTTTTGTTCAATTTTATATCATGGTTGAAAAAGTAAATGTGTTGATGATATTGGCATGCAATATAATATAAAATACTTATAGGATAATGGTTTAGTAATAGAAAAAGTACGCGTACTGAACGGAAAGGATTCGATATTCCAACTAATGTTACGACAAAATTTTCCTAATTTCTTGTTAGTGACGCAGTACGCTTTGTTGTAATAAAATCGGAATTCCTATATAAATAGTGCATTGAATGCCTTTTCATGACGTCTGTATAAAATTTTGTTATTAATATTTTGTTGAGCTATTTCAAATTTTAAAAAATGACTAAAATCTACCCATTAGTTATTGAGAAAATGACAAAAATTCACTGAATTTCAATTTGAAGCCGCGCGACACACTTTTCCCGATTTTGGCTCCAGCACTTCAACTCTCTTTCTCCACCAGTTCTCCATCTTTATATTTAATATTAACAATTAAATGAATAATCATTTTTTTAAATTATATCAATTTCTATTACTCTTACAGATTCCATTTTGTTGTTTGTATAAAAAATATTATCATATAATAGTGTTGGTTGCAAAAAGTAATCTCGTCTCCATTCCTTATTACATCTAAACCCCCCAACACACGTTTAAAAAAAGGTAAAATCCTTCTAACATTTAGGCATTGAATAAATACATGTCTAGTAAACGTAATGGATTTCCCTTTCAACAGTCAAGTAAACTAATTTAAATTGACTTAAAATTGGAAAATAGAAAATACAGTAAATAAATTGAGTGACTGTTTTATGACTTATTAGTCATCTAATAATTGATTGATATTTCTATTTTCCAAACTTAAATGAATTCAAATCAGATTACTCGACTGATCGAAAGGGTTCCATCACGTTCACTAGTCATACTTAAGGTATTAGTTGATGTAATATGTAATCATATTTAAATAATATCAGTTTTTTAATAACTTTATTATTTATCTATGCGATATGATTTAAATGCTTTCATGCTAAATCGGTCGTATTAATACACTATAGCGCCGCTTAGATTTTGTTACGATGGCAAATAAATTTTTTCAAAAGTTACATTAGTACATGATGCACAAAAGTGAGAAAAAATGAAAGAATTCGCTCTTGATTTTAAAAAATTATATAAAATTATTACGTACTGAAACTTTTTTGTTTGCAAAAAACGAGTCACTTTCCATTCGAGTCGTAGAAGTTACACTATAATAATAAGGTAAATTGCGAAATACCGTGGGGTGCTATACTAGAACAGTTATTATTTGTACGCTGTATAAATAATTTATTCGCTACACTCCCAGATGAAATAATATCATCCGCTGCATATGACTCAGTAATTATAAGTATTGAACAAATCCAGTTGAAATCGGAAGACAAAATCAATAATGTACTGAAAAATACCAGTATATGGTTAATCCTTAATAAATTTTTAATCAAACCGCCCTCCACTAACTAAGAACTATGTTTATATTACTTATAATTGAGGGCTCTGTCCGTGTTAAGGTTCGTCTGTATATTCTGTTAATTCGTTATCTGTTACGTCATTTTGTCAGCTCTGTCACATCAGGCAGTCGTTTACGTTTTTTCTTCTCAGTATGGTCTCTGTATAGGTTACAACTAGTTGCCAGTATTCGGTCCTGCTAAGCATCACCTCGACTATGTTGTATGGGATGATGCTACCAACAGTCGTCACCAGTTCTTGGCGCATTGCTGTATACTCGATCGCCCTCGCGTTGAAATCCCCGCGACCACGATGTCACCGGACAGTTCCCTAATTCAGTCTTCGAGAAGCGCCACCTTTCTCTCAGACTCCGCTACGGCGCAATTTGGGGTCAGGTAGACGCCGAAATAAGTAACAGCGCCAAGCTAGACCTAGACATAATCGTTCCCTACGCCGCGATCGTCTATCCGTGATCGAGCCACACTCCTCACTCAGATAGCAGCTGTCCGTTTCGTTTGTGATCCAAGTCTGCGTCGATCGTGTCCTGTACGCTTCGCAGAGTATCAATATGTTAACGTCATGTCCGTCTGCCAACTTCTTGTAATTCAAGGTCACATACCACCATGTAAAATTATTATTATTATAATTTCTTTAAAATTATTTTTATTGTTGTTATTGTTGTCATTATTATTATTATTATTATTATTACTACTACTGCTATTATTATTATTATTATATCTATTATAAAATTTATCATTATCATGTAATCATTTAATCAACTAACCAGAATCATTAGAGGCTTTGGTCACTCTTTAGTAAGGACAGAAAATTACTAATAATGTTTTTAATTTACAAGCTTTAACGCTAAAACTTGACAGATCTACTGACGATCGTAAAGTATTTAAAAACGTCTACATTTATCATCATAAAGTACTTTTGAACACAGGTTGTATGTTCGATGTTTTAGATATTTACATCTTTTTTTCTAACTGTATCATAATGAAAAAAAATTCAAGAATCATCGTACAATCAATATTGCAAAGAAATATTAGAAGATAAAAACAAACAAAGTATCTAGAATCACGAAAAAAAATAAATAAAGATAAACAACTATTAGTAAGATTTAGGTACTGCAATGAGATCAAAGCAAAGGAATGTTGCAAAAATGTAAACAAAAATTGCAGAATATCTAAAAATGAGGTAGAAACTATGCAACGCGTGTTAAAAAGTTGTGATAAAATGCGAAAGTAAGAGGAGATAAAGTTTATACTAGATAAAGATCGACAAAGAATTGGAAAATTAAAGGAAATAGATAGGGCTTGGGCACAAACGAATTTTGAAGAAAGAAGAATAGAAAATGAAAATGAACGCTGTAATAAGTGGAAATGTGAACAGTGAATGGTAGTAAATATACATATAATGACAATTAAGTGAATATTGAATTAATGACGAATAAAACCTTTATGATTTAGTAGAAAGTTGAGTAAATAATAAGACAATTAAAGTGATTATTGAATCATATAAAATGGAAATAACCTAGCAAGCAAAAAATTTTTTTTTAGTTAAAATAGATTTCGAGGTAGGATAAATGCAATATAAAACATGTATAGTTGGAAGTTCTCAAACATGGAAAGATGCGGACTGTAATAAATATAATACATTACAAAAAAAAAGTAAATTTTACTGACTATTGATTTGTTCTTATAGAACTCTCTTTTTTCGTAATCCGAATACAGAGTTTTGTATTTTGTTATATTGTGTAACGATGTTCTTTTTGTTTAAAGTGACCGATCAGAATGTTAAGTATTCAAAAGAAAATAACGTCGCGACAACATTTGTAGCATAAATCAGACAAATAAAGTTCTTCAAATTGGATGTTTCAATTTCTTTATTTTATTATACATTATTATACATAATCTTTATTTTATTATACTTTATTTTATTATTCACTCTACAATTATTCTCGCACATTTACTCGAATACACAAATTACCTATGAGGAAAATTTTCGAAATCAAATTATTAAACAGAATTAAAGTGATCGCGACTCAAATAGAAATACTTATAGAGAGACTCAATGGCTCTGCACCTGGGATCTTACTTTTCGAAGACCCTTCGTCCTTCAGACCTCAGCAATTGAGGTCGAGACGATAGCTGGATATTAAGCCTTAGGACTCTTCATCTAGATGTTGATCACTTAGAACTGATTAGAACAGAGCTATTGACGAATGATATTCAGCGCTCAATCGGTCTCTGACGACAAAAAGCTAGTCTACATAGCTCAGCATCCAAATCACTTTCGTTTTCGGCATTACATCAACATTGTTGTCGATTCATACTTAATGTGAAGTATACAAACTTTATAATTTGACGCTAGATTCAAATCGCTAGTGCTTATGATTTAATGTCGTTATAACGCATTCATAAAAAAAACCCAGATTTAAATCGTAAAGAATGTTTTTAACTATTCCTGATTTAATCATTTTATGACTGGTTACAATTAATTTCAACGTTATTTCAAAGAAAAAAACTAGAATCCGTGACGAACTTTTGTGACATTCAAAATTTTTAATTAGACTTTTTATTATACACTTAAATAACATTATTTTCTAATACCGAGTTCGTTAAAAAGGAATTTGTTTAAAATTAAATTACTGCTTCAAGTGACCAAATAATGGACTTGTAAACTAATACAATTAAATATATAACAAATCACCATAGTATTCTTAGATAGGTTTATTTATGAAATATCAATTGAACTAATTTTGAATTCAATTCATACAAAATAATTAATTGAAAGAAATACATATATTATTTATAGACTTTTTATTCAGTGCAATGAACTGAACTGCGAGTGAATTGAAATGGAATGAAATATGAATTTTTTCAACATACAGATGTCATTCAAAATCAATTCGTATTCAATTCATTATCAGCTCGATATTGTTATTATTTGCATATTTATTACTTCTTACATTTTTTCGGCATGCAGTTTCAATATAAAACAATTCATAATAAATACAACTTGAGTATATTACAAATTAGATACATCTATTTGCTTATATTTGTTTATTACATGACTTGTATTATATAAATAATTATGTTATAGTTTGCCCCGTCATAACAAATTCCATCTCTAACTAGTACATTTAAACTAGTAAATAATATAACGTAATAATGACCGCGTGAAACCCGACATGGTGATACAGATTAGCGATTGAATTACTGAATTTTAAAAACTATAGGTTGTTTGTTACTCAAACTTTTTTCTCGCGATTCTTAGAACAGGTTGTATGGCAACTTTTTTCATGCAAAATCATGTCTTGAATGCATAGAAACAAAGTAAAAGAGTTTATAAAATTGCGCGTAGAATGTTAAAAATAAGATTATTTTATGAGGTATACAGGTTTGTATTATTAAGTTGTAGAATGCAATATAGACAACTTTCATTTTTTAAATTAACTATAACATTATAAGTTGCAGAATCTTTGCATTAACTTTGATAGACAGATTGAGATCTCGTAGGAAATCAGTAAATATTTAGCATATGTTGCACTTTTTTGACGGATATTCGTAGTTTTTAGCAAATTCTGCTATCGTCTTCTATCAGCCTGGTTACCTAATGAGACATTTTAAACCTCAAAAACAAGATATGTAATTGTTAAATAATACAATGTTTTTTCGTAATATAAATAATATATTTAGTAATATAAATATATACATAAAACACAGTATAAGAATTTGCATTTTTATAAAGAACGGAGGTTTTTGTTACAAATGCTGTATTCGACTAGATTAACTCAACTAGTTGTCTCCTCCACTTGTTACAAAAACAATACAAAAGAGAGGGACAATACACAGGGATAAGAAAAATCGGGTATAATACAGAATGGATGGTTTCTGCATAGTCATTACATAAACATGACATAATTTGTTTATGTTGAAATGTTGAAAATATGGCTTAAAATATTTTTCACAATGAGAACATGAATAGCCTTATCCCAATCTTATGCTATATTATGTTTTTATCAAATAATATTGGAATTTAATTTATAAACTGTTTATCATAGTCTTCAAAAACTATGTGGATTTTCACATTCCATACATAATGAACTAAAGATGATTGTACAGAATTAACAACCTAATGAATGCTCTTATTAATATTAATTATTTTATTTGAATAACTTTTGTAATATATACATAAATTAAAATATGTATAATATAACATGCTCACCGAGTAAAAGTATTCCAAAAACAAATTAATACAAATTTATTTTATACTTATTTACATGATTTAATTCTTCCAATGCTTATTATGGCTTAATGAGAAATATTCGGTAAATTCAACATGAGGTTAAAAAAATTCAAGCGATGAATTCTTTTCGTACATCAACTAATTATTTTGTATACTGGTGACGTAATCAAGATTATTATTTTTTTTAGGTTCGAATATATTGTCTGAAATATCGACCAATATATATTATTGATACACTGCCAATATCATAAGAATAATCATAAGAATTATCGTAAGATTAATTATAATAAACTCTTCAAAATGTTAATCATCAATAAAATTGAATCTACTAACGTGTTAAACAAATTCTTGCTTGTTTTGACTACAACCAATTAGAATGACAAACTGGCTTCAATATAACGCCATCATATTTTTAAGAGAGGATTATGTGCACCGTGCACGCGCCCTCTCGTAAAGCTCCCACGTTTTACACCGAGTTGAAGCCGATCTGCACACACTGAATGCCTTCTGTAGTCATTTAACCGACAATTTTTTAGTTTCGAAAGAGAGCTGACGTAACTTAAATTCTAATAATCATCTGCTCCCTCGTGTAAACGGCATTACTTTTGCAATTCTAGCTTTTATAGGGGTATTGTGCTATATATAAAAAGAATACGCAGATTGGCCATAATAATAAATTTAATAACAGTTTTTAAGTGAAAGTGACGAAGGTTTTCTTCCCGATACCAACGAGATCACTGTCCACAGAATCATTGAAAACGCCACTGATATTGAGATAGACAAGAAACTATACAAAAGCTCAGACATGACGATTGGTAACGCAGCGTATTTAATACTATATTATAATTTAGATAAAAAAGTCTGTATAAACTACTGAGCAAAACTGACAGATTCACGTTAAAGTCAAACAATCTGCCAAAAACAAATCATTTTTTAAAATGTATTGATTCAATATTTTCAGGCAGTAATAGTAGTAATGTGGTAAATATTTAGATAAGTGGTAAATGCAATGGCGAATTACCAAGCGTCTGAATGAAGTATTTGACAGCAAAGATATACATGAAGTTTTTATAGCATACAGTTCGAAATCTGGATTAAGAAATACATTTATATGCCAAAATTTGAATATATATTTCGAATAATTATATATTCAATAAACAAGGACATACAAAAATTAATGTAATGTGTTTCAAACACTATTTGTACGTGTCCTTATATATTATCACACACTGAATCCAAATCTGGCATCACGTACAGTTCAGACATTTGAAGTTCAAAGTAAGAAAAACAGTCGTTTGAGTGAAAATAATCAGCGTTTTTATAGTTTTTTGGATTATTGAATCTGAATCCACGGTCTATTTAGCTTTTCCTGATCAATATTAAGGTTATATAAACGTCAAATGCGTTTATTTTGTGAAGAACAATGTTTGATTGCAAATTGTAATTGAATGGAAAATTTTACGTTCAGATATGTATTTTATTATTTTTTTATCATAATTCCAAGGGTCATTTCAAGGTCACTTTATGTTATTGTGTACAAAGTTCACATCGCGATTGCAAAAATATAAAAACGTGGCTTGTTGGGATTAGACTAAAGTTTTGAGGCAAAAAGGTATAACTTATGCAAAATATCACTCTTACATGTTTCAAAGATCGCCGAGTCCGCATTCGAGGGCCATCTGACCTAATCGGTTCTCGATTACTTCAAGTTCAAAACGGGTAAAAGAGATAACTGTTTCAAAATATTATTTTTACATATTTTGGGAGTCACTGATTCTGAACCCGACTTCAGATTTGTGCTGCCCACACCAGTTCTTTATATCGCAAAATCTACACTTAAAATTTAGTCAATAGCGTTCGGTAAATTTTTGTCAATATACAAAAATTATTGCAGAATTATATCTAGAAATTCAGCCGTGCAATACCTATCATAGAAAATCTTTTTTTCTTAAATCTTTGAAATAGTAGAAATAAACAGGATCAAAAAACTTAATCTCTGAATCTTCGACAGATCCTTCAAATATTTTGCATTCACTTCCTCGTAATAAACTTGGGCTCATTAAGCAGTACTTTAAAACTCTGGCCGAAGGCGGTGACTTTTTTTAATATTTAAAAGATAAGTTTCCTGAAATAAGTGATACCAAGCTAAAAAAAGTCATTTTCAATAGCCCTCACATCCGTACTTAATTAAAAAATAAAAAATTTGTTATAAAAGTGAACCCTATTGAGATGGTTCCATGGTTCAATTTTAAAAACGTTGTACAGAATTTTTTGAGAAATCACGCGAGTGAACATTACGAGAGTTTGGTTGAAGCTTTATTTATGTTATAAATAAAAAACTTATCACTCTGTTACTGAGCGACTTTTGACTCTGACAACGGCATACGATTCTTTATAACTGTACCAGACTCTCCACCGGATGTCTGCTGTTTGTCGATCTTGACCTGAAGTTCAACAAACTGTCACATGCCTCATACAGAAAGCTTTGATCTAGTGAAATTTTCACGTGAAGTAAAAATGTAAATTAATAACTTTAAAGAGTTGGACTTGTTTTGCTTGTTGCCTCGGTCTTACATCATCCCGCACTGGAAACAGTTCCCTCGATCATAATTGCGCGTGTCCAACCCAAGACATATAAATAACTAAAATAAATTACTTTTCAAAAAGAATCTGAAATATAAGAATGTTTGTTTGATGATGTTTTTTATTTATTAAAAATAGATTTACTTAGAAATACTACGACCACAGCTTATTGGTGGTATACGGCTTGAGAACATTTCTAATAAATGAAATTCATGTCAACCAGATAGAAATTAGTGATTTCTTATCATTCTTGTTTATAAAGTTGGACAATTTGTATGGATTCGACTGTTCGTTTATTATACATCAATTAACTTATTCCTTACTCAGGGGACCTTATAAATACGTGTTACCTTTTCATTTGTGGACGAGAATAGTTGCATCAAGACGTTAGTAACGATTAAAATAACTTAAACGATTTTCATATAGTAATTAATTCTTTAGTGGAAAAGATATAGTTATTTCTGAAATAAGATTTTTTATACGCTTACAAACCTGTAATACTATAATAACATCAGTATCTATATTGTACAAAAACACGAAAAAATGTTTATGTAAACTTGAATAATAGTACCTGTGGATGTTTATTACTCTTTGTGCAACGTCAATATGCAATTTATATAATTATACGATCACTAGTGTCGGATCCTCTAGCACCAAAAATTTCAGTGTACTCAGATGATCTATCATCTATCAAAATTTGTAATTATTTGATACCTTTTCAAGAAATATATTCTATCCGTATAGTCCCCGTCGAATGCATCAGAGATCAGCTCATGCGCGTTCAAAATTATTTATGCGTACCCACGAACACTTACCAAAAACGTACTCAAAAAAGAATGTCATATGTTCATATTATTAGTATTTCCAAATACATTGTTGAAATTGTTAGACATGATAAAATACTAATCAATGAATTTCTATGATAATCATTTATAGTAATAGAATTTTTTATAAAACATTTATACGTGTGATTCTTAGTTTTTAGTAGCATAGTAGTTACAAATAAATAAAATCACTAGAAGATTGAAAATAACTCACGCTGTTATTACGTCAATACGTTGTTTACTGATACACAAAAAGTTCAGTAAAACTTCACGATAAAAAATGTAAGATAAAATAATGGATAAAATAATACTTCAATTTAATTAATTTTTGTAATCGATTTTAGTCACTGCTGCCTGCTTAGAATTTTACAATTGAGAAGGTATTGTAAGCATGTAGTGTTTCAACAGTCGTCGATCAACTATAGCCATTGAACTGAACAGGACGATATTGGTCTCTTTCTTGTACGACTTCCTTGATCAATATGCATTAGATTGGCCCGGTCTGTTACTGAGCGACTTTTGACTCTGACAACGACATACGATTCTTTACAACTGTACAAGACTCTCCACCGGATGTCTGCTGTTTGTCGATCTTGACCTGAAGTTCAACAAACTGTCACATGTATTATTGCTTCCTCGTACAGAAAGCTTTTTTTTGTTGAAATTTTTACCTGAAAATAATATAGAGACCTATGTTTGAAAATACGATATAAGAGTAAGGCAGGAAAGCAGGATTTTGATAAAGACGAAAGTTCGGACGCACACATGCAAAATTTTGACTGGTTCTTTTCTACAACCCTGAACAATACATTTACGTTTGGTTTAAGAAGTTTTAAATGCTAAAAGACATCTCTTTGATATGATTAATAAAGCTTTGTGTTGACATTTCTGAAAAACGAGCGAACAAAACAGGAAACATAAGTATACCTTTGAATATAACTAATTTTCTTTTTATTAACTTATTTCATGAACAGATACATCTACTTCATAGAAATAAGTCTTATCTGTACAACTAATTTTTTTAAATATACAAATTATTTACTACTAATTAACATTTTTTTCATTTTATTACACACTTGTTGATAAATGCATGTACACGGTATAAGCGTACATAAGTATTGTATTTTTTGTCATACAAAGTAGTATATTTCATGTTTTATTACAACGTATTAAGTATGCAGAATGTCTGTCCCGATAGTTTGAACAACTTCATTGCTGGAGATATTTCAATACGTGTAAACATAAGTTAGCATCTTTTCTAATTAAATATTCCAAGTTGCCGAAAAATGCTTTTTTAAATTAAATACAAAATAAATTTTTATAAGGGCGAGACATCAGATCACAGCTGGTTCTCACGACTCAGACTAGTTAGAGTAGGATGTGGACATGATAAACGAGTGATCGGCAACAATTTCGATCGATATTAGTACTCGATGTTAACTAATAGCTAGAATTAACAATGATTCCAGAAGTCCTTTATCTTGTAAGAAAAATAAACTCGTTGTCGATGGATAGTACTGTCGTTATATGTTGTCTCGCGACAAATGTCGAGATAAACGTTTTAAAAATATCGTCCTGTCACCTGAATTACATTGACGCATACTTACGCTGTTCGTTTCACTTTGAAAAATTATACTTTTTCGAACGGCTGATGACGATCGGCTGTCGAGACACGATACTTCGACCGTCCGTCACGCGTCTTACGAGCCCCAGATATTACAGATACAAGCTACTCTCACTCACGATTTTGTCCTCGAAACCTTAGGAAAAACATTGCCAGTTGAGATTCCAAAGAAAGACACAGCAGATTTCTATAGATATCGATGAGCAGTGATTTTTAACCATTTTTATTGATCTTCAACGACTGTGTCGTTTTTTGTGGGGCTTTAATAGGGACGCACACTTCGTACTGCTTGTCCTTTATGTTAAACTTCGTTATCTTCATTGTTTCCTGTTCATCTAATGTCATTGACACAGTGATATTTTTTAACTAGTTAGTGATCGGTTATTCGAAACAATACTATGGAAATTTATACTATATAACATCAAAAACCGTTTTATGGAAATTAGCTCTTTTCGTATAATATAACATTTATTGAAATTCATGTTTACTGAAACATCGGTCATTCGTATTTCAGCTTCATCTATTGTTGTTCTTATTGTTATTGATTAAATTATTGTGTCTATTAATTTTGTTCTTTTCTATAATTAAAGCTTTTTAATTGAAAGCTATAGTTTTCTTATGTGAATCAAGTTTCTGGAAGAACACATATTTGGCATAAGTTAATGTTTACACTAAACGTAATATCAAATACGTGTTCTACATTATATTGACTATTTTACAGTTTTCAAAATGCGTTTCTTAAAGAATCGTTGAGTTTTCTGTAGTATTTATAACATACAAAACATTAGAAACCTTAAAAATAAATAAATGTTGAGTTATTGTACATTGCTTAGATCGGTGCTGATTATTTATATCGTTATTGAAATTCATGACTCGTAATTTTGTCACGAATAGAAAGTAATATTTCATTATTAGGTAAAGTTTTCTTAACGTATTTATGGCATTTCGTTATTGTAATAAACTTTTATTTGTGACGACGCTACTAATTATTTTCAAGTACTTACTACTCCTATTTTCATTACAGTCAAATCAACACTGTCGACTGAATGGGCAATTGTTTCCTAAAGAGATATTAGAATAATTATTTTAATGTTCACTTGGAAATTACATATTTACCTTTAATGGACCAATTCTTCTCATATTCCGTTATGTATGATTTTTTCACAGGTGTTTTTATTCATAAAATTCGATTTTACAAAGTGATGCGTATGACTTATTATATTGATTAGAGTATAAATATTGCATTACAATATCTTACATTATAATACCAATATTGTATAACAATTGTAAATTAATTTCTAGTAATATCCCCTCCCCCAATACACCTTTTGATAAGAACGAAATCTTTCAGGCGAGTAGTCATTGGAAAACGCATACCTAGGGAACGTAATGGAATCCCATTTTGACTGTCAAAGTAAATTTAATTAAATTCACGTAAAATTGTAAAATAAAAGATATCAATTATTATATTAAGGTAAAATGAGATTTTACTGTTGATATTTTTTAACTGGATTACTACTAGGCCTCAAATAAACATGACGAGACTATTTTTAATAAAAATGAACATAATAAAACTATTTTTATGCGTATTAGATATTTTTTTGTATCTGTGTAACTTGCGAATATTTTCGTTACTGATTTTTATGCATCTATGCATTAATTATTCTATTTGAGCACAAATACATAATATTGTGTGTTGTTTGCGCGTATGCGCGCGTGCATTTATGCATTGCTGTAGTTGTTTTAATTCACGTTAGTCATTCCATTTTTGTTGGTTTTTTACAAATTAGTTTCGGCGAAGGGGGGGGCGGAATTTTTTTTGTGTTTCATTTAAGTGAAATTAGTTAGAGCGATCTTTGCAGAAAGTATTTTTCTGAAAAATTGTGTTTTTCGCGGCATTTTGATTTAACTTTTTTTGCATTCTGGAAATAATAAAATAAATCTCAGAAATTTTTTCTGACATTTTTAATTCATCGAACATTTCTTACAGTTGCAAATTGTATACGTGTATATAGTGTATATGTCAAATGCGGTGTACTCAGCTATTGCATTAGGCTATTGATGTATATTTTTACTGACTCTATATTGTTATTATTATATTATTTTCGGACCTGTTTCGAACGCTTAAGCACGAACGGACATAACTTTTGACTACAAGCGAATTCTAACGTATGAGGACTTATCTTAAAGTTATTTGCATAAGCTTTAAAATGAGACCTTGCATGATAAATTTTATGGTATCTAACCCGAGTTATCCTACTTTCGAGTAAAGCATTACGTCAAGTGGCTACAGCATAAAAGACGTACGTGTAAAAGCAACTTTGCCTGAATATACTAAAATATAAAAAAGTTTAAGGATGGTGGTTCAAGTCTAGACACAAAATGAACAACTTTATTTGTATTAATTTACGAAGTATTGGGTATCTAGTTAATTTCGAGGTTTATAATAAAACAAAATAACATTGTAAAGAATAAAAACGAAACCCTTTAATTCCTCCTGCTATTTTATGAAGCCACTCCGCTAATCCAGTTGGCAATGTTTTTACATGCAGATATATGGTAGTTTTTGTGTTAAAAATCTCGATTAAATGCATTTTTACAAAATTATAGTTAACGACAACAATTTCAAGTGTAATTAATTGGTTGAAATGAGAATTACAATAAACTGGCAATACCAATGCATGGAGAAAAAGTTCAGTAAATAAAATACTGTGATTTTGTTTTATATTTGTATACGCTTCATATCCAATAATTATTTGACGATTATAATTCATAGCTAACATGAATAACTGTTATATAAAAAACAATGTTTCCAATAAAAAACAATATGTTTCCTATATTAAATTTGTCATAATCTAGACACCTCTAAAAAATCGCGCTCTTATTAGTGAACCATACATTTTTGAGAATCTAACTCAAAACATGATTTTTTTATCATGTAACTTTATTTATTGTTATCACATATTCTTACGTAAATATGTTTAAATTGCAAAATATGAAGTAATATGTTTAGAATATTATGAGATGCAGGCATTTTTCACACATTATTAGGAAGTTGTATATATATCCTAACGGGTGTTCAAAGGTTTTTTTGACGAAAGGAGAGGTTTACGGTAAGAGCCGAAGACGACTGCAATAACTAGTTCCGTTTAAAAAGCCTTTTCACATCAGTTAGGATCAATATTTTTTCGCATGAGAGTTAGAAACAAGCGGCAAAAATGCTATTTGGAGGTTAGAATGCAGAAAATTAGATTTTACGCCCTCGTCATTATAATTTAAACAGAATGCTTATAATTTTGATAAACTATAGATTTTTATGTCGGATTTTCTTTTGTACTGGTTATTGTTGCAATAAAAGAAAAAATGTATTGATCTCGTAGTTTTTAAATATTTTTTTGAGCAATAAGTCTTTTGCTGTTGAATGACAGGTTTTTAATCAATTATTTTCCATTTTGTGAGGAGCCAATTGCTAATTTTGAATAAATAAAACGATGAAATATCTTTAAGACTTTTCTATTATTTTAACGTATGGTAAATTTGGTAATACATATTTTGCATAGAGGTTATTTATAGTGTGTATGCTTATATTTTCGAAATGACTTGACAGCCTCGCTCAGTATTTACAAAGGTCAGAATGTGTACATATTCCGTAATGCAGCATGTTGACATAGTAACATTATTTTCAAAAACGTCTTTAATTGATAGTTTGGTTCTCAATGTCAATTAATAAAGAATTTAAAACTTCGCAAATGTGAAAGGGCAGACAGAACATGGATTTTAGATGGTAAGTTGAATAGACATACCCATCGCTAGCTGATTTCAAACGCAAATTTGGGGTGGATTTGTTGGAGAGCAAGAGAGGAAGGAAGTGTATCTGGGTTTCGATTCCCTAGTGAATTTCGGGCAGCTCTAGCAATGGCTTCGTCCACAGCTTTGACGGTAACGGCGCCGATTACAGTTTGGAAAGTTAGCCGTGTTGATTCCTTCCGCCTCCATTACATATTATCCAATGTCTACAGAGATCCATATGACTGCGATGTCTGCTTCACAGGCACCCTTGGGCGTTTTAATAATTAATCTATTTCTCTTGGAACTAACTATCAACTTTCTGACTAACCGAACAGCACCGTTGAGTTCAATTCCTTCTCTCACACCAATTTCACAGAAATATTCTTTTTTAAATTTGAACACAAATATTTTATTCATTGTAACCGTAGTTCGATAGTGGTCAGGATAGTGGTAATTACAAATTAAAAAAATGTTCATACAAATTCAGTATATTTTACCGGTAGAAAGTTTTTATAGAATGATTATTACATTTAGAAAATGACATGAATTATAACAATGACATGTAGATATTTGGATGTGACGTCTACCACCGCGCAGCCGTCCGTGCGCATATCACTTCTAGAGATTTTTAAGAGTAGCAAATTATTTAAATAGTTAATGTTCTTTAAATATATTGAATTTATTGATATTAATTCTACTTATTTAATTTTTATTTTTTCCTATATAGCTATTGTAAAAATATAGAAAATACAGATCTAAAAAATAAATTCAGCGGAGCTATTAAATTATAAAAAGGACATATTATATTTGCAAACTCGTTTCAAAAAATTGAAATTACCATAAGAATTATTACATTAGTAGAATTGAATTTGATATACTCCAAGAACTTGAACTATTTATATGGTTCATGTCTCTAAAATCTTGAGATCGAAATGTCATGTACACGAATAGCTTCGCAGTAGCAAGTAATATGTCCAAGTTACTATATATCATTGTAATGATTCATGTAATTTTCTAAGTGTTAGAATTGTATTGTAAAGGCCCATAGTCGTCAGATATTACTGTTGTTATTACCTACAACAAAATATATACACCTACCTTTTAAGCAATTATACATTCTAACCTTAAAAATAATGAGTTTTATTTTATCGCCAACCTGAAGAATTATTAATTGACTCATGAAAAGATACATTTAATTTTTTTTATAATTCCCCAGGTGAGTAAAGTCGTGCATGTTTGTATACAATTTTGGTGAAATATCGATCGATACATTTTATTCAATAATGGCTTTATTAAACATCGTCGCCACAATATTGTCGGCAATTATGCGTTTCAACCTCCGCCAGAACCGTAGTGTTAAAACAGGGATTTCACAAATCTAACATATAACGAACTTATTTACAATTCACGATTTTTGAGCTATTTTTTATAAAACCTGTATAGTATTGTAAATAAGTAATTTTTACGGTTTAAAACAGTTAACTATGTGTATTCATAAAATTTCACGTACAAAGGAAAAAACATTGACTTCAATAGACAATACTACATATATTCTATTTATCGTGTTAGTATTTCTGTGGTCAGCTCAGTATTTCAATATTCAAAAGTAAATTCATTTTTCCTCCCAACAGAGAGAATTGTATTGTGAGATTAGTAAGAGCTTCGCTTATTTAAAAAGTAATGTCTCCGTCGCTGCCGAGGTAACCTATAATGACTGCATTCATGTTAATAAAACAAAAACACGTTTAAGCACTACGCTAATTACGAAAGTTGATTGGGTTACATGTATAACCAAATTAAAACAATGTACTTCATGGAAAATAAAAGATGTCCAGTATTTAATAAAATGTAAGGATGGGACCTGGAATTTCTTTTATAAAATGAAAAGTCAATAGTAAAAAATCAAGTTTGAAAAGGTAGCTTATAATAAGTTTTCTATGGCTTCAAGACTCAAGAAATGCGAAGATTTTATCTGGAATTATTATCAAATTTTTGGAAATCATATATAATGTTCTTCCATTTACTAGAATTACTAGCTTTACAACTACAATAAGCATTCACAACTTTTATTTAATCTACTACTTGAATATATATTTATTTTACGAGGAGGATACTTCAAAACGATGAGATATTTCATTCACATACTTTATTAGTTGTAAAACTTCTTCAATAATATTAACCTTTTTTTACCTTTACATTCCTGATAATGATATGTACTTATAAACCAATTCAAACTTACCCCTTACCACGTGACCTTAATATAACTTTCAGTCCCGATATCAGCGCTCTATGGTGAGACTTCAACATGCGAATTATCGCACCACGTAATGAGACTTTCGCAATAATTACTTTAGCCTCTCATGTTATCATGTATTGTTTGTATTGAGTAATTAAATAACCATAGAAAAATTGGTTAAGGAAATAGTGCAATTGTGGAGTTTTATTAGAAGTAGTAAGGTAAGACAATGAAAAATTGCAAAAACTAATAAGTTGTAAACGCGTTTGATTGTAGCTGAATAATGAATCCATAATTAAAGAAAAATATGAGAAAAACTTTACGCATTCAAATCAAAGTGAAGTTCTAAGAATAAAAAACATTTAAAACTCACGATGGCAAGGTATATAGAAAACTAACGGTTGGCTCTTTTACTTCCATATTTAGCTAAACCTTATTGTTCCCTTTTTCTACATATTAGTATAAAATTATTCTGATGATAAAATTAGAATGCATTAAAATTCGGGAAAAAAAAGAAAATCGTATTCAAAAAAACTACTTAACAAGAGTCAAAAAAATATAAAAATAATATTAATAATAAAATTGTTGAAAGAAGCAATAATATACACGATTTTTAACATTGGGAGTATCGTTACCTTTTGCGTTTATCCTTTCAATGTTAATGAGTATATCAAATTGTCCAATGCAGCTATCTAAATGTATATATTACTTATTATAGATATAAATGAAGTAACGGTATACGCTGAAACAATTAGTTTATTGTTTATTCATTAAAGACAACTCTGAGTCATAATATCGTTACATAGTATTTAATTTCTTACTTATACAACTAAATTATATTAGCTAGAACATTGCATAGTAAAATCACTATAAAATGACTGTTCGCTTCATTGATTTTGCACGAACTCCAACATATTTCACACGTGCTCTCAAATATATTTCATTTTCTAGTAATAAACTAATATTACTCTCTGCCTTTTTTCCAGAGTCAATATTTTAGTAAGAAATAGCTACTTTGTAAAATAGAGAGCAAAATGTGAGCTTTATGTTTTTTGAAAAATATCTCGTTCACTTTTACCATTATTCCCGGTAAATAGTTCACAGGTTACTCGAAAGGTGGCGCCACGACTATCAAAACTATGTTTAATGGCGCAAAAATAAACTAATAGAATTACATCAAGCCAAGTTGAATTAAGTTTAATGGTTCATTGTTCTATATACAATATTCAAATGCATATTTCTTCCATTTGTTTGTGTACAATAATAGGATAAAAATAATTGAAAGAGTACATGTAAATTAAATCGTTTTCAATCTCGCAATAAAATAATTATATTAACTATTAATTTGCACACACGAGATTTTAAATTTTAGCAGTAGAGTATAATTTTATATAATGGCTAAGTTCTGATCCAAAACCGTGGCATTCATCGTATTATTTCTCAAACAGTACCATCATGATGCATAAACCACCCCTTTGATATCATTAGTATATACTTTGTTTCTTTATACGTCATTTATTTCGTTTATAACGCGATGTCTTTGAGACGTAAGCGTAATCGTTCGTAATAAGCTCTTGAATACTTTGCATTAAAGTATACAAAGTCTGCTTAAAATTGAACAAAAAAGTAAACACTATATGAGAGAATAAAGGCTTGTATTCGGCAACGGGGAAAGCCATAACTATGTGGTTAAAGTCCCTTAGAATTCGTATTCCGCATTGAAATATTAAAATATTCATTCGCGAGTTGCAAAATATTTCCCGCGTGCAGGGCATAGGTTTTTGTCTTCCTATCCATGTACAACAGAATTGACGCTCTTTTTTATGAGCAGGTTATTATCACCACCTACGACACGTTCTAAATACTCCGTTTACAGTCTCCCGGCAACACCCGCTCGCTATACGCCCGACGAGCAGTATAATGTAGTAACGATGCTGTATTCAAGTAAACTGCTTTCCCTCTCTCTTTCTCTCTCTCTCTCTCTCTCTCTCTCTCTCTCTCTCTCTCTCTGTCTATCTCTGCCTCTCGCTCACTCACTCACTAACTCGCTTACTCCGCCGTCGAATCAAGCGCCTAAGTCCACGTGATCCAAACCAAGCCACGCGTCGGACTTAGTTATTAAAAATAAAAATAGCTAGTGTTTTTATTTGTTTTAAAAAATGTTTGTATGCGCCGTTACTATTTTATAACATATTATTTATTGCGTGTTTCAACAGCGCACCATGTTTTTATATTACATACTTTCTGCGGAATCAACAGATATGAAATATTCGTATGTGTGCAAAATTGTCAGTTTTAAACAGAATTATTGTTGTATTTACTTGATAACAGATCTTGAAGATTGATAGGATACGGAAAATAATCAAGAGTTATTATCGACAACAAATCCGTTTTAATGTTGAGATAACATTAATTTTCCTATATATTAACGTGAACAAGCGAAGCGTCGCACGTCGCATGGTCGTGCTGTCGGGTATAGCTCAGGATTAATCGCTTACATATACCGTTACGTATCTGCGTTAGGTTCTCTTTGGAAAATTGAAAATTGACAGGGCAGTAAGGCAAGAGTTTGCACTGAAAATAACATAGAGACTCGCTCACGGGAAAGAATTCATTAACTGTGCCATCTCAACTAGAGAGCAGTATTTACTTAGTAAAATTGCGTATTAATTATCATGTTAAAGGTCGTGCCTTTTTTCTTGTCAGTATTGTCAATCGCGAAATCCAATAACATATATACATATTATACGATCTCTGTCTGTCTCTCTCCCTCTCTCTCATTTAATATATATAGTTTCATTCTTCATAAACTTTACAAAGTTTTTTCAAGCGGATACATACATGCAGCAGCATTACACGGTACCGCACTCGACGCAGTCTGTCGAACAAACAATGTTTTGCCCACGTATGTATAACAGGCAGCTCATCAAACTCTAGAGTTGCTGGCTGAAATAGTCCGACGCCCTAAACAAATATTTCGCTTCAGACATCCAATCCAATTTGACACAATCGCGAACGCACAAATCGAATTAAAGGGGTATTTAGGCGAAAGCACCGCTCTTGTGCTGTAGTATCCATGTGTACTTTCCCTCCCTTTCGCTCTTTCTCTCTCTCTCTCTCTCTCTCTCTCTTTCTCCCTCTATGCCATTGCACCGATCGATTCATTGCGGTCTGTTCGCTTCTATCACCAACACTTATTAGATGAATTTCGTTTGCATATTTACCTTTCTAGTTTTTTTACACATTTAATAATAACCTCGCCTTTTTCGAATCAATAAATGTGTGTTTGTGTTTACACTTTGATCTTTTCAAATCAAATCGATAAAAATAAAATTACAGTATTTCAGAAGTATGATTAGGATGTAAGCTTCAGATAATAGTAGGTGATAAAAGCATTGGTGAAGATGATCGAATGCGCTGGTGGAACTTACGAGTTCAATTTATATTCAGACTCATGTTTTTGCTGTCTTTTACCAAGACTAGACAGTTTGCTCGTGATGATATCGGTTTGCCGTACAGCAGTGTGTGCAAATTGTTAACAGTGTTTACATACAATTCAGTTAGATTATATTAGAATTTATTAGGAAGTTAAAGAAACATTTATTTATCTTACAATAGTGCACAAGTTTTTATGGCACTTGATATTTCCCTAAAAAGACTATTGAAAAAGTAAATGCTTTTATAATAGTGAAACCTACTTAAAAACATCATGGATGCTATGTTATAGTTTCAAAATTGAATAAATAAAAGTTATAATTGTCCTTGAAAAATGTTGTCATAAATATTTTTATAAACTATAAATAAACGTACAACTATGTTAAATATTATTTTAAATTTAAATATATCATTGTTTCGTATTTAATATAGAAAATTGAAAGTTATCAAAATGTAATATAAACGATTGACAATAAAAATTTCTAACATGCATTATATTAATATATAGTAATTTTTAAACGTAATACATTTTTGGTAAGATATTTGGATTAAAATATATGGATGAAATATAAAGCTTTAATTTTTAAACCACAATAATATGTTTATTCGTTCAAATATAACCAAATTGAAATATTCGCGTTCTTTTCATTCGTCAACAATCAGTTTATATGTCAACAGAATCAAGTTCATTATTCTTTTTAATGTTGCGCTTTTCTAAGAAAAGTTATATTGTCTAAAAGTTAGGCTCATGTATATTATTGTAGTACTATCAATAATCATAAAAATAATCTAATGTTTTTTAACATATAATTAATTATGTTATTTTAATGTGTTTTTCAATTAATTTAATTTTTTATACTTTAATTGTTAATAATAATAAAACGTTTGTGAATATGGGTGCTTCTTTTATATGCAGCCAATCATTATCAGATTCAAATGCTTCACTCTCTCATTCAACACTCTGTTGTAAGAGGAATCAGCAGATGACTATACTATTAAGATGTCGGTGGTAGTCTAAATAATATAAATGGCGATAGATAACGTAATAGATATTTTCATCTTGTATCGAAGACTGAAATCGAGTTTGAAAAATATAAAATGGTATAAGCAAGAGAATTTCTAAAGTGTATCATGTAAGAATTAGTGATGTGTAAGCTCTAAGATGGTTTGTGAATTTATATATGTTGAAAAATCACGGCACTTGATAATCACTTTTCCATCCGTCTAGCTCCTTCTCTTTGCACTGTATATGCATTATGATCAGTTTTACTCAGTTTATATATTAAAAGTTAATACTAGTTTCACGAGATCGTTATCAAATACACATTACGGCTTGACTTAAAGTTCTGTGTATTATCTGCTATCGAAACTACTTGCACAATTGAAGGGTATGTGTGTGTGTGTGTGTGAATCAACATGAGTTTGCGTTAAATTATAAGTACATGTGGTTATCCTCTTTATAAGTGGAATGTAGTTCTTTATTACTGTAAAGTAAATACAGATGTTTGCTTCACAAATAAGGCTTTTAATAATTGATCAGGAAAATCATATGCGAAGCACGTATGCCAAGTAAGCTATTGGTCTAAGCGTTCCTCTATTGTTGGATAAAAAATAATAACATTATAAAATACGAATTAGACAAATGACTTGTATATGGACATTTAAACCCTTCATATAGCGTAGGATTGTATGTTTGATAAATCAAAGTGAGCTACAAATCGGCATAATCGCTTCCATGAAAAAGAAAAGAATATTACGTGAGAATGTAATGATTTAATGTAGCGAATGACGGCAGTATTTCGCACACATATATGTCATACAAAATCCTGTACAAAAATTTGAGGTAATCGGTGTTATTATACTTATAGCTAGATTAATTTTCATTGGACCACTGCATCAATTATACTCTGCATAAAAGGTTGTGAAAGCAGAGTATGGAATAAAGCGCAATGCGTCTCCGAAATGAGTTACTTATATACGAGCTGATCCAACTCGCTCCTCTTAAAGGATGCTTAGTACGTACAGTATATATAATAATCAGCTATACTCATGGTCTTCATTTAAATGTATGAAAGCTTCGCAAGTTGTCTTAATACAGACTTGCTACGTTTTTTCACTAGATTTCGGTTCATATTTTTCAATTAGCTAATTAATCATTACGCAGATCAATGAGTGAGTATTTGAGCGTGTGTTTACCTGTTGCACACGTATCACTGTAACGATTCCAACGTTTGTAGTCTCTTTTCCATTTCACTAATTGTTTTTGTTGATTTCCCAACCATGAAATTTGAGCATCCATCAGATTCTCTTTAACAGTGAAACTGAAAATAACAAGATAAAAAATAAGAAATAATGGATCACTCTAGAACTTTTTCAAGCAAGCGGGGTGTTTATCGAAGAGAGAAAATATGGTGAAATAATATTGCCAGAGCTATAGACGGCAGAATGTTCAGGGAAAAGGAAAGAAAAGAAGAAAAGAAAAACCGAGAGGTGTGGGAAGAGAGCCGTGACCAGAGACAGAGAGAGAGAGAGAGAGAGAGAGAGAGAGAGATGGAGATAGAAGAGGGGAGTGAGAGTTGCGACGCGAAGAGGACGGCATAGGCGAGGGGTAAGAAAAGGAAGTAAAGTCGGTGTGCTGTGCAGCTAGTTGAAGACGAGGAGATAGTGTGCAGAGAGCGAGACGGACTGATGCGCGCGTGCCTACTGCTCGTGCGCATGGCACGAAATCTGGTGGGAACTGAGTTCGACTGGGCGGGACTCCGAACCAACTTGGATCGGCCCCTTGGTTGACGCAAGTAGTGCGGCCACCTTGCCGAGCGAACCAATGCGCTTATCTGGTCGGGGCTCAAAGTTGGTGGGAGCTACGCCGCCGCAGCGCGTGCGTATATTCTATGTTCCCCCCCCCTCACTATCTCTCTCTCTCTCTCTCTTTCTCGCTCTTTCTCCTTCTCTCTCACGCTCTCTCCCGCTCTCGGCGATTGAGCTGAGCCAGCCAGCCGAGCCAGGGAGCCAGTCAGTCAGTCGCTCTCTTAGCTCTGTACGACATGCATAACGCATGAGAGCCACTCCGACACACATCTTTTCCTCCGTTCTTGTTCTCTTTTTCTCTCTTCTTGGCCGTCCGTCTATCTCCTTCTCTTTGGACTGTGATCGTGACCCCGTTAGACTCAAGCAGTCGGCAGTGTGCTCGTGCAGTTTCGCGTGTAATCGTTTTGCGTGTCAAACCGTGCGGTTGCAGAGTCCTCGTCGAGGAACAGACGGGTGCAATCAGTGCGAACAGTGCCTCAGGTGTACAACGCATTCACGCCGAGCGAGCCGATGAAGCTCGAGTCGACAAGTGCGCGAACGTAGAGCCGGAGCTCCCGGCTGCTCAGGCTCAGCTTCCTTCGGTGAGCCGGACTCGCGGCCCCTAAGTTGGGCACTAAGCCAGTCCCCGTCATGCTATCAACGACCGTCATCTTGTTGTCGTTGTCGTCGTCGTCGTCGTCGTCGTCGTCGTCGTCGTCGTCGCCGTCGTCGTCGTCGTCGTCGCCGTCGGCTTGCTGGACAGAGGCTACGAACGTCTTGGGTAATTGCCGTCGCGTCAACTGTAAAGACTGAGAGTGCAGCGTTGAAAATATTTGTGAGTGAAACGCGCGCGCATACACGTACGTGGTACGATACATGGACATATTGAGCGTCACAGAGGAGGCTGTTGGTCAAAGCGTCTTAAAAAGAGGAACAGAGAGAGAGAGAGAGAGAGAGAGAGAGAGAGAGAGAAAGAGCGCAAATACATAAGCACTGCAGTGCAACTTCTTGAAGCGTAATAAATAAGAAGAGCGAGAGCAGTGGCTTAGCAGTAGGTAGATATCGGTAGATGGCTGCTACGACGTACATGCCGATAAGTAGCGCAGTTTCGTCGGAGCTGGATGGTGGCACGGGATCCGTGAGCGGGATGAACATCGCCGTCAGCGGCTACTCGTCGGGTTCGCCGCGTAGCGCGGCCGACGCCGGGGAGATGAAGTACATGCCCGCGCCTCAGCACCATCACCATCATCACCACCATCATCAGATGACCTCATCGCCGTCACCGAACGGGTTGTCCCATCCGGCCTCACTCTCAGCGGCAAACCCCTGGGCTTCGCTCGGCCAGCCGGGTAGCGATCCGTGGGCAGCCTCGATGGGCATGCACCACCCGCATCACCACCCCCACGCTCAGGCGAACGCGAGCTCGCTGGACGTGAAGCCGCTGGCAGCAGCGGCGGCGGCCGCCCAAGCTCAGGAGCAAGCGATGCAAGCGGCTGTGGCAGCCGGTCACCGGGGTCCGCATCAATCGGCCCCGGGTATGGCCTCGCCCCACTCGTGGCACGCGCCCGTGGTGCCCTCGGCTCATTACAATCCAGGGGGCGGCTCACCCTCACCGGCCGCTCTGCAACAGTACCACGCGGCGATGAACGGGATTCTGCATCATCAGCCACATCAGCACCCGCATCAATTGCACCAAGCGCACCAACAGCCAGGCCTAGCGCACCACCTTCGTGACGCCCATAACCACAGTCCGCCGGCGGGTCATCCTCTGCACCCGGGTCACCTTGGTGTTGAGCGCGAGCACAGCGCAGGCGAGGAGGATACACCGACGAGCGACGACCTAGAGGCGTTCGCCAAGCAGTTCAAGCAACGCCGCATCAAGCTAGGTTTCACGCAGGCTGATGTTGGCCTCGCCCTTGGCACGCTCTACGGCAACGTCTTTTCGCAGACAACTATCTGCAGGTTCGAGGCATTGCAGCTCTCGTTCAAAAACATGTGCAAGCTCAAGCCTTTGCTGCAGAAATGGCTCGAGGAGGCCGATTCGTCGACGGGCTCGCCCACAAACATTGACAAGATCGCCGCCCAGGGTCGCAAGCGTAAGAAGCGCACCTCGATCGAGGTTTCGGTGAAGGGTGCCCTTGAACAGCACTTCCATAAGCAGCCCAAACCTTCTGCACAGGAGATCACCTCGCTCGCCGATAGCCTCCAACTCGAGAAGGAGGTCGTGCGTGTCTGGTTTTGCAATCGGCGTCAAAAAGAGAAGCGCATGACGCCACCCAACACCCTCGGCGATAGTATAATTGAAGGCATGCCGCCCGGGCACCAGCCGGGCGGCCAACCAGGCCTCCACCAAGCCTACCACCCACATGATCATCTGCAGGGCTCGCCCATGGGCCACAGTCATAGCCCGCCGATGCTCAGCCCTCAGGGTCTCAACAGTCACTCGCTCGCGGCCCACTAGCGTTCGCCGGGGCCTCCCCCGTTAGGCCTCGTCGCCACGTCGCAGGCCAACTCGTCCGGCACCGAAGCCGTCTTGCCGCCGTTTTATCACCATTATCTTCAGGCGCGCTCGACTAGCTACTCCAACTCGTAGCTCACTGCGGCTCAAACACACTACTTGCAGGACGAGATTACGCTTGGAACACACCGGGGAGGCTGCTAGACCAGTCGAATCAAGATTAACTTCGTCGTCGTCGACGTCGAGACAAAACGCCGGGCCAAATCGCCAGACCAGCAGCTCGCACCGCCGCATGCGACTCGCTCGCACCTACCTATCTACCTATCTATTATAATATATTCTGTGAGTACCAGTGCGCGACAAAGCTTCGTGTGTAAGTGTGAGCCGGCGACCTGCGAGGTTTGTCCCCAACGAACTATTTACCCAACAAACTGTTTGTTTAACACACTTTCTAGCGCATAGCATTACCAAGTAAATCCATTTACACCCTGCACGTCGAGACAACACTCGCAGCGAACCAATACACAGCGCAAAGATGCAACACACGAATGCGGACCCCGAGCCGGGATCAAACGCGCTAGTCGATCGTTGCACGCCCGTGCGCGCCAATTAATGTAACATAAGTAAATACGAACTGTAAATAATGTACCAGATGTATAAAGTTCTACTAAGTTTTAAGTGAACAATAAAAGCACGCGCGCGCAACGCGCGGTATGATTTTTTTCCTGACTCTTTGTTTTCTTTTGCGTCTTTTTTTCTCGTTCATTTTTCTTCAACGGGGCTTCCGCCAAACGAGTCGACTTTCATGACGGACTGGGTGCGTACAAGAAAGCATTAGCGCGACTGATAAATGCTATTTATCTGTACATGAACACTGCTCAATTTTGATGCGCAAAGTTATGTGAATTGCGAGACTGAACCGCTACAAATGTACGAACAGTGAATATGTTCAATCATGGTTCTGAAGTCTCTTCTGTACAAAAGAGTCAGTGATGTTAATTAGAAAATATTTTAAAAAGATATTTGTACGAACGCAAACATGTCGTCAGATTTTAAATATATTGTTAATTATCATTATTATTATCATCATTATTATAATTATCATTATTATCATTATTATCAACACCTTATTATTATGATTATTATTATCAAATGTCCACGCCGCCGTCGCGGTCGCAATTGATTGTCGAGCCCCGATTGAAAGTTGCAATAGTAATTGTCGAATTATTATTGTCACATTTATTTTTTGTCATATCTGTCGGTACCATTATTATTATTATTCTTATTATTATTATTCTTATTATTATTATTATTATTATTATTGTCATTATTATGATTATTGCTGTTATTACATTCACTTGTTCGGGATAGAGTGCAGAATGAGCATGTTGAATCAAACAGATGTTTTGTAACACCCCATATAACTTCATATATCTTGATATGAGACTAGTTCATTTGTACAATATTTATATTTGGCGCGGTACTTTAGTACGAATCCCAACTGCTAGGTGACGTGTACTAAAGTGTTGTACAAATTACCATCTAAACTTATGAAAGTAGCTGAGCGCGATACATGTATGAATATGATAAGAGGTTATGATAAGGTTATAATATGTTACGCTGGCATACTGATTGATTGGTCGATTGGTTTATTTCTGTGGAAACCAATTAGTTAATTAATCGGTACTGTACAGAATATGAATTGTGAATAAATTAGGAGGAGTGAGATATTCCTCCTTTCCATAATTCAACTATTTCTATTTCTTTCTTTTTCAACCTTTGTACCGAAAATATCCTCGATCATTTACGGCGTCAGACCGATGTCATATTCAATATAGCTATATAACAGATACTAGTCATTATACAACGTCATGGCAATATTAATTGATTTCCTAAACTATATGACGTAGTCATTTTAGTTTCAAAATATCAATTTAAAATTTTATTGCTGCACCTAATACTTTTTTATATGTTTTCTGAAAACATTGCTTAACAACTATTAGGTATATATCTCATCATTTTCTTATATTTCTTTATGATATCACTGGTATTAATTTTTCTTCGCAATTTTTCACACGTGTTACTTGTGTGAACAAAATTACACATACGCGTGCACATACACTTGTAAAGGTATTGTATCGTCGCGAATACTTTATCTTTAAATTTTCCAATGAAACGCCACCGTCGATCTATATGCTTTGTATCTATCTTTGTAAACTCTAATATCTATATATTACAGATACATTGAAAATTTCTGTAATCTAAAACAAATACTTTGCTTACAATCTAATGCAATGTACATTAAACCATTTTTTTTAAATTTTGATGATGGTCAAAGAAATTTAATTCAATTAACGTTGATCAAACTGGCAAACGGAGGTTGAAATGTCACTTTATAAATTAGATGTATCATTGTTTGCAATTAATTATATATCAACAATCACACACACACACACACACACACAAACAAAATAGTGAAAAACAAATTTTTCTTTCCATTTAACATTTATACTAAGCATTTGCAAGTATAAACTTCAAGTGATTATTAAATTAACAAAAATTAAGCAATGAATAAACGATTAAAAATAATTTGCTTAATAATTTTCTAATGAAATAGAAAAGCTCAAAGCATTAGTAGTAAGCAAAGTAATGGAAAACGACAAATGTATTTGCAAAGATAACCTTGAATAAAAAAGGAAAATTAGAGCGTATGGTATCATATAAGTTTGAAAAAATTAATAGAATCTTTCGGTAAGTGTGGTAGAAACATGCAAAAAGGAAAAAAAGTGAATCCGAAAAAATTGGATGAAATATAAAAGAAAGAAAAATGAGAAGGGGTGAGATAGCCGAAGTGAATGAAATAAAAGAGGCGAAGGCGTAGGTGTATATATAGTATAGGATTGGATGTCGCGGTGATGGCGGGGCAGTTGGGGAGGGTCGAGAGGCCGGGATGGTGGGGTTGGAGGATCGGGTGGAGTTACGGGGCTGCAAGATAGCACAACTCTCTACATAATAATACGCGAGTAAAAGTGAATCGGAACGCATGCGCCTGAGAGTCTCAGTGCTGGCATACACCCCCGCAAGTTGCAGGCACGTCGCTGATATTTTGTTCACACCTACCAAAGAATGACTCGACGGTAACTAGGGGTCGCGACGCTTGCGTACTACGCCAGACAGAACCACACTCGAGCTCTGAGCGTTGCGACGGATACGTACATACCCGCCAGCACCGCCGCGCCGATTATGGATAAGGTGAGCCCATTGTGTTTTTCTTTATTCTACTAATTTGAGCTGTAGCTAAAGCAAAAACACGTCGTGTATGTGTGCTTCACAAGTTTTTTATTTTGAAAGTTAATTGACGCTCGAACTTTTCCATTCCAAAATTTTGATTTTAAAAGCAACAGTTTCAGAAAGAACCGGGGCCAAATTCGCGATAATACACAATGAATTTTATGAAATGACAATTTTCAAGACGAAATGTAAATAGTTATCTTGTCTTTCGAAAATAATGAGTTTGATTTTTACGCCGAAATCCAGCATTATGATATGAAGAGCATAGAAACAACACATAAATTTAAAATTATTCAAATTATAACGATATATGACACTTATTATCCTGATCAATTATTTAAATAGCCGCAGTAGTATTTAATTAATATGATAATTATTTTATAATATTGAAAGTAATATTTAATACATTTATTTTAACCTCTTATCCTTTTATAAAAAAATGATGGATGGAAAAGTGAAGCATTTTTTTCTGGCTTTGATTAGTTCAATATGACAATATGAAATTTAAAAAGATTTATTTTTCATTAAGGATTAAAATTGTAAAAGTTAAATTAGTTAAAAAAAGAATGTAATACAATCAATTTAAAATTTAAAAAAATCAGTAGATCATTTTCATTATTAATGAGAGTACTGCAACAACATATACAGACCGACCTATTAGACAATACGACCAACTCATAAAATCATAATCTTAAAACGAATGATGAACTTGATTATATCGCCGACATACATGAGTGACTGATTTGCACATGAAAAGAACGCGGACATTTTAACTATATTATATTTTGATGAATAAACATAATATTGAAGCTTACAAGTTTTACTTTTATATTGTAACGTAAACAATCATATTTTTTTAAATTTGAATGAAATACTTCTTCTAATAATAAAGATTAGAAATCATTCATAAAATGTCTACATAAAAATGTAAATGAATTGGATATATAGGTAGCATTGTTTATGCATAATTTATCATTTACTTTAATGAATATTAATTTGTCACAAAAATATGTCGTTTTAGAATTGTATCTGATTATTAATAATGTTTAATGGACAATTTAATTTGTATTGTACAGATAAAAGATTTTTTATTTATATCAGAAGAGTAGTTCCAGAATTATCCAGCCTGACATATAGATGATGATTATTGTTTGAAAAGAGTGACTATGATAGAAATTTCCAACCTTATAATGCTCAAGTTTAAAGTTTTGCGACATTACGTTGTTCAGTAATGGTTTGGGAGTCACCAATAAAAAACGATTTTATTGAATTCGTATAAATGGAAAAAATTAGTCATCGTTATGTGATATAATAATTTCATATGAAAAGTCTCAGTACAACTGTTATCAAAGTGGAGCTATATTCCACTTATGGTAAGTCTGCTCCGTCCTTTACAACAGACAAATATTGCGTGGCAAAGTTTAAACGATGATGTATGAGCTATCGAGACAAACATCAGTGTGGTCGAATATACGAGGTGACAACGTCAAAAATAGTGAAAAAAATCCAAAAAACGGTATAGGATGACCGTCCATTAAAAGTTCGAGAGCTAGCACACATGGTAGGTATTTAAAAAAGTGCTGTAAATCGTATACCGACTGCAAATTTTGATGTGAAAAATTTATGCGCAAGATGGGTGTCGCGATTACTCATAATGGAATAAAAACAGCACAATGAGGATGTTTAATCAGAGTATTTGACGAAGTTTCACAATAATAAAGCGGAGGTTTTACGTCCATTCATAACCGTGGATAAAAACGTGGGTCCACCACTTTACGCTTGAGATGGAGGAATAGTCAAAATAATAGATTTACTCTAAAAAAGGCGTAGACAGTTCCATCTGCAGGCAAGGTTATAGTGTCAAATTTTTGGGATGCGCTTGGGTTAATTTTTATTAATTATTTTTAAAAAAATTAACTGCAATTATTATGCAAATTTATTGACGTGTTTGAGTATCGAGATTAAGAAAAAACGTTCGCATTTAACGAAAAAAAAGTTTTGTTTCGTCAAGGTAATGCACCGATTCACACATCCGCTATTGCGATGGCCAAAAGCAAGTAGTTAAATTTCGAATTGCTTCCTCACGCACCTTATTCACCAGATTAGGCGTCTTCAGATTATTTTCTAATTCCATACTTAAAAAATGGTTTCATGATAAAAGATTTGCCAACGTTGAAGAGGTGGAGTCTACTGTTGATGGCTATTTTGAAGAGCTCAACATTTCTCACAATAAACAAGGTATGAGTGTATCTGGATTAATGAAAATTATGTAGGAAAATAAAGATATTTTTCCTAAATATTTCGTGTTTTCATTGTTAAGTCGGAAATTTCTGGGACTACCCTCATAGTACTGAAACGAAAGGAAAATGAATTTTTGCTTTTAAAGCCCGCTAAATTGTTCCTAGGCTACTTAAAAGTCGATTGTTCTTGCTGAAAATGGTAGCTTTTCTCCTACACTTTTTAGTTGTTCAGCTATATTTTATTAATATGAGTCAACAAAAGCATGTTTCGTAAACATCAATTCATCGAATTTAAAAGGTTATTGTGAGATTAGTTATTGTTACACCATATGTGTACGTATTATATGCTGTGCTCACGTGACTCTCTTTTAGGCAATCAGATCATGATTAACTGACTTATCTTTCTAGACCATCGATTTTTTATATAGCAAGATTTTGCACGCTCAATCGTTCAATACTCTTAATTATTTAAGTACTTTGTAACATATTTTGACTGTAAATATGCTTTATTTTTATAAACTAAGAATAAACTTGAATTATAAAACGATATTGACCCATGAGCTTTACGAAGTTAAATTAGGTGTTAATATTTTGTTGGGTTGTTTATTATATTTTATATATCAATTATAATATTAATAATAGAAAACCATTGATATTAATAATAAGTACCTTTTACAATGTGTATTCTTAATATTTTTCTTTTAAAACTCAATAAATTGAGATATTAAAATAAAAATTTAATTAAAATAACCAATTTATGATTTTCACGCTTTATCGTGTCAATGAATCACAATTAGAATAAATTTACTTTACTTTTCGAGATTCTGTCTTGTATAAGACGATAGAAAAGATTTACGTTCTTTAAAATTTGTAAGCCCTCTTTCCGTGTTACTTACAGTAACTTACATCGCAATAATCACAGTCTAGATGAAAATGAAGCTATTCGTTTGCACACGCAGTGCCAAAAATTAATCTTTTGATTATTGTCTTTTACATCGATTGAAGATAAGTAAACTACAGGAATTCGTCGAACTACGCGTAAGTGAAAATTATAGATATAGCGGTTGTGTTTTATTAATACATCATGCATTAATATTTAATATGCTTTGAATAATTTAAATAATTAAAGAATAGTACTTGTATTACAAAAAGTAACGTAAGATCAAGACATTGTCATGAAGTTGATACCAATCACGGTGGACTATGCTCTTTCAAATTTTATTATTTTACAGTTTTGGTTCAGGTTGATATTATTCTTTTATATTACTGGACCTGAAATGTATTACCGTATTTTGGCGTATTCAATTAACGGCACAAATATTATTTATTCTAATTTTTTTTCGTTTAGTTTTGAATTGAAAATTACCATAATCTATTGCTCATTACATTATAGCAAAATGATAAATTATAATATCTAATCCAGTGCTAAACAAGTTCACTTTTGTTTACCCATTTTCAAATGTGTAAGATTCATAATATTTAGCAAAAAATAACATATATCGTTTTAAAGTTTAACATTATTAGCGAAAAATACTTTTTCCATGAACTTATTTTGTTTATCATTAGTGTTTTAGTAAATAATAAATAAAATTTCAGTGATTGTTCGGGTCTTCTAAACTTTAGTTTTATTGATCTTATTGTAGTCCTAGATAAATATCGTCATATAATGCTCCTAATAACACAACAGTTTATTATGTTGAATACTTTAACAGCTAGGTACCTGCATCAAACAAGTGATTTCTAAAGCTTACATCACATTGAATAATAACATTGGTTAATTGACAGAACTTGAATGATTGAAGAGAGTAGTTATTCAATGAGAAAAGTGAAGTATAATTAAATCATAAAATAAAGAGCATCGATGAATACAACGACTGAAAAATGAAGATTATAGGTGATACTGTTTTGGTGAATATTTCAGATTTCCCAGAGTTGGTGCGCATTAACGAAAGTGTGAATAGACCGTATAGCGAGCGTGTCGGCGGAAACATATTGATTTAATAGGCACGGCAATGTGCAAGTGAAAAAGCGGTGACGGCAGAAGTAGCGACAGCGGAGAACAGTCGTGGATAGATACATGTGCGCTGCCACTTATAGTTGGCACGCGTGTGCGGAGGAAACAATTGACCATCTTCTCTTTTTTCTCTTCTATCTCTTTTTCTCGCTCACTTGCACAGTCTTGCGTCTATATGTTCGTGTTTTTTTTAACATATGTGTCTATGTCTATACGTACTGTTTTCTCTCCTCGTACTCTCTCTTTCTCCCTCTCTCTCTCTCTCTCTCTCTCTCTCTCTCTCTCTCTTTCTCTCGCTATCTCTGTAGTCTGTCTTGGACGAGCTTAATAAGCAGCGCTACCTACATTCCATTTCCGGCAGAGTGACGTCATCCTAAGAGCTGACAGCTATACTAGCTTAGCTTGCAACTCGCGACCATTACAAACGACATCGTGCTCTATGTGTCGCGTTATTATATATCTTGAGCGTGTATACATATGATATATGCGCATACATTGTGAGATTCGTTGGTGCACTAGTCACAAAAGCTGCACTGTATGCACAAGTTTACTTATGTGCACATGAGTATTCGAATCGTTTGAATGCTCTCGCAGGCCACCTAGATTAGTTACGATACACTTGGCACATGCACGAATCACGGAGAGAGACAGAGATTTGCCCATGTCTGAAAGCTCACGTGCACTTGTCAGTATTGTGTTTTATTAAAAAAAGCTTTTCTAATACTTATGAATCAGCGCAGAGCGAGCGATTTCAAAATGAAATAAATGTAAAGTACTGCTCTTGATTCGCGTCGTACGTTTGGTATGGAATCGTCAAATCATTGGTGACGCGAAGATCGAATCACGATGATAAATATAATGGCGATTATTTAGCGTTTATCGTGAAATACGGGGGTGCTGCATACTTTGCATTTTCGAGACGAGCATTATCTTTGCCCAATTAGAACGATAATGTACTCACTCTTCAATTAAAGTCGCTCTCTCAGATAGCGTAAAAACAAATGCTGGGTACTTATCAATATCTGTTCATGAGTATATTGTCTATTCCTACATTGGTATCCCCTTATCAAAATAATACTTGGAAAAGTGAATCCAATTTTTAAACTTTGATTTGTTTGAACAAAATAAGCGCGAAAAATAAAAGTTTTTCAGTAGATTTAGATTTTAATTTCAGATTTATTTAATTATTATTTTTTATTTTAGTTTGTACTCATTTTAGACATTACTAAAATAATCGTTATTAATTGTTAATAAAAGAATACTTAAATTATCTTTCTATAAGAATTAATTGAGAAGTGAAGTCAGTTTATTCGTGATC
This sequence comes from Chouioia cunea, assembly GCA_030064505.1. Lineage (NCBI taxonomy): Eukaryota > Metazoa > Arthropoda > Insecta > Hymenoptera > Eulophidae > Chouioia > Chouioia cunea. The sequence continues at coordinate 23,278,535 of JAOPFQ010000001.1, forward strand.
AGATTGGTCGAAGGAGAATCAGATACTGAGTCAGAGAATAACATACTGATGTGATAAATATGTATCTGTATTGTATATCAACACGCTTAACCTCAAAATAATAATTTGATTATAGTGATATTATGAATTCGTGAAAATTGAAAAAATATCTAAAAAATTTATCTACTTATTAAACGCATTTATAAATTCGGTCCTTTCTTTAAAATAAATGATGGGCTTGATTTCGTCGCCGATATCCAGTAATGCGATTGGTTGAATGTCAAAGAAGCCGGACATTTAAAATTATTCAAATATTAACAATATATAATGCTTCTACTATCCTGATAAATTATCTAAAAAGCCTTAGTTGTAATTTCATTAATATGATGACAATTATTTTATAATAGGACCATTTAAACTTTTACGTAGAAAGAAAAAATTTAATTTATTTTATCCACTTGTCTTCTTATAAAAATGATGGATGAAAAATCAAGCATGTTATTATGATGAAGACTTTCTGTATATGAAAAAACCGCGAAAATGCTAAAAGATTTATTTCTCATTAAGAATTAAAATTGTAAAAGTTAAACGACGAAAAAAAACGGAAAGTACTACAATCAATTTAAATTTTGAAAAAAACAATAGATCATTTTTATCATTAGTAAGAGTATTGCATCAAAAAATCAGTAGATTATTTTATTATTAGTGAGAGTACTGCAACAACATGTATAAAGTGATCTGTTAGACAACATGACCGACTCACAAAATCATAATTTTAAAACGAATGATGAATTTGATTTTATCGCCGAGGCATTTGAAGTTTACTGTATTTCGATGAATAAACTTAATGTTGAGGTTTACAATTTTAACCTTTATATTGTAATGTAAACAATAATATTTTTTTTAATTTAAATGAAATACTTCGTCTAATAATAAAGATTAGAAATTATTCATAACATTTTTACATAAAAATGTAAATGAAATGGATGTATAGGTAGCATTGTTCATTCATAATTTGTCATTTATATTAACGAACGATAATTTGAGACAAAAATGTGTCTTTTTAGAATTTCATCTGATTATTAATAATGTTTAATGGACAATTTAATTAATGATATACAGTAATAATAGAAGATATTTTATGAATATTAATACAGAAACATAAAAAAATGAGTCCTCGAAATGTTGTTAATTGGGTCGAATTTACTCGAAAAATAGAAAAGGAAAAGAAACAGGTATGCACGCAACACGCTTATATCAAATGAAACTACGTGCGTTTCCAAGTGAAATGCGCAGGTATTTCAATGAAATTATGTAGTATTGTTGCGACGATGGTTTATTTCACAAATAAATTACCAGCTTTCGGACAAGCATTTGTTTGGGTATTCAACCACTGATTAAAACAAGCATTTACACATAAAAGTCGCAATATGTGCTACAGGTAGTTTGACATAATTCCAATCGAGACTGAATCATGCATGTCAGCACATAAATACAAGGTGAATAGGAAGTCTCGGCCGCAATTCGTCGCGTTTTGGTGAGTGCGGCATCGCAATTTTATAATTAAGAAAACGGTCGCCGTACGACATATAACCAAGCAGACGCGCAGTCAAGAGAAAAAAGGGCTGATGTAACTCACAAGTACAAGAGTAGGCCATTTCGGATCATTTCGCCGCTTATGATCACTCGTCACTGCTCATCACAAGTTGAAAATCGCTCTTAGAGTACTGCGAAGTTAGTCAATTGCAGAACCTCCCAAAAGATAACCTTATTCCGTATAGTTTTTTTGTTCTTTGCATCTATCATCACTATATTTAAAACATAAAACTGAAGAATACAAAAATGAATATGAAAAATATTACCCGTTTAAAAGAAAGAGGATACAGGGCGCATGGTAGCGGTTGTCGAAATAGTTATTGTAAAACATAATTAATATAAATGAAAAAAATACACACATATATATCAGCAAAGGCTAGGCAAAGTTAGGCTTGTTCACCTCATATACTCACCAATACGGTACACTTGCGTTGATGTATACTGGAAAATTTACATATAAATGTACATTTGTTGTCTCACGAATCTAAATACAGAGATTATTTTCGCGAGCATTTTTAAACCCACACACTTCTCAAGTTTCCATATGATGATGCTCTTACTTGACTCAAGTGATGTCTATTTGATACTCATGCATTACCAAGACGTGACTTCTCCTATATTATGTATCAAATATTGCCTGTGTCCTCAAAATTTCACCAAAATTCATAAAATAGGCACCTTCAACTTATAAGTAATGATTGATCCTAATTCCCACTCATATAATCGTGAATGCCATCTTTACTTTCGTTTTACAATTATTCTATTATCTCAGTTCCTTACTTCTCTCTACTGTTGAAGCTACAGATTACCTATTAATTCTTGTTTTTCTATGCACTAAATTTTTCAATAGTTTCTTTATGAACTGCCATTGAAAAATGATCATTGAAATCAATAAAAAACTTGAATTTGTTTTTCAAGAGGAACCGTTCGAATCTGAATGTTGACACGGAGTGTAAAAATGCTCGCGCGTCGTTATATGGAACTAAGTGGCGCTGAAACTCAAGGGATTTCCGTGATTTGGTACTTGGTAGCACGCGCGCAGGGTAAGGCGTGTGCACGCGAGAAAAAGAGAGAAGGAAAGAGAGAGAGAGAGAGAGAGATTGAGAGAAAGTTATATGTGGATGGCTTGGTAGATGGATGGGCGCACGCCTCCTTACTCACTTATAGAGTTAATTGAGGGCAAACGCGTCTGTCTCTCTCATACTCGTCTACTGACTAATCTGAAAACATTGTTCATACAACTGCAACTTCATATTACTCATGCAACCTTATTTCACAGTTCATTCGTTGAGCACCTCTTTTTACTCTCGAATGGCAAACTTCATAAGCTATCGTCGATTTATTTTCCCATTTCATGGTGCGTGTTCTGCAAAGTAATGTCTCAATGAGAATTGAGTGTTTATGGTTTCCATATGATAATTGAATGTTTTATATTTATCGATATAGCTTATCAGCGCATATGATTTTCAGTTTAATACATACGTAGACACACGCGTGCACATGCACGCAAACATACAAAGGACAAGTGACCTATCTATTCTCACATCGTACACTTTATCACTTTTGAGATTTCAGTTTTACGAGGTGGCATCAAGAATATGTACGTCTGTTTGAAATTTCAAGGATTTCCACCATAATCAATCCTTGTCAAACATTTTTTATATCATTTATCTGTTTTATCAAAATAGTATCGCTATATAGTTATATGTCAACAAATTAGTTTTCAATTATTTTGGAATCAATGAAAGAGCTGTAGTTACATCAAGACGAATTCAAATGCAAATGTGATCATCGGAATTCTTAAAGTCTAAAAGTAATTGGAAAAGAATAATACACGTTAAAGTATCAAGTATGACTATTGTTAAACATCGAATAATATGAAATAAATAGCATTTCATTGGTTATAAGTGGATTTTGGTGGTAACCGGAATAGAGGCTCAATGAGGTTTTCTGGAGTAGCCCAGAAAATTAATATGAAAGGTTTCAAATGTTCAATCTAAATATATATGCGTAATTGAAAAATTGACAGAAAGAAATGGTTATGAAAAAATATGCGTAAGCTGCTGCAAGGGGAGCGAGAACAAATTTTATCGCAATACATAACAATACAAAATATTGAAGATAGGGAACCCTGTGGATTATATTTGTACCGCTAATATATATTCAATCAAAGATAAATTATAACAAAATCAGCGTATTCAGACTAGGATTCTATGGTAGTTTTCTGTTCAATTTGACAGATTGATAAGAACGGATGATTTATAGTTGGAGCATAACAATTGACAAAAATTATTTCCAATTATGATAATAAGAAATGTCCATTGACTAGTTTGGTTTGAGGTAACTATGATAGAGTGATAAATAATTCGGTAAGATCTTTAGCTGCAACTCTGATGCATTTGACAAAAATGAAAAGTCATACATAACTCGACGAAATTCATTGAGAAAATCGACGTTTCACGGCTATGAAGGTGAGCGACACTTGACGCAATCTGTGATCGCTGCAGCTTAATAGCTAAACAGCTGTTGAGCGTATCTGCGGAGCTGAGTGAGGTGACCGTATATTTGCGAATTCCAACTAGAGACTTAACGTTCCCTGTCCTGGCTGGACTCGTACTTAGCGGATGATGCTAGTAGGCATATTTGCATCATCGGGCTACCGCCTCTCAAGCTCGCATATAGACAATTTTTCTCTCTTCTTTGCTGGAAATCATTTGCTTTCTCTCTCAATCGGTGGTCTTACTATTTTGCGTGGTATAGTTTTTGTTACTTAAACTATTTGCACTTGATCCGTATACTTGAACACGCTAATAAGAACTAATAATTTTGTGGTCGTACTATCACCCGACATATTTAAATATTCTAATGTGAAAAAATACTTATTATAAAGACAAAATTACTTGAGGCACTACTTCGTATAGGTGCATAAATTGAAAATTTGGTAAATAATATTTACATATTAAATTGTACGCACATAGAGACATTTATAGGAGTAGTGTATTTAAGAAACAATGCCAATCTTAAATTAAAAGTGAAAAAGTGTCTTCATCGTATTATGAATAATTTTCAAGGAAATGGTATGATTATGAGGCTTTATTCATTTTAAAGTTAAAGAAAACCGGAATTAGTTTCAATTTGCAGTATAGCAAATTTTGAATTTGCACTTTTACACCTCGAAAAATAAACAAAAAATTGAAGAAAATAAATATTTTGAGGCTTATTTAACTTATTTTAATCAAAATATTTTAACATTTAAGTAAATTACTTCTTTAAAAAAACTCATTTTATTTCAATTTTTTTCAAATTAGCTGTTGTATTTTGTTACAATTTTATGTTAAAAATTAAAATGTATAGTTATGAAATTAAAAATACAAATATTGAGCATAATAACATTTTTGGTATGATGAAATGAATTGAGGTGTTATGTATGTGTATCGCAAAGCCACAGATGGACGGATAGAAAAAAATAACATAAGAGGGACTTGGCCTTAGGTATGTGCCACGTGACGACTGTAGGCGCAAAAATACAGGTAGCTACTGTACAGCTGTGAGACAACCTGATAAAACGTATGCAGATTTTATTTGAATGATAATATAACACTTGTTGATGCAAGCACGCTGGTTTAGCTCAGCATAATAAACATTATGTAGATGCGCGCCCCGCCATCACCACACGGCACCTCACCTCTCTCTCTCTCTCTCTCTCTCTCTCTCTCTCTCTCTCTTTCTGCGTACGTTAAGCGCAATACACCAACCATAATGTATATGCACTGAGCCTGTCTTGCTCCCATAACTTTCTTTTTGTCTTTCTTTTATCTTAAGCCAAATTTGCACCTGGGATATTCACCTCATTTCCCATCTCTATAGTCATCCAAACTAACATCAATTGATATACAACTAAATAGGAGTATTCATTGTTAGCCATGCTTACTCGCCTGCACAATATATCGAGCAATTGATCAATCCATTTTCCAGTATTTATCTGTTCCCCTACCGATATACTGCTTCATTAAATCGCTTTTTTCTTATTCTTTCACCTTCTTCGTACAAGCGAGACATGCATTTACCATTCTATTGATATGTACGCATCATTCTCTACATGTTCAAACATATAGTTATATATAGTACATTACTACAGCTTTTGCTGAAAACAATTTTACTCTCGTTGTAGGGCAATTTGGTAAGTCTATTTTACCTCTAACCCTTCATGGCACTTCAGAAAAATTTTTCTTTGAAAACGAGACGATAATATTGTTGACCCGTATCTCTAGACATATTGACACCTAACTAGCGGTTAGTTAATAACGACAAGGAAGGCCGACATTGCAGTACGTAGCTTGATTTATGTGATCGGGCATTTTGGTAACATTATTTTATTCATTACAACATCACTCGTTACTCATAAAATGCTTATAAGTTATTGCAAGATAAAAAGGCGATCATAACAATTTGCATAAAGCGTTGAAAATCTGCTTGCTGTAAAGAGCTGTATAAGAAAAAATGAGTCAATGCCGATTTAGAGCTCACATGAAGTGTGACGTTGCTAAGAGATATTAGTTAGCCCAGTCATTTAGCTTGACGTCTTTAAAACTCGCGTGCATGAGACTCTCATATTAACATAACAATGCAATGATTAGTCAAACGGATTTGTTCAGACTTCAAGTATAATAAGGATGACATGCATATTGGTTACTTTTGCATTTCGAAAAAAAATTGTTTAAAATACAGCATCAGAGTGTTGAATTAGACACATGGAAGAAATGCGTATAAAAAGAGAAAGTAAGCGAGAGCGAGAGAGTACGCGGAATAGCAATGGCTCTCTTTTGTCTAGACGACCTTGAAAAGCTCATAGAGAAGTGAAGAGAGAGAGAGAGAGAGAGAGAGAGAGAGAGAGAGAGAGGGAGAGGGAGAGAGGGAAAGAGGAAGAGAAGGAGAGAGGGAGAGAGAGAGCGAGAGAAAATATGGTAGAAGTGATGCAGAGCATGGCAAGGGCAAATGTTGTATGGGTATGAAAAATGTATGCGAGGAAAATAAGAGAATGGAGTATTGGTTTGAGAAGACGAATAAATCGGAATACACTTCGTTCTGCCTATACTAAATTGGCTGTATAGTCAAAATAATAAAGTGGACAACACAGCAACAGACATACCGTTCAAAAACTGTACTTGCGCGTTCGATTGGCTCCCAAGTACCTGACATATGACACACAGTAGTTGATCTATCAGTCTGATATGCTTGTTACACTAGCTCTCGGTGTATTAGCTTATCGACGGCAATCGCAGTCTATAGCTGTATACCTCCTCGTGAATCAGACTGACTGGCATTCCTCGCCTTTGCATCAGTCTTATCTTATATGTTTCGTAATATAACGTTTAAAAAAACCCGAAAATACCCTGAAAGTGCATATACACTAAACTCTATAACCTATATCTTTAGATTTTATGCAGAAATTGAGCAATTGCTAGATGGACACGTATAATCAACTCACAAATAAATGCAACTAAATCATAGCAGGTGTCTAAGCCGTATCCAATAATGTTGTCTACCAGATCCTCAACCCTTTAATGTACAGAAATGTGTATGTTTGCCACCTCCCCGTGCCACTATACGTTCTTAATAGTAAACCTGTCAATTTGTCATTTGTCTGATTATAAATATGTGAGATACTTTGAGCATCTGGCCGTGCAGAAAATTCTTTGCTTTTTGCTCTCTCCTCGAGCACCGGCTTCTACACGAGCTACTACAGAAATAGGGAAAGAGATAGAGCTACGTAAATTTGATCTAGTGAATGAATGAGTGGATACGTCTCAATAACTATACTCGACTGAGCGAAACTTTTGCGTTGACTAGTGCAGTGACCGAAATATATACCCAGCTCTTGGGCATTTGCAGTTATAATTGCAACTGAATGTAAATGCCATGAAAATTTGGAGGTGAAGAGCTGTAGTCATACAAGGTATAAGGGGGGTCGTGCACTCTGATGCATACATTTTTTCGCAAAGTAATTACGTAGAACTTGATTTCTAAATTTAAAATGAATATTTACATACGCGTAGGTGACTCCTTCCACTTATCTATTTATTTTTCTTTTTTTTTGAACCGCATGTTACTGCACCGTAAACTAGCTTTTTGATACATCACGGGGTCATGAGACGGCCGATGAGTTAACGTTCTCTTATTTTTTTGCATCATAATTTTGCAACGCATAATCGTCGACCAGTGCATTAATTACATAGACAAGTGTATGCAAAGGTACGTCGATGAAGGTGTAAAGACTGAGATAATACATAATTGCACGCTATTTGGTATCACTCAAAATGTCGAGGCAACAAGAAGTAAAATATAACAGTTAGATATAAGTTAATATGCAGAGAAGAAAGTTTCATGCCTCATGCTGATGTCCATTTTGATCCATAATTGCCCGTTGATGACACAATCGTTAAACAAGGGAAGTGCAGCGCGGGATATATCATTACTCTGTGGCTTGTCAGAGAACGCTTAATACGCATCAGCTTAGAATCAATCAATAGATAGTGTTAGTGAGGCGCACTACTGATAAAAAAATTAATATTGATACATTATATACAGGCGCATTATAAAAAGAATGATTGGGGCACTCGTGTCTGATAATGCGATTCGGCTGCTCGAAATTACCTCATTCAAGGGAAAAAAATGGACGCAGATAGGCAAGACAAGAGAGAGAAAGAGAGGCCGTCAAGGTTTCCTGATATCCAATTCTAAAGGGCGGAAAATGTTTGACTATAACAATAGGTCTGCCTGAAATCAACAGATTTTGGCACGAACTTTTGGGGGAGGTCGAATTAGCCGCCTAACATTGCGCATGCATTGTTGTTGGAACGTATTAGCGTGTATATGCGTTATCCGTTACTCTGGTCCCCGCGCTTAACTTATCGTTTTTGTTTGCTACTGCAGTTGTGCAGTATATAGGGGTCCTAGTCGCTCTATGTACGCCACATCGGCTTGGTATTTTAGCACTTTTTTCCGTGTATACCGTGCATCTAACCTCGACCTTCGCTACCGTCCCTTGCTCAATTTGTCCCCCCCCCCCCTTCCCTTCAAAAGTCATACTTTTAAAGCCTCTTTCTCTTTCTCTATCGATCAAATCGGTTTTTTTATTCTTTTGTATTCTACTTTTTTCTTGATACATTGTTTCGCATTGTTGTCGCTCGCGTAACCTAAAGACTCTTCAGTATTATTATGCTACGTTTCATCAGCCAATAGTAATAGTAATATTGGATGTATTTCATTTATTCTAAATACGTGTCGTCAATTGTCTACTTGGATTTCGTACTATTTTCAAAATTTATTTTCATATATGTATCACGCACTGTATCCAATGAGGCTGCATTTTGCTATTTGATCAAATCGGTTTATTTTTGGTCATTCCTATTATAAAAAAGGTACGTGAGATATGAAATGTTAACGCGCGCATATTAGATTTAAACATTTCCTAATTTTATTTTTTTTAATAATAAAAATGTTAAACCGCATATTTTTCTCGCGAAGTCGATTTTCATAAGCTATCGAAATGTAATTAGCCCTATAAACAGAAAGCTTTGCAAGTATGCAATATCGTTGGTGAAACATCGTTCGCATGTAATAGAAATAAATTTTTGTTTTAACAATAACACAGGCCGACAAATTTTTCACCCAGAAACGGGACATTATGGACCCGAAGGATTTTGGAGCGCTGAATCCGAATCCGACCTCAGAATTAACCCTATACGTCAAATCCAAATTAAATGTGAGATTCTGGAGCAGTTTCACATTTAATTTGGATGATACAACTTAAAAAAAAACCATAGAAATTGTATATCGCTTCATTTGAAAAATTGGATACATTCAAATGTAGTATTGAAATTGGAAAAGTAACTCATTTCAAGCATCGATATCTCACTGAAAAAAAAATGATATTTGAAATTTAGGGACACGGTTTTGAAGGGTAAGAGTGCTGCTTCAAGAAGGCCCTATCGGTTTTTAGAAAAAAAATTATTTGCAATGGTACATAACAACGAATATAGCAAAAAAGCGTGTTTTTTGCACTTTTAGGTTAGGATATCTCAAAAACCTAACGTATAGGGTTAATTCTGAGGTCAGATTCGGATTTAGCGCGCCAAAATCCTTCGGATCCATAATGTCCCGTTTCTGGGTGAGGACTTTCGTTAAATTTTATCGGCCTGTGTAATTGATATGCTTCTCATAAAAAATAATATTTCACCTAATACACTGTTAAAAGCTATCTAAAATGAAATTTCAATTTTATCCACTCCATACAACTAAACGAGAGAGAGAGAGAGAGAGAGAGAGTGAGAGGTGAGTACTGGAAAAATTCAAGTTCGAGACAAAGGCAAAAAAGAAAGTATAATAAGATCAGCTTTGATTGACGACATACACTTTGCTTGTATAGTCTCTAACGTATTGCCTAGTATTTTATTCATTAAAAAGTGTTGATAAACTCTTTTGAAAGTTCAATACTCTTCGAATGATTATATATTTAAAAAGTTGAAGTAATGGATAATGAAATAAAAGAGGAGAGTCCGAAGAAGCAAAGCACGACGTTCGGTTTTGTGGAGACTAGTAAGAATAAGCCTCATTGTTGGGTCTACTATGGTGTGTTTGCAGTCTTGGTATGGGTTTTTTCTTCGAGTCCGTGCGCGGATCGTAGTTGCCCTCAACAAACGAATTGCATGAAGCGATCGCGCCAGAGAATGTGGAAAATGCTTGGGGACTATCTAATGCGTAAACGAAGAGGCACGTAATACACGGGGCAGTTAATCATTGGTGGACGATTCTACAAATGAGCAATTGATTTCGGTTAATAATCTAAAACTATACATCGCAGACAAATAAGCGATAAGGCGACAGAATGACAGCCAAGTGCTGTTCATCCGATCTTGGCCTATTCCCATGCTGCGAGCTATCGCTCCAGCTTTTCCCTTTTCAGCTTCTAGTGCGAACTGTCAAACACTATACACTTTAACCCACGGTTAAGTCTTTAATTGTTTATCGTACTTCTTTTCAATCGAATGGACACCGATTTTATTTTTCATTAACGTTGATCACTCATAGACTTTTCATTTATGCATTAATACTTTCTCAGTTATCTTAAAACTTGTCATTTCATCAAGTAAGCATATTTATTGAATTTTCCGTACACTTTATGCGAATCTGAATCCTTTTTCAATTAGTTTAGACATTTGTAAACGGAAGCGAAATGTGCAAATATTTACAGCAGACGGAATACATATTTCGATTGTTTTGAAAGGTTGGCGCTCTTGGCTGAAAAAGGTAAAGTAGGTCGTAGTGGTATAGATGCCTGAACTAAAATGATAAAGCATTATTAATGAATAGCTATAAGAATGTACGAGAAAAAAAAACAGAAGAGGTACGGAAGGATAGCTATTGGAAGAAGTGAAAAGTAGACGAAGTTGTAACAAATTCAATTGGGCATTGCGTTATGAAACGTTTACTGGCGCATTATCCATATGGTTCGGTTTTCTGACGTTGATTGAAAAACATCAAGAATGCCACATCGTCAGAAGCTGCAGCAGCCGTATTTAAAATAATGATGTATGGTACACGAATGTGTAGATGGCGAGAGCTGGTCGTTCAGATGGAAGAGAAGGGGGGGGGGGGTGAGCGAGAGAGAGCAGCTTATATTCACAGCGGGGTGTAGGCTTAAATGAGCTCTGAAACGCTCATGTTGTGCCAAACATCTCGAGTGAAACGCAGAGAAAAGCGGTGCTAGCGTTCTTCACGACGAAATACTAGTAAGCTCTTGAGCCTTCAATGAAAACGCTGCTGGTAAATCCGTAAAAGTTAAGAGATTATGACAATAGATCGATCCAAGCGTAATATGGGGTCTTTACAGGATTATTTTATCTGTCTCTTTTTCTCTCTTTTACTTGCTCATTCACTATCACTCTCAAGTAGCGAGCTTACCTGTATACAGTATCATCGTTTGTTTACCTCCGTCTAATTAGCTGCTTCTCCTTATCTATCGCGTACAAATCGCTTTAGCATACAGCAATCCCAGTGCTCTCAGGATATTCCTAATTTATATTAAAAGACGATCCTCTTAATTCAGTAGCTAGTCGACCTTCTTGCATGAATATCACTTTCGTCGTATCGTAACCTTTCAGACGTGACTGTTTATTCACCAGTTAACCGACTTTCTTCAACTAAGCTTTTGATAATTATCTCTCACCTCATATTCTCGGCCTGCCCAGCATTTCTTTATCTACCTTTAATTAGCCTGTTTAAGAATATTGTTCAATTAACTAATAATCTCTTGATCAAAACTTTTATTGATTATTAACAATCGGTTATTACGTTATGATCTCTCTCGTGCATATGCTAACTATGATATAAAATAAGCAAAAGGCAAATTCTACGCATCAATTTTGATGCGCGTTCGTACAAAATTAAATAATGGCATAAATGTGTATTAGGTGAACGTAATCGCTTCGATAACTATGAGCGAGTGTACGCGCGATAGTTGGAAGATGAGCATAAGAAACGGTGTATCAGCTGCTACATTTCAGTGTTCAGTCTATAGATCAGTTGCTGCAGTCGCGTGTCATTCAACCCACGCCTGCCAATTATCTTGTTAGTTACTCGATTTCCTGCGCACCTTTCTTGTAGCTTCATATAATTACAAGCCGTTGGAATCGAGTTCGCTACTGCGCTAGCTCATATTGCACGCGCACATGTCAAAATCAGATGTTGCCATGCGACACGCACGAATCATCCAGTGGATTGTTAAGAGCTAGACCAGATACTAAAACGGTTTTCAAATTCGATACGTTAGAACATGAAATGAAAACGCGTATTTGCTTAGATTAATGCGAGAAAAATGAAAAAGTATCCGATATCGCTCCTCAAGGCAAAAAAAGGCAACTAACGTGGCGCTTAGACGTCAAGAGCAAGGTCAAAACTAAACAATTAAATTTTGTAGTACGTTTGAAAGACGCGTTATTTTCAGATTCATCGTTGTTATAAAAAAGCTATTATAACGAGCGTATTATCTACTTATCAATTATAAAATATTCCTGAAGAATTTCGAAATAATAATTAAGTTTCCATACTGCTTCACACATTAAAAAAAAGATTTTATTAATTTTCTCAAGCCATCAGTATGGAGACGTCGCAATAGTAACGTTATATATCAAGTATAAAATAGATAAAAGAAGATATTTATATAAATGATTTGACAACTGCAATATCTACGTATAGTATGCATAAGTAAAAATTTAGTGATCTCGTCATTAAATAACTTATAAATGATAATGATGATACGATCGATCAAATAATTGTTTAAAGAAGATATGGAAATCCGGAAATGATGAGTGGGAAGATGATAATATCATTTATTTCAAATGTCATCGAGCCACTAAAGTAAAAGTGAAAGTGTGCTTAATATGCGAAAACATTTATCATAAATGTTTTATTTACCATAAATTTATCTCATTTAACATACGAGTAAATGAGATAATAAATTAAAAAAGACCACTACAATTCGCGATAAGCTAGTTATATGTTCAGAACATAAAGACATTGACTTTATTGCTAGCGTAGATATGAAAACTGTAAGTATAGCTTATAAGACATAATTAACAGAAATTAAAATTTATAAAAAAGAATCAATTCAACAGGGAATTACAAACAATATTAGTGATAGAGGTTGTATTTTTTCGACAGTATAATGAAGAACTAAAAGATAAAAATAATGCATTAAAGGAACTATTAATTAAAACAAGAAACAAGTTAAAGAGGACCAAAGTTTGAAATAGCATTAATACGTTTATCTATTCTGATAAAGTAGAATCCAGTATTAAGTCAGTTAAAGATAATCCATTTGTAATTATCACAATGATATAAATAAACTTAAGACTAACATTCACAAAGCAATTGTTAATAAACTTCATAATGAAGTAATAGTATCTGCTATCAAATTAATAGAAATCAAACATGGATCTGTAATAAATTTTATGAATAATAAAGATGCATATAAAGTTGGAAATAATCTATATGAAAAAATAGGTAACCACTTTAATGTTAAGGAAAAAAAATTGTATGAGCCTCGGATAAAAATCTTAATAATCAGATGTGTCAATTGTCAGTTTAGAAATATAACATATAATGAAAATAAAGCTACCAATTACATTTAAACTGATGTTGAATTGTGTGAAAATGTTACATATCAGATATTTTCTTAATAAACGGATAAATACAATCGAATACAAAATAAGACCAACCCTACAAAAATATTTGTGATGTGATGGAGTGTGAAATATCAATGAAAATAACAAAAGACTGGATTATAGTAATAGAATAGTCAACACCAATGAAGACCAAGTAATAGAAGATGTAGAGGTAACACCAGAAAATAAAGCGCATAACAAATTTGTCTCTGTTAATAGTAGATCTACCGAGATCAGTAACTACAATAATTGAATTACAATCGACGAAATAAAATAAGAACTTGAGAGAAGTTATTATAGAGTCAGCATACAGTTAAGAGAATAACTGCAAAAAATAATGTTTATTTGTTTCTGTTTCTAACTTCTATTATTCATTTACAGTTTGTATAAAACTGTACTTAGTAAATGTATTGTCGGGTTGTACGGGAATAGTCCTAAAGGTGTCCCATTTAACATATAGATGGTGATTGTTGTTGGAAAAGAATAATTATGATAGAAAAACGATCAATGGTGAATATCATGAACAGTTATTGCAATGTTTAAGTGACACAGTCAATTGTATCAAGATAAAAATTAAAATCATAATCAAATGACACAAAAGAAAAAATGGCCGCATTTAATGAAAAGAGAAAGTTTTATTTCATAAAGAAAATGCAACGGTTCACACATCCGTCATTGCGATGGCCAAAGTCAAGGAGTTAAACTTTGAATTGTTTCCTTATGTACTCTATTCAGTAAACTCAATCTCCTTCAAATTATTTTCTATTTTCAAACTTGAAAAAATGTCTCGGTGGTAAAAGATTTACCAATGATAAAGAGGTGGAGTCAGTTGCTCATGGCTATTTTGAGAACGTTTCTCACTATAAACAAGATATTGAAGTTATTGAATATTGTTGGAAAAAATTTATCTAGCTAAAAGAAATCTATCCAGAGAAAAAAAGATATTTTTTCCCAAATTTTTTGCGTTTTTATTATTGGATCTGACACTTCTGGGGTTATCCTCGTACAATAGAAAAGAAATATAAAAACCTGTTTTAAAAAGGAGTTTCCCATTAGAAGCTCTAATAGATTTTTGGAAACTGAATTATTAATAGGTTATTCTAATTTTCTGTATTTTTATCGTTTTTCGTATGTGAATTTCCTATGTGTTTCTGTAGAATGTTTTGTTAGTCGATTTGGATGATATTATAGTCCATTTTTATACTTCTTATAAAATTCAGTGATTTCTTCTTTGATTGTTGTTATATTTAGATCTTTATTAATAATGTAATTGGACATGAACCAGGCAGCGCCCACTATATTTTTAGATTTTTTTATTGGAATTTTTCCAGTATTTCAATATCGAAACCTTAAATTGTGCCTCAGAGCTATATATCGTAGGTTCATATTGGTTTAAATATAGATTTGTAGACAAACAGCTTATTAATTGTTAACTGTAATTTTTTTCTTGTTAATAAATAAATTTTTTTGGTTTGAGATCGAGTTGATTTCTTTTGATCAGAAGAAAGCAAAAAATAACGTGATGAACAAACATAAGACAGGCAAACATTCACAACAGTGTTAAATGTCAGGAGAGGAAAGAGATGATCTCAAATTAATTCAACGCGAAAATTAGTTGAAGATATTACGTCGTTTAATAGCTGTATAAATAAAAACAAAATTTTATCACTGTATGTGAAAGTACGTAGATATAGAATAGATACAAAAGAACTATATTTATATAATATACAATAAATACAAATATTAAAAAAGAAAGTTTGGTGACAAAACCAATAATAAGTGTGTTCTTGAATACTTCATTATACTTATTATAGTACTTCGGATTACTTCATTATTACATTTTGAACACGTATAAAATGTTCTATTAGAACAGTAAATCAAACAGCTCCGTTGAGATAGTAATTTACACCTAAGAAAAATTGAATAAGAGTATATGTATAAATTAATATAATCAATTAAGAATATTCTACACAAGTCAGAAAATTTTTAATAACGTAAACGTATACAAGTAGAAAACGATCGATTAATCTTACTTACGTATTAGAATAGTCTCCATCAGCTACAACGGTTACAAAACAAAATTCTGAACATAACATATAAAAAATGTACTGTAAACAATTATCCAACAAAATTAAAGCATACATTTTTACTAGAGGTATTACTATATGACTGTTTAAAATCTAAAACAAGATATGAGAGTATTCCAATCTTAAAAATCAATAACCCACAAATAGAAAAAATAATATCTATAATGAGTAAACATGTGGTAGTCATCAAGATATCTAATTTTTTAGCTGTAGAAATAAAAATACTAAACACAAAAATAAGGTACAAAAAAGAAAGGAATTAATTGGATAAGGATAACATATAAGAACACAAGAATAAAGACGATTCTGTTAGGTAATTTCATTAGATGTAAACGATTATAGTTAGTACATAGGATTAATTTATAATTTTGTTATCGAACCTACGAACAGGTAGTTCATATGCTCCTATAGATCTGTGTAAATTAATTTTCTTAATATATTATGTTGCTATTAATGTAAAATAAGAAAAAATTGAATCTTCAAATATTTAAAGGTATTTATGGGATTTTGGGTACGTGAAATTTTACTTTAGATAAAAATTACAAATAAAATATGGGTTTTGAATGAATGTAAATTGGATGATGTAAGTTTGAACTTGATGTAAGTTAGGTTTCAGTTGACGTCGCGGCTCACGCATGCAGCGTCAGTGCGAGCAGACAGGCGTTCAAGTATAAATACAGAATAACCGGGTCACAAGAGGTCGGTTATTAAGTGATATAAACAGTTTCTATATTGGCCAAAGTAGCTCAAAGTAACTGTGTCAGATAGCCGAGTGAAGTGCACGACAATTGTTACTATCGGCCAATTTTTTTCTCGAACATTTGTACATACTGGAATGGGTCGTTGGACCAACGAAATAAGACCGACGTACTAATATATACAGCATGGATCATGCAGTAGTATTGGAGCGACGGCTTACACGAAACGCCTCTGGCTGTTGCAGAACGAGTCGATGCAGTATGGCGTTCCAGGACGGTCGAGTCATCAGCTCATGCGCTTCACTTTCCGTTCCTCATTCGCCTTCGTAACTCTCCTGTTAGTATTGATAAGTGTTGTTACGTTCATTAGTTCAATTTTGCGGGCTTATTCGTTCATGGACAAGTAAAGGGTATCGTAGAGTAAAGAATGCCACATACCAAGTGCCGAACGGCGATACATGCAGAGCGTTCTTATTGGAGCCTCTGGAACGTCAAGTCGTGCCACGCTGGCCGAGTCGAGGGACCGACTATCGTGTATAACCGTTCCTGCTAAACCATAGTCAAGGATGTCGACTATTCTTGTTGGAATGTTCTGAATGCTCTTGACATTTGCTCCGTCAAAGTAACTAATATAGTAGCGATCGCATGTCAACAGCCTATGTGCATTGACTTACGTGCTTTGATTCAACACGGACTTGCTTATTCCCTCTTGTACGTTTTTTATTGTAGTTGTTTTTTTTTAATCGCGTAAAATGACTAAAAACCAATTTTAGAATCTAACTAACACGGGAGGGAGTGAAAAAAAAGAGAGACGAGCTGAGCAGCGGGTACTCTTGAGCTGTCTGGACCGGTTCTTTCTGGATCTCTCTAGGAACTACACTATACCTTGCCTCTCTTGGTTATTTCCTCACTGCCTTATTCCTGCGACGAGCGAAAAACGACAAATGACGCTTTATTTCCACCCCCTGAATAATAAATAGCCATCATCAGCTGTAACATCCTTTCGACAAATCATTCATCAGCTACGAGCACCGAAAGCAGCTACTTGTATTGAGCGAGACGAATCATTTGACCCACCCGGTACGCTTATTGTTTTTCTATTATGAGGATGAGTTTGCATCGAGATGCCGATGTCTATACGTTGCTCGAAAGCGCTTGCGAATTTAAGCCAAATTCACTGGTTCATCGACACGTCTATATCAACGCGATTTGTCTCACTTAATTCATTTGTTATGACTTTGAAGGACGATCAAAAATATTTTCGAATTAATTTTATAATTCCACTTCTTGTAGAGCAAGGTGTACGAAAATGCTGTTGGAAATGAGTAGTACCTCAGTAGTAAGTCGATCAGTTGATGGTACACGATATAAGACATTGCGCCATGAACCTTATCGTACATAAGAAGACATTATAAACCTCCAAGAATCATCTATTACGACCCTCAAGCCATTTCATAATTATTCTAGTTCGGTTTGATCCAAAGAAAGGAGAATAAGGCGGTGAGCAGTTGATAATCTTATAATGTTCGCAGTAGATAATGATCGCTAGTGGAGGAAATATAAAGATATTCTGTAAATCTGGAGTGGATGCATACATTATGTATTGCTGCAATGGTCACGCACGCATAGTTGGTTTTCGAGTAGTGGCTAGCTGCGGCGAGCCCTTTTTGTAAATCTTTGTCGACAATACGTTATAAAATCCGACAGTCAGTCTCGCTCAACAAGTTTGGATGTCTGATATATGAAGAGTGGGCATAAAAATGTTTGAACGAAATTACCCGTATAAGTTTCATCCGATGTCTATCTGCAGGAAAAAATACTCTCGTTGGAGAGGAAATCTGAAGCGAGATTGTGTATTAATCTACGCACGCCAGTTTTATGAAGAACTTCGTGTGTATGTATACTGTGAAGACGAAAAATCTTGGTTATTTGCGTACTTGGATTAGTAAGTTTACTCGCAGAACAGCTAATGGGCAAGTCATAGCGTTCTATCCGCGTCGCTTTTGTCGTCTTCACCGTCGTGGAAACGGGATGGAAATCCAGTTTAAGAATCAAGTTCCAGCAACTCGCTCTCCTCTTTTACTCGCACGTGCGACGTAAAGACTCCCAGCAGCATAATCCAAACTATAAACAAAGAGTCCCGAATGGGCTATCACGCTATTGCCACGCTGCGTATTATGCTAGAAATCCACCTAGAACGTTTAGTCCTCTACCCCTCTGCTGTATCTTACTACACCAACAAGGCGAGTATCTCACTTCCTCAATCTGTAAAGTCTAGACATTCGGCCAATACGTACTTACTTAATGTATTTGTATTTGAAAAGCAGCAGGATTCATCGAATACCACCTCAAAATAAGACAATAGCATAAAGTTGATCTCTTAACAGCTTACCATTAATAAGCTAAGAGTCATGCGGGGAGTAATAGCAGAGCAGCAATGAGAAGTTGGGAGTAAATAATATCGGCAACCATACACGGCAAGCTATTATTCTTTTTTTTTCTTCTTTAGATAAAAATCAAAATAATAATGAAATCTATCAAGAGACATTATCATTAGGACATTACAAAGTTGTTAAGGCATGACAGGTAGTGAAAAACGATAATCGCCAAAGCGCTATAAAGTTCATACAACAAAATTTTGCCATCTTATAACGTACCTATGCATTTGTAAATAACGTTTAGTTATATGGACTAAGAAAGTTTTATGAGGTTCTTGTATTGTAAATTGATGATGTACTCACTTATATGCTTCTTAAATTGCACAGACATGATAAAAGAAAAACAAAAAAAGTTGATCAAATGTTTTATTAACGGTTTCTAGCATATACTAATCAAAGGGTTTGGAGATAAAACTGGGCTAACGATTATCAATGTGAATAAACCTGGGGAATCGAGTAACCAAAAGATCAATATCAACTCTCTGCGCCTTCCCTGTTTCTCAGAGGCTTTCATTAACGTATACACTGGTATCTTACATAGAATGCAGGAGAGGTGCAGCACCAATCGGTTGTGAGTGTGAGCGAGCCCCGCGGAACGTATAATGATATTAATCAAGACAACGTTTGACTTCCTTAAAATTGCCAGAAGGCTCAATTCCTCATTTAGAGTCTAATTAGAGAGTGCACTCCTCCGCTGGTCTCTAAGGCTGTCCTATAGGTAAATACACATAAACACATACATACACACTCACACATTCGCTTACATACCATCATTTTCGCAAATTTATGGACTCCGTGGGCTTCTTTAACATAGATTATATGGTCCTTACCTTTTCCTCTAAGTTTTTGCACATAGTCAGTGAATGTAGATTCTTATCTTTGGAGATCACTGAAGCACAAGTGTTACGACAAAATAACTACAATAGTTAATAAATTTGTATGTATTGTTGTTGATTACAAAAATAAATATTAAAGATAAATTAACTTAGGCGTTAGTCTTATCCTCAACTAAAATTGTTTAGTGAAGACAACACAAAAATTCGAAAGGGAATATGACAAAGGAATGTAAATATAACGTATCGGAAGGAATAGTAATTTCGATCGTTAGTGAGGTACAAATTTCGACATTTAGTCATAAACTCAGAGTAGCTTGTAAGTTGTCGTAATGGTAGGCATGAATAATTAGCTTGAGGGAAGGTAAAATTACCAACACTACATGATACGGCATCGACATTACGCAGGGAACGTGTTAAGCGAAGGACCGTCGGACTGGAACAGCGGACGCTTGTTGTAGAAAACGAGCCTGCACACCGCAAAAAATATGAGCGAGGCGTGCATTTATCACCTCTTTTTTTAACGGCAGCCCCTCTCAACGCTCGACGTCTTCCTTGAGTATCGATAAGCTTACTTCATTGATCCCCAGGAGTCCAGGCAACCGTGATCATCTACGACTTAGGCTACTGCTGCCAAGCAGCCCTAACGATTCATTTCATTTGCAGCTTCTCTTATCTGCTCGATCTTTCTGTACTTATTTCACATGTCAACTGCTTATCCGGGGTGATATGTTTTATCAGTCTTCTGTATTACATATGTTATACATTTAGTTCGTCAGCCACAAAATAGGAATAATTGTCAAAACATAATGCTAACAGGGCGGCCGAGCAACTTGAAATCGAGTCAATAACCAAACATCTAGCCGGCGTGCGAACTCCATACGTGTGTGCCATGTGTCAGCCACGTGCGTGTTATAAATGGTCGGTAGCAGAGAATATATTTTGCTCTCTGTGCAGTCTGTATAGATATGCCACTGCTTTTGCTGGAAAAGTGTGTACACACGGGAATGGCTGCAAATAGGTATAATATGCGCGTGTGCAATGCGCGTCGATAGAAGTTGCGTGTTCCCGTATCTCATTGGGAAGTCTGCACCCAGGGGGTCACCCCGCAACCAGCGAATGCACGAGGACGAACGTCGCTTCATCTTGTAGCCAATTAATAATTCTCCGTGTTTCATCTCCCCACCCTACAGTCTTCCCGCGTTGCTGCTTTACTGACGATTTGGCCTCTCGACTTATTACTTTCCTAAGGCGATGATTTCTATCTAACTTCGATTTGTTTTCCACGCTCTTATCTGATGCAATATTCTCTGAAATATCATTTATTTATTATCAACTCTACGAGTTCATTTAGAAAAATACAAAATATTTATTAAATATGGTGATGCTTACAATAAGGTTGTTTATCGTGAAAAATAAATATACATACAGTAACAAGTATTGCTAAGATTAAATTGTTAGCATACATATGCGTGTAACCAGTAATTTGAGCTAACAAAATTCCATGCGCTCATGTCTCTATGATGATTGTGGAAACCGAACGGTAAAGGTATAAAATAACGATTGAGGAACCAAAATATTATACAGATATCGAATTAAATCTATAGTTAAAAATCAGTTGTAATAATAAATGTAATAATCAAAAACCTCACCGAATCGCATGGCGCAATATAGTACATAAGTACTGGCTCGATTTCGAAAATGATCATTTAGTAACCAAAAGTAATGGTGAAGTAGCGAGGAAGAAAAAAATAATCAAGGGACTAAGCAGTACGTACAGTAAAAAAAGGGTAGTATCTTTCGTGCTCGAAACTTACTTCATTTATAGTACACTATTCTTGTCGAGTGCAAATGGAGTTTAAAATTATTTTTATCTTATTATAGGATATTGCCTTGCTCTAAAATTTTTTTATTACAATGACTTTTTTCCTTGGATATTTACTTGCCGGGTGGTAAATAGAATCAGTGAAGGAGTGAAAGAAGCAGACTGAATACAGCGACAGTAGAAGTAAACAAAGAAAATGAATCGTGATTGAGCCGGCAGGCGGCAGATTGTTTTGGACTGGGTTGTGAGGAGGCAATATGTTTGAAAAATAAAAATTATGTCGAGGTATGGGGTATATATGTAAGAATTGGACGGGAAAGGTGCGTCATTGTAATCAGTATAAGTATAGACTATACTATAGAAAGGAATAGTAAGTGCCTTGGGGCGGACATAACTTGGAATTTGAAATTGGTTTACTCTGTTCCGTATTGGATGTGAAACGATTTTGAATGTGAATTGTTTACAGAATGTTTACAGAATGCGAAATGACAAATCATACAAGGAACTTAACAGAGCTCAAGCAAACAGCTTGAGTGAAGTTCGCTCGAATTAGCTCACATTCTTATATATCTTAATCAATAATAAGACAGCAATGGTTAACTAAATTAGATAATGTGAGTAATAAATTTATAGTACTATAAATATAAATATATACATATAAATGTAGAGTAATAAAAATAAAAACTTAGCAATAACAAAAACTAACATAGCAAACGTATGAAATTCATTTCATATCCCGGTTCCCCTACCTAATTTTAGCATCAACTGGTATAATGCGTATTATAATAAATAGATAGGCCAAGTTGCCGTGTTGTGTTTAGCCATGAAACACTATCCTAACGATTTATCAGTTATTTAAACCAAGTAAAAAAAGCTCGATAACATGACGGCTTTCAAGTCAATAAAATAAGTTATTTTAATTAATTGAATTCGCAAGACATTCTTCATTCATGAAGAATGATGGATTATAGATTTATTGTTGAAGAAAATAAATCTACTATTTAACTATTTGTTAATATTAATTAACTTCATGTCAAAATATAATCTCACACGTGACGTAAGTTATTCTGTAAACATTGTATGTAATCCATTCTTCATAGTTTGGAGTTAAACATTTTATAGTTCAAATAATTATTCACTGTCAGTTACAAAGATTTGGGCAATTTTGGATGGTTAAATTTTTACAGGGTGGGTGTCTAGAGATTGAGCATCTTTTTTGAAATGCACAAATCGTACAGTGTGCATGTGTGTATATGTGCGTGTGCGTGCACGCGGATGTGTAGTGGATGTAGAATGCCGATGTATGCCCAATAGCCAATTCCCTGCTTTCTCTCTCGCTCCATTCATCGCCGCACACTACGTGTCCGGTTTACCAATTCAGCTCGAGCTTTTCCAGCACCATTCACCTAGCAGCCGGTTATTCTCGTCTCCCTCGTAATGATAAATATACCGACTAAACAACCCCTCGAGTCAACTTGTATCGATCGACATTTCTGCTATTCTGTATTACCCTCGACGATAGCACTCATTGGCGTCCATGTCGCCATCGCTTGTTGCTTGCTTTTCCCAAGCAAACCATTGCCAAAATGCCTTTTTTCATTCATCACTCTGTTCTACACGCAATATTCTGTAAACCGTTATGTCGAGTAAAGGAATCAGGGTAGGTGTTGAAAAACTCGAATGATAAACTTAAAATCGCAGCAAAACTCGATCAGTTTCATGTACAATCAAAGTAGCAAGTTGTCTGTCATGTACTTTGTTACTTAGTGATAATTTAATTTTGATTTTGAACCGTTGGTTCCAAATGAAAGTAAAACTTGAAGCTACATTCCGCGAGCCATTAGATTGTCTCAAAACTATATACCTTTAAACTACAATAAACAAGAATGCCTGGAAAAAATAATAGTGATAAGCAGTAATTTACTGCGCTCTGTGTTTTAGGTATCACGCGCGTATATGTGCGTGATGTGATGACGCATCTTAGTGCATGAGCGCGCACTGCCGTATGTCAAGTTGTCGAACGGAGTGTGGTGCCAGTAAGTTTATAGAGGGCGAGACAGCAAAGAATAGAAAGGGCAACATTACATTGTCAGTGATGCCAAGCCTTTTTTACATCTGCATACAATGAGGCAGAGCTCGCAAAGAGACATTCCAAGGAACCGCTGACCTGCTAGATGGTCGGTGCTTATCTAAGGCAGCCCAGTGTCGAAATTATAGAAAGCAAAAGATCAGGAGTCCATGCAAAGACATCGTTCATAATAGGTTCGAATTTTTATGGGGATACATGTGCATAAGGTTGTTTATGTGTATGAGTCGAAGGCGTCAATCGCTTTAATTTATATGCGCTGACGTTATCGCATGCAGTCTGCCTTTTCATTCAAGGGCAGCCGAGCTTTGCATCATAAGTAAGTCGCGCAGAGGACGATGCCACCTCCGTATATAATTGAGGCCGAGTTAAAACTTTGTTTTCAACTCGATCGCGTAGCTTCGTTCTCGCGTTTTATTGAAAACTCCCTTTATTACTCTTCTCTAATCATTGAAAGATTTTCGAAAGAGGGAATGACAATAACCCTTGTTGCGGCTACAAAGTTTTAAATATAATGAAAAGATCACTCAAGCTGACGGGCTTCACGTCGATTATAGAGATAAACGTACGATTGAATCGTAACTGTGGCCCGTTTTCAGCTGAATGGAGGCAACAGTTGCGGTTTATGAAATTATGCCAGCCTCGGCGACCGAAACGAACGACACATGTTCTATCTCCACCCGCTTTTCTTTCTTCTTCTTCTGACCAGCCGAGAGTTTGGTGAAAAAACATATTTGGAAAAGTATTGCCATAAGTTACGATGTTCGCTCAAAGATAGAAAGGGTAAAGCTTGCAATAACCATAATTATAGAAATACAAGATCAAGCATGGGAACAATGCGGAATTGATGGACGAGATATCAAAACATTAAAAAGTTAACGATGGATATGGCGAGAAATCTTAAGACTGCGCATTTTCATGTATTAATTAACACAAAATATTTAGATTTAGCGAGTGAATTTAAATTGATTAAGATGCGTGCACGCGCTCATTTGTTGCCTGAGGTGAATTCTCTCGACGCAATGGCCGACACTTGTTTCTCTCGTAGAAAAGCTTTTAGCATCTGCGTCATTCTTTTGACTATATTAGCCCCGTTTGACAATTCTCATAGTCAAGAGCTAATATTTAATTAAACTAGCTACAATTAACAATCGGTCATAGCGAATCAACCAAAAGATACTCATTAATTTGGCAATTAACCTGTCGTTAATGTCACTATTTCATTGAATTTGCATGCTGTGACTATAGAACCTCAACATTATTCAAAAATACACTCCCACGACGTCATCGAACAAGTATTGAAAAAATAACAGTGAAATCGACGCGAAAAAATGGATAGAGAGGTAGAGAAGAGAAGAAAAAGATATGAATGACTCTTTCGATAAGCTTGATTGCATATGTAAAAATGTAAAAACACCAGCGTTAATAGTAGCATGCCACAAAATGTTCAGACATGAACTGGTACCAGCAGTCGGGATTTAGTTTTTGCAGTTAGTTTTTGTACAGATTTTTCAGTAGTATTGAGGAAAATGTTGGCGAGATATAATTGTGGTTCATGTGCAGGTGCATACCTGAGCTAACTATTTGCGAATAAAATTTTGTTTGTTATTTGTGATGTTTGCCATTATGTGTACCTTTTACTAAGAAATTCCTTATTTTAAAATCACACAGTGAACTATCAATAGAGATAAGTTGGCGACAACTCTATTGAAATTTGGCACAACTCAGTTTTACGATAAGCACAGTATGCTGGTGTTTCTTTGGGACGTGTAACCATGCTAGACCATTTAATTGTAATATTGTTTTATTGTCGTCCTGATAAATTTGCTCTCTCACTCTCACTTTGCTTATGCCACGCTCCGGACAAGGGGGGGGGGGATCCGCCCAGAATGAGGAACGAAACAATAGCTTGGGGTGTAGTTAATGCTTATGCTTTTGGGCAGTGCAGCTTATGCGAAATTGTAACAGGCTCTGGAAATTGCAGAGTCGTGTCGGTCAGGAAATTTTCATGCGAGTCAACTTGTAATTGGCACTCTCTCTCTCTCTCTCTCTCTCTCTCCCCCTCGGTTTCTCTATCGTACTGCAGTTAACAACGTAAAATTTACACATTGCTGTGATGCTTCTAGTAGCTTTTACATCTACCACGCCTGCGTGAGCCTCTATTCGTCAAAGAGCTGCCGCAAATGCTTATTACGCGAGACGCAGTTTCGAACTTTCGATCGTTAATTATATATGCAGCTTCCATGCTCCAGATAGT
This sequence comes from Chouioia cunea, assembly GCA_030064505.1. Lineage (NCBI taxonomy): Eukaryota > Metazoa > Arthropoda > Insecta > Hymenoptera > Eulophidae > Chouioia > Chouioia cunea. The sequence continues at coordinate 23,304,558 of JAOPFQ010000001.1, forward strand.
TCGTTCAATATTGTTCATAAGAACCTAAATTAAGCGCCTATCGCAAACAGTTAGACTGAGCATTCCCAGGACAGGATAATATAAGATATTAATTGAAAAAAAATTTCACTAGTTGTCACATATAATAAGATCGAGATATTTAAGAGAGTGAAATGTCTAAAGTAAAAAACGACGCCGAAGAGCTATAGTCGTTTAAAGTAGTTTCTCTCTCTCTCTCTCTCTCTTTCACGATTACACTTCTGTTCATAGCTAATCAAGGATATCTCGCTAAGCAGGGACGTGAGAAAGCCGAAAAGGCGAAAGCATGTACAGTTAGGCTACAAGATTCACTGGAAAAGTTGATCAGAAGTGGTTCTCTCTCTCGACGCGCGTGCATCCAGAGTCAGTGCACTCGCATCATCCAAATATGACCTACTTTGCATTGCTGTAGATTTCATCTATGTCTAGACGCGTTCCGCGGACTAGAAAGGAAGCTGCTGAGCCTGAGTCGCCCTCACGAATGTAGACCATGCCGGCATAGTCTATTCACCTACACACACGTAAGCGTACAAGCTCTCAACTCTTAATGCTTACGCAACTGTCAACTCAGAACTATAATTTAAGATTAACCTTGCTTAGTTATCTTGTTCTCTCTCTTTCGCTCTGAGCTGAGAAACACCGGGAGAGGTTATTTCGGGACTATGGTTAACGAATATTGCCGCTTGACAGGATTAATTTATGTCCTCTTTGGTAACCGAACGCCTGATATCGTGTACTAAGCTGCCCAGTTCTCACAAATATATAGAAATAAAGAACCACCTCAATGTCGCGCACAGATATACCTACCTAATCCATACCAATCCATACCATCTGATCAGCTAAAACAATAAATTAGATGTCCTATGTTCTTTTAGGTATATATGTGTATATCTATTCTTCTATGGCTTTGTTTCCTATCGATAACCGCTGGCCTATATTTTATTGACAATTACTTTATTTAATCAAATATTTTTCTTCGACTTTTTACTACGAAAACTTATCATTTTTCAAATTTAACACAGGTTTCCTATTTATGTATTTATCTACCATCTGGTCGTAAGTGCTTATCCAATAAAATACATATAAAATGATTGTAGAAAAATTCAACTAGAGTTAAGACGGTTCCAAGATATCGTATAAAGTTCTTCAATCTATCAGAGAAACCCCTAAACTCCAATGATTCTTCTTTACCAGATATTTTATTTGAAAATTAAGACATTTCTAAAAGTTGCCCCGCGTGTCTTAATACGTAATAGCCTTTCATTAAATTTACAATATAAATGTATAGTAATTAGGAAGATGAAGGTTAGCCATTTCTGTAATATTGAAAAAGAAAATGGGACGGTACGATGGTTCCGCAAAGTATGAACGGTTTGAGTCCGCAGTGGCTGGCAGTTCTGGCAACGGCTTATAATCGTGCAAGTGCGATATTGCCAGTAAGTCGGCAAGTTAAATTCGTAACTTTATGAGCATCCTGGCATCATGGAATCTCATTCCCATGGTTCTGTTCCATGCGCAGGCAATAGCTTCGTTCGGCGTCTCTCTTGTTCTCTCTCTCTCTCTCTCTTTCTCTCTCTCGCTCCATGACCAACTGAAGCAGGTTTGGAATCTGTAGCCGTCCTTCTTCCAAACGATGCAGCAGTAAAGTAGGTAACATTAGTCTTTTTTTAAATTTGTTTTTATTCTTTTTTCTTTCAAAAATTTCAAGACTCAGCTGTAAACTCTTATAAACTGGTGCATCGATTCTATAATGTGAGAGCTTTCTTCGTTTTCTTTTCGTATCAATATGTGCATAAATTGACTTCAATGAAGACTCCAAGTCCCCATGATGCACACAATATTGACAACGGTATGGCGTTTATAGCTATATCTGATATTTTATGCAACTCTCACTTTCCAAGTGCCTCTCTTTCCTTCATATTTGCATCTTTAAATGCAATCTCAAGCAACTAATTATATTATATCATTAAAGAGCAAACATTAGTGAAATATTATATCATTTCGATTGTACTAGGAAAATGAGTTGAAGAAGTAATGTTTAGGTAGGCTATCGATGGTAAATGCTGCATCAAGGCAGTAGCAAGTATAAGTCTGTCAAAGTATGAACACGTGGCGTTTAAAGCGAGCCGAAGATAAACCATTTGAAAAGCTGTTTGTGTGGATACGCGCTGCAAGACAAGTAAACATTTAATTTGAGAGGGAGTGACTTGTTCGAATGAGTACCCGGAAATTGATTTATTTCGGATTTTCGTGAGAACATAAAGATGATTAAACGCGGTTGGTTTGGCTGATAGCCAGCGGATAAGGGGAAATACGTCTGACCAGAAGTACGCTCGCATTAATCGCGTATCGTGCATGAATCTGGTGACCATGATATGTTATTATCCTGTTGATTGATAGTGATCGACGATAGCGGTCGAGATGCACCGGCCGTCAGCTGAGCTTCTGAATGCAACTATACGCGTGTCACTTGCTGCTTTGATATATCTATTATTTTCGAAATGACCTTTACTGAAAATGCGTCAGTAAAGGTGACAATTGAATACTTTTTTAGCTTGAGAGCTGCTTGACGGAGGCCTAAAATAATTTATATTCATATCGTTTCATGCACAAGTAATTTTTAGATCGTTGTGTTATAGCAACATCGAGCAAGGAACATCGATTTTGGGACGAGAGAAAGCTATTATCTGTGTGCTAAAAAGGCTGTTTATCGGTGCGCAATATCGCTGCGGGGTTAGACCGTGATGATCCGTCGAGTAAATTCGGAGAGAGTTGGACCAGTCCATCTCCCATAAACACCTCCTTGGACACCCTTTCAATTTCCTGGTCGACCGATAGTCATCTTCAGTTTTTCATTGCACTCGACTGAAATAGCAATGTTTTTGAATTGAAATTAGCGAATAATCAAGTTAAGTTGTTCAATAGAAAAGTTGATATTAATTACGATTAAGTTTATTAGATGCAATAACGAATATTATTTTTTTCAAAATTCATGGTGGGATATTCATTTGAGCGGGCTCATTACGACGAAGAATGCAAAGAAAATGTTATAAGCAGATAAGTTGTTTAAAAAGCAAGTTAGAATAAAGAAATTATCTTGCAGGTAGTGAAGAAAAATGGAAAAGGAAGATTTGAATGAAGCACGAGCTCGAAAATACGTACAATGGAAAGTATACAAAACAAAATCATTATTGCTACAGGTGTTTGTCCAAAAATAAGCGTAAGCCATCGTACGCGAGGGCGCGCATACATACTCGACAACGAAAAGAGGAAAGTATAAATGTAAAAGGCCAGAAGTTACGAGCGGCGGGCACATAACGCAGATACATGGATACGCGGCTCATGTAAACTGTCCAATAAGTAAGGCCCTGAACAAATGGTGATCTTAGTACCCCTTTGCTTCTTGTACTTTGTACCTGTAGAGCATAACGCACCTGGGATTGCGCTAGAGAGAGAGAGAGAGAAAGAGAGAGAAAGAGAGAGCTCACGAGGCCGCTACGCAGATAAAGTTTATGCGGCTCAAACGTGAGAGAAAAAGAAACGGGGACCGACCTTCGATGCAATAAAGAATATCTCTGAGGCATAAGGTTAAAAAAGACGCGATCAACTTGCATACAAACCAATAGAGGTACATGTGTTTACTCAAAAGCAGACTTGAAACACTAATGGGACGGCTCGAGATTTTTCGAACTTTATTCAATTGGCACATCCGTCGAAGCAGCATAACGAAAGCATCTTGTCAATAAGAAAAGATTAGTAACTAGAAAATCAGACAATGCTTATAAAAACTGTTGATGTGGTCAGTGTGAGAGAGCCGCTTGGTGCATTACGCGTAAACTCAACTCTAGGCGGCTATTTTTAGAGGTCGAGTCATGTCAACCGGTCTCCCATAAAGACTTGCGTACATTCGCTTACTTGCTTTTCGTATACTTAGTGCATAGGTGGATACGTAAGTACAACTGGACTTCCCAGGTTTTAGAAACTAATTTTACTTGCCAGCTTCGCAATCCTTGTGAACGTTTCTACACAACGTTTATTTGCAGCCGTGAGCAGCTCCAAGACACATTTTGACTCGGTGACACCCTTTTTGAAGCGTCAGTTTTCATGTTCGTACGTATTATTGTAGACCTATCAAGATATGTATTGAGAATTAAATTAAAAAAGTCAATCACTGTGATATATAGTTAGAGAAACAATGATGTCCTATTACATTAAGATATTCGTTTTTAATATTTTTTTGAGGCTGCAAAGCGGACCGTAATGTCATGTTTTCGAGTATCCAAGCGGCTTTAATTGGGCTAATAAATAGCAATCTATTTATATGAAAGACGATTTGAGAGCTAATCAGTAAACCTTTCAGATGACGCATCATTAAGACGACTTTAAGAGCTTGTGGTTTATCTAGTCAATTACCGCACTCTGCAACGTGGACTTTCATCGCCTTACCTGTAATTCCAGTATTTTTAACGCAGCATAAAACCAACACTTTGAAATAATTTCTTCATCATTAGAAAAAAAAGTAATTCAAGTATTAGTATTTTATCAAATATCGGAAGCTCGTGAATATTATAAGCTGAAATGTGGAAGTAATTAAGACTGCATGGTTATATCAATAAATCATTTAAATAATACTAAAATTGGAACACGATAAAAAACAAGTAAATGATTGCAGGAGAGATTGCAGTCAAAGTAAGTTCTAGTTTGCGACACACATGCTCATAAGATTGAGTTTATTGGTAAGTTGCAAGAGCAGAGCGCGCTGGCTAGGCTGCGCAAGCGAGCAATTTTATGGGAAGTTTTGCCGTGCGCTGAGGTGCTGACCCTGAGAAACACGTTCCTCCTCCTCTTCCTTCTCTCTCTCTCTCTCTCTCTCTCGCTCGCTCTCTCTCTCGCTCTCTCTCTCTCTTTGTCTGTCTAGCTGTCAAGAGCGTAAATCCAGGCGTTGACGACTACCATGGGCACACGTCGTCGGACTAGCGAGTGTAGGTGTGCATACGTGAACACGCGTATAAAGCAAGAAAAATATGCGGCGCAGATAAAACCACGCAGAGTGCGAATGGTAGCGAAACCTTTTAGAGCTAGAAATATTTATTGACGCAATATTTACCGCTACACCGCCGTTCTCAGCTCTCCGCATTTGTTTAATTTGTTAAGTGTTAATTCGAGATAATTCCAACTCCAAACTTGTCGCGAGTGCGCGAGATCACATGTACGCTATAAGCTGTTGGAAACGAGTTAGTAAGCGGAAGCAGGCAAACTCGACACAGTGCCGCCACGACTCATTGGACATTTGACTAACACTATATTGGATGACCACGTTACTACACGCAATTTAGTCTTCTAGCTGGTAGCTTTTATACCAAATAGAGAGTTTCACTTTTTCTAGCGTTAGCCCAGCCTGGACTATATTCTCAATGACACAAAGTAAGCATGATCGATAGACGCCGTAGTGTAATTGATCGGAGCCATCTTCAGAGTATTTGCATCAGGTCATGACCTGCTACATGATGCTCCGCTAGCTATCGCAATCTCCTTTGGTGAATTTGATGTCTTATAGTTATAGTAGTCACGAGACAAGCTGAAACAAGATTTTCATCTAATTTTTTCTCCATAAACGCTTCTTTTTGTAGGTTTATTTTTGCCATCGTCAAATCACACTTTGACCATATCGTTTTTTTCATCATTTTTCATTTTGAATTCCCTGTTCTTATATTGGTGGATGAAAGATACTTTCATTTTTATTGTTGTGCATTAAACATGATTAATTTAGAGCTAAATCACACACACACGCACACGCACACATACACGCATACATTCACACACTCACACTCGTTCATTTGCATTACATAATAAATAGACACTCTGACTAGTCAAAAATCTTATTTCGGCACAAGTTTTAACGACTTGGATTTGAGACATTGACCATATTTCATAATATCAGTGGTTGTTAGATGGTAAATAAGTGACAGATGTTAATCTACAGAATACTTTCACTATAACACCACAAAGAACAACTGACAAAAATAGTAGTATTTAAAGTTAGTCAAATCAATATATTAAATATCGTTTCATTGATGAATCATAGAAAAAATAAATAATGGTTGGTTCAAAACGTTGGTCAAAAGAATATCGTGCTTTTTTTGAAATATGTAGATATTACGTCCTTATAGACACAAACAGCTGAACAAGAAAAGATGTGTTAAAACATTAGATCCTTATTATGTACACCGGGAGCAACGTCAGGTATATTCTCCGTACGTGTGCTAGTTATGGAAAATATATTTTTTCGATGCTCCAGCATTCTCTACCGTTTATATCTTACAGTTAGTAGCATCAAAACAGTAATGATGTAGAATAGTAATTGATGAAAAATGAAGCTTTTCTTGCAGCACACACGCGGTAGCTAATATATTGTTATGAGTAAGGCCTTTAGCAACAAGAACAGCTACATCACTTACTTAGAAGCTGTTACGGACAGCATACGCATGCTTTAATGCCTTGATTCGATCTTTTAATTCGATAGACAATTTTTGTTATCACACCTTTTACTCATTCATCATTATAGACATCTATTCATAGTACCAATTACACACTATTCTCGTGGCGAATGCAGTTCTAAAGTCACCGAAAATTCTACACAATTTATTTTGTAACGATTTTGATTACAATGACTTTTTAAAATATACTTCAAAAATTAATGTGTATACATTTTGCAAATGTATTAGAGTGACAAGTAAAACAGTTCAAATAATTCTTCATGAAGTACTCTGGAAAAGCAGGTGGCAGTGGTTTTATTCATAATAAGTATATTAAGGGCCCCGGTAACGCCCCGGGGCAATTATACCGAAGGCTGTTACTCACAGACCCTATATTACTTCTAACTTGAAGCAAGATAAAATATTATCGAAATATCGAAAGTTTGGCACAATTCATGCACGCATAGTTATACTAGAGGAAGTATAATATCTTGGCAGCGAGACGTCGAAAGCACGTAAAGAAAAATCGTCGTGAAGGTGATGCGGCGTGGTCGCGAAGATGAAGATTCGTTTGTGGAGAAAGACAAGTGGGAGAGAGAGAGTTTAAGGCCTCGGGCTGCAGACAGCAATCATCTCAAGGATCTGCAGCTCTCTTACCTAAGAATATTTGCAAAGTGTGAGAAACATCTACTTTTTTATGCTCGTTTGATTAAGTTACATACATAATGCAAAAAAACATTAAATCGTCTTTAAACTATTTTAAGTGATTAGTTAATAAAATATTTACAAAAATCAAGGAAAGAAATAGGTACTTGCTAATAATGTCTTGAACGACACTCATAGTGAGATGATTTGTTTCCGGGTCTTTGGAAGAATATCACCTCGTAACATCAAAACAGCAATTATCGAGAATAATGATTGATGAAAAATGAACCTTTTCTCTTAGCGCATGCATGCCAGCATGTAACCGTATTGTGTGAGGCCCTTATTTTGATGTTAATTGGCACCGTGGTAGTTCTAACTCTATAGCGCGCGTGTACGGGATATACTTGTTGACTCCACTCCTACTTTTTTCATCCTCGTGTCGTTTCTTTTTGTATAGCTTGTTCTTCAGCCTCACCTATATTTCTTGCCGTTAATTTACAGGGCTCTAGGCTTTACTTTTGAGTGTGTCTGTGCGTGGAGAACCCGTTCGATTTTATACTTCGGGCCAAATATTTTTCGCCTATGCTATTTTACATACGAACGCACACACTCGTACGAATCGCCAGTTTCGGGTTTAATTTATGACAGTTGCCAGCCAACGACCTTCCTTCTTAATGAAATTCGAATCGTAGATTTCGTTGAGAAACTCGAAGAAAGTATTACACGCGTAGATATAACGAATGATTCATTTCACTCCCGAGAGAATTCGCAAACAAACTAAATCAGTACTTTGCCTTGCGATCTGCTTTTCAATTTTAGCGTTTAATTTTATACAGATAGTAGGAGAGGGAGGGCAGCCACCCTAGACTTTCATCAGACTTTACTAGTTGACACGTGAGTAATATTTTTTTAAATATGTCGTTAGAGTTAGTAACTACCGAGAAAAGAAATCTTATACTTGTTTATTCTTTTACAAGATATATGTATATACATTTTATAAACTGCATATATGTATCAGGCTGTTCATTTTATCATACATCGACGTATTTAGACATTAAAAAAAATCGTTGTTTGTATTTATTTTGATTATATTATTTAGACCGTTATTACAAGTAGTGGAAACGGTACACATAAAAATATATCTCCGTAGTTTGAAAGTAAGACAAAATATCAAAACATTTGTAAATTTTAAGAAATATGCATACATCTGTGAGTACATTGGAATTATATTTAAAAAAATCGTATTTTATTCAAAGGGAAATAAAGCAAGGATTTAAAAAGTCCTCCAAGCACACATTCCATAAAACCAGTTCGCAAAATTTCGTTTAAATAGTTATTGATGAAAATATCAAGAAACTTTAACAGTAGAACGATAAATTTTGCTGGATTATATATGTTACTAACCCACTCGGTCTACGTATATTAATGAGAATGAAAATGAGATGAGCATTTCTTTATATCATTAGCTACATAAGCTTTAGCTCATTAAAAAAGTACTGCCAAATACTTTAACAGAATGTCTTCTAAAGAGCTGTTTAGTATTTTTTATTATTTAAAAAAAATATTCTAATTATTTCAAAATATATCTTAAAGAAGTGATTAATTGTTTAAAATTATTTCAAAATACAATAATCATTTGATATATAGTTTCATAGCATTATTCTGTAATAAAGGAAGCTTTCAAAATAACGCTTATGTTCTATATTGGTCATAGCCTCGATGCACATATAAGTACTCCAATTGGATACGTATTAAAAAAAATGAGGTGTTCAAATCGCAAGGATAATACGCTCATCTCATTGAAAATAGAATGAATAAAAAACGACAAAGGTTACGCTGATTTTTATGGAAGCGAAAGAGCGATACAGTAAGGGTGTGACAAGTTGTGTAAACGTATGAATATCGTTTTCCATAACTCTACAGGAATATAAATAAAATATCAAACGAATTAGTGCGCAAATTCGATATAATGAAAACCGATTTCTAGTCTCAAAATAGCTTAAAAATATATGTCTGACATTGTGGTTAATTTAATTATTTATAGAAGCGTCAGCGTTGAAAAAAATTACGTAAACGATGCTGCAGACGGATAAAACACTGAAAAGCAGTTTTCATAGTAGTTGTATCTACGAAACCTATTAATAGTTGTGACTATTCACAAATTATTAATATACATATTTACTTGTTATTATACGTCTTTATTTAAAGTAACGTACACTATAATATCTATCTATACATAATTTGAGAACGTAACAGGAATCCTATATCAAAAAATAAACATACCGAATCAGACTTGAAAATCAATCCAAATAAGAGTACTTATACATTGTAATCAGCTTAAACATATGCACACTGAACAAATTAGATGTAATTAATCAACAAAAGCCATGGTTAGTTGCCAATAAAAATATCGTCGACCTGTAAACTTATTAAAAATAGCAACGGCTACGATGAGCGTCATTCGTCCTTGTTTTAGACTGAAAAAATTAAATGCTGTTTTCTTTATCAACAAGTGTTTTTGAGAAAGTGTTCGGATTGAAATGGACGTTATTATTAATCGATCCAAAATCTTATTGAATGTAAGATCTATGATCGAGAATTATAAAGAATGTAGTAGAAGGTAAGAAAAAAGCACAGCTAGTAGTGTCGACATGTGCGAGCATCCGTTGGAAGAGCAGACAGGGAGATGAGCTTGGGCATGAGTGTCAGCAGAAAAAGAAGATAAAGAAGAGTGTAAAGAAAAAAACGATTGAGCGAAAAAAGTCTGAGTGTGCGTGCATCGGTTGCTTCTTTGCCTAACAATGGATCTCTCACTCTCTCTCTCTCTCTCTCTCTCTCTCTCTCTCTCTCTCTCTGTCTCTTTTTCTGTGGCGAGCATCAGAGAGCAAGCGCGCGTGCACCTATGTATATCCGCATGAGAATGCCGCGAAAGAGATAGGCGAGCTGCTCGTTACGTATGCACGATTGTCTCGCAACAGTAGAAAAGAGAGAGAGAGAGAGAGAGAGAGAGAGAAAGAGAGAGAGAAAGAGGGAGGGAGCGATATCTGCCGCGGGAGGGAGACAGGAAGCGAGAAGGCCGAAGGGCGGACTCGGCAATCCAGGAAAAAGGGGGGTCCTGTAGGGAGGTGATATAGCACAGTATAGAGCCGAAAGGCTTGTCAACAGCTCTTACTTTGGATAGAAGTTTCGTCGTCCCCGCAGCTTACGTAATGTTTGTACATTCAGTCGGATGTTGATCGTCTACTTCTTTTTACCTGTTTTCCAATCTGCACTCGTTAGCAAATTATCAATCTACAATTTTTTTTCAACACCTTACCTAGCCTCGTTAAATTCACCTATCATCTCTTTAAGCCAGGTCCTCTAGTTAAGATGCTTGCACTTTAGGCATATATAATATTAAAAGAAAAAGAAATTCAACCTTTCTGACGAGATACGTAGCATTTCGAATTCCGCCGAGGTTTTTGCGATTTATGTTAATTATTATCGATACTCTTATTTTCTTGGATTATTTTCTATTTTTTTCCAAAATTTGACTCATCTTTTAGTTGATTTCTCAGTAAGATTGTCCGTAAAAATTTCATGGTACGTCGTCTTCATGTTGAGATAATTGTCATAATATGCATCTGTTAGTAATCGGTTTTAGTGAAAAATAACGTATAAAAAGATGAGATTAAGACAGGGCAAATGGATTAATTGAGAAGATATACAGCTAAAAAAATGAAAGTAGGGAGTTCTCATTTGAGAAGCAATAAGAGTACAAATGAGAGGTGGTGTGAAGTGTGTTTGTTCGTAAGGCCGGTGGTATACAGTGCAGCATCATTTGGGTCGCACGCATATATCCGGGGCTGGGGAGGGGGATTCGGAGATAGTTACGGGCCATGGGGGTCACAATAGTTTGCATAGACTTTCCCATAGGGATGACACCGGCCACGCAAAGAGAGAAGGCATACCTGGACTTTTAAACGGGCCGTGGAAAAAGGGATAACATATGGAGATATATGCAAAATCGTTCTCGCACTCTCTTACCTGTGTGGCGTATATAGTAAGGGGGGTTGCACCAACAGCAGCAGTAGCATCGACAGGAATAGAAGCAGCATCCTCATCCCATTGTTCCAGATCTCAAAGGGTTGCTTGGGCGCACCCTTGAAAGGACAGCAATTTAAATATATGCAAGCGGCGCTTCTCAATCGAGCGCATGACGAAAACAGCAGCCTTAGCTGGCCTTAGTTGCGACGTGGCTGTGTGGTGTGCGGCACACAAGTATACGGGGGCCTACAGCCTCGCACATATTCAAATGACGGGCCCGAAGGCATCCATTACCTGCCTTCTTCCTATTCAAACAGAGCACGCACGAGCAAACAACCCCCTCCGTCGAAGATCATCCAAGATTTATAATAAAACGCAGAGCGAGCGCGGCAGCCACCAGCGGACTCAACTCGGCCGACTGTGGGAAAATCGTTCTACTTGCGTCAACTATCGCGCACTTTGTAAGGGGTCCCGCCATCCTTCCTTCCGTCCTTCCTTCCTTCCTCCTAGCTTCTTGTGCGCTCTTCCAAATCACTCGTTCCGATCGTTATTTATATGCATATATATCGACTACTTACTCTTACAACCAGCCGTCGCGACTTCTAAATATTCTCGCGAACCGTTAACTCGCCATACACCAAAACAGATGTAACGGATTTTCGTCTCCTTTATGCCCATTCTGTGGGCTATCACCTGCGCCAACACATGCTAGATAGTCCGTTTTTTGGATATTCAAATTTATGCACCGCGTTCGCTACTGGGGCGACTTATTGCTCTTTTGCGCGCGCAAGTATGCCGAAATTGATTGATGATCATCTCGCTCTTTAGTTCGTCGCGCCTAAATGAACGGATGTTTATTCGATTTGCTTATGTTAATTTTATGTTCCGTTGCTAATTTTTATCATCGTTTCGATCTTGGTTGCATTTTCTGTTGTCCGTCTCTATTGCTTCTTAACAATTCCAACTATACCGTATTGACGTTTCAACTTGATTTTGGAAAACATTCACATTTATCTCCCTTAATTAACAACAACCTTATGGAAGCTTCTATCAAAGTTAACCTGTCAGGTATATAAAACTTTAGTATCGTTTTAATGAAATTTTCACGTGAGTAACGTGATATAATTACGACTTCGCTACTCAATTTATGATGGTTTCGGTAGTATTTTAAGTGGGTTCATGATGAATCATGTATTTAAGTTTCTTAAACCCAATGAACTATTAAAGTGGACTTTCGAAATACTTGTCCAGCGTGTGATTAATCGCCAATTTGGAAAATCTTCTTAATATTCCATCACCTTGACAATTATGAATTGAACTTTTTTTACACACATAGTACTGATACTCTTCAATAAATAATGTAATGATTAAAAAAGATAAATAAAAAGAATAAACCAAAATCATCTTTAAATAATGTTTTGACGTGAAAAAGGCAAGCTGTATGAGTTTTGAGCGTAATCAAATAACAAGAGTCAACGATCTCTCTTTGAATAAGTTTTCCCTTTCGCATACGTGAAACTAAGACACGTTATAAAGGAATGATGATAGGAATCAATTGGAGTAAAAAAATGAAGGATCTGTCGAAGAAAAGAAACAGTTAATAGACGCTTAATGCAAATGAAGCGCGCGAGTTTCTTCACACTTGTGAATTAGACTTATATAATTGGCATTGTAATAATGCGTTTGCGGAATTTGATTAGTCGTCTAGGTGGATCTCATTAGAGTTAAAAAAAGTCGAGCGTGTCAGGAGGAGAGAGAGAGAAAGAGAGAGAGAAAGAGAGAGAGAGAGAGAGGGGCCTCTGAAATGAAGAAAGAGTGTAGAGGGAGAGAAAGAGCAGCACATAATAGTTGGCGCCAGTGGCACGCGACCGCATGCTAATACTTTTCCTTGAAAGATAATTAGATGCCCGGCTGCGAGCTGCAGAGTTGAGCCCACAGAGTATATGCGTAGTGATCCGACCACATCGCTAGTTGACGAGGAAGTCAACTTAAAGAAGAAAGCTTTAAGGTTAGTCACTACGCACTGTCCCTGGTGTAGCATCGGAAATTAATGCATATGCATCGCCGACTGATGGCCCATGCTTGTTAGGGACGCAGAGTATATGCAAATGTGCATCACTCAAACTTCAGCTACTAACCAAGCCTTGCCAAAACAAGCCAAAGGATCGTACACACCTCGTAATATCTCCCATTCTCTTCTACTCTCGCTTGCTATCCTTTAGAAATCTTTTTTGCTTTTTCTTTTTCGTTTTTTCATTTTTGACTACTCGTTCTCACTTCCTCCTTGAGAGAGCTCTCTTTCGACGAATAAATAATTCATTGAATCTGCACGCTTTATGATGATTATGCTAATTCAGCTAAAACTCAACCTGTTACCTCGCTAGCTGCTAAAAGGGCTCAACTTACCAGCCCTCACCAATCATAACCAAACAATATCGCCAATAGCAAATAAGAAATTGAAGGTACAAGTATTTATTAAGCATTAAGTTAGCGGAAGTACGGATTAAATTTCATAATTATTAAATCTGTGAAACGTAGAGAGGCTTTAAGATATCGAGACATGTAGGGTGGAGAAGAAGACATTTATATGTAATAAACAACAGGAGTTGCATCTATGACTACGGCGACTGCGCAATGAGCGTCCAGTTTTCAAGGCCAGTAGTACGGCTAACATAGTCTCGAAGACTGCGTATTTATAAGTTGCTGGAAAGCGGTATTTTTTGAGGCTTAACTCGATGTATAGATATAAGGCATAGACATATTTTTTCTCCCAGATTCCTTTTTCTAGACTCTCGTATAGTAACGGCGAGCCAACTAAGAAAAATGCGAGTGTATCTTACAGGTGCAGAGACCCAAGTGAGAAGACCCATTATCGAATATAGTTGAAAACGAATGACCCACTCCCAGTTGAGCAGTCTTTCTTCACCTTGGTCCGTTTCTACTTTAGGGATCGTCGACCCCGCACTCACATTCCATTTCACACGGTTTACCGTCCGTAATCTCTATATTTCGTCTTTCCATTTGCTTCTTCCACTCTATATGACCAGGTGTGCTCTTAATGTACTGACAATGTTATTATCTTTGTACATTTTTGAATGGGCTATTCTTCTTTTCATGCATCATGCACTATTATAGATATGCACTTGTTATTTGATTTCTACGTTCACTAGCTTTTATTCTCAATAAACGTCTTATTAAACGTAATTCTTTATGGTTTTCATTGGTACACATTCGAATTTAACGATTCATGTTGAAATACACATTAGCATAACGTATGAAAGATACAAGGTTAGTTTGATAAATCAGTGACATTTGAATTTCTCGTACAGTAACTTCAAATGCAATACTGCTCCCGGCAATTGCCATCTATTAATAGACTATTGTCAAATTTGGAATAAGCTGCGTCATTTAGTTTGTGTTTAATAGTTACTGAAGACAGAAAAACTCATAAATTTCAATGAAAATGGGAAAGAGTAAATTTGGTGTGCTATAAGTATTATTTTTTTGCGTTAAAACCATTACCGAAACCCCATAAATACAATGGAGATCCTGCACCATTCATTTTAATGATTAAGAAACCATTTACTGAGCTCTGTTATAGTCGTACCAGCACAAGTAACGCCGAATGTTCAAATCGTTCAAAAGAGATAGTCACGCCAGCAAACGTCAATGAAATTCATGGAATGGTATTGGACGATCGGAGAAGGAAGGTGGTTGAGGCTGTAGGTATATGAACTGAGTGGGTGCACCACATTTTATATAAATATTTGAACATGAAAAAGATATTCGCACGATGAGTGAATGTCGTGATTGCTCACACTCGATCATAAGCGTGACCGTGTGACCACTTTAAAGGAGTGTTGGGCGATGAGCAGACGCAATCCGAACGATTTAACGAGCTTTTGCATTGGGGCGAAACATGGATCCAGCACAGCACACCAGAACTAAGAAACAATAAAAATAGTGAGCTTCTTCGGATGAACGTGCACCAAAAAAGGTCAAGGTGGATCTGTCGACCAATAATAGTAAGGCTACAGTTTTGTGGGATGCACGTGGTATCATTCATACTGATTACCTTTAAAAAAAGTAAAACGATCACCGGCGAATATTATTCAGAGCTTTTGAACAGATTCGATATTGATTTGAAGCAAAAATGGCTGCATTTTAGCGAAGAAAAAAGTACTATTCCATCAAGACAAGACACGGATGCACGTGTGTGTCTCCATGGCAAAAATCAATAAATTGGGCTATGAAATGCTATCCCATTTAATATATTTTCCGTATTTAGCTCCTGCGACTATTTCCTGTTTCCAAATCTGAAGAAATGGCTGGACGGTAAGTATTTGGGTCGAATGATGAGGTCATCACTGAAAAAGATACCTATTTTGTAGGTTTTGAAACAACTTATTATTTGGAATGAATATAAATATAAAAAAACGCTGAACTAAATATATCGAATTAATAGGAGATTATGTTAATAAAACCGCTTATTTGCCAAAAAAAATATCTTTTGTTCAAAAAATCACATACAATTAATGAAGCATTTAAACGGACAAAACAAACGAAATGTGGTCCAGCGGATTTTCCAACATTTTATTGTTTTTGAACCCTTTAGTACTTTATAATGAAAGTCTATATTACTTAATACTACACGAAATGTACGGTAAAGACAACTTTTTCCTGGTTTGATAAGACAACTTTGTGACATTTCATCTTTCGATATTCATTGATTGTTACTTATTTATCATGACGATCATAATTAATTTTCAATTTTTACAATCATGAACTTGATAAACAACTAACAAGTGAGAACTCATCGTTAGTTATATGATGAATTATAATTAGATTAGATGTAAATACATGAATATATGATTATTATTAAATTTGATAACTTTGATATAGTTATCGCTGCTTGTCAATTGTTGGAAAAGAGTCAAGACATGACAACAATTCAATGGAAAGTAGTTGTCCTCGATTTATCGCAGTAGTTCGTCTGAAGGGGGTTAGATTATAATAAAAATAAAAGATGATGGGAACAGTATTGGATACTATAAGGCTATTCAAAATCGAAAAAGAATACGCACGCTAGACGAAAAAGTGGGTTTTTGCTTCAAACTTTATCGAGGCAATTTTGCTCGCGCGACTACTTGTAATTTGGACTAACAAAAAATACGAGTCATTGCTCCACGGAGTATACGAGTTACACTTCCGACGTGTCATCTCCTTTTATTCCATCAGCCGCATCAATAGCTGATACTAGATTTCTTCATCAGCTTATCCGATTTTTCTTCATTTTCCCAAATGTATCCATACATCCACACGGCGCAGACAGGTGGCGGACTACCTTTGCGTAATCCTGAGGGTTAGCTTTTTTACTACGTATGGGTAATAGTGGCGGTGGCAGCATCGCACTTTTTATTTTATCTGACACTCGTGCGTGGCCCAGGACAACAGGTAGGGCAGGTAGTCGTCGGCTCGTAGATGCACTTCGCTTTAACCCTTGCACGTACGCCCATATTCTCCCTTCCTGATGAGGGAAAAGGGGGAAGAAATAGCAGAGGCGAGTTAATGCGTTTCTTTTTTATAATGTAATATACATATTCGTACCTGACCTGCCGACACTACTAGCTAACGCTGTATATGGGTATGTTCGCATTGCGTCGTGGGTCCCGGAACCATTTAGGGAAAATTTTTTTCAGTGTTATTCAAACGAGGGTCCAAGCGGAACAAAAAGCAGCAGCTCGCGCCGCCGCTCCTTGTCACCGTGTTCGTACACACATTGGCCTCTCATATGCATATCGATCGTTCTTCTTTCCGATCAATACCAATACCACAACACTGGAAAACCCTTCCACTACCAGGAGCCGAGTATTGCAACGACTTTTTTTGTCCGATTGTTTTGTGAGCTTTGCCGTAGGAAACGAGTGACTAAGGCGTCCTATGGAAGGGCGAGCTAAACAATTGCGTACGGTATATTTCAACAGAGAATTTGCATAAATTTAGGCTCGGACCGGCTCCCCCTTTTTCCAGAAGAATCGGGAGCTGCGATGCGAGAGTTTTTCTTAATTTTAAATTGTAGATTATTACGTTGTAAATGTCGAAATGTTATCTTGACAGTTTCAAGACTCTTGCCAAAATAAGTCTATGTTAGGGGACTATAACAAAATAAGATAGCATGACAAGTGCAATCAAAGATGAACTAATAAATGATCACGTAAAGCTGGTATGTATCCGTTGCTATCAGCAAAGGCAATGTTCGATGGAATAAGTAACAAAGTTGAATTTAAGGACTGAGAAGTCTGCGTCGAGTAAGAATATATAGCGCTATAGCCGCGGATTCACCGGCCACAGCTTTGTAGTCTGCGGCATGCGGCCCTGTACAAACAAATGAAATCCCCCAAAGTCGGAGTCGCGTGTAATGTGAATGTTTACGGTGCTCGTCACTCCCAAAACAGTAGAAGCGACAGAAACAGCAGCATGAGCAATGGTAGTGGTAGTATCAGCAATAAGCATGCTCCTGCACACGTTTGCTGCGTGCAAGGTGTGCGTGTATTCAGAACTCGCGTCCAACCACTGCCTCTCTTTCTCCAGCGCTATGTTTATCTTTCAGAAGTAAATTCAAATAATTGAATAAACCACTAATTCACTAGTTTGCGGCACAATCTCACCCTTCCCCAGCTGGGAATATAGCTTAACAGCGCAGTCTCACTCGATAACATTTGAAATTAAAGTTATTCGTATTAATGAGTACCCGTATTAAATATTTCATGGGTATATTGCGGTCATGAGCAATTTCATTAAAGTATAGCTTTAAAGCCTCGATAATTGTTGCCTAGTCCAGAACTTACGCGTTAACGAGTTATGAATGATGTAGCGGTTTTTTACGCCACAAAGCCGTATGCGAACAGAAAAGATAATAGCGACAATTGATTGATACAAGAAAATCATCCCTGGTGACAAGTGATTCACGTGAGTAATTATAGTTAGATATGTCATCCGAAATATAAATATCGCAGATTAAATTCTCAAGTACTGGGAAAAAAATTATATTTTTTTCATAAGAGCTTGCGCATGCAAACAACCATCATAATAGAACCGATTGCCAAAATAATTTTTTCATTTGCATTAGTCCTGCCGTATGGATCATCCGTAGCTCATTGCGAGCGAGAGGAATTTTAAATTAAAATTTTCCGTGACTGATTATCTTGCAGGTAAGCATATGCAATGGAAAAGAGAAGTGTAGAGGAGTACCGCAAATAATTTATCAATAACTTTGAAATCACTATTTTTTGTTGTTTCCTTTTCTTTTCTATTTTCAGTTTAAACAGCGTGAAGTCGTGCTAGATGATATTTTTTTAAACAGCACTATATGATTAACATAAGAGAAAAATAATAAGTTAATTATCAATATCAATGAAAAACCATTTCAACAAATGAATGATTTAATCGCCAAATAAGACAATAGTCAGAAAGGCTGGTATCTATGCCTTAACATACGTGATCTCGTCAAAGATTCAAGTATTTGTTATTTGTTTACCGAGCGCTTTCTTATCTCTGTGCTGAAAATTTTGACTATTTCATCTGTTTCTTCTCGCGATAGCACATTCTCTCTTTTCCATCCGTTTCACACTATCTTCTAACTTTTTTTTCAACAAAATCTATCCTTGAAGCTGTACACAAGAGAGTTTCAGGAATTTATAAGCACTTTTCCGTGATATATAATATTATTCAGTAATTTTGTCATTTTTTTCATTAGGGCGGTATAAGAATCGTTGCAGTAGCGAAGGCTGTATGCAAAGCAGAAAAGTAAAATAAGTAAAAGATTTTTTCGTATTGAAAACTGAAGTCCAATATGGCAGTTACCGGGTGTCTCTTGCTATAGAGCGTTATAGGCTGTTTTGTTGAACTCAAAATTTGAGCAAGAGTCAAGTGACAGACGTAGGCTTACGATGATCAGGACAAGCAAGAGAGAGAGAGAGAGAGAACAAAAGCCCAACGTATAACAGGAGTACACGTTGGCCGCTGCGCCAAAGGCCTTGACTCGCGCGCAGCGCTCAGCCGCATATCAAATAGCAGATTTTCAAGTTTCTCTGTTGTTCCGATTTTATACCTGCGTTCGTAACACACCGCGACAATACGTAACTACGTACGTGCTTCTTTTTTGGGTTTTCGCCTTGAAGTTAGTAGAGTGGGCTACCTACTCTTAGTTAAGAAATGACCAGTGATTCGAGCACAGAAGCATTTCCGTTTGACGCCTATACCAATTCATGTGTGGTGCGATCTAAAAATCCTGACCGAGCGCATAGCGCCAGGAGTCAAGAAAAAAAGATATCGAAACAGAGAGAAAGAGAGAAAGAGAGAGAGATAAATCTGTATTCTGTGGAGGCGAACGAAAGAGAGAGAGAATGAGAGCGGGGCTCGTTTGGTCGAAGCTGTACGGGCTGACGATTATAAAGAACGGTAAAAAAGGAACGAGAATGGAGAATGGAGTATAGCCATCGTCGTTGACTGCGTTTAAAAAACCAGTTGTGCGAGCTCAGCCGACAACGTCCATACTCTCTCTCTCCTTTCTGCTCTCTACGTTTCTGAGGCTTGGTGGCCCGAATGAACACGAAAGAGATAGAGAGAGAGAGAGAGAGAGAGAGTGCGCGTGGGCCGTACAGGCCCTCAGAACGACGCTTTTGGCTCTTTTTACCTACCTCCTTGCTTTGTTTTCTTTTAACTTCTCCTTCTCTAACTCTACGTTACGATGACTCTTTCCTTCTCTCTCTCTCTCTCTTTCTCTCTCACCCTTTCAATAAAATCACCTGATATATCTTTGCATCTGAGTTATTGTTTGTATAATTATTATCACATGCGCGATGCCTTCTAATTATACAAATAATATGTATAAAGTGTATTAATTTACCTACAGGTTTGCATGAGTAATATAAATCCGCACCTAATACCATGGTTTTAATAATTTCTTTATCTGTCTTAACCATGATCATAATGATAATAATGATCAACTGTTTCTTATTTTTTATTTCATAGAAGGTCTTATTTCATATTAAATAAACGCTATTTTGTTACAATTTTTCTTAACCGAATGTCTAAAATATGAACTATACAAAGCAATTTAATTTTCATACGTGCATAACTAGGCAAGAGAAATAGATAGAATTGAGAGTAGTTTATTTAACGTTGCATACTTGTTCTAGCAGTCATTGTTTTCATTTAACTAAACATTCATTTTATTTTTCTAACAAAATGTTAAAATATAAAATAAAAATGACTGCTCTAACATAAATTTAATTTGACAATGTTTTCGTCAATAAAATAATCTTTAGGTTCTTGCTTACATCGTTTTATTTTTCGCCTTTTTAATATTTTTGTCTAATACGCACAAGTTTTCATTTTCATAATGCAAAAACTGTAAACAAGATATCTAATGAAAATAATTCTGATTTTTCTTAATTATTGTAAGTGAATATTAAATTTTCTACACGAAAGCTCAAAATTATACAATATCACTTACGAGATTGGCAGGATTGATCTCCAGCTGCTAGTGCTAGCGATAATCCATTGCCGACCAATATTTCGGATGAGGACTGTAGCACCCAAATTATGTAAATATTCGTAGTATGCTAATCTCGATATACTTCTTGACGCGGATTCGCATAACAAAATTAAAGGTAATTAGCCGCAAGTACACTCGTATCTAGTCTTTGTTTTTAATATTCTTCACATTTACTTGTGCTTGCTACATCACTTATGTATCGGATAATATATCTTCTAAATAATTTCTAGAACAAGAATTTTCAACAATCTCAGATGAATTTTACAAATATTTCATTACTCTTTTATTAATAGCTTTGATATTCATAATTTCTATCAATAAAACACAATTTAATAATATTGTAGACTTTCATAACAATAATGTGAAGTATTACTTCAGATGTATGGTTTATTTTACTATATCATTTAACTTTTTCAGGTAAAGCCGAAAAATAGGGGTATATAGGAAAAAGTGGAGAATGAGTTAATGAAATCCAAGGAGTCCATGTATATGATCAATTTCATATATCAATTGCGTATGATCAATTTCAGAATCAATAAATTTTCAACAGTGATGACTTATATTTACTTTCATATGAGCCTCACTAATTAGGTGATTTTTCGTGGTAAATCTTCAGCGTAGACTGTACAATATTGTGATTTGATATAATCATTAATAGCTGTAATATCATTAAAAAAGAAAAAAAAACATATTAACGTGTTATATCGGTTAAAATAAGTGGAGCAAAAGCAAAAAAGATAGTAGGGAAAATATGGAATGCAAACGTGAATATCTGATTAAGACAAACTTTCCATATATTTATACACCTAATGAACTTGCATTATCTTCGTTAAACTAATGACAATCGTTTAGAGTAGTCTGCATCATGAAAATCAATTAAGTTTGTATATGCAAACCAGCTAATCAGCTGGTAGTCATCATTGAAAGTAATAAAAGAGGCTGTAAGATATTTAAAAAAGTAATTATTTTTCTGTGTATTAGCTTGTCCATTATTACTTGGCAAAGAAAAGAATCAAGCTAAACTATTGGTCACTATCGACCTTAATCTCAGATAAGTCGATCGAGAATTATCATTAACTGCTCATCGACATATCCGCGGCAGCAAGTGACCTACGGTTTGTTGGACTTTGGTTGAGTGTTTGGTGTGTATAGCTTAAAATAGTTTTCCGACTGTTGAGAGTATCTATGTTGAATAATTGCAGAAGGGTTATTATGACGTCCTTTTTGAGAGATACAGAAAAGGTGGAGTCCACGGCGGCAAGAAGTAGACAAGGTTGATGGATGATGGCCAGTTGCAAGGGTGGAGAGTAGTATTTGTTAATGCTAACTGGCGGTGTTTTGAGAGCGCAGTAGACTTGTTGCTTGGTTGCAGATAGGTAGGTACCGACGCTGCTATATCTGTCGGTGTTGCACGAGCCAAGGGCGAGGTCGTAACGAGTTAAGGCTTCAAAGGAGGACTGGGTCAAGCAGTCGTTGCAACAGAGCGCCTGCTTACTTGCTCACTTGCGTATGTATCCGCGCACACTCCTCGACTATATAGCTTGCCGCCATCCAACACGTTGGCGTTTCTATAGTTACCTACCTACACGTGGCATCGTGGCATGTCGAGTGCTGCTGTTGCTGATGGCGTTGCTCTTGCGTATCGTCGTGTCTCTGGCATGCTCGCTTAGAGTCCTTGACCCACTCGCACACACTTCCCCCCTCTCAGTCGCGTGTCGTCGTAGCCAGACGTACTGCTGCTCCTACTACTAACAGATACGATTAAAAGTTGCAGTTCGCTCGTTTGCTACTTGAGTGGCGCTATGAAAACGCATTAAAGGCAGCGACATCTGACATTACGAGAGATGGAAAAAGATGTGTAATAATCGGTAAGTAGTCGAAACGATCTAGAAGTGGATAGCTTGAAGGCCCAAAAAAGAGCAGGTCGCTGAGGCAGATACTGCATTACCCTCCGGAAGCCCGCAAGGGGTAACTATTTGGAATGTGCTTTGACTGTTGATATAATGTACGCACACTCGTAACTCTGCTGCTAGTAGCTCTACTCTCTGAGCGTTTAAAATTTGCTGGTTAGGTAGAGGTAGGTACTGCAGGCCACTGAGCTGTTTGTAATTTTTAGACTGCCACGAAGCTGCAGGGAGCACACGGAGTCTTTCGTGATCGACAACTCTGCGTTCAGCCACTTTCTACACTTATCTACGTATGTGCTCGAGGCCGTCACGATTCAGTCATATCTAGCAGCAGCAGCAGCA
Source organism: Chouioia cunea (assembly GCA_030064505.1). NCBI lineage: Eukaryota > Metazoa > Arthropoda > Insecta > Hymenoptera > Eulophidae > Chouioia > Chouioia cunea. The sequence goes on from JAOPFQ010000001.1 coordinate 23,327,531, forward strand.
GCAGCAGCAATCTTTTTTCTCGTGATCGAATCTCTATCCCCCCCCCCCTCCCTCTCTTTCTCTGATTCTTTAGCTCGAGCGACTTTTGGAAAAGGTCAGAAGACAGGTTTTTGCTACCCGTTAGTCGTAGAAGAGAAGCTAGTGCTAGCAAGCCTAGGCGGCTTCAGATTTCGAGACGATGATTACGTCCCACGAGAATCGGACCGGTTCGTTTAGTTGAGTCCCTCCCAAAACTAAAAACAATGCCTGGACTCTTGTGAATTTACTAGAGACTTGAACTACTATCATATAGGACAAAATGAATCATGTTTAAATACTATTTTGATTGTTCATATTGATGATGTTTAAACACTGCATATCAATAAGTAAAGACACAATTGTTCAATATTTCATTGTAGCGGTGCTATAAATACATAAAAATTGATAGTTCATTGGTATATCGCAGCGCATTGAATGGATCTTCTAGATTTACGCGATGTTGCGTGGTCAATAGCAAAATGTTTTGCATAACAAACTACTCTACGGAGAACCTTCGTCGAGTTTTTTTGCGTTATCTTCGCTTCGACTCTGTTCTATTTTGGCGCAGCTTGGGAACTGATTCCACCGGGAAGATGTCCACTGACTCCACAAAAAGAGTAACGCACTGATAAAAACAGATATGAAAGAATTCAAGAAAACTCTACGATTCAACATTGAATATTCAATATTAGTTGATAAGTTGCTGCTGTTTATACTATCGCATATTTACTGTTAAATTTGCGATCTGCTCTTCAGTTTGCACGTTAAGACAAACAATTTGTCACGATATTTCAACGCTATTTCATCAATTGAACATTGGTTAATAATTGGAGCATCTAAAAATATTTAATATGAAAAAATGATTATTAATTTTCAATGTAAAATTGATCCTTAACGGTTTCAATTTGTCAGGATGGTGTGGATTGATTAGCGTAGAAAAGAGTCTCAAATCTCGAACAAGTGATAATCTTAGGCGTGAGCTGCGTCTGTGTGAAAGGTAAAAATCCTTTTACATTCTAACCTAAGAGCAAAGTCACACCGTACAAATGAAGCACAAGAGTGAATATCATTCTGTAACATCTCATGAATGAATGTGCGCACTGAAAAAAATGATAACTATATAGAGGGCTCTGTTTCGTCAATGTAACGGACGGCAGTATAAGTGTAGTTTACTAGGTGCTTAATGCCCAACCTTACACACATATGACAGTGGAGAAGAAAAGAAAAATGATAACAGGAGGAAAAAGAGCCCCCGGCGCAACCTAGTTACAAGATAATCAAGCGCCTCGTGAATACAATATTGGCGATAAATATATACAAGACAGCAACAGCGCGCCGGAATTTAAATGAATACTGTCATATAACAGTATTATTACGTCAATTATATTTAGCCAATCAAATCACAAATAAAATGGTTTCATTTTACAGGTGATCAATCTTTTATAAAAGGAGGATAGGATATATCTTATTGACAATTGATTAAAGGCATTTACTAAAACCCCATCACAACTTATTCATTTATGAACAATAGCTATAATCGATGCGGAAACATGTTTCGATTGAGGTGGAAATATTATGAAAAAATGTGACGCTACGTTAACAAAATTCTCCGCATAGGTTGTATAAAAACTTAAAATCCTATTTCAACGGAATGCGCCGTGTACATAAAAATACTCGGCCTATGTACTTCTTTGTGTGTGTGTGTGTGTGTGTGTGTGTGTGTGTGGGTGTGGGTGAGTATGCGTGCGTGTGTGTATTACTTGTTCTTTTTCTTTGGCCAGAATACGTGTAGGCCTCGGGACCTCTTGGGAACAACATCACCTGTCGTCTCCTCCCCTTCCTCCATCTTTCATTTTCGTCGTGTACAGCGGCATACAGCATCCCTTCTTTTCCGGAACTTTGTACATATAGATGTTTTTCGCACACGCTTGTATGCCTACCACCAGAACCATTCTATAGATCATCTGCTTCTATCTTTTTTGGCCAATTAGATGGGCCACTGATTAACGGCCCGCTGCGGACATTCCTGTCGTGCTTTCTACCCGTCTGCTCCGAACTTTTTTTATTCCATTGCACAATCGGACGTTTTAATTAACCTGCGGAAATACAAGCTCGACTTGACTCGACTCGATTTCATCCGGCAGCTTCGATTTATAGTTTAATTAGCGCCTTGGAACGTAGTAACATTACATCAAGTAGTTACTGATTAGAACTTTGATTTTTGTTGGCTGCGCGACTAATCTCATTTCACTTGTATGCACCCGCCGTCGCACCATTAAAAAAAACTATTATTAACTGTTGGTTAGCACTAATTCGTCGTTTTCTAATGACACAGCCTCATAGGATAACCGTTTCATTGATCAACTTTTTCATGGAGACTTGACATTATTGAGATACCTCAACCGCGGTCAAGTATTGTTATCAAAACTATGAAAATAAAAACATATATAGAAGAAAAAAATGAAGAAGAAAAGAAGGATGGAGAGAAGAGGAAGAAAAAGAAGGATGAAGAGAAGAGGATGAAAAAGAAGGATGAGAAGAAGAAGAAAAGGAAGGATGAGGAGAAGAAGACGAACAAGAAGAATAAGTGGGAGGCATTTTCTACGTGAACTGGCTTTTTCAAGTTAAAATTCGTGTTTGTAGCAATGAATGCGAGCGTCGGCTTCCGGCGAAAGGAATCAAGAGAACCGCTTGATGAAATTATAACGTTAGTCCTTGTGTCACGGAGCGACAGTCGAGTGCGTGCAGCTGGACGCGAGATCGGCATCAGGCTGAGTCTATATATCAAGCAGCCGTGACTGACGTAGGATGGGGCACTGAGAGAAAGAGAGAGAGAGAGAGAGAGAGAGAGAGATAGAAGAAGGTGTCGTGGCGGCTTACGACTAAAAAGTGCCAAGATTCTCTGGCTTTTACTGTTCGATCTGCGGTATTGCGGTTTGTTGTTATACTCTTTCGTGCAGATTAGCCATCCAAATAGCCACCCAATTCAGGATAAACGTATACTGTCTCCTGCTTAGCATCGCATTATGAATTGTCATTTTCTTGAGTACACAAACTATAATGTCTTCGATTTTCGTTAGCAGTTGCACTCGTGCAACATCACTTCTACTTATTACTTAGCCACTTTTTCAATCGATCTTTAGCCTCACGATTCTGTCAATCACGTCTTTGCTGTAAAGCCCGTACAGTCAATACTTGCACAAAATAATCAATTTATGATTATTTGTGTTATTTAAATAATAGACGTCGAGTGGAAGTTCCTAAATTGGCTATAACGCGGAACTAGCCGTGTATTTAAAATAGTATAATTGCCAATTGCGAGATTACCAGTTGTGCTTCGATAAGAAACAGCTAAATGAGCAGCGGCCGCAGGAATGCACACAATCCTCCGGCAGAATCTGACATTGATTGTACGCCATTAAAGTAAATACGCGTTTAAATACAATCTGGGGATGAAGAGTATACATAATGAAATTGCACTTTTTATCCTTAGCTCTGTCTCGAACTGTTGCAAAATTTCTGCGAGGCTGCATTCATGAATTTTGGCCGTGGCTGAGCCTGAACAAAGAAAAAATGAAGAAACAGAATCAGAGAGTGGTGGACGATTTATTCGTCGTTGTTTCCGCGCACGTTCCTCGCAGAAATGTAATCGCGGTGGTGGCGGGACGCATTGTTCTGCGAAAAGTCCCTCCTATTCACGAAATCAGCAGCGGCCTTAAAGAGAGAGGGAGGGGGAGAGAGAAATAAAATGAAAGAGTCGCGCTGCATTCTACGTAACGTCAGCCTACCAGTATTTACAGCCTAGCTTCGCAGCCAGATTCCTCCGATGGCATTTTATCCTTCTCCCGCTCTCTTTTTCGCTGACTCGAATTCGGAACTCGCAAATCAGGAGAGCCGCCTCCAGGCCGATCACCTCGTTGAAGCGGCAACTATGCCGTGTGTCTATTTGTTCGTGGCCTTGATAAAATACTAAATTCCGGTCGTTGATATATTTTTCCAAGCAGCCCTTAGTCCATATCAAATCTAACAACTTTCTGCCCTTTCTTCGTATCACTTTTCCAATTGTCGTATCACCTCTCTGCAAATATCTTTCGAGCACCCTTTACTCTTCCCGTATCACTTATTTGGTTTACTTGCATGTAAAAAATAATAAACAAAAATTTCAAGTGGATGTTGTTGCAGGCTCGGCATGTACACAACTCGATGAGGTATGGTCACGACCGAAAGGAAGATTAATCACATTCGTCAAAAAGCAAAGTAGCGTAACTACTATAGCGCGATCTGACGGTGTATAAATAATCGCTTTTAAAGTCTTCTGACGTAGTTATTACGGTGTGATTAAAAGTTTCGACTGTTTGTTACAAGTGTGAGCTTGTTAAACTTTTGCTTGTTTGTTCTATACATTCCAAGAAAGTTAATTTAAAACGGAACTGTGCTTATTTGTGTGATCCTTCAACGATAAATGACTGTATCCCATAATCGACTTGTTTCAATAATATTGACGTACGAATCCCTCGATTGTACGGAGGTAGCTTTGTACAAGCGATTTCGAACGAAATAAAAATTTCCGATCTCTGTACAGAGATTATTGTATTAAGTGATCTCGATATAATGCTTTCTGTACGAAGTCCAATCATCGAGGCTAAACGCGTACTTTCCGTGTTAATAAATATAAATCTCACAATTCATACGATCAAATTAATAGTAATGCATGTAATCGTGACTTAAAGTGTTCTTTCTACTAAATTTTAATCGATAATGGATGTTGATATAATGGCAGGTATATTTACAAAGAAATTGACTGTCATGCCGTTGAAAGAAAGTTCTACTGCAATGGAAAGTGACAATCCCAAGTTGTGTTAACTAATAAAATGTTATTGTGCAAATACAATCTGTTGTCATTTTATTAGACAATCCAATTTTTAATTTTACATGTATGATATTACAGTTTTCATTTTTATGTAGTCAAGAATTATAAAATTTATGAGAAAAAAATGAAAATATTCATACTGCTTTCAAAACATAATCCTATTTCTAGTTTGATGTAATGTTTTTCCTACTTTTAACCGGCAAATATGCTAGAGAAAATTGGAACGCGTTTTTAATTAATTTCGAAATTGGTTATGAATTGGCAACAAGCTATTAAACATTTTTCATTAATAGATTGCTCATAGTACAAGAACCGCTGTACCGATCTCACTCAGTAAAATAATCTCTGTGCGGAGCCCGGAAATTTCGAATTTTTATAAAATCGTTTGTATACAATCGGCTTTGTATGAATTCAGGTTTTGTACAAAACGTATATACAGATATCAATGGTAAATGAAATAATAGTTGACGAATAGAGTATTAACCGGCTACTAATGTGTAAGAAACAGAAACGGTAGTAGTGAGGTTGCTGTTTAAAGAACAATTCAAAAAGATTGATTGATGTATCAAATAGAAATCCTGAAGATATAAACTCGATGCAAGGTCAAGTATCTGATCTCGACGTAAATGAAATCCCAAGAGTAAATCGGTGCGTGAATTTCGGTAGGGCTAACCAAGATAAATGAATTTCTCAGATTCGGTAGGATGAGAAACATTTAATAATAGAACCTTACATAACTATTCGCGCAAAGTCAATAGTTGGATTCGAAGTATCATTGAGTGGCACATCGTTAAGAAAATATCTGTTCATCTAGATTGTAACGCCACAACATAAGTATCAATAAGAGCATCGAATGTACGTCAAATGAAATAAAAGTGCATGTTCGACTTGAATGGGTTTCAGAATTAATAAAAGTCTGCCGGTGTATAAGGTGTGCGTGCGTTTTAACGCCTCTGCTCAAAGCCTCACGATCATGACACTGTAGGAAGAAAAAAAACGTGAGAAGTGTACATGTAGAAGCCTCTGGGTGTGCTCGTTCGGGCACTGAGCGTACAAATGCAATGCGTACAGATTTAAAATCAGAGAGATAAAGACAGAGAGAGAGAGAGAGAGAGAGAGAGAGAGAGGGAGAGAAAGAGAGAGAGAGAGAGAGGGAGAGAGAGAGTGTGAGGGATAGATGGAGAGCGAAAGAGAGAGAAAAAGAGAGAGAGAGAGAGAGTGTGAGGGATAGATGGAGAGCGAAAGAGAGAGAAAAAGAGAGAGAGAGAGAGTGTGAGGGATAGATGGAGAGCGAAAGAGAGAGAAAAAGAGAGAGTATATATGGTATGTCGAACGTTGACAGCCAGTCGAGATTCAAAGGATCGTGTGTTGTAAGCTTTTCTTCCTCAAGGTTCTGGGACGGCTTACGTTCTCGCTCTCTGAATGTGTAGAGGCGTCCCGTAGGCGTCGAGCGTTAAATGCATTCCAGCTTAGAGGTTATGCATTACGAAAGCGCGCAACGCCAGCAGTACGGCAGCTGCTATGGTAGCAGCGAACGGGCACACTCGTTAGCTGTGTTTCTTACGTCCTTGAGTTAAGTTCAGCCTGATCTTATTTATCCATCATCACATGCTTCTATACTCGCCCCACAGGCACCAAACTCCAACCCCTCTCTACAGCTCTCTCTTTCTCTCTTTCTTTCTCGTGCACCGCTTGACTATTTTTCGCCTTATTCACTTATCGTCTACTTCAGTTGTAAGCTGTTTGTGAAAAATGTCATCGATAAAGCCACGTTAACCTGCAGCTCTCTGAGCTCGATAAACACGTTTTCTTCGGAGCGTCACTGTATGATGTGTCAAGGCACAATTTTTACAAAATTAATCCAACGAAAAGTTGTTCAAAAATCATCTTAACGATTTCATGCATCAAGACGTCGTAACTGCAGCCGATTACAACTCAACATTTCAATATATACTTAGTCAAATAATAATTGGCACTACATCTCGGCCCACTTGGTATATATGTGAGCTCACGAATTATGTCAGCTCTCGTATATGGTATAATGCCAACAGTTCAACTTGTCAAGCTCGTACAGGCAAGCGCGCCGCGTTAAACTATTCGCCATTCGACCAAACGACTTTGTTCGTTACGTAATACTTGTTCACGCGACGAAGGTAAGCAGGATCGTGTGTTCGAGTGTACGTTTACATATCTGCTGTTTTTTTTTCCTCAGAGCTCGTTCTTTACACGACAAAAATCTTTGCGTTTATTGCGTTTATACTTCCAATTGGTGGAGAGTGTACGAGCGCCACATTTTCAGATTCAAGCTGCAGATAAGCGCGATTGCGCCGGTTTTCTGTATACTGTGCACGCGTCCTCCTGCTGCTTCTGCTGTTGCTGCTCCGCTCCCGATTCTGTACACTCTATCTAGCTACGAGTTACGACTGGAAATTTCCTTTACGTGCACGCAACCATGCGAGTTTCTTATCTAGGCTTACTTCTGCTTATGAAAAAATCGAAGTGTACTTGTCGTGCCTGCAAGCGCCTTTACGATCGGATTATCACTAGAGACCTAGGACTTCACTCAGGAATTCGCGATGCATTTAATAAGTAATGGTATCTCATAGTTAGTTAGTTTTTTACATTTATGCGTAATCAAATTCATTAAGTTTTATTTCAACAAGTTGCGCTAATATGCAACTGTTTCACACGTCTTGAAGTCACGATTATTATTTTGTACTCATACATTAAATTAACAGTCAACTTTATTCCTGCATATTATTTAAACTTTTCTCTCTTCCTCTCTCAATTAATTATTAAAATTAAATTTCGCTAATTATTTACGACAATTTGAATTTATCGACGTTACATGTTCCAACTGCAATTTTATATTTACTTGAAGTTTAGTCTTATTTGATTTGCATTCGATATAAATCAAACGGTATAATCGTTGATATGCAATAAGTCTTATACTTTCTGTAATAGTATTACTGTCAACAAGGGTATCGAAGCCTTATCAAGTGATAAAATAAAAGTGTTCGTCAATCTATATATATATATATATATCTTAATTTATAATTAATCTGACTTGTATGTGTTTTTGTTATTACTTGAGAAATGTACTAATAATAAAACAACTAATGAAATTCCAAAAATTTTTAAGGTAACTTTGACTTTTTGGAAAATGTTAATGTTTTTATTAATTTAGAATGTCCAATTAATCAGAGTCCTGATTTCTGAAATAAAAAACTAAATTTATAATAAAACTAATAAACCCTTACAATGTATTTGGTTAGAAATACTTTGTGGTGTTCGAAAAGACATTTCGTTTGCAATGAAAACTTGAGACGATACCATATACAAGTAAAACAATTATATGGCATACCGATGAGCACACACATGCATATGCACTACTCTGGGGCCAGAGAGGTTTGCGTAGCCGATTGAAGATCCATAAAGTACTAAAGTTTCTGAGGTGTATCTCGGTCTCCTGGATTCGAATAAATATCATTTTCAACATAGAAAAAATATTGATTAAAACTTAAGATATTGTAGTTTAATCTACGAAAACGCGTAAGGGTGAGCAGTTCTACTGTTTAAATTGTTAAAACTTTTAGTTAATGAAGTTTAAAAATGATTTATTATTTTGAAAGGAATATACCGCTTTTTTAATAACTGTACAAATATTAGTAGAATGAGAAGTATTGCAATTCAACAATAAAGAAACACATAATTTCAAGGAATCTAACTGTTTAAACTTACACCACCTTTTTTCATAGAGATACAGGAATGGTTATATAATATTGCGATTCCTAATTTTATGACAATTCTATTGGTTTTTGGTTGATGCAAAAAAATAATTAGAACCAAAGTATTGGTTACTATCGTTACTACGATAATTTACTGTCTAATCTTCTTATTCGTTCGATGCCTTCGATTGCCGACCTCAGAATAAGTAATCACATGTTAATTTCGGGAGTACTGCCGTCACTTCCATTCATGTAATTTGGCTTTAATATAGTGGAAACGTTTAACTTGTGAGTCAATTTTTAATTTGCAGAAAGTGCAGTTCGTAGTTGCAGTAGCGCCAACGAGCTGAGTGATTAAACAAGTCTCGTTTGCTTTGTTGATTGATGGAGAGCTTGAGAAAAAGATTTGCACCCGATTATTCAAAGCTGTTGTTTTAGCTTGCAAATGTTCGCTTCATTTAATTTACGTCGTGTCCAAGAAAAATTGCTTTTTTCAACAAAGAATAAATGGTATTTTTTACGTGTGATATCTGAGAAACGTATATGCTTGTATGTACAGTCCTATTAAGCTTCATTATAGCTTCACATCAAGTGATTCGATCCAAATATATAAATATTCTCAGTTTAATCTAGAAACGTTGTGCTAAAAATCGATATATTTCAGTCTCTATAATCGTTGATTGGAATCACACGATTGATGAATACATAATTTTTTGGAAAATGTTTTAATTTTCTAATATTTCGTTCCTGTATATATAACGGTAACAAGGCAATCAAGATCAAGAAATGCCTGTTGTCTACTCATGAGCGACACACAAAATACGTGTATTAGAGAAACCTCAACGGCGTAATGTATCGTAATGATTCATCATTTACTTATCCCCCGAATTTGTTGTCTTCTCTAGCGAAATCGAGCCAAATAATTTTTAACCTTTATAAAATCGTGGCGTTAATTCTATGTAATACGATAATTTTCCATAGATTATACTTTAGTTCTAGTGCATCGTGATTTCTTTCTCATAACTCGTTAACATTTTGAATAAATCACTCTACAAATTATTTTAGAGTACTGTAGTAAATATAATCTACAGTAAAGAATTTCGCGTTTTAGAAAATATCAGCTTTCAATTTAATTAAATAAAGAGACAAGTGAAACAATGCAGTGGTCATGCTCGGTGTTGCGACATGAATCTTTCAAGAAACTTTCGTAAAGGTATATGCATCCTTCAAAGCTTGGCAAATAATTTAAGTTTTTTTTATTTCGTTCTTAAGTTCACTTCTAATTAGTGTATCTTATTGGTTTTTACGCGTTTAGTGTACATAACATCTAAAATCAATTTTCAAAGACAAAAATTGGCAACAGGTTGCGTTTTTGACACGGAGCACTCTAAGCCATGATACGTTGTAATCTGTCATATCTTAGTCTTGCTAATGTCTCTTAAATGCATATTTCACATCGTGTAAGTTTTTCTGAAATTGAATATCAGGTAGCTCAATATTATATTTTTCGGTAATTAAAATACGTTTTAAACCAATTGAAGTATACATCGAACAATGTAACGAAAACGAAAAATAATATGTTTCCGCATTCTAATTTGTACCTTCTCCCCTTGATTTTGGCTCACACGTGGAAAAATACTGCTCCAACTGATGCAAAAGGCTTTTTTTTGACGAAACTTGATACTGCACACATCGTCGGCTCGTGCCGTAAACGTCTCGTTTCTAAATAAAAGCCTTTGCGCATCAATTAGGGACAGTATGATTTCTAAACTAAAATAAAAAAACCATCTGGTAAAAGACAAATAGTTGGTATTTAATAAACGGTTAGACATTAAATAAAGTCTCAATGACAATTATAGCGGTAATGTATTAGAATATTGGCTAGGCGAATAAATGAAGAAAAGCTTAATAGACTAATTTTAAGGGGGACGCTTGATCTATAGCGAACGAGTTATTGGTATCAAACTAGACATAAATATATATAAAAGTAGTAATTACGTCATGAAGTAGTATATATGGCGATATTCAACCCAAAGGAGGCGTCAGTAGCAATCAGTGCGTCGAAAGCGATATTAGGCACCGGGATAGACGAGGTAAGCTGAATTTTGCCGAGAAAGAGAAAAAGAGAAAGAGAGAGAGAGAGAGAGAGAGAGAAAGAGACCATACACGTTATTTTTCGCTCGTGGTATGCGAATGAGGTCTCGGTGACAAAGTGAGTCTTGGGTGCGCCACTGCCACCATCAGCGGCTCTCGGTATTAGCCTGTAGTGCGCAATCCGTGCTGCGATCCGATGCCGTACACCGTTCTTCTGTCACACATTATGTCATACATAATATACACGTACGCACACACCTACATACCCATCTCTCCAAAATAAATCGATCAATTTCAGCTAAACAATTCATGGAAGTAATGGTCTCTGAATAAAGATAGAAAACTAGTTCCTATCGCAATTGGGTTTAAAAGTTTGCCTCTTTTTCACTTCCATCAAGTATATTGACATAAATTTTCATCATTTCTAAAAGCTTGTCGATTATGGGACGAATAGGAATTCATCCTACGTCTTTTATGTCCAAGTAAAAAAGGAGAGAGAGAGAGAGAGAAATAAGCGCAAAAAATGACCGACAGTTAATACTCATGGAAAATGAATAGTGAAAATGCCCACGTATGATTCGCCGCAGCAGATAAAGAAGTTCTATACTTGTATATACATACATACGCGTGTCGCGCTTAAACTATTTGCATTGGCTATTATACGCGCGTAAGCACAGGATCGACCGTAATAATGTCGAAAAATTTTTTATCAGAACGGATTAGTTGAAGAGACATTTTAGACAGATACATTTCATGACAGGCGAGATAATTAGTTGAACGTTATTGTCGTTTGCCTCCGAGCCAAGTTTCTCTTTCTCATTGTTCGTCGTATATGCTCAATTTGCACTTTGCGGTTTTGTTCCAGAGCGAGAAAGTACGCCAAGCAATAATACCTCTATGCAAAAGCCTCTGATGGCTGTATCGCTTCAAATGACAGACAGAGAACATTCTCTTCGTCCGTTGCATTAAATAATATAAAAAATTTCCGATTTGTCTCTTCCTGTCTCCTGATGGGCTTACGTATGGTTTACCTCATTTTTTTCATTTTCAGTTGTTTTCAAAATGGTAATTTCGTTCCAGTCAAGCGTTATTGCACGACGGAACGAAAAAAATTGCAAGAAAAAAATAAAGAGCGCAAAAAGCGTTTACGCTGAAAAGTAAGTGCGACGGAGTTTCGAAAGGAGCTCGTTAACATGTATATTTGGTAACGAGTACAATTTTTTTCCTCGAAGCTTGCTTGACACGCGTGACCTGACCTGAAGCTTCGCATAGAGAAAGAAAGAAAGAGGGAGAGACTTATGAAAATATTAAGAGACGTGGTGTTACGGCTCTCGAGTATAGTGGCCGAATTCACCTCAGTATTCTCAGTATCACAAGTCAGGTCTCGGCTGCGCCGGGTAAAAATTCATTGTCGACAGTTTGCGCGTTATAGTACGGGATTTTCTGAAATTGGCTGCGAGCTTTAACCATACAGCAAAAGCTGCCTCCGAATCGAGGTCGTTCAGAATGAACGGTTTGCGCTCTTACACGTTGACGTCCGTCTCGGAGGCTGTTGCCACTGCTGCTATCACCAAACCATTAAAACCGGCATCGAGTCCGTGACTCAAGTCCAATGGTTGACGTTACCATGCGGACGACAATGAATTCTTATACTTGTGCTACGCATAGGCTGGCTTTTGTTGTTGCTCACTTACGTGTACCGTAATTCGCATACCAGCCGTTTTCCTACATATTTTACTTTTTATTACTTTTAGACCGCGAGCTCCGGCGACACTGCTGCGCACTTTAGAGCAAATGCCAAAGTGCATTAGCAATGTACGCAAGCATACGAGGAGTAGAAAGCATCATCCTTATGTGATAAACTATCGCAGCCACATTACACCTGGAAATAGCTGCTAGGAACATGCAAGAATTGATTGAGTTCTTTGAGGCTCCCTGAATGGCTGAAAAATTCAGGCATTTTAATTAGTCATTACAGAGTACATTAAGATAAATTCACGCATGTCGGCGAGTGGATGTTAAAGAAAACGTTTATAAGTAATGAGGTTCAAGGAGTCAATGTGCCGCTGTGATCAATTTTTACCGCAAAAGTGATAAAAAGTCGAACGATCGGACATAGATGCTTTCTCCTTCTTCTGTCGATTGACGTTAAATGGAATAAATACGTGTACTTTTATTGATGATTCGGCAGTAAAATGGAAAGAGGTGGAAAGCGTCGTGCACAATTGGCAAATCGTAAGTGAGCTAACTGAGGTAAACGCGTGTATCGATCAGCGGCCAATGCAAACTCGAAACCCTTATCGAACTGGAAATGTTCTCTTGATCGCTTTGTCTCGAGCGCCATACGCGGCACATGGTCAGGCCTGACGGCCACGGTTTAATCATCGAATTAATTATTTATGAGGCGTGTTTGACTCATTCATTAAAGCCGTCCAAGAGAGATCATTATGACGTGATAATGTCTTAATTAACTGTGGTTAATGAACCTCTATCACGAAAATCAGTTTGCCTTATGCCAAGTGCGGCTGCTCCTTTTGCTGTTATCTCTAAACCGCGAATTGACCTGCGCTTAATAAGCCGATCGGATGTACACCGGCGCTGAAGCCCGATCTTTCGCTTGGTGTGAGAATGTCTTGTCTATCGACTCGCTCGATCCCCTATTCTTCTCTCCTCTCATCGTTTTCTTCCCATCTTCCTTCACGCTCATTAACAGACCCTATATAGCTATACCGGTAGATCGAGCTTACATGCCTTTAATGTGTTGACTCCACTGCTCATCAGCAGGACAGCTCCTGTAACTGCCGTATTAATTTCAATTGAAACATTACACAACATATACATATCTTTACAAATATACTCTTTAAAACTCCTTTCCCGTATCTACTTGAGTTTTCTTACTTTCGTTACGCTATTTCCGGCTGCTGGATTACGGTCTATATAAATATCAATTTTTTTTAGCGACTAACCAAATCTCGAAAAAAGGTAAAAATATCAATATACAATGTTTTTTTCGAGCTTGAACCAATATTTAGCTAGCTCATTGAATACATTTTACCGTTAAGAGAGCATGAATATTTGACGAAACGTCACTCAAGTATCCTCCTCAATTAAATGACGTTAAGTGATTTGGAATTACACTTTTATTTTTAAATATTCACGGCAATCCAAGCCGTTGCAGAATTCGGCAGAATCTCACTAAATAAACACTCTGATGTTTCCTCTACTGGAAATAAACGATACAGATTCTGAAAATAAAAAAAGAACAAAAGAAAGACACGATAGATAATCTAGAGGCAATCTTTTTGGTTGGTATTATACGAGAAAAGACAGTGAGTAATCTTGGCCATGAGATAAACGGCCAATCGATCGGCTACTGCTTCTTTTCCATCGATAATTCTATTATGTACGGTTTAATGTACAATTACCTGATCACTTAGGGCTTGACGTAGTGCCGAGTCACGACGTCTTATTAAATCCTACTGCGCGAACCATACGTAGCAGTTCTCGCGTCGTGCTGTCGCTTGTATAACTATACATAGCTATTCATTCGGTCTCTCTCTCTCTCTCTCTCTCTCTCTCTCTCTTTCCCTTTCCATCTATCCCTCACTCTTCTTCTCCTCTCTATTTCTTTGCTTCAACTAAAGCACACTGATGAAAATAGAAAAAAGATAATCTATTTGGATAGCAATACTATTGATTCAAATTGATTGTTTTGAATAGAGTTTTTTGTACTCTTTATGGTGATCGATGAAAGTATTCGTACGTTTGACTTTCCATTGATTGATCATTTTACAAGTAAACCAGTTGACCAGTGGAATACAAATTTTGATACAGCTCTAAAAAAAGTACTCTCTATTCAAATAAAAATATCCGTGATTCATGATTTTTATCAGTGGGTCATATAAATCCGATATTAGAAATAATATTGAAATTGATATTAGAGGTTAGGAGACTTTCTTGTTAGTGCTAATTAAAAGTTGAAAAATCGAGCGTAACAAATGGCAATTTTAGTTGCGATCATATTTAGATTGTGCTACGGGTAATTAGTAGTCAAATAGGACTAGTCAAACAACAAAGCTCACAAAAGTTAGGGAGCGTATTTTGAAAGCTGTTGGTGCGGAGGCGGACGCACCAGGCGACAGCATGCATGTTCATACTGTATAAACGAATGAATGAATCGTCGTATAGGCGTGTGCGGTTGAGCCATCGCGAAGCTACGCGAGAGAGGTACATGTAAATTCGAGGCGTCAAAGTGCGGAGAGTTTGTTGCTGTGGCGCGGAGTGGCGGGTGCTGGCGGAGGAGAGCAAACGAAAGGATACTCGATTTCCATTTTAATTGAACTCAGCACATCATACTTAATGCCAGAAACGCGTCAGAAGCTCCAATTAAATGCCGACGCCATTTTATTTTATCTCGACTTGACAACATCCGCCGCGTGCTGAGCCACGCAGCCTACCTCATTTGCGCTCAGTTACGCGAATACTCACGCGCAAACTACCAACGCTCAACGCCATTTTTCTTCTTCTTCTTCGAACATTCACATTCGTATACTCCTGACATATCATTCCAATATGATTCGCATTCTACTCAACTCGCACAAACAACTTACCATCAAGTCAATATCTAGCTTTAATTTATTCATTATATGTATGAAGACAGTAGCAGACAGTTTGCGCTTTAACACTGTCATCTGAACCATAGTAAAATATTAATAAAATCATTGGAATTTAATTTAAAGAAATATTGCTATCAGTAATATATTTTTACTTCGTAGTTAAATTAAATCGATAAAAGTCCATCACGAACAAGCCAGGTGTCAGTTTCAACTAGTGGCTCGTTCCAGTTTGATTGTACCAGAAAAAATTGCTAAGGACGAACAGAGTATGGTGAAAAATACAAGACGGTATAGACGTAGTTAAGTTGGAAGTGGCTGGGAAAGAACAATCGGGAGCTTACCAGGGCGATTGGAAATTGCGACTCGCGGATTCAACGACGTTCGCAAGATGGACGGTAATGGAGGATGATATTTTTTCAGTGGTCATTCAAGCCGTTGCTGCTGCTGCTGCTGCCACTGACACTGCCGAGGCTGTCGATGTTGCTGTCGTTGTGCGCATGAATAAGGAAGCAGAGGGAGCGGCTGTACGTATAGACAAGCTGGGCGCAGAAATGCCGAGGCCGCTCGCTCGCACGCTCACTCGCTTACTCGCTCTCTTGATTTATTGACAGGAAAATCTAGTCGCCGCGTTCTATTCGGCAGCTTACCTCACCTCCAGTCGATCCAGCTTGCGCGATCTCGCACTTCGCATGGCCTTCGGCTACGCGCCAACTTCGCCCGATATTTTTTACAATCTCAGCTTTGTCCTCGCTTCTCGACTGACTGTCGTCCCTGATATTTCTAAAGATATTTTTAATTTAGTTAACAACATCATATCATTCAACTTTTATAATGACTCATCCATTCTCATAAACCCTTATATACGTATTGGTATTATTTAAATTATTTTGAATTCCACTAGATATCATCTAATTTTACACGTTCAACCTGATGTTTGTTAGTCTTAATTTTTCACGATTTTTCGAGTTCAAATAAAAAAATTAGTTATTTTATGTATCGATTATACGATGGTTTCGGGACAAGTTTGCCGAAAAATCGGTTGTTTAGAAATCATGTATAACTTTATTTATTTGGTATTTGAAGATAGTTATACATGTTCTTTGGGTGGATTCTTAGAGATAGTGCGATAATTAATTTTTTATGCAACGTATAGTTTTGGATAAAACTTCATACAATGTCGAATGTACAATTTGTTCAATCTAGGTTCTATTATGACAAACTCTCAATAGTACTAGTTAAGTATGTGAATATTTATTATCATATGATTTATTCTCAATGCTATTTTGACATACTCGCCATAGTTAACTGGTCTAATATAAACTCGCTAACGTTCTTACTAGTTATATATTGAAATAAAGTCCAATAGATAAGTATAAAAATATTCCATATAGGCATAGCTGGCAAAGAGACTGAAAAAGAAAAATATGAGGATTGATGAGTTTGCGCAGTTGTTGACTTTGAGCAGTTATGTGCACAGCTCGATTGAAAGTTGTCTCATCTCGATTCAGGTGGCACGTGTAGAGGTGATGTTTAGTTTGGGCTTATCGAGCCCGAAAATGCGACAATGGCTCGCGTGGAATCTTCCTATGGAACTCGATCAAGGCCGAAGATCGTGGGGAGCGTGGCATCGACGTACAATTTCGACGACGCGTTTACCTAGAGGAGGTCATGGTACAGTTAAATAGCCAGCGACAGTGACAGCGACAGCAATACGACGATCAACTCTCACGTACAGTCAATATCGCCTGTACCTGTCGCGCCTCGCCTCTTCTGCCCTGTCGTTAATCCTCTCAACTTTTCATTAAAACTACATCGCTTCGTCTTATTTTTACAATTTCTTTCAACATTTCAATATTACTAATCAGATTGAAATCTTTATTTAGTTTTTATATATAAGTACTTACTTCCTATTATTCATTCTTAGTCGGTAAAGTAATATACAAATTCGTTGTCCTAAAATAATTCGAAATTATAGATATACCTTTTACTATTTTATTTTTATTATAATTTTGTCATTTATTTTTCTTATTGTTATTTTATTTATTATTTTAAAAATCAGACAAGAAATATAGACTTGCCTAACTGATATGATGCTATACCTTGTAGAGAATCTTCAAGGTATTCATAAGGTGAACCATGATATTATCAATAAGATAACTTCATCCGTGTTTTGTATTCTGTAAATTGTAAACAGTCATGTAAATAAATAATAAGCACACACGCATTATGTTAAATATACTAAAAATATACAAAATTTACTTTAAATTTGTATGCAAATATGTGAGTGTACGGTTGACTACTGATATAAGAAAAACAATTTAGAAGCAATTGTATTCTCTATTACATTTTATTTAGTAATTAAAGACAAGTAATTAATCAATTGAATTTTCAATGTCAAGATGTGTTCAGTAAAAACTGTTATAAAATTATTTAGTTAATTATAAAGTTTGTGCCTACATTTGAGGAACTCACCGTGAATACAGCTTTTAATGAATACGCTAAAAATTGGAAGAAAAAAATTTTGAGAGGAAGTTACAGCCATCGCAGGAGGATTTATAGCTGGCTGACCGTTTACGCACGCACTTAAATTCAATAATCAGCACACGGGATCACGCAATGCCCTCTCCTTCGCAGAATTGGCAAGTAACACATCATGCATATGACATATACGCACATTCACTCACATGTAATCAAGCTCTCAACACAGAGAACATGTGCGCATGTTTACGTGTATGTGTGAATTGATGATCGGTAGCTCACAAGAGCAGACTATTATAAACGCAGTTTTTACGCAAACGTAGCCAGATTCATTAATATGTATCTATATTATACACTCAAACTAGATAATACCAATTTACTAATATATTACATAATATAACCTACATTATTCACTTTCATAATCGATTTTTTGAATAATAAAATCGGAAATATTTGATCATCCACATGGAAACTCAATTACAACGATTTCGCTCTGGTCCTAGATTTGTAATAGAAAATATTAAACATACAAACCTGTTCCATATCGGCATTTTATTCGCTCATACTATCATTACAGGGATCAAAAATGAATAATTATTAATTATAATATACGTTACTATCTAATAACGTATATGAGACAATAAGCATCTTTCTCAATATGCTATTTTTCTCTCTGTAATAACTTAATTTTGTCGGATATTTTTCAAATTAACGTTTGCTTTTTCCGTTTATACCTGCAAGACGTACACCGACCATCCACGTCTTAGTATTAGATGAAATTTGGTAACAGTTACCTCGATACTATATATTTGTTTTCCTCTCATCTATTATTTTCCAACCATGAATGAAAGTATACTTCAAAGACTTCAATTTGATTATTAAAACCCCGTACATTAATTATTCCACGTCGGATATTTCAAAACGTTAGTTTACATGAAAAATATCTTTTTATAGAAATGTAAGAAACGTTACCAACTGCTTTAGCGGAGTGTCTGTAGAGCGAGGGGATATACGGGGATTTGTTTAATTATTTTTGAACCTTTGCATTGAATAGTCATACAAATTATAGTTTTAATAAATTATTAGTTATGACTCCCAGGATATAAACACATTTTTTGATATATTTGGTATAATATACATTACCCGCGAAAATATAACAAGCGAGCAATGAAACACCGAATAAATACATAAACCATTTACTTGATGAAACATTTAGTATTTCTTTGGTACTGCATACTGATGATACAGATATCGTCTCTATTGAAGAAATAATGGATGCAACTATTAATACAATTTATTTCAAAAATGTGTAGTGAATCAATTGATTATTAATAGATTATTTATAAATATTTTTGAGACATATTGTATGATATTTGCAAGTTACTCTCGTAGTATAACAATAATATTTAAATAAGAGTGGAATTACGTATATAATTATTTATTATCATAATAGATTACAATCTGAAATTATCTGGACATAAGACTTCTATAATTAATAAATCCAAATATTTGACATTTATCTTTTATATGTTGATGGAATTCATTCAAACTAAGACTATAATGCTTATATTATGCCTGTTCTTATGGTATACTGACTTTATGGGATAATGACTTGGAGTGGTGTTCGTAATCTCATTTTTTATATTTAAACAACATATATAATAGGCACCCAAAATTTGCGTAGATAAAAAAATTTCAATATGAAAATTATCTATTACTATTCATTAGAATCATTGCACTATCAGGCGAAGATTTAACTGATAGAGTTCACATAGCAAAATTATACATAAAAATATACATTTACCGAAATTTACTAAAACTTTGTATAAAAATAATGGATATAATCGCAAAAAAAATGATTCAATTTACTACCTAGGAAATTAAAATTTCTAAATAATAGCATAGTAACGTATAAAATTCTAAACAATGAATATATTAGAAATAAACTATAACAATGGATTACAAAATGTGTTACATTTTGTATTTTAACTTGACTTTGACTTCAGTATTTATAACCATTATCTGTATTCTCCAACCCTACAAACAAAAGTTAATCATTTAGACTTAATCCTTTCCTGTAGTATTTATGATTTGATTCTAGTTTTCATACTAGACAAGTTGCTCGTAAACATTTGGATTCAATGAGTAAATAATGAATAAACAATCGCTTTTATTTCCACTATTAACAATTTCATTGGGACAAATTTAATGCTTTCAAATTTATTTAAATGTTATATTGATTTTTATGGACCATTCATATACTTGTAATTATTGTTTTGAATGGGAGAACCTGTGGAATGAAACTCATGTCTCATGTTTTCTATCTACAAAACTGTCTATAAAATTTCAGCTAATTCGAGTATTAAGGAATTTCAAATTCTTCCGAGTTAATTAGCTGCTCTACACAAAAATGTTATAATATAACTGCACTAAAAACTGTAACTCTTTCTATTTACTATACATTATTTCTTTAACGCTTTGATTTTCATGTACTTCACATATTCTGAAAATAAATTGAATTAAATTAAGTTGGAGTAATTATTTCAAAAACATACATTTTATTCGAAAAATTTTTATGGAATGAGATTTATAGTTAATATCGACAAATGAAGATCTCAGTGATAATATAAACAGACTGCGAATAGTTGTAAATTGACTCATAAGAATGTTGAGAAAGTTAGATAGTAACTATGAATTTGGTTAGTGAAAAAAAAATAATTAACGTGTGGATTACATCACAAGGAGGTATTTTGAATAGTGTAAGTAGCCTAATTGAAGATGGTCAATGTGTACATTGTCTATTCCGCGACAACATAGTGTTCAATAAAAAAGAAAGAAATAAACAAATAAAGAAAGAATTAAAGTGAGACAAGAGCCGAGAGAGGAATGGAAACTAATGGATTTTTTTAGATTGAGATGTGCGAGTCCGTGGTGGTCGCGCAATCCTGTTGTATTTTTTTTGGCCGATAAAAATCCGTGAACGGGCGGAGGAGCAGGAGTTGCCATTTATTTTCGGCCCATATTCTGGCAATTGGAGTTTTATCGAGTCATTTAAAAAAAAGCGGCCTCTAATGAGCGTAACTGTTCTGTTAGTGAAATTCGCTGAATATCAGAGAGGCTGCAGCCAATTGCACATTTTAACGCGGCTTTTTGTTTCGATTTGTTGGCGTTCCGCTGAGCAAATTGGCATTCCACAATTTGCTTGATTAAGTTCTAAAGAGAATCACGCCACACGTAAAATCTGAGAGGCAAAGGAAGGTTCGCGTTGCTCGCAGCTCGTTCATTAGCTTCATTGAGGATGCAGAGTTGGTTTGTTGTTGAATTGGGTGCGGGTACATCCGGTGGCAAGAATGTGCCCCGTATCGCTGGGCCTCGGGTGCATCTGGTTTCTCGAGGAGCTTGCGTGCGAGATCAGTGGTAGCTGAATGCGTGTATCAGCTAGCATTGGCGGCACGGCAGACGGCGAAGGAAGACAAGACATCGCGGGGGCTACTGGTGTTGCCTGAGTGCAAGCGAAGCGAGGAGTAGGGCGGAGGAACGGAATCAAGAGACGAAGAGGAGACGTAACGAACAAGCAAGGAAGCAAGCAAGCAAGCAGCAGAACCGGTAAGCACTTTGCTGCCGACTGCTATTGATCCCGGCGGGATTCGCATCTGCGGTACACGAAGGAGCGCGGAGGAGCACGAGATAGAAGGCGGAGGAGGGCGAGGAGCCAAAGCTATCAGTTGGTCTCGTTCGCTCGCTCGCACGCGCACACGCTTGGTTGCTTGCAGCGGCCAGAGCCGCATTGAGATGCAGAGAGCGTGGTGCTACCGTGCGATGGTCCCGATACCACCTAATGGACTGTCCCGCCCTCTTTTCCCTTCGTCCTCTTCTCCGCGCTTATTCTCGTCGGCACCTCTTCGCCGTTCGCCGCCACCTACTTCGCCTCCTCGCCTCTACTCCCTTCCTCCTATTTCTGGCCCTACATGCTTCTCTCGGCTACACAGCCCTGAGCGTTTATTAACAAATGCAACGCAAGCAAAACGACTGCGCCCGCATCGCCGCGTAATTCGACGAGATGCGTGAAAATCGCCTTGACTGCGTGTTTCTTAAATTTTTAAATTAGATGATCCTCCAACCCTCAAGCCCCTTCCTCCGCGCGCACCATCAACCGCCCGCTCACTGCTCTTTTACTTTTTCGCCTCACTATACTTATCTGCGACGTCTTCGCTCGCGGCGTGCCCACCCCCTGCCCGCCTGACTGCCTGCCTACCCTTTTTTCTCCTCTCTTCTCTTCGTGAACCTTCATTCCTTCTCTTCTTTCTTTTTTTTCCTCGTAAGATGCACTTCCAGGAAACACTATAAATTGAGCAACCTCATCGGCCCGAGGATATGCAGACGAGCAGTAGACGTATCGGTAGCAGACAAATTATTCAATACTGATAGCAGATCAACTACGAGGATTCTTACCACGTCCTCCTGCGAATCAAGCATAACACAATCCCATTGATTCGATCTCGATGAACCGTCTGCCTCTCGTATATACTTCTCAAGACTTATCGATAGCTGCAGAACTAACAATTGTCGAAAATAAAGAAAAACAACGGTATCAAACAGCTCAGATGATATTCATGCAACATAAGATGCAACGTGATTTGTATAATTAGTACAGAACGATGAGAACTGGCCATAAATTATCGCTGTGTGAATACAATGTGCTTTTCGCCAATAGCGAAAACAATGCAACAATTGTCGAGCATGCGAGTTAATACATAGATATGTTTAAGAATTATCCTTTAGAGACTAAATAAGTTACAGCGATCAACTGATCAACAGGTAATGCATCGATTCTACTGATGCAATTTGTAATTGATGATATAGCGCACTGCAGCTATCAAGTACCCTCGAATGCTCGAGTTACAAGCGCCAAGCATTATGCGCCAACGACACGTTGCCATTATAGCAATTACACTTATATACCGAGTTACACACTTGCTGTCTGCCATGTGCGATAGGTACGTGTACGTCTGTGTGCGGATATAAATTTGTGAATAACAGTTACAATTTATGCAGTAATTGGGCCGACGATACATGAATTATTCGTGGACTTCAAACACATGCGCTCCCTATTACTAACGTTACATAAAATACGTGATGTAAAAATCACACTACAAGAGAAATCGGAGGAGTGAGTCTCTGAGACAAATTCCACAAGATGCGAACTGACCCCACCATGAAATTCGCTCTTGAATTTCCGTCTGCAAATTAACATTTTTTTATTGTCAAGTTAATTTTTCAGTCTAATTGCATTTTTATCCATCCATTTATCAATTCACTCATTCGTTTATTACGTTCTCGTTGATTCGATTGTCGTCAGTTACTTAAACACATATTCATTTGATGCGGACGAATTTGCTGTATGATTGCTTCTATCGAGGAAAAACAGAAATTGTTCAGGATCTCTCGTTAAACTAAGGAATGACGATTGTTATGGGTGAAATGAACGTAAAAGCACGAGTGAAACCGATTGCAACTGCGTACAAATAGCCTGAAGAGTATAAATGCGAACATTGGAAAGATTAAAGGAGAGTTATGATCCGCCGATCGGCGTTGTACTGCCGAAGCCAAATCAGTGGGTGCTAAAGTCACGGCAGCAGCTCTATACTGCGCGCGATATTCACAAAGTGCCTTGAAGGCGCATTGTTCCCGATCGGCGGAGGAATCAGTCGATCCGCGCCGTCCTATATAATACAGGGGCCGAACCGGGGCACACGTACGCATGAAACTATATTGCTGAACTAGAGTGTGAAAGTACGTATTCATAAATCTTCAACTCAAGCCCTGCCGCCCTCGATCATATTCTCTCTTCCTCTGTTGCTTGCTCGCCTCCGTTGTTTGACTCGCTGCTCGCTTTTTTTCTTATTTTTTGTTTCAGTAGCTCTCTTTGCTTTTTTGTTCATTCGACTAAGTCCACTAGATCATACACAGCTATATGCGTATAGGATGTGCTAGCGATATACTTATATGGCAGAGAAGGGAAAACAGAGGGAGAAGGAGGTCTGCGAAGCAATCACGTACTTTCGTACGGTAGCTCGGGTATAACCGCGTCGCAGCATCATTTATATTTACGAGACATTGTAAGTCTGCACGAGCGAGCGAGTCTGCATTGTTACATACAGACCAAGGGCCTTTAACCTGTGCTTGGGCCTTATAGAATTCTGCTTTCGTCTCGCTTCTATATTGTCGCCACAGCGCTTCTGCAGAAAATTGAGCTGATAAATCTCATCTCTTGTATATCAACTTCATTCGAATTTCATTATGACTATCACACTCAAAGAAAATAATTTGAACTCTAGCGAGAAAAATTCTTTAATGAATAATATAAGTATAATAAATGGCAGTTGGAAACTTGGCTCATCCGGTTTGCTTCGATTAACTTAATTCTGTACTCGTACGCATGCATCATTTGATTCGTCGAACACTGAAAATCACATTACAGAACCCAAATAGGTTGTAAAGTAGCTCACTGTGTGTACACTTACCTCTTAATCCCTCATCAATCGGTAATAGCGTAATATGCCGAAGGTTTCCTCTGGTTGTAAACGAGTCAACTTGTATGAATGAGCAATTGCAGTCCCGTTTACAGAATAACAGTGCTGACGTATCAATGATTCAACGAGGTGCAAGCTGTCACTCAAACGTGTGTGTTTTTTACTTTGCAGAAGTTTACATTCAGTCTGACCTGTGTCGAATCGATCCACTAGTATATTATCTTGCTACTTACAGCAATAGGCTTCTACTACAAGGAAGATTCCGATAGGGGACCAGTCACATGATAAATACATTGTGGGCTGCGTAACTCACGTTTTATTCTTCACGTCGGTGCAAGTATAATAAGTAAGTCCTCTTCAAGGCAAATTTCTTTACAATAAAACCTGATACACATACCGATCGCTTTTTAATCTGTGAACATGCTTTCGTCTCCACCACGCCAATTTTTCTTTAAAAGTCTCGTACTAAAAATTTGTATTTTACATGCTGTTTTCCAAATATATTTATCTACTAAAAAATTCGACATAAAAAATCAAGAAATATATAAAGTAATAATTTTTCATAAGTATATTTACGTATGTGATCAAATAATGCTTTAGCCAAATACTTATATAAGTACTGACATATATTGCACTTACCAATCTAGGTAATGCGTTATAAATTTGAAAATATTTTGTAATTTTTAAGTACCAATTCAGTATTTAGGCATGTATTTAAAACAGGTACTTTATTTTATTTATTGTTGAAGTTGATATGCAACAATGTTATAAAACATTGGCGGTATCGTAGGTACATTTTTCTGATTTCTGTAATCCTGGGTGAAGTACCAATTTATTGTCAGTTATTTACGGTTACAGATTATCGACTAAACATGTAATTATTTTGTTTGAAATAAAACTATTATAACGAAAAACGATTAAATATTCTAATCGTAAAAAATATTATTATCGATTAATCAATATTAGTTAGACATAATTTTGGCAGTTTTTTGCGTATATCAGATAATATAGTGTCGACTAGTATACCACGACAATGAGGTGATTGAGCCAATTTAAAAAAATTACGTGCACGTAAATAAGAAAAGAAAAAAAATATTAAATCAGGTCGAATACATAATCTCTTGTTTTTTTGAAATTAGTAAAAATATAAAAATTGTCCATTCTATTTTATTATCAGATCAAACTGTCAAAAAATCGAACTAGGTTTTCATTTTCATTTGTCTCACCACCCATAAGCAAAGTCGAACTTTTCCGTATGTAGCTTTTACATAAAAATGAAATCGTGGAGCTTTCTGGATCGTATCAGTTTTCGTACCCTACTCACTGTATCCCGTCAGTCGAAACTAATATCTATTTCAGTTCCGGTGAATATTCATGGAAAATTACAGCGGATCGATTTCAAAACAAACACCTCAAAGCTTAAACAAAAGCATCATTGCGCCGAGAAAGCAAGTATAGTGTAATAACCAAATAGCTGGGCATGGAAAACAGTCATCTAAAAAAGGAGAAGAGAGACAAGTCTTGGTTTGAGAGGTCTTATTTTTATATTCCCAAGAGTAAATTGAGGATACGATCGTACTTCTAAAATTCTGGTATCCCCATGCAGTTGAAGAGGTTCAATCAGCGGTCTTGTATAGGCGTTTTTCGTAGTACATGTACAGACCACGGATTCTGCTGATCTTCGCAAAATCCCCGGTCTCCGCCTAACGTTGAGGGTCTTTCTACTGGCAGGTTGGCTCGTAATAGCCGGTGTCTCACCGAAAAAAACGTCGTTTTAAACCGCAGAAATATCTACTCGTTTCACCCTAAGAGCTGAGAAAAGTCGACTTTGCACACATAGTCGTGCGCGCGCAAGAGAGAGAAAGAGAGAGAGAGAGGGAGAGGAAAAACGAGTCCCCGTGAGACCGTACTGGACCGGCAAAAAATCACTGAAAAAATTATGATAACAGACACGTGAACGCGAGGTATGCCAATCGTACCAGTTATTTTTGTAAAAAAAAAACAGGAACAATTGTTACAATGTCGCGTGAATTTCGCAAAAATATCTTGAACAAATTCTAAGATTACTAGTATAGTTTTTATAACGCTGTTTTATAATTTTTGTATAGTTTCTCTAGTTTTAAAATATCGGCCTGGTAAATTCTAAAGTAACGTTCGCGCAATTGTTACTCGGAACTTCCGCCGCTGATTATCATCGACTACTGCGTAGTTCAACTTTTTCATAAAATACACTGTTGCGTCAGCAGTTTTGTTATACATTTATATATATTTCATATCGAATAACTATTCTTCGATTATTAAAGATAACTAAGTGATATTCCGTCAATATTTTCCAATATTATAATTATAAGTCATCATTTCCGTATGTGAGCAACAATAGCACGTATTTAAATTATGAGATATAAGAAACGTTACAAGAATATTTTTACGAAAAACATTTTTGTTTAAACATAATTTTCTATTATATAACTTCATGCTTTGTTCTTAAATCTTCTCGTATAAAAATATATTCTGTTTATAGAATGCTTATAATAATAATACCATTATTAAAAATGTATAGTTGAATAGGAAATTAAAAGTACCGGAAAATATTTTGATTATGCATGCGTCGTAAAATTGTCCTTACGTACTTTAACTCTTTACAGACTTGCTAATTCGTTTCTGAATTACGATGCATCACTGTAATGTTAACTTTTACCGTCTCCATAATTTTTACGAGTAAATTTTCTCCGCGTGGGAAACGAGATGGTTGCCGTAAAATGACTTACGTTTTGTCAGTTTTACTCTAAATTTTTTATAAAAACACATTGGAAATCTTATGGTAGGTCCACATGATACAGACTTAGGTGTAGACTTAGGTAGATTTTTATATAATTTAGTCTGTACTGCTAAGTTGTACAGACCTAATCCCATATAAATCTACCTAAGTCTATACCTAAACATGTGTCGTGTGAATCCACCATTATTCTTCGATAAAAATTTGAGGTGTACCGAATGAATATGATGTGCTTGGTGATTTATAGACTCAAATTCAGAAAGAGAGACTAGAGTGGTAAAGAGTTTATGCAAAGAAGCTGAAAAATCACGCGGAAAAATATAAAATTCCATCAATCCGTAGCGTAGTATTGCATGCGTATTGAGAAATAGAAGTGACCGTGAGCGTGGGTGAAAGCAGGAGCGTGCGGAATGAGAATTTTTTTTATGTTTTTGGGGTTTGAGGCCTTATTAATGATTGATCGGGGGATATCGACGTCTCCCCTTCGAAATGCGACTGATATATGGGGTGGTTGCGTCATGGCTTCGCACGTGACGCTGTAAAACCGAGAGTAGCGCGCCTTTTTTGCTTGTACATTGCTGTGCTCTGGCGGATTCGTTATGTCACATTATAGCTGCTTCAAAAATCCGCAATAATTTTGGTACTGTCTATATAAATAAACGTTCAATTAAAATAACAATGGATAAAAAATGACTCATGAGCACGAGTATGAGAAAAAAGAAATGAATTATGATTTAAGGATCGAAAGCAAATTGAAAGACCAATGCGCCACCCCCTTAAGCATCTAGGAGTGGGATAATTTATGCTGAGGGCAATGCAGAGACAATTAAGAGAAATTTCCAGGTAGTTGAAAATAATTCTTGGGAATGAGTTGGGAATAAGGTAGAGAAAAGAAATGGAAGAAGAGCGGAATCGGTGAGAGAAATAATATCATGTAGATCAGCTTAGGGTGCGTAGCGAACGTACATTCACATACAGCCGTACATTGAGGAAGTGAGAGAGAGAGAGAGAGAGAGAGAGAGAGAGAGAGAGAGAGAGAGAGAGAGAGCGAATAGAAGAGGGGTTAAAGGTAGGAGTGAGGATGTGGATGTGGATGGCGCGCGTAGATCCCCGAGGGTGGCATTAATCCCGCTAGGTCCCCCGACTCCCTTAGGCACTTTAGCAACGCACCTAGACAACGCAACGGCAAAGCAATCATATTTTCCGCCCCAAAGGCTCGATTCGCGTCAATGCGAATCAGACTTAGTGATCTAATGTGGATGCCGATAGCGTCTGATTTACTCCCTCACTCGGTTGCTTCCTCTTTTCTTTCTCCTTTGTCCACGGATCAAGCCGAGACCTTTCCGCGATATCGCTTCGGCATATAGGCCTATTATACGCGCACATCCCAGTGATTTCCAGATATAACCTTGCAATTACTAGTCTTATTCCTTATTGCTTGCGACTAGTTGCATAAACTACACCGCTGGATATTTGAGGTAATATGAGGCAATGCGTGCGCATTCGTATAATTATTCACTCGAGAACTCACCTTCGCATTAGTTTACCGTAGATGAATATTATATGAAAAAAGAAAGGTTGCGTCGGGGCGAAATCGCGAATATCAGCAGAGATGGAGAAACGAAACAAGTACAGCTAGGCAGTAAGCGCGCTATTCCCCGATGGCTCATCTTGTTAGCCTGGAGCACAGATCTCAAGTCACACACGCGGAGTAACATTCGCGGCGCGGAGAGCGAAGAGGCTGAAATTTGCGAGTATAGAACCAAGACAACAAGAAAAAGAGAGAGAGAGAGAGAGAGAAAGAGAAAGAGTCTACTTCGACCCTAGATTCTTCAAGACCCTTAGCTCCTGGCTCTTTTCTCTTACTCTGCATTTGAGCTCTAGCTTTTTCCCGCTTTTCATTCCGATTCCTGTCACGTATGTGGCGAGAAAAATTGCAGTTGAGCGCTTTACTCGGTTCGCGTTCTGCACACCCGGTGCCCTTGTCGGCTCTCTCCCACTCCCTCTCTCCCCCTCTCTCTCCCTCTCTTCCTCTCTCGCTTTACGTAGGTCTCTCTCCTTCGGGCCCGTACATCTTGAAACCTTATAAGGTGACTCGCAAGGGGGTTGCGCCAATCCAACATGTATAAGCGAAATTCGCTGGGTACGTATGTGTGTGCGTGCGCGCGTGTGTGTGCGTGTATGTAATGAAGCTGTAGGAAATTCCGGCAAAATTATTCGATAATATGCCGAATGGAGACATTTTTCGTCGGTGATATACGCGAGTAGTTGGTGTACGCCGCCCAGCGAAAGCTTAAATATTTTTGGTAGACACTCATAATAAAGAGAAAGAATAGGGAGCCTCTAGCCGGATCTATGCATCTACTGGCGGCTAACCATTGATTGGTGTTTGTCTACAAAGCTTCATCACAGACTGCACTATATAGTGTTCGCTTACGTACAACATGCACATGAATCAGTGAAGAGTGGATATGTCCGCTTGCCAAGCACGAACTTTTATATGCCCTATGAAAAAACGTGTGTCTATCCGTGCAGATGATCTTGGGACTAACCAGCGATAGACAAAATACACGTGCATCCTGCGTTCGTCGTAACTGCACGTTTCTTCGGCTCTTTTGTGATTATCCATGCTTTAGGTTTCGAAATTATTGCTACTGAATTTCTCGATCGGGGATATGGGTACCGGTATCAACGCGAGATTGAATTGGCGATATTGGACTGATCTCTAGACCTGTGCGAGAGAAGGGCGCGTGTGTATATACTACAAGCGCAAGGCCAACAGCCAACCGCGCCAGTGAGAAAGCGTTGACAATGGGTGTTGCGCGGGCGCGCTGCTCCCGGAACGCGGCATAAATATGTAAGAGCTACCCCCGTGCTCAGCCCCTATTCCACTCACGAGCTCCAGCTTTCTCTCTCTCTCTCTCTCCCTCTCTCAACGTCATGAAGCTCCGGTCGTGACGTAGTCTCCAGTGCAACGTCACGCTGATCGAAGTCAGCTGAGAGTCGAGTGCGGCTGCACGCACAGGTCGACGAACTATGTATGAATCTGCGCTTGTATCTGCGTGCAAAAGAGTGCAATTAACGGACGATCTTGTCCATGGCTGGTTGTGCACGCTCTCGAGTTCTTAAGACATTGGGACATTTCAATAACCATTGTCCAGGTGGACAATAACAACACTGTGCGCGCATCTATATATCGGAAGGGCCATTTTTTATCTAGCAGCGCCCATTTGGCAATCAATAAAACGTTCGCTAATGCACGATACTGTCACCCAAGCAAGCGAAAGGAATGCCAAGGTGGTGCTCATTGTGATGAGGCATGAGTCTGACCTAGTAGAGTAGTAGGGTAGGCCGCGGTCTGCCAGATGATACATACATATTTATGTCGCACAACTCTCTCTATCTCTCTCTTGCTTTCGCATACAGAAACCCGCGAAAACTCACATACCGCATACACCCACTCCTCATTCGAGCTGTGTTGACCTTCGTACATCTGTTCACTTTCTCACGCTCAGCTAATCAACCTAGGTGTGCATCCTAAGCACGCGCTACTCGTGCTCGTTGCAAATGATGCTACTAGACATTTCGAAAATTATGGTCCATCTCCCTCTTTTTTCTCTCCCTAATTTCACTGTCATACTTTTCCAGAATATTACCACTCCACTCTTGTATATTTACTTGAACTTGTCCAAACAAATAGATCAGTTTTACCAATTTTGCTATAAAAAGTGAACCTATTATTATTACAAAATAAGAATGTCCAACATTGCATAAACGAAAACTCATATTCTACAGAATATCATTATAGACATAAGATAACGACAGATTAGAGCAAAGTTACGAAGAAAATTAATCTAATTACAGCTTTCTACGTGGTAATAGTAATTGGTGATGCAATGGTACAAGGCGTTCATAAAGGTGAAGTTATCGTTCGAAAATGGCATTTTTCCTTGGTTTACTATTGACTTTCTATAAATATCCAGGGAAAAATTATAAACTAGTTAATATTCACTATTAGCTCGTGATCAGCAAACATTAAGGATAGATATCTTGGTAATGAGGATTTATTTATAATACAAATTATTTAATATTTTTGTTGTTATTTTTCAAAACCACAATGCAAAGATTGTACGTGATTAATTTAACATATCAGCAATCAGATGAGACATGATTTATATGCCTGCACCTGTAGAGGTTAATCGATAATCGTTGGCCAACATGCGTAAACACTGTACGCAGAAGTAGAAGAAGTAGAAGGCACGGAGAGGAGCGCATGATCGACGATAGGCGGTGGCGCAAGCGATAGACCACGAGGATAAATATGCGGGGGATTGACGACGGAGGCACACGTGTAGGCCTCGATTTATCGATTGATAATATCCTTACATAAAGTGTTTATGTCTCCGGTGTACCATTAACAAACTGTTTACCATAGCTCTTGTTAGCTGCCCTTCTCTTCTCCCAGGTTTTCAGCACAAGACGATCTTATAATCATTATTCTTTTTACCTAAAGCCTGTTTTTCAAATTATTTTTTAAATCGCGAGGAATGTTGCATATTCAAACTCTGATGCCAGCAGCTATTGCTTGAGTTTGAACTTTTGTTCGATTCGGCTCTCTCGCGTTTTAGTTTGTCATTGAACAAATTATTATGAGCTCATATTTTTTTCAATTCTGCACTTAAGTTGTATTGTAAATTTGTTGAGAACGTGTTGATCGACTGGAAAATTGCCACTGGTCTATGTATATTCTTGTATAAAATATATACATCAGTACATATCCTTTGTAATAGTAGACATTGATAGCGTGTCTAAATTTTCCAAGTCGAGGGTTTACTCCCAGCAATTTATCAGTTATCCTTTTCTAAAAGTTATATTTGCAAATCCTACATTGAGATACTGCTGTTGGTAAAATGATTGCTAACACGTCTTCATAGTTTAGATAAAGTATTACTGCGCAATGTATAGTAATAAAAACTAGTGTGCAACGCAGTTTATACAATAATGTTTTTTCTTTGTTCCACTATATAAAAATATGCGTTCGCTAGGTGCGCGATGAATCATTTGTTAAATGTTTTACTACGCATGGCTGTCAGTCAACGCGCTGTTGATTAATCGAAGCTAGGCTTCGTCGAATTCTCAGCGAATTTTTTTGTCGCAAAAATGTAAGAGAAAGTAAGATTAACTACAAGTGCATGATAAGAACATTATCGTGCACTCGCATGCAACTTCACGCGCATGCAAAGTTATTTTACATAATAACATTTTTGGAAACTTCTTCCTGACTTGTGGCAAAGATACATATTCATGACTCACACGTGCGACATCAGACAAAAGATCGATTAGCCATAGAACGATTCGACGATCGAGATTGTCCCTCTCCTCTTGCCTTTCTGTATGCCTCTCTCGCAACGCCGAGTTGTGCACATGTGTATATATATACGTTGTGCGCCAACGCAGCTTGTAGCTTGCCATCGCCGTCCTCACATCTTCTAGCAGGATCTCGCTCTCTCTCTTTCTCTCACTGTCGAAGTGAATAAATACTTCAATATGGACCAACAACAAAAACAATGTGACGCGATACAAAATAGCGCGGAATATGTCACGCGCGGTCTCCCGTAATTCAAGGACATACACCAATGATACTCGACAGTCATATAATTTTACATCTCAACGTGTTACACCTACATACCCTGCTCGCATGTCACTGTTGAGCCATTGGTCCTGATTTCATTACTTCCTAATATTTCCTGATTTACTTCATATGCCATTCCATTTATTATTCTATGCAAAACGATCAATTTGCGTATTGTGAGCTTGCACTAAAGCGGACGCTCGAATAAGGAAACGTTACTTCATCTCCCTTCATTTTATATTTCAATCAGTATATTTACATGGCTAACGGCACTTGCGTACAAAACTCGAAAATATTAACGCTCTCACTCAAGCGTTAATACGAAATTACGTAACTATTTATTTACCTGTTGAATGGAATACTGTAAACAAAGTTGTTAAGATATCAAGTGGGAAAAAATTAATAAAAAAAATGAGAATAGAAGTTGTTGACTGATCAGTGGCGAACTAGAAACTGTCAATCATCGAGCCAGACCGTCGGAATGTTTTGTTTTTCTCCCGAGTTCTCAGAGATTTATTGCATGGTTGGTATACGTAATGGCTTTGAAAAAACTGCTGTCCAAAGAATTAAAAGCTCAATGAAAGTATTATCGACGTAAAGATATGCCAAGAGTGCTTTGGCTGAACTTGGAAAAAAAGAAGAAATAATAAAATCGGTGCGGTGAAGAAATTGTGATGTATGTTGAATTATGAGTATGTTATCATGATTCGACGGAAGTGACTCTGTAGCTTAAAACTCGTGTACCTTGACTCTTATAAAAGGCTCGCAAGCTCTTGAGGCGCACGCGTGTCACGTGACCAAATTCCACAATGATATCGCAATTAGTCTTTCAATATTACGTAAGCTTTGGCTCTCGCGTGTTTTCTTGCACACACATACACACACACACACACACACACACACACTCAATCGTTCACATGCCAATAACACACATAGACATATGCGCAACTGAGTAATCCTCGCGCAAGATTTTCTTGTTTTTAAATTTCGAGTGTACTCGCGCTTATCGAGGCTTCTCGACAAGGAAAACGAATTAACTAGAAGCTGCGTAAAAACGTCAAGTCCTATTGAGGACGTAGAGCATATGAATAAAAAAAGTTTAGCCGTCACGGGATGCCTGGCAGACGTGAAACATCGAAATTGATAAATATTGAAAGAAAGAAATATAAAGTAAAGTAAAGATATATATTGAGTTTATAGAAATATATATTCTCTTTATTATCATATAATATAACGTATATTATATTATATATAATAGAAGTATAGATTGTGTCGTGTAATGTACACGTTTATACGCAGAAGGCATAATACTGGGATTTGCAATCTGTTCATGATGGAATGCAATTGTCTTAACTGGTTGCCGTGTTTTTTTTTCGATGCTCACTATCACAGTTATTTTCGCTATCACTCATTTATAATTAATAAAATGGTGCAACACATTCGGATGGAAATACTTTGTTATGCTCGAGAGAACGGTTTGTTAGGTAGTAACTAGAACAAGTGCCTGTGAATGTGTGATAACTTTGGTTCTAATTATTTTCGTTTGCATCAGCTAAAAGCAAAGGGATTGTTTATGAAATCTTTAGTCAAATTATCACTTAACCATCTCTGTATCTCTATCAGACAAAAAATGGTGATAGTTTAAACAATTAGATTCATTAAAATTACGTGTTTTTTTCTTGTTAAATTGCAATATCTCTAATGCTAGTTAATATTTTTGCGATTTTCAAAAAACAGTATATTTCTTTCAAAATAATAAATCGTTTTGTTTCTCAACAATTTCTATAACTTTATTAGGAAAAAAGTTGTGGCAGCGTAAACTATGGAATCGCTTGTCGTCACGCGTTTTTGTTAATTAAACTATAACATCTTAGGGTTCAATCAATATTTTTACAATATTAAACATTCTATTTATTATAAAATTAGCAATAATTGTTCATGATTAAAACGCACATAACTTTAATATTAAAAATATAGAGTTTTAAAGATTTAAATTGTTAATAAACAATTAAAAGTCACTTCCTACGACCAAACACTTTCAAGATTCGAACAGGAGGTCAAAATACACTTTAGAAACTTCGGGATTTTAAAGGGCATTAATCGGCCACGTAAACCTTCCTGGCCCCTAAACTACACGTAAAAGCGGCGAACATCTATATAGCTTGGGAGTGGAGAGAGGGGGACGCTAGGATATTCACAGGTTGCAACGTTCACCGATATACACGCACACACAGTATATGCGTTATAAAGATAGAAAGAGAGTGAGAAAGGAGGGGGGGGGGGGTGACTGATTGGTTATCCCATAACCCTGTGACAGCACAAGAGCTGAGTTTTAGGCGGTACAATAAATGGTTTACATAAAAAATATAGCAAGTGAGAATAATTAGTTAAAGAGTCTCAAGAAATGCTCTCGAAATACTGGTAGTTGAAAAAACACAGTGATATAACATCAGTTAAACTTACTACATCAATAACTACGATCGCCCGTGTCTTTCTCACTCTCTCTCTCTCTCTCTCTCTCTCTCTCTCTCTCTCTCTCTATTTCTCGATCAGATATGCGGAGGTTTATTGCGATTTATAGTGCCTAATGAGTACGCCTATTCCTAGTTGGGTATGTCAAAAGGTATTATAAGACTTGTTTTTGTAGTTAGAGAATGTTAGGGACACATAGGATTATATATAGCTCAGTCGTTCACCACTAACTACGTCCTTGTGTTTTATTTACATTAAGAATAGAACAAAAATGGTGTAGAACACAAACAAGTCATAAGTATAATGCGGAAAATCAACAGTATTAATATCCGTGACTAGCGTTTATCATTATATGGTATTCATTGTCTACATAAAGCACATTTAGGAACCCAATCAAAATTATGGATGTATGCAATCGATCGTAAAAAAGAGAGGTAGAGAGAGGCTAGCGTGTGCGTATGTGCGTGTGTACGTGTGTACAGGTATGCCAAGATAATGCGATCGTGCATTATCCTTGACTTTGGCTCGAGGGCACGTTACGTCACGGAGAGGCAAATAGAATGTAGCGTGGCTATTTAGTGGGAGAAAGAAATCAAACGGAAAATCTAGCCTTGAAACGGTACATAAAAGCGGTGCTCACGCAGATGGGATTATTTAAGGCGAAAGACGGTGCTCACGTAGACACTGTAGGCTCGAGTCATATAAGCGGAAGAAGAATGAAAATCCCAAAGGCAAAGCCTGCGGGAGGAGACCCGATCATTGGTCGCGGAATAAGCGCACCCCAATTTTAATCAGGAGAAGCCGCCGCCGCTGCTTACAGTCAAGGAGCTTTCTAGAGGCGGATTCGGAACTGCTCTCTCGCAAGAGCGCTGCATGTAATTTATTTTTATCGCTGGCAATTTTTTTTACCCCTCGATCGGAGCTCTCGGCCCCGATCCCGAGCCGCTCTGCTAATTTCGCATGAGCTCTCTTGGCGCACGTTACGATGTTTGAATATCAACTGGAAAATGGGACGGAACAAGCGTGAGTGAGTTTCCTAGAAAGATACAGCCTCGCCAATAGTTGATAGATGATTAATCTATGTATAGCAATACAAGCAGTACGCATTGCATGCATCTAGCCGCTTATATTCCAAATGTAGTGGAGCCTATATAGGAACTAAGTGCTCGTGCTCGCGGTTTATGCGTGTATACAGTATTATCTCGCAAGCCGGCTGCTCCCGTATTTCAAATAAGGCACCGGAAGATTTATGACAGAAGCTATGAGTCCCGAAGCCAACAAAACCAGAGAAGTAAGTGCCTTATACGTGCTTTCTTTTTCGGGGTTCACGCGTATTATACGCACTTTGGCTTTTCAGCTTCCAAAGGTTATTGCAGTAAGCCGCCTCTTGTGGCTTCAACAATTTTATACTATACATACTCCAGCCCCTATTCTGCACGTACGTATTACGCCATTTTTGCTGTCTCCCTCGCGTCCCTATACGTTCGGCAGACAATGCTGGCCTGCAGATCAGTATCATATAAGCATACTTAAGAGATTAATTAAAGAGAGTTCTGAAACTATTAGTTATTTGGTAATAGATAATGATTATTCCATTTTGCTGCGTGAGCGATTTTACGGGGTGGTTGACTCAAAGAATCTCGAACAAACAGACAGCTAGAACTATCGGGGAGCAAAAACGGAGGCGATCTTTTATAAGGCACCCCATTCGAAAAAACACGCTTTACGTTTATGGCCACTTATTCGCCAGTACGTGAAAGTCGCTGCAACGCCGTCTCTACTTACTAGTTTTTTGAGGGTGCAAGATTTCGCAAGAGTCTGGTAAGCAATGACGGCGACGAGAGTAAGCTATTTGCTATGTACACCCTTTATATACCAATCTTTTCCTATGTATAGATTATACATATAGATATTGGCGGACAGACAAAAACCAAATAAGACTGAGACCCACGATTCATTATCTTTTAAATCTTTCAATTAGTCTTTACTTTCTTTAACTGTATTTTATTTT
The DNA here is from genome assembly GCA_030064505.1 of Chouioia cunea. Taxonomy (NCBI): domain Eukaryota; kingdom Metazoa; phylum Arthropoda; class Insecta; order Hymenoptera; family Eulophidae; genus Chouioia; species Chouioia cunea. The sequence continues at coordinate 23,364,759 of JAOPFQ010000001.1, forward strand.
CGCGTTGATTTTTAACTTCAGTAGCAAATAACATTGAACTTTCGATTATTTAATTAATTCATCTATCTGGTGTCTATGACTTTGGCGCGATTGGCTACGTGCATGTAAGTCTGCTCGTTCGCTAGTTTACTGAAACATAAATTAAAAATCTGATCCCGACAAGGATTGGGAGGGACGTGTAATAGTATCAACGGCAGCAGGCGGCATTCGTGAAGAAAAAGACTGGATCTGTTACGGATGGTGATTCTGTCGCGTAAGTCTCCCCAGAGAGCAGCTCAAAAAGAAACACTCTAATTAAAGAAGAACTCTCTCCTTTTTCTACATAGACTCTATGCACAAGACTGATTTTTTTTCTTTCTAGCCAGAGCAATCTTCTCCCTCATTTACCTACCAGCCAGACCAATATACCTTTCTTCTCATCAACGACAAAGTTGCCTTTTTTCCTTTTACTTTGTTTTACTTAATCGTCTTGTCATTTCTAAACCACTCGCCCAGTATCACTTTCCCGTGGAAATATTGTGCTTTTCAAAAAGATTGAACATTTGATGCTTTGTTATAATGAAGCGGTACATTTTTTCTTCTATCAAAAAATAAATCTCTTCTGCATTTATTTTTTTCCGTCGAAAAAAAAAATTATCATTGAAGTGAGGATTTGGATTAGAAATTACAAATGAGTGCAAAGTACGAAGATCGAGTGGCTAAGCAATTTAAGTGCTGATAGAACTGTGTTTCAATGCAAAAGTCAATCTTCCAGAGAATACTTAAGCTTACTTTATTAAATGCTTGTTTAAAACTAATAAAAGCGAGCTGAGGGTGGCTGACTGCGTCTCGAACTTAGCTGCCAGAATCCGCAATCAAAGTTGAAACTCCGGCTCTCTTAGGACAAGCACATTAGTCGCTCACTTTGTCTCCTTTTCTTATTTCTTCTTCCTCTTTCCACTCGCGACTTAATTTATTGTGGGCAAAAACAATTATTGACTGTGGTACAATGTAGTTATCAATTCCGCTGTGGTTAACACCGTGATTAACTCAATGCTACTTTCTTAATTTTAAATAGCACGGTTGAACAATTATCTTATACTCACAAATTCGCAAACTTAAGGCCTATTTTTTAGTTCTAACTAAACAGTTAACAAATCAATTCTATCCATGTACTGATCAATTTTCCAAACGAAGCAGGTTGTTACTGGCGTTTTATAAAATTGTACCCGTGTGGTATATTGTATATATATATATATATATAGTAAATAGATTAATAATGTTGAAAGTTATTTTTCGCATGAAATTTACCTAGAGTTAAATAATATCTTTGGTGTCAAATAAAATTAAGTATTTACAGAAAGTGCATAAAATACGGCTCTCTCGGCTTCCATTAAGACTTCTCTCTAAGCAACTCGCAGCGTGAGAGAGAGGCAAGAGAGAGAGAGAGAGAGAGGTAGGTGTATCACTCACTACTGCGCTTATATGAAATAGCTATATGATTAACCGTGGTTTTGGCATTCGAATAAATGCAGTTTATATAACATCGGTAAATATAGCTATATATCTGCCAATAACAGAGTAGGTGTGTACGAAAATATGTTTTCCGTGTCTTAACATGTACTATTATATTTTGTATTCTTATTCGCCAAATTTTACCCTTTCAGATTATTTTCTATTTCTAAACTTGAAAAAAAGTCTTGGTAGTAAAAGATTTGTCAACGATAAAGAAGCTCGACAATTTTCACTACAAACAAGTTATCGATACTATCAAATAACGCTGGGAAAAGTGGGAAAAGGAGACTATGTAGAGAATCAAGAAATTTGTTTCCAAATGTTTTGTGTTTTCATTGTTACATTGGGTACTTTTGAGACTATCTTTGTATATAGGCTATATTTATTTAGTTAAAATTATTTTATATTTAGACTATAATTAGTTAAAAGTCAACGCTACGGTAAATAGCATGGCTACACCGTGTAGCAGTAGTGGTGAGAGAATGACCTGCCTCTCTGTATCTCTCTCTCTCTCTCTCTCTCTCTCTCTCTCTCACTGGTTGAGTCGCTCATAAGAGACGAGAACCACAATAAGTGCTGCGGCATGCAGCACTTTGTGCACGCATACGTAGCTGCGATGTAACCCAAGCATATAAGTTTTACGTCGAAAACCGACGGCATGTATCGTTTCACTTAAAATCTGGATTAAAGCGCTTTTCAGTAACGTGCGAGCTTACAAAGTAATAAGGCTGTTCTATCGTTCAATTTTATACTTTAGTGCCGAAAACCCTTCTTAAGTTACTGACTTTTCCATCGATCGCATGAAATGTATTTAAAAGAGAAAGCATGTTCGCGCAGTTTAGTCAGTATAGATCAAACAATTGGGACGAGCTTCATTCGATGAGGCTATTTACACCTTAATGCAAGTTGCTTTGAGTGACCTGCCACTACAACTGGTAGTTCTATTGACGCGAATCAGCGGGGGATGGAGTAAATGCTAGCATGGCATTCGCCATCGCAGCTACTGTATTGACGTGTAGTCTCCCGTGTTTGTCTACATTGCCCTCCCACTCGTGGATACGTTAACTAGATGCACTTACATTCTCAACCGCTACAACTCTTCGTGTTTCCGCTTTATAGTCATTTAGGCTGCTGATTTGTCTTCTTCAAACAGTATTAAATAAATAAATAAATAAATATATATATATATATTATGTGTACATAATCATTGCCTCATTTTATGTTCTTTTTGAAAAAACTCATTCCAGAAATAACCGAAAGAATACTTCTATTGAATTTTTGAATGTTTATGTAAAAATTATATTTAGAAAATCCAAAAAATTTTATTTTTGTCAAGCAATAACATTTTAAGACTTAATTATTATTTTCTTACTATTAGTTGATTAAAAAAGAAACGAGAAATTAAAATGATCAATTTAAATGTTAACAAGATTAGTAGATTTATTTCATGACGAGTGACACTACTACAATAACATACACAGTTCAACCATATTAACAATATATTTGATTGATTGTCTGAAAAGCATAATCGTAACATGAATCAACCAATGAGATATACATAAATGATTGTTTCACGCATGAAAAGAGCTCGAACATTTTAATTTGGTTATACGTGCATATACGTGCATTTCGATGATTAAATATATTTCTGAAATTAATAAGTTTAACCTTATATATTAATGTAGAAAATTAAATTTTTAAACAGTGGCATGGGTTACTTCCAATAATAATTACGATTGAAAATTACATATAATATTATTTCATACAAATCTAAATGAAATGGTATTTACTATCCTTGACGAATTGATGAGTCACTAACAAATAAATAGATGGCATGATTTTAGTATTATTTGCTGTTTACAATAGCGAACGTTAATTAGAGACAAAGATAACTTGCAAAAGGAGCAGAAGTACATGTTGAAAATCATAAAGAGTAAGCAAAACAAAATAGAGTATCCTTATCTATTAACCGACATTATTTTCTCGAAGGTTTATTGATAGACTATACAAAATTATTGACTAAAAAATAAACGAATTATCTCAAATATTTAAAAAAGCACTTACTTTGAAAAATTACAAATTTAAAGATCAGTAAGAAACTATAATCTAGTTATAAAAATTAGTCACTGGAAAAACAGATTGCAGTAAATCTTAAGAAATTGGATACATCGAAACACAATAACATTCATGGAACTCAACATTTTGCAGAAAAATTATATAATATTTCATATAACTTTCAAGATTGTTTTATAAGTAAATTTAGACTGTGATTACGAAACATACTTGCTCAGGACGCAGCACGGACCTGGATAAACTATAATAGATTACACTTACTTCTTTTGCTTTTACATATATATATATACGCACGCACACACATATATTCTTTTTTTAATTTAAATAATCTATATTTTATTGCTTGTTTATCTCGGTTTCTTCTATATTGCAACAAAACACAGCCGATTGATTTACTTTAATGGTCATGATTGTAGATATTGCATGATAGAATATTATAAAAATATTTTATGCTTAAATAATTTTATTATTATTGTTTATTAGTAGAAAAGGAAATCATTTATTTGCTTGTATTCCACGAAATGATACAGTCAGTGTCATTAAACATTATTATACAACGCGCATGTAGATAGAGAATTCACTAGCGCAAATTTAGTATTATTCGAAACGGATACAAGCTTGATCAAAAAGTCTTTATGAACTAGTTAGGGAATGTATTTTTCATCATGAGAATTGAAAATAAATAAGGAAGACATGATTTTCAGGTTAGAATGAGAAAATAGTATATAGTTAATTCTAGATGATATCGAAATAGAAATCCTTCTACCAAACCAATTTTTTAAATTGACATACTTGTTATACATACAAAAATATACATTTATGGGTATTTTGCAATACAAATATTAATTAGATAAAAATATCGTTTTTTTTGGTCCCTTACTGACGACCAATGCTAATGCATGTAAAGTTGTGAACTAGGAGCCGTTCCGCTTTATCATTCATTATAAGTAATTTAATGAATAGTCGGGAGGGTTTATTTTTAATTCTTATCTAAAAAAGTCCGAGGAATACGATGTAGCAATAATTCTTGAAATCGAAATTATGACTCATTAAAAAAATTTCGATTGTTTATAACAAAAATATTAATTTTTTATTTTTCCTTTTATTTGAAACATGAATGTTTTAAATGTATTTTAAACATTTTCTATCACAATGTTGATGGAGTTGTTGATTTTCTACCAAAATTTATCAGTTTTTTTTCAGCTGTTGATATCTTTTTCTCTAACCAACATTTAGACATTTTTTACTATTCTGTAACAAGGACTGGGACGTAGAAGAAGGAATCAGGGAGGAGGAGCTCCCCATGTGGGAAAAATTGAAAGAACGATTGTAAGAAACGTGGCCAACCTTAGAAATCACTTAGAACGTTTAATCGGTTTTCTTTTTTTCAAAAATCTTAAATGTAACATTTTTTAGTTTCGAGGTGAAAAGAAATAGTGATTTTTTATTATGGTGGAGTGTAATAAAAAGTGATAAATCATATATGCATTAGCCTTTATAATTACTTTTAAGTATTTTGAATACGAATCTGTGACAAATTAAATCGTCAGTATACGATGCCGTTGTTTATTATTTATGACACAGAAAACAGACATAAAAAGATAGCGCTCATTATCAATTTTTGTAAGACAATAGAACAACTAATTACTTCATCAGATATTCGATTTAAGAGCAATTTTTGTTAATATCATTTACCTGTCGAATCGCATAATCCCTAAAAAAAGATTCCTTTTTTATTTTTTCTATATAGTAAAAGGTGGATTTAATTGATTTCCACAAGTATACTGTAACAAGCACGGTATGCTATTTTAAAATAGGCTCCATTTAAAAATATACTTAATGTCTAATTGTACGTTAGCGAAAAACCTTTGCATACCCACTAAGAAATGTACGCAATACTCATAAGAGTTAAAAAAAGTGACGAAGGTATTACTTTGAATTTGGAATGAGATAAATTGTACGTTAAAAAAGTAGATTTGTTCGTTATTAAATGTTTTTTAACCATAAGAACTTTCTTCGGCATAAAAAAGTGACAGTAGCTCATTTAAATTTCAAAAAAGAAAAGATGAAAGAAGAAAGGTTAGAAGGATACTAATCTAGTCAGTATCATCAACAGAATAATTAAAGGTCCTGATGCCAGTATTTTCTTGAAATTTTCTACAGTTCAATGCTTTTACAGCAATGGTCAACTCGACAAGGACGTCTGCGTTAATGCCAAAAACATGTTGTTGACAGCGGCTCTCGCACCTGAATTCTTATAGTCCCTCACATTTGGCATCTCCGTTACATTTTACTAAATACATCCTTATGCCCACGTGCTAGCCAGATTTACGCACTTGTGCCAACAAAACAAACGGGTACCTATTTCACAGGAAACCATGATCAGAGGACCAACATCATGCAACGGCCGAATTTTTTACAAAAATCACTTACTGGTGCCATATACCGCTCTCCATAACATTGGATTTATGGTTTGCTTCAGACACAAAAACAACGACAAATAATATATGTGTATATATTATAATGACCCGAATGACACTTTTTCTCATATATAGTCAAGTACGCTTGCCAAAGTGTTTACCAAAAGGACTACCTTTTACGAAAATGGTTCTCTTCGCTTCTATCAACTAAACCTATCTTCAAATACAGTTTTTCTATGATGGCTAAACGTTGCCAACACTATAACAAGAGAAACATAAATGAATTCAAAGCGAATTGATGACCTCGTTATCTCTATAAATATTTTAAAATAAATTATGAGTTTAGACGAAAATTCGGACACGTAATGAAAATATTGTTTGTTTTTATATTAAATTGAAATCGGCAGAGAGTTTACACGTATATATATGAATAGAGTCAAATTACAAGTTAGCTTAGCAAATATTAATTTACGATACTATTGGGGTGCCGCGGTCGACGGGGAAAGTAATTTTATTTTCAGCTCGATTTTTATTTAATAAAAGACAAACACCTTGTTAGCTATGTAGCGATAGGAAAAATTGAAGAAAAAGTAAAAGCACCGATAGAAGATGAACGAGGAAATACAAAAAGTGGAGAAAAACACACGCGAGAAGTTGCGAAAGAGTCAGGGTTGTAAAGAGAAAGCAAAGGGGTGAAGGAGCACAATAAAGGAAGAAAAGAACGATAACGAGAAAGAGTTGAGTGAATTGACGATAGGGAAAGAACGCAAAGGATACTGAACGTGAGCGAAGAGGTAAAATGGGAAAGACGAGAGACAGAGAACAGACATAGAGAATGAGAAAAAAGAGAGACGGACGTAGAGAGAAGAATATCCGGTCCTCCTCGCTTTCGCTCGGCTGCCCTGCATATATGGTTAGTTCTTAAAAGTAATTGGCTGTTCCTCTTATTTGGAACATTTCATCGCCCATGAGCAATTCAACTATTTCTCGTATACTTTGTAGCTCATCAGCTGTAAAGTCTATCGCAATAAAGAGATCATCAATTTTTCTCGACTATATTTTTCCTTCTACACTGAATTTTCAGTTGAAAATATTTTCTTTGTTATACCGTTGGTGTCTTTGTTTTTAAGAATATAAGCGATCATTTCAATCAGAAAACCCATATATTATCACAGGAGAAGATATGATTTTGCTAGATTAATGATCATGTTGGTTGTTCCACAAATTTCAAACGAATTTGGTACTATTGAAGATGTAGTGAAAAGCGGGTACAATCGTCGATTAAGCATTCTAAGCTATATGTTTACATTTTTTATCCTGCAATATTCTACAATATACGAAGTATAAAATAGGTGTAAATTAAATAACCACGTTACGAAAGCATATCGTTGTGATAAAAAAGACATTAAATGTTGTTCGTTCTATGCCCGCGTGAGCGCTAATTCTTGTAAAAATAAAAAACGACAGTTTATATATACAGTTTGTAGTTTTATATCTGTTAAATAATATTGATCAAGAGAATTTTAAATATTTTACAATGTAATTCTTTAATAAATTTTTTTGCGTGTATCGCGTAATATTATCTACACAGTTAAAGATAGCGCTTGTAACGTTATGTACACTAAAACGTAAATTAATCTAGTAAAATGACATCTTTTCATATAATTATATTTATATATGGTTTTTCTATTTGGAATGATTACTTATTATGAATTCTTATGAATAAATAAATAGCAATAAACCAAAGAAAATGTCGAAATTTTACCGTTTTCATTTGAATATATAAACTGAATATAAATAATTTGTTATACTATATAAAAGTAGGGTACACCTGCCTCTTCAAAATAACATCTTTGATAGTAAGCTCACAAAAAATATTTATTAAAAGCTGAGTTATACTTGAGTTATAGATTTGCCTGAGCGTCTTGGGGGTTTACCAACTTTTTGCTCTATATTAATAACGTCAATAAATAGATATTGACGTCAATAGATCTGAAAATCTTGGTGCACCTATCTAAATTAAAAAGGCCACTGTCACAATTTGCCGCCTAGATTATATTAATAGCACACGTAATTAAGATAAATAAATGACTTTCGATTTGATTACCGAGCAGCATGTTAATATACACTAAAAATGGGATTAGCAAGTAGTTTATTAAAGAATTTGATCATATTACTGATTGCAATATTTTCCGTAATGGGTGTGTACGCACTATATTAAAGTTAAGTGGGCTGGTGTAAATGATAATAAACAATACCTATTGCAAGAGGATGTTTCATCGAAATCATCTGAAATGTGAAATGTTGATCAACGCAATAAGATAGTTATTAGTTGGTTGTTGAATGTTTTGTGTACTAACAGATTTTTTCTCCTTAAGTATAACCGTGCGTCAGTTAATCAACTTCATTAAGTTCTACATGAGTATTTGTCTCATACGTATAGGTATTTATGAAATCAGTCATTTCATAGGTGTAGCATTATAGCGGCATTATCAACAAATAACTAGGAGAACTATATACATATAAGTCAAAAGATATATAACGATTAGCGCATATAAGTCGCCGTTATATTATAGAGCAAGGATGATGGAGGTGGTTGTATGTGCGCGTGTGCAAGGTGCAAGTATACATGAAATCAATAATAATGCCTGAGTAATATATTCAGCGTCAATTGAACGTACTATGATCTCTTATCCATCCGCCGAACTACATCTTTAAAACCAGTCCTTGTTCTTCGCGCTCGTTGCTGCTTGCTCATTTTTAGCTCACACATAGATATATGCTAAGCTTGGATACGTAACTCAGCTAGGCAATAACATTGAGACACAGAATCTCGAGCTCTCATCTGTTTTACGCAATATGTCTTGTCCAACTCCCCACCAAGTCTCCACGACATTTTCTTTTTATTCTTCTTGATTGCTTCGATTCTCAGCAGCGATCGATTCGTATTCAAGCAGACCACAATAACAGCAACCATTGAAGCCGATTTGTACCTACGGTTGTCTAGAAGTATATAGAAGCCCAAGGAAGTTGTGACAGAGGTGCGTCGACTATTATAAGAGATTGTATCTTATTCCATGGGTGGGCGTGTATTGCATCGCGTGCGCCTCGATCCGCTTGGCATAGCTCTCGTTCTTGCTCCACAGCTTCTCCACCTCCTCGCGACCGAAATTAAAGAGAAGAAGAAGAAGAAAACAAATAAAATAAATTACGAAGAGTCAGAGGAAGAGGTGGATCAACTTTCGGTGCGCGATGGGTTATTGCGTTTCTGTCGAGGGTAGAAAATTCATTCGATTGTCTTCTTGTCAGAGCTATCCGCCACAACAGTTCTGTGTAACTTAAACAGTACAATCGATTTGTTTTCTTGATATGGCAATAACTAAGTATGGCTTCCTTTTGTGTATGCGATGTTCAAAGATACGTACTTACACGTAGACGAGCTTATCTGTCCACGCGGCGCATGAATGCCAGGAGGAAAGAAAATAAAGGCTTTTCGAAGAAAAATAAAAAGAAAAGAGCAGGAGCAAATGAAAAGAGGGATTGAGTAGTGGCTGAGATGCAACAAAAGGGGTGTTGCGCGTGTAAGCAGAATGAGACGCCACTATAGAGCGAGCGATGGGCCTTACAATGTACCTGCTGATAAACGAGCCAACGCACTCTCGACTGCGACTTTAGCTCTATTTCAAGTTCTTCTTCGACTTCTTTGTACACGGTATATTTTTTTCCAATGAATACCTCTCTTCTCCTTAACTCCAATTGACTTGTCCTGGTCACCATGTGCCATATAATTTTTACCTTGTGTACAGTTTCGTTTATCCACTTTATTCCTAAAATTAAATACTTGCGACTTTACGAACATAATTATACTGCAATATATAGTGCTATCAGCAAAAAAACGACAATATTGACATCTCCACTAATCATGGGTCGCCGTTTTTAGATTTTTTCCCGGGATTTGTGGTAATCTTTGTGCGAACAGCCCACGCGTTTGGTGCAAGATTAGTTGCGAGCCCAATGAAGTCTGGGAATAGGTGCACGTGCGTGCAGACCACCGCGAGAAAATTGCGCAATCGCGATATCAGCTCCTTAATAAGGCTTGCATACTATCGAAACGATACGCGCACTTTACTCAAGATCTTTATCGAACTCGTATAAACGACGTGATTTACATTGCAGATTCACTTAATTTTTTCTCTTTCTTTATTCAAGCAGATTGACTGCATCAATGATATTAAGATATATTTTCTATTGATTATATGAGTTCATGAGGTGCAAGTATTATCATATCATGGGTCACTGAATTTTTAATTCGAATTCGATTTCCTCAAATGTCACCGATAGAAGAACATCGTATCAATTACAAGTAAAAGTAGATAGAAGAATGCAATGATATAATCTACATCAACCCATAAAAACTACAGTATTTTGATATTCCGAGTACAGTTATTCGGCAATAGTTATAGTCAATTAATATGTCGTTATAGTTACTATGGCAATCAAGTGGAAAACTCGAGAAAAGAGGTTTGGTCACGTCATATTATGCACGGATACCGAGGTCTAAAAAGACCAGGAGCGGCTGAAAGTCAATCGCAAAAAGAGTTAAATAATCAATCATTCTAACGTAGCGATTGTTAAATACCAAAGACGAAATGTTCTTATCTTTACTTATCCTTTCTCGCCCCCCTTCCCCTCCCTTGCTCATCAAGTATTGTCGTAGGAATCCTCGTAAAATAATTAAGAGAACCCAAGCTCCTTTGAGCGCACTCGTGGTAACTGGTGCGACGGCATTTTAAAGGCTCGTAAAAGGGATATTAAAATCTCGCCCCGTTGTGCTCCTTTTCACGAGACTACGACAAGACGTTTCTTGCACTATTTAGATATACATTCGAAACATCAATTTTCGTATCAGTTTTTTCACATATTTTCAAGGATTCTATTGGATCATTCATAGCTGACGCATTTATTAGTTTCATTCAAAGTGCCATAAATGATATTTTGAAAACAAATGTTAATAACCGATTAAGCCTCAAACGTAAAATGATTCATAGAACAAATATAATAAAAATATTAGGAATTGTATCAATATATATCGATTTTACTATGAAGTTAATTTGTCAGGGTCAGTTTTTGATTTATAAAAATAAATAAAAATATATTTTTATAATTTGAAACTTTTTTCCATATAGAACATTGCTTGAATATACAAGGTCCAAGGATGCAGTGTGTGTTTATAAGGGTTAATTCGGTATTAAATGTTTGTGATTCGGACGGTTTGACATGTAGCGCCTTATTAAGAATTGGTAACAAATATTGGCAAAAAATTATACGTGTCATCAAAATGTAACGTCGATATAATGGATTGGCGCTAAAGTCCAGTTACTTATGCGCCAACTTGTAAATCTACAATACAGCCGTCGCTTTCACGGTTATATCAAGTTCACAGAAAACGCACTAGAGTTTATGTAATCGGTAGATCATTACAAATTTTATTTATCGCTCGTATTCCGATTGAGTCTATACAGTTAAGAGGATATAATTTTTTTTATTCTATATCAAAGCGCCATTGAAATATTTTGACGTATACTTTGACGTGACCTGAGGTTTGTTCCAAAAGCGATAAGAACACATAAAAATGACAGGTTTCATGGATATATTACGAGGAGAATGTTGTTCACCTTGCGTGAGTAGTATTTTTATAAAATCTCGACAGTGATGGCGACGGCGGAAGTAATAAAGCATCGCGTTCTTATATTCTCTTAATTTGTGGTAGCAATTAAAAATGGAGAAGGAAAAAGAAACGAGAAGGATTGAGAAGGCAAACAGGCAGAACCGTTATATAGAAGCTTTCCCTAGTTGTCAGGTTTTAGAAGGGAGCTAACACATAAGAGATGGACAAATGTATGTCCATGATGAGATGGCGGGCGCAAAGGCATCTAAGCTAGCGAACTCACGGTTTATTTAGGAACGCTGCAGCCTGCCGTGTAGGGGCTATGTTCAACTATCGGGATGAGAGAGAGAGAGAGAGAGAGAGAGAGAGAGCAAGAGAGTATAGTGTTCAGGCAGATACGTATAGAGTAGCGTACGCAATTAAAGTAGTCTTTTCAGTTGAGGAGAGAGGTCTTTCTGGCCGCAGAGATACAAAACTAGTTTGGCGGCAGTTTAGCTTTCGATTATAATGAATGTGTCAGCTACTCGACGGAATCAAGGACCAATAGAAAAAGGGTTAGCTCGGATATAAAAGTAAATGAGTGCAGCTATCGCGTCGTGCTATTGCATACTCAGATCAAATTATCTCGATAATTTGATCTGGTCCTCCTCATGGCTGGGTCACCTACGTGAGAAAAAAAACAAAATATTTTAATGTACATACGCAGGATATACTCTTGAGTGCCAGCCACTCTCTTTATCGTTACATTTCCTTTAATCTTGCTAATTGAAAGATAAGCGTGCTCAAGTGTAAATCACTCGGAGGAAGTCACGCGATTAATGAACGCACGCCTACAACCAATTATTGACAGATTCTCATACATTCTTGAACACTTTATTTTCATCTATTATTTTTTTTCATTTCCATTTGATCATTGGGTTATGTATAAAAGTATACGAATGGAAAAAGTAGGATAGTTTTTTATTAATATAAGCCCCAATAAGTTGGCCGAGAAGGCAGAAAAGAATTTTTGTATGGCGGCATTTTACAGTTTGCCGGGCAAGAAGAGAGTAAACTAAATAAAAAACTGAAAAGAAGGAAAAGTAAAAGCAAAGGCGGACGCGCTTTGGCTTGGCCGCTCCAACTGGTGGATACAAAAGCAGCAAAAGCGCAGAAACAAAGAGGAAATAAAAGCGAAAACCAGAAGCAGCAGAGATACACACATAATACTGTATAAAAAACAAAAAGTCGGGGTATCTGCTGCATGGCCCTCCTCGCAGAAACACCTGAAAAAAAGGCTGAAAGATAAAGATAAAGCGGCCGCAAGAAAGGGCGCGAGGCAAAGCTATAAGTGTGTACCTCTCTCTCTCTCTCTCTCCCTCTATTTACTGGACTCGCGGCGGCTTATCTTGCATCGAGCATTGTCGCTCGCGCCGACTGACAGTATATACCGTGCAGAATTACCACTCGCTCACGCGACTACAGAAGCCATCGAAGAAGGGAGAAAGAGATCGGAGAGGAGAGATGGTTTGGCGAAAAACGAGAGATCGAAAGACTGCGAGGCGATGACTGTGGCTGATGTTGCTGTTGCTGCTGTTCGTCACCGACACACCCGCACACATACACACATGCCTATATGTACTTGCTGCTTCTCTTCGAGTCACGGGCTCAAGACAAGTTGCCGCTGGCTGCAGATTCTACAATTACTCACGAGCTTTCTGCAAACTTACTCCAACAGTTCGCTAACAATTCACTGTATGCAAAGCCCAATCAGACGGTTTTGTCGCACCACCTTTCAGCACTCCGATTGCTAAAAGATTCCTTCGAAAGATTGATGTTTAGTTTCGTTTTGTTGATTTGTTTGTTTTTTATTTCAAGAAAATTAATAGGCGCTAGGAGATTAACTTGTTTAAGGTATTTTCATCCATAGTGTGATTCGTTATTAATTAATTGACAGCTAATAACAATGCATAAATAGGGCTTGCTGTGACATCGACGTATTTATCAATATATTTCGTACCGTTTCGATAGAGAGTCACACTTGGTTTCGTTAATACGCTTAGCCGAAAGTACCCGCGCTCTTATGCCAACAGTTGCGTAAAAAGATATACGCAAGAAACATACGATTTATTTTTGTCATCAATCACCCAAAGACTCTTGTCACAGTACTTTTCAAAATCTTTCTTTTTTCTACATTCCCAACTTTAGCTTCGGCACCTAGCTCTGTTCTGGACATTTTAGATCGAGATCAATTGTACGAATGCTATTATATTATCTAATTATAACTTGACAAGAAGCAATAATAAATGGCGTGTGTTGAGCAAAAAACGGCAAAAAAGGTACTTACGTAGAAGAATTGTTATCACAAACGGTATCAGCGATGAGAGAAAGACATCAAGATCACGCATTAAAGGCGAAAATTACAGCTCTAAATCAAAAATAAATGCTTGCACACGCGTTTTTTGACATTCTGATTAATCGATGTGCAGTATTACGAAATATTAGTCATGTTCGCGGACAGTGCTTTTGCAGTTTAGCTTGATACCAAATTACGTCCATTGTACCCATACAGCGTTTCGTTTTCGCGCAGCAAGCATAACATTTAGACTGCTCCCTTCCTTCTGTATTATAATAATCCTATTGAGAATTTAGAAGACACAGCCTGCAATTGTACAGCCAAAATATCGACGTTTCATTCGAAAAGGCCGAATAGTCGCTCCAACTTCCTTTTCTAACAAAGCCAGAGAGAACGATATACGTCATAAGTTTTCCTAATTGTGTCTGTGTTATTCCTCTATACGCCATTTCCATCTTCGTGTAGCGGCAGGCAACAAAGACAGAAATACATAGCATCCTGTGCTGGTTTTTATTGGCTCGCAAATGGAACTTTACGATGTCTCGTCACTTCGAGTTATCCTTTCCTCCGCCTTGCCTTTACGTCCTTTTGTTTCCAAGGTCTGCTCAAATTCGGCTTGTCAACCATGCTAATCTTTTTTTCTCATTTAAAAAAAATTGATCACAGATAAGAATACTTTTTTATACTTGGTCGACCTGTATATCGACTGATCAGTAAGCATGTTTTATATATACCACCGACAAACGCTCAAAAAATCGATTCAAATATAAAAAAGAAAATTTTTCGACGGCATACGTATTTGTAATCGATTGAATTGCAGTGAAAAAAGAAACAAATCAATTGACGAAAGAGTAGAGAAAAGCGAAAATTGGACAATTGCTATAGTGAACTATATGGATTTACAGCGAGAACATTTACACAAAAGAGCTCTTATACAAGTTGAATATGATGGGTCATAGTCGCAAAAGCCAAAAGCAAGGTTTACTAGCGCTTGTAGCTATATACCCGTTTACTGTGATGCATCAGATTTTAGTGCTATTACACTTGGAGCAAGCTGTACTCTATATCTATATATAGGTTTATACATGTCTTGGAACATCAAGCTGTCTCGCGCTATGACACTTTGTGCTTGAATAAAGTCAGCGTATAATAAAGCAGCCCCTAACTTATTGCTTAATTTTTCTTTTTTTCTCTTTTTCTTTTGGAATCGGACAATCTGATAATTTTGTAACAACTTCTGGCTTTTGACGTGCACAGATTTGTATGTGTTCCCATATATGTTACGACTTTTCCGTCTGTTGGGTATGCCGTGACATTAACGAGGGTCTATTTACACGCATAGCATACGGGCACACACTCTTCAACTCGATCATATTTTTGCAAGTATAAGCTACGACCGATTGGAACAGCGGGTGGTATCTTCGGCACTCGATGCGAGCCGTTGACAGATTTATGGACCACGATTTTTTCTTTATATAATTTTTTTTTCTTTTTTCCTCCTTCTCCTCCTGTTTATAACTGCGGCTTAGTTGCTCGCACAGTTGCGTAAGCTCGTGATCGCGTACAAACCGGTAATATAGAAACGTGCGCATGATATACACCTCTCTTGATAATGAATAGCCCTAAGGGACATTGTACCACTTTTTGCATTTCGTGCCATGCGTAAAGCAGTAGCTATGCGTGCTGCGCTAATGATAAGCTTCTATGCTTGGCTTGCCATATATTTTAGTCTCAAGTATATGAACTACTTTTTATCGCTTATTTGTTTACGCTCCGCCAGCTTTGTCGCAACTATGTTATTATGGAGCAACTTCATTTTCAAAAGTCCCTCATTATTCATTAACGACTGACTATTTAAAAATGAATTTTTAAATTATCCTAGCGGCATTTACAAGCCGCCTATATGTACACCTTGTTCAATTTAATATCACCCGAGAACTCATCACATTGTCATTCACATTCCGGAGTATGGTTATTTTCTTCCTCTGGAATAAACAATTACTGTAACAGATTTACGATTTTTTTAAATCGAACCAATACAGATCACGATTTGTGAAATTTACCTATGAAATTGATTTACGATTATTTTCAATGCAATCAACGTACGGTGAACGAATTTAAAGGCAGCATCATCGAAATGCAGCGCAACAGTCATTAAATTATCGGCGCATTATATGCAGATGTTTCTGGTTACAATTTCATACTCATAACAACGTAGAAACAAGGTGTATATATCATTTATCCGACGAATCCAGAGAAAAAAAATAAGATCCAGTCTGTCGTATAATTACCACTTTCGTAACACGACATTAATCATGGGCAGTTGCCTCGACCTTTCGAGTTGCGCTGAGTTGCCGCCGGTTTTGTTGCTTATAATCGATAACCGTCCATTTACAACACGATCTTATAAATATTTTTTTTTACGCAGGAACTACGAGATAGTTCTTTTTTTTATTGAAAGTAAGTACAAAATAAATTAATAGCCTGTACTGCACGACGCAATTTCCCCAGCACCCGGCAATATTTAAGAAAAAGTTGAACAAACACATACCAGTAGATGGAAAATTAATGGTGACCATTGATTACAACATGAATTAAAATATTAAATTATGAATATTTCGATATCGAATATGAATATTTCGATATCGAGGTTGCGCGACAACATCTTAAAAGTGAAGAAGTATATTATCGTTGATAATCATAGATTTCTACTGTATTTCACAAAACTAAAAGAACGATGAGTCATAATGTTCTCAGCAAAGCAATATATATATACACTACAGTATTGCAACAGTTTCATAAATTTGAATATATGCGCAAAAGAAGGTGAAACAACTATTTGAACAACAAAAAAGAAAACTAAGATAGTTTCTAAGCAGTTTGACAATGGTGGCCGTGGCAATAACAGAGGATGATCTATTTCGATGTATCGAGAGTGTCTTTGGATGTTTGTCGTTAGAATGCAGAAAACCGGTATTGGTGTAAGCGGCAATGAGAGAGTGAGAAAGAGAGGGGGGGGGGGGCGAGATCTAGCTGGAAGGTTGCACCGATAATTGGATGATGAGGCTGGCGCGTGTGCTGGCTTGGTTTCTCGCTAAAAGAGTTTCTGAAAAATGTTAAGCGCTGTATGCATATTCTTAAAGAGTATAGCGCGCGACACACTTTGCTCGACGCTCTCGTGTTATATAGCGAGTGTCCGCGTGACTACTCGATTTCAGTGATAAAGCCTGGGCTCGTTCTTGAATGATGTATGATGTTGACTTGACTCGCTTCATAACTAACCAATCCTCCTATACGCGCAGTGAACAGAGGAGCGCAAGTGTGATGTTTCGTGGTTGCTGCTACTGGATAGCTAAACATTTTTGTCTTTGCACTAAATCGGAATTTCTGACGAGCTGCCTGCCTGCCTGCGCACTGAGTCTTGAGTATTGATCAAACCGATAGCAGATGCAGGGATATTATTTGAGCAACGCTGGGCTCTTTTTTCATACTGACGATTAAATTGGCACGATACGTATACCCAGGCCCGATTGGACTCCGAGCCACCGTTGCATTCCTTTTATTTCCGAGCCTATAATTTTTCGTCGATAAAGTTAAGTGCTACGAGTGATTGATCGTAGACGTGACCGTCAGCACGCGCTGCGATGGAACTATACTTAATTAAGTGACATGTAATTGATTTCCAACAATTAATACTAAAAAACAACTATCTATCCTTAATGCTCCAGTGAATCAAAATCGAAGACATGTTGGATCGAGGGACTCAAGTGTATGAACAAGAAAAATCAAGGCCCACAAGTGCCTGTCTGATTAGCTTTCACGGCACGATCTGACCTAAAACTGCGTGCAGATCGCTTGGACTCTCGACGCTTGCTTCAACCATCTATTTCTCCTGCTTTTCCTTCAACACTTTTTCCCGATCGATATTGCAGTTTCAGCTTGATAGCTTTTATTGCATTCAACAATTATTAATCTGTTGGAATAATATTTCACAGCTTTTTACATAACTAATACACACCTATAATACAGCCTGTCGGTCTGCCAATCGCGTCAATGATTTCATAATATTTTCTGCTGAAACCTAGATTTGCGCTTAATTTTTCGATACGTAGCAAGCGGAAGATGGATTTCTGCAGAGTGGTTAGAAAAGACATTTAAAAGCTGCGCCGAAATAGACCTGAGCATTATATTCGAGGCTCCTTCAAATAATTCTACATATATGAATATAATCAGCTAATACAGTAGTCACGGTGGCGCAGGCGAAATACCGCAACGAATGCAGTCGTGAAACTCTCGGAAAGAAGACGACCTTGCCCGAGGGTCGTTCTTTTATATCTTTCTTCGAGGTTAATTTTTCGAATCCATTATTTTTTCATTTCAACAACTATTTGAGTTGAGTTGAAAGCTAGATAAGCTTCGTATTAATAAGGCCTGATTAATACTTTGAACCATTTGACATTCTCAGATTACGACGAGTTGAGTGTTTGCATAAGCGTTTGCATATCAATACCATACATGCATTTCATTTCTAAGCTTCTTTTATAATGGCTCTGTTTGTGCCAAACCATTCAGACAACACGCTTATATTTTTTTCTTTCATTAGTAATTATGCGCTCCAGCTTACGGAAATAAGACGTTAATTAAAATCCCGCTGCTTACATTACTGAGAAAAACACATTGAATTTCGACAGAGTGACGATGCCGTTTGAGTTGTCAGTGGAAATTATTGTGTGTGCCTTATTGTTATTGTAATTATTGTTCATTTTTCTCGTAAAACATTGAAAATATTTTAATAATGATGCAAAACACTGTAAACTACAATTAAATTTGGTAAAGCTTTTAGTTAGAGGCCGTAATTCAATTAATTGCAAAATAAGTGCGTATTCGCATTGCAACAAAGTAGATGTAGAGAGCTGCTGGTGAGTAAAGTTGGAAAAAGAGGAAAGAGAGAGGGAGAGAGAGAGAGAGAGAGAGAGAGAGAGAGGAACTCAGGTAAATATACAGAGAAAGAGAAATACATAGCGATCTCGAATAATATTGCACGAGCGTGTCCAGCTATCTCGTCTCTCTCTCTTTTCCTTTCTGTTTCTTCATGTATCAAGAATGTGGTTATGATAATGCAATGGCCTCTGCACTACGCAGAGATCCTATCCCCCATCCCCATCTAGGGTGTACCTTTACCAATCATATTTTCTGTTTTTCCATCACTTCCTTCCTTAAATAAGTAATATCGCTCTTGTATGGGTTTTTCGTCCAAATTGTACTTATCTACATACATACTCCCATGATCAAAGCCAGTCTACAATTCAAAACTGTTTTAACTAAATTCTCCTAGTCGAACAATTTTGTCTATTAACCAATATATAACAGTCGCTATCACGCGTCATTTATTATGCTTTTTGATTTGATGATTTTCGCCCATGTTTCGATTGGTAATGTGCTGAGTGTAATAGTAGTAATAAGGAATTTGCGGACGACTTAGGTTAGAGAAAATAGAAAAAGAGAGCGAAAAAAACATCGCGAAAACAAGAAGAGTCTAAATAATTTGACGATTTGTATGCCAATCGCAGAACACAATTACAACTGTAATTGGTAAAGGAAGATTCGCTACGACGAAAGAGCGGTCGGCTTTATCTACGACTTTCAAAGCTATAAGCGAAGCTTTACTTTTCTCCCCCTGACAGTTGCTACGTCGATGTGTAACCTACACACGTATGTACACACACACGTTCGCGCGCGCGCATACATGTGTGTATGTATAGGTATAGACAGAGTCGTATCTGATGTCTGTTCATGGTTGCACCTACTTTTTTCGTTAGTGGCCCGGCCCATGCGCAGTATTATATATTCGAGCGCCGTTACGTTTTCCTGAGCTTAGACCTGTTTTATTCCGCATTGTTCTACTGATGCTAACTAATTACGAAGTAACTAAAAAATTGGTGCTTTTTGATAAATCTTATTAAAATTATTACTCTTGTAACCTTCAAGTAAACTATCTCGATGAGGTAGAAAATTGAAGCATGTAAAATATATAAATAATTATAAGCCGGTGACATTTCTCATATTCAAAGTAATTAGAGCGTTGGGCCTAAATGTTAGCAAGAGCTTGAAAAATTGCAACAATTTAATGGAAGTTAACGTTGACGCTGAATGTTGATAAGTACAAATGTTGAAGAAATAGAGATTGAGAAATCTAGATACCATTGGTAGTTATTGTCCTTTGTTTTTGCGCGTATCGCAGTGAGTTGCAGAGACAGAGAATAGCTGGAGAAAGCTAGAGAATGAGAACCGAGGTTATAAGCGAGCGTGCGCGCTAGCGAAATGGACAAGGAGAATGGGAGGGGGTTGGATTGAAGGAAGGGAAAAAATCAAGAAAATTGGTATGCAGCACACAACAAGCTGGGGCGCGGGCGACTAAGCGGGACGAGAAGAAGAGAAGTGCTGCTGGGCGCCGAGGTAAGGAGAGGATGGGTGGCTTTAGGCCAGCCGGAGCTCGTAGCCGGGGGTTGCCACTGCACGCTTTGCCTCACTGCTGCTCACTGGGATCAATACACTCTCTACCGTACTGCTCTTGTTTCACGCACACTCTCTACCTTTCTTCCTTCCTTCCGTCCTTCCTTCCTTCTCATTCTTCTAGCATCTTCTGATCCGTTTCGTCTTTGCCAACTTGCGAACTGTTTCTGGGTTTCATCTGGAGATATCCTAATACAAGTTTTTTTACTGGAGCTTGCTACTTTTACCAATCTCTACCTGCCTACGAAAACTTGTAATGCGTCTCTTTTTAGCAGCTCCCTCCGTCTATTAACGCGTCTTGTTACAGCCGTTTTACTTTCATCCGTATGAAATCAATATTTATAATTAGCCTGCAGGCTTCAACATTTTTTAAACATTTTAGCATTGGCGACAGGATCTATAGGGAGATGAACGAGTTTGGGAGAAAATTAATGGTAGGCAACGTTGTCGAGCAGCAATACTGTGTGTTGTATCTCGATAATACAAGAAGCGGGCAAAGACTTTGTCGCCTTCGTTACTGACGTCAGAACTCGTGTGAGGGATGCACGTATGCGCGACAGTAAACAAAATTCGTATTTGTAGTTGCACACATATTCGTATTATATGCTTTCATCCGCGAATGGCTGATTCTACTTTGCATCGCACTCCCCTTTACCTATAGCGGAAAACAATTGCTTGTCGCGCACTATGGAATTAGCTTGGTCGGCAAAAGAGGCGGGCTCTGTTACTCTCTCTCTCTCTCTCTCTCTCTCTCTCTCTCTCTCTCTCTCTCTCTCTCTCTTTCAGACGCACACGCGCGCACGCGAGCTCTTTCCATCGTAAGTACACGTAGAATCTTCTTGGTATTTCTTTGCATACAAAGAAAGAGATAGTGTGCGACAAAGGCAGTACGAGCGAGAAAAGGATAAAGAAAGATATATAGCTGTATGGAGAGGGCAACTTCGTATGGTCTTTCGATTAAATCCAATACAAAGAAAGTTAAGCGGAAGTGCTAAAAAGTTCACTAAAAATACGAGAACACATTGTCATTATACAAAACTACGCTCTATTATACGAATTTGAAAAAAAAGAAAAATGCTTATAGTTATAAATCAAGAGAAAGTAAGAGACTGAGCGTTAAAAGCGTTAATGAATAACGACGTTATTTAAGTTTTGCACACGGCCTATTACGGATTAACAGAGCGCACGGCTTGTTTTGACTTGTATAGGGTTGGAAGGGTTGAAATACCCTTCTCCCTCATTGAGCACGAACTTCAACCCAAACTCGTTCTTTTTCCTAACTATTAAACTCTTTAAGCTTTACTGTCTTTCTTGTATCTTCTGGATTTTACTACCGAGAAGCTAACTAGCCCGTCTTCCGCTTTTGTATTTTACAGCTGTAAAAGTAAGACACCACTTTCAGTTCTCCTGTCACAATTGCTTTGAACGGCAATTTTTTGTACAACTTTCAAATCCATTTGTATTATCTGATCAAGTTAATCAAACTAAATTGTTTCTTTTTTGAAAGCTTATTATATCGAAAATATACTCATATGTATTTGATAATGAATTGTACGAAAAAAGTGGCAACGGCAATTTAGAAAAATGTTTAATATAAGCGACTCCTGTTAGAAAAACATTCCTCGATAATAATAAGAGTTCTATTTTTAAATATAAGGTGTGTATCAAGAGAAAGAAATAATCAAATAAAGCTGAGTTAATTAAAAATTCCGTAGCCGTATAATACGAAGGCATGCATTCGAACGACTCATCGGGTACGTTCTTATTTGTTTGCTCGTTAGCATACAGACAATCAAAGTTTGAGGCGTTCGGGTGGCGATTTCCTGCCAAGTGACCCTACACACGTATTGATCGAGTACGCGCCAATCGTCTTGATCATTGATGACGGAGGTCGTTTTACGGAAAAGGCGATAGCTTTTTAACGCGCACACATGTTTTTAAGTGCTGCGAGCCTGTTGTCGAAACAATCAGCTTCATACAAACATATATACCTATACTTATATGACTAAACGTCGTCCAGGTTATGGATTCGGATTTCCGCTGATAGTACACTCTTCTCTTGTATCCGGTGTTGTTTTTTATTGTGTGCTTCATCAATGTTAATAGATTTAGTGTTATGCGCGGGTTTACTAATTTTTCAAATGATTATGTGATCCTAGGCACACTCGTATTTTGAAACGATTTTGAAGATAAACATGTTTGTTTTCTTTGTATATTGGAATTATTCGAGCAGCATGTCATTTGTTGTTTTTGATGAAATTTATCGTTGTTACAAGTTTCATACGTTACGGTAGCAATGGTCCAGTTTAAACGCACGCACAGGTACTTATCGGAATCCTGGCGTCGTAATGGGCAGATGAAATAAAGACACAAATACCTTTAGTGGATCTTTATCTAGAAATTATAGCTTCTGAGAGATGTCCTTACACTGTAGTGTTGTCTATAATATGGTCTATATGAACCGCCGTCCTTTATGGACTCACATATTTAGAAGCATTGTAAGAAAGTAGATTTGTCCCTATCATTTCCGCTTATAACGTCTTATCATACCTCGGAATACATCAAATTCTGGGAACGCGCAGTATTAACATTAACAAAATCTAGTTATGTTTACATGAACGTTAGTTTATCCTACAATCAAGAAATAGTATGCTTAATGAACATTAGCCTTACATTCATAAAAATTCGAAATACTTCAAAAATAAAATTTTGTCAAACATTTTAGATTTTTTAGATTTAACTAAAATAAAAAGATAGGTAACGAAATATTTGTTGTTCAACAAGTACGAAACTTGCGTGTATTTGCATGTTTGCCTGTTCGTGCGAGCGCGCACGCCTATGTTTGTGTATCTAAATATGTGTAGTAACATTGTTGCTTGAACATTCAAGTTCAATGCTTTTTTATTATTGGGTCGATTGAAATTAATTCTATTCAACAATGAGAAAAAGTCAAATGATCAGACGACCAACTACTAACGGTAAAAGGCAGTGGAACGAAAGAGAAATCGAAGGGTAGCGAGAACTAGAGAGGAAGCTGCAAAGAAAGACAAAAAGAGAGGAGGGTAAAAAAATCGGCGGTACGTCTGAAATGTGCAATAAATAATAATGATTGCTTGTACGTGTTCGCACAATGCAGCTTGGCGCTTAGGCTACCGCATTTCTGTTCCGAGCTCTGCGCGCGTGTTCTCTCTCTCTCTCTCTCTCTAGCCTGTTCTTTTTATGCTCTTGGCGCTCCCAGTTACTACTGCCGAGAAACACTACCGAAGCTTTTATTTGAGGAGATGCATCGTAGCTGCCGTTTACACATAGCTCGTGCGCGTGTCTTCAAGTGTTCACGCTACATTTACTGATAATAATCCACATTAGCTGCCTAATGCATAACCTAAAAATCAATTGCAATACTGTTTCGAATATTAACTTGGTTTATTTAATTTCTATGTGAGCTCAAATGTCCAAAACGAGAATATTGGGGCTTGACGCACTGGCATTATTGTGAATATCTAATCATTTCTTTTGCAGTATGCGCAATAAGTTGGCGATATACGAGCATTGATAGATTGTATATGCCCCAATGCCTGTCTCTGTATGGAACTATCCGTATGTCATATATGTACATAAAGTATTTAAAAGTTTAAAAGGAAAAACACTACGTAAATGGGACTATAATCAAGTATTAAAGTGAGTAATATGAAATTTTGCTGGCAACTGATGAGGTTAAATATTGAAGTAGGCTAGGCTACTCGTTTAACCACATCCTCATACATAAGATTTTAGCTTGTAATACGTAATATCGCGTGTTACTGCTGGTAGCTGTGGTCCTGCCGCCGCGCGCCTTATTTTTATACATACCTATACACACCGCTCTTTCTTTTCCATTACCCTACCTTACACCCTACCATACTCGTATTCGGCCAGTTAATGTTATTCGGGCATTCTTGGTCTTTGCCCTTCTTTTATTCTCAATCCGAATCTTTAATTTCCCTCCAGAATCACGACCGTTTTCGATCTTAAAATGATCTACTAATCGTTCATGTTTTAACAATAAATCTCTGACCATTCTCATAAGTCAACCTATACACATTTTTTGCTTTTAACGAAAACTATGGCTATTATGCGTGAAAAAGTCGAGAAAAATTGGAGCTACAGCCAGTCATGTTGAACGTCGCATTGCGTATTTTCCCGGCCGGCCTAGACAGGCATCCGACCTCGATAACTGCACAAAAATCCCTAACTGAAAAATGTAAACTACCATTCTTTAGAGGTCCTTGTTGAAACGAGTGAATAAAAATGCGTCTATAGATGCCTCTGCAGCTGACAGTAGACGAGACAAGAAGGCTCTTACGGACAAAGACATTCCAGTTTAAGGATATTTTAATCGAGAGAAAATTGCGATTTTACAAGAAAAATATTTACGAAAGACAATCGTTTGTATTTGTGATGACTGTGTAACAATTTCGTGAATATATAGCACGAATTAGTCGCATGCGAGGACATGTTCTTACATACATTGTTGCACGAGTGCGGCTCGGCTGCCCCACTTGCAGCTCATTAACGGCTCCTTATCTCTTGCTAGGCTGATCTCGCTGCGAGCAAAAGAAACGTAGACGAGCTTATAGCAAGTCGAATGGGGGCATGTGCAGAGATCGTGTTTCCTCAAAAACGACATTAACGTACACATTGGTGAACGATACCTTTCCCTGGAGACTAGGCTATGCGTTCATCTAATGCTCGACAGCTAATGACTGGCTGATATGCGATGTTATACAATGTATACTCGTACAGAAAACTTCGTTTATCACTTAAAATATATACCCTGCCACCACACGTACTATTTCATTTTTTTTCATTCTGCATGAATTATTATCGATCACTACACTCAATTACACTGACGAGTCACTATTAATTACTTATTGTAAAAAATGGGTTTTAAGATAAGCAATTAATAATCACTGCATAACAACTAATAATCTTCCACAGACAACAAGCTTACCACTCTACCATGAAGAGCACCACGTTTAAATATCGAGGTATTTAAGACTCGGCTGTAAAGCTACAGACGCAAACAAGGTTGCGTTGGGATGTAACACCCGTCAAAATTTGAGAGCGGCAGCGGTTTTCCCTGGCGCGTTGTTAAAAACGCATGAAAGCTGTAGAGGCGCAGCAATACGTGGATGATCATTGTGGCATGTAAAAATGGCAAGACGGGAGCTTCCCGTGTATATGCTGTGGACCATACATACTCAAAGTGCACGGTAATGTAGCTATGGAGGAGAGAGAAAGAGAGGGAGAGAGAGAAAGAGAGAACGATGTTCGCTTATTGGTGACGTGTTAGCCGACATGACGCGGATTCTATTCCCTTTCGCGGTGTGCAGCGGGCGGTGGCGATGGCTCCCTGTCCCTCCGCGTATCGTCACCGCATGTAGCGTGCTCTCGTCATGTGGTCTCGTGCGGGCACCAAATGAAAGCTCTGTTCTCTGCGAAGGGCGCTGGAAACAGGTGGCGCCCAAACCGCTACTGAGCTTGTAGCTGTAAAATATTGCGGTTGTTCTAAAAATCGATCGGCCTCGATTCTTTCTTCCAGCGCCCCCGCTCTCGCAACCCGCTTCCACCTCCTACCACGACCTGTCAGTCCCTGCTATGTAGCTCAACCGTACGTGCCTCCGCATAGACCTTGCTGCTTTACAGTTGCGCGGCTATTAGCTGAAATCAAGCAGCACTTCTATCCCCACCTCGTCGTTCTCTTCTTTCCATCCTTACTTGCTCTTTCACCTTTTTTTCCAAAGCCACTCCGAACGTGCACTATAACAAAAAAAATGTGTCCACTCCGCCTGTTATATACGTGAGCTTATATGTAGGGCTGCGTGTCGTTTTCCTTTTATTGAAAATATTTAGGAATTTTTTTGACAGACAACATTTAGTATTATTATAACGATAATCTAAGACTGTCCAAAAAACACAATGAAGTAAATTAATTTTTAATTTCCAAATAATGTCAGTTATATATATATATATCGAGCTGGTTGTCGTCGTATATGATTCGATTGCCTCTACTAAAAAAATTCTAATATACAACAAAATCATATTCACATATTTCTTCGAAGATCCTGCAGGCTCCCACGCTAATTTAATGCGGTAGAGTTTGTATCCAGATATAGTCAATTTTTGCACTGAGCCGTGAGAACGTCGAGCGAAAGTATCCCATAACTTACCACGAAAACAATACCTAACAAAAAGTAGGCAAATTGTCTTGAAGGAGGAGGTGCTAGATACACTGATCCGAGCAATTATCAGTAGGTTTAGCCTTAGAGCAACCTTAGTAGCAATAAAGGTAGAAGGGCATACGTTACTGGGGGGAAGGTCAAGTTAGCCAAGCGCCTTAGGTCACTCATTAGATAATTTAAAACACGTTATATCCCAATTAACCGCTCCACATTATCTGATCAGTTTCTTGGAAAGAACATGGCTAGTGAATAATATATAGCTCAAAGAATTTCTCGGTGGATTTGCCGACCAATTATCACAATGAACGTTTTGCCTAGAGCCACGCAACCTCACCAATTAATCTGAAGAACGTGACTGAGTTTTACTTATTGGCACAAGAGTAGTAAAAGTCGAAAAGGCATGTCGCCTTTTTAACGGCGCGTCTAACTTCTAGCCTCTCGTTATTACTTGCGGCGTTAATTTTTAGTTTTATTGAAATGCATACGCACCCTACTTTAAGGAGTCATCCTCTATATTAATTAACCACAAACTGACTAAAAAGCTGCCGTGTAATTTTGCATCTGTATCCTCTTTCCTTTGCATCTTCCTCGGTTGGTCGTTCGTTCGTTCGTACATTTGCCTCCTTCCTCTTGCCAGACGTATATATAATAACACATTATATGACCTTTAATACGCGACTTAAGACTTCGGGCCTCAAAAATATCCACCGTAAAACCGCCCACACGAAAGCTCGAGAGCCAGACTGCACTTCCTGCCACAGGAAAAAAGTGTGAAATAAAGACAAAGAGAGGCTCTTTATTTAATTACTTTTTATTCTCTTCTGAATAGCTATAATCAAAAGCACCTCTACACAAACACGCCAATAATAAGGTTGTATGCGCTCTTTTCACCATTAAAAATTACTATCCGACAATCCATGGAGTGTACTCCAGTAGCTAGCTAGATGAAAATTCAACTGTTACAGAGTGGTAATTAATATTTGGAAAATTATCCAAAAAAATAAAAATGCATATACGCAACTACGCAAGTGCGCGAGCTCGTGTGTGTATGTGCCTGGCTGTGCGCGCGCATATAATGCGCGCATGCTTGAGGGCTGTTTGTGAGAGAAAAAAAACTCGGAATGCCGCATATTGTAGGTTTACCAGACGAATTTATGCAAGAAATGGAAAAGGATCAACGGAATAGTTTCCGCGGAATAGTGAGAAGACGAAACGATGCTGGCGGCCCGGGAATGAAATACATCCAAGGATAACCCGACGAGTCTGGGTGACATACAAGCTACCCCGTCAATAGACATTGATTTATACTTATTAGTTTGACGAAAATTAGAAAATCAAGAGTAAGCTTGATGACTCGAAATTGCGTACTTGTATTTGCACCTATAATCGCATTAGATCTTGTACTTCTCTTTCCATTCAAAAATAAACATGCATTTCTGTAGTACAATTTTTTTAATATAGAACATCTTGCCAAGAGTTAGATAATTTAAAAGAGACAGTACCGCTGACATTTCATAGTACAGCTTTCACAAAGCGCTAATTCAATTTATCTCAGAGCTAGCTTGGCAGGAAGAAAGAGGGGCGGCGAGGGGAGAGGGCAAATGTGTGTGGAGGTCGCGTTGCATTCTCGCGAGGCATCACGTATCCAGTTAGAAGAGGGTAGCTAGCGAAGTCCGGGACTAGTGTCGAAATAGTGCGGAAGCTTATATATTGGCATACCTATACCTTACGGAATTTCACTGGCTGTCCGCTCTTGTTTTTCTTTTCTCACCACCAAGGCAGAGCCACTTTCTGCTGTGACGTGTTTCGTTTGTCTCTTGCGCACGACATGTCTGTCTTTTGTCGCACCCTCGTTCTTCGCTCGCCTGGTCAGAAGGCAAACACGAACAGACGGAGAGAAAAAGAAAGACACGCATGCACCTACATGTATATACGTACCGCTCACAAGCCAAATGCAAACGTATTGACTTGCTCAATTGCGAATGAAACCTTGATAGATGTCCCTTTTGCCTTGGAATGTCGGTGAGCGATAGATTGACACTATGGGCGGGAACACGGTTATTCCACTAATATTGTTTTCGCCGCCCCACCTCTATTTTTATTAATTTTCTTATCCAATATATCAATTTTGTCTTAATCTTTAGTTGCTCATTGGTGTTTATACAATGAGTATAGTTGATACACATAATGAATATTTCAATATTCTGATACATAACACAACAATTAATTGAATTACTAATGATAATATTTAGGTGCTCAAATTATATTATATCTAATTTTCAATGTCACATAAATGAATATAGACGAGAATAAGACATTACTCTTATCGATAAAAACTACACACAGTGGATATCTGGTGAATGGATACGCAAAAACAGTATAGAAAACAATTGAAAAGGCTTGAAAACTCACGAGGCTTACATAAAATTCAAGAAAACTATCTTTGATCCACTTTTTGCGAATGGTAAGGCAATAATCCTTGGCATTAAAAGTGAAAAAATATATCTCATCAAGCTCGTATCTTATTTTCCAGGTAATTCTAGAGGGGAGAGCAAGAGAGAGAAAGAGAGAGAACGCGGGGCAATGTCCGAACGAGGGACAGAGACTGAGATGAAAAAGCGCAAAGCCAAAGAGGGATAGGGAGAGAGAGAGAGAGAGAGAGAGAGAGAGAGAGAGTGAGAGCACGGAGAGCGGGATGTCCCATAAAGCGGCGTTCATCACACACAATAGACAGCCATGAAACAAAACAGCGGGTCGCGCGGTCATAAACTGGAAATATGTCAAAGATAATAAAACAATTAGCCATAAAACATAACAACACTCGTATGTATCGTATAGTCGTGGTGGGCGCACATAGTCAATGTATCTGTCAGCAACCAAAGGAAGCACAACGCTCATCTATGCATACACAAGTGTACAGCGACAGCAGCAGACAACAATCATCGAAGGATCAATGACGCGGAGGAGGCCACCAAAGTATGATGAGTGAGTATTTGACTTTCCTTCAATTAAATACGTAACGCACGTAGGCCCATATTGCAAGTGCTCTTTTGATATGAGTGACGATTGGAAAAAAGCTGACGAATGGATTTTGTCATTCCTTATAAGCCTGAGTGTGGAGCAAGGATCCAAACGGCACGTACGAACCGCCTGCCGAGATGCTTACCCGTCAGGAAAAGAAAAAGAAGAAGAGAAAAAGAGTCGAGACAAATGAATGAAGGCGCGATGGAAAAAGTTTCCCAGACAATAAAGACCGAACGCCTTCGAGATACCTTTCGATATAAATTGCACGAAAATTACCAGAACAAGAGACCCTTGTATTATGTACATTGTTATAAAAAAATACTCACACACAAAGCTGACAAGTCTATATTAAAATTAGCACACTATCGGACGGGCAAACTTAAGACTCGAAGCTTTGCGTAATGCTTCTGAGCTGAAATGATTTTTAATAGAGACCGTCGAATATTACTGAAAGATATCTTGCATTTGTTTGTTTCGTATTTTTTTTTAATCGACCAAGTAGGCTGGTGGAACGGTCGAATACGTAAGCTAACTCCCCTCCAAGCTGGAAGAAAAGAAAAATTCTCGTCCTCCCCTGCAGTACAGGCGCTTGCTAGCGTTCAACAGTTCGTGGAGCTTTCAAACGTTCGTGGGCGCAGGCGGCAATAAGAAGAGCGCAAGTAAAAAATATAGAGCCCGCTTAGAAAAAAAGGGGAAGTCAGATAGAAAAACGCCACTTTAAGGCTACACCGATCTAGGGTTGAAATTGTGAAAAAAGAGGGTTGTCGTGTGTTGTGCCAGCGCGTAACGCGGCATCGATCGCTCAGTAATGAATTCAGAGATTAATGGCTGTGGATATCGAGGCAATACGCGCCGACCCCACACCTCCAACCCTTAGATTCATCGGCGGTTTCTTTAAATCTTTTATTGGCTTTTATTTCTTGTCGACTTGTGACAACCCCTCCTCCCTCCCTCACGATACCTCTTTAATATATTTACGTAATTTCTCACGACTCATAAATCGGAGAAAAATAAATAAAAATCTCAACGTCACCTTCATTGCAAAGCTTTTCAAAGCCAAATATGCCTCATACATTTATGGACGTTGTTACACGCTGTCAAGTCATTACGTGGCAACCCGGGGAAATAGCAGTCTCGGCAGTGTAACGCCTCAACGTAGACGCAGAGACGAGCCACAACTTATGGAGAGTCGTGAGCTTCCAGACGAATGCATATGCGTAGAAAAAAAGTAAAAGAAAGAAGAAAAAGTCTTTCTCGCCCGTATATAATCCACACGTCCGCGTCGTGGCGGCGGCAGCGGCATTCGTTTCCGGGGTCACGGCTCAGCTCGGAATACTGCGTTGCAAACCGCGGCGCATCGTCGTTCTTGTTTGAGCGTAGTTTTACGGCCAAAGCTACCTACGCGTTCATCGCAGATACAAACCACAAATCTCCTCGACTGCTGGCCTCATTTTCGCAACCAGCATCTTCATCAGCTCACTCTTTACGATTCATCATCATCGTCATCGTCCTCGCCAAGTCAAGAGAAGAAACGAAGCTAAACGCATGAGAGGCGATTCTTTAAACGCTGGCCATTTAAATATTTAAGCCTGTAACCAGAGAAAGAGAGAGAGAAGGAGAAAGAGAATAAGAGAGAAAGAGACAGAGAAATAGAGAGAGAGAGAGGGAGAGGGAGAGAGAGAGAGAGAGAGAGAGAGACAGTCAGACAGACAGACGAGCGTATGTCCGTAATGTATAACCTCTGTGTCTTTGTTGTGAGTGATCTCCGCTTTTGCTGAGCATGCAAACGGTGATTCTGCAAATGCTGCCGCGTACCATACCGTTCGACGCGTTCTTTTGCGAAATTGCCATGCGCTCCTGACCCTAACTCACGACTATACTAACATGACTATACGCGCTTTTGTACAAGAACTGGCCTTATCGCTCGAGTGCATTACACCTAACGATCGCTTTTCCAAGAAATTCATTTTCGCGCGCTTTTGTGCTGCGAGATGTAATCTTTTCGACTCACTTGGCACCAACTTCGCTCAAATTCTTTTTGTTTTACAATAACTACGTATGTATACTGTTACTACTACTAGACAACTAACGTCCACAACAGTTGCACACTTTTCTAAAAGTAAATTTTAAATAAACGCTTGAAATAACATTTATGCCGACGTATGCATTTATAATATCAGCTCGATATAAGCTGATTATTTGAAATTGAAATAACGCATAACGAGTTAATAGTTGAAGAACCTTATTGAATTGTTGACGCTTTTCAGAACCACTCATAGAATTTTTACGTTTCGATCTGAAGCAAAAAATACGGCGTGCTGCTGCGGTTTGGCTGTTTGTATTTTTTTCCATTTCCACTCCCACACCCTGATCTCGAAGCAATCCACAATAGGATAAGGGAACACCGCGTGCGTGCAAAAATGATTCTATTAATTTTTCCATCTGGAGCGTCACTCGTGCATGCCGACCCTTTTCTTTACTCTCCACAAAAAATGATACTAACATGAGCAGAGACTCAACAAAGTAGGCACGGATCTGCGCTCGGCAATAATACCCTCGTCTTTATTTTTTCCACTACTATCAGCTTTGAGTCTTACTTTACGCTACTCTTTGTCCCAAATATTTTGTATTGTGCTTTTTCGTTTCAATATGCAAAACCTTTTTGTTGCTTTTTGAAAAAACTAAATTAACATTAAAATAAAACATTGATATAAATAAAAAACTACAGCCATATTAAAAATTTTCTTCACTTCTACCAAGCAGACTTAGAATCATCATTTCCCTTTAACCAATCAGAGTCCAAACATGCATTACTTTTTCGGATTCTTTTTTATAATGGGATAATTTAAACATTTTCTATTAATAGTTGATGACGACTATTTTTATTTAAGTCTAAAATGAGTTTAAAGTAAACTAAATAATAACACTAAAATACAACTTCACAATAAAAATTCAAATCTATTAAGGAAAATTTAAATTTTTGCACTTTCATTGCACGAAATAACCAGTGGTAGAATACATTGTCTTAACTTTTCCAGGTTCTCCGTTTAATAAGAGAATATCTGTTACTTACGTGTATGCTTATACTATCTATTAAACCATCCTAATACATTTTTCTACAGTCAGAGCATACGTCGAATTGTCTCGTTCGTATTGTTCTTGCTGTGTGTATCGAAGCTAGAAAAAGTTTTACACGCTTTGCAAAAAAGTTGTCGGAATTTAAAATTGTTTTGTTTTTAAATCGAAACTTGAATTTTGTTTTGATATTAAAAATTCTGAATCATTTTTTGAAATAATCAAATTCTATCTGTAATTCAAATAAATTGGAATAATTCATGGTATTCTTAATGGTATTATAAAACAAATTCATTTCGATAATGTATCTTGGATATTTGTGATGAGATTGCAATATTGCAAATAAAGTGTTCGTTTAGTTAATAACTCAGTAACTCTTTGTAGAATTATCCCAATAATGCCCGATATTCTACTTATATACGTATAATATAAGTGAATTTCTTGTGTAATACATTTCAAACTGTTTATGTTGGCTGGCTTATTAATTTTCAGTCTTGTTTTTGGTTACTCTTTCAATACTTTTTTTACATTTTTATCTTATTTTATGTTTTTTCCTCCTTATAGAATTATTGTGAATACTAAATGTACGTGCCAGGCAGTTATTTAATTGTTTGGAATTCGTTAAAATGTTTTCACATATTTTGAACGTGTAAAAAATTATGTGGCGATAGATCTTAGCAATTATTCTAGTAAATTCATGACACGACATATAGGTATAAAGAGTTCAAAGCGAGAGCGATCTATTATTCACCTAGATACTTAAATAACACATGGGAAGTAGCAGTTCTTTTCGCGAGTTTTAAGCTGCACAAGGCTAGGAAAGTAAATCTCAACAAAAGATCGCATGTAAGCATCAAGATCAAGATGAGCATTAGAAATAGTTATATAGACGTAGATCAGTAAATATGTACTTACTACAATGAGGGGTGAAAGATGAGACCATAAAAAGCTGGGATACAGCTTAAAATAATCGAGCAAATATTCGATTTTGATAGTTAAATCAGCAAAAAATTGTATTCAATGAGGTAAGAAGAAAAATTGGTTGGTTGGAGTGAATCATAAGTGTCAGCTTTTTGCGAAATTACGGCTGATTTGAGTATAACAAAATGATAACTTGACATCAATAGTAACGAAGGATTAGTATTCCATTTCGTCTAGGCAAGTTGTTGAGAGCTCTCGTATCCCTCGCAATTTTTGGCTTTGCTATTTTGGGTGATCGTATATACAAAATACACAGGCTCATTCTGGCGTGATCTCATCAAAAGTGACTTTGGCCGAGTCATGCTTAGCGCTTCTTCTATGAGTATTCGAATAGAAAAGAAGCAAGACCTATACGTTTGACGAATGGGGGTCAACTTTATACCGAGAGGTCATCTCTCTGAGCATTGTGCTGAGTTTGCGCATATTCGTATAGCTACACCCACGAGGCAATGTTTACAACTCGTCTGTTCCAAGCCAAAAATCTGCAGTCGATTAGCTGTTCTTGCGAGCTTTCACTTTCGTCGTTTTTTTTTCGTTCGATAGCTTTATGACCGTCTTTTCGATTGATATTGTTAGCTGTAATAGGGTTGTATTCCATATATTATACAGTTATCCCATCAACCGCCGAGTTCATTCATTCGATAATCCGACACCTTGTTTATTCTCAAATTTTCAATTATATACATGCAAGCATACAACACTCGCGAGATCGCTCGTTAGCGTCCGAAGAACCAGCAATGCTTTGAATAACTTTTTAGTCGATCGTGTACATCAATAAGTTATAACCTAGTCAAGTTTATTTATTAATGAATCATTATTGAGATTCCATTGAGCTGTGTTGAACAGTCAATTATTACGGCGTGCAGCGTAAGAGAAGATGAAACCTACGGAATAGAATAGAATGACTGCAGTGTGCTTCGAGTTTTTGTCCCCCGAAGAATGGTTCAGGTGAGCTAAGCGCTTTTGCGATGCGACGAAACTGCAAATTAAATTAGCAAGTCGGAGAACGAGAAGGAGCGAGAGAAAGGAGGAGGAGGACAAGGAGAACGAGATGCACGAAGCAAGAAAGCGTTGGCCACCTACTGCAAGCCCTGCTTAAGTCAGCTTAATTACCAATTATCCAATAAAAAGCCGGTGCATGTTAGCGGCTGCTATATAGGTATTGCTCTGGTCGCATATTACGACACAGAGAGTGCTCTCCTTCCTCTCTCTCTCTCTCTCTCTCTCTCTCTCCGTTGGTCATTGTCGGCGCGATCTGGTAATATGAAAAACGAGCTTGTATAATTATAAGTGGCAAAACAGCACTCCTCAAAACGCGCGTGTGCTAAGAGAGTGTGAGGCGGTGAAGTACAGCCTCGCCGTGGCTATAGTAGTAGAGTAGATGAGGTAGCATAGCGACGGCGGCAGCGGTGGCGGCTGCCCATAGCAGCGCTGCTCGCGTTACTTTTATTGCCATCTTTTTCATCAGTGCGATTTTTTTCTTAGTCTTCTTTTATTCGCCAGGGCATTAATTTGCTTTATGGATGCACCGTGCCAAGCTCCTGGCCGCGCAACCGGTGTACCGCAGCGATCTGCCTTCTTCCTTGCTTTTCTTTCTCTCTTTTTATCCTTCTCTCTCATTCTTTCTCTCTCCCACAGTAGACTCTAATATATAGCAAGCAACGTAATGAAATAAACGTGGAATTTCCGAGCAAAAAGTAAGCGCGATAAAACTAGTCTACAGAATAATGCCTCTCGCTTTGATTTATAATCATTGCTCGTCGAGAGCAAAAGGGATATTATGATTTTAAACGCACTTTGCGAAAAATCATGCT
Source organism: Chouioia cunea (assembly GCA_030064505.1). Taxonomy (NCBI): domain Eukaryota; kingdom Metazoa; phylum Arthropoda; class Insecta; order Hymenoptera; family Eulophidae; genus Chouioia; species Chouioia cunea. The sequence goes on from JAOPFQ010000001.1 coordinate 23,400,377, forward strand.
GATTCGAAACTGTAGTTTGTACTTTTAGTTTCAATATTTTTCTCACTCTCGATAATAGTTATCATTGACATGAAGCTGATTCGACCGATGAACTACTTTGATCGTAAAAGTGGAGAGCGTTAATTAAAACGAGACAAGTAAATCGAATCAAATAAAAATGATGCCTGTAAGTAGAGAGATGCAATAATGATCTAGTTATAATGCTAAGTGAGATAAGAGAAGAGAATAAGGTAGTTATTAATAAAGATCATAGTCATCGTTCGAAGAAGCCAGCGCGATCGCGCTGCGGGAGAGGTGTGAGCAGGCTGATCAGCCATATTGAAGCGAGTCGAGACGGTACGGTATGGCAGTGTAGCTTCACATACAATAGGCGCAATCCGCTTTCCCCTTCGATCACAAGTGTACACATGCGCTTAAATGATGAGCACCTTATATTCTGAAGCTTTCTGCTTGATCATCCGAAATCCGATTGACAAGGTAAGGCCCCAGTTGAAGGTTAAGAGGAGCGACGCATCTCTGAGAGCGTCTTAGACGCCCACAGCCGTTTCCGCTGCCCAAACAAGCGCAATGCCGCGAGTTATTTTTGGCTCTTGCTGCTCTCTACTTTTCGGGATCACCTATTTGGGCACACAAACAAAGGCGAATTAAGAAACAATAAGAGAGAAAGAGTAGAGCGATACGTACATATCGTCCTTGGGAGTCTCTCTACCTCCCTCCCTGCCTCGATAATTGCGATGCTATCCAACTGTTATTATTAAGTCGATATTTTACCAAGGGGACACACGTTCGCGCATATAATTTGCAAAAGCCTCTAATTATAGGTTAGTGGGAACACTGCATCAAGAAAAGAAAGAGAGAGGATGAAAGAAAGAGAGAGAGAGAGAGAGAGAGAGAGACTCCCTGTCTCTATTAGCGTATAGAGCAAAGTAAAAAAGATGTGCGTATATGAAAAGGAAAAAGACGAGGTTGCGTACGTAAGATTTTCCTACATCCTTATTATGTATATGTATATACGTTCTTCTCGCGATTTCGGCTCGCCTATGCGTTAAATCAAGTTATTCACTTTCAATGATTTATCATTAATATCACCTCTCTTAATTTTATTTCTTAATCCTGAACTTTATCTCCTCTTTCGCAATCTCTAACCGCCTGTTGTTATTGCCTTACTTACTTACACTTCCATAGAGACATTATTTTGACAAATTTAATTTACAATCTTGTGTCTCGTACAGACTTAACTAGAGATTTATTGTAGAATATACTTGATTATACCTTAACTTGTGCGCAAGAATGCCATAGACACGCTTAAAAAATGACCTTCAAAAGGTTCGGTAATTATTGTGCTGGAGTTTGATTATCCTTATAGAAAGTGTTATTCAATTATTCATCATGTATGATGCTTTCGTTTTCCATACAAAATAGGTAACATTTTGAAATACGCGTTATTATCCTAACTGCTTGACCGCGTATGTTATTATTCAGGTGTGTGTCTCACTGAAATGTGTCAATATGAAGAATCGATCACGCACGCAACATTATGCAGCCAGAGAGAGAGGACATGCAAAGTAGCGTTGTGGGAGAAAAGAAAAGATCGTCTTTGATGCAGGGCTGTTTGTGTCAGTAGAAGAAAGCCCAAAGAACAAATGAAATAAAGATTAATGGGGAAAAGAAAGCGAGATAAGACGCGAGTTCGTGAGTCTAGAAAGAAACTAGCGTATAAATAGACAAATGAAATTCAGGGTCCGAAAGCGTACTATATTATGGCTCATATATTCGAATGACACCATTGCCATACTCACATATATGTATATGCGTTTGTCCCACGATGTGGCGTGGTCCACACTCGACGCAACAGCGAGACTAGTTCAGCGTTTATTTAACTTTCAAAGCGAAAGCTTCGCCTTGGTCCTCTGGCTATTCTTTATACTTATCGCGGATCTATATCTGGTCGATCGCATCCCCCTTTGTTTGTATTGCCTGGTCACATAAACGCAGAGTCAGCCTAATTCATCGATGGTCGCAACTGCGGTTATAAATGATGCTCTCGATGTGCACGCGAGGCCAAAATCCAGGGAAACTATTTGGTGTGAATTGTCACCGCTCGTATTTCACGGGAGGTATCACCGATACATTGAAGTTCGATTGACGTTACGTATAACGATCACTCTTATGTACACTCTTACTCTTTATGCATCGATACATATCTAACCTTCTTTACTCTTCAGTACGTAACCATATGGTTCCAATCCTATTTTATTATTTTCCAAGTTCTTACTATTATCTCTTGTAACATATGCAAATCAAAGATCTAAAGAAAATTAATCAGTAAATTTTGTGTTTGTATTGAACCTTTTAAGTCGAATGTTGCATATGGAAGAACTCTACTCACTTTTTAATTGAATGAGTGCAAACGTGAATATTACCTGATTTATAATAGTCTAACAACAACTCAGAATTTATTGAACTTGATATATTTTAAAATGTTGTGAACTATGAATATGAATAACTTTGAAGTTGCATGTTTAGTTATGATGTAACGAGTTTTTTTAGAATAAATAGTAGTAACACAATATTAATAATAGTGTTAATTCTCACAATAAATAGTTTGAAAAAAGTGCATTTTATCAATTAAACTATGAAATGCTTAATTATGACAATTTTGTTATTGTAACGTTGTTACGATGACATGATATTGTAATGGCTTGACTTTATATGAAACCTGCAATAAAATAATGAATAACGACGTTATTGATCAGCATCAATCCACTTGTCTAGGGAAATACAGGTAAAGCCTATTGAATTTACTTGAATAAATATATAGAGTAAATATCATGTCTACATGAGCACACTTAGCGTGTGGGGAAGTGTAAGTACAATGGTAAGACAACTCAAATGAAAAATAAATACGTAGAAGAATTGGCCAGTCAGTATACGAACACCTGCTGCTAAACCAGGAAGAAGGAGCAGGATTACGTGGATTTCCATGGTTTCTTCAGACGCAACTAGTGTGCGTTTATCTGTTTTGCAGACCACTTTTCTATGTGTCGTACGACTGCTTATCGCGGGCCTCATAACAGTTGAAGCTCGAGTCCGAATATAAGAAAATACGAACAATGACGAAATTTAATCGGCAATAAGAATTAATGTTACACATTTATGTGTTGATACTTTGAGTTCATTCAGCGTTTTGTGTGTGTGTGTGTGTGTGTGTGTGTTATTGGGCGCACGATGCCTACTATACGAATACTACTATACAAGTTACTCTATCAAACATAGCCATGTGTTGTCTAGTTTGATTTTTATTCTGAAAACACACGTGTTTGCCAATTTGTAGTATGAAAGATATTTCATGATGATTTCGACCGACCATCACGTGGGCAATCTAAATTCCGATATGGCTTATTGGATGTCTTACAAAAATCTTGAATTGGATTGATTGAGTAATGATGATCAGATGAGAAAAACCTGCAGACGAGCTGTAGGATAAGCTGCACAAAAGTAACCTCTTAATATTGTGCAAAGTCATAAGCATTCTATTGTATGAGATACAGCAAAGCAGTAGCTCATAGGCTGCTGAGGCGGAAAGTAAAGGAGCTCGAGAAGCGCTAAAGGATTATTGTTTCCCTTCCTCTCCAAATGATTTACCTCGCTAGAGCACATATTTTTCGACCACATCTTACGTGTATATGCGTTTGTGCTGACGACCGAAGGGGGTGTGCTGATGTGGGAAAAAATCAGCGAACAGCGAAGAAGAGTAGGCGGTGTTTGCTTAACAGCGGGCGGATATTTCATCGCGAGAGCGACATCGCTGCAAGTCACGAGTCAATAATAGTTAACAAATAATACAAGCATGTGAGAAGGAGAACGATGTAGAGAGAGAGAGAGAGAGAGAGAGAAGGGAGAGAGAGAGAGAGAGAGAGAGAAAGACAACAGAATAAACTAAGCAATAATGGAGCTACTTTTGATTTTGTTATTTCTTTGTCAGTGTCACTTCTGGCGCCAATCATTTGGATCACTTAGATTGTGATTACTTTCCAAACAGTTCTTTTGGTCGAACCACAGCCATAGTCTCAACTTAGTGTATAGTTCTTATTATGTTAAACAACAGTTATGAGTGTTATTAATGAATGACGATTAAACTATATAATACAATAACCAGCGAAATTGAAGATTTGCAAGAAGGAATATGGCCGAGATCATTGAGAAGAGCTGTAGGATACAAAAAGTTCGCGCTGCAAAATATAAAGTAGATAGAGAAGCACGCAAAGGGCAGAGTGGACGAATAGCCACTCGAATAGAAGTGAATCGAGTGGAAACGGGTGCGAGGCGCACGCGAGTCAAGAGTGTGCGGGTCGAATTATAGTTTTATGTTATACGCCCTGTGTTTACTGTACTTACAGGGACATTGCCCACCCACAATGCACAACGATATCTCCGGGAGTATAACCAGGCAAACGTGCATTCGCTACCGGTATTGAATCTGGCGCTCGCATTGTTTTTCTCTCTTCTCTGGCTACATGTTAGCCTTAGACAGTGAGATTATTTGCATCGGGACCCACCTTGGCATTTCTCTAGAGCGCGTATAAAACTCGAACCAGAAGAGTAACCGACCACTGTACCAAACTTCTTCTTATTCTTATCCTTATCCTTATTCTTATTCTTCTTATTCATCCTCCTCCTCTTCTTCCTGGCCTACATGCGATCCATTTATAAGTAGCCTGCTCTCGCCAACTACTTACTGCTCATGCTTACTTCTACTCTGTATATGATATGCTGAGATGCGTCGCCTCTGCTCCTTTTTCATCTCTTCTTACTGGTCTTCTTATTCTTCATCTTTTTTCCTTTCAGCCTCCTGCACGCTTCTGTTTCTACTCCTGCTTCCTTCTGCTTCATACATCGGCCCTTTACTTCATTTACGTACAGACTCTCTTTCTGTACCTGTATTTCTGAGTGTACCGATTCTCTTTTTTTTGGTAAAAAACCTTCCTCATACACCTTACCAATCCTCAAGAATGATGTTATTCCAACAACTGTTATTTATGGTGACAAACAGCCAGTGACGTATTTTGTTCCACGTTAGCCCTTGGCAACACGAAAATGTGATTTTCTTATCACAGAAAACGCGTTGTTTTTTCCGAATTAGAGAATTTTAACGCGCGATATTGTAAAGAAACGAATTTAATCGATCTTGAGTATATTCTCTTTTGTTCCGAGAAAATTAAAGGAAGAGAGAGGGCGAGAGAGAGAGAGAGAGAGAAGAGAGTGATATCGAGACGAAAATATCCAAAGAAACAAAGAAAAGTAAACGGAACAAACTGGCAGTGCGCGGGGGTAATGGCTGCTAATACAGGCACGTAGGTATAGGGCTCCACAAGAAGGAAGGTATAGTTTATAGTGATTACATGAGGTCAGGTCTTGGTAATAAACCATCGGATGCTGGACACATTTGCCGGTCTTACACTACTCCCTCGCTTATGCTTTCTTCTTTTTGGTGACTCTCTTTGCAGATAGCGGTGCCAGAGAGCAATGCAAGACCTGATATGCGCGTCTGCACGGAGGCGAAACGACCGGTCTTCGTCTTTCTCGTCGACATCCTCGTCGTAGTCGTCACTTCATACCAGCCAGAGCGAATTCCACCAAGCAAAACGAGCATTATCGTCAAGAATACGCGAGCAAAAAGTCGAGTGTGTAAAGCGAGAAGAGGAGATCGAGGGCTCGGGAAAAGAAGAAGATGAGGAGCAAAGCAATCCACGGCCGGATGAACGAGCTCTTGCAGTTGAGACACTCACTGAACCAACCAACACCAGGAGCCATCCAACCGGAATTTAAATAATAATTATAGTCTTTAACATGATATGCGCGAACTTCTGATACGGCCTCTCCTCCTCATACTCCTCCTCTCGACCATCTTGTGTGCGTCGATTACGATAGGACGCTACTGGACATACGCGCTATCGGTCCATTCATCGTGCCAAACCATAATGGCTATTCACTCGTACAATGAAAAAAAGAGACAAAAGCAACTAAAGGGCCTACTGTTGTAGGAATCCCGGAAGGAAAAATGTTACGCGCCGTTCGCGGTTCGCGGTTTCCGCGGTTGCTGGCTAACCCCGCACATTCATTAAGGCGCTCCTAGGCGTGTTTTATGGCAGCTAATTTCACGAGCACTCCAATCCCGAGTTCGAAACTCAGTACTCCGTGCAACGCCTTTATTGCCACTCTCTCTCTCTCTCTCTCTCTCTCTCTCTCAGACATGTATTAATAGAATTTATTAGCAGCTGCAGTCGCTATCTCGCAGCGAGTTAATGGATTCTGAGGCATCATTGAGACGCGACCATTGTAATAGAGCGACGCCAGCTTGCCGATCCTTGCCTCCGACACTTTTCGCGCTTTAACGCAGGCGTTTCTCGCTCGTTATTTCTTAACCAAGTGCTCTTGGTGACCTTTGGTTTCGATTAACTTGCACGTTAATGCCAATTACAAATACCTTCAAGCTTTATTTACGATTTAACGCTTCCAAGTAAACTATTAAATTAGTTTTTGTCGTGATTTGACAGTCTTGGTGCTTCTCAAATGTTCTCTTCGAGAGACTCATTTCCTTGCAGTTCGCTTTAATAAAAAACAGTTATTTTTCTAAAACACCTAGATAAGTGTTATTCCAGAGGATCGACTTAAAATCTGACAAGAAATGGGTTGATGAATTATTCGTAAAAGATTGTGAATATATGAGAGGAATGGCAATTATAAAGAGAACGGTGGTTTGAGCAAATCAATAGAACGCGATGATTTTTCGAGAAGAATGAAGCTCTCGTTGAGAGAAGATAAACAACGTTGCGTTAGTTTATACATGTGTAGACATATTTCTGACATGTATTGGCCTTGACTATTGATCAATGATTTCTAATCGTTTCACGAAAATGAATCTATGAATCAATAAATCGCGCACTGGCTTATTTTTTCTCTGTTGCTTCAATTTTCCTCTGTACAAGCGTGGCGAGCTATGCACCACGATTATGATCTCAATGACCATCTGTTTTCACTATTCTGCTCATGTACGCTCGCGTTAAACAAATGAAAAAGTATCTCGATTCAACGCCAATGCAGCGTAAATGAGTAAAATCAATCAATCGTCAAGTGCCGTTCACCGATATAAGTTATAGATTTTGGAGTAGTAACAATATACACCTGCTGCTGCTGTTGTGGCTACAGCGTAAATGCGATAGAAAGGTATTTGGCAGAATAATCCTGCGAATCAACAATTGTCTCGCTGATGAGAATAGAGGCATGAAGGGTCAAAATAACGGTAAGCAGTAAAAGATGTTAAAAAGAATGGGGCAAAATGATGTCGAGGCGTCTGCCCTCGAGATAATCCGGCTATTAGATTTGTCCCCGTGAGAGTTCATTGTAGCATAGGGTTTGAAACTGGACGAGGCGACGGATAATGCACAGCGTCTAGCCTGATGCTCGCCAATTTGTCCTAATAGGACCACGCATTGTTTTTTTCTTCTTTTTTTCTACTCTTTGTGCGCGTCTTATCCCGACGATCGAGCGACGGTGCGACGCTGGCGGCTCAACGTCCAATTCGACAGGAAAGACGAAAATTCCTCCTAACTGGACAAACTGAATCACATTGATTGAACATCTGACCGCTGGAAAAATATCGGGAACCTATGTTATAGTATTTTTCTTGCTACAGATAAACTTCTATTCCCAGACTTTTTATGTTTATCTCGGTGGCCTTCCCTTTTTTTATTTTTTCTCCAACTGTGCGCAATAGGAACAGACATTTTTCTTGCTGATGCATTTTTCCTAGAAAACAAATATCCTAATTGATTAAGCTATTGATCTTATTTTATTTATAAATTGATTGAAATAAGAACATTTTTGTAATTAGTTGTTAGTGTTAAAATATTATAGCGATCAAATTGATAAACTATTGAGGTCGTGGATAAAAAGAGTTTACAAGTGGTTTCGAAAGGAAGATCAGTAAACACAGTGGTGATGTGTGTGAATAGGAGGGAGAATGAGAGAGAGTGGAATATTGTGTGTGCGTATGTATATATATTGCAGCCCAGGCGCTGGTTGAATTGTAATAATGCATTGTACTGTTTGTCATGGCGTTGGCTGCACCTGTATACTAGCAGACTATGGCAAAATACCGTCCATCAGGAAAACGACTCGACGCCTCTTTATACAGCTCGCGTACATGTAGTTACATGCACATTTCATGATATATATGTCCTTCCCTTCTGATGGCGGCTTATATGTGCGTAACGCTACTCGCGTTCTTGCTTACGTTTTGTGCTTGTAGCAGTACTCTTTGCGAATTGAAATCCTCGGATGATACGCCGTATCGATTTCTCATCTGAGTACACTGTTACTTTTTTTATTTGCTAGTATAGCGGCTCTTTTAAATTTATGCCGCTTTTTAAACGTACTATACCTCGCTTCCTTTGTTGAATAACTGCATTGCACTTTATTGAAATCTTTTGAGCGGAGCTTTTATTCTCAACGTATTGCTTGTCAATTTTTGCAGCATTGACCATTTCTACTTTACGATGTCACAGAAGATTACGCTTTTGATTTATCATGAGTAAATTGGTTGATTTATTTATTTTCACTCGTTGAATTTTGGCTACAAAAATGTAAAATGAAATAAATGTCAAGAAGCTAACAGTAACTCGAAAATTTAAATACGTTTTCCAAAATGTACAGCTCACTGGAAATGTCTACTTTATTTAGTTCTCGCACTTTGACGTTTCTTACTTTCGGGAAAACAAGGAAGGTAGCCTATTAGATTTTTGAACAATCGAAAATAAGTCTGAGTTGAGAGCTATCGATGAATACAGTTCAGCCTTAGTTTTACACGTTTATGTATTTTATTAAATATCAGTTTTACTTCAAACGTTGTACTAATTAAATCACCTTATTATATAAATTAGATTTTATATAAACAAATGCCAGAATGTAGCATTTTATAACTCTGGTCACCTTTAAATTGATTTTAAAATGCAAAATTATAAAACTTATCTATGAAGGAAGGCAAGTGTATGTTGATAGCGTACACATGCAGTTTTCTGACAGGTTGTCAAAAGTAGTGGGTAGCTAGCGAGATTGAGAGTGAGGAAATTAAATTGAGAAAAGAGGTAGCAAATTAGAGTACGATACTGGTGATGGTGGAGTGATCTGAGGACAAAATAAATGGAAAGCAGCGAGAGCGAGTGCAGTTGCCCGCGCGCTTACTTTGGCTGAAGTAGATGCGTCGCGCTGCAGAGAGCTGCATTCCAAAGAAATTAGCAAACACTCGGGCGGCCGTTAGGCCAGGTAGCCACAGCGATATTAAATGCAGGCAGTCTGGTTACGCAGCTTCTCTTCCTTCTGGCTGCTCTTCTCGGCTACGAAGCGACAGCAGTGTATAATCTTGTCGGTTATTAATGGCGCTGCTTTGGGAAAGTGCTACCGTGCAAGTCCTCCGCACTTCACTTGTTCAGCGTCTGCTGCTCTAACACACGTTGCTCGTACAGAGGATGCTCGCTCGATCGACGCAACTTATCTCCCTCACGTATCTTCCGTCCATCCTTCCTTCCTTCGTCCTCTATTCCTTTCTCTCTCTCTCCCTCTCTCTCTTTCTATCTTCGGCGATATCTATCTTTTTATTTTTAATATCATGCCTTCATTTTCTCATCTCTTCGAAAAAATGCAACACGAGCAAAACGTCATTTCGTGCTTGCTTGCCTGTAGAATCTTTATATATTTTTTTCTTTTTGCTTTGAGCCCTTGTGCACGTTTGAAAAGTAATCAACTCGAATGAAGACCAGTAGATTCGTTTGAACAATTTCTCAAGGAATATCAATCTTGGAGGCGTACTGTCAACTCAATACAAGTAAAATAATCTCAAAATATGTCCGACGCAACAAGTCTATGTGGCTCAAAAAGAAATATCATACAACTAGCTCGTGAATCGAACCTGGTTTCGAGATTTGGTCTAATGACTCTGCCTGGCGATAAAAGAGCAACGGCAAGTTCATATATTTAACAGACCATAAAGGCAAGTTGACTTCGTACGAGCGGTAACATCGTTTTCTGGCGCGGCACCGCTTCAAGTCTCTCTCTCTCTCTCTCTCTTCCTTTCGTGTACGTATTACATACATAGTATCGGATTCTCGCTTAGGTTTTGGGAAGATCTCCCAGTGAATTATCTGTCGTCTGCCCCAGCGAAAAATGCTTATCTACGATTTACTTGTCATGAAAAGGTATCTTTAATAGCCCTATCGTATTAACGCATGCTATATAAGAGCCATTCTCCGACTTCGCAGGGCTTCACATTTTATTGCAAACGCAAGCATACGACTTCAATCGATTTGTTAATCTACAGCGATCTATTGCCAGTAACAGCTCTGGCTTATTGTCGTTCGCACGCTTACTCTAGCATCTCTTTGTTTCGCGCAGAGAGCAATATCGATTCTCACGATTATTGAGCTAGTTTACGATCTGGGCGCATCACTTTTGTTGGCGATTTGAATGGCAGTATAAAAGCGGTGTAAGAGTCAGCGAGCTAAGAGAGCCAAGGCTGTATTGGCCGATCAGCATCCTTTTTCGCATAACATCGCCCCCAAAGTAGTTAGCGCTCGAAACGGCCCCTCGACTACTCGAGCGCATCGAAGGGTGACGCCCGCGGCGTGGGCGCGGAGGCTTTCTTAAAGACTGGCTCGACTGATCACGAGATTGCGGCTAGAAAATCGACTGGCCGGCAAATCGACGGTCATGCAGCGGAAAATAGAGAAGCGTTTATGTCGTATTTCCCTTTAACTTTGGCCTGAGTAAAGGGTGGATGCCTGCTGGTCTTGGAGCGTAACCGAGAATGCCATCCGCAAATGAGGCGCGGAATATATACATCGTGTAGTTGGCCGACTACGCGCTCGACTATTCCTCTATCGGAAACGCCTCCTATCCCGCTCACTGTTCACTGCTGCTTTAGATTTTACGAGCGACAAATAGACCCGCCGACACTTCGTCTTGTGCGAAGCTTTCGTCGAAGCCCTTCAATGTTCATGCAACCTCTCAATGCGGAAGCGTATACTTAATTCGTGGAAGAATAACAGATATGCAGAGAGACTGGCTTCTCTTGCAACTACACCAGCCCTTGCCCATCATTTTTTATGTACTTTTCTGGCTTTGACTTTCAGATGCGACGATCACTGAGAACACAAAGATCCTACTATAGACACCCTCGGACACATTCCAACAAGTAATACCCTCTCCCAATTACCCACAAACTTGCCAGCCTTCTTTTGTACAGAAAACATCCCTGCTTGGCCTGGCTTTGAAAACCCCATTTGGATCCTCCGCTACTTTATAAATATTTATCTAGGCAGTTTCCCCTCACAACTTCAACTACTTGCAGTCTATTAAACTTTTTCCTCATGATTTTTTATTACTCATCAACTTCTTGGCTCTGCATTTACAATTGTCTATAACTATTTGCAACTGTGACCAGTGTTAAGCGCATCTATTTACAATCTGATAATTTCACTTAGAAGAAAATTCATCATATTAAATAACCATCCAATGATTCAGAGGCTATTAAAAAATAAAGAGTAGAAAACATTCCATAGTCTGTCTTATATTGCAATGCGACAGCATGTAGCTAATTTTTATCGTTGAATACAAAAGACAATTATTTTGCTATCATAAATTAGCAAAATTGCGTAGTTAATAGTAATGTACTGTAAATGTATTTTTATTTATTTTGGTGTTTTTCTTACTAATTTTCATTTTTAGTTCAGCTTGTTATTACGCTCAAATGAAATTAAAGAAAATTTATATGGCTATAGTTAACAGCGTATTAATAATGCAAATCGAGCGAATAAAGCAGATTAAGCATGACGCGATGCAGCTGTGGCGTTAGTGTTTATATTACAGGTGGCTTGAGTCTATGTTGATATATCTGCAGCAACGTCACGTTGTTTGCAGTGGCAAAGCGTTGCCATCGTCCAGTGGGCAGGCCGACACTGATTGCCAATCAATATGCCCATCTCGCGCGACTCTAATTCAGCGACAGTGTTGATCAATCGGGGCGCACTGAGCTAGATGGCAAGCTAGACCTGTCCTGCTGTACCGCACGCATCAACTTCCTACACAACTTCCTACCTTTTACAGCGCTATAACTTTACAATGAGTTTCATATGCCCATTTACGACAACTTATTACTTTATTGATCAATCTTGATAAACCAATCTATAATTTTTTTCTGTTTATTTATATTATTTTTTCCAGTGTCTTACGTGTTTTCCTCAGAAATATGTAATAAACTATTCTAAGTAATAATAATAATTATGAATTACTATGGTATAATTTTTGGAAGATTTTTAAACTGCGAGAGCTAGTAAACATGGTAAGCATTCGAGAAGTGCTCGACATTGTATATTGACTGAAAATATAAATATAAAATGGCTCTATGTAAGATGGGTACCGCGCTTACTCACAGTGAAACAAAAACAGAGTCGTATGGATGTTTTATTCGAGTGTTTAGCGAAGTTTTACAGTTTTTTAATGTGGGTCCATCGCTTGACACCCGAGACGAAGTAACAGACAAAACGATAAACCGACAGGAAGGAAGCGGCTCCAATGAAGGCGAAAACAGTTCTATCTGTCGACAAGGTCATGGTGTTAGTTTTTTGGGTTGCCCATAGCATAATTGTCATTGATTATCTTCAGAAAGAAAAAACGATCAACGGGCAATATAATGCAAATTTATTGCGGCGGTTGAATAAGGAAATCAAGAAAAAATGACCTCATTTAGTGAAAATGAAAGTTTTGCTCTATCCAGATAATGGACCGGTTTACACATTCGTTATTGCGCTGGCTAAAACCAAGGAGCTCAACATTGTATTACTTCCTCACACACGCTATTCATCACATTTGGCTTCTTTAGATTATTTTCTATGTCCAAACTTGAAAACTATCTGAGTGGTAAAAGATTTGTCAATGCTGAAGACGTGGAGTCTGTTGTTGATAACTATTTTGAGGAGCACGATGATTCGCACTATAAACAAGGTATCGAAACATCGATGGGAAAAGTGTATCTAGCTAAAAGGAGACTGTGTAGAAAACCAAGAAATTTTCCCCATGTTTTATGTTTTTATTGTTAAGTCGAGTAATATTGGGACTACTATCGTATACTCGAATATTGTTTTGAGAAGAATTCATCGATCTTAAACAAGTAAAAAAATGCGACATCAAAGTTTTAGAAGTAAAAATATCCACCATTACAAAAGTTTTTCTTTAAGAGTACAAATATTGGGATATATTAGTTTTAGGTAATGAATAAAGACTTTTGTTCTTACTTTAACCTCAACATTGCATCTTGATCGATTGCTTTCAGTTCTCCGAGAAAAAATACTAATGGGGAAAGGCCTTTTAACGAAACTTATTGCACGAAACTTCTCGTTTTGTCAAAAAATCATTATGTACCCGTTCGTGAATTTATTATTTTAATTCACAAATATATGCATATGATACTAGGCAATTCCTCAGTAACAATAATTATAAAATGCGATGATTTTTCTATACAAGGTGGGAAAAAAGATGGAAACACCTGACGGTTTTTTGAGGAAAGTAAAATTTTGTAAAGTTCAGTAATGTTTCTTTTGTCATTTTTTCTGAGCTTTTGAATGGAATACTCAGTTTTTGGGCCCAATGTTTAAAATAGAAATCCCTATTTTTTATTGCAGATTTGAATGCTACAGAAAGTTTTACGATCCGCATATGACGTTATTAATATGTAACGGGACTTAAAATAATTAATTTGTTGTTCATAAAATCTATTACTTAAATTAAATAGTATTTCATTAAAAAATTTAGAAATTATTTTACTTCATTTTGCAAAATATATTTAGTTTTTCCATGACAATGTTTAACACCTTCGTAAATGTTCAATAGTTGGTCGATTTGTCAGGGCCAAAAAATTAATTATTTTAATATTAATAACGTTATATGACGGCGTAAAATTTTCCGTAGAATTCAAATCTGCAATAAAAAATAGGGATTTCTATTGAAAATTTCCAAGATGGGTCCGATTTGAGAACATTTTTATCATTGGGCCCAAAAACTGAGTAGTTTATTTAAAAGCACAGAAAAAAAAATCGCCAAGTGTTTCCATCATTTTTCTCCATTCTGTACATTGCTTTTGAATTTGGTGTAAATGTACACATAACTATTTCATTATACTAATTTTACAATCGTTATTCACAAGTATGTTATTTTTTATAGAACACTTTCAAGATAGTTGATCTCAAGCGACAAAACTTTGGAAACAGACATTTTTTGTTATAGTTATCAAAAAAAAGAGCCAAAAATAGAAAAATTCAAGATAATTGCACATTTTTGAGATACGACGCTTTTCTAATGTTTTATAATTGCCGGCTGTCACTTTCGGTAATTGAAATTAATTGGGTTTCGTATAAAAATAACAAGTTTGCTTAAAAAATGCGCAATTTTAAAATTCTTATTAATATGTACTGGTCAGTAGGAAAAATAAAAATAATAAATAGGTACATTACATAGGTAGCTTTGATGTTAGTCAGAAAAGATAAGAGATACGGAGACAATTTCCATTACGAAAAGCCTATCAGATTATAGTTCTATGTTTGACCCACAATCTACCATACGTATGAATTTCCATTTCGTTGAACGATATGGCTATAGCGTCGCTACACTGGATTATTTTTTACGCACTTCTCTAGTTATTCGTGTACATACATACTAACTTTAAAATCATTTTTCGTCATTGATATGTCTATGTTCACAAGGATATTCAAAATTATGATAGTAATTCCATATGAATTCAATTTAATAATTCAAGAAATGTATAAATAAATATATGAAATGATTTTTTCTCATCCTTCGTTGAAATACATAGCAAACGCCGATTTAAAAATTGGTTTTTAGAGATTAATTATATGAACCCAAAACATAAGTATAAAGCAATAGGATTTATTGCTCGTACTTAGATGTTTTTATTATATATATGAGAGAGCAGCTAAAATATGTATTAAATGTGTATTGACTATCATCAAACCAATACAGTAGTAACCGAATGGGTCAAAGAAATAGTAATGAATTGTACGTATGAAGTAGTTTTCATTTCAAAAGGAAAAAGTATATTACGATACGTGTGACTTAAGTTTTACATTATTACACGGCGTGCTCTTAGTGTTCCCATTCCGTTTTAAGGTAACCGTATGCCGTGTAATAATGCGAAACTCAAAGCACGAGTATCATATACTATTTTATAGCTTGCGTAACTTAAATCCGCCATCTTGCGTTTTAATTATTAGTATTTGGATATGTCGGAGAGGGCAGGAAGTGGAGGTCAATGAATATTAAAAGAAAAATTATAAAAAATAAATAAAACATTTAAGTATATTTATAGATTAGGCGATTAATTAACGGATGTTTCAATTTTTAATAATAAGAAATCTATGTGGATTAAAAATGTGAATCTAGTGATTTCAGTTTTATATTATTGAACGGTATTTCGTTAGCATTCAAGCGGAAAAGTGCACTATACAGGCCGTGCAATAATGAGAGTAGGTATATAACTCGTGTGACTTTTATCCGCTGGCCGGTCAATCTTGTTGTAGTTGTTGTGTTTTTATATTTTTTATACAGTATTTTATTGACTAATTAATTTTTAAAATAGTATTATTAATAATTATTGAAATTTTGTTATTGATGAAGTGTAATGAAAGCTAACCTGAAATTGGCATCACTACTGTAGTATTCTTTGAATTTAGTCGTATAATTGAAGCTAACCTAAAACTGACATCATTACTTTCATGGCTTTTCAATTTTCAGACACTTTCTTCGAACTTTCGTATGATTCCCTCGCTTTTTCTTTTTAATTTCATGCATCTAAACATCTCTTGAATTGTTCTTTATTTATTGTACAGAATGTGTCAGTATCTCAAGTAAACTCACTTAAACCACTACTGCTCGATGTAATAATCGACAATTTAAGTCATGGATAGGTTTGACTTAAGTACAGATTTAAGTCACGCAGTACTATAAAATAAATTCTTACTATTGACGAAAAAAATGTAAAATAATGTATATTCCTTATTTACAGACTTTATCAATGTGGCATAAATAAAATATAAAAAAGATATAAATGGACGGGTATGAAAGCATATCTAAGAATTTAAGACAATAGACGCTGAATAACTCAGAAAAAAGATAGACTGTGGTAAGAAAAAGTAAGTCAAGAATATGAAAGCACTGGACTGCGATGCAGCAGAAGGGGAAAGGTGCAGAAGGGTAATAATTGCAAGTGGCTTTATGTAAATGAATCACAAATATAAGTGACGATAGGTAATGAACAAAGAGTAATGTTCAATCAAGCGAGCGAGAATGTTGGTGCTTGTTGGAAGTGAGGTTGCAGTCGATGCGTTGGGCAATGAAATGACTGGCCAAGTCACAAGTAAGATAAGGTTGCTCCCGGGCATCACGAACAACTGGTTGCCATCACCGACGTTTCGATGTTCCCTCGGCTTGAGTTTGCTCCCTCTTTCTCTTTCTCTCTCTCTCTCTCTCTCTTTCTCTCTCACATCCTCGACCAATGTTTTTGTTTCTCTTTAGCTGCGCGGCTACTCTTGCTCTCCTCAGCCTCTGAACCAGATTGTGAGTGTGGCCATGACGGTAGAGACGAGGATGCCTGGAGAATTAAATGGCCAAAGAGAAGTCGAGGCAGAGGGAACATGGCTTCAGGCGGTGCAGCTTCTCCCGCAACAAGTATTCCTTTTTTCTTTTATTCGCTCTTTCACTGTTTCTCAGTTCATTTCAAAGTCCAATCTTTGCCGATTGCCGCTGCTATACCTAGGCATGCATGTACACACGTGAGTTAAGGGACTCTTCGTCGTATGCGATGGAAAGAAAAGACGAAGTTTTTACTAATTAAAAGCATTGATCGTCGTTGTTACATATTTCGCTTATTCGAGTATATAATTACAAAGATCGCGAGGACAATAGCGCGAGCAAGAACGATAGCTTGTATCAAGTACAAGAGTATGCATTTGATTGGCGTCCATTTCCAATGCGGTGTGATCGTTTTTCTCATTGAAGTCCCCGAATCGGCGGCAATAACAGGCAGTGATCGACATCTCTTTCGCGCAGACTAGAACGAGCGGTGTTTTTTCTTTTTGTTTACCAGATTAAACCAATGTTCATCTTGCTGTGTTATGGTGGGTCCACACGATACAGACTTAGGTACAGACTTTTAGATTTTTGAAGGATTTAATCTGTGCAATATTACTGTACATTTCGATAAACTGAAGTCTGAGCTAATGAAAAGTCTGTACAAATATTTTATTGACATGTTTGCGTACACTTTTTTACTCAGACTTCGTAGTCTGTACAGATATCTGCGCGGACTATAAGTCTGTATCGTGTGGACCTATCTTTAGATGGTTCTCTGATTGGAGAGCTGTCAAACGAGAGAGAGGGACAGCGTGTAGTGCTGGATCTAGAGCTGTGAGAGGAAGAACGAGGAGTGGGAGGGACGCGAAAAACTGAGGAGTTTTCACGACACTTTGCAGACGGACGAGCGGAGGTGTACGCACGACACTGTAAAATTACCACGTCGGAAACAATTATGCCACAGCCCACTGATTTGCCTCTCACACGATCGTTAGACTCTTCACCATATCGTAGCCTAACAAATTGCTTACTCTTTTTACTTAATGCTCTGCTCATTCTCTCTCTCTCTCTCTCTCTCGTAAAATGGAAGTTTATTCAAACGAATGAATAAGACAATTGAAAGAAGATGACTGTGATAGTAGCACCACAGGAAAGTAAAGAGCAATGATATAAGAAGAGTGAGATGGAAAGGTGAAAAATAAAGAAAAGAACCAGATCGCATGCGAGAAATCCTGTATTGAAATTGTAGAGCTACTCGGTGCTGGTCAGGCGGTATCTATAATTTTTAAAAGTTGGCTGCTCTCTTTCCGTGTGTTCTGTTGGCGAGTGAAAGAGAGAGAAAGAGAGAGAGAGAGTGAGAGAGAGAGAGAGAGAGAGAGAGTGAGAGACGCTATCTTCCTAAAATCTAGCTTTTTTACGAATAGTGTACCTTACCGCTCGCGCTTTTTTTACTCTTTGCATTGTTCTTATTCCACCATTACCTGGGTACAAAGTGAATGTAAACATATCTTGATCTTGCCTACGGAAACCTGTGAAATTCGCGTTTGCTGTTTTTCTTTCTCTTTCTCTCTCACACACTTTTTTGTTGGTAGCCTGAAGCGAAAAGGCGGCGACTTCTGGTACTGCTGGGCTCCATTTCGTTGAGCAGCTATGCTGTGTACAGATAGAGAGAAAGAACAGGGAAAGTCGAACGGAACGCCGCATGTCAGGGCGCTGGTGGAGAAAGAGCGGGGTGCGAGCGCGCGCGACAACAATGGAACGCTTGATAATATCGCAACAAGGTTCGCCCGATCTAGCCCGCTCATACTCTGTCTCACTCTCTTTTGCGGCATTGGAGAACGATCGAAGCGTGGCAAGAGAGAGAGAGAGAGATGAATGGGCGGGGGGGAGGGGGGTGTAGCTTTGTGTTGGGTGGCGCTGCTGGCGGGTAAAGGGGTCCAATCAATCAGCCGCAAATCAGTATGCACGGCACGTTCTCTTAATGCCACCACTCTTTCATCATATTCATTTGATCGCGACGCTGCTGACTACTGTACCCACCCGCTTTTTCTCGCGCACGCAATAGCTAATGGCCGCGTTTACGTTTAAAGATCGGCCTGCGCCTCTAGATCTATACCTGTATTATATATATATGGATTTCCTCTATGTATACTGAAACAGAGAGTCGAGTATACGCTTACATCGATGCATGAAACTCACTCATAAACCCGTATATCTGATATCTACACCTGTGATCCCGAGGATACCGAAGAATCACACTTTATTATACATTCTTTAATGAACTATGTACTTCGTATTGGAACAGTGATCTGGATTAACATAAATTAAATTAATGCTTATCATCAATTAAATCATTTATACATTCAAATTGATTGAGCAAGTAAGTAACAAGTAATAAGGTCAAAGTTTGCGTAATTTTTACGAGCTGAGTGAATAGTGCCGAGCCATCGTTCAAATGGTACTTAATGTTTGCTTTGTGGACCAGAATATATAGCCTGAGATCGAGATGGCTGGGCAAATACGTAATCCGGATTATCAAGGATCCGCTTAGCTTAACGGACACTTGCGTCGCGCCAGGGAACGATATACCGACGATGACGCCATACACTGCGTCTTCTATTTACACGCACCCACTCCCACCCTCCTCCACCTGCTTACGTTTCTTATTTTCATCTTAATATTCGTCTAGCTTACTAATCACTTTTATGAACGCTTTTAGAAACTTTCGTAAATAACAGATGAGTAAATATCATGATTTCACGTATTGAGAAATGCATAACAGAAAAGTTTGAACTAATTATAATCCGTAGTGAATCAATTAAAAGAAAGTTCTGCAGAAAAAATACAATCATTGGTCTTTGTTATATTTATGAAAGCTAGCGAATACCTTAATTATTTTGTTGGAGGCAGTGTATAAAATTCCAGTGGAAAAAGCAATAAAAACAATGGCAGATCAATTAGTGCAAAATTTGTATAAACGCTACAAGAGGAACAATTTGAGTTTTCCTTTTGCGCGACTGGCCAAAGCAATCGATACCAAACCGGCAAGGAGAAAAGACGACTTGCGAACAACCGATCAACGAGAGTGCCGGTAAAGAAAGGAAAAATAATCGCGCGAAGGCTTGCAGTTGGCTCCAGCGCATAGTTAAAATGCAATTACCCAGAAGATAGGCGGCTATGCGAGAGACCATCACCTCGCTCGTAGCGCCCTGTCAAAATAGATAACGCTTTAGACAACTCAGCCCCGAGTTAAAAGCCGCCCTTGCCCACACGAAATACGCTCGCTCTGGCTTAATGTCGTTCAAGGGCTGCTGACAGCACCGCCACAAAAAAGAAAGGGGATGCTGCCGATGATGTCGCAGCTGACATCAAACGTCACTCTATGGGAGCGGTCGCTTGCTCGTTGGAAAATTGCTTACCACATTGAGACCCTTGCCAAAGAAAAGAGGACCACTAAATCTTATTTTGCTCAACCTGGTTTCCTTTACCCACGTCCCGCATGCTTTCGTGCTCTTCTTGCAACTCTACTAGCCATAAATTGGAGCTTTCTGTTTCAAATACAACATTGTTGTGTTTTTATTAATAGCAACTTAAAGATCTTCTATACAAACAGTTCAACGTAGACATTTAGTTAGAGACGGTATTTATATAGTTTCGTGAGAGCGCGTCATCTCTTCAACCCTTTCGTAATGGAATCGATTGCATGCTACTGACTGCCTCGCATGGTAACATTAGCAGAACCTGTTCCGCTTTCTATATTGTTATTGCCGCTCTTAATGGCTTTCGCAGCCGCAAGCCGTATGCCATTAAAACAATTAATCCAGTATGCCTAGTACGAGCATATTTCTATCATGCTTTTGCTTTTATTGAATCAGTTTTTTATACTATTACAAAATTACATTTGTCACTTCCCCAATTGTGAAGATAATCCGAATCAAATAAAAATACACTATTAAATAAGAGAAAGCACGTGTGTATTCTATGCAAAAGTGAAACATTTTTGGGAAACATATAATCTAGTACGAGTATTTCCTTGTAAACATTGAATAAGGCATTCAAATATTGAAAATAAGAATTTATTGAGTTGCCATGGAATATTCGCCTGACTTGAGAGCAAAAATTATAAAATCAATCTTGAGTAGAGTACGAAGCCGCAGGCAAATATGATATCTTCTTATAGCCATCATGATAACTCTTCTTAATAGCATTATTGTCGATGTATGTTCATGAAATTTATGCAGACTGACGGTGTCGATGCGACTAAGCGTAAGATAGAAAACAGCAGAAAATTTAATTACACACGATTGTACTTACACAGCTCACGGCAAGGGAGCGTGTCTTTTGAAATATTATATTCGGCGATTAAGTCTTGCAAGTGCCCTTTAGTCCCATACTATGAAGTAGGCATACTTGCGTGTGTAGACTTATGTTAGAAATTTACTTATATCTATATTTGCACTTACCGCGACACGTTTTACGAGCATTGCAACAGTGACTTTCTCACGTGAACTACAAGTACGTTGATACACGAGTGTCGACCAAACTGCACTTTATCAGCAGATTAATTGAATTTTTTCATTAATTTCTCGTCGATATCTATTTGATCGAATAATTGCATTAGTACAGCTCGATTGCACATTTAGTTGTAGATAATGAAACTAGCTTCCAACTTTACGTGCTATTCCTGTCACTCTTCCGAGCACCTTATGTACGTGTAACACGTACTCTTTTTTCGACAGCAGTTGTAAAATTACCATTTTATTAGTGGACGGCCACGGTATTGTTGACTTTTTTCTCATAATAAAAATCGATATATCAATAGTTAAGAAGTTCACAGCAATACTGAATCAATCACTGATCCCTTCATTACAATGATTAAATCTACTTTTTCGAATCATGGTGACATTTCATATCTCCCTCTATTAAATATATTTATCCAAGCAAGCACGTCAATTGAATGGAATACACGATAATTTAAAAAATGGAAAACTCGTTTTGTATCATCAACTTATTTTAAATAAACATAATTAGAAATAAAATTATTCTTTTTATTCAATGCATTACAATGAATAGCATTCAAATATACACCATACCCTTATTAACCTCAATAATATGTTTATCTATCAAAGTTTAACCAAAATCATATTTCCGCCTTCTTTTCATATGTCAACCAAAAAAGTGTGCATTTCGACCCACAAATTAAGTTTGGTAACCTTTTTTAAAAACTGTTTTTCTTTTTCATCTATCACTTAACAATAAGAGGATAAGAGAATAAGAGAATTATGGAACTCAAACATGTATATTGTTACATTTTTCAATGATTATACTCAAAAATAAAAAATACTATTAAAAAAATGTTAATTCTATATTTTTATTGAATCTAGTAAAACATATTTCAATTTTTCGCGTTCTTTTTTCGAACCAGTCAGAATAAATCTGTTGGAGAAACTTAATGCGAATTTGATGAAATTTTATGAATGCTGTAGATAAATAGTCGGATAAATAATATTTTTAATAAAATAAAGTAAACGAAGGTATTTCTGAATGAATTTTTCATACAATATACAGACGTTGTTAAACAAGTATTTAGGATGTAAAAGATCAGTAAATACTGTGATGAGAAAGTAATCAGATCATATAAACTTGGTGAATTGACTAATTTTTTAAAAGTGTAATATTCGGAGAATCCGAGATAGACAGAGAAACATCGATTAAGAAAATGACAGCGGCAGCAGCAGCGCGGTAGAGACTGCGAGCGCGCGCGAGATTTGAGAATCGTGTTAGAAGAAACACATGTACCGGCGTCGCCATATCAAGGCATCGCAGGTTCCCCTGCATTCCGCGATTGTGCATTACAATTGCTAATAGGCATCTTCTCCTCACCCTCCTCCTCCTCCTCCTTCTCCTTCTACTACTACTATTACTACCACTGGTCGGTCTACTGCTCAGTATCGTCTCTCTATCTCTCTCTCTTTTCTTTCTCTTTCTCTATCTTTCTCTTTCTCTCTCACTATCTCTTCTCGCCGTTATTCAGCTTTTGCAAAGACGTGTTTATGTTAGGCATAGAATACATGTCTGTGCACATCTAAAGGAGAAGGGAGTGCTACCGAGTATGGCAAAAAAAGGATGCGAAGCAAAAACGACGTCGCATTGCCCTGCAACAGAACTGATTTTATATACAATGACCACGCGCTTATTGCGCTTCTTCAGCACGACAAAAGAGAAGTAAGAAGGGAGCCCGAAAGATCATTGCAGAGTAAAAATAAAAGACTTGAATTCAGGAATCCTCGCAAAAATTGCTCTCATTAATGTTTTTCTCTTTGTTTATGCCGACTCTCACCCATTATTCTGCATATTATGGCTCATCGACTCCCAGTTTCATATACTGTCGTTGATTGGCAGCTCTCTATCTAATATTTCATATCACATATTTTCACCTTTGTAATTTGAGTGTGGATAGGGACGAGAAATAAAACAAATCGAATATGAAAACCATAAAAGAAATCTTAATAAACCTTGTGCAAATCAAAATCGAATGTGATTTTAATGGATAATTCGATGCACATACATATATTATGATGCACTTATATGTAAATAAAAGATGCTAAGTAGTTCATGGATAATCGATTAATAAAGTCAGACTAATTATGAAGTCAGAATGCACAAATTGATCTATAGACCCAACAAAATTTCACGGAACAGAACGAAACGTAAGGTGCTGATAGATTGTAATGATAGTCGGCAGCAGAGCCATGGGTATTTATAAATACGACTAGCATAGTGGTTAAGCGCCAGCTTCTGTAATTCATTCAAAACTGAAATGAAAAATGCTATAGAGATGTAGCGTTGTCATTATAATGTAGCTAATATTGACGTGTGAGAGAGCTGTCTTCTCTTCTCCACTCTTTTGATCTCTCTCTTCTCTTTCCTGGTCCTTTGCTGTGGCCACGGCGGTGACTCACTGGATTCCTCGTGCTCTCTGCGCATGTTTTGATCAAGGTACCCGCAACCTGATGTTCTTCGGCTAACTGCCAAGCGCATTGTCAATCATTAATCAGTCCCAAGAGACGTTTACCACCTCCTCTCCAACTCACTAGTATTGCAATCAGTTCATCAGTACTGCCAATAGCTTATTTAGAGTTCATAACCGAATGTTGCATTTACGTGGAATAACGCCAATAAAATTTTATTCAAGAACTTGTAAGACAATTTTCGAGTCACCTCAATGCAAAACAGAAACAAATAATTGATTATCGTAACACGTAACGAAGAGCTTTCGAAGTTCACGTCTTTGACATTAGGCCATTCGAAATATATCATATCTTCTTTTAGTTGAGCATGAAGAAACTCTCGTTCGAGTTGATTAAACGAAAAAATATCAATGAATAAAGTTAATAAAGTTTCCAGATAGTTCTCAGATAGTTAGGTTAAGCTCGCCCGATCAAAGACGGACGGTCTCGATAATCTCTTGCAAAACATATTAAAGTAATTGACGGACCATAGGACTAGTATAAAAATTCGTCTATGTGACCTGTCCCATCTGCACCGTTTGCTGTAAGCTGCCTAATGATTACAAAATTTGGCGTAACCAAAACGTTTTATAACGAGGCATAAATCTACTTACCATACCCTCTTTGTTACGCGAGAATGCTTCGTGCTCTTCATTTTTTACCAAACCCCGTTGTGTTGCCACTTCTTCTAGTTGCTGGATTTTATGCTATTTTCCGCATCGCCCAAAGAGTCTTTTTCTCTTCACAAATTGCAAATAGGACCAATTCGAGTCATAGCCATCAAAATGACACGGACAAATTTATAGAGTTATGGTGGCTAGAGAATGCTTGTAATCAATGTCCCCCGGATGAAAAACTAATAGGTATGTCTAATAGGTTATCTAACCAATAATAACTTTTCTTGACAAAGAAAAAAAAGAAAACGATACATTATGCACCAAGAGAAATCAGTGAGTAAAATACACACTGCGTCAATTCAAATCAAGTTACCGTCTGAATGTTGCGAACGCGGCATTACACAATAACTGTTTTGCACCCTGTATACTCTCGTGGTACATATATGCTTTTTTTCTTCATCGGACAAAAAGTGTAGTTACAAAATACTAATAATGTCAATATAAATATAATTTTACACGAAAAATATTTCGTATTATCGAGTTTCATTCCCAAGTGCGGACTCATTTATCTACATATTTAACTTATTTTTCTATATTTCTAGCGATTCCAGCGAGTGGAAACTAAATTGTTTTCTATCTTTTGAAATAGATGCAATTAGTTAAACTATGAATAAATATTTTTTTTAATCAAATATGGTTTCATAACAAATCTTGAAACCAGTTTATTACTACCATTTAACGAATTTCTAGTTTGCATACAGAATGTAATGAAGAGAAAGAATACATATTTTTAAAGATAATAAAATATAGTGCAGCGAATTAAATAAGTGTTTTGAAAATATTTTTTATTAGTTATAATTTTGTTCTAAACAGGGGTAGTATGCCAAATCGACAAAATTCCAGTATACATATATAACACTTGTTATCCTTTAAAGCCTTTTTAGTAAATACATTTACTTTGACTTTATTTTTCAATTACGTCGTAACAAATTAAGTTTTAAAAATCATTGCCCAAAAAATAAGTTGTTGTATTTTTTATTGATATTAAAAAAAGATAAAAAATATATGTTTATCAATCTCGTATAATAGTTTGGTCTTAAAACAATTTAGCGTATGATTTTATTAAGAATTGAATCCATGAATAAATTAAAGCTTCTTTGGAATCAGTATTAAAAAATATTCATGATCTAAAATCTGCTCCAACAACAAACCAATAATCTTATTTATTTGTAGAAAAAATGATCCTATATATCACTTTTTTGGCATAATGAATAGTAATCGTTATTGATAACTACAGTTTATATTTCACTATTTGGTAATAGACTTTTGATTGCATATCATTTATTATTTCCGTGTCTAAGTTTGATTTGATTTTTTTTTAAATATGGTGTACCAAATTGAAAATTTGGGTCATGCATTTTTGTATGTGGCTCTTTTTCTGTTACATAATTTTTTATATTTTCTATATCCATATTTGAAAACACTTTTTAGTATGCATCACAATGAATTTGTAATTGACTATTCGCAAGTAAGTTTTTTGGATTGTTTTGATCTTTTGAAGTTAATGGTTTATTGTGTAAATAATTCAAAGTATTCTGATTTGTATTACGTCTGACAACTGGACACTTCAGCTAAATTCAATTCATGAATAAGTTACCTAGATGGATTCACACTTAGAAATAAATTCGCCGTAAAGTTTTGCCCAAGGCATCCACGAGACACTTTATTGCCTGCTAGTAAGGAGAACAGTACGCACATAACGTGGTACAAGTTTACAAAAAGTTTATTTGCAATCTAGCCTGGTACTAGTAATGTAATACTAACAGGAGTAACACGGTAATGATATAATGTATGTTTTAACTAAACAGCTTTATTAGCTAATTGAATTTTTACACAAAGAAGTGTTAATTTTTTGTCAGTTCGATGTAATAATTTGACATAGGTTATGAACTTTCATTGCCAATAGTTCGACGTTAATTTAAAAGCGATATTTCGTTCGTATGCGAAATAAAAATAAATATGTGCACACATTCATATGCGATTGATTGCTAATATGGTAAAATCAACGGTCAGAAATATCTAGGCCTTCTAATTGAAAGATTAGTCGGCAAAGAAGCTTTTTTCTGTAGAAATCAGTCAGAAAAATATTTACAAGTTACTCGCTGGTAAG
The DNA here is from genome assembly GCA_030064505.1 of Chouioia cunea. Classification (NCBI taxonomy): domain Eukaryota; kingdom Metazoa; phylum Arthropoda; class Insecta; order Hymenoptera; family Eulophidae; genus Chouioia; species Chouioia cunea. Next base: position 23,426,869 of record JAOPFQ010000001.1, read on the forward strand.
CAAGTGACGGATGTGAAAAAGAAAGGCAGGTGGGCAGGGCGGCTAGTTGTCTGTTAGGCTCAGCAAGCGAAAAGAACCAACGAACGGCAAGCGAGTGGAGCATTGCCGGAAGAGCATATTTCACCTTGTGGCAGGTTATCGTAAGTCACGCTCAGCGAAAATATTTCAGCGCACTAACACCCCGTGAATCCAGAGCCAAGAATCTGAGTTATGCACGCACTAGCCTTTTTTTGCTGAAGCTCGCCAACTGAAACGCGCTCGCCAACTTAAAACGTCGTTTGGCCGCTCTTCATACTCTTTCTCTCTCTTTTTCTCTCTCTTCCTCTCGCCACCTCATACCGTCGTTTGATCGCAGTTACATTACTTGGCACACCGGCTAATTGGTCGTATATCGAGGCGGCCCACAATCCCAAGCCTCCAGCCAAGTCTCCAAGCAAGTCGCACGTGCTTTATCTCGCCATCCATAACCAACTGAATAGCAACAGCCGAATAGATATTACTGTCTTTCTCTTAATGCTTATCCACCTGCTGTACACACTCTCAACCTATCTCTCTCTCTCTCTCTCTCTCTCTCTCTCCACCTCACTTTGGATGGTTTTCTATATGCCAATGATGTACTCATCCTGACTGCCAGTGAGTCAGCTCTCAATTAATCGATAAAACTGACAACAATGTCACGAGGAACATAAATTAAACTTTGAGTCTACATGACAGAGCACAGTATGGACGTGACAGAGTGAGCAGTAGAACTGAAAAAGATTGAGCTGTAAAAATAAAATTGCATAGCAAGTAACGAAAAAGAGAGAGAGGGAGAGAGGGCTGAAACATGACACAAAAAAATTGAATCTGCCGCATGAATGACGGCTAACAAACCACAGTTATATCGTAAAAAGCAATATAGTAGGACGTGTATTAATTCTGATTGGCAGCGTCCCTCACCCAAAATCAAGCTTCCCAGCTCTGCAGTGTTCTCTCTCTTTCTCTCTCTCTCTCTCTCTTTATATATATATATATATATATATACCTGTGATTGTACGTGTACGTGTGTGTATGTATATACACATACGTAGTCCGAAGCAAGACAGTGCTTTGCCTACGCTCGGGTTCTTTCATAGCCTCTTTTTCTTGTCGTCCTTTCCTTTGGCATCTCTCTCACTCTCTATCTCTTCCTCGCTCCCTTAGTTCTTTATGTTCTGACATAGCCTCCCTTCAACGGTCCCAAAATTCAATAAAGTCAAACGAGCGCATAGCTGGCTTGCCTTCGCTCATCTACTTTCTATGGGGTTTGTACATGGGATTGGCCAAGTCGTCGCCCAGAAACTCGCTGCGGACATTTATGACCATAGATACTTTATCATCACTTTTGCAAAATCAAATGAATAAACTATACATTCTATAAAATCTTGTTTATCGATTCAATCTATTTGTAATAGTAATTAAAGTGATAAAAGTATGACAACAGAAAGGATGGCCTGAAGAGAGGCAATAAATTTGCAATCCTACGGAAATCGAGTGCTCTGGGCTATATTTGGTCGTATTAGTTAGTGACAGTGATATTAAAGCGGGCGTGGCGCGTTACACAATTCCGCAAACTTGACGCGAGCGCGCACACTCGCGGCTGCGCGGACAAACGGGCCAAGGGAGGGAGGAGCGGGAGACAGGACACAATATTGCAATAACTTCAATTACTGCAACATGACGTGCCGCAAAGGGTGGTTTAGCCCGCCGCTTCATCCATTTATATATTCCCAACAACTGAGCGCAACGTAGAAAGAGAGAGAGAGAGGTTTGTAACGACGTATTGGCTTGAAGCTGTCGGCCGATGAGGGTGCCTTTAAACAAGTGCTCCTTAATAAGCCATTGACGCGCGACAACCCACCCCTAAAAATTTCCTTGCGCCCTCGGGCTACCATGCCAAACGGCCTCATACCGGCTTTTGTGCCCACAAAAGAGATGCGATGCAAGCGTCGCTCTTATTTTCAATTAACCAACTATTGTTTCATCGATTTTCTTATTTTTAGATAATTCCAGTCAAGAAAAATCTTTACAAAACTAAAATATCTCATTTTAAATCAATCGCGTCTAACATAGGTAAATTCGAAGGTATTATTTGTATATAAAGTTCAGACGTTAATAAATATATTATTAAGAAGCATTGGGGTGAGGATAATAATTGGTAGTGAAAGAAAGAATAGCATGCAACAGAAGACAATGGGCAACGCTCGAATCAAGATATTTACGCGAGAGGCGTCAGAGCGCCTCTTTGTTCTGGAGTCTGATAGAACGTCAGCGAAATTCGTTTCGGTAAGCCGTCAGCGATGACTTATCGATCGGCAGCGCTCTCAGCAACATATATGTACGTTTGTGAACGGGGCGTTCGCATCAGCGCGCATGTGTACACGAATACGTGCATGTTCAGAACTCGAAACTCTGGAAAATCGGACGAGGCCGAACTATGCCCAGAGGCGCCGCCCGGCTACTGCTACTGCCTATTTTCTTATTTTCTAGAGGGAATGAACAAACGACCCACGATGCGATTCGCGTCCACTTGAAATTCGCTAGACTAGTCCTTTTTTCTAACATTTAACTTAGCAGCTGGCACAACTGCAGCTACTATGTAGCTCAAAGTCAATTATCGCTTCTGCATTTGTAAGATAGTGGGATCGCAATCATTGCGAAAATGCATTTTCACGAATTCTTATAAATGTCGCACTTTCTGCGCTTGTTACGCAGATATAAGAGGGTGTGAACATGATTGAAATACTAATCTACCATTGTAAATAATAGCTTCCCTGACCTTACGCTATAGATTTTCAATCATACAAATGATAGCTGAAAATAGGCTTAGGATCTTGTCCCATTACTCTCTCGCGGCACTCATTTATCTGTTTTACTTTGACAACTATTACTTGTTTCTACTAAATTGTCAAATGATGGAACTCGTACAAGATAATTGACTCATCTTCATAAGCTACTTGCTGCCGTCTTGGTATATTTTATAAAATAAACGTAAAAGCTAAATTAAATTGTATAAAGAATGGTACATTGTACGTAACACTATTGCAGGTGTAAAGGGAAAAAAATCTTCACAGTACAATGCTCGAGCTTTGCCAGATACCCCGTGCTCTTTTCCCCGCGTGTTAATTACTTTGTCATTAAGTGGGAGCAGCGTTTTAGTAAAGAATGCGGGACCGCATTATTTTTCTTACATAGTCGTCAATTTATACGAAGAAAAAAATGTATCCCGCAGGACTTAATACTAGTTATCTCAAACTCAAGCCTGAGAACTTTGTCAATTAGAGACAACAATTAGTCCTTATACTGGTGCGTAATCGAGAGCAGCGTAGATTGGCCGCGAGTGATAGCTAATATAAGTACTACTAGACTCGCCCAACCGGTAGAATCAGCACACTGTCTTTCTCACTCATTTAACATCTTCATATTGCGAGCTTCGTGATGTAAATCTTACAGTCTATTTCAGGATCTAAAACGTCTATTACCATGACGTAAACTTGGTTCATATGCCATCATGAAGTCACGGGACGACCGATAAGTCAATGTTCCCCTCTCTTCGCCATACCATTAGCGCTCTCCTGTCTCTGCAGCGCATATACCGTGTGTACTTATATATGCGTGGTCGCTGTAACCTGTAAATATGTTCGTGACCCCCTCTTTCCGCTCCTTACAAGCTATATACTAGGTATTCGCTTTTTTTAAGTGTAGTTCAGGGACCAGGGAGGCTTCCGTGGTTGATTGTTGCCCCCTGAAACATCAAAATTTCTAAGGCGTATTTCGGTGTCCTGAATTCAAATGCCGAGGGTATTTAGCTATAGGAAGTGGCAATCAATTTTTTAATAACAATTTAAATGTTTTTTGCAATTTTCAAAAGACAGTAGATTACTTGCAAAATAACAAATCATTACTATCCTGAACGATTTCTACAATTTTATTAGGAAAAAAGTGGTAACAGCATAAACTATGGAATTGCTTTCCGTCACGCGTTTTTGTTAATTAAACTATAATATCTTAACTTCGAATGAATATCATTTCAATTTTGAGAATGCTATTTATTTATTATAAAATTTACAATCATTTTTTATCACGAAAACAGGCATAATTTAAATATAAAGAAAGTTATAGCATTTTGAACATTTAAATTGTTAATAAAAAATTGATAGTCACTTCCTACAGCTAAGCGCCCTCGACATTCGAATTTAGGACGCCGAAATATACCTTAGAAACTTTGATGTTTTAGGGGGCAACAATCGACCACGGAAGCCTCGTTGCTCCCTAAACTACACGTAAAAGAGGCGAATGTCTAATGTATAGCTTGTAGGGAGCAAAAAGAGGGGCACCAACATACTCACAGGTTACGGCGTTCACCCATATACACGCACACACAGTAATATACAAAACCTTCCTGATCCTTAAATTAGTATGTGAGTATGTCCATCGGTGCGCATTAATGTTGTTGTACTTGTGTGCATGGCATCTCGCAAGTTCTCATTTTAATCGGAATGTCCTTTGAAGCTTCCCAAAGTATTTACAACCAAAGAATACGTTGTAACTTTTTATTGATTTTAAATATAAGTCAAAACGAAAGTAACTGTGATATTATCAATAAAAAAAATGCACTGCTACTGTTAAAAAAAATTACATTTCACTAGGAAAAAATTGCATGTCCCATTAATATGCCTTCGACGCATAAATATGTGCTTAAAACGACATAATCAAGCTGTATTTTTATATATTATTACAAAATAATATGTATATTGTAAGTACAGCTTTGATGCTTGAACACAGCGGAATCGTTGTTGAATCGATCCAAAGTTAAAATGATTAGGAATATTATAGTGCGTAAAATAAATTCAACTAATTTAATCTGAAGTATTAGATATATTAAAAATTAAAAATATGAAAGTGTCCAATAAGGCTACTATCTAAGAAAAGAAACTATTATGAAAAATGCAACTCCAGTTGAAAATGTTTTGGAATTTGTAACACTTGCCAAGGAAAAATGGAGTTGTGTTAATAACAAGAAAAGAACTTTGACCAGCCCAGGTCTCGATAACGTGGGCAAAAAGAGGCGCAGATTCGATACTCTGGAAAATTGACTGAGTAGTCCGGTAAAAATAAACAATAGATTTGACTCCTTTAAAGAAAGTGCCATATTTAATCACTAAAAAAAATTATACTTTAAAAGTTCTAAGCAATAATAAAGTGAAAATCCAACCAGGGTCATTTAAACAATTCTTACCTATAGTCAAAGAACTTAAAAAGAGAAAAACACAATTATATATATATATATATATATATATATATATATATATATATATATATATATATCAATGGAAGTAATATTAGGGATTCAAAGTTATATTACGTAGAGTTCATCCTTCTTTGGATATCAATGAACTGATAACTGAAATAGAAGATAAAAATCACAAAGTCATAAACATATTCAAGATGCGATACAATAAAGTCAACCCATCAGTGCCTCTCTTTATAGTTCAAATAGACGTGAGTCAAAATAAGAAATACAATTTTAATATAAACAGACGATTAAACCTTGTAACAATCGAACCATTACATAACGAGGGTGAAATAACGCAAAGCTTAAATTATCTAGGAATTTGGCCAAACCAAAAATTACTGTAACAAAACTATGTGTTAAATGCGTCAAATACCACGGAACAAGATATTACACCTAAAAAGACAATATCAAACAAATCATATGCGCCGACTGCTCGGGGAATGACCCAGTGAGTTATAAAGGATGTCCAGAACGAACACAGACAAAAAAATACAACATCAAATTAAGTTCATAAATACCATTACAAAGAAGTAAACCCGAATATCTCTTAGGCTGAAGCTGTAATCAACGACACATCGAATAATTAAAAATGACAAGAGACAAAAGAAATTATACCACAATCTTAAAACAACGAGTAGACAAATCACGCCATTAATAAGCTATAAAACATTCTTGAAAAACTTATGCCGAAAATGGATATTATGCTTAACTTACTTAAGACTATTATAAACAAGACAGCAAAATGAATTATTCTTTAACGATTTTAATATGGAATCCTAACGGTTTCAGTCAATGGCAATTGTAACTTAAAAATTGTTTAATCCAAGAAGACATTGGCGTAATTCTTATTTCAGATACTCATTTCACAAACAAGCTTGATCTTAAAATTCATAGCTATTCAATATATCTAACTAATCATCCAGAAAACAAAGTGCACGGAGGAAAGGCATTAATCATAAAATCAAATATAACCCACTATATTAACAATAATTACCAGGTTCTAATTCTTCAAGCCACTAGTATAATAATAACTGATTGGTCTGGACCGATCACACTATCTTTAATATACTGCCCTTAAAATCACAGTATCAATAAATTATCTGTCTTCCTTTTTTCGAAACGATTGGTGACCGAATTATAGCCAGAGGTGACTTTAACGCTAAACATCCGTAGTCGAGCTCACAATCAAGTACTCCGACCCCAAGAGGTAATCAACTGTATAAGGCAATGAAAACTAAAAACTGTTCCCCAATATTCATAATTGAACCAACTTATATATTGGTCAACAAATATAAACAAATAACTATACGTAATTGACTTCACTATAATAAAAGATATTAACTCCTCATACTTTGAAGCAAGCTCTTCCTTAGATCTAACATTAGATCACTGGTTACAATATTTCTACACGTTAAAATAATAAAAAAAGAATTCTCTATAAAATAAAAAAACTAGATAAGATACAAATAAATAATCGAACACAAGATTCATAGTAACATTCCTCTAAACATTTTAAGGGACATTGAACAAAGTATTGACTATTTCATTAATTATTTAGACAGGTATACACCATCTCAACAAAAACTGCAAATCCAAAAAGTATCTACAATGTCTGAATAACAGTTCTTAATAAACTCCGAGAAAAAAGGAAACTGAGAAAGATACGGCAGACTACTAGATTCACGCAAGACAAGGCCAAATTTAATAAATCAATAAAAGAACCGAGAAACTTATTTCAAAAGGAAAAAAATAGCGAGGTACAAAAATATATATCAAATCTCACACCTACAGAAATTGAGAATTATTCGTTATGGAAATTGCAACAAATTTTAAAAAACCTTAACAGTTTACTCTCCTTATTTGCCAGCCCTCTGAAAGCTGGACTAAACTAACGAGCAATGAGCAAATATCCTTTGCATAGTATCTCAGCGATGTACTTTTGGGCGATCCTAGAGACATCACTAAACAGGAAGGAATTGAACAATGAAATTGTCTTACGGTCCAGAATAATAAACCGATTGAACCAAGTAAATTCAGAGAAGTAGTTAATATCCTCAACAAAATTAAAAGTAAAAAAGAATTGCTTACGAAAGCTAAAAAATATAATGCCATAATTTTTAATGCTTGCCTTCGACTCTGTTATTTTCCTGAACAATGGAAGACGATCCAATTTATACTCATTCCTAAACTAGATAAAATGCAAAATTAGTTACTCCATGTACACTCATAATCCTTCTTCCAATACTTCAAAGATTTTTGAACAAATTGTATTCGCTAGACAGAATCCTATAATTAAAGAGACAAAATGGTTTTTAAATATCGATTTGAATCTAGACGAAAATATATTACAATCGAACAGGTAAACTATATAGTTGTTCAAATAAGAATAGCTCTGTAAGAAAAAAAAGGTCTACTCCGTTGTATTTTTGGACATCCATCAAGCTTTTGATAAATTCTGTCATCAAAGATTTTAATTCAAAATAAAAACTCGCTTTCCCACAAATTGGTTTAAGCTTCTGGAATTTTTCGTAACGAACAAATCTTGTTGTGTTAAAATCGATGACGTAATCATAGTCACCACGCATTTTCTAATTAAAACAGGAGTGCCTCAAAGAAGCATCTTAGGCCCAAATCTCCACTTATTGTACAGAGTTGGACTAATAACAATGCAAAATATCATCGGAGACACATACACAGATGATACAGTTCTAATCGCATTTCATTCTATTGTAAAATCAGATTCATACAGCCTACAAAAATACTTAAACGAAATTGAATAATGGCTTAAATCATAGTAAATAAAAGTGAATGAAGATAAGTGTAAACAAGTGACTTTTACATTTACAAAAAATACCTGCCCATCAATCACTTCAAATAAGAAGACCACTCCCTAGAGTCATCATGTAAAATATTTCGGAATTCACATTAATCGTCGACTGAATTGGAGAAAGCATATTTTGACAAAAAGAAAATAATTTAAGCTATAAAAAGTTGTTGGTTAATAGGGAAAAAATAAAAATAAAATCTATAAAACCACCATACGGTATCCAACTATGGGGAACAGCTTCCATTTCAAACATAGATATTCTGTAAATGTTCCAGTCGAAAGTTTTAAGAAACATAGCGGATGCTCCCTGGTTTATCCCCAATCACCTAATGAACAAGAAGTAGATATAGCATCAGTAAAAAAAAATTACCACATTCTATAAGAAGTACAACGTAAGGTTACAAACCATCCCAATTAATTTGCAAAGGACTTTTATAAAATTAAATTACAATCTTAAGACTACAAAACTTTTTCAAATACATAGTTGTAGATATCGTTCAATAAGAATTAGTAATTATGACAATAAACGATTTATTACATATCATTTTTTTGAAAATTTGACGTATTTGTTTTTTACAATGACAGTTTGTCAATGCTGATCACCTATTGCTTACAAACCCGCTCTAAAATTAGAAGCTCCGAAATTTGAATATATCATATTCATATATATATAAGGATATCCCTTATTTCCAGAATTGGAAAAATCTAAAAGTGCCCACTGAATTTCAAAAATATATGCCAAACATGTAAGAAAAACGCTTGGTAGCACTTTGTAGAACTAAAAAATGTGCTACCAAACACATCAATTTTAGATATTTTTGACAATTTTCCAAAATCGGTTTATTTGTACAGGTGGCTATTTTATCATTACTAAGATATTTAAATGGTAGATAAAACTTGGAAGTAACATCTACAACAATCTTCTTATTCTGATTATGTAAAAATAACTTTTTTGCTACTTAGTATAAGTCATAATATGCAAAAAATCTAAAAAGAAACAGCGTTTTTCGCAGTTTATAATATCCAAATCCTACAAAAGTCCTTTTTGCACTACATCAACCAAAATTTAAATTATTTTCAATTTTACTTATTTATGAACCCTAAGGATGTCTGCGAGCCGACAAATCATCGTTCAGAAATTACAAGAAATCTTGTTGACGAGGAAAAGTTTTTATTGCAGGAGATCTAGTCAATCCTTAACGATCTATAAGACCTATACAATCTAAAGGTCTTTTAGTTCTATCAATGGCCTTCAATTAAAGTTCTAGATAAGGACTCTAATTATTTCTGGAGCCGAGTGATGAACTTCGTTTGAATGTTAAAAATTTTAAGTATGCAAATGGTGAATCATGATTATGTTATTCCTACTGTGTATGCGTATATGAATCCAAGAAAGGTTTTATACAGCTCCAATTGAAGGTAATAATTGTAGTTCCACAATCATATGTGCAAAATCCTTTTCTTATTGTTCGTAAAAAAGTTATGATTATTTAAAGTTTAAAATTTTACACAAAAATGTATATACGTATTCTTATAGGCATTTTGCGCATCATAATTTTTCATTTGGAGAATAGGTAAAAATGAATATGTTGTCCATATCCAAAAAGAGAATGGTCACTCAACTCATAAATCTCAAGAAATCTTTAGGATATCAAAAGATGACTCACAACAGAAGTGATAGATGAACTAACAGTTTATTGTGTTTATTGTTTATTGAATTCTCAAGAAAAAATGTATTAAAACACGTCACTATCCAATGCCTAACTAACAATTTCAATATTTTTTCTGTCAGTCACATGTTCATTCATCAATACAAATAGCCGTAGGTTACGTTAGGCTAGTAGAAGGCACAGCTGTTCAAAGGGAAAGAGAGAGAGAGAGAGAGAGAAAGAGACTTTTTTAAATCAACTTTCAATTGTGACCTAAGTAGATTTGATTATGTTTGAGTTTCATAATTATTTATCAAGTGATTAAGACATTCATTTTTTCCAAATGAACTTCATGTTTCTAATTAATATTCAAGGAAAATACATGAGAAATTGAAGGTTTTTAAACTAAATTGATGCCTAAAAGGTGAGGTATTGATAAGATTCTAATTCAAGAATGAAATTAGAAAAACACAGTACACAAACTTTAGTTTTTACTGTATTGTTCATTTTTCAAAAAGTTAAAACCTTTGCCACAAGATCCTGGAGTAAGTTTTCAACAGATGGAGCTCAAAATGTGTACAGATACTCTATAACATATGATATTTTACTTAAGCGGAGCAGAATTATAAAAGATTGAGAGAAATTGAAATAGTTAATTATTTATATAAAAAAAGTGTAAAAAAACAAATTGACAAAAATGTATTTATTCCAACTGAATTTATTTTTCAGAAAAGTGTTTCGCTTAGATGGATCGAATGCTCAAAATAAGGCTTACTTCCATAATAATTTAGCCTACACATTTTTTTAAAGTCTATGACAAAGGTCTTTCGATCATTTATGCCTTGTATGACTCCCAGTTACTCGAGAGGTAATTTTACATATGTTAGTATATGAAATAGTTATTTTTGCAGTCTACTTTGAAAATAAGACTTTATAATTATATAATTCTAGTTACTTCTATTTTTAGTATCTATTTTTAAAATTTCAGCTCTAACACTGGCTAGTCCCCTTAATTTAGTAGTAGAGTTTCCGATAGAGAACGCATACGTCTCAGCCCGTTTGTTATTTCTCCATCATTATGTATTCAAGATAACAGATTTGCTGAATATACCCTCTACAGATTGAAAATAAAAATAACAATTACAACAAAAGTATATGGTATAACAATAAGAAAAATATATTTCTTTATAAACTCAGAATATTTCTCCACTTTACTTTATATTACTTTCTTTCAATAATTATCAATATCGATATTTTACATCTGCTAAGCATCCATTTACGGCTAATATTTTTATTGCTAGTTCTCTGGATTTCATGGGTTGTTTTCAACAAATAGGGGTACTACTACTCTTTATTTCTACGTATATATAGCAATAATATAGCAAAAACTGGCGAAGTCTTTGAGTAAAAATTTTAACAATAAAATCCGATGCATGCATTTTATGAAGAGTACAAAGGGAGAAGTTAAGCTGCATGTTTCATAGGACATCTAGTATTTGCACGTGATTGTTGAGCCGATAAAAATCGCCACAAGAATGTGGCGCGAGAACCTCCGTGCTGGCACCTACTTTCCCCCGTCGATCGTGATCGCTCCGTTGTGGATTCGTTGGATCGATGGCTCGTATGTACACTAGCTTCCCTTCGGATACGCAGAAAAAGTTGGCTGGTGAGGCCGGATCGATAGCCGATTTATAGCTACGTATGCTCCTCACTACTCTGTGCAGCACGTTATATCGATCTTATGCGCGTTGCTTGTCTGTGTCGTACAATCCACAATAAGGCTCAACCGGATGTTGAGCCACGTATCTTATACCTTCGCGATATTATTATTGTTATTATTAGTTAGTTTCCTTTTTCTACCGCCTTTGCTCGCTTCAGCTTGCTTTTCTTCTTTTTTCTTATCATTTTGTTTGTCCTTTAAAAGAGAGAGAGAGAAACGGTCTGTCAGATATATCTCAAAGTGTATTCATTCAACGACACAGCTTCACGATCGAGATAGCTTCTATAACGATCTGCTATTTTTAGACAGCTCGAAGCGGATACTGCTATACGCATATGAAAAAAACTTGAATGACATAAAGGCATAGAAAAACAATTATTATTTGTTGCTATAAGAATAAGAATGAAACACAGAGAGAGAGAGAGAGAGAGAGATAGAGACCAACGACAATTAAGTCGAGACTACATTCAATCAGCTCGATAGATCAAATCCGTCAAAAAGTAGAGCCTTGACTCTTCTGATCAATGTTTATTCATGGAAAAGGAACAGCATACGGGCTACAATTTCCGGGCGGGTCATCGATAATATAATGATGATCTTTATCCCTAATGAGATTAAGACTGCTGCCTTCTTACGGCCGAGCGCAACCGTGTCCCATGAAATTGCTATAAACATCATTCGGTTGATGGTTGCGCATCTACCTGAGAGAACACAGGCTTATATAATTAACTCTTTTCTCTATATAACACCGCACAATGATTTCCTAATTGTCCATCCTATCAGTTGGTTACGTGGACAATTTTTCCGAGTTTTGCGAAACTATTCTGTATTTTTATTTTAGATTCCTAAATTGCGGTAACAAAAAAGTTAAGTTTGCAAATTATCTGATATCACTTCTACCCAAGGCCTACCTTTATCTTTCTATGCGTGCAAACGCCAATCTACATTTTTATCTGTATACACGAAAGCTGATATAATTCGTAAGTATTGTAAGTATCAACAATAGAATGATATAATATTGGTCGGATAAAAGAAAGAATCAGGTGCTACGGGCATGGGCTGATCGCGCTTGACTGGCTTAATCTAGTGGAAGCAGTTGCTGCCGCGGGGCATCATGTACATCATATTCAATAATAATGGTGAAATTTTAGAGTTAGCAGAATGATTCAACGAGTGGACCAATAAAGTGGGGGCTAAAGAGAAAGAGAGAGAATATGAGAACTTAGCAAATTCACGAGCGACTACCCGCTTGGGTCTATTATGTGTCGGCCAAGAACATACTCCTCATACTCGTTCTCACTCTTACTTCAATTTTCTTTGCTCTTCCGGCCCCCTTCCCTTCTGGGTTCGACACGCTCAGCGCTCATAGCTCTGGGCGCTACTGGCGTTTATTCTAACTGGCATTCTCCTTTCTAGTTTTTCGTCTCTTTGCCACTGCTCGTTTCAAAAGAGGTAATTGCCAGACACGATGCGCCACCGGTAAGCACGATTCTCCATTTTCCAACTAGCAGCTTCCTCTATAGGAAATCGCTTTCACCAGAGTTTTTCAATTGTTTTTCAATTGAGAGAGCTATGACACTGGGCTACGAAAAAAAAGCTGCTGTACTACTTCACTGATACGTATGGGTTATGCATCAAACTGTGAAGAAACAGTGAGACTGACTTATTAGAGAAGAATTGCAATGAGGTTTCGTTTAGGGTTCTGTTTTGTTGATTCGAAACTTTAAATAAATGTTGATGGCAAAACCGTCGGCATGCATAAAAAAGAAAGTGACTTTTGTCTTTGGCTTGTTGTGCTCCGCATTCCACTGTTTTTTCCTTTCTTTCCATTTTTTTGTCATTCCGTCTTGCTACCTTTGGCAGAGAAATTGGCTGTAAGGCAAGCGAACGCGACAAAGTTTGTGCGGCAGTGGCGGCGACGGGAGCTCGGTTAAGCGACCGAGACAGAAAAGGATGGGGGCAACGATAGTCAGATCCCTTTCGATAGTATATATATAGACGGAGAGGCCAATCAGTATGCGGACCACGAAAGCCAGTCTGTCCTGCACGTTTCCTCTCCGTCACCCGTCGCTCTGCTCGACAAGACGCGCAGCGAGCAGAGCTCAGCTGCCTCTGTCTTCGTCTCCATCCTTAGGCTAAGGCCAAACCAGCTAAAACGCAGCCCCTTTTTGGTCAGTTGTATTTTCTTTAATGACGAGGTGCTATCAATTGTCTTCTGCCAATATATTTTGTTTCGCATCAAAGATATTTCCTTTCTCCTTTACCAATATTACCGCGTTTCTTTTCTTTCGCATCCATTCTATTAATTTAATTCCTCATTCTATTCACGTTTCTTTATTTATCAACATTTATTCATTAGGTGAATCCTTGCAAACGTACATTTCTCCGAATCTGAACGAAAGAAAATAACAACTAATAATTGTTAAAATCCACTGGCGAGAGCGAAAGTAAGTCGTAGTGAACTGAGTGGTAACGAGGTTACAATGAGCTTCAAAGTAGTCGGTAGATCGCGAATAATTCGAAGGATCGAGTAGGGAGGGAAGTGTACTGCGGCAGCAGTTTCCATTCGGGCAGGATTGACCTAGCCTATCTCTCTCTCTCTCTCTCTCTCTCTCTCTTTCTCGTACTGCTCTCGCCAGATAATTAGACCGGTAATTGAGGCGGGCGTGGCATCAGCCACAACCATTACACTGGGCTTTTCCTCTTCCGCAAGTATCAACTCCTTTGCGATTTCGCCATACGATGAAATGCCGAATACGACTTTTTTTCGCTCGTCCCTCTTTCCCCATCTTATAGTGCCCTTTTCAAGCTTAATGACTCTTCCTTGCTTGCTTGCTTGGTCACCCTTTACCCATCCCAAAGATCTTATCACCATCAAGCTCAACGTAACGATCGAAGGATTTGCTTGTTTCGGCGCGATTCTAGAGACTTAAGGGATACTTTCGCCCACAATCAATGTTGAATCCAATAAAAATATCCTATTTTCACTGTTATTCATCGCGAATTTACTTTACTTTCTATTGCATTCGGGTTTTCTTTAATTTACATGGGACACTAAAGGTAATTAAATAACAATACTTTAGAACTGTCATATTTAGTATTGATAAAGAAATAAATCATTTTCGACTTTGTATCCATGATTTTTTAAAAGGTTTATAATAATCAGCACTCTTATACTCAGTTATAATTAAGTGGGCTGGTTGAAATGCCTACTCTATTACGTAAGTCTTTTTAGATATGATTTTAGATGATAAAACATAATTGGCTATAACATTGATTTGAGTTTATATTTCTTATACGAGCCGCTACGGATGATACAAAAAAGAAACAGCAAAAAGCGATGGCATTCTTGAACAATCCCATCGACTTAATCAGATGCTTCAAGGGCCCTTATTAATCAACGGACAAATCGTACAAATTTTTGTTCTGGCCTTTATTCAGCTTCGCCAACTGACTGGTACAATAGCAACAAGGCTCATTATTTACGATTTACTATGAATATTGTCACAGCAAGGCATGGGGATAATCAATAAGGGAGATATCAGGATTGAAAGAAAGAAATGGAGGCCGGGTTTCGTATGACTCTGATGTAGTTTGGAAAGTTTTGGTGACATAATGAGGCGGATCGAGTACCGGCTATATTAGCATGAAAATGAAAGAGAAAAAGAGAAAAAGAGAGTAAGCTTACTGCAGCACATAGCAATAACACAACTGTTAGAATTCGGTAAGAAAGCAAAAAAAAGTTAGGTAGGGTGGCGCGTGGCGCGCGTCACCATATATCTCAGCTCTCTGCTCGGGGGAGACACAAGCTAGTCAGAAAAAAAATAAATAAGAAATAAAGAGAGAGGGAATTATCGCGCGCACACACGAGGGCCGATCAAAGCAACGGGCTTATTAGCCAGCAATGTGATCTATTTGGGCTTCCAGGAGACATAAAGAACCGACGATATTGTGCCACTATGTTACGAAGAAGGGCGTTATTGCCCAATAGGGACCACCGATACGTGCAGTACACACGCCTCCGTTACACGCGTCGGCCGCGTCGCTCACACTCATTCGTTCGACTTATGGCTTCTATAGCTTTGGCCAGATCTAACCATGCGTCACTGACCTTCGTCATCCTACCACTGATCACCTCCCCAGGCCAACTTCTTTTTCCTCTTTTCCTTTCCATTCCTTCAAATTATTTCATTTTAGCTACCGTATTCCCGGACCCTATATCATCACCGACCTTTCACTCGTACTCCACCATCTCATTGAATCTTCATTATTAATTGATATCATCAAGTCGAGTCTACATTAATTCCTCGCTATTTCACTAATCATTTTTTTTACTATACTAGTCAACGACAAACGCTCTATGTGCGTACCTATTTCGTTGCTTTTTTAATTTTTATTTAACTGAGTTGGAGATATATATGTATCTATATTGAACTAAATTTTTTTTATTTTTTATATCTTTTCATCAAATCATTATATTATTAAATTTAAAATATCTTAGAATCAGGCTTGTCTATACACAATGCGTAAGCATATCTACCGCATCTGTTAACGTCATTCTCCTACAACCAATTAGATTACGAGTAAACTCTCTGCACTTTCAAAGCCATCAATTTTTTACTGAAAATAGTTTAAACAATTTTTATTAATAATTAATGACGATTATCTCAATAAAGTCTAAAGTGAGTCAAAACTAAACTAAAAAGATATTAAAATAACATCTCACAACTAAAATTAGAATCTACTAGAAAATGTTGAATTTTCACGCTTTCTTTGCTTGAATCAATCAGAGTCCGAATTAATTGGTTTCACTTTTCCAGGTTCTCTCTTTTATAAGAAGATAAGGATTTTAAGCTGTTTTCACCAACTTAAGCATCTATAAATGCTTTCTATTGTCAATTAACACGGTTAACATATTATATTTTAAAAACATATCATTTTATCAAACATCTTTTAATCAATATAAGTTTGGATTAATTTTGGATGTATTGTATAATACAGTAACTATTCGTAATGATGTTATCAATTATCACTTGTTGTGATAAAATACAATCAAACTGTACCTGGAAACTGGCCTGTACACTCAAGTTTATTAGAATCTTCAATCATTACAATTACTAATCTTTTCAATGTACACTGCTATTTAAAAATTGTTTGTAGCTAAACTACATCGTCAAGTTTTCAGTTAAGCTAGATCGTCAAGCAAGTTTAAATGTTATAATTGATAAATGTAGTATACAAATGGCCAACAATTATTCATTTTTGTTTAAATGTGATTGTTTTACATTTGCCTGAATCGTCCTAACTTTTGTTCGAAAATAACATGTATACCATCGGAAAGTGCACATTTCAATTAACAATTTAAAAACATCTATTCTGTATTTTTTTTAACCGAGTTATACCATTATGAAGATACTCCTGCATTATTAGCATATACCGCCAGGATCAGCATTACCCGAGACGAACCGCGAGGAGATTGCTGGTCGCACTTTACATATCAGTTTAGCCTTGAAAAGGGACGATTGTATAATCCATTTCTACAATATTTTCTGACTTGTATCAAAATAATCTTATAACGCCTGAAGTAATGTTGATCCAAGTGTTATTTGCCAATAATGCAGGAATATCTTCAAAATGGCATAACTCGATGAAAAAATCGTAGAGAATCGACTTTCTTAAATTGTTCGTTAAAAAGTGCACTTTTCAATGGCACATATGTTATGTTCGAAAAAAAAATTAGGATGCTTCAGGTAAACGTCAGCCATGTTTAAAAAAGAAAAATAATTGTTGGGACTTATTAAGATACGGAAATCCAATATTGACTCGTATTTACTTTACATGAATTTTCCCTATAAGTATAAATAAGTACCTATGAATTGAAAAAAAATCATCTTGATCAGATAAAAATTGATGGAACTACAAACATTTGAAAAGTAACAATATTTCGATGAGAAATTTTGTTGCGCAGCGTACATTTTAATAGGGCTACATTTTTTTTGTGCATGTAAACTTTACATGCAAGCCGCTTTCGAGTACCCATTTTTCATTGGATACATTGATTTTATTGGCAGTAGTAGCTTAAAATAACGGTCATATTCGACCTTCCTCGCATCGATTAGAAAACGTAATAACTTTCAGACGATTTGAATTGAAAAAATTCATATCTAGTGAATATAATACAATTGTCATCCAACATTTAAATAAACTAATTTACTAAAACAAAGTAAATCAAATCTAACGACTGATGATTAAGGTACCAAATGGACAATATATTAACTGAGATTCTTTATTTTCCAATTTTATTTGAATTTAAATTAGTTTATTTGACTGTTGAAAGAGGAATCTATTACGTTCACTAAACATGGATTTTTCAAATGCCTCTTAGCATGAAAGATCGTACCTATTTTGGCGGAAGCAATATCACACAGTGTATAATTTCTAGTGTAAATATAAGTGAGATTATATTAAAACGGGGTATAATATTCTGAAACGATCAAGTGACTGCCAGCTCTACGCTACATCAAATATCATTTAAAAATAAACGTAGTTCCGAAAGTTGCAAATACGATTAGTGAAGTGAGCTACCTATTTTGAAGTGTTGTTGACTTTAGCAAGACGCTTTCATTCATGTAATTTCAAGTGCGCTTTTAACATTAAAAATTTCAGGTCAATGATAGTCGAATCATTTCAAATACTGACAAATACAGACAAATAGAAATAGAGGGGAGGGAGAGATTTGAGTCGATTACGTTAGTCATATAACTTTCAAAAGTATGTATAACCGATAGCTACATCCACACCAAACTTTAAGAATTGTTTATATAGTCTCACTTAAATCTTATGTCTAGACAAGACATAAAGATCCAAGTAACGCATTATAAGTGATTTTATCCTAGCAACTGACTTTTATAGCGCTTGCGCTAGTACGTTATGAAAATACATATATAGTATGAAGAAAAATCAATTTTACGAAAAATACAAAACTAACATTGTATAAATCTTGTATTTCAAATAATATTTTCAAAACTATATTAATTAAGCTGACGGGTTCTTTTAATAAACGCTGACAATTCGGTCTTTCGATTACACTAGTATTCTATATAATTTTATAAATTCACTATAAATATACCATAAATAAAAGAAAGTATGTGATATGTAAAAATAAAACTGTACAATACTAAGGACTATAAGTTTAGGTCACATTGTTTTTTTTTATTTTACAGACAATTTATTTTAAATTAATTCATCAATTAGATTGTATTATGTATATTAGTTTATATTCTACTTCGTAGGATGTAGATATTTGCTGTTACAAATCTATGTGTAATTTACATGACACTTACATCGAAGGCTCGGATGCTCCCTTTTTTAGTCATTCAAGCTCTTATCGAGTCATTTTTCATAGCGAGAAGTTACAATCCACTCGAAACCTCCGAATATCTCTAGTTCTTACTTATTGAATTGCACGCCACACGTATTGTTTATACTTTTTTAAATGTTAAGCTGAGCCGGCGTCTTTTCAATCAAGGATCCAATTCTATAATAGTTGATACTTGTTTTTAATTTTCATTTTTTTTTACTAAAAAGGGAGTTAGCTAGTCGACTACTGCGCAGTCAAAGTTCAGTTCATAGAGAGCAATCGACGAGTTTGTACGCTTTTCTCTGTATAAGTATGCTTGTTCAATATATACCTTTATTATTTATTAAAGCCACTTCATACAGATGAATTTTTAAATGAAGATCACTATCGAAGTGCTACTGAACAAAAATAAAAAATGAAAAGGGGTACTGAACGCCATTTTATTATATAATAGTATTGGGCGCGGTTAATTCGTGTCTACTCTCATTCTGGTCTCCTTTGATTAAGTTATCTAATAAAAATCAACATTTCTCAAAAAGTTCATCGTTTGGACTTGAAAAAAATATAAGAGTCAAACGATAACCAAAATGTAGAAACGAAAATGAAAGGTGGGAGGTAGGATTATAGAATGGGAACGTGAAAATACGAAGCAAAAATCAGTGGAGGTCGCCGCGTAACAGCAGTACGCTTTTGGAAAATCCATACCTCGAAGAAACACAATAGTGTGCTTGCGACGGAAAGAGGGAAAAAGAGAGGCAAACTGACGATAGGTAGTGTAAGGGGGTAGCTTAGGCATGGAAGCAGCCATAGCAGCGCAGGGGAAAGTAAAGGGAAAGAGAGAGAGAGAGAGAGAGAGACGGGTGGGGAGCTTGCGTCGGTCCTTGCCCCATGTACGTGCTCGGAAAGCCAAAGCTCTCGTCGGCAGCAGCAGGCCCCGTTCGTTAGTTTACTCGCTCATACAACAAGGTCCTTCGAACGATCGATATGCCTATAGGTGGATTCGTGTGAAGTGCTATAGCATTAAGCAACAGTACGTAGGTGTTTGCATATATACGTAAACCCAAGCCTGAAAAGCCTCTCAATTAACTTATTAATATAGCCTTTTCATCTTCTATGTTCGCAGTACTAGGTGCGAGGTATGCCGTATTTTTCCATATACTTGCCCTTCAATTTGAGGACAAAAATATGATTATTTCAGTATCCGATCGAATTGAATGGATCGTAATTTTCACGTCATTACACAGAGGGAATAGTTTTTTGTATAATTTTCTAAATTATATATGACGTAATTTTCTCGTCGTTAGAGAGATGGAATTAAAAATGAAATTTATAGCGAATGATTAATTCTTAACCAAGCAGCTAGTAGAAAACGTATGGCAAGGTAAAATATTCTACGTTTAGCTTGAAACAGAGCATCGAGATGTGTTGTATGATTATAAGAATCTGAAAGTGAGCAATTAGCATAGAGATGAGAGGGAGAGAGAGAGAGAAAGAGAGAGACATCAGCTAAAAGGTACACACACGTAAAAGCTACAACAGCTTGGAATACTCGCTATGGGTAATAAGATTGCATGTAAGGTGCTGTTAGGCTAGCTGACACGTGCTTCAAGGCATAGTGGGGCTGAATGTGAAAACGGGCATTAGTTGGCGCATATCTACTATGGCATCGCATTAGGAGGCGCAGTTGTGGAACCGTGAAATAAAATTTGACAGATCAGAGGCGCCAAGTTATGTCTCGGTCTATCTCTCGTCAAAATGCTGATGGAGCTTTCCGGACTCGCACCTCTTTGAGTGCCCCACGGGCATCGGCCCCCTTCGCTCTCGCGCCCCGCTTTATACAATTCTCTTTTATCTGTTGCCCGCTTGCCTCCCTCCCGGCGTGCGTGCGTTCCCTCGGGGCATTTGCCGCTCTTTCTCTCTCTTTCTCTCTTTATTTCGAAAGCGGCCCTCCTTAGTTCCGTTCCAACCCGACACCTTTTTACAAATACATCACACGCCCTTCTGGTCCCGATCAGTTTTTTCGACGCATATATCGTAGCCAGGGACACAAGCCCGTCATAGCGCGGGTGCTCCATAAGCCGAAGCACATCAGACTTTTTTCTTTCTCTTCCCCCCCCCCTCTTCCCAGCCTGATCATGCACCTAGAATGGGCACTAATTTTCATACATGTTCGTGTCGTTCGTCAATGATTTCCAAGTATCAAATCAATCCTCAATCAAATCGATGGTCATTGTACTATGTTTTCAAGTACACTCCAATTTTATTTGTGTTTATTAAATCGCTCCAGGTCATGTTTTTCAACATCACAATTGGATTTATTGTGCGGGTGCATTCTATTCCTAAACTAACATTTCATTTCTCTTCTTTTATCCCAAGGGCCATTTATGCTTTACTAAATATTTCTATGGGCAAATCGCAGCTCGATAATTGTATTTAATCGTACACTTTACACACTTTAAATTTATGCAAACGAAATACCGTTTTCCTAATGCAACACCTATATATACTTAAACGACTAACTTAGACATTCGATTTAAAAGTGTATGTTGTAAACGTATTCGAAATAATACGCATCAAATTTCATTGGCCCTTTTCAAGTAGATAAGTCATCAAACATTATACATGATTGTTTTCGCGTGCAAATAATTGATATACAAATGCACGTTAAAAATTGAGCAATAGAATGGAATACTGTTGACATCGTTTTATACTCGCAGTAACCACAGAAAATTCAAAGGAGAAGAATAAAAACGCGACAATTGTACAGGACTATGGAAAAAATTGGGGTTTTAATGGAATGACAAATATGCATGTTTGACAGCTGGCCTGTGAAACACAAATTATCACGTCTCCCTCTAATCTGTCAGGCGCGGCTCTCGGGGAAAATGGTAAGAGCGAACTTGACACGATTCCACAACGAGTTTTTTGTCACACCCCTCTGATCTAGCGAAAGCTATCTACGATCAAAAGTGCGTGCGACGTAAACGTCATCATTGGGCGTCATCTCTCGGCGTTCTTTCCGGACCGTGCTTGAGCGGACCCGATGCGACAGCTGTCCCTGCGCCGCCGACCTCGAAAACCAAATTATACGCTCAAAAGATCGCTGATCTCTATTAAGATTTTTATCTCACTGTCGCAGTTGTACAAAAAACTTCAGCTGAGAAATACAGCCCCAACTCGTTTTTTGTTCTTTGTAATCTACAGACCAATATCGCCACAATAAGAAGAACCAAGCTACCGCAGCACCCACCTCGAATATTCTCGTCTAACCACACGCCTTTTAAGTGTAATCTTGTTACATCAACCTACTTTTCATATTTTGTCACGCTCAAAAGATATTCGTTAAACAAACTTGGCACATACAAGATTGGGAAATTGCAATTTGAACAATTTTGACGTGGTATAAAACGGTATCAGGAGAAGAAGAACATCCTTTTAATATCAATATGACATGTATGACCTTCGCAGATATGTACCTCTGTATGTTTGAAAGAATTGATCTCGATGACTGCAAAGAATATATATTTTATAACCTGAATCGAGAAATGGATGATGTCTGAAGGAAAAAAAGGCGGGAAGAAAGTGAAAAAGGAGCTCTAGCGGGCGAGGGAAAAACAGTAAGAAGAAGCAAGAGAAAGGAAGAGAATAGAATTGAAAAGTTTGACGTAGCGAAGGTTTATGGCAGTTTTAGAAGGCAGTAAAGTCGCGCGTGATTCCTCGTTGGCGTGCGCGATCGTTATATTTTTTTGCGCACTTGACGGGTTGTTGGCCGGACGGTAGCGCTGTCGAGTTTTTGTCTCAACTCCCTCTCTCTCTCTCTCTCTCTCTCTCTCTCCGTAGAGCGAGAAAAATTTTACGATGGTCGTCTATATATACGTGTTTTCCAGCGCTGTTACCGAGTGCACTTATCGGCGATCAACATTATGCGAAAAGAGGGTCCGCATTAAGCGACGGCAGCAGTAGTAGATATGCCTAATTATTGACAGTGAAAGGCTATTAAAGCACTCCAAATGAAGCTGTATCTTGAAAGAGGCAGAAAAGGAGGCGTACGCACGCGCATACGAGGGAGAGAGATATAAGGTGGCCATCGCTCTCCCAATTATGCGGCGCATTCTTGGCGCGGCGCCGAGCCGATGGCATTCTGCGGTGAAAGAGACCAAAGTGTTAATCTCGCGCTAAAAATTTTTCGGAACGTCGATGCTGCGGATACCAGAAAAAGGGTTGCACCCTGCAATGTACTTGCGAGCGGGTAATGAAGCGCCACGGCTTCGGGCAACGACTCAACGACTCGTCGACTCTGCTTAGGTGATATATTTTCTGCGACTGCTTTGTTATTCCCCTTGTTTTGCCGGGCAGATCCCAACCCTTGCTTCGTTCGCGCACGCTCACGCCCGCGCTCAACGAGCCGTAAGCTTTTCTCCCCTTTCATGAACGCACCAAATCACAAGTATAGCGGCCCAAGCAGCAATTGATGATTGGTCGAATGAAGTATGGCCTCAACTCGCTCTGTGCACCGTGGGGCGGGAAAAAATACAAGAGGAGACAGCGCCTTCATAGCCCTACCCATAAGATATACTATTTGGTCTATGTATTTCCTCCAGCGTTTATTATCCTGCCCGAACCATCTTTATAATGGCACCTCATCTATTGAATAACAAGAGCTTTAACTTTCACTTTCTTTCGGCGCTTTAAAATGTGAATTCAACGGGCAAGTCGAATCGGAGAAGTATCTAAAGAACTAGCTAAAGCGAAGCTTTTCCGTGCTAGAGTCAAACGTTTAACTGGTCGTAAAGGCTTTGAGGTTGTTTTTATTGTTCGTAAGCGAGACTGTAACACTTGCGCAGCTTGCCAATATGGACGAAAACGAGCGTCCGTTCACAGTCGGCAAGTTATAGCGAACGTAGAGCAGAATTTTGAGAAGACGTTACTTCCTAATGGGATGAGCTTCGGCTTTAATTCTGCCGATTATTCGCTAGTATATATAATTGAATTATTGGTGATGCGCTAAATTGCAAATTGAAAAAAGAAAAGCAAAGGAAAAATGTGCGGGAGAAATTGCAGCCGTGTCTCTTTCAGCATTCCTTGCCTTTGGAGTTTGGCCTCTGGGAGTAACTCGCGGTCGCTGTATATATATATATATATATATATATTATAGGTGGGAGGCGCGCAGCTCCTATCAGCCGCAGATAGTGGCGTCGGGTAGTGACTCTCGGCTCGACTCGCTCGGGGTGTCGCGCTCGCGTTCGTGCGCGGCCCTCATACATATTCAGAGGGATACATCAGAGTTACCCTCCCCGTGACTTCCCTGAGAGAACAGAGCGCCAACCCCGAGCCGCCAATCCGCACATCTATTGACCCGTCTTCCCATAGGAATTCGACCAGCCAACGTCAGACTAAACTTGGCCCATTTGGCCACTCTACACGCTCTGCGGCTAAACTCAAATTACAGCCTAGTTTTCGAGTCCGATTGATGTTTAGCCGTTTGCCGAAAGCCACGTAGAGCTATATATACATGCTTATACACCTAAAAGCTCTAGCTTACCCAGACCGACTTTTCCTAATAACTTTTATTCTTAAGAGCCTCCGAGATTTCATTGAAGCTTTACCTAGATAACAATATATAATTGTAGGTAGAGCCTCAAGCATAGAACCAGAAACCACATGGCGATACTATCGGACATTAACATAATAATCCGAGCTGGGCGAACGACAGGTAATGGATATAAATATGCTGACCGATGTGGCGCGTGGGACAAGGGAAGGGAGAAGGGGAGCAAGGAACGGCTTCGCGCATAATTTAGCATAAATAATAAATAATACCGCACGGAGCCGACAGGAGAGCTACATCGTGTGGTAGCGCGTGCCGGCGTTAATGCAATGATCTTTAATGGCCCCTACACTGACGTTTTCGCTCGGTCACAGCGAACCAATTACCGACATGAGCAGTCAACCTATCTGCTCTCTCTTGATTGCCGGCTTTTTGTAGAACTTTAAATTATGTTTCATTTTTTCCTTACCTCCCGTGCTATAGATATAAAAGCAATGCCAGTCGTCGACATTATTGCAACTTGCATCTTAGGCACCTATATAATTATATTCATACATCGCTTTTTTCCTAGTGCAATAATTTTTGATACGAGAACTGCATAAAAGCCCCGCAAGTATGCGACGACCTTCACAGCTCGCGGACGTTATAAATTATCGAGGACACGTTGTCGAGGGTCGCGTGATAACGAGTCTCATACAACAAATCGGTAGCTGTATTTTGAAGCGAGCATCTCCTTCGTATGTAGCGATAAAGGGAGAGAGAGAGAGAGAGAGAGAGAGATACTATGGCGATGCCAATCTCGGACATGCCAGCCTCGTGTATAGGAAAAGTACACGAACGCCAAAGCTGCGTGCTCGGCGAACATCGATCTGTGCAAAATAAGCTATGTATTTGGCCTCACTTTCTCTCTCTCTCTCTCTCTCTCTCTCTCTCTTTCTATTGCCATACACAATATGTGAACCCGAAAAGGCTCCAACCGATTTCCAATTGCAGATGCATTATGAAGGAGTCGCCAATCCAACGCTAATATGTTTTGTTGAGAATTAAGATGTCGTCGAAGATGTCGCATGGTGAAAACTACACTCGGACACGTAACACCTTAGTTGGAACTCCTGTCCTCATCTTTCCCGTGAGCTTCATTCCACTAGCACCTTATCGATTTAACAGACGTCCCTTTCGATGAGCTCCTCTTTTCCTTTGCTCTGATCTAATCTCACCTTCCGTGTGCTGCGTGACTTTCCAATCGCCACTGCTACTTTTCGACATTTCTGCAATGTTCTCAGTTTCTCGCTGCAGTAGTAAGAAATGGATTACCAGTTTGATTAATTTTTCGAAATGATAATTTAACAGCATCAATGAACCTCGATCCTTGAACGTCTATGAGGTAGAAACTGATCAAATTGTCATAATATGTGGCTTTTTCTATATACTAAGGAAAAGATAATTAACGACACGCTACACTGGGAAAAAAGTTCGTATAATCAATTAAAACTCAATATATTCAATTAAATTATTTTATCGCGGATAATGCATTAAACAATTTAATCAAATTAATTCGTATATTATTCAAATGCAAATACGTAATTAATTAATTAAGTAAAATATTATATTTTTTGGAGTACATTTATTTTGTTTTTGTTACATATTCCATGAAAATGAATATGGTCCATTGTTATAACTAATGTTCTACTTCTCAATTTAAGCATGGACTTTTTTCAATTGATATAATACTTAAAGCGATCATCTATTAAAATAATCAAATCCCGTCTATGAAATGATTGCTCTGTTCTTGAATCTGTGAAATATATAATGAATTATACTTATTATTCTAGTAAATTAGGTGACTGGATTATACAAATATCATATTAAATTAAAAGATTGTTCTGTTGTCGGATAGATTCAACATTTAATCAGATATATTAATTATTTTATGGAACTAGATGATTGGTTCATGAGAATATTGACATGTGTTGAAATCGAATTTAAATGTAATTTCCTTAATAAAATGTTTCGTTAGAGTGATAAAGTCGTGTGCAAAAACAAATGTTCTGTTGTTGAATCTTTTAATGAAATTAAAAAGTTCTATGATTGATCGAGTGGTCTAGATTGTGAATTTACAGACATATCCATATAAAATGAATTAAGTTGTACTTATTATTTTGATAACAGCCATTTACTACTTTAGATAATAGCTTCTATATACTGTTTAACTACGGTATAAGGTGACATGAATTTTCTGAAAGGCAAAAAACATTACTGTATTAATTCAGGTCATATTAATTATCTTATGACATTTGCCTATCTTACTATAATGGTAGAGCCTTACTATAAGTACAAACCTAAACAGTTTTACTCTTATATATATATTAACGTCATGAACTACCGGCTTGAAATTTAAGTACGCCAGGATCACTAAAAATATTTTATTGAATACATTATCCTTTGAATAAAATTAATTAGTTACGAAAAAGAATTCGAAAAAGATTGAAAGAATTGGTTTTCTTCTCCTTGTAACGGACGTAAAAAATCCCTGCATTACATCATAAAATCTACAACTAAATCAATATATTCAGTTTAATATAACATTCATTTAACTTATTGAGAATCGTCATTTATTTTATGAATATATTTTGTAATAAATACGAATCTACTGAAAAATTAAATGACTCAATCAAGCTATTTCGTTAATTCCATGAAAATTTCCATATGTATAGCGAGCATTCAATTTTATAATAATCTTATAAATGTGGTATATACAATAGTATTCTTCGGTTCAATTATAAAATAATAATTATTTAAAAAATAACCGTAAAAAACAATAAAGAAAACAGTAGGGAACGTCAAGAAAATAAAACACGCGTTTTATCAATCACGACTATCGGAACACACTGATGCTTTATTACTCGATAGGGCACATCCATTTCAGCGGAATCCCTAAAATTGATTGTGTATTAATTATTATGATAATGTTTATATGATCTAATTAAGGCATTTAATAAAATTCGTTCACAATTAAGCACATACGTCTGATTTTTTCGAATTAATAAAATATTGCATTGGTCCCAATGTGAAGAACAATGAATAATCATTATGAATTTATACATTTGTTTAAATTTCGATCGCAGAATATTTTACGATTCAATGAAATGGTCTATTCAAAAGAATCCACAAAATAAAAAAAATTTTCTTAATAAATTGCAAACTCATACTTGATTAAATCGATGAAAAATTTCATGAAACCGAAGCAATTTGGTTAACAAATGTATTTGTATGAGTATAATAACTGAAGCGCTACTGAAATAATTAATATTTAATTAATCGTATATAATAGTTTTGCTAAAATGAATAGAATGAATCCAATGTCATTGTGTTAATCATTCAATAAAACAGTGAATTACAATGATATGATGAATATCATAGTAAAATCTGTGTTTAAATAAAAAAATTGTATACGATTCAATATAATATTCATTGAACTTAATAAGATACTTTATTGGTTCTATGATGTAACTCATAGTAGTTATAAATTTATTAAAATTATGAAGTAATGTTATAAAGAAAATTAAATATTTTATAAATTCTATAAGGGATATAGTTGTCCATATTTCGGTATATAATAAAAGTAATTTTATTTAATAAGCAATATTGTTTCGTAGAAGTGTTTAAATATTCAATGATTCAATTCAATATTTACTCTTTCCAATAAAATTTGTATTCAATTAAAGAAGAGATTTTATTATTTCAAGTGGGTAATGATGGATGAAACAGGTTTTGTTAAATCGGTTAAATTTTAATTGATTCAATTAATTTTTTGTTTCAGTGTAGAGTAATCTATTATGATTATAGCTCATTAGTCACACGCGTCCTCCTTGTGTCATAAATAAAATTATTGTCTAACCGACGGTGATCTTTCAATAAAGTAAGGAAGAATCCTTTTACGAAAATATGTCTGTGCACAAGCAATACCAGTCTCTTGCACTAGTTGCTCTTTTGACTTATACAATACTGAATTCAAGGGTATACATCGCCTAAATGTGTACATATAGAACACGACAAGAGTGAATTTTAGCACCGTTACGCACTCTCCGGAGATTCTGCAGTCAAGTTGCTAGTTCGTAATTTATACGAGATAATGTTTGTAGTTGCTGCTTTACTTACCCAATAACTTTCCTCCAGCTATAGTGAAACTGCAAACATTTCTTGGCCTCTCATTAATAATTTCCACAAAGTTTTACCGAAAAGAAAAGGTATTGCAAAGATACTAAAGATCTTTGAATATCCGAGGAAGCGTAAAAATTAGCAATGACTTGTCCAGATGTCGTAAGTCATTAAGATATAGCCGAAGATTCCCGATAATAAATGTGTATCTGATACTAGCGATATTTGAATATTTATCTATTTGTTAATGGAGATATTAACAGGAGAAAATCGATATTTGAATGTTTTCACTGGCGGGAAAACAAACCCTAAACAATCGTACACTATAGGTAGCCGAGATAGGCAAGCGCTTCATTAGGTCGCGAGAGCTCCCTAATCAAACCTGTCTCTACACCTTTGCAAATAGTACGTGCCTATAATCAATATAATCATGCGCACTCGTGCGACTAAAGACTGTCAATAATCTGCCGAGTTGAGAGAGAAAAGTACAGTTCTGTTCGAAAAGCTGCACTCGAGTCCAAAAAAGAGCGAATAAACGTATCGAGAGGAGAGGTCGGGAAAACAAGCAAATAGACAAATAAGTTTGTAGTGATCGATCGAGATTTCTAGTCTTATCAATAAGCTTTAGCGAGGAGAGCCTTTAATATGGCACGGAATACGCGTGTCGTCTCGAGGACGTGTTAAAATATGGCTCGTCTTGTGAGTTAGTTTAATATGCAAATCGCGCAGATAGCGGATCGATCTTTTAAAATCTACTGGCAGTCGTAGTAGCGGTGGCGGCGGCAGCACTCTAAAAGGAGAGAACAAGTAGGTTGTGTAAAAGAGACGCTGGTAAGTCGTGATTCCAGTAGCCGTACCTGGCTAGTCCCATCGGCTCGCTCAGGCCCAGTCTGCTTCTGAGCCAATTGAAAGATAAGGCTGTTCTCGTCGACCGGCTTTCCGCTCTCGGTCAGCTACACAAGCGTAAACTGAGACCTCTTCAATAATTAAGACTTTCCGGGGAATCGGAGCGATATCTCGATGCCAATCCATTGACACGTTCCTGATAAAAGCCTGCACCAATTGCACTACTTGCAACCACTTGTACGAAGAACACCAACTCAGCCTTTCCCACGCTGGCGCTTCTTCGAAAATCGTGCTTTTTCCCCTCGTTTTAACTTCCGGACAGATCTACCCTTGACTCAGTGAATGTTGCTTTATAAATGTAGATGTCCCCAATTTAAATTATTGCTAGTATCAGATACGAGACATACAATTGACCAGTGTCAATACCTGATAGTCGAAATAATAGTAGAAATAATCGATAACATTCCAAATGGAAAATCACATCCGTAGAACATTGTATCCTTAGCATAGATATTTTTTTTCCTCTCAGTGCTCAGATATTACTGAAGTCCATCTTCACAAAGTTTGATCAACGCTCACCAGAAAAATGATTATAACAGAGAAGCAAAAAATAAGCTTCTTCTTCGCATACAACTTTGGCGTAGATAAAACAGCAAGAGGGATAGATTCGCCTGCACTCCAGAGACTTTTCTGCTGCAGCTATATCTCTCCTTGTTCCCTCCCCTCCTGTTCTCTTCCTCGTTACTAGTGGACGATGACGTGTAGCCGAGATAGGCAAGCGCTTCATTAGGTCGCGAGAGCTCCCTAATTACAAGCGGCCTCATTAGCAGCTTCCATCCTCCTCTTCAGACAATCATTTTACTCTATACTAGCGCCCACTTAACAAACATCTGACCTGTCTCTACACCTTTGCAAAGCTTTGTACGATCAATACTTTATATGGAAAATCGAAAACTTGAAAGTTACTTAATTTTTAACTAAATTACTCGTTGAGAAATTATACTGGAAGGGCGCAATGCTGAGCAACAAAGGGGTTCAATTTCATATTTCGTGCCTTATGAAAAGATTCGAAATTGCTTATGGCTCTCTTAGGGTTTCGATAATGAAGAGCGCTTCGAAACCGCTTTTGTCTGGTGACACTTCAATCTGTCGTGAAAAAAATGGCAACGTAATTAACGCTATCGCGGTAATCATCAAGCTGCGGAGCAGCTAATTCCCTCGATACCTAAGTGCGAATTTCGAGACCCTTTGAATAGTGAATGAGAGAGAGAGAGAGAGAGAGAGAGAGAGAGAAAGAGAGAGAGACTCCCCGGTCTAGTCATCGCTGCAGCAACAGAGAGGAAGCGTACGATGAAGCTCGAGAAAGGGATGCCAAAGTGCAAAGGGGAGTTTGCTTGAGCATTTCCACACGGTTCGGTATTAATTAAGTAGCTTTGCAGTGGCAACCACGCGCAACGCGTTATACTACCGCTAAGCAGACAATAATAAGACCGTTACCTCCGCGAAAACAGTACGCTTAAGTTGTCAGCTATTTGGCAATGTTGAAAGAACAATAGCTTTGAAGCTGCTCTGAAATTGTCAATTGGAAAAATCAAAAGACTTGTTTCTGAAACGGATCGTCGACTTTTGAAAGCAAGTGAGCGTTCGGGGAGTTTTATTGAACACATTGTTGAGAATATTTGCTTAACAAACAGAGCGAGTGTAGGAGGATAAAGTGAGAAAGGCTCATTAATCATGCATTTAAAAGGAGCTTGGTTATAGGCGGCGTAGAGACAAGCCTTCCCAAGGCGAATTCAAATGCCATTAGCTCCCCTTTGGTGTGCTCGTCCAATAGTGAGCGCAAAGCCGCCACACAACGATGACACTGGGGCGCGTTGCGGTAAATTCGACACTGAGAAAGCTACCCTTCCGGCAGCCAGCATAGACAGACAGACAAATAGACACACACTCGCACATGCGCACACATACACATACCCGCCGCCTTGCTCACGGTGATCACTTGGAGATATTGCTTTTAACGATGCGTTAACTTACCGTATTCAACCAAGAATACCTTCATTATACCCTTGTCAGTAGAGTCAATGAACGTTCGCCAAATTTAGCGATGAAAAATAATTATTGCAACGAACAGTTGAACTACGCCGGTAATACGATGTTTGGATGTAACGAGAACTAGCGGTGTTGCATGACTTTTGAAAGTATTAGTCGTGTATGAATTACCAGAGGAAGTGAACGAATGCAGGTCTATCAATCGGTTTGATTGACATTCATTAGTCTATTAATATGAACAAACGTTGGTACTATCTTGTTTTCTCCAAAACCTACAAAGTCTCCAAGCTCCAAAGTCTAGACTAGCGCAGTACGACTACATCCTGTACAATGCGACCATTGTCTTGTAGAGCTTCCATATTATACACCTCCATTATATGTACGCCCGCCACTACACACCTATACATAGCACTTCAGTCGTCGCTTTCCGTTTCTCCGACACTCCACAGTTTCACGCTCTCTTTCTTTCCGGCTGTAGCACACCTCCATTCTGCTGCAATCGGCCTCGATTCGCTATTATTTGTTCTTCATATTGTTCCTCTTGTTATGCACAGAATGTCGCGTGCCGCTCTTCAATTTCGTCGCTTCATCCGCCAATGAATGAGTTCCGAAAGAGAAATTTACATAAGGCGCAAGCAATGGTGTACAGCGCGCTCTTTTGCAGCCCACAATTATTGCGGTTTTGGTGGATCGCCAGTTGCTTTGTATACGAGAAAGTGCTCGGGAGTAACCTATAATTTAATGACATTGGGTCTTATATAAATATTGGTAAAAACCATTACTTGCTTTTACCTGAAAAAACTATCAAAATTTTATTTCGATTTCCTCTCGGTCTTATAAGCCTATATATTTTAGTTTATAATCGAATTCATGTATATCCATCCATATCATATTTAATATCACTTATTTCATAACTCATTCATGCCTTCATTCATATTTTTAACAACAATAAACGTTAAAAACACTCTTCCTTTCTTAATGCAAGATCATATTATCTATAATTAAAAAGTAATTTGATGAAATAATTGTAGCTAAATAATAAAGTTGAAAGCTTATGAGTATTAGAAATAGAAAAAGTTTAAAGACAAAGAAAAAAAAGCTGATTTGTCGCACTCGCGTTTGACTTATCCCTCTAATCTTCAGAGTTATTCAGCATTTGCGTGTACACATTAGCATATCGACGGTCGTCCGAGCGATTTGTCTTGGCTGCGTGCCGCCCCTTGTTTTTTAATTCTCTTTTTCTTTGCTTTTACACTGGCTCACTTATATATACACTCTTGCGCCTCATGGATCATGCACATGTGTATATAAATCGCGGGCTGTCCTCGGGTTTTCGCGCTGAGCGAACTCGTGTAAATCACGTTTCAAGTTCATTGAGTAATCCGGCGGTGTTAATGTGACGGCGTGTATAAACGGGGCTCCCTCTTTTGAACTGACGCAACGCTTGAAACAGCAAGACAGAGAAGGCGATGGCGACGACGACGATGACGACGAGGTGCCGAGGATCCTCCGTTGATCCAGCAAGTACCCCTCGCTCGGAACCCCAAACGACGTAATACACGTCGGCAAACTCAAGGGGGGGGGTGTCTCTCCCTCTCTCCCTTCTCCCTCTATCTCTGTTTCTCCGTCGGCGAGTGCGCTAAATCCAGATATATGATGCGCGCCCGTGACATGCAAATCTCGTTAAAGCCCGCCGCCATTACGTTTTCAAATCTTTAAAGTGTGTTTAGACAGCAGCCGTTATCCACGCACGCGCCGTCAGTTACCTACCCTATCCCCGATACCCCAGCCATCCTTATTATCTCTCTCTGTCTCTCTCTCTCTCTCTCTCTCTCTCCCTGTCTTTCGCTTTTTTACTCAAAATTACCCCAACGTCAATAATTCCCGATTAATAAACTCAGTCCACAAGCCTTCCTTGATGTATGCTTAGTCTAAGATAACTTAATCCTTCAGCCGAGCCCTCCTCATAAAATAATGTGCTCGTTTCTACATTAATGAAATATACTTGGAGAAAATTGATCATTTGCATTTGAGCCAAAGTGTCGATTGAAGCGGTAAATGAGTGTAATTGAGCAAGCTCGTGGCAACAGTTTTTGCTTGGCACGGAAATGACCTGTGCGAGAGCAGGAGGGAAAAGGTGCTACGAGATTTTGGAAATGCAATTTGCAATGTAGAAAGAGGGAGAGAGAAGAGCAGGCTTGTCACATTCCAGGTCGATGTCTGACTAGGGACCCATGCATCAGAGAGTCGCATAATACATACGCCTCTTTCTTTCTCGCTCTCGCAAAGCGGCGAAGTGGGGTTTGCGTTGTAGGGGAAAGAGGATCATTGAAAAGCGACAAGGATCGAGAGGCAGCACAGCAGATATATCGAGCCAAGGATTGATGTCCACGTAGACGAGTTTTTGCGCTGAGGAGCGAGCACCTCCAAGCCTTATTTTAACTGTGGGTCCAGGCAGGCAGACAACAGTGGTGAAAGTAGCGGCAAACGAGCCTCTGTGTGGGCTCCCTCTCCTGCGCATTTATTTCTGCGTCTGCATTGCCTCGTTGCCGTTTTATGCCCGCGGGCCAATTAATGCTCCGTAAAAAACCATGCTCGAGACGCAAGCAGGATTCGAGGGTGGTCACTGCCAAGTTCCATTGTTTTGCCCTTGGTTTTTTTCTCTTTATATATATATATATATATATATATACACACACACCGCCACTGCCAAGCCGCTTTCCTTTGTCGCTCATACTCAATGAAAGCTCTCTAGACATCCGCAGCGCCCAATCAGACTCAGCCCAACAGCGAGATTTAACGCCTTTTGCAGACTGTTAGATGGAATTTCGTTCTGTTCCTCGTTATTTCGCCACTATGCTCGCCGACAAGAGCGCTATACCTTTCCTTCGTTTACCGTTTACGTTTATCGATCTTTCGACATCTCTTATGGCAAGGTCGAATCCCTTGTTTTTTACATTCGTTACTATATTACTTGTCTGTGTCAGTGAAGCTTTCGTCAAAAGACTGTCTGCTACTGGTATAATTGTTTGACACTCCCCCTCCACCACAAAGCTAATTGAACATAGACAGTATAAACTCGAACCACCTTGAAAATAATCGTCTACCTTCCTGCGATCAATGATAATTTTAATAATAAAGATAAAACAAACAATACTAGTCTGGCGTTTAGCAATGCAGCGAAAAAGTTTCTCGACTGCAAATCTTTTTTGAAGCCGATCCCTAAATCGTCGTAATCGATGCCAATGTATTCACTTGCTCCAAGTCTTGAGCGATCGACAGCACGGCGCATACGTGCTCTCGCTCGATATGCTGTCGATCAAAGAAGCGACTGACTCCGCTATGTGGAGACAAAGCCGTGCAAGCACTAAGATATTTCGTTTTTTGTGTTTCTTTCATGCCTTCCTTCTCTATCTCTGTTCTCGTTTTTTTCTGCCTATCTTGTGCTCATCCGACGCGCACCGGTCCTACATCTGTGCTATAGTTGAAAACGTATATTTCTTGAGCACAATGACATCAAGAACAAAGACGCGGCTCTGTAGCTCCCTCCTCCTCTTAGCTCCACTTGTTTTTTTATCTTTCTCCTTTCTCCTTTCTCAACTAGCTTGCTCAATGCACAACTTTATAATACTTATTCGATGCTTTTCTTCGATCAACCTTTGCCGCAGACAACTCTTCACTATACGACTTTCAATATTATCCATTATAACGTCTCCTTTCAATTTGACAAATGCAGATGAACATCAAACGAAACATTAAGCTTTGGTCGATTCTTCCTAACTTTGTTTTACTCCTATGATTTGGGATTTTGAAATTGATATTTGCGAGAAATAATTTTACAGAGCGGTTTATAATATTAAATTATAATGATTAGTACAATGGACTTATGATTAGTATCATGAAATTAATACAAATTACGATTCATAAAACTAGATACTTTTCCCGTAATCTGTTTATTTACTGATTATTGGTATATTCATAGAGATCGAAAATATGACTAAAAGTAGATATTTTGTTTTCCTGATGATTTATGAAAACGAGTACAAAGTAAAAACCACATGTTGTAATTATTAATGACTATATAAGAAAACAAAATCGAGAAAAAGTTAAAGTAAAACTAAACATTGAGCAAAAAAGAATGTCCAAAAAGAAAAAAAACTCAAATCGATTGAGTTTATTCTTCTTTCCAGTACGAATAAAGATTGGATTGGAAGCATGGACAAACGGTCGATCGCTTAGAGCCTTAATAAATTCAGAAGTGACCTATGAGTGTCTTATTGTGTTCACGGCGAAACTGATGCGATACGTAAGCGTGGAAGCCGCGATCGGGAACAATAGCCGCTTGAAGGAGAGAGAAAGAGAGAGAGAGAGAAGAGTCAAAGAGTTGCGCCAAAGTGCATTGGCTCTCGGCATAGCCCGAACAAAGACGAAGAAATGGTGAGAGGGAGGGAGACAGGGAGGTCGACATACATGGGGAACACAATGCCAAGACCTATTTGGCGGCCTGACCTCCGACCTCGCTAGCACACGCGTATATGCACGTTCACGATAACGACAACTGCGACGACGACAACGCGTCGCTTGGTTCTCTGTGTGCCGTCTACCGCCATAGCCGCCATCGAGCAACACCGCTGCCGGAGCTCGTCGTCCGGTCCGATTGTGTGCTAATATTTGCTACTGTCCGGCCACGGCGTTACCATCGCACGTGCCGAAAAAAAGACAATAAATGAAAAGGGTATCGCGATGGCCCAATAATAAAAACAAAGCCATAAACCGAGAACAAACGACCTCTCTTTCGCATCTTCTTTTGTCGTTTCTCGTATCAGCTCTGTTAGGTGCAGATACTAGAGAAGTCAAGACGAATCAAGACAGGAGATACGCAGACAATGACACCGGATGAACTGACGAACCAACGTTTCCTTATCAAACCCAATTTACATATAATGCATTGATATCTATTCACTTAATCAGTATAGTTTTTCACAGCGGTTGACTAAAACATTTCTGCAGTCGGCCATCGATTAAACTATCAAAATGAATACAAAACATGGAACCAATATATGTAGTCTTACTAATAACATTATCTCAGAAGGAGAGCCCAAACCTCTTGAAGCTCGGTGATGATGAAATTCTGTAAATATAAATCTCACCATTAATTGGGGCGTGCAGTCATAACTTATATCATGGAAAAATTCCTTTTTGTGTTAGGAGAATTTTGACTAAAAATGAAGATAAAATTCATCGATTTAAAAGAAATATCGGGTAAATATTATGTTCATTAATAAAAATGTAGTATCGGCAAAAGAATTTTACTCGAATTTTCATCAAAAGAACTAAAATTAAGGTAACATTTAATAAAATCTTATACACGTGTATTTTTATACATGATATACAACAGTTCTTCAAAAATTCATCAAAATAGGACCCCAGAAACTCATTGAAAAAGAAAGTTTGAGTTTATCGACTTTATTGGTATCGTCCGTATAGGCCGATTTGGTGATATGTTGACGAAACGAAGCAGAAGAGATATAAACAGCGAAAACAAGATAGATAGGTAGATACGTATTATAGATGAATGTATATGGATAAAAGGATAAGACAGCTTTTTATTTACTTTAGGTAAGGACCAAAAAAGTATGAATTTCGTGATACATTTTACAAAACAATAAAATCATCGATTTAATGTAACAAACTTTATATACATTTTGTTGTCGTTTACGAAAGAGAAAGAGGAGTACAAAAACAGATGTTGAGATGGATTTTGGTGAACGAGTGCATAGAGAGATGTTCCGGACTTGGGTGGTGATGAGAGGGAGAACTAGGAGGGGCGCTGCGTTACTCGCTCGATAAAGGGGGCGCTTGAGCTGGCGTTGGCGTCCCTGTAGGATGAACGATCATCGCGGGGCGTCGTCGTCGATGCTGTAGTGTTATAGTTGGTTGTGTTGCAGTGCAGTGGCCTTGCACCCGAATACGAAACTTTCGCCGTTAGCTCGCTCTTACACGCACGCGCGCGCTCACATACACATACACGCATGAAAACGAGAGAGAAAGAGTGAGAGAGAAAGAGAGAGAGAGAGAGGGTGAGTGAGAGAGAAAGAGAGAGGGTGAGTGAGAGAGAAAGAGAGAGAGAGAGAGTGAAAAAAATAGAGAGAGAGGGAGAAAGAGAGAGAGAGAGAGAGAGAGAGAGAGAGAAAGAGAAAGAGAGAGAGAGAGTGAGAGAGAACTAGTGGCGTGCGGAGCAGAGCAACGCCGACGGGGGCCATGAAGGTCAGTGTCTGCATAAAACCACAAGGCTACGAAGCGCGCGTTTGCTATGCGGGTTGCGCAGCCAGCGGCTACGTGCCTTGCCTACTCGCGGCAGCACCACCTCGCCAGACACTCCAATTCTCAACCTGATCTCTCGCTCTCACTCTACGAATCTCTCCTCGCATCCTCGTCCATTTCCCCGCCGCTCTCTTTTCTAACAGTGTACCTCTTTCCCAAAATTCTCTCAGTTCAGTTACAGTTTCAACTAGATATGAGCCTCGTCTACTCAACTATTGCCGACTATTCCAAATACGCTAGGTTACAGCAATATAATCCATGATGGCTGATCGATTTTCCATTTATTTGAGATAATACCTGTAAATTTTGAAAATGAATCCAGCTACCACGCGACTGCAATCTTCTTGTAAAATTTGTAAAGATTAATGCTTTTTGAAATAATTTTCATGGATGAAATTGGTGTAAATATTCACACTAATATCTCAACTGTTAAAAGATATGCGACAATTTCCGAATTAATTCGACGAACATGTTCATCTGTGAAAAAAAAGTCGAGTCGGTGGATGGTGGGTGCGAGAGGAAATGGCAAGGAGCATCCCGGAAACAAATTTGAAACGGGCCAGAACAGATAAATTTAACCCGTGTCGTATGTTTGTCGGATATTTTTTTCCAAATTACCACGCGATTGAATAATTTCTTTCAGCGAACCGTGAAGGCAGTTGAGTTAGAGATTACATAAATCGAAACGGGCGTACGGGACGCTTTGGCAAGCCCACAATTGGCACGAGTTTGGCCCATCACCACCTATTCGCGTACTCATCGTACGCCCGTGTTGATGCATTCGTATAAAAACGCGCCTTGGGGGCTGTCATAAGCTAATATGGGGGAGAAAGAGAACATAGCGCCAACTACGACCTACACGACAGTAATTAATTAATTAAAGTCGCATAAAAATCCGTGACTCCAATATGTTACCCACTCTCGGTTATAGACTCGTCAATTTCTCGCTGCTGCCCTGTCCTTCTTCATTTTCGATATAAATGTTTTTTTGCATATGAATAATATCGCAAAGCCTGTTAAAGGGGAGGTACAAATGAACGCACGTGTATTGATCGATTTTCAGCTTGTCTCTCTTCGGCTAATGTGTACGCTTGATGTTACATCTGTATCATCAAGCTGTCCGAGCCTACATTTGACTGAGATCTATATTTCGCTAGTCGCTGACTATATTGATTTGTTTGGATATGTTGCAATTAAATTGCATGGATGACTGATCCGAAGATGAACAATTTGTAACGCCGTATACGTGAATTCATGTAGTGGCAGCAATTGCCCCAAATCGTAGGTTTATACGTCATATTGAGAATGCAGTTTACAGCAAGTCTAAATAGTATTCTAAGTTTACAAACAAGTGTGCAAAGAAGGAAAATAGTGGAATTTGGTCGTGAGGTATTGTTTTGCATAGCAGCAAGAAAAAGCTGAGTAGAACCGATGAAGCAGCAACCCAGGTCTGAATCAGCTGACTAGCAAAACTGACCTAATTATTATGCATTTATTCGCCCGTATTCAAATGCGCCGCAGAGCAGTGGCAGCGGTAACGTCGACGATGGGGGCCGTTTCTCTTGGTCTCTCTCTCGCTCTCTCTCTCCCTCTCTGTCGTGTGCGCGCGTTCTTGCTCTCAGTGTGTCGCAGAAAGTCTCGCGTGCTACTGCTATAGCAGCGCCACATGCACATGCGAGGGCACGCGCGACCTCTTCGCCTACCTGTTCTTCCTCCCTTGTATGAGTCGCACGCACCAACTGCATACACGCTAGCCAATCAGCTCGCTGTGGGACACCCCAGAGCAAATGCAAGCATTGCATCCGTTGCTTGACTCACTATTTTTGGCTGTATACCACTGTTACTGATTTTTACGAAGCTCAAATGTACTCTAGAGCTTTTTTCCATGGTGTTGCGCGAGTTTGGCCTCCTCGACATTTTGCAAAAATTGAATAACGCGACAAGAGAACAATCTAATTCCGCTATTTTGACCAGCACTTTTCAGCAAAGCTTTAACATGAATGTTCCATTTATTTGGCAAACTCCCTGTTTATTATTTTCAGTTATTTCCCAAAAGATCTTATATTAATGTGGATAGAAGAACAGAAGCAGCTCTATGAATAGAATAGAGTGAATGAAAGCTCGTTTGTTGAGTGTCGACAAATCAGAGCTCTTGTATCAGAGTTGAATCTAAATACAGTCATTAGGTTTGGGATACAAACAACAAGCAAAAAAAGTACAGATTTACGTGTACTAGGACTACAACTCGCTCGAAAAAAGAATCTTGTTAAGACATATTTGTGATTGCCTGAAAAAACTTCGTTATTGTGAACCGTGCATCGATGCGAAGCTCAACACGCGACAGCGGAAAAGTTTGAAAAAATTGTGCGACACGCAATTATGATTTAAACCAAACCATAGTAAAGACCGAGTCGATTATATCGAGTTGTGCGCGATATTCTATGATGACGGCTGGAATGTGATAATTACCATCGCGACGAAACACTTTTAATTGCTCGTGTTTCGCGGATAGTACTAGCGAATTACGAAATAGTAAAGAATGCCCCGTGCAATTGCGAATCACGTATAGATTCCTATCGCATTAAAGCTTGCTTGCGCATTCTCAAAGATGAATGTACGTCTGAAAAAAACGGCTTGTTCTGAGCAAGCATTTCCTTGAACCGAGCGCGCACGCGCGACTAACTCTCGTCGTTATGTAATTCAATACAATTGAAAGCGAATTCATTTTTTATATGCACGCCAGTGAGATAACATCGTCATTCCGCAAACGGATCTTGCCAGCTCTGATCGTCCTCATATCGTCCTGTTAGTTGTTGCTGTTGTTGATCCTTTAATGTCGGTTTGTAAAGAAGCGTTGAAAATACAATCCAAGAGTATAATGAAAGCCAGCCATATATATCATAAACAGAATATATTGAAGAGCAAGAGATAGAGATAGAAGTGTTAGGTAAGCTTGATACGATAAAGAATGACAAATATTTACCGGCTCTCGGAAAAACGTCAAACATTATGTATTGTCGACGGCGTTATTTACTTGATAAATTGACATTGGCGCGCTGAATAC
Organism: Chouioia cunea; assembly: GCA_030064505.1. Classification (NCBI taxonomy): domain Eukaryota; kingdom Metazoa; phylum Arthropoda; class Insecta; order Hymenoptera; family Eulophidae; genus Chouioia; species Chouioia cunea. The sequence continues at coordinate 23,467,728 of JAOPFQ010000001.1, forward strand.
GGGATAAAAATCAAGAGCACAAAAAGTTGTATGCGCGTCGTACGAAGGTAGGCAGGCAAGTGCATAATCAATTTGACGAGCAGACAGTGTAAAGAGAATGAATAACAAGCAATCGGGAATGAAATAATCGCGCGACTGGGCAGCAATATTATGCGGGAATGAGCCTATCGACAAAATCAGGCAGATCGTCAGTAGCAGCAGCAGAAATAGAGAGAGAGAGAGAGAGAGAGAGGGACAGAGAATTGATTGAAAAGTTGAGCTTTTTTATTTCGACGAGCAATCGTCATCGCGAATAGATTTGATCGTGAGGGTTCGCTGTTGGTGGCTGAACAGCATAATGTATAGCAAACGAGAGCGAGGGTGTGCGATAGCTGCGCGAGAGGGGTGACCGGTTGTCAAAGAGGGGATGAGAGGAGAAGGCGCCTCGGCGCCATGCTGATTTGCATGCGCCGCCATGACGGGCGAAGGGCACCGAGGAGAGGAACATACAACTAGCTAGCGGTAGCTAGCGAGCATCGATCGCGTTTTCTCCTCACGCGTTTTTCCTGTAGGCCGCGTGCGCTTCACAATCTCAAAACCTCCCTCGTCTCTTCACCGTTATTTGCCACGTACTTCCACTGTCCCGTGCAGACACTCCTCGGCGCAACCCCTCCACCACCTTTTATCAGTCTCTATTTGTCCATAACCCTTTCGTTTTCCTCCGATTTCTGTCATCTTTGCGTCCTGTTTGCCATGCAGTCTACCTGCACGCACGATCTTTTTTAATAAAACTCTTATATAGTATCCTGATATTTTTACTACGATCATCTAGTTTTACTTTCTAAATCATTATCTTTACAAGTACATTTGCCAAGTAAAATAACAAAACTATTTAACGCTTGGATCGCGGCTGGACTTCTATTTATTTTCAGATTAATTCATGTTCCTAGTGTATCTATTATCCCTCGGCGAACGTTTAGGAGCTTCCACCCATAAAGTGGCTTATCCCTAGAAATAAAGCGAAAATATTTGAATTTACGATAAGGGCGTAAAGTGTGTGTTTATTTCTGAGAGATGGCACGTTCCCTTATATCTAGCGCCATAAAGGTGTAATATAAAAAGGAGACTGCCAGCAAAAACAGAACAAGCAGCGCTATCACAAGATCACCAGTTGGCTCGGGTTAGAATCGGTAGAAATCGGTATTTCAGAGAAAGAGAGAAGGGGAGAGAGAACGCACGCGAGAACGAATAAACGGTAATCACTAATACCTCACTGTCTCCATTGTTTGCTTGACCGTTTACCAATAATGATATGTCTTTTTTGGTGGCTGTTAGATGCCGTATTATGAGTGAACACAAATGTCGTCGAAAATCGATCGGACAGTCAGAATGAGTCAGAGAAAAAGACGATATTTGGAATCAGTTGCGGTATGTTCTCTATTCACTAGACATATATTTATGTGCAGGGGTCGTTTGAAGCCGTGCTCTCGAGGGCTCGTAAAAAACAGAAGGGACAAAGCTTCATGCTCTCTCGTAACTCGTAGAAACGTAAAAATCTCTCTCTATAAACTCGACCACTGTGTCTCGTTGTAATGCAATTAAAAGTAGCTCCAAATCGCCACTCTACATTTTGAATATTATCATTTGAGCTTTTTTGCGTATGCATCCGAACAGCATACAATCTAGTGTCAGACAATATAGATAGTTTATTCCACTTTGAAATGAGAGTTAATTGTTTTTATTCTCGTAGCAAGTTATGCGTAAGACAATTTGCGCGATGTCACAAGGTGAATGGAGGATACAGATGAACCTCAGGCCTTACGCGAGGAGCCGAGCATTTTCACGTATATTTATCGAGGAGAGTAGAAGCATCTTGGCGAAAAGTATCGGTTGACAAAGGCGTGTATAGGAGCGTAGCTCGAGGTGCACTAGTCCATGCATTGTAGAGCAGAACAGAGCAGAGAAAAGATATAGAAAGAAGAAAGGAGAAAATGAAAAGCGCTGAGCGTGCGAGGGATAGATGGCGACGCGTGGACCCCTTGGATGCTCGCTGCCTCATGAAAGATGCATAAGACGACTCACCGGGGGCGCGATAAAGAGTCGACAACGGAGAGAACTAGCGACAGCCAAGTTGTGCGCTGCTCTCTCCCCCATTCTCGCAGTGGGCGCAATACAATACGGAGGCGACGCAATGCGTTGAACGAGTACGATCGGCTATAGTTGCACGCTGCATGCATATATATATATGTGTGTGTGTGTGTCTGTGTCTGTGGGTCTTATGGGGGGAGGGGGGGGTGATCCCGCGTGAACTGCTGCCACTGCTCAGCACTATCAATTAATTATAATCTAGATTGATGGATCCGAGTAGCCGTTTTATACATGTGCGTGTGTGTGTGTGTGTAAAACGTACGTGTGTACATGTATACTGCGCTGACTGTTTCGCTACTTAGCACCTATCTTACACTCACGTCTGTGTCTTTCTCTCTCTATCTCCCAAACTTATTCGAGCTCTCTGATTCACACACCGCCTATTTTATGCGCACTACACTTTACTATATATTCTTCATTAGTGTACTCTGCTTTCATGTCGATCTCTTTTAATCTTCGCTGATCTTAGCAAGCAACCGCTGTTCGCGATCAGCCCTCATGATTGTGAATAAAGACCTCGCTGCTCCTGATCGGGTCTGTAGTTTGTAGTCTACAGACTGCAACCAAGTCCTTTCAATTACTTTGTCCCAACCGTCGCTTCATTTGACTCCGAGAGGCTTATCCTCTACCGCGACAACCTGTTAATACCATTCTTACGTCGATTTGGTAATTCGTCGAATCAAGTCGCGAACAAACGTACATACGATTGAAATAAACGCTCATTCAGATATGTCTCTTAAGTATTGATTAGCTCAATATGTTATTATCATATTCAACGCGACTTACATGTTCATTTCATTCGACTGACTATGTCGCTTTTAATCGTTACTCTAATAACAATTATTACAATACTTTTTGTAAATGAGAATGCGAATGTGCTGAAAAATGCTTTTTGTAAGCGAGGCCAATGACATGATTGATTTTGCCCATTTGATTATGTTTGATTTAAAAGATCTAGGCGCCAATTGCAACCAGAAATCGCAGAGTATGTATTATAGACGTAAAAGTGGACTATGCGAGAGCGATTGATAAACTCAGTGGAAGCTAAGTTGTATACGCGCGGGAGGTCTCTGGGCTAATGACATGCAGCGAAGCGGCTATATGCTCGTTGGCGTTACCGCTTACTATCCCTGTGCGTGCGTGCGAGTGCTAGCCTGCTTACTTGGGCCGCTCGATAAAGATTAGCATTTTTATGGGTCTATCGCACGGGTGCTCGTAAAGATTTTAGCGCGTGCGCACAAATATTAGTCGAGTTAGCGCGTATTCCTCCACAGCTTCACGTTATTTTTCTTTTTTTTTGCTCCTGTTATTCGAACGCACTTAGCTTTGTTTTCCAATTATATTACGAAATGCACGCTCGAATGCATCTTCCCACAGAATGCGCAATAGCAGCATCAACGGCTAGTAAGTATAAGCACTATTACCTCCGCGTAAGCATTCACTCTTTTGTCTTGGGAAAATTTTGCTTGCAGGCGAAGTTGCTCGTTTGTAAATCAGTAAACGGCTAACTCTCTTCCTTCAATGTCAATAGACCTTTCAACTTGTTTTCAGAAGCATATTTTTAAAATTTGCTGCTCTGAAAAGCCCCAGCAAATTGTTTGCCTTCCAGTTTTATCGGCGATTCTTCAACGTAAAATGCGGTCATTGACTCTCATTGTTTCAGAATTCATCACTGCCTGCGCGATTCTTCATGCGATTGCTCGTTTTTCCCATTGCTGGTTCAACAATCACAGTTACGAAATTCAACTCCATAAATTAACTCATTGATTTCGTTAAAATGAGACTAGACCTCTCCTATGGCAGCTGTTGTTTCCTTCTAATACACGGACGCGCGAATATCTGCTATGTATATGTGCGTGAGCGTATAAATGGTCTCTCTTTCTCTCTCTCTCTCTCTCGTACACACACTTCGTCGGTTGGGTTTGTGGCGTGGATTGTTCTTTACCTTGAAACTTTCGTCAGCACTTGGCGCGCTTGGCGCGCTTGGCAGGATCGCGTGAATCGTGATAAAGCCGCGCGATATTGCTACTACGAGGCCACTTACACACAAACACACACGCACACATTAATATGCGTGCATGAAGAGAGATCTACATATATTGTTCGCTCAGCGCTACTACCGCTGGCACGTGGCTTACTCGTCACGCTCTCGAAGGTCGATTCCATTCTTCGCTAGCGATCTTGCCCGCGACACTCAATTTCCCTACTTGGATGTGCGTGGAAAATCTTTATAGCCAAGATTTATTACCCGTCCACTTTTACGTTGTTTTCTGTTTCTTCGTATATTCTCTATCTCTCTTTCCCTCTCTCTCTTTCCTTCTCTCTCTTTCTCTCTATCCTTGTCACTCCCAACTCTCCTTGCTCTTTCACTCTTTCCAAAACTTTGACGCTCAAAAGTATTCAATGTTCGCTTCGGGCATTTTTCGACGCGGGTGATAAACAACACAACTCGCAATCATCCTACCAATATCTAACGACTTTACTTATGATATTGCTTCCTTTATAATATTCTAGTCCACACGATAATCGTTATGATCAATGCTCGCGAAAGCGTTCGTTAATTTTTGAAAGATGCACTCACAACATTGGAGAACAATGTCGGCCTATTTCGCAAAGGATCTTAATTGCTTTATAATGCTATTTAATTACTGTGAACATTCGACCGACCAATTACTATTATTTGTGAGAGACATTTGGCAAACAGTGATATGCAAACATCGATAATATTATTATAATATTGCATGGGAGCTAGACAAAGAAAATGTAATGTGGGAAAATCAGGTTAAGTGAAGAAAAATGGTAATTAAATAATGATATACAGGGGATCGCTTACTATGGGCGCATGTGTTTAATAAGATTTTGATGCGTGTAAGCAATACATTTTGTCATTGCGCTGCGATGGAAAACAGTGCAAAGTATTCACAGGTGAGTTCATGGACGTTCTATGTCATGTTTACGTTTTCCAACAGATTTCAATTTCAAATGAACATTTTAATTGCATTAGGATCTATATATTACACGAGTCACGAGTTACGCAACGAAAACATAAGGAAAATTCTCTGGTATAGGCATCTCAATATTCATGGGGGCGTCGTGTTAAATAGTCTCCTCATACCGTATACGCTCGTAAAGTGTATGTGTGTCTATACATACATATATATATATATATATATATATATATATATATATATATATATGAGTGTATCTGCCTGCGCGCGCGAGTGTGTGTGTGTATGTGTATCGAGTACATTGCACACATGCAGATGTGTATACCGTTATACACATTAACAAATGGATAGATGAAATCAAGTTGCAAACGATTTAATGAATTCTTTGTCTGTAATCGTAGTTAACTCGTCAAAGTTTCACTTTCTAGAGATTTTAGCCAACAGACGTGAAATTACAGTGCATGTGGTGGGCTCATTAAATCAATTTTCAACGTCGTGCCGCGTTCGAGTGCTTACGATGGAGAAAGGAATGGGAATCAAGTAGCCGACGTCACTATCATCGTCTTTGAAATACGTCAGCTTGTTGCCATACGCGAATAAGTAAAAGAGTACACAAACAGTAATAGTGGTCGCACGAGAATGGGGGACGATTCGAGCTAGTACTCGGAGAAGTCATCCATGCTACAACTATTAGGTCTTTAGTGAACATTAAAGAGTTAAATCTATGAGATATGCACTGCATTTTGTGTATAGCGCGACCATGGCGGTGAGTATAGCGTTTACGTGGGTGACTGATAATTTCGATGGCAGTGTGCAGTTACGTGGAGCGCCTGCGCGTTTCCATGGCTGCACGGACACGGCAGGAACAGCAACAGCGCCAGCATAAGCAGCACCCAGTGCAGCCTCGAATCCCTCGCCTGCAGCTTTACCGTCCCATTACGCCAAAGTAGCCGGACCATTGCGTCGATTTTCTAGCTGCTTTCACGATTGTTTCTCTTGGCTATTGCTGTATGCATATTCCTGTGCTTCGTGTACATTCTCAACTTGCGTCTCGCAGCTTTACTGACATTTACTGCTTCCGTCAGCGCATCTCTCACATTATTCATTACTACTTTTCTATTCTATTTTACAATTTTTTTCAAGCTTATTTTCTCAAACAATTTCCAATGTTGTAAACCTGATCGTAACTCTTTACTCAGTACTTTCTGACAATCGATCGTCTGACTAGATCCCGCTATATCTACTTGCATTTATTTCAACTAATGTAGACCACCATTACTTGGCTCTACCTACTTGATTGCTATTTGGTATTTTCAGTTTTTTCCATTTCTATAAATGAAGAAAGTCCAAGCAGTTGGACATGTATCGGAGGTGTTTATTGACACATGTCGTTGTGTTTCAACACACATACGAGGGCGTGACTAGCATGGTTATGAGGATGCTGCAACTTACTATACGCGCTGAGCTATAGCCATTGATACTGCACACCAGTATATAGCGTAAAATCAAAGGCTCTTAGCTTAACGACATACTGTACTATCTTAATCATCGTTCTCCAGTATAGTTAGCTAATATCAATTGAATTTTGACAAAAATTTCAGTTTGCTGCTAATCAATTTCTCCTTGTTGATGAAATTGATTTATTTTCCAATTGGTAAGCCAGACATTAAAAAATGCATATATATTTCATGGAAACTTTCAAAGACTGTGAAAGTTTGTCTGTCTTCCTTTGAATATTCGTTGAATTTGTTGGAATATTCGTAAAAAGAAGTGATTTCACTAAGGCATGATGGCTATGGTGCATAAAGGGACACAAATGTATCGAGCACTTTCGCAGCTAACAAAAGATAATACGAGTTTCGCGATAAAAAACCAAAGAGAAAAATGAGTTGGGGGGAGGCCTATTAAATAACGTTCTCCCGTGATGGTGCACACAATTTTTTTCAGTAACCAGCGCAACTCAAACTCATGCGCTCGTCAGAGCAAAGAAACGATCATGTTTACGTTTTTTCTATTGTAGCTCGTATAACTAGGCGCACGACACGCGAGCCGCTAGCGGCGACGACGGTGCGAGTAATAAAGTCGTTTACGCGACAACTAACCACAAGCAAGCAAGCAAGTAGCAGCCTATGTGCTGTGAAGCAAGGGAGGCAAAGAGTTTGCTTGGTAGGCGTTATATATATATGTGTATATATATATATATATATATATATATATATATATATATATATATATATATATATATATATATAGATATATACATACATGTATATATATACATATAAGAGCAAGCCAGTACCGCCGCCACGTTTACTGTCAGCGCGTTATACGTTATACGGCTGCTCTCAGCTACACATAAATCGCTTTATGATCTGTCACTAAAAACGGATTTCATGAGAAACTAGCTCCAAAGCAGTGGCTGGCCGTATGCCCCGCGCAAGTAATAGCGCAAATGCATTATCCTCGTGCGTACACTAGCTGCGAGAGAACACTTGATTTTTCACTATTGAAGTGTATACTACGTTCATCCAAGGCCACTTGTTGTTATGCACTTTTTGCTGTGTAAATAATTACGATGGTTAAATCGATCGTGCATACTGGTTCAATGAAACCTGTTGAAGCGTACAATTTGCGTTACAGGCACCGAGAGCTTGCAGTTACATGCAGCTTTCATCAGATTTGTCTTACGAGCAATATTTCCTAGAATATGAAATTCCTCGAGCTTATCCGTATAATTATATAATCATCAAGAGCATCGTTTAACGAAAAAACTACACAGAAAAAAGAGATAAAAAGAAGTGCGGAGCTGTTGTAAATCATGCTGAACGCTATTCCAACAAAACGTCGACATTAATCAGCAAACGGCTGAGCATATAATTGCCTGAATGGCAGGTGCTGATCAGGCAATCCTAGATAACTAAAATTCAAAAAGAAAAAAAAATGATTGGTGACAAAGTGCAACCTGCAAAAGCATATTACATGCACGCGCAGACACGCGAGCACAGTTGCATAAGATTTTCGCATTCTTCCGCCTGTTACTTTATTACGTCGACCTATAAATCTGAAATGCACTTGGCACCTTTTTGAAAACAGGTATACGAGTAAGCAATTTGCATAACAAGCTGCTCAAATGATAACAAAGCTCTCTCTCTCTCTAGTGCGCCTAGCGAAACACACACGTATCGTTCAACTCGTGACGGCAGACAGCACGGTTGACGTCGTCATCTCGTAAAAGTCGATCCCGCGTTAAACCGATTAATTATACTCGATCCAGGTCGCGCGACTTGATTAAGTCCCTAACGTATAATCTTCTCTTCGAAGCCAGCAGTAGCATGGTTTTCCTTAATTCTCCAGTAGATTATCTAGATATTTTTGATCTTGCAATTAATTGAAATAAATGTTCAAAGCCGCCTACGGGATCAAGGACTAAATGGGAAGAGCGGTACGGGATTCACTAGACTACGTGTACGAAACGAGAGGGCTGTACGGGTCTACACTAGCACAATCGCACGATGACAAGATATGAATGATAGTCCTTTTCCGAAAGGAAGAAAGTGTGTGTGAGAGAGAGAGAGAGAGCCGTTAGCGCTATCCACCGCAGTTTAAGCGCGCCGTCTCGACGCTGACGACGCTAATGAGCAAAATATGAGGCTCCATCCCCACCCTCCTTCGCCGACAGATTCCACTCCTGTGCTCGTTGTCGTCGACGTCGTCGTCCTTTGCGTTGTCATCATAGAGTGCACTGTGGATCTATACAGTTTCGCCTCCCGCTCGATTATAGCACAGTCTGCATGAGAGGCGCCAAGTAACAAGAGAGAAAAGAACGACCATACCATCAAAACGAGACGAGAGGAGGAAGGAAAAACAATGAAATGAGCGTGCGTTCAAAAAGCTTCCTTTTTGAACAATTTGTATCGATTTCATCTCTGTCTTCTAAATCACCTAATTATTTTTTGGCGAACTTTCAATGTCTGCAGTCAACAATTAAATTTTGTAATTTGGACTAAAGTCTTAAAAAGCGTGTACGTGTTGTTATACAGTATTATCAATGTGGACTCAGCAATAAAAAATGGGGTAGGAAGCAGACAGACAAACAGGCAGACAAGCAGGTAGATATATAAACAGATCGACAAATGCAGAGGAAAAAAGGATACGCGTGAAAAAGCAATTAGCTCGGCAAATGATCGCGCAATGCTTAGCGCGGTTTGTACTTCGATCAAATGCGTCTCTCTCTCTCTCTCTCTCTCTCTCTCTCTCTCTCTCTCTCTCTCTCCCTTTATCCCAATCCTTCTCTTAGCCTTCGTGAGTGCTAGCACGTTGTGTACAGAGAAAAGGGTCGCGATGACTCGGTAAAGCCACCGAGAGAAAAGATGGATGGAGGAATGAGGTGTGGAGGGTGAGAGGATATCAAAGGCCAATGCGAGGGATATCAATCCCCGAGCGAGAGGGAGAATACACGCCATCACTATATACACAGAGCGGCGTCTAGTTGCGTGCATGTGTATAACTGTGTATACGTATTACATGCGCACATGTATAAGCTGTACGGCTATACGTATATGTACGGCCGTCGCCGTGCTTCCGCAGTTCTCAACCACAAAATCCTCCCTTCGAATTTATCGCCGTCGTAACCGAACGTTTCCTTCCGAGTCGCTTCTCTTCTCCTCCTCTCTCTCTCTCTCTCTTTCCCATGTTGAGGTATGCCTGAATCTCCAAGTGTCGGGGAATCACTTTGCCAGATACGATAATAAACTCGCGCCACCATAGCGATTCTCTCGATAAAAAGACCAAGTAGATCTCTACTTTTAATTCAGTTTACTTGCAGAGGTTAGCGCGCACAATAATGCATAGGTAGATTTGGAAAATTTGTATTTTCTTTTATTATTGTCTCTTCTTTAATTTTTTTTTCGTCATTTCTACTAACAAGACTATATTAGAAGGAGAGACATTCCAGATTAGAATGAACGAGAGACGCCCTTCAGTACAGCCGCATTTCCGAATAAAGTTTTTTTAATTATCTCCGCGGTCGGGTTGGCTGCTCTCGTATATAATAAACCAATTCTTCGGGCCGTTCTTGTTCGTCTTGTACTTGATGTGACGGCGGTGACGGCTTCAGCAGCGCAAGATAGCGCTACGGAGTGGAGGTCGGAGGGGTGCGTAAGCGAGCAAGCAAGCGGGTAAGCGGGAAGAGGGTTGGGGGGTGCTCATAGCGCAGGGGGTGTTCTTTCCCTCCGTGACGGAGGAGTTGAGAGTGTCGTTGAATATGCATGAAGGCCTGGCTTTCTATACGTCGTCCTAAAAACATTCGCCGCGCGACGGCTCGGCCCGACCGACACAATGCACACCGCAGCTTGCTGCTCAGCAAGCTTACTTCTTTCCTTATTCGTCTTTGCTTGCTTTTTTCTTCTAACCCCTTCCTCTTTTTTCCTTTCTTTATTTTACCTACCGTTCCCCTTTTTATCGTTGCCAATCAATGTCTCCGCAAGGGAAAGTGTTTCGCTGTCGCGAAATGCCATATTACTATATTAGGACTACATTGGAGTGTAGTTGGAACTATCTCCACGATCTTACGTGTCTCTTTTACCTCATTCCTACATATTTATTCAATCGTGTTGCATTATTATGATTTTCATGTCATGATGAGTCAAAAAAGATGCATGAATCGACTTAGTTGCACATACCATACAAATTATGCTTTGTCTCAACATTGCCTCTTAGAATGTTCGCATTAATCGTAATTGTATACTACCGGAAATATTGTACACTCGAGGATAATACTAGTATATGTAGAAATTGATTGAAAACGTCAAGCAAAGTAGAAAAAGAATATTATATAACAAAATGGTTACGTAAGATGTTTTGTTCTTTGACATTTTTCGAATGTACACTTAGTTGCGAGTTGGCGTACTTAAATGGAAATATAAGGCATTGAACAATTGAAATATGGGCAAGCGAATGAAGCGTTTGTTGAATTATTGATTGCACCGAGAAACGAGATACTGATTAACCGAAGCAATCTGTGGCATAATTGCGAATTGAACGAACGTAGTAGCGAGTAGCGCGTATGAAAGATGAAAATGCAAAAGGGTGGAGTGATTAATGCGGACCGAAGGAGGGTAGAAGGTAGTGAGATAAAAGTTGAAAAGAGGAGGATGAAAAAGGTAAAAGCTGGGCTTATATTGTAAAAGGTGGAAGAGCAAAAGGTAAGCAAGTGAGTGGGCGCAGCAGTTGTGCTGGCTCCATCTATCGTGGAGCTTGCGAGTCACGGTAGCCATTTTGTTTCTGGAGGTGGCCAGAAGGTCGCCGTGGTATCGCGGCACACCCGCGCATGTCCATTGGTCCCTCCTCTTTATAGACCCGGTGGCGCTGTGACTGGCGCTGGCGGAGACTTCTCTCCTTCTCGCTCGGCCGAGTGCAAACGGTGTTGACGCTTGTTCCTTCTCCTCAGCCGCGCCACTGCGCCCCACTAGAACCGTCAGCCACCAGCCTCCCATCTGACTCCCCTCCAGCCGTGCAAAGCTGTTGCGGTTGCTACTGCTGCTGGTGCTGCCTCTAGCGAATGTGCACGCTCGAGTCACATACGCCACACGCCACTGCCCGCTGAGGATGTAAAACTCACATCCATCGCCCATCGCCTGTTGCCGTCCTAGTCTACAGACGCGTCACCGATGACGCATACTTATATGCAGAATTTACAACTTGCCACTCTGATTCTCCTAAACTGCTCCCAACTTGATTGACAAAATTATACTATTCTTATCGCTTCAACTTTCTTTCAGTATCACATCGCTCGGATCTGATAATTTTCTATCGTTCTGAAATTTCACTTCAGGGGATAAAAACTCACAAAGTTTCGAACGTAGCCACTGCAACTGAGTATAGATCAATAATATATATATACACATATATAACGAGGATAAATATAATCGTGGTCAGCTCGAGATATATCGATCTTTATTGAGCGTAATAGATGCCCATACGAGACGTCCTGTACAACGATTATCTTTGTTCATGAACATGTGCTGAACGTGTACGCAAGCGCGCGCGCGTGTGTGTGTGTGCGTGTGCGTGTGTGTACGCACACGTATGTTTGTACTCGAATAAATTGTGCTAGTGCGAACGCACTCGATTCTCTTTCTTGCGAGGCCCCACAGATAACGTGTGCATAACCGCGTCGTACCCGTAAATCAACAGCCGTACATCCACACTGTGCCCACGTATGCCACACTCCAGACTGTATGCCAATGCAGACTCCGACAAAATACGTAACAATCTATTTACGCATCGCTTCTTTTGCTGAAACATTTGATCTGATTGCAACGCAGAATTTATATATGTAAAAAACGCAATCGATTTTCTGTATTACCAAATTATATTATGGACGTCGTTGCATAAAGATTGATAAATCACAGTATAATACAAAATATAAGAATAAATAATGTCAGTGGATTAGCCAGATGAATTCTCCCCACTTTCTCGTAAAATTGATAATAAATGCGATAGAAAATAAACAGTGACGTACTTATCTACGACTGCCACTGAAAATTACTATGAGTAAAAGTTAATGCAAGTGCATGCGTCTCGCACCAAGTTGCTTCGTTTTATGGTTTTTTCGGTTGATATACTTTATTTTAAATTATCTGGAAACTAAAACTTGAGGCATCTTCAGACTCGTGCAGACTAACAACAACTTATAATAATTAAATTTTTTCGTTGGAAAAGTATAACTTGAAGTAATCAGATAACAAGAACATTTTCAAGGCAACATTCGAAGGCTAGTTGAGTAAAAAGTAATCATCGTAAAAAAAGCACAACAAAATCTTAGTTAGTAGATTGTATATGTAAGGTGTAAGAGTTGAAGTACGCAGCGTTGAGGTGCACTCTTTGAGACTTTGACTGTTTGTAGCGATTAGCGCCGCCCCTGGGGACGTAAACCGCCAATCGGCGGAGAGCGTCGCAACGCTGCCGGTTCACCCCACGACCGCGAACACTGGGCCGCACAATCGCGGATAGCGACCATCGTCGATGAGTGAAGCCGCACGGCAAAAATCAATCAGTCAGTAGATCTCCCACTCGTCAGGTATACACTCTCTTTTAGGCGCCGTCTTTAATGTACATCTTATCGACCCCCTCCCCCTCTCTCTCTCTAGAATAAATTTTTCTTGTACTCTTTCAAAATTAGAACTCTCGCTTACGAGGTGGCATTAGGCCAACGGATATCCTGCATGCAAACCCTTGTTTCTCCCTCTTCACTATAGTTCGCTGCCATCGTTCCCTGCTTATAATCAACCTGCTATTATGTTTATTCATGTAAATTAAAACAAACAGCAGCCGTCGATACAGGCTCGAGTCTGGAATTTCAATGACCAGAGCCTTTGAAAATTAATATATTAGCATGTATCTCATCCTGACGAATGAAACCAACTCAACGGGACACATAATTCTTAATATCTGCAATCTAATTAGAAAATTAAATAGCGTTGGTCGAGCGTAACGAAGGGATTTAGCATAATTAATTACAAGTGAAAGCCGAAAAATCAATTCACTAATTTTTTCAAGACAAGTGACGGCTAATTAAACGCCACATCTCGCTTTTTCATTTTTCTTCACGTGAACATAATAGCACGCGCCATATATACGCGGAAGTTATCAATCAGGCATATTTAAATAAATAAATTTTTAGAATAGCACAATCAAAAGGCCTCAAGGAATTTTACGTCCGTACGCACTCGACGATTCACTCCCACGAACGTGTGAAACGCCAAGGTGCGATCGCTCTTTTTTCCTTTTTTTTTCTTTCACTCGCAGCAGTTGCAAAGCTGTAAGAACATTTTTTTCGCGTTAAACGAACGTACGCTTAAATGTTTTTTTTTTCAGGGCGCTATAAAACGCAGGGTTATCGGGCAGCTCACCGGGTATAAAAAAGTATAAAAATCGTTGTAAATAGGTGTTTATTCTAACGTATCCATAGATTACACAAGATTTGCTGATCGAAGCGCCCGCGGTGACAATGTTATGCGATGCAAGAGGCGCTTTTTGGGGCATGCAAGCACTGGGTTGAATATCCCTACGTGCGAACGACAAACCAAAAATCGAATCTAGTCGAAACTATCACAACTCTGTATACATCCACGTGTATAAGCTGTGTAGGTCTGATGGAGAAAGAGAAAGAGAGAGAGAGAGAGAGAGAGAGGCAGACAGACAGAGAGCAACAAAGACAGACAGAGAAAGAGTGTTCGCGGGAACCATGGACAAGTTTCCATCTACAATCTTCCCACGATCACGCGCCAAGTTACTGTCCTCTTCCTTTTTCCCTTCGTCACTCCCGAGACCCAGCGCATGAAACATCTACGTTACTTGACGCTGTCTGTTGATCGAAGCTAATCAATACCAAAAATCTATTCATATGTTCACGCTCAATTGTTAATGACGTAGGTTATATATTTATAACCTGGAATCTAAGGAGGCTATCAAATAATTTACTTCAAGAATGAGTTTTCCAGTGACTTGTCGGCATGCAAGCGAAATAAATAAAAGAGTACGAAGTAAAAACATTTCATGATCAAGTAAAATTGGAGAGAGTCAAGAAAGTTATATGCGTAAAGACAGTTTCTGAATAGAAAAGACTTCTAGTAATCATCTTGCGTTCGATTGGATTCACACGAGTTGAGATAGAGCAGATCATCGATCGTCGCGATATACTGAACGAGATTCTTATACGTCATCTATGAAACACTACTAAACAGATATGCACAATAAAATTGCAAACGCACGAATATTTATATTTTTCTTTCTTCCTTTCGTGTGTATGGTTAAAAGGAAGGTATGTAGTTTGAAAGCAGTAATGTCCAATCTTTCCTCTAGTAGAATACAGCCTTTGCCGCGGATCAATGTTAGCAACTTAGGTCATTTGTGTAGTTAGATTGATTTGGAGAGAAATTTACCCGGCATGATTTGATCAAATTCGTTGGCTAAATTAAAAACCGATGAAACATGACTAGGTGATATGGGGACTAGGTGACTAGGTACAGAGTGGGAGCACAAATTAAATATATATAATCAGAAAGCGCGAAGCTGATGGTTTTTGTGAGTGGCCTGAGTGGATGTATTTATAGTGCAAGTTAGCTCGGATAGATATGGCGCACGTGTACCACGTATCCCATGCGTTTCACGTGAGCAAATTCCATCGTAATAACTGGCAATGCGCTTAGCACTTGTGTGCACGTAAGGCGCAGAGAACAACGAAAGGAGCTACTTGCTCGAACTGCGACGGAAAACATCCCATGGCGATAGCGATCTCCCTGCGATTAATTGGTATGACAGTGGCACGTTGCCGGTCTGCCAGCCTTCCCTTTCCTCGTCTCCGCGCCTCATCTTGACGCGCCTTGGCTTGGCTTGCCACCTCTCACTCTTGCAGCTAGCTCGTTCCAAGCCGAGCATTGCAACCAGGCACGCACGCCACGCCGATCGGATAGCTATAATCTACCGTACCTAGACGACTCTCACGTATGGGATGCTCTACGTGACAAAAAGCCTCAAACCAGCCAATGCCTACGCCGCCATCACATACACACAAAGAACCTCGTCTCCCTCTCTCCCTCTCTCTCTCTCTCTCTCTCTCTCTCTCTCTCTCTCTATCGTAGACTTACGTGTTTTTTCATTCGACCTGCACGTTATGCTTACAAGCACGCCCAGCCAATATATCTGCTCTTTTCCATTCGTCGCTTCTTACCCTCATTCTATTACTACCCTTTAACATCGCTTCAAAGATTTACGTGTGACATGTCCTAATATTCGAGTAGGCTACTCGATTTTTTTTCAATTTACAAACAATCAAGAATGAAACACTAAAACAAACAATTGAAAATCTGATGTTATGAGACTATACAGTTAAGCCTTCAGAACGTTATGAGTTTTCTCACTTATAAAAAAGAATAAAAATTATGTGAAATATTTAAAAAGTATGGGCGCGAAGATGGAGACAAATGATAAGGCCGATAAGGCAGGACTCGTTGGTCGCTAGCAGCCGGAACTGTAGTTCCGGATTAGCCCGGCAGGAGAGAGCTTGCAAGAGCTTGTGCTTTGGCGCAATCTTAAGCCCGTGAGTAACTACTCGGTCGAGCTCCGCCCGCTATTTCCAATGTACATTAACCTGCAGTTCAGCTCTACCGGTATTTCCACAGTCTGCATCTTATTATTTGTGCAATTATATATATGTATACCTGTAATTGTTCATTAAACGACAATTCGAACTTTATCAGCCATATTCCACATGAAGCCTTCAATAAATTCTCAATATTATTGCTTTTACAAAAATTACTTTTCAATTTACAAGTAAATCAAAAAATTATTCATAAGAAAATTTGAGTTCCTTTTATTTAATCACTAAATAAGAAATATATAAGAAATATCGATATTATAATTAATCCGTCAATTCGCTTATAAAATATTTTCTGTTCACTGCAGTATGAATTAAGAACCCTCAAATATATACATAGGCTTATTTGATCAGGAACAAGCTTAAATGAATTTGTTCAACATAAGTATTTGCAAAAAAGTAATTATTTGATCGTTATTATTTATTCTTCCCGAATTATCCTAAAATCCAGATTCATATATGTATCATTATGCGCGAGGCTGTTACAATGTCATAGTCAAGTGACTATATTTTAAAATGTTCATTATACTAGATTGCAAATATTCCTATATATTTTTTGCAAATCTATCGAATGATCAATCAATCAGTATTATATTTATTACCTTTTATGGGTAAAATTCTATAATTTTTCATATAGCTCATACATAAATATTCAAAATCACGAGGACATTTTTTAATCGACTTAGTATAATTTGATGACACGAAATGCTCTGTAGCATAATTCAATATTTTTAATTTACCAATTCTCGTTATTTTTTCTTTATGTGTCTTCCACTTTGTGTTTGTGATCTTTTGATTATGTACATATACGATTTGATAAGTTAACGTATGCGTATATAGAAGTTGACTACTTTTATTTTTATTGATAATAACAAATATGATTAAATCAAGATCCATTTTCATTATTGAAGATGTGAATATATAACTTTATGAAAAGATAAAGGATTAAAAGAACACTATGTTTTGCCATTTGTGTATGTCTGAGATTAAATTTTTAGTATAAAGTATTTTGTCCAATTGAAGATGTATCAGTCAATAAATTATTGATTAGAGTATATTTTTATTTTTATTATCTTATTGATTATTTTATATTACCAATTTAATATTATAATTTTATATTATATTGATTGTTTTAATTATTGATTATTCTATATTGGCGAATATTTCAAAAATAGGCTTTTTAGTTATTGCCGAAAAAGGAAGTTAATTTGACCGAATTCGACAAGGCATGGATCGAAGGATGATTATCGATGGAGTTCTTAGTTGTCAACAATCAGTATAGATCGTTATACTTGGCATATGATCCTCCTTCAACGGTTGGGAGAAGCTCATACGAATAAATGGCAGCTGCTTGCCTCGCACGAAAATAATAGCCACTCTACTCGTTTATCGAGGTCAAAGCCGCCGGCATCTTATATACCGTATAGGCGTCTTGGAACATCGTGCGGCAGGCAGTGGCCAGTCGGAGATACCATGTATAAAGTACACCTGCACACGGCGCCTTCACCTGCGCGAGACAAACAGCTTCAAGTGGAACAGAGATAGCTAAGATAGCCGTGCCAAGCTGCGCGTGCCACGCACCCATAGCCTATCCTTTTCTTCCTAAAGTCGTCCCGGCGCAACGAAAAAAATACAAAACAAGAGAATGAAAGAAAAATGAAAACAACACAACAGAGGATATATCCACAGCAACTTGACGACAAACCTTCTTGTCAAATCTTGAAATCTTGGCTGCGCGCTGTGAACTCTACTAGTATAAATTTGACACGCGTATCGACCGCTACATCCGCATTTTGTTTTCTGGTTTTGTGGTTTTTCTTGTTAGCGAAACGTTTCGCCATCCTACATTGATAAATTGGTGTAATTTCTGAAATAGCTTACTTATTATGTTGTTTGTGGTTTCTTCAAAATGGATTGAAATCCGCCTACTTGGACTCTTAAATAAGAAGTCTCTGGTCCTCCAATTCGTAATTTCTAAAACGTTTTCTTGTTAAATTTTATGAAAATTTTCTTATCTTTCTATACAATTGTTTGCGCCGGAATATTATTTGCTCTTTTTTGTTCTTTGCTGAATGTCTTTGTTCGTTATACTATCGTAGGTATTTGATCGAACGGTCGAGGGAAAGAGACAAATAGATTAATAGAGACAAAGAAAAGGTGGTTACATACTAAGGAAATGAAAGAGTTAACTTGTCGACCTGGAGAAGACTAATTGGAAGCATATCTACTCTATCAACATTGCACGAGCAGCTGAGCTTGATGCTCTATAGACTGGAGCATATATCTATTAAAAGAATAAACATTATCGATTAAGCGCGACACAAGGCGATTTTAACAAAACCATATCCCGGGATGAACGAACGAGCTTTACAAGGCAACTACCAAAACCTACCGACAACCACGAACGTGGTTAATGTTCCACGAACATTAACGCATACATACGGACAAGTAGTATACGAAAGGATGGTCGCTTGATAAAGAAGTGTGACGCGAAATAAAAAGCCGCGGCAGCAACAAGCAAAACTAAAGTAAAGGGCAATGCGCTGTGCGAAACAGAGAGAGAGAGAGAGGAGAGCCAAGTGATTCGAAAACACCTTGCGACTATAAACAGGTGCCAAGATGTCTCGCGCGCGCTTATGGCCCTGTCCCCTCCACAAGATTCGAGTCCGCTGGCGAAATATAGGCAGTCTGCAATAGTAGCAACCTAAAAATGCAGGAAGGTACGTTGGGAGCAACGGCGTGACTTCTGATAAAATCTCTACATAGTAGAGTCATCGTGGCAGGATCTTTCTAGATCCTACAGCCAACAGAACCACGACCGTGACTGTCAGCCATCCAAGGCATAGCATGCCCGCTCGGCTCGTCTCTTCTAATAAGCGACGATTATCGTCCATGGCATTGGCGTAACGACGATTACAACCCCTTCATGCTTGCATGCACCCATTTCTCTATCTTTATACAGGCTATACATCTACCCACCTTATGTATATCCTTAGAGTGCGTGCGTGTGCTTACTTGCTTATTTGCTTCTTTACCAGCATGCTACGAGGATAAACTTTTATTACTGCCACTCTTTTTCCTCTGTTCTCCCTTTATATGTAGATGTCAGATCACTCTATAAGCTATCATTAACTCACATGCTAAAAGCTTGTTGTATTTAGTCTTTTTGTATATTTACTCACTAAGTTTATTACTCCGTTCGCTGCAGCCTTTTTGTTATTCCGATGCCATTCCTTATTCATTTCTATCATTGCTTTCCCAGTTATTTATTGAGGAATACACAGTTATAGAATTATAACAACCAATAATTTATTGATTTCAATAATCCCCTTGTAATAGTGAAAATTCCATGTTCTACTAATTATTCCTAGTTGTAGTTGTATTAAAAACTAGTAATAATTCAGAATTCTTAGCGAAGCCAATTTATTTTGACTGATTTTTTAAACAAAAAAAGCGCGAAAATTCAAATGTTGTTTAGTAGATTCAGTTTTTAGTTATACAGTTTTATATTAGTTTAGTATTTATCTTTAGTTCAGTTTGGACTCATCTCAGACTTGAGTAAAATAATCGCCATTAATTATTAATAAGAAGACGTGTGGCTTCATGAGACGCCCGGTATGAATGAAGTTCCTAATTATATTATTTTGTATACACTATACAATTAATTGCGATAAATTTTAATAATTTTAATATTTTAGTACATCAAAGTCATAATTGTGTCTATATTTAAATAAATGTTTTCTTTTTTTATTTTCATGAAATCATAATATTATTTTGTTATAATATTATTACGTTCAAAATATTTTGAGCTTAGGCTTGTTGATACACAATACACGCGAATATCTATCACGTCAGTATCTCACGTTACTCTCTTTCAACCAATCAGATCACAAATAAATTGACTTTCCAAACCATCAATTCTGATTCTTATTGATTGGTGTAAAAAAGCACAATGATTCATAATCCAGCTTAATCACTCTTACATCAAGGGTTGGGTCAGCTACCTGCTGCATGTATGCTGCAGGCGCGAGTTACGCAACACTATATATAATACACAGCAGATTCGGGTGTATATTTAAATTGATTCTTGTATATTTTTTGTATACACATGTTACATAAAAAATAAATGGTTCCTAAACCTTTGCGTTATTGCTTTTAATGAATTAAAAAAAACGCTTATTTCATTTTATTTATCTTTTTCTAGGACGAGATTCGGGAAACGGTCAAATCTTCGTTTCTCCATTAAGTCATCAATGTATCATTTAGATCATCTATTATAAAAATGAAAGACAAAAGTGTCGTTTGTGTCATCTATTACCGATTTAACATAGCTAAGTTGATTAATTGATCAATTGTAAAAGAAAAAAAAGAAGGATCTCATATAGTGTACTTTCTCTGAAGTCTTAAGTTATTTTTACAAAAAAGCTGATTGTTCACCAATATAAATAAAAAAGTCTTATTTTTATGTAGAAAATTCAATTCGTACAAAAAATGGTCTAATTTAGGTAGATATTATGTTTATACGCTACTCATGACTATTAAATGTGGATTCGTCACAGCAATTCTAATTCCGAAAAAATAACTAAAATTTTCTAGAAAAGGAAAATACGATCTTAATAACACAATGTGATTTTGTATTGATAAGTAACCTAATGTGTATCTTCTATCTACTCATGGAGGATGGAATGACTTCCACTTTCGTTACAATGCAACATATAGAAATGTCTTCAAAATAATTACAACAAAAAATTGCTGTACCAATGTATTTTAATGTTTATAAAGGACGAGAGGCTTTCAACTCTTATTTATTTATTCTGGTAATTATATTTGTAAAAATATTTACTTTCTGACTACCATCAATTCAGAAATAACAAAAACATTAACGATCATTTCATGGGTACTGATGTAATTTCGAATACATTTGAAAGGAACGTTGAAATTACTTTTTTTTCAAAATATATACCAAAGTAAAATTAGACTGAAAAGTTCAAAATAATTAAATAAATTATTGAAGAACCATATCCTATTTTCAGTTTACCACTGTTTGTGAGCTGATTTACAGTTACAATTATTAGAATGACAATTTCAATTTTATGCAGTTGAAAAGATGTGTCAATCCATTCAGTCATTATACTAGTAATTAATGTTTATCTAAAAAAATGAGAGCATTTATTATTTTGTTCAGACCTTGATTACAAATTTATATCTGCAACAAATTCCATTTAAATTATAATATTTTGATACAACCATGCAGTTTTCGAAACATTTTTTTGAACATCTTATGGTATTTATGGAAACCATATTTAAAAAATAGTGCAAACTTTAAACATGGTTCATTGACTTTGTGGTGATCATTAGAAAGTTAAATATGCAAAGAATTGATAAATTCTGGTACCGTTTCAAGAAAGTTGCAATGCACAGTGGAATATGTAAATAATATTGCCGGACATTTTCACTAGATCTATTTGAAGTATAAGCTGAAAAATATTGGTATAATTAATAATCATTGATCAAGGAAATATTAATTATGTATTCCACTATCAATTTGAATTTTCTTCAACCGATAGAATTAGTATTTACAAAAATAAAAATGATATGTTCTACGAATTACAGGATAAATATACCAACTAATAATATACTTATGTTTTAGTCAATCGAAGCTGGTTGTGGAAAAACTACTACTCGAATCAGAAATTGCCAATGAAACATGTTCAATTATTTATATTCAATCAACATAATTTGCCGGGTATGTAGCTCAAAAATAAGCTCCGTACATTATGTTAGAAATTTCATGAACACCAAATTTTGGAAAATAATTAGAGCAATATTTTTGACTAATATGGTTTACTTTGAATAATAGCATTTTTTCAAATTCCTTTCGACATGAAGTGTAATATTAATTGATTTTGAGTAGTTAAAAATGTAAAGTATCTGGAAAAATTAGTTGAAACAGTTAAGAAGAAGAGAAATATAATGCTTTGTAAAACATTAAACAGCATATACTCATTCATAAAATTCCAGTTTGCGAAAGAAACGTATAATAACCCAATTTTTAGCGAGTACTTTATCATTTAATCTTCTAATTATATTCATCAACATAACATTTTATAATGTTAGTGGTTTACTTCTAGTTTTACTAGAATCTAATTCAAGATCAATGAATTTGGAAAAACAATTTCTAAAACTAATAAAAAAGTATACGTGTAACATTTTATTTTTATAAAATTTTTCTTTTTAATATTATAACACAACTGTGGATATTGCGAAAGGAGAGAACAATGATTTATAAGATATCAACCATAAAATGATTCATTTGATGTCCTCAATAACAACATACGGTTTTTCCAAGGAAACTCGCTAGGGTACGTTTTTTCCTAGTATCCTTGATAAATTAAAATGCTGCTATACTTGTTACATTTGAGATAAGTGTATCACACTGTATTTTTTCATTTTGAAAGGATCTTTGATATGATTAGATTAAAAATTTTTGCACACTTGGGGCCTTGCTGTAACGGCAATTACAATAAAATGAACCGACCTCAGCTCTTTTTCTCCCTTTTCGTTTTTCAAATTACGCATGCGTTTCAAAATAAGCGAACAGCCTTTGGCAACGTTACGCCGGGATGTCGTCCGAAGGGAATAGATATTATCTGTTGAATATTTTCTTATAAGGTACCGGACATCCTACCTAACTTGTTTTGCAATCGTGGGATAAGGCAATCGGGTTGTATGCTAATTTTAAATAAATTTTGTCAATAACTTGTAGTTTTTACGAGGCTTGATACGATCTAAATATTGATAAAAATCATTAAATTGACTTTGGATAGAAACAGATAGATAATTGCGAAGCTTATACGATAAATTCCGATACATAATACTCGTACCAATGTTAATGAGCCGATTGACACAACAAATGAGATCTTTGTATGAACGTTTTGAAGTGTAAATAACGATTATCATGAAAAACAAATGTAAAATCTGTAGTGTTGGAATTTGAGATGAGCATGGTTAAAATTATTGAGCGTGATAGGTATGCCGGATCGAGGGAGCTAGAGTGAAAAAAACAAGGACGCATTAAAAGGTTAGTCAAAACAAGGGCGTTCGTATGGGTAGGCTGTCTAATAATTCATTTTATGGAAATTGCGGACGGGTGGTGGCGGGCGTGGGTGGTGGCATCACGGGTGGAAGCATATTTTCCCAGAAATTTAGAGCGGACGATTTCGATGCCGATAAATCAAACTGACCGAATACGAACAGACACTCGCGGCTGGGCGATCTCTATCCAAGTCCTTTAGCATATGTATAGGCCAAAGCCGGCCCAGAAATACGTAATCCCTGAGATATAGCCAGATATGCCATTGTCCGTGCGGAAGAACCTACACGCAGATGAGCTTTGCCAGCTCAAGGTGACCGTCTAAAACTGATCGTCTCTAGCTGCTCCCTTGAAAATAAGCTACTTCAGCCTGAAGTACGCCAGTCACAATGGATAAATCCAAACTTCCATCAAAAAACCTAATGATGCAAACTTTTTATTTGTATACAATCGGGATAAAAGAAAAATATACGTGCAGACAAAGTAAAAAACAAAAAAAAAGGAATCTTATAGAGAAAAAGTGAGTTGGCGAGCGAAGAAAATAGAGAAGAGTTGAGGCAAGAAAAGAAGAGTAAGAGGGTGAAGAAAATAGACTGGATTCAACGAGGAATGGAGAGGGGGTAGTTTAGCGAGCGCTCGCCTTTCGCCGCTCGGCATGGCTTGGCTGAACAAAAATTATGGAATACGTTGCATATAAAGTAAGTGAAAAACAGACGGAGATGATGAATTGCTGGAGGAAAAGAGAACGGGGAAAGGAAGGCGCTCTCTGTGGCGGGGGTGGCAGCCTCAAGGAGATAACGGCCAGCACCATCGATCACGTTGCCCGGCCGACAATGACGCCAAAACCATAGCCGCGCCATGCCACGGCGTGAGCCACATATACCGGGAGTCCTGGACCCTTCAGTCTTTTTCCTTGTTTACCCGCAGCTCTGCGATTCATCTTTTCGCGCGGCCCTACGAACGCCACGATTCACTAACTCGGCCTAATGAGCCTCATGCCAACCTCCTGATTGCCTTCTACTCAATGATCGACATGATTGATTTCTTAGCTGCGCATACTACTCGTCTAAATAGCGATCAATCATAGGGCGGCCACCATACAACAACAACGAGAACAAACCAATTCTTTGTTTTTTCTATTCTGCAACACTACTTGGCAGCTATATTTTTACTTTTTTTATTCTTCTCTCTTTTCTTTTGTGGCTCGAGAGGGCAGGAAAATGTCGGCCGCGAAATCGCAGGCATTCTGATGAGTGTGTATACAGGCGCAAAGTACGCAAAGCCACCAGCGAAGAAGTCGTATATAAAGTGAGTTAGAGCGCTAAGTAAATCTGGTGAGCAAGCGAGCTGCGAGAATCGCGCGAAATCTGCATTTCAGCTGCTCCCATCTATTCGTCAGAGCGTACCCGTCATTCCCTCCAATCTCAAGTCTCGAGAGCCGGTCCGTCGGCTTCGTCTCGCCTCACCTTGCCTCGCGCCCATTTCCACAGAGCTTTCGAGCGGCTCGCAAACACTTGCTGTCAAGCCTGCACTCTTCGTCTATCCGGCCCACCGCCCCTTATTTCCTATATACCAACGCATTTCCTCCTCTCCTTTCAATATTTTTTATACATTCTGTATCTTAATTGAACGCTCAACCACTTTAGAAATTCATGTTCAGTTTCATTAAGCTTGTTGCAATGCTTGTTCTTTAGTGATGTCGTTGATAATAAGGAAGGAAGACTCTTTGCTTTGATTTTAAAAGTGAGAGCGATAAATCAATACGCACATCCTTATCTTGTAGCTCATGTTACGTCTTTCACACTAATGACTCACAATGAACTCTTTGGAGTAAAAAAAGTATAATATTGTTAGGGAAGTCTTGGGATATTTAATGAAACTAATCCATAAAACAGTAGCATTCAAAGTGTCACATTGTTAAAATCGAATTGTCGCTATGTCAATGTAGTAGGTAGGAATAAATTTGAATCTTGAAATATTTTCGTAAAATCCCGAAGGGAATCTCGTATTCGAAATCTCGATAGGAGGTAGAAAAATCAAATGAAATTTTGCGTTAAAACGAATTCTTCTAGATGACGAGCAAACATCTTCGGGAAATATGTATTTTCACGCTTTTCTGCCTCTCTTTGGGGTGCAAATTCGCATTGCAATGTCGTTGATTTGGCGTGGAGGGAGAGAAAAAGAGAAGGTCGAGTGTTGAGCAAACGAGATCGAAAATCACGGTGATGGTTTATAAAGCTGCAACTACGAGGCGAAGCCGAATAATTAATTTGCGGTTTTTCCTCGTCTAATTAGTTGGATTTATTCGGGTGACCCTCTTATCCCAGGGGCAAGCACTCGTTTTCTCTGGGCGACGTTTGACTCGGTGTCTCGTTCTAAAAAAGCGGGAGTCGCCTCTGATGTATGGAAATGTATGCGGATAGACGGAGCTTCGCATTTTTCCGACCACTCCGGGCCTTCATTTCCAGCGAGTCTCTCTCTCTCTCTCTCTCTCTCTCTTGCTCGCTCGCTCGCTCTTCTTGACTCTTCAGCCCGAAAGCATCAACCAGAGGCATCCTTCTGCTCCTTCTCCCCCTTTTCACGCTTACAGCGCACTGACACTTTTGTCTCCTTTACTGTCACCTCTAATGACGCGTCTACTCGTTAAATCTGCGCCTGGCCTTTGTCGCATCATTTTTAGTCTCTCTCTCTCTCTTCTTCCTTTTCTCTCTCTTTATTTTCTCTTTCTTCTCTCTCACTACTTTGAAATCCGCGTAATTTTCAAACTTGCATATATTCCTTTTCTTCTTCAGTGAATAACAGACTTTAAATAAAATGTCCGTGTATTGCTCTCCCTAATTTTTCAGCTGATCTGAAAGTCGCTAACCATAAATCACATTGGTAGCTCAAATCTGCACTATAAGCTCAGCGAGTCCACAGTCACATGCATATTCGAGTGTGCGATCGGTTAAATGCGCGTTAATAATCGAAAAAGCTAAAAAGGATTTACGGCTGGAAAAACAAACGATTCACTTTCATTAGCTATTGAAGATAGTCGCGAATAACAGGATCCGATAGGCCTTTCGTGCATATGTAAAACACCAAAGCTGCACGTGCACTTTTGCTTTCGTTCCCGGATCGACAGCGTAATACGGAGTTAGCTATAGCAAAAACGAGATACACCAGTGAGTTCCTTGCAATCGAGCTGGTTTTGAAAAACAAAAATTTTAATGTTGTCCTCAGGATTGATTAGCGCTAATATGATAATAGCGCACATTAATTAGAATTCGAGGCATTTGCGCGACCACGAGTATGAATCAGGCGAGTTTAACGGTTGGCGTTTACTTGTATTTGGCAATTTTCTCAACTCTCATTGGCAAACGCGCACCTTTCTATACATACATAATAGGCACAAGAGCTTGCAGCGCGATTCAGCGTGCAATGCGATAAGATTGCCGGAAATTATAGCCGAGCACTGGTGTGGCTACGCTCGACGCGTAGAGCTCAGCACTTTCTTATTTCTCGTGCGCTTACGTATATGCATATATATGTGTACTTAAACGTATCTCGTGTGCACTCTAAAATTGTAGTCTTATTAATAAATTACAAGCGAATAACCTCACTGTATGTTCGCTACTTTCAGCTGAAACGTTTAAAATGGGAACACCATTCGACGCCTCTATCTTACCAATGGATTTATCACACTATTTGTACACTTCTACAAATATTTTATTTGAAATAAGTATTGCGAACACCAAGTACAAGGTCCCCGTTGGCTAATTGCGGGCCGTATACGATTGACTTTGTTCATTGAAGTAGAAGCAACCGTTACAGCAAATGGGCCCAAGGTGGCAGATACAATTTTTGAGATTGGAACAAAGAAGCGTCTGAGTTTTCAAAGCGGGCTATTGTGAAAAAGTAAGAGCTGGAGCGAGTAAGTAGAATGGTGGTGGGCAGCTAGAGGCCGTCCGCGTCTACGCCCGCGCCGTATGTATAGTATATATAGTATAGGTGGCAAGGCTGCGTGACGAGGCGATTGCAAAGCGTGACTAAAATATTTAAAAATATGTATCTTTCTGGCCGGACTGGCTGGCGTCCAGTTTTCAAGTACGGCCTGATCCCCACCAGCCCTCGCTCGCTATATTTATTTCGCATTTCCTTCCTGCTTTAGGTGGCCACCGCAGCGTTGTTACAACGTCGACATATATAGAGCTCCATCCAGCTACACACAGAACTCCCTGGCAGCACACTCCACTTCCGTTCGCCGAGCGATCCTCTATCTCGTTACCGCCACTTGCGCTGACCGTTGTTGCCCTCCCCCCCTCCCCCCTCACTTCACTCGCTCATTTTTTTCCAAGCACATACGACGATATCTGCAGCAGTTACAGGGCGTCAGCTGTTTCACATAGACTCGTAATAACCAAAGCTGGACACCTTGTTTTCTCGTAACGTCAAGACTTTCCATCAGCCATCCGCGAGAAAGGACAACCCGAACTGTCGTGCTCTTCCTCCAGAATCGCCGACAAATAAAATTTTACAAACATAAGAAAACCCGTTCGTTTTCCGCATGTTTCATAACTTTTTCCCCTCGCGGCTACCGAATTGTTTCTCGTTTATGAGACTGAGATGGCTATTATGTGCAAGGCATTTATATATAACACGATCGAATCTAACTAATTTTAAATATCTTGAATTAGCCGAGATTGAACATTCTTTTGACAGTCGACTTCGCACGTATATATGCAAAAGTCCATGCTAATAAGAAATCTTCCGTTTGTTTCCATAACTTACTCGGCGTTAAAAGCATTCATAGACGCTGAAGTTGTGAGAGAAAAACGCATGAAAATTCAAATGCGCGTGTCCAATGACATTGGCTCAGTTCAATGGTAAAGCGAGCGTTCATGTGGCTAGGTTTCTAATGAATACCAAACGGTACATTGTTCAATGTAACGGAATCTTTATGACATGCGGGGTGAACGTGCCAGTACATCGAAAATCAAAATATTTATTTAATTCACTACGTATTCGTTTGTTGATTTGTGAGTGCTTTCTTATCTAGAAAATACAATATCGAAAGAGTTTCACAGCTTAGTTAAGAATTTTTCTTGTATCAGCAGTCGCATAGTAGAAACGGGTTTTCAGAAATTACGCGCAAAGTTTTGATTTCTAGAAAACCGAATAGACCTTCCGCCTTCCCCACCTCCGCAACGCGCAGCCGTCGTGTATTCCTCGTGCGCTAGCTGTGAATATTCATGAGGTTTTTGATCGATAATCGCCGCGAGAGCTGAAAAAAGGAAGTAATTCTTACAGCTCTTGAAAATAAAAGGAAAGACCAGAATGGCCGAGCGATGAAACTGCGGGCGCATACTAATGCTTAGTTTCACGTACTTCACTGTTCACCATTCCACCGCGTGTCGCCACGCTACTGTCTTCTTCCGACGTTTCCTTATATACTTCCGAACGAGCTCTGCGCCATTGCTTCCAAACGATCATGTGTGACCGCTGTTAACTTCGGCCCTTGTCTTCCAATAGATCACGAGATAATACTATGGCTCTTTCTTATGTTCACATCCTGCTTGTTTCTTTTTTTTTGTGTGTGTTCTCGCTACCACGTTTAATTCTTCGTTCCGTTCACAACAAATGTAACTGCACAATTATTATACACTGTCTTTCTCTCTATCGACGTCATCGACGCGATCGCCAAAAATAAAAGATTTTTCACTTGTAGCAACTAACAAGTATTCAACCATTGTCTTTTTTTGTGTACAGAACCCGATTATAAAGAAAAACAAACGAAACGAATCAAATCTACCATCTGCTAACTTTTTACAAAATAAAAACTGCACAAATGAAGGGACTTCCCGAATTGAATTTGGAATATTTTACAGCTAAAAGCTTTCATAAAAGTGTCGATTACTGGATGAATATTGCGATCACGCCCGCGGGCTCAATAATCGTAAACGCATCGTAGCGTTATCCCGTGAAAATGGCATTAATTTAATCGTAGCGTGAAAACCCTACCAGTTGCACTCGTGCACGAAAATTCTCATTTGAATGAATCGATTTCCTCGCCGCAGCGCTTACCAGATTTATTCATTTTTCTATTTTTATATTTGAAAAATAAAACAACTATGCTACCTGCACAAATCCGTTATTAAATTAGAATGTTTAATTTTTATATCTAATTGTATTATTATTACTCTTATTACTATGGTTATTACTACTATCTTCTTTTCGTCTAATCATAAATCAAATAGACGTTGGCTAATGGATGCCGAGGTGTCCAAAATAAGAGAGGCAAAATAAGGTTTATCATGAAGGAAAATTAGAAGTTTAGCTGATAGGCAGAATAATTAGCGCGTGACAAAACACAGCACCGAAGACAATAATCAAATCGTCAGGCAACACTGCATTGAGATAAGTCGGACCTATCGAAGTGGGTTGTGAGTGATTAAGAAAATAAAATAAGGATGAAAGAAAAGGAGAGACAGGAAAAATAAGTCGGCCTTTATCTCGTGCTCCTTCATCCCCATCCCGTTCTACTGGCTGGGGCCATGCATATTCAAAGCTATCCCACTTCTCTTCATCGCGCAAGCTTTTTCCTTTTCTGTGCATAACCTCGTCCCTTCCTGTCGTGGCGTACTCTTCCGTTTTACTTAAACTCCCCTTTTCTTTTTTTCCTTTCCATGTCTTCTTTTCTGGCACAGCTAGCTCCCTCTCTTAATTCCCAACTTGGCTAGTCACCCTCACGAGCACCTACATGGAAAGCTGTTGGTTTGTAGCCGCTAATTTTTAGACTTCCGTTTTTCATTGCAGCGGCGCGATACTACGAGCATAGCTGTGCACTTGTATATACCAGAATAAAAAGTAAAAGATAGAGACGGAGTGAGAAAGAGAAACAGAATAAGAGAGAGAGAGACAACGATGACGACGTACTGCGTGTAACGAGCCAACACCCATTATTACACCCCCAGCCATCGCGATAATCTTTATTACTCGTCGTTCTCATCGTCGTCACCATCTCCTCCTCCTGCTCCATATATACATGCACTGTTGCACTGCACCAAAAGAGCAGTCTAGCGAACTGTGCCTTCACCCTTTTTCTCCAACTTGTACGACTCAGTCAAGCACTCGGCGATGGCTTTTTTCCATGGGAATTTTTTGTTTGTGCTGCCGTTGTGCGAGCCTCTCCTTAGTCTTATTATAGAGGGGGCTTTGCAAATTATATGGTTATTACGATAGCACAACCATACCAGATACATCGCTCTGAAAGAACGTTTTTCTGGAAAAACTTTCTGCAACCCTTTGTCTCGCTCCAAGGCCTTTATTGATTATGCTGTTGCGCAGTTGCTTATCACCTTTTTTTCTCAAACATCCTCGATTTTTGCTCTTCTTCTACTTTGCTTTCTTGTTATTTTTGTTTTTTCTTGTAGTTCTTGTTCATCAATCTCTATTTCTTTAAGTCACATTACGATGTTTCGGCTAACAAAATATTGAATCAAATATATGATTTTCTATTTTGGTAATTCAATTTGCTATCGTATCTCTTCAAATCAATTCGAAGGGTCTAGGAGACATAGTTACAATAATGTCCAAACTTTTTATTTTGACATATTCAGTCGATACTCTATTCTTATTTTAATCGATCTTTTTCAATTCACTTTTGATTTACTTTAATATAGTTTTACAAAAACATGTCATTGTAGATGTTTATATTATTTATTATTCTGCCGAATTTCCAGTATCTGTATTATTTTTTCTATCAGTATTGTGATATCCAATACAACCTCTAATATTATCTTATGATTCCATAGAAAATTGAAACATATCATTAATTAAAGCTCTTAACTAAGGAAAACTTTATTTCACAAAAGTCCATTATTATTTTCTAAATTTTGTATAAAACGTCTAACACTATTAATAATCATTTTTTGCTCAATTGATGGCCAGGATCGCCATGTCTTACAAATAATTAGTAACTTTCTATTTCATTTCTGTAGATATTCTTATGTATACACTTTGATCAATCCAGATTTTACCTTCTTTTCGATCTCGTGTAACAGTCAAACCAAGATGATATTTTGCTTCACCTCGATTATTCATTTCAAATTCTCGTGAAAGTTAATTTTTCAAATCCTGCTGTTGTTTGCATTATTAAACAAAATAGATAAATCGCTAAGATGAACAGTAACAGCGATGAATATGTCAATGTATTTCTTGAGATATACACAAAAATCTGCCTTTAATCTCTAACAACCTATTTTCGTCAGCTTTTCGTGAGTTATTCTCTAATCCAACTCCGGAAATTTCGTTTTAGTCTAAAAATAGTTTTGATTAACTTAAAAACCATTCTATTTTTTCATTTTTATGAATTCCGTCAGGCGGTTGAGTATAAAGTTCCTCTTTATTGTACCGATGTAAATACGCTGCTGTTACAAACATTTGATTCATTTTTAAATCATATTTTGATGCTTAAACATGCAGAAAACGAATAAATGTATATTGTGTTATGTTTCTGCGACCAAAAGTCTTACAACTCGAATCTTTTTTTTAATTTTTATTTGTTACTCCTTGTTCTATTTAAAATCTGTCACAAGTAAAATAATAAATAAATGTGTTTGCGATGTTGTTAAGTAAGCGTTATATAGTCAGAATGCTCAAATGACCGTTCTAATGAGGCTTATATGAACAAACAATTGGAAAATAATTATAACATGTTGATATTTATTTTATACATATAACATTTTATGTTTTTTAAGTCTGGTGTCCGTGATTGATTTTTTTCGAAACTTATTAAACAGTTAGTTTGGATGGCTTTGTAGTATATTCTTGTATTTTTTTAGAAATTTTTCTTTTTCTTTGGACCTTGAGCATCTGAAGATCATTTAGAATAATTTCATTTGTTACAAACCATGGAGCGTGTATGATATTGGATAGTGCTTTTAACTCGAGTTTTACTAATAAGACTATTTTGGTATTCAAAGATACACTCAAAAGTTGAATGCCATAAGTCCAAATTGTCTTAAGTATAGCTTGATAGAGCATAAATTTGTTTTCAATTGTTATTTGTAATTTTCGTCTGATGAGTCAGTACGTTTTCCTCAACTTTAAACCTAATTGTTTAAGCTTTGAGAATGTATATTCTTTCCACTTTTGCTGCTTCTTTAGATGTAGTATATATTAGTATTTGATACAAAAAATTATTTTTGATCGTATTTATGTGAATGATTGTATGAAGATAAAACGTGGAAAAGTGCAGTAAAGTGCAAAATCTGAATGTGTGTTAATAACACAACACTTGCGATGACATTTCAAAAGTTAAAAGTAGTAAATGACTAGTGAAAAAAGGCAATATACGAGGATAGCTTTCGTTACGTGCTATATATGCGACACCGGCATTGTACGGTACCAGTTGGCGTATGTATGGCGTTCTGCGACACACAGCCCGCTATATTCGTCGGATTGTTTGGCATGCGGCTCGTATATATTTCAACGGGAAATAAGGTCAAGCCGAGCTCAAAACGCATGCGGTGACGCTCGAAGAAGCTTCAAACCGTTTGCCGACCACGGCCAATCGACACAATAGTACGCTACGTTACTACGTACGAGTATGTGTTCGAGCTGCTTTTGCCGACTTGTCGCACACGTCGACCGCGACATTCACCTCCGTTTCTACACCTTACAGCCACGATATTCCATCTCTAACTGTACAGTTTGGCTGGTTGCTTTTACGGTTTACAGCTGCTGCAAACGATAATACACTTCACTCGAACATCCGTAAGATTTTATTTACGACAGAGAAACTCGCCCATATAAACTACAATTGATCGTTTCAATCGTACAATCTATTTTCGACAAAGCATCTTGCAAGATATTATTCCACGCGCGCGCACATACACAGTTTCGGACACGTATTTTTTATGCAATACTTTGGATTTGATGGCCTTTTGCTTGCGAGAGGCTGCACGCATGCCAACTATTACCTGGAGCTCATTTATTGAGAGTGGAACCGTGTAAGTTATAATTTCTAAGATGAGGGATCGTCGTCGGGGGGTGGGAGCGAGTTCGCGAAAAGAAAAGAATTAATATAAAGTGAAGGCATGAGCTAGCGTATGTATAGTGACAACCCAAAGCAACGAAGAGGATAGACAGCAGTAGTTGACTGTATGGATCGCGACACATGAACGAGAACAGATGGGTGCGGCACTCAGTGACATTCCTCCTCGAAGAGACCCGTGAAGGCATTGTTCGATTGCAGCCGCATCGTTGTGCCTCGCTCACGCCTCCGTCACGTGGCAGCTCACAATTCACAGGACGTGACTTTTTGATCCTTTTTTCATTGACGTGACCGCCCTCCTTCGCAATTCAACTCGTTCCAAAATTATCGGTTACAAACGTGCCTGTCTTGGTTGTACATCAATTTTTCAAGTAACTTTATGCGAATCCATAGCTTCAATTATACCGGCGTTATATAGATATGTAAATAAGACGATGAGAGTAGTTATTTATTGAGAAAATAATGGGAATAGTGACTGCAACAGAGGTAGACGTTGTCGCGTTCGCTCTTAATTGTTAATCGCAACGCTCAGGCAATTATTGCAACGTCTCGCCAAGCGACCACAGGTTTGCGCTTTTATCTGGGCGCCTTCATCTATTCGCGTGTAAAGCTGCGCACTTGGGCTGTGTATTTAGCGCACACCCGCAGTATATATATGTAAGAATGTTTATACATGTATTACGAAGGCGAGGAGGAAAGGGAGGCGGTGGTGGTGTATATATGCGATCAAGTGAGCCCCTGGTTATATTTGTGCTCACCTGCCGCTCATTAGTCCTTATCGTTAATTAATCCGTATATATCTATCGCGTCACGGCTCTCGTGACTGGTGTTCTTCCTACACCTCTCAGCTCCCTATAGTCTCTACACTCAATAATTCACATGCTTGTACAACTTGTGCAGGCCTGCCCCTACATGTGTTCTTTCTTTCCTCGCAACTTGCTGCTACGACGCTGATGGTTATCGCATGAACATCGAAATCTTTTACATACTCTGCACTGTAACATCCCTATATATTTCTTTCTGCAATTGCTTAAATATTAAAATTTGTGTCTTAAAACTTGAAATGTAATTGCACGTTTAATAACGTGATCGTACACGTATTCACCTAACATAATATAGCAAACCTCGTGATTAACAAACGATAGTACCTTTCCAAAAAATAAGAGATTTGGAAAACATTATGTTATCCGATTTATCGATGAATATAATCCATTATTGATACTAATAGTAGACTCGTCTGTATATTGTCTCCACATAAATCGTTTACTCACTGATCAAATCAATGGTGTAAATTTTATGATGACATTAATTTATTTCCAGTAGAAATACATAGTGATTACTTTTGAGCGTACTTATTTGAGTTTAATGAAATCAATACTCCTGTTTAGTTTTAATCCAGTATATTTCTAAAATACATTATATCTCATGGTAATTGTTCGTTGGAGTTTGTTA
Organism: Chouioia cunea; assembly: GCA_030064505.1. NCBI lineage: Eukaryota > Metazoa > Arthropoda > Insecta > Hymenoptera > Eulophidae > Chouioia > Chouioia cunea. The sequence goes on from JAOPFQ010000001.1 coordinate 23,502,542, forward strand.
ATTATGTAATAAAGTGCTTTTTATTGAACATCTTACCGAGTTATTCAACCAATTTTTGCAGCATGCGTATATTAACTGAGCAGTCTACTGCAAGAAAATATGCGATTAAATATACTGAAATATGCAATGAAACTATCAATAATGAAACCTTTTGCTATCGATAATATCAACATTTGCTTGAATAATTATTATGAGAATATTTTCTCGCAAATTTATCAACTATCAGCTTTTAGTCATCATGTATTATATTTAGATATTAATTGACAATTGAATTCTTAGAGAAATTTTATAAATACGCCAGTCAATTGATGTAATATTCAATAACACATTTTGATTTGATAATCATTTGACGTGTTTATTTAAGCTTATTTTTACGATTATTCATTATCTACGAGGAATTACGATTACGTGCGTAGTAAAATAGTTTCAACATTGAATAAATGTCACGATAAAAATTGTAAGTAATCGATATTGAAATTTGAAAGAGAATAAACTCTCACTGTTGGTGGAATGTTAATGAAAATGACCTAGGCTCAGCACAAGGAAGGGAAATGAGGTGCTAGCAAGAAAACGAGTACGCGAGTGAGCATAATAAATATATCTGTAGAGCGACGCTTGTAAGCCACAACTATATACAGCTATGGCTGTGCGCTCGAGTCATCTTGAGGCGGCTCGGGTCGTGATTGTTGTCGTTATCGGCGAAAAGCCTGGGTACTTAGAGGAACTCTCGAAGAAGTAGCTCGAGCAATATGTTGCTAGCTAGCTCGCTCGCTCGCGGGAAAGACCCGGGAGCGCATCAACCTCAGATAACAGTGGCTTGTTAATTATTAAACACCATGTTTAATTCATAGTATGCCACTGCGCTACTGTTTGTTTCCTTGATGTGCGCGCGCCTCTTTTCTCTTATCTCCTTTCTACTCTTCGACTACACGTAACAACGATCCACGGGCGAAAGTATTAATTACTTTTTTATGCCGATTATTCCAAGTCATCTTTATTTGTCAACGATTCTCTCTGATGCCAACAAATTTTTCACTGATTTTATTCAGCTCGTGCGCCACGCAACAGAATAGCTATAGCACTTCAAGGTCGTGGTTTGCGTAGTCGGCCTCACCTGTTCCTGATTTATGCGCGGCATTCGTATCGATGCACGCGATGTTAATATGCAGCGCATATTAAAATTGTCTCTCGCAACAAATTGTCAACGCCAACTAGCTCTTGCGCGACTCACTCTGTGCGCAAACTATCAATGCTATGTCGGACCTCTGTATAAATATGCATGCAGTTCTCTTCTTTGCTATTGCACTCTCTGTCGATTTCTCCAATGGAAGTGCCTGACATTTGAGACTAACCTTGTACTTCAGCTTCCTTTCAAAATTTAACCATCTGTCACTTGAATCAAATTGCACTTGGATTAACCTTAACAATACGATTTGCAGTGGCGAAAAGTAAAAAAATGCAGTTAATACCGAAAATAAACTGCTGCAATGAATCACATGTTTCAAGATTATTCTATCTTTGTCTTTATCTCTGTCTGTCTGTATGTCTCTCTCTCTCTCTCTCTCTCTCTCTCACTCTCTCTTTCTCTCTCTCTCTCTATTTCCCTCTGTCTCTTTCTCCCTGTTTTAGTGGAAACCGTTGAAAGCAAAGGCAAACATATAAACGAGCCTTTAAATCAAAGCCATAAAACGAGCGTGGAACGACACGAAAAATAAACAGGTCAAGATTGACGACGTGGGCGAGGTAACAAAGAGAAAAATAGAGGATCCCTGGGAAAGAAAAAAGAAAAAGAAGAAAAGACAGAACTAATCAATGACAAAGATATCTATAAAAGTGAGAGCGATATAGGTAATGAAGCCGGGATCTCCCTAGGTCAATTGTATCGAAGTGGGTGGAGGCCAAGTAAATCGAAGTCGAGATGTGGTTGTAGGGATATAGGTATTATTGCAATTCTGCTCGTTGCTTTTTTCCTGAGCCTGTGCTCGACATTTTATGTATTGGGGCACGCGAGCGCTTACTTGCTCGTCCAGTCGAGGGTGTTTATGGGTTTATTATACGAACCTAGTCGCTAAGTCGTTTGGCCGCGTGCATAAGCCTGCACACGTATAACCGGCAAGTAGCGCAAGAAGCCTACCGTGATGCCACTGTTATACTTGTAAGCGTATATTTTTTATTCTCTCTCTCGCTCTCTCTCTCTCTCTCTCTCTCTCTCAGACCGACCATTCATTTCTATTACCAAGCGTTAGGGGCCGCTCATGCCACTCGCTAGATTTATTTTCACTCTATGGATATTTTTTATAGGCGCGTGCGCGCATCTTACCGAAAAGCATAAGTAAAAAATAAAGAAAGAGAGAGAGCGAATTTAAAAAAAGAAGAGAAAGTTACCACCGACGAATACTTATGTTCATTATGTCGTCTACATATAGTCGTTTATCATGAAAGTGTTATCTTTAAACTACAAATTTTCTGTAAAATAGCTTAATGCATCAACCTTTTCTTCGCCATCGTACGTGCTAATATTTAGTTGCGACATCAATCACATTTGAGTATAAAGTTGCAGTGATCTAGATACGAAAGTTCAGATTTTCAAACAAATTCCAACAAATAAACTTCTGCTTAGTATTATTTAAAATAAAAGAAGTAGGATTTTTCTAATGTGAAACATATTGTTTAGGTTGACGTGGGCGACCAAGAGAAGGAAAAGTATGGGCTAGAAATAGGCGCGACGAAGAAAGAATGTAAGCGGTATTCGATGGAGATTTAGCGAATCGGATAAAGTATGTAGTGAGTTTGCCCTTTTGTCTGGCGGTAAGAGAAGATATCCGTGGAAAGAAAACGTTATTGAGTGCTGCTTGTTGACGGAGCAAGCGACCGAGCAAGAGAGCGAGAGGAGGAGGAGAAGGAGGAGGTGGAGCGAGCGAAAGAAACGAAGCGAGTGAGGTAGCGAAAGAGGGTCGCTCTCGGTGAGTGGCTTCTAGCTATATAGTGGTAAAGGAAAGCAAGCATGGTTCTCTCTGTCTCTCGTATAGCGGAGCTCGGAGTTCATTGCGCGAGTCATCAGTATCCATAAGCGATGAGTTACCCCCTTGGCGTAGCTACTGCAGCAAAGAGGTTAGCGAGGAAGAAAGAAAGAGGAAGAGAGAGACAGAAAGAGAGAGAGAGAGAGGGTGGGCACCTGGTGCTAGCGCGTTGGTCGAGGCCCCGGGAAAGGACGAGTGAACGGAGGAGCTGATTTTCTTAGGTCACTGTATAATCAAGTTTTGGGCTTGGGAGTGAAGTGCTGCTGGCGCGGCGCCTAGGGCTCGACAGCTAGCTAGTAACCCCCTCCTCCGGGAGGAGGAATTGCTGCTAGCAGACCAATCGACGATCTTGGCCGCGACCAACGGGGGCCAACCGCCACTCGGCCAACTCCTTCCTACTGTACTACTCGCGTTGCAACCTCCAACCTCGCCCTCCTAGTTCTCCTTGCCTTCCGCATGGCCTGCATAATACTACCACAGCTGCCGCTGTACAAGCTACCCTCGCTTCCACACCCTTTCTTTGCTCCTTTCTTCCTTCATTCCTTCCTGTCTACCTGTCTGCTTGCCTGCTTCCTTCCGCCCACCCACCCTCCTGCTCACCGTGCACTGTCCCCGCCACTGTAACCCAGCTACCAGCCCTGGAAATTGCGCTTTCAATGCAGTCCACCCGCCTGCCTCCTCCTATTCATTCTCCCTTTTCCTCTCGTAGCTCCCTCTCACCGAATTTAATAAAGCCACCGCTGGTGCCGCTGCGCTGCTGCAGCCTTTTTTCGCATCCGCCGCCAATTTTCGGATTCAATTAAGTCTCCACCAATATTCCACTTCTCGTTCATTAATGCACCCCCAGAACTACGGCCACAGTCGTGAACTTGCGCCTTTTTTATTTATCCTTCCCAAACCTCACAGAATATCATTGGATGCTATCTTTTACCACAATCCCTTTCGACTAGTACTGAACCATTTTCATTGTTAGACCACCGTTTCATAGATTATTGCCACAGCTTCCAGATCCATGGATGCGATTAGCTTGAATAAGGGCAATCGTCGATGAAAGATCGGTTGCAAGTTGAGAAGCTTTACTGTTTTGATAGATCGAAGTGACCCAGAAAAATGAAGGATATAGATGGAGGATCAGCAGAGATGAAAGGATATCGAACCGAGATGAAAGGTGTTAAGGGAGGAAGTGGTGATCGGCAGCGGAGTCGTTTAGACGCGTCACGAACTGTAATCCCATGTGATTCGGTCATTACGGATCGTCGAGCTTTCGAGTCGCGTAGACGACAAAAAACATATTCATTACTCGGGCAAACGAAAAGTCAAAGCGAAAAAGAGCAAGATGAAAGCTGGGCCGAAAACCGATATTCTCGAGAGGCAACGTGGCGTGATGGAAAAATTGCCTCGATGTAAAAACATGAGGATTGGCTGCCGCTACTATTGCTACTACTGATGCTGCTGCTGCTACTTCCTCTTTGGCTTTCTTCTTGTTTCTCTTCTTCTGGCTTGTGCACGAAGGCACTCAATAAAACGAGCTGCTTTGGCGGCTTGGCGATCTTTCGACTAGCGGAGAGCTCGATGCCCGCCCCCGTACCCAGGGCTCCTCACACACGCGCACTCTCTCCTCGATATTATTACACCGTTCGCGCCCGGTCAAGCGGATCTCCACGGCAACTATTCGTATAGCCAGCAGCAGATAGACCAATAGACAGAGAAAGAGCGTCCGCGCACCCGGCAATAATAAAAAATATACGAGCCAAGGGCTGCACCGCAAAGAGCCGACTCCTTCGAATTATACTTCGAGACCGGCTCTAAGTGATCGCATTTCCACATAGACGAGCTACTAGCCCGATATATGAAAGACCGCTTCGCCACCCGCCGCTTACTTCAACTCGAGTCCAACAAAAAGGAAAAAAATAAGGAAAAAATGGAAAAAAGCACAAGATGCGCCTGGTATTATCGGGATATTTTCGGTGCCTTTACGAGCCCCGACTTTATCCCGGCTCTCCTCTCTCGCGCATAATAAAAAAGAAAACACAGCAGAAACTGAATAAATAGAAAGCTCAAGCTCTCGTGGCTTTACCATTTGGATTTGAGCAAACCCAGATGCTTAGTCGAACGGAATCTCGATGTAATGTCATTTCTTTCATTTTTTTTCTTTTTCTCCTCTCTCGTTTATCCCACTCTCCCTTTCGACTGAAAATCTTAATTCGCACGTGCTGTTTACGATTTATGCGACAACGTTCAGGAATTCATTTGACAACTTCATATATGAACTATTATTATCACTTGAAAAAATAGCCTCATTCTGTTTCCCATAAATTGTAATAAATAAGATACTTTCATGTGATATTTCCATCCGTCACTTTTTTATAATCGTCAGTCTCTATAGAAGGATATTAAATAATTTTAATTCTAAGTGTTTTTATTGTTAATCGTTATATCAAAGTTCTTCGTTAGAATATACCATCTATTTAAAAAGAATGCACATTATTGCATTTCCAAATGCTACAGTATTTATATCAGTATCCTTACCTGACGATAGTCTTTTATTGTTTTTATTTAAACGAGCATGATTGAGCGTGTTTCTTTTACTTTTTTATTCGATTCTATACTGATATGCATCAATATTCTTCAACTTTACACAGAAAATCAAGTTATTCAGTAAAAATTATAAATAATTAAATACATTTCTACATTTTTCATTTCCTTGAAACCAATCTCTATATATATACATATACAATATTCCCTGTACTCGTATACTATACAATAGCAAATACTAATTGTTAAAATAATGAAAAAATTATATATGCCATTTATATATCTATTTCATGTAAATTTTTATATAATAATTATATAAATAATCTATAGTCTTAATTATTATTAGAAGTCATCCATGCACATTTTACAAATTGTATTTTCTACTCATATAAGTTAAATTGATCACATTATTTTCATGTATCAAAAAATAATCTGTACTTCGAAAACAAAATCAAGTTTATCATTCTTATTTAGGTTAAGTCGTATTGTTTAAAATGTTGACCTGTAAACGAACATTGTCGAACTGTCAATAATCATAGGTATAATCCACTTATTTTTTATCGATTATATTGATTATGTTATTTTAATGTCTTTTATATAATTAATTGAATTCTTAAAATATTAAACCTTCATAAAAATAGAATTTACTAACATATTTTGAATGTTCACGCTTATTTCAACTACAAACTATCAGGATCGGAATAACCTGACTTTAATATGGATGTCATAATATTTCAAAAGAGGAAAAACATCTTCTCGAAACTTTCGTCGACATAAAATCTATGTTTTGACTTCCGTACATTTTAAACATGAACTATGTGTAGGGTATTTTTATGTATGTAGAAGAAAATAGGCATTTACTTTCTTTTTCAAATATGGGCAACAAGATAACTGAAGAATTAATTAATACATTTATTATTGAAGGACTTTACCATGAACTTATTGACAGGTGTATTTGTTACGAAATTACCATAAATAAATCATCCATGAAATATAAAAGGTCATACATTTTCATGCAATCTCTATAAACGAAAATGTGAGTTAAAAAAGGTTCTATTCAACAATTACTTATTTTTTAATGATTTCCGAAATCCATATTTATCACATATTTACAATTTTTTAATATAAAAGATCACATAAAAAGAATATACAGTATAAGTAGCATGGTTACGTATAATATGATCGTTATAATATTGCGCAATCCAAGGAGCATTTGTACCATTAAATGAGTTGAGTATTGAAGTAATTTAGATTTACATTGAAAGTTTAGATAATCGAATAAGGTTATTTAAAAAAAAACTAAATGTAATCTCAGTAGATAACACCTGTTCTTACTGATTGGATATATTAACAGCAACATTGATTATTTCAAAAAATTTATAATCGGAATACTTCTCAAATATTATAGTTTGAAGATTTACTTATATACATAATAAGTAATTATTTAGCTGATAAATAGTTATCTGTTCATATAAATAAGATTTGACGATAAATAGATTATAAGAATGTGCGGAAAAAATGATTTATTGAGCAATATTTGAGGCAAGGTTATCTGAGTAAATTCGAGGAAAATAATCGTGCGAAATGTGTCTACACAGATTTGATTTACATATAAAAACTTGGCATCTCTTTCTCTTAGGAACGAGGTGGCGATGGCTAAGGGCTGGCAAGTAGTAAGCCTCCGGCAAGAAAGGTGATCCATTCGTCATAATATAAAAATGGATGTGACAGCCTTATCTGTGGCCATTTCCTGCAGCCAGGCCCGCGAGAGCTCACTTGTCACTTTGGCAGAGGTAATGATCATTACTGCGCTCGTTTCCTACAGCCATCTCTCTTTCCCTCTCTCTCTCTCTCTCTTTCTTTCTGTATTTCTCTTTCTCTCTCTCTCTAACTTACTTTTTCTCGTCTGTTATAAGAAACTGTATGGGGAAGTTACAATGAACGACGAAAAAAAGTAGAAATTGAAGAAAAAAGGAGGAAACAAAAGAAGAGAAAAGAAAATGAAAAGAGAAAAATAGAAGAGGTGGGATTCAATGATATACGTAGAGTTTCTCCTTCTAACTCTCATCGTCGTAGGCAGCAGTTATTCTCGTATACAGCAGCACCAGCAGCAAAGTAGGGGCTGCAAGATGGCCGCTGCTATACAAGAGAAGGACCTCTCCTCCGGCAAGTTTATGTGTCGTAATAAATGGTAATTTAAAACAGCGAGAACTAACAATTTCTTTCTTTATTTCTTTTTCCCTGCCGAGTGCCGAGTAGCGAGAGTGTGGGTTGCGAGATTCTCTCTCTCCCTCTGTTTCTCTCTTTCTGCCTCTCTTTCTCTCTCTCTCTCTCTCTCTCTCAGGGCTGAGGAGGAGTCCGTCGCACGTGTGCGCGCAGAGACTCTCTTATGATGAACGTCGTCGAGGCTAAAATACAAACGCTCCGAGTCTATTGCTTATTTATTTTGCGGTTCTGCGGCTAGTAGAAAAAATAATACTAAAAACTTGTTTTTAGAGGAGCTTAAGAACAAGAACGAGAATAACGCTAACAAGATTGAATCGTCAGTTCACGCCACACTGCACAGCTTCTGATTGAAAAGTGGTATAGCTTGATGAACCCTCATCTTTTGGCTTTTTAAGTATGCGTGTAAGTATATCTATTATTTTATAGCTCAATGGATGTATAAGTAGTCTATTAGAAAAAAATAGGTGCAAGCTACATCGCTAAGGTACAAAATGAAGAAAGAGGGTAGAAAAAAGGGAAGAATGAGTCGCCGTTTTATATAAAGTAGTAAGTCGGTAGATAGGTGTGGTAGTACTGGTAGCGCGGAATAGCATTAGCATTAGGAGATAAAGTTTAGCTTGCGGCTAGGCGCAGAGAGAAAGAGAGAGAGAGAGAGAGAGAGCGACGTAGATGAAATGAGATACTGCGGCTGAATCATGCATGAGAGCAAGAGCAAAGATATATATAGGTGAGAGAGAGAGAGACTGAGAGCTCGCGATTCACCAGCTCGCATCGGTCGAGCTTAGCCTTTCCCTAGACTCCGCAGCTTCCAAGTTTTGTGCCGCAAAGTGAATATGCTACAATATTCAAATCGGGCGCCGTCCGCGCACGCTCTCTCTCTCTCTCTCTTTCTCTCTTTCATTCTCTCCTTCTCTGTCTCTACGCGACACTTTATTAAATGGCTTATTCGGCATGCGGCGAGTTAAACTATATAGGTATATAGCTCCGTACCGATAGTGCGGAACATTTGCAGAAACTCGTGTAATCGCTGAAAGCGTTTAGATTGTTCCGGCCCTTTTTCATCTTCGCGGCATCTCCTTTTTCCCTCTTCTTCTTCTTCATTTCCCTACTGCCACGCACCTTATTCTATAAAGGCATACGGCACCCCAAGAAAGTCATAAATTTTAATCGAGACTCCCTTGCACGCAGCCGAGTCTTATAGCAAGCCTACTACTCTCTTACCTATACCTTGCACAAGAGCTTGTTTATTATTGACACGAGCTGCTTACGATTAAATCTGCCGTTCTACGTAAATTAGTCTGCTCCTGCATCTCATTTAACTCTCTCTCTCTCTCTCTCTCTCTCTCTCTCTCTTTCTCCCTCTCTTTCTCCCTCTATTTTCTCGCGTAAAGCCACAAAAAGAAGTTGCACACTTAACAAACAGCTTAATTCACAAAACTAAGCCACCGACGCATGCAATGATAATACTCAATTAATGTTTGCTAATGAATTCTTTACCAGTCTCTAATGGTTGATAGATACCCATATCTAAAAATCTATATCTAAACAAGAGATGGGAAATAGAATTTTCAAAATGGTGAGTCTCAAAGTGTGCATTTTCATCACAAAATAGAGAGGCGAAAGTTGATCACTTTTACTCTAGAAGAAAGTATGAATCTTATTATGGATGTTCCTTACAATAAAATCATTCTTATCAATTTATTTACAAAGCAACAATATCGATAACGATGAAAACCTAGTTTTCCTCAATAATAACGCAGCATGAATTGCACTTCAGACCTTGTAGATATCTACTGGCCCAGGTACATTTTTAACTATAATTAGCTAACGCGTACATTTTTATGAAAATCTAGCGAAGGACAACTTAAATGTAGAGTTAAAGGTATAGTGGAAAGTGTGGCTGAACATTTTTCAATTATATAAAAGCAGTCTGTTAGAATATTTAGCAAGAAAAAAGTATAGTTGAAATCTTCTCAATAATAAAATATATGCAAATACAGAAGTATCCAATAGTGCCCATTGCCATGTTTTCATCATACTTTGGTCATATAGTGGCCGCAGCTTTTGAACACAAACGGGTGCGCTCCTCCGGAAACTGGATATTCATACGGTATAACAAACTGAATCTACTTATACTCGACGGATAATAGTTTGAGAAGTCGTTTCAAAAACGGAAATTTTTTATATTTGTAGACAATAAGATACCGAAAGATTCCGCAAAGATAGACAGAAATTCATGATTCGTAAATGTGCTGTTTTTTTATGAGATTCAGTGACGGATTTAATGTTTTATATTGCCAAATAAAATTCTTTTCTGGGAATGAAATGAAATTGCAAATTCAACGGATAATATATTGGTAATTGGTTCGCTAATATACACTAAACGAAAACAAAGGATTCAGTTTTAAAAAAATGTTGTGAATCTTTGATGAAATGTACAATTTAATGAGATTGTGCGAGTGTCGCCCGTTAGGGCGAAAACCGCATAAAAATCAAGGCTTTCGGGATAAAATTTGAATTCTCGTTATAGCTGTTCAATTTCAATAAGGTAGTCTAGAAGTAGATTTAACGAAAGTAAGACTAACAACATGTGAATAGAATTCGCTAGCAGATACAGGCTATAATCGCAAAGAAACAAGTGATTTAATATAACTGAATGAACGGTAGAATGGCATTAGTTGAGCAACCAAGTTTTTGGAGATAAAGTAAAGTGTAATGGGTGTAACAGAAGACTCAGCAAGGCCCTGATGATAGTACCTTGTAAAAGCAGCACTCCCATAAAATTAGCTTTGGCGAAACGTGTCCTTAGGCTGGCGTGCAAGAAAGCCGACGCACACGTGCGCAAGACCGCAGCTCGCGTAGGCGTTATGCTAATTTATCTTTTAATCTTGCGCCTGATGTCGCGTCGGCTGTCTTTCTAACAACATTTTTTGCTCTGTTTCGCGTTCATACATCTCTTTCCCTTACTGACGTACGAGCTTAATTTTTCCACTTTAAATAAAGCGCACTTTCACAAAACACTAATCATTGCCATCTAACGACTTGTATTCGTTCGACTAATTTGTATATGTATACATAAGATATTTGATATCTTGTTACCCAATTTCGAATTATAACGCAACATCGTCAAGATTGCCATCAAAATTGAATCACGCGTAATTGATGGAAGAAAATGTATGTACCTCATTTTTCAAGAACTTCATTTGGATAATTGTACCCGTTAACCCAAATGATGATGATGTTCTATTAACATAACCGATCGAACAGAGATTTTGTGCAGTTGGGGAGGCCGAAGGGACCTCGTTTCAATTGACCATTTTTTTTGCAGCTTGTCAATATATTTAGTAGAAAAGTTGAAAATCAAGCAAGAAAGCTGCGGTTTATAAGCTGCAAAAATGTTCGTCACTTGTGGGGACAAAAAACATGCTCAACACGTGTGATGGTACTGGAAACACATGCACTGTTGGCGCAAAAGCGTAAAAGACGCAAAGGCTTGGCGAAGAAAAATCTTGGTTGACAGAGAAAAAAAAAAGAAAGCAACTGTAAGTATATATTGCTGTTCTGTGCGCTTGTTTCGATTCGTACGCGCGGTGGGCCTACGAGAGAGCAATAAGAAGACAGAATCTGCGAAGGTGGTGAAGGGAAGCGCTTATACATTTATGCATTCGTATTTGCAATCGCTGTAAGAAGTCGCCGTGTCCTCCTCGTGCTTCGTAGCTCGTCGTTCGTGGCTCCTCATCGACGATACCGCGCGACAAAGCCTTCTTGCAGCTGCCGCCGCGAGAACGAACGAAACGGGGATGAGAAGGAGGACGCGGGGGAGGTGGAGACGGAAAAGCCGCCGTAGAGCAAAGTTGCTCTGGAATAATAATACACTCGGCTCTCGAGCGAGCAGCGTACAGCCAAGGGAAAAAATCTGAATACATGAAACGTAACGACGTTAGGGCGAAAAACCGACAGACAGGGAGGAGAACGAGCTCCCGAGGAAAAACCTATAGAGCCGGACTAAGCGGCCCTTCATTCGCGAGCTCTGAGGCGCCAGTTTGCGACATCGCCAGAGCCTCGTTATCAACCAGACCGTAGTGTTTCTTTATTTCTTCCAACTTCTTAGATTATTTCTAAATCCTTTTTACTTAATAAAAGTGTAGCCGTACTTTATTCTTGCCTGCAAATTGTTCTGCCAAATTAGAACCATTTAACCATCCAACAAAAAAGAAACACACTGAAACTTCTGTCAGGTTAAACATTGATCTTTTGACTATTACGAAATTCAGAAAATAATATAGTTTGGTAAATCACATACGAAACGCATTGGCCAAGCTATTATATCTACGTGATCAACGCATAAGGAAAAAGTATAAGATATTGGCGCAGCGGCGGACACGTGGTATCGAGTAAAACTTGAAACGCAAAAAGTGCTAGAGTATATGCGTGAGGAAGATAGGCATGCGTAAAGACAGAACGGAAGGAAGGAAGGATGGACTGATGAAAGCTATCTCTAGGAGAAGGGCGCCTGGCAAGCAGCTCGAGTCCGTCGGCTGTCGAGCGAGCTATACTGGCTCCGCCTATCAGAGGCGCGCCACCGCCGCCTCGTTCTCTGGTGAATACATTTAGCCTGGTTAGTTTACAAATGAATACAGCGATTGAGGCAACTTATAATATCAATGTACCTCCTGGCATCTCGCTCTCGCTAGCTTAGCCGGTCGGCTCCGCTGCTCGCGCTCTCTCTCTCTCTCTCTCTCTCTCTCGTTCTCTTTCGGCCGCCATTGCCTGCCGCCTTGGCGCTTCCATACAGAATGGCCATATTAACTTGATAATTAGCTCCGTTATACGACTTGCAGATGAGCAAAGACTCGGGACGGACGTAGGCTACCCCTCTACCGTGGCCAGACCAGACTGCCACCGCCGACGACGACGACCGGCAGTTCCTTCGGCAGACTCTCGCACGTTTTCACGCTCTGCGCTCCTCACGCAGCTCCAACTTCGTCCTCGGCCGACAAGTCCTAGCTCTTTGTCGTCCTCGTCCCGTTATCAACCCGGTCTTCAGTCCCGTCCTCTCTCTCTCTCTCTCTCTCTCTCTCTCTCTCGACAACTTACCATTTCAAATTTCACTACACATTCAACAAGCCCCGCCAACCAACAACCCTAGCTTGGCTTTCGCTTCTCTCATTCCTCAGCCGACTCTGCCGCTGCGAACAGCCAAGTTAGTTACCACCATAGTGCACCAGTTAGACACGTCCAGGTGTAATAAACTGCAGTGCAGTCGCAAGTGCGTCAATTCACACAGTGTCAGTTATCAGTGTCAGTGCTCCCTCTCTCTCTCTCTCTCTCTTTCTCTCTTTCTCTCTCGCTTTGTCTGGACAGTTTGCAGTGCTACGATCACCCTATCGACCAGTTCCGTGATATAGGTGGCGCTGTCTGGAAACGCTACCAGGATCCGTGACCACTTGTGCGCGCCCCAATATATACATATACATATATATGTACACATATCAAGTGCGTGGTGCGTGTCCACGCAACTTAGGACGTATGCCGTTGAAAAGCGCGCCTCTTTCATTCTCCGCGTTTAACCTCCTCATGACGAGCGTCAGATTCAGCCTACTACCTGTGACCGGAATACCGAAGATGGCGGCCATCTTTCGCTAAAGTCTCCCCCTCCCTCTCTACCTCTTTCCCCGATGGCTCCTGCGGCTCCCCTCCCCCTCTAACGGTAACCTGTAATGCGTATATGGCTACTGCACTTCATCTGCATGCACGTGGACTGCGGACTGTGCTCGTTTTACACCAGACTTTATTTTTTTTACGATTCTTTGTTTGTCTTTCCCCTCTCCTCTGGGTTACCCTCACACGTTACTCTCGATTGCATCTACACTATAACGTATGACCAATGATTTTGCACTAGCGATAAGCTTTGTTTCTCTCTTGCTAAAGCTTGACCGCTAATAATCTTACGCGACAAGATTCACTTAGTGTCTGATTTTCAGTATATGTATACTGTGTTACATCAGGCTTATAACGTTTTGATTGAGCAGATCAGTGTTATTACTATTCATTTATGAAGCAGACCTGTGTAATTTACACAAATTCAAATGACGAGACATATGGTATCGTTATACGAGAGAAAAGCGAAAATCCAAAATTACAAGACATACGAGGAGTTAGAATAGACGGAAAATTATGTCCAGCGGTTACGTGCCGTCACGTACAAATGCACGTTCCAAGTTTTATATCCGAATAAAATCCAAATAAAGTGCTCTCGCGACTACTTGTCCGAGGAAAAAACTGGTCATCGTTGATTCCCATGTGCGTAACGAATCGTGAGAGTGAATCGTACGCACGTAGTTTCAGACTATTGAACGCACACTATCGTCGTTCACTGGCGACCCCAACGACACGGCATTAGCATTTACGAAACATTAAATTTATGTCCGAAATACGCTTAAAGAACGCTTTCAACTTGCTTCAGTACATGTTAATAGACCCACGATTTTTTTTCTCAATCTTTAAAATAAACTTAAAAATTAAGTGTATTTAAAAATGTGTATGTTGAGTAATTAACCTGCAACCGTCTAAATTTTTATTAGATTTCGTATCGCTAGAAAAAAATAGTGATAATCATAATCACGAATATTTTATGATTTTGTTACACTTAAAACATCCGTGAATTCATAAAATTTCCTTTATATTTATCTTCGGAACAAGTATGTACTTGTAAATTAATATCTTTAATACTTCACTATGAACATTAATAAGGAAAAAAGCCAATGCAATTTATTGATCGTCTATTTTAAAAACGTTGCGATAAATTACATCTGCTATTCAGATATCCAGGTAACACCGAAGAAAGTGAGGTAAACGTGGCGTGGAAAAGAGGTGGGATACCTTCTATTTTCTATCATAGGTACTGTACATAAGTATTGATAATTCTTGAATTATCTTAAACCGACTTATTACCTTCCTACAGATTTCAGCCGCTATTGAACGGTACAAAAAATCTAAGCTATCATCGCTACATATGAAATTACCACAGTATTGACACCGCAAGAATTTCCACGACAATGGCATCGAATTTAACGGCAATATTTTTAAAACAACTGTATTTACGCTACTTACATGAAAAATCATAATTTAGTTGCAACAAACACTGTTACGCCCCTAGAAAAATCATCGTGTATATTTTAATTAGTTTTAAATATTTGGCTCGAATTAAAACTTATTATTTCTTATCACATTATATATTCTAAAAATGACTCAAAACTTTCACAATTGTCTATTTTTCTGACATTTCAATACATTTTCTCGTTTTATTTATTTATTGTTGTACCCACTTGCTAGGTATTAGTAATATTAACATATAATAATAACATAACATACTAATAACAGGTATTAGTAATATTAACAGTAATTACTTGCATTAGTAAGATATTTAGTAGTAAAGGTAAAAATACATACCATATACGAATTATATACATAGATATATTACATATAATACAGTTTGTATAAATATTTGATATTAGAGTTAATATTATTGGGTATACAGTTACAATATATTTCTAATGTTAAATGAGTCTATATATTCAATAACTTTTTGGCACCTTACTTGTGTTTGAGTTTCCTCACTTAAATTGTCCTTTACGTTGTTTTGGATGTTGAATTTTTTCCGTTCACGAGCGTACTTTTGGTAGTCAATTAGTATTTGTATAATTTCAAGTTCTCCCTGGATGGATGCACTGAATTAACTTATGTTTCGTTAGAGTTGCTTAGAGAAGCGAGCCTTTTCTTATCATTAGGAGTGATTGATGGCTTATCGATGAACTTTGAAATAGAGTCGTTTGGACTTGTTTGTACTTCGGAGATAATGGCGTCGGTCTCTACAATTTTTGCATTATTTATTTGGGTATTTCTATGGTTTACTATGTTAACATAGTTTTTCGATATGTAGCTTTTGATATAACAAGGAAAACATTTCATTACATCTGTACTTCTGTAAATGACGGTATTAAGTTCTTCGAGATCTAACTATATTAATAGTTGCTTTGATATAATGTACAAGGAATTCTTGTGAGATGTTCTCAAATATATAACAAGGAATGCTGGGCGAATCGTTAGAGAATGTAATCTTTTTCAAATTCGTGACAAGGGATCTGATTGGTACTTATTTTCGTTCAATTACGACTAGTTCTTTGGTAGCTAAGTATATACGAATACGGTTGTTCGAAATTCTCAAAGCAATTAGAATATTTTTCGGTTGTACTATAGCGTCCACTTCACACATAATCTGTCAAGGTCAAATCTTCAACAGAATTTAGGATAATAGCTTGGTCGCGTTCAAGTAAAAAATTGTTCTGTATAGCGACTGCGTAACTTGCATTAGAAAGATATTTAGCTGTAAAGGTAAAAACACTTTTTGATGTAAAGTGGCTGCCTCCTGATGGGGAATTTACATCCCCTAAATCATTAATTGCTCACAGTGGCACTCTCATACTCTACAATATTAAAAGATCATTTGCTTCTTCAAATAACTTAATTGATACTTATAAATTTTTCCATTAATGAAAAAGTTTTCGACTATGTTTTTGAATCTTTCTCTCTATAATACCAAAATCTACCTAGGCTTTATAAAGCATGTGTCGGAAATATTACAACGAAAAGAGTAATATTGATAAGTAAACACTCTCATTGGCGCGTAAAGACTTAAGATAACTCTTTGTAACTAAATTAATATGCAAACAAGTGAGTTTAATTTGGAGACTATTTTACTATAATATACTGAGCCGTAAATCCTAATAATGTGTACATATCGTTAATTAACACGTCGATATTAATCCTTACTTTCGAAGAAATCTAAACTGATCACTATTTATACACTCAGCGTGGCTAATTACTCGCTCCGATTTCTTGCTTATTGCGTTCTCTCGGTCCCTTCTCTTCTTTATTGTTGAGAAACATTACTTGGAAAGTAACAAAAATAACGTGCAGATTTTAATTAAATAAGCAAATGAATCGGAATGAAATTTTTTTTAAGTGAATTAAGAACAAAAACATATATGTGCCTCGAATATGTGCTTGAGAAGAAAACTATAAGGTGTAAATGGAAGCGAGAAAACGTAAACGCGGAAGTTAGAGCAGTCCGATATGCTCCCCTAAAACAACTTCAAAGTGATTTAAGACGGGCTTCACACGGTCATTCATAAGTGATTTATCGGTCTTGCCGCCGGCCACAAAGTTGTGGGCCAGTTTGCTCGATTATTCTTTCGTCAGCTGGTTGCGCCGGTTAAAGTAGCAGTATAGCTTGTCGTTCTCTCTCTCTCTCTCTCTTTCTTTCTTTCTTTGCATCTATATAGGCGAGTACACACAATTAAGCGAATGGCAGGCAGACAGGCAAGCAGGCGTTACAGTAACACCTGTCTCAAGGGCGTGGGTGCCCCTGCGTATTTGAAAGTAATGTATGCACCCCTTGGCTGTGGCTCGCTCGTTCACTTATAAAATGGGCCACCTGAAGCTGCAGGCTTCGCGCCATCGCAACCAGCCGGCAGCTAGCTCGGCTAAATGTATCGTACATTGGCTGTCTCCCTTAGCTCTATTGGTAAACCGTAATATCAGTTTAATGCGCCAGTTGCGCCAGTTTGATACGATATTGAAAAAGTGCCACTCGCAGAAGGCTTTTCCTGCAGCGTCTATCAGCCGTAATGAGTCCAATCAGTCATCCCGGAGGAACAATGCATCATTCTCCGTGTGCTATTGCCGCGCGCTATATTTTATAAAATGTTCTATACAACTTTGATATGCATAGATGTCAGCGACCGATCGCTAGTTTTACGGGCTTGACAAAAGCCCTGAAAACAATTCACAGGTAGATTGAAATCCTCCTTCGGATACACTTTCGATTTAATGAGAATTGATCGAGTCAATTTGTTTTCGCCTACTTGCTAAAATTTTAACTTGAAAATCGATCAGCCTGTATTTTCCGCCGGCTTGTATAACAGCTTCAATTGTTCCACAAGTCAGATAGTTTCAATATATAACAATTGGTCAAAGGAGTGATGGATATTTGTATTTGATACATACAGGATAATGAGCGTAACTTTGAAAGTGGATGGAAAATTGGAGAAGCGCCAGGCGAGCGCTCAAAAAATGCAAAAAACTTGTATCGTAGCGGATAGCAGCTGAGACAGTTTATGATTCCCATAATAGTTAGCACGCGCGCTATAATTGAAGCCAAAGTGGGCAACCACCACGGCACGTGTATATATATAAGTAGGCTCGCGAAAGGAGGAGGTACCTATATAGCAGCTAAGAGTTTGGTCGTCATAGAGCGTGTAACTAACTACCGCGAGTCAGGGAGTTATGACTAGAGCGCGGAGGCTCAACGGTGATTATTTTCATTACGACAGCGAAGAAGAGAGACAGTGAAGAAAAAGGGGGCATGAGGAGAGGAGAGGAGAAAAGATCGTTATCAAGTGCTTGCCAATGTAATCCGCGAAGCTAGGAGCCGCGTCTTGGATTGCATGTTTTTTCTTAATGATTCGAGCAATTAGCCACGCTGAGTGCTCGCTCCGATTTCTTGCTTACTGCGTTCTCCCGGGCCCTTCTCTTCTTTATTGTACTATATTTTTTCGACGATCCACGCCCCTTTCCATAAACGCCTGCCTCATCTCCAATCCTTCCTTTTTTTCCTAGAAGCTTTCCCCCGATAGCAATTTTTATATAAAATCAAGCAAAAAATCATTGACTCCTATAAGCCTTTTTCAAGACTCCATTTAATGTCACTATATGCATGCGACCGGCCACAAACGCAAATGCCACCGCGTGCTCGAAAGCTCAATGAAAATGGCAAAGCCGGCATTTGCTATTCAAATTTCTTTTTTCTTTAACGCTCGGATGAACATTATGTTGCGCGAAATAGCTTTACATACCTTTTGATTTTATCAATTCATACATATCCATGTTGGCATATTACTCAAACACGAAACACGAGTAAATTGCTCAATCCGTGAAATTGTTCTGTAAGCATTATTTGTCCAATCTTCAAGTATATGTAAATTACCAGTTAATCGTGGAAGATGCTGGAGTGTACACAACGATGGAAGTGGCTGACTTGCCTTATCTTCAGACTGTTTACAACGCGGAGAAAGTAAAGTTTATTCCGCTCATTATTCAAAAGCGACGAGAGACATCAAAATTGTCGATGTCGTCAGGTTAAAGGCATTCTTGGTAAAGTTACTGATAAATCCTTGTACGGAGCTGTGAGTTTACGTCTAAAATTTAAGTTTTTAATGTGAATGAGATCGAAGAGAAAAAGAGAGGAAGAGGGAGCTCAACTAAATTTGCGCTTTACCGGATGGTATTGTTATGTTAACAACAACCCTCTATATTAGCTGCATGCCGTGTGGTGTAATAAAATCGTTGCTCGGTACCAAATAGAGTCGTACCGCTTCGTTGGCGAGAGTGCCACGCCGTGTTACAGTTGGATCGGCCAGTAAGCACAAAGTGCAAATGCCTGTAAAAATGTGGGTCAACCAAATGTGCCTTTCTACATCGTGCAACTTTTACTTTACTTTAGTCCAAATAATATTTTAATCGACTTTCGTTATACGAGTGTTATTAACTGAATCATGTCTAGACCTCTGAAAAATGCGAAATTGAGATATACGATAAGCGATATACAGGAGAACGAAACCGTAGGAGATTGAAAGAAAAACATGGCCAGAATAGCGTGCGGGAAAAGGAAGGATGATGGTAAATGGCGCCATGTAGTCCATTCTTAGGCTATAGCGATAGCCAGCAGTTTCGTCTATAGCTTTCTTGCCCTGTCGCGTTGAATTCGCGCAAATAAAGATTTATACGCTGATAGAGGTAGAGACGACGGGAACGTAGATCTACACACATGTGTAACTCAACACACGAATCTGGCTGTACAGAGTGAGCCATGCACAGGTTTTGTGGAAAATTTTCATGAAAGCTCTGCCAACTAGATTAATGGCTGTACTTGCGGCGCGCAGCCAACCTTGGAGACACGATCCGTAAGCAGACTCTACTGGCTCTGACTTGTCGTTCTCTTACGGCAGTTCAAAAAATAGGTTATTGCAGCACTGCAAGCGTATACTTATACACGCGCTGGGGAGATTTATACCTTCCTGCACACGGCCTAAATTATCAGCCGCTCACTTGACAAATGCCGATGCGATAGCGCTGTCGAGGTTTTTCGAGAATGTCGTTCCTTTTCATAGCCTATAGACGATAACGCCGACGCAACCTGCGGGCTCTTGCACATTTCTCTTTCACTTTTTTCCGTATTTCGTCTCTAGCTACAACCGAGACGTCAACTACATTTACATATTGAAACTCTATTGTACAGTTAACTTATTTCTTCGTCTTTTCAGCAGAGCTTCTGTCACTTGTTTAGCGTTCAAGGGTAAATTCAACAAATGAAACCGGAAAAAAGTACCCTAGTTTGGATATTTATTTTTTATAATATATAGATTCCAATTGTAACATACATAAGGTCAAAGCAGGCGGAGATTCGAAAGAGGCTCTGTAAAGAGAGAGCATTATACATATAGCTCGATCCTGAAACAAATCTGTCCCCGCGTAAAAGTACAAGCCCATTTCAATTTAGCGCAATATTATACGAGAGCGCATTTAAATATCGCGGGCGTAAATCCACGTCGCGTTACGTAAGTAAGTTTAGCAATATTAACGGGCGAGCAACGGGACACGGGACGCGGGACGCTGGAAAAGAGAGAAAAAAGTCGATGGTCGGGCTACTCCTCTCTCTCTCTCTCTCTCTCTCTCTCTCTCGCATTCATTTTTGCTCGGCTATGGATGTAGGACCCTCTCTGCCCGTTTCGCCTTCTCCCTTTCCCTTTTCGACTGCTGCCTGACATCGAGCCCAACAGCCCAGCTCTCTTTTCCACAGAGCGGATAAAAGCAGGGCTCGCTGAATATGCAAATGTAATTGATATTACTTTTTAAATATTCCCCAGTGTGTTTATCAGTAGTCCGTATTTTTAAAAGCTATACAGGTATATAAACATACTACAGCAGCGCTCAATAGAGCTTGTAGTCATGTATGCGTGTGTACGAAAATGGCTTTTAGCAGCCCTCGCGTTCCTCACACTATAGCCACCTTGTGAGCTAAGGTGATTAATAGGCTACTGCCAGCGAGAAACTACTTCGCGGAGAGATCTCGCCTGAGATAAGAACCTCGCGACTCGGCGCTTGTTAAAAGTGGCCCGTAACGAATTACCGTATCATTAAGGCTGGCACGCTCTTTTCAACTTTAGTTCCTGATAATAATGTCAAACTCCCATCTCTTCTCGAAGCTCGGAACTACCATCGAACGATACTCGTTTGTTTTCAGGACAAAAACTTCGAGTTAACGCTTACTTCCGGCTGCCACGATAGTATTAGTAATTTTCACAAAAATGTCGAAAGAAAAACAAAACTACTGACAGTTGCCGTGGAAAATTCGCAGCGCCCTCGACGCAAATAAAACGTGATTTTTCTAGGCTGGTCTAAAGATATTAGTACTTCTAATAACATTTGGCAAAGCTTTTGATGGGTTCGTATGGCAGTCAGGTTGGGCGGAGCGTCGTACAAGCTCACCACAGCTAAGCCCGCAGCTCGGCGCATGCGAGTATGTGTATAAGTGTGCGTGTCTATGTTGGAGCTGCGTGCCTAAGATAATTAGCCGAGTTGCGGCCGTAACGCTCTAGTGCCAGAGGCCGAGCCGAACGCATGAGCGCAATGGCGGCCCGTCGAGATTTGAGGCGGCATTTGGCTGGCTGTATACCTCGTCACACAGCTGGTTTCAACGCCAATTAAACAGCCGCTTGTCAAGGAGACCCGAACTCGCCTCTCCCGACATTCGCCCGCAACCGAATCGGACGCGATATATCTATATGTACACGCAATTCCGACGCCGTTATCCTCGCCACTTCGTGTCATTGCCACCCACATCACATACCTTGTTTGACCCCTTCTGTTCTGTGCACTTCTATTTTTTTTCTGCATCACCACAATATTGTATTAACTTTTCCTTTTCGTTTTATTCTTCTTATTGTTTTCTGTCTTTTTTCAGCTCAATCCAATCTTACGCTTGTCTGATTTCAACGCTATATAATTCTCTTCGATTGACATCGAAGATACGTACAAATACGACCCGTTAAGTAATGTCGCTATTTTTTCTTAGTCAGCCATTAGTGCTGACCAATGCCGATCATTAACAAATGTTTATGCAGCATTTTCAGCCGAAATAAACAAACCAATTAAGTTAAATTTAGTCTTTATTAATTACTAACTTATCTTTCATCTATAATTGCCGACTCCTTTTCTCATCCTGAACTGTGAATGTACAACTGCGCTTAAATACTATAGGGACGCACAAATTGTACGTCGGCCCTATGCAATCGTGTATGTGCTCTTTTTATTGATAGATTTTTCTTTCTTAACTCATCATCGCATTTCCATGATAACATTGCAGTACGATGATAAAGAAAAACGTTTGAATAGATGAGTCACCGCCAAGCCACTTTAGATAACCTAAACTGAGTGGCCAATTCTTTCAATTAAATTGTCTTTCAACTTTTGTAGCAAATATGTAAATCACTGCACTCTAAAAAAATTACGCTACACTTGTTTCACTATATCATGAGCTTTTTTCAATTTATTCGATATTGATTTTGAAGTGTTTTCAATCATCTCATTTTCAAACAGAGTTAGCAGCTTTATCAGAAGAAAAACAAAACATCTCAATTAATCACATAAAACTATGTTCCACCTATACTCCAAATAACATAATAAAGTACCCAATTAAAATAATAATGAGTTGCCTTTCGACATGTTATGCATTTATTTCATACGTGCACGGAAGTTTATCGTTGTCGTGAGTAGGTTATAATTTGAAACCGTGCTAATTAGTGTTTAAATTGGACTTTTCAATTTACAAGGATTTAATAATAACTTTCATGAAGATTTCCTCAGAACTTATAGATTAAAAAGTTCATAGATCAATCCATACCCAATCATAAACATATGACTTTGTCTCTCTATAATTACTTATTTTATAAAGATATTTTTGTAACCTTGTAAAAGTTGAATTTAAACATTTTTTACTCTCATTTATCATCTATGATAAACGAGAATCGAATGCGTCAATTCGATAAAATAATTTGAGATTGTTCCGAAATACTATTTCTACTTTTATGCTTTCACGTAGCCACAAAAACTTATCGTCGTCTTTTTATTAATAGATTTTCTAAAGTACATTGAAGGCATTAAAGAGAAGTTTTACAAAAAATCTGAAATTCAGCAATATTCAATTAACTTTGTTTTGAAAGAAAAGATCGAGCGCACGAAGAACAACTCTGAATCCGACGGCAATCTCGCAAAGAGCGTTCGATTAACGTTGGCTAGATGATGAAAAAAGGACCATTAACCCGATGACAAATTATTAATCTTAGGTGCTCCCTTGCAAGATTTAATCGGGCGTTAAACGAGCCTGAAACGCTACGTGACGATAGCGCAGTAGCTAAAAAAGAAATCGTTGCGCGCAACTAAAACGAGGACATCTCAATAAATTAGCTTAAGCTGCCGATGGGATGCGTATATGTATATGTGTTTGCCGCTAGACGAACCCCAATACAGGGCTGAAGGCGGCAGAGAGAAAGAGAGAGGGATGGCGAGCGGCCTAGACAATCAGCCCCCCACAGAGAGCCGATTTAGCCACGACTCCGAGGGGATCTCGATAGTTTTAATCATTTTTAGCCAGCCACCTTCTACGCCTATCTATCCACCAAAGGAAGGCTCACCTCGCACTCACAACACAACAAATGCGCGCACGTGCCTTCGTTTCTGCTTATACTTATTCATCTCCCCCCCCCCCCCACGCGCAATCGCTGCATGCTACCGATGCTCACATATATTGTCGCTCATTTCTTTTGTATTTTCATTCCTTACCGTTGTCTCATTTTTCGGAATTCATTCAGCCCTAACTACCCAAAGAAGGCTGACTAAGAATTCAAGTTTACAATAGACGCTTCTTATCGTCCATTTAATTTATTTTCCAATTGAAAAAAAAGAATAGTCTAGTTTCAATTGACTTAAATATATTTATTAAAATATGCCACAATCTGATCATTGCTTCAAATTAAAAATTCTCAGTGTAATGCTCTACCCCGGAAATCACTTGCTCGCTCACTCGCGACGAAACGCGTCTACCAATTAACTCCTGAGATTCCTTGGCTTGTGCGGCGTTAATTACAGACTTTGCTGGTTATTTGTGCTACTTGTTGTAGACTTTTTACATCCTCCCAACGAATCATTAGATTTTTATTTTTTCAAAACACAGCATTTCTTATTGAAGTTTAGTGACCATTTTATTAAGCTACGAATTTTATGATGTGTGAAATAAAAATGAGCAAGATTCTAGAGCGAAAGTTTAATTATAAATTAGTTTACGCTGTTTAGTTTGTACAATAAGCGACCACTTTTATCTATGTTGCTAACTATTGCAAACTATTACAATATAGAATTACTTGGATAATCGGATTATAAATTGAATTTTAGAACATGTCGGAAAAAAATTAAATTCCTTGATATTAAGGGTGTACTTTTTTTAAATTAAGACTGTACATATATTGGCTATCTCATGCACTCATGACAATAGACACAAAGGATCGACAACGTAATCCGTGAAAGTCGAGGAGAGTATGAAAGTTGGTGCCCCTCACCGCTCGAGTACAATTCCAGGGGGGCCAAGCGTTATTTTAAAATTCACCAATGCCGAATTAGACGGCCAATTTCATTCGACGCCTTGCCGATGATTTAATTCGTAAACCCGTGGGACTAATAGCAGCCCTAACGTTCTTATTGCTCCGAGCAAGCCTTATCTAAGTCAATCTGCCGTCTCTATCTACAGGCTGTTGCAATTGCGACAATTAGTCAAGTTTTAATATATTTATTGGCCGCTCATCTTTTCTGGTTGAAAATACAGGTTTTTTTCTATCAGAGGAATAAATATATATAACATACGCATGTACTTATATACGCATATGCGCGCGCACACACACATATACACAGGAAAACAGAAAAACCAATGAAAATTAAAGAAATCTTTTCTCCTTGCTTAATTTCTATCATTTCATTAATAATAGAATTTGATTGTACAATATTTTTCTCTTTACATGTTGCATATTTATTAATAAGTGCAACGCATAATAATCAAATCTTATCAATCTACGTGAATACATGATGGCTGATGCGACAAGGAAAAGAGTAGGAGTCATATTCGTCAAGATCACAATATTTTCTAGAGTTACACAAAATCTGTGCATTGCATAAATCATAATTCTCAAAAATCTTGATCTTATTTTGATTTTATATTGAAAATTTCTACAAAGTTCTATATGGCACAAAAGACAATAGATGAAACAATCGCGAAAAATCGCAGAGACGAAAAGTTCGTCTTGATTCGCAAGACAAATAGTTAGCTCGCGAAAGAAGAGGAACGCGGGCTAGAATACGGACACGTGCGTATACAAACGGAGCTATCTATCTCGTGGTCTTCGCGGTCGCCCGTAGAATAATGATTAGCCGAGTCAACGAGAGCTGATACATTCTTCGCAAATGACGTGTCGGCTGCAGCTGTTACGACGCTACGGTATGCGGGCTTTCGCTCTCTCTGTCCCTCTCTCTGTCTGTCTGTCTGTCTCTCTCTCTCTCTCTCTCTCTCTCTGTCGCTTTTCATATGCCACTAATATCTGCTCGCAGCTTATTTTCCCCGACAATTTTTCTGGTTTCGTATTTAATTTAGGCTCAATCACAGTGATCGCTGTCACTATCTGCTTGGCCGGCGATCGAAACCGTGCATATCCACGACTGTGTTACTTTTTCCAAATCCAACCCTATTGCACACACGTCATGTGTTTATTATATATATATATATATATTTACTTCGTTCGAAGTTTCGCAACTTTTTACGGTTATCGAGCTCTGAGAGGCGAAACTGGGTCGACGCACCCTTTCAAACTTTGATGGACGTGATGCTGCATATATGATGAAATACAAAGCTTTCATAAAAAATAGTTGAAAATCCAGCGGCTGTAAATAAAAGCAAGGTAAATATCAGCATCTATAGCTGCCATCAACAAGCATCACATTATATCGCTTATCATTATTTACTTGTCAGTATTAATCTCTTATTCAACTTTTAACATGCATCCAACAAACATTAAATGGGAATCCTATAATTCCTAGCCCATATCCCCTAGCTTGCAAGGAAAAAAAATAAAAAAATATTGCACATAGATGCCGTTTGGTTATATAGTTAGCTGATGCTATGTATATCGTGTCGACTAGCAGTGTTGCCCGCAGTACGGCTTTAACAGCTCTTGAATCGAGTTACTAATGGCAATTGCTTTAATGATCCTTGATCACGAAAAGATATTGCACGAGTGTATACAGCGCGGAGAAGCGAATCAAGGGAGCCACAATCCCAAATGCAGACAAGAGATGGCCACAATTCGGGCAACTGTTTCTAGACACGCGATCTACATTTTCTTGCACCAACCCTTTCATTTGCTGCTCTTGCTGTTTTTTTTTATCTGTGAAAACATTGTTTGCTAGGCATTCGAAAATGGTTGTTTTCTATATGTTTTTGTTGTTTTGTTTCGCTTTGACAGTGAATTTGTCGAAAAGGTCTCCATTGATTGGTTGACAATTTATTAGACGCGTTAAGCGCATAACTGACTGAAACAAGGTAAAAAGCGAGTTTATGAGTAAAAGAAGAATGGAATTCTCGAGTAGAAGTAGAGAAACGGATACACGCTAATTAGGAATTAACGCCCCAAGAATAAATATAACAGATTCAAAAGATGCGAGTGCCAACGTCATTCGATCAGCTGTCAACATTCTACTTGCGACAGATCTCCAAAGCGTTAGAATACCTACCGCATATCTACAAACTCCTCGCGGAATTCAAAGCGTCCCATTAATCAGGTGAGAGCAAGACAAACCAATGCATCCATGCATGGGGAGCCCTGAGCTACAGTCATACGACTTACTTAGTATGTATGGGTATGCGCTGGAGAACAGGTCTAGACGGAACACACAGCAGCGTTTTTACGCATCTGCCAAAAACAATTGGGTTGGTGGGTCCCGACGCACCGTGCAATGGCGCATAACTGTCTCTGTTCTCTTTTTTAGAGAAGGGAGCAGAATACGTATTTTCAACCACTGCTGCACGGCAGTCCTGTGAGTATATACTTGTACTGCGTGTATAATAGTCATCAATCATTAGGCCCAATTCCATAGACGGTTCCTCAGCTGCCTCAGAGGCCCGAGCGCGTGCTTCGACCTTGTCGCTGCTGCTTCTCGTTATACCTTAAAAAATTGAACAACAATTTTAAGGTCTAATTATTCATTAATACAAAACATGATATACTTTTTTCGTCACTTAACGACAATACGCCACCCTAGTTGTAATGTTAGTTTATATGCCTTTAAAATAAAAATTTATGATAAAAATAAAGTAATTTATGGCAATTATTAAAATAAAAATGTCCTAAACAACAGAAGCATGTAATTCTAATAACAGAATTATGTTCCGATGTGTAATTCATTTCGAAGTGGATTTTGCAATTCAAAGAGCTAAGTTGAAACCTAATACTTTATCCTACATAACAAATTCAACACATTTCGTAGATGCTTTCCAATATTATGATTGATTAAATATGAAAGAAGCGCGAGAATTGAATGTGTGTTAGTAGACTTTGTCGAGAGTTTTTGTCAAGCATGAAAGTCAAAGTTTAAAACATAATAAAAAAAGAAACATGGAAATATAATTAATTATTATTATTTTTTGTTCTTATTGCTGTTATTATTATTTAAAATTTGTATTGAATAATCTGATTGTTGTTATAAAAATCAAGAATATTGATTAATATTAGTGTGGAAAAGAATGAAATGAGCACATACAGCGTGCTGAATAGCGATTAGTTATTTTAAATAACGAAAACGTTAATTACTTAAATTTGTCATGTCTCGCGGTTGATAATCTTACGTGAAAATATTTCAATTTTAAAGTATATTCAGCATCGTAAAAGCTCGGCTTTGAGGCATTGAGCAAAAATATATTTGAAGATTAAAAATGGTCTAATATGACTAGTAACTTATTTGCATGTCTCGTTTTTGAAAAGCTCATTCAAGAGAATATCTTTCTTATGCCAGAATATAAGTTTATTGAATAAATTTATATATTAATTTAACATAGGGGTACTGATGAGTGAATATGAGCGCGAAAAGATTGAACTGTATGAATATTGAGATCGGTTTGTAAGAAGAAAGTAGTTGACTGAGAAGCGTAGTAAGCGGACCAACAAATGATTGACAAATAAGATAAAAAGCGTAAACCAGTTGAAGATAAATACAAATTTTGAAAAAATAATCAAGTTTGACAAGGAGACAGGCAGCAAGTAAGGCAAAGAGAATAAGGCAACTCGAGAGCGGAGCGACGGCCGTCGGCAAAAAGTGCCCGAGGCTGCGGCGCAGTCGCCGTACACTGCAGTAGCAGGACGCAGAGAAGGAAGAAATGAGTTAAAGTCGAGGCTGACCACCAAGCTTGCCCAAACCTTTAATCAATGCATTTAACCGAATTCCTATATGTCGCTGTCCCAAATAAAGGCAAGCACAAATGCTCTGGAAAAAACTCATCCGCTCTTTCTCGAGTCTCCCTCTGTGTTGCTCTGTAGTTTTGCGTGCGCCTCACGCCCGTCTCTCACTCTCCAATCTCGTTTTGTATTCCGTCAATGTCTTCGTGGGGCCTCGTTTCTTTCTTCTTTCAATGCCTCCTCTGTCTGTCTCTCTCTCTCTCTCTCTGTTCAGTTGTTTCGCTCTCTTTTGAATTTATAAGCCAAATAAATATCACATACTTAGTATCGAAATCTTGAATCCAACAAGAGGCTCTTTCGCGAGAGTGCCAAGTAACGTGAAAATCGATTACCAAAAGTTCATGCATATTACATGTGATTTCCGATTTTCTTTCGAGCTTCTGTGTTTGTTGACAATAAATTAATTGTTATTGATTATGAACCAGTTTATTTGTTACTGTTTGTTCAGCTGCACTTTACAATACGTGTTCATTTTGTCAAAGACACATAAAATACACGAAGAGTCTCAAATATCTATACTTTTTAGCAAAGGCGAACTGTTATCTTTATCTCTATTTAAATGATAATAATACTTTTATTACAATAATGAACTATAGAAATTATCCTCTAAGAAAAATGTTAATAGTACGTTTGAGTACAGTATACCTGAATATGTAAAGGTTTGAAAAAGCAGAGTTGTAACAATCGTTCCATTGACCTTGACAAAACACGCACTTTCTCACGCACGTTGGTCAGGAAACACGTGCCACTACACGAGGAGAGCCTTTCTTATCCGCGTTGCGTACAAACTCACTGCCAATTTTTATAGCTTTATCATAATGTATGCATTTAGTCAACTGGCAACTTTGACTCCGTTTTGTTAAGGACTATAAAAAAACGCAATTGAATATTAACTTTCAAATTTCTCTAGAAAAAAATGGGTTTCGAAACTGTATAAAAACTTTCAAATTGAAGGCATCATTAAGGGATCTCGGTTATAATTGTAATTGTGAGCTGGTCGTTATAAGTATTCGTAGGTTGAGCTTTGGCTCGGTGTGTGCTTTTTGTGGCCTCTCGCTGGTTGTTAGAGCTAGGGGCGTACGCACATACACA
This sequence comes from Chouioia cunea, assembly GCA_030064505.1. Lineage (NCBI taxonomy): Eukaryota > Metazoa > Arthropoda > Insecta > Hymenoptera > Eulophidae > Chouioia > Chouioia cunea. The sequence goes on from JAOPFQ010000001.1 coordinate 23,532,084, forward strand.
CACATAATTCATATGGGTTTTTGGTATAGTTGAGTGCGAGAACAAAGTTTGGAAAGTTGCATTTGAAAGTGAGAGTAAGTGGCTCAGAGAACGAGATAATCCCAAGATGATCGGTTAATAGCTTTAGGAAAGAAGGAGAAATTGAAAAGGTAAGAGGCGAGCTGCAGGGGGATAGGGTATATGTTGCGTGCGCGCTAGCAGGAATGAGCAAGGTGGCGGCTGCTTAAAATTAACATAAGCTCTGCTCGCTCACAGCCCGTCGCCGAGAAAAGGACTAACGAGCGGAAGAGACACGAGGCTCCAAAAGTGCTTGCGTGCTGCGGATCATGTAAGGTGAAAGGGAAGGGAGCACGAGAAAACGACGACAAGCAGAGCGCCCGCGTAATAAGTATTAACGCTGCTATACCCTAAGCCTTGTATATGAGGCTCCTCCGTTGCATCATCTCCTTTCACTCGTTTTCTACTTAATTCAAAGCAACCAAATTATAGCCGATAAGATAAAGAGCACGAATTCAGCAACTCCCAGCTCACGCGTTTCTGTCCCCGACAAATCCAAATGAGTGGAAAAGCTGTAAAAATTGTACAACTCCAAGCTGCCTTTTCATACTTTTCACATTCAACGATCATAATTTCCGAATACGTTTAGCTCATACTGAAATCCGACCACGCAATAAATCTGCCAAGTTGATAACACTTTTCCACGCCTTATTGCAGTACGCCTTCATCCTTTAATACTCTTCCATAACTAAATATCTCGCATATATTTATTCATTAGTAATCTCAGGATTTTCTAAAACTTTTTATTATGATTATTTCATTTCTAAGAATTTTAATGAACAGCGTGCACAAACGTTTTATTTACATTTTCATAACTACTCTTTTCGCTATCGGTTTTACTTACTCTTGCTCTTGCACACGGAACAGACATGATTCAATACAGTTACAATCTATATAGGCTGAATGTCATGGACAGTCAAAAATACATGCTGTTTTTAATATGCCGATTTATCATGAATGAATTTCACAATTTTCCAAGGAAAATTTCTTAAATTATTTAAAAACGTGATTGAAACACTTTTATCTAGATAGATAAAACCAACTGCGGAACAGGTAAAAATTGGCAACTCCGTAAAAGGCCAATGTTCAATTTAGCTAACGCTGACGGAGTAGGGTATACAATGTATCAACGTGTGCTTTTATTTCAAAAATAATATAGCATCATTCTTATAATTCTTGCAAAAACATATTATTTATTATCTTATTATTAGTATTTTATATATATGCTAATAAGGTGTTGATCTTGTTCAATTTGTCCCGTTTATTTAAATCAGATAAGGGTAAAAAAATCGTGATTAATTATGTTACTTGGTAATTATAGCGCTGTCATCGAATGAAGTAGCGTATACAGAAAATTATTTTAAAACCTCTTATCGTCAAATATTGAAACGAGAAAGAGAAATACATACCCACTGAACCCATTCGATTTAACACCCATAAGAAGAGCACGAGTGAAGAGGTAGCGTATTAACGAAGAGGCATTCGAGTCAGGTGCAATGAAAATATGACTGCTATGCGCAATACGAGGTTGAGTATACAGGAGAAGTAGGAGAGCGAAAAAAGAAAAAGTCATTTCGAGCGCTTTCGCGTCATATACGCGCGTTGCAGCCAAGAAGTACACCTGTCTCCAGAGCGGAAATACGCGTGCGGCCAGTCGCTTGCTGGGCCTTGCTCCTCGGCCAATATATCAAATTGCCATAGCGGTTGGGGCGCGGATAAAAGAAATTAGGTGGAGCACCGTCGCGCGACGGTTATTAGCGCGCGCTTTTACGGACGTTGACGTCTGAAATCTTTGTGTCCGTGTCTGCTTCTCTCACCTGCTCGTCACGCAAGAACTGGCACGCGTCGCCTCTTGTCCGTATCTTGATATCGGTCCACCTTGACTGACCTAATCTTCCACAGATCTCCACGCTTTTTTGCGGCTAATCAACGACTACACAACCAACCGGATGAGCCGTCGCTTCAAACTATTCATTCGCTTGACCGCCTTCTTGAATGTTTCTTTTTTGGGTGGGACTTTTTGACGGGTCACGCTAAATGAAGTGGTTGATGAAATTAGCCGCTAGTTTTCCAGACTAGTAGTTTACTAAGTAGCCCTTTTGACTCTTACTCACAAAGCGCGCAAGTGTATGTTCCACTAATGCCACGGCTAATCACCCTGCGAATGATTCAATCATTGTATTCTATTCCATCTTCACCATGTACCTTTGAATATTGATTTTCAAGAATATCATAAGTTAAATAGATGTTTGGATTGGCTTATTGTAGAGTCTATCACTCTAATTACTGAGAAAGACTTCGTTATATAGCTTACGTCGTGATTTTAAATAAAATTCCACACTAGATTCATAAAAATTCATACAAATAAAATTAAAAAGTTCGCTAGCTAAGTCCCCCGATAATTATACGTAACGATTACAATGTGGGAGAAATTGCTGTCCTCTCACCCGTACTTTAACGGAAAATCGTAAAGCAATTAAAAGGCTTCATTAAAAGCTTGGCAGCAAATTGCCTGCGATAGTGATTTTATTTGTTCAGATATAATTATAAGGTACGTAAGAACAAGATGCTACTATTACTTTAATCAACGATGAAATCAATCAGCACCGACGCAGTAATTCGACAAACGATATTACGAGTCATTCGACATACTATTCGTCAACATTTGATTTTAAAAAAGGAAATTGCAAGTCGTTGAAATGCAATCACGAGGCAGCTCAATCACATCGTGAACGAACGACAGTATACAACCGAGTTATCTTTATTCTTTTCTTCTTGTGGAAACGCGCAAAATTGTAGGCAATATTGCCGCGGGTATAGCCATAATAGGGGCATCCCTTCATTTGATGTTTTCCATTTTATGTATAAGTCGGCTGCGGTCGCGTCTCATATTAAACGTTATCAAGAATTACGGGCCGAGCGAGCCACGGCAGCCGGCGGCACTTGCTGGCTTGAAAATTTTTTTTCTTCGTTTTCTTCTTTTCTCTCGTCCTTCTCCCTCGCGTGTAGACAGACTGTGGTGGCGGCTACGACGGCGGCTAAGTGTGAGATAAGAGAGCGCAGGAAGCCACGCAGATCGACCGGCGATACGCTGCCGAGAGAGCTGAACGCGCTCTAATTACGCGCCAACTACCTCCCGCGAGCTCCTTTCGTCAAATTTACTGTCATCTGCTCCAATTATCGTGCGGCGCTAATTACTCTTTGAAATTCAAATGCCAGAGAGCAGCCGCTTCCTCTGATGTAGCCCAAGCTTGCGAGAAAAAATAAAGAAAACCGATAGCTCTCGTGCTATGACTCGTGTGTTGAGACGTAGCGCAAGTTTTTTCCCGCTCGTTTTTGTCTTTTGCTGTCGGTGTAGCGCCGCGTGCATAATCGACTAAGAATTTATATTTGGGCGAGCTAATTGCTCTTATCTGGTTGAGCAATCAAATCTGGGCGTAGATCGACAATCACATTTAATCTCGACATGTCATAACCAATCGCGCTCGCGACTCTTCTCTCCGGATTGATTGAAACACTTTTCGCGTTTTGCAAAAGCCAGCAGTTAGTCATCGACGTGGCACACCCGCTCGGCTCCTCGTGTCTACTTATGTTAATGTACATAATTACATCTTTACCAAACGACATGCGTACTGTTTTTTGTCACTACCAACTTACAATGTAAGTTGATTTCAATGTCGTCGCACATCTTTTCCCTCGTCGGCTTAAAAAATGACTGGTTAATTATTAGTATTTGATGAAAAAACTAAAAGTAGCATTCGCCTATATCACACAGGCATTAATTGATTACAGGCTTCTGATCATATTTCATACGAGAGATTATTAGATTTGAACAATTTACTGAACGTCTGGAATCGCTGCTCGTTCAAGTACATTTTTTTTAAATGACTAACGGACAAGTAAGCGACCACGATGGACATCACGAAGTACGTAGCAGTAGTATTACGTAGTAGTACGAGAAAAAATAGAACAATTCGAGTGCGAATCGTTTGCAATCTAGTTTTGGAAAAGTCTATATTTTATTTGGAATTAGGTGTTCATAGGAGCGTCTAACAAGTTTACGCTTGGCCAAGTTGTTTATGCAGCTTGGCGCCGTATATTTAACGAAAAGAGAGAGAGAGAGAGAGAGAGAGAGAGAGAGAGAGAGAGAGAGAAAGAGGAACATCGGGAGGGGTTTTACTGGCGTGTATATATATATATATATATATATATATCCAACTATAATACAAGCGTATATAGCTGGTAAGAGAGAAAAAGAGAGAGAGAGAGGCGCTCACGTATCAAGAACGATGAATATGTATACCTTAATTCGCGAGACTAATTGAATAATTTGTAAAACGCGCGAGACTCGTCCTGGTTCTCTTTCTCCCTCTACTCGGGGAGCACATATCTCATTCGTCTCATTCCGCTCTCTCTGCTCGGTCCGGCCTTGCTTTGCATGTTTCCCAGTCAACCATCGTCGCACGCGTTCCGCAGAGTCAAGCCGACAGCCGAGAGTCGCCCTCTGATATGCTCATCCCGTTCATGACAAGTGCGGCGATACAGATAATGCACCCGAGTATATACATATATACACCGATAGGCCCAAGACCAAGCTTACCAACGAAAAAAAACAAAAGTCCTTGTCGCACCCTTATGCAAATCACTCATAAACTCGCCGCTTACGTATTCGTATTTATTGTCGTACGCGACAAGAGCTGTTGCGCTCGTTTATAATCATGCCGCCATATCGAAGTTCATATCACGAAAGTCGCGTTCTTGTTATTGACTCGCTGCGATTCTTTTGTTAACATTTATCTGTTGAGTCGAATGTTAAAGCCTGTATGTGTTCCAGAATAGACTGAACTGTTATTTATATAAAAACCTCTCAATTACATGTCAGTCAACATGTTCATCGAGTGCATGCAACATAATTAAATTCAAATCGTGTGCGTTGGGACTTCTACAGATATTATTATAACACATGTAAAGGGTAATTTACCAAGCATTACGATAATCCAAGTGAGTAATTTATGTACTTCGTATATCTCGAAGGCGATAACCTTTTTGCATAATAAGGGTACGTTTTTGCGCAGTATGTGCACAAGCGCGCTCAGATCGCTCGCTACCTTGCATCATGCAGATTTCAAATTCGAATATCAAAGCTTGGTATATAACAAGACTGCTTTTCACACGTAGGTTTGTGGCATCTAGCATATTACAATGCGTGTCATTTAATTTCACAACTGTAACTTTCTTATAGTGTTCGTTGTTTTTTTAGTCTTTAAAAAAGATAACACGATGCATTGTGCTTATCTGATATTATCGTAAACTTCATAAATTAGATGCGAATCCTCCTGCGCTTTAATTTTTTGTTATAATTGCAAACATCTTGCGATAAAAATAATTACAGAATAAGTGTACCGCGTTTTATGATTGTTTCTTTCGTTCGTTACTCACTGTGCGTTTTTCATTCATTCACAAGAATAATTATCTAGACAAATTAAAATTTCTAAGTAAATATAACAGATACCTTTAGATAGAGCAGGATGTAAATATAATGGAGACGAAAATTTGTTGACGAAACTTGAAACAAGCATGTGTTGAATGTTCGAGATGCAACATTGCGATTATACCAGTTGATTACTCTCGAAGTTCGAGATATGCTGTTCGTTAAAAAAGATATCACTTGTCGATTCAATGTATTTTGTGGTGCTTGGATTGTTCAATAATAATTAACCTTTCTATAATTTCTGCATGTTAACTTTTACTGTCAAACACGTCAACAAAATAAATGTGGAAGACAAGTAGAATTGCAGGTGTTAAAAGCAGTAAGATAATCGGAAATGCTGCAAAACTACATCGAATAAAAGAGAATAAGGGAAAGGAGTAAGAGAGGTGGTAAAATAGTTTGATGCGTGTCGGGCAGGTTGCCTTCTCAATCGGTTTGTAGTTGAAGGGAATGAGAAGAGCAATCGGGCGAATAGGCGAGCATGTGGTTATGCAAAGCTTCTCCGAGTCGTGGAGAGCTTTGGCGTCTTGGAGCCAAAGGTGGGCGAAGATCGTAGAGCAAAGGCGATCGGGTCGTACAAAGGAGGCACCGGGGGGAAAACGAGAGCGGGAGCAGCAACGGGAGCATGGATGGCTTCCATTTTCGAGCTGCCGACGGGGGATGAGCTGCAGCTCCTTTGATCCTCGACACTGGCTGTTGGCAAACAGCAACTCGGCTGCCAGCCACCGCGCTTTAATACCTCATGCAAATTTCAGGCAAAAGCCTCTCTCACTATCTCTCTCTCTCTCTCTCTCTCTCTCTCTCTCTCTCCCTAGCTCGTTCACGCGCACGCGTTTGTGCATGCTCGCCCGACTATATTGCTTTCCCAACAAATCGCTATATCCGATTCCCCGGTGCAGCTTACAGAGAGCGCGGCCGTTCACGCGATATTCCAACCAATGTGCCCCATGCAGCCAAGACCACCACTCTCCTATACATTGCGATTGCTCTTGATTTCGCGCTCCTTTGCACGCGACCCGGCTTTGTAGCAAAAGCGCCAAACGTTTTATTTTATTTTATTTTACTTTCCAATACTATCGCGCCCTCGCTACTCGCGCATGCTGCTCTTTGCGTTTTTATGCAAATCTGCCCTTTCTGTTCTCGCTCCGTTCCACCCCGCACCTATCCAAAAATCATTTTCAAACCAACGACTTTCCATCCTCTGAATTTCCTTTGATGTTTCGCTCCGGCCTCAATGGAATACCGCGCTCTAATTTATTTTCATAACAAACTGCAAACTTTTACACAACTAGGTATATACAACATCTTATTATCTTTTCACAATTTTATCCCAATCCAAACTAAACTACACAATAAAAACGAGACGTGCTTATATTTGAACCATTTCATTATTTTTCAATCCGTATGGATGGAATTCATTTATAAAATCCTCTATGATAGCTGCAAGTTAACAAGTGCATCTATTTTGCTTCCTTCTCTATTTTTTAAATAAATCCAACCATAGATATGTCTGATAACTAAATTTCCTTTACTTTTTTCTTCATTTTTTCATGAAATCAGCATATCATTATATTCAAAATATTATATTGAGGTAAGGCTTATTGATATACATGTACATCTACCATGTAATCTACTGAAGTGAGTATCTCACATAACTCCTACAACTGATCAAATCACGAATAACCTGACTTCACTTTCCAACCCATCAATTTTTTATATAAGAATTAATACTTATACGAAATAAAAAAGCATTTCCGTTACATTGTGGTAATTAGATATTTTTACAAAATCGTTGAAAAATAAGTGAATGATAAAATAAATATTCATACCACTACTTGCTAAAGTATCTTAATTACCAATTAATTTTCAGAGCTTTTTAAGGTATAACTTTTCTACGAATAATAGTCTATCGTATAACAATATATCTTAGTAGTTTATTTTAATACGTGATCGCACAACCAGTATGAATGATATTCAGATAATACTGAAAGCCAGTTTTATTTCAAATTTTATTTAAGACGTCAAATAAATTAATTTGTTGGAAAAATATTTTAAAAAGTCTATGAATAGTTCCTTTAAAAAACCAGTTTAAAAATGTTTTTTATTTAATATTTTTAATTGGTGTATAGAGTAATATCAACCGTTTTTAAAAAACTTTGCTACTGACGTAGACACATGCATTCTTCAGGGTCTTTTACAATTTACAACACAAGTAATACAATGTTTGCTTTGTTATGGTGAACAATCAAGAGAAAATTAAAATACAAATATTGATTCATAAACGTGGTCTTAATTTTATTACATGTTTTCAATTGTTGTTAGACAAATTAATTTGCTTATCGATATTTTAACAGAAATGAAATAAAATCGGATTTACTCTTGTTTAAATATCCGATTCACTGTGATTACTTTCAATTGTATGAGTTGGTAGGAAAATTTAATGTAAAAGAACGAATGGCACGACGAATGAGTAAATATCTGTAAACAATAAAAAAAAAGCAGATTTGAAGATAAATAGCATCAGGGCAATAGTATCGGTATGATTCGGTTGATTAAAGAGCATTCTCTTATTAAACTTGCAACTGTTCATCTAGAAAGGATTTTAACAACAGCAAATCAATCGTCAAGATAGATCGCGCAATTGCGAGACGATAGCGGCCACAGCGGCGGCGACAAGGGCAGCGCTGAATAACATGAGAACTGTTTCGAAATCAATGCCTTACGAAAGACGTATAGATGAAGGCAAACAGTCGCAGAGGCGACTGAAAAGAAAGATCTCTTGCTTCTCTCCTAGTTTCTCTGTCTGTTGAGGTGTGTCCTTGTTCTTTTCGCCAGAGGGAATGGTTATTGTCACAGACTTCTGGAAATGTCATCCAATGAGGGAGATGTAAAAGGAAAACAAATAAAATAATGATAAAAGGCGGAGCTTACGGCGTGATTTGATTGGTCGAGATAACGCGGGCGTTCAAGTCGTGCAGTACCATGCTGAGGAGGGGGTTGTCCTCTCTTCTCCTTTCTCTCTCTCTCTCTCTCTCTCTCTATCTATCTATCTATCTATCTATCTATCTATCTATCTATCTATCTATCTATCTTCTTTTCTATTCCATGTCCTAAGATACTAGCTTTTCTGCTCGATTCTTTCACAGTCCTCTATTCGCTGATTTTTTTCCCTTTTCTCGTGGCTAGTCTTCTTCGAGCTTCGAGTCTACGCCCGTATAGCGCATATGCATTTTCCACATACGTTCTCAGAGCTCGAGCTTTTATTTTCATCTTCTTCTTCAGCCTCTATACGTGATGATATCCTGAACCCAACAACCTTGCTTATTTCTATCTCTCTTGCTCTACGTCCAGTATCTCCTTCGTGCTTTTTTACGACTACATTTTATATTAAAGCTACCTACCCTCTTATCCATCCTTGATCCTCTATCACAACACTTCCACGCGTGACTATATTCAATCTTTTGACCAGCGGACCTCCTCTTTGATTCCACACTTTGGCATAATTGTATTGAAATGTAAGTATACAGATGTGCTCGATGTCGATTGATTTACTTGCATTACAAACCCATTTAAACGATCAAACGAGAGCGTTTTTTCTCGTCAACATAATTAAAATTGTTAAAGCATTAATTTTCACATTCAATCAAGATAATTTTCCAGACAATTTAATCAGAAACCAATGTTTGAGAGCTGAATGAAAAAGTTAATGAGACATATGGCGAGGAAAGAAGAATACGTGCAAAAACGGGCACGACGATTACGGATTTGATCTGCTATAAAGCTAATACCTAGATTGACTCGAGCTTGCGACTATATATATATATATACACACACACATACGTATGCGAGTTACAGGGTGCGAAGCCTCGACTCCCGGAAAATTAATAAGCCAGCATGTGGCTTGCCGAGAATGGGAAGTGGTTAATTCAACAAGGACGCCGACTCCTTTCTCTCTCTCTCTCTCTCTCTCTCTCTCTCTGTCTCTCTCTCTCTCTCTCTCTCTGTCTCTCTCTCTCTCTCTCTCTCTCTATCATCCTATTTCCCCCTTTGCTCCAAACAGACTCGACACGCTAAATGTAATAACGATCGCAACATTAAACTCAGAGCCGTGAATTTATTCAATTATCATACTCATTTTCGTTTTTGCTCTATCGAATTTCATTGATTTATCTTTTTCGACCGATTAATTTTCATTTTAAATGGTATGTACTTCTTAACTGAAAAATTAAGAAATAAATTGACGTCAAGGTTTTTTAAACATTTTTGAAGTAACAGCTTTTAAAAACAAGTTGTAACAATAACTATAATAATAATGACAATATAATATAATATAATAATATAATAATACAATAGTAATACTAAGATAATACAATAATACAATAGTTATAAAAATAGCTTTCAACGCTCTTTTATCTGAATAACGTACTTATACATAGATTTCCGTAATATAAACATGCAATATCACTGGATAGAAAACTGTTGCTATATGTTAGCATACAAGTAAATTAAAAACCATCCAGTTTGACATTTTTTGTAAATAAAGTTGTCTTTCAATATTTTGATTGTCGGACTGAAACTCCTAATTACTCCTAGTTATTACTGTTGGATGTACAAATCTGATCAAGTTCGTTGCAAAAGTCGCGCATGGTATGCGCTCGACAGTAACGCTTATACATACTGATATATGGCAATGTTTTATAGAAATATGCAGTACGATGGAGGCATCATAGGGTCGGGTAGGGGAATGGAAAGGGAGAGAGGAGGCATGCCCGAAAATTAACGCCAACGCGAATCAAGACGACAATGTGATTCATCAGTTAAATCCGCGTGCATAATCCTGTAGAGGTGGCTGGCGGACTATACGGGCCGTGCCACCCTTACGCGCTTGCGGCGCACACGAATTATAATCACAGTTGTGGTTAGCCCCGAAGCGAGCGAGTTAGGGGTCAGAGAGCGACGAAGGGGGTATTTACCCGACTACATATCCGGAGGACAGAGCCGCAGCTCGCTCGCGGCCTAGATGGAAATCTGCAGCCCCATTCAGAGGCACTGGCCAAGAAAATTGCCTGACAACATTCGCTCCCACCTCCTCCATCCCTTGTGCATATACCTATGCACGCCTCCAGCCCGCCAAATTGTCTCGACGCCTAGACAAAGAGAAAACCAACACTGACGAGCTTAAGTTTTTTTCTTTTTTTCTTTTTTTTTCACATCCAACGCACTGTCATCATCGAGCAATCGAGCTGAGAATGGACATGCCTGGCTGCTGTTAAAAATGTCCTTCTATTAAATCGCACAGCCACGCTGATTTACATTATTTGCGCGCGACCATGCATATTCCGAAAGACTGCAAAGCTGTCCCGTCAGTCCTTTCGTCTCCGACAATCACCGCTAGTATAAGAGAGAAGACAATTACATTTCGTAGTCGAATGCCCCGCGTTACAGCTATTATTGTATAGCTTGTCAGATGCTAGGCTCCAAATACGCAATCAAATCCCGTGATACGATTTGCCGATCGCAATCCGCAAAGCTCTGTTTTTTAATAAAGTCGCATACGTGTTCTCACGAATCTTCGCTGATAGAAAGTTCAGAAATGAGGCCCTGCGAAAATACAAGATAATGTTCTGACAATTCATCTAGCGCAGATAATTTGTCAGAAGTTTGCTGGTTGAAATCAACGGCACGTCGTGTCATCGATTTTTTGAGGATTGTTGTGCATACCAGCGGACCCAAGACTTATACAGTGTACACGATATGACGGCGTGAAATCAGAGAGGAATTAACGTAGAACAATAGATAATAAAACGGTGGTAAACTCTCAGCATTGTATTTGTGCGAAGGTCCAAAAGACACCAGAGTAGGTATTAGTTGCATAAACTAACCACCGTGTGTAGGTGACGAGTAGTTAAATAGACTGCCGCTAGTGTACTTCGATTGAATCATTGTCACGCGCGAATCGCGTTAAATACCCGTAAAAATAACACGTGTCGGCAACTTTGAGAAATCTCCCGTGGGTCACGTACATTCGCACCATCCCGCGGTCGACGTAATTTGGAAATTGGCGAACTATTCGCAGCTATAAAACGATATTCGGCGAGTATCGTATCTACCGCAAACCCCACGGACAATAATGAATCATCAGTGTCAATCATACCATTTATGCAGCCTCGCGCTCATCCGTTACAAACCCTCGTTATATACATTTATTCATTCGCTCTCGCCATGTTACCGATTCCTATTCCGTTAATGGAATATCTCGTATAGGTATTCTGTTATCGAACCTAATCGTATAATAAGTTTTTCGTATCACGTCTCGGACTCGACGTACACTGCTGCTTCTCTGTTCAACTCAAATAATCGAAAATGGTATCTACGTATGACAAGTAATAACAACAAAAAATCAGCTAAATCGAGTGCGAAGAGCGATTGATCGATAGAGAAAGAGAGAAAGAAAGTGCGGTTAACCCTCGTAAACAGGACGAGCTTAATCCATCTTTAGCTGGCGACGGGTGATCGACTATAAAGCGTGCGTTGCTAACAAGCTTGCCCGCGCTTTCCAAGATTTGTCTAGTTTACGGTAGGCGCCGTAAATGTATATTGTATCGAGTGAGCGTGGTGCGGAGAACACGAAAGAGATGGGGTGGCCATGCCGGACATATGGGCAGCGACGACATGTGGCCGTTTCAGAGCCGTGCGCTCAGCCGAGAAAGCCCCTTTGGCCAAACCCAAACAGATTCATCGGGCGTCGGAAACGCTAAATGCTCGCCGCAATTTGTAGCAATTTGTTAAGTAGTTCAGCCAGAACATTAGCTGTATTGCTAAACCAGCGAAGCATCCCCCGAAGATACGATTTATATATATACGACACGAGTGCCGCTGCTAACCGCTAGCCGCAGATTTATCGCTCTCCAGGCTTGCAAATACAAAACACCATCTACGCAGCTTCATCAAGACACCTGCTGTACCATCACTCCTTCCCTTCTTCCCTTTCTCTTCATCCTGCTACTTGGCCGGCGTGATTGATCGATGTCCAAGCTCACACCATTTGTTTCATTAAGCATCTTGCCAGTACTGTTTTCTACGTCCCCATCTCATTCATACCGCGATCAAGTATTAATCACGACATTGACTAAACACTAGTCAGACAGTAATTAACCGATTTATTGATGCAATACCTCAGTCAAGTTCCATTATTACTTAAATACAATGTTTTAAGTATATTTCATACAATATCGGTGTATTACGTGATATCGAAACAGACCAATTGCCAATAATATTGAAAAAAAATAGGAGCAGCTGATTGTTAGAAATAATACTTTGAAAGAAACTAACCGTCGAACAGAAAAACCAAGAAAAAGCAAATGTGATAAAAGCGAAAGAGGAGGTGTGATGTAGCAAAAGCTCCGTGTCAGCGACGGTGGTGGTCATCTCATAGAAGGCGAAGCAAGAGTTAGGAATAAAGCAGAATGACTTTGGTCTTCCGCAAATGCTTTTAGTCGATGAGTTTGGCGCGTAGCAAGCCGTTACGTACCGTTCCGTTTCGTTTGCTCTGCTTCTCTGACTGCTGGTACTTGAATTGGCATCTCATCCATATGTAACAGTTGCCTGCTATTAATGACATAGAACAGGGGGAGCTTGCGGGAAGAACAAGACGAAAGTATTGCTCGTTCAGTTCTTCATCCACTCCCTGCTATATACGATACCGAAGACAGTACGCAAGGAGAAGATCGAGACCGAGGCCAGTACTGTTACTACTGCTACCGTCCGCGCACTGCATTCATCCTTTATCCTTGGCTTTTCATTATCTGATAAATATAATGGAATTGTTTATTCGTCCTGCGAGCGCTTCTCGCCCCACCGCTAACCGCTGCTCACGCGATTTATGTTTGCTTTTTGATAACGACCAGCAGCTCCATACGAGGGGATCTAACCACTAACTTTGCTCGTTTCTCCGATTACACTTTCTCTCTCTCTCTCTCTTTCTCTTTCTCTCTTTACTTACTTAACTACATACATATATATATATATATATATATATATATATATATATATATATCTGATTGATTTATTTAACAGCTCTAGTCTCTCGACTTATTACATTACTGCATTATACAGAATCAATTCCCTTATACATCTAAAATAAGTCCTCGTTTTCAAAATCGTCCTAGTTTCTTTTGGATACTGTAAATAATATCAAATGTTGCATTTATCCACTATTAAGGCAGTTATTCAAAACACTAATTTTTTTTAAGTTTTTCTCCATCAGGTTCAAATTCTTTTAATAACTTTTATCTGGTATTGTATATCAATCTGAACGCCCTAGATTTATACGATACTCTTCAATGTGTTTATGACAATGGGTTCATCTGCGATTTTTCTATTACGATATCCCTTCGGCCAGTCAAGAGGTTCATCAAATCTTGAAGCTACTGAATTACTTCGACGCAGTCTGGCATAGCACTAACATTGAGCTGAGCTACAAGGCTTATTCCATTTTTAAAATGTATTAAGTGTAAATTTACTTGTATACTTTTACTAAATTACGCATAATTACTGTGTAATCTGTGGTTTTAATACTAACTATATAAAAAATCCAACAGGTTATGGACTCAAACCCTAGTAATAGAAAATCATTCATAAATAATTATAGATGACAATAGTGGATTCCGGATGGACCAAGAGAGACGATCGCGCTTGTGCTACAATTAGCTTACTTATCGAGAACGATGCGTTAGGACACATTTTAGAAACAAAAACTGCATGTGAAGCTTTGGTTAAACTTAAAGAATATTATCAAAAGTCAGCAATTTCGAATGTGATATTTTTGTTAAAAAGATTATTTAACTTGCGCTTATTGGAAGGCGGTAACTTGGAAAACCACGTATTAGTAATGCTCATTCTGATGAATAAACTGACAGCATTGGATGAAGAGTTAACGAACAAGGTTAACGCGGCAGTTCTGTAAGGGACAGGGTGAGCAGAATAAAAACGATAATTCCAAATGAAGCTGAATTTTTTTATTTTAAAACAAGAAATGGACCCTTCAGTATAAAAACCCCTATCTGTGTGGGGAAAAGCCTCGCCCATGAAATACAAAAGAAATTCGCAAAAGAACGCTCATAATGATCCGAAGAAAAACGACTTGCCCGATTGTTCGGCAGGAACATCAAGACAAGACTGACTGTTGCTCGCTGTCACCAAAGTTGGCTGATAGGTTGCTACCCCCTCTTCCCGAGGGAGCTCCCTGGATTTTTCCCTTTTTGGGACCTTGGGAGGCGCAGATCGATCACGCCTTCATACGTTCCGAACACGCTGTCTCCTTCTCCCCTGCTCAATTTTCGAAGGTATTACAATTGAAGGAACTTAAAACTACTTAGACATAGTTGAATTACAGAAAATATAAAACCTTGAAAGAAAAAAAAGAAGAAAGGTAACTTGGCGACAGCGTTTTCCCAGCTTACAATATAACCAACGACGTTTGTTTTATGGTCGTGGAAGAAACAAGAGATGACCCACAAGAATTATCCGAAAGGGCGTACGTGTCAACACTAACTAGTGTAAAAGCGGAAAGCGAAAGTTCAATTTTATGGTACGTCAACTCTAGAGCAACGAATCACATGTCAGCTTCAAAATAATTGTTGTCTAAGCTGGATTAAACCGCCAAAAGTTCCATACATCTGGCAGAGATAAAAAAATTAAGTATGTACAACGAGTAGGCACAAAAACCATAAAATGTATCATCGATGGGAAACTCAAACAAATAAATATTTAGAATGTGTTTTATGTTTCATCGTTCAGCTCAAAATTACTTTCAGTACACAAATTTCCTGAGGAAGGGTACTCGCTTAGCTTCAAAGACGAAAACTGTAAAATTACAAAAAAAGGAAAAATGAGGGTAGTGCACGCCACGGACAAAACGCCAAAGGTTTGTACAAACTACGGGCAGTTGTAGAAACAGCATAACAGTAAAATTAGAATTAAAGCACGACAAAGAATGTCAACACGTATGGTATAGGCGCTTCGGCCACCACAACCTTAGTGCAATAAAAGAGCTAGCAGAAAGATATCTAGTTGCAGGTATATAAATAAATGACTACGGTTTTTGCGTTTCCTGTGAATACTCCATTTTAAGCAAGATGACACGATTACCGTTTCCGAAAGAAGCAACAAACAGAACAACTGAAACTCTAGATCGCATTCATACAAATATTTGATGTCCACTACAGATACCGTAACATAAAGAAAAAAGATATTTTATGAAATTAATAAATGGTCAATCAAGATTGGCTATTGTTCATTTTCATGAAAATTATTAAACAGTTTATCATGATACTCGGTTTAATAAATTATCAAAATGTATAAGATTTGATTGAGGATGGGAATACGTGAATGCGGATTTATAGAATTTTCTTGTGAATAAAGGTGTTCAAATCTATTACTCGACCGCATGCTTACCACAACAAAACTGATATATACAACGCAAGAATAGATTTTTTATTGAAATGACTAAGTTTATGCTATTGGATGCGAATCTCGAAAAGTACGGCTAACTATTTACAAAATTGTTTGTCCACGAAAGCTATAAAGAGAACGCTCTATGAATTGTGGTGTTCAAAAAAACCAGATGAAATTAATTTGCAAATCTTCGGCTGTGATTGTTTTGCACGAGTACCGAAGTAGCTACATAAGAAATTAAATGATAAGGCTTAAAAATTTATATTCTTTGGCAATGCTGAACAATAAAAAATTTACTGGTTATTGAACAAGGATATGTGTCAAGTAATAATTAGTAAAGTTAGTTTTTTGAAAGTATGCCATCTCGCGGCAATCAAATAAGGGATGATTACATGGAAATAACGCTGAATAGAGATGAGAATATTGATGACGATGATAATTCCACTAATACAAGAAACAATAATTCAGCAAAGTCTGGAAGCGAAGATCATTCCTCACATTACATGGACGAAGCAAAGAATAGCTTAATTCAAGGCAAAAATACATTTATTCCGTAAAACCTAGATTATCTACTAGGACGAATCAAAGCGTGTAACCGGAAAGATAGACAGACACAAACTTAGCCGCAGGAAAGCAAAGAGACTCAAAAGCACCAATGAGACATTGAATGGATCGAATAAAGATAAGTGGAAGCAAGCGATGGTTGAAGAAATCAGTTCGTTCCTGCCAGCGATACCTGGAAAGTAGTGCTGGCACCAGTTGCAAAAAAGTATATCTATAGCTAAAGAAAACGCTAGGAGGGATGAAGCATGAATACATCTTCTCCTTGAACGATTTCAGTTTTAGGTATGCTACTTAAAGGGAAAATTGGGAAGATGATGGGTTGAACGAAATTTTAGCGAGTCTGTAAGGTTCAAAAGGTTCATGATGGTTTATAATCGTGAAAGAACGTAATATATAGTTGGAAGCTAGTTTTTTCTGTCCAAGTTAAATGGGGTGTTATTCGTAGATGTCTTGTATGATATTATTTGATATTTTGTGAAGCAGGCGATACTCAATCTTATCTAGTCGTGGGGCGGAGTGAGTCTTTTTTACAGAAATTTACTGCTGATTTGATTTCTTAAAAGGTATAGGGTTTGTTGAAAAATTACGTAGTTGCTTCTGAAACTGTAAAGTAGATGGGAAATTTTGCATGATGTAAGAAAGTAGGCATATAGAGTTAATCATTGTCTCCGGGGCGATGACGTTTTTTATGTTATTTTTGGTCCATTGAGCTACTAATGATCTGTGATGAAACCTCTTGACAATCTCCAAGATGCTTGATATGGGGATGGAGAGATTGATTGATTCACACAATTCTAGAAAGGCGGTTGCTTTTGCTTGCTTTAATGTTTATTTAGTGTGTTTTTCGGCTGCGATTAGGTCGGAAATTACTCTTATACCAAACTTGTGGATTTTGTCAATCCAAAATCTTGGGACGAAAGTTTCTTGGAACTAACTTTCTTAGCAGGTAGGATTGTTCGCAGTCTTCGTTCCATTACGAGGTGTGTGTTTGAAAGCCGCGCTTTTGTTGTCTGGTATTGGGAGGGTGACCTGAAAAAAGTTTGCAGTGTAGAAAGACGAATGCGATGGTATTTATTTTGAAGATTGTCTGCTAGATTAAAGTTGTCGGATGAAATATTTTTAAGATGATTCCAGAAAGGTAGCCAGTTCTTTAAGGATTTCTAACTTTGCAGGTTATATCTTAAGTTGACTAAAAGTTTTTGTGATGAGTGAGGAATACCTATAATGAACGTTATAGGATAGTAGTCTTTGCCCACCTTATCTTCATTGATGGACCATTCGCTAAGAGTGTGAAGATGACGAAAGACGAAGGTAAGATCTGGACACGTTGGATTATCTGGGTTGATTTTGCTTATATGTGTAGGTGTGCCATCATTGAAAAGTATTAAATGAGTGTCTGGGAAGGGTAGTAGGTTATTACTGATATCGTTGGAATTGAAGCTGACTCAAGCAGTGATGTAGTAGTTGAAGTCTCCGCCTGCGACGATTAAGTTAAAGGAGAGTGGGAGTTAGAAGAGTGAGTCAGCTAGTATTTTCCATTGGTTTACAAGAAAATCTCTGTAGAGATTTGGTCAATATATAGAGACTATGATAGATCAAAGTTATCTAGTTTGGTAGTAACGGCGAGAGTTTCTAAGATATTCTCAATGAACAAGGGTACATTTAGCGAGTATTATATTGTATTTTCTGTTGGCTTTCGTTTCAATAAGTAAAATAATTACATCATAGTAAAATGCTATATTTTAATTAAATAAATATCTAAGTAGATTAAGACAAGCGGCAAAATGATGAAATGATACTCTAAATACGAATACTCCAAGAATTTAATTTTCGCGCTAGTGCTGCTGGTACATAAGAAGAAAAAAACTGATCTCTGTTATTTTCGATGTTGATGATTTTTAATAGCTGTAAAGGAACTGATTGTTTAAACCAAAATTTCAACTTGTCGATCTGGGTTTATTGCATTATTACATGGGAATCAAAATAAAAAAGAACGAACAATTTTTATATTGTTTAAAGTAGACCCAATATTTAGATAAGGTTCTAAATAGGTTTGAGTTACATGACACAAAGATTTCGAGAGTTCCTCTGGATCCAGGCTATATAAAAAAAACCTGAAAATGCAGCCAATTATGGAACACAGAGAGAAATACCAGCAGTTGGTAGGAGTATTACTGTACTTGGTAGTAAATGCAAGACCCAGTATTGCTGCTAGTATGATCATTTTTAGTCCAAACAATAAAAGTCCAACACCAGCTGACTGGATAGAAGTCAACAGAGTCGTAAGATAATTAAAGGGCCCATTTAACTACAAGCTTGGGCTTTTGCTCGGGCAGAAGATATAAACGACGGAAAGTCTAATAGCAGTTACATATTCACGAATTTAGGGGTCGCAAACAAACTTGTGTTGCACTTTCCTCTACGGAAGCAGAGTATGTGGAAGTGAGGCATGCCAAGTTGAATTATAGAAAAACAGACTCATAAAAGACTTTTTATCAAATGAACTAAATGAGACTATTTTTGAAGATAATCAAAGTTGTTTGGAACTTACAGAAAACGAGAAATTCAATCATCGCACAAAACATATAACCTAAAGTATCATTTTATCAAGGACTTGCAAAATAATGGAAAGATGACGTTGATTTATTGCCTTGCAGAATAAGTATATTAGCCAATATGCTTACGAAGCCACTAAACAGAATTAGATTACAATTTTTGTTAAAGATTTGTTAAATTTTTGTTAAGTCCAGTAAGATAGATTTTATGGTTGAGGAAGGGTGTTAGAATTCGATGTTGGCATGCACTTTTCATACTCACATATACAACATCAATTACAAAGGCTAGCAAAAACAAACAATGCGTTGACATACATTTTTTCTATAACAACATCCCTTCGGTCAGTCAAGAGGTTCATCAAATCTTGAACTAGAGAGTTAGTTCAACGCAGTATGTGATACCACAAACACCGAGCTGAGATACAAGGCTGATTCCAGTACTAAAATATTTTAAGTGTATATTTTCTTATAAACTTCTGTTAATAAGTTATGCATAATTGCTGTGTAATCTTTGTTTTTAGTGAATATTAATTATATAAAAAACCAACATACATACATAGTGTTTTATATAATATGTATAAACTTAGAAGTTCGTACTATAGCGAATGAGCCGCAGTAGCTCGGTAGGTAAAAACATCGAATTCCAGTGTGGAACGCCTATTTTTTTCACAAGAACTCTGCACCAATTGACTTCGTAATTGAGATAGTAACGTCATACAGTTAATAGAATCGTATCACTTTTTTGTGGTCAAATAAACTAGTTTAACCTTGCATGACATTATGCTTCCAAAAAAATGTTCATACTGTTAGCGATAAAATAAGAGAGATAAGAGAGGTTTATGAAAAAAAGATAAGAGAGGTTCTGTGAAAAAAAATTCCGAGTTTTCTAATGACCTATTAATATTTATCAGTTACCAGCCATCCAAAAAATATATTTAATTATTAAAATTAGAGTATCGTCGCGAGAAGGTTATTGCGGTTATGCCCCCAACATTGAGCGTTTGAACAGCATCCACGCATGCGCTCTAGTTAGAAAGAAAAAGATTACTCAATTCATCCGTTCGCAGCGATTAAATATTTATACTCACTTATGTGAGAATGGTTAATTAACATTTTAAATGTCATCTTAAATGATTTCTATAATAATATGCTATATTTTGCCTTGTTTAATACATTCACGGCCGAATCTAAAACCCATATTTTATTAAGTAGGAATTTTCACATGAACCACCTTAACAATATTTATTTCATTATTGATATTTTTGATCTGAAACATATATTGCCACACCATAAACTCGACCCTTGTACCGACATGGGGAGACAGATGAGTCACCATTTCCCTCTTTTCGAATTTCAGTTGCTAACTACATTCCCTCTTTTTATTAAAGCTCTATCAATTTGTGAATAATTTAAAAAAAAATTAACTTGTCTCAGTTACATGTTAAATCTGACAAAGTGAGATCAGTTCTAGCTAACTTCAACATATAACAACGATCGAGAGATGTATACATTCGATTTTAACCTTCGGGATCTAAAAAGTAGACCGTTAACACGTTTCTATAAATATGAGTTCCCAACTGCTCCGCCATACCAATATTGGAATATGCTTGACCAAACGTTATATAGCGAATATGAATAATATTGTAGTAACATTCGTGAAGAATGGGTTTCATTAAATCACTCTTCTTCTCAGGCAATAGATTTTCATCAAGTAACAAACTATTGGAATTTCAACATTTTTATTTATGTAAGCAATCATAAAAGTCATAGCATTTGTCCCGTTTTCAGAATTATCATAATGTTTATGACCTTTCCCAAATCAGCGGTACTCTCGAATGTGTTTTTATTCTTATTCCAGCCTACTTGTTTGCGAATTGAAAATTCGTTCACTATTAAATTAAAATAGA
This sequence comes from Chouioia cunea, assembly GCA_030064505.1. Taxonomy (NCBI): domain Eukaryota; kingdom Metazoa; phylum Arthropoda; class Insecta; order Hymenoptera; family Eulophidae; genus Chouioia; species Chouioia cunea. The sequence goes on from JAOPFQ010000001.1 coordinate 23,553,113, forward strand.
GCTTCTTATTTTCTAGCGCAGCAGCTGTAACCGATTTATTGACACTTTCCAAAGCTTCACATGATAGGCCTAGATTAAAATGAAATATCCTCAGCCAAGCAGGTAGGGTAGAGGAGTTTGGTAGTATGTATATAACATTTTAATCAATTTGGAATTTGAGAATAACGTTTTCCTTTCAATACTCCATCGATCAATTGCTGAGCACCAGGAGTTAAGAGGTCTGAAAAATTCTAATAAGAATATCTCGAAAAACTTCAAAAGAAAATTATTTAACAAAAATAATTAAATTTTTTGAAGAAGTAAAACAAATATAAAAACATTTTAATGCCATTAGAATTTATTGTATTGATAGTTAAAAAATGTTGTTGGGCAGATCTTTGTAATATATGTAATAGAAAAATATATAACTATAGCCTCCATGAATTATATTAGCATTTTTTAAACTTAAAACTACAATCAAGAATTAATGTTTAAACAACCATGTACGTATATATTTTTTTAGTTAACTTTACTTGATATTCTGCATGACCAGATAAACTTTTTTTAACCAATTGTTGCTGCCGCTCAGACAATTTTGAAAATCTTGATGACACAAACAACTAAATATAATGAGGAATATGATATTAATATTCTGATATTATTATAATTTTTCACATAATGTAGACGCCACATATTAACCGATAATCAAAGATAACATAAAAGCTCAGAGATGTATGTTTGCAAGGCAAACTGACAAAAAAATGATTATTGTTTAATCAAAATCAACTTGTTTTTCAACAAGCCCTGTTACAATCGTATTTTGTTCTACAAAAATGTAGAAATGTGTCTACTCTCCGCGGTAAGTATAAATGAGCAGAATGTATTTAATATTATACTCATCTTTTCTCCGATAATCGAAATACGCTGTATACACTATCAATCAATTTAAATTTAAAAAGTTGATTAAATAGAAATTCATAGTAAATGTTTGTATTTTGCTATCCATACAAATGGCAATAATATGTTATTATTTTTTTTATTATATGCATTAATACTGCAAAAGGCTATTTATTTATCTCATAAAACTTTAGTTTGAAACAAGATTGATCTTAAAAAATGTGTTTACAAGTTTAACAGGTTATAGTGTTTCATATGAAAATTTAAAGTATAAATCAAAACAAACGAAACCCGTAGATAAAAGTTATGTCTTCCAGATATCTGCATAAGTATTTCAAGCCGAAAATGGTGTGTAAAGGAAAAAGAATTGAAAGTCGCGGAGCATGGGACCGAAACTGATCGCGACAAATGGCAGCGGCTCCCTCGAAATGCTATTGTACTTCACGCTTTCGTGTATGTCGTGACGTGCCACCGCCGGCGCCGCTGACCATTTAAATCAGTTTTTCATTTTATTTGAGTAATCGCCGTTTCTTTGGCTACACTTTTATTTTTCTTCTTTCCGCCTCTTTTTCACCGATACGTACGAAATTCAGGTGACAAATTCTGAGAGAAAAGAGGGCTCTCTTTTTGTCTCTGCATGCTTTTAAAGTTATTCGTGGTGCGTTTGAGACTGACATATAATAGCGTACCTGCTTATTTCTTTTTCTATTTTATTTTTAGACTTGACAGCCAGTAGGTAGGTCTGTTATACTCGCCTATGCTTTGAGATTTCACAAAAACATGCCAACACGTACGACCAGCATTATCGCTTGGTTTCGCCCTTGACGAAGAGCTCAAATTATTCATCTGTAGGTGTCAACTTGACACAGAGATGATTATATTCTTCTACTAGTATTTTCCAAAATTCTTAAGCTTGTAATAAATATTCACTACGAAACGGAGTACGCACTCCAAGGATCCATTTAACATATTGATGTTTCAATTACTCATCAGATAGGTAATATGTTGATGGCGTAAGTTGCTTGAAGAGTATGGTAAATTCTCAGCTTCAAACAAGATTTCGTTAATAAAAACTCTACAAAAAAATACTTAAAATAATGAAGTAGAAAGAGAGAAATCAGGAAAGCAAATGGGTAGAAAGATCGGGTAAAACAGAAAGAGGTGACCGAGAAAAGGTAATTAGATGTTCGATAGAGGACAAGGAGGGAAATCAAGGGGAGACATAGGATGCTATTAACTGCGACTAAGTGAGCGCGACCACGGGTTTGTGCATTCTTTTTTTCATTGGTGAATGGTCCCTGAGCGGCTGTTATCCCCAAAAGTCTTCCCTTAGGCACGCAATTGGGGCCCGCTCTTACGTAAATATATTGGCGTCGAGTAGCGATTTGAAATAAGTAACCCCTCGAGCATGCAGGAGTCAAGATGCGAACATGTGGCATCATTTGTTACGTGTGCGCCGTGCGAGAAAATGGGATGAGACATGCTTAGTATTGACGGCAACGCGCCACGCTTTCCCGACCTATCTCCCTTCACCTCACCTCCTGCTGTGCATATTTGTCCACACGTTTATCACTAAGTACCTAAGCAAAAGGCCTGTAATAATGCTCAAATTATTGCCTCTCTGCTGATTACTTCTGAAACTCATTCAATAACATACATCTTGACACTATCCAAACAAATTCTTATTTATCAAATGACTAAACATTTTTTATTTTTTGATGATGTATGAAAAAATGGTGTTGTTTTAGATGAATAATATATTACATATAAGCGAATTCAGATAATTTTATATAATTAAAGAATAAAATTAGATCATGCCTCTCATGTTTTCAAGTTTGAGTGACATTGGTTGGGACATTGTATGATTCTTTAACCACCATTATTCAATGTTACGAGATTTGAAAAAATGGTATATTATAAACGATTTTCTGTAGACAATAATTTTGCAGATATGTTCGTATATACGATATTTAACTACAATGAAAACGTGCCCAACCAACATAAATTAATGCAGATACATTCCCAAACGATTTCTTACCTTACCTTATCTCACTATTATATGAAGAGATAGCGTTTATGGTTAAACAATTTAATTAATGATTCTACATCGCCAACGCGTAGAACCTACTTTATACTGACTGATAATTTAGGCATCAAAAAGCAGTGCGCAAGATGTGTAACACGAATACTCACAATAGAACAAAAGTAGCGCCTTCAAGATGTTTTAATTGAATGTTTAACGAAATTTCACAGTAATACAACAGAGTTTTTACGTCAATTCATAATCATGGATAAAACGTAAAATAGAGAAAAACCCAAAACAATGGACTAAAAAGGGGAAATCGGTTCCAAAGAAGGCGAAGACAATTATATCTATAGGAAAGGTTATGACATCAGTTTTTTCGATTGCGTGTGAGATAATTTTTATTGATTATCTTCCGAAAGGAAATTCAATGAACGACGAGTATTATGGAAATTTATTGCAGCGTTTGAGTAACGAAATAAAAATAGCGGTCACATTTCCCGAAAAAAAATAATTATTGCGATTCCCAAAATCAAGAAGTTACACTTCAAATCACTTCCACGCGTACATTATTCATTAAATTGAGCCCTTTCGTATTATTTTCTATTTCCAAACTTGAAATAATGGTCCAAGAAATATTGTTATGCATTGTCGAGATAATAAAATAAAGTGAATGTCAGAGCTTCATCGTTCATATGACCCTTTCAATATTCTCTTACGTTTTCTAAAGGCGAAGATGTGTATTATTTTACAATACAGCAGTCGCGTCTTACTCGTCAATCAGTATAGTGTCAATATGAACGAAAAAATTATTACTATGCGATTAAATTATATACGAAACAACAAAAAAAGTTGACCATCGCATTATACTTCCATTTTCTTTCACTGGTTCACCTCGATATATGTATGAAAGAACATAAAATACCACGACTTACATCCGCATATATAGATGACCAAATTTATTCATAACTTTTACCTGCAATCCCAACCAGCCAGATATTCAAAATGTATTATTTCCAGAACAAACATCATCTGATAGTCATGACATTAGTTAACGCGTTTTTCAGTTAAAATTAAAAAAATGTGTAGACTAAATAACAAATAAACGAAGTAATTGTTATGAAATTACCACATAGTCACTTAGTTATACGGCTTGATGCAGCAGTTCAACCTGAGGAAATCGATCTTATTACTTCTGTAGAACTTCCAAATAGTTTATAATAACATGATTCGAGGATCCTATGGTGATCTCAATGTATCATCAACCTCCATAAAAGTAGGTAAATTTATAAAAAATCATCCTTAGCCCTTCATATCAGAGATACAGATTGAGGATACCGAATATCTAATCTATCATAAATGATCGCTTCAATCGACAAATATCTAAATATAGTAGTAATAAATAAAATATGACTCTATTGATCTTGATTTTGAAAACAATGTAAGTTTCATATGTGATATAATAAACATTATCTTTAATGATGGCGTACTGCATTTAGTAGTAACTGATTAAGTTATCCATAAGATAAAATATATTTAATAACAATTCCTAGTTTTATAATAGTTACAATTATTAATTAATTTTCGAACAAAAGGAAATCGGCGGGGAAAAATGACAGCTACTTAAATATAATTAAGAATAATTGACAGAAATTCCTTTAAATATTACAAAATATATTGGATTAACTAATGCAGAGGTATTAAATGGAAAAAAGAGTAGGATTATTATTTGAATAGGACACGTAAATAAAATGAAGAGGCAAATTTTTTGTATACAATGACGGGATAACAAAGAGAAATTAAATCTAACAGGTCTGCAGTTGGGGTGGAATAAAGCGAAAGAGAGGGAGGGGGGAGTAATTTGCAAGTAGGTCGTTGCAAAGTGTAAAGTGCGGTGCGTGTAGTTCGTGCTAGCGGTAGTAGCGAGTGTGGACATATGGTCAGTGAGCAGTGGAGACTGTTGGAGCGGCGGTGGCAACAGCGTCGGCAGTAGCAAAAAAAGAAAGAAACTTGGGTGATACAGCGGCGAAACAGGCGACAGAAGTTGGGAGTGTCGCAGGGTGATATATCAAGGCTTAAAATGTCCCGTGCTTCGTATATCTGTTCTATCATGGTCCACATGCAGTAGCAGTAGCAGCAGTAGCACACATAGGATGACTATGCGTATGGCGTGGCCAGGGGTGGCATTAGTTAATAGCCTCGTCCGCCCGCGGGGACGTTAATACACTACACCTACTGAAAATTACCGACGCGCACACATAGGCATGAACAGAGCTACGAATCGAACGTAGCATCCCGCTCAAATGCGGTTTCCAATCTGTTACGTTGTTATACTCGTCCTTTCTCTTTCTCTTGCCTGTCGAAATTCCTCCTATATCCAAAAAGATTACGACGACAATTTCTTCCCTATTTTCTGTTGCATTTATCGCGCCTTTTTGTCTCCGGTCTATCATTCTCCAAATTGGTCACACAAATGCGATTTTTTCCTTTGTGTGCTGCAGTGCTTGTTCAATCCGCCAATAACAAATCAGATTCATTTAACTCTTATTCAATAGGATTTTTTATTGACTGCCAAATGCTTGATGTCACTTGAATTATATTAAATATTTTTGTTATCTCTTATTTTATTATCAATCTGTGGAGAGTTCATTTAAGAAGATGAGATATCGTGATTATACAATGATGAAAGAATAAAAAATGGTTTGAGGTATATGTATTTCCTATTGGAATCTCTAATACTGTATCAATAGGTGTTACAGGTACGTCAAAGTGATTGTCGGTATTTTTTAGTCTTTTATGTTTTTGTAGAATTTCTTTTGTGAATTGATTAGGGTTATTTTTAACCTATTTTTGTACTTTATATAAAATTTTGTAATTTCTTCTTTGATTGTTGGCACGTCTAGGTCCGCGTTAATTATTTAATTGAGAATAAATCGAGCAGTGTCGACTATGTTTCTTAAAACTTTCAAATGATAACTTTCAAAAATGTCTATATTAGAGTAAAAAGTCGTTTCCCATACTTGGATACCGTATGACCAAACTCGTTTAAGAATAGCTTTGTAAACAATAAATTTGTTTTGAAGGGCTGTATTAACTAATAATTTATTTTTCAGCGTTTGCGGAGGAAAATTGTTGAAAACAAAGAAGTTGATTAACGAGCAAAAAACAATATTGGAATGGTATTCTGATCCTTTATAAATCTGAGGACAACTCCTAGAAGACGATAACACGGCGGCAGATACTGCAAGGTAGGCGTCGCATGGCAAGCGGAAGAGGAAAGAGTGCGAAGGGGACGTCAAAAAGAAACGAATGGAAAGTAATCAGAGTCGCGCTCAGGTCTTGTGCTACACTCGTTCGCTCTCTTTCGACTTTCTCATTACATATTCAGCGGGGCTCTAGAATTATCATATTCGAAGCCCTTTGACGAAACTCTCTTCCGTCTGCGTCTGCAGTGACTTTTTGCCGGGCTATCTAACTAAAGCTCAATAGATAGAGAGAAAACGAGAGAGAAAGAGAGAGAGAGAGAGAGAGAGAGAGAGAGAGAGAGAAACGAGAGAAAGAAAGAGAGAGTAAAAATACATAAAAGTTAAAAAAAGTAAAAGTTACACGCGCGCGCGTTTCATTACGGCAGCAGACTATAGTGTTAGTATCAATGCTTGCCATATAATAGAAAGAGAAGGAGATAGCAAAGAGCGTAGCGACCAAACTTGAGGCTACTCGGCGCTTCGTTTTGCCTCGACACGCAATGAATAAAAACGTTTGAAGTATCGCTGCTCGCAAATTAACGCATAATTGTCAAACGTAATAAGTGCGCCTTGGCCTCGGGGATCTCTGAAGAAGCTTTTATTAAGTTAGAACAGTCTGCTTTCGTATCTTCGCAGCTCTTCCTCATACTTTTTCTCATCACTGCCTGCAACAACCACGCGTACGCCAAACACAGCATGCTCTCTCCTGCCAGATTGCAAGCCACTCACTCAGCACGCGCACGCAAACTTTGATTATTTTTTCCAACAACTTTGATACAACTTCAATATGAATTCTATCGCGCCTTCGCACTTTTACCTACATCCAGTGCTGTCGCCTCTCGATCGCGTAAGTTAGTTTGACGATGTGCCACAACTTTTACCGGGACCACGCACCATTAATGTTATTTTTGTTTTTATGACGAGGCAATGAGTTTGCCAAATTTCAATTTCAATGTATCCAAACTTTCATTTATAGCCGTACAAACACAACGAGTGATAGACTTGTAGCGTATAGTCGCACGTGCGTGTTGCACAAATAGACCCAATCGGAGATTTAGCTTTGGTCATTAAGCAAAGTCGGAGTCACCGATGCGGAATTAAAGTGTTGACGCCGGCTCCCTTTGTACCAGTCACACATTTCCGCTTCGCCTCAAATCGCTAAGAGATCTCTCTCATGCCAATCGTTGTTCAAACGTGCTCAAATGAGAAATTGAGATATCAAAGCTACTCGAAACGCAAAGCAATTTTGAGCTTATAAATAAATATTGCTGATTTCAGACTCTGGGAAAGGAAAGCTGCAAAAATGCCCTTGGAATGACTGTGGTAAGCAGTAGAATACAGTACAATCGCCTAATAGATAATCCAAGCAATAAATGTAATAAAATAAGGGGGCCAAAAGCTACGAGATGACAAAAAAAGAGAAAGGGCTGGTTGGTTGGACGTACAATGGTCGAGTCACAATAAACGTGTGTAGAAGGAGTGCTCAAGCTGAAGGGTTGACAGGCAGTGAGTTGCATACCAGATCACGCGTGATCAATTAATTTGAGCTTTATCCGAAATGGCCGGAGCAAAGAATACGACGGAGAGCGTGGAGCGGAACAGTTGATTGTCAAGCCGAGAAAATGTACGAGGCTTCTGATACTGGCTTTTTCTCGCACAAACTGCTCGGGTTCGGCTTAGTTCGACTTCAGATTCGGATCGTTCGTGGCGCGTGCGGACGGCCACGTGGCCGTTAACAATAGGCGTGCCAAGCGAGAATGCGACTAACTCGCGAGTATATATATATGCGAATGGTCTCATCATCAATTGCCTCGCGCCCCCCTCAAAATACCGAAGGCAAACACGAGTCGCCGGCAAAAAGCATCCCTCGTGAGCCCCGCAGGACTTGGGCGTGTCGCTCTCTCGCGAGCTCTGCACACGCTTTCTCTCTCGTCTCGGAATTAATGATCTGCACTCTGCATGCGATTCGACCGACTACACTTTTCATTACCCAAGCCCGCCAGCTACGAGACGACGTAGCTCTTATTCCGACCGACCGACACATTGACACTTTATGGGCTTTGTGTTTTTGTCGCTTCGTAATATATATTATATCTTATATTTTCACTCTTTACGCTTTTACACCCCATTATTGCGACCGCGCACTCCTTCAGTGCATATATCGGTTCGATTTTCAATCTATCTTTAAGAGGGACCACGATAATATCTCGATTCATCACACTATTAGGCCAACAAACGGCAACTGTCTTCGTTAGTAATTATTTAATTTAATGAAACAGGAACATGATCTAGTTGAAATAAAAATCATGGTTTTTATTTATTTAATCGATCAACTAATAAGTCACACTTTAAAAACACGCATTTCAAACAAACTTACATTACTGATCTGACCTATCAAAATCTGTCTTCAACCAAAACTCCGATAGGTGAACAACCGAAGAAAGACTCCTCGCATTTACGTTGACGACTGATGGATGAAGATTGATGCCATGGTCTGGCTTTACCACGAATTGTCCGACGTTTTAAGATCAATTTTGTCACCTACTTATATAGGTATTGATTGTACGTACCAATTCAAATTATTATTTATTACATTCAAGTTCCGTTTTTCAGATAGGACTCGCAGCATAGTTAAATAGGGCCATTAAGTAATACAGGTATTTGCCAGTACGTGGTTAAAAATTTGACTTGAGTGGATTACGACAATATGCAAACCACTTAAACATATACCAGCTGTTTTTTAAGAGGATGCTGAGCTTTCTATCTGATAGCCAAGCAAGCTGTATAATCATAAATAAATTAATCGGCAAGAACTTCCAAAGTTTGGGAACTTTAGTCTAAAAAATACCTTAATACATGATTAAAGTAAAATAATACAGAAGCACCTACTGCTCTCCTATTTATAATAATAATTTAATCAATATTTAGAACTAATGAATGAATCACCTTTATTCTATAAACGTATGTATTCAAATAAATTTATTCTATGGAACATTGTATATATGTTTACAGTTATTTGTAATAAAAAGTTGTATAAGGTACTACTCCCCTCCACACACACACACACACACACACGAGCACGCGCTCTTTCCTAAAAGGTAAAATCTTTCAGCCGAGTAGACATTGAAAAGATGTATAACTACCCAACATAATGAAATGCTCCCTCAGCCGTAAAGTTGAATGATATAAATTCACATAAAATCGTAAAATAAAAAATACTTTCATTCAGTATGCATATTGATATTTTATACGTAACAAATTATTTTCTTTAACAATAGAATTTAGTGAGAGATTCCCTAGCAAGATAAACACATTAATCGCTATATCAAAGTAATACAAGAGGTACACAATCAAATATTTCTAACGTAACAAAGAATGCTGTCGATTATATCTAAGTATCGTAATATTTTATGAGAATACATTAATAATTATTAACATTCATTTTACGTCTGAGCTTACTGTTAATATAACATTTTACTTTATAGCAAGATATAGATTGATTGTATAAACACAGAAACAATTGTTATAACAATTTATAATAAATCGGAACAAAATGGCATTCTCATAATAAATGAGGTAATTCTAGACGGTGAATATATTTCAAAAATCTATTTACTGCTTTACTGAAAAGTTAAGGAGGTGTTTGTCTCTATTTTTGAAATAAAAAAAATTATAATATACCAAAAAATAATTACCTACAGATAAAACTTATTTATTGTAACTGATTTTTCTTCCGTTATCTGTTTCAACTGAACTTGTTCTATCGAAATAGTAAATTGACTGCGGTTGAATTCTTCATCAAAAACTTTTACAGATTTATTATAAGTAAAGCCAAAGATTAGTGAAACGTGATTGTCTATTGTAAATCAAATGACGGAAATAAGTTGAAACACATTGACATCTAATGCTAATCTGTTCATTGACGGTTGAGTTAGGAAAACGAAAATAATGTCGACAGTAAGAATCCCTTTCTCGAAAAGGGAGAAGTAAAAATAGATATATGCTTAAAGTTTTCATAACAGATATTGCATCGCAAAGACTTGCAACATTACAGCACGATCAGAACGAGGAACGTCGATAGTACATATGAGGATTTGTGACTATGCGAACGAATGTATGACAACAAATAAAGCCAATATATCAAAAACTTTTATGAAGCGCACTGTGCGAGGGCAGTCGCAGCAGAAAGTTTGAATAAATAGAATATAAAGCTCAGGCAATATTTCTCTTTGCATCGGTTTGGCCTTATATTCCATGATAATGAGAAAAAAGTGTGACTCAAACGATGGATATAAAAGAAAATTGGCTAGACCAGCCCCTAAAGAGCGAATTCACCGCAATGAATTGTTTGCTCTGTCGGTTCATTATTTAACGACCTCATACGAGTGGGTAACAAGCAAGCGAGAGCAGAAAGAAAAAAAATGAAGCGCTCCCCGAGTAGGAGATAAATAACGATGGCAGCCGCGTGAGCGACATAAAATAGTCCGTGACGAAAGCTCGTACGGCTGACTCTCGGCTGTACAGTCCATTACCTCCGAAGCCCGGCGGACAATCATGGAGCGCGGCAAGTTTTCCCGGGAGCGTCAAAGTGAATCCTGCACTCGAATGGAAGAAGTGGACTGAGAAGTGATGGTTGAGCGAACGATATGGGAAAGAAGAAAAAGAAGAGCGTCTTAGGCCTCTAAATCTATCTGTCTATCCATATGTCTGTATGTGCGTGAATGTGCACGCGTGTGTATGAGTGTAATATATCTGCACGTGACGTCACCCTTGCCCAAAAAAATGAAAACTGCATTGTCGGGGGTTGAGGGACTCAGAAAAAGACTGTACTATTATATCCACATTAGTGGGCGATGCAAACCGTTATACGCGTTGATATACGTAGCAGCCTCATGCGTCAGAAAACGAGGCAGTTTCAAACTCGATGGTCAGCACGCACCCATCGACCTAAACCCATCAATAACCTCATATGACAACCGAGTATTTCAAATATAACCCCCTACTTTCACAGGATACCATGACAAAATAGACGAGCCGTCTTCGTAACGCTTCCAACGTATTTACCACCGTAATACACCATTTTTTTTCTTTCGAACGTTTCTCTAATAACAAATACTCTGCTAGATTTGAATGAAGCTCGTGAAAACAATAATTAACTTACACCACCTATTGAAAGAATTAATTGTAAAATAATTCATACTTTTACCAATTATTAAAATCATACAATTTTTTGAATAATAATACAAATTTATCGATTCCCCTCCCTCATGTTCCTACGAAATATTAAAAATAGACGAGTATCAGCCTCTTGTTTAGTATCAACTTACTTGTAATAAGCAATTTAATCAAGTTTATTACTCGCTATCTTAGGTAACACAATTTCTTTCTTATCAATGTATCCAAGATTATTGTTTAATAATAGATCAAGTACGTGCATAGAGGTCTACTAATTTTATATGTTTCGTTTAAGACTCAACAAAGGTTTACTAAATTACAAAAGCATTGCTTGAATTACTTATTTTGTTGTACGCTATAACAATTTGATGTTGCGTTTGTATCTAAACTCCTGGGTTAAGTAAAAAGAAGTTTGTTTTGTTTGATGAAAAAAATATTCAAATTATGGTGATAATATTTTCCTCAAATGTTAAGATAAGTTTCACGACGAACAATCTTTTTTAATGTTAAAGCTTGATTTAACAAAAACGACATTTGCTGTGAGTTTGTGATCATTTTCGTCCATTGAATTGCCAAACAACTACATTGCAATAATGACAAAACGATATGTTTGTTTAAGTTATGAACTCATAAGCGAATAGTGCTGAATATATGCGAGTAGAATGTTGATAATAAGTAAAAAAGTATAAGATGGCGTTGAGGATTAGTTAAAAGTGTAAATATTGAGGAGAGTTGTTAGCTCGTATCTGGTTTAAAGATTGGACAAATCCGCAGGGGATCGAAGTGAGAGGGGATAGCGGGATGAGAGAGAGAGAGAGAGAGGTCTCGTAAGCTGCGACCTCAGCTCGTTGCAGTAGCACGTGGCAATCGTGGCGCGGGTTGTTTGCTGGGTACACACGTATAGTCGTGAAAAGAGACCAGCGAAAAGAAGAAGCGAAGCTAAATACGGCCCTCTGTTTGCTACACACGCGTCAGCCAGTGCCAGCTCTTTTTCATGGCAACAATACTCGACGGGTTAGCAAAACAGCGGCGCGACGCCAACATAAGCGATATTTATGTCAGCATAAAGAACCCCAAAAGCAAAAGCCACACGTTAAAAGAACATCCCTAGGCTCAGTCCCCTTCCCGATCAACGATCAACGGAGAAAGAGAGCACCGAGCACGTAGACGCGCCATTTTCTACGATGGCCCTTTTTCATTGCTCTTGCTATGCGCGCCTCGAGTCACGCGCACTAAACTCGATCTTTTATATTTGCCTCTACAGTGCCCGAAAAGAATCAAGAGATGCTCAGCTCTAATCTCCAGAATCCACCTGATGACTCGTAGCTCTCTTCCACCATATCTATCTATATCCATAATTATTCTTCTTTCTGTCGCTTCTATTCTCCGAAATACTATTCGTTTGCACCGTCATCTTTTCACAAATCCACCTTATTGTGCCTTATATACTTAATCGACTTTTTAATCGTTCTATATCAAATTTCAAGTAAGTACAAGGATATTCAGTTATTGTTCAATCATGGTGAATGGGACAACAAACTAAAATGTTTGCCAAGTATATGCGAACTGGCTTTCCTGCAAAAGACACACGACAAGTAGATAGAAAGAGCACTGTGCCTCTGTTCGAAATAGTGCCCCGTCCAAACGAAAACGGGGGATGGTAACTACAACTTGGTTGGCGTCACGCTTAATCTCCAGCGCATTGTTTGCACCCCCTTGATTTTCCATTTGCACCCTGCCTACGCAAATCTCGATTGCCCTCGCTATTCCCTCTCATCTTTTTATTCTCATCCTTCACATTTCTTTCATGCGTTCATTTTTCATATTCTTAATTTATTGCCTATGGTGTTCAACAATTGTTTGTGTCAAAGTTTCTTTTTTTTTATGTAAGTCATGTGTAATATGTAGAATCGTCATGGTTTATAGATTATTTAGCGGTATTTTTTGGAGTCGCAATAATTTTCACGAGTTTAATCAATCTAAATGATTTCTTTTTATTTGGTTTCCTTGAGCAACTTATGAGGATGATTTAAAATATTGATAACGACTTTCTCGAAATTTCTTTAATAATTATAAATAAATCATGTCTCGTAAATCATTGAACAACAGTTGAAGAAATAGATACAAAATACATGGTATATGGACAGTGATAAAATATTTAATGAGATGAAGCTATAAATCAACGATTATGCTTTCTGTTTGGCTGAATAAGTCATCGCCATTAGGAAGTGTATCAGTCATCTACGATAAGCGACCCCAGTTGAGATCGTTAACTTGAAAAGATGATTAATAATTAAGAGTCGTAGAAATTGAGGGCGTTGCTATAAACCCCTCGAATAATTCTTCATTGAATGGGGATGCTGCAAAGGTAATTTACGTTTCCCATAGGATCCGATATAACTTACTATCTGCGAACGAAATCACTTAGTCTCCCAACGGCCATGATAGTGCCAAATTAAATAAGATAAGAATAATTAATATGCTTTATCGTTGGCGAGCATTTTGTCGCTGGATGCTCTATCTGGTAAGGGATGTCATTCGCGTAAAAGAGTTGGCGAACAAAGCTGAAAGGTAGAAAAACAAAGGTAAACAGATCGAGGATACAATTGATTTTTTTTATGCGTACAGGCGTTGCATAGCATTGTGTTGGAAGAGGAAAGACATAGAGAGAAAGAGAGAGAGAGAGAGAGAGAGAGAGAGAGAGAGCAGCATATCGACTTTGGTCGATGGGAAATTATTTTTATATAGCGAGCTATAAAAACGCTCGGAATAATCGGGCAGGCCATTTGTTACTCGCCGCAGGATATACGCTAGCTAGTAGATATTCGAGCAGAACGGAATACAATGACCGGCGGACCGGGAAAAATCATGCCCGTCATGCCGAGTATACAACCCCCTGCAGGCGCGGGTTGCGATGTGTATCGATTCGCCAAAAACTGGCTGCACTCTCGGCGTGCGCGTACGTGCGTGTCTGAGTGTGTCTGCGTGCACTGTCGTTCTCGACGTCGTTGTACATGTGCGTGTGTATGCGTGCGTGTACAGATCTCCGTGTCATCGGACCTGAACAGAGAACGGAACGCGAAGCCAACCGGCTGGAAATCACACCCCGGTAAATTGACCCTTCTTTGCTAAATACCTCCCTTTGACACGTCGATCCCGCGGGGAGCTCTATGCCATTGTACCCCCATAGCGTCGGGCCAAATTTTACGGAGGGGGAGCGCACAGGAGCAAATCTCCAATCTTCCGCAGATCAGTGGAAAATCATCGAAAACAGAATGGGTTTTGGTATCTCGCTTTTCTATATGTAGGATATGTACTTTCGTGGAGAAATAAACGACAGACGAACAGATGAGCCGGCACTGCTGTACACGCGATGCAACATCGTCGATCCGTCAAAATTCAGCCCAGACAAGAGGATTGTTCATATGCCTAAATGAATTGACGCCCGATCGCCCGCGCCATCGTCAATTCTATTCGGCTCACAACAGCGGTTTGTGCGTTTTGTATTGTATGGCGCGCGACGTAGGTATACTCGGTTATATAAGCAAAGCAAACAGAGAGTCGTTTGTAAAAATATTTTAGCAAGAATAGAACGCCGGCACGAGGCAAAACATTGACAAATATGAATAGGAAAATACTCGACAGGATCAGGGTCAGCTATAACGGGCAGGCGGGATTATAAGTCTGCTCCGCGAGAGTGAGAGAGAACGAGAGAGAGAAGGAGCGGGTGAGGCGGTTAATAGCAATAGTAGGTGGCAAGTCGAAAGAACGACCGTGAATACAATTGAGCCGCTGCTGTTTTGTTGTGCACATATAGCAGCGTGAGATCAGTGCCACGTGCCGCAGATCAATGTGTTTTGATTCTTAGACTTCGTTTTATGTCGTTCAACCCTGCATAAGCTCGTGATGCCTCTGTTAACGTTTTCACTCACTCTACAGCCCCCCTCCCTCCACAACAAGCTATAGCTCTCCAATGCCAATCTCGAGCACTCGAACTGGCATTCTAGCCTTGTTATACTAGGTACGTGATGTACAGACACATGTACCCAACACGAGAGACGAAACTCCTCTTTCAATGCAAGTATACCCCCTTGGTTGGTTGCAAAACTATTCGTTGTAAAAAAAAGAAAAGAAAAAACAAAACATAACGAAGAAATGTGTTTCGCTCAAAGATATATTTTAACAAAGATGTAAACAACGAGAAAAGCTTCAATTGAAGGTCGCTAGAGAGAGAAAGAGAGAGAGAGAGAGAGAGAGAGAGAGAGAGAGAGGATGGCTTAGTGAAAATCGAGAGAGCAGAGACTTATCGAAGCTCGTCGCATAAGGGTAAGCTCAAGGACTATGGGACACGCAATTAGCGACTACGGCGTCGCTCTTCTTCTGGGCGATAAGCACTCTGCGCGATCGGTATAAGAGCTCTTGCTCTTGCGATTTAATCAACGCTTACACGCACCTTACGCGACGTGTAATATAAGCCTCAGCATAGCCAGCCCAACTACCCGTCCTCTCATCCACTTGTAACGAACCATTAATTCCCTTGCTCTGAGACGAGTATGCGCAACGACGATCTATGTGTGCGTATAATAACGAGGCTCTTGTCTTCGGTTTGCGAGTATATACATATACGCCTACGAGCGAGCACCGCCAGTTGAAATCATCAAAGCTCACTCCTCAAATTGGAGTGTGCGAAGCCGAAAACAAAACTGTAGCGCCCCGAGATTGCTATAAAAAAGACCGAACGAATAGCAATTAACAGTATCTGGCACAATATTCGTTAACAACTTTGTCCCTCTTTCTCTTTTTTTGCTGAATCCGTCCTTGAGAAGGCGGATCGTCGACATTATTAAAACCTCGCGACAACCTTCTCCTCGTCGTTATCGTCGTCGTCGTATTCCCTCTTCTCCATGTATATTCGAACCAGCTCAACGCGTATATACCGTTGCCAGCTTCTATCGCAGTGGTCAGACCAGCCGACTTTTCTTTCCCGCTACTTTGCATGCGCGTAAAATCACACTCGTGCGGACGAGAGCTTGCGCTATAATCGGCCTAGCCATTGCCATGTTTCTATACTCCAATCCTCTTTTTTTGTAGCAGCATCTCGGAAAGCAATGCAATCAATATTCGAAATACCATGAGCGACGATAGAATGAGGATAGGAAAATGAACGTTTGGAAAGGAATAAAGTCCGAGTAAAAGAGACTTATAGCTATACACGGAGATATATATTATATATAAGTCAAACGAAGAAGCTGCGAGCAGAGAGGCAAAAAGGCAAGTTCACGAGGGTCGCTACAGTTCCATACCAGAGTAAGGGGCAGGCAATGAGATGAAAATACCTGCGGAGTTAGGGAGGTCTTACCGATCCCCTCGTTCCCGTCGTCGCCGAGCAACGACGACAACTACTCTCAACTATAGACAAGCCTAAAACTCTTGCGCGAAGCCCTGCAAATAAGACGAGGCGAGAGTCTTTATATAATTCCGCGAGTAATACTCGGCATTTCCTGTATTCGCTCGGCGAGTTTATACGAAGCGCGCGAAGAGGCGGCCCTCTTAACGCTCGGCTTTAGCAAGCTCAGCTCGACCTTTTCTCTTATCGAACTTTCGCCATTTTCTTTCTCAGAGATGCCGCTGTAGCAGCAGTAGTAGCTTTGATCGATCGGCTCGACTCGGGTTGGCTTCTGCCAACAATGCAATACTTAAAAGAGGACTTTTGAAATACCGTTAAAAGCGTCTAAAATGAGATTCTGTTGCGAGGGTAGAAAAAACAAAGGGAAAGGGAGAGCTAAAAATGCGCGTGATCGCTTCTTTGCTCTTCGCTTTGTTGGCTGCTTTGATTTCTTCCCTCAGAATCGAGAGAGAGAGAGAGAGAGAGAGAGAGAGAGAGAGAGAGATAAAGAGAGAAAACGAGTCGCACTTTGGAGACTGAACGATATTTACATGTGATTTGCATACTAGTTGATCCCTATTGCTTCTATTTCCAACCCATCCACGCAGCTCCGCGCCCGACAACTTGGATCTATCCTACTTTCATTCAGGTTTCAGTTTTTCTCCTCTTATTTTCCACTGCTTACTAGTTCATTCTTCGTCTTATTTACCGCTCTCAACGCCTTTGCAAACATTACAAGCTTATGTAATTATACAAGCTCTCACAAATATTAAGAGGAATAAAAAA
The DNA here is from genome assembly GCA_030064505.1 of Chouioia cunea. Taxonomy (NCBI): domain Eukaryota; kingdom Metazoa; phylum Arthropoda; class Insecta; order Hymenoptera; family Eulophidae; genus Chouioia; species Chouioia cunea. Next base: position 23,570,604 of record JAOPFQ010000001.1, read on the forward strand.
GAAAAATGTTGCGCTTAATTAAAGAAGAAGCAGAGAGCATACGGTCGCTATGAAGAGGTAAAGTATCCGGAGCGATAAATCGGCGGGCGTGCATGGAGCACTCGTGAGGCACATTAGCACGAATAAAGAGAGCTGCAGTAGTCGCAAAGGATCGAGGTATCCGATAGGCTTAGCTGCCGCCTTGTTTGTTGTTGTTGCTGCTACTGACCGTCTGGGCTTCGCGACTTTACTCGGTTCAGAGAAGCGATTGATATCGCTTCTCTTCTCTGTCTCCTTCCTGCTTGGATATTTCTCGGGGAACCTGATCGTTCCTTCGTGCAACTGCGCTCTAATTAACTCCGTGACTGGCTGGCCTCTGCTGCAGCAACGGGCGCCTATAGGGCTACTCCCAGTCTGCACGATTTTGCACTTAACATGCGCACACGTGTGAAAACGTGCTATGTGCGACTAAAAGAGCGGAGTGGAGGCGGAGGGAGAGAGAAGGAGAGAAAAAGAGAGAAAGAGATAAAAGAGAGAGAGAGAGAGAAAGCTTGGTCCTCTTTACGATAAAGACATCATCATCAACCGTCTCACCACCAAAGGCTATCGAATGCTGCATTGGCACAACTCGTTTTCTTTCTCGCTCGTGTAACTTTTTTATTCTACCAACTCAGTTTGAGCGCAGCTCTACTTATCATTGACTTTTACCGATTCGATTTAGTATGCTTAATATCGATAGCAGCTTCGAAGCGTCGTTGATAGGAGGGATTACATGGATATCTGTACAGCAATCGTAGATGTAAAGTGCAAGTGATCTTGAGAACCCGCACAAAAATGTGGAGAAACAGATAAGCTGACATACGTCCCGTCTCGTTGTAGGTGTGTGCGTCGGGGGGGGGGGGAGAAGGAGTGGATTTCGTTAATTAAAAGTGAGCACGGACGGGTTAATTTTATGCGGGTGGCGAGCAACGATGCAGAAGTGCACGGCTTTCCCATTACGGTTGCGCTTCTCTCTTGGATATGGGTTACACATAAACATGCTCACTAAATGTGTTGGATAAACAGGCGTCACCAATACGCGCAGCCTCCGTTAATTCGTTTTACACACCTCTTCTCCTTCTCTCACTCTTTCTTCGACCTTTCATTATATCAGACTCTTGTCGTAATCTTTTTCTCACTCCCTTGCGCTTTTCTGTGACTTTTTCTCATTCTTCCTTTTTCCAAACATACCCGATAATTGCCCTCCTGCGTGATCGCTCGTTAATCGATATCGAAGACTTACTAGTCTCGACGTTTTTATAGTTTTACAGACACTAACCAACCGACTTGCAGAATAACTGTGCAGCTGGAATTTGAAAAAAAAAACGAAGTTATGGCAATTTCGGTCAATAATTGGACTAAATCATACAGCACCGAAAACAAACTAAAAAAGTAACAAAAATAGCGAAAAAACAAGTGAGAGAGGGAATTTTGAAAAGTCAAATATATGTCCTGATGGCGCAGTGGCACATCAGGCAGAAACTGATGCGGAAAACCGAGCGAGAAAGAGAGGGAGAGAGAGCTGACTCACCTGAAACAACAAGCGTTTTCAGATGGCTGATCCAGTGCGCATGTACGCCTGTTTCATCCCTCTGTTGTTGCGTGCACTCACGCGGGCATATTTGCCAGCCAGTAATTTTTACGTTGTGTCCCGGCAAAACTCGCCATACAGCCATATATATATGTAGCAAATAAGGTGGCTCTGCAACTTGCTGGCCGACTGGCGCGTTACGTCCTTATATATATTACAATCGGCTAACATCAATATTTTTGTTCCACCTCATGTCTCCGTAAATAAAGCGCGCATGAAGCATTTGAGTGTAACCTCACTATAGTCAACTTGCATTCAAACATCCATGTTTGCATATACTTATTTGACAGGTTAGTAGCCCAAGCGAACAAAACTGCGGTATATTTTGTTCTTATTAGTGCTGTGATCCGAAATTAAATAATATTTCCGGGGTTCGAAGCTTTATCTGCAGCATATATTAGGACAAATTAAAACAATATTGTGTGACCATATGATCGCTGTCATCGAGTGGACGTACGCCTTGTATAATTCGGCGAACAAGTGCAAGCCAGACGAATTGGGCGACAGACAGCCACCCGTTTCACGTCTGTCGGAATTGGAAATTTCAATAGGAAGGGAAAGAGAGAGAGAGGGAACGACATCGGCATCGACACAAAGCGTACACTGTATTTGATTCCAAATTCCAAGGGTCTAAGACATCTGGCGTACATTTCTCTTCTCTGATTCATTTTCTCTCGATATCAGAGGCTCGCTCGACTGCTCGCTGTTTCTCCGAGTTGTGCGGTTTGCCTGCTCCCTTATTCACCGCAACGTAGACTCTCTTGCTCTCTCTCTCTCTCTCTGGCTTTTTTCTTATTGCTGTCTTTGGCATGGCTCGCTCTCTGAGAGCTGTAGCCTCATGAAGCTCTCGAGCGCTTATAAATATTCAATAGTCACGCGGCCAAGATAAACTAATTAAAACTTAGATCTCGGTAGTCACTTTAGATTTTTACTTACACAGGAAGCATTTCAGCTCAAGCGAGTACCCGAGCATCCTGCTGCCCGTCGGAGAAGGAAAGGGCATGAAAAAAGAAAAAAGAAAATAAAGAAAAAGAAACTTATACATGCCGCCACGGCCACAAGGCAATTCGATTCGACGACTTGGCGCTAGTATAAGACAGCCTAAAGAAAGCTTTACTCTGTACACTCATTAGGGGAGCCACGTTTATTTTGCTCTTGTATTACTGCGGCTACTGCCACCTTCCTCTTTTTCTTTTATTCGCCTGCGTGTGCAATAACCTGCTCTTATTTCATTACAGCAAACTGATGATCGAGCATGTAATTGACTGCAGCCATCATTAATGTGCACTGCACTTAGACTTTCTGGTCGTCGTGAAAAATAAAACAAGCTACGGTCTAAGTAGGTGGATATTGGAAAAGTCTGCAATGGCTGGATTCTGTTTATCTTTAGCCTCAACGTTATATACACTAGGTTTACTTAAGATATTAAAGTACTTTCCAGAAGCAAGGAACAACCATTCCTATCCGACTGTGATGTTTCTTTACTTTAGCTGCAGCACTTTAGCCATTTTCCAGTCCACACAGAAGAGAAGAAAGGCGCCAGACGAGTGTTAGTCGAACAAGAAGAAATAAGAGGGGCTTTATTTTGCCGAAGAGAATGAACATCGGCGGCGAGACATATCTTGGAGGGAGCAGCAGTCTTGCGCTCTTTACGGCTGGCGTATTTTTACCGCGATTTCGGGGGTTTTATCTAATTTGTAAGTGGATTTTGGCCCTAATCAACGAGAGTTAAGCAGGTTCCCTCTCGAGCTACAGATTTCAACTCCACTCCCAAAGTCCAAGGACAAGGAAGTCATTTGAATTTATTTTAATTATACTAACGAACGCCCCTTCCTCCTATTTATTCTCTCTCTCTTTCTCTCACGTTCGCTTTGTTTCGCTCTGCTCTGCTCTAACGAATTATTTGCTCGAATATGATTGCATGGAATCGCTAACGACCCATCGATCTGCCTCTTTTCTTTACTTTGCCATGTATAATAATAATCCACGTGTCTATAAAAAGTAATAACATTGTTTTTATTCCAAATGAGGTTCTCACTTTTTCGGGGCAACAACATCTGAAGAGAAAGAATCAATTACATGACCTTTTACAAATACAACAAATGAGTCACTGCGTTTTTATTATTGTATAATAAAATAATTTTATATACAATGTAGTATAGGCAATACATTTCACTATATTTCTTACGTGAAGTTTGTGAACGATTTACAATTCGATTGTTCTGCTCAGTAAATAAGAAAATACCAAAGTTAAGCGTGGCTATCGATAAAGTTTTGACTCGATATCTATACATTGCACAAACACTAGATGCGTGGATTACAATGAAGACATTTAATTGCAAATTAGTTGAGAGTTTGCATTAAAAGTTAATATGTTCACAAAAGCTAATGTGTCGCTGATATGTTAATGAATCACTTGCATAAGTGATGCTCGCGGCTCTAAGATGAGGTTTTGGCAATCGGCTAGATACGTGAACTTCGCTCTTTAAAGGTCCAGAGACGCGACGAAACAGAGAAGCTCGCCCAACCGCTATGGCGTTGTCTATGTATTTGGACACCTATACTGAGCACTGAATTATTTGCATTGCAAACGAGTGACGTATCGCTACGCGCTCCCAAGCATGGACGTCTAGTACACTCCCATGCCGAGCACAGATTCAAACCAAGCTTTTTACTGCATCTCTTACTTACGTATATATTGGGATTTATTATCCGAAACCTTTGACAAATCTCCCTTTTTTCCTCGACAATCCTCTTTAAATATACTTTTCTTTTTCAGATGATCATTCAGAGCAAGATAATCTAAATCGTATCTGTCTATAATTCTTAATATATTTTCCACTGACAGTCAAATCGGATGCAAGTATAAATATAATTTGCTCACCTTCACTGCCGACTTCAAAAGTTTACGGAGTGTCTTTGGAAAGGAAAAGCTGTCTAGGGAATGTATTATGATACTTTCGTCGACAAAACTTTATTACAAATATAGTTGAAGCAGGAAGTAGGGGTGAAATGCCCTCCTTATACAGCGGATAAAGTAATAGAATCGTGAAAAAGTGTTTAAAATGCTGATTTAATAAATATAGTTCCGGAATTTCACCCACAGCGCCCAATTTTACATTGATATTAGTAAATTACGAGATACATTCAATAGTACACAATCTCATAGTGAATTAATCGACTTTACTATCGAGCTGCATGATAAATTTTATTGATAATCCAACGATGCTACTTTAGTTATTTGAAAGGCAAGCTAAATATGTTTCTAATGTTTTCAATATATTCAAATATAACATAATTTCAAATGAAATGAGAACAATAGAAGAAAGTGACATTAAAAAAAAAACAATTAATGTATTTTGATTACTAAGCTTGAGTATTAAAGTCAAGAAGAAGGCTAATACTGTTGATCGCATATGAATGTTCACTGTCAATTTCAAAAGTATTCGGAGTAATCTTTGAAAAGAAAAAACTGGTAATAGAAAATGTCTCTTAATTCAATAGAAAATCTCTTATTTCTTTATTAAAAAATAAGAGAATAATATTTATAAGTTAACAACCATTATGAAGTAATAGCTGGAATGTCTTCAATAAGACACAAAAGTTATAAAAAATGGGGCATCGTTCTTCGTAATACACTCAATTTAGTTTTTCACGTAACTATATGACGATTAATCTAGTAAAGTAGAAAGTGTTTCAGTAGATCCATACATAAAATGTATTGTTATTCTACCATGCTTAATTATAATTAACATGTAGATATGCGCATACACATTGCGAATGTTTTCGAAGTTTCATCAAGATTTTATGTTGCGCTCAATTACGCAGTCACTTTCTGTTCATTGTGTTGGTGTAGCCTGCAAATTAATCTTGTATTCATAAAGATATATTAGTATGTATCAAGAAAGAAGACTAATCATAATGGTTGCCTTTTAGCAGTTAGGATCACTTAATTATTAATGGAAATAAAAATATGTTACAAAAAAACTAAATTTGACGCGTAAAATTTGCTGATAAAAAATTGTGGATTGAAAATACAAGTTTACAGAAAATCAACGATAAATAACGAAAAATGTAACCTTGTTTTTAATTCATAGTTTGTAACAAATTAAATTACCCTAAATGTAACCACGGTTAAAGAAGAAATAAAAACTTTCTATGAAAAATACAATAATAAACTACGAAACCATCCAAAACAAGCTAATTAAAAAATCGATAAGATTCTATATAAATCCACCACAAAAACGAGACTTAAAAAACATAAAATTAAACATATAAGTGTATAAATTAAATTGAAGCATGTTATAATAATTTGACATTAGTTTGTTCATACTAAAATCTCGTTGAAATACTTATTGAAGTATTTTGAGTATATAGCGTACATTCATTAATATCGCAAATACATTTACTCATTGTCTTATACGTGTGATAAATTGTAAATAGAACAAGGAGTAAAAAAATTCCAACAATAACAGTTCCCTAGAGATGTCAGGAATCAGTGGACTTGTAAATATTAAAGTATAGTTTGTGTCGAGAAGCAAAACAATTGACTTACCTAGATGCAATTAACTATAAACAAGAAACCCTACGTGGGATCATAAAATGTCACATTTAAAATATAAAATATTGCTCATCTAGTAAATTTATATATGCTTACAAAGTAAGTTTCAAGTCCTTATAATTTCAAAGTTATGTTATTCCGTAACCCCTATAGGGTAATGTATATTTATACACGTTAAGACTCGAACTTTGTGTATTTGATAATGTCAAAAATAACAGGAAAAATAGTAAAAATTGTACGGAGATCATGTATACATATATATATATATGTAGGTGCGTATTCGTGTAAGGTAGAAACGGGAACGCAAGAGAATATGCGTATCTTTTAAATCTTTTGGAAGACAGCGCAAGTATCTATAAGCAATGAGGATAATAAATCAAGGTACCATGGAGATACCGAATTAGGAAATTGCCTGCTTAAAAGCCGCAACGACCTTAATCTAGCCGTGCGCGTAAGTAAATCGACGAGCTAGGTCGAAATAAAAGTGAGGCAGTGCGCCAGGGATGGCAAGAAGAGAGGCAGAGAAAAAGTAGCGCCCTCCCAAGCAGCTATAGTATAACGTGGAATAAAATCAACATAATTCAATAGGTTCTGTCTTGTGAGATCAAGCATTCCTCCTTCTAGTCGCTGATTAATGTGCGCCGTCTGATGTGCAAACTTTGCTCGCGCCACCGCCACCACCGCCTGCCCTGCACTGCTCGATTATTGACGAGGGCAAAACGCTTCATCGTTTCTACACTAATAACCAGAGAAAACACTCTCTTGTTTGTGCTTAAAGGGAAAATTAAGTTGATTACGGATCTCATCGAAAGAAAGATTGCGAATTACTAAATATCGCAATCGGCTTATGACAACCGCATCGCTACGCGTATCTTTACATCGGCTTTTTATCCTTTTCATTCGTTAAACAATAATGTTGGATTGGTACAATAACGATACACATTCCAATGGACTGTCATAATGAGACTGCATCGACCAACCGGGGCTGAAGCCATAAATTATAGTTGGACCTATATGGCGCCTCGAGCAGATTACAAGCTTAATTAGCCGGGGATTACATAATTAATAAGTCGATTAATTTGCCAAGGCGTAACGTCTGCTCATTGATCCGTGCATGGTCTCGGGTGCATTTATCCGAGAATTCGCAATCACGTAAACAATATATTTGACATCCGCTTTGCTTTGCTAGTCAAGTCACTGCGAACAATCTCGCTTGTCTCTGCTCGCTGCTCGCACGCGAATTCGCACTCTGGCGCTTATCTGCTTGTCAGCGCCATTCGTCATCGACCGCTTAACAATTACACATTTCGACTGGAACTGTTAGCTCTCGTCGTCTATCGGCCAGCCACGCTTCCGTGATTTGGCGCTCCGCCTCGCTCGATTGGCCCGGCTTTTGTCTAGTCGATAATTAATCACCTTCGCATCGCTTATGTTTCTATTCAGCTCGTAACAAGCCATTACGCCGATAAACAAAATATATATCCTCGTTTCCTATTAGCTTGGTCGTTTCATTCACCTTCATACACGGCGATTTTGTCTTCTCAATGTTTTTCCAAATAATTGAAGTGTTTTACGACATAAACAATAATTATGCTATCGGAACATATATAATTAAACAATACGTAATTTTGTAAATCTAACATTATTTTTCATTGTTGCTATATACATCGTGTGAGTTTCAGTCTATTCTATGACCTTTTTGAAATTCCGTTGAATGGAAAATTCATCAAGCTGTAAAGCATTTTTCATAAGATCGTGTGATTTTGTGACATTCAAAGGAATGCATGCGTGTAACATTAAAAACCGTACTCGTATACAATTCACAAAATTCAAAATGTCCAGCACTCGGAGTTGCAAGATGACACGTTTGAGAAATGGTGTAACAAGTAATGCAGGTTAGAAAGATGATAGGTGTTTACATTCGGGCGTACGGAGAAAGACAGAGATAGAGAGAGAGAGAGAGAAAGAGAGAGAGAGTGAGAGAGAGAGAGGCCGCAGGAGAGCGATATGAGGTCGCGTCTTGAGGAGGCGGAACAGGGCGCGTTATCAAGCGGGCTGAGGATTGGCCGAGCCCCGGAGCTTAACCGGCCAATGGGAAACTGGTGTCCGGGCGCTTTTCTTCTCTCCGCTGATAGAGCGATTCCAGTCCCGACAAAGGAGAGATAGAGACAAAGAGCGAAAGAGAGAAAAAGCTCCAAAGCCGGCGACCCACCTACGCAAGCACATTCGCTACCAAAGCTGGATGCGTATGCGAGGAGGCCGGCCGAATCTCCGCGTAGTTTCGAAATTGCATCGGGGCTTCACTAGCACAAACAATCTAAGCTTCTGCAATATATGATAACGAATTGTGATCACTCGAGCGTATTTTTACAAGCCAACTCTACCTTTTACCTCATTGTATCTCGCTTCTCCGTTCGTTCATTCCACTATTTTTTCCTTCGCATGCCTACCTCTATACTTGATATATTTTTAAATAAGTCAAACTCAAAAGATATAGACTACTGTCACTGCAAATTTCTTCCGTACTTTTTTAATCAGCCCATATCTCACACTACAATAATAGGAGAGAATGAATAATGACCTACCTATGTAAAAACCGTAAAGGAATTAATTACATTTTTTTAATGTATGCCATCCCCAATAATTATCGCAAATTATAATAATTTCTTTTTCTTCTTTTTTATTTCGATAAATTTTTCAAATACGCTAAATTTATGTTTTTCTTAAATTCCGAAAAAGGTTTTTACTTAAAGGACAAGAAAAAGATGTTCCACTTATAAATGAACTCAAAAGTACTATGAATCCGTCCAATGTACCTATATAATACGTGTCGGTTAATAGTTATGTATTCACTTGGTATAGTTTTACTTTAAATAGGTAAACATATAAATAGTATTAAAATACTAATCGTGTTTACTAAGTTATTATTTTCTCCATATTTCCTTTAATTTTTTTATGTATTCTACACTTTATATAAACTGAATAAAACGAAACTCATGATATTTTTCATAAGAAAGGAGGAAAATACCAACTTAAATACAGGACCATTAAACCTCTATTTTTCCAATTTTAGATAGATCTACTTTTACTCTAGAAAATAGATTTTTCACGTGATTTATTACTTTATAAAACAAAATTGATTGAATAAAATAGTCGTGAAGTATACGAGGGTATTTTAAAAAGTCATTGACTTTTGAAGTAAAAGATATTTTTTTCGGCAAATAAGCATTTTGTTTACTCCTTTTAACTCAATATATCTAGTGTAATATTCTTCCAATACTCTTATTCCTCGTAAATGATAAATTTTCTCAAGGCCCTTAAAATAGGCGGTTTTTTCATTGATGATTTGTAGCCCAAGTTATAGATTTTTACCATGATGATTACACACGTGTGCATCCGTGCACTGCCTTGATGGAACAGCACTTTTTTCTTCGCCAAATGTTATTATTTTCGCTTCAAATCAATATAAAATCTGTCAAAAATTTTTGAATAATTCTCGCTGATGATCGTTTTACCCTTTCTAAGACAATCATCGTGATTGACAAAATTTGATAGTAGTCTACTAATAGATGCCCTATTAACATTGGACGGGAGCAGTGTTGCATTTGAAATTATTGTGCGGAAAATTAAAAAAGACACTGACATTTTTCAAACTGCCTTCATACCAGATAATGCTATGTACAAACAATTCTAGAAGAACTTTTCCTCGAAATCATAGTAGGCCAAATAAATCAAAATATATGCATGAACTAATGTGCCAATAGTAAATTTGTCTATTTTACAATAGGCCCATGGGAAAAGTAATTCAAATTGCGGTCAATACTGCACAATAAAAGAATTATTTGATCTAGAAATGATTTTATTTAACATTTTGAAAGAAATATTTCCAAATGAATTCCGAAAATTAAATTTGAATCAATTTATAGAAGACCGTTATTCGAAATTGTCTTTTTCATCCAAGAGCTTTAATTTTTTCTTATACCATTTTATTCAAGAGTCAAAATTTAACTATCTAATAACACTAGTTATCGCTTTAAAATTGACAGAAGTTAAAATGTATCTAAAAATAGAGTAAATCTACATAAGCAAAGCTTACATCAAGCCCTGACATATACCTTGATCTTATAGGCAGCTGTATACGCAAGCTGCAATAGAATATTTTATCGTTTTTCTCTCGTGAAAGTTCTCTTTGAGCGATCCATTTATTGGTTGCTAAACATCGATATATTGCTTTTGGAATGCATTGTGAATTGCAAAGTATCGCCGTGTCGTTCAGGAACGTGACTGTGCTTTATATGTAACTTTCCAACGAGCTCTTCAAAGCTTTTAAAAGCTTTTTGAAAAGGATCGATTTCCGTAATGCGCAATATTTCTACGCAATGGAAGTATTTTTTTAATTAATTGAGAACTTTAAAAACTTACGTTATTTCCGTTTCGGTACCATAATTATACAGTGAAAGTATAAGTCATTAAAGACTATTCTATTCAAATATCCGTAAAAAGTTTATGTACATTTTCTCATTGTTTTATTTCACAGGTTCTTTCAAATTGAGAAAAGCTCAATTTATAAGTTTGCTGCATAGACTATAAGTCTGAAATCGCGCTACGCTGTAATCAACGTGATACTTGTCAAGTAATATCATCGTGAAAAGCAAGAGTACGTAATTGTGAAAACATTCGGTTGGATCGTGCAAGTAGGGCCGAAGAACATTGTAATACATAATAATGAGCGAGAAGATCGACAGCGCGGAGAAAGGAGAGCGACATGTAAGGGTGGCATGCATACAGCTTACGCGTAGGTGTTAAACCGAGACATGTGACAGAGTAAGCGGGCTCCTGCGGAAACACGTATGCGCTTTAGCCTTAGACATGATAGATCGATCAAAGATCCCCGAGGATAAGATTGTCACATCAACTAAGGATCAGCAAGCTCTTTGCCTTCTCACCAACCCTCCTAACTTTTTAGCTATCATGCCTGTATTGTCGTGTTATTTCTTACCTATCATTACTTAAATATCCTATCAGAAACACCCACACGCCCGTAGCATTTTTGATTTTCATATCATCATACCAACCTCAAGTTTTTTCAACGTCATTTTCTCTAGTTTTTTATTTCTTCCTTGTTGTATCTTCCTCATTGCAAATAATATAGAAGTACATAAGGTGCATTTTCCATAATTTAAACAAAATCATGTTTATAGTTTACATACTTGCTATATGTGTAGGACTTTGTGTAAATTTCCTCTCTGAAAATAATTATACAAGTTTTAAACAAAATTTGTACAAAAGTATTTATGAAATCAGTACAAGATCGTTTAAATTTTTGAAACTAAATTAATTGTTTTTATCTAAATACGAAATTCATACAAATCGCTTATATGACTAAATATCAAGCATCATTTTAACCAATTAGTTTGGGCTGTAATATATATCTTCGTTCATACTTAATACGCGCGTATTAAAATTATAATGCTTATGCATCTTCCGTGCCTTTTTGCGACGCGCACCATTCTTTTTAACCGCAGTAGATGTTTGTTATTTTTTTTTATATTATAGTATTACTTAAAATTCGTGTCTGCGTGTCAATAAAATCAAGCGTTAAATAATTTTATAAAATTCTGTGCCTCTCATCCACATCGACATATACAGTATAGATCGTCAGTCATTTGATGTACCGCTACTCATATTTAAAGAAACAAAAACGTGTCAAGTGAGTAATGCTCTCACTTTCTAGCACTGGTCACGTGATAAATCTCGTTCGAGCGTACTTCTGGCAAGATAGGCTACTTACTTTGAAAAAAACCTGTGCAAGCCATGAAGTAATATAGGCTATAACCAAACATTATTAATTGAACTTGACCAAATCACTATAATAAAATAACATTAACCTAAGCCCCTACTCGTTAAATTATTATGCATCATTTCCAATCATTTACAACATTATATTAGGAAATTGCATCAGTAGTAGTAATCGTTAACAATCTCTTTACTTTACTTTTTATCTTTAACAAGGAAATATCTAAATAATTATTATTAAAACAAATATTATTTTAGTGGCTGAATTGGCAAGAATGGTTGACACGCACGCGTTTCGTTTCCGCAATTGTTTCAACATAGGTTGACAGTTTCAAATAATACGATCACGATATCAATATTAACCTATATTTTCCTTTACACTTATTTTTTTAAATATGGGCACTACTTGTGATAGATATTTGTACTAATAAAAGTGACAAATTGTTATTTTTTTGCAAACTTATCAATTAAATTACTATTTTTTAATGTTAATTAGTTACGTAATTGCTTATTAAAGATAAAGGAAAGAAAAGTAAAAAATTGATGGTTAATGAAAAAAGAAAAAGAAAGAAAAACCGCCAGTCATTTCGAATCCGCCACCACGACTATACGTATGCATAGCGGTGGAAAGAAAGACACTTTAGATGGCATGGTTACTGCTATAAGTTCTTATTGTATTATCGAATATTGTAAATCCTTACGAGAATTTAATTGTGTAGGGGCTCAGGTTAGCGTTATTTGATTAAAGTAATTGGGCTAAATTAAATTAATAATATTTGAGTATAAGTTACATATATTCAGTATAATATATTCTGTAGATAACCGCGTCAGAAGTACGTTCAAGTAAGTTTTACCACGTGACTAGTTTTAGAAAGAAAGTACATTACTCACTTGGGTCACTCATTCTCTCTTCAAACAGGATTAACGGTACATCAAACAACTGACGGTCCATACTTAATATCTGTGGTGTTTTATTGAAACAATTACAAAGATTTTCATTCTCGTCTTTCCCAAAAAAAATTAAAAGTCGATCGATCATGAGTTATTCTTTTATCAATTTAAATATTAACAGTGCAAAATTGCGTGACAATGACATTTATACCTCAAATGACATAGTCGAAATTCCATGTAAAGAATATCCTAGAATATCCTAACTTGTAAATCCTAGTAACTCGTCATCTGTTATACCTTGAAACTCGATGTATGTGATTATTAAGTTTATCTATCCTCCAAATCTTCCCTTCACCATTTGTTTTCACCCACGCAGTATAAAATATTCCTGCAAGATTTCTATGAATCTATTTGATAAATTTGTACTATTTAGTGAATTTTTTTTTTACTTTACCTTGATCCCTCGAAATTCTGTTATCATTTTATTGTACTAAATAAACATTAAGTAAATTAATTACGATTTCCATTTAATGTGAAACATTCGTTTTTATTAATTATATGTAGTTACATAAACATTATTCAAATTTGAAAAGTACATTTTATAGATAAATATATATAATCACTTTCTAATTAAGTTTTAATCCTATTAAACACGTTCACTATCCTCCTCTTCATCACTTGAATCAAAATTAAGTCGGTCTGAACGGTTAAATTTTCGTGTACACTTTCTGCAAAATCACAAGATTATATGTATAATTTATATACATCTAAAATGATAGAAATTTTGTTTGAAATACTTACGACTAACTAAATTTGAACCTAATTCTAACATGACTCCAAAAAAACCGGGCGATAAATATTTTTTTCATCGTCTGTAGTGTTTGGAAAAGACAAGTTGACAATTGATTATATCTAAAATTAGTAATAATAAATTTATTTAAAAATAGTACATACATAAATATGCTATAGATAAAACTACATAAAGAAAGCTCGAAGAAACATTTATTCTTTTCTGTGCTTGTAATTTTCGCCTTAAAAACTGTAGTTCCGTAGAATCTCATCAGTGACCACTTTGGATACCATGTCATGTAAAAGATCACTAACTTGTACACCTCCAGAATATATTATTAAAGACATTTTTACATTAATAATATTTTTTATCTTCAAATGATAAAATAATTATTCATCAAAAATAAGCAAACAAATTAATATTCAACTTGTTAAAGGTAAACACAAATTAGATAGTAATGATAAACAAAGCCCTGCATAAATAAAACGATGTTGCAGATTAGAAAAAATATCTAAAATCTTTGAAATAACCAATCCAAAAATTACACACACAGAGACACACATGCGCACACACCCCAAAGATGTTGCATCTTCTCCGCAACTAATGAACAGAATTTCATCACTTCTTCTATGCGAAATATTTATCCTACCATTGAGGTTAACTTCGCAAGCTACGTACACAAATATTAATGGGAATAAAAAAAATAAAAAATAAAAAATAAAAAATTAAAAAATACTATCAAATTTTGAGCAAGCTGCAATATTCTATTTATGTTTAATAGACACTGAAAGCAGATAACCTGATGATTTTTAACGATAATGGGAAAAATTGAATTTCGTCTGCCGATTAAACATTATCTTTTTGCATAAAAAACCATCACCAACACTAAAGAGAGGCTCGAATAATACTATAGGGATTCTGCACCATCAATTTCACTGGTTTACTAAGTTCCTTTCTGGTCCTACTAGCACCGATCGTTCAGATCGCCCAAGAAAGAAAATTATATTGGATGATCGGAGAATGAAAGTACGTGAGGTGGCTGAGGTTATAGGTATCTCAAATGATCGGGTACACAACGTTTTACATGAATATTTAGATATTTAAAACTATTCGTGTGATAAGTGCCGGGATCGCTAATATTCGATCAATAGCGCACTGTATTAAAACTTCAAAGGAATGTTTAGAGACGTTCAGCCGCATTCTTAACGAGTTTTTGTGTCGTTTCGTAACCGTGCATGAAATATGAATCCATCACAGTGCACCAGATATCGTGGGATTCTTCCGGTGAACGTGCAGCAGAAAAGGCCAAGGTGGAACTGTTAGTCACCATGGCAAAAATCCACCTACTAAAGCTACGAAATCCTACTCCATTCACCATATTCTTCAAATTTAGCTTCTTGTAATTATTTCCTGTTTCCAAAACTGGAGTAATGATTGGAGTAATGATTATTATGAACGAGCGTCGTTTCGATGAGAATCGACTGACCATGTACCGAAACTTGCTCTATCCATTTTAGAGAAAACTATCCATCAGAAATGTAGTTGACCTTTGATATCTTCGACAGATTCTCTTGAAGCTCAGTTGAATGTACAACGCAAGCATTTTACTTCTAAGTTGGATATTTTTACATTTATAATGTTTTTCTATGAATAATATGTCTTTTATTTTATTTAAAATAAATAGAAAATGAATTACAATTGTAGTGATAGCGATAAAAGCGACTACAATGTAAATGTAATGAAGTAATAAAAAAATCTACAATCCAATAAGAATGAAGATACAATCGAAAAATTAAAGTGTAAGAGAATGAAGCTTGATGCTAATATCGATATAATATACATTAGAAAAAATCATGTCATGAACGTTTACGATTTCCTCTGTTACCATGTCTGTCACACAGTCTGGGCGCTTTTCATCGAAAACAGATGTACGACCACGTTTAAATTGGTTGAACCAATGTCTCACGATTGTCATAGATGGTAAAGGGTCCTAATAGATGGCATCAAACTTTGCTTTTATTTCTTCATACGTTTGACCGTATAAAAATAAAAAACAAATTATGGGTCGAAATGACACTTTTTCCATTGTATTTAAAATACTAATTTAGTACAAATGAATGTCAAATGAAAACTAACTTATCAATGACTTGGAAATTTTGTACGGCGTCGTTTGAAAAGTGTCAGTGCACGATCTTAATGCCTACTACAATTAGTAACGCCACCTATCTTCAAACGCAGATACTTATTGATTGATCCACCCTCTTGTATATGCCGATCTTTTAACAATTATATCTTTAGAAAACCATAAGCTTAAAAAGTATGATTCACTTGATTTTGTCGCTAACATGCACGAATGATTGATTAATGCATGAAAAGAACGCGAATATTTGAATTTGGTTTACAAGTGTAGATTTTATATTTTGAAATAAAACATTCAGTTTATAACAATTTTCATGGGTTACTTACAATAATAATTAAAATTAAACATTATTTATAAAATTATTACATACAAATTTAAATGAAATGGATGTATATATTCTAGTATTATTTTTCATTTACAATAATGAACATTAGTTCGAGGCAAAAATAAATAGTGTAACGTCCTTGAATTTTATGTATCTAATAAATTTCATGAAAATTACAAACTCATAAAGAGTTAGGAGTCTAAACTCCTTGGTACATAACGCGAATAAAGATTAGAGTCGTTTGAAAGTATTAAATGAGTCTTGTGGTGTTGATTAGTTATAAGTGTAACAATGAAGTATGAAAATAGAGATAGGTAGAAAAATACTCTTGATTACCTTTTTGCTCGTAAAGAATGAGCTTACGAGTAGAACTATACAATTGTTTTATAAGCATAAGGTAACTACGAATTTCCTTTTAGCTTTTGAGGAATGGGTTCACGAGTAGAACATTAGAATATATTAATGAGAATCAGAAGTGTGCCAAGGATGAAATAAGCTAAATCTAATAATAAATAAATCGTGTTTATTCCAGACTTGTACCAAGACCTGATTTGCGCTATAACTTTTGAACGTCTGGTTTCCGCACTGCAAAGCGGGTCTATTTATACTAAAATTTTAGCAAGAAAGTTTGAGAAGGACTATTCTCCTCTCGTTTTAATACATTAGAATTATTAAATTACAATAACTCCTCGTAGAGAACTGTTTAAAAAAAAATTAGATTTAAACAATACTACTCAAAAAAGACTTCAAAACAATATTCCTTAACTATCTAGATAAACCTTCGTTCCTTAAATATAAACAAATTAATTAGGTTCCTCAGTAACTAATTACAAATTGGTCTTAATGAAATTTTATACATATGGTTGAATAGGTGTTTAAATAGACTTTAAAAAACAAGTTATAAACTAAATTTTAGATTATAAATAACGTTCCTATGAGCTTTAAATCAATAATTTTGAATTTATATAAATAGCTTATAATTTTTTTGTTAATTGCAATATAATCATTTCAATAGTTGCAATATTTGTTTAAGCTTTGGTTCTGTCCATATAAATGATAAAATTGTTATACGAAATTCATAATTTATTTATCACGTTAATTAACAACCTTGCTGAATAGTTTTAATACTATTTATCTTCGAAATAAATACTCTTTGTAATCATCTAAGCATTAACATATTGATAATTGAAATTAAAATTGTTTGTTATTCTTAGATGATTAATTAATGGCTTACATTAAATAATCTACAAAAAAGTAATTGAAAACACATTAAGAAATTTTATGCAACAGCTAACTAGTGATTGTGTTTATCTAGTTCTCATATTCATTTACCTTTTAGCCCTTTAAATTTGAATTAAATAATATTTTTATGTTCCCTTTGAATCTTTAATATATCTACGTATGTTTGATCACGTATCTCCCCCAATATGGTCATAAAAATGCAAATGGATAGAAATTGATAGAAAAATTAAATAGGATTGTCACTTTATAAGTCAATTTATAAATCTCAAGCGATTAAATAGTTTTCGAATACTATAAAAATTATGCACTTCCACAGGTATGTTTCTTTATCTAGAGTCAGAAACATCGAAGGTTTATCTATAGAAAGGAAAAATGATAATCTACAGTTTTATCAGGGTAAAAGATATAATCGCATCTCTGTTAGAAGAATTTTAAGGATTGCGAATAAACAAACTGATCACTTTTTAATGAGTTATCAAAGATTTAATTACTTCAAGACATGGCGTATCACCTTTCACTTTCAACTGCCATAGTCTACGAAAACATGTGACAGATTTACAAAATGGAGTTACAGAAAACTGTAACTTTTTGCTATTATCAGAGACTTGGATACGTGATGATCATAATATCATTGACATACCAAATTTCAATGGCTTTGTTATATTTCAATGAAATAACGTATTTTAATTGTAATTTCGTAAATACTTAATTATTTATAATAACAATTATTCAACTATATTAGTTTTCAACATGAATGACGCTTCCTGTATTGAAAGTTTTCATATATTGTCGACGATATATTCATATTTTATGCTTCGCATTTGCTACACGTACTACGACAAGCAACATTTCTTAAATTCATGGTAACTCAACGAAACCGAACTTCTACTTGAAAAAAGATTACTTAAATTAGATTTAACGTTATGTGAATAACAGATTTCACTATTATTAGTTTAGCTTCTTTTTCTAGTTGAATATAAACTAGGAATAAACTATGATTACCTCATCTATCCTAAGTGAAATTTTCGAAATTTCGAGTTTATTTCTAATTTTGCGAGTGTTATGACGATAGATAGATTTTTATGTAAAGAAATCAATCAACAATTTTTTTTACGCAAAAACAGACTGGACGTACTATCACAGCAATCAATATAAATAATATTGGTCTGCATACCATCAATCGAGGGAAATAATGCGAAAAGTGATAATAACCATAACTGTATACAATACTTTTAAGTAAATGTAATAAATAAATAGTCAGTGTTCCAAACATACAATTCAATTTTTCCTAATAGGTCTTACTAAATTAGAAGTAACAATTGCATCTAATATTATTATAGTGCAAGAATTCAAATATTTCCTACACTATATGGCAATATTTATTAGCTATTATTTTAATATTTATTATACAGTTTATTTCCATGTATTAAATAGTATATTATTTATTGTATACTGTAAATAAATGTTATTTGGAGTAATATGTAAAAATTTTGTTTATAGATCAATCAACAAAACTGCAAAAAGTATCAATATTATGCAAATACAGATTAATATGCATCCATGTAAAATACAACGGAATTAATGTAAATACTATTGTAAATGAATGCTTATAAAAATGTAATCGCCATTCGTGAACAATAAATATTGCAAAACATTACAAAACATGATTAAGTACTATTTAATAATAAATATTAATTTTGAAGTGCAATTATAATTTTTTTACGAAGTTAATCAAGTAGAAATTAACTATTAATCAAATAAAAAAATTATGAAATTCAATCCATTAGTTGCGGTGAAAATGCAACATTTTCATTTCATTTCAATTTGGAGACTCGCATTGATTTTTTTTTAAATAATTGTCAGAAGCCGATCTTTAATTACTCATTACTTGGCCGCGTACATGAATAAACATGAATATATTAAATTACAAGTTTAGGAAGGGGAAATATTGACTAGTCAAAACTGAGCCGAAGCCGAGAGAAACAAACGCGAGCTCAGGATATTCCACTTTTCCTCCCATGATTTGCTATCGGGAGTATAGTATCAGATTGTCTTTCTAGGAAGCGAAATGAAATCGGTGGACAACAACGCGGTTTGACTGAACGAGAATACGCGTTGTCATTTTTGACAATTAGAGCGAGAGCCTGAATGATAAAGAGAGACAGAAACATCAACATAGCTACACATACTAAACAAAACACGAATGAACTTGTATACAACCAATTCCTTTTTTTCTTGCCGACGTATCGATATAGCTGCAGTCATCCATCACACGTCGCTTACATTAATAACTTATGTATACATAATTAATTAATCAAAACTTTTTAATTGATTAATTAATACCTTATTTTAATATAAATAACATTTAAAGTGTTATTTTTATTTGATCGTGTCGTACATTTGTTACAAATATAAATAAATGCGAATTAAATTTTGACTGTGATGGAGAAATCCTACAAGATATAATTGAGAAAGCTAAGAACATATTATTGAACTTAATGCTTTAAAAATTAAAAGAAAAAAATATACTGCAATGTACAATGAATTCAAGCAATTGTGTAAGGGACAAAAACCGTCTTCATTTCCAGAGGAATGGTTTTTAGTTTCTTTCAAAGAATTATCGAATAAAAAAAATCCTCATCATTGCAGTCTCGATATTTAACGTTACTATAAATATATATGATAGCATTGATATAGGAATATATCAAGAAGTTATTTATTTGTTGAAACAAATCTATAATGGTTGGAGCTATAAAAGCAAAATTTTTAACTTCTGATCAGATTTCCACATTCAGTAACGAAGTTCCAGACAGTCACTACTTGAACATAAAGGTATGCATTCATTTTATTTAACTTTTGTATTCTTTTTTGCATCAATATTTTACTGGTGGGACTTCCGCCCTAACCCTCCGACGAGGTCTTCGTCCTCGTGCCGCCAACTCGCTCTTACTTTTCTTCTATCCGATCTTCTCGCGCGTGATATCATCTTTTTTTTCTGTCACTATACAGTCAAGTCATCTTGTTTTCAGGTGGCATATGTCATAGAAATTTGTGGTGTGTACACGTCCGACTAGATAACAGTTATTACAATAAACGATTTTGAGAAACACATTACCATACTTTTCGTTAAAATACTTAATACAAAAACCAAAATTGAAAAATCATATATAGTACACGGTGAATTTTATGGTATTTACAAAAGGTACATGGTACTGTCACCGATTAATACTGCTACAAATCGACTTTTTCTCAATTGTCAGTGCGACTCGTGTACCAGATAGTCAATTGGTAAAAATAAAATTGCCGCTATGTCTAAGGAAATGGAAACGTTTTTAAGCTTGTCAAACCCGAAACTGCATATAATCCACTCATTCCAAAGAACAACGGTAATTTTTCTTGTTAATGATGGAGACGACATAACAGCCCTAAAACGCCACTTCTTTTGAATCGCTGAATTCGTATTTGATTTAGAAAAAACATGAATCGCTGAAGGCTATATTGACGGTTCCATTAGGAATAATAAAAGAGCTTGCCAACAAATTGCAAGTATAATAAACTTGAAACCATCAACTTTTGCCATTTCAATAACTGAAGCAAATAATAGATTTATTTCCATTTATGCCTAAATGTAGAAAGCTGTTGGAGCTAGTTTCAAATCCAGCAACAGAACCATGAATACACAACGCAAATACGATGCTTCAATTTGTTTTGGAAAGCGCAGTTATATCAGAAAATCAACCATCTTCAATGATGTTAAATAGCAGTTTAAATATTAACAAAACAAACTGATGAAAAAAATCAATAAAGATATAGCCATCAAATTGTAGGTTATTTTCTCTTAATGGTGGTATTCAGTGTTCTTCGAACGAAAAATAGTATATGCAACCTGGTAGTATAGGCATTTGTCGACTCGAACGACTTTGGCCCCCTCGCCCCTGACTAACAAAATGTATTTTCTATTGTAAAAGTTTGACTAACGGTTAGATGCAAAACTTATAGATTTTGTTGTTTACTACGAAAATTTTTAGTGTACCTTATGGTGTTCAAGATTGCACAGCTTCAATCTGGCATACAATGAAAACCTGTACTATATTATAAAATATACGTTTTGTATTCTTGAAGATACACCAAATTTAGTTAAAGATAATAATGGCAATAATCCTCGACCTATTGATATAACATTCATTTCCGGAAATCATGAGAGCTCAGACAGATATTCTGTTTGACGAAGATATATAATTTAAATTAATTTCTAGCAGTTCATATGAACGTATGAAAAATATATGCACTAGTACAAAAAAATTCTTAATGCCTAGTCATATCAACGATTCTCAAGAAAAGACTTAATCATACTGACTTAATCAGTATTTAATCGATTTCCTCTTTGTTCTTTAAAAGTTCTTTATAGTGTTTCAAGTATATTTCTCAAATTCGATGAAAAATTATATTATTGAAGCTATTGCTGAAAATAATTTTGATCTGACTATAAATGATTTCGAAAAATTTATTGTAATCATTATGATAACTGTTTGTGTACAGTTACATCTGATCTTATGTAAACAAATAGATTTGTTGAAATCAAGAAAATTATATTTAAAAAACTGCAAGATAAAAATAAAAATGATAAAGTTTGGAAGATTACACAAATATATAATTATTTTCGTGAAATTTGTATGCAATTCGGGATTTTTACTTTATCTATAATTTTAATTTATTGTTAGATTAAATATTTTGGATAATTTGGTATACAACACTGTGTCTAAAATAAACCGATTAGACATTGTTCCTCAGATAAGTACTTATATAATCTTGTCATTATACAGGTAAATCAGTTGATGAACGGAGTCATTCAGTTACCATTTGTTTTGGATCTAAAGTAGCCGTGAAGTGACTTTCGGCTTTATCAAAAGATACTAAAAAAGATGATCTTCGTAAATACTATGTGCATTTTGAAAATTATTTTACCAGTCCGAATCTTATGGTTCATTTAGAAAAAATAGAAGTATCAGCGACTGGGAACGTCAGACAAACCCGTATCAAAGAAAAAGTTGAAATGAACAAAAAAAATTGAGAGGAAACACTATCGCTTGACATGATACAAATTCAGAAGTAAATTATATTACCGTTATGGAATCTAAAACCTGTATCAGTTATTTCAACGAAATATGGCGATGAAACTAAAGCTGAAGTGCAGAGATAGCACGAGTCATTTAAGCGGTCGATTCTTTTTACTTAAGTATTTTCTATGTATATTAAAAACATGGGTGCGGTTGACCAGCATGATTAAAATTGCAATGCATTGACGCCTTCAATTGCATTCACGCACCTCCTTCTAAAAGAGCATTGCTCTGTCGATGCTTATCATCACTTTCGAGCTGACCATATTGTCGACACACTCTGGCCAAAGACCGAGAATTCTGTCATAGCTCCCTCCAGAGCAGACGTTCCCGGAGAGATATGGCAGTTCTTCCACCTACGTGGCCGCCGATGTACACTACAAAGGAGCAAAATAGGCGGTTACCTTGAATGAATTCTGTCGGTCCTGCTTTGATGTAATGTGTCTAATACCTAGGTCTCGAATCGCGCTTAACCTGCGCAAACGATCCTTCGATATCTCTGGATTTATCTTCACAGTCAATCCTCGGCTTTCAACCCCACGCAACAAGCTCTTCGGTAGATAGAGATTCTTGTCAAAATTCAAGAACACTGACAAAACCTTGGTGCTCAACTGAATCACCATCCACAAAGATGGAGATCATCGTCTTCAGCGTTTTGACGACACGTTCGGAAAAATCAGCTTGCTGATGTTAAGGAGGGGTGAGCACGTGCTGTATTCTATACTCTGAACGTATCTTCGAAGATTTAAACCGTGCAACACTTCCCGTTATCGATTACGAGGTACTTCGAGATTTCAAAACAAAACAGCACAAACTCTTCCAAAGTCTTGACGAGTGTCTTTCCATCACCTGTCGTCAGTGCCTTAAACTCCACCTATTTAGGAAAGGTCAGTGTAGTTGGTGACCGCCGTGAATTTCATCCCTTTCAGATATGATATAAAATTCTTGATATTCGGTATAGTTAATGAAAACATGCGCCTGACTATGATCAAGTTATAGAGATACTTAAAAACGTATAGCCCGAATTCCGATTCAAATAGCGCGTCCATCAGACGATTGAATGTGGTAATCGCGTTCACCAAACCGAAGGGCATTCTCTTGAAGTCCATATCTGGGAATAAGAAAAAAATGTGTACTTCTTGCTCGACTTTTCCATTCCAATCTGAATGTAAGCACTGGGCAAATCGATTTTCGTTATATACACAGCTCCCTGGAATTTATCGGAAATGCCGTCCACATTCGATGATGGGTACGCGTCCATTTTCGTGACCTTGTATGGGGTGCTACTCTAAACTATCGGCGAGGCACCGCCTTCTTGGGACATTCGTCAGTGATCTTTAGCTCGTGTTCCAAAAAGCTCGTGAAAATCAATCATTTTTCTTTTACGATACTCTTGATTAATCGGCTAATTTATTCTCATTCCGCGCTATTCCATAGCGACATTTCAACAATCTCTACCATCAACATTATCTGCTTGTGGCCAGTTTCATAAGAAAAAAACACACGATCGTGTATTATCTCGACAAACACGTGCCAGACGTTTTAGAAGTTATAGAAGTCCATGCCCAGGTTCATGTCATAGGCTAGGTCTTCCAGCATAGCCTTTGCCTCTATCGTTCGTACCACCTCAAAGATCAACTTGAGGTTGCCCGCTGTTCTCATTATGCCATCGGCTCAGGTAAACATATTGTTGCCAGCTGGGCTTAATAAGGTCGCTGGACCCGTCAACACAGCTTCTGTGATGCCATTGAAAGGTCCAGCTGTGTTCTTTCCGGCTTTCGTCCCCTCCAAAGCTGACGACACGGTTGCGGCAGCTAAACCTTTGCTCAATAATTTAATGGAGTTTGTAGTACATCTCCTCGATTTCCATTCACATTTTCTTCTGCTGATCCGGTATAGTTAATGGGGAAAAAATCCGGATTAACGCTTGAAAACAAACTACTCGTATACAATACTATATTTAAATCAGTTTGATAATATAATATTCAACCACGAGGGTAGGCTTCAAACTCTAACACAGAAATTCTGGAAACGTTCTAGTCGAAAGTTTTAAGAAATATAGTGAATACGCTTTGGTTTATGCCATGCCAAGTTACCTCATAAATAGAGATTTAAATGTACTAACAATTAAAGACAAAATTACAACCTTCTATAAAACCAAACTACAAAATCACTTTAACCAACTAGCGAAAGATATTCTATATTAACACATAAGTTACTCAAGACTAGAGAAATATAACAATTATAATGTCATACTATTTACACGGACTATACATAACCAACTGAAAATGTATTTATACTTCCTTCGAAAAACCTAGGCGCTTCAAATGTTATGTTTCTTTTCTTTTTTCTTTCCTGTTTCTCTTCTATGTTCTTTTCTGTATTTACTGGTGTCTTTCCCGAGCCGGTACCATGCGGCGGCACGTATCGTTTTCATTCCCGAGATATGAACGCACACGTTTCTTGCTATCCATTTTCAGGATATACACATTCAGTGACAATACTTCCAATACCTTATACAAACCTACATACTTCGGATCTAATTTTGCATTTTTTCTTATCAATGCATTTGAGAGCGAGTGTTCTTAACGCAGCATCAAATCACCAATCTGATGCATTGTTAAAATTTTCCGTCAAATCCGTGTCGCGTCTGAGAACCAAGCCTTGCAACGGATACTTTGGCCACCGGAAGCTTCAAAAGACTACCGATTGTCTGTCGTGCCTTATGGCACGACATGCGTTCCATTCTTGCGATACGTACTCTTACTCAATTGGTTGCTAATGGAAAAATTCTCTTTCCAAATGGAGCTGAGTGCTTAACTGACAACACTTACATAGACGACGCGTTCGTGGGAGCTGACAATCTATCGACAGCGCTAGCCAAGCGAGATGAGCTAATTAGCCTGCTTTCTGCTGGTATTGAACTTAATAAGTGGGCATTCGGATCTGCTGTTCCCTAGCTCGCGAACGAACATTTCGGAGCCGATGAAAGTCATTGATCGTATTAGCACAATCAAAACCCTTGGTGTGTTATAGAATTTCATATCAGATGAATTAAACTTCAGCGTGGCTAAATTTGAAGGATCAAGCAATATTGTGACAAAACGAATGATTCTCTCCAATACCGCATGTCTGTTCGACCCGTTAGGATAACTTTCTGTTATTACGATTACCGCGAAGATACTCCTTCAAGATGGGTTCTGAAGATGGATTGGGATGATGCTCTGACCGATGAGATCTGCGAGCGCTGGTTGAAGTATCGTTATCACTCTCAATTCTATATCATCAGTAGGACCCCCCCCCCCCGTTGGTTGGGATTATGCATTGACTCATATGAAATGCACGGGTTCTCGGATGGTTCTTCTCACGCGTACGCCGCGGTTGTATACTTACGGGTAACAAATTTAAGAGGTCAGACTCGCGTTCATTACTGGGTTTCAAAACGAAAGCCGCCCCCGTGAAAACTGAGTATACCGAATTTAGAGTTATGCGGCGCAACCCTCTTAGTACGACTCGTGAGTTACTTTAAGAAGTTAGACTTTGTTAAGACCGCGTCCATTTCTTTATAGACCGATATTCAGATCGTATTTACTTGGTTGAACAAACACGCCGGAAAACGTTCGTCGCGAACAACGTTTCATTTATTCAAGCCGAGCTATCATCTGCTAAATGGGCTCACGTCCCGACGAAGAAAAATGCTGCAAATTTAACGACTCAAAGCTTAGCAACGGCGAATCTCAAATCAACTGAATTATGGTGGCACGGACCTGCATGGCTCTTCTTAACACCAGAATACTGACCTCCCGCGCCGCAATCATTAAAAGTTTTACATGTTCATTCACAAGCAACTGAACCCAACTTACTCATTAGATATTCCAGCCTACAGCATCTTACATGCATCGTAGCTTGTGTTCTTCAACCACTTAGACATTTACGAAGACGCAAGGATGGGGTACCCCCGTTGCCAGTCGCACTTACCGCCAGCCAGTTGACTTACGCCCGGAATTTATTAATACGTATGGCACAAACCCACTCTCCTTTTCACAAGAAATTAAAATCCTTCGACAAGGAAAATTTTTCCAGAGGGTAATGCGTTGTGTAGTGAAAACCCCATTATATGTAATCGCGATGGCCATTTGCATGTTGGTGGATGGTTGTCAAATGCGAACATATTATACGAACGAAAACGTCCGAATATTTTACCATGTAATTCTGCGCTTAACCTTTCAACTGTGTGTTGGTCTCACGCCTTGGCTCTCCACGGCTAATCAACACTGACGACGAACTTTGTACTACAATATGTATGAATTCTTGGTATACGACCATTAATCAAAACTACGATAAAAAATTGCGTGACTCGTCCACGTCAAAAACCACGAACAGCCTATTAACTCATGGGTGACCTGCCAGTTACACTTGTAAATCCAGCAAGACCATTCACAACTTCAGGCTTGGACCCATCCAAGTACACACCTCCAAGGGTCGTGGACATGCATGAAAATAAGGGATATATCGCTCTTTTC
The DNA here is from genome assembly GCA_030064505.1 of Chouioia cunea. NCBI lineage: Eukaryota > Metazoa > Arthropoda > Insecta > Hymenoptera > Eulophidae > Chouioia > Chouioia cunea. The sequence continues at coordinate 23,597,598 of JAOPFQ010000001.1, forward strand.
ATGTTTTGCCATGAATGCAATACGCTTGGAACTCATTAGCGATCTCATCTATAATACCACATTTCGATCTTTATTCCACCGAATAGGGCCCATTACGGTAAATTATGGAAAGCAGGGTTGAGATCAATCAAACACCTGCTCAAAAGAACTATTGGAGAACGCACCCTCATTTTCTAAGAGTTATCAATGATCCTTGCAGAAATCGAAGCCTATCTCAACTCTCGACTATTATGCCCCTTGTTTGCTGACCCAGAATATGTCAACATACTCGCACCAGCTCACTTTCTTATAGGCTCCACGATAGTTGTAATCGTAGATGAAGAATCTGCAATTATTTCTGAGAATCGGTTAAACCGCTTTCAAATAATGCAACGAATGCGAAATCATTTCTGGAAGTAATGGTCGTCTAATTACCTCAATCGCTTTTAAGAACAAGATAAATGACAACGGCTCACGCATGATTTTACAATTGGCCAATTCTTGCTCATCAAGGATGATTGTTACTCATCCTTTAAGTGACCCCTGGATCGGATCACATGAGTCCAACCGAGACAGAATCACTTAGTGCGCGTGGTTACTGTCAAGACCGCCACTAATGCCCTTGGTCGCCACATGACTCGCCTGTCACCACTATCATTCGACGAACCGAGGAAACCATTGTAGGATTTGATCAAAGCGCGTATCGTTCATGTCTTGTCTACAACTTGTCCGGTAGTATCCCACATGAATCTTTGGCATGAGAACGGCTTTTTCCTATTGAGTATTAGGTTTTTTATTCCATTATCAAGTCATACTATCGTGATTTCGTTTCCGATTCAATAAATACAATGGAAAACTATACTGTCTTTGATTCTGCTTCGTTTGTCCTTACATCTTCATTATGTTAAAACACACAAATTTTGTTTAATTCGATTTCTTTCAAACGATAAACAACAGATGGCCTATAGTATTACATATAGTATAGTATATACACATAGTATAGTATAGATGTATATTATAGCATAGTATAGATATATAGTATAGACTTATAGTATAGTAAAAAATGCAAATTTGTAATTTGAAAATTTGATTGAATCTGAATTGCAGTTAACCATCTATCGCGTATACTCATTACGATATAATTATCATCTTTTTCAGTTGGCATTTTTGCTGTACCTCTCCATGTCTAATTTTGATATTACCATATTTGAGAAATTTATTTACATTATAATCTACAATACATCCTGGTATTTTTGAATGAATTGTTATTTGGCGATTACTTTTTCCAAGTTGATGAAGACACAATTGTCAAACGTTGTCCACTAGATACATTTCCTCTTTGTCATTATTGTATCAGATATCGCGTTGCTGTGAATGTCGTTTTTTATGGAACTTATCGTTGTTGCAAGTTTCATGCATTACGGTAGCGATGATCGAGTTTCAAGAAGGGTACTTGTCGACGTAATGGACAGATGAAATAAAAACACAAGTACCTCTAGTGGATCTTTATTTAAAAATGACAGAGCTCCTGGGAGATGTCCTTACACTGTGGTGTTGTCTATATGAATGAACCGCCGTCCCACATGGGCTCACATAATTATAAGCATTGTAAGACTGTAGGTTTGTTCCTATCATTCCGATTCTAACGTTTTATAAAATCTCAGGAATGCATTGTATTCTGGGAACGCGCAATATTAACACTGACAATATTTAGTTATGTTTACATGAGCGTTAATTTACCCTTCAATCAGGAAATGCGTATGTTCTTATCTTTTATTTGAAACAACTATCCTACTAAACAATGTTTACTTACCCATATAGACGCATGTATATTAATATGCTTACATAGAAACGACTATACTATCTTATTCGACATTGCCAATATATTAAGAAAATGAAAACTTCATGAAAATCTAAACTTCATACACAGAAATGGAAATATGCCTAAATCTTGGGATCAAACTTCTATCACCTAACAGACATAAAGTTTCGGTGTATCACGCAACTACATTTCTACTTTCTTTGATTATTAAATTATGATTTTTACAATATTGCTCATCACTATTACTTTCATATGGATCGAATTTTATTTTTCAATCAAAACATTTATTTTCAAATTATAAAAGTTTACCGCTTAAATACATAATCAAATATAGTCATATGTATAGATATAATATTTGTAATATATCTATACAAATGGGGCGTATCTATACAGCTGCTGGTAAAAAAAAGGTTGAAATTTTTTTTTGTAATTCTGAAAAAAACGATATATTCTAGATTAATTAACATTTATTTTCTATTCACATTTTCCTATCAATCAGATCTTAAAAGTTAATGAAAATTGAGAATAAGTAGAATTTTCCGGCAAACCTGCTTGTCAATGCACCGTACATTATGAAGAAAAATTTTAGTGCATGTGGTCAATAAAGCTTGGTATCAACAATAATACGCTGTTGTCAAAATTTAAATAACAATCAAAGATGGGGAAAAATTGTCTCATTTTTAACGTAAAATTATCATATAAAAATAAAAAAATATCTCATGTTGTCATTTGGAAGATCTAGAAAGGAGGTTTCAAACGCGACCATGCTTGTCTCTGTAGTAAACATCAAAGTCAACCGCAGCAACGGCTGCACCTAAAACGGACAACGGAAGGAACAAGATACGGTCAAATAGCTGGAAATAAGAGAATAATCAAAGAGGCATGGAAAAACATAATTTAAGGCCTTTCTCATGCCTCTTGCTCTACAATCATGGTTCCTAAAAGAAATAGAATGTAATAGACAGCATAAGTGAACACTGGATATATACTTGCAGTATCTGACATAATCTGAGCCCTTGATGCACAGACCCACATACCATATCAATTAGTAGAATTATTGCGTGTATCCCTACACAAGACTACAGGTATTACAGCACAAAACCTCGCGAAGCAACGCAAATGACCACTTATAATCACCACGATGACAAGGTAGGTACTCATCTGAGATGCGTACACACTCGTCGGAACAATAGCATACGTGGACACTACTATATTACCTACCCGCTCACTGGCACTATGTCTAGGATTCTGTGAAAAATGTAATATGGCCACTTCTTTTAAAAAATGCATAGGAATTTGTAAGGCTTTGTTTGAACATTGATTTTATACACTACGCAACATAAATATCGCATCAAAATTTTTCATCGAAATATTATTACTTTTCAAATATTTAAATACAATAATCTGTATCGTATCAAGATAATTTTTTCCACTCTGTAGGTGATTATTTGTACTTTTAGAAAAAATCCATAGAAAATAAAAACGAGTCAATGCTGCAGTGTTATGTATCTATTACCAAAAAAATCTATATTTTCCTCATTTTCTTTAATTATTTATCAATTTTCGGATGCCATAGGTTAAAGTCTACCTCAAAATATCATACTCCCCTTCACTAATCGTACATTATAATTGAAAATTATATACCAATTTGAATATGAAATTGAAACTTAAAATAAATTGGGAACATTTCCGTACGTTTTAGAAAAAAGTCGCCGTTTTAAATTTTCTTTAAAAGGCGAAATGTTGACAATAGTATTTATAAGAGCTTCCTTACAAATAGTAATAATATATGAAATTCTATAAAAGAACATTGGCATTCGATTAATTTGGTAATACGTCACATTTATATGCAATATTTTTGTACACTTCAGACTTAATGACACATTAGTAAAGAATTACAAATTTTCGCAATCAAACTTAATAAATTTGGTCATCGATTTTTCAATCCAATCATCTAAAGGCTTTTTAACATTAATTATCGTTTGTTTGAATTTGCTTGCATTTGTTTTAAATATTTTTCAGTTTCATCATCAACGAATCAATGAACATGTATTTAATTAGTTGGAGCAACATCTCTCCTTATCTCTAATATTTGTTACGAATAATGTCGGCTACATTAAAAAAATGTATACTTATATTAAAATGTAATTACCGAGACTTTCACAAAGATATATATTTTGACATAGTTACATACAAAAGTGACCGACGAAAGATCACTTTATGATTACGTAACTTTTAAAAGATGCAAAATAGAACCACAAATATATCATTTTTAAGTAATTTTATTACGTTACGACTGAAGTTAAATAACGTAAAAAACTTTTAAAAAACGTAAAAGATAAAACAAAATTATTATGTTTTCAATTTTTGTAAATAATAAGGGCCGACTTTCTTATCACAAAACAACTCAATTAAGAGCCCTTCCTTAAAAATTATCATCCACATATCTTTCTTGTATAAACAGAGAATTGGATATGGAATCTCGGTAAAACATATATAAATGCTGATAACACCTAATAACAAAAAATTGATTTATTAAGATTAAATCAAAATAATGGTGATGCTATGTAAACGAAAATATGTAAACATTAAGAGCTCTGCTTTACTCAAACCTGTCCCCAATAATTGATTGCGGAAATGGGAAGAACAGAAAATTTTGTATTTAAATATGTATTTAGTCTTGAGCCAATATGGCTCTAGAGTAATTTGTAGATAATATATAAGTTTAACGATGAATCTCTAAATAAGTAGCATTACAAAAAATCCCAGATAAATATTTTATGGTAGACTTAGGAATCAGTTGATGACTTTGATTTTAATCTTCAATAAGTTCTTTTATTAAACAGAAAAAGAAGACCTTGATATTTTGTTGGAAACAAAATCAAGCTAATCTATTGATTCTTTGTTCCAAATGCTACGACATTTATATAATATATTTATCATGAATTGTTTTATTCTATACAATTTGTATAGTTAAAATGAAATTACAGAGTAGAAAACGTAAAGAATATAGAAATATTCTTTGTAACCTTTGAGCAAACTTTAGACATTTTCAAATATGAATATACAATCAAAATTGCTTAAACATGATACGATATCAAATATTATATGCAATGTTGCTCAAATAGTGTTAATATATAATATGAAATATTTCACAAATTTGGTTCAAGAAACTTAACAAAAATTTTATTTAGACACTTTTAAACAAACTTTTGGCAACATAATGTAAATGATTAATTTTAGAAAAAATCATACAAAATAATAAAACGAAACAACAGCAAGATAGCAGAAATATATTACAAAATATTTTATAAAATGTGACAGAAAAATGAAAAAATATTTTGTTTAAAGTTACTCAAAAATTTCTGAATTATTTTATCAAATATGTTACTAAATTATTTCAAAAATACTGACAAAACATTTTCTAAAATCTGATCAAAATAATTATTGAATAATTCTTTTAAATAATTCGTCAAAATGTACATAGTATGTTGTGGAAGGGTTAGTTATCAAAGAAATTATGCAAATCAAAAATAAACAAGGAATAATGACAAAAAGTTTGCTGAAATAATTAATGACAGGATTTTTTTTTAAATATTTGTTGAAATACAGGACAAATATTGTTGAAATTTAGAGACAATTTGACTGAATTGATTCAAAACTGTTGTCAAAATTTTAGGATTTTACTCTCATACCTAAGTTATAAGTAATTGAGGCAAGATTGATGATTTATACACTTTTCTGAATTACAATAAAAAGAATTAATCTGTAACAAGGAACTAAATATACAAATAGAAACTCATAATTCATCAAAATACGATTTCATTTAGTATTTAATTTTTATAGTGAAAACTTGTAGCGAAATTCAGTTTTATTGAATGACCAAAAAGACAAAGAGAAACTATAAAAATGCTCAAATAATCTAACCATTTTACAAATTTGTTATGAATTATTACTTTGAATATTTGCAAAAGTATTGTATAACTTATTAAATCATTTAAAATATATTAATAAAATATACATTAACTTTTAAAATATATTTCAAAAATCGATTTGTAAAATGTTTATTTACATTTTATAATATAAAAAGAAAAGCAATTTACACACTATATGTAGTATAATAAAAACTATATAAAAAATTAAATCAAATATGACACATAGAAGCACAATAAGAGACAATCCATCATCTGCTTTCAACTTTCTTATCATTAAAATGCAATATACATGTACGTACGTTCATAACGTACTTGTGACACTGAACTTAGGAAAAGCATGAGAGCTAACTTTCATATATTTTTATTAACGTATGTACAAGAATATTACATTTTCATAAGAGTGTGGACAACAGTGTGTAAAGCTGAAAAAGAAAAGGTTAAAATTAGATTTAAATTATATAACATTGCAGATATTCATATATTTTTATAGTATAAATCTATGACTTGTAATTTTTCAACTATGTCTCTTATACTCGTCAGATAAAATATAATTTATATTTTCAAAAAATATAAGAAGTATGAGAGAATTACATTATAAGATATCGAAAACACAGAATATCTTATAAAAATAATGCCTAAATGTTGATATATGTTAACAGAAACTTCAAAGAAAGAAGATATAGAAAGAAATGATTTGCTATTAATCATGACAAGGAGTTGAACCGATGGGAAAAATGTGTAGGGTAGATATTTCTGTCTTGTTTATACCTTAAAATGTAATTCCCTTATAATGTTCAAATTATTTTATTTTTAATTACATTGCAAAAGTAAAGGACCAATAAATAGAATAACAACAAATAAAGAAAATGATCCACAGTAATGTGTATTAGTGAAAGTAAATTACTATTTACTCTGTAATGTTTGTGTATGCCTAAATCATATTACTATGATAGTTTGTGGCTAGATGATTCTTCTACAAGTCATTTTCAAATAAAATTTACAGAATATTAAAAAAACAAAATAAAATCATAAAAAATAATATAAAGAAACCAAAATCAAGAGAAAGTGAAATATATGCAGGAAGAATTCATGAAAATAAAGAAAAAAAATCAACTAGACACATTGATGAAAAGTGTGAGAATAGTGTGCAAAGGAGACAAAAGAAATGTAAACAAAATGAGAAAAGGGGAAAGATAAGGAGTGATGGAATCGTATAATAATATAAAATAACAAGAATAGGATAAAATAAAGACTGAGTTAAAAAAGAAGCAAGAACAAAAATAAATAAGTTTAGAATATGTTAATGAGAGAGCATGAAATGAAAAATTATTATACAGAAAGTAATATTTACAAAGAGGAATAAAAAAAGAATTATATTAAGGTTAAAGGCTTATAAGAATAATCATGACAAATGATGAGTTAGAAAACAGGTTAGATGAAAGGTTACACAAATAGTTTTTTTTTAATTTGTGAAAAATGAAAACTGTCAACAACATTATTATGTACTCAAATTCAGTACTTACCAAAACGTTAAAGATGCATAAAAACTATTTGGATGCAACTGGATTAATTATAAATGATTTACGAAGATTGCAATTGATCATAAAGCATGACAGTCGATTAATTGCAAATCATGAATGCAAAGCAATGGACAAATAAATAAAAGTATTTGAACTTTTTCCTACACTCGTATCTAGCATCTATAAATATATACTCACATAAGAAATTAGTAGGCTCATATTCGATGGACTCAATCCTGCGCTCCACCTCACGGAGCGAACCAAATATCTACGGTATTGGTGATACGTATATATACTATATGTAGTTACTATACTAAAAATGTAAGTAAACTTCTGATAACATTTTTCGAGATTGTTACAATTATTCACTAAAAAAAAGGAAATAAAAACAATGGAGAAAATAACGTTGATTTAGTGATCGAGCGCCCAATATAAATCAGACTCCTACAAATGTTTAGTTGTGACTTTTACATTTAGTTTTTGTCAAATCCCAATGGATTGAATGATCAAAGTAATCGGACTGTGACATTAACCCTTGAATGCATGAAGTCTTATTTTAATAAGATAATAATTTATTTGTATGAAATATTCGGTGTAGATTAGGGGCAAAATAATACAAAAATCGTTCTCGTATTTTTCATTTATAGTTGGACAAATTAAAGATGTGATATTTTCTCAAACAATATGAAATTTTAAAGAAATTGATAAGTAGCAACCTATTCAAAATTCCCACTTGTCGCTCTGCTACCTTCCTTACTTTCTTTCATTTCTTATTATAATGAATGTACATCAGCTTAGCCGAAAGTGTATGAGCCAAAGATAGAAACCCTTTTCGCTTACTGCAGCTACAAGTCTTCTAAACTTACAGCGAGAAAATAAAGAACGAAAAATACAAAGAAACAAAATAGGCTGAAATATGACTGCAGAACCCACGCTCGATTATTATTTCTATTTATAATAAGTTAACAAATTTAGATAATATATTTCTTTCATGGTATATTATAAATGAATTAATAAATAATAATTACAAAGTAATTTCAAAAATCGATTTTTACATACACGTATACATTACCGTCCAATAGTTTGCCCACCCAAGAACAAAATTAATACAATTTCGAAGTTTCATATCTCAACTGGAAATCTACAGAGCTTTGAGGCAACTAGTTTGAAAGGTCTTTTCAAGCCTTTTCAAAGTGTGTATTTTAAAATTTTGTTAAGATATTTTCCTTGTGTACGGTAAATATCAAAACAAAACTTATGAAATTATTGTCTCATCTTTAATAATTCGCCATTTCGAAAAAAATTAAAAGAAAAAATTTTATATATCTTTTTGCATACTACTCAAAACATTCATTTAAAAATATGTTTGAATCAAATTGAGCGATTAAATGTTTCGCTCAAAAAGAGCGTTTATTTTCAATGCCTCTTATGTCGGTAAATTCGAATAATAGAAAAAAGTTTACTTAAACGAAAATACTCTATTATGCAAAGAAAGTACGTCAAAAAATGTTCTTTCAGTCATAATATCAAGTAACCTAATTTTTAATATTTCATTTTTAATCAAATTAAAGCAACAACATTGTTCATATATTATTTCCAATAATTATTATAACTTTTTCGGCAATTAAGAATATAATTACATACATATAATTAAATTTTGTTTATAATGAAAAAAAATTGCTTCAAGTATATATTGTCTGCGTTCTTTCAAAATAAAAAAAATGAAAAATGAATAATTATACTAACTAGTGCGGAAAAGAACTACAAATTGATTTATTAAGATTTTTTCTGCAATTTTTTTCTCGAAATAGCGAGTTATTAAAAATGAGACAAAAATGTCGTAATTTTTATTTTGATATTGGCCTTGATATACAAGAGGGAAAAATTTTAGTTTAATTTTAGTATACACCTATTGAAAGGGCTTGATGGACGGCGGGTGAGTCATAGTTATTATCCCTTTATTGGTTTTATTTATAAATATTTAAAGTGCCAACTTTTCCCTTCGTTAGGTTGTATGAGGGCTAGAGCAAACTGATATAAAAATAATTTATATTTGAAGATTCTGATACTTAATTGCCATAGAACATTTTATTAAAAGAGAGAACCATATAACGATATCCATCTTCTTTAGACAGCTTAAAAGATTTCCTGTTTTTATTATTACATTATTTGCAAGTATTGTATTATATTTCGATATAACTTATTAATTTTAAAATATCATATTGTTTTCTTATAGTGTAGTAGTTTATTTATATATTTTTAAGATAATCATTTATCTTTCATTAAAGTATAGAAATGTGTAATTTTACCTATTAGTTTGTATTATAAACAATGCAGTATTAATCTATTCATTTCCAAACTAATGTTTCCAAAAAATAATAGGTGTCACTCATCTATAAAAAGGGTGTACACACCCATGAATAGCACTGCTACTCCACTCTGAAAAATGTCTCAATTTTAGAATACATTATCTTTTTTCTTTATTGCGCATGAAGCTCGCTGGACGACGAAATTGTTTAAATATACAAATATTTTTATATTCTGCATCCTCATAAATAATACAAATAGGAACAATTTAAAAATATTCTGAAATACAAATAAGGCATGCATTACATTAAAGAAGATTGTGTTTAATTCTTTATCTTTGTTGATCTAAGTATTATCTTAATATTTTTTCATTAAAAAAAACTACTTTACCGGTGACGGTATATAAAACAACTTCTGTAGGGACATCTAAAGTTAATATTTTCAATTTTTTTCATTATACCGTCGATAAATGTAATTCCTATATGAACAGCGGTAAATACTTGACGTTACCTATATAGACCAATCAAGGCTATGTGAACCTGCCAACCAAGATAGATCCACCGAGTTGAGCAATATATCTATCATTAGGGTTTTTAATGCTAATTTCAATAAACCAAATTTTAAAATTGCTAATTTTTTCGTTTTCGAAAAATTAAAGAAAATGTTTAGTTGCTGAGCACGTTTTTAAACCGTTATTATTCAGAAACTATTAAAGCTAAGGTATTTTTCTACTTTGCTATTCAATGCTAAGAATTTGCTGATATTAAAAAATTATTTTCAAATTCAATAGCGTTGATATTTTCCGAGGAAAAACTATGAAGTAAAAAAAACGTTATTTTGGTACATGACCTTCATTACGATCAGTAGATAAAACATGTCAACTCTCAATTTCTATATGGTACATCCGCTCACACACAAACAGTATCACAACTAAACAAAAAATTAAATCACTTTCAATATACCATTCGTATCAAAATATTCCGTATTTTTAGCTTAAGAAATGTCATAGAATATCCTTAAACTATTCGACCTCGAACTAAAATCCGAAAAGTGAAAAATTTAAGAAGAGTTAATTTTAAACGCCTTTTTCTAGATAATTTGGTTTTTGTCTTACGACGTTATTTAAACGGAGGTGCGATATGATGGTTTCAAATGACGTTTGAAAATTGCAAAAACATATTTTTTACTTATAAAACGATAACTATTACAGTTAGGTTAATACATCAAGAAAATAAGTTGTAGAGCATTCTAAACTCTTTAAAACGAGCCGTTATTCGTTTCAATCAAACCAATATTAGAATTTAAAAAGGTAAAAAAATCAAAAAAGGTGACAAAAAGAAGGTGTTTTAAAAAATTCCTTCCAAAATTTTTGTACATTATATCATGTACGTGATGTGTAAAAATCTAGGTTCAATCGGGTTGTTTCTTTCTGAAATACAGCATGGTTAATAAAGACTCTTTTTTTTTGTGATTTTGTAAAATCCACTCTTGCTCGAGCGTTCGACCTATTCAAATTAAAAAAAAGACTTAAACCCTAGATTAATAGTTCTACAAATCCTCCTTTCACTTTAAAGTTTAAAACAAGTTTAAATAGGAAAAAAATGTATTGAAACATCGAGTGAAAACCGGTCGCGAATAAAAGTAAACATGAAATAGGGAAAACGTGCAGGAGCAAAGCTAAATATATATAATAATACTGAAATATCTCAGGAAATATTGAGGTTATATTTTTAATTTTTTTTTTTGGTAATCAAACCTTGGCAAAGTAAATGAAAATGCATATTCTTCATACATTTCTTGTCAATTATTATTTGAAATATGATGATACATATACACGAGGAGATTCATAAGGATTGTTTTGTCCTAAAAGTTGGTTGTAGAGAAAATTTTTCTGAATGGATTACTCCTTTCCATAGATTGTTAACTTTAATATTTCCCAAGAAAATGAATATAATAGAATAATTATTTTAACCTATCAGACGGCGAATTTGATCGGCAATCAAATGTCCTCTTGTCCGTTTTTATCCCTATCACTCGTCTATAGCTACAGCAGCAGCAAAACGGCCGTTGCTATGCTCGCACTTCCGATGCAAACTCAATCAGCATGTTTAAACATGTTCGTAATTCAATATTTTTCAACAATACACAATTCAAATGATTGAATTGAATTACAAAACTCAAAACGTTATAAACTTTTTCTAATATTGAAGTAAATTATGAAATGTATTGGAATTTAATTAAGACATTCAATCTTTGCACCAAGCCTTATTTATTATTTTCCGTTTACGTAACACTTTTCTTATTGGAAAATTTGGTCGGTGCTTGATTATGAACGTCAAATTAATCGAAATAAGTTTTGAACAGCCTATTTTCATTGTCATGACTTGTTCCCTAACTTAAGGGAATCCGGTGGGTATGTCTTTAATCAGTTGAAAGAATGCTAAGACTTGCTATTGAGTCGCATTCGTAAATTTGACAACGTGGTGCCAACAAATATAGACGCTTATATAGGAGATCAGATGATTATAGAACGAGTTTTAACCCGCTGGGGAACCAACTAACTATATGAGTTACCTAGCCACTAGTGGACGCTACCGTCTGGCTGAGGTTACTTATCGTCTGCTTTGTATAAAGCGCTGTGCTGTATATTGTCAAGTTGTATATACGTACTGTACACTGCTGAGGCCTTAGTGCGCCCACTGGTTATTCATATAGATAAATAGGTGCAAGTATTATAAATTACTTTTTTGAAGGACAGATTTATAAACGGAGGGCTTCGATTGTTATAAAGGTTTATGCATGTTTTTCGTATCAAAGTTCAAATTTTCCGTAGTGCATGCGTAGTTTGCTTCTTCGCTTGTATAAAGAAAAATATCAATTTTCTTACATAAATAAAGGGATGCAAAGAAAAAAAAATTGAATTTTCTAAGGGTGCATGTGAAAATACATGACAAGTGTATTTTTTTTCATAAAAATTGCATATTTTTATGCTAGGGTCACCAATTGTCCGGGACTTTGTATATTTTTATTTTCTCCTTTTTCACGGGGGGTGCAAGCATTATAAATTATTTTTTTAAAGATGGATTTAACAATTAAAAGGAATACGTTCTTTTTTATTACTTTTGATATTTTTGGACTAGGTTCCCCTGCCAGTGATAAACTACATTGTGTATTACCAAGTTTATATTACCGGATTTAGCAACATTCTCGGCCGGTGCATACGAAAAAAGATGAGATTAATAGGCTTTTGATCTCTAAATTTTCAGATTAATGCATCACTCTTTCCAAATTGTTTTAAATTTTATATTTACTTCACCTTAATCATTTTAATGCGTTATACATTGAAATTTATTTCTACGTAAATAGTAAGTCATTTTATTATTTGTTTATGAATAAAAATGCTTTACAGTTATTTTGTTAATCTATTACGAAGTTTGTTCATTTAAAATTTATAATAATCAAAAAATAAGATTTTTGAATGGATAAAATGCGCCGATTAAAAGAGTACGTGCATATTTTTCTTTCGTATAAATAAGTTATTTAATCAACTCAAAATTTTTTCAAATCATATTAACTTTTTCTATTCAATTCTAAGCCATCCATCATTTTTTGTACAGGATTCATATATTTAACCATCATCCTTCAACAATTAGATGATAACAAACGTTATTTTTCGTTTGTTGAAAATAAAGTTTAAAGGGCCAGTTGTACTTGGTAGGGGTTCAGTTATTTGCTACGTTCAGGTGTTGAAGCACTAATGATGGACCGATCGCAATAATCCGTCCCAATCGTTATCTTTTTAAACTTTATTTTTAATACATGAAAAACAACATTTTTATCTAGCAATCGCGTTCACTTTGAAGTACGATAATTAAATATATGAATCCTGTGTGAAGAATAGTTAAAGCTAGAATTTGAATCGAAAAAATCAGTCTAATTTGAGTAATTTTAGTCGACCAAGTAAGTCATTTGCGAAGAAAAAATTTATACTTTCTTAATTGTTATATTTGACCGCTCAAAAGTCAGACAATTATAGATTTTAAATAAACAAACTTTTTAATATATCAACAACGTAATTATAAAATATTTTTATTAAAACAAATAATACAATAATTTACAAATAATTATTTTAATTATTTATTTATATCCAAATAAATATAAATATATAGCGCTTAAAAATGATTAAAATGAAGTATACATTAAACAAAAAAAGTTAAAATTAAAATAAGTTCCTCTACTTTTAAAATTCGTTTTTCGGTTCGAAGCAGCTCGAGTGAGTCTGTACCCTTTTTATTCTATACACTTTTTATAATTTTATTTATTTTAAGCGCTTTATCATTTAATTTTTGAGGATAAGGGGGCTTGCTGCCTTAGCAGAGGAAGCGCTGCTACCTCTGAGGTGTCTTCTGCCCTTTCCTTGGATCACCGCAGCTACGAACGTTAGTGAGGGCTGTTCTCGTTTGAGCTATGTTCGCGCTATCAAGGCAGGGACACTTCTCTTCCTCTCATATATGTTCCTGTCAGTGGTATCATGTGTGCGTCAAGCTGGTAAGCGAGCAACCGTATTTTATATTGAGTGGCCTTTCATTCATTCATTCCTACTGAATATCTATATTTGTACAGGTTAAGCAAATCTTATCGACGTCACCGTGTTGCATTAAGATTCATGTATTTGTTCTTTTATATAACTTACTATGTAACGCGTTGCATTCAGAAAGCTTTTTCACCACGCATGTCTGGGGTTTTTTTATGCCGGATGAATAGTATATGCTATTAAATATTTATTCCCGTCTAATCAATTTCTATTCTTATTTCTATTATATCACACCCTACTCAATCGCATTGAATTATATATCCATCGTTAAATTGTTCTTGAATGACCTCTAAGCGAACTCCAGCACTTTAAGGTGAGACTTATTTCAATTAATTTACTTATTTCACTTATTTTACCTATTTTACTTCAATTATCATAATCTTAGCATTTAAGATAAACAAAGGGTATGGTTCAACGCTACTATGACCGAGCGAACCTATCGCTCCCATGCTTTCCCATGCAATGATGAGATTAGGCATGTCCGTCCAAATCATTAAAAGTTTTGTACTCTAAACAAGGGAAGACCCTTGGGGCATTCAGTAAGGTCGCGAGACTGCCCTGAATATTATTAGAGAGTGAGATTGTTGAGAAGAAAGATAAACGATGGATATAGTGGATAGAAATCGAATGGGAATAAAGTTCCTCCAGTTAAACTGTCAACGCTCCTATGGGGTCATGTGTGTCCTTGGCCAGTATGCCTTGGAGAAGGGATCACAAGTCCGTATGCTTCAAAACCCGTACGTAAACCGTGGGAGAGTTGGTGGCCTACCAGGGGGAACACCAACATACGTGAGTAAAAATGGAGGAGCGGCTATATGGGAATGTTATGGGAGAGAATGTGGATGGTATATCTATGAAAGAATGTAAATGGAAGATCGGTCTATGTGTCTGGATAAATGGAGAAATGGGTGAGATATATGTATGTTCGATTTATCTCCAACCGAGGGAAGACACGGAAGAGGAATTAAGATACTTGGAAAGGGTAAAGGGGATACCTCTGGGGAAACTGGTAATAGGGATGGACGCAAATGCAACCTCGGGATGGTGGCATATCAAAGGAATAAGAAGAGGAAATGAGGCAAATAGAAGAGGAAGAGAAATTTAAGGGGAAATACTTAGCATGGAAATATAAATACTTAATACCCCCTCAGAAGTGTACACTTTTTCAGGATCTCATGGAATGAGTGACATAGATGTCACTCTTCTAGGGGGACAGATAGGAAGGTGCGTTTACAATTGAGAAATAAAGGAGAATTGGGGAATGAATAACCATAATCCTATAGTGGTAGAAATAAAAGTGAAAGAAAATGAGAATGAAAATGGAATTAACGAGCGAAGAAATGGAATAAAAGGATGGAATATCAAAGAGTCCAATTGGGAAATGTATGTACAAATTACGGTAGATATAACTGAGGAAGTTAAACACAATGAATTTGAGAGTCTGAATATAAATGATAGAATGAACAAACTGTACGAATGGATAGAGAAAGTGAACGATGAATGTATGAAAAGAAAGAACAGGACGGGTAGAAAAGGAGTGGCATGGTGGAATGATGAGCTGGCAAAAATGAGAAATAAAGTGAGAAAAAAAAAGAAAATGCAAAGGGAAAGAAAGAGAATCAGGGACCAAGAAAGAATAAGATAGAATGAATGAAAAGTATGTATAAACAATTTTAAGGAGATAATGCTAGAATTGAAAGACTGGATGATATTTGTGAGTAGAGAAGGAAATAAAGATTCTTGGGTGAGGATGTATAAAATATGCATAGGAAAGTATGAAAGGCAGAACATAGTAGGGCTTAGAGTAAATGTGGTATGGATGAGAGGATGGAGGAAAAGTGCTAAGGCGCTGCTCGACGACTTCTTCCCTCTTAGGGATAGGATTCCGACTCCGGAGGTTGAAGTCGGCGAGAGGAGTAGTACGAAAAGATGAAAGAGTTTGGTATGGATGAATTGAAAAATGAAAATAGGGGAAAATCCAGGTATGGATGGAATAACGAATGAGATGATAGAAAGAATATACAAGAGTGTTCCGGGATATTTGAAATGTATGTATGATGGTTGTTTGAAGGAGAAAGTCTTCCCCAACCGACGGAAGGAGGCAAAGGTGGTGTTCCTGCTCAAATCTCTGAAAAAGGACAGGATGTAATCGAGGTCCTATCGCCCAGTGAGCCTCATCGACGGATTGAGGAAGATTCTCGAGAGAATACTAGTGAATATAATGGAAAAAAGAATGAATGGGAAATAGAATGAAAGCCAATATGGATTTAGGCTGGATAAATGTACAGAAGATGCATTGTAGAATGTTAAAAAAGTAGTGGAAAATTGGATTGCAGGTATGTACTAGGAGTATTTATAGATTTTAAGGGGGCATTTAACAACATATTATAGAGGGTGGTAATGGAAAAAATGGAAAAAGTTGTTTGTAACAAATAGGAATTAAAACTATGGTGGAATTATTTTAGAGGCAGGTATGCAAGAATGATAAATGGTTGAGATAAAGTGATAAAACACCTTGAGAAGGGGGCTCCGCAGGGACCAATAGCGGGTTCCTTTCTCGAGGTGTTCAGTATGGATGAATTGCTGAATGAATTGAAAAGTATAAATGAAAGAAGACAAATGAATGAGAATAGAATGATCGAGGATAAAATGGGAATGAGAATAGGAATGACGAGGAGAGAAAACAATTCCTTCCACGTCAATTCATAGAGGAGGACCTGACCTTCGCGGATGATCTTCTCCTACTTGTTGAGGGCGTTACTCGAGAGGAGATAGAGGGGGTCGCTCAGGAAAGGTTGGAAATAGTATATAAATGGGATATGAGTGTGGGAGTGGAAATATCAAATAGTAAAACAGTAGGAATAATATTGAAAGATAGTTTGAATATATTGAACAGAAGAATACACGTGAGAGTGAATGAAAATAACAAAAGGAAAAAAATGGTTCGTGAAAGAATGTAGGTGTAAGAATAAACTTTAGAGTGCATGTCGATGGTATTTGGGCGATCGTTAGTCTGTACTAGTCTGTGCTCGCGTAGTGGATTCCCGGAGTGCTGACTCAGGTCGGAAAAATCCAACACGTATCGCTACGACCCCGTGAAGCACTCTCTCCGCCGCCGAATGAGCCACTCACCTTTTATCCCTCGTGTGAGAGCTTTAGAGTGAACCCGCGAGCGAAGTACCGCCCAAGCAAGTGTGAAAAATGCATCAATAAAGGAAACAAACCAACATTCACCACCGTTTGATTGTGTTCATCGCTTCTCCTTCAATCTCATCTTGTCTTCATACAGATCGACTGAAAGGAAAAAGAGAGAAATTAATAAGAAGCAAGCGAAAAGTATTGTATGCATGCACGAGAACATATAAAACAGACTCCACGGAGGCGATGCAAATCCTCCTTGAGATGCCTCCGTGGGACCTAAAATGTATGAGATGGGTATGTATGTATAAGGTGAGAAAAGAAATTGACATGAATGAAAGTGACCTATAAATGAATGATGAAATAAGTAATATGAATATAAATGAGATTAGAAAGTTGCTGGCTGCGAGAGTGAATGAGGAATGCCAAAGGAGGGGGGATACGAGTAGAAATGGAAGAGTAACGCATAAATGGATAAAGGATATTACCTCCTCGGCAAGGACGAAGAAATTCGACCCAAGCCTGAGGGTGACATATCCTCACAGGCCATGGGAGTCTCAACTCGTTCCGTGATATCGAGAATGAATGAAGAAGGAATAAATGAGTAGAGTAAAAAGATTGGGAAAACTGGGGATAAGAGATTGGTGGGGCGGGGGAAGGGGGAGGAAGAGGTGATGAGTACTTAAAAGCTCACCAAATATACGCAGGGAGGTCATTGGTCTCTTCCTAGACCTCAATCTGGGAAGGACGAAAGACCTTCGGGTCTTGGCAAACCCGCGTACCCGAGCTGGCTGACCGGTGCTGGGAGTGGTAAGACAAACAACCGGAACTTACACCTGAGTATAAATGGTACCGGGGACCTACTGGGAGCGACTACTGGTCGCGAACCGTCCCCGCCAATTACGGTCGGACTCGTGGTGGCAGTGGTTAAAACCCCATATCGCGGGGTAGTGGTTGGAATCGGGTGAAAGTCGCTTTGGGTACCAGATACCATCAGCGATTGGAACTTGACGATTCATCGCGACGTGTAAGTTGCAGAATTAACTCGGAAAGCGGCCTGCACAGCCGTTAGAGAGTTAAATGGGTTCCGACCCCTACCGAGGGTTCCTGTGGGCTTACACCCCGCAGAGAAATTGGTAGACCCCTGAAGATTTTAGGGGTTGCGCTAAGTGGGCCTATCCCAGCCCCACGTCCTTGGGGGCTGTGTGTGTAAGCCATCAAGTAGGAACCGTATGCTAAACGAAACAAAGATTTCTAGATCCTAGAATAAGCTACAGACCCTTTCTTCTTGATATTTTACAATATTTTTAAGGGTGAAGTGAACAAGAATACATTTCAGCGTACGTATAAGGGCAAACGGCAACTTATTTTAGCAAAACACGTTATGTAGCAGGTATGTTGCTCTGCTCTCTCTTTTATTCTGTTTTGAAAAAGCTTGGCGCAAATTCATTGCAGAACATTGGACGAGTAGGACAAAAAAACTTACTTGTACTTCAAATTTTGAAAGCAGCTACTATTCTTAGTAGACTTGCAAGATATAAATAAACTAATCATTTATATCTTAGCGAGTCTCTGCAATAAAAAACAGAGAGTATTATTTTGATATTGGAACATGAAAGAAGACGCGTTTTGTTTTAATGAGAGTACGAACAAGATCTGATCAGATTTAGCATACGAGAAAGTAGCACCGGTCAAAAGAGAATTCTTTAGCATAGTAATTTTCGTGTATGGCCCATTAGTTATTCTCTCTTTATTTATGATTCAAACGAAGCTCATCATGCAAGATATTTGACATAGTGGCAAATTAAATTTTTCAAAGCAGCGAAAAAGTCCACATTGGACGATAGTATCGGACAAATAAGACTGACATACACCAATTTTTAACTGAATAGGACTGTGGAGCTATATCTAAAAATGGTATATATCTATTTGTAAGAGACAGGAGGAGCAAAATAAAACACGGCCACTTAGATATAATGGAGTATTTATTTAAAAAATAATTGCGAAGAAATAGGACCTTCGGCATAAAACACCTAGTCCTATGCAGGGAAAAGCCTCGCGAATTCCAATACAATGCTTCCAAGGATCCAAGGAAAAAAGATCTGCCTATTCACATGAAAAGAACGCTATCAACTGCTCCCTGTTGTCCAAGATAAGCTTTGCAGCTTACCTCTCAATATGAAGTGACCTGATAAGATCCAGAAGCAAAGCTTCTCGTGAGGTCTAACAGCCTCCAGGAGTAAACTCCTGGAGCTGGGGGCTTCACGGCCACGAGAACGCCTTTGCGCTCATGCAAGTTAATTTGAGCCTCGAGCTGTGATAAAAAGCGGACTATATTTATATAAAAATTGCTAAATAGTCTAAATCAGGCAAATCGCTTCGCCTCTTTTTAATTTCGCTCGCAAATTTTATAAATTTTATCATAAACGCAAACCACATAAAGATATTAAAAATAAAAAAGGACACAGTTTAAATTTACTAGATTATTTTACATTTTACATGTAAGATGTCTAAATAAAGAAGACAGAGGGCGTTGAGTACAATAGCATTTTTTTACGTACGGGAACTTTTTCGAAAACAAAACAAAACAAAAATAGAAATGAATTTATGGCGAGTCGGGCCTTCCCTAAACCACGGCGGCGACAGCAAGATGAGTCCTCATTTTGACGCAGGTCTTCACAATGCGATGGTTTTCTCTTGATAAATATGACGGCGTGTGAGTGCTCGTCAGCGCGTTTGAAAGAGGTTACTTAATTCCCGACACACATTTGAAAGCGCGCGAGTAAGTGTACCTTCGACGTACAGAACAATCTTTCCCCTGTATAAAAATTTACGTATATTTTATACTAAACTTTATACTAGAGTTTGTATACAAGACGAAGGAAATTTTTCTTATCCGCACAAACTTTGATTACTTTAATGATACCGTCGGACTTATTTGGAAATATTTCTACGAATTTTCTCTTTCTTCACGTATTACGAGGTGCCTGCAAATTGACAACTAAATTGATATATCATATACTTTAAATGGAGATTTTGGCGAGTTCCACTTTTTCTGCGAAAGCAGAGTAGGTAAATATTCGCGCAGCCATCATCTCCAAAAACCGTTCGTCATGTTATGCACGATTTCGAAATTTTTGCGCAGGCTTTCGATTTCTACTTCGTGTCTCTTGATTCGAAAATGCCCGGACAACGAACCGATTAAAAAGTGATTCGAAAGTAACGCTTCTTCATCTTCCAGATTTACCGATCTAAGGATGCGAATTAACCATGTGCTCCATCTCGATTAAAAAAGTTGAAAGCACTTTTGTTGGCGCTTGGTCGCCGAGCGCATAAACTTGCTTTTCCCGTTTGTTTTAATTGCTTATCTACGCTAACGCCTTCGGTTACGCGGGGGTTGTTCGATACCCATCTGTGCGTAAAAAAGTTCATGTCGCTATTTATTAAAATTATGTCCTGAACGCGTTTACGCTTTTCTTCTACTGATTTACCTAACGCGAGATAGTCGTCTATGTAACTATTTTGAACAATACTACACATGTATTGGGCTTCGTTATAGCAAATCGCTCGGCATTCTTGTTTTTAATGTAAATCAGGCTCATATTTTCCTATACGTCTGACTCTCTGTTTCGATTGGAACCTGACCACAAGATCCGTTGCGCACTCTGATCAGGCTTGATTAATTTTACGCGCTGATACATAACTTTAATATCTGTCTTGGCTGCAAACAGGAACTGGAAAAAACACAGTAATACACTGAGAAGCGATTCGAGCAAATCCGGACTGCTCTGTAGCAAATTGTTTATGAAATTCCCCCGATTTAGCGATCGCATTAAAAACCAGTCGCACTTTACTGGGTTTGTTAATGTTTTCTACGCCGAAGTATGACACGTACCATTTTCACGGTCTAAGTCTTTCAAGACTTTTACGGCGTAACTGTTGAGGTAACGGTAAAACAACTAAATTTAAATCACGGTGACAGTTACGCTAACGGCTGTCGTCTAACTCTAGCTCTACAGTCTGGAGAACCAAGCGAGGCCCAACAACATCAAAAATAGGAAAATAAGACAAAATGAATACTACGCACGGAGGGCACTAATGAGAGAGACAAGGTACACACCAGCTCAGCACAAAAAGGAAAAGAAACAGCACTCACATTTTTTTCGTCACGCACTATCTGCACTCAAAACAAATTAAAATAAATCCTCGTCCATTTAAATCCAAATGTAACTGCTTGCCGAGCCGATGAGCGCACCTCAGCTCTCCGCCCCTCCCCCTCAGTGCCGAAAATTCGCTACGAAATTTCCGAAGTCATCTGCCTTGCACCAGCGAGCGGCTATTCGGTCGACAAGATGACCAAGCGCTAAGAACTCCGACACAGCCCCCTCCACGTGGCCGCCAGCTGTAGAGTCACCCATCGGCCACCTCCTACTTTGATGAGGCCAGCGGCTCTTCTATTACGAGCCTGCCCGCTAATTCTATTTCTTTTTCGAAGCTTGCCATTCTTACCTGACCAAGAAACAAAAAAAAAACAACAAAAAATAATTAAAAAAACAAATAAAAACAAAATAAATAAATAATAATTAAAAAAATCAAAAACAACAAAAAGAAATGTGGACAGCACAACGGAAACACTCTCCGTGCATGTTGACTATAGAGGGTCCCCTCATTGTTATAGGTTTGCGTCGGTAAATACCGTTTCAACTCTGAAACGTGAGCCATGGCTTCCTGTCTGTCGTTCAATCTCAAGGACATACAATTTCGGGGAGAAGGTATGTCTGATCCTATACGACCCCGCGTATTTTGGATCAAGCTTGGCATTACGGCTTGTGGCTACATTCGATAGCGAATGCATTCTTCGCGAGACCAAATTTGAAGTGGGAGCGAAAATCATCGATGAAATCGCTCATGAATCACCAACCTACCTCGTTATTTTCGAACCAGGCTGCGGATCCACCACTAAAAGCCATGGATAAAGCGGCGAGCATCTTCGAGTCAGGAATATCGTAAAATTCTTAACATTTCCTAACTCGCTCCAAGAAACTCTCTGTGCTGACGCCGCCTTCTCCTGTAAATTGCAGGCGGAAGGCTCGGAGGGTACTGACACCATCGTACTTTACATCGTACCTGTTTCGGCGTCTGTGCATCCTCCGACGCTTCGAATGCTTACCCCCTTGTTCGGAGATCGCATCGCTACTTCTCCGCGAAGGCGAAGAGGATGAGTTGCGTGCCAATGGCGTCGATTTGCGCTTGTTAGCCTCTCAACTCTTACAGATATCCTTCAGGAATGCCCTAGAACCTATACCGCGGTATTTTTTTTAGGGATGCCCTGAAGGATATACCGGTGATAATGCCATATACCCTTGCGTATTAATTTTTCGGAAAAAGGTGCCTGCACTCTCTCAGAAAAGTACCGTCGTTTCAAGATCCTTTCTTGACCGAACCGGCGGTTAACCGGACGACGGTTAATTAGCGCATGCGCTGGCGGCAGCACCAAGATGGGGGCCACGCATTTGTCTAGTGCTGGGGAATCGTCTCACTCGATCACGCTCCCTTGCGGTTAGGGTGGACCCCCCCCCCACCTGGAAATCCGTTGGTTTTAGACGCTGCATCTAATATTAGTCTAACCTTTTTAAGGTTAATTAGATTTCAAACTGGAAAATGAGGAATATAAAGCTTTACTTCCTAACCGTTCTAAACCTAATGTTCCATTTCTTTTCAATATAGTTGTTTATATAATGATAAAGTCGGTATAGTGTTTTTCCCTCAATCACGATAGATTTAACTTTCTCTTATTTTTAAGGATGGAACACTACATTTATAGTTTTTTAGTCCAACATTGCCTTGATGGTATAGTCCGCTAATCTCTTGTTCGTACTTGCAATGTGAGTATATAATTATAAGTTTGATGTTGAAGTGGTAACATTACAGCAATAACATTTTTTGTAACTTTCTAGTGTTCTCATAGTGACTTAGCAGTAGCATAAAAAATAAATTATCTTGTGACATAAATTTATCATCCTTGCAAATAGGCCCACTTAAATTCACTAAAACAGATATAATTTGCATAATTATTTCAGTTTTGTGTATGTGGCTTACTGGTATTGTCGTCTCTAGAATGTAAAATGCTTTTATTGGCTGATTCAATCTCTCAGTGTGCACTCTTGCACCTACAATCTTTGTATTATCGATGGAGTCTTCTTCAGTAAATTGATTTTGACTTTAGAAAAAGGGTGATCTGAACAGTTTTACATGATAATCGGAACAATTTTGTCTAGAAGGAACTCAGTAAATAGTCTATACTATACTGATAGCAACAAAAAATCATTTTATTTTTATTACGAAATCAGAACCATTTCGCACCAAATACTATTTTTCCTAAATAATTAAAATTAGCAGAATCTATTGGCTTTCTGAGATTTTCAAAATAAGTTGACAAGGTATATTTTTTTGATAATTTTCTAGCATAAATACGTTTTTTATCAATAACTCGGTAACTAAGGGACGCGGTATTTTTTTAACAACGAGCACATAACACGAAAATTTTTGGGGCTATATAGCATGTGGTGGATTACTTCTCTTTCCATTGACGCCGGCGAGACAGTCACCTAACGGCCAGAACGGGAAACAACGATTATCTTTTTTCCTTGGGGGCGATGCCCGAGAAAGGCCACATAGCACCTACAATCCGACAACATTCAAACAATATAAACTGTATTTTGGGATCTATATCTAGTTTCCTCTCTAGTGAATAATCTATTTTTAGATTCTCTACTATAAAGATTTTCTACTATTAATATTTATATTCGAATAATTTCTCATAATACACCTTTATTCAATGTATTCGTAAAAACATACCTCAACGTTGAATGCGAAATCGCACAACCGCTATCGTTAAACTTTCAAAAACAATTTGTGGCGATTATCTTTAATTTTTTAGATCATACGTCTCTACGATTTTTCAGACACGGTCTAACGATATGATAATATGTATATTTACACAAGAAACTATACAGATTTACTCTTACATACCATCAGAAATTATACCTTTTATGGAGTACAACGTCATTCATTGATATAGATATACTAATACAATAAATGTAGAGAATAAATTGGTAATTGTTACAATTAGAAGCAGTTTAGAATGCAATAGAGCTTATAATTATTTAGTTAGCGTATATACAAGTGCAATAATTTTTTATTATTATAAACTTTATAAATAATTGTAATTATCGAAAGAAGATCTGTAAAACTCTAATGGCAATTCAAACGTTCATCTAGATACATTAATCTTATATAATTATAATTTCAAGTAGTTTATTTTTGTTGTTAAACATTTATAATTTGTTTAAACAAATATCAATATCATGAAGCCAAATTTTCTGATAACTATAAAATTCCAGAGCCCGACAACCAAAAAGACCCAGACACACGACGATATATTTCTAAAGGTTTTCAATGTGCTGAATCCGATTCTCTGGTTTCAGAATTAGTCCATAATCTAAGATTCTCGAGATATTCTAACCTGAATGTGCGAAAAACACGATTTTTCGCTATATACGAGGTTATGTGACATCGTGAATAAATTTTTTTTAAACGGGTATGACCATCACAAAGGTGAACTCTTGCCCTTTTAAATAAATTTTTCAGATTTAAATGACTTTTTTTTCATAGAGATATCATTGATTGAAGTTAGGTATTGTCGCAGTTTCGTAACAACATTAAAAAAGCTTATATAGCATAGTGAGGTTATAATACCAATTTACTGATGATGAATAAGAAGTCAGATTTTGAAATGAAGGCGTTTTGGTTTTAAAGATCACTCAACTTCGACGTTAAAGGAGCTTTCTATTCAATCTGACGAGACTACATTTTGAGTGGTCTCAAGGAATTTGAGTGCTCCAAAAACATGTACCGGGTGCTCAGCCACTACTTCCAAGATCGCAAGATAGCACTCACGTGGGGTAGAGGCAGGGCCGGGGGGAGGGTAACGAAATAATCGACGCGAGGGTACGCGCAGGGACCAGTCTTCGGACCGATTGGGTGGGTAATAGGTTTCGATCCGATACTCCGTACTATCAGGGAGATAATAGGGGAGAATTTCTCGGTATACGCCGACGATGTCTCCGCTATTATCAAGGCGAAGAGCAGAGAAAACTTTAGGATGCTAGGCCAAAATTGGAACTGTCAGAGACTAAGACAGAGAGCATCTTCTACCAGCTGAAAACTAGAAACACGGTTCCTCTTACACAATTAACTCGCGTTAGGAAAGACAGACAGTGAAAGAGCAGACGACAGCTCACGGACCCCAACCGACCTCTGCCAATCAAACTAAACGGGAAAAACGTCGCGTTTAAAAAATGCGTTAAATATCTCGGTGTCCACTTCGACATAGGATTCAAAGTACGCACGCACTGTATCAAGCAGGAACCGAAGGTGGAACCCTTCTTCAACAAGATTCGGAAGCTCGCGAGTCCCGCCTGGGGTTTAAACTTTAGGACCCTCCTCACGCTCCACCGCGGGGGGTTCGCTCCAACGATCTTCAACGCGGCCGGAGTGTGGGAGGATTTAGTAAACGAGAAGAACAGGGGGCACTCAGATCCGCGCACAGATTAGCCTTGATTGCGGTTACCAGGGCATATAGGACGACGTCGTACGACGCCCTTTGCGTGATAGCTGGAGACATGCCGTTCGATCTACAGCTTAAACAGCGATCGGCCCCGCGTAACATTAAATTAGGAAGGGACATCGAGATCGGTCGGGTAAACATAGCAACGATACAGCGAAAAAGAGATCGAGAGCGTGCTTCTCGATCTCTGGCAGGAGCGCTGGGACGCGTCCCAGAGGGCAGAGTCACGCACGCTTCCAAAGAATGCGTGCATGGACGACTGGGCACGATCCAGCTCGTGCCCAACTACTACACAACGCAGGTCCTGTGCGTCCACGGGGACTTCGGACAAAAACTGATGTCCTTTGGCCATGCGGAAAGCGAGACCTGCGAATGTGGCGGCCTCTACAACATGCAGCATTTCCTCCTGGACTGCCCAAGATTTGCCGAATCAAGGGAAGGACTGGAGGCGATCGCTTGCGGTGCCGAATGGCCAGAGGTAGCCGCGACATTAGTATTCTCTCCGGAATCTTTCACGACCTTGGCTCAGTACGTGAGGGTAGCTCTCCGTGCGAAGGCAGGTGTCGAGTAGGGACCACACCTGCCTAAACCTTTCCTATCTAACTAATCTTTCCTGTCTCGCGTCATTTCCAGCATGCGACATTAAAGGGTTTCTCTTCCGGTTACGCTTCACGCGTAACCTCGGTAGGTGAGGTCCATCCTAGCGAGTGGCGTCAGAACCTTTGCGAAAAGCGCGCACTCCCAGGAACACGGGGCAAGTGACGTCTGGATGGACCAGAGGGATGCAAACCGAGGTAAATCAAACTGAAACCTAGGTCCGACTTCAGTACGAATAAGGATGAACGGGAACGAGTGGAATGCGGGAACGAATGCGGACGCGTTTACACACACACAAGAACGAACGCGAACGCGAACATCTACACAACAGCACACATAACAAAAACAACACCGAAAAATGCACAACGCGAAAATGGACGAGGGACGAATCGAAGAACGAAAGTCAGAATGCAGACGCGAGTAGAAAATATTAATCAACCCCTTTAAATTCACAGGGTCAGTGTAGGTACAGGTCGGTACCTAGAAGTTACGCCTTCACGTGGTTCCCCGTGGGTACATTCGGCCGACAAGAAGCATGATAGCCCCATGGCCGGATGTAGCGAAAGCAACTCTCCTGCGGTAGCCCCAATTTATGCGAGCAATCGCAAGGGATGGATCTACCACGTCCAGCAGGCACTTAATTTTTCCAAGCCAGCTCCCCGTAATGTGGGGAGCGGGGGTAAATGGATAAGGCTCGGTGTATGGTCCTTGTGATCGATGAAACCACAGCCAGACATTCTGTTACTTTTTTCAGTGTAGTATTAATGGTTTCAATCATAGTAATAGAGATTCAATCGCGTATCCTAATGTGGCTAGTGTAACACCGGCACATTACGGAAAAATTGTGCGAAACGAAAATATTGTTCTTCAGCCAGAAGTTCCCAAACAAATTCAAACAGTAGACATCCAAATCTCTATCAGTTCTTCTCCATAATGGAAATGAATATACAGTAATTCCTATGGGCCATTCCACTATTTTAAATGAGTTATACGATGACTTTAAATTTCTTCATGGAAAATTTAATGACCAGAAGCACCAATGGTTGATTTGTGGTGATTTAAAGATAATCAACATTGTAGTAGGTTTGCAATTAGGGTATACGAAATACCCTCGCTTCCTCTGCCATTGGGACAGCCGTGATAAGGCACAACATTGGATAACAAACAATGACCAAAAAGAAATGAAATGAACATTGGCTTATGCAACGTTATTCGTGATAGTCTTATTGATACTAGCAAAGTTTTGTTACCACCTCTACATATCAAGCTTGGTTTGATAAAGCAATTCGTAAAAGTTTTAAATAAAGAAGGTTATTGCTTCAGATATATTCAATCAAAATTCACGAATATCACCCATGCTAAACTGAATGAAGATCTATTCGTAATGCCTGATATTCGAAAACTGATGAATGATAACAATTTTGAATCAACTATGGCAGATCAAGAAAAAAATGCTTGAACAAGTTTCAAAAATGTTGTGTCGAAGTTTCTGGGAAACCATAGGAATGGAAAGTACAAGACAAAAGTATCAACCATGCTGCAAAATTTCAAGAAATTAGGCTGTTCCATAAATTTGAAGTTGCATTTCATGCATTCTCATTTGAATTACTTTCCTAAGAATGTTGGGGCATTCAGTGAGGAAATGAGTGAATGTTTTCACCAGGATTTTAAAGAAAAAGAGCGTCATTATCAAGGTAGATGGAATGAAACAATGATAGCCGACTATTTCTGGAGCCTTCAAAGACATAACACATCGATTCTTCACAAGCGCATGTCACAAAAACGGTCGTTTGAAGGAAAAAAAAAATTTTTTCATTGAACAAGTAAAATCATTTGTTTCAAGCGGAGTAATTTTTTGAAAATAGGAAAAAACCCAATAATATGCAAGCAAGAAAAGAAGATTACAGCGGTTAGAAAAAATGAGCAGTTGAGGCCTGTATTTACAGGTTAGAGGGTGCGGGGATGAGGGTTGACCAAATTAGGGTATAAGTGTTTTGGGTTATAGCATCCCCGGTTACAGGGTTCGGGGGTTAATGAAATCGGGATTTAAGAGTTTCGAATTACAACCTCGCAGGTTATAGGGCTCGGGGATTACAGAAATTGGGATTTAAGACTTTGGGGCTATAGCCTGAAGGAAATTGGGGTTTAAGAATACTGTAACCTGCGAGGCTGTAACCCCTGATCCTTAAAACCAAACTGCCTTAATTTCAAAATCCGACTTCTTATTCGTGATCAGTAAATTGATATTATAGCCTCACATATGGTATATAGACTTTTTTAATATTGTTACGAAACTGCGACAATACCTAACTTCAATCAATGATATCTCTATGAAAAAAAAGTCATTTAAATCTGAAATATTTATTTAAAAGGGCAAGAGTTCACCTTTGTGATGGTCATACTCGTTTTAAAAAAAATGTATTCACGATGTCACATAACCTCGTACAGCGAAAAATCGTGTTTTTCGCACATGTAGGTTAGAATATCTCGAGAACCCTAGGTGATGGACTAATTCTGAAACCAGAATCGGATTCAGCGCATCGAAAACCTTTAGAAATATATTGTTGCATTTCTGGGTCTTTTTCATTTTGAAATTTTGTCGGCCTGTGTTATTAAACCAAATTTAATGTCATTAACAAATGAGTAATCAGTGAATGCTTAAAACTCGAAAATCTATTTTTGCTTATAAAAAGTTTTTTATGTAATAGAAAATTGATCAAATATAACTTTAATAGATATAATAAATATTTATTAAAATATTTTAATTTGCCTTAATAGTTCTTAAGATATTGTAAATAAAATATTTAATCGTTTATGATAAATTAAAGAAAATTGTTATAATTCGTGTGATATATAATATATTAAAGTTTATTCGTTGAATACTTTTTTAAAAAAAAAGTATGTTAAAATAAGTTCTTCCTACGGAGAGTTCAAGCAGTTTACCAATTTGTAATAAAAACGAAAATAGAATAAAACGAGCTTTCCAGCCAAATCGCGCTCAATTTGGGGTATGAGTAGGATCACTTTGCGTCGTGAAAATCAAACAACTTGAAAGTAACGTAGAGTAGGTCTCTATAAGTCCAGAATAGATTTCGTTTATTCGAAATAACTCTGATTATTCACATCTAGATGGACTCTTCTGAATATCACCGAAATATTTTTAAGTTCAACTTTTGAGTTCTATTCCTCTATAACAAAAAGAAACTTATAGTTTTTGACCTTTTATAACTAGAATATAACCTTGCACACAGCACGCCGCGTGTTCTTTGGCAATAGCATATCAGAACATAGCGCTAGGTACGCAAGTAGTTGTATGCCGCAAGGTTCATTAAGGGCTTAAATAAAATTTTTTAATTTTTAATCACTTGTTTATTATTAAATTTAAACTATTGAAATGTTTAAATTAAATATTAAATTTAATTTATTTAAAAATAGAATTTAAGTAAAAAAAATTTTTTTTTATAACATTTATATATAAAAGATTAAAAAACTATTATTATTATATACTATTATAAATTATATATTATAGAAAACTATCTAAATTGATATTATTATTAATGTAAAAATTTAAAATTAAATATGTACACAAAATAATAGATTTATACATTGAAAATATCCAGCATTAAGTCTTTTAAATTGCATTTTTCAAAATCTTCTTTGGTTGGCTCAAATTGCCCTTCCAAAAAGTGTTTACATTTATGAAGCCCATTATAAGCATCTACAACAGTAACTTCTTCTTCTAGAGCCGGACTACCAGAAGCAACATCCATCGTGTTCATTTACTTTGTGTTCTTCAAAATCATCAGAATTTGAAGATGTAATTCAAAAACAGATAATCGTGTACAATAATCCTACACGCCAGAAAATTTGTATTTTAAATATTTTTACATGAAAAACTCTGTACGTACCTTTGATATATATCTTTTATATCTAGCACTTGCCATATATGGTCATGATAATCTTCTAAAATCTACGAGGAATTTTACGTTTACCGATATCCAAGGGGGTTATCTTATGTGTTCTGGTGGCGTTGCCGCAGCACTGTACCTCTGTCCTTTAGCTCCTTGAAACTTGATACTTGCTTCTCGTACCCTCCTGTTAATGTTTTATTTTTAGTATTGCCTTAAAATTAAGCCTCGACTCGTCAGCGTTGTATAATTGGTGTTCATCGTAGGTGTTATCACGCCAAAATTGCTGCAGCGTCACTTTTAATTCTTCAGCAGCTACATTATCTGACAACTTCTCACTCTGCATGGATAGCTGCCTGATATTGTAAATCTTCTTGAAGCGTTCATGCCAACCATCTTTAGTCTTGAAATTTGTTGGGTTTCCAATGAATTGATATTGATCCATGCCTTCGTTTTTGAAATGTCACCTGATAATGGAGCTCCCAAAGAACTTTGCTGTACGAACCACTCGTAAAGGCTTTGTCTCGTATATTTTTGTTGATACAGATTTTCTTATTGCTCAAACTTCGATGATTGTCCTCAAGAAACTTATTTCAATATTTCCGATTGATTGCTTGTCATCCTTTGAACTGTCGTCACATTGACATTATAAAATTCAACCAAACTCGATGTAGTTGCTCCTTTTTCGAGTTCCGATGATTTTCCGCTTTATTCCCAATAAAACGATCTACTTAAATCTTTCTAGTTAACGATAGATTATTCAGCGCTGAGATTTCATTTGAGGTCAATCTATTGATGATTGTTATCGACACATTATACTCTTTGGTAAGACAAGACACTGCCTCGTTTTCAGACAGCTTGCACTGGATATCAATGATTTGAGAAGAGATCAAAGTTTTTGACATCGTGATCAGAACTTAACACTGTATTCAAAACTTAAAACTGTAAACGTGAATGATACCTTGCGTTAAATTTATAAACTAACTTGCTTCTCGTGGTTCCTCTGTATTTACACTTTTTTCTGGCCCTACTCTGCTTATAATTACTGTTTGAATAAATTAAAGTGTTTTTTTAATTACCTTATTTCAGTCCAATAATTCAAAACAATCAATGCCTTTCTTTAATACAAAAATTACTTTATTTCAGTTCAACAATTCAAGTCAACCAAAGCATTTATGTTATAAGGGCCTGCTAATTAAAAATCTAATGGCAGGTCAAAATTTATGTCCAATAAAACAGGTCAGGTAAAAAAGGTTAGATATCTAAATTATGATTAATGAGGGAGGTTGAATGATGTAGGCAGTAGTGCAGTATTCATATAATAAATTATACGAGAAAAGTGTAAATTACCTTCGTTATATGTATTTACTATTTACATATACAAATTCCGTTACAAAACACTTTTTTTTTAAACACTTTTATAAATTTTTTTATAAAACAATTTTTATAAATAAATCATACGTAAATCAATTTCAAATTTATAATAGCCATAATTTGTTATACCATAACGATTGTAGAAAAAACAATCTCGCTTAAACAATATTGAAAATATTTTGTGACGTTAATATTTCTAAAATATATGGTTTTATGTGATTTGGTGAGTTTTAATTCTCTCTTTGTCTCTCTCTCTCTCTCTCTCTCTCTCTCTCTCTCTCTCTAAGTATATCTCTATCGGAATAAGTAAGAAATTTGGCGCAGACGTTACTCAATATTATAAGCACGCAGTCGACATTCTAAGTGCAATAATATATGATATCGATTATGGCACACATCATAGCGTGTTTGATTGTCGCATTGATAGCGTAAGTGTTCAAGCTGGGTGAAAAAAATATAAACACCTGATGCTTTTTTGTGGAAAGTAAAGTTTTCTAAATTTTAATGTTTCTTTTATAATTTTTCAATTGTCACATAGCGCCGCTGCACAGGATAATTTGGTCATTTTTTGGATTAACAGAAGCAGTGTACTCTTGAATAGTAATCTTTACTACCGCGTGCGCTACAGCATTCCACTAACTGCCATAAATATCGAAATATAAAGCCGTTGTACAAGCTCCATTAATATCCTGAGTGCAGGATATTGCAAAAATAGCCGGTCTAATGATAGTTTGATTGACTTTTATATCTGGGAATATATGATTGTTATAAAAAAAATAAGGTACCATTTGAGTATATGTCATATTTTAGATTCATTCATATTCAATGATTCATCATTAAAATCTTTAGCTTCTTTATCTCTGGGTATCAGAATCTTTGTGGATGGAAGTGGCTTTATAGTCAATTGCTTTCTTATTTTTAAAATAGTATCGATTAGCTAATTAGCTAAACTAACTAGTTTATTCAAATCATTAGAAATAAACGAAGGTCTATTATCGCTTTTTTTCCATTCGGGGTGATCTTTTTATTTCTTTCGTTTTTCAGAATTCTTATTATTCACGGGTGCAGGTTTGATATTTAAAAATTTGTTATTTCCTTTTTTTCAATACATTAATTTCTATCTTTTTTCTAGTTGGGTTGTGATCTTGGAACTTTCGATTCAAATAAGCATCTAAGCTGTTAATTCGCTTTTTAAAAGATGCTACCATCCGAAAGATGTTCGATTATGATGACTTTGGAACCAAAATTGAGCAAAGCTCGACGTTGGCTCAGAAAGTCAATCCCTACTACGCCATCTTACGCTATTTGGAAATCATCTGTATCTATTAAAAATCTAATTGTTGTTGCAAAAAATTCCATTTGGGTAATCCCTAAAGTTTTGTATGATAGACCACTAATATCTTGAATAATTATTGAATCCTATACTTCTTCGAAATCTTCGTTTAAAACGAATTGTCTTTTGACTTTGTTTTATGCTATTTAATCTCACATTACATTAATTAGATTAATATAATAATTTACTATGTAATGCATTGCATTCAGAAGGCTTTTTCCCCATTCAGGTCTGGGGTTTTTTTTATGGCGGATGAATAGTATATGCAATTAAATACTTATCTCGTCTAACCAATTTCTGTTCTTATTTGTTCTATATCACACCCTACTCAATCGTATTGAATTACTTCTAAACGAACTCCAGTACTTTAAGGTAAGACTTATTTCAATCAATTTAATTAATTCACTTCTTTACCTAATTTATCATAATCTTAGCATCTAAGTTATACAAGATCTTTATATAATCTTTTATAAAGCACCTGTAGTATCCAGCAAATTTTAAGATTAGCGTATGCTTTTTACGTTTTTATCCATTTCCACTGATAACATGACCAAAATAATTTATTTCCTTAGAAGGAATTTACATTTGTCAATTTGAATCTTTAATCCAGCTTTTGTTAATCATTCTATTAACACTTTGAACTTGTAATCATGTTTCTCAATGATATAAGCGTGGATAACTATATCGTCAAAATATACAAATAAGTCTAATCTTTGTAATCCTCTGAGTAATGTATCCATTGATCGTTGAAAGGTGGCAGTTGCTTTCTGTAATCCAAATGTCACTCTTATGAATTCGTAATGTTCAAATGTAGTACTAAATGCTATTTTATGCGCGTCCCTATAATGCATTTTGATTTGATAAAATCCTATTGCCAAATCAAAAAGTGTATAATACTTAGCACCTCCAACTTGATCAAAAATTTGAGTGATATTAAAAATAAGGCATGAATGGTCTACTGTTTTTTTATTAAGATTCCTCGAATCAAGCATCATCCTTCCATTTGAGTTAATAGCTTTCTTTTACCGGCGTTATAAATTGCACAAAAGTTTGTTACGTTAAATCGTCTAGTTTTTTAATTTGTAGATGCCTTATTAATTAAAAAACTTTTTGTTTGAAAGTGTTTAAAACTGTGTAGCGAGGTCGAATGCTGTAGGCATATAATACTATATATTTTTAACAATATAAAAGTAACTATTGCTCTATTAGCGAAAAAATATCCTGCTCCATGTACAGTATCCTGTGAAATAGGAAAATTATCTGGGACTAATAAAAATTCTGTAGGTTCTCCAAATATTGAGTGTGATTTTATTATAATGGGAAAAATCGAATTCTATTACTTTGAGATAAAGCTTTTTTGATTCATTAACATTTCTAAATAACCTAACTTTTAAAATATTAACTTCTGAGTCACTGTCTAACATAATATCTATTTTTTTATTACCAAAAATGTTTGGATAAATGACTGCTATCTTAGTAGCAAACTCAAGTTTCTTATTTATTAAGGTACGAAACGTAGCATCAGTTTGACCACTTTTTTGCTGGTGAGCGCTTTCGTAACAATCTTCCTCTGAGTTGCGCTCGATAAAGAGGATGATTAGTCGTATCCCTCACGCTGTTTCTTCATTGCCATGCATTTGTAACATTCTGCCATTATATGGCCACGCTTTTTACAATAAAAGCGTTTAGCTTTAGATTTATCGAAGTTACTGTTGCTCTGATTAGAATCTGACGTACAATCCTTGGATAAATGT
The DNA here is from genome assembly GCA_030064505.1 of Chouioia cunea. NCBI lineage: Eukaryota > Metazoa > Arthropoda > Insecta > Hymenoptera > Eulophidae > Chouioia > Chouioia cunea. The sequence goes on from JAOPFQ010000001.1 coordinate 23,632,488, forward strand.
CCAAATTTATAACAGATCTGACACTGTACTTCGGTTACAGAGTTAACTTGCATCCGACTCCAACAACCTTTTGCTATGTGTCCAGTTTTGTTAGATATCTGGAATTTTAAGTGTTGAAGTTTCGCCGTTGTCGCTTCGACAGCTTCTTTCTAGGATATATGGAAATATATCTAAAATTTTCTAAAAACAGAATTTTGTTTGATAAACCTATTTAATTTTATTAACGAAAATACGAAAGTTTTCTTTTATTTAAATTTTTATTTTGGGAAAAAAAATTTTGTGTGTAAAAGATCTTTTTAGTATTTTATTTTTCAGAATTATAAAGTTTTTACTAAAACCTTTCTATTAAAATGTTTTCTTTTATTTTTAAGGTCATAGATAAATTTTTTCTATCTATGTATTTAATTATTGAAAGCTCTATTTTATTTTCACACGTAACATATATCCCTTCGGATTCTCTAAAATTCTTATGTGACGTAAGAACTAAAGCACAATTATTTATTCATACTTTTCGGTTTAAGTCTTTCGTTTTCTTAACCGGGATGTGTAAGTCACTTCTAAAACTAAACGTCGTGATTTTTTCTAGTTTTCACTTGTGGGAAAATGATGACATTCTAAAATAATATAAGACTAACTGAAACTCACTCACAAGGGAAAATTCAATGGCGTGGAATTAGGTAAGATGATTAGTAAAGATCGCGATCTAAGGAGCAAAATTATTTTGTAAATGGTATCACTTTATTAAAGTTTTATGTTACTCACTTATACAATTCTTCAAATTTTTATATCTTGGCACGAAGTTCTTAGTTACCTTCTTTGCTTATTGGGCCACCTCTTATAGTTGATATTCCTGGTACTGCTGATGGTGCTGGTACTTATGGCATTGCTGGTATTTGTGGTACTGCTAGTATTGGTGGGATTCCTAGCACAGGTGGTATAGCTATTTTGTCGCCTTTTTATGTTTTTGTAGGTAGATAAGATACTGACTACAAATTTTAAATATCTTTAAGAAATTCAAAATAGTATCATTGAACGCTTTTCAATCTGATACATTTTCCATGGCGTGCTGAAAATATGATATTTTCTCCACGTGAAAATGATTATGTGCCTGTATCTCTTTTTTCTATAATTGTTATTTGTTGACTCGTATTTTGAGCAAAGCTCCGTAGATTCATACTTATCACTATTATCTATTATAACTATTATTACAAAATTAAAGTACTTAATATAACAATAACATATGAAAAATATATTAATACATATCTTTTCAATATTTGTTTATTAATTTTTGAAGAAATCTTTCGGCCTGGTACAAAGTTTATGTGGTAATAAAAGAAAAAAAAAGAATAAAAGAATCATTTTTAATCAGATAAATCTCGTGAAAATTTGTCGAACACTGTACTTTATCAATTGGCCTTGTGTAAGCATTTGTTTGTATTTAAAGGTTATCATTTTTTAACATGTACCATATCCCGATTTCGAATTCAATTTGGTTGCTTTAACAAGGAAGATAGATGTTTAATACCAAATGGAGTTATTCTCTTTAAGATATTTTTATTTAAAAAAAAATTATTTTTTATTTTATTCTATTGGCCTATTTCTTCTTCGCCCGTCACAATGACATATTACATTCCGTCAAATTTCGGTTAAACTGTTAATATTTGGGTTAATAAGACATTATTTATACCGATATCAATGCTTATTACAAAATTATGCTTACAATGAGTTATAAATGGAATTACCTGGAAAATTTGGTGGCAGAGGCTACATTTATATCTGTTACTTTACCTGACCAAGCGACATACAGAACGTTTTCTTTGTACACTTATTATTGAACTCCGAATAAACAACTTTATAAGGGAGTAACGTATCAAATTGGCCATGGAATCGTCTGTGATTAAAATTTTTCAAATAAAACTTGCCCCTTTCGACGAAAGTCGCAAAATTTTATTTTAAATGTTAACCCGAAGGAAATTTTCTGATACTCTTGACAACGTTGGACATAATCTCTAACATTATACCATACATCAGGATAAGAATATTTGCAGATCACCCACTCATAAGTTTTTTCAAGCTCTCAGCGCCAAAGGAGATCCATCGCAGCAGACAATAAACTTCTTCATGAAATCTGCCCGCGCAAGAACAGGGGCTTGTGTAAGTGCTGTTTTCAGCGTCTCAAATGTCTCCTGTTGCTCTGGGACCCAATCCCAAGTTATTTTAGATCTTCAGCGTCTAGGCGGTTGTCTAAAAACGTTACCGAAGAACATATAAATTCACTCTTCTCCGTGTACTTCTCCAAGCCATTTTCAACTAGTCTCTTTAACACCAATCCTAGCCCGATTAGGTGATCAGAGAACGTGTGGCTGAGTATAATCAGGTCATCGAGATACTTGAAAACGTATGACTCAAATTCCGGTCCAAATAGTGCATCCATCAGGCGCTAATAAAATGCTAATAAACAAGCGTAGAATAGAGAATGAAAGTATCTACGGAGAAATGCCAAGTAATATTCAGTAGTTTACACTAACATATTGCAATCTGATAAATAAATGTTATAGAGGTTTCCGTTGTAATTTTTCACGTATAATCGATTGACACTATTTATTTTTCAAAATAACAAATTTCAAGATAATCTGTTTAAATAATTTGATTTAAACAATTGATAATGACAGACGATAAAACACGGGTATTTTTATTTTCCATTATGCTGTGAATGGCATAGTTAGTTTGACGCTATTTAGTCTGAATTTGGCCTGGGCTTTATTGGATTAATAAATAAAATATTATGGGTTTCCTGCTCATCCTAATTGTATAAACAATAATTAAGATATATGACAGAGAACAAATTAGTTTTGGGGCAAATCAGAGCAAGGTCTTCGATTTTTTAAATATTTTGCACACCGAATGCCTATATGGAGGTAATCATTTGTGCCAAGTTTGACGCCAAAATATTAATTAATTAAAAAGTTATAAACAATTTTTAAAAAAAATTGATTTTTTTTTAACTGCTATAAATGGAAAACTATTTATCGGATCTGGATAATTTTTTTTTTAAATACTCGTAAATAATTGTATCTTGAGAATATATATGTGTCATAATAATATATTTTTTAATAAAAAAATTATAAACAATTAAAATAAATTTTTTCCATTTTTATTACAAAATGCAACTTTTATTTGAAAAATTGTTGTTGCAATCGATTCCTTGGACAATTTTGTTTAAGAATCCGTAATAAAACTATAGTGAATTTTAATGGGGGGTAGGTAATGACCTTCCAAAAAAGCGCTACCTGCGGCGCTTAGCTAGAAGATCGGACCGATAGAAGCGTCCCACTACCCCGAAACTTTTCCAGGTATTACAGTTCTCTATATTACTACATTTATTAGCTAAACTTTCTTTATTTAAATAGTGGTACGTAGAACTAACATTTATGATAATAATAAATAACGAAAATAGGCTGCCCTTAAGCAAATTAGTGCGAGCAATAATTAAGTTAAGGACTTAAAAAATGTTTATTTTCTTTGAATATTTTTTCTAATACTTTAGTTTGTTAAGTAGTATTTTAAAATTTGGTATACTGAAATTAGTTGTGCTTCGAAAATCGTATAAATACAGAATCTTTCTGCTCAGTCGGGCTATTTAAAGTTCAATGGTCAAAGTGAACGGACCTCAACGAATGTCATAGTGAAATTTCTTATTGTGTGATAGATTTTGTAAAATTACTTCAATTCAGTTTCAAAGAAAATTATATAATCATGCCATTATCAGAGTGCTCTAATCCATTCAAAGTGCGTAAACATGGACGTCGACGAGAATCTTTGTGCCATGTTCCCACAGAAATTCAGGATAAGCGGTTTCCTTTAGTGAAAGAAAACGATCGATTATGTGCAACATGTTTGAGATACTGCTATATGAAAGATCCAAAGGAAGTTTCTGACTACAGTGACACACGTATAGGACGTACAAATGAAGAAAATAGTATTTGTGAAGATTCTATTAATCAGAACAATGAGGCTAGTTTCGACTATAGTGTTAATGAAGATCAAAATATCTGCCACGTAAAATGTGATGAAGAATTTTCGATCAACGAAAATGAACGTAGAAAAATAGTATTGGATCGCTTAAATCCATTGTTTGATTTTTTTTAAATCGGAGAAATGAATTCAATAGATATTGAAATACCTGATTTAATAGAAAACAAAATCGATTCATTGTCAAATAATTTGAAAACTTTACTTGTGAGGAAATATCGCTGTGTAGACAGTAATCGAGATGGATTTATACAAAAAAGTGTATTTTATAAAGACCTGAAAGCAGCGTATAAAAAAGCAACTACTAATTCAGAAAAGTTATATATATTAACTGCAATACCAATGTCTACAAGTGTCTGTGAAATAGAAAGAGAAATTGATTGTTCGTTTTATTTTGCACAAACCACTAAAAAAACTTCGTGAACAGGAAGGAATGTTATCCTATCCACTCTCCAAAACCAGAATATCTATAATAAGTGACGAAATAAAAAGTGCTACTGTCTCATTTTATTTACAAGATGATATAAGCCTGCCATATCCAGGTGCTAACGATACCAAAATAGTGAGGAAGAATACCAAAAAGAAAGTTAAAATTCAAAGGCGTTTACTTATGTTTAATTTAAAAAAAGTGTACACCATGTTTGAAAAACACTGTGCTGAAATTGGACTCAAGTTTCGCCTGGGGTTTACATATTTGTGTAGATTGCGACCTGATCAGTGTATTTTAGTGAATGAATGTAAAGGTGTTCATAATGTTTGTATTTGTATTCACCACCAAAATCCAAAACTATTAGTGGAAGGCTGTAAAATGACAATGAAGAATTTGAAGATCAAATATGATGAAGAGTTATCTCAAACAGCAAAAGATATTTTAATTGGAATGACATGTGAAAGACCTGGTGAAGATTGTTTTTTTAATAAATGCTCGAAATGTCCTGGATTAGCCATTATTTTAGATATGTTCGAGAATTATTTCAAAAGAAATGCTATAGATTTCATTCATTGTAAACAATGGGAAACTGTAAACCAAAACTGTGATCTTGTAAAGCACACATACAATATTAAAGACTATCTTAATCACCTGGAGGTACAGTTTAAATGTAAATTATTAGAGCATGACTTTATTGCCAAAAGTAAAAATGATTATATAAAAAATCGTCGGCATAATTTGAATGAATCTGAAATAATGGTCATAGGAGATTTCGCTCAGAATTATACAACTGTATATCAAGACCAGGTCCAAGCAAATCATTGGAACGGCAAACAGGTAACTATTCATCCATTTGCAATGTATATAAAAGGGAAGGAAAAAACTGAAGAAGACAGCTTCGTCGTAATTTCCGAAAGTACGAAACATGATGTAAATGCTGTGATATTGTTTCGCCAAAAATTAATTGATTATATAAAAAATCGATACGAGAACAAGGTTAAAAAAGTGATTTATGTATCTGATGGAGCTGCAAGTCAATATAAGAATAAATCAAATTGTTTAATTCTTGTTTCTCATTATGAGACATATGGAATTGAAGCTGAATGGCACTTTTTCGCAAGTTGTCATGGAAAAAGCGCCTGTGACGGACTTGGCGGAACAGTGAAAAGATTAGCCCGGAAAGCCAATTTGCGAAATTCAGACGTAAGCATTAATTCAGCTGTAGAATTATATCAATGGGCACAAAAAGCTATACCTGGTATAATTTTTGCTTACTGTACCATCGTAGAACACATAGAAATTGAAGAAAATTTATCAAAATTATTAAAAACCGCATTACGTGTCGATGGTACTTTAAGTTATCACGCATTTATTCCTCTAAATAAAAGCAGCAAGGAATTGATGGTGAAAAGAACTTCCTTTTCTACAGATTATAACATTAAAAGACCACAAGAATAAATGTACTTAAATACTTCAGTGTAATTTGTTATAAACTATAGCAATTTTATTTATTTAAATTTTATATTAAATTTGTATAATTAATTTATGAACATCTTTACAAGATATAGTAAAATAATTTTAATGGTTGTCACCATATGGAATATTATATGTATATATGTATTATTAATTAATTGACTATTTTAATTTCCTTTTCTTAATATCTATTGAGTAATGTAACATGTTATAACTAAGCTGTTAATATCTAACTATACTTGGAAAATAGATTTCTTGTAAACTACGAATATTTTCTAAAATAATATGAAATATTACACTTCATCTAATTGCGATTAAATTGTTTATGTTTAAGTAAATAAAATATTGTTTATACTGATGTCATCCCGATTACATAATATATAGTCTATGGTACTGATTTATAGAACTGTACTACCTGGAAAAGTTTCGGGGTAGTGGGACGCTTCTATCGGTCCGATCTTCTAGCTAAGCGCTGCAGGTAGCGCTTTTTTGGAAGGTCATTACCTACCCCCCATTAAAATTCACTATAGTTTTATTACGGATTCTTAAACCAAATTGTCCAAGGAATCGATTGCAACAACAATTTTTCAAATAAAAGTTGCATTTTGTAATAAAAATGGAAAAAATTTATTTTAATTGTTTATAATTTTTTTATTAAAAAATATATTATTATGACATATATATATTCTCAAGATACAATTATTTACGGGTATTTAAAAAAAAAATTATCCAGATCCGATAAATAGTTTTCCATTTATAGCAGTTAAAAAAAAATCAATTTTTTTTAAAAATTGTTTATAACTTTTTAATTAATTAATATTTTGGCGTCAAACTTGGCACAAATGATTACCTCCATATAGGCATTCGGTGTGCAAAATATTTAAAAAATCGAAGACCTTGCTCTGATTTGCCCCAAAACTAATTTGTTTTCTGTCAAATATATATTGCTCTTTTTCAGACCATGTATCTGTAGTTGAATAAGTATTTTATAATCCTGTATGACATGAAGTGATTTTTGAAGGTAAACGAGAAAATTAAATTTACGAAAGTTGTATTGAAAGCTATGAATATAGATGAAAATGGCTCATAAGATAAAAAGCTAAGTAAGTGGTATATATATAATCCTGCAAATACGTCAGGGGGTATAAATCGTAGGTGCAAATAAACAAATTTGATCAAATGTCTATAGAAAGTATGAACACTTTTCAGTATCTAAGTAACTTTGTATGTGTTTATTATATTTTCAGAATAATTATAATAAATATAGATGTATGTATTTATTTATGCACATGTATATATAGCCTTCTCTGGTTTTTACATCAAGTATTTACAATTACTTTTATAAATTTACGCTACTATACTTACAATTACTTTGTATAAAAATAAGAGATGTTTTAACATAAATTATTTTTGTTAAATTTAATAATTATATTTTTAATATAATATATATTGAATAACACAATTTTCAATAACATCTTTTCATTTCGAGTTCTTGCTTTGGTGTGTCATGTGTGTGTCGACTGGATCAACATAAAAAAATATTAATCCAACTAAATTCTACCTGGAAATACATCCTGGAAATCCATATGGAATACAAGTATGGGGATCAACCTTTGATGGAGGGTTGAAATACGTTTTATCTCACCTTTCCCTTTACTTAGCGAAAGGATTTTAAAATGTATATTTTATACGTTTATATTTATGCATATATACAATATATAAATCTTATAATAAAAATATTTGAATAAAATTCCATTATCAACAATTATTTTTACACGGAAAATATATAAATCAATGGTATTCCACTAAATATTACTAAATATTGAAACTAACTAAATTATATAAAACTTAAAAGAATTCAGCAACACACGCACCATTTATGCAATGCTGAAATAAAGCGAATGATTATTGCAGTTATTACAATTTTTAATTTATATTTTAATTAGGGAAGTTAAATATCTCTTACCAAGCCTTCTCCACAACTAGATCCTTCTGCAGCAGGAGCTTTGCCAACACATTTTTTGTCTGTCATAGATTTTGTGCAATGTAACTTCCAACATACTGTTTCATTGAACTATCAAAAGTAAAACGTCCATAATTGTATGTACAATTGAGTTCTTTTAATATGTTAAAATTAATAAATACTTACTGTACATAGTTTTCCACCTCGCGTAAAACACTGTTCTTCTAACGTCAAAAATTTGCCAGGTAGAGCGTGCATTAATACATCACCTATATTTCTAGGTTTGTTTTCCAAACAATTAGACGCTGTCAGGCTAAAAGCGAAATTTTATCTTCATACACTACAGAAAAATAGTTTCATTTATTCATAAATTATTATTTATAACCTTGCAAAATCTTCCAATAGTCTTTTACTACATAGAGACCAACGAAGACTATTCACGGATCTGAATTTTGCACTTGCCATAATATAACCATCTTTTATAGAACAATCCGACGCGTCATCTTCGCCATCATGAGGCAACCCTAGTCTGTAAACGATATTTTACTAATCGATATCCGTAAGTCATTGTGATTTAATGATTTAAGTCAAAATAACCTTGAGGTATAATTATTAAACGCATTTTACAGTGCTTAAATAAATGCTAACTGAGCTTGTATAATATTATTAAGTAAAGGTTAGTAATTGTTAATAATAAGTTTAATTTTTGTATTCTTGTCGAAAGTTATTCATGACTTACAGGTGTCCTATCTCATGAGTGGCTGTTATAATTCCAGAATAGCCCCCATTGTCTTCCAATATTGCTGTATTCTTTCTTTTAGAGCATGCTTTTCCAGTAAAAGCTTTTCCTGGCAAATAAAAACTCATTACATTAATACGCATAATAAAAAAAGTTTTCATAAACAAACATTTCATTGATACCTAATGCTGAAGATTTGCAATAATTTGTAGTTTTTAAACTACATATATCTCGTCTGTGAAAAAGAAATGTCAACTTTAAAATATCATCAAAACGAGCGAATTTCAATAAATATCAATATAATTAAAGAGTCTGTACTTAGTCATAATCACAATTATATCTTTGGAAGTAATGAATTTAACTTCAGTATCAAAATATATTCCTGCTTCTATTAATGCGTTCTTTGCTTGTATTCTACCGCTATCATCTAAATTATTGTGCAAAAATTTTAATGCAGTTTCATCCTGAAAGCAAAAACAAGTCAATATGACAAGATGAAATCTAGTAATCCGAAATATTTGTGTGGAAAAAAAATATTTTTAATATCCAGAAATGACGTCATACTTGTGCTAAAAGAACACCAGCAATATTAAGTTTTACTTCAGGAAATTTTAAAAGGCTGTATCGCAAATCCACACCGTTCCAAAATGGTATTATATAATTCATAGCCAAATGAGGTTCCTTACCAAGATACCTATAAATCAAAATTTCTCATAAATTTGTCATGTTTAAATTACATGTAAATATGAAGCAGATATTTAGTTTGATAACTTAAACCTACTAATGACTAAATATAGTTAGAAAATACAATCGAAAATTTTATTTAAATAGATGAAAGATATTCGTAATATTAAACTTACTTGTACATTGATGCATCAAGTACAACTAAAATTTCTGGATAAAATATCTTCAAAGGCTGCATTCTTTTTCTATTTTTATTATATTTTTTAGAGTATTCAATTGCATCATATAACGATTTATATTGAAAAGTTGAGTTTCTATTCGATATTTTAAATATTACATGATCTTTCCTATTTGTTTGATTATACATCTTAGAAATTTCATTGATCAATCGTCGAGGAAGAGGACTTATAGCTAAATCAGTGCTTATCATGCCATCCTGGAGTAAAAATCAGTAGTGTTAAGAAATTAACGGTAATATGTTAAGCAACCAAATTATGTATTTTATTTATTTTAATTAGGCAATATTAGATTAAAAATTTTTAATGAATTATTTCGTAAACAAAAATGTTTTCTAAATTATGCTTAAATTTTCGAATTTAGTAAAATTTAATCAAGGAATCTACTATTACTTTGGCTTTTGAAGAATAAGCAAATATCGCCTACGTTTATATACTCACGTAATATAGTTCAGAATGTTCTTGAAATCTGTACTCCAATAAAGAAACCATATTTTTTGAGTCCTGATAAATTCCGCTAATATTATCTAGAATCTATTAAAGACATTATGTTTTTTAATAAATATTTTATAGGTCAATAGACATGTAAAATTGATTTATGCAGACTGCATGAAAAATAATGAAAAAAAACAAGCAGAACTATAAATATAATAAAATATGTCTTTAACATTTATATTTTTAAATAATCCATATAAGAGTATAAATATTTGAGTTTAGCTGATTTTTTGATAAATGATTTATGGGTATGTGTTCAGAAGGCAAGGATAAATCTTTTTATTATCACAATGCACGCGTTCATAAGCGAATGCATTTATTTTAATAAGGTTCGAATTATTTATAACTTCCTTACGTCGGTCAATAAAGTATATTGAACAATTGACGAATTGATTGGAGATGTTTCGACGCTCCATATTGGAGTTTTTCGTCCAATCAAAACATTATCTCGCCGCTTCAATTGTATATCATAGTGTCTACCAAAAGCCACAAAAGACAAAATACGATTTTGTGTCGACAGTCGACGGTTAATTTTTGTTGTAGGCAACGAATTAATTTTTATGAATTCGTAAGCAGAAACTAAAAGAATTATAGATTCCATTAAAAAATATATATGTTGATAATAATTGTTAATTCTTGTATATAATACGCATATATATTATACCTTGGTTGCGTTCTGATCTGAACACGCTAGAAAACTCCTCATCCGTCATCATATCGTGAATCTAAATAGAAAGAACTAATTTAAGAAAAGTTGAACGAACTCATAGCTATATATATGACGGATCATCATATTCACATATACTCTACTTTAAATTCGATAACATATATCAATGTTTCCGTACGCATGTATTATAAAATCATAAATCATGAATCTATAACAATGTATATTTTGTATAATAACTAACATACTTGTCGATTTGAATTCACGTTGACGACGAGCATTTTCATCAAAAGTACTACCTTAAAGCTGATGAAAATTTTCATTTTATCAATTGATTAAAACATTGACTATAAGAAGTATGTCCAGCACGACAAAACAATGACAAGTTATACTTTTAAATTCTAACAGTTACAAACTTCGTCATCATAAAGACGACGAGTACCTGCAACCACAGTGTTCTCTAAGCAAACTGATTCCTTTTTTATGCGAACCACGAGTAAATAGTCGTATGGAACTCATAAATAAACCAGCAAACATACGGGCTACATATATTCATACAATTTCTAAGTAGATGCGATACTGTAAAGGAATTTCATAAGTATGTCGTTACATGTGATTGTTTTCAAAACGTGAGTGATTTGAATATTAATAATCGTATGTAACTTAAAATGCTACGACAAACTTAAATGATTTCTATTTAAAGAAAATCCCAGTAGGTAATTTACTTTTAATTAGAGAAAACAGTTACATTTAGAATAGTGAGTTGATTTGTTATATGTCAATGCAAAAGTAACAATAACTTTCAATTAGTACGGTAATAATAATGTTCGGAAAAAAAGGAATATCTTTAAAAAGAAATTTTTAGATTAATTACTTCGAAAAATAAAAATTCTATTACACACTTTTTATTTTATTTTATAGTCACTATAAAAGTAGGAATTTTTTGCAATAAAAGAAATAAATGCATAAATTGTTGTGGCAGAACATCTTTGAGTAAGCCTACGCGATAAATAAATGTTTACAATGATATTGCTTCACCTGGGAGCACTCGATCTATGTATATCACTTGCATGGGCTAGGTAAATCTTTCGCCTAGCAATTTTATTTAAAATATGATAGTGTACTCATGAAAAAATACGGGTTGCATACGACAATATAGTATGTACAATTATGATATGTAAATATATATTTATTAAAAATAATTATCCATTTTAGATTTGTTCATACATCTACTATATCTCGTACACAAATTATTTGTTTAATTACACTCTCGTAATGATATTCATTGTTTTTTCAACTGACTAAACTTTATACTACAGAAGCATCTTTTTTATAATATAAATAGTTTCAAGTAATTTTTTGTAAAACTGAGAGATTTAATGGCTTATATATTTTGTAACGAAATCCCTTATTGCAGATTCAACGGGAGAACATACATAGCAAAAATTGTACATTAATAAATCAAAAAAATGCATTACGGAAATGAAAGAAAGAAGAATGAATATCTGATAACTTCCGCAAGGATTCCCCCCTCTCCCTTATCGTTCTCCCTCCCTCCCTCTCTCTCTCTCTCTGCTATGTTTTGTATGTATACATATGTGTAAAAACCGTAACGCGTGCGCATACGTAATATTTTTGAATGCCACAATTTGAAAACTTAATTTTAAGTCTGTGCCACTATTTATCATTTTTGTCTTACAAAAAATCGTGTTATCGATTATTTTTGAAAGTAAACAGACAAATTATCAAAATGAATACTATTAAAAATGCGTACGCGACAAAACATATTCATAAAACATTTTTTATATAAAAGCAAAAAAAATAACATAATTTTACTCTTCATAAATTAAAAACGATTGAATCTTATCGCAAATAATTGTATATTTTTATCAAATAACGTAAGGAACTTCGTTCCTACCGGGTATCCTGTGACACTATACCTTTTGTTTTTGATTGAATAAAATTATTTACTTTGTCCAGGGACCTAGAACATCATTTAAGTTAACCCTTAATATTGGTGCGAGGTATAATTGTCATATGGCATAACTTTCCCTCATCTAGGTACATGAACATCTAAAATCTATCTCTGTAAATTTCCAGCGTTCGTTGTTATAAAATAAAATACTTGACGTTACTCAATTTGTTTATGCATATTAAAACACATTTATATTACATTATATATATCATATTATATTATATATACATCTTTCAAAACCACAAACAACATTATAACATTTAAAGAAACTTTGGATGCTGAAAATAATGGCAAAATATTAGGTTAAATACGTATTTATTATTTATTTTGATGTATTTATCACTACTTGAAGCAAGTTATAAATGCTTATTTAGCTAAATTAAAAAACAGGATTAATAGTGGGATACTGTACCCACAGAAACAATAGGGTCAACAGAGGAGAAAGTGTTCTAAAACCATGATATTTAACATGCACGTAAGCAGAGATCTAGGTGTACGTCCTCACATATGTCGGGTGAAATGATACCGATAGATGCCGCGACTATCATTAGTATGTCTAGAACTTCCGTTGACCCTTGACTTGGCACCCTTAACATGGCGGCGGCGTAAGTAGTGATAAGTGCAAAGTGCAGGATAAATCTTCCTGCAACAACGGGAAAAGTTCGCAAGGGTTAAATAAGAAAAAAGGAGGTGTTAGAATCAATTTTGATGAGCCAAGCAACCGATTTTTGTGCGGTCGAAGATTCGTCATTGGCGTCGCAAACAGTCGCAGGCTAAATTTTCTCCATGCAGCCCAGAGTTAAGAACGCGCGTGCGCAGGCAACTCTAGAGAAGAGAAAAGAGAGGTAAGAAAGCAGTGGCGGCGACAGCAAAGAAATCGATCGAGGAAGTTGTCGTCACACCAGTCGCTAGTCACGCGCACCACTCTAGGTGCCGCCAACCAAGCAGAAAGATAGCGTAGGCTGCAAAGCCAAAGGAACGGATAAAGAAAAGAGAAAGAGACAGCGCTCGCCTGAAGTTAAGGTAGAGGGTTAGCGCGGGAGCGGTGCCTCTCGCCACACGTTGTCCGTCGCCATGAAGCTCGTTGACAACGTGGTACGCAGCTTCAAAGTAGCCAAGATCTTCCGCGAGAACACTGACCGCATTAACAGTATCGATTTCTCCACGACCGGCGATACGCTGATATCATGCTCCGAGGACGATCAAATCGTTATCTACGACTGTGAGAAGGGCACACAGATGCGCACTGTCAATTCCAAGAAGTATGGCGTCGATCTCATTCATTTCACCCACGCGAAGAATACCGCCATCCATAGCAGCACTAAAGTCGACGACACCATTCGCTATCTGAGTCTCCACGATAACAAATACATAAGATACTTTCCAGGCCACACCAAAAAGGTTGTCTCACTCTGCATCAGCCCCATTGAGGACACCTTCCTTTCAGGATCTCTTGACAAGTCTCTCAGACTCTGGGACCTCAGATCACCCAATTGTCATGGGGTCATGAACGTTTCCGGACGACCGGTTGCAGCTTATGATCCCGAGGGCCTCATCTTTGCGGCTGGGGTTAATTCTGAGTCTATTAAACTATATGATCTGAGAAGCTTTGATAAAGGCCCGTTCACCAACTTTAAACTCCAACACGAGAAAGAATGTGATTGGACAGGACTGAAATTTAGTCGTGATGGAAAAACTATTTTGATATCTACCAATGGCAGCATCATCAGACTTATAGATGCATTTCATGGTACTCCACTGCAAACATTTACAGGTTACCTGAACAATAAAGGTATCCCTATAGAAGCTAGCTTTAGTCCTGACTCCCAATTTGTGTTCAGTGGTTCTACTGATGGTAGAGTACATGTGTGGAATGCAGATACTGGTTACAAAGTTTGCGTTCTTAATGGAGATCATCCTGCACCTGTACAGTGTGTACAGTTTAATCCTAAATACATGATGCTAGCATCTGCCTGTACGAATATGGCATTTTGGTTGCCAACAGTAGATGATATGTCTTAAAGATGCATTGCAATGTCTTTTTACTTTGCCAACTATAATTTCAAAAGGTCAAAGTGTCACAGTGGACAGCACCAGGGGTGACTCCTGCAAAACAAGTTACTGTAAATTTATGTAACAATTCAATGCTGCATTATGTAAAAGTGGAACATTCTTCTACAAATTTATATTGATGTATAAACTACTAGTGACAACATGAACACTACTCAAATTCAAAGCGTTGTTGTGCCACGAGATTATATTTATAAGTGGCTAGATTTTTTACGTTAGCCAACTTAAAATGTTGACTAAATACTAAAGTATTTAAATATGTCGTCCACATGCGGTTATCTCTTGAAAACTATGTTTGATGAACGTTGTCATTTCATAGTCATATTTCTAAATGTATACAATGTTCACAGGCTTACTTTCTCAGTTATAACAGCTTATAATACCAGGTTTTCAGCATTTCATAGCATAGCTTCTAATGTATATTACAATTATCAAACTTATTTTCTACACACACTTCAAGTTTTTAAGTTATTAGTGAAGAGTATGTACTTTAGATGTCACAGCAAGGAAAATTAATATATTTTTTCAAAATTATTTTGCATAAAACTATTGTTTATATATTAATAATGAAATATCCTTAAAGTTGGCTGTTAATTAAGCACAAAAGTGATTTTAATGAAATGAAAATTCAATATAGTCATGTATTTATTTACTTTTGTAATGTTTTCTAAATATTTAATATTTTTTAATGGTTAATGTAGCCTTGTGCGTCTGACTTCCGTTGAAATAATATGTTTAAAATATCAAACCATATAAATCTTCCTTGTCTGTATTAAACGTGGTGTAAGAACTCATAAACTGTTGAAATCTCATTAAGATGTGCAAATAATACTAATGCACCACAAAATACTTGTAAAATTCCAAAATAGCTATATTTTGAAATGAATGTAAAGTTAACTCTTTCCCTGACGACATTTGTGATGAATGTATTGCTTTTCTTTGAGTGTAATTTGATTGTGAGTGTACGATAAATGTATGAATGATATTTGTAAAATAGTATTTTTGTAATGAAATAAAGAAAACTGAGAAGTATAAAGGTAATTATCTATAAATATTAACAAACATAATTAGTGTCGCACAAGGCTAAATGAATATCACCAGATAAAGAATTATGATTATTAATACTATTTATTCAACATTTTTTATAACAAACTTAAACAAAATTAAATCAATTTCATCTTTTCATGTATAATTTTTGGATTGATGCTAGTGACTATAGGAATATCATTTTCAAATGAGTAATGTTTACACATGATGTTATTTTAATATCTTCATAAAAATACCAATCATCAATATCACATAAAAAAATGTAAATCGACGTCTAACTAAATTTTCTCAAAAAGTATTACAATAAACAAACTACATATGTAATTAATAGAACATTCAAGAATGAATCAAAAATAAATGCTTTCAGATAAATAATTTAAAATCTAATGAAAATCTGAGAATATAAACGCAAAGTTTAATCATTTTCAAATCAACCAATTGTTAATATATTGTACATTTATTTCTCACAAATTTTCAAATAAAATATCTCTTTTGAACACCATAACTTATTTCTCTTTTTATATCACTGTTATACACCTTTGGTTTTTGTAACAATTAAAAAAATCTCTATGTATGAAATGTTATACTGTGTAGCATAAATGATTGGAAAGTGGATAACAATTAACATCCAAACTTTGAATGATAAAAAATAAAATTCATTTATTATCAACATTTTGAATGTGATATAATTTCTTATCTTCTTCAGAAATTGGTGTTGGAGCACCTGACATTAAATCTCGTCCTTCCATAGTTTTTGGAAAAGCTATAACATCTCGTATACTAGAAGCTTCACATATCAAAGAAATATACCGATCTAAACCTAAATATTAAAAAATTTTAAGATAAATCAAATAAAACATTTTATTTGTGGCAAATGATTTACCTAAAGCAATTCCACCATGTGGAGGTGCTCCACTATTCAAAGCATCGAGTAAATAATACAGTTTTGAAGAATCAATATTCAACATCTTTAATATTTTTTCTTGTAATTTCCTTTGATGAATACGAATAGATCCTCCCCCAATCTCTGATCCATTCATAACTAGATCATACTGTAGACCTCGAACCTGCACATTTAAAATTACTTTAAAATATATCATTTTATTACTATTGTTGTATACTTGGATCTATTTAGAAATACCTTTAATGGATCTACAGTTAAATATTTAATATCCTCTGGATGAGGCTGAGTGAATGGATGATGAGTGGTTTCCAAAGTGTTTGTGTCATTATTATATGTAAATAGAGGGAAATCAAATATCCAAACAAACTTATATTCTGATGATCTAATTTTTTCATTTTCATTTCTAGATTCTATAATATTGACAAATTCAATTCTCATTCTTCCAAGAAGTTGTCTCTAAAAAGCATACGAATTTCATGTTGAAAACTTGGAATTCAAAATTATCACAAATAAACTCACAGCGTCTGATTTAGGTCCACATGTTAGTAACAAAATGTCATCTTCTGTCAAACCAAAATGTCGAACAATATTTTTTCGCGAATCTTCTGAAAATAATACATGCAATTCATCTAAGTTGGGACTACCAACTTTTAATTGAATTAACTTAGCCCTTTGAAACATTTGTTTTGAAAATTGATTCAATTTATTTTTAGTAGAGTTTGTAAAATGTTGCTGAAACTAAATTGAATATATATTACGACATATAGATATAAAATAGTCAGAATTTAAGTAACGTAAGTTGATTACATGTTTTCCACTGAATACAGTTGCGTAAATACTGTGAGCTTGGTCAAAATTGGTGTCTGTACTTCTAATGATTGAAGATATGTTGTGAATCTATAACAATTTTTAATATTATGAAGAGAATATAAGTGTGATGCTTGAATTGGTACATTAATTTAATAATTTTACTTGTCCAGGTATCCTAAGATCAGGACAGTCTGTACCATATTTTTCCATTGCTTCTTCATATGTTAAATAGTCAAAAGGTATTCTGATTTTTCCTAAAAATTCAGGCCAACTATTCCAAATTAAATTTTCAGTCATTTCCATTATACTCTTACGATCAACAAAAGACATTTCTATGTCCAACTAAAAATATTAACATTTAAACTGAAATATGTTGATTGCGCTCAGAATTACATGAGACTGAGTTCATTATCCAACTTACTTGAGTAAATTCTGGTTGTCTATCATTTCTTGAACCTTCATCTCTATAACATTGTGCTACTTGAAAGTATTTATCCAAACCCCCTATCATTAACAGTTGCTTAAATTGTTGAGGACTTTGAACAAGAGAATAAAACTTTCCTGCATGCTTTGTTGGAACAATAAATTCTTGTGCACCCTGTGAATATAAAAATAAGTAAGTGTTAGTATATAAGTAAAAATTTAATGTTTGCAGTACAAATATTCATTAACAAATTCATTAAAATTACTAACCCCAGGTGTTTTACGAAATAGTGTTGGTGTAGCAACTTCACAGAATCCACATTGATTGATTAAATATTCTCTCATTTTCATAGTGACCCAAGATCTTATCCTTAAATTTTTTTGTAATTTAGGGAACCTAAGTGCTAAATATCTGTATTGCATTTGAAGAGACTCTTTTGCTTTTTGAAAACTTTTAATAGAAAAAGGCAATTGTGGCATAGATGAATTGAGAATTTCTAATGATTCTACCTGAATTTCAATATCACCTGTCTTCATGTTTTTATTACATTGACCTTCAGGTCTGAGCAACACTACTCCTTTTACTTTTAGTATCGATTCATACGGCAATTTTTGTAATTCATTAGATATATTATTTTTCTAAAACAGATATTAAAAGTATTATGTTTATTATAGTTCTATTACTTATACTCATAAATGCATCTTAAGTATTCTTACTTGATCATTAATAATACATTGAGTTGAACCATATGCATCCCTTAATACTAAAAATTTTCCCATTCTCTGAAATTCTAACCACCCACAAAGCTCTACATTTTCATGTACATTATTAATTGTCAACTCCCCACAGGTATGTGTTCTGTTTACAAATTTATTGATTGGTGTTGTATCTTTATTAACTTTGTGTACTGAATTTTTCAAAGATGCTTGATAATTATGCTGTCTTACAACTGATTTGCATAAGTTTATTGGACACTAAAATAATTGAGGAAATTATAGTGAAAAATAACGAACTGCATAAAAATTTTAATCAGAATAGTAATAATTTAATGCTCACTTTCATTAACTTTGTATTGATTTTGTAACATTCAAAAAAGCCTTGTTGAAAGAAAAATTGCATCATTTTATGAGTATGCCTCGAGTTCATCGTAGTGAAACTATTTTGTGACAATATCAAATTTATATCGTTATCTGTGCCGTGCTGCGTCTGCGACACTTGCCATTTAATAATAATTGGTACCACTACTCGATAGCATCAGAATAGAGCAGAACGTGCAGTCTGCACGGCTGGCGTATAAAAAACTGAATTATTATATATATATATATATATAATCACAGTTTGCAAAATTTCGGTGGTATTGGCCAAAGATTAATAGGGAGATCGCTAATGGTATGCTTTGTCGTACGACAAATTCTATTAGGGCGATCCTAGCGACTACTTTTGGAACTAGAGAAATCTAGCTAAAAAGAGGACTGCAGATGGACAAGCCGAACCAAACCGACTTGAACCGAACCCAGTCGAACTTAACCGCAGTTAAATCAAAAAGTGCGAGAGGTTTAAAAGGACACGCTGATTAGCCGATTTCTCTTTTGACACGTTTTGAAATATCCCGTAAATTTCCGAGTTTCATTTTTATTTAAAATCTCACTTTTTGACTCAAATGTGTACATAGATATTTTATGAAACATGTTTTATGTACTCGTCATCGATACTTCCAATTGTTGTCATTTATACATATATATTATATAATTGAAGGCGAATCATTTATCTTTAAACAATAAATTGTTTAAACACAACTTTATAATCACACGACAATAACTTTTTTTTTTAAATTAGATGTTAATATTTAGATTAGGCTCTATTCAGAGAGAGAGAGAGAGAGAGAGAGAGAGAGCGATTGCTACGTAGCTAATCTTTCTTTTATCAGCTTCACTGAAAAAAGAAAAACATAAAACCGACAATGATCATAAAACTGTCTTTGAACGTGGAGATGAAATCATCAAAGATAACCATCAAAGATAACGTGAGAGCTTTCTAAAACAAGACTCCCAGATAACATGGATTTTTTATTAAATATAAAAAATGAATATCGGCTTTTTTGTACAATTACAAAATTCATGAATACAGGGCAACTAACTTATTCTTTTCTACAAATTGAAATTAAAATTATAATGATCGTTATTCTACCATTCACAGTTATTCCAATTCTCTATACTTTGAGAATCTAGAATGTTTTAATAAACAATACGAGTAGATTTCAATCTACGCAAATTATAAAAACGAAAATACTGCGATTAATTGCAAGTCTAAATTAGATACTACATATGTTTCAATGCACGGGAGTAATAATACACATACAAGCCCACGGTTTATAGAAGGATGACATGCTATTAAAAATATTTCCAGATAAATCCAAATATTATATAGCAGTGATGTTGACATCTTTCAGATCTCTGCTTTTTTCCCAATATTTTGATATTGCTGAGCAAACCGAATTCAAGCACTATGAACTTTGATGAAGATAATCAATACATTTGAAAGTATGGTTCGATTCATGCTTTATTACTTTAGAAGGATATGTAGACAATATCATTCCAATGATAATAATAACAAACATAGTGTAAATATTTTTATTTATGTGAAATATTAAAAGCCAAAC
The DNA here is from genome assembly GCA_030064505.1 of Chouioia cunea. NCBI lineage: Eukaryota > Metazoa > Arthropoda > Insecta > Hymenoptera > Eulophidae > Chouioia > Chouioia cunea. The sequence goes on from JAOPFQ010000001.1 coordinate 23,653,093, forward strand.
CTAGCCACGCCGCTCGGCCTCCTGCGCGCTTGCCATTGAGCGTTTTCTTTCTTTCACTGCTACTAATTAACTAAAGGCGGGCAGTTAAATAAAATTTAAATAAAATTTCCACACAAACGCGTCGGTGCAAAAATTAAAAAATCCGGTCTTGAGATATTTACAATAGTTTAAAAAAAGTGTTGATAAATTTTAAAAAACATATATTGTTTTTTTATTGAATATTTTCCGCGTGTTTAGAAAAATTAGATCACAAAATTTTTACTAGTTTACGAGATGTGGGCTTTTGAACAAATTCCGTAATTTTTTTTTAATAACTTTTGTCTTCAATAATATTTTAACATAAAAAGTTTAAAAAATATTTACTTCCTTATGCGTAACAAGTATGCAACGTCTCTAGAGGAAATGAAATAGCTAAGAATCACGCTCACGTGTCAAAAGAGAAATCAGCTGATTCGCATGTCTCCTTCGACCTCTCGTATTTTTTGTTTAACTTTGGTTAAGTGCGGGTCGGTTCATGTCGGTTTGGTTTGGCTTGTGCATCTTCTACCCTCCTTTTAACTATATTTCCCTAGTTCCAAAAGTAGTTGCTAAGATCGCCTTAATAGAATTGGACACACGACAAAGCATACGTTTAGCGATCTCTCTATTAATCTCTGGTATTGGCAACTTAACGATACTAGGGTGCCTACCTGATAGCTCGAATAAGAAGCTGATGACCACCCGAAAATTTAAAAATTAACATAGGAATAGGTACAAATAAATAAAAAGAACATCTTCTGGAACTCTAAATAAAAATAAAACCAATTGAAATTGAGTGAAAAATGTATAACTTATTATTTAACGTTAAAAAATTATTAGAAAGTTGTCTAATTTCTCGTCATTTATTTTCAAAGTTGAAAGTATATACTAATCTTTTTGCTATCTTTGAAACATGTTGAGATCGTTGTTTGCTATTATGATTTTTTTGTAAGTGAAAGTTAGACAGATAAAATAGAGAATATTCCTGAAATAGTAATCACTTTTAGTGATATTTTTACCGTTTCAGGTGAAGCTAAAAGGCCTTCAGTAGAAGGCATGATTATCTATTGTATAGTCGATCATATAATTTTATGCAGCTTGGAAGTTCGTGCAAACAAGATCAAAATCGTTCCATATGTTACGTTAATAAGTATAAATAATGTGCCACGTGAAATAAAAATAAAATATAGGTCACTGAAAGTAAAAAAGTTATCCAAATAACGCAAAATGTTTTCTGGCGAACCAATAGATGTTTTGCAATATCGGTTAAAAACGTTATTAACGCGTTTGTAAAATATTAGACACGTGCACAGATTTCTCGACTTTCCAAAGTGAACAAACTTTTTCAACCAGTTTTCAAAACGCGTTAAAAACGTTTTAGAAAATATTGCTATTTCGACCATATTGAGTCTACATTGAAATCGCATCTTCAAAACGCGTTGAAAACGTTCTAGAAATGTCTTGCTGTTGTGATCAGCTTCGATTTGTATTGAATATAACGCTTTGCAAACCTTCCGAAAATGTTGGTTCAATTTGGGAATGCAAACATTTTGTGGATATATTTCTTGAGACCTCTATTGGTTGTCCATATATTTTTCTTTTGGGGCTATTCCACTTTACGTTTATTGTTTTCAATAAAAAAATCTCCAAGTATCAAAGTAGTATCATTAAAGTACATTTATCAAAAACAAGATAGAAGTTATTCTGACCTTAATAAAGTTTTTATTTAAACCCAGTTTGTTTGCAAGAACATGTCTAAGAATAAAATGTTTTTAAAATTAGTCAAAGTATACATGAGAATTTTTCGAAGTGTTTTGAGTAATTTGCAATTTCAATTGCTAAGTAACTTCATCTAAAAGTTACTCTAATTATAAATTTCGTACAATGTTAATGGTGATTTTTAAAATGGTAGCCATATGGAGTCTTATACTTTGTCTTGCTAGTTAACTCTATCCTAATATAGATCGTATATCTGTGCCGCTGTATCCAACTCACCTCAAAAGGTAATCCGCTGATAAAAAATTGTTTTATTTAACAATTTTATATTTACATATCAGTAAATAACTAGTTTGAAATATTTACGAGCCTTTGAGCCTTTGTAAGAGGCCGCTCTCGGAGAAAACACAGGTAAAATAAATTATCGCTAACCTGCACCTCAAGTACTGGAGGTTTCTTGATGGGAAGTCCATTAGGGATTTTGAATGTTTTACTAAGTGAGTGTAGTTTAACCCAAGGAAGGGCACTTGCCAAGGCTTTAGGGGAGCTCGTACTATTCCGTTGGGAAATTACCGAATACCTCGTGACTGACAATAGAAAATGTTACACGGGTAAGCTCTTTGAGGATACCCTCAAGAAGTGCGAAATACAAAACGTATTCAACCCCCCCCCCTCCCCCGTACCACGAACAAGTGGATTTTATTAAGCGCTCTATTAAAACGAAAGCGGACCACCAGTATTGACAGCTGTTGAGAAGTCGGATCGTCGAGGTGCTCCGTCGATGGGTTACCCAGTTACTGTTGATTAGATGGCGACTTGGTAGAAGGTTCACCAACTATATTATTCTCAGGTGGGACGGGCAGGCCTTCCTCTAACAACCAGCCTGTCATCCCCATATTTTGATCAAACGTAGCCATCGCCTCTCTGCAGTGACGACAACCGATGTTCACATACAAGTAAAAATAATAAACGAACTAACAAACAGAATGAATACAATGATAAAAAAGAACAACACAAAAAACTACTGTAAGTCCAAAAAAACAATAAAAGATAACAATATAAATAAATAATGATAAAAAGGACAACACACAGCTCTCCTCATAATGGCAATTCCTAGATCACGTGTTCGAGGTAACAAATAACATTTCAACTCTGAAATATGAGTCATCGTCACTTGCTTACCATTATCGACCTCCATTACGTAGCTTTCAGGTGAAAGAACCTGTATAATCTTGTAGAGAATGGAATCTCCGGAGTGCTTGTTCAGGTAGCCGATGTGGATCATCATAGAATCATCTCTGTTGTGAGTCGTTTGTCTGAAGCGGAATCGCGCTTCACGGCAACTGAATGTGAATTTGTGTCTATTGTTTATACCGTACAAAAGAATCGCTATTATCTGATTGATGTAAAATTCAAAATTATCACTTATTATAAGAGTTTAGTATTTTTATCGGATGCCTGATATAACAGTAGATTAATTCCTTGGAGTTTGCTCTTGCAGCAGTTTTCCTTTACTGTGGTTCATTGCAGTGGTAGTGATAATGTTGTTGCTGATTTCTTTAGTAAAACTCAGAAAGTGGATTTCTTGAAAAAATTGATAACACATTGAAAGTATCGACTTTGCATGGATTTACTCCTATAGAAGGTGACAGTGGGGTGGATGCATCATTGATTTCTGTATTGAGTGGAAATAATAATAAACTGGGAGTGATCTTCGGGAATTTAAGCGAAAAACAGCAAGAGGATGAAGAGCTTGATAAATTAATTGGATTGATGGTTAATGGAAATAAAAATAATACGGATTATAATATTTACCAAAATGTTCTCTTTCATAAGATCAGGAAATATCAAAATTGGCGAATAGTGATACCTGGATCGATTCAAGAACTATTGGTTATTGCTACTCCTGAGAAATTGGGACATCCGGATGCATATAAAACCTAATCTAAATTGAAAATTTGATTGTGCGTGCTTTCATGTAATTTGTATCAGCGTGTCAAGTATCTTTCGAGAGCTACGGAAGGAGAATTTCAGTTTATCTCTTCCGAGAAGCCGAGTGATTTAGTCTCAGCCGATTTTTTATATTCCCTTCCACGTGCTCGCGGTATGGTACAGTACTTGTTGATTATAGTTGACTTGTTCATGAAGCTTGTTCGATTGAATCCCATGACGGTCGCATCGCTTTGATCTTAATATATTATTCCGTAAATTATATAGACGTAAATTATTTTATTATACTTCGACAATTGTTATTTCACATAATCGAACATAAACAATTTTTAATTTGTAAATTTGTGTAAATTTATTAAATTTTTATATTCGAAATCTAACATTATTTTAAAATTTGGTATTGTAAACCTTTTCCGTTGTAATGATTATACAATTCTGATAATTTATTACGGACTTGCATAACTTAAATGACAATCTTATGTATACACTACTTATTGATTCTTCTATAATAGCACTAACACCGTCATCGCAACATTTTGTAATTTTATAATAAAATACAGCATTAAGCATAGCTTTTGATAGATTTACACGCTTTATATTGTCAAGTATTGATTTTTCAAGGTTTTTCAAGGTTTTCCAAGATTATTCACTTTTACAAAACTGTCGTAGCACTCTTTACAATTTATATTCAAACAATCAAAATCATTGTTGTAATGTAATGTAATGTAATATAATAAAACGTAATATAGCATTTAATGCTCAACCGGATTCTTTCGTCCTAACTGAAAACTACACTGGACGGAATAAAAATGCGACCTGCGAAATTCAATTTCATCTTCGTCGATTGTGCATCACTGGCCCGAATCGAGGTTACGTATACGATTTTCGCTTGCCATTTGATGGCACTATCCTGATGATTTTGAGTTGGCAATACAATTACATAACTTTTCTAAGCGAACATAAATATCGATGCAAAGTATTTATTAAACATATTACATTAGCATTACACGAAATACAAAGATCATGCAACTTCATCAACTGAAGCTGTCAGATTATTTATTCTCAATTATTTGGTACTTAATTATTCTTGTACCAATATAAGTCATTTATATTGTGTGATATTTGTTTTTAAATCAACACCTTGAATGTTAAAAATATGATTCTAATAGAATAACTAGGTGTCTAGAAGCATTCATAAAAAATAATAAGTTCAGTAAGTTGATACAGTCACAATCATTATCTGCATAATAAACTTAATCACCTATTGGAATATTTTCATCGCTAACACGCATACATTCGGGTAGTCATCTTTAATCTTCTATTTATGGTAGTCAACTGAGAGAAAGAGAGAGAGAGAGAGAGAGACCAGCAGGAAACAAGTAAGTACAATACAGGTAATTTAATTCCAAATTCTATCCTTTTTGTCTCTCTTCTCTCATCGCTTATTGAAACATATAGCAAGCCTGTTGAGTGTTGACTAGGTGATTGTAAAACCGAGTACCGTCTGCGCCAAATTTCCTCTTTATTCCCATCCTAGGTAAGGTCTCTCTGGTGTGCGCCTTTTTATGGAGCTGTACGAGAGAATCGCCTTGTCATCTCCTTCTTTCTGTAATTTATTGTGAGTAGGATACAAAATAAAGTAATCTAATCGATTTCTCGGTTATTAAAAGTAAAACTCTAAGACCAAAAAGACACTCTTAACTTGATAAATCATCTAGTGTCTAGTGGACGTTACAAAATATATTAACGTTGGATGGCCGATGCTTGTATTGCAAGAGTCAATAAAAATATTTCATGCGAGGTGATGACGACTAATCTCCATAAATAGATATCAAATCAATACTCGATGCTAAAAGTAATGCACGTGGCTATGACAAAATTTCTGCTAAAAATCAACAACGCGAAAAATTAGAAAAAAGAAACAACGAATAACCATCACAACATTAAATCATTAACAATACTCGAGTCTAATACCGAATCTACTAATGCTTTTATTTGGGTGATATTTCCAATTATGCGTAAGCATGTGAACGTAAATTGCCATCCTGAGTCATGTAGCAACTTTTTATTCGATGAAAATCTAATATTTAATGACGATTATAAATTTACGTAACTGTTTATTTATTTTTAATACAATGATATCAATAAATATGATCTTAATTATAAAGTGTAAATTAAATGTACGTTAAAAACAAATTGTATGACTCGTGGTATTGATAAATGAATAATCTAAAAGCTGTAGAAATTTAAATGTAAGTAGTGTATGTATAGAAATGATTTATATGTGTGAAATATAAAGTAATTTTGTCATTTATAAAATTCTCATTATAAGATAATATAACCATTCTGTTCTTTCTTTATGTCAAAAAAATTATATTAATGTTATGTTCTTGAACATCTCATAATTGAGGTGCTGTGAAACATTAAATGAAGCGTCGTCTCAATAGAATTCCAATTTGCATGATGTATGTCTTGATACAATTGCGATGCTTTTTAATTTTGTTCTATAATATGTTCTTTTAATAATCGTACAATGTAATTATTTTAATTTCTGAAATGTTCTGAAATTTTATTGGTGCTACAAGCTAGTATAGGATTTAAATTTTCAAGCGGTAAATTGCCAGAATACCAATTCACGAGTACTTTCTTTTTAGTGGTAATATTCCTTATACGATTTGACATTGTAAAATATTAATAAATGCGTGAATATGGGTAAGTATTCTAAGAAAACTTTATTAGCATCAGCAATTTCAGCAAATCGTCGTTTACGACGGACACGATTGCGCATCTCATAATCTTTACTTTTTACATTCACATAATACTTATCGACATTTCCACTGTCGTTATAATCGGGATACGGGTCGTTATTTTCTGTATCGTCACCACTGTTGGACTTATCATGGTTATTGGTATTCTCATAATTGATTTATTGTTGTTTATCTATAGGTGTTTATTATATGATCTTCATCAAAATAATGCAAATATAATGAATTTAAGTGTTTGTTAATTTCTTACTGTTGTTGCGATCGAAAAGTGTAACAGTACCCATAATTTTTTTATTTTGGTCTAACTAGCTCGTAACCGTGTCCGAGTGCTCGATTTTTTACGCTCATAGTTAAATTTTGCCGATACATACAACCCGCGACTTGTGAACCCGTATCATATTGTCGTTTGACATTTTTCCACCATCACATTCGTAAAATTTATCTTATTAGTATAACGGTGCTTGGACGGATGATTATTACGACGATAGCCCTGTACTACATTTCGAAATAACGCTACCTTCATTACGTTGTATATGAAATTAAAATGGTTAAACGAGATTATGAGCATTATTATCATCTGAACGTAATACACTTATTTTATCAAAATGAACGTTATTATATGCTAATGTTGCACCAACAATATCATCTATAGAATTTAAAACATAACTTTCAAAAATTAAACTTATTTTATGTACAAGTAAATCGATGACATTATTTAAATATTGTTTAACCTTATAAGTTATTTAATCTGTATTAATTGGTCGTGTCGATATTTTTCTTAAGTAAATTTTTTTTCATATGAATTTGAATTTTCAGATATATTGTAATAAATGAATATGACAGAAAAATTATGGAGTTTATTGAATGGTTGTTTAAATTACATTATAATATAATCTTCGACAAATGTTTGTTTTTCCTTTAACGATTCTCGATATGTATTATATGTTGACACGATTTTGGAAATGACACTAACGTTCGTATTATTTTCACCGCTACTAGTTGTACGTTTTAATGTGAGTATGACTGACTCGTTTTTACGTTTTGAGAGATATTCTTCGGTAAATGCAAAATATTCATAAAAAATAAACTGTCATAATTATAAAGATAGATAAGTAGACGCTTACTAATAGCCGATGTATTAGTATGTGCCATGTAATCGTGTAAAATTCATTCGAATTTATTACGAAAGAACGGAACTATGAGAAGCAAATCCGACGCTTGAACGTTTTTAACTTATATCATAATATTTATACGGAATTCATCTCGGAGTAATCTTTAAAAATAATCAATGTTATAAAATAAATTCGTTTCTATTAAATAATATTATGTTAATTTATAGAAACTTCAATAAAAACATATCTAATTAGAAAAAATAAACTAAATTTGAAGAGAGCCCTGTGTTTTACAATTGAAGTCGCTATATTTAAAAATTTAACGTGTTAACTTGTCTGTACAGTTTTTAACTATAAATTAACTTGACATTTTTTTAAAACATGTTGCATGTATGCTAAACTTTACTTTGAACAAAAATGAAATATAAGTTTTTAATTATAGTAAATCGTGTCTTTTGTAATATGATAAAAATAACAGTAAATTCCTGATACTTACAGTAATATTACTGAAAAAATCATCAGAACTGTCGTCGCTACTCTCTGAATCGCTTTCCCCTAGTCGCTGAAGAAGATATTCCTATGAGTAGCTTGTGAACTTACGCATTGCCTCTATTATATGAAAATGAAGAAACTAGATATTAAACCTAAAAAATATTCATACCTGTATTTCAACAAAAATTTGTTTCGATAACTTTTATGGTTACAAAAATATCAATTTTTGAAAATGTTTCCAAAAAATTGCTATATTATTTATTACTTTCTAATCCGACAGTAATAATGATCTAAAAATGTGTATGAACAAAAGTTCACTACCATATAGACAATATTTATACCAAGTTTCATGAACATTACCTACCCCTGTGGAGCTGTTTGTATTAGTTTGGAATGAGTCGTCTATCGAAATACTACAAGAATGCAGTTGTGATTTATCTGTTTCAATTAAGAAACAACATATAAATAACATAAACTAATCGCTCGTGGAAACGGTCTCTGCTCGTCAACGCCGAAAAATGCGTTCCATACTCGAGCTTAAGAAGTAGCTCCCAATTTTTAAACGAAGCAGTTTTTCGTCTTCAACCAGAAATCAAAGCTCTGCTTCTACTCGGTAGTCTGTGCTACGGTAAAAAAATATGTTACTATATATACTATTTCGCTATCAACATTTGCATTCATTAGTATCGATAAATCTACTTACTAATACATTTTTTATATCATATAAACTTGAATATTTTATAACAAAAAACAATCTTCCCATAAGTTCAAGATATTGAAAAAAATTTATATAATTATCTGAAATTAATTCGATTGTTTTCGTTCGAAATATTAATTAATCTTATTTCTATTACTAACAATAATTCCTTCGTACATATATGTTGTATATATTTGTTAAATAATAAATCCATTTCTTAGGTAAAATTTCAAGTTCCTGTTATTATTTTCTTCTTCCCCTGGGCCAGCCCTGTTTCCCCTCACCGGGCTTTCTCTCTCCACCAAAATAGCTACATCTTCTCCTCTCTTTAGAAACCTGTTTCGGACGCTGTCCATTAGGAACGCCACCGACGAATTTGCTTGATTCCATAACCAACTTTTAGCAATTTCTCTTTATCTCTGTTCAAACCCGTTTATGGTCTTCAGAAATCTCCCTAATAATCTCCAACGCAAACTCCGGCAGTGTTTACATGCAATACTACAATACTGAAATCGAAAAATTTGTGAATTTTCGTTCAAAAAAATGGTAAGGACAAAGGTGAGTGTAAATGAAAGAAATTAACAATCTTTAGTGTGTTTAATATTGTTTCAGTTGCCTTTGTCTCTATTGCGTACAGCACAAAATCATCCCATGGTAAGATTCTAACCTCGAAATCGTACTCGGAATTTTTTCAAATATTTATTCATCATAAATATATTTTATTAATCAAGCTAGTTGAATTGAAGAATGGAGAAACGTACAATGGACATCTAGTCAGTTGTGATAATTGGATGAACATTAATTTGCGAGAAGTTATATGTACATCTAGGGTAAGCAATTATCCTCCTTTTTTAAGTTTAAATAACATAAACGCCATTAAAAATATGTAGTTAAATATCGGACAATTGCAATGAGTCAAATGATACAAAATTTATTTGATTCTATTAGTTTTATAATAATAAATTATTATATTATTGGTATGTGTAGCGCAATGAAATAACAAGTAATACATTAAAATAATACGTTTTGTTTTAGGATGGTGACAAATTTTGGAGGATGCCGGAATGTTATATTCGAGGAAGTACTATAAAATATCTCAGAATACCTGATGAAGTCATCGATATGGTCAAGGAAGATGTTCAAATGAAATCCAGAGGTAGAGGTGAAATGAAAGGAAGAGGACAAAATCAAAGAGGTAGTAGAGGTAGTGGAAGAGGTACGTATTATCGAAAAAAAAAATATATCTTTATTCAAACAAAATAATTGAAAACGAAATGTTTTTTAGCTAAATAATAATAGTAAAAGTAATAATGATTTTAATTTAATTGTAGGGACTTTTGGCGGACGAGGAGGAAGAGGACCAATGCCCATTGGTAGAGGTGGTGGAAATCAAGGAAACAAAAACAAAAAAGTCAATTAGTTTATTGGTACTATTACTATTAACTTTACTGTATAATATTTATAAGTGAATACACATTGTTTTTGTAGCAAATTTTGTGACATATTGAAATTATTTACTAAAATGTTGAGTGGGTACTTAAAATTTACATATTTATAGAGTAGGAAAGTTTTGTTCACAATATTGTTTTTAATTTCATTTTTTCTAAATACTGTAGCTAGTACATTAATTAATATTAATTTCTTTACAATTTTTTTATTGAAGTAAGAAATTAATAATAGCAATTCAACCGTGAAATGTAAACTATCTTATAAATTATTGACTTTATTGGTGATTTTATATTGATAGTGGAATATTTAAACAAGTAATTTAGTTTTTGTATTTCAAATAAGGATAACTACATTGATTGTGTAAAAATCATTTGTATACATCACTTTGTTTCATCTCAAAAATATATTTAGATCGATTGGTTGAACTGCTTTTCTTAACTGTTTAAAACAGCGCCAAAGAGAAGTTCGAATGTCAAAATATGCAACGATTGGAATTGTGTTTATGTTGGTTGTATAGAGATAAGGTGATTAGGTAGGATGCGTTTCGTTCCGCAGTTGCTGATTAGACTCATTTATAGTGAGGCTTGACTGCCGGTAACACTTACCTTAGACACTTGGTGAGTCTGGCTTCGTGCTATATACATATATATACTTAGAGAAATAATTTCAACCGTTTATGAGGTTTTGCTGGTGGCTCGGCCGTTGTACGACGACCAGATGAACCTAGGAAGAGAATGAGACGCCACAAATGTAAGCGAAGTAATTTGAATTTGATCGACGTGGTAGGAGGTACCGGAAATTACCTATTGCTGGTATCTATTTTCTTTATAGCGATGCCATGGTTGTGTGGCATGGATATACGTATGTATGTACATACGTATATATATATATATAGATATATCATTCAAAACCGGTATTCCGGCTTTGGGTGACCAGTGCACGCCGCTCCAGAGATTGGTTCGCTGAGGTAAGTACAACTAGTAATCTGTTTATTTTATCCACAATCAGTGACATCGAGTTTTTTTAATGAGTCTATTTACTTTTCTTAAAGCTTAATCAAACTATGGCTATTTTATTTTTTCATGTATCGAAATCGCAATAAAATTGTTGCACATTGGCCAAAACGTCTTGATATATATATATATATGTATCTATGGACATAAACCGTTTTATTCAATTATTATTTGAACTGCGCTTTAACTTGTATTATTTGTTTACTCTTTACTTTTCATTTTAGTTAAATATAGTAAGTCGCATCCAATATTTTGTCTAATAAATTCCTTACATATCTCGTGCGTTAGCCATTTTGTTTCATAATTACATAAGAACAATGGAGTTGCGGCTTAAATGAAATGAAAGTCTAATTTATTGAAGTAAAAGATCGAAGCAGAAAGAGATATGTTCTTGCCTAACTTAAAAATGTATTTTTCTAAATTAGAAATTGATTACAGCATCAAATTAATCAGAGCTAAAAATGGCAGATAACGACGACCTTTTGGATTACGAAGACGAAGAACAAACCGAACAAGTAACTGAAACAAATGGAGAAGTTGCTCTAACCAAAAAAGAAGTGAAAGGAACATACGTTTCTATTCACAGTAGTGGTTTCAGAGATTTTCTGTTAAAACCAGAAATCCTCCGTGCAATTGTTGACTGTGGATTTGAACATCCTTCAGAAGGTATTCATCTCTTATTACTTGTTAAAAATAAAAAGTTAAAATGTTAAATAAACTGTATGATGAAAATAATAGATAGGGACAACTGATCAATAGTGATTGCTTATATAAGCACTGAATAATTAAAACAAACAAATTTTTTGTTTTAAGCTATAAAAGTATTATGTTAAAAAATAATTTTTCCTTTATAGTTCAACATGAATGTATTCCACAAGCTGTTCTTGGTATGGATATACTTTGTCAAGCCAAATCTGGAATGGGGAAAACAGCAGTATTTGTATTAGCTACTTTGCAACAAATAGAATTGACTGAAAATCAGGTTTACGTTTTAGTAATGTGCCATACTAGAGAATTAGCATTTCAAATAAGCAAGGAGTATGAAAGGTTCAGTAAATATATGCCTCAAGTCAAGGTAAAACAACTTTTTTTTAACATTAATAATAATTTGATAGGATTATAAATGATGTTTCATGTATCTTAGCCAAAAATGATGACACTTGATCTACCACTACCCACTACTGATATAATCCTCTATAAATCCAATAACGTTTTGTATTTGCAATTTGAATTTTATTTATATGCACTTATCCAACATTGCAGGTGTCAGTATTTTTTGGAGGTTTACCAATACAAAAAGATGAAGAAGTTTTAAAAACAATGTGTCCGCATGTAGTAGTGGGAACTCCTGGACGTATTTTAGCTTTAATCAAAAGTAAAAAATTAAATCTAAAGCATTTAAAACATTTTGTTCTTGACGAATGTGACAAAATGTTGGAACAATTAGGTAAAATATTGTATGTTCTTTATTTCAGAGATTATACAATTTCAGAGTACATGTTTGACTAAACACCTATTGCAGATATGCGCAAAGATGTTCAAGAAATTTTTCGAAGCACTCCTCATGGGAAACAAGTTATGATGTTTAGCGCTACTCTCTCAAAGGAGATTCGTCCAGTTTGTAAAAAATTCATGCAAGATGTAAGATAATATAATTTTTATATTTAGTTCTATTCTTCCTTTGTTTATAAAAGATAATCATATAATAGCTTAAAGACGTAGAATAGATCTAATGATCTGTAAAGACTAAGTCGAAAACGAAATAGCAAATATGCCTACACTGTATTTCTTTAAAGTATTGCCATATAGTCTGATCATATTTATATTTACATGCCATTTGAACTTTGCATGCCTGAATTCTAAGTCAACAATCACTGATATTATAGCAATAATATTATATTTTGTTATATAACAATTTTTAATAAATTTTATATACTTAGATATCTGTAATTGAAAAGATAGTAAACGTTGATAAATGTTACTCAATTTTTGTACTTTTAATGTACAAGGCAATCACAAATATTTCCTTATTAACAACTAAGAATGGCAGTTTTGAAATTGCATGATTATCTCATATGAAAGAAATGTTTAAAAACATTTATCAAAATATAATCATTTTGAGGTATCAATCAATGTGTAGTATTTTATAAAACTGAATGTTTGTAAAATATTTTGAAAAGCAGAAATTGAAATAAAAAATTATAAAAATAGATTGATCTGCTCACATTGAGACATTTTAGGGAGCTATTTAATTATTTTCTTTAAACTGAAATAACATTTCATACATAATCATAATATATATCATATGTTTACAATTTTTTTTTTGTTTTAGCCTATGGAGGTTTATGTAGATGATGAAGCCAAACTAACACTTCATGGTTTACAACAGCATTATGTAAAATTGAAAGAGAATGAAAAAAACAAAAAGCTTTTTGAGCTCTTAGATGTCCTCGAATTTAATCAAGTGTGTTAAAATTGCACTGCAACATTAAACATTCTATAAGTTTTCGTGTTCATTATTGTTATTTTTTGCCTGTTTTCAGGTAGTTATATTTGTTAAATCAGTACAAAGATGTACAGCTCTAGCTCAACTTCTGACTGAGCAGAACTTTCCAGCTATTGGGATTCATAGAGGTATGACTCAGGAAGAACGATTGACAAAATACCAGTCCTTCAAAGATTTCCAACAGGTATGTTGCAAGGTTTTTTCATTCACTTGTTTCAAAATTTAATGAATCAATTCTATGAGGAAATAATATCTTGTGATCACATCATGATTCTTGAACTCTCTCACTGAGTATTGAGAATATATTATTTTTATTTCCACATTTTTATTAATATCCATCATTAAAAAAATTAATAATGTGTGCAGCGTATTCTGGTGGCTACAAATCTGTTTGGTCGTGGTATGGATATTGAACGAGTAAATATTGTATTCAATTACGATATGCCTGAAAGCTCTGATACATATCTTCATAGAGTGGCTCGCGCAGGACGATTTGGAACCAAGGCAAATATATATTTCACTTATAAAATCAGTATACATTTAAAGTGCTTGTTAGAAATTAAAATACTTGTTATTCTTTAGGGATTGGCAATTACTTTTGTAAGTGACGAGAGTGACGCAAAAATCTTGAATGATGTACAGGAAAGATTTGATGTGAATATAACAGAACTACCTGAAGAAATAGACTTAGCTTCATATAGTAGGTTCATTTGGTTGATGTCAAATTTTCTGAGTCAAATTTCCTACTAAATTAATGTATTTTTTACAGTTGAAGGACGATAAGAAATTACTGGATTCTCATTTCAACTTCAAGTTCTCATCTAGTTTCTTGTAAACATGGTTGACTTATCTGACTATTCAAAGTGTCAGTTATTAAATGGCATATTCATTCAGATTTTTGTAATTAGTACAAAAAAATTTGTATTTCATTATAATGAAATTGACATATTTTTATAATTGTGATTCATTATCAATTTAAGTTATTTCTCATTTTTTCATGAGAACCATTTTAATAATCATCAAAATTTGTAAATATTGAATTTTTTAAATTAAAGTACAAATCATGTAAGATATAACTTTCAAATTTAGACATAGAGAAATATTTCATAGAGCTTTCGATTAAAAGTACTATAATTATCAATATTCATAAAATAGAATTATTTTATGCTTATAATGAAATTGTTGCCAAAGCTCTCTAAGTAAATTACAATGTGATCATGGAAATGCGAATACTTTTTATTTAAATATTTGTACTCAATCTTTTCTAATAAATGTTTGACATTTTTTTATACAAATATAACCTTTATTTAATACGTATAATAATATATAATGCTTATTATACGAAAATATAAATAAATAGTTAGTAATTATTTTGATAAAGTGATTATAAAAAATTAAAATACATCACAGCTCCTAATTTGGATTTAATTTCAATAACAACATTTATATTTTTATTTTGTTCACGTTATTATCGTGGAAATTTTTAAAGCGTATGATAGATCATATGCTACACACGCGTATTACATATCTTAATGCATTTTTATTTATGAATAAAGCTAGCCGCCATTTTTTTGTTGGGCTAACAATGAAACATGTCTACATAGAGATATTATCGCAGTACTTAAAAAGGGAGATAGAATTTTAACATATTGCATGGTCTACGGAGGTTATTATATTTTGATTTTTCATGTAATTTTTTAAAGTTCTATATAACATATGAAATAAATAAATTTAAATATTTTAATGAATACATTCTTTTAATTTTTTGAAAATGAATACAAATGTTGAGATATTTTTACAAAAAATTAATCACGTTAGTTTATTGAGACACGTAATTTTTTTTAATATTTGAATTTTCAAAAATAACAAATCATTCGAAATATTGACGCTGAAAACAAATTCCATATATTTGAAATGTTCGAAATACAACGGTAATTCCTTCGATGCTATAATAATAAATTCTATTAAATGTAATGAATATATATGCGACTATTCGTTACACATTATTAACATGATTCATAAAACACAAGTCAACATTCAAGTTCCAAACATTGAAAGTCTTTGTTGCATTAACTGCAAAATAAATCCTGTATGTATGCAGGGTCCTTTGATTAAATCTTTATTTCATTCTCAGATTTTAACTTGTAGGTAAGGACCAAATATTATTGTTTAGCCTTTGTTACTATCTATTGACATTTATTAAATGTTTTCAATTGGAAATTTCAGACTAATAATTTACACATTGAGGTGCTGTATTGCTTCACCATCAATACAAAATGCAAATGACTTGATTCATGTTGTTGTTGATAAATCCTTTTATAATTCAGGAAAATTTCAAGAACACCTATCAAAATTGAAAGTTTATGTATGTAATTTGAATAAGGAACCATCAATCATTGTATATATTATTTTTTTTATTGAAGTAACTATAGGATTATTATTTAATATAAATTTGATCAATTAATAAATACTGGATTTTGTTTAAAAATGACCAAACTTCTCGAAATGAACTTTTCTAAAAAACAAATCGTTTTATTTTTTACAAAAATAACTGTAAATGAACAGGAAATTTTTTAGGAAATCGAGTTTATGTTTTAATTATTTATTTTCAGTACACTATTGCAGAACCAGTTCATCCAAAGATTTTTGAAGCTTGTTTGAAATACACATTCACATTCAGATTGGCACCTCATTGGAACTCAATTGGCAAATCTTTTTATCTGCAAGGTTTTGATTTTTTATCTCTCACATTAAATATCAATGCCATAGAATGGAAGATTTTATTTAATAATAGTAAATAACCATTTTGAGTTTTTAAAATGTTTTAATAATATAAATTGATATTATGTAGACAAATTTAAATCGTAACAGACATAATGAAAAATTGTATTATATTATTTAATAGGCAATGATATAAAACTTGAATTGATTCCAGTAAAAATGAATTTATGTCCATTAACATTTGACTCTTTATCACTATCACCAAAAATAGTAGATGGTTTTATACTACACCGTAATATAGATTCCATTGACTTAGCATCGTATGAAAGTCCTTGGGTATATGTTTTGCCAAAGTAAGATGAAGTTTCCATATTTTGAATAGTTTTTAAAATATTTTGTACAAAATGTTGAATTTCACACATTTATTTTTAGATTGACAAAAGCAAGAATTGTTTCAGTTTCTAAAGTTTTGCCAAAAAGCTGTCCATTTGCAAATTACAATGACCTTCGAAGACATTGGAAAAATATGGTGAAATTCTATTTGAAAATGTTATATAATTTATATTTGAATAATTGCATCTTCAAATAATATGTTTGTAGTATTCATATCGATTACCAAAAAATGAAGAAGGATTATTATTTTATGAAGTGCTCTTCCCATCTCAACCTAATCAGTATTTCACATATCCAGAAACATGTATTTTATCTAAAATACCTCAGATATTGATGTGTGATAATAAAAATGAAGTAGTTACACAGTTTTTGAAAGACTTGTCTGCCAATGTACATTCAGTATGCGGGGAAGTTATACAAATTGGTAATTTATATCCTGAATTAGATATAGAATACTCGTGTACATTCAGGAAGAATGTAAGTTACATTAGTTTTTGAACCAAAACTATATTTTTTATTACAAACATATAAAAATTCAATTAAGTGATTGAATAAACATTATAGAAAATTGATTTGGTTATTCCAAATCTTGTGAATATAAGTATATATATACAAAAATTATGAATATAAGAATCTGAATTGATGTAGGCGATCACAGGGTTTACAAAAGCCATTATTACCTATATAACATGGATGGTGGAAAGCAAGTCTATTTAAATGATAACATTGAGTGAAATTTCAGAGACTATAGATTAGAATGGTTCCATTCATTTAACAATTGTAAATTGAAAATATTTAAATGAATATAACAACTACAAGAGTTTACATTGTTGTTTCCAAATATTATTGTAAATAACTGTCTTTCTTTATCATTAACGAGAAATTAAGTGAAACACCATTTGTTGCTGGAACCATTAAATAATTTGTTATCTTGACAAGAAATTAAGCTAATAAAGTTTCCTGGTTGCCAATCAATTGCTTTTAATATTGTCTTTTGATTGGTATAATTACTTTTTAATTATCTCTAAACAAAGCATTAGAAATAGATATTTAATATTTCCATAATAAATGATGCTGAAATCAAAGTATAGATTTGTTCGCATATGCGAACTATAGTCGTTTCACGGTTGACGGCGATGCTCAAAGTGTATACTTAGAAGTTGAAATGAAATTCGAAACAGTCAAAAGGTATCGTTAATTACCTTTATTATGTAAGTGTGTATTTTCGAGGACGACGTACAGAACATTTGTGCTTCCATATTAAGCAGAGAAGTATCAGTATTAAGCAAATAGTTAAGTGAAATATCAGTATTATTTCTGATATAATGCTTTTCTATTAACATATTGAAGAAACATGAAATAATCCCATATTGTATATTGCATCCAGCGCGAACACCACTTCTGCATAGTAAAACTGCCCACTTTTCAGGCTCGTCATACTGTAACATTTATCTCTCATTTTTGTTAAAATAGACTAGCGATTAAATTTTTGTTTACATCGCTATTTTGAATTCCAATCCAACTACTAAACATACACCAACCGTAAAACGTGATGATGGAAATATTGAACATTTATTTCTAACGCTTAGCTCAGAGATAATTAAAAAATTATTATGCAAATAAAAAGAGAAAATTGAAAGCATTCAATTGATAACCGGGATAGTTTATTAGCTTAATTCCTTGCCGAGATAACAAATTTTTTAATAGTACCAGCAGCAAATGATTTTTTATTCAATTTCTCGCTAACCATAAGGAGAGACAATTTTTCACAATGATATTCGTGAAGAACAATAAAACTCTTGGGGTCGATATATATTTTTTTAATGTCTTCTATTTACACTTGCCAAGTCAACGGAGCTGATTGAAGTCTATTAATCTCTGCTTCAATCCAGCGATTAATAAGGAAATCGTTATATGACAACAAATGCTTCAATTTTTATCGTCTAAAGACGATAATTACTGTTATTTAAAATTAATGCATTTATTTATTGTTACATCAGTGAAAAATTTATTTAAAAAATAAATTGTTCAGTATAGTATCAATAAAATTCATGTATGACAAAAACAAATTAGTTTTAGGGCAAATCGGAGCAACGTTTTCGATTTTTTTTTATATTTGGCACATCGAATGCCTATATGGAGGTAATCATTTGTGCTAAGTTTAACGCTAAAATATTAATTATATAAAGGTTATAAACAATTTTTTTTTAATTTCATTTTTTTTCAACTGCTATAAATCGAAAACTATTTATCGAATCCGGATAATTCTTTTAAATACCCGGAAATAATTGTATTCTGAGAATATATATATGTCATAATAATATATTTGTTAATATAAAAATTATAAACAATTAAAATAAATTTTTGCCATTTTTGTTATAAAGGGTACATTTTCTTTACAAAATTTTTAGTACAATCAATTCCTTGGGCAATTTTGTACAAAAATCCGTAATAAAAATATGATTTTTAATAGGGGCTAGATAATGACCTTCCAAAAAAGTGCTAATCTAGAAGATCGGACCAATAGAAGCGTCCCACTCCCCCGAAACTTTTCCAGATAATTCAGTTCTATAAGACAGTAGATTTATTAGTTAGACTTTCTTTATTTAAATAGTGGTACGTAGGAGTAACATTTATAATAATAATAATTAATGAAAATAGGCTGCACTTAAGCAAATTAGTGCAAGCAATAATTATGTTAATGAATTCAAAAATGTTTATTTTCTTTGATCGTTTTTTCTAATATTTTAATTTGTTAAGTAGTATTTTAAAATTAGGTATACTGATATTAGTTGTGCTTCGAAAATCATATAAATACGGAATCTTTTCGCTCAGTTGGGTTATGCTGAACAACCGGAACAGTTGCGGGGGAGTGGGACGCTTCAATCGGTCCAATCTTCCAGGTGAGCGCCGCAGATATTTTGTAGTTAGAGATACATATAAAGAAAGAAAGATGTGGCGTTTTCCATGATATATAAGTGTTATTGTCATCTATTTATCTTTCTATGATTTTTTCTTTTAAAAGTCATTAACGTCATCATATTATATCTGAGGCGAGGCTGAGCTTATAATCATGCATATAAATAAAGGCCGATTTAAAACAAATAAAGAGATAAAGAAAAGTCAAATGATACCAAGCTGTGAACTACATTTCGTTACACTTACAACAAAGAATATTAAATCATTGAATTTCAAATGCAGTTGAACAGACTTACAGTAGTGATCGGAATTTCTGATAAAGTGTATGTCGAGATTAGCATCTTAGAAGAGAACAATGATACTATAAAGAGTGAGGTTGAGTTGAAATAAATATGAATTTTAATTCTGTAATGTAATGTTTTTATTTTACACTAATCAACATGAGTTCTTTCAGATTTTCGAAAGTAACCCATTCGGTTCTTGTTATAGAAATCGCATACAATTTTTTTGGTCAAACTGGCGTAAAAGCAACTTGTCTGTCTCATGGCGAAGACTGAAGTAAAGTGGTCATGCTCGTTGCATTCTTCCCTTAGATGTCCTGCCTCTCTTTTTCATTAGCTGTGGCTGCAAATTTCTTTTTCTCTTGCAAGTCCTAGCCCTCAATATGCCTTAGAATGTCCTGTGGGGATTGATACTTGTATTTTATAGTAAAAAAAGCAAATTCCTCGCTTGTTTATTAAAACAATCTTTATTCAAAGAAATTGTTAAAAGTGTTAAAATCGAAGGAGATGGGCGAGAATGTGTCAGTTCCCTTGACCGTTGGTCAAGCTCTGGTTTTGTGTGTGTGAGAATGTCTGTCTGTCTTTATGATCTATCCGATTGTGCAAGCAACACAGTCCCAGTGTGCGCAAATGCTATTTTAGTTATAGGTATGTATTAAAATATGATGAGTGTGTGTTGTAGCTTCTTGGGTAGTAAACAGGCGCCACATCACTCCCTGTCAAGTAAACATAATACAAATGGTTTATTTTAATGGATACACAATTAGATTGTTATAAAATTTATTAACTAATACAATCGTTACATATCTTTGTACATCTTTGGTTGTTTAACAAATAGTGTTTTTCTAATTGGAATGATTTGTTACAGTTTAAGTACACTTAGGTTATACAATTCTCATACTTTGAAATACTTACAACTAAAATTACATTAAAAGTACATGAACAACTTAAAATTACAGTTTTTCTTGTTCAAACTATTGGCGTTTTGTTCTTATTGGTGGTATTGTATATGAGGCTGTCGAGTAATGTTCATACTCTCGCAGTGTTTTTGATGAAGTCACGATAAAAATTGATAGAACCCAGAAATTTACGAAGTTTTTTTTCAATAATTTATTAAGTTATTACTCTGTCTGATAGAGATGTTGTTCCTTCGCCAGACATTTTGTATCATAGGAAGTCTATTGTGGTTTGACCGAACCGAAAAGGAAAACGTTGTTCGGTTAGTTGCAAAAATCAATGGGTTTTATTTAAAGTGAGCGTCCAATCTCACTTGATAAAATTACAAATGGAAATAGGAAGATTTAAAAGAGTAATTCTTCTGCGCGGTGATGATATACTCGAGGTCATGAGTGATCTTAGGTACAAGATCTTAGGTGTTATCTTTCTTGGATTCCGTGGAAAATCCCCTTTCTTGAATTACCGTTGGCCGGCGCTGGATTTCGATTTTTTTGCACGGGATCTCACTCCTCCAGCCTGATTCGCAGCTCCTGCTCTTCCTTGTGATCACAGCCGTGGGATGGTGGTACCTGGTGGATTCTGTCTCTCGATCGCAATGAAATTGCAATGATTTTATAAGTCGGTGGCAGAATTAGAAAAGTAATCAAGTCCTATTCGAAAAAAACACCCTATACTTTTGTCGCTAATTCTCACTATCATTATTTTCAGTTACTATCACTATTTGATTTTGAATACAGGCATACAACATGGTTTATCTGCAATAATATAAAAATGTCGGGCTATAGACGGTTGGAATCAAATCGGAATGGTCATTAGAAAATGTCTTCAGTGAGTTAATGTTGTGACAGAGCTCCTGGCCATTGACCAGAGCCCGTCGTCCATCTTATCGGATAATAGCCATTCATAGATGCGAGGTTGATGACCTCGGAAACTTTGTCGTGCGATATTGGTAGAGAGGGACCCGCTTGTATATGTTGATATGTAACAAAGATAAAAAAGTTTCATTTTGACGGTTACTACCTTATCATTACTTTCAATAGTTTAGGACTTGCTGTTACATTAACATCACTCATCAGAAATCATAGGAAATATAACACTTTGAGGTGATCTATATAGATTATATATAAAGAATGGTCGCTTTCACGTATACACAGACAGTAAAACTAGCGAGAGAGAGAGAGAGAGAGAGAGAGAGAGAGAGAGAGACTTGGCAACGTTCTACTATACATTGTACAATACATTATAATATACATTGATATTGTTTTACTGTATGTAATTTCAAATCTCGAAAATGTCTGGAAGACTCCCTTTACTGTACAACCGTTTTATAAGAATGAAACTAAAACTTATAAGAAATAAAACAATAATATGTTTAAATGAAGCCAAAAAAAGTTGCTGATTTCAGATTTGGACGAAGAAACTCGTCGGAAGCCCCGAAGCAGAAATTACTTAGAGTTGGAAATTGAACTCAGTTGGAAAACGACTTGAAATGATGCAGGTGTAAAAAGCTCTAAATTTGAAAAATATTACAGATTAGGAGGTTCAAGGTTTGCATAGTATTCTAACAGTATTTTGTGATCAATACACTATAAAAAATACAGTTCACATTGGCACGAGTAACATCAATGAACACAGTTAGTCATCAAATAATTTGTCTGTAGTCTTGGGTAATTATTTTAGTTACTTCTATACAGTATCCGAGATTAAATAATAAGAAATCAAGGGTGACTAGCAATAAAAAAGCTCTAGAAAAAATTATTAAAACAATGAAAAGGCAATAGGCCTATTTTATTTGTTTAGTTATAAGTTACAAAAGATTGTGACTGTTCGAACGAACGCATCAGTATTTTTGAATGCAAATGAAAAATAATTAGAAAAATCATTATTTATCCTCTTTAAAATATTTAAGTATATATTCTATTTGTAAAATCATAATACTCCCACAGACATATTAAATTTGTTTTCTTAAGTTTTCAAGTTATCACGTCTACAGGTTTATGTATAGAGGCAAGTTGAAACGGGAAATAATGAGATACGCGATGTTACCACATTAACAACTCTCTCCTCAGTTCACGCGCTTTACTCAACATCAAACCTGTAAACTTGGATTAAAATATCTCGCTAACGGTAATGCTAGGTTACTTGAGTTTTTGATATAATCTTTTTCAAGGTTTACAAAATAACATAATGATTTTTTAGTAAATTTCTAAGAGCCGTTTTTCCGTAATGATCGGAAATATCTCCAAAACTACCGTCATATTCCAGATGACGCGTGATAAAAGTTAAAGCTTCATATATCTAAATTCATGTCGCTGGGCTTTTCTAAACATTACCCAGTTACGTATTGTATCATAAAGAATATTTTGTGTCAATTTGAGCTAAATTCTAAGAAAATTTATTCGGGTAGTTCCATAATCAAATACATTATAGAAAGGGATAGCCCGCGTAATAGTTTTAGAAGTATTCGTAGCCGTACATTGGTTTAGTTTTGTACCTGAAGTATGATAGTTTAGAAAGATTGATTAAAGTGTGTGGCAACTTAAACAAGGAAAAATTATTACGATATCGCAGAACGAAAAATTATCGTTATTTGTCGGGTATACTTTGCACAATCAGTGTTTCCCAGAAATTTATCTGAACTTTTACTGTGCTACAAATTTTTGAAAATGTTGATGTAAAGAAAGTGAATAAAATGGCTTATTACACAAATTAAAATAGGTGACACCACAAAAAATATAATGTAAATCATTTTTTTTTTCTATAACTACATTTTGATCAGTATTTCATGACAATTAATGATTTGTTTTATTCTTTTTAAAATGCACTTTCATATTTTCTATCTCTATTTGTTATTGATAACTATATAACCCAACTAATTTTAATTACGTATACTAATTTAGTATTAGTATTGTTTTTTCTACTTAAAAAATGTATTGACTGGTATAAGGCATTAATACTATACAAGTGACAATTGCAAAAAAAAAATTATGTTTAGAAGCAGTTTGTTAACATTAATCGCTGATATATTACCGATGAAAGTAAGTGGGCAGACGTTTTCGCAAGCATCAGGTCGGTTTCGTTGGCCACCTGGGATATGCAAGATCAAGCATGGTCTACTATTAAAAAAATGCTGCAACCGCATTATCCATTTGAATTTATTAGCTACGTAAACGTATTTAAGATGCTTATTCCTGCATATCTTGCGCGTTTATTTTGTATACATAATAGATCGATGATAAGAACAGTAAACTACGAGGGGTCATGAAACAGTTTCTAAAAACAATGGACTGTTTCGCCGCTACAATATGACATTTTAGGTTTCCTCAGTTTCTTAGATTCCCGCATTTAAAGTGGGCAGTAGTAGCCGAAGATTCATTTTATTACCCCAAGCGTGAGTGAGACGAAGCTAGGGCGATAAGGCTGCTGAACACTTATCGCACTCATAGCGCACGAACGACTCTCTTGATCCCTACGGACGGTTATGTTACAGTTATGTCCGTAGGGATCGGACTGCCGCACATATACAACTATTCTATATTATATGAAAGAGAGAGTAAGAGAGAGAAAGAATGACACCAAAACGTTTTCTGGACAACCAAAAAATATCTTTCAATTTTGGTAAAAAAATGTTTTTAACGCATTTTTCAACGGGTATTTTGTCATAAATTCAAACTATTTGAAATGCTAAAACGTTTCTATAAAGTTTTTAATGCGTTTTAAAATTGTTTGTTCACTTTGAAATATCGACAACGAATTCGCGGATATATCTGATGTTGCGATCTGCATTTAATACAAGTTCTCCATCAACTTAAGGTTTTTTGATATTACCCATGAGGTCTATAAAGTCTATATATACATTATTTAAATAAAATAATTTTTTTGCAGTTTACTCTTCTCAGTGATAAAATTTAAACAGTCTTGTTTCCCACCCTCCTGTGGTTTCTGCAAATCTTGCGATCACCTATGCATACATGTTTTCAATTTTAATACACAATTTACTATTGAATTTTTATCTGTAAATAATGTTAAAAACTTTTTTATTGCAGGAAAAACAAAATTGCCAGTTACAACAAAGTCCTTTTTTCAAAACTCCTGCAGAATTAGTAATAAAACCAAAAAATGATAAACTAGATTTGTCTTCTTTATTTACCTTCAAAGTTAAAAACAAGATAAAATCAAATGTGCAGAATCATAGTCAAAAAGTGTCTTCTATAGTGAAAAATAAAAAAAGAAAAAGTAAATTGAGAAAAGATGAAGAAAATGAAATAAATGAGTTTTTAACTCAATCAATCAATAATAGCAAAAAACGAAAGTTTGACACGAGCCAGAAATATATGCCACCAAGCATAGTACAAAAAAAAACTTTTGTATCTAACCTACAAGATGTAATATCGTTTTATGACTTACCTTCAATGTGTTCAAAAAACCAAAATGAATCAAAAAAATGTAATCAAGATACGTATTTTCAAGAAAATAAAGATATCAAATCTGCCGATTCAATCCACCACACATATAAACCACAGCCAGTTATTAAAAATATAGAAAATGTTTGTTTTGATTTTATAGATCCTTATTTACTTACAAATTCGAATGAACTTTCAATAAATAAAAACGAGATAAATAACGAAGACAAAAGCTTACCAGCCAAGGAAAATTGTAATGTAACTCATTCAATTCCAAAGTTATTAAATTCAACGGATCAAAAGGATATAACACAAAATGTGGTTTGTAGTAAGTTTGAAGAAGAATTATACAAGCCGCCTTCTTTTAATCATAATAATATGTATTGTAAGTTAAAATCTTCTATACAATCAATAGATTTGAATAATAAAGTACTTTCAGAATTATCAAAAGAGACGAGTGATAATACTTTAGGTTCTGTAGAAACACAATCTTATGATAAAAAAATACAGTATTTCTTATCATCTTTTGATTTGCATAATAACCACGATAATGATAGAATAAATATAAAAAACCAATTGTATAAACAATACAAAAAGTTACCTGAAAAATCAGATATAAATATTAATATATCAAATAAGCCTTTGTTGAAAACAATACTGAAAAAGTCATTTATGAAGTCAGATTCTTCGGAAAATTGTCGAAATAATATAAAGTGCGACATGAATATCAAGACGTTCCCTGATAAATTGGAAGAAAATTTATATTCTTTACTTACATTGAAGAAAGACGAAAGTACTGATAAATGTCATACACATTCAAGGGAAGTATTAAGAAACAGTAAGAAAGAGCATATTGAATTTAAAAGTAATCATTTGTTTGAAAATAATAATATTACCAAAAAAGGTACTGATTTTCATCATCAATTAATAACTGAAACAATTTTAAACGATTCAAAGAAAATATTACAACCTAAAAGTCACCAAAAAGATGAAAAATCTTACGGAGAGTCACTACATAATTCTTCATTTACCTTAGGTAATTCGACTAAAAAAACATCATGTGATTTGTTGCGTGATAAATCACGTGATTTATTACATGATATAACATAACTATTTTCGGGACCTACCAAACAATGAAGTAATTTATCACCTAAAAAATTATATGAAATCATATAATTTTTCAAATAGTAACGTGAAATCACATAACAAATCACACAACAAATCACATGATTTTTAAAGTAGGAAATATTAAAAAAGAACAATAAGTAAATTCTAACATTCCTCTATAATATTTCTCATACATTAAATTATAATTATATTATAGATAATCTTCAAAATTCACATAACCCATCGTTTTTGGATTTAAACCTCCAAGCAATGAACAACTCCAAACTTTTGAACAAATATAATACTTTGCAATATTCACCTGATAGATTTCAATTACCTAGCGAAGTACAAACCAAAAATACTTTAGAATACAAAAAAGATATAAATGAATTTGCTGAGCAATCAGATTTTCTGAGTATTTTGTCAGAATCCTCAAATGGATCTGATATTGGTGATTATGAAAGTTGCAAAGTAATATTCAAAGAAGCATTAACTCTCAAGAAGTAATATAAGAAAAATTAAAGTAACATTGGAACGTACTAAATTACAAGCATAATTTATAATTTTTAAATACCTGTATTAAATGTGTATACAAAATTTGATGTAGATTATTTTCAAATAAATAATAAACTTATACATTAATAATTGTTCAAGTTGAACATATTTAGATTTGTGTACTTTTTATATAATTATGTGTTTTAATTGCTGTGCATTCATTAATCACAGATAATAAAATCAATCGCTCTGATTTTTTCTGGATACCAACATCAATTAAATCTTGGTCAGACAGAGTTAAAAATAAGTCCAAATCTACCTAGAATTAAATAAATATATTATTTATTACATTTGGAAGTAAAGTTTACGATAAAAATTATAGAGGTGATTGGTATATTACTTCTTGCTCAATAAATATAGAAACGTGTCTCTGAAGTCCAAAGCGTTTTAATAACATAATTAATCTAGCTACATTTGGGTCTGTTATTATTCCTCGTGGAGGAGTTTTGTACTTTGGTGGTGTAGGTGTTGTTTCATCAAAAACATTATCTTCATTAATATCTTGTGGTAAATTAGGAGTTTTAATTGGACTAAACTGTGGAGTAAAACTTAAAGTTGTATCTGAATCATTACTTAAACTTCTCAGCATTAAATTAGGGGGTCGTATAGTTTGACATCTACAGCAGAAATTGTTTAAATGTCATACAATGCATACGTTTGGCTGTGATAATCAATTTGATCATGCTGGAAGTTTGATATTATAAAAATAAAATAGTATGTAAAATAATAAAATGTTGAATTACCTCTTTAGTACCGTAGGTGATGAATATTCTGTGTTATTTAATGAAAGATGGTTCTGCTTCTGCAGAATTAGTGGATTTGTCTTTGCAAATTGTTCGTTAACATTCAACTCGAATTGCTCAGATATACCTATGTCATTACCCACTGTGATATATGTATTAGGAGACATAGGCAACACATTCCCTTTAAAATAAGATAATGTAGGTGATATAAGACTTTTTGATTCACAATTACAGTATGAATAACGAAATTTGCCGGAAGTATTTTTGTTATTATGTGAAACATTTTCATTTTCAATATCTCTAACATTTTCTATAAAAATGTTTGGAATAGAAGTATTTGCTTTGAAATTATCACTATCAAAGTGCAAAATATCTGTATCATTTTCATAAGAATTAATGTTTTTGTCATGTATCTCTTTAAAAATATCTTCAATACTAGAAAGATCATCCCAATAGTCATCTGAATTCATCTGTGTTTTCGCTAATGCTACTATATCTGCAATATTCGATTGTTTTATCATGATGTGGGTAAAGGCATCTGTTTTATAAATAATTTTGCATCATTAATATTAGCCATCCATAGTGCATATGTTACATCGTTGTGTAATACAACTGTTATCTTTTTATTAAATAATTAGTATGACTTATTTACAGCGTTAATGACTTACTAGCTTTGTTAACATCTAATCCGAGATTAATTAGTTTGAAAAATAATTCTCCATCGTTTTTCAAAGCTGCAATACACAATGGATTGATATCATCGTGGGAAGAATATTCTAGAGCTGATGGGCAGTTTTTGTACAATAAATCAAACATTTCGTTGCTAATTGCACAGGCGAGACTCAAAACGGACATTCCTGCGAATTAAAAATATTGATAAATAAATCAATGTTTGCAAAGGCTTCTCAATCAGCTGTAGAAGGTATCTTGTAATAAATTAAATTTTATTACCCAAAAATGAAAACTCATTAACATTAACTTCACAACTTAAGAGAAATTTGACCATTTCAATGTTCTCATTTCTAACTGCTTGCATAAGAGGTGTCCAACCAAAAGAATTTTTTCGTTCTAAACAAGCTTTGTCATATTTTTCTAAAATACACTTTAAAATTTCGGTGCAATTATTTGCTGCACTTAAATGTACTATGTTTTCTTTGTACCTATTTACAACATTTAAAGAAAACCCTAAAAGACTTGTTGAATAATATTGTACATAAAAATAAATTAAATAAATAATAATTGTTGAGCAGTATACTCACTGGATGTTTGCAAAATTTCTATTACATTTGACTGGATTTTAGTTCTTAACAAATTATCAGATTTAACACTTAACATGGTATTTACAATTTTCAAGTTTTTTGAAAAGAACTAATATATATGATACTCCAAAAATAATGAAAATTTGAGTCTTTATTCAATTGTGAAATCATGCAAATAAACTTATCAGCACTTAATTTAACAATGATCAATATTCGAAGCTGAATAACAACACGATACATGTTTCATACAAGCGATATTCCATCCTGCGATTATAATAACAACGTACCACGCAATGTCTCGATTATCCGTTTCTATATTATTGTTGTGCTTCGTTACACGCGCTTCAAATATAATATGGTATATATATACACACACTGATCCGCTGAACCCATAAAATGTCAAAGGTAATTTTGGTATTTGTTTGTTAATAACAATTCCTTTTTTAATGTTCTATCATATAATAATATAAATCTATAAGATGGAAATATTAACTGATACACAATCATAATATTATGAATGAATCCATGCAGTGATGTTTATTTTATAAAACGATGTGCACTAATATTTTCATGAAATACACTGTTTTATAGAACAAACATCACTCCATGATATTTTTTATAATATTCTGATTGTGGACCAGTTAATAAACCCATCTCTTTACTCACTGAATAGTATTATATTACAGCTTGCATTTACTAACAACCAAGTATAGTAATCATATAAGACTACGTTTTATGGCAACATTTAATTGGCTAGCATGTCAAATACATACTTAATATTCTTATCGAGAACAAAATGAATAACAAATTGAGGAAACAGTATTGAGGCCAAAAATATACACAGCACGAATAATTGCTTACACCTGCTGCAGATCTATAGATGTATCTAAAAATCATATAAAGGCGTGCACTTAGCTGTTTCAAATTAGTCTTATTCACGATTCCGCTACTGGAATAATCTATAAGGTAACTGCAATTTAAGAAAATACTAATTTTACATACAATTTTCGCGCAATAAATCATTTCATGCTCACTTATTCTTCGTTTAAGAAGATACTCCCATTCAACAATCTTTGCTCATTCAAATCCCAAATTACTAAAACTTCAACATTTTATATCTAAGTTGCAAATTTACGTACAGAAATAAGTGCAGTTTACGTTTAAAGCTAACTAAGATGTTTGATCTGAGATGATTTCCTTGTAATCACCGGCCCAGTATTCCAAATAAAAATACAACAATTTTGTCCAGTTTTGATAACTTATTGTTTTGTAGAGAAAAATAAAAAAAAACTAATTTTTTAGTAATTTATACATAGTATCGAAACCATTGATTGAATCACTTTTTCGAATTATATTTAGCAGTTAGATAAGCACTTTTATGAAAAATAACATTTTTTATTTCTCAAAAAATATGAATGATACCAAAAAAATTTACATTAAAGAAAATACTCTATTTAGTCAATTGAATTATATACTGGAATTTTTTGAGAGGCATAAAAGAAATTTGTTTAATTATCATTAATTGCAGTTTTTTTTCAAACTTATTTCGACATGAATTTAGAACTAACTAATCCGTACTTATTTCGTTCCAAATTTATTGCGAAATATTGAAAAAAAAACTAATTGATGATGTAACACAATACACTTTCTTAAAACCCCTTAAAACCAGAGTTATTAATCTATCTTAATATTGGCAAGATAGCGATTTTTCTTGCATATAAACTTAATTGTATAATTTATTTTTTTGGATATAAAAAATACTGAAAAATAACGCTACTTTTATGAAAACGATCGTCTAACCGTTGAATTTGATTCAAAAATCTGTTTTAATTAACGCTTTTGATTCTTAAAAAGTACGACTATGGGCGTTTTATAATTTTTCTAAAAATATTGTATCAATATACCGAACTGAAACTGAACAAATCGTCATATTTTTTATTTCGATTACTGCATAAATAAACCGAGACATCTTACGAGTTGAAAATAGCTCTGAAAGTAGACTGCTTAATTCTATAAGTTATTAGTTGCTGAGATATGGAACTTCCAAGTTTGTTAAAGTATGTACGTAAATTAATTTGATTATACAGTAAAGCTATTATTATTTTAAATTATATTTAGTTCATGTAAATAAAAGATCTTGTTAACGCGTCAACCAAAAAATAGTCATTCATATGTACTTTATTTCTATTGCTACAACATTCTGATTTTTAACTAAGTTTTGGTAAATTTGTCTTTAAAAAAGTCTAATGAGTAATGATTTATAAAAGAGAGTGTATTTTGAAACTATTAAAAATAGAATATTACACAATGAACTTATAGAAAGGTAAAAAGAATGAATAAACCTTCAATACTTATTAATTATTATCCAAGTGGGCGTGTTATACTCTGACAATTTTTCTATTTCGCCTTCTATGATAAACATTGAATTTTATTCGTAACAGGTCGAATGGATCAAATCTCCGTTCGACGTTGAAACAAAAATAGTTGTATGTGTATAGTAAAAAAACCTTAACAACAAAATAAACTCTGGTAAACGCAAATGTAGTAGTCGATATTTGTTCCTGTTAAATTTCATGTGAATTTAAATTGATTCACGTAAGTATTAATTGACTGATAAAAATTTATTTAATTTTATTATATTAACTTGGTAGTAATTTCTTCATGGCTCACTTGTATGATAGATTTCAACTTTCTTTAAGAGCCTGTGGGAGAGAGGGCGAGGAAGGGGATATCACTCAATCCATGTACAGTGATCATTGTTTCATATAGTTAATTCAATGGTGATCAACTGACTTTCTGCCTTTGGATGTTGAGAATTTAGTGAGATTTTAAAGTTTTCCTTTGGTTAAAGAGAGGTTACATTTTAGACAAAGCTTATAGGTAATTTAGTGAGATTTTAAAGTTTTCCTTTGGTTAAAGAGAGGTTACATTTTAGACAAAGCTTATAGGTAATGAGCTAAGACTCCACTACCCCGATTACTAAATCGACAGTACAATTTCTTGTGAAAAATGTCAGATGATTACTTTAAAATGCAAACCCTGGTCGTGCCTATCGGAGATCTTTTACCACGTACGCGCCCTTCTTTAAGTTATCAACTTATTAAATAAGTTTTTTTCAAACATTTCATATTTTATTTTACAAATAGGGAATATTCTTTTCTCTCTTTCAAACATCATCAACTATGAATGCGAAGCCTAGTAGAGTCAAATATAAAAAGACTGATTCTGCCAGTTTTATTTCTTTTAAATAGAGAGATAAATCTGACGCTATTTTACAGAGTTTTTGCGATCCTGAAAAGAGGAAAATTATTCCGGTTTATCCAGAAAAAAACCTTGTACATTAAGGCCAAAGTCAGCGATGTTTCGAAAAAACGTAGTTTTTCGAGGTTTAAACATCATTAAGTAATTACTTTTTGAAAGACGAGTATGTCATTTTATAGCTTTTGAAAAGACAAATAATATGGTGTTTCTTTTTTTATTTTAGATTTAACCGAAAAAAATAGGGTAAAAGTATGGATATTTTCAAATAGTCTTTAAACGAGGCATGCAACACATATATTCTTATGTATTTCGAGGCGCTAACTCTGAATCTAATGTCAACATTGCTCCACCTCTCTTCAATTATTTTTTAAACGGAAAAACCCTGATAAATAAGGAAAATTTACAAATAAAAGAAATGGTTGTTCTGGATGCGCTGTGATATGCCATCTAGTGGACGTGGCAAAGTTAATATAATAACGAATACGTCACAAACAGTAGAGACCAATGTCAATAATATCTTTAAGTTCTGTTAGACTGATGGTGTACCAAAAAACACGCGCTATGACCCAGAGACACGTTGGGGACCTTCTTTACTCCGCTATAGGAAATAAGGCTGGGTAGATAGGTCTGTGGTCCTAAAAATCGTCAAGAAAACTGTCTACGACGAGGGATGTCGGATAAATAACCCGGGACGGGAAAGTTAAATTTTCCGGAGGCGAAGAACAAAATGTCAACGTATTCTTGGACAAACTCGAATAGCAAACGATTACAGTAGGTCTGTCTGAAGAAAAAGAAATGTTATTAGGATTACCAAATGTGCTCACAGAAGTAGCTCAAATTTGGTACCTGAACGTCAAGATTGGTCAAGATTGGACTACTTACGAAGAATTTATACAGGATTACCGGAATTGGTTTGATACCTACATACAGCAACAACAAAAATGAAGAAGAAAAGACTAAAAGAGGTATTATGATCCAGAGGATCCAACATAAAGTTATCTCGCCAAATTATATACGATGATTAACAAAAGTTATCTTGCTATGCCAACCTTAGAGATTTTGGAATAAATGTGTTCGAATCTTTTACCAGAGTTCCAAAATCGCATCAAGACGAAAAGAACAATTATTATTCCTATTATCCATATAATTTCATATACACAGCCGATATAGTAACTATACATAATATCACTACAGCTATATACGTAGACGACACTGCACTATATAAAACTCATACAATTGCCGAACCATCTTTTAACCACTATAGAGAGTACATTTGCACGGAAAAAAAACATTTTAATCTCAAATTCGAAAAAAGATTTCAGTTAACGCTTAAAAATAAACTGGTTGTGTAGAAATCTATACTTAATCTAATTCTAAGAGACATAGTGGGTGAGTTTTAATTCATGCCTAACTATATCAAACAACAATTCAATATACCAAGGATTAAATAAGAAATATCTATATTTTACATGACGTACAAAAATAAAACAGGAAAACGTCCAAACTAATACACACGTAAGACACTCAAGGTAAAAATTCATAAGCAATTACAATGATGTATTCTTAACACATCAACTAAAAACATACTAGAGCTCCCAGTGGAAAACCGAGATGTCTCATAGCTATTATCTTTGTTCGTGTTCTTTTCATGTAGTATATAAACCCGATGTTACTCAATGAATTTTAATACAGACTGTAAATGGAATTAGGAGACAAAATAACGTACTTTTTTTTACATGTGTATCTTTATGTCAAATATTGTTGTAAAATTACACATGACAAAATTTAAATTCCATCATGTAATTGAAGTATTGAAAACGTAAAAACATGCATAATTTAAGATTCTAATCTCATTCAAACTGAGCAAATAAGCAGCTCCGAAATACGTGGTCGTCGTTACATAAGTTGCAGAAAATCGTTAAGCGGGAAAACAATGAATACTGTCGCGCCATGTCATAAATTTTGAACCACTTACCTAGGGAAAATGCGATCCGACCCCATGTGTGTCACAAACTTGCGCCACGAGGTTGTTTCTTTTATTCTATCTGTTGTTATGGATTTAGGGCCGTAAGCAGTAAATAATTTCAACCGGGTGCGTCACTTACTTTAAATAATTAAAAAAAAAAGAAATGGCAGAAAACACACCTGCTCTCATCGAATTATTCAACTACAATATTTCAATAAATAATTGTATTATTGTGTAATATTATATATAATATGTAATAATAATGATAATATAATAATTGTAATGAATAATTGTTTTGCGTGCATATACATTTAGTGTCACCTTTCTAAATAGCCGACTATTGTATCTAAATATTATAGCGGATAAATATTGTTAAAAACAAAAGGGAAAGCAACATATCTGATTGCACATAATTTTTACTTTAAATAGCTTATCGCTCGCCTTTAGACGTAAATATTAACGAATGATGAGAAATAATTTGACAATCTTATACGATTTGCTGAACTTTATTCCTATTTTGGCTTGCTTAAGAGCAAGACTAACTTTAAAGGTTACGCCAGAAGAAAACTTAGTGTATCACTGTCCCTCTAGTAGTTACCACTCGTACTTGGATGTGTCCTGATGTAGGCGGCACTTCCAAAAACCATTATTTTGTTACAGTTGGTTGTAACGGGTCTAGTAATTGGATAGTGGCGAGGTCTGAGTTTTACAGACTCAGTCACCTCCAGAAATCGCTATTAATGCTCGGTACACAAATGCAAGAAAGTCAGATAATGACCTTATTTAATAAAAGTTCCCGTAAGAAGATATTATAATCTTTGTATGTACCGTATCGTGTTATATCTTCCTCCCCCCTCAATATACTACATAAGTCAAGTCTTTTAGTCAAAAATAGAAACGAATTGGTAAAATCTATGATGATCTATCATCTGTTCCACACTCAAGTAAATTGATTTTAATTTACGTAAATAGATGGTAAGTCAAAAATATTAAAATATTCGGATAGAACAATTTAGTATAATTAATAATTATATATAACAACAACACAATAAAATATAAAGAATAACAATAAAACGAATCCTTCTCTACTCCAGTATATTAATCGATATTTTTCATTTTACCATTTTATATGAATTCAAATCAACTTAATATTGCAAAAAAAATGCCTAATCGCATGAAATATTTTACCTCTTTCGAAAGGTATACTAGAGTTTTTTAAATAAATGATAACTTTGAGATACAGTAAACAAAATTTAAGTAGAAATTTTATCTTGTAAAAATGACACCCCATATCGTCCTACTTAGCTTTGTTGAAGCAGCATAGATTTTGATAATAATGTAGAACTGCTTATGCGTGCATACGTATAAAATTGTGACTTGCATAAATATAAGATTGTATATTCATATAATAAAAAATACTACTTTAAATTGCAGACAAATTATGTTAATCAGCAGACAAAATGTTCATGGACAATATAAATGATGATTTATAAAGCATAATATATAAAAAAATTCATTTCGTAACAGTTCTTATTCACCTCTATAATTAATCAATATAATTTTTAAGAAAAACATTGTAACAACGTAATTTAAAGTTTGAATTTTAATTTAAAGATTTATTTTAAATAGCGAGCACAATGGATATCAAATCATTAAATGAAATATTCTACAGTTTGAAGTTTTGGATTATCTTCTTTTTAGCATTTCATTCAACGTTATCTAAAGGTATTTATAGATATGTTTTTTTTTTGAAAAAATAAAAATACGTACATTCTTGTAAAAAGCTGTATGTTCATTGTACTTATTCGTAACTTACTTACATACTTCATAATTCACAGTTATATTAATAGTCATTTATGCACATATTATCTAAAAAAGACACTTGGCTGCGTGGTTTAAACAATCGTTAGTCTAAATAGCTTTTTATTACAGCAGAACAGATGTTCGCATAAACAATGCCTCGCAAGCCGGTTAACATAGATGAAAACATTCTGTTCGATGGCAATAGAATATTTCAAAAATTCTATATTTTAAATAATGATTCTTCATAGTTTTAACAGTTTTAAAAGCTTTATTGATGTACAAATCGTAAACATAAGTTATAAATACTGTTAATAGGCGTTCATTGAACGATTAGTTATATTATGATCAATTAATTTTTATCACAACTTACGTTTCATTTGTATCCCATTTTAATATGTAATAATGATATTATTTATTACGGAAACATATGATGAACCAATAATATTATATATATGTTCACTGTATGAATGTAAAAATTATGTAATTATTATATTAGCTATCATTTTTTTTTCTAATAGATGAATACGATATCTCTCTGAACTCAAAATCGTGCAAATCTGTTTTTAAAAAACCGGCTACTTGTAAAAATCTCACAGATTGTCAACCACTGTTAAATTTAATAAAGAAACATCCCCTTTTCGGACGTCGCGTTGT
This sequence comes from Chouioia cunea, assembly GCA_030064505.1. Taxonomy (NCBI): domain Eukaryota; kingdom Metazoa; phylum Arthropoda; class Insecta; order Hymenoptera; family Eulophidae; genus Chouioia; species Chouioia cunea. The sequence goes on from JAOPFQ010000001.1 coordinate 23,689,833, forward strand.
CGAGTCGTCTTTCTGTTTTGTAAATGTTTGTGACATAACAGTTTGCTGTCCTCAAATAGAAGAAAATATCAACAATAGTATCAAGAAAGAGCAACCTGAAGAAAAACCGACAGGAACAATATCAGTGTCGTCTTATAAGTTTCTTCATCCACCACAATGTGGCCACAGCAACGCTGTTCATAATAGAGTGGTTGGCGGGACTCCCACTGTCTTAGGTACATTTAAAAAAATGTTGCATTATACTACTGTTTCTTTTATAAAGTAAACGATTTTTCAATATGAATTTAAATCATTTTCAAAGTATACAAATTAACTATAAATTTTTTAATAGAAACTTGAAATGATCATGATACAGAATTGATATTTTATGAGTCATTGTGTGACTTAAATCCACTAGTTTTGATTGCTGAAGATGATTTTATATATTGTACACAACAGCTTTTGACATATAAATTTTCAGTATTGATTATACATTTGCAAAAATTGCCAATTTACGATATAAAGAATGTCTAGGATTTTATTTTATCTTTCTAATACATTCTACGGCCAAAAAACATATTTAAAATTTAATAAATATTTGTTTTCATGGCAACACTTCAAAAATGACCAATTCCTTGGCAATAGTAGAGTTTAACGCCGAATAATAGCCTTGACAGTGAATCCATTTTTACATTCTGTAATTTTATCACTCGCTTGTGTTAACCCATCAATTATATGCCTCTTACTTAAGAATTAATTAATAACATTGACCCCGGAACAATGAAGAAAACCAACCGCTTCGATCAAGCCACAAATATTTCTTGTGGTATTCACTTATTAAGGTAATAGTAGATGGTATATTCCACTATCTGTATGAATTTTCTCCAACCGGTAAAATTATCATCAAATCATTGAATTTGAGAACTTAAAAATTAGAACTTATAACTTAAAATTTACAACCTACTTGTTAGCGATAATTCAAGCAATTAATAGTACTTGGCCAGTAATACTTTACGTATTTTATTAAGTATGAATCAAACTTTAAAAGCACAAAATCAACACCACTCCATGGTTGACTCACAACTTTAATAAACAAGATAGAAAAATTATTAATTCTTTAAAAATCGTAATATAGAACGCAAACAGTGTGATTCAAAGACAACTAGAACTTGAAAATGTTCTAATTGAAGAGGACATTGACGTTACCCTAAATTCAGAAACTCATTTCCTAAATAAGCATAACGTTAGAATACAAAGTATTCAATTGTACACCAGACAAAACGCAATTCACGACCCGCAACGATTGAGTATCACTGGCATGAATCGAGGTTACGTATATAATTTTTGCTCGCCAGTTCATGCTTGAAGTTGGAACTGTCGTGATAGTTTTGAGTTGGCAATGCAATTAAATAACTTATCCAATCGAACATAAATATCGATGCAAAGTATTTAATTAACATACATTAGCATTACGCGAAATACAAAGATCATGCAGCTTCATCAACTGAAACTGTCAGATAAGTTGTTCCCAATTATTTGGTACTTAATATTTCATGTACTCATATACGTCATTTACATTGTATGTTATTTGTTTTCAGATCAGAATTCTGGATGTTAAGCATAGATTCTAATAGAATAACTGGATTTCTAGAAGCATTAACAGAAAGTAATATTTCAGTGAGTTGATACAGTCATGATCAATGTCTTCATAAAAAACTTAATCATTTATTGGGGTATTTTCATCGAATAGATCCATATTTAAATATGTAAAAATTTAATAGATATATTTGAATAGATAAAAACTTTCTAATTAGAATATGTTATTAGAAACAAATATTCTATCTCATCTTAAGTCCTAAAAACAGTTCATTTTGTTTTAATAGAAAATGTATTTCGAATAAAAGTTTGGCAGTTTAACGGTTTTTATCTATTCGATGAAAATACCCCAATAAGTCATTATGTTTTTTATGTAAATATTGATCATGACTGTATTAACTCACAGAAATATTATTTCTCGTTAATACTTCTAGAAACCCAGTTATTCTATTAGAATTATGTGCTTAATATTCAGAGTTTTGATCTAAAAACAAATAACACGCAATGAAAATGACTTATATTGGTACAAGAATAATTAAACAAGAAATAATTGAGGATAAGTTATCTGACAGTTTCAGTTGATGAAGCTGCATGATCTTTATATTCGGAAAACAGTGCATTCTTAACAAACCAATTAGATTTGGTATTAGACTCTGGGCAATATGTTCCAGTGGTGGATTTATTTTTGACTTTGATATTTACTGTGGTAATTAGGGCAAAGATATCAATCAATTGCTACACAATATTGTACTTAGATAAAAACTTCCATGATACAAAATCTTCTGAGAATGGTGGGACATCATTCTTTACAATTCTTTCGACTATTTTTGTACTTTACCTGATCTTTTATTGCACCTGAAAAAATTGGGGTTATCGGCAACTGGTACAGTTAGGGAAGACCATGTAAAATTTGATACAAAACTACATGATAAATCAGCAAGAGGTATTTTGAAATTTTTGTTTTTAAAGAATCGAGTAAAATAAATCGTATAAGAGTGATGGACTCAAAACCAGTCTTGATTCTATCTACTGCTCATGGTATTTTCCCAAAAAGATTTTTACAACGATACTCTAAAGTAGAAAAATCTAAAATTCCTATTGAATTTTCTCTTTCATTTGTTAAGTATAATGAAAAGATGGGTGATATCAATTTACATAATCAACACTGTAATCTTGTGATACCGTGCACATGGTTAGGCCATGGGCATTAATGGATTAATTTAAAATAAGATATACTCGAAAACATGACATTTATAAATCAATTCACGTTTATATAATAATGTTAAAATAACAACATGGTATATTAAATTACTTGTAGGCCTACTTATCTTACTTTATTTTAACATGCAAAAACTTAGAACGAAGATTAACGCATTCATTTCCACCGATTTGATAAAAGAAAACTAATTTAATTTTCAATAAACAATTGCAATATAATTTAAGTGTTTAATGTGAATTTACATGGTTTGAATTTATTTTACTTCAAATATACCTCCAACCTTCTCGATAAAGAGCTACATAATATAGAAAACTACAATTTTTCTTAACCACTGTATTTTTGTATTTTTCAAAGTTAGTCTTATCTTATTATCTTATTCAACGGTACATTCAATCTCTTTGCGCGTACTCTTCTTGCGCATAAATAACGTTGAACTTAGTTAGGACGCGTTTATCTCATTGTATGTTTTTACATCATTAACAGTTATCGAAAAATGTTATGCTGAAACATTAATGAAATTAACGTGATTCAATGACAAAACTAGTTTCTGAAAAGACCTACAGATGCAAGCGAAAGCAACTGGTGACGTGATGTCATTTTTAGGAATATATGAATTTGCTAGTTTTGTTATGGTTTTTTTCTGGGTGAAGATGGAAGCTCGTCAAAAAAGTGACTCTATATCAATTCTTTCCTTATAAATAAAAATAAAAATGGATTCATGTCACACGTGACATAAAATACTATACAACACTCTCGACCTACGTGGCTACTTTGTGACTACGAATATTCCAAATATCACAATAAGCTATAATAAAAAGTATTATTACAATAATATATTTTTTTAATACCCAAGGTGCTTGGCCTTGGATTTCTTTAATTGGATACGGCAACCGATCTTCAGGGTACATTGTATTTAAATGTGGCGGAAGTTTAATATCATCTCGACACATAATTACTGCCGGTCACTGTGTACTCGATGATCTTTTATTGGTCCGCTTAGGAGAATTGGATATACAAAGTACTACTGACGGAGCTAATCCCATAGATATATTTGTGGAGAGAGCAATTGTTCACCCTGCATTTAATAAAGATACGTTGGAAAATGATATTGCTGTTTTAAAACTTGAAGCTGACGTAGCATTCACAGGTATATAAATATATATATCTGTAAATTAAAATTATTTTTATAGGAAACATTGAGAAAAGTTTATGTATAAACGTATTTTCACAGAGATTTGTTTCACACAACTTGTATCAGTAGTAGCCTTAAATTCATTTTTTAAATATATTTAATTAATTGTAAGTATAAGATGTAATTCATTAGATAGTGTCAATAGTTTTAAAAGAAGATTTGTTCGCTAAATTATATATCTCTCTCTACTAAATTTTGATAATAATATTTGAAAACAGAAAATAACGGTATAAGAGAAATGAAAGTGCGACTATATATTTAATAAAAAATAATATAATGATATTTTAATTCTGATAGGTGTAATTCACCCTATCTGCTTACCTTTGACAGACGATATTAAGAATCGCAATTATGTTGGAAATTTCCCATTTGTAGCAGGTTGGGGAGCAACCTATTACAGTAAGTATTTTTAAATAACTCTAATAGGTATATACTCGAGCGTCGACATGACTAATACAGTACAGAAATAAGATCATTTTTAATACCTTGCAGACATCTGCTTTTAGTTGTTTGAAAGTATTAAAGCGCATCTTGATACTTTTTAATAGTAAAGTAAAAAATCATTTAGCTGTGTTTTGATACGATTCGTTTTGAAATTATTTATCAAATGAAGATGGAGTAAAATATAAATAAAGAACAAAATTATATCATTTATTATTAATTATAGTTTTAATTCGAAATAAAATGTCAAATTAATTTAAATTCAAGAGTTTAGACTAAACATTAAAATCTCTACATACTCTTTGTCTTAAGAAAATTACAAGTTAGAAATGTTAAAAAGTATATTATAAAAGAAAAGTCACAAAAGTTAATGATTCGAGGTACAACATTTTACTTAGATTCATTCTATAAGATAATTTAGTTCATGATTTACAATGAAAAAAAATATTTACAGATGGTTACGGAAGCAACATTTTACGAGAAGCTCAAGTACCAGTGATTAATAATACACGATGTGAAGTAATTTATCGATACGTTCGAGATACTGTTATAAATGATAACATACTTTGTGCTGGTTACGCTCAAGGTGGTAAAGATGCATGTCAGGTATTATGCAGTGATAATTTTGACTATATAACTATTCAAATGAGTTGACGATTGATTTCTTTGTAGGGTGATAGTGGTGGGCCATTGATGTTTCCAAAGAAGTCAACTTATTACTTGATTGGCGTAGTGTCAGGTGGTTATAAATGTGCCGAACCCGGGTATCCCGGTACATATACTCGCGTTTCTGCTTTTCTAGACTTCATTAAATTAAACATGAATTAAATATGATAAGTTATTTAAATGGCTTACAGTACTATTCTGCAAAGATATTTGTTTGCACATTCTTGTAAAAATTATGGGCAAGTATATGTATTTTGATGAACAATAAATTACTTGTTATTTGGGAATAACTTTAGTACCTACCATGGGATTTATTTGTATGTATTATAATAAAGGATTATAATAATATATAGAATACTAGGATAGAATGGAATACTTCGAGTTATGAAAGGTATCACCTTAGCTCATTAATACCCATGCCGAATCTAGTCAAGATCGCCTCAAACTAACTATTTTAAGCAGTGTAACTACGTGAAATTTCATTTAAGTCACCAATATAAGCTTCCATAATTTTCGCTGCTTTGCCATTTAGAGTTCTTTGTAAATTTACTCTCTAATGACATCCCATATTAAAGTGCAACGTATTCGTGTCGATTTTGATTCACGAAGCGAACCCAACTTGACTATACATATTGACAAACTGACAAAACATATTGATTTATTGCGTATACGTAAAATAACCGTAACCAATCATATTCAATATACTAAAAAAAACAAATAGTCTTGCGTATTAACCAATGGTTTGTTCAATGTTTTCTCTTAATGCAAATTTTATTACTTAACACTAGTTGCTTTTCGTGGTACTCTCCGTAAATTTGCAATAGCGAACACATATAATAAACCGCATGCGCATTCATACACATAAACACGCACGCACCCACGCACACACATATATGTACATATAAATATTCATAAAGAAATAACAATTTTTATAAGGATATTTGATCAAGTTGAAAGTTTTACGGTACATTGTGTATTTTCAAAAACAGTGATTTTGTTCAATGATTCATACAATAGAGCACATGTAAACACATCATTTTATTAAAAGTTAATTTATTTTTCCAGTTCATAAATATGAAATAAATATATTAGAGTATATCAGAATTGGCCAAACTATAGAATGTTTATTAAAGGTGAGTACGGTTGATTAATCAATTTGCAGTAAAACATGGAAAGTTGGTATATCGATATGACTGTTCAGAGAGACCATTACATAGAAACCTTCAAAGGGTTTTCATTTCTATGCGAGAGAAGGCTACTGACCAAGTTTGAACAAAATCTATAACCCAAAGGGTTGAATGTTCTCTTATTAGAATAAACGTTCTTTAATGTTAAAATTGAAGAGTAATAAATATATAGATAAATATATAATAGATATAAAATATAAATTGTGAAACTCTCATAATGGCACTTTCAGAGGGGGACGCTATCTCCGCATTAATACAAAATTGATATGAAAAGTGTAAACTCAAATTCGACAGAATGAGAATGAGCGCATGAAACTTTACAATTTTTAAAATACAGTTACAGCGAAGCCATAAACTAAGTAAACAATGATGATGTGAACACAGCAAGTATCACGTGCAGGAAGACGACACTTTTGTTACGCTTTTTTGACACTGCACTCACATGCAATAAAGTCAGAGTATTATCTTGAAGTTTAATAAATATATTTGTATTATTTAGCAATTATTTACAATGTTTATCCAAATTAAATTATTGCTGTTTCGAATATATAAAGTTCATTTTATTCTTAATGGTAAAAAGAGAACTTAACATTTCTTATGTAGTCAATTACAGCCGCAATGTAAGTACAACATATTATGTGATTGCCGTTAACACGCTCACAGAAGTGTCTCAATATGCTATTACATTGAACGATATAGCGGTACTTTCTTCTGACCAGAAAAAATATTCTCTGATACGTGATGTTTGAGCTTTTTTATACGGTAGATACTCTATGTCTATATTGATTATCTGTTCTATTGTGTACCGTTTATTTCAAATTTTATTTCTATTATGTATAAACATACTATAACATGACTTGTTTTGACATTCCATTTCTTGTCATTATTATTAATAATTATTACTTAGAATTTACATCACAAATATCACATGCGACAAACAGGTCGCACGCTGTTAATTTAAAAATGTGCGACGCGAAATCTATTTCCAGGGGTGGGGGAAGACTTACCTTATTCGCAAGGGTAGGCTCCTTCATACGCGTTAAAATAATTATATAAAATGAAATCAACCACAAGCAATACAATAAAACGGGTGGATAGAGGCGTAAATGGTCTGACGTGCACCAGGAAGCAATGTCCTTCAAAGGTCACGGGAGGTAAATCGGCAAGGCGGTCAAATAAAGAAACGGCGGTTAAAATAAACTCAAATTTATTAGAAAAAAAAAGAACAAAGAAAAATACGAATAAAATCCGATAACCAAACGACGTTTAAACGCGGCGACGGTTCAAACCTTCACTGTGGCACTCTCACCAAACAAAACAAAAATCTAAAATAAACTAGTTACACCGACTGCTGAATTCTCACTGAGCCGGTGAGCGTGTCTCACTTCTCCCTCTCCCTCCGCGCTGAAAATTCGCAATAAATTTTCCGAGATCACTGACCTCGGAATAACGAGCATTTATCGGCCGACAAAATGTCCGATGGACTCCGGCTGGTGGTCAGGAGCTCCGTGACAAATGGTATATAAAAAAATTATTGTATAATGGACTAGTTTATATGTTCGGAAATAAATCATTTTTATTAATTATATCCTAGTTATAGAAATCTATATTATTATTTGATGATAATCTTTCATAATAAATTTCTTCTTCCTCGCCTTTCTTAATATCATTGTCATGAAAGGTACTCCAAAGTATCGGAAAAATCGGAGTGTTTATAATTATTATGATTTTCTGTATCAGATAAGTTTTTGCCGATATTGAATAAATCAGAAATATTTGCATATGTACGTTTACATTTCTTGCCGGAAAGATGGCTGTCATAATTTTCGTTTTTTCGATATCTTTGGATACGCTTAGGCATACTTTTTACAATACTTTTTCTGTTGCTCTAATTATACAATTCATATTTATCTGTGCTTTCTTCATATATATTCGAAGATTTCCGATTTCGGCATATAAATAATTATAAATTAATAAAACGTGACTAATGTATAATGAAATTTTTTAACGTTACTTTTAAAATCTACAGTAAGTTTAATTACAAGAGTGACAGTTCTAAATGTACCCAAATAAAAAAAAAATACAGAAAAGTAATTATGTTACTTCACTGTATAACATTTTTTATGGGTGGTTAAATTACATAATAAAATTCAAAATTAATCATTATGTTATAAATATAATTCAGAGAAAAAAGGACTATGCACAAAGCTTTCGAATATGAATTGTTGATCGATTTTTCTTAATTTTTTATGTCATACATTCACCTGATTGAAAAGATTCATAGGTATAAAGCTCGGAAATTAACTGTTTTTGAGATATCAAGAAGGTAAAGACCACGAAAAAGAAACACTTCTGTGAATTCGGAAACTGAATATCTCGAAATAAATATCTCAGAAAATTCATATAATATATTTGAAACTGATTCGGATCAACTTCAGTAATCGAAATACGTATTTGGAACGAAAAGCAGTTTGATATAATCCCCAGATCACCCCAGAAATAAGAGTTGAAAATCTAAAATATCTATGTCTCAGGTCATTATGACAGTGTCCACCTGAGTTTTTCAGAAGTCATTATTCATAATAATTTATACTACTAAGAAAATATGTGGCGAAATCATTGATTCATTTCCGATGCCGAAGTAACTCCACTGTAAGGCAGTCTCAAATGCTTCGTTTAGTACCAAATAATATTAAATTTTACGCCATAAATAGAGAAAAGTATATCTACAGATACGTTACCGATTTTTTTAACAAACTATACAGTCTAAAACCTAACATTCCTCGGGATATTACTACTACTGACAGTATATATAGTTATATTCTGAAAAATAGTAATTTTTGGGTTCTCCCATCCGTCTTTTTATCGCCGTAAGGGACAACATTTGCTGAAACAATAATTGACAGGAACTCCTGACTTACAAAACAAAATAATGGATGCTCGAAACAATTATGCAGTTATGTTAAGCAGTGAATTAGAGGATGATGAAGAACTGATGAATGTGTGGCTCGAAGAAAATAATATAGTAATAGTTGACATAGATTACCAAGATATTATTCAATTCTTAAAAGACCCTAGATATTACATGCAATATACCATCACTTTCTCAGTGCTGGTGAACGATAACTTTCAATTGAAAATGTAAATAAATTCCCGTTAGTAACACGTACGAAATAAATAGTTGAAGCGAGGAATAGTTACATCGAATTAATTTTTTAATTTTTTGAACAATTGATTCCAACTCGCCAACTTCCCAATTTTGGAGAAACTTCTATCGAATTACTGGTGTTTTTATTCATAAATACCGCCTTATAATTGTGATGGAAGTAAAGATGTAAATGTATAGCCAGCAGATGGCCTCCCCGCCAATGCTGCCCACGGACGCTAGATGGCCACTTCGATGGTGCCGCCTGCAGAAGATGTAGTGTGCCCCAGCCTTTATACTTGCGCTGAATCTGCGCTGCGAGTTCTTTGATGAGTTCTTTCATGTAGAACTTATATTGCGACAATTTAGACTTTTTCCAATTATTTTCAAGTGACTTCTTCAGAGTCCCTTATTTTTCTACGCTATCGGAAACATCTCGTCATTAGAGTGTCCTCACTAAGAGGTTATCCCATCTTCAGGCGATCATAGACTTCTCGTCGACAATACAACTTCTCACAGGGTTACAGTCATTGTCGACAGAACTCGTGACCTCGGATGTGGTATACTATCGATGAGAAGACCGCATAACTTCAAGAGATGGTAATCACAGCAAAGTTGCGCTGTAAGCTTGCAGTACGTGCTGTCCAAAGTGATGACGATCCCTGCAGGGGTGCATGACAATGGAAGTCCTCGGTTACAGCGCATTCAGCGGCAAATGTTATAGCAATTTATTTTTCGTCGTCACTGAGCATGAGGAAGTGATGATGGAGAGAACTAAAGCGCTGGAACAGTGCTCGAAAAAAATGTTTCGCTCGGCTTTAAATTGAAGTTGAGCGAAATTTTCACAAAAAATATATGGACGCATAAAAAATAAAAATAGTGTAAGATTTCAGCTTTCATGTACTCGGATACAAAAGCACGTCAGGTGACCTGATTGTCTACAGGCACATTAGAATGATTTTTCATACTTGACTTTTATCTATTCAAATATATCTATTAAAATGTGTATCTATTCGATGAAAATACCCGAATAAGTGATTACATTTTTTATGAAGACATTGATCATTACTGTATCAACTCACTGAAATATTACTTTCTGTTAATGCTCCTAGAAATCCAGTTATTCTATTAGAATCTATGCTTAACATCCAGAATTCTGATCTGAAAATAAATAACACACAATGTAAATGACGTATATGAGTACATGAAATATTATGTACCAAATAATTGAGAATAAGTTATCTTCCGATATTGCCTACGTTCTCCGCCCTATGACGTTCACACCCGTTCGTAAGGTGGTTTGTCGCCTTCGCTCGCTCTTTTATCCACTGATACGCCAGATCAGCGCAGTTTGGGCAAGTCAAAAACTTGCAATTCGGAGTGCCATACTGTCGACAGTTCCTGACCTGAGCGTTAGACCTTGCCTCACAGTTAGCGAAATTAGCCAATTAGTTAAGAGGGTAATTCCAGAAAAGTCGCCGGCTTTCATCATTATTTAACCGTATTTCCGACTTACCTTCTTGTGGCCTTTCAACGTTACAGCTCCACAGCGTGCGCAAAGCCAATTTGTGCCTCCTATCTTCCTCCTTTTTATCAAAAGACCTATTATGGCCATGGAAATTTTGTCAAAGTAAATTGCGCTGGTATCAGTGATCACCATGGGTTATTTTGTTCGTAATCGAGTTAATTTTTTTGAGTTGACATTTAAGGCATTATTGAATTCGACGTTGAATGTCATCTTTAAAACTTCCCTAATAGTAATCTTGTCTAATTCGATGAAAAGTTTTTGAAACACCACGATGTCCATCAATAGGGAATTTGTGCAATTCATAGAAAACTTCAACGTGAGTTTCTTCTGATACACTGTACGAAACTTAAATCGCGATCCGCGAAATTCAAAATTCGATTTCAGTTTCGTCGATTAACCATCATTGGCTCGAATGGAGGTTACATATACGATTTATGCTCGCTAGTTGTTTGGTTCATGCTTGAAGTTGGACCTGTCGTGATGATTTTGAGTTGGCAATTCAATTAAATAACTTATCTAATCGAACATAAATATCGATGCAAAGTATTTTTTTAACTAATTGGCTATGGAGGAGGCAGTGGCCGGCCTGTCCACGTTTTAGAAAAGTGATTACCCGCTGACGCAATGGTCACGTAGACGCTCTGTGGCCAGGTGCTCTACAAGTGAAGCAGCTGCCCGAACGGGGTACCCAACTGATCCTGCCCCATGCTACGGTGAATCTGTGGATACAGCGATGGAGCAGCATTAGGAGGGTAGCCGATACCTTGCTGGTGCTACCAGCCGAATAGCTGAATTTATTGCGTCTTCTTGACTTCTTCTTATCAGAGAAATTCTTTACCTTTGGGGACCTCTCCCTCGCCACAGCCGCGGTTATTACAATTTACCGCGCTTGGATCTTGAAAGCCAAATAGACTGCACCAGACATAAATATTTTATCCTGCGGTGGAGGAGGTATATACCCCAACTTTCTATCATGCCTGCATTAAAATTTTTTCCCATAGTATTTGACGTCCCTTTAATGTGGTTAGTGAGCAAAATCTCTAATGGACTTGTCTAAAAACCTCCAATACTTGGGGTACAGATTGGCGATAATTCTCTTGATATGGCCTTTACACCTGCTCGTTGCTAGGTGCCGGACAATCTTTAAATTGGTCTCGGTGTAGGATCACCTTTACCCCTGTCCAGCCGGCAGAAACTATAATTAAGCTAGTTAGCTACAACGCCGCTAGCGGCTCTTACAAGACTAATGAGAGGGGGGGGGAGCTACAGAGCGCAAAATTTAAATTCACGCTCCATTTACTTACGCTAACCGTCGCCGAAAACAAATACGTACACAATCAGCAAAACAAAATGAAAAATAAATAAAAGTGATTACCGCACCCACCTCGTCTTACGTATCCTCGCACGCTACTTTCATCTTCCCTTTCATCTCACCCTTTACACGACTGTAAAGGGTGAGATGAACTAATTGGCTATGTTCATCCCTACAAGGGCGCAATTACCTTTTTATCTAAAGGGGAATTTATTAAACAAACGAAAAAATAAAAGACGAAAAATAAAGATAAATAAAAAAAAAGAAAAGAAAACCAAAAACAAATAAATAAATCCATACGGCAACGGTTGCGCAATGGACATCACAGTGCTCCGGTTGTACAGCCTGGAGGACAGAGTAAAGCCCGGAGAAACAAAATTAACGAGAAAATTTAAAATAAAAATAAAAATAACGGATGGAGGGTGAGGGAGAGATAAAACAAGAAACTCGCTGGCTCAAGAACAATTACCAGCACGACCAAAGAAAATCACAAGAACCACTTTAGTACTTCTCAAACTCATTCAAGTCTAACCAAAACAATCACATGTTTCTCTTATCAAATAGAAAACAGAACTGAGCCGGTGTGCGCGCCTTACCTCTTCCTCCCCTTTCCATGCCGAAAATTTGTTGCGAATTTTTCGAGATCATCGACCTAACATCTACGAACAGCTAATCGGCAGACAAGACGACCGACGGCCTCTGGCCAAGGGCCAGGAACTCCGTCACGCCTCTTACCCTCCTTCGTATTTTATTATTCAACGTAGCAAGTGGAGACTTCCCCTTTGTCAACGAAGAGTAAATACATCCCTTTTGCATTACAAAACTCCAACTGTGTTAACCCTTAGCTCTCCATTGGCTCCACTACGGAGCCATCCGTCATTTGTTCCGTAACTCAGAAGGCTCCGCTGCAGAGCTAAATGTTTTTAGCACGATTACGTTTAAAATGCTACGGAATCGTCGTTGGCAATTTTTATCTGTAGTTAAAACGTGCTCAATCTCTGTATTATTACGATTAAGCAATTTCTTGACTTTTTTATGGTTAGCAACATAGAGAAAAAGATCTGTGATACTTGCCCAAGTAAACCCAGAGTACACATGGGAGATTGTTTCCAAAGATATCACATCATGGTGAATTACAAAATTTTTAATTTATCTTTCATTTACAAGAAGAAAGTGCATATATGTAAAATAAATACAATCAAAAACATTCATAAACACATATAATTCTTCTCACTCGTCCCGCTGCAAAAATGTACCGGAGTTGCTGGTAGGCAATGGTACAAAAACGTGCGGAGCGCTAAGGTTTAAAATTATTCTCATGGAAATACCTAGATATATCTACATTACTTACTAATGGAATCTACAGCGAAATTGATCTAGAACTTTTAAATCACATTATCTTTCCTATGGAGCAGCCTATTGCCATGAACGACGTTATTCGCGAAGTTCGTGGTTACAGAATCCGTGATAATGAAGGTGCCATTGGACCTCTACTAAACAAGAACGTATTGAAACATTTATTGACAATCACCTGGAATCGTATGTGGTCGAAATTTATGTTATTTGGAACCTTTAATGTTAGATTGCTAACCATCGCAACCACCTTCCAAATTCTGAAGAAATTAGTGGGAGTTTTCATTAATGGAATAGATCTATATAGTATTTATGGCTGGTCCTACGACTTGCTCGCAGCCATCTGGAATAGCCTAACGTCATTTTTATTGCATTTTAAATCCAAAGGACATCTCCAGTTCTAAAATAAAGATTATATTTGAAAACAGTTTTGGAAATCTGGGAGGGCCAGTTGACCAATACTGTCATAGAGAACTTATAGTTCAACCCTTGAACCCTTAGAAAAGATTAACTCTTAGAAGGATTTTTCGGTTCTATCATAAATTATATTTTCTTTTTTTTTACATTTGCGAAAATTCGAGAAACAAGCCGACAATAGAACGTTCGACGTAATTACAAAATCTAGTTCTGTAATTTTTTTTGTGAAACTTTGTAATGGCTCTACTCGGTATACCAGGAAAGTCGAGTATACTTTTTTACAGAGACACGCCCATGCTGGTCCTCCAAAGATTTTCATAAACTGAGGGCGTATTTTTCAAAGATGTGGAAATTTGGGAGGGCCAGTTAACCTATTGGGCCACAGAGAACTTGTAGTCCAACTCTTGAACCCTTAAATGAGAATTTACCTCCCTAAGAATATAAAAAGTTTCATTTCACAAGAAAAAATGGTCAGTTTGTGCAAGTGTACTAGCAAGTGGGGTAATAGGAAGCCCTCGTTTAGAGCTGGAGGGAATCAGAAAAGATTGTAAATAATTACAGTTAAAATAAAATAATTAGAAAATCATATACCAATAGTTACCCTGTTAGTTCGTACACCTGAATATTCACCATTCCTAATCTCGAGTTACCTGAGCTGCCCTGTAGAGTCAGCTTACACTAACCTGTAGAAATAATCCATTTGTTAATAAAACTTAGTCAGTGAAGGAAAAATAGGCACCATCGCTGCGTTGACGTCAGTGACAGAAGATGGAAATAGAATATTAGAGTTTCTTAAACAAAAGAATTTTCTTTGTTAAGCAACTTGTACACGTCCCAGTTAATAAGGCGAAAGTCTTATGCTAAAAATGATGCGTAAGATAAGAAATGATTGTAAGGATAATTTGGATATCGATGCTGTTGTTAATCTGACGTCACACAAACGTACTCTCCATGGGGGCATTGCAAGGACAGACCGTTGGATAGGCGGAAATGTGAATAAATTAATGAGTCACGTATTAATTAGATTTCATTTTTTCGGCGAAACACATTGTATATTGTACGAGGGATTGGCGTGATCATGAAAACGTATCAGCAATTACAGAGCATCCTTGAGATCATTATCTACCATAGGAAGTGCATTGCCAAAGCGGTACAGTTGTAAGTACCTCTCAACAGTTTACTTCGGGACGCACCCAGGAGCAAACGCACGAAACTCAAGGAGTGGACGGCGCTGCAGGAGAAAGCCCACAGAGACTGAACGGCGCTACAACATATACGACAGAGAGCTATTAGCTACTTATGCTGCTATAAATCAATTCCAACAATTTTCGGAAGGACCACAAGCCACTAATCTTCGCGAGCAAATAAACCTCATCCAAGGCTTTTCCCAGGCAACAGAAAAACCTGGGCTATCTACTTCAGTTCAACATGTCAAAGGGGAATAAAACGTCATTGCAGACACACTGTCACATGCATGCGCCATCGGCACATCCTCTGGGCTCTTGCTGGACATCATCGCAACTTAGAAGCTCGACGAAGAACTCCTACAACTCTTAGACAAATGGCTGCTGAACGTCCAGCTATTGGAAATCGACGGTGTCAAACTCACCTACAGCATCAATGAAGATGTAGTCAAGTCTTTCCTGCCCAGCACGCTTTGACACAAGATATTCTACGCTCGCCTCCATTCGACCATTAACAGCCAAATTCACGTGACCTGGAATAAAGAAGGACGCATACTGATGGACTCGTTCCTGCCTTTTATACCAGAGAGAAAAGGTCAGAAGATATAATCAAGAGGCATTAAAATCCTTAGAATAACTAGACAATTGCTTTGAGCACGTCCACATCAACTTTATCACGCTTCCTCAGGTTGGTGATTTCCGATACTGTCTGACTATCACGATCGCTTCTCTAGATAGCCTATAGTTATCCCATTGGACAATATCTCAACTGAAGCAGTAGCAGCGGCATTCACCAAGGAATGGATCGACTTCTTCGGATGTCCCATCACCATTACCTCAGACCAAGGTACTCTATTTCACGTTTCCACTGCACTCTGAAGGTAGCTTTGGCCTACATGGCAGATACTCCATAGCTAGCAGAATCTTCGGCACTGCTCTTCGTCTCCCAGGTGAATTTTTCATCTCACAGAGTGATAAATTGTATCACATTGTACATACAAATCAAATAAATATTTGTAAAAACAACAACCTACAGTGTCGACCTTTATTCAAGCGTGATTTAGCAATTCAATATACATATTTGAGTTCGGAAAGCGACATTTAAAATAAAAACGAAACTCCGAAATTCTCAGGGAATTTCAATATCATTTAAAACTCCCACGCTTTTTATTTCACTTTGTTTAAGTTCGGTTCGGCTTGTCCATCTCCCTTCCCCCACCTCCCCTTTTAGTTAAATTTCCCCAGTTCCAAAAGTAGTTACTTTGATGCACGGCAAAGCATTACTTTATCGATCTCCCTGTTAATATCTGGTATACGAGTCCCCGTCACCGCTATATGCAAACGTTTTGAAAGTTCCCTTACGTCGGCTCAAATTGTGTGCATGGTTCATTGACTGGCCGTGACGAGGCGTTCCAAGCAGTGGCAAAACGTCAGGACACTCTCGTCCATACATACTGGCAATCTCTCTACTAATCTCTGCTTTGAGCGTGCCGCACGCGTGCGTTCCGGCAAGAAGCAATGTCCACAGCTACGTTGCACGTGTTACATTGCCGCGCTTTGAATATACTCGCGTTCCCTTCCGCTCTATCGTACTGGAGTTTGTATAGATCTCGCGCTAAGTTGCAACAATTGCCATCGAACACCTTCGTCAGCAACATGTCCAAAAGTTTCACAACTATCGAGCGCGGTGCGCCCAATTCATCCGACTACAGATTATTCATCAGTTAGTCTACTATTGCCTTCTATTTATTGTTCAAGTCTGCCCCAGCTTAATAGCCGCCTATCCATCGCTTAACCTGACGCATTCTCGACTTTTACGATCTTTAAATTTCTTATATCTATACTTTGTGTCGTTTTAGTTTTTTTCCACTTTTCTTACCGTCTGTTACACTTTGCTATCTCTCTCTCTCTCTCGCTCTCTCTAAGTTTGATAATTATTTGACTCAACAGTTCTTGTTTTTACGTGATAAGAATTTGCAGTTTACCATTTTCTGCTACCATGATCTTGCTTTTGAATATTAAGTGCATAAGGCCAAGGAAATGGTAAAGTATTTTTCTATGCAAGAGTTTCCTAGAGAAAATGTAGACTACTTATCACTACAGCTATTATTGGTTGAATGATTACATAAATTATTACTAATTTAATGCATACATATGAAATGTATTTTAACTTATACAATGTATTTTGATACATTTTTTTCCCTCAGAAAATGAATCCAGTCCTATATCACCAATGCATGACATTCCTTTATTTGCTGATGAAGCAAACAAAGTTTTTCATATGGTTGTTGAAATACCAAGGTGGACAAATGCCAAAATGGAAATTAATTTGAAAGAATCATTAAATCCAATTAAACAGGATGTGAAAAATGGAAAGCTTAGGTATGTTGCTAACTGTTTTCCACATCATGGATATATTTGGAATTATGGAGCTTTGCCACAAGTGAGTATCTCTTCTGAGAATATATTATTCTTAGAATACATTCAATTACAATATGAAACTGTTTTTTAATTTGCAAAATGAACCTTAGTCATTGTATTTTTAGTCTTTAGGGAGATGAATTTGTCAATATTGACTAAAAATTATACAATCAATGCTTAATACTTAAAATGATAATGAAAGCACTTGTAAAAAGTTATTAATTAATATAAATTGTCATATAAATTGCCTGAAATCGCTATCTTATAATTATTTCTATTAATTAATTTTTGCATGGAAGATATCTTCTTTTTAGTGGTATACTTGTGTTTAAAATTAATATTATTTACTATAAAACATTCTTTATTAACAATGTTGTAAAATTATGTTTAGTCTAAAATATTATTTATTAAAACTTTGTTTAGACGTGGGAAAATCCTGAAGTACTAGATGAAGCAACTGGCTTTAAAGGAGATAATGATCCAATTGATGTCTTAGAAATCGGTTATAGAGTGAGTTTAGATTCTGTTTTATTTATAGAAAATACTGGAATAAGTTATAATATTATAACTCTAGGTAGCTAAAAGAGGAGAGGTTTTAAAAGTAAAGGTGTTAGGTGCAGTAGCACTCATTGATGAAGGTATAAAAATAATTTAGGTTAATTTTTAATAGTAGAGTGTCATGTAAAAATTTACTTGTTACAGGCGAAACAGATTGGAAGATTATTGTTATTGATGTCAAAGATCCATTAGCTAATCAAATGAATGGTATTTTATAAATTAGTGCATCTGGAAAATTTAATCAATATTAATCATTTTTTTTATCTTTATGAAGAGAAAATTTTATATCATTCTTGATAATTGCATAAAGTGCATAATATTGTGTAACAAATATTAAAAGGATTGACTAACTATTACATAATAGCTTGTTGAGTGTTGTGAAAATTAAATATCATTATGACTAATACAAAAGATATTTAAAGATTAGTTTATAACACTACTGTCAATTAATATAAGAATTAACAGATTACAAATTTTTCAGATGTTACCGATATTGATAAGCACTTTCCAGGTTTGCTAAAAGCTACTATTGAATGGTTCAAAATATACAAGATTCCTGATGGGAAACCAGAAAATCAATTTGCTTTTAATGGAGAATGTAAACCAAAAGATTTTGCACTACATGTGATTGATGAAGTTCATAAACATTGGCAAAATCTTATAAAGAAAGAAGCTACTGCTGGAGACATTTCATGGTGGGTGCTATCATTTAGTTAATATAACAATGCATACATAAATCTTGATTATACTTTTTTAATCTTTTTTTTTTCATCAACATGCATACTTTTATTACAGTACAAATGTGACTCTTGCTGATAGTTCATTCCAAATCACATCTAGCGCTGCTGCTGAAGTAGTAGATAAAACAGAGGAGCAACAACCAGCTTTGCCTATTGATCCTATTGGTAAGTTTGTAGCACTTAATTTTTTTTTGTTATTTCCTTTTCTTGACATTATTTTTATAATTTAATTACAGTTAAGCGTATTTTCTTTTTAAAAACAAAATTACCCAATAAATTGTAGCAGAGAAAATGTATTTTGTTTGAAAACATTATAAATTTGTGTTATTTATTATTTCCTCTAAACCTAATAAATTCCTTCTGTATTAGACTTTGGTGCTTTTTATTCAAAATTTATAATAAACGAATGTTTTGATTATTTCAGTTGACAAATGGCACTATGTACATCTTCAGTGAAAAGGAATGAAGATGCTATTTAAGTTCTTATAGAACATGCAAAAATCTTGTACACAATAAATTTTTTCAGTGGTTGTACAACAATGTTAAGGTATTTTAGAGACTTATAAACAGTTTATTTATTACTATTATAATATGATATGAAGCATAATTTAAAATAAGAAAAAAATATAGAAGGTTAACTCCACATTTGATCAGTACGTTATTTTCTACACATAATTAAAAGAATCAAATAAAACAAACGTTTGCAACTGACTAAAATCATTATGTTTTATTTCCATAATTTACCAACAAACTTGTTTGTCATTTAAAAGAATTTTTAAAGTTTTCAATGTAATCTGTCGCATAGTGTGAGTTGGTACAGTTGCTGTATATAAAACACAAAAAATGTGATCATTGTCTTTAAATGCATGACACTTATGATACTCAGAGCACCAATATGTTTCTTTAACATTAATAGTTTTTATTTCCAAAATATTTTCTTCTTTTGTATTATCAGCAGTTAACAAAAATCTTTCAACTGCATAGTGATAAAAAGTTCTCAATGTATCTAATTGATGAGTTCCTGAAATTAAACTTTTTGACTGTTGAGCATTCCTACTAAGAACAAACTTACCTATTTTTAAATTAACCAAAAGGAACCTGTAATATAAAAATGTATTTTAGTAATCTAATAAAGTTATTATCAAGCATACATTGAAAGTAAAACGAAATATTATAGATTCTTGAAATTTATACCCCAAAATCCCAGAATCCAATGTTACAGTTATCGGAAAATTTCTTGGGTAACATTGCTCTGAGGTTCGTAATATCTCCATACTGTTTCTCCAAGATTGTATTGTTAATTTTTCAATTTCATTTAATTCAGGATTAGGTCCACATAAAGTTAAAACTTGAACATTACTGACTAAAGTTACATTTACTAGTCGATAAGCCAACTATAGAGTAAAAGGAATACATATAGATACATATAATGATAATTGGAAAATGCAAATATTTTATTTAAACTAATTACTAACATTTGGACTTTTATAAGGTAAAAATACTGGTAATTCCTTTGCTGTTACATTACTCTCTGCAGTGATTGCTACAGTTAATAATTTTCTTTCAATTGAATTGAGTAACCACCAGCTATCTGTAGCAACAGCTATGCAATCATGAATCAGTACACAACCATACAATGAATCTAATTTTTCCATATAACTATCTAAACAAATCTACAAAAGTTATTCATATGACAATTACGTGTTTTTGATTACATTCAAAATCATTTATTGTCAATTTGTTAAAAATTGAACTGATATCAAAGAATAAACACTTGTTATTTGTTTCAAAACTAACTTGGAGTAGATGATTTTCAGAGCACATAATGCAATCTGTTAAGTCAATTAGATCGGTTTTTGTTGATGTCTTGTCGCCAATGTCTAAACATTCCAAAAGTCTGTCAATAATAGGATAACAAACTCGCAAATCTCTTTTTAATCTCTCCACACTTCTAGGCTGTTCTAGATCTTTTAGACCAACAATTAATATCATTGTATTAAATACAACTTCCAATAATTTTTCAATAACTTGTTTTGTGATTCCACTTGCAACAGCTATCAAAGTGATGCATTCTTTAAATTCTTTCCAAACAACAGTTGTATCTGGCATATCAACATTAATCAATTCTACATTGTGTGTCTTCAAAAACATATGCACCCCATTCAAAGAAGCTATTTTGGAAAAAGTCATCTGCAATTTCATAAATAATAAGGTTAAAAACAGAATAATCTACTTTGAAAAAATACTATTACCAGTTCACCATCTCCTTTCTTCCTCACAAATAATGGAATACCTCCTGATGAGGTCAGACACATAATATGTGCAGTCATTTTGTATACTTTTATAAAAGAACTTTTTCCAATGTTGGTTGAAAAATCATTGGCACCCAGGAGAATAAAAATTTATTTAGTATACGTATACATTACAGAATAATTGAGCAAATGTGAATAAGTGGGAAAACGGAGCTTATATAGTTATTAATGTGTATTTTAGTAAAATTATTTAAATATATGTTAAACGGTAAAGATATATGTATATACATATATAATTAAGCATGTTCTACCCATTCTAATTATGCTCAACTTATGTGCAATATATTTCAACTAAAAACGGCTCACGGTTATAATAAATAAACAAGTGTAATGCAAAACAAGTGTGTAGAACAGATATGTAGTTTTAATCCTACAGAGTGCTAGTACGATGGGACGGATATTGTCCGAATTTAAGACAAACATAACATTCTAATCGGTATTACAGAAATCTGCTTTGCATTTAGATTCTATCTTCGTGAGGCAAGTATGCTGTAGCCGTCATACAAATTGTATTATTCCCTGATAACACACATGCTTGATACAGTATGTTCTATAAATATTAAAAAAGAAAGGTATTACAACATCGACGTTAGATCGCTTACTTTAATATTTACTTGCAATGTAGCAGTCAATGACCATGTGTACTTACAAGATGACAATTGCAAAGGATAATTGGCAGATCAATTTGACGTGGGTATAAAACATCCATATAAAAAATAATACGCTATACTCAAGTCGAATTTGAAATTTATTTTTTACAAGATTGTCAACGTATTGTACGTGAGAAATAATATCAGTTTTCGATTTCAACGAATCAATTTCAGCGATTATTTCGCATGTCCTACATCGCACTTTTATGATTAGTTGTATTGAAGCAATACAATATTAGTATATCAAGCATATTTGATCAATAATGACAATCAAAATAGAAATACTGCTAAAAAATTTAATAAAAAATCCAGTAGTTATAATTGCGGATCGATGACGGTATAACCTAACCGATTCAATAACGAAAGCATACGTTGATCTTACGCAAATTGTTTTTAGTCTGTAATTAATCAATGCGTTGACAAGGTAGGTATTTTAAGCTAATTATACATTCGTATGATAATTGAAACAAATGTATTATATAGTACAATGGCAATAAATAGTAAATTAATTATATAAGCATGACAACGATCCAACAACTAAAAAGAGAAACAAACAATTAGAAATACACGAGTACGTATATTATCGCCCCAACATTAATAATTGATAACACGGTCGAGAGCTAATGATCATTGTGGTGGTCCAGGATAATTGGGTAGTTGATGCAAACCTCTTGCTTGCACTAAGGCACTCATGGAGAGTTTGCAACAAATAGATTGTTGGAGTCGCTAAGTTACGCTCGATGCTGATATTTAGTCAACTGTGACGAAGCAACGATAATAATATGCTCTTTGTGAAAATAATTGTGCATTAAAGTGACATAAATAGTAGCGATAACAGCACAAGCGATGCATTCTGTTGTTCTTCAACATTACGTCCTCGCGCTCCATTATCATTAGCTCACTTGCTTTATTTGCAAAACAATACTTGTTTATCGAGTGTTGAATTGTGTTCAATACATACGATGAAGAGCAAACGTGAGTCACGATGTTTGCTTGAATAACTCATTTCAGCACACTATTAGTGCCGTTCAAACTAAAGATACGTAAAATCTGTAACTCGATTAAGCGGCACTTGGTTTTGATTGCAACAATAAATCTTGTATTGGAATTCCAAGTGATTTTTGTACTAGGCTTGTTACGACTCTGCCTTATTGGTGTCAAATGTAATTCATGTTTTTGTAAATGAAAAGTCGACATTGGAATGAGTATCTGCAACGTAATATATTAAGTCAGATTGATCAACGTAATATTTGTCTGTATTAACTAAACTAATTAATTAAATGGTCAAATAATAGGATTTTATTGTTATTCGCAGACATTTACGCCGCTACCGAAGATTCGGTATGATTGCAACTGGCTGCTTTTCATCCCCAGCAATAGCATTGTAGTTTTGACGTTGAGAGTCTCCGTGAGCGAAAATTAGTTACAATAAGATTTTTCGTTTATTGCGACCTGTAAGCTCTTTAGGGTTTTATGATGCGGCATGTGCGTGTGGTGGAGAACGAACAAACTTGATAAAATGACCTGAATTGAGTGGGTAAACTACAGCTCTGTAGGGTTACGCGAATGCACTGGCATTTAACGTGTATGCCTTAGCGATCAGTCTGATTTCCATCTGGGTGGAACAGAACACAGGCCGGCTGCAGGGCAGAAGATATGTGTATTTGGATGAGTAGCGCCGCTAGCGGCGCTATGCAAATCGAGTGCGACACTTTCTTCGTCGATGCTATCGCCAAGATTGCTCTGCAACGGCCCGTTCTTATACACGAGTGAGTATATCGATTGACTGCGAGCGCTAACGGTGCATATTATAGTTACCAAGCGATTCTGTTTCGATCGATCAGTTCTTTTTGCTGCATGCGTTACGACTAAAACAACTGATCTCTTAGTAGGTTAAATTACTGACCACTCAATAATAAGGTGCGTAGTCGAAAAATCGACATGTAATCGTTGTTTTCAAATCCGCAATCGCGCGTTGTTCATGGAGAAATTTAATTTTCTTGATCGGTTGCAGTGCATTTTTTAGATTGCCACTATCATTGTTACTGTCGCTGTTAGTCATATTTCAAACCAATATGAATTTCAAGGCCTTTGGTTGTCAATACTTTGTTATACCGGAAAAGAGGCTTCGATTGAAATGAAAACTTGAGACGATGCCGTGCACACAAGTAATGTGTGTGAATTCGAGTTTATGGCACAGAAATAGATATTTCACGTCGAAAAGAAACTTAAATTGACCGATGACTATCTGTTTGGACTTGAAACATATTTACACAGAGAAATTACATTGGAACATCTTTTAACAATAGTAGCCTGCCCCGACGCCAGTTTGAATCATGTTTGCAAGGCATTGCCCTATCCCACGTTCAGTCGTATCAATCTTGTATTTGCTACTAATCTCATCAGCTCTATCGTCCTTTGTGGTTCTGACCTGACAATACACTTTACGTAAATTCTCTTTCACCAAAATTATACATTTCCAACTTCCGATGTCGATTCATTGTTCAAATGTAGCCATTTAAAAAACAGCATCATAAATTCTTCCTTATATTTTAACAGGCAATTGTATATTAGCGATGTTGCAGTGGTCTATGCTGTGATTGCAATGATAGTGGCGTAGGGACCCTCGAGTATAATCGATTGGAAAATAATGCTCTATTATTTGGTTCACGAAGTCTGCTCTTTGAGATCACTGAAAAAAGTTACTTCAATCAGTATTAAATATAATGCCACGATCGCATTCAATTTTTCGCCTATACATAGGCAACATCTAGCGCTTCATTTAATCAAAATATTGACGTAGACACAAGGGTTAACACAGATTTACTTGAACCAACAAAACATCCAATCATACCTTTATTACCTTATTTGGAAAGCTACGTCATCATTAGATATAGATATACAAAAAATTTAAAAGGAAGATACAAATATTATTTTCAACTAAATTAAAGGGCCAAATAGTAAACAAACAAGAGAATCAATTAGAAATGAAGTCTGGGCAGCTAATGAGTATAATTTCTTACTATGTTTACGCTGACTTTCAGAGAGATAATTTAATCCAAACCTTTAATCAATTGTTTAAATTAAGATGAAGTCATTAACAAATGCGTAATAAGCAAATATTTTTGGCTCGAAATAATTGATTAATCGCTTGTAAGAAGTTTATTTTTTATCATAAAATTGATTTCCAATTAATTTTGAAGAGTTTGTGTAATTATCTTTTTAATTATATAAATTAAATCTTGTTCGAACCATTATTTAATTAGATATTAAGTTTATTGTGTTATTTTATTTATATTTAAATAACGGAGATTAGCATAGATAATCAAGACATATCATGTTACAGTTGTCATCTTGTAGTTTCAATTTAATATATTTTTGTCAAAATCTGCACTTCTATTTCTTTCAATTTGTCAAGGTGATTTTTCTGAAGTTTCTGAAGAAGGTGAGTTTTTAGGCATGTCTCGTTAAAATACATCAAGTTCCACTGTTTGACAAATCATTAAATATAAATTGTATTTTTTTTAATTGTCAGTCCTACGTGTCCACATGATCTTCGACTAATATCTTAAACCGATCCTTTATTGTTCCATGAGCTCGATCTAACAAACTATATGACTGATAATGTCCAGTTGCTATGATTAAGGGTTTTATTTTGAGGTGCTTAACGAATATTTTCATGATATTTTATTTCAGGCCTGGTGCATTATCTATTATTATTTCTTACGGTGCGTCATATAAATATACGTAATTATTGAGTAAGGCATTGGCCGTTTTGGACACCTTGGAGGTTGTATTAATCCTATCAGCTTGCATATTATGCTGTGCTCGTTTCGTTAGTTGACAATCCTTACATTTTTTTACAATATATTCGACGACCTTGCAGTTTATCCAAAAGTATTTACGAGATTAATATATAGGTTTTATTGATACTAAATAACCATTTTCGAGTTTTTATACCGGTGGCCTTCATCACTAATTTATGTTTGTCCAAGAATCTACGCAAATAAGTGTGCACGGTTTGATGTCCCGTTTGATATTCTATTTGTATGAATCTGTTTAAGTAATTAAATTCGGATTCGGTTGTTGCGCAATACGAAGTAAGTAAATCGTTCATCTCTTTCCAGCTATCAACTTCCTGTAAAACTATTAACTCTTTCGTACTTAACTTGAGCTTACTGTACTTTGCTATTTGGAAAACATACTTTTTCTCTAAGCCATCCTTCATTTGGTTCATCGCGTCTTCCATTTTGAGTATAAAAATCCTTACATGTCCAGAGCCGTCAAACTGTCTTCCTCTTTCGGATTTAGGACTCTATAAGAAGCCGACACTGGTTCATTATAAGCCAGATCCTTTTTGTACCTGCAATATCCATTTCGATTTCGCGTGCCTCTTCAATTATTTTAGAATAATTAGTACTTAATGCTTTTTTAGCTAAGTACTTTTTTGTGAATATTCTTTTCCTTCAGTAATGTTGGTAAAGACGCCGCATGTACGTTGAATTTAGTATGAGTGCGGCCTGGTCGATAACTTGGAATTTTTTTATCTTTGTGTGAGTGCGTTTATCCAATTATAATCAGGTGCACTCCCCTCTAGTATTATACTCCTTACGTCCATGAGCCTTGAATTTGATTTTGTGATTCTCTCGAATGATAATGCCCAGCTTTCGCGTCGTCTCGCGAAACTTTGAAGTCCTAGAGATAGGTATTCCTGCGACTCTTTGCAAAGATAATTTCGTCTTCCTCCAAATTTTCCACTTGCGTAACCACATATGTAGCACTAATGTCGAATCGCGGGATAATTTTATATGATACAACCGAAAAAATCAGGCGTATTGGTGATAAGTTGAAAATTAACCAACAAGATTTAAGTTCAAGGTGTTTTACTGTACAGCAAACTGCTCGACTTTAGATATAAACTATCACTGTCCTTCTAGCGGGCTGCATGCTTCTTATATTTCAAAAAAATGTAGGCGGAAGGGAAGTGGGACGTGGAAAGTTTCTAGGTCGTCCAAGATATTCCTGGAAATGCATACTCCTTAGTCAGCAAGTAAACGGTGATAACAAAAACCATAAGATGGAAAAAGAAATAAGCACGTTGACGTTAGTAGTGTCGATATTAATTGAGGACAGATGAAAATGTTTGACCGGATACTCCATAGATATTCAAAAGTATGTACATTTAATTTTGAAAAAATAATTCATTTTTGCATTTTGTTATCTGCAGATGGAGGTATCTCATGATAAAGAATCGCGTGAAGGTTTTTGACGTTTGATAAAGGCAGCTTGTCCGCTATATAAAGTATCATCGGCAAATACTGTCACTGCTAGGATAGAAAAACAGTATTATAGATTGAAGGAAATTTGGATAGAGAATCTGAAGAAAGTTCATCATTACAGTTTCACTGCAGATAATCGGATCAATAGCGCAAAATTATTTTATACAGGCATAACTGTCTATTTTTTAAATGAAGATGAAACAAATGGAGAGCGGTTATTTAGGAGTCACACCTTTGTTTACAAATCATACTGCTGAATACTTCGAGAAGCGTATTAGAGGAACTTCAGCCCAATTTGAGATCAAAGACACACAAATTTCAGTTTTAATAACAGATGAACACCATTAGAAAACTGCAGTTATAATTGTTGGCGCAAAACAGCACTTGATTTACATTACAACATTTGGTACGGATTTTACCGCATATGGTCTACAAAATAATAAAGTACTTAACAAAGTTATTAAGAAAACAATGCAAATTGCGGCCTTGATACGCGAAAGCAATAATTCAATAAGAAAACTTTAAGAATTGCAAGAAAAAGATATGAAGTACCAAGCTCTAGTTTAACAGCAGACGGTAATGTAGAATAACTTTAGATAGGTACTGTACAGACCGAATAGTTAAAAAGATGACGAACAAAGATAATGATCTAGAAAAAAGATGACCGACTAGCTATCAAAAAAGGTCATTTTCGACTTGTTCAAGATTCCCGTCAACAATGAATTTAATTCAAAGGTACATTCAATTGGAGAAGTAAATGCATGGTGCTATGGCGGAACGCAACAACCCAATAGATATACTGACTCGGAACAAGTTGAAAATACTAGGACATTTTCTTGTAATGAAACCTGTTGGAGATTCTGTTAGAGACACAAGTGATGAAAGTAATCCAACTTGCAACTCCATCTTTCCGCTTGTACCATATTTAGAACATGCAATAGCAGTAATCAACCCAATATTGAAAGTAGCAACATACTTCAAAGATAGAGTTATAATAGAAATTGAGGTAACATTTCATCACACGAAAAACATGTTTTTCCTGTCTATTTCATATTTCAACTCTTTTGGATCCTTGATTTAAAAATTTCCATTTTCTGAACTCAACGACTTTAACTACTGGCATGGGATACATTGACAGAATGTTGAAAAGTTCAATAACAGCTGAGAACAGTCACTCATTCTCTGTAAGGTCTACAAATAATAGCAGTGATTCATAAAATGAAACATATACTACCATGATAAGCTGCAATCTCAGCGCACACATTCTGATGCTCAGACTTTCAGGAATCCAAAATTGGAGCAATATCTTTAACTAGGTATCGCAGGTAGAAAATCTTATGTTTTCCAATATTGGAAGATGGGTGAAACGGATTTTACAGGCCTTACAAAACTTGCAAGGAAGTATTCAGTTATATTTGGATCAACGATTCCTTTAAAATAATTATTTTCGAAAACACAATAGATCAAATGTTATAATCATAGCAACCTGTCTGGTAACTATTTAAACATGCAATTAAAAAAAAATTCTTTTAAAGCTGAAGTTTAGAAATAGTTCAATTTCATTCGCTTGTGCAAATCTCAACTAATATTTGATTTCATATCAATAAAGAAGTTATACACATGTTTTACAATAAATTTTATTCAAATAATAGAATCAATCAATTTGAATAAATAAAATTAATCGCATAATATATATCTATATAAATATTTTATATTATAAATATTTATATAATCACGAAATTAACTATATTCTTACACGCACCATGAGATGAAAATAATATTTAATACTTATCTCTCAACATTGTAATTAGGTTGAAGTACAATAAACGTTAAATTGCAACAAAATAAAATGTCAAAACTTTATCAGAAAAAATAACAATTTATTATAATTTATTATTATATCCAAATCGTAAATAATTTTTTTTGTCAAAAACGGATAAAACCATCACAAGGAAGCACTCTTATCCTTTGAAAACCATTTTTCAGATTTAAGATGGTTTTTTTAAAAATAGAGATTAATTGATTGAAGTTAAATATTTTCAGTTTCATAACAACATTAAAAAAGCCTATATAGCATTTTTGAGGCTATAACACCAATTTACTGATCACGAATAAGAAGATAGATTTTGAAATTGAGGAAATTTGGGATTTGGGAAACATGCTCTCAATTTATGATAATTTTGGGAGGCCGAGCGTGAGTGTGCATCTATAGAGAAATGCGCTTCTCTTCCTGGTACCCCGAGTAAAGCCGTTACAAAAATACTAAATCTAAATTTTTATATTTTTTTTCGTCGAACAACTTTTTTTTTATACATTTATCCCGACATTACATAGATATCTCATATCCATATCCACGTGTTATATATTCGTATACTTACATTTAAGTATATGTGCAAATGGAAATTCAATTTCCAAAAAATACGAAAAGAAACCGAATAACATGAAACGGGAGACATTGAGACAAATAATATCATGAAAATTCGAGAATATTTTATATTGTGATATCGCTTTAACTAGTTTTGCAGGGAGATATAGAAATAACCAGGTGCCCGTGAAAAATGCATTTTTTTTGTAGGTAATAGGTATAGTTTCGAAGATTAAATTGTTCGGCAAGATTGCACTACCAGTAATGTTTTTTTAAGCTTATATGTCGACTAGAATAACTGCACGTGCTTATTGAAATCTAATTGTGGAATTAACTTCTTTTGGATGACGTTCACCAATAAGGTGCCTTTAGTCAGTTCTAAATTACCATATTTTCAGACACTGAGCTTTCTGCTTCTTAATTCTAACTCGATGTATTAGAAAAAAGTAAACCGTTCAACCGTTATCGTTGAATAACAATGACGAGTACTGACTAATGTAAGAAACAAAAACATTATTTAAAATCGTTCTCTTATACGTTTGTATTTTTATCGGATATTTATTTGTTCAAATGGGCATTAGCCCATAATATTTAGAGCCTCGGAAACGGCCTGAGGCATACTTGGCTCAGGCCACTACTAGCAACCTTACTTCTATCAATTTGGCTAAGGTGTCTTTTTTCTACATTTTAATCGTGCTTACGCTGTATAATTGTATTAAAATCTATCATAGTTTATCCTTCCTGCCTATTAAAATTTAGTTGTAAGAAAAAGTAAGAAAATCCGGAATCAACTATTTTTTATAGTTTTTATAATGATTTTTCATACTACATTAATAAAAATGTCACTTTATTTAGAAAGGAAAATGTCCTTGTTCGACATCTAGATGGTTATAGTTTTACTAGAATGTTATTTTTGTTTATCATCTTTTTAACTATTCTGTCTATACTGCGCTTTTCTAAAGTTATTCTACATTACCGTCTGCTGCTAATTGACTACATAGTATCGTAGTACACAGTGTGTGTGTAGTTTGTATCGTAATCAATTCTAAAAGTTATCAACAAGGAACATCGCATCTATCTACCGCTATTCGTTATTACCGTCCCCTCTTGAGCTACATATTTGTTATTTAAGGTGTATTTTTAACGAATATATATGTGGGAGTCATGTTAATATTCAACTATCATAGCAATATTTAGATGTTGTTATATATTTATCCCCAGCTAAACAAGCTACAACAGAATTTTCGTTAGATATTTGTAAAAAGTTTTTAGTAAAAAAAAAGGTGTACTGAGCGCACACTACAAATCGTTACGAGATGCCTTATAGTTCAAGAGATCTGTCACGGTCTAACGTTAAATTTGAACAAATAAGTATCCGACAAAAATACAAGCTTATAAGAGAACTATTTTAAATAGTGTTTTTATTTCTTGAAATTCGGTTTTAAGTGGCGATTATGGCAAAGAAAATTCGCTAATTTGCAAACCAATGGCTCAAAAAAAAAGTTTAAATAAAAAAGTTGCTGAACATCAAAAAATATATCAATCAGACTTCATGAAAATATCGATTCAATTGTTACTGTTCGAAATATAACGAAATAACTCTTGAAAATCGGATTCTCTGTAACTCGGTAACAGTCATAATTTTTTAATTGTTATTTATTATAAACACAACTCGTGCAAGATAAAAGAATTATTTTTTCTAAAAATTGAAAAATATTAATATTTTTGAAGGTATATCGATTGAAGAAAAGGTTACCATCGATAATTGACTAAATTTCAGAGGATAATTCTACAGTAGCGTTTTGAGCCTTATTTTGTCTGTATAGAGTTGTGCTTATTACTATTTTATCTATTCATTTGTTTATACAATTTTTTTCCTATTGCATGAACTATTGCACCCTGACGTGAAAGCAGATCTGACCCCGTTACGATTAATAGGTACATAACAAACCTTTTGATAGAAAATTTAGGGAATACTCTAAGCTTGCAAGACAAATTTGAAGAAAGATTTCTATTTGGTAAGATCTACAGGAGCTATGTTATGTATGCAACTATAACATGAATAAAGAAAGTGAATGTAATAATCAGAAGAGATACTTTTTTTGTTATAAAATTGGTACTTTTTGTTGATAAGTCCAATACAAAAACTGAAAACGTTTATAAACTTCCACAATGTACTCTGTCTGTGAAAAATTACATTACTAATAACGTTATAAGTAATATCGTCAAAGTTGTGAAGCCATATTACATCACGTAGGAAATCAAATTAACGGAATGTACTCCTTTGTATTACTTCAAGATGTTAAAAGTAATAAATGGAAGCTCTAAAAGATTTGAATAAAAAGTTTAAAACAAGATTAAAAATCCCAAAATGTGTACCTACTTATTAATGTCAAACAATAGTTTATTGGTTTGCATTGAAAATGTATCAAAAAGTACAAGAATCTAGTCACTTATAATTTATTAATTATTAACGAATTATTATCATTTAGTTTTATTCATTTATTAATACCAATCTACATATTTATTATAAAGATGAAAAGACATTAATGATTATTGGAATACTAATGATATCAGTTGATATCTACTTTAATATACATCTTTTGACAAATTACTCATCCTTCATCTTCTCTAGATACCCACTTCTGAATTATACGCTGGACAAATATTTGATTGACTTTTTCTGTATTGATTTAACATAATATAAAAAATCAATAAGTTTCGTGGAGTTTCTTTGTTATTATTCAATCACATTAATATATTTGATGAATTGTTGGATTGATTAGAAACCCCCAAACGCAATTAAACATTATACTTTTTACGTATAATTTTTTGGCCATATTAAATTCACGAATGAAATGGTATGTCATTAGTACTCTTAATACAGGCAAGTATGTTTTTAGTTTAATATTTTTTATTTACGATCATATTTTTATACATTTCAAGTAGATATTTACGACTAAAGTTTCGTAAATCACAGCATCATCGCTAACGTTCCGCAGTACTCGCCATTCCTGGATTTCTCCTCGACAACGTCTGGAATGTATTACCCGTATAAAATGTTGATAATTAAATAATGTAAGACTCATTTTATTTGCAAGGGTCTAATTCATTTAATAAATGTGAATGTTACGCAATTTTATTCTACAAATTTTAAGCCATTTTCCAATTTCGTTTAGTGTTTTTATAGGTTATATGATGCTGATTTGCCGATAGAATAAGATGTGAGTAATACTGTATCGTCTGCATACGTGTCTATGGTGATGTTCTACGTTTTGGTAAGTCAGATGTATAGAGAATGTGGAGAATTTTACCTAAGACGTTTCCCTGCGGCACTTCTGTTTTGATTGGACAATTTTTGGTGATTACGTCGTCGATTTTATCGCAGAAAGATTTGTTCGTTAAGTAGGATTCCAGAAGCTTAGGCAAATTTGTGGGAAAATGAATATTTATTTTAAATAAAAGTCCTTGATGCCAGACATTATTAAAGACTTGCCTTATGTCCAGAAATACAACAAAGTAGAATTTTTTTTCTAAGATAAGATTTGAACAATCATGCCGTTTATCTGTTGTTCCAAATTGATGTCTTGGAAACAAATTGGTTTCTTCGATTACAGGATTCAGTCTTGCGAGTACAATTTTCTCAGAAATGTTTGAATGTAATGGAAGAAGGTTTATAGGTCTATATGAAGTTATTCATTTTTACCTAGTTTAGGAATCAGTATAATTTGGGTCATTTTCCATTGTGTCGGAGAATGACAAAATTGTAGTCAAGCATTGAAGATTATGGTAATATGTCTTTTAGTTTTTGTAGGTAATTCTCCGATCATCTTGACTGTAACATAATCTACACCGAGTATTTTTTTTATTTTTATGATGATGTTTATTGTTCTAAACCACGTAACAATTTAATTATTAAATTTCTTTCTGTTCAGTGATGTTTCTAAGATTGGGTATAAATACGTCACTGAGATGGTTTGTAAAGGTTGTATCCTTTTACGGAGTAGCTTTAGCCAAACTTTCAGAGGGCTAACGATTAGAAGGAATACGCTGCTGTGGTTTTAAAGTGATTTGTAGTTTTCCATAGCGAATAATCCGTAGTTTCTGTACGTATGAGGTTTGATAGATATTTTTGTACTTCGCTATTCTTTTTCTTATGAAGTAGGATTTTCAGTTTCTTTATCGATCTCAATTCATCCTTGTTTTACGTCACTCTGCCATATCTTTCTCAGTTTCCTCTTTTTTTAGATTTTATTAATAACTGTTGTTGAAACGTTGTAGATACTTTTTTATTTACTATTTTTGTTGATAAATTATGTGTCTGTCTTATTAGTTCGTTAAAATTATCAATACTTTGTTCTATGTCATTTGAAGTTTTAGTAGAATATTAGTGTGAATGTCATACTCGATAATCTGTTTAAATTTTAACCAATTTATTTATGTTATATGAGATTCTTTTTTTTATTATTTTAACATTTAAAGTTATTGTAACTGGTGAATGATCTGTTGTTGAATCTAATGAAGACCTTACTTTGAGGTAAGAAGTGTTGATACCTTCTACAACAACGAAGTCAATTAGGTGTATTAATATTGGGGAGCAGTTTTATTTTTTACAGCCGCATACGCAGGTTTCCTCTTGAAGTCGGGGTATAAATCGGTCGCCAAGAGTTTCGTAAAAAGAGGGAATAATTCGTTATTTTTATTATGGTTTGAAGGGCAGTATACTGAAGAAAGCGCGATCGATCTAAACAAGTCAGTTATTTTCATACCATTGACTCAAAGGTGTAAAACCTGGTAACTATTGTTAATATAATGAATTATTTGTAATTTTATAATTATGGCATTTCTTCCGCAAGCTTCGTTTTCCGAATCATTACATAGATATATTGAATAGTTCGGAATTCTAAGGTTATACTTGTTTGTGAAACGAGTTTCTAAAATTAGGGTAACGCCAATGTCTTCTTAAATTAAAATATTATTAGTTCCAGCTGTCTTTGACTCAAACCATTTGCATCCCAATTTACGATTTTTAAAGAGTCAATCATTTTGCTATCTTGTTTATTAGAATTGTGAATAAGTTAAACATAGCGTTTATTCTCAACATAAGTTTTTCGATCATGTCTTCTAGCCTTCTGATGGCGTGATTTTCCTGCACATTGTTTATACTTACTTCTATTTCTTGTATGCCTTATTTATTGGTTGTGTTGTTATTTATAGCTTTAGTATAAGGGATGTTTGGTTTCACTTCGCTGTTATGGTAATTGTTAACTTAACTTGATTCTGTATTAACTTTTTGTTTGATTGTTTCCTTTGTCCACCATTCTGCATGCATTTTTTGTTGCAATTGTTTTTGTGCTGGATATCCCTTGTAACTAGCTGAATGATTTCCTAAACAGTTTGTGCATTTGACTTGGTAATCGTTTTCTTTCCAGATATAATCACTTGTTTTGTGGTGTTTGGCACATTTTACAGACATAGACATTTTGTTACAGTAGTTCTTGGTATGACCAAATTCCTGACAGTTTAAACATTACTGTATTTCTCGCTTTTTGTGCAATGACTCTACTTTTATTATCTGACTTAATAGGTTATTTATATCAAATATTCTTTTGTTATTTGGACTTAAAGCTATTTCTATTACGCGAAGAATCATTGGTTCTTTGGTTTTGTTGTTATACTCTTTGTTATACTCTTATATTAATCTTATTCTTTGGCCTGTTTCTGTTGATATGTATAGAATTGGGCGTTTCTCTTTTTAAGTGTCTTAACTATTGATAGAAATCTTTCAAATGATTCTGGTTGTATTTTCATTTCGTTGTTACTTATGACCTTTACTGAATATTTTTTATCTGTTATTTTGTCTAGGGCATTCTTTAGCGGTTGAAGATTATTTACGCCGCTCACAAATATTGGCAGTGGTTTTGTGTTTTTTTTTCTATAAGTGTCTCGAGTTCTATTGCTTCTTCCTGGTTTTGAGTAGTTGTTAATGGTTCGAATTTGTTACCTGTTTTTACTGGGGTGCTGAGCCAGTTTACCAAGGAGTGAGTTTATCGTTTTTTCTTGCCTATACTATCCGAGCCAAGGCCAGTTAAGGTTCTTTTTTTGTTGTTATTGTTGCTGACATCACGCCACTTTTCACATTTTATTGTTAACTCATTAATTCAGCTAGTTAGATATGGCTTGCACTAAGACTTGAGCTCATTTTAACGAGTTTAATTATTTTAAAGTTTCGCAATTCTTTTTTCTATAGAGCGCTTCAACTATATGTCTGCTCTACTCGAGCGTCAAAGACCAAATGTGAAATGATAATAGAAACAAAATCAATAATCCTCCATTTGTTGTAATATTATGACGTACGTCGCCCGCAAATACATTACAAATAATACATCGTGGTTAAGATATAAAACAGCAAACGTCTGCAGAATGACCTTGCAGAATGTTTGATACATCGATTTAACCTAATACTGTATAGCTGTAATAGCTCGCTATATTAATTTTAATGTATTTAAAGGCGACGTACGATATAAAACTACATATTTTTAGGCATTACCGCAGTTGTGGCTCGGCAAAAATTAATTAGTACGCACAGCGCATTACTCATTTTTAGAATGAAAAGGGCGTTGAGCCCTTTTAACAAATATGTGATGTCTACATTAAACCATTACTTATTATAAAGTCAATCGATTTTCCCTCATGACGAGGTGATCACTTGACATGTTTCCAAAACGTTGCAACGATTAATCCTGCGAATCGATAACATCCATTTGAGTATCGTCTCAGTTGTCCGCTTGACCAACAAAACGAGTAGAGCGACTAAAGATTTTCAAAGGAACGAATCGATTCTGCGTTACTATCGGCAAGACTGTAACATATCACTACTCTGGGCCCAAATATGTATACAATGAACGATCGATAATATAACAAATGTATTACAATTATTACTATTTGCACGTCAATTAATTGCGTTAATCGTGTTAAACGTTCACTATTTTCAATGTTTTATTCAATCAACTTTTTAAAGTATTTTACTTTTGAATCATTTTGTCTCGTTTATTAGTGAAACGTGCTTTAAATTGAAAGACAGTTGGAAGAAAGCTTTTTACAACCGATATAATCAAACTCGACGGAGGAAAAAAATTTCATACGCAAACGATAATTTCATCCTCTCGTTTTTGGCCATGACTCCGGCCTTGTTTGGCTTTTCTTCGTGTTCATTTTTACGTGTAAAATACAAGTATCAACTTGGAGCGGATTACTTTTTGAAAGAAAGAAACGATGAGTTAACTAAATTGAATTTTCTTTTTGACCTTACAACCATTCACTTGTTACTTTAATTAGGCGATTATTCGTTTATCCAAATCTAATTTAATTTTAAATTCAATACATTTGACGTAATGATAATTAGCCACTTGAAGTAAGGCTTTTGGGCGGTATTAATTATAAAAATAGACCATCAGCCTTTCCAATATTGCCTTATCTTTTCTTATCTTCACTTCAAATTAGATGAAAAATACATATAATGATTTCGTCGTCACCTAATCTTTTCATCCTCGCTTTGTTAGACACAAACGTGATCGTGTCTTTACAAGGGTTCTCACAAATTTTTGACTAAAAAACTAAACTACTACACAGCTCATCGAAACCTAGATATTGAAAATGTTTGCAAGATTAACGGAAAATATTGTTCTGCATCTCGTTCTCGCTGTCGGCTTACGCTGCAGACTTGTAGTTGTACAAATATCCAAAATCGACGTCTGGTATTGAACAAGACGAAACAAAAATCAAGCGAGCAGAAACAAACGCTCGAACAAGTAGCGTCGCTGAGCGCTGTTCAAGAGCACCAGCAGTATAAGCGCCAGTAAAAGCTGCTGAAACAATCATCCATACGTAGAGATTCTGTACGCGTGACACACATAGCACGCGAGACGCCGCGCATACACTCGTGTGTATTTCTCCCCATCTCGCGTTGCTCGCAATCTCTCTCGCGTATACGACGTTTACTGTCTCAGAGAATCGAGATCGTGGAGAAAGTCCGATCGCACTTGGCCGAGCTAGTTGCTTGGGCTTTGATTGGGAAAGGTTTGCAGATGTTCAGTTCTCAATATCGTCATTTCTCTACGTTTCGTGAACAGCCTATATTTGCTGATTTATGCGGCACACTACTACTTCCATAAGTAGATCTATGGATTTGTCAGGATTCAATCTTACCGCAGCTATTGGGAAAAAAATGCGTGTCTTCGTCGTATTGGACGTATAATTATAGCTTTGACTTCATATCGATGTCGCGTAGGTGGAATGTTTAATGATTTTTATATAGACGTGAATTCCGTACGTGCTCGTTTAACTTGATCAGCTCAAGAAATCCCGTGAGTCCGTCATGTATACGATGCGTCGATCCAATAAAAATAAGTTGAGTGAAACTCAATATTTCACATGTTGGCATGAAAAACATTGGCATCGGTATCTTCTTGGATACGGTGGCTTAGAAATATCATATTTGGCGATTTTAGGCGATGTACTTTCATAAATGAATTACTATTGAATCGTCAGTGTGAAGAGGGAAAGAAAAAAACGGAGATGCAGAGAGAATAGCGGCGTCCCTCTCGTGCAGTTGCAGCCTGGTATCCTGCATTCTCGCTGCCAGTGCGAGTGAAGGAGAAGATAGCTGCGCCATAAAAAAGTATACTATGGCGCACGCTCGTGCAATCAGCGAAGAATTTGCGAGACCGAACTTTTTTGAATGTACCTCGTAATTCGAGCAAATGTGTCGCGGCCCGGAGATAAATGAATTGCTTGCTATATACTGCGCGCGCGACCTGTCACACCACCATGCAAAGCTTAGTCTAGTCTATGAAAAATGATTACTAATTTTATAACGAATGAATAGCAATTTCAGAATTGAAAAAAATATTGATTAGAAGCTAAAATATTACAATTGAACTAACAAAAACGCGTGACGGTGGACTATTCCATTGTTTAAAACGCTACAACTTTTTTGCTAACGTAGTTATAAAAACCGTTGAGCAACGAAGTGATTTATTATTTTAAAAGGAATATACTTCTTTAGAATTACAAAATTATTAATTAGAATGAGAGATATTGTGACATAACATTTAAAAAATTTGTAATTTCAATTAATCTAATTGTTTAAACTAACATCACTTTTTTCTAATATAGACACTAGAATGTTTAAGTAATAATGTGATTCTTGATTTCATGAGCAATCTATTGGTTTGTAGCGAACGCTAAAAATAATTAGAATACAAAATATGAACAAATTATTGTGTACTTGCTCTAGCTGTTACCTAGCAAACCGAAAAATTTTTCATTTTATTTTCTACAGCTTTTTCTTCTAACAAACTGCACGGCACTGTTATAAGTAATTCAATTCCTTATTTCATGACAGTTTTATTGATTTTTAAAAATTGTACAAATGTTCATTAGAACCGGAGATATGGTAAATTAACTAAAAATGTTCTGGTGATTGCACGCAAGAGTTCGTGCAAACCTCACGATTGCCGAAAGAACGGGGCACCGTTCTCCTAGTAATTTTTCCAAATCTTTGATTCTAAATATATTCTTTTGTCATAAACCAATGGATTGCTTGTGAAATCAGGAATCACATTATTACTTATTTACTTCTGCATCTCTATCAGATACAATTAATTGAAATTACAAGTTCTTTAATTGTTACATTGCAAAAATCAAATCATTTTCTTACTCGACGGTTTTTGTAACTTAATTAACAAAAAATTAATAGCGATTTAAACAATAGGATTGTCCAGCGTTACGTGTTTTCGTTAATTAAACTGTAACGTCATAATTTCTAATAATATATTTTTTTAAATGCTATTTATACGTTATGGGATTGGCAACTATTGGTCATCACTAAAACTTGCATAGCTTTGATACGAAAGAGTGTATAGTCTGAAACAGTTAAAATTTTAATAAACAGTTGAAAGTAATTTTCTACAGTTAAACATCCTTGATATTCGCTAGATAATGTAGATGGCGATCAAGGGTCAGTTGGGGTATTCGACTAACAATCTTTTAATCTCGCCTTTTTAAAATGTACAGTATGAATACAATAGTTTCTATTATTGCTAAACAATGTTATTTTTAGGAGTCTTCATATAATAATCATATAATTATCATAATAAACGGAGTATAATTGAAAATCATACGTGAATAATTATAATTTATTCAGAATTCTTTCATGAAAATTTCATGAAAAAAGGAACAATTACCGTATTTCAATATCTCCGATTCTCGAAGGAGCGTATTAATCAACATTAATTATATTAATTGACAACTTTTGCGAAAAATTAACTTTAATTTGTACGTGCATAAGTAGAAAGAGGAAAGGAAATAAGTGTTTGTAGATATGCGTTCTTTATTTTCATTAGTAGCCAATTAAAATCTGATTTCCAACGTTGGGTATTTTGTAAAAAAATATAATTGAAACTAAAACTTCTAGAAGTAGGTGTTGCTTGTTATGTCACTTTCGTAGATATCGTAAAGTATTCAGTACAGCAAAAGTACAGTTAGCTCGCAGCCGTGTGTTTACAAGTTGAGCATTCGTTAATTTTGCAAATAAAAGTTCGAGTTTCGTTGAAAAAAAATTTTAAAGCATTGTTATAAGATACATAGAAACGATTTCACTTCATTTCTAGCAAAAATGCTACAACATTTTTATTTACGTGTACTCAAATAATTACGATTAAGCTTTCCTTTTTGCTAAACTTGAGCGCGAACATCGAAGTCTAGATACGTAGAATGTAGTTTTCCAATGCAATCAAGCGAATAGTATTTCAGCCGAGGTTCGAAGTAAAATTTAACTTATTGCAATGTTAATAGTAAGCAGGAAATCATCTGGGCGTTGTTTTATTTGCAGTAGAGTACTCGTTCTTAAGGTCGTCAAGAGTAATAATGGCAATTCGTAAGTATGGATACTAAACTATCGTTCCGTTGTCTATTGTAAAAAAAACTAATCGTTGTCAATGATCTGTGCCTTTTACCGAGATCGCGAAGCATACGGCGTGAATGTGCCGCGGCAAATGAAAAAAATATACCGAGGATTTACTAAACATGCGTTTTTATCATTCAAAGGATGATGATTTTTCGTCAAAGTTACAAACGTACGAAGCTTCGAGTGGATGCAGGCACGTGGTTGCGAGGTGTGCACATGCACGTGCATAGGAAAGACAATGCAGCAAAGGAAAGGGGTGAGAAGGAAAAGGCATGGAGGGAGGACAGTGATACGGAAACGAGACAATTGGTGGGGCGAGAAGCAGAGCAGGAGAAAGAAGAGCGCCGGCGCGACAAGAGAGAGAATGGTTTGCGGACTGCGGAGAGTGCGGAGTGTGCGGAAGCAGCTGTGCGCGCGCTCGTTCGCGCAGTATTGCACTGTAGGTAGGCCAGAGCAAGCGAGCTGAGTCGAGACGAACGACAGTCGTGTGTGCATGTATATACCGCACGCTCACTTCGCGCACGACGTCCAGCTAGCTGCTGTAGTATAGTATGGCTTCTCCTGGCGGCAGTTAATCAGTGCGTGTCTTGCCGCGACCGCGGAGCCTCGCAGCTCGCAGTGCAACTGCCGCCTGCCCTTGCGTTCTAAATATCTCAAACAGGCTAACGACGATTCTACGACTTCTCCGTTATCGTCGCTGCTGAGCTCGCGCGCGCCTTCATCTAGGTTACAACCAATATTCTTCGATGATCGCTCGACACAACGTTCCCACGAGGCATGCTAAAACCGGGTCCTCCGTGGTTGCCAACATATTCAAGCTCTCGCCGCCTCCTCGTCCGAACTCTGTTATATTGACAAGTTTAAACTGCGCTGACAACAAGGTCACGGTAATAACCAATTTCAACCCGATCGACCGACGACCTTACTACTTTCGTTTTAGCTGTTAAGCTATTACGACCAACGGACGAGTTACTGCAAAGTTTGCGTTATTCAACTAGTATTCTCGCAAGCTCCCAATTCTCAACATACGTACGCATTTGATTGAGTATATCTTATCTCACTGTGCTCGGTGGCGGCGAAAATTGTAGTTGGAAAATAGAGGTTATAAAAGTGCCGGTGCGCGCGCCCACAGCCCGCCACCTACTGCCACTACGCTAGCGCGATCACTAGCGCGCTCCAATCTATCTGTGTAAACACAGCCACACGCACACACCTACGCAAGCTCACGACCACACGCACACAGACATGCGGCGAAATGTGAAGATAGTGCTGCTTCTCTCGTGCATTTGGATGTCCGGCTTTGTTTACTACTACCACACTATCAGAGACAACAAGGTCAGTTTTCAGCGCATATTCACTTGCAACTTAAAGTTACCCACGTTATATTTCCCTCTGGTCCCCGTGATCTCTTGCGAATCGTACAATACGAATGTTTATCGCTTGCCTTTCCACGTTTTCAATAAAATCGATCATCTGTTAATTGTCCATTTGTGTATGTTCTATTGAGCTTGTGCTCTTTTAAATATATTAGCTAAGAGACGTGTACGATGGAACGATTTTGAGACACTAACTACACTATCTGCACTTTTCGGACATTCTTTTAATATTATTCCTAGTTCTATTTACAATCTGTCTGTTACATGTGACAATAAGTAAATGTAATTGACGTAGATCAATTTACATTATATGCTTCGAATACTTCAACAAGTAATCTAGCGAGATTTTAGTATGAACAAGCGATTGAAAAATTATTATCAAATATTGGAATGTCATTTATACATTTGGAATTTTATGTTTTTAGCTGGTTTGAATGATTTTGTAGTTTACAGTTGTATTTTTTGTAAAATTAATTTGTTTCTTCTTTGATCGTGAATATTTGAAGGTCATTCAGGATAATTTCATTTTTTACAAAACATGGAGCTTGTATGACATTGCCTAACATTTTCGGAATTGTTAAATTGGAATTTTTCTAATATATCTATGCTGAATTTGAAGAAGCACCGCAGAATTGGATGCCATGAATCCACATTAATATGAACACAAGTACAGCATTATACAAGAGTGAACCAATAAGTACCCGTATTTTCAATGGAGGCGCAAGTTTTCCTTAAAAATTTTCATTTATTTTTCAACATCTTTTCCTTTTAGAAGCACATTCCCATGATCGTACTAACCTTCTCCAGAATGTCCATAAGGATTATTCTCTTTGAATCCCAACAAATCATAGCCATGACCTTTCCGTCCGATGGGATTGCCTTGCCCTTATTCGGAGCGGAATTATTTGAAAAGATCCATTGTTTTGACTGTAGCTTGGTCCCTGGTGTATAGTAATGGATCCAGGTTTCATCAACGGTTTCTATGCGACGAAAAACTGCAGATTTCGTTCAAAAAAGTCCAAACACTGCTTCGAAGTCAACAGCCGCAATCGCTGCACCCGCTGTGCCGACATCTTTTTCATTCCTGATTTATCCCGTAGCACGTTGATTACCGCACCGTACGTAACTCCTATGGTCTTTGCCACTTGGCGCACTTTTGTTCGACGATCAGCAAGAATTATGTTATGGGCATTTTAACGATTTTCTCAGTAACCACGTCCGTCGGGTGACTGAGAGTTCTTCATCAAAAATAAATATACGGCCACGTTTAAATTCTTTGAACCAATATCTCAAGGTTTTCATTGATTGTGAAGAGTTCGCATAGACAGAATACAACTTTACTTTTATTTCTTCACACGCTTTATCATCCGAAAATGAAAAGCGAATTACGGATCGATATTGTTCTTTTTACATCGCATCGAAATATACCAAAAAAATTTAGTTTACGTGGTTATTAAATCAAAACTAAGGTTTAAATCACTTTGAAATTTCGTACGGCGTCGTTTAAAAGTTGGCAGTGCACGATTGTAATTTTTATAGTTCTTAGCAACGCCATCTATTTATATACATGGGTAATTATTGATTCACCCTCGAATAGCAGCAGTTTCGTCTCAGTTGTAAGTTGAGAAATTTCTCTAACGATCCAGTACTTTTTCGTCAATTTTAAACCTAATTGCTTACGCTTCGTGAATATATGTTCTCTCCACGTTAGCCGCCTATCTAGGTGTATGCGCAAGTATTTTACGTGGTTATCTTGTGAAATGTGTTTGTTGTTTAAAAGACCGATGAGCAGGTGTCTTTTTGTAGTAAAGGTTGTATAAGTTGGTTTACTTTCGCAGACATAAAACTAATTTAAAAGTAAAATTGGTCAAGGTTCACGTTGAAGGCCGATATATAACACAAACTTTCTTTTTTATTCATTTCCACATGAGATAGTGATAGAAAATGACGTCATTCGTTATTCGCAACAAAGGTGAATTCTTACCAATCGGAAACATTATAA
Source organism: Chouioia cunea (assembly GCA_030064505.1). Taxonomy (NCBI): domain Eukaryota; kingdom Metazoa; phylum Arthropoda; class Insecta; order Hymenoptera; family Eulophidae; genus Chouioia; species Chouioia cunea. The sequence goes on from JAOPFQ010000001.1 coordinate 23,733,724, forward strand.
AATGAATAAAGAAATACACTTGAAACTCAAGAAACGACTTGAAAGAAGAAGTAAAAAAATGCAACCTTTTTATCGAGTGGAGTTAAAAATTTGATTTTGTTACCATGACTATAGCCTGATTCGCGTGATCGCGTGTTAAGCTATGATCAACGCAAAGATTAATTTTCTTTCAAGGGTTATATCACGGTTCAACGTTAGTTTTTTTTTCCATTTTCTTCCTGAAGACTTTTCGCGTGAAATTAAACCGAGTTTATCCGATTTTCATCGATATATTATTCATGAAAAAAAAACAGTTTTTATTCGTGTTTAATAGTTATATTTTGTGAATCCTTAAACATGGTCTTAAAATTTGCAGGATAGTTGTATGAATGGAGAAAATAATAACGATAAACAATATGGTATGAAAATTATATACGTTTCAAATGATTCGTCGATATATGTAATAGAAGGAGGAAACGACAAAAGCTTGATTTCGATACGAATAAACGAGAAAGAGAAACGAGTGTTGTTTTCGAACAATAAAGAGACGTCGAGAAAGAGACACAAGGCTGGCGGATGTGCGGTCACAATGTAGCGCAAAAATTTTTCAACGAACGAGCAAGGGTACCGTTGGCCGGGGAAATACATATCAAGCCAGGCCAATGTGCAGCTACTCGATCGAATAAACACGTATTCTGCAGCAAAGTTTGCATTTCCGCTCTATCCTCCGTTCTACAACCGTTTCAGTGTCCGTGAGGCGGCAGTTTTCCAAGTTAACCTCCATCATTGTGAAACCAATATTATGCGATATATACATCCACGTTCTTCTGCAATAAACACAATCAGTTCGATAGAATTGAAAAAATTAGAGAAAAAACTATTCCTACAGCTGAATGTCGGTACATTATTCAATATGCGATGCATGCACGTTCATACACAAGACTGAACAACTTTAGATAATGTTTAAAGCATAATGCGTCGGACTAGACTGGCATACGGTTGTTGAAAACAAGTAGTGTATGTAATTAGAAAAAGCTCGCCAAACGTTGCAAAATTGCGACATATATATTACGTTTCAAACACAAAATAAGTTTTTTACTGACAACGATAAGCGTTCTCGACAACTTAAAAACATGTCAGCCCGAAGATTTAGTACACATTTATTTATGAAATTTATCCGATTTCGTGAAAATATACACATGGGGAAACCCGTGTGCTCTCTCTCACTCTCTCACACACACACACACACACCATGTACGAGCTGCTGCTGTTACTGTATCCGAAAGGATGGCGACAGTAACGACCCCGTGTCAAGAGCTCTGTTTTCAGAGAGAGATATATATATATCCTATAGATATATATATATAAATGTGCGAACGTGATGTGACATGCGAGTGTATGTGTGCATGCGTGTATGCCGATAGGATTACAGTTTGCGTGCGCACGCAAAAAATATACCGCGTTGTCCAGAACAGAATACAGGCTATTGACGTTTGCCGTTAAATCGCCAGTTTACTCCTCCAAAGCATTTCATTTAGTTTGCTGTTTTTTTAACCATTATTTTTGACGATCAGTGAATACTCTTTCACCCCTGGGATTTGGTGACAGTGCGATAGCGTGGAACATCACGCGAAACGTGCATATAAATTTAATACTACGTAATTGAATAAGTGTTTATAGAGCAAACATCACGCGCACAAAAAGTATACCATAAAACTCTCTCGACGCTGAGCGATGCTTCAATCGCACGATTCACACGTGCAATGAATATTGTTAAAGCAAACAAGTAATTAATTAACTGTCGTAAACGTACGTGCTATTATTTTTGGGACTAATGTTTGTGTACATATCTGTCCTGCTATGCCTATGACACGGCACATTGTCTCAACTCTACCTTTATTCTTCATTTTATTGGACGAAATCTTTACACCTAAAGCATTGAATAATATGACAATAGGTCGATTATTGTTCCAAGAAAAATTCTCTGTATAAAGAAGAATAAACTGCCGGGACGTCGTCAAATGTAAAAAATGTATTCGTACGACATGTGTCGTACAGCTAAAGCAGGAATGAAAAATACAAAAATTCCGGAAGAAAATCAATTTCGATCGAATAATTAACTAACAAACGAGAAAAAGAAAAAGAGATCGATCAATACCCGAAGCTGCTGGTGGATTGCACATAGACGCGATGCCGAGGTGGCACACATAAGGAGTAATCAAGGACGGAATTTCAAAAGCTTTCGATAACAGCCGTCGTCGTCGTAGGTCTGCCAACCGCCGACACGCTAGTGGAGCACAGAAATTGCGTTAATCGTAAGCGTCCACGTTCCAGTCATTAAACCCCTCGCTCAGTCTGCTCTCTCTCGCTCGCTCCTTCTGCTTTCCGCCCTTTGTCAAACACGATTGCTTCTACACTATCAATCCATATCTAATGATACACACATCTAAAGTTTTAGGCCACAAAATACGCATTGACGTATAGTTTGAGATACAATAATTAATAGAAATTTTTCGCGTAAATTATACGCCCCTGCTGGAAAAATATACCAAACACTCTGTCTTTTTTTTATTCTTTAAACTAAGCGTGTTCAATTGGAGTTGACTTGCTGTACTACACGGTACATTTTATTTGAACCATTTTTCTGCTTTTATACATAGCACTTTATACTCTAACGATTAACGGCTTTTAGATTATGACTAAAAATCATATTTTTATTTTACGACTATGAAATTTCGTTTGCTTTAAATATCATTCTAACACATTCTCATTATTTCTGCATTTCTGATAGTTGCATATCATTCACGTAGCTACATTTGCTTTTGTGATGTCCAAAAAGACGACACTTATATTACGTTATTATTCGCATCGTACTCGTATGTAATAATGCCGCGGCCATGTGTTGTTATTGTATAGAGAGTTTAATGGCCCAAAATTAAGAAACCAGCTTTCCCTAAACAACTATACTTCTATCCCAAACGCTTAATGGGACTGAAATATAAGTATACTCTATTCCAAATGCATGAAGGTACCTTAATTATCTATACCTACGGCTAATGTTTCGGACATTTCCAAATTAAGCATGTGGAATTGGGATTAGTGACAGAAAGGAGTTTCACGTATAAAAATGAGAGTAAAAATAAAAAGTTTAAGTTAAAAAAAAAATAAAACATTTTTTCAGTGGAATATTGACATACTTGGACGTAAAAATCGAACAAACATTTTTTAAGTTATTGAGAAAAACTGTCTAAATTAGCTATTTGTTAATAAATTAATGTCTTGCGAAATTTGCAAAGTAATGATTCTCAATAGTATTTAAAATGTATGTTTTAACACGATAAAGCTATTTTTTTAATTAAAAAAACATTAATAGGTTTTTTCGTAAAGGCTGTTGTTAAAAAAAGACTTCTTATTGCAAATTCATTTGTTACCTTTGGGAGAACGTTATCAGCTCGTTCTTTTTGTTGTGACTTGTAGTTTACCATATACTCGTCTAATCAATTTTTTCAAATAAATCCTTTAATAATGTCTCTAACGTTGACGTTGTGAAATTTTTAATAAACAAATGCAATATCCTCTGTTTTAGATGACAGTTTCTTTGCGACCACCACTAACGTAAAGATATTTTTTTACAAATTTAAAAAAAAAGTCGAATCTATTTTTTTAATCAGTACTCATTCAAATATTAATATATTAATAAAGGTATGAAATTACCTTGCAATGAGTTGTAATATATTCTATGTATTCTGCGTCAATTTGAAATGAATTAATTTTTAAAATTTTTTTCACAATTAATGGATGGATTTTTGTAATTGTTTTTATTTGAAGTTCTAATATTAACAACAATAATTTTCTATACACTAATTATTTATTGCATTCATGATAACATTTACAAATATTCGTCAATAGTCATTATTCAATAATTTACATGAAAAAATTGATTAAACGAGTATAATATGATAAGCGACGACTCTTAAGGAAAAGAACGAGTATTGCTGACATCTGTACCGTTCTATCAAGGACAAAAATTTAATTTGCAACATGTATTTTTGAATAACAATAGTCTTCGTGAAAAACGTATTCGTTCTTTTGTTTTGTAATTAAAAACGTAGCTTAATCACGTTAAAACGTAAATTTTCTATACTATTGAGAATCATTATTTTATGAATTTCCTAAGACATAAATTAATTAATAAATAGCCGATTAAACGATTTTGTGCAATAACTTAAAAACTACTTGTTCGATTTTTACGTCATTACTATGACGATATTTACGTAACAAATAATTTAAAAATGATTTTTGATCCTGTTTTTCATAGACAATTTATACACGCATCCTTTTTTCCGGGATAACTTGGATTCTTGTTCAGTATGGAAATTAAAATTTCAGATAGACTTTATTCTGGCATTTACCTTTTCCGAACTTTTATAGTCACCCTTCTTGGGGCTCTGCGCGTCTGTTCGAAATACTTTAAAAGCGCACACGGATTGCGAATAAACATATTCAGTGATCATTCACATGATAAAAGTTTTTAATCTGTTATTTGTATTAATCACATTATTTGACTACTTTTTCACTTCCGACTCTTTCAATATCAAAATGTTGCAATCAAGTTCCTACTTTTGCAGTACGTCCCATGATGTATTAAATAACGTCATTAAAGGTTTTTAGTTGCAAAATGAAATCTACTGTGTATCGGACTTTATTTTATCACTTCTTTTACGTCGATTGAAAGTAGTTGAAAATAGGTTTTATTTGATAAAAGATGTAAGATTCGTTAATAAATAACGGAGTTATAGGCTGTCAATGTTGACAAAGCTGAACAACAATTTGAGCTAGTAGCGATAAAAAAATGACCATAACCTGTAGCTAGAGTACTTTTATTCCTTGAACCATCAACTGCTCATTTCTTCGGTAAAATAAAGTAATACAATAGGTATTTTTATTTATTTTTTTTTTTTATCAACATCTTTTATTTACGCTTCTATGACTACTCAGTTTATACCATTATTATATTTTAGGCAACGAATGTCAACTCCTCTTGTTGCGAGGTATCACATTAAAAAAACATCATCATTACATCTGAATTAGTTCCCGAAAAAAGTGCAAATAAAGTTGCACGGTTCCTTATGAACATTTGTGTTACGTGTTTTAGTCAGTAAAATCCTTTCATCCTGACGTTGCGCTGTAGCCACCGCTAGCCACGAAAAATATAATTGTTTAACAGCCTCTTTATATAAGATGTCTATATGACACATGAATAAGGATTCTATTTGTGATGACTTTGCACAGAAGGTTAATTTACACTATCGTAAGTCAAGACTTGAAAATAATATTGTTAACATATTTTCGTACACTTAGATGTCGACTAATTCATGCAATCATTGTTTCGTTAAAAAATGTACAAATTATTCACGATATCAAGGAATAACTTTATTTGTATTTGCAATTAAAATAAATGCTATATCAACATAAATCTAAAATTACATTTCAAATCTTGCTATATAGTAGAATGTCGATGTAAAAATGATAAGTAACCTGCTTGCGGTTGACAAAACACGTCGACGAGGTTGGATGAGCTAGTTGCGATGCGTGAACGCTCACCCAGAGTTAGCCGGTGCGGCGAAGTGCAAAGCTACTGTACAGAGCGATTGCTACGCAACTGCGCCTCTCCGGTAATTGTTGCGCCGATTACCTACACATACGAAAGGTAACTCTCTGATTTGTTATTCGCGTGACAACGACCATTTTGTCCTTCCTCTTTGTTCTCTTGATCTCTCGTTTTTACCAGAAATCTGCACTTATTCTTTATCTTTTTTTTACTAATATAAAGCTTGCATCCTTTGCTTTTCAAACAACGTAATAACAGATAATAATAATAATAATAATAATAATAGTAATAACAACAATAATGGTCATGGTAATAATAATAATAATAATGATAAAAGAGTCAAATATCTTTTGAGGATATCATAATAGTTCACGTGCAATAAACAGTTATTATACTAATATAAAAGAAATTCTGTTGTGCAACATTTTACTCGTAATCTCAGAAGTACTCGACCGGACGTAAAATTGATAATATTCGTTTGAAAAGAATTACTGTGATAGAAAGTATCAACCTTATGAAGCTCTAGTTTAACGTTTCACGACGCTACGTTAGGTATTTGTTTGGTGCCGTCAATAGTAAATGCTTCTGGTGAATATTGGGTGGTAAAATATTGGGTGGCAGAGTTTAAACGAGAACGTATGAGCGGCCAAGACAAATATCGCAGGGACCGACCAAACAAGGTGTTAAAGCTATAAATAGTGAAAAAAAATCTACAAATCCTAGGCAAGTATGTTGAATGCTACTACTTTCACGGCCCTATATCCATCGATTCGGCTTAGGCGTCTTTTTCACGATTCTACCGTGATTGCACGGTATAATTGCGTAAAATCTTATCGTTTTGATCTTCTCTTGACTACTAGCATTAATTTAAGTAATAAAAACCGAATTTTCATAGTTTTTACAATAATTTTCATTACATTGACTATATTTTATACTATTCTACTCATCGAGATTTTTTCCTTCGTCATCTAGATGGTTTAGATGATTATCTTGTCTTTTTTTTATGTACAGTTATCTATGTAAAAGTAATAGATAAAAATACCGTCTACAGTTGATTGAGCTATATTCAAATGTAATGCAATAATTCTTATATATATACAAGTTTCATTGAGCATGTAATCTAACAAATTAGTATAGATAACTCGACATGAATAATAAAACAGTTTGACAAATAGGATGCATTTGACATCAAATAAAATAATAGATCCCATAAAGTGTATTTTTAACGAATATGTATCCGGGAGTCGTGTTAATTTTGTTAGATATATGTGAAAAGTGTACAGTAATAAATATAGCATAAATATAAGAAGTAAATATAATAATAAAAACAGATAATTATTTGATTTTTAAATTAAAACTTTTTGTTAATAACAACAGTAAAAAAGTAAAACTAAAAACTCTAATAAACGAAGTTCCACAAACTACGCTGTCTATAAAAAACACATTGCGAGTAATGTTACTTATAATACATTCAAAGTTGTTAGCGCCATATTACATCATGGGCAAGATCAAATTAACGGGAAGTACTCTGTTGTATTGCGTCAAGATGTTAAAAGTAATAAATGGAAGTGTACAACAGATTTGAATGAAGAGTATAAAGTATGGCCAAGAAATGCCAAAGCTGTGTACGTACTTTTATTGCAAAAATTTTAATAAATTTTGATAATTTATTAAATATTTATTTAATTATTACAAATATTACATAATAGAAGCAAATCATTATTTATTTATAACATATTCTATTTTCACTTTGATGAAACAATAAGATGGAATTAATGCCAAACTATAGTTGGTATACTATAGTTGCATTGTTGGTTGGCATTAGAAATGTATGAAAATGTACGATAAAATACAAATACCTAGTAATACATTATTATTCATTTATTGACATTGGTGTACGAATTTATTATAAAGATAAAAAAACCATGTGCGTATCAAAACCGTGACATCGGTTCACATCTACTTTTACCAAGTTAAATATGGCAAGAATGCCTTTGAAACTTATTAATTCATTTTAATATTAATCTTTTAGCAAATTATTTATTCATCTTTCCTTTAGATGCACTCTTTCGAATTATATGTTAAAAAATATATTGTTTACTCTTTCTAGAAAAAGATAAACAAAAACAATTTAGTAATATTTTTTTACGTAAATTTGTTTAGCGATATTATATTTATTATTGAAGTGATATGTCATTAGTTACAAACAATCATGTTATTAGATTTACTCAAGATCATATTTTCACACGTATCAAGTAATTTCAACGAAAAACTTTTAGCTTTTCAAATTTTCATTTTTTAAATACAATGATTCTGTAAATGATTAAACTGTTTAAGAGTACTTGGAAAGACTTGTCTAATCTCTAATTTTATTATGTCAATGCTGGCCGGGCCTGTCTTCTTCAAATTAATCAATAGACCAATGGCACATTCGTTATAAAATACTGATACGTTTGTTAGTTAGGCGGATTCATGATTTATTTTTTGTCTAACGATCCTTTTACTTCGAAAAAAAGGAGTAAATATCGATTCAAATAGTTTTTAATATAACTCAAGGCTATTACTTTTGTAGCCCCAAAACTATCGATTCAGCTCAGGCTTTTTTTACGGTTCACAGTGATTCCACGCCATAATGCTATCAAATTTTGTTATTATTTACTTAACTTGACTTTTATAATTAAATTAAACATAGAAACCTGAATACAGGTTTTTCTGATGATTTTAATACTATTAACATATTCAATCAAAACAATCCAGGGCTTAGAAGAAATCAATAACGTAGGATGCAGCCATATTATTTACGATCACCATTCGGCTACCCGAAAGCATTGATGCAAAGTTCAAGTATAATGAAAATCCTCTACGTATGATCTGTGAAAATTAAACCATTCTGTACACGTTCGGTGTTTTATATTTTAACCACGGTATATATTATGTTACATGTAATATGTTCAAAGTTGACGTACGATATAAAACTAACCACAAATTATGCATTATTTTTGTATAATTATTTGGAGTTTAACACTACTACGATATTTTTATCTGCTGAAATAGAACCAGATTTCCTGAATGCAATGTTTACAGAAATAGTTCAAAAAGATAAAAAAGCTTACAATGTAAAAAGTTACAAAACTGATGTACGATAAATATTAATGTTCAGTTTTATACAACAAAACATATTTTTAATTCTGCATTATTCACTTGAAAAAAACATAACAAAATTAGAGATTAGACAAGTCATTCCAAGTACTCTGGAACAGTTTAATCGTTTGCAGAATCATTGCATTTAAAAAATGAATTATAGTTTACGAAACTTTGAAACGTTTAACATTTCTCGTAAAAATCTTCTCTGTATGTGTAAAAATATGATCTTGATTAAATCTAAAAGAATGTTTGCCTGTAACTAATGATACATCACTTCAATTGTAAATGAAATATCGTTAAAAAATGTTAGGTAAAAAAATATTGCTAAATTGCGTTTGTTTATTTTTTTCTAGAAAGAGTAAACAACATATTTTCCAACATTTAATTCGAAAGAGTATATCTAAAGGAAAAATGAAAAATAAATAATCTGCTAAAAGAGAAATATGAAAATTAACGAGTTAAATTTACAGCGGTACTCTTGTATAACGGTAATTATATCGGCAAATATATATATTGCTTCCAAATACAACAACATGAAATATTCGATTGACATTGATAAACGTTGACGAAACCAATTTGACGAATTGGTTGGAATGTATTCTAAAAAAACAGCAAGTACAAATGGCATTGTGAACGATGGTGTTTCTTCACTATTCTCGACGCATAACATCAAACAAATTGAAAGTTGCAAGCACAAGAGCGTGAAAAAGTGCAAAATCTTTTAATTTAACAAGTGGTTTGCTACACAGCCCTGCTTGATCTATCTACTGTATGATGCAATTTAGAAATTGCAGTCGAATCACATATCGAAGAGTTGGAATCACACTAACGAGATTAATGAACCTGCGAAGTTTTACACGTCTATTTTGAAGTGGTGTAGCGTAGCATCACATGAATGCCAATTTCGGTAGGACTTTGAAAAGTCATATATTTCATTACCGGGCAATACCGCGGGCGAACCTTGAGCTCAAATCTCCTTGGAATTTCATTCTTTTGGAATTATTTTTCGTGTATTATCACCTATACACAAATTTTGTGCCGACGGAATATATCGTTGTTACGTTTAATGCTGCAACGACTTTGAATAGTAGATTGGATAAACTCTCTTGAAAAGCTGTCGCTATCTTGATTCAGCAGAAATACCATTGCGCACAACAATAGCATTGAACAGTCGAAAGGCCATAAACAATAGGAGCGATGTAACTGAGCGAACGAAAAGCTTTACCATGCGTAGCCATAGGTAATCTATGAAAGTTGGATGACATTATTACAACCGAATAGTCGTGGTATTCAGGGAGGGCGGCCATGACAATAGCAGGTTATAAAGGTGACTGTTGGCAGATTATCGTGGCACATGTCGAATACAATTGCTGTATTATTTTTTAGAGGGCACGTGGCTAGCGCAAGAGCCAGTGCAGCTGTCGAAAGCAACAACGATTTATCATCAAACTCTTTGATTAGGTACGCAAGCTTGAGCGACAGGTCTTTTATTCGTCGATTTTTTCCGCTCTCTTCGTAAACGACCCTGCTGTCTGCCCAGCCCAACGCCATCCAAATTACACACTCCGTGAAATCGTTATTACGAAAATGTCCGTGTCCTTTGTTTTCGATTGTTTTATTTATTATTTATTTATTTATCCACGCATTACGGCTACTCACGCAGTGCCCGGTAGCGAGACACTGAATAACACGACGCTCTCATAAATAATTTGCAATACAGCCGCTGCGTATACGTTGCTGTATGATTGCACCTACTGCAGTTCCGCTTTAAACTCGCTTCCGGTACGTTTTAGCGCGTCAACAAAATGAGATCAAGGCGATTAGTTGTTGTGACTGCATTGTATATTTCTAAGGATTTATATCGTCAAAGGCGCAGAGTCGTTTATATTGTCAAAATTTTCTTTTTTAAAGAGAACCAATCAGAGTTATAGTTATGTTATAATGTAACGACTGGGAAATGCATCAGCTGTCCAAACGATAAGGATTGCAATGACTCCGCGTTGGAGTACATAAATATCCGATTGATAAGTATTGATGCGTGCGAAGAGCGATCGAAATGGCTGGCATAAGGAAGTAAGTAGTAGACCGCAAGAGAGGGAGAGAAAGTAAAATCAGGAGAAGAAAAGTGAAATTGAGTGTCCAAATAAGCATCAAGGGAGAGGAGAAAGTCAAGTCCCGCATATGCGAAGTGAATCGATGCGCGCTACGCTTGCTCGCGGGGAAAGGCAACGACGACGTTGCACTCCCATTATTGCATGCCCACTAATACACCAATAGGACTCGCGGCGTAAGCTGGGATGCGTTCCCAAAAATGTCTTACAAAGCGTTTGCCAAATGCATTCAGTTAGAATCTATGGAACCTAGCGATACCGTGATTAATCGTATATAATGCAATATTTAACCGAGAGATTAAAGTTGAGGGAAGATGACAATGATATTCATTGGATATTTTGTGTCTCGATGCTGCGATACGATCCAATATAGTAGCGTGTAGCAGGGATGTGGCAAAAGCTCTTCTCGAACTTTTCTCTATTGACTCGCTGGTCCCACTTTATTGTGTTCCCTTTGTGCTTCACCTCGCTCACCACTCTTTTTCCACTTAATTGCTTTCGATAAAGAAGTTCTACCGAGCTGTAACTTCCAGCTCATATACGACGAATATCTCCAACGCTCTAGGTTGTTCAAACAACTGACGATGATTGAACGCGTTCGATGCCTCGCACATCTCGTTTTCGTCCGAATCCAGTCTTGCAATTGTCCGACCCGAAAGATGGTATATCCCCGTCAGTGTTGTCATTAACGCCCTGTAGAATACAAGTCGGTGGCTAAAGAAAAAGATACACGTACAACAGACGCAATCAGCCACTGTAATCCGATACCGTTTGTCCGAGGTCGAGAACTAGACTGCATCGCTAATCAGATAAGCTTGGCCTTTTTGTCGGGTGGAAAAGCCGGAAAAGCTGGAGAATCTGGGTTAATTAAGACGCGCTGTGCGCGAGAGTGCAAGCAATGTGCAGCCTTATTACGAGGCCGTTAATGTTGGCCTTTCTCTTAGGCCCCCTTCTCAGGATGTCTGCCTCGTTTACCTCTGCTCTCCTCGCAACAGAAATTACTCGCGGCACTCATTGGTTTTCAGTGAGCCAACCGGCCAAGCTCGCATATAGTAGTTGCAAATAACCGAGCACTTTGCTTTCAAGTACTTCCGACTCCTCCTTACGTATTAACCTAAAGGCAGATTTTACGAAAGACATTAAGCTTAGCACACCTAATTTGTCCGCGTTTACCCATAGTCACGGTTCACTACTCCTAAAAAAGGAGTAAGAAAGGCTGTTACTTTGCAATACTATACAAGATATAAACTCATTCTTCCAGCTAGCAAGTTGCACTCTTGCACTCTTCGCGGTCGGCCCAACCGACAAATCTTACTTTAGCTCTCTTCCTTGTAGTTAATGGATAGATGTTGCTAATTCAAAGGCCTCGTTTTGCTCTTATATATACGTTTACGCGGAAACTCCCCCCTCGCTCTCTCTCTCTCTCTCTCTCATCTTCGAAGAAAAGAACAGCTGCGTTGCAGGCTTTGCTTTTTTTTATTTAGTTTTAGTTTGTTTTGCCCACGACATTGTATTCAATATCAGCTTACTCAGCCTCCTCCTCCTCCCTCTGCGTGACAATGAGGTTTTACCACGCGAACTCCAAACACCACGTATCAGCTTCTAACGCCTACATTATCACACTGATTAGCCCTTGTTACTATACGTTCGACTTGTAGTCTCTTACAGCCATTAAGTTATCCTCGTTCAAGTTTTTCAAGTTTTTCACCGCACCACAGCTTATGTTATATATAGATTCCTTCTTACTGCTCACTCGTATCCATGTTAGGTTTCACGTTACTTATCAGCTTCGCGTTGCCGCAGTGACTGCTCTTCAACCATAGTACTGTTCGCCTACACGAATCATTGTGGTCCCCGACAAGATAGTTCTCACGTACCGACTGTCGAACTAAAATGGCTCCTGATCGATTCAGTCGTCGAGAATGACGTGTGTACTTGGCAATACGACTATATGGCCGATTGACCTGTGCTTCGTCTGTACAAACCTGTCTATCTGTAGGTCTGTATATATATATATTTATAGGTGTACGTGGCAAAGCAAGAGTATAAGGTCCAATGATACGTGTTTGTGGGTGCGCGTGATATAGTCCCGCCGTACAATTGGAGCTAATGTAACGCGCCCTCAAAGAAAGCGTAACTGGAGCAGTGGAGCTCGCAGGTCGCAGGGACCAGTGTTTAACGAGCTGCCAGCTTTGTCAGTTGTCTGGTTATTATACGCGCCTCTGGGAAAAAACTAGGCGCATTAGCTGCGTATACATATAGGCTGTCGCGGCGGCGTAATTATGCGCGAACGGCATTGTGTGTCTCTTTTCGCGTCGCAACTGTCGCGCTATTTTAGCAGAAACTTGCTCACCGTCGCCATGCATGCTCTTTCATTTGAATGTCTGTTGCGTGTGTAGCATTTGTTTCCTCACAGCCCGTTAGCCCGTTATTGCATTTGCTCTTTGCTGTTTATTTTCATTTCTTCCTAATTTAGTATGTTAATGGTATGCTTGAAAAATACCCGCGTCTTTCCCGTTGTTTATCCCTTTGTTGCAGCAGCTGGCGCCGCCACCAGGATAAATTCCAATCCGACCTCCTCTATCCTCTTCCCTTTCCTTTCGCCTTTCTATACGCGCATTAAATAATACTTGCAGCCTTTTTTCTCCTCTCTCCCTGCTGACATTTGTGCTGTCGCGCAGATAACGCTTCGTTTGTGCGAATTCTGGCTGCTCGCGGTAAAATAATCATTTTTAATTTTTTAATGTTTCTTGACCACGCATTGCCGGGAGAGGTCACGAAAAAATAGCCTGGTCGCTTGTTAATGTTTTCATCCATCAACAAGACGATCGATACCGGGAGATTTGAGGGAACAGGCTCACGTGTACGCTTTTCGCGATGGCTGCGCGGAAGATTGATTGTTTTTACCGCTGGAATGCCAATATAAGCGCCACGTTTCGCCCCTTCAGCTGCCTGCCAGCCTATTGTGTTCGGATCCTTGATCCTTTTTGTAATTCATCAAGCAACACTTGCTTTACTCTACGCTGCGATTCGTAACTAGAAAAATTCCAACGATCCTTGGTTTGTGTTACTTTGGGCTTTTCAACCAGCAACATATACTGAAAATGTTTACGATCGAGCTCTTACGTTACCGTTAAATTTCTTGGTTTCCAATAAAAACTCAACTTTCACCAAATACTACTTCGATAGCAAATGAACAATCGGCGGCGTCGACTCTCGGTTTTCGAGCGTTGGAATTTGGTACAAACAAAAAAATGCGTTGAAATTCAGTTTGTGGCTGTTTTCCATGATGATCCGCAAAATCTCGAGTCTCTAGTGGCGCCTTCGGATCTGTATACCGCCAGCGCTTTTCTTTCTACGGCTCTTGCCTTTTTTCCCGCTTCTTTTCTCCCTCGCCATCCACGTCACTTGGCTTCATCTAGTTATTTCTTCATTTAAGTATAGCGCGGTTAATTCGGCTTTGTCTTTCTTTTTTTACTTTAGTCCATCATCAGGCTTCTTTTTACGAAAAGTCAGTTTTAGAACGTGATCGTGATTATGATGCACGACGTGGTGGCTAGTTCCGCTCTAGTCGAGCGTGCGTTTCTCTTATTTTCATAAAATGTACAAATCTATGTATAGGGATATCTGCACGTGCAGTACACCCACAGGAAGAGTAGCGAATCTCGGGTATTTTTCGATGACAATTACATTGGATATTTCCCTTGGGATAGTAACTGGAACGGAAAAAATAATTCAACAACATGTCAAATATAGACGTATAAATTAACGAACGAGATCGTGAAAAGAGTAGATGCGAGAAGGAGCGTGGGTGTGGCGGTTAAGCTTATATGACTTGGACTGAAAAAGGCACTGTAGGGTGGCACCTTTACGTCGGAAACGTATCGTCTAACTTTATAAACTTCTATACGTACATATGGGTATGCGTTTATATCGGAAACGAGCTACGCACAATTTGGATTTCGTGGCTAGAATTTCGTGGCTAGAATTTCGTTGATCTCCAATCATACTGAGAAACGTTGCGATGGTTTTGATTTTATTTTATCCGTCTGTTTCCGATATCGGTAATTTCGATATAATCCTTATCTGATCGATTCTATTTAATGGACATATGCATGTATGTGTGTATGTGTGTCAGTATGGCACCGGCATTTGTCATTTCGCGCTCTCTATTCTGTCATTGGCACACCACCATACTTCTGACAGTTTGGCGGTAGCAAAGTTTGTGGGTTACCGCTGCCACAGAGAAATGTCGCGAGCTTCTGCAGGCTATTGAGGTTGCGCTCTCCCTTTCTCTCTTTCTCTCTCTCTCTCTCTCTCTCTCTCTCTCTCTCTCTTTCTCTTTCTCCCTTCCTCTTTCCTACTCTGCATACGTCATCGGCAACTTTATGCATGAACACGTTTGCAGCTGTGATGCGGGCCTCGTGCGTTAACCCCTAATTACTGTTCATCCTATAACCTCCCTACATCAAATCATTGCCCAATAAATTATTGCGTCGCTTTATACTAAAATCGGTAGCCGCCACATGGCTTGACAAATAGCTATTGGATTAGCATTAGACATTAAGATAAGTATAGTTAACTGAATAACGCGAACATAAAAAATAAATTTAGAGAGAGACTTTGCATTAGTGGCATATTCCTCTCTCTCTCTCTCTCTCTCTTTTCACGTTATAAACACGTATGTATCATCACTATATACTCGCTGCTAGCTCGATAATTGCTTTTCATTTCATTCGCTGCGAGCGCGAGTTCATTAATTCATACTTCGTTTTGTCTGAATTTCATCTTATCAGTATCAGTAAACTGAAAATACTTTGAAAATCAAGCTCGATACAAAGAATTAAGTTAGACAATTAAGTTTGTCGAACCGTGTTAAAAAGTTCAACTTCGTACAATCGACTATATAACGTCTATATGCGCGTGAATACCAGAAACAGCGAGTGCCCTTGGGAAGGAAAGCGCGGGAGAGGATATCCAACTGCTGGCGCACTGCGCTACTCATCGATGAATTAATTAACACGAGCGAGTTAGTTATAACCGATACAAACGCATAACTGTCAAAAGTGCAGCATCGTTGCGTTATTCAGGCACATATTCTTCGTTGCATTGTTCAATTGTACTGGACGATTAACTCATTATTAAATCGTAGTCATTCATTAAAACGGGTAACACTACCAACAGGTCGCTAATATACCGTTAGTTAAACAACGTGTAGTTGAAATTATAAAGTATTTATTAGTGATTGGGTGCTACCTGCGCGTAAGCCCGAATACGCCTTTGCCAGGATTGAAACATCATTTAAGCGTCATTGGCGAAACTATGCAACTGTGCAACCATACTTTCAGACGATGTTTCTAACTCGGACTAATGTAAGGTCGAGGAAGCTAGCGCAGAGGCTTTATTATCCCGAGATAGAAACATCACCATACGCATAAATAACTAATACGACGCTACCGTGTCTTTCGTTTCGAGGCTCGCGTTATAACAGCTGCGTTGTCCAGCTTCTCAAGTTGATCAATATTGAGTTGTATACGGAAATTATCGGCTTATATATCGTAGCAGCCATCCAGTACCTGTTATCTCCCTATTAACAACTTTGTAATGTGTATGCAACAAACTTGAACATTTAGCTCCCCGTTGACCTGTTTCTTTTACAATCGCGTATTTCTTTGCTTTTACACAGCAAAATACTGAACCCATCGACAAATGTGCATTGCTTGTTTCACTCTTCGTTTCTATAGTGCGTCGACCACGAGACGGGACTGATTACATCAAGATTATTCACATTCGTTAGTCGCATCCGGATTTGCGCTTGCGTCGACGCAAGGACAAAATTATACTTAACGATCGACCGTCCAAATGAGCGCTCGACCAAAAAATTTAGTCCAAATTACAAATATGAATTCATCAAAAGTGACAACCGATTCAAGTTGAATGCCGCTTGCCGAGAGAGTCTGCTTTATTAGCTCATTGAATGACGTATCGATGGAGTCCGCTTGAAAAAGCTTACGTTTGTTAAACACCGTTAAATCAATCAGCGACATTCGAGAACCAAGTTCAAATTAAACCGAAAAATTTAGAAAGCCCATCACGCTTTTCTTCCATTCTTCAAACTCCATTGTCTTCTGCTCGACAAATATTCCTTGATTGTTTGTTTTTCTTCTACTTTCAACAATAACATAAGTATAATGGCAACGGTAATAACCAAGTCATTGAACAAGTCAAGAAACACGAGGGGTTTGAAAGTCGCACAGAATAGAGCGAAAGCGCTCTGAATATTAAATTTAATTTGGTCGAGGTGCAACATCTTCATCCGCAGTGAGTAATGAAAAGAAAAAAAAGAACAAAAAAGGCCGTGCGCGTTGGGAAGTGCGTGTCGGGCTCATTAGCATAACCTTACGCATCGCACTTTGGATCGCTTTCGTTTGATTCTAGCTCACCTACTTGTAGCCCTAATAAATAAAAAACAAATACATCAATTACTCTTGCTGATTATGCATTTTGCCGCCTGTTTTTTTTTGTTTTTGCTTTTTCATTCACTTGTTAGACTGCCGACCGGGAAACTGACTTTCTTCATTATTCTACAAACTCTTCATAAGCTCTTTTCTCCATTCGAATTTAAGACGGATAACGTCCTTGTTTTGACGTCATTCGCCAATGCTACTCCGTTGGCCGCTTAAAGAATGTTGAACCGGCTTTTATTTCCTGTAAATTTGCATAAAAACGTGCTACGGATAGGCTAAGTTTAAAATACTTGTTTGTCGAATCAAGAAAGTGAGTAAAGTTGCAAATCTTCGTATTGAATAGAAAGTGACTGCGATAGTTTTTCAATGAATATTGAAATATTATTACTTATAGATAAATAATAAACATTATAACCAACAAAATATTGACTTTCCAATAAAAATAGCGAGCAGATATTTTTCTATAACATAAAAAAAGAATCAAGTCGCAAAGTCAAAAGCAAGTTATGCAGTCTTATGGCAGTAACAAAATGCAGTATGTGTTCGATAAAAGGAGGAAAAGGAGAGAAGACGCAATCAAGGCTACTGGCAAAAGTCGAATCGGTGAAGCGAATGTACAAGCGTACAATGTAGCTTGGAAATGCGATCGCGTGGTCGATGTGAAAGCATCCTCTTGGCCGAGCAACCCAGTTTTATACAGGTTCAGTAGAAGTAGCGGTAGCAGTGGCAACGATGACGGTGGCGGCGATTCGATGCGGATTGGAACTGACGTGGTGATATCGCGTACGACCGTTGAGTGTCGAGGATTTACAATCTGTAATTATTCTAGCGAAAGTCCGATGAGCAATCCGCTGAAGTTGATTCGCGATCAATTTATACATTCGATTATTCGGCCCGAACAGCCTGCTGTGCAGCTTTCCATTTCATTTCGTTCGTTCACCATACAGACTGGACAGTGAGCATTGTGCACTTTGAATTAACATCGAACAGATCGCTGTTGCATCGATGAAAAAAATTGTGAAATTTGTATTGGTTTTCGATCGCGAACTATTATTAATGAAACAAGGGCGGAGATGTCGATGATAAAGTAGAGCGCGGTGCGATAAGACGATGAACTCAGTGATGGGCTTTTTTTAGCAAAATCGCACATCAGCAGCGAAGGGCTTTCAAGCATAGACTGATGCTCTTAAGTGATAAATAACGCGCCGCGCAAAACGGTAACAATAAAGCCACCCGATCAATAGGTAATCTACCTTGAAAAAGTTAAGTTTTTAAACGATTCGACTTCCTCGCAAAGAGCCATCGTCATTCATTACTGGCTTATATATACACGTCATTGGCCTCGCGTGCTGCTACTGTTACTGCAACGATGATTATTATTGCTCAGTTATCGGTTATTGCTCTCGTTTTACCGACGAATGAAATTTCTCTGCAAAACGTCATTCGCCGGATATAATTTGTCGAGTATCATGCGGATTTATATGTAGCTCTTAACGTTGATTCATTCCATAACGAGCTTTACGTTTAATCCAAAAGATAACAAATGACTTCTTCGCTCTCGACAGCCGACAATCTGACGTTTCGATTCTAATTGAAATTTTCATCCCCTTTGACATTTGTACACGTCTCGCTCCATCGAAACAACAAGTGTTCTTACGATTCAAGAGTTATTCCACTGTACATTTACCCAAAATTATTATTGTATTACACGATTATTTGATGAAATATGTATACGAACTTTGACAAATAACCAACCGGTCGATATCTTTTGGGGTGATTTTTGTCTTTTGCTACTATATTCAACGATAACAGAATAAATTAAGTCAAGTAATTTGCGATCGTGAATCTGTATAGGCCACGCCTACAGATATATATGTCAAGAAGCACGTGCGGCGAAAGGGTGGCTTATGAAAATAGCAGTGAGATCGTTGATTGAAATGGCCAGACAACGGGCAGGAGTGGGCTTGTGCGAGGAGCATGTTGTCGCTGCGAATTATGGCATGCGTCTGGAACGACAAATCGTATACTGTAATAATATCATTTGGAAGCGATTGCATCGATAATTTCTAGAGAAAGAGAGATAGAAACGTGTATATATATGCGTATGAAACTGCTCGCGCGGCTCTTTCTCCCTCTCGTTCGCTCTGTTCGTCCGTTATTACGGTTTTACCAGAGAGCCTCTCCAGGGTACAGCTGAGCTATTGCAAAGCTTGTGATTTTTTTATTTTTTTCACTTTTTTTTCACCCTTCGTTTTTCGGAGTATTCTGCTCTTTTTTTGTTTTTTTTTTTAAATTTTGCAAACGAATCTTCCATTGTATTTTACTGAGCTAACAAACAAAGCTCGTGGTCACAGGCATGAATAAAATACGCAAAAAATTGCTCTAACTTTTTGATTAAAATATACGGATTCAACGTTTGCGATAATTACTCGTTGATTGTATTAACAGTTTGAAAGAAAACGTGATATATTTGTACAACAGTTGTAGACAAATGTATAACAGAAATCACGGCATTTTGTAACAAGAATAAATACAGACTGGAAAATCACCTAGATCAACTCGCAAAGGACGTCCTACAACGACAATTACTAAAACGTACTTCTAGTACATCTATTAACACCGTATTGGAGCTTCAAATGGGAAACTCGTACGTCTCAAACTACTTTTCATACAATTAACGCTTTGTATTCGCAATAATACATTTGCTAAATTTACCATCTACAGATTACAAAAAAATAGGAGTTAAAAAACGCATGTAACCGTACGTGTCTGGCGTCAACGCGTTTCTGTAAGATTAAAAGGATGTATTAGAATGCAATTAATTACACGATGATTTTGAATAGTCGCTATGTAATTGACGCAAATAAGCCATAATAAATTGAGCATAGCGAATTGAGGATAAGTAAGCTTGAAACACATTGGGAAAAATGCTTTGATGTTACTGGCCCGTGTATTTGTTGACATATCGTGAAAAAGGTTTCTGTTTTATCCGGCGAAAGCACTAAAAGCGTAACAAGAGAATGAAATGACTGCAAAATCGAAAGGTTCTAAGAAAGTTCTCTTTGGATTGCGTTGAATCTCCGGACCCTGAAGCATAGCGAGATCTTAACAAAAAGCTTACTTTATATTTCACCTCGGTCTCCCTTTGTGCGCATTACTTGTTTTCTCTCGTACACTGATTGCGCGATACTTGCGGCACAATCATGTCTACCCTCTATTCGCGCGTCTGCAAGATGATGAGAGTTAAAAAGTGTATATATGTATACTCTTATGGCAATACGAATTTCCCGCGAACAAGCACTGCGCTATAACTTGTTGGTCTCACTAAGAACTAATTAGTTGCTTTGCAGTAGCACCGATCGAGTTCTATTAGAGATAACGTTGCAATTTACTGCTACGGCTCGTTCAATTCATGCATTTTTGTCACAACGTCATCGTTGTTTTTCTTTCTTTTCTCACGCAATTGCCAACGAAATATTGATAAAACACTACCTATTTTAAACATTTTCCAACAAAGTGTTTTTGTATCAATTGGAAACATGATCGACTTAACGTGATATTTACATAGTCGCAACAGACGGAATCGGGAAATTTCAATCACGCAAATGTTTGAAACCGTCTTTGAAATAAATCGGTCTCGCGACGTTAAAGTGATAAATAAATACCAACTTGGCAAACCAATCTCTTTTTTTTCGATTTCATATACCTTCGGGCAATCCACCGAACAATAAACGAATTCGACATCAACCTGTGCATGCGAGAAATCCCATGGAAATATAGATAAACCTCATCGATCTCCCAAGTGTAAATAAAGTGGATTACTGTAATTTGCTTTCATTTTATAAAAAAAACTTGGCTTATTGATAGCAAATGACGACGTCCTTTGAATGGTGGTATTATGCAGCTTGTTTTCATTCAATTAAGACCGTTGTTATTTCATAAATTTGGGGAGAAATCCAATGTTGTATCCCAGAAAAAATATAGAATGTTGCCTTTTAGCAGGAAACTATTCCTTTCGTAGGCTGATTCCATATTAAGCGAATAATATAGAATCGTAATAAGTGAAAAAATGTTATTTTCTAACCAGAAAATGAAATGACTGCAAAATGCAATAACATTTTTTCATAATAAGTGGAAAAATGTTATTTTCATCTTACCATTCCTTTCGTAGGTTGAGTCCACATTACGATTAAAACTGCTAGACTAAACAACATAAAGTTGCATTGCAATGTACTTTGCGCGTTCTTGATTAAATTGAAAAATTAACACAAGAACAAAACAGCGATGCCCCAAGGCGATAAAATATTTACCGACATATGTGAAAAATGTTATTTTCATTCATCTTGTATTATAAATAGGATAGAGATGAAAAAATGTCCGATCGCTCATTTAATTTTTACGCACACTTATCTGCTCTCGTCAGAATCAAATTATTTCGTTAATAATTTAGAAAATATTTCAAAGCATCACGCGTTGCCCTAAACGTTATTCATAGTCAACGAAGCAGAATAATTTTGCTCGTGAAAAAGTCAGAGTAGATCCATTGATATCAAGAAATTTTTGTTGGTTCTACGGTTAACTATTTTTGCTAAAGATAAAAATATATATCTATTCATTGTGGCAGATGAACCACTATTTAACCGATTAATCCGATTCTGGAAAACGGCTCGATGAATATTCATTTCAAGATGGCGATAAGGGGAAAAAGAGCATGTTTTAGAGTCACAATGTAGCATACTAAAAATAAAATATAACTATTATCTAGAAGAATTGCCAGTGAGTATGATTGAGTTATTTAGGTATAACGAAGCGATAGATCGTCAAACGATGAACGTTTGCGTAAAATATACACGGTACACAATGTATGTAGTTACAAAAGGTCTGGGAGATTCAAAACGGTGAGCCTCCTTGTACCGCACGCAGCTCGGACGGAGAAAGCCAGCCACCCGCGTCGGTTTGGATGGTTTGGCCCGCTGAATTTGCACAAGCAGCTTACCAATCCGCTATTCAATTTTTCCACCCAAGCTCTCTTCTTTTTCTCCGTGTCTGCTACGACTTTTGCAGGCCTCGTTTATCCGAAACTCTCATAGCTACTACACCGTTAAAAAATAACTCTTCATCTTTAGTTGTGTGCACGCGTTACCTTTGCTACTTTTGTTTCTTTGCTCCTTGATTTTTTGACGAATGCGCAGAGCTCGAGCGATCGATATTTATGTGCAGTTGTCATGTCGATTCAAATCGCCGGCTGTATCACTGCAGAACAAGTCTACATCCATCATAGGCTAAATGTACCCGGATAAATAGCCTCCTAATCGACACGCGCCCTTGCGTGTCTCAACAGTTTTTCTCTCGTTCTACTTGTCACTATAGACTAAATTCCCAACAACCATTCATCTAACTAGATAATTGTTGATACATTGTTTCCACATTCAAAGATTGTTAAAGCGACGCTTGCACCCTCGTGACAACAAATTTTCACTAACGCCCGCAAGCAATTTATCTTCGCCACCTGTAGTCGTTTTCTTATTATCATTACGGTACCTATTCTCTTTCAATATACGTCATGTCCATCTTCTCATTTTCACGTCTGGTATAAGACATTATTTATATTTTTCGTACTCAAATAATTTTATTTTCACCAACCTTTTGATTACTCTCATGTGACGTTAATAAAATATATTCATTGTCATCAAATGTCATCGGGTTAATGTTGGAAAAAATGTCGTTAACCCTTTTCGACGTATCAATTAATATTAATGCTGATAATGCTTTCGACATACTCACTTTACTTTCTACGCAACTTACTTTACGAATTTTATGACGCTAAGAATTGAAGAGTCACATATACTCGAGGATTTCAGTTTACAGCCTATTCGCTCTCACCTTGAAAAGACATAATCCTTTGTTGAAGAATAAGGAAGTACTGAAAAAGTAACGTAATCTTTAGTGTCGTGTGGTAATCTTCGCTATAAAGTGGATTATTGGCTTCCATTGCGAACAGTCTAATGTAGAGGAGGTGGGAATAAAATAGAATATCAAAACGACACCAGATATTCTGCGTATTTGATCAAATAAAATGCCCTGTGTAAGCGTTCAAACTTATTTATGTAGTTTTTAATATCATGACTAATCATGTCAACTAAGCGAAGTTGACTATTTCATTTTGATAAACTTCTAACACGTATGTCTTTGTATCTTGTCACACTTTGTCTGTAGATTCAATTGTGATAAGTTCAGTTTTTTATTCGAGCATTCAAGCACCACAATAGTTTACAAAATTTCAGCTAAAAATGCTGAACATAGCTTTCTATTCTCTGATAATTACTCAAATCCACGATATCTCAGACCAAATTTTACACTCGTTTGACTGACTTGTTACTAATAATCGAGTCTTCTTTACAGCAAGGCATTACTATTTTCCATACGTTATATAAATTGTAGTTTTAGAATGAAACTAAAAAAAAACACTCGCGTAGAATATGTTTCCGGGTCTCGGTTTTAGTGCGTCTTCCGAGCTCATTATATGTCGGTACTATTTTTTTCCAACACTCATTACATTTGAATTTCCGTCAAACGTATCGAGTTAATTACCACACATTTTTAAAATCGACGATAGGCAAAATGGAGTAGAACAGAACATCTCTTCTTACAGGCCAAATTTTCTACTTCTTTTCTTTTATTGTTATAGATGAATTAGTATATACGTGTACACACGTACTGAAATATACAAGCAGGCGGCATCGGAATTGAGCTTTGTATACTTCTCGTCGGCATAAATGACAAAATATACGAAAATAGTTCTTATAAGTTCTTATAAAGAGTCCACTGAGACCTATTAAGGAAAAACAGGGTCCCTTCAGGAAGCCAAACGTGGCGTACGAGTGAGAATTGTCTTAACGAAGAACATGAATACGTGTATTCGTGAAATGAGTCAATCGTGATAAAAATTAATGTTCCGTAATGTGCAACCTGCCTGCTCTATTGATTTTTAAAACTCTGAAAAACAAATTTTACTTGTTCAAAATGTAAAATGTAAAGCAAATATAATTTTAGAATTTGCGGAAAGGTACCAGAATCTATTTTCAAAATTTTACACGTGTTTGTCTAAATGCAGTAAACGCTGCTATCTTGCTTTTTCAATTTTTTACCTAAAAGTGATTGAAACGCTGAATTAAATAAGGGCCTTAACGCTCTAGCCTGCCAAGAGTGACGTCTAGTTTATTGATTTGTCAAAATTGTACACGAATTAAAGATGGCATCGTGTTCAGAATACATTTTTTAGATTTATCATTTTGTCCTATAAAGTAAATTCTCAAGGACTAGATATAAAAACGATCGTTGAATTGTAGCGCTATTTATTGCACGATACGTATCCTCACACCGGAGTGCAGTAGACGCTTTATTATTGATTCTATTACTGTTAGATGTAATATTATGCGGTTTTTATTTTGTTTCTAATAGAGCAATTTTATTCTCATTCACAGATGTTTCAGGTAAGCAGAACAAAGATTACAAGTTAATTTAACTGATTCAATGGCAATCGATCCGATCGATAAATAAAACTCTGTTTATTAGAAGCTTTATCTACAAGGCATTTCCAGTCCAAATTTCTTCAATTAAACTAGCGTTAAAGTAATTTCGTAGATCTCGACTGTTTTACACCTATTCGTAAAACAAAAATATCGTCATATTCTGTTAACCCTACAGCCCATTGTCACGCGTCATTGTTTATTTGCTTTTACAGTTGAGCTTGTAGCAGATTGACACTTTGATGCGTATGCATGCGTTTGACTACACCTTGCGAAAATGTACGTTTTTTACAGTCGATATAGCTTATTTACATTAAACATCGATTGTGTCGATTGGCGTTTCAAGAATTTCATTGACTCTTTTCAGTTTAGCAACACACCGAAAAAAATGTATAATTATGGACACTGTCCAGAGTATTTGAAATATATATTAACGAAACGATGACAAAGTTGTTTTTTTAACGAGTCTTGTCATTGAAAATAACGTTCATTCAAAAGAGATTAAATCGCGTCGCGAGTTGGCTTGAAATGTGCACGTCATGAAAATATATGCCAGCGCTGCAACCGCAAGCTTCAGCTGTCGTGAACTGAATGAAACTCACAACCCGGCTGAAAGATGCATGAAAAATTCTATACGTATATTGATTCATTTTGGTTTATCTCCAACATGATTGTTTTCAACAAATTTCTCATCATTTCCCATGTTTATTCTTTCAATCAAAACGTCAATATTCGTATGATTTGATCGATCAATACTCGAGTGAAAACAATTGAAACTTGTAGACATTCAATGAATAACAATAATGATTGGTATCTTGTACTTTATGAAGCAACACTTTTTTTAAAAGTGTGGGATAAGCCGTAGGCTGTCGCACTTTGTCGCTTTCACTTGTTCCCCATTTGTCAAGTTGTAAAAAACATATTTGATGTATGTAACCCTGCTGTTTCTTCGCTTGCCAATAGATTCACCTAACAAGCTTTTTCATTGGAACAACTGTTGTTTACAATAATTTTCAATTGTTGCTTTATTAGTTTACACCACAACCTTCGTACAAACGGGATTGCTTCGTGCTATTTGTTGACTTTGTAATATAGATTGTTGATTTTTATACGCATATGGAAATATACAATTTGGATAAAGTGTTTTTCAGTATCCTAAAGAGTTATGATACTCGATTGAAATAACATTCGACGCAATGTCATTTATTCTGAAATAAAAGAAAGGTCAGTGAGGAAAACGACAGTTTTCATCGAATAAAAAATATTCCGCTTGTTCGAGGCTCTTTCACTTGGCTGTTAGACCCCGCGTTAAAACGACAATCCTTGAAGCTGGCTTGGTTTTTGTCCCTAGGTTCGCTTTATACTTACACACTCTACTCTACATTTCCTCTGACTAGTCTTGTCTCGCTTTGTCTCCATTTGAGCTGCTCTTCTTTCGGTGCGTTTATGTCGTTCGTGAATTTCTTTTCCTCTTAATTTTTTTTATGAGGAACCGAGGTAGAAAGCGAGGGAGAGATAGAGAGAATATATACTCGTCGGTGGCTGTCAGATGCGTTTCGGATTTAGGGTGTTTTTGGTGCCACTTCGCGTCGAGCTGCTCTCTGCTTTTTACAGCTAGGTAGCAGGGGGTGAAGCCTTTCACGTGCGCCTGCGATTTATTGTCTTGCTTCTCCGGCCCTGTCTTATCGCTTAGAGGTACTTTTTATGTCCTTTTTTTTCTTGCGTATAAGCCAGCTGAGCCAACTGACTTTGTTCATCCAAAGGGCCGATTTCCAAATATTGATATTGCGCTGGCTTTATATCTAAAGTATATTTCTGACTAAATCCGATGATGCAAGGGCGACAGTTCATATGGACGATTGATCGATCAATACCGATGACAATTAGTTGCTCGAAACAAAAGTAACTGAAAGCTACAAAGAATAAAGACAAACAAATCAACTAATAAAATCACTTGATATTGTGTGTGTGTGTGTGTATAAGTGCGGTATTTACTTTTGGAACGAACAGCAGGAAAACGTATGAAAGTTGGAGGTAGTAATTTGTAATCGATCAACAAGTTGAAACCGCACTGACTATACCTCGGCTAACTCTGTGATACCTCGTAAAGTCGAACAGTAGCAGCAGAGAGTAAGAGATAGAAAGCGAGGCAGAGGAAGCAAGCGTTTTAGGAGAGCCATGCAGTGGCTACTAGCAGTGGTAGTTAATTACTCGTCGAAGACGAGGTAATGACTCGAGAGATAGCGGTCAATTCACAATATGTATACGCCAGTAGCAACAGTAGGCTACGACCATCTCTATCCCATACGGAAGCAACAGCTGCCCACCAGAGGAAGAGTCTCTTGTACGGATATTCGGCACGAGTCCGATGTCCGCAGGCAGTGCATAAACTTATCCGTTTAAGTCTCCTCTTCGCGCACATCTATTTTATATACTTGAACAGATGCGCGACACCGAATTGGACCGAGTTTTTCCATCTGTGTTATCCCGCGCTTTACCACGTGGAATAAGTAAAAAAGCTCGTGAAATGGAACAATTAACCGATAGCAACGACCTGAGAAACAGCATTTTATCCACCAAATAATAGTGAAATTGTGATTTGTTTAGAAAAGCGTGCACTACAACTCGATAAAAATCTCCTACACGCATACCTGTGCACAAGTGTATTTAAATGCGACAAAACACACACTGTGGCTGCAGCAGCTGTGATTACAATACTCATTATTAAAGGAATGTCTGGCTGCATGCGTCAAGATGTTTGCGGTTAGCTAACAAATTCAGAGTTAATCCCCACGATAAATGAACTTTCAGAGTTAAACTTTTGGTACTTGCTGTAGAGCTTCAATGGAAATAAATGAAAATTGTTATGGACGATTGTATTACGCAAGTATTTCCGTGTTCGTTCTGCTCGTGACAGGACGAAAGTTCTCGAAAAAGTAGGATAAAAATTCAAGTCTAAAAGTTACGCGTTGCATCTTGCATGGCAAACAATGTAGCTGCTTGCTAGGATTGCTGAATTTCCTGTTGGATTTCATAGCAAAGGCAAGTTATACACAAAGACGTTGAGGAAAACTTTCAATTTTCTTGGACAAGTTCAGTTCGTTATAATTCTCGAGTTGAGCTCAAGAGCTATACGTAGCTGTTGTTTAATCGAGAAATCGTCCATTTATAAAGTAGAAACGGGCTTGTGAAAGAGAAATTACAAATGCGTAGGGGACAGAGTACGTGCAGCTTGTCTTTTTTACACGAGCTTGCGTTGCCCCCATAATCATAAATCACTCTGGAGGAAAGTCGAACAAGTGGAATCCCATGGCTTATAGTCGCAACAGCGTATACACTTGCAGAATCATTGCAGGAGATGAGAGCCGCTGCGTAGATGGAGAGTAGTCAAAATTGGTCGAAGCGGCAAGTTACTAACTGGCCATGTAACGGCTGATAACGGTACAGCAAGCGCTTGCCATAGCAGTGAAAACGTTTTCACCACCTTGCGAAAGTTTGAAGCTAGCGCAATCGTTTCGAGCTCTGATAAATAGCTTAAGATGTAATAGTCAAAGCCATATTCCAGAGAGAGAGAGAGAGAGAGAGAGAGATAGGGATAGGTAGATAGACAGAAGGAAATGTTATACGACCTCGCTACTAGTTGCGTTTCTATCGCTTATACTGAACCTCGAAGCTTACTTACATGCTCATACGTCGTTGTTCGATGCGTCCTTTCAATGGAATCCAGTTGCATGCTCAGCTGCAGCTTGCGTCGGCGTCAATTGTGTTCAAAGCCTTCTGATTTCGACGACTCTCTCAACATGTATTGCCCTTTGATAACGTCGGCCCTGCACTATCTTTAGCAATATAACTTTACACCTATCTAGACAATTGGCGGTCAAATTGTCGGTTTTGCAATCGGACGAATTGTATACTTGGCACCTTTACGGATCTGAGCGCTCGAGATAAATGAACTTCAGCAAGTCAAGTCAAGTTTTCGTTCCTTGGAAAATGGGTCCGAGTACGTCAATGACTTGCTCGATTAGACTAAATAATAGAAGCAGCAGAGTACACTGCAATTTGAAATACCGAGAAATGGTATAGTCACTATGCTTGGAGTTATCGGGCATAAAGAAGCCGAGCCATTTGTAATGGGCACTTGATTGGCGAAAAACTTGATAAATTCAAAATCGCTGTAAAATGCAAATGCACCAGCTGCACTCTCTGCACCTTCTAGCTGTGCGCGTTAATATTCAGCGTTGCGAATCGCGAGAAAAAAGAGACAAAGATCTCATCGATACAGTAGCTTTCGCGTATAATGCTTCTCCGAACGACAAGGAATGCCCCAGGAATACGTACAATTGCTTATACCATACCTCACACGGTGATGCATGCAACTCTCTTTCTCTCTCGTCCGATGTTGGCGTCGTCACAGCCGCCACCGTACTGTCGAGACGTTTTCTCGTTTCGCGATACAGTTTGCTATTATCTAACCTTTTTTTAATTGCCCCTACACTTTTCGTAATACCTGTTTATGTTTATGTACATTAACAAGCATCATTCTATTTTTGTATATTCCACGACCTTTTTTGTTTTTTCATTTTATTTTCATCGTGTCGTCATCAGTTTATGCCGTATTGCCGTATAGAATGCGTGACATGCCGAAAAATGCGCGAGTTTAGCAAAATAAAAGGAAGTGACACTGCGACCGGAAATGGTTGGATTTCATCAATCAACACTGTCTTACTGCAAACATTTGATATGCGTCATCATTTTCTATTATTGATATCTGGCCCCGATCATCAAATCCTCGTCCCCCCATCTCGTAACTTCTCGTTGAACGCGCACTCTGAAATGGAATATTTTCTGTTTTAAACAGCGCGAAACTGGCTGCGGCTTGAAGGCGAAGAAAACGCAGTAAATCCATTGTAAAGTCAGAAGATAGCGTTCCAAGTTGAAAAAAAACGGCGAAAAAAGAAACATCGTATACAGTGAGATAATGACAAGAGCGTCGAGATGCATCGGTGAAAGCAATTGTAGACAGATAAAAAATAACAGAGAAGCAGCTCTTGGTAGTAGACGTGAAAAGCCGTGCGTGCGTACGTTCACGCAGTACAGAGAGATAGAGCAAGGTTTTCTCATTTAGCCGAATGGTACTCTTAGCGTTTGGCAAGGAAGTCGTGCGCAACCTTTAAATGCTTTTGCGAAATGTCGAAACGTCCGACCGCGCATGGTCACCAGCATCAATTTGAATCTCTGAAATACCAAGCGTTTTGAAGATTACAACTGACCGTTGCCTAGAGAGATACCGCGCAGCTTCTTGCTCTCCCTCGAATCGTTTTGAATTTCGAAATATTCCGCGACTTCAGAACTTGCGGACCCGTACACACGGTTCAAAGCTGGTACTATCGCTCCGACTTTTCGCTTTACTTATTCTCTCGATCATTTATATCGTTGCTCGGTCTCCATTTGCATGTTGCATAGTCAAGTTGGTCATTCCGCTAACACTTTGATACACTATGTACTCTGTTGTAATTTTATACATGAGTATCAACTTCACTCGAACGTTCGTACGTTTTATTTCGGCTGGTCACGATACCGTTTGACGACTAATAACTCCATCGATGTACAAATATTACATAAGAAGTCACATTTACATTCTCACACCTCCGACTTTTTTTTTTAAAAATGTGTATTCATCGAGGCCCAAGATTTTTCATTTTATTGATACGTTATTCAATTAACGTTGTCAGTCCATCTAAACCAACACTACTTTTCTTAATTTCTTATCGAAGCTTTACGGAGCAAAGTCTTCTTTGCGACCACTTTGATTAGTTTTGGTTTCTTCCTTTTTCTCAGAAACTTGCTCGTCTTTTTTCTCTAAACGTCCTCTAAAATAATCACGAATCTCCGAGGCAACGAAAAATTCCAATTTACTTTGCATATAGTTCCTAAAAAAATGTTATACTTGCAGTGCCGTTTGCGCGGTGATCTTTATTCACAAGGTAAAGTCGATTTATTTTTTACAATTTGCTCTGTATGTTTCGTTACTGTCGATGCTTACATAGATTGATTAATGACGGTATTGAATATAGAGAAAGTAGCCTTCTAAAATGAAGCCAATTAAAAGAAATTAGTGCATTAATGCAATATTGAATCATTATTATGATCAATTACTAAATTGAAATATAACGAGATTGGCTTTGTATTGGATAGCAAGGAAATTACCCGAAGCATGAAATATTGCAACATTTTTCGGCTCACGTTAGTATCGCTTTGAAGATAAACGGAAATTAAGTCGCCACGCCGTAGCGCAGCGGGTATTGGTCGAGGTTCCGTTTTGCTGTGTCGATGTTGTACAACTAGAAAGAGAGAGAAAGAGATCGAGAGCGTGTACAAGTAAGAATTATTTGGCGAATAAAAGTTAAAATTACTTTAATGTGGTGGGCGTGCGAGAGCATACGCGCTATATATTGGGATTGCTGTTGGCGTTTGGAACGAACGAATAAGGAACTTATGATTGCCGACCAAGCATCCCCAACCTTCTTTTCAGGCCCCTATAGCTACAATAGCTACAAGGGTTTTCCAAG
This sequence comes from Chouioia cunea, assembly GCA_030064505.1. Lineage (NCBI taxonomy): Eukaryota > Metazoa > Arthropoda > Insecta > Hymenoptera > Eulophidae > Chouioia > Chouioia cunea. Next base: position 23,765,134 of record JAOPFQ010000001.1, read on the forward strand.
ATTTATCAATCCACCCTCCTCCTTTCGCCATCCGAAATGCTTTCAAGCGTCATTATGCTGTTTCTTAGCACTTAGCCAACCTCTCTCTCTCTATCCATCCTTATCCATTTCCTTCCCTGTTTCTTATTCCTACTCAGTGCAAGACATTTTATGCGTTCGTATCAGCCAGCCGGACTGCGAGATCGTATTACTTCTTCGATAACAATGATGAATGTATACTCCCACACATCCCACATCCCATGGCTTTATTGCCTAATATATGTCTCTAATAAACTGGCTCTATATAATTACAATCAATAGCACTAACTGAGATTAGCATTGGAAAATATATGATCAATCCATTTTAACATTTGTTTTCAAAAGATCAAAGATTTATCTGAACCAAGACTCGTTGAAACATTTTCATCAGCATCGTAAATTAATATAATATAAGCGGTAAAAGTGAAATCCAACAGAACGTATCTCATGAGCCACTCATTACCTATAATATATATACACCAAGGATACTTTCTTGAAAGTGAAATCGATTATACTTGCACTTACTTTGCTCATTCGTACGAGTAAAACATGTCTGCGCAACATTTCTGTGCTGGTGTTCTGTTTACGAAATCGAGTAATAGTATTAATAATAACAATAGTAAACTGATGAAACGTGAAAGTACTAATAGAATCAAGGGGGTTTACATGAAAAGAGTGCAAAGTTGGCTTAGTAGCCCACCATGCGTATATAGGTATAGCTATAGACAAACTGAGATAGAAATCCTGCAGCAGCGCAGCGTTGGGAAAATAAAACGAATGAGGTTAGAGCGTGATTATCGGAATAGTTGATCCAGAAAATAGATCACCCATGCCAAGAGCGTGCACGTTTACAATAACCTACTTCGCACTAAAATTCCAAGGAGTGCGTCGATCGACCAAATCACACGTACACTCACTCTCTCCTCTCTCTCTCTCTTTCTTGGTCGCATCGACAGCTTCAAATTGGCTCGTCGCGTGATCTCCTTTCACCCAAGACTCGCTCTCTCTCTCTCCCCCCCCCCTTCTCTCACTGTTACACAAGTATATATAATGTATGCGATCTAGCGTCGGTGTCGGCTCACGTAAAACCAGTACACGTACATGCACTCGCGAAGCACGTGTATATGCGCATCCAGATGGATAGTGAGCAGCGCATAATTTTCCATCGGACAACATGGCCAGTCGTTGTCGATAGATTTTTCGCCTCTTTACTGAATTACCCCCGACTAGGTCGACTCTTTTTTCCTCTTCTTTATCTCACAATTTTTTCTTTTTTTTCTTCGAAACATATCGGATTATGCGATCGATCAGGTTGATTGATTTCTATGAAACGGAAATTGAATGGCAATCTGTGGGATAAATAACGTTAATTATCGATCAGCTTGCAACTATATACACGGACTGCATTTATCATAACGTGCCAATGCGGCTTCCTCACTTATAAACCATTCACGGACGGCTGAATCAGCTAACGAAGTCCTCCACTTTGACATTTAATCAGGGCATATCGTCCTCTCGATTCTAGGCCTTCACCTCCCCCCCCCCCTCCCCAGCCCCTATCACGTCTCCTCCATTCCCGCAAATTCACGATGCACTAAGCTCTGTACGCCCGCAGTTACGCTACCGTTTTCAAAATCATACTCATCAACTCTTCCCCTCGCTGTTATTGATTACCTTTTACTTTCGTGTAGGATTTGATTGCTCTTATTTCTAAAATTTTTCATTTCTATTCAAGTTCTATTTTATTTTCAAGCAAGTCATTTTGTCTGTGATTGGTGAGGTAGAATATTATTCAATATAATACTTCAAGTAACTGCAAGTATTGAGGGTCAGCTGAAATACTAATAAGATGTAATAACTTTGAAGGTAAGAAAATAAGTTTTAAAAAACTAAAAAAAAGAGACGAAGAAAATTCACTTGGGGGATTCTTAATTAAACTTTTACGTAGCATTGACGAGGAAAAGTTTGGCGAAGAGTGTACACGTGATTTGTATAAACGATGAAAGTTTCTGTTGACAAGCGAGTAACCATCTCGTGTAACTTTATTGACGCTTAGTTAGTATATTCTAACTTATCGTAGAGATAAATAAATAAGCGAGAGCAGTCAATACTTTCTCGATACAGAATACGGCTTCTACGTATTTCGAAAATTCAGTTAAGAAAAGCTGAAGGACACCACGAGCGTGACGGCAACTCGTTTTAATATCTACTAAATAACTGAGAGGTAATCCAATGCGTGTGCGACGGGAGGTAAGATGGCGATCGAGAGTTGAGCCGATGTCTCGAGTATTTTTACAAGCTATCCCGATGAAAAATGACACTTTAAGCTTTTGCGAAGAGCTTTCTGCCGCGATGGGTGTATGTGTGAGTGCATGTACGCGAGTGATATATAGGCGCACTCGCGCGCAACTTCGACTTCTCTATATATTTTTCCAGAGCTCTGGAATTCATCATATTTCAAGCTCACCGTGAATGTAGCATTTCAAAAGATTACACTTTTCCTTGCGAGCTTGTCATTTATCTATTGACTCGAAAAATGTCATATCGGTTTTCCTTGAACTGGCGCCATCAATTTATCTAGGTGCACTTTTTTTTCGAACCCACGGTGGCCAAATACATATAAACAAATTGACGGATATACCGCTATGAGAAGCAACAATTTTTAAGCACAATTGAAGAGTGGGCAAATATTTGCGTACTCGTGGCGGCTGTTACCCAAGAGGCTAGTTGAATGGGAGACAGGCTAGCAGCAACTTTAGAGCGGTGAAATGGAGCAAATAAAATGAACGCGGACAGCGTGGTGGGTCGCGAAACAGACCCTTGATCACATTAGAGAGGGGGCAAAAGAGCGCTTTAGGGCAGCAAAGAGGAGAGAGAACTAGAGTAGCCCCCGAGGGAATAATTGATGTAGCGCGAGTTTATGTTACGCTCAAACTTGTATTCGCCATTATGGGCTCTATAACATACGGGAGTTCCCTTAACTATATTAGGTTTCATCCATCTTACGCTTGGCTTGTTCTCACCGGCATCATTATAGGGCAGTGCCCGGCTCTCTCTCCCTCTCTCTCTTTATATCTATCTCTTCCCCGACCCCTTTCTGATGCCTCACTTCTTTTTTTTCACAGCCGCCTAATTAAAAAAGTTAGCAACTCCTTTAATATTGCGAATAGCTGCCGGCGTGGGCCTTTGCCTGGCTATTGTGTCCCGCGGATATTGTCGAACTTACTTGGGATAGTTTAATGGTTCGATAAACTCCCTCTCTCGCAGTCGTGGGCTTATCGTTGCATTTTTGCCTTCCGAGTTATCTCAACTTTGGCTAATTAAGCTTGTTCTCGTTCTCTCTCTTTCTTTGCTCTGGCCTGGTCTGGCCGACTAATTTGCTTGTCGTCGTCGTTTTTCCAGGCTGGTGCGTAATTCAAGCATCAGCCCTCATCATTTACGGAGGCGTGCTGAAAAGCAGCCATGCCGCTACCAAAGTAACGTCTTACGTCTTATCACGGCCCGATTTGTCTTCATTCACATTGCAGCCACCGCCGTCGCCTCTGTACAGTAGCTGTATATATATATACAAGGTGGGGAAAAAGATGGAAACACCTGACGATTTTTTAAAGGAAGTAAAGTTTTGTAAACTTCAATAATGTTTCTTTTATAATTTTTTCCATTCATTCGAATGGACTACTCAGTTTTTGGGCTCAATACTAAAAATGATCCCGAATTGAATTCAGCTTGAAAATGTTCATTGGGAACACCAGTTTTTTATTGCAGATTTGAAATATAGGCAAATTTTACGTCCGGATATAACGTTAATAATGTTAAAATAATTTGTTAGGCCTGAAAAATGGGCCTGAAACATTGAAAAATACAGACATTCTGACATTTTTTAAGTTTCATCAATCTTTCTACTGTTTATTTTGTAATTTTTTCTGTTGATTCGAATTGACCACTTAGTTTTTGACCCCAATTCCAAAATAAATACATACTTGGTTTTCCCATGATCATGTTTAACACTTCCGTGAGTTTTCAATAGTAGGTCCATTTTTCTCGGTTGAAAAATTAGTGACTTTAATATAATTAACGTTATATCCGGACGTAATTTCCCTATAATTCAAATCTGCAATAAAAAATTGGGGTTCCCAATGGATATTTTCAATCTGAATCTAATTTGGGATCATTTTTAATATTGAGCTGAAAAACTGAGTAATTCATTTGAAATAACGAAAAAAATTACAAAAGAAACGTTATTAAAGTTTGCAAAACTTTACTTCCCTCAAAAAATTAACCCACCCAGTATTATATATACAGCCCAATCCTTTTTTTCTTTCATCTCATCCTTCATTCTCGTCTTTTTCGAGCATTAGCCTACGCGTTGATGCAAGATCAAGATTAACGGTTGTGTGACGATCCTAGGCTGTTTAGTATGCCGACAAAAAAAAAAACAGACATGAAAAGTACTCCAAAAAGTCGACAACTACCGGGTCATTAGCCTTCTGATCTAAGTACATATCGCGCTCCAATTGCGACAAAACACAAGACCCGATCTCTTACTCCCTTTCTCTCTCTACCTCTCCTTCATCCCCTCTTGCGACTGTGTACATATGATCGCAGTGACGAGTCGAGTCGAAGCTAGCAAATGACGTGCTGCATTGGCGGTGCACCATTTGTCTCTTCTCCAGCGCGCTACATTAAGGTAGCGACTCTCATCCTCCCGGCTCCTCCGTTGACCCGAGGGCCGTACATCATTTGACGAGTATACGCGGTTCGCATATACTGCGCTCGTCATCTTACGGTTGGTTAGACTTACCCTCGTGAACACACCGCTTTCGAATATTGAACAATTGCTTGGTCTTCAAAGGGATACGTTTACTTCGATTTTATCCTCGTATTTATGGAAGCTTTGTCTTCATATTTAACGATCATATTTACAAGCGACTCGTCGTTGATTATTTCGAACTGTACTTTATTAGCAGCAGCAGTGCACTTCTGAATTTCTCAAGACCGCGAGATACGCGCTTGCTTGCGATTTACTGGGAACTTGTTGACATAGCTAAAGTTTCGTTTTAATTTAACTAATTTAACTCATCATTCAAAGTATGCGCAACGAGCTTCTAAATTTCACGAGCGTTTACGATCTCAGCCGTAAATTCGCTGCCAGCTCGGCTATAACTCTGCAATTAAACATTTTCTCTTACGCTTCTTCTTCATCGCATTAGTTCGAAAAAATTGCTCTGCTTTTCTCTTTGATACGAAGCTGCTTTACGAACTGTTACTTCAGCAGCCTCCAAATATATCCTGGAATGTCCAATTTCGAAGATACATCGGACAAGTACCACGGCAGACATTCCAAGAAAACGCATACGTAACTTTGTGACTTATATTAATACTGGTATTAGTACAAAGGAACTGCAATGCTCTAATAATTATTTTTGTATTATGCTTGCTATTTTTTAAATATATGCGGAAATGGATAAACAGCGATGACCTAACGTTCTGGTTTAGCCGTCCTTAACTTTCCCGTGGATGTTGAGTTACTCGTCGCTGAAGAAAACCCCGATATTCGTACTGTAATTAAAAAATTCGTTAAATCTGATTATGATAACCCGATATTGTACGACGACAGAAACGTAACCGAGATAGATAAACAAAAGCGATAAAACCAACGACGAATAAATTACAATAAGATCGTCACCTTATTATTCGTATTTTTGTATTTTAAACGAAATGTCGACCCAATGTACAACGTCATGAAAAAGAAAACTTGAACGTTTAACACTCTTTTAAACTTGATAAATTAAGAATAAGATCACTTGTTCTAATCTTCACTGAACGTTTTTTAACAAAAATCACTCGGTAAAAGTAGCATATCTGTTATCATTACGTATTATTCCGAACAGCGTCAAATGGACTTGCTCGAGAAAATAGCGGATAACCAACGTATGCAGCATGTACTACACATGATGGCAGTCTCATCCTCTTTTAACGAGCATAATATAAAATTAACCGAACTAACGTCAAGGTTTTCCCCAGGGTTGATTGTTATCGATTTTTAACAATCGTAAAAAAATCCTCCAAGCCTTTTGGAAAGTGAACGAATGAAGCGACCATGGATTCCCGAAAAAGAAAAAAAATCGATTGCCCGTAAGTTCGGAGATTTTCCGAGTGTCGAGTTATACAAAATAATTTGTTATCACTCGCACTATTAGCGACACCCACTCCCGTAATATTCCTTGTGTTTGTGGGCACATACGTGCAAGCTCACGGCCACAACGTTATGAGCAGATCGAGACACACAGTCGCTCGACGCTGACAATCCGAAAAAATAAGTTCGACTTCTTAGTTATCATCTGTGCAGATCAGAGAGCCACAAGAGTGTCGTGGCCGATTGGCCAGATTGATAACAAGGAGCGCGCAAGGCAGCCACGTATCTGAGTAACACGCGCGGTTGAAAAAAGCTACGCCTACGTCTTGTTAAGTTGAAAAACGTAAAATTGGCAGAGAAAAAACAGCCGAGACAATCGGCATGGAGAGTACTCGGTAGATTTTTTTGAGCTTTCGGGCAGAACAGTTCTGGCCAAGGTAAGTGCGCGTGAAATTTGTAAAAAAAATTTTAGATTTCAAGCGAAGTAAGTTACGCTACATTGCGACAAATGTGTTTCATTCCGCGCCTCCGTGTAACTTTAGTGTATAATGCATATCCTTAAAATTGTAGAATAAGCACTAAGTGCAAAAAACAATTAAAATAATAATAAATATATTTATTCCTGCTCCTAAACCCGAACACGTATGTGTAATGATTAAAAAAAAACGCCGTTTTAAATATACGTATGTACGTTAGAAGGTTGCACATTGAGTTTTATTTAAAAAACGCTGGATTTTACGGAACAAAATGCGACAAAATTCATCCTTCAGTTTTTTCAATCTCATGTTTTTTTAAATATGTTGTCGAGTTGCTGATTGCATACTCATAAATTTCGCATCTACGTGTAGAAAATTATTTGAATTGTTAATGCGTCTGGCTACATTCATTCTGTAATCAAAAGATTAATTAAATGTGATTGTGCAAGGAAAACTCACTTTGCAAAATGTTTTACGAAAGCATTGCACAAAAGGCTATAGATGCGGCAAAACGTATATTATACAGCACAGTGTGTGTAAATATGGTAGAGTAAGGATAAAACGAATTATTGTAATACGCGAGGAGAGCAGTCTTATCGGTCAATTATCTAAACCGCAGTTTCGTATAAAAGTAATTTCAATCGGATTTTAATTATGCTCTAAACTTGGCCAGGAGAAGAGAACTCGAAGAGAATCCTGATTTCATCGTCAATTTGACTGTGCAACCGAGCTTTCACGCTAGCCTTGCGCGTTTCGCATCTCTCATTGCTAAATTGTCGGGAAACGAATGTTTTGTGCTGCGGTAACGCTGGCAGAATGACGAGGACATGCAGGTAAAACAGATGCATTCCGTTGAAAATAGTACGTACAAAAAGATGCACAGAAAAGAAAAATGGAAAAAAGAAGCTGCAAAAGCATTACGAATTGGGACACGGCTAGGACGACCGGAAATCGATGTGTAGACGAATTGGCGAGTCTATATAAAAAGAAGTCTCGCGCTTTTGGCTACGACGCATCATAACTGAGAGAGCGCTTATCGAGACGGAAATGGTGACTCGTTCAATTAGGTGCTGCTGCTAGCGCTTGTACGTTGGTCCTTGAGAGGAGGAGAGCGAGCCAATAGTGATACCGTCGGCCGCTCTCCGTGCTGCAGTAAAAACCAATGTGCTTTTTCTGTTAGAGCAAAAAGCTCCATCCTCTACTGACAGAAACGACGAGCCCCAAATTGAAAACAATTCCAATTAGCCGCGGTAATAGCGACTCCTTGCAACTGAGCCTCGGTGCCGCGTGTAGCTTTGTCCCTCAAAGACGCACAACATCGACCGATCAGTTTTTCGGTAGCTCTGCCGCCGCCCCTCGCCCCCACCCCCTCTTCCTCGTCAAAGAGGTGAAGCTCTCCTGGCGCGCTGTCGATGATGAATGAGACAAGAGCATTGAAACTGTGTCACCTGCTTCTTTACCCTCGTCATTTTTTCGATCCTTGAATAGCCATCCGTGAATCTCGTTTTGCATCCAGTTTTCTTGTTTTCTAATATAGCAAGGCTGATTAATCAATACGATTATCGCAATCTAGGGATTAAACACTTTACGTTACTTAGGCTATAGCAATGAGTTCCTAGCTGACTGCCAATAATAGTGATACGCTAGAAAAAGCCGAGCAAAAATTAGCTGTGTGTTGCTCCAAAGTAATCTAACTTTCGACGGCAAGATCGTGCATTAGCTCGTGCTTTTGAGTACTTTTAGTGCACTTTTTTACCTACCGGTGTACGTTTCAAAGGCTCGAACTACTCAATATTCCAACTATCGATTGCGAGTATATTATGATGCAATCGCCGCGCTTTCGCTCCCTTGCTTACTCACATTTCACTTTGCAAGATCAACCAGCTCATCCGATTTCCGGCAGACAACTATTTTTTGTCTTTTCGTCTTTGAACAGCTTTCTCGATAAATATTTATCACAATTCAGCGGGCGCACCGAACTAACTACGTCATTCGCCGAATGCTAATGCTCTTATTGCACAAACCCAAAAAAAAAATGAAAGTTTCATTATGTGAACGGGGGAAACATTAACGAAAGATTGATGCGTATTCGGAAGGATATTTACGCTTTGGCGGCCCGATCCAAGGCCACAATAACATTTATTCATGAAAGTGTGTCGATGATGGGGTATTCAAATTTTGTATTTTGTGATTTGTAACGTGTGTAGTACTTCGCAAAAATGCGTGGTTCATAAATTATCTTAACTCTCGCAAATAGCAGCCTTTTTCATAATAGAGTCAATATAGTTTTTATGTTCAACTGATGAAAATAAACTTCATTAAAGCTATCCGTTAGTCGGTCGAAGTCATCGGATAATAATATATCGACGTGTGACGTTGCAACTGTGATGGTAAAGCAGCGCCAAGAGACTTCAAAAAATGCATAAGCATGGAAAGAAACAAATACTCATCGAAAAGCAGTAATTGGCCATCTGCGTGGGCCTCTTTTTTTTATCGAAAACTCTTGTGCATTGGAATATTTGTACAGCTTTGCTCGAAATCACGAGCAACTTTCTCGTCATTTTTCCGGTTTTTCATGGGTTCTCCACATTGGCCGATGTTTTAAGTATGTAGTTCTGTTCTCAGTGCAACAGACATACCAGGATTAAACTTTTTATCCGACAGTTTTACGCTTGTTGGTCTGGGGCATCGCAGCAACTTTCCACAGAGTCGTAAGCGTGCGTATTTAATCGTGATTGTCGTGACAAATGTGGAGTGGCGATGAAGCACGCTAGTATCGTGCATCATCGCCGCGATAAATAGAAAGCAAAGAAGAATTGCGACAGAATAAAACGAAATGGAGGTGTTTAGCATGGAAGCAGTTTCGCGTACCTAGCTTAGTGGGTAGTGGAGGAATAAACAGTGCTTGACGGAAAGGTAAATATAAGCAGCTCTGCATACGCGACCTCGAGATGATGCTTCTGCCGTTGCTGCTGCTGCTGCTGCTGCTGCTGCTACAGTGTTATTGCTGTTGTTGTGTGCGACAACGCCTCGTATTTTGCATAAAAAGCCTTGAATTATTAATGCCGAGTATATTCCCTCTTCTACTCAACTGCAGCAAGACCATATTATATTCAGAACCGGTGCCGTTGCCGTTGTTTACTTTACGAGTTCCATAGGCGCTTCCTGACTAAAGTGCACTCCTCCGGAACATTCGCCAAGCAATGCGAACCACTGTTGCACTTGCTCTTTTACAAGTTTTATGTTTGCCTTATTTATTTGATTGCTTCCACGTACATTTTTCATTATTCAATATTCCTACATTGTTATCCTCGCAATCGCAATCCGAATTTCGTCAACGTTATTATTATACATCAGGCCTCCCCGTCGTTAAAATCGTATGAGTATTTGCGTCAATGTATGGATACAAGGAGTCCCAGAAGTTTGCGACAGATGCTACCGGTTCACGTCATAATCGTTTATACGATCCCTTTCGGTTTACCTCATCGAGTTGGTATGGAACTTTTTCTTTTTTATTGTCGAAAGTACCGTCACTACATGAGGGCGCTCCTAACATTCGTATCGTATTAAAAACAAACGTGTAAAAGAAAATTATATTCGACGTTTCACGAGAACTAGGCGGCGAACTATTGAATTTGCAGCGACTCGGTTGGTCATGCGAGGACGTGTCTATAAGACAAGTTACGGCTGGTAATTGGGAAAACAAAAGTGTATCAAGGACTTTTGGGGTGTGGCGCAGCACACATATCTTAACACAGTACTCCATTTACCACGACTTCACTGCTTTCGGCTGGTAGACAGGAAGAGGAAGAATAGAACGGAAGAAGTAGTCGTTACTTGAGTTTTTTTTCTGCGCACTGTATACGCTCGTGTTGTAGTAGCTTTTAATGCAAACCGCGAATATCCTTCGCCTGCCGCTGATCCGTTATGTATGCCCTGAGTATGTATGTTCACTTTAAGAATTGAAATGTTCTAAACTAATTATTCTTCTGATACTCCCAATCAATGACCCCTCGACCGATTTGTCGTAAATATTTTTTTACTCATTGTTAATGTTAAGCAAATAACTTTTGTATAAAATTCGAGATAGTTATATTCAGCATTTTACAATCTTAATTAACTTACTCCCAGCGATTCTTATAGTGGAAATATTAATGTGTAATACATTTCCGTCTTTTAGATTTTAGGCCAAGTTTTCTAACGTTTAATACTTCACCTCTCTACAAAATCATGGGATTAATTTAGAAATACGCGTGTTGTGAAAGTCGATAGCTCGATAGAATTTCTCTTTCGACGAATTGTCTATTGAATGAACAATTGTTTGTTGCAGGTGCGCATACAAACATTGAACGGTGTATGAATGCGAGAATGTGAGTACGAGTAAAAATTTGCTACAGTGAGGTGAATTATGCATTAAGAGTGCACGCTTAACGATGTGACAAAATGTTCGTTTAATGGTAATCGACGAGATTCGCTGTCCCATGAAAATGAAATTGTCATCGGAGGAAACGGTAACGAAGAAAAACCCAATAAATAGGAAACAAGCCAACGTTGAATTTAAGCAACGAGTAGAATGTATAGGCTAGTCGCATGAAAGAACATGAAGTAGCAGCAACGCGCTGAACGATTGCTGCGGTGATAGCGAAGCAACTGCTATAACAATGAGCGAACGCAGCCCGATTAGGCGCCGGATAACAATGCAAATTTCCCCGGCCGACGCTCTCTACGTAAGACAGGAAACTGTGTGAACTCTCCCGTAGACGAAACGACCTCCTATTCCAGAGCCAGCGACCAAACAAAAGACGGCGCCATAGCAATTTTCGCGCGAAAGTTTGTAAGCACCATACGCCGGCTATCAAGATTTACCGACTATTTTATTGCTTCTTAATCATCTGATAACTCGCTCGACTTTGCACAAATTATCTGCCCATCGTGCCACAACATCTAGCCATTATTTTTGTTTGGTTTTGTTTGAATATGCGCTACGCCGCGAATAATTGTAGTTTCAGAGCTCGAAAGATATTCCACGTGCGTAATTGATTAGATTAATACGGTTTGTACATGCTGCTCTTGCAAACCGCTTCAAACCGCCTTTATAGCCATGTCATCTATTAGCTCAAATTAAAAGGCGATTTTTTCCCGCACAGCTAGAAAATACTTTGAAATCTCAATGAATTGGATTTGGATACAATAGGTAGATTCGATTAGTTTTCCGAGTGCAAACCCACCCGCAAATGTCATTGTAACGGTACATCATCTTTTATTCAAGGTAAAAAGAACACTACTATTCTGCCAATGCGAGCTTGTCTTTTTTTTCAATTAAAAATTCGTTACGAAATATTGCCCCTCCTGAACTAGATTACGTTTCGTGGATTCGCCTAACGTTCAATTAATGATCTTGATATTTTATACGACCATCAACGGCTTTATTGTGTAAAATTGCTTGACCGCTTGCATCATCGATATAAAACTTTGCGAAATTTCCTTGTAGACAATTAATTACACGTTACTTATTCTTTCTTTAATTATTGTATTGATGTACAATATTAAACCTCATCCATATACCTTTGATTTGCTGTTTGCGAGAAAATTCGTATTTTGCTTTCATACGCTTATTCAATAAAATTGTACAAGTTCAGGTTGTTTACGAAAGAGGTTCGACCTATTTAACAAAAGTTCACGACATTTTAATAATCATATTATATTTTCAGTTGGAAACTTTCTGGATCAAAGTTTACAAAACTTTATAAAAACAATATCCAATTTGTATCAATATAATATGGGCGATAAAGTCGTAGAGAACATTTGCATTATATGTATAGGATACTCAAGTGGTAAACTAGATATCGAGAGAGCGCGCTGTCATTATCATTATCAGTAAATTGAAATACGGCTACATGACTATTCACAAGCATTAACGAGACATCGTTGAATGGGATTTTCACGTTTACATATGAATTAATGGGATTAGTTAGGACACGATAAGTGGAGCATATTATGCATAGAAACATATATCAACAATTAATAGAGTACATAGGCCACTGAATTTACGGATACAGTTATTTCTTTGCAAAAAGTTGTCGCAATAAATAAGCGTCCCCGAAGAGAAAGAGACAATGCAAAGAAAGCTGAATAAAAATCAGATACTTATTCACGAGATGCAGCTGAAAAATGTGATTCCGATGACGGTGAAATAGGTAATGGTGTTCGTCCACGGCTTGTTCATAAACCACGGAGAAATCAATCCTCGGTCTGCTAGACTCATTATTGCTCCACTGCTTATAAAGATCGCGGCGCGATCTCAACAAATTTCCTTCTTAGTGCACTCGTCTACGTGGCTTATCATTACTATCAACTGGATCTTTCCGACTTCAATGACGACAGTAGCCTGCATGAAATGTCATGTCGCAGTCTTTCAAGAATGAGCCTTTGATTTACGATTGATTGCACTTTTTTCTTGACGGTATGTCGTAAAAGAGATGTTCGTATGGTTTGATATCCATGAAATCTGAACTGAACGATGTAACATAGGATTAACAACTTTTCTAGTTAATAATAATTCAAGAAATTTCAAAAATAAATGGTCAAATAAAAAATTGAACAATAAGGAAAATAAAAACATATAAACTTACCATTACAAACAGTTGAAACAAGATAATTACTCAAGGCCAGTTCCTGTGCTATATAATAAGAATTTTACAGAGGTTAAGCGATCTCCACTTTCTGCAAAGAAAAGTCTAGCTTTAATCGATTGCAACGATACTAATGACAAAACTATAGCAATAATTAGCTTAGATTATTTATTTAATGAATGTTCAAATTGGCCAATTTAAAATTTAAAACAAACATTAGAGATCAAGTTATCGTGGCCATGGTAATTATCGTAAACCTTGAGGACGCGAACGATCACGCGACGCACCTACAAAAAATTATTCCAATCGAAACAATAATTCAAATGAACAGTCAATCCTTCTCTGATATTCCCGTTATTAATCAGCTTCATAAAATAATGGTATTCCTCAAACGAATACTAATGCACACAATCAAAAAATTAATTTAAACGATGAATAAGCGCATTGAATTGTGATCCATCAGTGACCCAATATATAATGATGTTGTTGAAGAATTAAGTGAAGATATAAACAACAAGGACCATCGAAATAGGGAAAGTGTTGTAAAAGGTAATAACAAGGTACACAACCACGAAATTGAAATGATTAGGTGTCATGTACAGTATTACTAATTTTCAAGAATATTTGGTTGGCCAGACTTATCAGTTCGTGATGGATCATAGAGCGCTAACCTGTTTAAATTCGACCGTATTTCATAATTATAGGCTTATACGATAGGTCATTCTCTTCAACAACACTCGTTCATGATCTCACATTGTTATGGTATAGATAATATTGTGCCTGATTTCTTGAGTAGTAATCGAAAGAGTAAGTTTTGTGAAGAAACAATAAAGCAGTCACAATATCATTCCTGTGAGGATGCTGCATTAAAAGTAATAATGAAAATATTATATAGACAAAGAAAAGTGACTCAATACGTAAATATTTTTTCAACAATACATAATAACAAGTATAATAGCGTATTATTTATGAAAGAGCAAAAAAGCTATGTATAACTCGTAATACTACTCCGTAAGATGAAAATTGAAGTGATTACACTCATTCGTAAAAATTGTGAAACCAAGGGTTCACAAAACTGTTTCATATTCAAAAGGCTACTATTATTGGTGATCTATATTGAAAAATGTAAAGAAATACGCATTGAGCTGCGACTTGTGCCAGCGCGTCAAGTATTTGACGATCGCAATAGAGAAGCTGTACCAGCTGGTAAACGCGGAAGGTTCGTTAATTTTTATGGCCCCTTCCCTAGTGGTCGAGGTGCAGTGGAATACGTGTTCATGGTCTTAGACGCATTCTCCAAACTAGTTCCCCTGTATCCAATAAAAAAGGCTACTACAACCGCAGCCCTGGGCTCTTGGTCCGTCACGGCATTAGAGCACAAGTAATATTCCGTAATGCGTAAACAATGTGCGCAACGAAAGTGTCATTGAGTCAAGGTGATCTTAAATCACGTGTGAAAATACGACTGTTAGTTAGTGCAAAGAATCTTCGCTACTTCATGGATCGATATATTATCATCACAGAATCGATTCACTTTAAAGTAATTTTACCCTGGCTTCCGCGTACACTAGTATTAGTAGTTTCGTCTCTTTATTGTATTTAGGTTTTTATAATTGGTATTTTGGTGGTTTCATCGGAATCAGAGTCGAGACACTTTTTGATTTCAAAACAAAACTTGCACCTCATCGAGCGTACAAGTTTAATCTGAAAATTGTTGGTCGGTTATCATATATTTGAAAAAAAGAACGCGAAAATTTGCTCGAAATTCAAGTGAAATTTCGTTTCAGGAGCAGCCGCCGGAACAACTGCGACGGGCGTTACTACGAACGCGGTAATAAAGTAAAAGTGTATATACCATAGTGCGAGCGAAAAAGGGAAAAAAGGGTGAAATTGCGATAGAATAAAGAGCCCAGGGCGCCCCATCGGAATTGGCGTGTCGCACGGGAGCAGCAGCAACGATACTCCATTATTCCGAAAAATCCGATTGAAGCTTCCATTTGAAAAGCACTCCAGAACAGTTTGGTTCAGTGCTATTGGTGTCTCATGCGCCCAAAATCCTTCAGAGAGATTCGGCTACACGTACTCACCGTAGAGCGAGTGAGCTTCGGCCAAGGACGCGAGAAAAAAGTGAAACGCTCCTAAAAATAAAATAAAAATAAATAAAACGGTACAGCTAGTGAAAGGAGCTCACTTGGCGTATAATCACTCCTCTCTGATTTTACTCGAGTCATTATATTATGACATTCGAGCGTGTTCTTTATTCCGCTCTCTTCCCTTCTCTTCCTTTCTCAACCAACCGAGCATTTTCTACATCAATCCGCGAGACCGTTGTTTTGTTTCCTTTTACCGAGAGAATTTCTCACCTAATTACGTTCCACACACGATGGATTTTGACCTACATCTATTGAATCGTCTCGTCCTCGCAATTTTCCTTCAATCGTCGTATTTATTTGCGCACAGCTCTCTTTCCTTGTTTCATCCGAGATTGTATTTTCCCTAGAAAGATATCGGTGTCGTTGCTCAACTGAGCTTATATATACCGCAATGCTCGTCGTCTCGATACACTCGGCTGCTTAACTTAGTAAAAATTCAAGCAACGTACACAACGCACAGTATGCAAGTGGCGCGTATTAATAATCATGGCTTACTGACATAAGACTCGCCAGCGATCCTCGAATCTTGTAGATCAAGTTTATCATTAGAGCGAGTAATAGAAAATAGTCACTCGGTAAGATCGATTAACGTAATTACGTAGCTTACTAATCCGCAGGCTGATGCTTTCGCTTCGCGGCTTGACAACAAATTTCATTAGATCATTGTCTCTCTGCATTAGCTTGATTGGGTTTCGTTTTTGTGTGTTGGATGTTTTGTTTCCACTGACTCGTTGTTACGTAAGAAATATTACCGAGAACAAGCCAATCGGATATCGTTGTATATATAGAATAGCTGCTACTTGATATGCCATTATTAAGATTTTGCGAGAGACGGAATCCAATTAAAATTCAACATTGAGTTTAGTCTCGGGAAAACAATAACTTCTAGCTTAACTGGAAACTCAAATAAAACAAAAATCTTGACGGCGAGAGTGAAGAAACGCGCTGGGTGGACGAAGACTTAATATCAGTTTCTCCTCTATTTTCATTCGAACAAAAATGTATCCAAGAAGGCGTAATAAAGGCGCCCCTTCGCTCCAAGCACTCGATGGGATTTCCCTTTATCCTGCGATTATTAAACCGATAAGTTCGTCGAATATAATGGGCCAACGTGATCGCTGCCAAGATATTCCGAAGAAGGCTACGAAAAATCTCCGCCTATTTCAACTTTGTCGAAATATTTTTCTTTAATTAACATGCTAACTCTGTCTTTTTCTTTCTTAGTTCACTTTTTAATACGACTCATCAAGCCGAAATCGCATCTTTATTTTCTTCTTTTTTCCTTTCTTATTTTTCGTTTTTTTTGCGCAACGCATAAATATGCAAACGGAAAAAATGCAGCGTTACGAAGTAATTTGAAATATAATGCAAATTCAACCCGCCGCTCACTTGTCTGCGCTCTGGTCTTTTTTGTTTCTGCTTACGAATAGTCGGACATACTCCCAATTATCGGGCATGACTCAGGTACACTTTCTCACACAGAATCTTGCACTTTTAACAACTTATTTCTACAGAACCAAAAACTTGTACTATTGTAGAGTGATGTATTCCAACAACAACTCACAGTTACAGACACTTGTAAAATGGAGTAGGAGGAACGAGTATCAAATACACAGAGTATACTCGAAATCGATCTTTGCCAACTCCCTGAAATAGATTTGAGGTAGATTGAAAATATTTAATTTTTTGACTGTTCAAACTCAATTCACAAATTAAATGAGTTTTCTTGACTAATTAAATATCTCTTCGAGCCGATTAAATGATTTAGTCTTCTTAGTTATATTTATTTAAGCCGCGTTAAAGAGACAATTTCAGTAATATGAATATTCAAGAATCAAGCAATGGAATATTGAATAAAAGTACATCGTAGTCGGTGGCGAAGATGTTTTTTTTTTTCATATTAATTATTGCGGCCAAGCTATACCTTCCATGTTGTTAATTATGAATATGTAGTGGAAAATGAAACGATGGACTTTACAAATCAAAGAAGAAAATGTCTAACAGCGTAACTACATTGCGAGAAAGAACAAAGAATTGCATCGCAGCAGGTCAGTCATAAAAAAATGAAATGGAAATTCCAGTGGGTTGTGTGGCAGAAGAATCTATAGTCATTCAATGTGTCGCTTAACTGACCAGAATAGGAACAGATCATTTTTCGCCTCGATTTTCTCTCTTTCGCTCTCTCTCTCTCTCTCTCCCTCTCTCTCTTTTCTTTCTTTTATATGCCTTTCACAAATTATATATTTATAGCGATTCACTGTAGTTTTGATGATACAATCACGCATACAACTCTCCAATTTAAATTCTGATTGATTCTTCTGTTGACGCGTCAGGTAAATTGAAAAACCGCTCAAGTCGACAGATTAAAAAAACGTAACAAATCCCTGTTGTTATTTAGTTTGACGTCCGCCAGGTACACACCTGTACACGCGTTGTTTTTGTTCTTCATACTCGAACATTTCATTTCGTCATAATCGCTTGGCGACAAAGAACGAAGAAAAAATTTTCATCGCTGTTTTACATCGCTCTTATACATGGCAATTTATTTTAATATTATTGTAGTTTCTATGATTTTCCAAGCAAAAAAAACCCGTGGGTTTAACAAGATAAGGCACCGCAGAAAAAGCCGACTTTCAACTCTCAAAGTTGACGGTACAAACTTATCGTGCCAATTAAATGTGTGTTAGTGCTAATTCGTTTATATACGTACATAGACTCGTGTAATATCTCGCTGGTGCAGTGCGATCGGGTGAAAGGACGTTACAGTTCGCTATACGTGCAAGAATCTTTACGGTTTTCCTTGTCGATTTACTATTTCCCTCTCTCTCCCTCTCTCTCTCCCTCTCACTTTATTCATTATACGCTGCGCTTCACATTTTTTCACGTGAGCTTTCGCTGAGATTTTTAACAAATTTCTCTCAGACGTGAGATTATTAGAAAATCTAATATAATACGTAGTAAGGAAAAATGGAAAATAGAATCAAGAAGGAAAATGGCGTCATTTGAAATCGGGAAAGTTAGAGAGCAAACAAGCTGTGAAGATGTTATAAATCTGATAATATGTGCAGACGATGAAATGTTCGTTCCAGTTTCCCAACCACGAGAACTACGTATGCTGGTCGCTCAACAAGCTTTAAAAAGAAACTGCACCACGGATATATGTACGTACAAAGAGTAATATTACGAGCGACGCCTTCATCGGAGCAAAAAGTGGATATCGTTTGCAGTGGCAGTTTCCTCTCAAGTTAAGTTGTAGAAGCACGCGCGAAAGGACGGTGGACGAATTCTGATATATAGAAGCAGAATTAAAGTAAGGACTGTACACTTGTGGTGTTGTGTGTTTTGTTAACAAGTCAAAAGAGAGAGAGAAGGAGAGAAAAGATATAATTAGAGGTAACTCGATAGAGAGTTGGCATGGGTTGACAGTAGGTGTATGCGAATTTGTAATTGCGTTATATATTCTTCATGAAAAGTAGTGACTGGTCGTCGAGCGGCAATTAAATTCATACCAACTCGAGTAGTTTAACCGTGAATCTATATTATACGCTATGTCACAACTATTAGTTGATCCACTTTTCAAATTTGCTCATATACTCGTCCTACTCGTCGAAACGTTTCGACCTTATTTCCGCATATTTTACTATCGTACATCTCGAGATTTCATTAATGCTTCTGCAAATAATCGTTCGATAGAGCCACTGCCGCTCTTGTACTAACTATCAGCATTTTCTATCGCTTAACAAAATACTTATTCCAGATTAGTAGTTGTTTCTATCGTGAAAGCTCAAATCGTGCACGAACATTATGCTCATAAGTAATGATTCGTGATAAATTCGTAGGAAGCATGACAGCAAGCAACCAACAATAAAATCGTCGTATGGTCAGTGTATGGATGCGCGTACTGCTAGCTTGTAATGCCGGTCATCGCGAGGGTATAAATCAAGCTCCCCTGGTCTGGAGGTCGGTTGGGCGTTGCGTGATTTCGAGCTCGTGTGAGAAATTTGAGAGAGCGCCAAGTTTTGTGCGCATGGCTGCGGATGCATATCAAGAAGCTATCGTCGGCGGTTGGCAGGCGCAAGCTTTTCGCTTGGAAAAATAGCACAGCACTCAGCCTTTTATTCCTGTTTTTCAACGGCTAATCGTTTTCACATCACTTTCAACGCAACCTTCAACCTCCGGAAATTTAACCGCTATCTTATTCGCGCTAATTTACAAGTAGAGAGCGATGAAATATCCAGCTGGCGTAATCTATCGCTACCAGAGTTGTCTCGGAAATGAAAACGAAAGAAAGGCTTCAAGAACAGGTGTGAGATAGATAATACAGCATTGAATTTAATTTTGGGAGATGAATGCATAGCGCCGAGCTACGCGCATGTTGCTGCAGCTACTGCCACTGCTACTGCTACTGCGAGTTTAAAGCAATTTTCAGTAGAAAGCAATATTTCTGTCGGAAGTGGAGGAGTCGCTTGCTCGGGCTCTCCCGTGTCTTTCGTAATAAATTGCTATTGCGTTTCGTCGTTTTCCGTGGGAAGCTGTAGGCGAGGCCTGATATTTTTCTTGCTTCTGCCGAGGAGCGCTCCTCGACTCTTTGATATATTTTCATGAATATATTTCCTCGGCATCCATTCCACAAGGCTTAAACTTTATTAAGTGCCACTTTACTTTTGCATCTCTGCTTAGAACATTTGGCCCAACTCTCATTTTGAAAATTCAAAATCCATGTCGCGCATAACAGCTTCGTTGCCGTGTTTTTGCAGCTCTTTAGACTCGGAATTTGAGAGACAAAAATTAAGTGAATCACCAGAAGTAACGAAAATCAGAAATGGTACCGCATGAATAAAACGTATCCCTCGTGAAAGGTACCATGCGTGCATGTTTAATTAAAGGCTGGTTGATCGCGGAGCTTCTTGGCGTCATGATATCTATACGAACCATGTTCGCCAAGGAGTAACCACTTCGTCCGTCCTGGCTACGACTTATCATTTTAAACGAACTATCTATCCAGCGAGACACTCCATTTGACGAGTACATGCTCATGTCCCACATTTATTATCCCCTGAATTTGAACGCGCGTTCTCTTGACTTTCCGACTTTTCTCGAAATCCTTGCACCCTTATTCGACTAGTTATTTTATTCAACGTCACTCGGTGCTCCTCCAGCTTTCCACGTGACATTCAAACTCTCAAGTTTCACTATGCATCGCAAAGCAAACTCTCTTCTGGTGGATTAGAATTTCACGCTGAATTAGTTTGTTGATTCAACTAATGCAGTTGATTGTGTTTACATCAAAGCAAAGCGCTGCTTATAATATATAAGTTCACTTGATTACGAATTCCTAGTCATTAGGTTGGATCCGGCATCCGGCATTTGGGATTCGTAACGCCAACTCGTTTCATTATTTTCCTTGTTTTGTTAATTACACTGTTGCAGCAGTGCAAGCTTCGCCAATATATACAGTTGCCCTGCAACCTAGCTGACCTAACTCAATTATGTTACTTTTCCACGAATCAAACTTTCCTCTTTAAATGTACAGTGAGAGAGCCCGAGTTACTTTGAGCTTTGTTGCTCCCCAGCTGCGCAACTCCATTTATTTAATTTGAAAGCTCCACTACTGCGTGCACGCCTTCATCTTTCGCCTAGAGTAAACGTGCTTTTTATCTTCATAGTCGACTTTTAACTGCGATAATCCATGGATCTTCTCGATATTTGGTGCTCAACTGAAATGTGAGTTGGTGTAATATGAATCTAATGGAAAATATTGTAGATTCGAGACATATTGTGTTAAACTCGCATTTCGGTTGATCACAGATGCAGCCTACAATTAGCGTTAAAAAGGTGAAAGACAAGGTATTTTATCGAAGATAGATATTTACAATGTTTACCGAGGCATACCTCAAAATTTAACGACATGAAGGAGGATCGATGAAGAACGAGATATTTACACGTTCATTTTCTTGCTACGTTACAACAACCCTAATTTGTTCAATTATGGAAAATAGTGCGAAAATAGGCACGTTCAATTATAGAACTGTGAATATTTGTATACAGACTGTAGTCTTTTTTGAGATAGCTTGCTTTACCCTCGTAAATCTTCCTTTAAATAACAACAGAGCTGATTAATAAAGTAATCAAACAAATTAAAGATTCGGTAAAACCACTCAACCAAGAGTCAAATATTTACAGGGATAATATGGGATGTCGAACTATAATAGTCAATCAATCGCCTTTAAGAATGTGTGAAATTTAAGAATAGTTGGTAGCGGCATCTGTAGCCACTAAAGTGGCTATGCGTGCTGTGTCTAAAATTGAATTACGGACTGAGTCGCGGAGCGCGAAACTTATAATTCAAGTGCAAGCAGCTTAAAACACAGCAGACGACGAAGACGAAAAGAAGGCTGGATCATCGCTCGACTGCCTTCTCTTTCCGAGCGTAATAACGCAGTTTCGTTCAAGCCGTTACCCTTCTTTTTTTTTACTCAGCCCCGAGCTTCCTCTCTCTACTTTCGAGCTTTCACGCCGATGCCTTATTTCGCCCGGGTCGCGCGGAGAAAAGCCCACAACTAGCGCTCGATCTATATTTATTAAAACGTCGCTATATGAACATGCTTTAAAAACGCGGTAATATTGCGAAGCCACCAGTCATCGTTATAGATCCTGTACACACGAATAGTCTTGTTTTCGCGTCTCCTTTGTGGGATGATGTTGGGATAATCTACTTGGATCATTGACAAGTACCATATTGCGGATCTTTCACGTAGGTTCATCGTTCTTAAACGCTCGAAACTGCGAGTAAAAGAGTGTGAGCACTGACGGTTGATTATATTGTGTATATATATAGAACATATGAATTGTAAAGTGGATTCATAGAAAATACATGACTGCAGTGGTATATAAAGAAGGCCGTATAAAACTCGGGATTATTGATGAAAAGTATTGCCGTTGACACTCAATCTCGCAATGAATATGAGGCAGATTCGAAGAGCAAAAGCTGCAAAAGTATGACATCATAAAGAGAACAAAAGCTCTCTGCATAGAAATATTGATGTTTGCCAATGTACAGGATGAAAAGGCTGGAAAAAAAAGTCAGCAACGCGCGACAACGGCGATCTGGATAAGTCGCGGCTCAAAGCGCCGGCCTGCCCAAGGGTCAATAACATCGAGGTAACTTTGGTAGAGAAAAAGTGATAGGTGCCGCAACCGTGTGGTACTTCTTTATCTCGCGCGGAGGAAAGAGACAAAGACGGTAAAGAAATACGAGAAGTGCGCATACGTCGCACAAAGCACAAAGGAATGACAGCATCTTATCTTCGACCATTCTTCCGGACTACCTATAGTTCCAGCTCAAAGCTATCCTCCGCCCCTTCCCCCTATATCCTCGTACACTGAATGCCGAGTCAGCGCTACATTTTCAACCGACCATCTCAACACGACACTAGTTTTGTCAGCCTCTAAACTACGTTTATTCTATCCTCACGATTCAATCTGATAAGCTCTCAACACATGTGCCAATTCAGTTTGCCAAGACTGAAACTTTGTCTAACCATGGTTGTCTTGCGCCGCAATAGCCGAATCGATTGCAAGAGATGATGTCAAAGTAATTGCAAAATCGTGCGATTAAATACGCAATAACTCTAGTAAATGTGCTATCTTATGGAAATGGCATTAAGCTTGCAGCCTTTTATCCGTCGCTCAAAGTTGAGTTGCCAAAGAAGAGTAAGTTAGGTTAATCCACGAAAGCTACTGGTCCGCAGTTCTCTTCTCGACACAAGCCATCTTCAGTGGCAATTCAAGCAACAGAAATACACAAACACATACATGTGGTCGTGCGTAAGACGCTGTCAGCCAAACAATAGCGTCGTCGTGAGGGCTTTACCATCTGAAGTTAAAGTTGACTTGCCTCGTTCCCCAATACACCCAACGAAAGGACGCGGCAGAGAAACGCTGACGGCTTATCTCGCCAACGGCTCGATCATGCGGCCTGGCTTGTCTCACAAGCCTTGAATTTCGCAAGCACCCACTACGATGCGCACGGCGCCTTGTTTCAGATGTTCTGTAGGCGTACTCAGCTTATTTGTCGAGGTTTTGGATAAACATCACAACGCGCGAACTGATAACGAGATCACCCATATACCATCCATTTGAGGCTCATTGGCTTACCAATTATCCGTAGTCTTTCTACGCATTTGCTTACAAATTTATGACACATTAGATTTTCGTCATTTACTCGAAATCAGACCAGATTCGGCGACAGGCTTTTCTTTACATTCAGTGAATGGGAGAGAAACAAAAACAAAGAAAAAACGGAGAAAAGAAAAGAAAAACGAACCGCGGAGAAGGCCATAATTACGACGAGAAGATAATTCGATATCCAGATCCATGAACAGAGAAAAGAAAACCAACGGGACGGAAATGGTAAAAGACAAACGAATCGGTGGAATGACAGCGGGGAACATCGTAGCCCTTTGCCTCCTTTGTTCGAGCGTTCGAGCTCGTTTCGGCCGGCTGACGAGGATAAGAAGGAAGGAGACTGAAAATAAAAGGGGAGCTTAGCCGAAGCTCCTTCATTTCCGGAGTCATTTTTATCGGCAGCCACGTTTGGCTTAGGTATCGTCGTCAAAGGGATTGGCTCGTGGCAGCGTGTAGCGTAATGCCCGACAAATGAAACAGACTGGAACAGACTTAACCGAACGAAAGGAACAAAACTCGCTTGATGAGAGTGGGAGCTGCTCCCTTGAGCCTCCCCCAAACCCTACAACCCCAGCACTATATTACACCGTTTAACCAATGTTATCAACCTTGTTTGTTTGATACCAAATCGGCAACGTTACACTGCATTTTCAACTATAACCAATCAGGCGATCACAAATACTATTTGTAAGAATGAACGGGTAAAAATGACCATTACAATCACACATCTTGTTTCCTTCGTGTATTGTGCAATTTTCGTGTTTTGTGATAACTTTTTTCTTTTTCGCAGATGGGAGGATTCCCTTTGTTTTAAGCCCAATTATTGAACATTATCATTTGAGTGATACTATTATTCATTTATTTGATCGAACAACGGGAAATGAAGCTCCGACAATAACAACAATGGTTGCACAGTCGCTTTCAATTAGAGCGGAAAAAGCATCCTCTCGACTCGGAGGTTATGCGCTTAAAGCGTTTTCAATACTGTAGTGGCGATAGTGTTGAGGCGGTTTTTCAGGTTTGCGTTTCACGCTTGAAAGAGAGACAACAGGGCTTTCAATGTCATGCATTATTGTGAATTCTAGCTCTTGTTTTATCGCTTGAACGCATTGCTCCTTACGTCGCGTGTACTCGTAGATAACATATACAGCTACAATTACAACGCGCAGTCACCTCTTTTTGGTTGAACCTCATCTTGACTCGGAAATAACCTGCAGATACCCAGGAGACTCGTTCGAAATTGCTAGGTAGAAATGCTTAACGCTAAAACAAGATCTGTCGCTTTCTTTTTGCCAGACGTTTCCGCAGAGTGTCTTTCGAGACAACTCCGCGTAAAGTTGGCGTTTGCTCTTATCTTGTTTCAACGTGCCGCGTATAGATCGGGTGTTCACAAAATGATCGTTAATGCCGAAAATATCACGGCTGTCGTGCAGCTGTCTGTTGCCGTGGCCTGCATTAACGTTGAAGTGCGTGCTTTTCCACGTTTTCAAGTGATTCAATTTGATCTTTGTTTTCTGGCGCTCGAAACTCTCGAGTATGTGGCCCGTACAATTGGCTGAAAGCTAGATGCAACATTAATCTCGTCATTGCAAATGACGAATGATTGTTTATGAGTTGTTAGGTTGCGACGAATAAAGGGAGAGTAATAAAGCCGACGTTGAAGGTCATAAATGAACCAAGTAACGAGCAGATGTACCGGGATAGAAAATCAATTTGAAGTGTCGCAACTTGGGTGGAAGTTCGGTCGGTCAAATTTGGAAAAACATCAGGGGCGATTAGTCACGTCCCATAAACATATCGCAGAATTATTTAGTCGAGAACGTTCGCGGTTTACTTACCGAGGTTCATTTGTCTTCATGGCAAATTGCACGCTGTAGCTCGCTCATAATTTTAACCGAGCTATACACGTATAACGCAAATGTCTCGGAAATTCGGCATTCGACTGGTTGTGCGAGCGCAGGAATTTTCGGATTTTTCATCTTTAACAGCTCGGGGCCTGTACATTGACTATTTCTCGCTCACTCGCTTTCTGACACAGCTTCGGAATTCTCTCGTCTCCATTCTTTTGCAAAAATTCGTAGCTATGTCTCACGGAGAATGTTAGGTCGAAAGGCTGAACGGCTTCCACATCCTCCTCACTTGGCGCGTTAATTAAACGGCTGCTGAATTCTCTCGCCAATGCCTATTATCAATTTCATTTTAAACAGCTTTGCCCAGTCGCCAACACTCGCCGCAAACTTTCCAATTTAGTACCCATGTTTCATTTTGTCCAAATTGTCAGTATTTTTACGAGTGTGAAAATCGAAAAAAATATATTCAACTAGATTTATAGCAATCTAATACAAGAAACTTACCAGTATTATTCATCAGGTGAACATACATCATGACAAATGGGCTATACGCTGTACGTATAAAACCGAATTTGAGAATGATAATGGCAGGAGAAAGAAGCATGAGATTAAAATATCGGAAGAAAAGCTTATTGCGAGCCGGTTGCAAGAAATACGAGTACGCCACCGAGGTCAGGAAGAAGCGAGCAGCTGCTCGAAATCAATTGGATTTACCAGGCTGAGGAACAGCAGCATCACTACTAGCACCGGTGTCGGTGGCAACGCGAAATATTCAGCGGAAAGACTGAAAAGCATTTGAAAACGGCCGCTTCGTGATCTGATTTTAGTCGGTGGCTGAAAAATGACTTACCCTCGGGTGCGACGGTGGCCAAGATTGCATAAGGCAAGGAAATCGCTACCGACATTGCACCACTATTGGACAGCGGGTCAACCAAGTTATATTTGTGCACCAGTGTACATTCGGCGATTCAATAATTTTTTTGCCAAGGATGTTCGCTGCGAGCGAGTACAAGAAGCAACTTTGAATTAATAGAGGGGACTACGCGAACAAACGCAAACAGAGAGAGAAAGAGGGAGAGCGGAAGTACGACCTGCCTAACATTGTTTCGCTAGCTCGGCTCTACTAAAAGCACCACTTCTCATCCAACTCATACAAATAAATTTCTTTTAGCTATAAATTTCTTTTAGTATTACGAGCTGCTGTAAGCCATGCGTACCGCAAATTACAAGACAAGCACGGGAAAAGCCCTAGCTTAATTCTCACGGCAAATCCTGTATATTGCATTATGCACTGGGAGCCTCTGAATGCCCATTCACGCCAATAAGTGCTAAGTAATACTTCAGTTTAAACGGTCGTTCAATATTACCAACTTCGACTGTTTTACGTTTTGTATCTATCTTGGCACACTAACGATGCTATATATTATTTCTCTCGCATGCAATCTCATATTTATGGTGGTTCATCTTATTATGGCCGAGAACGACAAGCTGTTGTCTGTGGAGGAAAGTATCTCGTTTATCATATTCGGACCCGTTTGCTATTAACTTCTGATTGAACCAACTAATCCGATCTGACGCCGGGCATTAACGTCGAAAATTTGTAAATATTTAATGGGAATGTCGGCTTTGACGGGAACGAGGCTAGACGTGAAATTGAACGAGTACTATCCAAAGCCGCGAACTGACGTTCTTTTCTCCGGAGACCATCGCGTAGTTTTGAATGATATGTAAGCATACGCTTTTTGCTGGCATCTTTCTGTACGCCGCCTTCTCGCGTGCTTTGTTCTCTTCCCTTGCACCGATTTCTCACCAAATTCTGCATTTGGCACTTTTCAAAGCGGCCAAGATATGACTTTGTGACAGCGTTGGAATGCGCAAATCCATTTCCATGGCAAAGTCTAACTATCAGGGGATATCGAAAAAAAAAACAAAAAATATAATTTTTGGTAATGTGGTCGCTGCCTTCAAACGTGATCTTTAAGTTGCTACCTAATTACGAGACTCTTATTCACTTGTTAAATGTTGGAGCTGAGGAACTTTGAATCAGATGCAAAGTTGCGAATTTCCAAGTTATGTACGTCTCATTAACTCGTGTAGCGTACCGCCTTTCCGAGTTGATATTAACTTTTGGAACATCCTCCTCGAGGCCGTAGGCATATTATACTTGCTACGTGCTTCTTTTTTCATAGCACGATTTTGCACTCCAAATTTTGATAATCTCATTTCCAAGTATTATTGTATTACATTCGTGAGTTTTTCGGTCGCGAGCCTAAGTGAATAAACCATTATTAACTTAAGCTATCCTGTCCTTTTCGTATCTGCATTCGACGTACTCTCGTTAGATGAGATTGTTTTGTTTCGAACTGCAAAGTAGCTTTTAAATAAAATCTCCAGTGTTGATTAAAGAGTTAACTGAAGTGTCTTTGAAGCGAGGTTGTTTTACAGTGCGACCATAATTATCCAAACTAAGACCACTATCTGGGATTAATGAATAAAGCAAAGTCCATTGGCGACATACCTATGTGACAGTAGAGCGCCAATGTGCAAAAGCAACGGATTATAATGAGGAAAAAACAAGTTTAACCTACTATAAGCTTGAACGATTGAAAAATAAACGAACACAAAAGAGTGATATCGTTTGTGCCAAAACACCGATCGCAAGTGAACTACGTGGATAATTTGAATAGCGACAATAGGTCCTTTTGTCCCTGCAGCAGCTGAGCCCTCGATTCGAGGAAAGCAGTCGTTCGAGCGGTTATTCAATTACTGCTTTCTAATCGACAATAGGCTGACGAATACGCCCACCAACGGACTGAAATTTTCTTGGCAGTTGTACATATATACATCTCAAGATCTTCGCATCTATAGAACAGAAAGTTCCTGGCGGAAAGACTGACTTGTCGATGCCATTAATTCGAACGGCTGACATGGAATCGCCGAATTACCGAGAAGCCGGGATCTAGCAGTTTGAGTAGGTAATTTCGGCAAGTAGCATAAGACCGGTTATATTTGCGATTGGAGGAAAGCACACGCTGCTGGATATAGACACATACGAGATATTTGATAGATCTAATGCTGGCAGACGATGATATGGTGCACTGGGTGTTTGTGTGTGTGCGCGCGCACGTCTATACAGATAGAAGAGAAGTTTGCTTTACGAGTGCTTAGCTGCCAATGCTCTCGCGTATATTATCGACTGCTAGGCAGGCGCAATGCACGCGAGGTTCCTTGGCGAATTAATCAGGAGGCAGATGCAGCCTGGGGCGCGTGCTTATTGTGCAATCAAGAGCGCAAGCCTGTATCTGACTCAAACAGCTGAGACGTCCCCTTTGCCACTGAATATCAAGCTGCTATACCTATGTGCATGTATACATGGATATAATAAATATCTGTGTGTACTGTGGCCGCCTATCTTCCTCCTGCTTGACAATCGTTCCCAGTAGTGTTGCTATAGCTCTAAAAACGGAATTGAACCTCATCCTTTGTGCGGACAAAAAATATCATATTATGTCATTATTCGATGCGCGTTATAACAATTTATATAGATAAAAAGTGAATTTACTAGCTATTGACGATTGGCTCATTTTTTCCATAATGCGGATGGACAATCCTGCTTCTCTTCGAATCCCAGTAAGCACATTGAATATTTAAAACGAACATTTTGCAAGGCGTTATTTCCAAGAATTAGCAGCGAAGGTCCAACTGTACAAAGTATCAGAAGTGATTCTTACATCATCTTTTGAAAAATAAAGTTTTTCCACGATTACTTGTGTTGTAGACGAAGCTCGCTTCAGCTATCCAAGACCAATCGTTTCTCCACTGCACTTACCTAAAGAGCTGGCAGACATCGTAAAAGCCACTTATATACCACTTTAACAGATCTATTTTCATTGTCATTATTTTTTCTTACGAAACCCCAAGGTGAGCCGATATTTTCATCAGCATTTGGTTTAATTGTTAAGTCTATTGAAATTTTAGTAGCCTCGTTTAATCGCATTGTCACTTTTTTAATATGTAGAATTAATAAAAAACAGTAAAATTCATTTATTTCGTTGTAATTGTAAGGTTGGTGATATTTAGTTTGGGCTTGTCTCGTTAAAACAGTCGCGACATTAGCTATTATCTTAAAGCATTCTGTAGAACAATGAAAGAAAACAGAAAGAAAAGAGGTTCGACGAAAAAGTACGGAGGAGATAGAGAGAGAAAAGGGATTGGTTGGGATAAGAAAAAGGATTAAATTCTTTCGGTAGAAAAGTTGGCGAAGAAGGAGTAGTCGGAGGCGAGGAGGCACTCGCTAGACCTGGAAACTCTCCAATCGTTTGTCAGTGAATTTTCAGTGGCCAGGCGAAAATGTTAGCTAGTCTGGTTGCGAGAAAAGAAAGCAACAAAGCAGGCGAGTGCATCCGGTATAGTTGATGCCACTCGGCTCACCGAGTGGATCAGCGTATCGCGACGACGTTAAATCCATGTTATGTCGGCATCAACAATGGGCAAAAGCTCTCTGATGCAGCTCCTTCGGTGAATGTAGCTACCGACGACCTCGAGCTCTCAAGCTATAACTAGCCGTACTGCTCGTTATACCTACGTAAAAAACTAACAGCCAACGAATCGCCTTTTTCAATTTACCCTGATTTACCTCGGTCCACAAGTGCTATTTTCAGTTGCACTTATCAACCTGCTACTTATATTATTTCATTTGTGTGTACGTTTTTGCCGCTACATCGATTTTCAAACGTTGACTACCGCCAACTTAACCTTAGTTCTTTCTCCTTTTCACAGCGATAACTTCACCTCTTTGCTTTGGCACTTCTTCAAGCAACACGACTTGGCTATCTCTTTTCAATGATTATTTGATCAAATCTCCTTAATGACTCGTGAAACAAAGTTTCAAAATCCCAACTATTAAAAGAAATCGGAATTTTCTTTTGTTTAGACACAGGCACTTTCAGTGTGTTCTGGCGTCGTATTCACTTGAACTTTTCAAACAACACAGTTTAGAACGATCGAAACAAACGGTATTTTTAGAACCTTCAACAATCGACGGACAAAGGAAAAGTAGTGTTCTATTTATTAACGCAATTCATGGACCGTTATTGATTGATGGAGCAAAGTTTTACTGGTACGTTTCATTATTTTACATTAAATTAAATTAATGGAAAATGAAATTATGTAGAACAACGAAGGTGGATTTGATAAAATATGCGTGGGTTGTTAAATAAAGAACAGATTTAATAGCCTACAGAAAAGCCCTAAAAGCGAGGAGGAGAAAGCCAGGAAGCACACAAAAATATTACAGATAATTGAATCTTAGAATCTTAGATTCTTACAAAATTAGACTGGATTTACAGGAATAGCCATTAGCAAAGGAAATGTATCGTAGATAGCATTTTTATGAAACGTTGGCGCACTCAGAATCGTCGAAAAGGAATTGACTCCAAAGATTATGTTGTAAAATGTATTCCCGACGTCTCGAGAACGGGAACAGCCCTTGCTACGCAATCGCCGAAATGAACCGAAGGCCGAGTGGCATAAAGACACCCGAAGAAGAGAAGACGTTCTCTGCTAGCGCTGCAAGTCATCCTATCGCTAGCCCCCTTTTGCGATCTAGTGGTTCGCAATAATTAGCATAAAGGTGCAAAACATTACACGCTTGCACACGCGCGACGATAAGTTACAAGAGACGCGATTTTACTTACGGCACGGGCCTGAACATTTAAAAAAGAAGATTATTTTCCGATGATGTAAATAAAAAACAATAGGAAAGTAAAGACCTTTTCGTCGACGAAAACAACATTAAAGCGCACGCGTCTAAGAAGCGTCCGAAGCACAAATAGCGCGAATATCTACCAAGAATTATTGAACTCTTATTCAAGAGTTCGATTATCTCCGTATGGCCACAAGCAAATACCTTAAGAAAATCTTAGACCAAAAAATAGAAGTGGACATTTTAGTCTGTGCAGCAGAACACTTCATTGATCAGTGCATTGCTCTCTGAACCTGCAAGAGTAATCGGAAAATAAATTGTGTTTAAATCATTAAGTAGGATGTACGTCAAAAATATCAATTCATTCGACGCCGCGAACATCAGGCGAAACAAAAATTCACGTGCCTGACTTTACTGAATTCTTCTACGTGATAGTTGAAAAAGACCACGATAGAAAATGTCCATGTGTTCTATGGATTTTAGCTCTACGTAGTGTCTAATATTATTATTTCGAAAATTTGCAGATAAAGTAGGTTTACGACACGAGCCGAATATATTTTGTTTGAATTTTTACTTCCCAGTATCGAGTTGTATTGTATGCTGCAAGATGCCAAAGATAGGCGATCAGGTCGCGATTTTTAGGTTAAAGTGGAATACATTTGATTTCCAGCAGTTCTATAAACGAGAATGCCGAGTAACACTTAATACGAAAAAAGCAAATAGAAGTAGCTATCTTATTTCAATGGATAAATTAAATATCAGGATTGATTTAATATGAGGCAACAGCAACGACAACCAAGCGAATTAACGTGATTTACATCGACAATTTTTCTTTTTGCCTGCTTTTCCTTAAAAAGTTGGCATACGGCTCTTGGTCGATCCCATTAGTCTTGATCTCGAACCAAGTAAATTTGAAAGATTTTGTCCATGCCAGTGAAAAATAAAGCAAAAAAGTTCTAGTCTGCATAGCATCTGGTCAAATTCAATTTTTCTTCGGTAATTAGCTCGAGCCAGAAGCGTGAAAATAGTCAAACCAAGCATTAAAAACGCAAACTTGAGTGGAGAACATTAGGCGCGGCACAATTCAGCAGAAGAAGTCATAGGTCGCTCGAAAATGCTTTTCCCCGATCCATAAAATAAAAGAAACTTGTACAATCCCCGTACATCGTTTTTCTCTTCTCGCTTTTTGTTATTTTAACGTTAATTTTGTGTGAATTTTTTTATC
This sequence comes from Chouioia cunea, assembly GCA_030064505.1. NCBI lineage: Eukaryota > Metazoa > Arthropoda > Insecta > Hymenoptera > Eulophidae > Chouioia > Chouioia cunea. Next base: position 23,797,515 of record JAOPFQ010000001.1, read on the forward strand.
GTTAAAGTAAATGTCTAATGTCATTAGAAAACAACTAAACATACAAAACTAGTGGTATGTATGGTGATGAAAAACATTGTGAAAATGGAATAACTGCATGGTAACTGGAAAGTGTTGATGTGCACACATCAAGTATTCCCAGAAACTCATCAGTTGGTGACTGTAAATGAGCTTGGAGTTCATATTGTTCTTTCGACGATGAGCTCTCGAAGTATCGTGGATCGCTGACAATGATCACAACGAAGAGGAAGCACAGTATCTTTGTTGGCACTTATAATTAAGAGGATTGATGGAAGATTAAATGACGAAGAAGAGAAGCTCGCCGAGAGAAAGAGATAGATAGGCGCGCTCTTAGCTCTTATGGCTTGCTGCGCAGAAATAAGAAGATGAAGGAGGGAATGAGGTGCGCAGCCCATAGCTCGTATTGTGCTCCCACGAATATCGGAAATTGCAAGCGAGCCTTTGCTGTTTTTCATGTAAATACTTCATCTTTTTTCACTGTCTTCTTTCCTTCAATTCCTTAACAATGTTAAGGAATTATTTTATTATTCAAGTTGCCTTTTAATATTGGGCTAGTGTATCGTACGATAATATAGTTGGAATGTGCCACTTAGATAATATTGACGCTTCACCCTAATTAGCGTCCATCTCGGCTAGATATCTTTGCTTGTATATCCATACAGAATATATATATTTCCACTTCGCGACGACTAGATATACATAGATTACATTGGTGTTTGGTCATTTATTCAAAGAATGGCTCGGTGAAACGAGAGGTTTGAGATACGAACCGAAGGCAAGTGCTCGATGGGCAGAATTTTTCCTCACGAGAGTCGAAAACAAGCGAGGAAGATACAATTTAAGGAAACTCGTGTCTAGTCAATGTAATAGAATCCCCTCTCAACAGTCAAGTAAATGTAAGATTGAATGTTGAATTCATACGCATTTAGAATTTTGTTTTCTTTTTCCTTTATTTACAATCTGCCGTAGCTCGTATTAAGTAAATTTAATAAAAGTACAACCAATTTAGTGATCACATTTTTACTTGAGGTTAGCTCTTCACTTATCAATTAATTTTTAATTGCCTATGTAATTATGTTCATATAAAAGGTGATATATATTTTTTACGTCTTGTGACCCTTAGTGTTACGCGTAATAATTTCTTCGCTATGGAGTTAGGATAATCCGATAATCTGTTTGTATATTTTCTGTGGTCAGCTTCTAAGATATAATTTGACTGTTGATATATTAATATCGTTTCTAACAAGTTCATTCGAGACAATCCATGGTGCACTGATGATTGATCTTAGGCCTTTATTTTGCAATTCTTCGATTATATCGATATTGGATTTGGTGACAATCCCCAAAAGTTGAACGTCATGGGTCCATATTAGTTTTATTATGCATTTATAGACTAATAATTTATTTGTGAGTGAGAGTTTTTATTTTCTTCCCAACACCCAGTAAAGTTTTCTTAACGTTAAATAAAGTTGCTTACATTTAATTTAGGAGCAGTCTGGCCACGTTAATCAGTGATCTAGGTACATCCCTAAATATATTGCTTTAGCATTTTGAGGTATTGGATGATTATTTAGGTAAACTGAAGAATAAGTTTTTTTTAAGTACATACTACTTGAATGAATATTGTTTGATGATCGTTATTCTCTTTTTCCGAACTATAACTGAGATATCTCGAGGTATTTCTGCATATTTGAAGAGGCGTATGTTGTATTTAGGCGAGGAGTTATGATGGTTGTGTCGTTTGGGTAAGTGATGATACTTGTACCCTCCATAGTAGGTATATTACACATATATTATATATAAAATAGGTCCGAGGACACTACTTTGCAAAATTTCGTCTTTTAACGGGTATAGTTTAGTGGTTACATTATTTACTTTTACTTTAGTGGTTCTACGGCTGAGAATTAATTCAAGTAGAAGACATAATTACTTGGACAAGATTTTTTCAAGCGTAAATAGTTGTCCTATATGCCATACTTCGTTAAAAGCTTGAGCTACATTAAGAAACACTGCAGTGCAGTATTTGTTTGTTTCGAAAGCATTTCTAATATTCATGGTTACTCTGTTGATTTGTTCAATTAGGCATGGTTACTGCGAAATCCAAATCAACGATCAGGTGTTATATTTTCCTCTATTAATGTTTTGTTCAATTGGTTTTTATAATTTGTTCGCAAACTTTGGATAGCCTAGAAAGTAGACTAATTAGTTTATAAGATGAGACGTGTTCAGGCGGTTTATTCAGTTTAGCAATAAGGATAATAGTTGCGACCTTCTATTGAGTGGAAAAGTCAGATAGTCGAATTATTGCATTAATTACGATGGTAATGTATTGTTTTGCTTTAGGGATATTTCTATATAAGTAGGTTTTCGTTTACAAACCATTAGGAAGTAATAATAATTATGATTCTTCCCCAGCACTTGTGGAAAATTGATTAAGGTAAATATATTAAGGCTAACTGAAAGTGACTCCCAAGGATAGATTTGGTAACATAGAATTGGGAAATAGAAGACGAAAAGAACTTGAACTAGAGGAGAATAGTCTTGGATTGTAGTTATATTTTATTCTATTTTTACGTGTTTACTTTTATAAGTTCAGGATTTTGGTAGCTTCGCATCTTTTGAGAGTTTCTCTAATTGATTCCGATTACTTTGTAGATTTCTGATATCTTTTGTGTTTGGTTGTTTGCGATACTGTGGCACTTTAGTATCTTAGATCCTACGAATACTGCTCTTTATGTAGATATTACTGAATGTAATATTCATTTATTGCTATTTTATTCAAAAAGTTTTATAGGACAGATATTCTGCATGCCACTTAGGAATAATGTTGATGATCTAGGTGAGGATTTTATCATTTTGCTTGTCATCGTATTAGTAAAATTAGTAAAATTGAATTTTTGTTTGTTGGATTAACATTTACGTTATCTTGTAGAATATTTAAAGAATTTTCTGTTTCTACTGATACTTGTTTATTTTATTAAGCTATGGGTCGTAATCAAAGTTTGTCTCTTCTTTGTGATTTTGTTTTCATTCGAACTACTTCTGCTTTTGACACAGTAAAAGCATAATTGACGAAAACTATTGAGTAGCAGCCGTATTAACTGAATTTTTCTAACGTTAGAACTACGTATTTTTTTATTAGACAACTTCGTATGCAACTGAAATTTATTCAAAAATGGTTTCTGAAACTCAATTATGTGCACTCAAATAATTTGTTTATTTTGCTCTCACTCACAAATATGTACAATTTAAAAATGTTTCACCACCTACGAAGGGGAGATTAATATTTTCGTTTCAATATTGATCATGTATATTCGCAGTCCAAAAATATCAACTTATTTTTCAACTTTTTATTTTTCAAAAATAAGTTTAGCTTGCAATTGTGAGGGAATTCCATTACGTTCACTAGGCATTAATCTGTTCAAAGCCTTATCCTCGCTAGCCTGACTGTAGAAGTATCTTTTTTAAAAAGTGGAGTGCGTTGGCAGGAGGTAAGCGGAAGTATAATATATATGTATACCAACGCCGTTCGTAATTTCTCTTTGACTTTGTTGCGTTGTCCAATCTGTTTTTCCATCAACAGCAGCGTCAGCCTCACGGCTTTTGACGTGACTGCAGAGCAGTTGTATTTTCTAGTAGAAACTCGTCGTCGGTATATAGACGCGGACCAAAGTGCTAATTCACACATCGATCAGACGACGTGCCGTAGGAGATTGATTGAACGATCTCGAGCTCCGGCAAAAATTCAACCACAGAAGTCCAGAACTTGTGCTAATTAATTAGCCGCCGAGCGAACGTCAAGAGATCATGGCCTCTTATTACAAATCTCGGGGTTCGCGCGACCATTAATAAAAATCAAGTGCTCTGCGGAGCTGCGGATAGTTTTTGAAAAACTGCGAGGATCGTCGCACACTTGGCACTCGATGTCTCGTCGATATTTTTTATATCCACTCGATTCACGTATATATAGTACATATACTGTTTGATGGTCTTTGGCGTAACAAGTTTTTGACGGTTGAAGTCAAAAGTAAACGACGGAATACGCATGGTACTGATGACCAAAAAGGTAACGTGATTGTAAGTAAATGCAACTCGCTGCAATCGTCGAAGGCAAACGGACCGAGGATCAAGCGAGCTATGCAACCGCAAGAATCGCTTATGTCGGCCGCTTTGCCGCGCTCGACCGACTGACTCTACCCGCACCGCAGACTAACGATGCTGGCCGCGCTATCGTACCGCTCGAATTAATTTCCCATCCGCGTGGTTTAACGCTTTGTCCTGCTCTAGTGCAACCTCTGCCCATTACTTCGGTCCTCTTTCTGCGTTACGTCTTCAATATGAGCCTTTGACACTGATCACAATAGTGTGGGTGTCTGTGACATCCTTTCAAAGATACGGACTTTAGTTATTTAACGATTCGATAGACTGGGAAAAGCAGAATAAAAGTGGCGGAGCTATTTAAAAAATATCATGTCTTTGCCGGTAGGTCGTTGGCTGAGTGTGAAATCCGAATCCTGACAAATCAAAGCTGTCTCCGGGGAATGAAGGTGTATTGAAAACACCTGAAACGTAGTAGAACTTGGCAGTTTTAATGGTTCATGGGATATACGTGATGTGCACACGCGCTCAGCTCGAACCGCTCTACATGAAAGTCCGCACGCGTGAATATATAATAACTTGCCTCTTATTCTTCTTCCCCGAACATTGTAATATTCCTTCCTTATCTCTTCATTCGTTCTCTGTCGATTTATCCATCTGTTCGTTTCATGTGCCTCGCTCACGGCAAGAGTTTTTCACTTTGTTTCGTGCCTCCCCCCAATCATTGCTATGCACTTTCGCTCATCTAGTCTGGCTTGTATATTTTAATCAATAACACGTATCATTGCGATCGGCGAGAGCGATTCATTGCAAATCCGTGCAAACGTAAAACGCCTGAATTCTATAGGGGCTTTGCATTTTGTTGCCAAAAGGTTAACTCTTGGTTACGTTACCGTTAAAATATTCAATGCGCGTGATATTACAGTTGCACGTCGTTACTCGTACTATAAAGTCAGTCAAACTGTTTTTCGATAGTGAATGAGCGACGATGTTTGACATAGTTGTATAACAAGGCCTATGGAGCACCGAAGAACAAGCTTTAAAGAGGAATACAACGAAGTAGGTTAACGAAAAAAAGTTTGCTTGGATCTAAGACAGCTTGTTTACTGCTGCTGCAGTCGGCTCACTCTCGCACTATCGATATTTTTCATACGTGCACGCTGTGACTAGTCGTGATACTGACATTGTGGCTCTCTCTCTCTCCCTTGTTAAACACGCTTGTGTGCGTGTGCGCGTGCTCACCTCGCTAATTAATATTGCAGCGGAAGCGTAGTTGCTATAGTTGAAAGGGGAGTGAGGGACAGAGAGAGGAGAGGTGAGCAAACGCCGTTTTTCTTCATTCCCGCGTGGACTTTTTCATATTGAGCAAGAGGGGAATGCGCGTTGTAGCGTGGGCCGTCACTTTGCTCTGTTCTTTTTCATTTGGAAAGAGCGCCGACCCCCCTCCCCCCCCCTATGCGCAATATCAGGCCAAAGGCCTTTTTCCGTTTCTCAGTTTTGCACAAGCGTCTCCGCATTAGAAACCTTTTGCAAAACATTTTTTAATTAAAGACTAGCATTTTATACACGGTCAAATCATTAATGTTGAACCACGGCGCTTTCCTTTTCCTTAGTTGTTTATGTGTCGCGTTCGCGCGAGAAATCACACTGGCAAAAAGTGCGCGTTCCGAGAATAGTTCCGAGAGCATGCTGAAAATAAAATGCAGCTTGCAAGCATACGAGAAAGTGGGAATCGAGGAAAAAGTCGGACGAAAAAAGGTCCAATTTCCGATAGACTGCGTAAAGGTTGTCTACTTCTTGGCGATCGGCTGGACTGCAATGGCAGAAGACAGGACTTCCGGAATCAGCACGCCAGTCGGAGCGAGAAAAGCTAGACGTAGACGTCCGCGATAGTAATGGTCATTGTGTGGCCTTAGCTCGCTATACTATGCTCGTGTACATTATACGTTATGTTACTTCCGCGACAACTCACGCAGAATGGACTACGGCCCGCCAACTTTGCAATTGCATTGCAGAAAGAAGCTGCTCTTCCTCTCTTTCTCTTTTTCTCTGTCCTCCGCCGCGCCCGATTTTTCTTGTCGATCGCTCTGATTTCAATTCAATCACCGCCCCGTTTCGTATCTCATCGTCATCGTCCTCTTTCTCGCTGCTGCTACTACTTACGATTTTATTCCATGCCTCTTTCTTCTGTTCGAAATACAATCACACAGCCTTATATGCCAATAGCTATCTGGAAAGAATCAACTTTGCAGAAGCGTAGCGTGTTCCCAACTCCTTATTGATTTCATTGATTTTTATTAACCTTACTTTTTTAATCAAACAAATCAACTTTGTCTTTTTTTCACTTCACCGATTTATTCTTATTCTTTATACTGATATTATCTCTCAGTCGGTAACTCCGAATTTGTCGGTTTACGGATCAATTTCAACAATGCGGTTGAAAATACGCGCATTTGAAAATGGATTGATTATACGTGACTTGACATTATTTTAGAGTATACGCACGAATTATTGATCCGATTTATTTAAAGGTGTGTATTTAGGTTGACATTTTTTGTGATTTATTACAGAATGAAAACAGAGCATTGAGACTCAAGGATCCAGCTTCACTAGGTCTCTCAGACGGAAGTTCCGGGAGCTTTGTAGAAGCAGACGGGACTGCGGTTGTCATGTCCTCAGAACTTCTACCCGCGCCAACGGCCGATCCTCGAGTCACCTGGAATTACTTCGATGAGCAGGGGTAAGTAGTGCTTGGGACGCGTAACCTGTCCCACCAATTTCACATCTAGCAAATCTTCTTTTTTCATCGTTAGCTTCACTCGAAACAACCAATCTAATTAAAAGTTTCACTGTTAGAACTTCTACAAAAAACTTTTACACGCTTTTCATCTCCATTCGTGTGCCTTGGCATTTTTTCCTGAATAAAATAGTTCAACTTTTAATAAAAAAATCATAAAATAGAACTCGAGACTACTCTTTTAAAGTAGATAGAAAATCGACGTTATCGGATGTCTATTTAAACGAAGGAAAACCTTATGTTCACGATCGAAAAGATTTCTTTCCTAAATTATGATATACATAAATAGAAAAAGCAGTTCACCGAAAAACAAATTGCTAGATCACGACGAGAATTAAAGATAAACTTGCTTCAAAAGATTCTCTAAGAAGTTTCCCTAAAAATAGTTTTACATGATTGACGTGAATTTGTTACAAAAATATCTGAAATGAAATGAATTGTAGATACATCGCCCGCGGAGGACTAAGAGCTGGCGAAGATCCATATGCCAGAAATAAGTTTAATCAAGAAGCTTCGGATGGCCTACCAAGCAATCGTGATATTCCTGATACTCGTAGTGCTATGTAAGTGTCTCAATTATTTGATTATTTAAGTTTATGTCATTCATTGCAACGTTACAACTACATTTTTATATGAATTCTTTGTGATAAACAAATATGAAATATAGAGTAGTCGATACAAAAGAAATCAAATTATCCGTGGGTTTTCCGTGTCCCTAATAGTATTCCTGTTTCATGAATTGTAAGACAAGCATCACGAGTATACAATTTGGAATAGTCAAGCATAACAAAATAATGATGATTTTATTGGCTCTGTTTCCCCGAAAAAAAAACGAATAAATGTCATTTTAATCTAATTCTTTGTAGGTACGTAAGCATGGTATTTTCTTCAATTGGCTGAAACTTCATTCTCTTGGTACATTTTTTCACAAATTATACAATTATCAAATTTTATCATTATTACGCGCACATGAGCATGCTTCAATGTTTGCCTTGCAAACGCCCGATCAACATATTGGAGATTCAAGCGCGTTTAGCACATTTGAAAAGAAATTAATAGTTACAATAGATGATAAACGATGATTAGAAACAATTGTAGGATAAAAGAGGTCCAAATGAAAGTGTCGATCCCGATTCGAACGTTTTCAATAGATGCGAGCAGAATATTTCGTTATTGAGTAGAAAGAAAAGAAGCTTACCTGGAGTATCGACTGACATCAATAGACACGTTTAAGCTCAAGTCGATACCGTCAATAAAAGCCGAGCTTATACGATTGCCGTTTTCAGGGATTTGGATAGGGGAAAGGAGCAAGCTGTTTTCGCACTTGAATTCGCCTCGGGACATGCCATTAAACTCTATACTTTATTGTCGACTTCAGAAAGCTCCTTCTCATTTGAAGGGCGCAAACTCTGTGAAGAATCACATTTCAATTTTACGATGATTCGCTGTGCATATTAAATATTCATTGTGGAATGAATTCGCATTAACGGTATCGCTTTGTTTATTCAACAGACGATCACGAGTGATAGCAGATAAAAAGTAATGTTTGAGGAAATGCATTTTTAACAAGTAATAGTCGACGTATTCGTTGCACGCAAGCTGAATATTTATTCGGCAACTTGATATATATCAATATCTTCCCGACAGTAAGATTATGTGCAGTTCATAGAAAAATCGGGCGCACAATTTTATCATGCATAAAAATGAAGAACTTTTTCAATGTTAAACGTGACAATTTATTGTTCTTATAAATCTTGGTATATTTGAGCTTTTCGTTGGTGTTAATGAATGCGATTCGTTAACTTTGACAATCGTCTGTCTGCACCAAACCACCTGACATAGAATTGGATCATCCGCCACTAAAGATTTGTTTGACTTTCTTCAATTTCGCCAAAAACATCGTCGCTTCTGCAATTGCGATCAAGTCTATCGTATTGTTGAAATGCAATACTTTGTTCGTTTCGTTACAAACCAGTGATTAAATATGTTACGTAATTTCCTCTATTCCATAGTAGTTTTATACGTATCGACAGCTCAACGGATATATCTGGTATAGATCTGATCAACATTTATCGATCCGATCGACGAATCGGACTGTTTTGAACATTGGGGGTAATAAAAAATAACGGGAACGGGAAGGCTCACTTTGATGACCTCGCTAAGGTTGAAAACTCGCACAATAGCACTCGCAACTTGTTACGGCAGTTGTTAACGTCAGTAACTGAAGGTAATTAGTACAGTGCTCGTAAACAGTTCTCTTGCAGAAAAACTAGTAATTTTTCTATTCGCGCAACATTATTGCCACAATGTCTTAGTGTCTTTGATGTAATACTTTTTAACGACAGTTAGCAATAGTTGAAATGTTGTGCAAATTAAGCGTATTGCTTTAATGTTTAATCGTAACAAATTACCTTTCAATTGAAAGTCCAATTAGAAATTTTAATAAACGAGCCATGTTTGATGCAAGAAGTTTGCGTCCGATCGTCTCCACGCGCACGAGCTGGAACGATTCGTTGCCCTAAACAACCTAAACAAAGCTGCGATAAAACGTACGAGTGCAGTAGTGCTCTGTGTCTAGCTTGTGCAATTGTGTTAGAATTTGGTTTAAGTATTTTACATTTCCATTTGCATCCAAGCTCGCGCGGCTCTTCATTTAACTAGCTCTTGAGCTCCTTAAAAGCAAGTCCCACTCGTTCGTACCTTGTCTATTTTCACGCATTTCTTAATTCCACACTATTATGCATTATATGAATTCTACGTTTAGAAAATGAAACCTTCATCTTGCCTGAGCCACCATATGCATATTTTTATGAAATCGATTAAAAGTTTCTCAACCTATTATGTCGACAAGTAGCAGGGTATTTATTTGTAAATCTGAAGATAAATATAGACAATAGTGTTGACTTAGTTGTTAGAAGGGAAAAATACTGGAATAATCGAGTTTTTATCAGAACAAGAGAACAAGTACGAGTTACTCCAGTGAATAAAGTTCAAACAACCAAATCGAGATAGCTATCTGTAAATAGCGCCGAGTGCAGTTGATTTAAGTGGATTTTTTAAAATATTATTCTCATTCTGACAAAACAAGGTATAGTATCTTTAGTTACTTTTCGATTGGTAATAACTGGCTTCATTTTGCGAGATCATTTTAGAGTTCAACACTTTTTTCGAGGCAAGTATTTATGAAATAAAGTTTAACGCCAGGTGAAAACTTTTATATTACACACAGTTCAGAAGTTAATCCTTATTCGAAGCAGTTACACCAGCTTTGGCAAAGTTAAGTTGAATGGAAGTTGTGGATTATATTTAATAAACATAAGTGACAGTTTTTATTGAGAAGTAGATTGCAGATACAAGAAATAGATTTGTATTACATTTATCGCACTCAGAACACACCCATCGTGCTTTATTATACGATGAATCCTTGGCATGTTACATGTTATTTGTTACATGTTATTGTTAAATGACGAAGCCTTTAGCAAATTAGACAACGAGAAGAGAGCACTTTGCGTGTTGCGTGTTAATTAATTTGCAAACATTCCGCCGAATAACCCCCAAACATACCAGCGTATTTTAAATGGAAATTATAGGATGTAACTACTGTCGGCTTTGTCTACATTTTCTGCTCAAAAACAGTAGAACGCGTCTGTCAACGTTTGTTGCCTTTCAAAATATTAACTGATCCCGGATTTTTGTGCTATATATTACAACTATAAAAGTTCACCTAGACAGATAGATAGTTAATTATTTGATCGTATGAAATATAAGAACGGCAGTATCATTTGCGATACAGTCAAATCTTATTCACGTTTTCAATCAATCTTGTCGATGTATGTGTACAAAAAGCAATCAATTTTGCATAGATGTCAAGTAGCATTATTGCCCGTCGCTTTCGGATGCAAAGCATTTATAGGAAGGAATGTAGACATATAAGTAGTATTTACAATACATCGAAAGCATTTGTAATAGAGTGCAAAAACTACACAACACATCTAGTAATTGAATCAAGCTCTGCCGTCGGACCACGGGACTGACGTTTTTTATTTTTCGTAAAACATTAACGTAAAACACTCGTATGATAGTTACTTAGTTTTCCTATAGTGTTCCTAGTGCACGATAAAGCTGATTGTTTACACGAAATAAAACGTAAATAAATAAACGATAATTGCATCTTTCTAAATACCGATGGCCAAGTAGTTTTATTACATTACCAATTCTTGATGTTATAAAATTATTGGATGTTTTTGAATTTTCTTGGCATTCAGCTAGCAATGAAGGCAAGATGGCACTCCAAATATTGCGTTTGAAAATGTAATTTTGATGTTGTTATTGCAAAGCTCTTAGGCTCTTGGCAAGAGGATATGAAAAAGGATTTTCCGTGAGTAGCGAGAAAAAGCAAAGAGAATCTGTAGCAGCAGTTTGAAATACGAAGAAGAAGAAGAAGAAGAAGAAGAAAGAGCGAAAGGCAGAAGAGAAAACGTAAAGATGATGGGCCGTGTAATGAAACACAACGAGTACAGGAAAAATGTAATCGAAGAGTTTCTGCATTTATTAAAAGAAAATTGAAAACTAGAAAGAGACGAATAGTGGCCAACTCGCGAAAGAATGGAGAATAGAAAATCATTGAAAGCAAGTGCATTTGCGAAGTCCTGCCAAATCACAAGAGCCTATTCCGAAAACGAGAACGGCCGAATAAGTAACGTCTCTGCTGGAAACTATTGCAAAATTTGAGTTAAAATTTCCGCGTCTGCTTTCGCTGCAACTTTCCTCTACATAACGATTCCGCTATGGTAGTCGCGAAATCAGTCGAGTAACGTTTGAAATTAACGTTGGTTAATCTTTCTCTGTCGAGCGAATTTTACGTTTTGAAATAACCAACTTGGTGCAATGCATTAAAACGGCAAAGCGAGAGAGGGGAAAAGAGGGCTGGGGGAGAGCTAGTTACAAATCAGATGCAGAATGAACAAACGAACGAAAGGTAATGGAAGGAATATGACATTTCAGGCAGAATAATTTTACGCGCGACAAATCCGAATAGTTGCCTGGTTGACGGTGAAATTACTTGGCTGTCGTTTACATAATGGTCCTCTATGTGGGCGCTTGTTTGCTTTGCATACGTTGGTACATTTTTTGGCCGTGACGAGAGTCAATATTTTGAAATTGCTACGTGCACGGTCAATGATCGAGTACATACTAACGAATCGGACAAACGTCTGCAACGGATCAACGTCAAATGCTTGGAAATATCGAACGATTAGCGCAGCTAGTCTGCGAACGTTTATCGGAATGCAAATAGAGAGGCCTGCGATGATATCCGCATTACTTTGGAAAGCACGAAATCGGAAAAGCGACCAAGTGTAAAGTATCGCAGAGCAGTGTTTAGCTTGACAGAGAGCCTGTAAAAGCTCGATTCGGAAATACAGGCTTTGGTAGTCGTTGCTGGTAGCAGCAGTAGCGGCACGAGCGCAACATTTTGCAGCTTCGCGTCGGGATCTAATAGGGGTTGGCGCGACTTACAGTTGCGCTTTCGACGCGAACAAACGAAATATCGAGAAGGAACGCGAAAGCTCGAACGTGGCACATTGTCGATGGATCGAACCCATGCTCGCGTGGGAGGGAAGAAGAGAGAGTCGTGGCAAGGCGAGATCACGCAGGACTTGTACCTGGCGCCATACTCAATTTTCCGGTTCGTCGGCCACGTAACCCGCGCTAGCTACCTTTCGAACGCGGACAGCTTTATACTCGAAAATCAAGCGCCAACGCGTCCGCGTGTGCGTGTGTGCATTAGACGCGTTCATTGGAAAATTGCTAAAAATCGTTTTCCCTCCTCGTCCTGCGGCCCCCAATATGTAATCCGCGGAAATGCCGATATTACCATAAATGCTTCCGCCCGCATCGTCGAAGCCAGCACAAGCGATTTGCGTTCCGATAGAATTTCCAATTCCAGTAGCTGCAGTAGCAGCATCAGCAGCATCGAGTACCCATAACGCGATCGCGCCTCGGTTATAAATAATATCATGAAAGTCCGACCGCGATTCGACAATTCAACAAATACTCGGTCAGGAAAACAATGGGGCGTGCACCGGCAACGGCGAAATGTCTCAGGCAGCAGTTATCGCGTAAAAAACGTAAAAAGTATCTCGACGCGCGACATGATTGATACTGGACCACTTTGCTGTTAATTCGAGAGTGCTGCTAGTGGCGGTGATGGTGGTGGGGGATCGAACCGTGCATTATGCATCGGCGATGCGTTCGCGATATACGTGAAACGTCAAACGCCGCAGGATCGTGTAGCTCGAGCGCGTATATACGTATAGCGCCCGTATGTCTCTCGTGGGCCGCAGACTTGAGGGTGGGGACGAAATTTGCAGCTCGTAAATCCGTCGATGCCGGTGCTTTTTACGAGGAGCGAGCCGGGAAGAGCCTCCTACTAGACTTCTCTCGCTTCTCGTTCTCGCCTGCACCAGCGAAATCTATGACCAAACGGCTGCGTGCTTCTACTGTGCCTCAGCTTTCTCCTATTCGCGCGCACAGCCATTTCCGCCAGCCATTGAGTTATATCCGCCAGCTCATAGCTATACTCAGAGTACGCGCTAGCTATTTTCCAAACTCTCGGTCGCGCGCGTTTGCAGCCACTGAATTTCTGATTTACGCTTATGTTTGCTCTCGTGTCTCACGCGGCTTACTCGATTGATATTTGTCGAGTCGCATCGCGTCGTATCACCCCTTCTATTATTTTATTGCAGCCATATGCAATCGTCCGATGGGATTCGATGAAATTCAATGAAAAGTAAATTAATCGATATCAATTAACTCTAATTGAACCGACGTGCCTTTCTTCGGAATTACGCCTTTGATTTGTTTCGCGTTCAAGTCAATTGTTGGCATTAATAATTGACGAGTACGAAAGACTATTGAACAATTGCCGCAGCCTCGATTATATTTTTAATTACATAGTAGTTACACTAAAATGTAAAATGTTTGAGTTGCCGATAAAATTTTGCAACGGGAGTTTTCAAAAACCATTTCGGCTATCGACAATGAATTTCACAATGAAGATTAGAATTTTGATCAGTTCAAATGAAAGCGAACCAGTGCAATATCGTGCCGATATTGCAGCACACTCGAGCGAATATTTGGTTTTCCGAGGAGTATAGAAAACGTTCAACGAGTCACGCGTTTTCCTTTTTTTCCCAAAGAATCATCGCTAAACATACGTTCGACGCTTTCCAGACACGCGCATATTGAGAGCCCGGAAAAAGTAAAGCAGCAACGGCATGCATACGAAGAACGAAACGCCTTGAAGTCGAAAAGAACACTTTTTCCATGTTGATATCCATATTGGGCTCGTAATTGATCGCGCGGGAGCATATATCGGCACTAGACCGCATCCGTCGTAGACTTGGAATCAAAATGGCTCGGTTCCGAAAATGCACGATCGAGCTAAGGCAAAAGAAAGGTGTATTTGCTTGGTATGAATTCTGGTAAATAGTGAGAGTAGTCGTCTTACCAGGTGCTCACAAGTATTAGAAGCTTGTAAAAATAGACTTCTGTGTCTTTGTGAAAAGCCCTTACGGGAGAAGAAATTGCGTGAATTAGAAAAGCATCAAGAAGAACGAAGGAAGAAAGAAAGAAAGACACGGGCCGCAGGATAAAGTGCAGCTAGCTGAGAGTGCGAGACAAGAGATGAGAAATAGGAAAAGTTTGACTAGTGGGAGGTAAACTAGAGAAAGAGATAGAGGAGCAGGAGGGGGATAGGGGCAAGAGCGATGGGCCTCGCGTCATGAATGCTAAAAGCCGAGGCGCCTTGGCCATAACTCGGGGGTCGTTACATTTGCCGTCGCCAACGCTGGCCAGGACGAGAGAGAGAAAGAAGCGGGGGGGGAGGAGGAGGAGGAGGAGGCTTGATCCTCTATAGCCGCGCTAACACAACTCATTCCTTTTGTTTTGTCGGAAATTCCCTCCCCATTGTGCGAGCGTGCCACGGAAAAGTAAGCTCAATTGATGAGTTATTATTTACGAAGCGCCACTTTCGCCTAACCTCCCGCATGTCAACCAAATTCGGCCAACGCTCTTTCTCTTGTTCGTTTGTCTCGATTTTTACCACGTACTCGTATAACATTTGCTTTGATTGATGCGAAGAATACGAGAGAGTCTATAGCAAAAAGAAGAAAAGGCACTAAAATTGTATCTGCATGTATCCACTAAGAAAGAAGTATATAGCGGGGCAAAATTTAGGAGGTTAACTGTCCGTGGTCCTGCCCCACACGAGTTGGCTTTTTATTTGGTCTGTTATATTATAGCTGCAGTCGGGGCGGCTAGCTGCTGGCTAGAGCCACTGTCTCTCCTCTCGAGAAGCTTCTATTACCCGTTGCTTTTTCTGACTTGGCCTAGCCTTTACTTTATGGTCCCGAGATTCTTCGTTCCTCCGCAATTAATGGATGCCTTTTTTACGATCTTTCCACCCCTTGTCGTTTCTCCCCTTCGAAATGTAATTATTTTTTACCTGCTCAACATACGTTAGATTAACTAACTTTCCATTGTCCTCTCTCTCTCACTCTCTCTCTCTCTCTATGTGACTCGAGACTAATATTTTTGGAGCTTTAACTGTTTTCCAATGGTTCTCCTCTCGATTCTGCAATTCTATTCGAGACTTACAAATAGGAGAGCAATTTTGATCAACTCCAATCCTCGGCGTTGCGACACGCTCAGCTTAATCAGTATACGTTTTTGAAAAACAATCATAATGGCACGTAAAGAATACCGAGAATTAGAATGACGATCGGGTGTCAATTGGAGCAAACAACGAGATAAGGGGGAAAGAGAGGAGTTCGAAATTCCGAGCAAATGGCTTGGAAACAAATAACAAAGTAAAGGAGACAAAGAGCGAGTGGCCGAGGGCTCTCAAAAAGGCGTGCTCATAAATCGCGCTGGCCGTATGTGCGTACTCGTTGAACAAAGTATACACGGTGCTTCACGAAGGCGCGCAGCAATATTTCGTTGTCGGACGCCAATTCATAATCTATCGGCGAGTCTGCTGTAAAACGCCCATTAAGCTCCGAACGACCTCCTGCTTCGAGGCTGACTGATGTGTCGTCGCTTGAGTCATCGAGTTTTATGCACACATTCCACCATTTTCTCCCTTTTCCTATTTTTTTTTCATATTTTACAACAGTTTGCTACTCAACCATTTGTTTGGTCTCGCAATTGAGCTTCAAATCGATGCGTCATCACCAAAATACGTTCGCTTTCAACGGATCAATCTCGTTAATTCAATCAAACGAGCAGTAAGGAAGGTGAACAAAGTAATACGCTATGATGGGGCTGCAAAGTGGTTTCAAGAAGGATAGAGAAAGACTAGATGGCATAGTTTTCAATTAGCCCCTGTGGAGCGGAGGTCTTTAGCACGAGAGAGAAGGAGAAAGAGAGAGAGAGAGAGAGAGAGAGAGAGAGAGCGCGTAAGTCGTCCTATCTCGGCGTGCATGCGCGCACGAGTGCACCTGTATGCACTCTTCCGAGTCCATTTTACGCGTGATTATACCCGTTGCCGTGCTATCTCAGCTTCTCCTTTGTCCCCGTCTAGATTAAGTCTACGCATCTCCTGCGTGTGCTTCTTACTCGCACGCACACTAGCGATACTAGCGCGCTCCATGCAATAACTATACACTATATCTCGCTTGCTCCTCCAGTCTCGGCCCCACTTTCTCCACCTTTTCCGCCTCAATGTTCAATTTAACCTCGCTGAATTTAATACCGCCGTGAGCGCGAGCGCGGCTTCATTACAAACGAATTGCTTTTATACGTGCAAACGATTTTCTCGCGTTTCATCTCCCAACGAACTATCAAAAATCAAATGACCACGACTACGACTTTATTAGCGACCGACGAGTTTCACGTTTTCCGTCGGAGAACGTTTTTATTCGTCAGGATGGTTGTGTGTAACAATACATTGCTGAGTGCACGAACAGAAAGAGAAGAATAATGCAACAATTAGAGTGTAGCTCATCGCGTCAGAGTAGGATGTTCTAAAGGTGCCATGGCAACGTCAAAGTAAAAAAAGCTCATAGCTCGCAAAGATGAACAAAGAAAGAGTCGCCGCATTGTTCGTTGAATTATAATGAAAAGACGATAGCCTACGAGTAAAATGGAACGAAGCGGCTTGTGCACACTCGAGAGAGATATGGAGGTTGGCGTGGCAATGAACGGCCCAAATTGCGTAAAGCTCTCGGAGCCCTAATGCGTGGCGATATATTGGATTACAGCGGGAACTTTATGAAAATTGAAGTGGTACGAGCAAACGCCCACCCATCTAGCAGACAGAGAGAGAGGGAGTGAGAGCTGGTATTAAGACCAACAGGTGCGCGCATTTTAGCGTGTTCGCGATCCCCATCGTGCATCGAAGAGCAAGCGAGAGCCCTATCCATCCTAAGCACATCGATATATAGCAACTGCGAGCCTGCTTTTACCGTGTCCCTACGTGCGCGTCACTTGTCGCCTTATTATTAATCAGCTTTGAGAGCTCTCCCCTCGCCACTCGTTGTCGGCGTAAAGCAATAAAGATTACGAAATAGCTCCAGCAGCCTCATTAACCATGCAGTTATTTCACTTTAGTCGTACCCTTTACCTATTCGTTCGTTTCGCGCCCTATTACCATAAAAGGCCGCGCACTGCATTACGCTACTCGCGTGTTTATGGTCTGCCGTCTGTGACCACGAACGCCTGTGACAATTCCTTTCCACGCATTCTAATACTGTTCATTTTACGTACTTTGTTACGCGAAAAAGTACCGTAGGAAGCTCGAAAGCGAGAGCGGAAAATGATCAGAAGTCTCGTTGCGCAGCGAAAGTTATCACAGAGCAGAGATAAGTTTGAGTGCAGCCGCGACGAGAGAGCCAAAGATAAGAAGCAAAAATAAGGGTGCGGGGGATAACGTACGGATATAACAAGTTCGGGTGTTCGACTGGCGCTTTATGGTATCGGTAAATCCCGAGCCGATAAAATCGCCAGAATTTATTGGTCTCAAGGATAAAGTGTACGGGACTGCTGCCACGGCGCGCCGCGGGCCCTAGTGAACTGATAGCCGTAACCGCGTAAAAAACAAACAATCGAGATCGAGAACACGAGCATCGGCCAAGTATTATGTATTGCCAAATTGGCAATGTTCGTGCCATGCTACGCAATATACACACGCGCACGCGCAAATTGTGACGAATAAAACGATTAGTACGTACGGCAACGTGCACCGCTACGTGCTTCGTTTTACTTAAAAAATGTCGAGTTTATCAAGCTTGACGGAGAAAAGCAAGCAGCAGGAAGCAATTAAGCGGGCGATTAGTATGGTTGACAAATGCCATTGAAAATGTAAATAGAAACAGGATCTTTAAGTGGGCTTCATAAACAAGTATAAACAGTTTTATCAGCAATGATGGAGGAAAAATGAGGCGGCCGAACTACATTTTATCGTGGTGAGGTAGAACGTGCAATAAAAGGTACGAGAGCTCTCGGTGTTGAACGTCAACGACAGTATGGTCCATGCACGGGAGAGGACAGGAAAGAGAGATAGAGAGAGAGAGAGAGAGAGAGAGACAAAGTGCATTTCCACCCGAGTCGCCTTTTCGGCGAACATAACAGGAGCGGATTATAGCTGGCTGTCTGTTTAACGAGTAGTGCAGCTCGGCGTTCGGTCCGACCCAGCCCGTTATCCCTTTACCCACGCCCCAGACAAATTGAAGTTTCGAATTAAACTCGACGCGCGGATCATCCGACCCGACGGCTTCGCGCTTGTAATTGTACGAACTGACCTGCCTCCCTACCTCTCGATTGGGTGCCCATTCTCCCCCAACCCTCTTCTACTTTTTGAAATCTTATACATAATTACTTGTCGAGGATTATTGGACAAGTCACTTTTCAATATCCCTCGACTCAGCTAGCCTTTCTTTTATTTCTCCTCTCGTCTTTTCCGCGAATACAATCATCGTGTAATACGTACAACAATCGTGGCGAGCAACTCGAAAAATAAACCGTCGAAACAGCTAGCTCTGACGATGTATACGGGGCAGTTGAATAATGCCAGCAGTCTAAGCGACTTTGAAATGTATGCAAAGCCATGGACCTCCGTTAATCCGTTAGGGGCTGAAATTTTGAAACATATTTTGTGGTTTTTTCTTTATATTTGGATTGAACGATGAATTTTGACGTCTCCTAATTTTGAGTTTTAGACTGTTGCCACATGACAACGCTAGGTCAAAAAAGGAATAAAAACCCGATATTTTGCTATTTTAGAAAAACGAGAATTAATCGACTACTCACATTGCCATATGGCAACGCTAGTTCGTAATGGGTTAACCTCGGTCATCTTATGCAGAACGTTTAAACGGTGATTATTTACATACGTACAAGTTAGACCAATGCGACAAGTGCTTTACTTGAAGAAAATTTAGGAAACCAGAACGATAGCGCACTACCATGAAATACAAAGGGATAACACGATTCGAGTGCGGGAAGACGGATGTGTGTATGTGTACACGAGTGCATAGTTGTGGTAATGTGCATACGTAGGAGCTTAAGCTGCATTCGGTGCACGTAAAAGAGTCGACTGACTCTGCGGGCCGAGTTTATTCGCTGGCTGCATTCGCATAACAATCGTTCAGACGCTCGAGGACCAGTTTTTTCCGTGCCTGCCGCCTGCCTGTCGAGCAACGACCCGTCCGATATTCCGTTCTGTTACTCTCTTGGCTTGCGCGATCCCTTTTTTGACTTGCCTTGCCTCGCTCGCTTGCTTGCTTTCCTTGCGCTCGCGCTCCTTCGTGCAGGCAACCGAAGTTTTCCGATACCTTTGTCGAGCTCTTTCGCCGTCTGCGCCCCCAACGCTCTGGATTCTTCGCGTGCCGCCTCCATTTTCTCGTGTCGCTGTTTCACCCCACCGCCTTTTTTCTTCCCGCTCTCTTTTTTTTCTTGTTGTTGCTTCGCTTTTATGCTTGTTAGATTGTCGCGCTATGAATTTTCTTTGTTCTTATCCTACCGGCACTGTTCATTTTTTTACCTGCATAATAGCTTTGCAGGTATGTATTTGAGTCGACTACTGTTAGCGGCTGCTATTGCTTGTTTTTTTTTTCATTTTTATTCGACGTTCGGCGGACAAATATTAACTTGCAATTTCTGCAACAACAAAATAAACTAATATTTGTCGAAAGAAACAAATGTCTTTCAAAAAAAAATACGTCGATTAATGTGAAATTAAAGTTGAAAGATAACAGATGACTTTATGCGTGAGCGTGCATAATCATTAGGAAGCCCATAACTTGCATTTCCCATTCTGTTGTTCGCGTAATTTACAATTGCAAATCCTGCATGTAACGTACGATGCTTAACAGCTATGCTCGAAAGCGAAATGACGCCCAATGTCTATGGGAATTCTCTTCTCTGATAATCACGCTAATACAATCGCAATGCTATTGCTGTAAATTAGATGGACGTAATTCACATGCGATTCAAGTTGCGCTCGCATCCAATGTATTTAAATTTTCGAAAAATACGTTATTAATTAGGAATAATAAGAGTAGTATGGCAGACAAAAGTTTATATATTATGTCCGTTCATTCGCTAGTAGCTACGAAGCACTCGCGTAAATTAAGAAAGGTGATTCATAAGACGCGTTAAGAAGTTCATTTAAGAGCAGGTATCGGATTAATTGTCATCTTTTGTATCTTTATGATTGCAGGTGTCGACAGAAGAAGTGGAGACAGGACCTTCCACCAACTTCCGTGATAATTACTTTTCACAATGAAGCTCGTTCGACTCTTTTACGAACAGTTGTCAGGTAAGAGATAACTCGTATTGTTATGTAAGTGCGGTTGCGATACAAAAATATCTAATTCTCGCGAAAATCGTGCAATTGTGTTTCGTTCTCTCGAGTGAATGAAATATCGAGCGGCGGTTGTATGCTTACGTTGAAATGTATCATTGATACGTAGCGTAAGTCGGGACATGCGTAGGCATCGTCGATAGCCAACGCGCGATTTGGTGGGTTCGCATCACAATGAAAAAGCGAAATTGCAGCTTAGCCTCGAAGAGGAGTCGATGCGTCGAGTCGAGAAAACACCCGCGTTTTTCCCAGACGAGAACAGCCAAAGGAATTTTTCAATCGCCATTCCTTCGTTCGTGGAAATGGCATCCGATTGTCAGAGTGGGCCCGTCCTCCGCGCCGAGCTCTCGTACGAATCTCAACCATACCGTCATTTTTTCAAGCTCATGTACACCGATAAATTACGTTTATTTTTCGATTAGTCTTCGCTTAACGAGCAATTGCTTAATCTAGAACTCGTCTGTGCTCGTCTAGAACTGGTCGTTTAAGTGGCAAGTAGCGATATGCGTACATTTTCACGCCTGCATTGGGCGCTTGAGCTTGGCAATCCGCGCAGCTCTGCACCACACCTTCGACTAGTCTGCTTGTTTCGATTGCTAGAAAGTGCCGCGCTGATATCGATAATACAAGTAACGTCTTTCGAATGATTGAGAACGTCATTTTCCAGCACCTATATTGCAGACACACGGCCACCAACGAGTATTACTCATCGTGTACCACCTTTTTCGCTTCGTGTGTAATCGTTCGATTAGAAAGTTTGTCATTCGACACTTACCGTCACGTTGCATCTCCTATTCCAATTCAACGCAAATGTCCAGATTTTTCCGATCTCTCACACTACGCTTTCACACGTATTACTTTGACAGCGCCAAATCAATACTATTTAAGTGTCCATTCAAAGATTCACGATGATTTGTCACGAGCCACTCAAAGATAACGATCAAATGTACTTTATTTCCAGTGTACTCAACAGAAGCCCGGAGCATCTAATCAAAGAAATCATTCTGGTAGACGATTTTAGTGATCATCGTAAGTATTTTAACGTACTCAGATTTGGGAAAGCAACCGCCAGCTTTCACATTTCCATCGGAACTATTATTCTCTGCACTGCTGAAAGAATAACCTTATAAAATTTACTACAATAGTAGCAAAAATTACTACGTTTTTTAATATATTATAAAGGAGGGACATACTTGTGTTATAACAAAAATTGCTGTATTACATAGTAACATTTCAAATTAAAAATGTTGTTATTAGCCATGATAAATTTTACTGTACGTCTAATAAATGTTATTGCCTTATACAGTAACATTTCTATCTCGGTGTAACAAATTTTATAGAACCGCATGATTTGAGTCCGCACTGAAGTTGGACCGAATACATTGGTATGCTTTGAATCCAAATATCGAGGATGTTTAGCCGTATGAAATAACACTCAATTGTTTATCAATAATCTAAATGATTAAAACGTAATAACTTGTTTACGTTAAAGCTATAAATGTTTGGGTAATCAAAAATGATTGTCAATTTCATAACGAATAACTAACATTTTCAAAATAGAAGAATATCGATTAAAACCTACGATTTAGAGTATAACTAATCAAATCGCGTAAGGACGGGCAATTCAACGGTTTAAACCGCAACAGCTTTTTGCTAATAAAGTTAGAGGAACCGTTGGGCAACAATATGATTTATTATTTTGCAATAAACCTACTGATTTTTGAAAATCACGAAAATATTGATTAGATTTTAAATCAGTGATTTGGTAATTCGTTAATTTCTTGCGAAATTTGAAAAATAATGATTCTCAATAGTATAGAAAATGTACGTTTTAACATGATAAAGCTGTATTTTCCATTAAACAAAATATCGATACATTTTTACACAGACTGTTGTTAAAAAAGACGTCTTATTGTAAATGAATTTGTTGCCCTTGGAGAACATTATCTGCAAAAGCTCGTTCTCTTCCTTAAGAATTGTAATTTATCAAATGTATACTCGTCTAATTAATTTTCTCACGTGACTTATTTAAAAATGCATTTAACGATATTGCTACGAAATCCTTAATCAATAGATGCAACCATTATCTATCCAATCCAACTATCGTAAAGATATTTTTTTTTTTCAAATTAAACAAAAATATTCAATCACTTCGTGCAATAGGAACCAAAATAATTTGGTTTTAATCACTCGTCGATTTATTGTAATACTCGTCCATTTATTAATATTAAGGGATTAAATGTTCACAGATGTCTGAAGCAAACGTCGAAGTTCATTGTGCATAATCCCTTATGTTGCAAACGAAATGTAAAATTTTTTTTATTTAGACGCTGTTTTCCAATAGCTTATAAAGTATTTCCACTTTCGTAATAATTTTGCTGTATCTTCGGTTTCTGTTATGTTTTTTGCATCAATCAAACATCAATGGATTACTTATGAAATCAGGTACCACATTATTACTTAACCTTTTCTGTATCTCTATTGGAAGAAAGATTATCGTTTAAATTATTAATAAACGATTGAATATCATTTCCTATGGCTAAACACCCTCGATATTCGGATTCAAATAATTTTTATGCTCAAAAGAATGCTTCGATTGCAATGAATAATTGAAATGGCTTTACACACGAGTAAAGCGACTATAAAGCTCACCGATAGACACACACACGTATTACAGAATAGATTAATAAGGAGATCTCTAAATAAGGTATACTTTTCCGTGAACCAGATTCTACTAGGGCGATCCTGGCGATTACATTTAGAACTATGGCAATCTAGCTAAAAGAGGGGGGAGGGGATATCTAGTAAAATCGAGCTGACCCGAGCCGAGCTGAATCGAAATAAAACTAAGGAGCACAGAATGTTTGAAAAGATGTATTGATAAACCGATCTTCAGATACATATCTCGTCATTTCCCGAGGATTTTTACATTTTATTTCTATTTTAAATGTTGCTTTTCGAGCTTAAACGCATAGTTTTTAAACATATTGTATGTACTTACTCATTCGTGATCGTTTGAGGTCCTATCTGATACGAGTCTCGGCAAGCACCCGTCCAAACTTGAGAAAAACCCAACGCATACTGAACTGTATGCATCATGACGCTTACATGGCCCATCGCTCAATAAAAGCTTCTCAATCAAAAACCCAAGACATGTTGCTTTAGCGTCACATTACAACATTCATGATTATGGCATGTGCCCTCCGCGAAACCCGAGAAACTTCCACTTTTCTCTCCCTAAGTAATAAGGGAATAGGATGGGGTTGTTGTGTACGCGAACAAGAACCAAAAGGCGAGAGTTCAGTTCATTGTGAGAGGTGTGTTTGACAGATTGCAGTCTTTAGTGAAGTGCTCAGAGAATTTTGTTACGTATCCGTATCAGCGAGTTGAATTAAGCCCCAATCGAAGACGACTGTATTAAGAATTGTCCTGGCACAACTCCCGAAGGAATACCCAGCATGCTCTCACCGTACCCATCATTCACAAGGCTGCAAGGGTTATCCCCCTTCTCGAGACGTCGAGGCAACCTTCTGTTGATTATTGTGTGATTTCTCCATCCTTTCTCCATCCTATCAACATGGCGACTACGTATCCGTAAGTGTATGCGAATCAGCTTTCGATTGACTTTATGACTTGCACTGTATCACCATTGTAATCGAAGAATTTATTGTGGTATAAGTAAAATATTGTTTGTTAAGCAAATTATTGTTTGAAGATAAACCATCCGCCTTAAATCATTATTGTATATATGTTATTTAAATTAAAAGTGTGTATGATTAGTACATACAAGTTTTAAAAATATCCATTTGAATTCCAAAAGCAACAGATCGCAATTCACACAGATCAGTTCAATATCATACTTAAAAACTAATGACAGAAGTGGCAATAGTTATTAGTTCCATATATTATATATATATAATATACATATATCGATGGGCAACTGTCATAACGATAAGAGTAGGGGTAGCAGGGGTATGACAATGAACCAAAATGTTTTGGGTTTTCGCGAGATTTGATTGAGCAATGGGCCTTGTATGCGTCATGACAGATGTCCAGCATGTGTTGGGTTTTTTACTCAAGTTTAGACGGGCGCTTACCGAGATTTATATCGGCTAGGTCCCCAAACAATCATGAACGAGGATCTTATACCGAGGATCTTATATCGTATACCGTGAATACTTACATGACAATAAATAATAGCATCTGGTTTAAATAAGAGTAATTGTCGTTTTTGAATGATGAAAATCGAAGTATTTATTGTTTACAGATAAA
Organism: Chouioia cunea; assembly: GCA_030064505.1. NCBI lineage: Eukaryota > Metazoa > Arthropoda > Insecta > Hymenoptera > Eulophidae > Chouioia > Chouioia cunea. The sequence continues at coordinate 23,822,567 of JAOPFQ010000001.1, forward strand.
CCATTCGCCTTACATCATTATTGTACAAATGTTACGTCAATTAAAAGTATGCATGATGAATACATATGATATGTTTAAAAAAACGACAATTAGAATAGAAATAAAACTCACAAATTCTCAGGAAATGTCGAAACATGTGTCAGAAAATAGGTCGGTTATATTGGTTAACCCCCCCCCCCCCTTTCTTTTAGCTAGATCCCTTTGGTTCCAGATGTGGTCGTGAGGATCGCCTTAGTAGAATCTGGCTCACGGCCAAGCATACCTTTAGCGATCTTCCTATCAATCTCTAGTTACAGCGTTCACCAATATACACGTACACACAGCATACATGTTGCGAAAAGAGGGGTCCGCCATTGGTATGGAGAAGAAAAGGGGGCGCTGACTTATCGGTCGTCCCGTCCCAGATGATGGCATTTCAGCTGAGTTTACAGCATGACAGTAAATATTTTACAACCAAAATAAAAATCTAAAATGTTTTCCTCATCAACGTTGCCTAAATCAAAAACATACATATCATATTTGTAAATACAAGTTTTAAAAATATCCATTTGAATTCCAAAAGCAACAGATCGCAATTCACACAGATCAGTTCAATATCATACTTAAAAACTAATGACAGAAGTGGCAATAGTTATTAGTTCCATATATTATATATATATAATTTTTATATATATATATATATATAATATATGGAACTTTATTATGTTTTATTCATAATAAAACATAATAAAGATAACACAGATTTTTTTATTTATTAATAAGCTTTAATAGCGTTTGAATAATACTCACGATTGTTAAGAGTGTGAAAGTTTTTGAACATTGAATGATTACTCGGCCTTATACCGACACAACTCGTAGTGTTTTTTGCGGTATTCCTAACCTGTAATACGACACTTGCGTGCTCTGCTTTTCTTACTATAATAAATAAAACTACATTACGTTACTAGCATTTTTACTTTGCCATACAGTAAATTTTTCAATGGTTTGGTTGTATTATTTGAAAATGTTAAATTTCGCTATAATTGTAGCAACTTTTACTAAATGATACAACTACATTTATAAATGTGATTGTAACAATCGTATTTACAAATACGATTATAAAAAAATTCCTATAAATGCTGCAATGTCCCTCTTTTATAATATTACATAGTATTTTCTTTTGCAGTTGTAGAAAATTTCATAAGGTTATTTTTTCAGTATCGACAAGTTTAAAATGAATGACAGCGTTTTTTTTTTTGTATTAAAAAATGTCGGTATACTCCTACAAGATTTTTTTATTACGGTGATTTTTTTACTATTTAGTAAACTAATTTACAACGTTGTTTTTGATCGATATCATAAGTGTAAAGTATGATTTAAAGAAGAGGAGACACGAGATAATCGTTTGGTTGATATTGAGAATCAGAATTGACAGGTACAAACTTGACAAAGTCTTGGTATTTGATGAAACACCAATTTCAGCTGAGGACGGTGAAGAGCTTTCGAGGATTCACAAAGTGCGCGTAATTAGGAACGAGAAACGTGAAGGTTTGATGAGATCGAGAGTGAGAGGAGCGGATGCTGCGATAGCTGATGTGCTCACTTTCCTAGATTCGCACTGCGAATGTAATGCTGATTGGTTGGAGCCACTTCTCGAACGCGTTGCCGAGGACCCAACCAGAGTTGTCTGTCCTGTTATCGACGTCATTAGTATGGATAATTTCCAGTATATCGGTGAGCCATTTTCTGTCAGTTTGCTTTTCATCCGATTAACATTTTAAAATGGCATATTTAAACAGGTAACAATTAAATAATTTTATTTTCAAGTACCGCGAATAATATTTGTTATTCATTATAACAACAATTTCAAAATCTCAACATAAATTGGCACTTTATTTATTGGAAAAGACCTAAGGACTATTCTGAACGTCAACGTGGACTTTATTTTATTTACAACAGCTCGGTTTATTCCGTATGATAAATTTTTCATTTTTATGAGTAAACTAGATTGCAAACTAAATTGAGAACGCGTTGATGAAAGAATGTTTATTTGGAAACTCGATTAACTTGACATAGACGTAGTTGGGACAAGAATAAGTGAACAACCAATATAAACCTAAATTATCATGATTGAACAATAGACAAGTTTGAATAAAATAATAAATGAGATATTACATAAGCAATTACTTTGTAAGACGTGCGGTTAAGATTTTACAACTTATAGCAATGAAAATGAAACTTTAATGAAAGATCCTTTAAAATGCAAAATGATTCGTATAATTTTTACGCGGTCCTTGAACTACAATAACGAAAACTATGAATCAGTAGTATTTAACATTGTCTAGGCTCATCAACCTTCGATAAAGATAGGAACTTATCAACAATGCAAAAGAATATGAAAACGAATGGATATTGATTTTTCAGTACACTATAAGGTAAAGAAAATTTTAACGATAAGAAAGAAAAACGTGATAATGAATAATTTAACGATATTTGGCGCATCTAGGGTGCGAGAGGAGAAGTCAAAGAAATCGAAATTAGAGGACTACGTTAACTCGCTTCCCCCCAGTAAATTTACCGTGCACAGCGCTCGCCTCCCCTGTTATGCTATTTGTCCGCGAGATGGCTTAGAAATCGGTCGCTCGTGTAATTTCGTTTCCCCGCAAGAGAAGTGGTAGTGTCGAAGCGTTAAATTGCAAACCAAGTCGGCCGAAAGCATACTTACCTGGCGCAGAGGTTACCGTGATCAGGAAGGCGGTTCCTCCAGGGTGAGGCTCTTCCATTGCACTACGGTTGAGCTGACCCTTGTGAATATCCCTAATGTGGATATCTCGGGCGTATAATTTTTGTTAGCCGGGACTGCGTTCGCGCTATCCCGAATAATTTAATCCGAAAGTAAAAATATCTTTGCGTATGTTTCGGGTAGTACTATCTGCCTATATAAAAATGCTAATTTATGCCGTAGAAAGGATAAAAAAACGTCGTTAGCTCGTGATTCATCATGATGCAGGGTACGTCGACTGACCGTGGAAAAATGAAAACAAAATTCACCAAGTACAGAATAGTTCATGAAAATGAAGTACAAATCAAATTGTTATCTTTTTTGTGAACAACTGTAATCTTTTGAAGACATTACAGTTCCGATTTCAAACGTCTTTGTTCCGTCGTGTTTCTTCGAATTTTGAATTTTTCTACGTAATACTTAACAATAAACTTTACTGGTCAGCTAATAAATAACTCCTCGTCATTAATAACTTATAAAGCAAAGCGACGCGCAGTTCACCAAGGCGACGTGACGGAAGTCGCTTGCTTATATGGATTGTTTCAATCTAAACAAAAGTGTTTTCACTCGTAGGTGCCTCAGCGGACTTACGAGGTGGATTTGACTGGAGTCTAGTTTTCAAGTGGGAGTATTTAAGTCAAGCTGAGCGTCAGGCACGGCAAAAGGATCCAACACAAGCTATCAGGACGCCAATGATAGCCGGAGGGCTGTTCGTTATAAACAAAGCGTACTTTGAAAAATTAGGAAAATACGACACGCAGATGGACGTATGGGGCGGAGAAAATTTAGGTAATCTTTAGCGAGTGTAATAACGCTAAACTATATAACGCTATACGCAATAAGGCATTGTTCACTTGGGAGTACGGATACTGTATCAGTATTAATGCGTTTTGCTTAGTATCCTTTATATACGATAAGTATCCATGCCTCAGGGGTGAAGTGACGTTTTTTAGCGAGGCTGATAACGAAGCGGAGTACTTAAATAATCACCCCAAGTGTAAAAAACTCACTTCACCCTTTGATGATTAGTACGTTGTTTGCCACGAGTGTAGGAATTGGCCTTTTTTCTTCGTAACCGTAACGGTCAACAGGAAGTGTTACTCTTTCGGTCTTCCGCTACATTTCGATGCCTACATTCAGATGTGTGTGTGTGTATGCGTATGTACTTCATCTTTTATGGATACCGTCCATTTATAACAGTCATTTTTCCATTCTACCCGGGGGTGGATAGTACGTTTCCACCAACACCTCAAGCGTTTGTTTACTCTCAGCTGTACTTCAACCGCTAGAAAGTTAATAATGCCTAACGCAATTTTGCATGCACTCTTTGGCACGGGAAAAAGGCCTTTTTCGCGCACGCATTGTGAAAATATAATTAAACGAACGAGTTATGAAAACCACGCGTGTCTGAGTCTAACTGGATATTCGGATATTGCAAACGTAACTATTTTCTGGGCTAAAAAGTAGTTCACTGCCTTATTAAAGAACAACGTTTTTTTTAGAAATCTCGTTTCGTGTATGGCAGTGCGGCGGTAGTCTGGAAATCATCCCGTGCTCGAGGGTCGGTCACGTATTCCGTAAACGTCATCCATATTCCTTCCCAGGAGGAAGCGGTAACGTATTCGCGCGCAATACTCGACGTGCCGCTGAAGTCTGGATGGACGACTACAAGCAGTTTTACTACAATTCAGTACCCTTGGCGCGAAACATTCCATACGGCAAGTGAGTATACGAGCCTTGGCGCTCGGCACGAACTTTTTTTCATCGCCTCGTACTTTTTCCACTGTTATTTGCCCAGCTTCCGTTTTAACGTGACGCTTCAAAAGACGTTCAGTTTTTTCATCAAACTTTTTTAGTGGAACGCCCAATAAGACGTCCACGTTTGCTATCGTTGTTGTCGCGTCGTTGCTGGAGGTTTTGAGATTCCACAAAACGTAAGACGAGCCCAAACTGACTGGAGCAATCCAATGTTATGATTTGTTTTCAGTATACAGGCTAGAATAGAATTGAAGCGCAAGCTGCATTGTAAGCCATTCAGTTGGTATCTGAAGCACGTTTACCCGGAATTGATAATCCCGACGAGCGAGGGAGGGCCGGGAGGCTCCTTGAAGCAAGGCACCGCTTGTCTGGATAGTATGGGTCACCTTCTCGACGGAAACGTCGGACTTTATCCTTGCCACGACACGGGCGGAAATCAGGTGAGCATTTATCGCCGAATAAGCCGATAGATATGCCGGGCTGTTTCAATGTTTTCAAAAACGGCGATTAATCACTAGTGGAGGCGAGCGCGAAGAAACGAATCGAACAGCTAAGGACAATCCCCTTGTTTCAGGAATGGGGAATGACGAAGGACGGCCTGATAAAGCACCACGACCTATGTTTAACCCTGCCGGTGTACGCGAAAGGTACGTCTCTACTCATGCAGATCTGCGATGGCAGCGAGAATCAGAAGTGGCGTCACCTCGAGGGCGGCCTCATTCGTCATGCGCGAATACCCGTCTGCATCGATTCGAGGTACCACGCGCAGCGTGGCGTCACCGCTGAGAAGTGCGACTCCAACGCCGAGAGCCAGAGATGGCACCTCTACAATTACAATCATTAGTCCTGGATAACGGCCCTCGTCAACGCGACCCTCACTTGAACCACTTGTACTTAAGGCGCGATTCTAGGGCTTTGCCAGCACTCCTCGTTGATCCTTGATCTATTAAAAGTAGATCTATCTAATCATTCGTTGATCCTCCTACTCGGGAGCACTTACCAAGACAAAAATATGATTAATTAGACGCCGATCAGTGTATGATATTTCGTAATGTATCGCTGCGCTCGTGGAAATACTGCCTTTCTACTAATCACCATTCGTTCGACATTCTTCTACGTCGATTGATAACTAGTCCATAATACACGGATTTATTATTATTTTGATTTATCCATGTTCAAGTCGACGAACGAATCGTCTCGCTGAACTTTATTGAATCACGTACGACTTTGTTGTTGTAGTCTTTTATCCTATAGATCAATTGCCAGAAAAGGAAAGTCGTAAAAACTTTTAAATTGGAGCAGCTTCCTTGCCTACCTCTATTCTCAAGTCCTCTTTTTTGAATATTACATAGTAACTTCCAGTAGCGCAGTTTTACCAGGCTGTACATCGGATACTTTTATCAACTTGTTGATCTGTTTAATTCAACTAAATGTTTTGTGTATTCGTTAGTTTAAATTTATTATGGTATTTATTAAAGAGTTGAGGGTGATTGTATTGGAAATACAATTATTCCAAGATCTTCGCAATAGAAATTATATATATACGTATACTTTTCAAAATAACGAGCCAAACGCAATTTATGAACAAAATAACTCGAGAATCAATCAGTCAAAAATCAAAATCTTGCATAGTTATTTAATATTCGTTATTATTCGTTGTATTGTGAAAAGTATGTTAAATTTGATACATCACGTGGTCGTAACAAACAAGAACGATTTTATTGTCATTTTAATGATACATCTTTTATAATAAATTTAATTTCGACGGTATTGTACTGTATAAATTAGGATTTTATTGTACATTTTACATAAAAATCTTGTTTCTCTGTTGTACATATATATTTGTTTGCCAACGTCTGCAAACATGAAAGCGACTAATTTACTATACGACGAACATTATTTTCATATTTAATTGTACAATTTAATTATTTATGAATATACGGATGTGCATTTTTTAATCCAATTATAAATATCAAACATAAGTGCGCGTATTGCTGTGGAATTATAAAATCAAACATGAATTTTCCACGTATCTCGAGGAACAACGTTTCATTTCAAAAAGGACAATTGTCGAACGTTTGCCAGTAGTTTTTTTAACGAAACTAAAAATATAATGTAATCAATGCAAATAACGAAAATCAAAAAATTAATTTGCTCAAGCAAAAAAACGGGAGCAGAAAGAATGTGTGATACATAATTTAATCGGTAATATCTTTATGATTGCCAATCTCCGGTTGTAGCCACGTAAAAATCGCTCGTCTCTAGAAATCTGAATTGCTATAATTAAACATTATCTTCCAACTTATTGCTTATATGTACACTTTTTATATAAATTATATCAATACATTTTATACACGAGACGACTGAATGCCTGATGACAAGTATGTGTGGCATGTGATTGATACGTTTGCAAGACATATTTTGACACATTTCCTTGTCAATCGCAAGTTTTCTTTATTCAAAGGTTCTATGAAAAATATGGAACTTGGATATTACAACATAAACAGTTTTCGATTGTTTCAATCACATCATGTGGTTTCTTTTTTAACGAGTTCTAATTTTTATAAATACTTTTTCTATTCTCACTTAATGTATTTGTAAAATATTTTTAAAACTTAATAACGCTAACCTGAAGCTTATATAAATGAAAAGTTTGGAGTCAACAAATTACTATTTATAAAAAGCATGTCTGACGTATATGTACATCAACTTAATATTGATTTAATTGTAAATATAAACGTTTACAAAAAAAGATTTTGAGTACATTCTAAACTGATATTAATAAATTGCCATGCTACACAATATGTAGTTACAACTTCCATTTAGGTAATATTCCATTTTAATGATAGTCTTCATTGGAACATAAAGTTTGCCATAAAGGAGCCGCCTTGAAAAATCTAATAATGAACAAATATATGCTATGTGAATTTTCTTTTGTACAAACAAATTGATCAAAAACCTATCCGCTTTGTCAAAAATATCAAAGTATATAATATATATATATACATAAACCGTATTGGTTTTTTGCAAGAGACTATGTATATGATATTATAACTCAAAAATAATTGTCAAAAGTTACTTTGGATTCCTTAATTAGTGAGATTTCATAAAACTGTCGCAGACGTAAAAAACGGCTAAGTTTTGAAATAAGCTTTATAATTTGTACTTTAACACAAAAGTACAGTGAACGTTAATTTTTTACCAAGATATTTCACGTTGGGTGCAGCACTGAAACAGTAAATTCTAAAAATAGCTTTCGGAAAATCAAATACAATATGTCTTTATAAATTATTTTTTTGCATAAGCATATAACTACAATGTGTAAGGAACAAACTTTTTCTTTTCTATTTAGATAATAACGACTAGAGCAGACTTTTTCCATGCACGATTACTGTTGAAAATTGCTATTTTGCGATTGCTGTCGCGACCAGTCAAAGTACTTTATTATAAAAGTTCTAGTTTGAAGACTGTCAGTTAAACGATATCGACGAAAGTATCCGAACTCGTCGTTTTCGGAAGAAGCCTGTAGTTTGTGATTTCATCCATCCAAATACCTTGCCCTAGATGGATTATGTAAGTAAATGAATAGTTTCGACGTTATACAATCAATTTATTCAAGTATGTTGTATGGTGAATAATTTTATATACATACGTCATACATCGTACCGCCATATCAGTATCCTTTTTCCATCCAATTGGCAAACGGTTCGTTTTAAAATTTGAGCCTTCAACGGTGCTTCTCTGCGCTATCAGTACTACAAATTTATTGAATTATAAGTCAAACATCCTAAATAAAAAAACGATGTTCCTGATATTGTTATAGAACAAGGGGATAGCGAGAACCTACGATAACACATAGTTATCGACATTTCCGTAGATTCTGTTATCCTCGTTCAATTTTTTGTAAATATCTAAATAATCTTGTATCTTCATATTTAACGTTGAATGAGAATAATGCTATTCACGAGGAAGATGCCTAAAATTCAACTCGACCCCCTTTTCAAAGCAAGACCTCAAGCTTTAAACGTATTGATTTGGTCAAAGGTTATTTGCAAAAAATCATTTCTCTTTTTACTTTTTGTAATTCCGCTTATTGCGTAGTATGAAATTTAAAAAAAATGTTACCCACCGCCAGACGTGTAGCAGATGCAAATCAAATAATATTAATATATTGACAGTATATGTATCGTGAAAGTTTTAACGAAGGAAGCATCTTTCGTATACTAATTAATAGGATTACATACATTTTTATTATAAATAACTAAGTATATACAAAATTGCAGGAATACTTTGTTAGGAATACTTTACTTCGTTAAAATTTAACACAATTGAAATTTGATACGTTAATGTTATCATTATCATCGCGTAGCTACTTAGCTTATCCGATAACAACAAATAGTTTCAGTTTTCCATGGTTCCATCGTGTAAATCTGTCACAAAAACCCGTTGAGACCAATAACCGTTCACGATAATTATGCCAGGACTCTATTTTCTTTTAATCGCAGAAAGTAGAATAATAAATGAAAAATTAAATTAAACTGTTATTACTCAGCTACGTTCTGCTACAATATGCGTGATAATTTTTAACATTCTTATTATGTTAATATATTACTGTTTCATTATTGTATCGCGAGAAATTTAATGACGCGGCTACAAGAAATTGGATATTGATAGAGGGGGAAAATAAAAAAAATTGGCTTCATTTCTATTACATATTGTTCGAGTGTAACGTTCAGCTTCAGCTCCAAAACCAAACTAACTCTCATGGACCACTGTCTTTACCACTCATAACTCATGGAAGAGTACTCCTGGTGAGAAAACTTTAGAAAAGATGCTTTCTTGATGACAAAAAGGGCGGAGGAGAAACTCGAATATCTGTAATCATTGTCATTTACTGAAAAATAAAATAAAATCTGCTTAAAATGATAGATTTTATTAATTGTTTTGTTATAATTGTGTAACTCACTGTTATCTGTCAGTTGAACTTGATATGCAACTTTTGTAAAAATAAAATCTACTATTTATGTACGTATAAAGTTCCTTAATTTCCAATGTGTTAACATTTGATAGATAATATTGTAAACTACAACACCGTTACCGTTAGGACGTGGCTAAAGAATATATTAAATAGTTATAGAAACGATATTAACTGAATAATACTAATTATTAATACAATATTATTTAATAAGGAACAGCTGTTTAAAAACAGATTATATTTTACTTATTTAATTCTCGTATATTATTGAAATAAAAACATTTTCTTAAATAGTTTTTATTCGCTTATTGAACATTTGTACATAAAACTACAACTATTAGAAATTCATACAAATGATTGTATATATCTTTTTTTATTTCAGCTGATAAATTTTATAAGAAAAACTTTGTTATATTCTGTTACTCAAACAAGTTGGATTACAAGGAATACAGGATAAAAAAAATAGTATATTAAATGTAAGGTCCCCTTCCCTTATAAACCCTCTATATATCACATAAACATATACTTTGTGATTATTTTTGTTATTTTCAATTTGTTCCACAAAAAGATAAAATCCTGGAGCAAAGATTGTCCGTTTAATATAGATTTGTATGTGTTGCATATGGGTAAGGAGATACTTTAATTAGATTATAATTCCATGTATAACTTGATTTCACGAAATAAAATCATAATAATGCTTTTACACCAATAAATACACTACGTTTTTTTAAGTTCTTCAAATGCCTAATCTCTTATTTTGACCACATTGAATATAAATTTTAAAACAGAATTATTTTATCACATCTAGGTTTATTGTCAATCAAAAAAAGAAACCCACGTAATCTGTAGAAAAAAATATGACCCCACATCTTTCTTCACCAATTTTAAATATGCGCCAACATTACTAAATGGTTAGAGTAACAGACCACTTTACTTTGTCTCCTTTAATTTTGCAACTGATTGAAATATATCACTATGTACAAATTCCTTACTGATACCTGCTAAATTTATAAACATAAGAAAAAACAAATTGTTTCAAGCAAACAAGTATTGTAATTGAAATATATTTCTTCATGTCTCTGCTCTCTTGTACTTCTTTTCCTCTGGCGGTACAAAGGCTTCAGCTCTACGTTCTTCTCGTTTTTTAGTAGCTTCTTGGTGTCTGACTTCTTGTTCTTTCCTTTTCTTTGCTCTTTTCTGTTCTTCTTTCAAGAAGTATTCTCCAGATGCTAATTGTTTATCAATCTTACTTTCTTGTTGAGGTGGTGGGAATGGAGTATAACTCTTCTTGACTTTCTTTTTCAATGGCTGCTTACGTTTACTAACATTCTTGCTCTTAAAGTTTGGTAAAAATCGTTCCCAATTTTCATTTTTCAACTTAGGATCTTTAGCTAACTCTCGCTTAATCATCAGTGCTTTAATATTATATATTGGATGAATATTTTGCATTGTATCCTCTACAATACGCCGTACTTGTTGTAATCCTTTATATGGACCCAATGCAGCAACTGTTTGACCTTGTACTAATACATAACAATTGGTTAATAGCTCAATAGATTTTAGAGTACAGCCATTTGGACCAATTAATCTTTGTCGTCTCTTGATAAACTTTTCTTTATTCCTAACAAATGAGGAAATTTTTATAACATCTGCACTAACATCATCTTGAAGAATCCGTACTGCTTGTTCAAAAGGTACTGATCTAGACAGTAACTTAATCATATCACGAGCTTTAATGATAATATATGGATCCCATGTTTTTCTAGTAGTTTTCACAGTCATACTACTCTCAATAAGGTTCAATTCAGCTTTAATATGATGTTCATTTAATGCTTTTTGAACAAGTGGCCAACATTCTTTCAAATATTTTTCTCTGTACTCTGGGAAAATTGTAGCAAAAGAACTTTCCTCTACTAGACGATGTGGATTATCTTCTCTCTTGAATTCCGGAATTTTCAGTGACCAAGCATTATCGACTGGTCCAGTCACTTTTTGATCACTATTATCTTCAAAATCACTCATTTTCCTTTAATGTTTGGTCGATAAAAGTATCTGAAATGTACATAAATTATAAATATTTATTGCAAGCAAATCAATGTGCTATTTTTTATAAAATTATACAAATAACCAAGTTCATAAAGGTTTATTATTAAGTTTGATTTTAAATCGAGGTTATTCTGAATCAATATCCAACAAAATTTTTAATTATGTATAAGTTTTACCTGAATAACAATTATTTAACTCTTATCATGTATAATTATTAAATATATATAATGTTTTCATATCACAATTCAATTAGACTGAAACTGAATGCACGTAGTAGATGACAAACGACCGTCCGAAGTCGTAACACGTGCACGCGGCATATACCAATAAGATAAAAATACTTAAATGCCTCTTATAATATATAGATGGCGCAAAGAACTTATTTTAAATTATGTTTCATTTGGTTTTTAAGGGTAACGAGCAATGCCGTTAACAATTAATCTCACAAAAAATACTTAATTTTTATACAATTTTAATTTACCAATTGTGTAATCGCTCATCAAGTTGGGGCTGTACCATGGAGACTGCTACAATTCTAGTCGCACCGAGGGAGTTTGAATTTCCAATGAGAAACCTCGTGATCGTCAAACTTACTATCCAAGATGGCTACCCGCGGGGATCTGTCAGAGCATTGTTTATATGCTCGCTACAAGCCAATCAACTCGATTGTTATTTTTTCTTAAATAATTGAATGCATGTAGGCTTAAAAGTATATTGAAAATTCGTCTAAACAACCGAAGTGCATATTGTGAATACGGAAAAACGGAGTCTTTACCAAAACATAAGAAAGCTAATTTTAGTAGCGGCAGTTGCTATGCTAACAATTCTAATTTTAAAAATATATTAATACCAATTTAAATATTCATAAAATGCCTAAGTTTGATAGTACTACTATTGAATATAAAAATCATGCTGGAGATAATGTTGATAAGCATTCAGAATGGCTGAAACAATTAGATATTGAAGATAAAATAACAGAAGTATAGATGTATGCTCTTTACATTTTAGTGTTAACAATTGTTTGCCATACATCCAACCAAAATCAAAGTCTCTCGGAAAACATATTTTTCTAGAATTAGTGATAATACCTGAAAAAAGAAGAATATTTAACGTGGAAAAAATGAAAACACTTAATAACAAAGAACAAAAAAAATTGTCAAATAGAAGAGTTCAAAAATTATGTCAAAAAAAAAGCTAGTTAAAAATGTACAAGAAAGTTGTCAATAACATAAAGTAGAAGTAAATTAAAACACTTTTGATAGAAGTTTATACAAAAGATAAATGTAAATATAAGTGTTGACAGTATGTTATAAAACATAACTGAACTTAATTAGCAACATGATTTATATTGTGAAGAGGTTTTGAAGCAGTTAGATATAATTGAAATATAGGATGTACTAATATTCGATGCTACTAAACAAAACGTAAACATTGACATTAATTTAAAAAATTTTGTCATCTTGAATCAACTTATAGAATCAATGGATAAATATTATCCTAGAACAAGAAAACATATTATCCATTTGAATGAATATTATTTTGAGTACTGACAAATTGAAACTAGTCATATTTTTTATTACCCTAACAATTTTATTCCATCAAGTTAGTGTTGAGATCATTTGTAATGTTTTTCATGAAATAGCGAAAAATTAGCTAAAGAAGAAATACGATAAAACATACCAAAATATTTAAAAAAATACCAATATGATTTTTATTTCAGTCTGTACGTAGAATAGAATTCAACAGCCAAAGTGTTTAAAATGTATTAAATTTTACCACCACTATAAAGATGATCTCACAGTAAAATTTATGACAGGAGTTATCCCAAGAGGTGTGATTGTTGAAGTAAATGGAATGTTTGGTAGGCTAGCATGAAATAAAAATATCTTAGTCAAATTAATATCATTCAACATTTGGAAAATATCGTAGATGCTGTAATGTTCAACAAGAGTTTTCTAATAGCTAAGGTGTAAAAAAAGGAATAAAATTCATTAGGTCACCTTATTTTAAAAAACAGTCTCACTTAGCAGAGCAGCAGTCTACTGAAGATGAAGATATAACTTGTGCAAGAGTGCCCATTAAAAGAATGAATCATGGTACAATTAAACAATACCAAGTTTTAAACCACAAATTTCCTTGGTATTTTGTTAATTATGTTGACATTATTTGTATCATTTACTGTGGTCTAGCCAATTTGGAAATATGTACTGATTCTTGCTAATGATAAATTTGATTAAGTTGATTATTAATTGATGTAAGCAGTAAATACTGTGTAATGAATATAATTGTTTATTATTATTCAACAAACTGTGTTTGTTTTAAAAAATTTTGCATTAAGAAATGAATAATATAATTACAAATATTTTTCTTTATTTTTCTTATTAATTTAAAAATAGGTAAAAAAATATGTAAATTTCTCATAGAATTCAAGTATTATTTTTTTACGTTTGGTCACATAAAGATAATCTATCTAATATAATAAAAATATACTTTCATATGATAAAATATAAATAGTTTACTATACATGAGAAACGTTATTAAGAATAACAAAATAATCTCTAGCTGTACAGTAATATTTGAACTATACTATAAATTAGTGAGCTGTCAAATAATAGTTAGTAATCAAACAACTATTAGATTAGTCAAGATTCATTAAAGTATTTACTTTTTAAGTAAACTTTCATCAATAAATTAATTAATGCAGTATGAAATTAATAATTCATATTTTTAAACCTAATAGTCTTTATAATATTTCTTCTTCTACCTAATATTTCTTTAAAAAGCTTATTTTTTAAATGCAATAATAGCTTTTCTGCAAAAGTTTCATCGAAATCAAGTTATAATTTCAATTGTATTACACTGATCTGAATAGATTATAAAATCATACTTAGTCAAATTTAGTAAGCACATTCCAGATTGGATTTGGGCATAATACGCATACTTTTTCTATTTGCAACTCCTTATTTATTCATTTCAAATATTTGCATTGTTCTAAAATACTTTTAATTTCTGTATTGACTAGGTTGTGAGGGCATTTTGTTTCTAATAATTTCATTGGTTTGTTATCTGTCACTACAATTCCATCTAAACAATATACCAGTCAAGGTTCAGTCTTCAAAGCAATCAAACCACATTATTTAGCACATTGAAACCTGTCTTACAAGACTCATACTTTATACTATGATGCATTGCATCTGTCTTAACATCTTTGATTCAAAAATACATGTATTTTTGCTACTGGTCTTTAAAGTATGTAAATATTCCATAGTATCTGCAAGAAAGACAAATCAATGGAATTTTCCATCATCATTTTAAATCCGTTTAAAAAATAATAATTCTTTACCTACATACAGTTATTTTAAGCTGCCTTTCCTTTTTCGATTTATGCTTGTCAAAATGAGTTTCTATTATACTCTCACACTGTAAAACTGTCAAATACATTTTAGCAGCAATCCTTCATATTTACTCAAATTTTATTCAAAGATGCTATGATGGTTCACTGGAGTATTTTTAGTTAAATTGAACTAAAATTTGCTTGTTGCTGAATGACTGTAGGCTTTGTCATTATTAATCTGGACTCTAGGATTTATAATTTATTTTTGACTTGTTGGAGTACTTTGGACAGTCATACTGCTGTTTTTATCTGTTAACAAGCGTAATATTTTTATTGGAACAATTGCTTGACTAGCTTGTTAATTTGATTTTCTTTTAGTGTTATTACACACAAAAGAATATATATTAAAATTAAGAAGCTTTATGTTTATATTTTGACTTATACCTATATAAAAATTATTTTATATTTATCTCACCTAGATTTAGCAATAGCAGTTTATCCATCGTATACTATAAGCTGCTACCTTAATTTTGCAAATTAGTTTTAGATAAAGGCAGTACCTTTCTACTTTTATACATCAAAATGTTCATAAAGGTTGAGCTTCATATTATTCTAATACTGGTTGTGGGTGTGTTTTTCAACAAACGTTTTTTATATGTTTATGACAGTAACTCAAGCTTACTTAAATTTTTCCTGCAAGAAGTCTTTATATCAAATAAACTAAAAAATCCAATCTGTTGAAAAATAAGAATTGATAAAACAAAATTTTTAGTTGTTTGTTACAAAATAGCAATATTACTGCAATATGTTTACAGAAGTGGCTTTGGACAGCTTTGTAGCTACAATTCATAACCTCCACAGTCACTATATTGTCCTTTTCATTGTCATTATTGTTATTACATTCCATGATTAATTTTCCAGTTGCTGAATGTGGTTCTAATGTCAAGCCGTAAGTCAAACCACAATACGAAAATTAGATTTAAACGTCGTTCCGCAAAGGATTATGAAGCCGAATTGTATCACTCTATCATTTTTCGAGATAACGACGTTGCATTTGCGTACTCACGCAAAGTTTTTAAGAACAAAAGTAACATTATTACTGTTTGTAAAAACCTACTATGCAAATAAATCTACAGCTATCTCAATGCAACTTTAACCCTCGCGAGTAGCCATGTATGTTTTGCACTTTGCCAATATAGTAGAAAAAAAGGAAAAAGCTGTCAGAATCATTCGCACTATCGAACATGACCTTCATGTTGACTTTATTTTGCATAGTTGTAGGTGCGAACATTCGAATCATGAAATGTATTCCTTTTTTGTAAAATGCGTATTTTTGAAAATACGTTCTTACAAATATAATATATTCTACTTGGATAGTTGCTAACTTTCATTTGAAAACGAAAGTTCACACGATGCAAATTCAGATTTCGAAGTAGAGAAGAAGCAGTCAATTAAAAAAGCAATAAATACAAAATCAATTAATCGCGTATTAGAGAATTAAAGCTAATAAAGCACCGACACTAGTCATCTCATTTTTCGTATTTGACGCCCGGATAGACGTCGTGTGTACGTAGTCAAATGAGTAACTTAAATAGTACATACATACATGGGCAACACTTATAGATAAAAATATCTTGGTAGTATAGTGTGCACATACATATGCTCGATGCACATTCGACGCTGCATCGCTCATGTACGAAATCTCAAGCTAAAAGAGAAAGAGGAAAAAAAGCGGGTTTATGATTTATAAACACATGAAAAGGGGCGTCTATTTTCTCCTACGCACTACATATAGCAACCATGACCGAGAGCCGCCAAACTGACCGTAGAGCGAGTAGCTTATTGCATAAACTACATTGCCGAATATCAATCGTTGATCTATATTCAACTTGTAGTGTTAACTTATACTTGTTCCGCGGCATTTTCTCTTTTTTTTATAACGAAAACATACGTATAAGATTTAGAGATTGAGCCTAAGCTCCCGGTATAAAGCTACATTATTTTGGAATTGTTTTCATATATTCATCAATAACTCATCATTGTCTATTTTTTAGTACATTTTCACGCTACCTCAAGTTCAAGGGCATCTTAAAATTTAAATGTATCGGGTTTAAATATATGATTCGCACTGTCTTCTTATTTAATTCATTTTCTTAATTGGCTATTTATTTAAAATTATGAATCGAGTTAATATTTGCATGCCGTTGCAAAATGATTCAATTATAATTTGTATACATTCCATCTTTTACCATTTTGAAATACGCTTGAAACGCGCCATATCCCCGCGCATTTTTTCTAAGGAACTATAAGTGGGATCTTGTTGAAAAATAATATCAATACTCTTGTATGATACACATACATACAGAGATGTGCACGCAACACGCGCGAACGAGTTAAGTACGAGCGGTCAGCGGATCGACTTAGTTGACAAGGCTAACTTGAGTATAAATTAAAAGAACTCTGAAAGCGCGCGTGATGCCTTCGGAAGAAGGGAAAAACAAACAGTGTTTACGCAAATATCGACGTACAGAGATGAGCAAGTAAAGGAGGACGTAACTCAAGTGAAAATATAAGAATCGTCGTCCTCCCGATCTTCTCCTCTTTGTCGCAATTATTGTTTTCATCTTCATAGCCCAACCAACCAAAGGCCACCCTAGCTTACGTCGAGCCTATTTATACATCCTGATGTTATATCCCGGCTTTGATTGGAGTTCGATTGGCCTTCCAAGTTTGTAATACGGTAACTGATCCAAGTAGATATTCAGTGCGCGGCTGACAACCTGCAAAATATCACCCGGTGAAGTTTGCCGAGTCGCTCGTGTGAGCGTTTACATGAAGGAGCAGGACATACCGGAGTACCTCGAGGGCTGCGGATTGTCCGCTGCAGCCACCGACAATATGCCTGAGGCATGTGAACTCCTCAAAGAAGCTTCTACACCAAATAACCAGGTTAAATTTCCAATAACAACTGCTATTATTGCTGTATTTTCATTTTCATTTCTGCAAGTACACTCTCACTTTTAAATTTATGCTTGACTAACTCAATTATAACAACAAATCATATTTCATTAATTTCTTTCCTTTTTATGGAATACCAAGAGCTTCTTTTCGTACATATATACTTTTTCAAATAACAATTCAATGCTTAACATTTTATTGAATTAAAGTAATGTAGTAATTTTCTACTAGTTTTGCTTCACTTTTATTATTGTTCTATCAAAAATTTATTCATTTAGGTCAAAGAGCAGCCCAAGGAGAAAAAGCTATCTACAACCTCTATATCCAGCAGTGATACTAAAAAAACTGTAACTGTCAAACATCCTGAATCTAATAAACCCAAACCAACAACAAAAAAAGGTAAACCCATTCAAGCAGATTTAGACGTATCCAAAGAATTTGTAAGATGCAGAGATGAGGGTTTGAAGAGACTTGACCTGAGCAAATCAAGTATAACAAATCTTCCAAGCAGCGTTAAAGACCTTGCGCATCTGACTGAATTTTACCTTTATGGTAATAAACTAGTGACTCTTCCTCCTGAAATAGGATGTTTGACAAGTTTGAAAACTCTTGCTCTAAGTGAAAATTCATTGACAAGCTTACCGGATACTTTGGAAAATCTCAAGCAGCTCAAGGTTTTAGATCTGAGGCACAATAAGCTTAACGAAATACCCGAAGTTGTTTATAAATTATCCTCATTGACAACATTATTTTTAAGATTTAATAGAGTTAAATATGTTAATGACAATATACGCAATTTAACAAATCTCACAATGCTTAGTTTGAGAGAAAATAAAATCAAAGAGCTTCCTGCTGGTATTGGCAAACTTATCAATCTTGTGACATTTGATGTTTCTCACAATCACTTGGAACATTTACCAGAAGAAATTGGTAATTGCATCCAGTTGTCTACTCTTGATCTGCAGCACAATGAGCTTTTAGATATACCCGAGACAATTGGTAACCTTATGTCTGTAACGAGATTAGGTTTGAGGTACAATCGTTTGTCATCTATACCTAAATCATTGGCTAATTGTAAATTAATGGATGAATTTAGTGTTGAGGGTAACCAAGTTTCCCAACTACCTGATGGACTGCTTTCAAGTTTATCCAATTTGAAAACAATAACATTGTCCAGAAATTCATTTATGGCTTACCCATCTGGAGGACCTTCACAATTTACAAATGTTTATTCAATCAATCTTGAACATAATAAAATAGACAAAATACCATATGGCATCTTTTCAAGAGCTAAAAATTTAACAAAGTTGAATATGAAGGAAAATCTATTAACTGCCTTGCCTCTTGATACAGGTACGTGGATGAATATGGTAGAGTTGAATTTAGGCACAAATCAACTCATTAAACTTCCTGATGACATACAGCATTTGCAAAATCTTGAAATATTAATACTGTCTAATAATATGTTGAAGCGTATCCCTGCCAGCATAGCCAGTCTTAGTAAACTTCGTGTACTTGATCTAGAGGAAAATAGAATCGAATCTTTACCAAATGAAATAGGCTTTCTCAGAGATTTGCAAAAATTGATTTTACAATCAAACCAAATAACTACTTTACCACGTGCTATAGGTCACCTTACAAATCTTACACATTTGAGTGTAGGCGAAAATAATTTGAGCTATCTTCCCGAAGAAATTGGTACACTTGAGAATCTTACTTCTCTTTATATCAATGATAATCCAAGCCTCCACAATTTACCCTTTGAGTTAGCACTCTGCACTAATCTTAATATTATGTCAATTGAAAATTGTCCTTTATCGCAAATACCACCTGAAATTGTTGCAGGTGGCCCTTCACTCGTTATTCAATTTCTGAAAGTGCAAGGTCCATATAGATCGATGTAACAAAGTTCTATAATTGAGACAGAAACTACACATAAAATAAGTCTCTGACGTTGTATTAGTATGTAAGATTTCTAGTCCCAACATTTTCACATTTTTTTATTAGTAAATACAATTGAAATTTTCACAATTTGAAATTCAATTATAAAACTCAACTTGGTTTCATGTAATACTTCAATTTTTGTTTTCATTTACTGACACAATATGATATATATCACTCATAACAATGTAGTATTAGATATATCTCGAATTTCATCTTGTGCTCTTAAGATTAATTTTTATTTTTTTTCATGATTATTGAATAACTGGTATGTAAATGATACCAATTTTAAATAGAATTATTACATATGAGTTTTCCATATTGACTACAATCTTACATTATTTGCACCATAAAAAGTGTTAACATATTATTGGCAGTACAGTAATGTGTTGTATATACATACATACATATTATTTTTTATCAATATAGTTAAATACTTTTTAGTGCTACCGATAAATGTTGCAAGTGCCAGGAAATGTTTACTGCAAAATTCTCAACATACTTTGCATATATTATATAAAATAATAGTGTTTTTGAAATTACATTTTTTGGCCCATTAGTGGAAAATGTTCAGTCTTATTTTTTGTTCGCATTTATGTATATTATGCGTATGATTATTGTAATTCGTTGCTCATTATTAATATTGATACAGAACGTTATTTATTGGCACTCTGTTAACTTATTATTCTTAATTGTTCTAGTAACGTATATTTTATTATGTGATTTTTTAAAACACAAATAAAATGCAATTTATACAGTCATTTTCATCAAAAAGAATAAATGCATAATATTGCATAAAAGAGTAAGTAAACTATTGTTTTTACTTATGTTGTTTGAATAATTAACAATCCACCATTGCAATAGAAATGGAACAGAGTCAAGATTCAGATATTTAGACATTTTTTCCTCGTTTCCAAATACCTAATCGTCATATTTATTCACACGACCCGAGAAAACTTGAAAAATATGAGTATTATTCACGTCTACTTTATTTTCATAAATAATTCCTTCGGTAAAAGTCCAATAATAATAAACAGCATTACAACTTATGAGTAATAATATAATATTAATGTCTTCAGTTAGACTTCGCGCAATTAGTTTGCACAAAAATATTATATTTATAATTATAATATAAAAAAAGTGATGGTATATAGTTTCGTAGGTTTTTTCAACGCGATATTTTTGATATGGCTGTGTATCGTATGATTTTCAAAACTATTTATTATATCGGAATACATGAGCATTATACTTATAATTTTTCTTTGCTCGTTTGGTATATTGTTAAATAACGATTGAGCGCACAAAATGACGACAAATTTTATTAATAATTATTTTATATAATCGTTCTTTGTAATATATACGCGTACTATGTATTGTATAATATATACTCATAACAGTTCAAGTCCTATTTCAATAGAAAATACTGAAAATGTTTGCGTTACGTATTCTAACAGTTCAAGAAAAAAATGACTATTATTAACAGACATGGAAAATGAGATATGTAATGTGGAACAATGTCAAGTACATGTCTCTTTATCTTAAACGTGCTATCCGCTTCACTGAGACAGATATGTTATATTTTTAGAGTTGATGTATAAGTCTAATCTTTGTTAAGTCGTGCATTATATTTTTTACATTGTATTATCGCTTGCGTAAAAATTTTTTTAATATTTCGTTTGATCGATTGTCGATCTATTTGTTATTTGAGAAAATCAATTTGTTTCAATGAAATATTATGCCTATGTCGTATTCAACTTGGTTCGAAAGGTAACGTTTGAAGGGGAACATTTAAGAACCAAAAGTATTATTTTTAGAATAGACAAAGGTTATAAGTGCATTATCCAATTGTATTCGAATCAGAATGATTCAAATAGATGTTTCATGCATGCATCAGAACAAATTAGTACCATACGTTTTACTTGTGTAACCGTTAAATAAAAAAAAACGTTACTGCTTATACTTTCCTCAAATTTCAATGATATTCTTTATTCTTAGTATCCAACATTCTCCAAGTTGTGACCTATGTACTAGAATAGGCATTTTTCAATTAACATTGCATTTACGTTTTCCATTTGTTTAATGAACGTATAAATCAGAAACCTACACGATATAGTGGAATATTTCTATACATGTGAACATAAATATTTGTAATTAGTGTTGCAACAACCCTTAACAAATAAAATCTAATCAATATATAAAATGTGAACTTGCTCTACTAGATATGAAAACTGTGTAATGGAATAAACAACACGTAACAGATGCACTTTAAAAAGCTGCAAAAAATGGATATTTTGTGACAGAGTTGCTAATCAATTTTTCTATACATGTGTATGTCTAATTAAAGAAACACTGCACGTGATTTTTTACAAAGATAGACGCTCTAAAAGATCTTTAGAAAACAAAGTATATGATTTGCTATTTGCAGGAGGAACTTTTGCAATAAGTAATGCGTTTATTACGTAATAGAATGGATGCTTACAGATTGTTAAAAACTTGTATGAGTTAAGCTATTAATTATTTTCTTGTATACAGCGGCATGGTCTCCTTGAATGAATACAAATTGACAAACAATCAGCTCACGGGCGTCTG
Source organism: Chouioia cunea (assembly GCA_030064505.1). Classification (NCBI taxonomy): domain Eukaryota; kingdom Metazoa; phylum Arthropoda; class Insecta; order Hymenoptera; family Eulophidae; genus Chouioia; species Chouioia cunea. Next base: position 23,844,929 of record JAOPFQ010000001.1, read on the forward strand.
CAATTAACTGAAAAGTAATTGAGAAAAACATTGCTATGTTGAATTTGAATATTTTTCTTTCGGGAGGTTATTATGGTGAAAAAAACTGTGTTCCACCTTTGACCAGTGACTCCTTTTCTTTTTTTCTTACCAAAAAATTGTCTTGGCCGAGTTTTTGAGAATATCCTTCTTCAAAGGTGAATTAGCAAATATCATAAAATCACTTCATTGCATCGCCTGTGCCTGTGGTACTGGCAAGTTATATTCTCAAAAACACGACATCTTTGACATCGATTTAATGACAACTAATCACTGCTCAATAAGATTAGTGTATTTTACTGGATGATTTTCACAACTGCATCATCGTTTTCTTCAAGCTTCAGCTTGTCATGAATTGGATTCGATTACAAAGTTGTCGCGTGATGATCTTTCACAGAATATCATCTTATTTGTATCCCGTGATTCGTATATTCATTAAGTTGAATGACGTGATTTTTATAATAAACATGACGAAAAAAACATGACGTAACAATCAAAAAGTTATTGGATAACATTTACCACAATTTTAACGTAATTGAAGTATTGTCTTGTTGCCTACAATTGTCTAATTCTACCAAACAAAAATACAAAAATACGTAAAAAATTATGGATTCTTTTGAATAAAACCAATAAAAAAATGTGACGATTAATCCTTTAGTACAAGATGTACTGTATGTACACTTTGACGAAACCCCCCTCTCTATAGAGATTCTATGAAAAAAGTGTTATTTATAGTTCAATCGATACTTTCTCGTATCGTTGTAATGTAAATACAGATCCACGTCATCGAGTTATTTTATAAAATACTAATTGAATGATAAACTTGTTACAAAAGCTCTTGTTGACTTATGGTGAAAATAGAAATTGTAAAAAGTATGAACAAATTGCATACTTTGCCTGCGCTATAATAATGTATATAAAACAGTTCGGAGTTTTAATATACATAATATAAAAAAGCAGTTGATTTCTTTCTATAAGAAAGTTTCATAGCAATTTGAACAGTTGAAAGGTGCAATCATTGTTAACTGTTTAACAGTTACTACTAAATACTGCTATTGTTAGTTCATAAAAGAATTGCGTCCGTTAAGACGGCATCTATACTATTTAATGGGTAAAGGTGACATGAAAAAATTGTCGTTATTTTCGTTACAAAATTTGTTGAATAAAAATAGTGTCGAGAGCGTAATATTATGTATCACGTATGCATAATTAATGAGACCTAATGTTGTAACAAAATCATTGTATTTCAATGTATATCGAAAACCACATATATATAAATATACTAAACTGTATAAAATTTCTAAATATACGTATATATTGTAATAGTGAATACATTATTTGATCCTCAAATACTTACTTTCCCAGAAAAGCACTTCTAATTACCGCCTTTGTCCAATACCACTTTTTGTTTTTGCTACAAATTTTTTTTTAGTCGGATTCTGTAGAATAACAAATTAACAAAATTGAATCTCGGATTCGATAGCGATGTAATCGTTTGAACGAATCATTGAAATAAACGTTCTTATTGACAAATTTGCTCGTGAAAAAATTAGATTGCTGTTATACAGATTTTACTTTTTTGGGATCAGAGTTTCAACAATTTTAGGAAATAATACATTTGGGTACTTACTGTAAACGAAGAAAGCTTCTCTTTTGAAATTGTCGCAGTTATGCATGTCTTGCTTGACGTTGCGTTTGAAAACGGCTCAAGATTCTCTGCAGCGGTAGTGAAAAATGCACTGGCTCTAACAAAACCTCCGCAATCGGGCGTGTCTGTTGTAGAATTATTCTTCAAAATATCGGTTTCTTGTGCTGTGTTCGGATTCGCTTGAGGGGCAGTTAGTAATGGTGCATCTACGAAAGTATTTATTCTTGTTGATTTACTGTAATTTGACTTGGATACAACATTGCTATCATGCTTCAAGTACACACAAGAAGTGTTTTTGATTTTTTTGGAGTCCTCTCCTATTTTCAATCTCAAACGAGAGATACGTTCTTCGTATGCCGCTATTTCTTTCTTTAAACTGGATACAAATAAGGAACGTGTGATATAGAATAATATCGTTAAAATTAGCCTTTAACTATTATTTACATTTACTCATGGTTATTATTTTAGAAAAAATGCACTTTGTAATTTCTCGTAAAGATGTTTATCTACGTAAGCATGCATGTTAACTAGTAACAAAATAATTAGTAGGTTAAAAAATTGAGCGCGCCAGATCTTGCTAGCTAGTATTAATAAAATTTTAATCAAATAATTCGCAATGCGCCATGAAAATCACCTTGCATTTTCTGAACATTTTGTCTTCCACGTCTGCAACTCGTGCTCAGCCGTAAGCAATTCTTTTTTCAAAGAATTACATTTTGTATTTTTTAAGTTCGATTTAAGATTTCGTATTTCCAGCATCAGTTTTTCAATTTCGATTTTTTCTTCGTCCACTATAAAATAATTTGTGTTAAAAATCAGGCTAACAAAAACCTTTAACGATTCTTCTTTTTAATTAATTATTGAGATACGTTAGAATAACAATTTATTATATCATAACGGTCAATTACGCTGCGAAATATATAAGTATTAGTGTTAAATCAATCGCTATAAAAGTTATTACTATACAAACTGATCAGAAGAACTTCCCAAAAATGGGGTGTCGCGTAAATTTAGAAACCAAAACGGGTGAAGGTAGCATTGCATGGGGAGTCAATTGTATACCTAGTGGTGTTGTACGCCTCGTCTTTCTCTACTACTGCAGTCCCAATTCAGCGCGAAAAACAGCGTCCACTTCACAAGATTATCTTACATCATTCATCGGCTCGGTATCTACTTCTCAATTTTTCAACAACCCATTCAGTTTTCTCGAAATAAAGCCTGCCATTGATTACTCCTGCAAGAGAATACTCTACTCTAGGGCTTGACAAAATAGATTATCGCATCTTACTGTAAAAGGACTTTTCGTTGCTTCAAACAAAATATAAAATATACTCAAGGCGTTTATTTGGAAACCAGGCCTCCCAAATTTATTCAAAAATGATCCACTGATTTGATTACAACGACATTTTCAAAGGAATAGATCATTTCGATACAAACGGAAAAATGACCGTAGCATTCCTAACTGGGAAAGTCGTACCGCAAGGCTGCGTCTCTAGTCCAATTGTAAATAATATGAGCGTCGTTAACTCATCTACACGATCACTGGATACGAATGATTACAATTCGTCGCCAACGACTCAGATAACCCAAAAGCTGCTCTCGCAGCCTTGGAACGCAACTTGAAGAGAGTCAAGTTCTTACAATATAAGCTCCTTGTTGTTGTCTCTCAAGAAAAAAAATAGTCCCTCATAGCCAGCGCTAAATTTCTTAATCCAACGCTAGGTATACGTCTCTCGAGAACCAATCACCTAAATCATATTATTGAAAAAAGACTAAATAACTCAATCACTGACAGAGCTACTTATGCAGAAATTCGTATACATCCTTTTCAATACGGACAAAAACACTTGGTCAGAATTACATTGCATCGTAAATCAAGTAGGATCGGGTGTTACGTAGAAAGTCTACGTAGAGATGGCCAACTACTTACAGATTGAAGATTAGACGCGTGTGGACCTACTCTAAATGCTACTGGTATATTAGCTCATAATTGTATAGTTGTCGATATGGATAATAGCCTTACCGGTCGTGCTGACATTTCCTTTGAACACAGCAGAACAACTATCCCAAGAACAGATGAAATCTGTCGAAAAATATAGAATCTAATCTATAGACTACATGGTACACAAATAATGATGACTTTCTGAAAATGTAACTATTCGATGAGAGACCATCACCAATTGTTGAATAATGAGAGTTTACGGTTAAGACCGAACAAATGGAATCGTCAACAACAAATTGGCGTGAAATCATTTTAGACGAGCCCGTTACAGAGTAAGAGATAAAGGAAGAGATTCGTCAATATTCTCGTTATCTTTAAGCAACAAGTTTCAGACTATAAATAGTCGTTTATCTACGGCCAAGTGAAATAACGCCTTCGTATAATTGAAACAACAATTAGTAAATTTGTATTACAACGACGCGATACACCTAATAATAAACACCTCAATAATACCTCACGTTGAAGAAACGTGAAATTTACGTTCCTATGAGAAGGAAGGAATGAAAGGTACGTTTCGTGTAGAAGCTGAGATAAAAAGCGAGATCGCGAAAGAGCATGGGTTGGGTCGAGCGTAAAGACAGGAGCTAGTAGCCAGTGCTGGATCATTAGCTTCCGGAGGGGAACTAGCACCATTAGAGGGGACGGAGAGTTCCCTGGCTGCTAGAGGGGAAAGAAAGATATTTACTCTGTGCGAGGGAGCGACAAAAGCCGAAAGACGTATGAGGAAAGTAAGATGAAAAAGCTTATAGAATAAATATGCACTGTGAATTTTATAAATAATTATCATTACACATAGTAATAAGTATCACATATAGTAAGACAAACGTACAAGCTGAGCTTGTCACTAATATCTTAACGATCTAGTTATGAAAGTAATATTTTATAAATAAATAACGTAAGTAACTCGCGTGATTTTGTGACCATTGAATTGATAGAACGAATAACGAAAATTTTGTTATCAAATTTAGTCTTGATCTTAATTTTCATCTAAGTCTGAATTATCACAAGTAGATTATTTGATAGAGCAGGTACGCTGAATTGAGGTTAATCATCATCATTGTGACTTGGACTTTTCGGATTTCAATCATTTTGACAAGCTCGATTCTGTTTGCCTTTTTTCTGTGACTTGATAAAATATCTCTTCTGAGATACTCTTCCTCGTCGTTGTAACCAGTTCATCCAAGCTTTTATTCTTCACGAGCTGTGTTTTGTATTTTCTTATCTAATATTTCGTCACTCCTTGAATACGTAAAATAAACGTGGTGTAGACACTGGCATTAAATATAACGCATATTTATTTTTTATATTAAAATTACACTAGTCGTTGCTCGATCTTTGTCTGGTGTTAATTTAGTTCGTTCTTTTTCCGTCACCTTATTCATGTGGACCTTCTTTTTCAATCATTTTTCCACCGATCTTTTTTTACAAACTACTTTTCCTAAGCTCTGTGAACATTTTGAAACATCCTTTTTTCTTTTTACGTCTTTCCGTGAATTCTTTAGTATGCACGTATTAAACCCCAGGTGTATCATTTCGTTTTATCTATACATAGTAATTTGAAGTTTAAGGATAATTGCTGTATATCAATTATTAAAATCAATATATATTTATTCATACTAACTTTTCCATAATTGTCAGTTTCTTTGTTTGAGCAAACATTAGAGGAGTGTCGTTCTCGTCCTCGGAATCTGATATTAGAAATGCTTTGTAATTTCCTTCACTATTTTCTTCAACTGAACGATTAGTATTTCTATTGTTCATTTCAGAACAGTTTGAGTGAAAACATGTTTTTTGCATTTGATCTTGGAATTATCTGAAAAAATCATATAAATTTATATAAATTCCACGAGAGATTCATTTGAAATCGGAACATTAACATTTATTTTGGTTGAGTAGATTTATAGGCCTGAGCGACGTACTCTTTGATCTCATCTGGCCCACAGGTTTTTTCGTTAAAAGACCAACTTGCCTCTGGAATATGGCTACTTGTCTTCCTAAAGTTTCATTTTCTTCGTTAGCCTCATTTTCTTTGTTGGCGATATAGTTAGCTTTAAGACTATTATTACTATAATTCGCTTTTATTAATTCTATTGTTCTGTTTAAACTGTAATTTGTGCCAGAATTAGAATTAAAATGCTATACATTTAGTATAGCAACCAATCAAAATCAAAATCCATATATACGTACGGAAAAAATTGTGGCCAGACTAGTTTAGTACACTCAATAGTGCAAGTACGCTTAAACGATACATCTTCTTTTTCTCATTGACAGGAATAATATACAATACATTGGTACAACTTGTCCCCGACACAAGCGTATGAAAAAAGAGGGAAAACTGTCAGTCGCAGTTAATAACCGCGGAATGCACTGAATGCTATTCCAAGAGTGTAAACTCTTGTCAGCTACAGTGGTCAGGCGCAATGAACATGATCAAATATATATATCCGTAAGCTCAAGCTTTCTTGTTGTTAGCTACCGATGAAAGTATATGGAAATATTGACCTTTTTACCAACAAGTATTACACACTGTTGGCCAATTAACTACTGACACAGATCAACTACTTGACCGAGCGCACGAGCATACTAGACAACTGAATCAAGTATATGATAAAAATCCAAGCAACATTTAAAAACACAAATTCCCGCTGTGTCCTCGCCAAGACAAACTTTGGCCACTTTAACCCGTGGAAGGAGTTGCAACAAGTCAAACTAAATCAGTCAATCCGCGTTCACCTGACAGTCTAGGTGTGAATCAATGCGGCCCATTCCATATTCTTTTTCGTGTATTAACGTCGAATTATTTTGTTATATACCTCATCGTCGTCATCTTTCTCATATTCTTGATTGGGAGATGTTAAAACATTAGATAAAAATTCCCTTTCTTTCTAGCTTCCGTAGTATGCACCAATTCAGGTTCAACTAAAAAACAAAAAATAAGCTTAAAATGCTAGTAATAATATTAAACAGATGAAATTTTTTATGTACGTACTTCCTAAGGCGTAGATTTCAATAGCAGAGTAAACTAATGAATTATTTTTCTCTTTTCTACTATAAACGGTCGTAGCATTAAAATGAAACTTGTTCATAGGCTTTTTCTATTTTAATTGCTCAATCTGTTCAATTGGTATTATGGCGATGTGATTACGTCTGAAGAAGCGAACCCGAGCATGGTTTATTTCACCATTTAGGTATGAATAAAAAAAGATGGACATAATATTTAGATAAATATATCAATGTAAAAAAACTCGCGTAAAGATACGTATTAATAAATACAAAATTCAATTGATTAAATTATTTTAAAAAATTTGTTTTTATTTTATTTCACATTTATTTTATAATCTGTCTTTAGCAAGCGTCAATAAGTAAAATTTGTTTACATTTTGATGAAATAACTATTTTTGTGATTAACGGTGAAGTACCCCGCCCCAGTGGGTATTTTAATGTAGTTTTACTACGTAAAAAAATATAGTAAAACGTTAAGATTTCTGTTAACGCATCTGAAATTGTATGTTTTTTTAAATCTGGTCTTTGAGATGGAAAGTCTTTCGAGTTTGCTAATAAGTTGATTTGGATGATTTTGAAGCCTATTTTTGTATTTTTTGCAAAATGTTTTTATTTTTTCATTAACCGAAAGTGATTTCATTTGTAACAAACCACGGAGCATTGACAATGTTGCGTAGAACTCTGAATTGAAATCTTTCCAGTATTTCAACATTTGAGTTTGAGGAGGAGTCCAGATTGACTTAAGTATATTTTTTTATAGCAGTATTTTATTTTCAGTTGCGAGCTCTAATTTTTTACCAATGAGCCATTTCCCTTGAATGAATGAGTCCATTTTCGTTATTTCTAATTTTAGCTGTTTACGTTTTGTAAATGTGTTCTCTTCGTATTAGTCGACAATCTAAATGTGTACGTAGATATTTTAAATGATTACTCTGTGGAATAATTATATTGTTTAACACAAGCAGAGGGCATTTATCTTTTCTCAAAAAGAACTTAGTGTGAAATGATTTATCGTCATTGCTTCTATTTTTTCACGAGCTCAACCATTTTTGTATTGTGACCAAGTATCTCTGTAGGGTTTTAGATGCAATATTTGCTTCCGGATGAGTTGTTAGAACAACTGTCATTTGCATATATTGATGTGATATTTCTCACGAAGGAATTTCCTTACAGCAGACACTATTGTGTTCGCTTGTTCTATAGTGGAGCGGTTACGTCTAAACTATCTAAACTGACGATCTGGGATACATTTTCTATTAGCCATTGCTGAGTTAATTCTGGTTAATATTAAATTTCCACAAACTTTTGAATGTAATAGCGGAAAACTAATTGACCTATGTATAGTTACAAGTTTAGCTTCTTTACCGAATTTAGGTATTAAAATAATCTTTGCCATTTTCCTACACAGTGGAAAATGGTGTAGTCGAAAGTAACCATTAAAAATAATAGTTACAAATCTTACTGTTAAGATAGGTCATTCTGGTCGAACCCAGGAACTTGTTTGTTATTTATATTTTTAATTATTTCTAATGCTTCCTTCATTTTAACCCGTTTGATTTGCGTACTATCGAGGTTCATGGATGTTGGTATTTTAAATTAGAAAATCTTCTTGTTCGGTAATTATCTTGAACGAGGTTCAAAAACATGGTATAGGTGGTTTGCAAACGTAATAGCTTTTTCCCCATCAGTTGTGGTCTGTATTCCTCAAGACTTTCTAATTGGTGGTCACACCTCCATATCGTTTTCTGTAGTGAATAGTCTGTTACCTCTGTCGAGGTCACTCTTCTAAGGTACCCCTGCAATTGTATATTTTTTTCTACATGTAACATTTTCATTAAGTCTTTTACTGAATTTTTTAATACTGTTTTATATTGAATTAATCTAATAAGCTAATACTTTTTTACAGAATTCTCTTTTCTTTAATTTTTTGAGCGACTTCGTTGAACATACATTGTTCATCTTTGTGTTTAATACCTGAAGTAGAACGGTTTTGCACAGCTTCGGTTAAAAGTCAATTAAAATTTGTAATACTGTTTTCAACGTCCACAGACGGTTAATGAGGTATGCTAAATTTTAAGCGTTTACCAATGTACATCTTATATTTTTTTCCATTTGATACTTTTAAATTTTCGTGTTAGATTAGTTAAAAGCGTAGATTAATTAGAATTGGTAAATAGTCCGGGTTAAGTCTAAACATGATGATATTTCAAAATATCTCTTATTTATACCCTTTACAATTGCAAAGTCGATCAAGTTAGGCAGCTTGTTTAAATCTAACAAACGGTTGGTTCCTCGTTGAATATTGGTATGCGGTTATTTTTCTGCATAACTTGATAAAGTATTCTGTCGTCGAGTTGGAGTCGATAATCTTGATCCCCACCATGGGTGTTTTGCGTGAAAATAATCTTCTGCTGCAAAATGGTTTCCTAATGTTAGCACGAAGCTCATCCAAATCTTTTGTGTTAGTAGATGGTTTGGAAGGCCGTAAACAACCGACACTATTCTCGGACCACCACTGTCAGTTATTATTACTCTGATCGATTACAGTGATGTATTTCTGTTTGTTGTTATGATTCCAGTGCCACCGTGCGCTTTATGTAGATGTTTATTTTATGTTTGTATATTTTACTACGTATTTAAAATTTATAATCAATTTTCTAAACTTGTTCTTTGTCTCTTGCCGGTTTTGAGTCTACTTTGAGACTACATTTTCAGCTGGACTTTGTGTTGAGGTGATCATCGTGTCCTATACTGAATAATTGTAAAATGTTTTCAGTTAAAAGCGTAATATCTATGTTTTTTTGATAAGAAATGTTCTTATTTAAAGATGCCTCTGCGTGTCATTTGAATTCCAGATTAAAATTTTTAAACTATCAATTTGTTCACATTATTCAGCATTATCTCCATTCTTTGCATTAACTAGTCTATTACGTGTACAAATCTGTTAATGTTTTCGTTGTTGTATTTTGGTTCGTATTATGTGTGTATCTTTGTTAAAAATTTTCGTTATGATCACTTTGTTTTGCTGTTACTTGGGCATACGAAAAATTGAGCCTAACTATGCTGCTATTTATATTTATGTTTATATCCGTATTTAAATTTTCTTGAATAGGCTGATTTTTCCAGGTTAGCGTCTTTTCTCTTAATACTAGAAATACTTTCCGTTGCAACTGTTTGCGAATTGGATATCCTTTGTAACTTGCTGTATGGTTACTTTGGCAGTTACTTTTTTATTTATTTTTTCTTTAAATGGGTACTTCTTAGTTAAATGATTTTTGCACGTTTGACGCATAATGAACCTTTAAAACGGTAATTTTTTGTATGTCCGTATTCCTGACAGTTTTGACATTGCCGTATCTCTCTTGTAACATATGGAGGTTCAAATTTGATCATTGTTCTAGCAGTCGGTTTACGTTGTAAATATCTTGATTATTAAATTGTACATACTTTTGCACACACGTTAACGATTTTTCTCGTACGCACCTATTAAAATGTGTGTTTTCGCATGCAGAGACAGCGCTCTGTTCAACCACCCAGCTCTGAGTACACATTTCGTTTTTTGTTTACACGTTGTTCGTTGTCCTCCTTCCTCGCGCTTTTCTACATGGAAAAGGTGTGAGCGTTCCCTTTAAGGTTCAAAGCACCAATCAACATGACACTCACGGTCGCCCTCTCTGCAGATTTCGCTAGTGAGCTGCCGAGCAGTCTCGAAGTCATATTTATTACTGGTTTTCCTTAGATCGTCCAACCAGTAAATTGGTAATTGAGCTTGTCGTTTTTTATTAAATTGTGGGTAATTTTCTAAACTTGTTCTTTGTCTCTTGCCGGTTTTGAGTCTACTTTGAGACTACATTTTCAGCTGGACTTTGTGTTGAGGTGATCATCGTGTCCTATACTGAAGTGGTCATTGTGGCCGTTTCACTATTCTTATTTTATGTTTATATTTATTTGAAATTTATACTTCGTTTATTTATATTGCTCTTCAGTTTTACAATTAGAAAAGGGATTATACTAAGTATTTAACCTGCTACTAACAATATTTTATAACATTTAACTTTTATGCTAATACCACCTAATAACATTGAACTTTTACACTAACAACTTTGCTGTCTGGGTGCGCAGTGTAAACACGACTACCTATCTCAAGTGAAGAATAAAGGCGAAAAAAAATTAGAAATATGTTTTCAAGCATTTATAATATCGAGTATCAGTAAAAATGTCTTACCTCCTAATGCGAAGAGCTTCGAACTTTAATAATCAAAGGTATTGTCACCTTTGATATGGTACGCTATTCTTTTATCGAAGTCATTGCAATTTCGGGTTTCTTGGAAAATTCGATTGTGTTTTTATCTTCCAATACGATATATTCTGCATCGTCAACAAAGAACGATAAAGCATGTGTTAATTTTTCTATTTCTACCGTTGCAAATACACTTTCCGAAACTTAACGTGAAAAAACATTTGACGTAACTACTTTTTTGCGTAATAGAAATACCGTTCAATAGGTCTAATCTAATTATAAATCGAACATATCATGTTACAAAAAGTACACCTTTTTACTGACTACAATCCATATATTACCTTTAATTATACAAACACAATTAAAAACGAAACAACATTAATACAAGTTTTTTACTAGTAGACTTGAATGTACTCACCTTTTAAATTGCGCATCTTTCCCAATGCGCAATTTAAATTTCACTTTTCCATGGAACCAAACACGTTAATAAACCTTTTTTTCATTTCTTTAACGACGGTATTACTTTAACCCAGTATAGAGGTATGTTTACTATTTTTTGAGGTACTGTGATTAAGTGTAAAAACATCAGCCGATGAAATCTTCTTCATGCTGTCGATTAATTCGTACGTATTGGAAATTCATCGATGATTCCATTTGAGGTTACGAGCAACGATTTGTAAGTCGGATTGATATTTTTATTAACCTTTGTGAGGAAAAGCTACTCGGTATAAAACCCTCAAAGATAATGTTTTCACGATAAATGGATGTATCGTATTTATGACTGCAATACACGGAGCAAATGCAAAATGCAAATTGAAAATCGCTCACACTATTGCATCTCGTGTTCAAATTTTTCTATAAATTTTCCGAAATATTCGTCTGCTCAATCAATCGTGGTCTCTGTAATGTTTTCTTGCAATAACTGAAGTCTCAACAGTATATAGCCATAATGATTTAAATAGTCAACTGGCAATTTACCCCATAAAACTGGTAGTAAATAGTGCAAGGCTCAATTTCTCGGTTCAGACGCTTTCCAATGACAGTGGTATATTTTTATCGGCCTTGGCCGCCTCTCTACAGAGCAAGGAGTTTTAATCGAGCATAATCGATCATCTACAATCTCCACTAAACCACGAAACAAACATTTTTCACCAATAAGTGCAGAATCGAACCACAGTTGCTAGAGTCGTTGCATAATGCCTTAACGCGCTAAGTGCATGAAATCGATAGCTGTAGGCGCCTGAAGAAATTTAGACGACCAAACAAACGTGATAGTAACTTTGACTTGGTTATAAAGATATTCGAGTATCAATATTTAAACAAAAATAACCTAACACCTATTTTATTCAACTAAACTAATTATAATCTACTACAATCAGACCATGGGATTTACTGATTCGCGATCAAAAAGTTTGACCACAGTTCGGAAGGATGAACCGAAAATTCCATACGCTCCAAGACAACGTAGCCAAGAAAATGGCGAATTTGAGCTTCGTGACAAATCACCTTTGGCAAAAATAAGGCGTGCATAAGTGTATAAGTAAGCAAGCGAAGGTACGAGAAATCCAAGTTGCGACTTGTCCTACATTTCGATGACGATAGCGATGGTTTTGAGAAGCGCAACAGTCTTCTTCGTTCACCTCCTCGCTCAGCAACTTCACCTCCTAATATCGCTAATAGTACTGCAATATATCTGCAATACCATCTTCCAACGTTTCCGCAATGTATTACCGATGATTTTGATTTTTACGCGGACGAAAGCATAATTCGAGAAATGGGACGTCTGATTCTCACGTTTTTTCACGAAAAGTACACTGCACGGAGACAATATGTCAAGAAGTTTGAGAATCTCCGTAATGTTACTGCACGGTATACTATGGAACTGACACTCCTAGAATCACATTTTGGAAAACAGGTACACAACAAGGTGACGAAATATCCGAAATTGTTCGAAGATAAACAATTAAACGACAAATACATAATTACGCTATCAAAGAATAATATCGAGCGGAAGTTCATTCGGAAGTTGTTTTGGTAAAAAATAGAAAAATCTCCAAGGCCGTTTGAGGAAGGGCGATTTTGGTTTTATCGAATATCAGAGGTTTGTCCAATGCTTTAGGCGACGTAGCAAAAAAGTTCCTCCTTCTCTTTGAGATACCCTTACGTCACCGCCAAGTTGATTGACTCAAATTCGTTCAAATTATGCGATCCGAACAACAGGGACATGGAAGTAGGAATGTTTAATCGAACCAACCTGAGAAAACACCGCGAAAGAACAATCACCGTGCAAACGTCTGGCTAACGAAACGTATAACCAAGTAAAAACTAGTTCTAAAGTAAATGAATCGTACAAATATCCAAGAAAATAACGTATAAATACAAATAAAGTTTGACTTAGGCGGAGCGACAATTGTATTAATTAAGTAAAGCGATAGCGATAGTTATGTTGGCTGAAAGCTTGCGTTAACTAGTGAAATGCGGGCCCTGCGAAATTCGTCAATGGCGTGTTTAATGCTCTACACACGTACATGAGTTGGCGTCGCGATGAACGCAGTTGCGTAGAAGCGCCGTATGCGTATGCGTTGCGGGGCTTGAATTTCTGTGATTGAAATAGTGCTCCTACGGTTTTTGGAGAATGCTAGAACGAAGGGAAATTGTAAAATGCCTCTGCATCTGCGAGGTGCGCTCGCAGAATGAACACCTGCTAGATTGATCGCGGATGATTGGCATAACATTGGTCAACGAATGTAGCGCATTTGTGGTGCCAATCGACAATGTCTCGTGGCGTAGAGATACAATGGGGGCTAACTATGATCGCATAATTATGTAAGCGTGTTTTAAGGCCAAAATTACCGCCAGTTCTCTGAAATAAAATACGCGTTACGATATGTTTCTCCTGTATTTTCTTTGTAAAAGATCAATCAACTTACAAACACAATGTCCGATTCGTGCGTGCAAAACTTTTCTGATCTTCGAAATTGTAAAATCCTATTTCACGTGATATTTCACGCAATTTCTCGCATTTTGTAATCTTGATAATAGCTACGTAATACCACGTAACAAATCACGTTAAATTACGTAATATTACCTAAATATTACCTGAAAAAGCAGGCGAATTTTCCAGTAGGGAACCGTAAGAACCAACTACGTTATTCTTTAACAAAGAACATCCTGTTTTCAAGATATATTTCGATATTTGTATTTCTTAAAGCTAATTAACGACTATGACACGCGTAACAGTTGTAACTTAGTTTTACGAGATATTCGTTAATATCGGTATGAAAACGAACTGGCTAAATTACAAAATACACCATCAATTGGACCCCGGGCAGCGCTACCTTGAGATAGATCGATTGCACGCTACGATTCCTGTGGACGAGTGGAGAGGATATCGGTAAACGGGGTAAATTTCTCATACAGTCCAGCCGCCTCCCGATTGACCCGAATGATTAAAATTTTCCGAAATCATTTTCTCGCAAATAAAATGTTGTCTACTATTCTTTTACGGAAAATACCATCCCGTTGAATAACCCTGTATTGTACCAATTCGGTAACCCTTTTCTTAGATCGTTGCATTGTTTACTACTTACAAATCACGTCATTTTTACGTTCACATTCGCTGAACACAGAACATTCAGCCGATAATTCTGGATAATTACGTGTTACTCCGTTAAGATCATGTTTCATCGAAGTCCCAATCTTGGTTACAAACGGCATTTTTCGAATTCCACACTTTTAAATGGATTTCAACCTAGAAATTATTTACAAGAAATACATCTTAACGCGTTGAAGGTAATAGATTTTCATGAATATCCTTACCAAAGCTTTTATTTCTTGTCCTAATAGTATTCTTTTTTCTTCGCAAAGTGCTTTATTGACTTTCGGATGATAGTGTAAAAGTTGCCGTGTGATACTTTTTTAAACGAGTCGTTTTGGCGAAGATATAAAGAACCACGCGGTGGCTGTTCTCAACCAATTTAAAAAGCGTTATTCGAAGAAGAGAGTTCATTCGATGATAAAAAACTCGGAAGCATTGCTCACCACTGTTACGATTATCCATAATTCAGAGTCAACTCGTGAATTTTCATTGAATATTTTCACTTTCATGCATTAACAATCAGTACTTAGAACAATTTATTACGGCTACAAGCTACAACAGCACGTTAACCACGATATTATGAATGATCCTCTAAAACAATTATGGCGCCAAAATTATGTGATGACACTATAGCATATTTTACACCTACCCCGCGCTATATAATATGTCTAATCTGATGCGCACGCTACAACCGCTTCGCGAAAGCTTGTTTTGTTTTATAGGTTACGTCTTGAAACATTTTTTAACATGAGTTCTAACAAAATATCTCCCAAATTTGGAAAAAAGCCGTAAGTTATTGATAAAATATCGTTCTATTTTTAATTTCCTTTCCGTTAATTCAATTATCACGTAAGCATTATAATTAGTAGTCTTTTTACCAAGAAAGATGTAGTGATAAAAAAAATAGTTGGCCTGATGAGTTTATTATTTTTCTTTGCTGTTAATATTAATATTAAGTCACTATCAACAGTCAAGGAAAAACGTATGATTCGATCTCATTTTGTCGAATGTTTTTATATTCTTAGAGATCCATACCCATTAGACAAAGTTCGGTGTCAAAAATGCTTGGAAATGGGTCATTGGAGTTATGAATGCAAAGGAAAAAGAAAATATCTTCATCGTACTTCAAGAACTACACAACTCAAAAAAGTAATGGAGTCAAACACAATGATTTTGTAAGTATCACTTTACAAATCATGGCATTTTTGAAAATGATAATTTTAAAAAAATTTGCTTTTAGTTTAATAACAAATATTTAAATTTGATGTATTTTAATTTAGAGAAGAAAATAAAAATGGCAGGTCAGATGAACCTCTCGATAAAAAATCCAAATTAGAAACTGAGTCGAATTTAAGTAACACCGACAACAGCAATGATAGTGACAGCGATAGCAATAATAGCGATAGCAGTTCTTCAGATAGTGAATCAGATTCAAGCGACAGTGTTTCAAGCAGTAGTTCCAGTAGTAGCAGTAATTCTAGTAGTAGTAATTCCAGCAGCAGTACTAATGGTTCTAAAAATACAAACTCTAACTCCACAAAGAAGAGGAAGCGACAATGATAGAATTTATTCGATATTTTTCGTCCTCTCTACTTTGAATTATGTAATTAGTTTTAAAATTTAACTAAATATTTATTACTGAGTATAGTTTTACTCGGATAATAATTTGTAAATTATCAGAAAATGATGCTTTTTCTATGAATGTATTCTGTCATTTATTTATAAACAAAAAAGTATGACTGCTAACATCGAAAAAAATTATTATTTCTTCGAAAATTGAGCAAGAAAAACCGAGGCTTATTTAATTGGGTTATAAATAAATAAAACATTCGTATAATTTAAAAAAAATTATACAGACAGTCGTAAATTATACATTATTTTCATTTTTGTATAATAATTTTTAGTTTCACAAAGTTCACAGATTTACTAAATAAATTTTAATTAGATATATTAAACATAATCTTCAAGTCAATTTACATAAGACATTTTACATAAAAGATTAAATTTATTTTTATAAAAAATGTAATTTTTTACAGTATAATGTTGATATCATTATTTGTTCGCATTAAAATGTGTGGTACCATGTATGAAACAGCATATAAAAGTAGTACAAATTTGCTCTGACACTTTTGTGATCCATGAAAAATCTATCATCATAATTAAATATGGTCCATTTAAAGACTAAACAATATTTATAACATGAAACACTATAAAATATTGACACTAATCTTCATTGATGATTGGCAGTGTTTGAATGATAACTTTTCGTTTTGAATCGTAAGTAAAATCATTTAACCGAAATATATTACTTTTGTAGAAGGATGACAGATTGTTTATTCTGAATTGTTTAGCCTAAAACAATTTGTATAAAAAATATTTGAAAATAAATTGCGATTTTAACATTATAGTTAAGTACAATTTAACTATTTGTTTTTTAGCTTACCCTTTCCAACAATTCTTTTTCAGGAATTTCAATTGACGTAATATGACTTTTCTGCATAGCTTTTTGGAATGCAAGTGCATCTAATGTAAGACCTCGTAGTGCAAAGTATAATAATTCGTTGTGATTTTTTTCGTACGTTAAATATTTTTGGAATCTCTGTAAAATGATATCATTTATGAC
Source organism: Chouioia cunea (assembly GCA_030064505.1). Classification (NCBI taxonomy): domain Eukaryota; kingdom Metazoa; phylum Arthropoda; class Insecta; order Hymenoptera; family Eulophidae; genus Chouioia; species Chouioia cunea. The sequence goes on from JAOPFQ010000001.1 coordinate 23,862,061, forward strand.
AAAACGTATCGATACGCAAAATCTATTCTCATTGATTTGAAGAATGTAACATGAGAATTTGTTACTTACGTTACGCATACTTTTCATAACAGAATACTTTTGTGTTTCAACAAAACTCTCAAGCTCCATTCGAATGGCCATATTTATATCTTCTTCTCTAACATACTCTCGGAGATGCATTTTTGCATTAGCTTCAGCCATTCGAATAATACTTTCAATATGTCGGACGGTTATAGGAAGACTTCCAGTTAACTACAAAAATAAGATTGCGAATTTTTATTTTTTTGAGTTCTTGAAGATTAGAATTTGATTATGGGACAATAGATAAATGTATTTATTGATGCTGCTTGTTAATTAAAGACTAACGTCTTAAACATGACTGATGAGAAAAGGAGGGATGAAATAAATACACTTACCTCACTCTCCAGTCGTAATTCACTGTATAATTTTGGTATCTTATCTTGATCTACGCTATTGAGTTTTGGATGTACGTTTTGTCTTGCATAAACTATATATTTTTTCAATACTTCTTGATCTAATGGCTCAAATTCATCACTGTCTATTTCCGACGATTTTTCCAATTGAGGCGGCACTAATCTTTCTGTATTTGAAGGATGATGTTTGATGTGCGAAATAACAACAAAATTAGCTAAATGCCGATCTAGCATAGTGTCTACTTCGTCTTTAACGATGCACAAGATGTCAAACCGTGACACAATTGGTTCTGATAAATTTACCTACAAATTAAAGTCTTATAAGTATTTTCAATAAAAATTACATAAAAATAGTATATAACGATACTAATGCGATAAAGTATTTTCAACCTCGCTTCGCTCGGGTGAAAACAACCCCACGAGAATAAAGTCACTTTATGCCCTCAGTATCGTTCAATAATTTTGTGGTACAACGTGCACAAGTCGAGATATAACGAGTATACTTTGGTATGATCACGCCATACAAATAATAAATAAATCGTACATTTCTTATAAATGTCATGCTAGCATCATATCTTCCACCAATCGGATTAGCTGCAGCAATTACAGCACATCTTGCATTAAGTGATGTAACTATACCCGCTTTAGAAATTGAAATACTTTGTTGTTCCATAGCCTCATGAATAGATGTTCTATCTTGATCATTCATCTATAAGATCGAAATAGAATTTTATATCAAAGAATCGTATTCTTTTCGTATTTTGAAATTTCCAACACTATCTTCACTTTTACCTTGTCAAACTCATCAATGAGACATATTCCATTATCAGCAAGCACTAGAGCGCCTGCTTCCAAGGTCCATTCTTGTGTCATTGGAGATCGTCTAACGTATGCAGTAAGACCAACAGCAGATGCACCTTGACCTGTGGTGAAGATAGCTCTAGGAGCAATCTTTTCAGTGTATTTGAGGAATTGTGATTTTGCAGTACCTGGATCTCCACACATAAGAATATTTATGTCCCCTCTTACTTTATGTTTCATACCTGTAAATATTATTGAATAAAATTATGAAAAATACCATTTCAAAAATTAAAACAGGGAGATTATTGTAAACTGTATTTCATTTAATAACCAAGATACCTGGATTTTTAGATACTCCACCAAATATTGATAGAGCTAATGCTCTTTTGATAAATTTATGCCCGTATATCGAGGGTGCGATACTTGCAACGATTCTATCTGCAATATGTGGAGTTTTACTCAGTTCCAAAATATAATTGACATCCTCTTCGGTGAGTGAATCTACGATTTCTTTAGAATCCTTGACATGCAAATAATTTGCTAAAAGAACTGTAGAAAATACTGGGAATCCCTGTAATTTAGAATATTAGAATTATATTATATGCATAACACTACTAAATGCTTGTAAAAATGAAAATTAAACAACACAAATAAATATAAGTTTACCTCTTCAGTGTTGAGAGCTCCATCATAACTATTGGTATAAATGGCAGTAACATCAACTTCATCCCCTGGTTTGCAACGATCCACAAGATCAGATAACAGAATGCAATCTTTGCTACGAGGAATGCGACCAGCAGGTATTCTGCCTGGAGATTCTTGTATAGTTATTTTTTGATAATTTCGGTATATTGTTTGCTCCATGTTAACCTATTGGATTAGATATTAATTAGATTTATTGAAAGACTTTAATGAACTATTTTTACCATGAATTACTTTTGATTAATGATGTGTAACTTTGCAGTTGTAACAATTTTTTAAAAACTTACCATAAATGGGCCACTACTTTGACACTCAGGACATTTGTTAGGTTTGATTTCTTGACTTTGGGTCTGAGTATAGGGACCCAAAATATATCCACATTTACTACAATCATACTTTGCAATGGATAACTGAGGCAAAACTCCTGTCGTGGCAGTCACAACTCCCAATGTCCTTACAAGTTGATTTAAATGTAGTTTCCTGCAAACATTCCCAACAATAGTCAACTTGTTTAAACAATAAAGTTTAATATAATTTAATAATCTTACCTGAATGTTCTTAACTCTTCAATAAGTGGTAATTCTGATATTCTTACATGAATCTCACTTGTAACTCTTTCATAACTCGGAAAAATATTTAAAACAAAATTTTTAGCAACTTCATCAAATATTTCTAACATTTGGAATGGAGCCTCGGGTAGAAAATATGCAAGTACATGCTCTTTGCTTGCAAGAATTGGAAATTCTACCACAAAACTGGACTAAAAATTCACAAAAGTTAATAGTATGTATTACATTTTATTTCAAATAGAAATCATACATTAGAAAAATTTATTTACCTGATTACTTTCACACATATGACGTATCCGTTCTTTGTATACACATTGTCCTTTAGAATTAGTGTAAGTTCTCAAAAAATTTTTGAATCTATTTGCAATTTCATTTCTTGGAGCAAGCATAGTCACCCATTCTTTTACACTATAACCTTTTGTATCTTCCAAATTTTCAATTGATTCAATCATCTATAACAAGTGTACATAAGAAATTGAAAATCTATCAATGAGATGCTATCATTTTCTTAAAATTTGCAAGGTACCTCAGTATCTTCAACTTCTCCAGCAGCAGCTTTTTCTGCCATGCGACGTTTTCTAGACAGCTCTTCATCATCACTGTCATCTGAAACATAAATATTTCATTTTTAATATACACAACAGTATTTTATATAATATAAATAGATAATTACAAAGTAATTTTAATATCGGTATTTTAGATAATATAAATAACAACAATAATCCATACCATATAGAAGATCTCGGTCATCCCTTATAATACCAGCTGCACGATCTCTTTTTCGCATAGCAGCTTCAGCAGCAGCACGATCTCCTTGTGACAATTCAGAATATTCTTGATCGTCAACTATATCAGGATCATATCTATCAAGAGCTGACATGGGACGATAGTCACTGTAAAATAAGTTTGAAAAATTTTAAATGATTGATATAAAGTGCAAGAACCTGTCTTAAATTTTGTAAATATGAGATATGATAGCCAATTAGGCGTTCAGTATTAATTTTTTAAATGACAATAAATAATTTCAATAATACATACGCTTCCATATTATCTCCAAATAACTCTTCTCCATCTTCTTCCTCTTCATTGGTGTCATTTTCATCACCAAGGAGATGACTCTCATCTTCAAATGGCTCATCAATATCAGGAGCAGGAGATGTAATTGCGTCGTGTCTATCAGACACTGGCGGAGAACTCGGTTGATTCTGTAATATTTATAAATTAAGTATATAATATATATATACGTTTATTTATTTGTTTAGAAATACCATTTTTTTCGCCAAAAAAAAGCTTTACGAGGATAGAGTAACTAATTTACACTTCAAATTATACTCAAAGTTTAAATCAAGTAATACAAAAAATATATAGTTTGATAAGTGTAATAATTAAAAAATGTAACACAATCTGAACAACGTTATAATAAGTACAAAAACTTTTAATAATACGTTAACGCCAAAGAAACCTAATAACGCGTGAAAACGCGCGGGAACTTTCGACAACCGGCAACAGGTACAAATAATACCGTTCTTAAAACCATCTAAAAATGAGTACTTAAGGTAGTATCGCAATTCGACTATCCCTCAAGTCTGAATTTAACTAAACATTCTTCTACAATTCAATAATATTTGTATACATTAATCTTAATTGAATTCGTACTAAAGATATATTTCTTATAAATCGTCAAACTTTAATGTTCATCTTGACACAATCTAAAAATGTTCTAATCACATAGATTTGGCATTTATAAATTACGGAGATATTTCAAATAATTTCAATTAGCAAACACAACAGCAACAATAATTGATGACTAAAAATAAAGTGATTAATTATTATGATTTACCTATTGTTAGTGAAAGTCTACGTTTCAATTTAGAATAACAAAAATACTAATTTTCCGTATTATTTAAATGCAACAAATTACTTATTTTGATATGTGTACATAGTCGTGCGGTGCTTGTTTTTACGAACACAAGATACGTCACAGCTTGAATATCAATAATTGTGTTGTATGTACACATACATACGCACACAAATAATGGTTTGTGGCATGCGTGTAGAGTTTAGGTTAGGCAAGTTGACCAACCAATCCCGATCATCTTCTGAAATTCAAAAGACGAGACGTTAGCGAAGGCTTCGAGCACGGCTTCGAGGGATATAAGTAGAAACGAAAGTGCATAGGACGCGCCGCTTTAGAGACGCATCATTATCGTCGATGCCGAAATTGCTTCAAATTGATAGATTAATGCGTAAAGCACTCAGTAATTAACATTGCTGTATGTCACTTATATTGTTCTTGTAATAGGATACAATAACATCGATCAAAATGAGCTCAGTGCGGTAAGTTTTGCTATCTGTCTGTATTGCTTGTCAACCGCCACCTGCAAATATGCGTTTGGACTCAAATCTGAGAACAATCTCTTCGTTATTTCGTAGGTGTGCTTAGTACTGTTTTAATATTAAAGATCGATCATTAACAGTAATCTATTTCACCGGAGTTCAAATGGGTGTATGCATGTAATTGACCGATTTCTAGTATTTTCAATGTACACTTTCAACTGAGCTGAAAATACTAAAAACAGGTGTTTAGCGTACAATAGCGACATATTTGAATTTAGTTAATGAGTGATCAGACATGTTTGATTTACAACTTTTTATTATTTGTAGCGTAGTGTAAATTTACATCAATGAATCTTTATTTGTAGTATAATATGAAACCTTGGTAATGGTTTATTCATTACCTAGATAATTATTGAAACCTTTCATAACTACCAAAATACTATTTGCCATTTGTAATTATGATTTTATACTGCATTGCTTACTGTATCAATTTTATATAAACTTTGATCGCTTTTATATCCAGGAACTGTTCCAATATTGTTGAAATGTATATTTTTAATTAGTCTGTAAATATATAAATATGATTTTTTCAGAAATTATGTCATAGAGAGAGCTAAGTCAATATGCAATGAACAAATAACAGAATTGTTCAATGTTTGGGAAGAAACAGGCATTAAAAACGATGTTCTGTCAACTTATGGTGATCAAGTTCTTAATCATCTTGTTGTAAGTAAATATAAGCAAAAAGTCTTTCTTATTTTATTAATCAAAATGTTATTTATTTTACAGAGTTTAATGAAAGATATGGTGGATGAATCTATACTGAGAAAAAAAAGTCTTGTCAAAAGTGTTAAATTTCTCGCACAAACTGCTAGAAAATTATCAAAAGTATAAATGAATTTGATATTTATTTTTCAATGCGCCTTGTATATGATCACCTCGATTAAAGTGTACGCTTATTTGTTGAATACAGGAACTTGGTACTCATTTTGCAACTGATAGTCACGATGATTTTTCATTGATGGATCTAGAAAACTATTTAAAAATTCAAGTCAAAGATTTGGAACATACAAAGGAGCAACGTTTGCAGTATACTCAAGAACTGTTAACAAAAGTAATCTTTTGTAGTATTTATATGAAAATTGACGCATGACCATGAATTTTCAAAAACATATTTAAATACTTCATATTTGCAGGAAAATGAGATATGTAAAAAATTGGGAATTAAATCAATTGGTTTTCGTTCAGAACTCCCTACAGCAGATGAGATAAAAGAGTTTGAAGCTCGTTTAAAAAAACAAGAAACAGAGAAGGTAACTTTTTAAATATTGGATTTGTACGTATAAATGGTTATAAATGGTTTGTAAATGTACTTTGTAGAACAATTCATTGTTCTACAAAGTAGAACATTCAAAGTAGAAAATTCAAAATAGTTCAATTAAATTCAATCAGTATATTATACTGATCACAAGAGAAGACATACGTTAAAATAAATCAGCTAGTTTTATTCCTTTCTTTGGTTTGTAGAACCGTTTGGCTGAAACTTTCAAAGATACAAGACGTTCTATAATGAAAATGATGGAAGAACTTCAAATTAGTCCAGCACTTGATTTTGAAAGAATGATTTGTCAGGATCATAATAACTTCACATATTCTTCTAGTAACATGACAAAAGTAAGAGATCTAAGAGAAAGATTGAAAGATCAAGTTGAACAAGTTAAAGCTCAAGCTGAAGAAAAAAAAGAAATATTAATTTCTCTATGGGATTATTTAGATGAACCAATGAAAAAAAGGAAAGCCTTTTTTGAAGATCATCCAGGTTATAGTTTAACTACTATAAATGCAGTAAGTTTTTACGAAATTAAACATTTTTGAAATTCTTAAAAAAACATCCAAGTAATAATTATCATATTTTATTAGCTGAATACAGAAATCAAAAGGTGTCGAGAAAAAAGAAGTGAAAATATTGCTAATTTTGTCAGTAAAGTGAGACAAGAAATTGAAAATCTATGGCAATTGTGTAAGTACAGCGACCTTCAAAAGAGGTCGTTTACAGCTATGAAATGTCAAACATACACAGAAGATTTGCTTACCCTTCATGAAGAAGAGGCTCAAAATTTACGTAAATTTTATAATTCAAACAGGTGAAACTAATATATTTTAATAGCAAAAATATATTAATAAAAAATTATCGTAATTAATGTTAACTTCTTTCTTTACAGACAAATTTTTGAATCATTGTTTGAGTGGGAAACCCAGTTTGAGAAGTTAAAACAATTAGATCAGCGGGCTAATGATCCTGATCGATATCATAATAGAGGAGGTCAGTTACTGGCCGAAGAGAAGGAAAGAAAAGCTGCAGATAAGGTAAAAAATTATTTATAGGTTTTATTTTTACGAATACTTTTGTTTAATTGCAATCATTTTTTTTCTTTTTTTATAAAAGAAACTACCGAAATTGGAAACTCAATTGTATGCTCTCGTGGATGAATATGAACGAGCAAACAAGAAAATCTTTTTAATCAATGGATATCCGTTGAGAGAATTTATTGAACGTGTCAGAGAGAATTATGAAAAAGAAAAAGAAAATATGAAGATAGCCAGGGTAATAATACGATTGACTGGAAACTGTTAGAAAGTTGTATGTAAATACGTTTTTTTTCTCATTACAGAAACAAGCTAAAGATAGGTCCGCTAAAAAGACTCCCTTAAGCACTTCAAAGCGAACACCTTGCGCAAGTATGCTTCGCATTACACCAGCAAGTAGTAGACTGTTACGTACCCCAGGAGGAAATAACATATCGCGAGTCACTCCTGCAGCAAAAAGAAAGTTGCCTTATGATGTCACTCCAAACACTACTGATTGTAAGAAAAGAGCTATCAATAATGACAAAAATAAAACAACAGTTCTTCACAATAAAGTGAGAAGAAGTGGTCGTGTAAGTCTTTTCAAATTCATTGGCATTTTTTCACACTAACAAAATTTTCATTATATTAACTTCGTTAAAACACTCTTGTGCACATTGTTGGGCATATTCAAAAAATCTAAGTTTACCTCTTCATGAATTAGTAAACGTTAATGAATTTTTATTACATAAAAATAACAATAATGCCAAATTATGATTATTCAATTGAAATTATGCATGGAGATGATGAAGGTTTATTCAAATTACGACACAACACTTTTCTTGTTAAAAATATGCATGATTAAATGGTCACTGATATGACGGATTTAATCCCATACTGTGTATGGCTGCATTAAATAAACCTTTATGTCAGTATGGTAATTCACGATAACCGGTTTGGTAAAAGTTCAATTAACGTTTTTTTAAGCATTGAATAACAATTAAATCGTGATTTATAGGATATTATTTTTTTGAAAAAGGTCTGTTTTGCACGTCTAAAAAATGCAAACGTTTAAAAAGTCACTAATGAATTACTTTACATTTTTTCATTTAGATCCATTAATTTTAACAGAATAGAGATAGACTTACGTTATTTACGAAAATGGTCAACCAAGATTTGAAATAGAATCTTAGTAATTAGTTAAATGACATAATATAATTTTAGACGCCTGGAGGAACAACATTGAACGGAAGTGCCAGAGCAAAATTAAGCAACAATAACAAGAAAAAGAGAAGGTCCAAAAATGATACAATGTTATCAGTGTCATCGTATGGAAATTTTCAAGAGCATCTTGATAACAGAGATGAGTTAAGAAGTTCAGTTTTGCCTGAGGAACTGCCTAAAAGGGCAGGATCTAAAACGCCAATGAAAACACCTATCAAACCGTTGAGGAAGAAGGTACTTGCTGTGAGCACACCAGCAAATGCTAATACAACGCGTTCGCTTCGAGGGACACCTAGACTAATAGCTACACCTAGGCTTGTTACGATTCGAAGCTCATCTCCCGTAGAAATTTAACCCACTTAAAGATTGAAATCTTCAAAATATTGTTGTATTTAGTTGTAGCAGTCGCAATAATTTTACGTTCGCTTTCGGTATTCGGTTTAATAAACTTTTGAAGATCGCAAGCTCAAAATTGCGATCAACAATGTATGTTATTTAAAATTATGACCAATGTGGGAAAATTGTATGGTGTCATATTTTAATACAAAATCAAAAAAGCCTGCTGCTGGAACAGTTTTGAGAGTTCGCTTCGTTACACTTTTAGAAGTAAACCTGTGACTTTTATGTGTAATGAACACCGTATCTTCATAAATACGACAAAAGTACTTTTATATACTACAAATTTTAAGTGGATTTGCTTACCGTTTATATGTGTATGGTATGCTATTATTATAGACTTGCTGGCTTCATTTATGTTATTACGAAAAGCCTTTGTACATAGGAACTTATACATTATAATGGTGGTTCGTTAAGTATTTTAATATTAATTTTTGACTCATATGCATCTGTCGTGATAAAGCTTTTCAACTTTTATACAATTTATTGTGAATGAAATACCAAAACAGGTTGGCGCAAAACATATCAGCGCCTTCTGTATATATTGCAATAAAATCAATAAAATTGTTATTTGACTCAATATTCTCCATTGATCAATTTCTTAAATTTTGACTTGCAGTACGATTTTGTAGTTGGGAATAAATCGAAACTTGTGCTTTGTAACGAATAAGAAATAAAATAATTTGAAGCAACTTTGAGTGATTTTATTTAAAAAAAGAACAAAAGAATGCGTATCTTTTCACACGGAGCAATGGAATCCACGGATTAAAATGAGTAATTACTCAAACAGTCAACTTCAGTTGCCAAATGAACACTGACTGAAAGCAAACGCGCGGGCCTTTACACGGATCGGAAACAGAGGTAAAGAGAGGACTTGCTAAAAAGCTTCCAATAATATTATGCATGATTGTAAAGTTTGCGATTCTAGAGTACAACTATTGCCACTGGTATAAACGTCGCAAATTGCTGAAATTTAGTTGACTCTTATTTGTTATCTTTCCAATCGTGTAAAACCACATGCAGCGATTGTTATGTAATGGTGATAAGTGTGGGATTGGCGTTTGCGACGAAGAGTAACTAGAAAGATAACGCGAAAATAAAGTTATAACGAAATCGAAACTCGTTACAAACCCAAGAAGCATGCCCGTGGAACACGCGCGGACCAAGGGCTGTTCAAATGCAATCTTGACACTTCCGTTATCTATTCTCTTAAACATTGAGCACTCTCGGTCTCTGTACAGCCCACGTAAGCAATGATCCAAGGCGAAGCGGAGACGTGCATCCTTTGCAGAGCAGTCATCTCGGCAGCCTAGAACATCTTAAATATGTACGTAAAAACGACCAGAATTGTACTCTTCGACTGTTTTGATATTATTACGTGATTTTATAAACAGGTATCCATCATACGAATGCTTCTATCGAGATGACTTGCCGAAAGCTCGATTCTCAATCGCGCTTTCATTTCCAAATGTAATACGCGCGAGAAGCGTCGGATTGTCTTATAAGCTGTCAAAATATTACAACAATGCCAATCGGCCAGCCTTAACTTGGTTTCTTGATAGGTTCTCTGTACGAGAGACACTTTTACTGTTTGTGAAATTTCACGAACATTTGCAATCGTTGAATTGTCATTGATGTTCTCCGGTAGGGAAGGCTTTTCCAATGACCTCTTTTTTGGTTTATTTCCCAAAATCCTAACGGCATACGCGCTTCGACCAAAATGTTGGCGTATCGACGAGTCGTCGGGTACGTCGGACTGCGTAAGAGACAAATGTCATCGATCGCCTGACTGTTCACGAGTTGTCGATTACCGTTGTTAGCACCCGTTAAACGCAGGTTGCGCGCAACGTTGAGACAGTAGTATTGCTCAGCTATACTTGTACTACGCAACGTTTTTGGAAGTACCTTGTATTGCAACCGTAATATCTCGTGTACGGTAGCCGCAAATCTGCAATATTGTTGCCCTTGCGATATTTGCCACAGATGTGGCATCGATGCCTGTGGCACGTTACGTATCTGTTCGCGGTTGATCAGATTGGCGAAACACTTAACGAAACAATTATTCGTACAGTTTTGCTGAACCATACAAGAGACTAATGCTGCTTCCATTACACCACGGACATACGTCAACGAACGCTCCTGCAGTACATCGAACGATCCATCAGAAGTGTTAAAACAGCCGCAATTGGTCGCGATGCCACGAGTCGAACGTAAAGAGCGCCATTTTCTCGGTGGCGAGTCCATCGCAGGTAGATTATAGGCAGTCAGCGGCGTAGGCGGCACAATCGACAGGTGTGAGCTGAGCTCGACGTGCAGGTAGGGAAGGTGCAGCAGACGGGCAGGCAAGCAAGCGAATAGCGATCGAGCGCGTAGGTGTGGCAGCCAGGTAAAGAAACCGGTTGGCTGGCTCCACCCACCTGTGCACTCGTCCACCTTTCTCTCAGGCATGGCGCCTGACAATTAGTACCGTCGATCGACGACCACTGCCATTTTAATCGTTTCGAGGTCGAGGTTCGTTCGGTTCTAGTGGCCACGAGCAAACGCCAGAGCAAACGAAGCCAATAACGGAATTGGTCGCGCTGGCGTACACCTCGCGAGAGAGCCAACGACAGAGAAACCCGTAAATGTGGCGTAACAGTACGAAGCCAGCAAAAAGGGAAAAACGCCGAGAGAGCCCTTATTCTTGCCAACGGACACACGCGAGAGCGACCGAACACAAATGTAGGTTCGATCTACGTGTGCGCCAGCAAGAACAAGGAGAAGTAAGTGTCGTACAACGGGGCAGCGTTACTGACTTTCAAGTCCCATTGAAAGTTCCGGTAACAACGTTACCGGCCGCGCTCTCGTGCGACTGAGCGAACGGTTGGGAATAGCTAGGCAAATTACCGAGGCAGAGTAGCCCCAGAGCCGACGAGTGGCCGAGAGACACCAAGAGGGAAAGAGATCCGCCGTCGCCACATTATCGGCCAAATCTTCATTGACTTTAAGGGCGCTTTTCCGAAGCACTCCCTCGACCAATCTCGGATTGCCGGAGAGTTATATCTCGGTCAACTTTTCTATTTCCAGAGAGGATACTTTACTAGTGGTCTTTTATTCTTGTACTCCCTTGTATTCGTTGATCAATTTAGCTTGATTGCGCGCCAAGCACTTGTCTTATTTATTTTATCGCCACTGCCAGCCATTGGCTCCTTGTACCCTGCTTCCTCCTTTCCTAACTTTTCTTCGATCTTTGTCGCAGCACGACGAACGCGTCGATCTACGAATAAAAATGAATACCCGTTGTGACGAAGGTGAAAACGAAGACTGTACGTTTATGCGTGCTCGCATCGAGCGGACGGGTGTCATCTCGTGGCACTCGCTCGTGAGATTGCAGATCACAAGAAAGGAATAAACGTTTACGTAGCGAAGGGGTAGGCTAGGATCGCTAGAATCGGAATGGAATAGACAAGGAAAGAGAGAGAGAGAGAGAGAGAGAGAGAGAGAAGGAAAAGGGCGGAAAGGAGGGAGAGAGATGGACGACTAGGCGGATATCGGGCGTAAATAATGTTCGGTGGCGTGCCATGCGCTGCTCTCGAGTCCGAGTCAGTCGGATTGATAAAGATTAAAGGTAAAGGGAGGTGGCGACACGGCGTCGGAGTCACGCATACACACGCACACGAGCGGGAAAAGCGAGCAAGAGATAAAGAGAGAGACAGAGAGAGAGAGATCGAGGGAGAGAGAGCGAAAGGGAGCGACGGTGCGACAGCTTGGGGAGGGTTGCGGTGGCGTCACAGGGGCGCCCACCTTCATAAGGGGGTCGCCGCGGCAACGCGCCCGAGCACGAATCAGCTCGGCGAGCTTTTGCGAAACCAAGCGTGCCTGCCTGACTGCCTGACGCCGATGTGGGGGATGATGTCATATAGGGGTCCACCATCCGACACACTCATCTCGATTTTACCTCCCTTCGCTGCCACTGACGTCTAGCTGTGCAACTCTTCTATAGGTGCACGAACGCCGTAAGGTTGTCCGCTTGCTTTTCCCGATTTTCGTTCTCTCTCTCTCTCTACGTCTTTCTCTGTCACTTCATTTTTGATAATTTCTGGCGGCTTTAGCTCGCCTCATTCGGATTGATGGATTCAAGTAGAGTAACTTTAACGTGAACAACGACCCACTCTATCGAATGGAGTACGCCCAATTATGCATATTGAATCCATTTTACCCGCGAATATAGTATCTTTTTCGTGAATGTTTTGATTGATTTTAATACATGTAAGAGTCGTGAATAGCCAAAGCGATCGTCAAATAATTCGATAAATCGTTAACTTTTTATACGAATTACGATTAAAGACTGATCATATAAGGAAACCCCAATCTTTCAAAACAAGATTCACTCGCAACTACTACGGCTGCACCGTTTTCATATCACACTTGAAACGAACAAATATCGTACATTATTACCGTCGTATGGATATTAGGACATAAAGCGCTCTCCATAGAATACATTTTCACGAAAAGGACAGATGGTAACGCTGATTGTTTTCAATTTTCATCGTCAGTTATCGATGAGGATTAGGTTGGTCTCAAATTGTTCAGAGTCATCCTCAGCGTTTTTTTTTAACATCTCGACGGCATCAGTTTCCAGTAAAATCAAACGCATGCACATTATCGTCGCACCGTGTGAGAAAGAAAGATAGAAAGGAAGGGGGAGGAGCTCGAATCGTAGCGGAGATTTAATGCGGTGACCAGACAACGTCACGGATCCTACGTGCTGATGTGTCTTTTCGTGGCGCAAAAGTGTTCAGTCGCCCCTGCAGTTGACGGGGAGAAAGTCGACAAGGGGATGACGGAGAGCAAAAGAAAGAGAGAGAAAGAGTGGCGTGTGCAGAGTCAAAGAGTCACCCCCCCCCCCCACCTCCACCGCGCACGAGTCAAGGCCACAAGCATGCACGAGTCGACAAGTTAGTTGTCGCATCGTAATCTATATAGGTATATGGGTTAAAGGTGAATGCCGATTTCTTCGGAGAGATGAGCTGCCAATAACTAATTGACGGGCAACCGAAGAAATATTTTTATTATTTGTGTTTGGGAGCACCTTTGACACACGTGTTTATTGCTGAACTCTCTCGCACCGTGTCTTTCAAACTTTTTCGACGTTGCTCTGCTGGACCAACATTTTTGAGGTGATGGGCGAGCGCGCATGACAGTTAATCATTATCTAGTGTTTAATTGTTCAATTATCATACAACATGTTATTATCGTGCGAGGCGACGCCAGAGATAGATATTTCTTACGGAAATTACGAGTTGTATTGGCTGACATCTGACTGGCGGATCAAATTAAACCGATCAAACGTATATATTCAGCCATTCGGATGCCGATCCATACGAATTATTAAACAACATCACAAAATCACAAAATCACAAAATCACATTGAAAATGACTATTTCTATTAATCATTTCTATTGGAAATCCACAAGATTACTAAACAATGCGCCATCGAATCATACTCATACGTACCAATAAAGCAAATTCATTCGTCCAGCTAGTTTGATTACTCATACGTATATGTATATGTCTAAGTAATCATCCTAGTCGTCTCACCGTATATATGTATATATATATAGGAATTAGGCAAGGATTCCGTTTGTCAGGCGGAGAAGAAAAGAAGAGACGATATAAGAAGGCTGGTAGGCAGGAAAGATGTCATAAATCATGAACAGAGTAAGCTAAAGATTTGCACTTATCAGTGGTCGAGTGACTCAGTGAAAAGGGCCTTTTCGGAATACAGTTGAGAACATATATATATATACAGAGAGAGAGAGAGAGAGGGGGGGGGATACAAGCAGTAGGAAAGTGGCTATCAAAAGTTGCTGCTGGGAAGAAAGAGATAAAACTCTCGAAGCAGTCAGAGAGAGGGAGAGAGAAACCGCTTTGTCCAAGCGAAAAGGCGAAAACACACGCCACACGCACACGCGTGCACTTTTCCGCGACAATATGACTCAGAGAATAGAAGCGAGAGATTCGACTCGTCCGTTCTACGTCTCCCTTGCGTGGATGCGTCGACGATTCTGTGTACGCTGCTCTCTCTCTCTCTCTCTCTCTCTCTCTCTCTCTCTCTGTCTCTCCTCTTATCCAGCAATGCTATCTGCTGTACGCGCCACGTCAAGTCGGCTGGGACCAACTTGCAGCACAATGAGCCAAGGTAAACCCGGCCGGCGACGCCGTCGTCCGGCGTCCGGAAAGAGCGCTAACTCTGCTCAAAAGGAAGCACCAGAGGAGACTCCGCCTGCCGCAACTGCTGCTCTGCTCTGGCCCCTTTATTTTTCCCTACCTCTCTATTCTTTTGCCTCGCTCCGCTGTGCCATGGACGAGGGTCGCCACTGCTTTGGCTTTGCTTCTTGGCTTCTACTCACCCTGAAATAATAATCTAGAGCGAGCTTTTACGATGGACCTTTAGGCAGAAATACCCTCATTTTTTGTCCTCCTGTTTTTGTTTGTTTAGTTGATTGTTTGGATATGGGAATAGGTCAAATTCCTATGACGGCATCACCGCAAAAACTTCTCAACTTTACTTTGCCAAGATTACTTAATCAATATTTGCTTTTTCGTGGTTTTCTACGTAAATTATTTCGGTTAAGCCAAGTTAGTTTTCAATAATTTTAGCACGTGTGCGTGATAAGTGCAAAGGAAACTCTTGTAAAAAAAGAGTATTAAACAAGGTCCGATACAAGCGCAAGAGTACGTCAATCGCGCAACAAGGCCCAAAATTCCCGTTTCTTCAGTATTCGTTAATTCGTACGAAATAGTTTTATCTGTGCTATTATCCAATATCTTGACATTTTACAAAAACAGTTAGGTAACACGAGTATTGGAAAGTCCATTTATATCAATTATATGCTCAAGTGGGATGATGCGGGTTGATATGGAGTCTCCGTTTGTCCTAATAAAGAGTATTCCAATAGTGAGGAACGTTGGTTTTTTCGTGTATCTTAATAGACAATCAAATGAACCCGCATCACAAGGAAGGTGGTTGCATTTCGAAATAGCTAATAAGCTAAACGATATCTTACCGTACGATTTTCCTGATTACGCTACCCCTTTGCGAATATTTCTACAACGAATGTTTTTATAATGCGTATATCACGAATATAATTCATCACAATAGCTTGCCTATTATCGTTTAACTGCAATATGTAACTGCAACTGCTCCATTTTTAGGAGAGTTTCAAAACGAGCTTTTTCGGGCGTCGCTTACTCAACTACCATGTTCAGTTACAGAAGAGCTGATTAAAACGTATCATAATGAAGTATATTTAAAAACTAAAACAATATTTATTTTAAAACACCCACAATATTTGAAAACGTCGTCTTCCTGAAACTAATCATAACGTATAAACATTTTCTTAAAGATTGCCACATTTAAAGTACCGAATACAAGAGATTTGAAACCTCCTATTTTCGCGTCGTAGGTTAAATTTTTAAAGTTTGAGACTGGCACGGAATCGTATTAATTAGCAAGCAATAGAAAATAAACACTTGCTCTTGATACGCGTAGTATTATACTCCTTTTTCAGTACTACACCGACTTTTTTGTCATTTATTGCGATAACGTTATCGTCCGTTTCATTTTCGTATTTTCTTCAAATTAATCAAGTTCAGCACATTGCGTTCTTTATCGAACAATCAGGCTTATTTAATAAATAATCGAAGACTGTAGAATGTGTGCCAAGTTGGTATTGCTTCAACTAGTGTAAAAGAATTGAATTAATTCGACAAGTATTCCGCTGCAATGCGAGTTGACATCGGAAGAGGAAACAATAAGCCCGTACGCGAGTTCTTTTTTCGTCCAATCCGACGCTGAGTAGGTACACCATATGGTACGTGCGGCACTAATTTGTAAAAAAAGGCGTTAGATAAACGACGACTTTTTTAACTTGCTGCACCACTGACGATTAAAACGTTACCTTTTCACCTTTTTATTTCCAGCACTGTAAGTTGAACCAATCGCCGATGCTTCACTTTAACTAGCGGCGTCGAAGAGGCAAGAGGCGCACGAGTGTTTAAACGAAATTAGGATGTATCGTTCGTAAAGCTAGATTATTGGTTTGACGGAGAATGGTAAACGTTAAACGACCGTGCAAGCTTTTGCGCGACAAGCACGAGGATTGGAGAGGCATCGATGCGTACGCCACATACTGTTGTATTGGAAAGTAGGTAGCACCGTCAATTTACGTAAAAGACAAAAACATCACGTATAGGTAGCTTCGTTTCAACAAAAGTGGCTAGTGAGACAGACAAGCGGGAATTGGAGTAAATAAAGAAGAGCGCGTAGGTAATAAAATGGAGCACGGAAAAGAATGGGATAAAGCTGGTACAGAGGAGAGGAGAGTGATAGTGAGAGCGTTGTTTTTAAGTGGTACGCATATTAATGGAACACGTGCGTTGCTGGTGTCGAAAGTTTGTTATATGTCTATTTGGTTGTGCTAATGTGCTAACTAGCCTTAGTATACGTATTGTACAATTGTCGCCGAGACGAAGCGAGGAGGTCGTAGTTAGTGTCTTGCGGTTATATGGCTTTGGCTTCTGACGCGTCAGAGCAATAGCGCGCGCTCGCACTTTGATATCTCTCGGCTGATTGACCTCGCGGACAATTTGAAAGAATTGCCTGTCTGTCTGTCTCTCTCGCTCTCTCTCTCTCTCTCTCTCTCTCTCTCTCTCTCTCTCTCCGTGTCTGTACGTCGTGTATAGTCGTGCGTGCGTGTGTCTCTTCTCCTCTCCTCTCATCTCATCTCATCTCATCTCCTTTTCTGACTCATCGGGCGCTTGCCTGCCTGCCTGCGACGCAACCGCAGACTCTTTAGCTTTGCTGATGATTGCTGCCGCCAGCGTCAATGCTCTCGACACTTAGATTTACGTTTGGCATTTCCAATCGATTGCCTTGTTCTCTCTAGCTCAACGTTGCTCGATCAATCAGTAGCCCAATTCCCGTCTTCTTTTTCGCGTGACTAAAAAGAACAGACGAATAGTCGCTATGAATAACTGGCGAAAGCTCATAATTAGAGTCAAGGCATCAAGAGACATCTGGAGCATCGAGACGTACGAGTAGGCAAAGGAGTCGCTTGAGCACTCGATACTACGTGCTGTGTTCTTGGGTTCGGTTTGCCGCGGCGATTTCAAAGAAGAGAAAAGGGTTGCCACTGCTCAACGTGCACGGCAACGAGCACACGAGGGTCGAAAGGAGCCGCACAGCTGTGTCACGCCCCTTGGTCCGTCAGCTCCTTCGAACTGGTCAACAAAATGAATATTTGTCGATACGATAGCGTTTGAATGGTGCCTACCTTTCGGCGTCCACTTGGTCCGCGTAAGCGTGACAATTGTTTCACAAACGAGACCAACACAGTGAGAATCCGCGTCTGCAGCTTCGAGTATCCAATCACCCGTGTCGTCCGTAGTTGCGACAATGCATCGCTCGCTCGTCGTTTGGGTCGCGTCGTCCAAGGCATCGTCGACGCTTCTTAGAGCACAACGACGACCGACTGCGGAGATAGGAATCTCGACCGGAAGCGTTGCTGCGTGGCGTGTCAGCGTACTATACGCGTATAGCAGGCACACGGAGCTGGCAATTTAAGGGAGAGACATTTCTCGGAAGGGCATTTGCGATCCGGACTACGAGGCGTATTGTAAGCTTTTGCTCGGGACAAGGATCCTTAATGAAACGATTAATTGGACGAAATTGGCTGGCCGCGGTGGCTCGATCGTTACGCCCGCATACGTGAACTCGTAACGTGTGCATGCACCTATATGCCTGTATGGCTTTTGCGGCGATCGACGTAGCCGCCTATACACTCACGCACGTGCGTGCATCAATTGAAACCGCTCAGCGCGGACACACCGCCAAGGTACTACTCGTCGCGTACTCTCGCTCGTGTGTACGCGTCACCGATGCGCGACGGTGTATTTAGCGTGTAATAGACGCGGGACACGCATAGCCGAGAGTCAGCACACGGCGCGTTATACGTGTGAACGTAGCCAGTCAGTCACGGTTAAATTGATTAACGTGTGACCTGTATGCCCGCCTGGCTACTCTCGCCCGTTTATTTCTTGGCTCTCTTCGGCATTTTCGTACGATAACGTTGAGCGCGTTAAACTCGACGTCGTTTCAAAGTTGCCAATCAGCGGAGTCTCTTTCCGCGTAATTCTCTCTTGGTTGTTTGCCCACTCGCATTGTAGAGAAAACATACACGCACGCACGCGCGCGCACGTACACACACACCATGGCGAGACACGCGAAGACTAGATGATGTATATTATACAATTCGAGACGAGAAGCCGCAGCGCGCAATGAAGTTTAACAGGCGATTGCGCGCGTGAGACTGGGTCGTTAATAGAAGCCCATTACCCCTATATCTCGTGCCCGCGTCTGCTTCAGGTCAGGTATTTGATTCAGCCAATTTGACTGGACGTTCTTTTTTTCTGATGCCGATCTTCATTGGCTCAATGCCTTTTATTTACGCACGGACCCTTAACGCGTATATTCATCTTCGTCCTCGCTGCTCTACACATAGTGCCCACATCTGCGTGCCTATATTTAAGCCTCTCTTTCGCGGGGATACTCGGGCGCGACTATTGTGGTTTACCGTTTCAACTTCAACAAGCCGTCCGTTAAAAACAGATGGTTTTTTGTACCTACTTTTTGCACGCAAGAATCACTCTTCGTGCAATTGTTTGTCTCGTTTGCCAAGTTGCGAAGACACGGAAACAACGTATTAAGGATCTAGCGTCGTAGCTACTCGATCTATTTTCGACATTCAAAAGGTCGCAATGATTTAGCTCGGTATGCCAGCTTTTCGGAGTTTTCAAGCGTAACGACGACTGATCGCTCGCACGAGAGCCTGAGAGCAATGGCGTGACAAAAAACGAGTCCAGATAGCACGTCTATGGACCCGTAATCGCATCGAGTGATTGCCAGCGCCGACTACAAATGCGACAACACGCACAAAGCAATAAAGCCGATCGAGAGCCCGTTGCTGCTGCTGCTGCTGCTGCTGCTGCCGAATCGTATAAATAAAAAAGCCCACTACTGGAGTGCGTATCGAGGTGTTCTCGCGATATATATTTGTAGCGAAAGGGGCCGAAGGTAGGGACTGGGGTGTCTCGTCCTACGCCAGATTGCATCTCTTGCAGCGAGAGATATACATACATACGTACACGTACATACTATGTAACGTACAGATGGGAACTGTGGCACGTGGCCCGCGGCCAGCTCTTTTCGCCACTGCAGCTGATGAAACCTCAACGCACAGGGTATACTTTAAATATTCGACCGCCTGCGCAATGGAATATTTATTAGAGCTGGCGGCGATAATTTAGGAGAGTATAAAAAGAGAGCGATTACCGGCTACCTTTTCGAAACTACACAGCAGTTAGCGAAGGCTAACTTTTATCGCTACGACTGATTCGGATGGCACAACGCTTGTGACGTCTACAATACCTTCGACACTTGGTTTTCCAAGTGCGCCTCGGAAAACCAAGCCGAAGATACGGATAAATACCTCGACTCTGTCGCACTTGTTTCGTGTAAGGGTCACGGATCACGTACCGGATCGCCTACAAGCCAACGAAATTTGAGCGCGGCGTCAAACCTACTATCGTCAAGTATTTCTGACTAAAACTCCCGTTGCAATGACAATTTTCAGAGATATCAGTTACGTTATCCCGTTGGTGGGAAAACACGTTATCGCCATCGCGAACAACCGCAAGACGCGTCGAATGTAAACTTGAGAGATAATCGCTGCGAGCACTCGCGTACAACTCGGAGATCAAGAGGGTCGATATTCGAGGTAAAACATTGACATCGCTAAAAATACGATCGGAAACTTGTGCTGGCCGCAGGTGTGAACAGCGTTAAATACTATAATTGTCAAGTTTTTAGTAGCAAACGCAGTTGGCGTTTGAAATTCAAAGCCTGTAACAAAACATAGAAGCATGTCTCGTCGAAGAGTTGGCCGATCTTAGTTTTGGGAATGGCATCGATCGAGACGGCATTCCAGATGAAACGAGAACCCAATTGACAGACGAACGTAACGTTGGTGTAATGTACGTTTCGAGCGATAGGTGCAATGATTTTACTTCGGCAAAGGTGAATGACTCTCGGCTATAATGTATGGGCTAACTAACGATTGTGAAAGGGGATACGAATGCCCAATCTGGTCGTATCGTCGTATCCCCCTTCCGAGTACACGGTGGTACACATACACGCGCACACACGGCGAGAGTGGCACGCGCTCGCCTAACCAGAAAGAAGCACAATGGCCAAATGGAAAAACAGATGAGGGGGAAAAGGTATAATGAAGGCCAGAGAAGTGGCATCGCGATCTGCACGGCGCATATGCAGCAGCAGCAGCAGCAGCAGCCGCGGGGGCGACTCTGTATTTAAACAAGGGGTGCGTGTGCGTACGCTGGCGAGACGAGACAGGGGTGAGAGAGAGAGAGGCGAAATCGGGTGTGCAGCATTGTGCTCAGGTGTGAGCCAGAGGGTGACTCGCGGTACGCGGGGGGCGACGGTTCCAAGCAAGTTACCAAATAAACGGCCGCTCTCTTTCTCTCTGCCGCTAGTAGAACGGATTTGCACACGCAGCGCCACGAGCAGCTCGATGACAAAGGGATGCTTGGAACAGATTGGAAAGCCTGCCTGCGCATTCGACCATCCACCGTCAAACTCGTTAGTCCGTTATTATTTTGTATCCGAGCGCGTACCTAGCAGTCGCGCGCCGTATGTATACCTGTGCGCTACGTGCGCTGTGCGCGCCTCGCACTGAAACTCTGTCGTGCAATTTCTTGGGTCGATCCCAGTTTTCGTAGTAATAATTCAATTGCCCGAAAACGTGCCCATGATACGTTTTATGCTTTACGCTGTACGTGAAAAGGACCTAATACATCTGCAGCACGTGACAAATAGAATGCTATAATGACCCAACCCCCTCCCCTCCCTCTGCACGCTCAAACGTCTGACTCACCCGAGTTTCGAGCTTTTAATAAAATATGTCAAGATCGCACAAATTCCACGAATGTTATCGCTCTCTAGTAATATTAAAGTAATATAAGTTGTAACTTATATTAAATTTTACATCGTAGGTGTAAGAAAGATATAAGAATATGTAGGATAAACGCGCAAACGCGGATTTGCAGAGTCAACGGCGCTTTATTGCGAACCCGAGTGAGTTAGTCCCTCCTGCAGAGAAGAGAGTAGTGCACGTATACTCGCGTGTCGTCACCGTTTGCGGAATAAAGTGCGCGCACATAGGAAATGTTAGATAGCAAATGATTTATTCAGAGGTCCCTCGGCTCGCTTATTCTCCATCGCTGTTGCGTGTATACAGAGTTTATTCCGCACGGCGACACGTAGACGTGTGCCGGAAGAATAAAAATTGTCGTGGCTTGGCGCGTGCCACGGCATACGGGCAGAGGTGCGCGTACCTAGCCAAGCAACCTACCCCCGATGTCAAATCAGCGCAGGGGGTCGCCCCATCCCCCCTATTTCTGCCTGTGCCCCTTTGGCTCGCTGTTTGTTGCGCCACGCGCTCGCCCTGCACGCACGACTGCTCCTGCATCTCGTTATACGATTTCGTTGACGATAAATCCTTGATTCTTCGGCTATTTGACTTTTCTCGCTTGGCCGTTGGAGCCAAGTCCTCGCATGCGTCGCTGAGATTACAACGCCGAGCTGTTTAATCAAGCCCGAACTCGTACGTGTGCAAGTTGACGAGTGAGCGGGAATCGCGTGCGAATCGAGCGTGCCTATCACAAATATCACGGCCGAACGTGCGAGCTCCCGACGAGCCCAAATCGCCTGGAGAGCATTCTCGGTCGAAAAGTAGAGCAGCACATTTGCCCATATCCATAAACACTTGCCTCCATGAACCATTTGGTTCGTCTCCCCTCTGGCAACTTGTTATATTCTGACTTGCCGTACGCGATAAGCCTGGCTCAGCTCCTCTCGATGCCAGCCGTACAACACACAAGTGCGCGCAAAGGCGTTTAACAAACCGCATGCGAATCGAGCAGCAATCCCAGGAAAAACTACTTTGAGGAAAGACAATATAGGGACGTGGATTTAAGCCGAAGCGGAGAGGCGCGTTATTCGTCTTTTCTTATACTTCTCGATCATGCCATACCGCTGTTTTCTGCACAGATCCGCGAGTCTCTCGATCTCGGCAGGACGATGCAGACAGCTCCTAACGAGTTACTCTGCTCGTAGCCCTCCTACTCGATCGATTACGCACGGCTATACAAGCACACACTCACGGCGTTCAAACAAAATATTCGTCATACCACGGGCTTTCTCTTCGGAGTTTGTATCGCCGAAAGCTCTATTGATTTGTTCGTTGTGTAAGGTGAGTCGACCTCCGTACCAATGTTCGAATGCGTCAAGTTTGGGCGTACGTGCTATCTCTGATGGAAACGAGGGTGTATAACTTATGGAATGTTGACTCACCAACACAAATAATACATTTAGGCGTAAATCGTGGGGTGTTTTTCGTTTTTTCAATCAATTCTGAATACTAGAGACAACAGATATTTTACAAGATTTGCGACTTGTGAAAATCTTTGATCGTAACGTGGCGTTCCGATTAATTCCGTTATTGCTGAAGGAGATACAAACTCAACTAATCCGATTTATTCTGCGTGGTTTATGCGCAACAACTAGACACAGGTCTTGATGGAATTAACGAGTACGCGGACCGTGTTGAGAGGGGGATAGAGGGAGAGATACGTACATAACTTGGTTGAATCGCCGGATGCATTTATACGATATAGAAATAAAATAGCAAGTGAGAGAGAGAGAGAGGAAAAGAGACGACGACGAATCAGCCGAATGCGGGTTGAAGGTGATAAATAGCAACCAGATTACACATCGATGGGCTACAGCGGAATTGCAAACGCTACGGACAAAAGAAGACCGAAACAAGTAAGCCCCCTGCCCTCTTGGTTGCAGCTCGCCCGCGCCAAATCAAAAATTCGGTTTGGCCGCACGCGGTTTTCTAGTGGACGAAATCCCACGGCCTCTACTCCGCTCAAGGAGAATTATATTGAAAGTAATTTGATTATGCGAAGAAGAGAGGAGCGGTGAGTTAGGGAGCCATAGACGTATAGCAACAAAAGGACGAGTAGGCGATAAAGCTAGCGGTGGTGATGGCGGGCTTTATGCGAAAGACCTAGCGCCGTCACATTTCGCAGACAGTCTTGTTTCCGGCTGCACGGCCAAGCCCATTCGGCTTATTGCATTACTGGCTTATATAGCCTCTCTCTCTCTCTCTCTCTCTCTCTCTCTTTTCTCTCCGATCGCGCTCGCGCTTTGCTACTGCCAACAGTCGTCACCCCATTGGCGGCGGTGCTGGCGACGCCAGCCGGGGGGCGACTTATACTATTATTCGCAATGCATACACGTGCGCTCGTGGTGGCAACGGCCCAGCCGGTCTTGCAGTCGTATTTTCCGCTGCACACCTTTTTCCAAAACGACTCCTACGTATACCACCTACGGTGCCGTGCCCTTTAAATCTCAAAAGCCAAATAAGATGCTTCGTAACGCGACGATTTATTGGCTAAACGCAGTATTCCGTGAGTTGGACACGACGCGACGGCTCGCGCAAGCTTTGCTGAAAAGAGAGGCGTGATTTTGATAAGAAGGCGTCGTCGAACGTCGCGATCCTCGTGCGTGCATCGGTGATTTTTACATCGGTTGCTGCCGGTGAAGCCTCGGGGATACTGACACTTGCGGCAATGTAATATTGTACGTTAGGCGACGATAATAAAGGGGCGCTAGAACCCATTGTAATACACACAAGCGCGAGAGTATTATGCGTAAAGCCGAGCGTGTTCATCGGGAGCCTTTAATCAGCGCCCTTCGTATAAATCTGTGTATTGTGCGTCCGAATTAAGGGATTATTACCAAACGATTATTGAGCGATATCTTTGACGCGGCTATGCGCTCGTCTATTTTTTGCCCACACGCTGTACGCACTATTCTCTTCCGAGTCGATCCGCTTCGATTGAATTACCAAAACAATCTTTCCCAAAAGAAAGCCGAGGCACGACGATAACGACATTGTTGGGATTCGCACTTTCGTTGCCAGAGGTTCCGTAGCAACGAATGAAAAGGAGATGCAAAAATGCCAATAAATCAAGCAACTTTGTACAAAAGCCGCGAGCGAGGAAAGGAGTAGGGCGCTGAAAACAAAGAGCAGCGGGAAAGAAGAGCATGTTGGCATTAAAACAGAATGTGCGTGTCTGCAAAATAGCTGTTATATTCTCAGCGTCGAGGAGAAACGAGAAAAAAGGGCCGCGTACGCGCGTGATTTTGTCGGGATACGTGCGAGACTTACGGCCCATGAAACAGAGAGTTCTACCTTGTGCGTTGAACTCGAGAATTGCCCGATAAATTTTTACGACATTGATCCAGTAGATTTGCAAGCACTCATCGGCTCACAGTTTCGTGATACGAGTATCAGCCGAATCACGCACTGAATCTTTGAAAACTTCGATGAAGTGTACAAAGACGCGCGCGCGCGCGCACCACTCTCCATGGCATCGAAGAGAAGCTACAATTAATCAGCAAAGCGAGCGGCCTAACATTGTGCTTGAGTGCTTGAGAGTCGCTTGAGCTTGAAAAAACGGTAGACGCGCAAATATCGCAGTGGATTGGCTGATGAAAAGTTTCTCATCAGCGAGAGAGAGAGAGAGAGAGAGA
Source organism: Chouioia cunea (assembly GCA_030064505.1). Lineage (NCBI taxonomy): Eukaryota > Metazoa > Arthropoda > Insecta > Hymenoptera > Eulophidae > Chouioia > Chouioia cunea. The sequence goes on from JAOPFQ010000001.1 coordinate 23,887,596, forward strand.
GAGAGAGAGAGCTAGCCATGTGCTCACCTACCCTCGTTTCGTGGCAGCAGCAGCGGCGGCCCTTTTCACGATGCTCGAGGTTAGACGAGCGCTCGCCTGCTTCGTCCCTCGGGGGGATAGGAGTCTGGGGCGCGTAGGTTTTCGCTTCGAATTCGCCGATCGATAAATCAGAATGAGCCCTTTCCGCTTCTCCTCTCGTCCTTTTATCAAATCTCTATATCTCTCTCTCTCTCTTTCGCCGCTCTACCTACCTACCTATCCTACTACGGACGAATGCATTAGCGTCGGGGCACCCTCGCTTCGTCGTCGTCGTCGTCGTCGTCGTCTCTGAGTTTTTTCCTCATCTGCTCAGCTTAGTTCACGCAACATGAAATTGCTCGTCCACCCTTGTCCCGTGTACAAAATGGTTTTACGGCTTGCGCCGAAATGGTTCCGAAGAGTTAATCTCTTTCGCGACACGTCCGTCGTAGACGCTCGAACAATCGTCGTTATACACAGAAAGTGCACTGCGTGCGAGGCGTTGCAACCTGATTTATTATCCGTCGTACGCAGTTTGACTCGTGACTTTCTTCGACGTATATTGTTGCTTTATCGAGCCTCTCGCGCCAACGTACGAAATAACAACAACGGCATACAGCTCCTTCGATTAATATACGTGCCTTTGTCGTTATCGCTCTCCCTCTCTCCTTCTCGCGCGTCGTTGTCCAATCTATGTTCAACGTTGCTGTTTCTTTGGTTTATTTTCTCTTCGTGTCTGCTCGGTAAGAGTAACTTAACTCGTACATTGATTGGACTCGGATTGCAGCGCCGAGTCGTTAGAAACAAGTGCGGAATATTTAAGGGTTATTATACTTATACGTCGATGCACAACGTTGACTCGAGATTAAAATGTTTCATTTTTATTGAAATTAAGGCTACAAATGTATCCAGGTCGCGATGTGCTCTCTGTGCCTCAAAAAAGCGCTGCATCAACATCTCAATTGGTTGACTCGGACGCGTCGACGCGCCCGATAAATCGCGAGAGACGACACAGCCACTCCGATTGAGGTCGAAATAAGAAGAGCTGTTCACGCTTCGTGGAATAATGCCGCGATCATGGTGGGAGCCATACTCTGCTGCTTCTCCTACCGCTAGCGCCGCCGCCACTGCTGCTGCTGTTGTCACGCTCCGAATAGAATAGCTTCTTTTTAGATTTGCTAAGCGACGCGCAACTCGAGAATATTACTCTGCGTGCACATTTGATCAACGATCTTTTGCGCGCGCTAGCGACAAGCTTCGTCGTGTGCTTGGATTCTTGTTCAGTTCTAGAACGGCGCAGCGCACAAATTGATGGGTTCTTTGTTCATAGACTCGTTGAAATTGCCTCTACGCGTGGGCATCGCTGACGTCAATTTTATTCAAAAGGTAGGGAACATCGCGCGTTACCGTGACATTACGTACCTCGGACGCCTCTCTACATCGCGTCCCATTTGGCGAATCGTCAGTAGCAAATGCATAGCAAGAAAAACTCGGTGGAACAAATGCGTTTAAAATCGAGCGATAATGGAGAAAGGGTTGATTGAGTAAATTCTTCGTTTAGAAAGGGACAAAAGTATCGATGAAAGGAGGATGATTGAGAAAATAAGGGGGGGGGGGAGAGAGAGAGAGAGAGAGAGGACGAGATTTCAAAGGGAAAAACAGCAATAGGTTAGATGGTCTGAAATAAGAGCAAATATCAACTGTCAATGTAAAGAAAGAATGGTTAATGCCATATGCAGAGCATAGGAAAGATCTACGGAAAGAGCAAAGAGTCAAAGCCATTATGCCATGCTTTGTAGCAAAAGTCGAGGTGAGTACGTAACTCGGATTTGGAGGATCGACCTGAACCTAGGTATAGTTTCAAATGGAAAGCAAGCTCGTCCACCGATCCGTGGAAACTTTGCTTCGTTACCGATGATGCACATCCCAAATAGATACATCTATATCCATAGCAAACGCACTCGACAAAGACCAGAGGAATTCGGCGGATCGAGGAAATTCTCACGTGTTTTCTTCATTCTCTCCTTTTCATTTCTCATTCGTCTGGTCGCTTTGCTTTCCTCGACTGCTTGGTGTGTCTGCGCGAAACAGTGGCTGGTTCACGTGTACATATTGTTCCAAGTCGACACGTGTGCCAACTAGTCGGAATCGTCAAATGTGGCCCGCATACGCTCGAAGGTACAGCCGCTCGACCCTCAGGGGCTGTTGGCCATATGTCGAGCATCGTCTAGGGATCATAGGTGAGCTCTCACTGTCTCTCTCTCTCTTTCCGTGTGTGCATATGAGATTCTGCAACTTGTCCAACATTGCTCTTCCTCTTTCTCTCTTTTCATTCTTCACTTTTTTGTTTTGCCCGAGTATCCGTTGTTAGCCGGCGATAGTTTTAATTTCGAGAACGCCACGTGTGCCTACTTGGCCTCCTACAAGCACGTTTTCTCTTTGTTTCTCTATTACCTTTCTGTGGTGCGGAACTTGTATGAAACGAATACGAGTACGAGCGGCAAGCCGTTTTCAGGTTTTTCCCGCGTCTTTTCCGTCGCAAAAAAACCCGCTTTATTGTCGGAGACCCTTGTCTCGATTACAAATCCGTCCTACTCTGCGTAAGTTCAAGTTGAATTAAGCAATCGTCCAAAGGATTTTCGTACCCACTGTACGCGTGATAATTTAGTGCTTCGATTTAACTTTGAGAAATATATAGAGTGAGTTAACGCAGACGCGCTTTTTCAACGAGCTCATCGAGTTTAGTTTGTAACGTGAGATTTTTAGTTCGTAGAGTGGTGCGTGAAATATTCAAAGGTTTCGTTATCTCGACTAATCCTCCCGAAAGTCTGGTCTTTTTTCTTCTACCAATTGCCGAGGGACACCTATACACAGAGTACACAAAACGTTAATAAAGGAGATTGTTGAGACTCAACACCACGCGTACGACAGCCAGATCATTTCCAAAAAAAATATTGCCCGGTCAAACATTAGTTTGTCAATTATATTGTTTGAAAAGCCAGATAATCTTTGAGCGATCTTGTGAATGAATCTTTAAACAGTCGACGAATTACGATGCGTCAAGCTCTCTGTTGAGCAAGTCGAATGAGTAAGATTGTCAATAGCCACTATAATCAAGTATCGTTTATTACATAAGCAACATTACCGAACAACAACATTGAAGATTGTTTTGTTTCCTAGCCAACATCTGTACGCATGGTCGTATATTTACGCGCATGGCAAACAGCAAAGTCGCACGCGCGCTCGTGGCACCTTCGACAAATATCGCGTTTAACCTACGATGACCGGCAGCGGCAGTCCTAGAAGGCTGCGCGGCTGCGGAATATCTCTGGCCGCGCACGACAGCGACGACGACTCGCTTCGCGAATGTAACGTTCGAGAACCGACAAGTTCGCGTGCTGCGGCGAAGCGATCGGCAACAGAGCTAAAGATTTTTACGACATCGAATGCTGCGCTAACGGGACCGCGAGCAGATGTCGCGCTCGCTCGCATTTCAGTGCGCGGACACTCAATTGCGACTCGTTCTCTCTTCGTCGCTTCCATGCGATACTGCGTATTCTTTTCGATTTTCTTTTCAAGGAGCTTGACTTTGTGCGTACGCAACTTGCAATCGACCGAGTGTACCGAGTCAAAACGATTGCTTTCGTTCCTCGATGCTTTATCCGCGATGTCTCGTAGCAGCGCGCGATTCTTTAAAAAAGACGACAAAAAGCATTCGAGGATGGCTCGTTAAAACGCGGCAGGTAAGTAACGCGAAGCCTAGCTATCGAGTGTAAACTGTAGTCGCGTGCGTCGATTTGCCCGCAAGCGCGAGGGAGTGCTGCGCGCGATCGGAGTTTGCCAAAGACAAATATTTGCTGCACGCGAGTCCTGTGCCCATCAGCTATCGAGTGTACACGCCGCGTGTGCACCCGAATCACTATTTATCCGCGTTTGCTCGAGTCTTTGCTTTACTCGGCAACTTTGGCCAATTATACACGATGCGATAGATCATTCGTGAACGAAGGAAAGACCTCGTTGCCATGTTTTTAGAGCGCGAGTTTTCTCAAAAATTGCGTCGCCGTTGTATCGTGGTGGCAGCTCGACGCTTCTCTTATTCTAGCTCATAAACACTTTACGATAAGACGTTATTTGCTTCGATGCTAAATCCAAGCGAACCAAGTTTATCGCATTGGCGATTCTTTCTAGTAGGTGTACTTGATTCTATTTTTAGCGTTCGTTACGGCTCGGATTTAGCAATCGTATTCTGAATAATAAGCGAAAGGAAAGCTGTCCGTTTCTTTTGAATTTGACAGTGTTCCGCGCAAACAATAAGTCCAGCTTTTTAATACGTTTGCTCGGGATTAAAAGCTCATCGTGCTCGCGGAAAGCCACCGCCAAGATCATTTTATCTAAGACCAAGCGACAGAGATTATCCCAAACAAAGGCTGTTTTATGTGGAATGATTTGCAAAAAGCACAACAACTCGGCAAAATCCTACTACGCTTTAATAGGATACCGTGACGCTTGTGAGATAGTCGGAGCTTAATAAGTACCGATGATTCTTCGACGCCTTGAACGCGTTCGAACGTTGCATAAAGTATCGACTTACAGCCGGATTATTTCTCGCGTACCTACGAGTTGAACCTTGATAGTTACGGACGTGGCGAAGCAAAGGTTTTCCCAAAATCGAATAAGGCGAGAGTCAGAGGACCCGCGTATCCCACGAAATCAAGCTCGATTCGAGTCTTGACGAGTGGAGAGCGAACGTATCACGAGGAGCTTGTCCGTGTTTCGGGCATTTTCCCTTTCTTACGAAACTTGCGATAAGCAGCCGATATAATATATTTGTCGGAGTAGAGAGAGAGAGAGAGAGAGAGAACGAGTGGCGACTATGGGAACAAGAAAAGCAGCTAGGCGTGTGACGCAGTTTAACACGGTTAATTGAGGGCACACTCGAAAACAAGTTATCGCTGGGAGATTAAAAATCGTTGAAAAGGGCGCGTTCGAACGTTTTCCCTTTTCTCGGGGCATCGAACGAAAACGTATTTTCGTGTTGGTTTTCGTTCCCCGTCGCACGCTGGAGGGCACTTGTAAAGCGCGTCACCTCGCCAGTACACACGTTTGTAAATAGGCTTCTTTTTGTCGTTTTATTACGGCGGTATATAAGCTCCGTGCTCCAGCCAGCCAACGAACAGCGCCTCGCCTCGGTATAAACCCTCGGCTTCTCGATTACCGTCGTGGACTAAAAAAAGACCTGGACTCGCGCGCGCGCAGCAGCAGCCACAGCAGCAGCGGCTCGAGACGCCCAATGAATTCTCTCACTTACTCCAACACTGTCTCGGGCCGCTCAACGACTCCTTGTTACCGTGAGCTTTTTCTCTCCTCTCCCTCCGTTAGCTCGCATTTATTTTCTTTTTCTTGGCTCTCACCCCCCTCCCCCTCCCCCCATCACTCTCTCTCTTTCTCTCTCTCTATTTTTTTAACCTGCCGCCGCGTACGTGAGATACGACGTGCGCTTCGGCGTGCACGCTTTACCTCTGCGTATCCCAGCGAACTATCAACATCGAGAACTAGCTGTAAACCGGAAATTGGCCGTGGTAAATTAGCGATACCAACCGACCAACGTTGTTTCGGTCGGTGCTCTAAATCGCTGCAAAACATGTCCAGTGGCTTATTTGTTTTGTTGCTTACGCTTATTTCTTACTCGTTAACTGTGCAATAAAAGAACAACAGCGATAACTTTTCAACAGCGAGCGCGAGCGCGAGCGGCTCGTGTAAATAACTTTTTTTCGCGATTGATTTTCACAAGAACCGTGCCTGTGACGAATTACGTATACCTTGATGAAACGAGGAAACTGATTAAAGCTACACGTACATGTGTGTGTACAGTCCTATGAGAGATAATTGGGAACGAGCGATTAAAAATTGGGTAAAAAAACGAGAGGTCAAAGACCTCGCACGGCACTTTTTATAGGTGGACGTTTTCGTTTTCATCACTTACGACACGTTCTTGTCTCGTAATATCATTGAGAAATCGCCACGTGTATCGAACGAGAGCTGTCGGTGTTTCTTCGCGTGGTATACCTACATTTTTAATACAGGAATAACTCGGCGATTGCACGTCCAATGGGGGGAAAGGAGCTGGAGCGAGACGAAACAACTTAAGAGAAGAAAGCGCAAGCGCAACGAGCGAACGTACGCGTTATCGTATTTTTTCACACCTCGCAAGTTAACGAACTAGGGGAATAGGGGGTGGGCGGGGAGGAGAAACAATCTAATCGGTTGGATAAGTCGAGATAGGTTTCGATCGAGAGTGACGTTGGCGGTAGGAGTAGCTTCAATGATAATCCGAACACGCATCGCTTAGTTTCGTTCTCGTTGGTTATATGCTTATATTTTATCGAGGCACACGCGCGGCTTCAATGTCGGAGAGCTCCTCCCCCTCTCCCAAAGCGCAGCCGTCTTTCTCGCTCTCGATAATTCTCGAAATAAAAATATCTCTCTCACTGCTGTCGCATACCTGTTTCTCTCTCTCTCTTTCCGCCCGCGATAAGTCACCGCGGTGTGAGTCGAGAAAGACCGAGTCGACTTGCGTATTGCTCTATCCAGGCCTGCCTGCTACTGTGATGCACAGCTTACTCCTGTGTGAGAAAGAGAGCCCGAGACGAGATATGTGTTTTTTGCTGGTGCCATTACGCACCGGCTCCGCGCGCTACACTCTCGCTCGCTTCTCACTCGTTTATATTGTGAGCGTTTTAAATTTAGTTTTACCGCGTAGTGTAATTTCCTTCCTTTTTTTGTCTCTTTCTTCTCCTCGTCCAATCTCACAAACATATTTATACCTTTACAACTCGTACTCTTTTCCGATTTCAGGCGTGGCCGACTCGTCGACGAGCTCCTTTTAAGCGAGCATTTTGCCCGCTCACTTGGTCCTTTTGACTCTTCGGCGACTTTTCGGCGACTCTTCGGCGACGAGAGATCGACTTAAAATGCCGCGGTCGTACTTGTCACCTGCGATAACTAGTTTAATAACGATTCGACAAGTTCCCTCGACGCTGAATTACAGGCGTCCGCGTCGAGCCACGTGAGCAAACGAGAACTCGTGCGAAATACTCGTTCTAAATAAGATAACAAGCGAACGGAAAGTCTGGAAAGCGCCATTCTGCGTATCGAAACGACTGCAACTGGAGATAGCGCGTCCGCCAACCGAAAAAGGGATCGACCAAATTGAAGGAGAAACAAAGAAAGAAAAAGAAACGCTACAATGAGTGCCTTGGCGTTTTTTTCTTTTTTTGGTGGCCGCTCGAAATAAGACCTGCCCTCGTGGCTGCGTCCGCCTTCGTTGCACTATCTGTATGTCGAAGCGTCTTTGGCATGGCTTCACACGACATCAACCGAATATAAGGGAACGGAATAGGCTCGGTTGAACGTAAAAAGGTAGAATACTAATCCGTGCACGCTATCCACAGCGGTGGTGCGTATCGGAGAAGAGGGGCGACGGTAGGGAGGGGGGGGTGGAAAAAAAGCGACGAGATGGATCGAGCAACGTCGGGCTATGACTGCACAAGTGGCGCACACATGGCGCGCAGTTGTTCGAGAGGTCAGGTTTTTGTCCGCGAGCTCATACGGATCTCTCTTGAGAACCGAGTCCCACACCTTTTGCGCCACGCTGCGCGAGCACGAGAGAGAGAGTGTACAGACATTGGGGGCCGTTCCTCTTTTTCTCTCGCACGTACACAGGCTCGTTTTACCGCTTTACGCATGGTGCTATCTAGGTATATATACCTTACGAGCCACGCGAGACCAAAATAGCCGAGAAAGAGAAAGAGAGAGGAGCCAATCGGAAATCGTGCGCGTAACTCTCCGCGAGCGCTTTTTCCAGAATAACCATCACTCTCACGACTGCCACCTGGAGCAGCAGCAGCAGCAGCAGCAGCGACAACAGGCGCCGGCAGCCATCGCAGGGTTGTGTCTCACTTTGAATACGTCAACGAGTAGACGAGCAGAAAATTCGAACGCTACGACGATCGCAACATTTGAACGAATGAACAATCGACACCTGTTACGTTGACCGGTAGCGATAATCGATTCAGATACAACAAACTTGTATCCGAAGCGTTTGCGACGCCTTGATTTCCGAAGCTTGTCAATATTATGCGATAATCAACGTGTCCTGGGTGATGCAATATTTTAACGCTAAACGTTTCCTGTATGTTCACGCGTGTCCCTCCGTCCCAAAACGAACGGATCCATACAGAGCTCTAAAATAAACAGCAATCAGTATGTGCATGCTCGTATAATATTTGTCTTTTATCGGACAGCAAACAGCACTCAAGCGGATTGCACGCGCTGAATCTCGATAACGCGCTGGCTCGACAAAGCAAAGTGTTCCGGAGAGATAGAGTATTATACAGTGGCAGAGTCATCTACTAATTTTCAAAGCAGTGCACCTATGGACTATGGACTCGCGTATTCGTTCCGGGCTATACAGATAACGAGAGAGAGAGAGAGAGAGAGAGAGAGAGAGAGAGAGAGTTGCGAATGGACGAGCAAATATTTGCACGTGGTACCCACAACAGTCGTATGAAAAATCGGCTCTTAACGCCGTCGTCCATATGGCCTATTCTCTAGATGACCTGAGTATCCATTGTACCTATAGCAGTGAGTACAACTACGAGGGTAGTTTCCGAATTACCCGACCTCACGTATAGATGATGATTGTTGTTTGAAAAGAATGACTGATAGAAAGTAACAACTTTGTAAAACTCAACTTTGTTTGGCAGCTATCAATAGTGAACGCTTTTATTGGATTCGTAAAAATGGAAAAAAATTGGTCTGCGTTATGCAATACGATACTTTCGTTTGAAAAGTCTCGGTCCAACCGATATAAATTTGGAGTTAGATTTGACTTTGGGTAAGTTTGCTCCTTCGTTTACGTCCATAAAATATTGAGTGGTAGAGTTTAAACGAGGGCGTATGAGCTGCCAAGACGAACGTTGAATTGGTCGACCAAATGAGGTAACAACGCCGGAAATGGTGAAAAAATCCAGAAAACGGCATTGGACGACCGTTGACGTCGACTAAAGTTGCTCGACAACGTATATCGACTGAACATTTGGACGTGAAAAAGCTGTGCGCAAGATGGGAAATTACTAAGTAGGCGATTAATCAAAATGAAACTACAACGGCGCCATGCGAATATTTTAGTCGAGTGTTTGACGAAGTTTCTCAGCAATATAGCGGAGTTTTTACGTCGATTCATAAACGTGGATGAAACGTGGATGAAACGTGGATCCATCGCTATATTATACGTAAGACGAAGGAATAATCAAAACCACGACTGAAAATGGGGGAGGGGGAATCGGCTCCAAAGCCGAATATAGTTCCGTCTGATTATCTTCAGAATGGAAAACCGATCAACAAGAATATTTCGTTTCATCAAGACAATGCACCGGTTCACACATCCGTTATTGCCGTGGCCAAACTCAAGGAGTCAAACTTCAAATTGCTTCCTCGCGCACCTTATTCGTCAGATTTGGCCCCTTCGGATTATTTTCTATTTCCAAACTTGAAAAATGTTTCGGTGGTAAAAGATTTACCAACAATCAAGAGGTGGAGTCTGCGGTTGATGGCTATTTCGAGGAGCTCGACGATTCTCGCTATAAACAAGGTATCGAAGCTATCGAACATCGCTGGCAAAAGTGTATCGAGCTAAAAGGAGACTGTGTAGAGAAATAAAGATATTTTTTGCTGAATGTTTTGTGTTTTCGTCGTTACGTCGAGTACTTCTGGGACTAGCCTCGTAGCTGATCTTCTAAGGAGGGACAGACCGCACGATTGGATAGCAATTTTTGTTCTTCTATTCATTTGTTCGTGCATTGCTGTTTGCTTCAATTTGAGGATTGCGTGAAACGACGCTCGTAACGGAATATACAAAAATTCACACGCTCGTTTCACTGAGATCCGTAAAACGCTCGAAAAAGGTGGGTGGCCATAATGTGTAGGAGGGCCTGCTATTAAAGGCACAGAATGGCCAGTGGAAGATGAAATATTATTCGCATGTAAGTATGTGTATCTGTGTCCGTGTGTCGAGTGCCGTCGGCAGACGATTGAGCAATCCGGCCGAGCTCGTGACTTGGACTCGTTGCGAGACTAAATACTTTCTACTGAAAAAAAAGCAAGCAACGAGGTCTCTCAAGCATACAGCAAGAATAAGAGCGCATAGAGAGGCAGAGAAAGAGAGAGAGAGAGAGTCGACAAGTGCTCGGTACCTCCTCTGTACAGAGAGCGTAGTCATCGTTGAATTCGTTACTAATATTTGGTGTGTGTACACACACGCGGACAGGCCAGCTCTCACCAGCGTTGGCGACTCACCGCAGCATCCAGCATGCACGCGCAGAAAGAGAGAGGGGGGGGTGGGAGGGGGGGAGAGAACGCTGATTCATAGCCCATCCATGCTGATCGAGAAAAGCCGAGTATCATTGTTGGTTGTCGCACAAACAACTCCGCTTCGGCAAGTCCCCCCTCCTCCACCTCGCTTACTCGATCTATCTCATAAGCAGTATTATCAGCTGCGGCTAACGCACCGTCGCATAACGTACACGAGGTGAAAACCAACAGAAAGAGATCCGACGCAAACTGTGCGCCTCGGCATAACTTATTCGTCGTGTTTCTTTCTCGCTCCTTGCTTTCTTTTTGTCAATTACTACTCATTGTCACTTGATACTTCGATGTTTTTATGTCTCTTTACACCACGATTAATAGCAACTCGTTAAACATGTGCGCGCGACTTTACTTCATCAAGAAGGCAACAAAAGGGCTCGTCAAAGTCTGAAAAATAGAGCCTCTACAATATACTACAATGTAAAATAGCCTTTTAAGCAACGGACTCAATTCGATACACCCTTAAAGTTCACGTTTCGTGATAAACGCCAAAAACAATCGCGATTTTTCAAATTCAATTAAAATCAACCTTCTTTGTGTTCCTTGTCCAAACAATTGAGTTTTCATTCGATTCGAGGAAAATAACGAAAACTCCCGTAAAAGAGTGTACGTTGTCCGACGATCTAGCAATCAAAACTAGTAAACAACTGGACACGTTCGAAGAAAGCAAAGCACATCGCGAGGAGGCAGAAAAAAAGGAAAATAAACAGAAATGATCATCGGAGTTGATTGTCGGTCGAAAAGCAATTAGCAGGCAACTCCTCCGAGAGGCGAAAAAGTTGAGGAAAGCTTGTACAGTCCTCAAGGTAACGAGCTTTGAGGTAAGTGTGCTGCTACACACGTACACCAAGTGACGCGGACACACACAGAGTCGTGCGAATCACGCCGCGGCGGCGCCTAATGGGCGGCAACGAAGAGGGGAAACGCAACGGTGTAGCTCTCCTCTAGCGGCTCCCCACCACGTCCACTCGGCATTATACAGACGCACACGGAGGAGGAGAGATAACGAAGCCACTTCTCGGAGAGAGGCGACCTGCTGTCGAGCAAAAAGCCCGTGACACGCACACGCACACACGCGCACGCGTACGGGAGAATAGTAAAGTTGGGTCGAATCTGCATTCGACGACCAATCGTCGATCGGTGGCCGGATTTCAGCCGAAAGTATTTTAAATGTTCGGAGCGCGCGCGACGTGTGCAACGATCAACCAAGCACGAGACGTGCCAGGCATGCAGGCAGGCAAGCGAGGGTGCACGCTCCGCCAAGAGTCAAAGGGCTTTGTACCGGTTTGATTGGACCTTGATCACCGGCGCTTCTGCGATGCTTCCCTCTTTGAAAACCATATCGCAAGCTCGTTTTGCGCTGTACATAATATGCCCGGTTATTTATCGAGCTGCCCGAGTCGAGTAACGAGCCTATACAGCCATTCGCCTCGTTGACTAGATGTGCCAGGGAGAGAGAGAGAGAGAGAGTGGATATTGGCTAGCTGCTGCACGCAACGCTGGCCCCGGGCGTTCACGGCTGGACGAGGGTGTAATTTATGCGTTGATACGCGTGTAACACACGCACAGAGCTCGCGTTGGCCAAAATCTCGGTATGGTCGCAGTTTAACTCGGCCGCTCCTCCGTTTTGGCTCTAACGAGCTGCTCCTCGAGTACGTCCATTTATTACGACCCTTATTCGTTCGTGGACGCTCCGTTTGAACGTTCCCTCGATACCCCAAAACGCCGCTCCGTCTTGTTCCGTTGACTTTCGACCGACGTTTAGAGGCGTTGTACTCTCTCGCTCGCTCCAATCTCGAAAGAACAAGAGTGAAAAACAATAGGTTCACGCGGGGACATTGGCGGTTGACGATGAAAAGCTGTCTGGCCGCCGAGCGATAGGTGCACGCTACCTATAGGCGTCGTGCTATTATTAGAGCGTTCGCGTGCACGCGTACCGCTCGCGACTCGAGGAGCTATTATGTACAACCTATTATATAGCTATATACCTACGTACGTGCGTGTGTGCGTGCATAATATAGGTATACGCAAGCTAGAGATGTAGCGCGAGTAGGATAGGTGTACAACAGCTGGGCTGCTCGACGAAGAGATCTGGCTCCCGAAGCGGCGCACGTACCCACGATATAATACGAAACGTTATACGAGTACAGCGGCCACCGCGAAAGCGACAATAGCGCCAACTCCCGCACGGCCCGATTCGCGCTAATTGTTTTCGATTTGCTTTAGCTTTTGCTCAAACGTACGTCTCGATGTATACGCACGTGTAAGATGTATGGCGAGGGTCCGTACGGTCAACGATGGCCAACAAGCCGGCCTTAAATCAATTGCAAGCCGTGCTGCTGCTGTTGCTGTTCTTTTGCTTCTGGCCTATGCCGCAGAACTATTCGGCAACTTATCGCGTAGGGAAATCTGGCAAACCATCCCATTGCAATGACCCCGAAACCGAGAACAAACAAGTCGGACGAGCTGCGACCGAGAGCCCTTCGCCAGCCGGCGTGCCCTTTGTACAGCAGCTAAAAACGAGAAACCTAGCGATAAATTTAGTCATCCTCGTGGCTATCGCAGTCTGCTACACCGTGTAAGCCTAAGTTGGGTGCGTCTCCCCAAACTCGTCAGTTTCCGCAAGCTCCTTGCGCAACTCCGAGGCAGGAAGAGGCAGAAGAAGACCCTACGACAACGACGGTTCAGTCCGGTGCTCGCGCTAAGGTCCAAATTTCCGCCGACCGAACGTACAATTGATTGCCAAATACGACTTTACGCTATTCAGCCGTGCTGCACACAATAGTGCGCGTGTATACGTTGTATTATTACAACCGGTCCAACTATCGTGCCGTAGACCCCTTTCCCTTGCCTTCGTTCACTCTCCCTCTCAGTCGGCTAGCGCTCTAGGTAAGTTGGATGCGAGCGACGCGCGTGAACATTGTGAACGTACAATATATGCACGTCTGCGGGAGATACGGCTTTTTACGCACGCCGGTGACACGCTGCCATAAGAGAGGGAGGGAGTCAATGCTCTAAGCCCTTTCATTCACACAAGGGTCGCCACCGGCATTATTAGCCCAATACGGGCTTGTTGAGGTGTTAAGGCTTTTGTCGTGTATCTCCATCGTCGCCTCTCCTTGTTTTTCTCACTCGCGACTAGAATACGAGGATTAACACGAGGAAATAACTCGAGATTTTCAATTTAGATGTTGCGTGCGCTCCAATCTGACTCGCCAAACAATCAACTGTCTTTGAGGACCCATCGAAAAGGTCCAAGGGGCAACGTATCGCGAGGAATCCCGTAGCAATGCCATCGTACGACGTATAATTATTCGAGCGTAATACAGGTTTCGACGCAGCCTGATTCCCTCGTAAACTCGGTATTCACGTTGCACTTTAATAACGAGCGATAAGAGCGAGTGCACTAGCGTTTTGTTTTTCAGTGGTACACGCGAGGGATGTCGTCGAATCATATCAAGAAAAATTTCCGGTTACGTGTTCTTTTAAGAGATAACAATAATTTCACGAAAACATTTCGTCCACATGCACGATTGTCGAAGCGTATGCGGTGTATCTCGCAAGGAACAAATAGTCGGTTGTTCGTAATGTGGAAATTGCGACGCGTTAAAACAAGCAAATCGAGCGTGTATTGTACAAACGAATAGTCGGAAGACGTACAGCAAGTCTCAAAGAGGGGACCTCTATCAAAACGTCAAACTCTGAACGTCGAGAACAGCCGAAAACAGCCGACAGCAATTTCGCCACGGTTATTACGCGTACGGCATAGTGGTGCATCTCTCTAATCTGCATAAAACGTCATCGTTCCTTCGGACACGCACACGCATGGATACGCACATGCGCACATGCGAACGAGCAAACGAAAAGCTAGTTTTTTCTGCTCGGATACAGAAAATAACAAGGACTTTGACAAAGATCGACGTCGGGCGACACGCTAATAATAAAACGCACGCGTGAAAACGAATGAAAATGGGCATTTATCGACAATATTAAGTGGCCGGAGGGGGTCCGCTCTCCCGCCATCAACCTCTTCCCCTTATCGCCTCGTCCAATTCTGTTGAGTTTTTGGTAATGCGGAGCACAAGCTCTCAACTGGTCCCTTTCTCTCGCTTCTCCTCCCTCTCTTCGTCAAAGTGCACACATGTGTGGCTCTCGACCGTGACGCGCGCGCGCGCAGGTAGGGGACAATACGAGTACGAGTCATCTCTGGATTTCCCCTCTCTCTTTCTCATTCTCTTTCTCTTTTTAGAACTCCTTTCCTCTCGCTCGCCTGCTCCTCTTCGTTTCTCCCTTTCTTTTTTTCCTCCATTTCTATTTTCTCTCGTTTAACTTCATTTATACCTTGTTCGGTTATTTGCCGCGTTTCTTACTACCTTTACTCGCGTTCTCTTTTCAATGTTTCATGCACCTCTTGTACAGCCACGAACGGATGTGCGAAACGGGGGGTTATGTCAAAGCTTTTAATTGTTGCTAACAAAGAAAGTTTATATTTTCCTTTGAATTGGCCTAAAAACAACTCGTTACAATGTTTTGACAAACGTGTGCGCGGGGCATATTTCGTTTGTTAATCAGTGCACTATCTTTTGTGTTTCTTATCGTGTCTCTTTATGACGCTATCTCAATTTCTTTGTCATTAGAGCCCGCTATATCTCCATTGTTGCATGGCTGTCAAGCTGAAATTCATTCGTTGTTTCCTTCTCTTTATGTGTAGCTCGAAAAAAACAAAAAACATTACGACCGTTGTAAAGAAATAGTTTTCGATAAGTCTGGAGGAGAATACGAGACGAGTTTGAAACAAAGGTGTGAGAGAGAGATCGCGGAAAATAAGAAACAAAAATAAGAGCGAGTAGAGTAGCCGAAAGTTGGAAGCATGTGCGACACACGTTTCTTTTTTCTTTCCTTTTTTTCTTTTTTTTGTATTTATTATTATGTTTTTTTTATTTGCTCGTCGGCGTAATATACGTGGTTCTCGCTCGAGATGCTTCGTCTCCGTCTCTGGGCTCTCGTTCTTTCTCGTCTCAGGGCCATTCTCCCACGTGGGGGAGCAGGCCAAGCCAAGTCGCTCACAGGCTGTAGGGGCAGCACACGTAAACACATAAAACGCAGTATATACGGATAGGAGAGCGCGACGTGCGTGGTATCGCAATAGGTAGTAGGGGGAAATCTCTCTTTTCCGCGCGCGCTCTCCCGCTCGCTCCCTCTCTCTCTCTCTCTCTCTCTCTCTCTCGAAAAACAGAGCCACGTCGATTGCCGCGGCGGCGGTGGGGGCGGAAGGGAGGGGCGTACGTAGGCAGCCAGCACGAGAAAGGTGGGAGCGTGCGCGTTTAGCACGGGGGCGGTGGCTCTCGCGCGTCCGCCATATAGAGCGAAAGAGAGAGAAAGAGATAACTGGAGCGCTGTCCTTCTCCCACCGCGCAGGCTCGAGCTTTGAGCGCGACGGTGAGTCGCTGGCGCTGCAGCAGAATCAGCAGCCGTCAGTCGCCCAAGCGAAGAGACAGCGAGGTGCAGAGACGAGAGCGAGCTTTCGCGCGGTCGCGTGTGTGTGTGTGAGTGCGCCGCTTCGTGTATACATTCCGCCGTTAATCCAGACTAGCCTGCCATGCCCTAAGCTGGCACGGACCCACAACCTCCTTCTTCCTCTCTTTCTCTCTCTTTTGTTCCTCTCTCTCTCTTTTTATTTTTTTGCTTGTATCTATCCGCCTTTCTGCCTCTAGCCTCTCACCTGCCCGTGCCTCTATCCTCTCCGCAAATTTTTCTCCACGTCTCTTTCTCTCTATCTCTGACGAGTTGTATCCGGTGCTCGCAGTTGTTGTGCTCGACGCAGTGCTGCGGAGGAAAAGCTTTACCTCGCCGTCACCTGTGTGCTTAGCGCGTGTTGTACGCAGCCGCGAGTGGAGCAGGAAGTGGCCATTCCGTGCCCCGGAACTCTTTGCTCTCGACGCCCGTTGTGCAAGTGAACGACAAGAGAAAGAGAGAGCATCAACGGCCGCAGCAGCTTCGGCGACGACAATAAGTACGCCAGGGTACATGCCTCATAGCCGAGAGTTGTCTTTGCACGCGCTGAGAGAGAGAGAGAGAGAAAGAGGCTGTCGCAATTAGCGCAAGTTCGTTATTGTTACCCCGTCAGGATAGAGCTTCGGCTTATACGCACAGCGACAGAGAGACGAGCACGCGTCACCACGAGTCGTAACAGTCGGCGGCACCTAACCAAGTTCCGTCGCTTGTTCTTTGTGCCGTGCTCTCTCGTCTATACGTATGTACACGTAAATATAGAGGTAGAGATATATATCTAGATGTGCGAGGAGCCTTGTTGTCGTATACACGGATCTTTGAATACGGCGTTGCGACAAGCCGAATGAGGCAATCAGCGGCCGATGCAGCTGCTGCGACAGTCTGCACCATGAGAGCCGTGCTCGTCGGCACTGGGCGCAACCGAATAAGCAGTGCAACAGAGGTAGCTCTGGCCATGCAGCAGATTAGCCACTCCTGAGATACGAGCGCGCCACCCTGCCCTCCACCTTTTACTTTTCCGTTTGTCCCTACCCCCTCCTCGCTAGCACCTCCGTCGATTGGTCTTATTTGTCCTCGTCACCCTCGTCGTCGTCACCTTCTTGCGCGCCTCGCCGCTACTTTTACAGTTGTTATTTCTTGGAACGCCCGAGGCTGCGTTTTTCTCGAGGATCGCACGAGCACCGCACGGCATCTCAAGAGGAAACTAGGAGCTTTCTCCGAGCAACCGTGATCATACGTTAATATGAACATGACTCTCGTACGGAATTCATTCAAAGGTGAGATTATTCAACTATAAACACTGTATTTCTCAGTTTCTATTGTCGGTACTTTGCACAAACGTCTCGGCTATTTAGCGCTGGACTTCCGTGAGCTGCTATACGTTTGACGTTTGACATTATTTCGTTCGAGTGATTATTAGTGTACTACTCAAAGTTGACCGCTTTTTTCCGAAATATTTGGCATTACGGTGCTACGGTATGAGAAACACTCGAGCGCACGCGTCTGTTTACATTCGCTCGAAACGAGAAAACAAAATAACATCACAGGTGTACACAAATTCGTGCAACACAAAACGTGACCCTCAAACAAACGATACAAAGGCACAAGCTCGCTGCGAGCAAAGGCAAAACGAAAAAACATACACATCGCACAACGGACTCGTGGTACACGGGAGCCTACAGCCGAGTGGAGAGCTGCAGCCACAACACGCATTAGCGGACGTGGCCGGCGGTGCAAGTCGTACAAGTTATTCAAATCGCAAACTGCAAAGTCGACGGGGCAGCGCACGCAGTCGCTAAGCCGATCATTCGGCCATATTTCATGGAAGCGCGCGCATGTACGCACCCACGCACCCGTGTTTCCGTCGGCAGACGTTTCTCCGTACGCCGTGTACCTTCCGCGCAGCTGCGCTTATTCCACGTTCGCTAACGCCTCGTCCAACGCTTCGACTCGTCGATGTCTTTTACGCGCGCACACTGATTTCGCAACGCTCGCGAATCAATACGGTCAATAACGATTCGCTCGGAACAACAGAAGCAACAACGTCCAACGGTTCGCCTCGAGCACGAAGGACGAGGGATAACGTACCTCGATCCGCCTTCGTCGTGCAGTCGCAAAAGAATCCGGCAAAAAGCCCGGACGAGAGCAGACGGCGCGTCGTTGCGATGGACTCGGTTTAATAATCGGCTTCGTAATTAGACGATCGGCGTAAGCAGATCTGCGTTGCCACGTTGTGGTCGCCGCGCACGTGCCGAGCGAATGCAGGCTGCGCTGCAGCCGCGGAGAAAAATCTTGGTCTCGCGCATCCATTAGCGAGAGAGCGATAAAAGGCGCGGACGTATTTTCCGCTGGCCTACAGCTTATCGGATATTATTTGGCCTGCGAGAACTTCCACTAATACGCGCAGCTGAAAACCTAGGCAAATCCGCCAGCTCTTTGTCTCGGCAATGCGAGTGTAGATCGAGGAATGACGTTTTTAACGGATGAACTTGGAACTTTTCGCTTTGTGCTTTCTCACGACTTGACGATTGCGCGCGCTTACCCTACCTATTTATCTCGTTTTGTTTGCGCACGTTACGCACGAGGCAAGCCGTTTTTATGCTGCGCGTACTTGTCAAGATTCACGTCGGAACAATTTCTGCGGCAAAATTTGAGCGTCGAGCTATGCGCGTCTAATGGACGTCAACGATCACAGGGAAATTTACGAAGGTGGTATCGAGGTCTGCTCGTGCTTTTGGTGTGGCGCAAGTGTGGGCGAAAAACGAAGAGCGACGACGACGATCAGAATTTAATCATTTTTCCAAGAAATCAAAGAGCTCGTGGTATGCGGCACAATCGTTACTTATACTCGTTTGGCGATGTATTACCAGGCGAAAGATAAAACAGTTTACGTTATAGGTCTTTCCGAGAAGCGAAACTCGCCCGGTGTACACCGGTGCCTTTCTCACCTCTCTCTCTCTCCCCCTCTCTCCCTCTCTCTAGCCCTTTTTTTATTTCTCTTTCTCTTACTCTACTTCTCCGCCGACGTCATTATCTGCGAAAAAAAGAAACATACACCTCGAGCACAGCGATGGGCCTGGTCGTTTACAATCGAGTTGCCGCCGATGAAAGCCGAAACTCCGTGACGTGCTACGTGGACGCGGTGTATTATGTTTCCACGCGTACGGCGGCGGTGGTGGCGGACATCACGCGCCCGTTCAGCCTCAATAGCCGTGCTGCTGCTTGCTGTTGCTGCAGCTACGGCCAATTGAAACATTGTTTCGAGCTGTGCAAAAGTAAGAGAGAGAGAGAGCGAGGTCACTGCCTCCATCCCAGCTGTACTCGCACATTGCCATTGCTCCTGAGGTTCTCTCCAACTTCTTCGCGGCTTGCAGGCCTTTAATTTGGACTTTCCGCTGCTATCTGTTTGCCGAGATGACGCTCTCGTTTCAAACCCAGCTTTCAATATCTTCTTTACGCTTCTGAACGTCTAGTTCGTTGGCTTTATTATCTATTTTGTTAGAGGAATTTGTCCAGAGCCCTTTTGGACACATTTTCAAACGAATCACTCCTTTCGAAAGAGAGCCTCTAAGTTGTCTTGTAATACTTTCGTCCATTCCTACCTGGCCCGCAATCGGAAACGCACTCACAAAACCGACACCGCAAACTATAATTCGCTGACGTGTTTGTGAACGAATCGGTTAGTTTTACTCGTGCTTTGTTTGATGTATCGCACGCTATCTGTGTTAATATTGTTATTATTGAACCCGCGTGTATTCGGAGAGATGCTTGTTATACGGGAGCATGCGAGTAACGAGGCGTTAAATGTGAAGGGCTTTAAAAAGTCGACGCCGATGAGATGACACGATTCGACCAGCGTACACAAGTGATCTGTTTGTAGCACATCCATGCTCGATCCGCAAAGCACGCTGACGTTGCAGTTTGCAGTTATCTCTTGTGGATAGACGAGGACGCGAGAGAGGGAGAGAAGGGGCGGGGGGGGGGGCAGCGCGAGATCTGTTTACTGCCACGGCGGTGTGAGCACATTGCAGTTTTATCTCCGAAAACCAACTCGGAGAATTGCAGCTCGGTATGTCACAGCGTGCCATAACACTATATATACCATGAGGTGAGTCGCGCACGCGCGCAACTGTTCCTCCAATCGCAGTCTTGTGGCGAGATAACGCCCGAGAATAATATAGCGACGAGCGTCGCGTCAAACGGCATCTTTTTCGTTTCGCACTAGGGAACACTCGAATTCTGCTGGCACTCTGTCAACTTGAGTATTCGTCTCGTAGAGTTGACTCAACGAACAAAACTACATCGATAGATATGTCCATTCATTAAAACTGGGTTCATCCCGATTAGACTCGATATTTCGATAGTTGTAGCTGTAAAGTTGTTTGTTTGATATCGTGTGACTCGCTGAGACGCAATAAGCATTGTTTTTATCGGTAAACACGCAACGAGTACAACCTTTTTCTCAGCGACAGAGAAACGGAGAGGACAGGAGAGGCAGGTAGCTATGTCCGCTGCTGGTGTATGTAGGCATCGAGCCAATCTTTTCTCTCTCTCTCTCTCTCTCCCTCCCTCTCCCTTCCTCCCTCCTTCTCTCCCTCTGTCTTTGACTCTCTCGAAAACTTTTTCCAGATGTGACACACGTCGTTAAGGCTTGAAAAGCCGGCGCGCACATGGCCCGCAGATTCCTGGCGATTCCCAGGCTTTTCAATATATCGTTTCGTTCGTACCGTATCGAACCGCTTGGCCGGCAATTACCGCCAGAAACAAAAGTCCAAATGAAAACAGGCCGAAAATCATAACAAAAAGACCTTTAACGCATTTGCCAGTTAAAGATCCGGAAGTCTCAGCTTACCAAACGACCAACTAGCTCTTTGGCAGTTTTTATTCGTTATCTTTCATTTCCGGTGATCAAGCGTTATCAAGGTTATTTGTCTTTTTATTTTTTCGTTAAAACATTTGCTAACTGGTCGTTGTAGTAATGCAGTCGGTAAGCGGTAGAAGTTATTCAACGGAAAAATAGAGCGACAAAGGGAGAGCTATCGGAGACGTGGCAGCGAACTTGGGTGTATGTACATAAAAGGGGGATCCGAAGGAAAAGTTTATCCGTGCAGTGGCAAGCGTGAGCGGCGCGTCAGTCATCGGACTATAGGAGCTTGCGAGGAGAGGCATATCGCCGAGTGGATAATGTCCACGGACATGTCAAGCTCGTGTGCGAGAGAAAGAGAGAGAGCGCAACGACCTCGCGCGCCCGCCAGCCAGAGGTTCATTCCCTCCCTCTCTCTCTCTCTCTCTCTCTCACTCTCTCTTTCTCTCTCTCTTTCTCTCTAGGCTGTCCCTTCACGAGGACCGAGCCTCTCTGTTGCGCGTTATGCGCCGCTTATCACCACTTTGACCAATAAAACTTTTACGTTGTCCATTCGCTAGATTATTTTCTCCTGCTTCGCGTGCGCCGCTTCCAACCACACGGATCCACGCTCCTCCATCGCGATGCGCTGTATTCTTTTCGCCATAGATGTCGGCCGTTCCATTTTCTTGGACCGTATCAAGTTTAGTCTAGCGATCAATTCAGCTCTCGTAAGAGCGACGAAATTGTGCGTAGGGAAAGCGTCGCGTGCGAAGGAGTCGATCGTTGATTGTCGTCGATGCGTTTTTTTGCAGAGGCGAGCGAGCAAAGGGGCGACACAGCGTCGTTATTTAAGGATCTCTAATTGGAAGGGCAATAATAAACGAGTTTAAACGAGATCGCATAAGAATGTAGATGGACGTACACGCTAGCAGGTGCTTTTGTCGTTCGAGCCAGTCATCCGTTAACGAACAAGCGTGCAGTTCATTGCGTAAATTGTGCATCTGAATTGAAGGAAACGCGACGCAGATGTAAGAGAAACAAGTACACGACTAAGCGTGGCTTTTGGTCTAGACGACGACAACGGCGACGACGACGACAAAGTGGACAAAGCTACGCAATGCGCATCGTCCGTCGTCCGTATCTCTGCTTGGAAACGACTCGTTCCACATCTCTCTTTCTCGCTCTCTTTTTCTCCTTTCTCTCGTGACGGCAGCAATTATACCGATTATTCGCAATTCGCGTGCGCGCTCGCACTCGCGCATTTCGCGACTTACGTCATATCTGCCGGCGCGGCTCGTCCATCTAGATGTTTAGTTGGCAACCGTTGGCAAACATTTCGCAACGCGTCCTATACACACGTGTACACAGACGCGCTACTTGAGAAACAACGAGAGAGAGAGAGAGAGAGAGAGAGAGCGAGCGCGTCTCGCATGCCTCACACGCCTCGCTCCATCGAATACCCTCTGGTTAATTCATGCCTATTCCATTCCCGAAAGCTTGTCACTTGTACGGTGTGAACTGTACCTATCTCCTACCTTGATATAATCATCCCTCCGTTACACGCTTATTAAGCGTATCGCTCTCAGAGAGCAGAAAGTGTAAATCGCTAAAAAACTCTATAGGAAGAATAATGATACGGAGCGAGGGGAAGGACTGTAGGGCCATTTATGGCGGGACGACGTAGTTGCGGTTAGGCTACAGCAGGAGGCTGCAGCCTCGCCCAAGTCGCCGGTACGGCGCGCGCAAGCCCTCTCTTTCCCGCGCGGTCGCCCCGCCGCTGGTCACTTATCGACAAACTACCGAGCTCCAAAAGACTCGTCCGCCCAGAGAAATGCGCGCAATCGCAGTCACAAGAAGATTCTAGTCGGCAACCTTGCGGATACAATGCAACGGGCATGCTTCACCGTTCGTCCAACTATCCTACGCATTCGATCCACTATCGTCGACGTTATAAAAGCCACACCGGACTCGACCAAATCAACCGCGCCTCCCGTCGACTCAACTTGAAATTGGCCTCTTCGTGAGCTTTGTGACCGCGATAGCCTTTTACTAGCTTCGGACAACCCAGTAACCTAGAGTTTTTTCAAATCAACTTTGGAAAAATAAATTCTAGTTTGAGCGCCGTTGGCCAAATGCACAAGCCGAACAATCTCTAACTTGGGTCCCTTTTCGTAGCTTTTTCTTCGCGCAACATCTCGTGCGTGAATAAGATTCCGCAAAAAATTATCGGGTTGCGCACTTGCACGAGCTATTTATGTGCGGCCATGTTGTAACAGCGTTGAAAAACAAGCCTTCGTACAACGATTCTCAAGCGCATTGAAGCCTTGCACAAAGTAACGAGAATTCGGCGTTAAAGTTTCGTTTGGCTCTTAGGTATGCCGTTTTGCCGCTGTTGCTCTGCAATTCCAAATTCGGTTTATAAGCGGGAGGATATTGAAACGAGTGCGCAACTTAAAATTTAAAAAAAAAATAGTCAATCGATACGATAGAGAAACAGCGAAGGCAGTGCCGTGGTTATAGAGCCGCTGGAGCGCGATGGAGCGCGTTGCTTCCGTCAAGCTTGGCATTTTAATCTGACGGGACGGTAGGACGATGGTACGTATAACGTGCTCGTCTCCGATTCGTACTGTTCGATCGACGTCGCAAACGATACAACAATTTGTTTGCGTTGTCAGCTCGTTCGATAGCGTGTACATGGATCGTCGATTCACAAATCCGTGGTTTGGAAACCGTTTCGTAGAACTTGTACACTTCTCGGACAAATTCTCGTAACGAGTCGTAACGAGTCGACGAGCAACCAACCAGTAAACAACGTGATCGCACGAAGGGAAAAAACCTACTGACGTACGCCGACGTACAAGTCGCGTAAAAACTCGAACGCTATCTACTAGAGCTTTATTGACAAAGTTTGTTTGCAGGAGCGAGCTCTTGAGAAAACATGCGAGCAATATGTGCAAATGCCGTGAAACGGCCTGATCGATCGACGATGGACAATCGCTAATTGCTGCTGCTTCGTGTTGTTGAACGAACGATATTGTACGATAGTAAAATACACTTTTTCGGCGTTGTCGGGGAACGCGTGCGTAACGCCCAAGGTTCGAACGACTGTCGTCGGTTTGCTTATTGGTCCGGTGTAGCTAAAATGTACGTCGATGCACGTCGGGCAGAGGCTTGCAGCAGCGAGCTATCGCTTCTTTTCTTTGCCAGTCGTCTTAATGCGTTCGCGCGTTGTTTTATTACTTTCCAAGGCGCTCCGATTCTGCCGCCGCAGTAGCACGGGACTCGCGTGGCATGATGCGTTTGACGCGGACAAGATCGATCGACT
Source organism: Chouioia cunea (assembly GCA_030064505.1). Taxonomy (NCBI): domain Eukaryota; kingdom Metazoa; phylum Arthropoda; class Insecta; order Hymenoptera; family Eulophidae; genus Chouioia; species Chouioia cunea. The sequence continues at coordinate 23,911,721 of JAOPFQ010000001.1, forward strand.
CTCGAACGCCCGCGCCAACCGTTTGTTTATCACTTCTTTTCCCCGACGCACTTTCACTACGCAAGCCGAGCTTGAGCTCGAGTAATGGCGGCCCTGTTCTTTCCGACGAATTCGGGCCTGAACGCAAGTAGGGGCTGTGCGCACGTGTAGGGCGACAAATATGCAATGCAATAATCAGCGCGCTCGATTGATAAGGGACTTCGGACCTGGTCGAGAAGAGCGCTGACGCACGGTCTTTCTTGCTAGTCGTCTGTACACAAAGGAACTCGCATTGTGTGGTGGGCCCGTAGCGTAGACACTCTATCGTTAATTATTCGCAAGGCAAAGAAGCCGGCACCGTGAGTGCGTTAAAAGTTGGCGAAACGGAATCAGAAATCGCGTCTGATTAATCGATGATTCACCGATAGTCTATTGTTGGTAGCGCGATGATTAGTAACAAAGCACTTTGTTGCTCGGCCACGGAGTCGACTCGCGTATAAATCACGAACGCGCCAGACAATCGGGGGAGCGAGTGGGCAAGTGTGCGCGCGCGCGTGTGCACCGCGCTGCACTTTGCGCGAGAGATCGCGAGGAAAATCCATACGCGCACACCCCCACAAAAGCGCGAGCTGACCTCGTTAAGCTTTCGACTAGTCAAGCCAAGGGAGCTAGCTGCTGTTACTACTACCTCTGGCGCGTATTCGAAGAGCGGAAAAGGTCGCGGCTTTGACCTGTTTCGGAGCCGAGAATCGCGCTTATCGAGCGCTCGCTTGCTCGTTCTCCGGATACATGGACGAAAGCGTTTCTTGGCACGCTGCTTACCCCCCCCCCCCTCCCCTTCCGCAGTTCCAAGAAAAATCAAGCCAACTCTAACTTCGCTCTTTCTCTGCGAAGCTCCACGAAGCTCCACGAAGCTTGGATCTTTATTAGAATTTTAATCACGTTTTGCGTTCTAGCCTATCGATAGCGACAATACGCAGTCACGTGGATGTGCCAACAGCTCGTTGTCGGCGTTGGCGATGCTATTAGCGCGTGCTTTCAAGCTGCCGCATTATACTCGTCGTGCAGGTGTACATTGGCATTTCTTTCATTTGCCGTGGCGAATGCTCGTCGTCGTTCCCCACTGCAATACGCTTGTATTCGACACTCGTCCAGCATTCAAATCCGGTCGTCCGATAAAAGCATTTGGATTGTCGGCAAGTCGAGCGTGAGAGAATGTACACGCACGCGTTCGTGTCGGGCGACAATGCCATTACAATTAATTGTCAACGAGGCTCGCGGTAATCTTCTTCGGTTGGCAGCAGGTACATTCACCTACGGTACGCGTAGACGCCCAAGCACAATAACCCGCCGAACGTAATGCGATCATCTCGCCCTACCTAGAGCACGCGCGTGCTCGTCTACATCGAGATGGAAACTTGTTTGTCGAGGCACCTTTACCGATAGACGCTCCGTGTACGTCCTACGCGATCCCCAATCCCCCGTGCACATTCGCTTAATCACCCGCACAATAGCCAAGCACGACGACTCGATCGGCTGGCTCCCCCTCTCGTATTTTACCCGCGGGCGCACCTTCGCTACTTTTTGTTTTTTCTTTGGGGTTTTCCCGTACACGCCGCGTCGGCCGAACAGACCGGCTTGTTTTGTCTCTCTTGTTTTTTCAACGTCCATCTGCGAACAGCCGCTGATGTTTCAATGCAACGATTCGACGTGAAAAAAACCTCAATTTAAGTTTCTATCGGTAAAATTGAGCGCTTTCCAACGACAATCGACATTACGATTAATTTGCTCGTGACAAGTCTTGCTTAAAGTAAAATAAGCGAAGCCGTAACGACGCTTCGTCGATGAGTCGGACCTAGTTGAGGTGATTCTTTTGAAAAAATTACCTCTTTGACGTGTTAGTGTTAATCCCGTGACTTGGACGCCAAGAACAAACCTCCGTTCGAGTGCATTTATTTGCGTAATTGTTTACGCAGACCGATCGACGCTTCCAATTGCTCAATTTGTCAATGTCCATCCGTTGTAAACAATAGCAATAACGTTATGCCTAATTGGCAGGCAGGGCCAAGGCGCAATGAGGTACGCGCGCAGGGTAACGGCACCCTTGATTTCAGTCGATCGAAGCAAGACGAGGAAAAGGTACGCGTCAAAGATCGGTACAAAAACCATTAGGCGCAATCGCAACGTGCGCGCTGGATGACACGCATCCATTTCTCTCGGTTCGGGATTACAGGGTTACGGCTGTTTGTGAAAAATTAGCACTCCTCCCTTCCATTCCCTTTCCATCCCCTTTCCATCCCCTTTCCATCCCCTTTCCATCCCGACCGATCGGGGCTGGGGAAGTCGGCCATGCAGCCGGCAGGCTTTTGAAGGGACGAGAGAAGGTAGTCTGGCTGGAGATGAAAATTGCGGGGATGCTTACGCGCGCGCAAAGCGCACACGCGCCGGCAATCCCCTCCTCCCGTGCATATAGCCATTCGTCCATTCGCCGACATTATGAGATTCACTTAAAGCCTCTGCATTCGATCTAAACGAGACTTTAGCAATGTTCTAATCGATGCATGGCGTTGCGCCGCATACGCGATCGTGCGATTTCGGCGTGGCAACATTGTTAACACGCGATACCGTTGAGCAACGCGCAGCAAAGGGCCAAAACAGGGACACTTTTGAAAGGTGGATTTGTCGTTTTGCAGGGTGCAGCGAGGACGAGGCAGGTACCGACGCAGAAGTGGGCGGCTGCGCGGATAGCGTTGCGAATGGCGGCGTTGGTGGCGACGGCGGCGCGGAAGGTGGCACGGAGTGCATCGGCGACAACGCTGCTACCACCAACAACGGCGCCACCAACAAGCAGCAGACAGCCAGCGAACGCTGTCCACAGTGCGGCATCGTCTGCCGTAACTCACGCATACTACAACTCCACATTGAGGATCAGCACAAGCTCCCATTCGCACAGGACAAGCAGGATCTGCAGTTTTCACAAGTTGTGAGTACACGCGCGCCATTTGTCCAGTTGCACGCGTCCTTCTCGGTCCATTACACGGTCGCGTTATCGTTGATTCAACGAATTTGTTCATTGTTACAAATGTTCATTCTCCCCCCTCTTCCTCTAGTCGTGCAAGGTGTGCAGCAAAACTTTTGCCAACGTCTACAGACTACAGAGGCACATGATCAGCCACGAGGAGAGCGCGGTTCTCCGCAAATTCAAGTGTCCTCACTGTGAGAAGGCTTTTAAATTCAAGCATCACCTCAAGGTAAATGATCACGCTATTCCATCTCTCGTTGACGCTCTTTTTTGTCTCTCTTTCTCTCCTTCTCGGCTTTTGCAATTGATTCATTTGTTTCATTGGCGTTGAGATACGCTTCATCCACGTACTTTCCTCCTCTCGAGGTCGAATCGAATAAAAATAACCCCGTTGACGAATTTCATTAAAGTTGCCAAATCTCTTGCCTTATTCTGGCCGTATCCTCGTATAGCGTCTATCGAAAGGTTTCTCGGTAAAAAGTAGCCAAGTTAATTGATACAAAGGATAAAACGAGAGACAAGATAGAGAGAGAGAGAGAGAGAGAGAGAGAGAGAGAGGAGAGAGAAGGAGAGAGAAGGAGAGAGAAATAGAGAGAAGTAGAGAGAAGGAGAATGTCAGGCGGAGCCATGGTTGCGACATTAAGGAGAACCTTCAATTACAGGAGCACTTGAGAATACACAGCGGGGAGAAGCCCTTCCAGTGTATCAACTGCCACAAGCGATTTTCTCACTCGGGCTCCTACTCCTCGCACATGACGTCCAAGAAGTGTCTCGAGGGTAACGTCAAAAAATCTCGACAAAGCTCAGCCAACGCGCTCGGCACTGCCGAGCGTAATACAACCGGTAAAAAATCCCAACAACAACAGCAGCAGCAACAGCAGCAGCAACAATCGCAGCCAAGGCCACAGCAACAGCAGCCGGAGCCGGCGCCGCCGCCTCCGCCACCACCGCAGCCGTTGCAAGTTCGACGAGAAACCGAGCTTTTCGCAGGCAACAACAACACCTTCATGCCCATTCTGCCCAAGCTATCGCCATCGGATTATCGAGAAATGCAGCGCGAAGTTGCTGGTGAGTTGTTCAAGTGATTTCAATTGCAATTCAACTATCGATTGCAATTAGGCGTCGTTAGGCGTCCGCCAGAACGGCTTGAAAATAACGCTTGGCGTGTGAGTAACAGGTATGTACGACGTGCCCACTCTATTACCTCACATGATGGGCTTCGGCAACTACTTCCTGCAATCGTCTCTGGGCAAGATCTTGAGCCATTTGCACGCCAAACAGCAAGAACAACTTGTTCAGGTGCAACAACCGCAGCAGCATCATCATCATCAGCACCACCACCACCACCATCAGCACCACCAGCGAAAACATCGGGTGGACGACGCAAGCGGCGAGCACTATGACGCCCTTAGCCAGCAGAGCGAAGCTGCCCTCAGCCCCTCGACCACGACACCAGACTCCGAGGGCACTATTACCGAGGGTACAGAGGGCACCGAGGGCGGTGAATCGCCCGCCCCACCACCTCCACCGCCCCCACTTCTGCAGATACATCGGTCCAATCAGGCTCAAGATTTCGACGCTGTACGCCGGATTCTCGAGAGCGTCAACACCTCTGTCACAAAGCAGCTGCTCGAGGCAAACGTGAGAAAACTCGCCAACTCGCCGTCAATTACGATCAAGCGCGAAACCGATGAGGTAAGAAGCTCCACTCGATAGCGAGCCAAAGCGAATATCTTTGGCTATGGTGGGCATCGTTATGTATTAATCTCCCAGATGTTGGGCCCACAGGATCAAGACAGCGAGATGTCAAGCGAGATGGCCCAGTGGTCGGCCACGGAGCAAAACGACTCGCAGGTTGAAGGTCTGATGGCAAAACTCGAGGAGACCCAGCCTCACAACGGCTCACCCTTGCAACGACGACCGCACAAGCGCAAAATCGAAAACGGCTTGTCGACCCATACGTCCGAGGTCGACACCGAGGACGACGAGCAGCACCAGCAACAAGCTGGTACCGCTAGACGTGTCAGAGCTAGGTCTCTCATCGACGACGACCAACTGGCCGTGCTCAAGAGCTACTACGCTGTTAATCCTCGACCCAAGAAGGAAGAGATCACCATGATCGCAAACTTCATCAACTTTTCTACGCGCGTTGTTCAGGTTTGTCTTTGCATTACGTTACCTTACTTCACTTGTCTCTTTTTATCCACACTCGTTTTCCGATACTTTTACGAGTTTCCTTTCTGCGTTTGAATCGAACAGGTTTGGTTTCAAAATTCTCGTGCAAGAGATCGACGCGAAGCTAAAATCCCGGCTCTTCTTCCGTTGTCGAGCCTTGGTAACCACGTCTTCAACGATCAGCCTCTCGATCTTTCGAAAAAAGATGTAATCAAGACGTCTCCGATTAAGGATGTTCATGAGATTTCGACTAGAAGCGCCGTCTCGCCGTATGCCCCGAAGGAGGACGCCATCACCCCTAGAGTACTGGCCAACAACAATATAGAAACGGAGGACGCGGAAGAATCACGCCTTGTAATTGATGAAGGGATGGCTGACTCGGGTGAAATAAAGCACTCGACCATGCCTGTCGAAGTCATCATTAAGGTGCGTACAGGCTTGCTTAACTGGCTCTTCGCTGCGCGAACTAGTTCTATGAACCTAATTCTCATTTCACTAATTAACCATGCTTCTGTAGTCTCCATCTCCAATCGTACCGACAAAAAACGACGACACAAGGAATACGGATTCTACCGCACATACGGGAACGGAACAAGAAGGCCTATACTTTTGTAATCAATGTGATAAAACTTTCTCCAAGCACAGTTCTCTTGCGAGACACAAATACGAACATTCCGGTGAGTTGTTACTAGTGGCGTAGTTCGGACGTGGACAGAACTGATTTGATAAGTCAATTGATATATTATCTATTATAGGTCAAAGACCGTACAAATGTCAAGAGTGTCCACGAGCATTTAAACATAAGCATCACTTGACGGAACACAAACGACTTCACAGTGGTGAGAAGCCTTTCCAGTGCTCCAAGTGCCTCAAGCGCTTCTCTCACTCTGGCTCCTACAGCCAGCACATGAACCATCGTTTCTCGTATTGCAAGCCTTACAGAGAATAAATGCCAAGTAATCCCCACATATGACCTTGTCATTTTCCAGGCAAGTTATTCGAGAAGAAACCCAGTGAGAAGTACACGACATCACTCACCAACACGAGTAATAGAAAGACGAATACAAATTTATTATTATATTATATATGTACGTTATATAGATTTATAAAAGTTCGAGCAAAACGAGGAAAAACTAACGATCTATTGCCGGTAAAACTTCTCTCGAAGTGTTGCTTTGCCGTCAGCCAACGTTCTCGATTGAATTATCAGATATATTATTGATAAGCGAGAATAAATAGATAGGTTAAAGTAAACGAAAGAAGAGAAATAAAATATGACTTAGAGTAACCCAAAGACGTAACGGTACCAAAAAAGCATCATGCAATAATCTATTATATACATGCGATATACAGCATACATAATATTTTATTATTTTTATTAACAAGATATTATATATACCATGACAATAATAAGGAAACTAATTGATGTACAAATTGTTAGATGACTACAGAAGTCCACTAACGGAGGAATTGGTTGGGTGGGGGTGTGAGTTTATTCGCTTTTTTGGTTCTAAAGGTTGCAAAAGTTTATAAAGATTTGATAATATGTGAGCATTGTGTACATAGAATATTGCGAGAGCGTCTACAGTATGGCGCACTATTTAGATTTTAAGCACTAAGAAGCACAAGTAACGAACAACTTTCATTTAAAGTTTTATGTTAAGTAACTTTTTTTTACTATACGATTCATTTTATTAGCATGTATCGACGTTTTTGATGTTTTTTAAAATGTATTTATTTTAAGGGCATGTTTTCTTCTCCGTTTTACGATATTTGCAATGAATATATGTAGCTCATTTCCGTTTATACGTATGGTGTACTCGTTAAAGTTTTGTGTAATATTATTTTGAGCGATAGTTTTTCGGGAATGATAATAATAATTATTAGAACTTTTATCAATGTTAATTTTACTCTAAACAAACTACTTTTTGTTTTACCGAAAAATTTGAAAAAGCCGTTCGAGTGCTCATTCCATAAATAAGTTATAGAAAAATGAAAGATGCTCAAAACAAAAGCTACAATGCCAAATAAGTCTAGTAGAGGGCAATATTGCGATTTAGATTTGTTAAGTCATAATACTTAATGTTAAGGTCGCTTTGCCGAATGCGTGATAACATTTTAATTTTTATTGAATACCATTTCATTAATTGTCATTTGAACGAAAGTTTCGTTTATGAGTGATCAATTTTTCTTCTCGATTAATCATTGCAACCTTTTTATTAATTATTCACAATTTTTCTATGGTTTGTACTGGTGCTTTGTAAACATTACAGGCAACAAATGAAAGTACGATAGATTTTATTCTATATAAAAAACGTCAAATAAATTTGTAAAACCAAACTAGCATATACACTTTAAACCAATGTTACGTTCTTTCCTCGCGCGTTTTTAAAGTAAAAAAATCAAGTAACGAGGTTAATTATTCAGTGATTACTTAATAATTTATTCATACACAATAGTAGAAATGCATTCATGGCTTTTCCATAATGACCGCTACTATTCTTTTTGATACTGCTGTCTACGGTACTTATCGATTTTATTATAAAAATATACTGAATTCCAAACGTTATGACAATAATAAAGTGATGAACGCGAAGAAATATTTATTCCAGTGTCAAATTTTGACATTTATAAAAGATAAATATATGTCAATCGGCAAAGTGGCATAAGTCTAATGGAAGATATGCAAAGTGATAATAATAAAAAAAAAGAAAAAAGAAAAAAAAAGGCTGGTCAGAAACAATGCGAATTCCGGGACCTTGTGGACAAGTGGAAAGTACTACTATATGCGAGTGTGATTAAAAATTCACAATAAATTTACGTTTAATTAACTTGATCGTGTACTTATATTCTTATTGTTTAAACGCATTTGCAAATGACTTCTATTTCAAAACGCATTCCGTTTTATTAGGATAATTATTTTGAAAGTGACAACGGCATTAGAGGTTGAAGATAACGTTTAGGCGACGGTATTATATCCAAGGTGGAATAATATTTTCGTTATTGGCTATATTTCTATTTCATTATAATTTATTACAAAAGACCAAAAGCCAATAACTCAACGCTAGTGACATAATGATATTTTATTCGTATCGCTGCTCGCAAAGTGTATTATTTCATTGTGATCCCCGAGGTCCAACGAATCTTGTAAAGATCTGCACGTACATAAAGTGAAATGCTTCCAAATATTCTATTATATGGAAATAAGTCAGTAGAAACGTTTCAACGCCAGTTTATACAACTTTTGTTTAATTAAATATACTTTAGATAAGAAAAATATGGAAAAAACCAACACAAGACATTGAATACTCAAAAACATATTTTATAAGAGTTTATTCGTTTTTTATTTTGCACGTACCACGAATACTAAGTGATATTGTTATTAATATGACAAGTAACATGTGCACAATAATTGTTTCACGATAACCGTAGCATTGTCTTTGCGTGGATGCTGGTAGCAAATGTTACACGAAGTTAAATATTCCTAAAAGAATTACTGATATTTGAGAAGAGCATTTACCTAAGAGAAGACTAAATTACTAAATCAAATAACCACATATGTCAGTCAAAACTTTCCTGAAGGGGTGGACATTACGGAATTATTTAAAGACGACTATTTGATAGTAATCAATATGTATTTTTATAAAAGTAAATTTGATATTCATATTAAACATAAAATGTACATAAAACATAAAATATTTTTGTCTGTAACAAGAAATTCTAATTTAATACGATAAAGGTCTATTTTACTTGACAGCATTACTTTACTCCCATGGAAATAACAGCAACTAACCATGTTTAAAACAATAATCTTCTAATATTATTATCATAAAAATACGCGATACTCTATATTTAACTGCGTTGAATATTCGGCAGTTGAACCTACAATCAATACAAAAAGGTTCGATTAATGCTTTCTAGTTTTTTAATATTCACTTTGCAAAGCAAACCTTTCCATGCTAATAGTTAGTTGGAAGTGAAATCTTTTCAACTATTGATTTGTCCACTCCAAAGGGAATATAATACTGTTAAAAAAATTAATCTGTGTACTTCCTTAAGTAGAGGCTTCGGTTATCCGGAATAGGCATCGTTGTCCAACATTCATATGAACAAGTAAAATTGATAAATATAACATAAAAATAGCATGAAGTTAACGACACTCATAATACTCATCTATTAGTGTTAACACTTAAAAATATATATTTTTATATAAGCATAGCTACTAATTACGATAAAAATAAGTAACCAATACGAGACGGCGTACACTCGAAGAGTTAATGTACACTTATCCGACCCCCACCCTTGAAAAATTGACCGAGTAATGACATTCACCGGCCTCGATTTTGTCCCCGTAGGCACACTATTACACGAATAATCGACAAATCTACGACACAACATCATTATCACTGTTTTTCGCTTTTCTTTTCTCGTTTAACCGATTTCAAGCAAAACTTTGTACTACTGTATTACTTCCTTCGACATTTTTCTGCGTTACAATATAGCATTTATTCGAATTTACCGATCTATACTTAAGAATTTGTGATACCAAATTTTCGTCTCTCGATAACTCGTTTGCATTTCCATGATCTGTAACGAAACATTTCGTAATTCTATCTCAATGTTGTATTCAAGTGCAAGAAAGAGAGAGAGAGAGAGAGGAGATCTCGTGTGTACGAATGTCTTTGTTGGAGTAGTTTTGCATACAATTTATTTTTTCATCTACATTTAGATCGAATACACTTTACGCAACAGTTTGTATTGAAATAGAGCATCTGTCGTCATCGGTAAATTGTGATTAAATAATAGTAAAATGACAAGCTACAAATCAAGAGATTAGAATTATGAAATTTTTCTAGTTAATTTTAAGTTTAGTCAGCTAGCGATCAATAATCGAGATAGATAGTTACATTGACAGACAAGTATCAATGCATTCTCTGATTTGATAAAAGATAAGCTTTGATTGTTGCATTTTTAAAATAATCGTATACGTGAAAATATAGATGAGACACACTGTATGTAAAAAACATGGATATGACTCTTTTGTTTTTCTTTCTATTTTCAACGGCGAAGTGATCAGAAAACCTATTTTGTGTATACATTGCAACTTTTAATCTTACGCCATTGATAGCTTTTATATTTACGAAACACAGCGTTTCCAGTTGTTAAAAATCATATTTTAATTTACACGTATAATCCAGGAGGTTACTCATTTATTTTGAAGTTCAAGTTCAGCATACACAGGCTACACTTAATTGCTGATTATAATGTTATAAGCATTTATTCGAAGCTTTAGAATAAAACAAGTGACACAAGTTTATTATTAAACGTGCGATTTTTTATTGCCCAGCGCCAGTGTGAACATTTTTTATAAGGCCTTGTATTTGGATTCTGTAATGCTTTCACATTCCCTGACATTCATAATTTGCGGATACAGCAAAAGTGAGGTTGATTTATGCCATTAATATATTTGAGTAAACGAAAAAATAGAGCAACCAATATTTATTGTTCGAAGAACTGAAAAAGAGATTGTTAAACGATTGTTGATGCAACGATTATAATAAAGCGCCATACGATGCCTTCCGTGAACGACCGAGCTTGGCTAATTGCCAAAAATGTGTCACTTTGAATTAGAGGAAAGTTGAGAAAACGAAAATCGGAGAGAGAAAAAGTAAAATAATTTTTGGCGTTTAGTGTGGTTATGCATTCAATGCTTTGACGATGTTCACTTTCAGCGACTTTTAAAAATACGATTGAGACACTGCTTGATAAACTTTGATTATTGACAATAAATAAAACAGACGAAGGAATTGAAATGTCCGAGACCATAACGTTCATGAAGATATCATTATTTAGAAATCTCGACAAATATTGGTTTTTCTATTTGTGCGTGTTTGCATTTAACAAATATCGACATTTACGATATTATTTGGAATGCAAGTACGTCGAAGATACGTCTAATGTTATCAATTTAAAATAACGTACGACACAGTGTTTTGTTTCAAACGCAAACTATGAAAACCAACGAAAAATCGAATATTATGGATACATTTCAAAAGTAGCGTGTACCTTGCGACTGTAACATTCATATTTCTACGTAAGTAAACGAGCAACAATGTGTCTTATTTTTATCTAAAAAAACTTGAACAAGTTATATACCTTACCTTGATGTCGAGTCGGAAAAAGTGAATATTGTCAAAATCAAAATATCGTTGAAATTTTCAAATCGTGCTGATGAATTGATGGTTAAGCCGAAGAGCTTTTCATGACTAAAATACATGATGGGTATAACGTGTATATGACAAAATTGTATTTATACAATTTCATCCTGCAGACAATAATTTGCCGTTTTACGATTAATTACTGTACTATGATACAACGTAATTAAATAAATATAAATAGATAAAAATTATAGTACATACCCCTAGGCCTATAAAATATAAATTTAGGAAATCGATAATAATAAGAAAAAACATATATACATACATATATATATATATATGTATATATATATATATATATATATATATATATATGAGAAATATATTCTATATATAAGTAATCGCAGTTTCATGAACAACAATGATTTGATCATACACATAAATGATAAACTTGAGATTGAAATTTACTTAAAGAGAAGTATAATGCAATACGTACTCAAGGACGATATAAAGATAAATTAATGTAAAAAGTAATGTAAATATTGAGAAAAAAGGACGAGCTAACAAATATTGATACATGCAAAAATAAAAAAAATTGGATTTTACGTAATAGTGTACACACGTTATGCAGCGTTGCAATAAAATAACCCAATGTAAACAATTTTGTAAAAATAACGATATCTATTGGAAATGTATTTTTTTACACGAAATTATCAAAAATTAGTTTAGTCTGTCCCTTTTTCTCAATCAGCTTAAGCAACTATTGCGTCTTATGTGTTGCAGTGCAGATAACGAATTGTGAAGGAAATATTTAAAAATAAAACTATAGAAAAAATAGGAAATATGAATATTGTATTGTGACAAAGTTCCATCCATAAATAAATAAAATATTATACAGTTAGGCCGACTTTTCCGCCAGTTCGTGCCTTTTTTCCGCAGTAAGAGCTTGTGCAAGCGCGCGCCTTTGGAGTTTCGATGTTTCACTCAGTCATTATTAAATCTTTATTATGAACATTGTTAAATACTGTAAAATCGCTCGTATATAACTCTATATGCGCAATGATTATTTTTACCTTGAAACGCCCATAAAGCTGAAATATATTTAATGCAAATTAGGTTACAAATTGACAACGTTATCTAGAAGAAACTCTATTTGAAAATGATCATTGGTATATATTAAATTGAACATAAATGTACAATCATATTATAGCATCAAATACAGTGACAATAAAATATTATTCACGTAAACACATTTTATACATTTTTCCATCATTTAAGCTGTGTGCAACAGATGTTTTCCGATCAAATATGCCACTGGTAGAAACGAGTTCCTATCGAATACAGGCAATCGGAACAAATGTCGACGTATCTCAATAATAAGTGAATATTGCGCGTGAATGATACTCCAAAGGATATTGTTTGTTCCAAAACAAAGTAACAGCTCTTCAAACGTCATTTCCAGCGCAAAAAAAATGTAAACCAAGTACACAGGATTGATACATGATTATAATTAACACGAGTGAAAACTGCTGAAAAGAAAACTCAAACGATAGATTTAATAAAAGGTATTAATAATGCTATATTTTCCGAGTATCAAATAAAAGCGGCGGTACGATATATAAAACATAAGTAAATATAGAAAGTACACGAGTTCAGAATTTTACTTTTCAAATATACAATTAGCATGGCAGGAAAGACAGGATAACAAAGATTTCTAGGATTATCGCTCTTCGTTCTTTAGTTATAATTAAGCCGACTATACTTCAATGCCGATGTTGAATTACTTTTTGTATCATTCTTTTTACAGTTCTGTATAATAAATCAATCAATAAAATACGTTAAATTCATGGAAGTGTGTAAAAATGTCAAAAACTTTCAACTTTTTTCAAATATAAAAATAATTTATTATCCCATTTGGTTGTTACATATGTATTCTTTCTGCTTTGCTAATCAAGGCAATTCAAATATCACAATGTTGTAACATAATCTGTTCCAGGATATTCCGGCAAATTAAGTTGATGTGATATTTCTAGCTTTTTTGGTACAAATCTACCTCCGAGATAATGGTGTTTCCCGGTAAAACTGTGAGCACATAATTTAGGTGCTGTAAGCGATATCAGCATTTCTGGCTTGATTGCATTTTCTGCTGGAGGACCAGTTTCGACGTTCCAACCGGATGGGATATCGATACTGCATATGGGAGCATTTGAATTTTTTAATACGTCGATTATTGGAATAAAGTCGGTTCTAACTGGTGGTTTGAAACTAAATCCAAACAAAGCATCAACAATAAGTTTATAATTATTTGTGTCTCTAATCTCTTCTATAGTTTCTAAAACTGGGATATCATTTTCTACACATTGATGAAGTAAATTTTCATACAAAGAATTTTTTGTTCTTTTGGGATAGTAAAGTTCTGGTGAATAGCCAAAGATTTTCAAATGTCTGGCACAAACAAGACCATCTCCACCATTATTTCCTGGACCGCAACATATCAAGATATTATTGTTGCTATTGGCAGAGCATGGATAACACTTTGCAATTGCAATAGCACAACTCTGACCAGCTAATTCCATTAATTGGTCGACACTGAATTTATACTTATCAAACAATTCTTTGTCAACATTAATTGCTTCAGATTGATTCAAGTACTTAACCATTGTTGGCTGCTTTTTTATATTTGTTCTGAATATATTACTGCAGAAATAGTACAACTGATTGAGAGTGACCGATTTTTTAATACAACCTGATATTAAGTTACGTTGAAAATTCAAGGTAACTTGACTCATTAAACTATCAATTGTTTGACAATACTTAGGACGATAGAGTTTGTTCCTACCTAAAAAAAGAACCAAATTTTTAACAAACGATTTTCAACAAAATAGTAAATGATTTGCGATTCTACCTTCTTTATTAGACGTATTCACTACGTTTGAAAGACTGTAAGATCATTTATTTGCCTAAAGAAAGGAAAAATAACAGACGTTATCATTGCTGTAACACGCCAAACATGCACTACCAGACCGAGTAATATCTCTAACGCTGTTGACATGAAATGACACGGCTTGTCAAATTTGGCTTAACTTGGCTAACTTCGCAGTCACCACACAAGCGAGTCTAGTAGAGACATCTAGCTTGTCAGCGATGAATTAACAAGTAATCATCTTTGAGCAAAGATGACAATGGAGACTGCTAAAGCTATGTGAGAGAAATGACGGAAAATAGACAATGACGTTCCTAGTTGACTCCAAAGGGGAAATTGCGAGTCTAGAGGTATCGTAGACCACTCTCCACGTTGGAAGTGTGTTGGAAGTGGTTAACAGCAGCAAATACATATGGAAGCGCTCCCGGTCATGACGGGGTATCACGAGAAACTTAAAAAGTTCGAAAGGCGTCTTCATGGCCATTTATTTATATATTATATATCTGGCATTTGATGACAGGCCCTTGATATATCGAAGGATGTGAAGATTTTATTTTCATGTATGTTCTGTAGGACATTCTCGACCAGGGGAGTGGAATAGCGATCTGGCACAGTTTTGGCTTTGAGGTTTTGGAAATCACCTGTTGCACGCCAAGTGCCGTCAGGTTTCTTGACTATATGGAGCGGGCTAGCCTATTATCTACTGGAAGGGCGAACCGTTCCATGATAGAGGAGTATGTCGAAGTACTCCTTCGAAGTGCGCCTCTGAGCTCGGCATCTGTGAGGCGGCGAGCTGGGAAATGCACGAGGAAACAGTGAGATAATAGAACCGCAGTCTAGACGTTTTGCTGCCTTTGTGAAAGCAGGTGTGAAGCTAAGAAATGAGCGAATAAGCTGATTGTCGCTAGAGCGTATGTTGTGTTTGTTTACGGATTCTGCTTCCGGGATTGATAGAATTTTCCTGGAGTGCGTTGTCGGCCTTGGCGCAGATTGCCCAACAGGTGTCGTATTCCTATTAGACAGAATGTTTGCGCTGTCTAGTCGACGCTTACAGTAGGAGAAAGCTCCCTCGTGAGTTCCTGGACAGCTTTGTTCCTCGAATATCGTATTCCTCGGAAAATAAATGAACGTAGATTGCGTACATACTCGAGGTATTCGCTTTAAAGGATACTGGCCGGAGATTCAAAAAAGTAGCGCAAAGAAATTCGTGTAATTGAGAAATACTAATTTATAATATTTGTCTCCATAGACTACTTGTTTATTTATGTTTTTACACTATACGTATGTAGTGATAGGCATGAAAACCGACTAGATCAATTGACTATCGTCAAGGCTCTAGCACTCGCTTTTTTATCGCTTTTTACAAAGCGGTTAGTAGTGATCTTATAATCTTAATTGTTTAGTGAAGTGGATAAGTAAGTATAACCCTTATATTAAAGTTTTGAAATCAATGCCGTTTTGATTGGCAGTCGATCGTTTAAAAAGGCTCCCGCGGGATCTGATTGCGTATGCGCCCTTGCGCATGTGTTATTTAACGTTATTATTTTATCCGTGTTAATGTTGTAAAATCGGCAAATTCACGTTACTACGACTGTAATATATCGTTTTATGAGTGAAAAGTTAGATGAGCAATGAAGGAAATGGTTGTTGAAGCATCGAATTGAACGCGTGTATATTATATATACAAGGGTTACAAGCATAATATTTATATGATATAGCACACAAATTGATGTCAATGCTCAATGCAACTGAAATGAGATTGACCTGCGCAGTGGTTTATCGATTCGAACGCGCAACTAAGTCTCGCGCATACGTTCAGCAGCACCCTCGAGCCTCGAGCCTTCTACATCCCTCCCAATACATGCAGTAGTCGTAGTAGCAATAAGTAGACTAGCCTTGCTCGCGCACGTACTTATTTTCGTATAATATATATGCGCCATCACACATTGCGCTACGTAATGCATACATCGATCGACTGTTACTCGGTTTTGAATATTTTTATAAATCAATTGTTAACGATAGCAATTAAGATACGTAGCGAGACAATGGATCGTATTACCAAGCGCCAAAAGTTACTGTGATTCTCCGGGAGCTGTCCCGAGTTATACGATTGAAGGAATATCATTGTTTTCATACTTCCGCAGGTCAACTAAAATCTTGCAATCACGGAGCCCCCAGCATTTTGTAAGGTAATCACGACGTCGAGGTTGAGCCTATTTTTCGCGTTATACAGCTCATTTTCTTTGCTGTTTATTTTACGTAGGACTGCTTGTACTCGTGTTATTATATTATACAAATGTCACTAGGCTGCTACAAAATTGATTAATTAGCTTGCTTAATCGAAGTTGTCCTCCTTGTTATAAGCAGCTTGACACCGATCGCATTGCAGTCCGTTTAACGTCAAATCCTGTCATCTGATATTTAATTTGTTTCTGACGCGTGATTTAGCATTCGATCAACGCAAATAGGAAGTCGTTGTACTCGTAAAACGTCTTTGTTTTTACCGCATTATTATGTAGATTTTACGAATTAGTATTGTCACCCACGCCATACTAAAAATCTTGTTTTTAGGCATCGGATTTACTGGAATACTGGATGGTCCGATCGGAATCCGTGAGGACTCATTTTACCCAGGAAAGATACATTTTTATAGAATGAACATATTATTTTTATAGAGCCATCCAATATATTTAGCTGTAAATAATTGTACGCATAGTAACTTCAGAAATCTTTTTCTTTAACCTTATAAATGAAATAAAATGACTGATATGTGTGTATATGTGTGAATATATATATATGGTGTGTATGCACGCGTGTGTGTAATTGATGGGCTAAAAAGTTTAATCTTTTTTTTCATATTAAAACATTTCTATAATGTTCTACGTGAATTAAGAAAAATGTGTCTGTTTTCAAAGTCGCGAATCTTCAAAGTTATTAAAAATTGAAAAAAGTCAAATGCGTTACAAAACTACTTGTAAACGCGATATAGTTGATGAAAAAATATTTAACGAGTGTCTTAGATAGAGCTTGGTTTTAAACAAAAAATGTTTTGTGTCTAATTTCAATACAATTTTTTTCGCAAATTACGCGGAATCAAAGATGGAAAAAAATGTTCAAACACTATCACGCTCGTGTCTGTTAGTTTATTTTTTATAGGAATCGCAAGAAATGACGGCTCCTTTGACGTATCTGTGCCATTTTATCGTAAATCGTTATTAAAAATTGGGGATTTTAGTACAGTTAAATTACTATATAGTTAGCTTTCTATATTAGTAAGTTGCAAACGTTCGTTTAAAATTAAAGTCATGGTTATAATCAATATTACTGACTCGTTCCACACTTTTCAAAAGTCGATTACAGAATGGCAATAACAAGTAAAATAAGCGCGTTGAACGAAAAAAAATGTGTGGTACATCTCGAGGACGATGGACAATGAAACAAGTCACATTAATATGTTAGTTGGCTCAAATATATCAGATACATTTACAATACTATAATAATATTGCGGGAAAGTAGATTCTTGTTTGGCCTGATGTTGACGCCTGAGCGATAGGCGAGAAACTTTTTGACGAACTTTTCGATAGGACAAGTTGAAAGATCGATTCTGATCAGACGCTTTTTCACGCCGGACCTGCGGAAAAACTAACTTTTCACGCGAAGTGACGCGAAGAATATTTTCTACGTTGCAACTTCCAAATCACGCCCTCGCCTTCTTGTTCGGTTCTCATGCGAAAAATAAAGTCCTTAACTGGTGCGTAATGGGTTTTTTGGGCGTTTCGAAAAAGCCCTTGCGCACCCGTTAGGAAGCGTATAACAGCGCTGTATATTGCGCCGTAGATTGGGGAAATTGCGAGGAGTTAGGTCGAATTGCGACGTAGATTTGCTGCATGTCGATGAACGGTAAACGAGTAAGCAGACACGGACCAGAGTAAGGATACAGGGACTGATATAGCTGCGTGCGTATGTGTATTATACAAATACAGGTGTACCCAGTGAGCCCAGTGACAGGACCGGGTTCGGCAAAGTCGGTATGGGAGCTGAGCCCGGATCCCGACATGGTAGGGCATCTGCTGCCCAACAGCCCGCTGTCGGTGGCGACGCAGCATCAGCAGCAGGATCAGCACCAGAGCCAGAGCGGCTGCGCAAAGAACTGCGCCAGGCAGAGTCGCGACGGAAAGGGGCCCGACGACAACGTGTACGCGGACGAGGCGACGCCCGGCCAAGGGCCTAGCGACGAGACGAGGCGCATCTTCGAGCTGCTGAGGGCTGGGTAGGTTCGGCGCGCGTCGCCGCTCGCCACGGCAAGCGGTTGGCCCGTTAAACGTGCTCGTTGTGCGTTGTCGTTCCAGAGACATCGAGGCAATCGACGAGCTGGTCGACAAGAGTGGTCCGGCGATCCTGAGCGTGCGCGACGAGTGGGGATACACGCCCGCTCACTGGGCCGCTCTCGACGGCAACATCGAGGTACGTAACCGGTCGATTTTGATTTTCCGCGCGTACGCATAACGTTGACGATCGTCGCAGGTGATGCGCTACTTGATCGAGAGGAACGGCCCTGTGGACCTGTCCTGTCTGGGCACGCAGGGCCCCCGGCCCATACACTGGGCCTGTCGCAAGGGCCACAGTGCAGTCGCGCAGTTATTGCTCAAGGTAGGTGGCGGTGGACAGTGGCGGCTGGTACGCGCCTCGAACTCCTAACGACCGTTGCCGTAGTCCGGGGTAGCGGTCAACGCCGCCGACTTCAAGGGCCTGACGCCGTTGATGACGGCCTGCATGTTCGGCAAGCTGGCGACCGCGGCGTTCCTGCTGGGCTCGGGCGCGCACGGCCACCTCACCGACATCAACGGCGACACGGCGTTGCACTGGGCCGCCTACAAGGGCCACGCCGAGCTCATCCGGCTGCTCATTTACAGCGGCGTCGACCCGCAGAAGCCCGACTACTTCGGCTCGACGCCCTTGCACCTGGCCTGCCTCTCGGGTCATCTCGGCTGCGTCAAGATCCTCTGCGAGAAGGGCAACATCGAGCTCGAGCCCCGCGATAAAAATGGCAAGAGTCCCGTTCAGCTGGCCAAGAGCCACCGCCACGCCGAGGTCGTGCGTCTGCTGCAGAGCGAAACGAGGCGCCGCGCTCGCTGGCTGCCGCCGCTCAACGAGCTCTGGTTGTTCTTTGTCATCGCGCTCCCATCTCGTATCTCGTCTCGGGTATGTCTAATCCTACCTGTTGTCGTACGTTGCACGCAGGACGTTGCTGTTCGGCGGGGCGGGCAACAGCAAGGGACCGCTGCTGCTGTTCGTAAGCTCGGTGCTGCTCTGGGGCTACCCTATGTACCTCTTCAAGTGCATCCCTGTTACCTGGAACTTGCTGCGCGGTAGCCACTATTGCTTCATATACTGGAACGTGATCATGTGGATCTCTTGGATCGTGGCCAACCGCAAGGATCCCGGCTACATACCCCAAAACAGCGACACTTATTACCGTGCCATCAAGCAGGTGAGGATTGGTTTGTGCGTACCGCGCGCTTCCTACTTTCATCGTTTGCATGCCCTCCTCCTTCTATAGATTCCCTACTTCGACAAGTGGAAGAAGCGCAACGTCGTACTTTCTCGGCTGTGCCACAGCTGTAAATGTTTCAGGCCCTTGAGGGCCAAGCATTGTCGGATTTGCAACCGATGCGTCTCCTACTTCGACCATCATTGCCCGTTCATTTACAACTGCGTAGGACTTCGCAATAGGTAATCCGTCGACTGTAGGCCAGTGCGTCACCTGGCTACTTGCTATTCAACATATTGCGATTCGTTTTGTTTCAGAATGTGGTTTTTCTCGTTCGTCACCTGCGTCACGATCAACTGCTCGTTCACGTTGTACTTTGCTTGTTACTGTATTGCCATCGAAGGCGTGCAGTTGTTGTACGTTCTTGGCTTGCTAGAGGCATTGGTATTTTGCACATTGGGCTGGATACTAACGTGCACTTCCGTAAGTATCGTCAAGGTCATCGAAGAGTATACTCGTTTCTCTCGACGACTTAATTCAACGCCCATTTGTTTGCTCCTTTGCAGATTCTACATGCTTGCATGAACTTGACTACAAATGAAATGTTCAATTACAAGAGATATTCATATTTGCGAGATAAAAAAGGCAAATACTGGAATCCATTTAGTCGGGGTCCTGTATTGAACTTGATCGAGTTTTTTTTATGCCCTTCCGATCCTTACGCAAATGACCCTCAGCATTATCACATTTTCCAAGACGAGGCCATGTAATTCCACTTCTCTGGTCCAGTCATCAAGTCGACTTGATCGCAACGAACGAACATGCAAAACACTACGTGCAATCGACTCTGCTTGATATTTTTATGTCTGCACTGCTGTGCGAATAGTTTTAAATACCAGCATCTTCTCAATACAATTCAATTTACGAATGCGCGTGCCTCCCGTTTTGTCAGACTAAAGTTTTCGTTGAATATGGATAATGTATTACAATTTCTTAGAAACACTGTATTTTATAACTTTATACAACTCTAAACACTGAAAGCCTTGCTTATAACACGAATCAAGTTAAGATACGTTGGAATGTGTAATAAAACGCGACTTTTACTACGTTGAAAATGTTATTTTATTTAACGTTTCTTTTCGTTACAAACTACTTATCATATTAAATGCTTTAAAGCGAGATATACGTCTAATATATTTTTCATTGCAATGCAAGCCATATTTAACTTGCTACTTTAAATATTCATGTAATAAATTGCGACAAAATTGAAATTTGTCATAAAAAGTTTTTAAAATACAACAAAATAACGTCCCATTGTTGTTAAAACGTAAAATTAACGCTACGGAAAAGTTGATAATTGAATACCCGAATGAAGTTTGTATGTAAATATTGAAGTGTAACATTTTTTGCAGTATTTTTTTTGGTTAAGTCTTAACTAAATTTGAGACAAAAAGATTTGCAAATGATCAGTCATTATGTAGGTTATACAATTGATTACGCAAATTATATTAATAGACACACCAATAACCCAATATAGTGTTTTAGATCGGATCAATTACTGTTTTGAAACGATGTATATCTTTAAACATCGTAACAAAAGTCATAATTTGGAGGTGGATCAGGAATTGGTGGCGGATCCTGGGGAATGTCGATTCCCTCTGTGTCAAGCAACCTCAGTTTGATATCCATTGACAAAAGAGTATCTAAATCCTTTTCAGTTTCTTTGCTTGTCATTCGATTGCCTTTAACAGATAATATGGCAAATGTGCTATCACTTAAACAAAAACGATTTAATCTTGAATAGTAAACAAGTAAACTTTTACCAAGCAAAGCATTTATTCCATCAGTCCAATAGTCAAAGACCTGTTCGTCAGGAGCTACGAAATCTAAGCTTGTAACGTCAACGGAATCCAAAATTAGAGAAAAAGCCAATTGATGAGTAGTTTTACGTCGCTGCAAATCTTTCATATGGGGACAATCTCTACCAACGACGAAACTCCGAATTTCTACAATCGCAAGTTTCGTTGGTAACTCATCGATACTTGGTACTGATTTCTCATCACAATCTCCATAATGAAAAACTTTATGATTGGGTGATAAACGAACGTACCAAAATTTATCTTTGATTCTCTGTAAAGTATAACATAATATTAAACAATAATTGTCTATATATACAATAAGTATATACAATAAGTATATCACAAGAGTAACTAACTCCTCTTGCGCTGTATTTGGTGAATCTTGTTCCTTCCACCAAGAATCCCAATCTTTGCTGTTGAATAAGAGCCATTATATCGGGAGTTATTTGTTCCTTTAATTCAACAATAGGTCGAGCATGGCTTTCCCATTCTTCTCGGTTTGTTCTTTCTTGCTGCCATAAATTGGTAATATGAGAGTAAGTTAATTGTTGCAATTTATTTTTGAATTTGTCCAAGCCTGTAGGGCGAGAATCAAGGGCCCTCGTTATTTGTTCGCGTACTACAGAAGAAACTTTAACAAAATCTTCTATTGTAGCTCTCATTTCTTTCCACGTTTTGTTCAACAAAACAATACAAGCACAATAAAATTCTTCAAAAGGATGGTCATGAGTGAAAAACATTGGATGATATGATTGACCTTGTTCACTAGGTGCCTCGCTAATCTTTAAAACCTGTTGTAATCGTTTTGCAATTAATAATTTTTTACATAATCAAAAAATAAACAAAGTTTTAATTGTTCTTAATATTTCAAATAATTTACAGAGGTTTATTATTTATTATTATTTTATTTTTATATATTATAACTTATTACTCACACACCTCGCATAGTAATTTGACGAGCTCAACACTAGTTCTCCCAAAAGGACATTCGTGTTCATCAGCTCTGCAAGAGTTTTCCAAGACAACTTTTGTGTAGCTCTCAGTATGATTTCGAGCAAAGTATACCATGCAATCCAAAGCTAGCATGCCTGGAGGTGTTTCCGTAAAGTCTAAAGCTGGATTTATATCGCACTTGAAACCCAACTTTTTATAATCTTTAGCAAATAATCCTTGTTTTCTGGCAGTAACATCACTGCTATTTGTTCCCTCTGAGTCAAAAGCAATTCTGCGAAGTTCTTTAATTTTGTCATGAGCATCTTGGTCTTGATTATCCATTTTGGTCATCATTCTTTGCTCAAGCAAACTTAGCATTAATGTTTGCAGGACATATAGCTGGTGTGCCATTTCTGTCCCTACCTGCATCAATTTCATTAACAATTTCATAAAAAACATCAAATAAATAGTTAAAATAAAATCAGTCCTTTCAGTATGCTTACTTGTCCAGTAGATTGAATGATGTTGGTAAGAAAGACATTTCTATTATGCTTTGATTGTAAAGTAGATGCAATATGCCGACGTTTTGTCATGTCTGCTTTTAAAAAGAGTGCATTTATCAAGGCTATAGCATTCTGCTGGATTTGTGAATTCATGTGTTGTAAGTGCTTCATAAGATTCGGGAATGTAACTTCTTTTTCAACTTGACTACATTTTCCATTGGAGTTCAACACAGTGCTTTCAAGAATATTCAAAGATGCTTTTACCACATTGGAATCAATAGCTGTTGCTTGATTATTCACATAACTAGCTACTCTGTTAGTAAATGGTGCTTCAATAATGTCCCATGAAACAATTCCATGATCCATCAATTCAACAAAGGACTGTAAACAGTAAGCCAGAGCAGTAGACTTATATTTTTCAGCTTCAACCTGTGGTAATTTTCAATATATTCATTTTAAACAATATTAAATTAAGCAAACTAATATTTAATTTTATACTAGGATATAAATTCAAGTACCTGTGATATTATGATAGTTAAACCTTGCTTATTTATGAATTCTGTAGCAAAAGTGACGTCTCGACTAAGTCTACTGAGTTTTTCAAGAGCTCCAATAATTTTATCTTCGGAAGTACCATTGTTCAATAAAGCAAGAATATCAACAGCAGTTTTCGAAGGTGAGTGTTCTAAGCGTAGAATGCTTCCATTTTTAACTTCATTTCTATTTTTTTCCGTGATGTAGTTTTGATTGTTATTATCAGAGAATTGTAGTGAATATGTTTCTGGATCTGAAAGACCCCAACCATTGCATAGTTCCTGAGGAATAATTACATACTATTATTTTCCTTGCATTACTTAATTGATAATTATATTTTATTATAAAAAATAGAACATTACATTCGATCTAAGCTAATAAAATGATTGATTATATGGAACTCTAAAGAATTTGATTATACTAACCTGAATAATTACTGTCAAAGGCTGTTTTTGGTTAAATTCTGTTAATTGTGGCACTTGATCTTTTAACTCAACGGCTATCTTAACAATGTTTGCATCTTTTTGTGCTGGCATTTTGATTGTTTGCGTATACATCAATCACGCAATTTTGCTAATATTTTCTTTTTTCTCGAACCACTAAATAAGTATTATTACGCTGTGTTATTGTCTTTTTGTTGTTTAAAATTACATGATTGTTGAATGTAAACGCAATTTAGTATAGCAGGTATATATAACATTATGAAGATGTTTCGCAAAGAAATTAGAAATTTATTTTATAAATAATCTGTTTGCCACCATTGCGTTCCATGCAACGCAAACGACTCTACAATCTACTACATTGGGTGCATACTGCAAAGCTGAGAATCTGGTGATTCACGCATCGGGTTAGGTTGGGACATTAAATTAAGGCCGTAAGTTATATGTATATATATATATATATGTATAAGGTATGTTGCAGTTTCATTGGTACGCATCAAAGGTATTTAAAAATTCAAATATTGTAAGATAAAAAAGTTATTTATTTAACAAATCTTTTAAAATTAATTGTACATAGGTTTTGCCGGTATCATTTATTCGTTTATAAACTTATCAAAAACACATTTTTTACAGTAAACTACAATAGTCATACATATAATTTCGATTCATAATAACATTTTAAACATTTCACTAGACAATCAGGTGAATCAGTCTCACTATTAAGTATATTAGGTATAACTATCAAGGTACAATATGTTATCTTTTAAATTAAGATGATTTGTTTTCATAATTCCGAGTTTGGTTGGCTGGTTAATTTAACGGTAGAAAATTGTTGCCCTAAAATTTTCATAACTTCAGCATGTTTCATAGAAGGACCACTTTGCTTTACCACATGATAATTTTCTTTAACATAAAGAGCAAATCCTGATGGTTCTTTTGTTTGAGCAGTACTCCTTTTTTGTACTTTGCCATTTTTTGTCACTTTGTTAATTAAGAGGTGAAATGTTCCATGGCAATAACCACAGCGTTTTGTATTTATATCTAGTGATTTGGAATGTCTTCCAATACTGTAGCCACAACTTGTGCATTTATAAGTGTATTTTGTTTGAATTTCATAATTATGACATCTAGAAATAGATGGTAGTTCTGGAAAAGCCTTCATAGCTTTACTTGCCCAAGCCTTCCAAAAACTTCCATGACCATCTGAAACATTATTTATTAACCATGTTGCTGCATGACACATTTCATGAATCAACGTGTCTCTCAATCTATCTGGAGAATCCAAAATTTTAGTTGCTAAAACAATTCTTGAAGATCTAACTGTTTTTCCTAGAGCTTTGAGAGATTGTTTGTTATAGCATTTACCTGCAGTTCCTCGTAATCTAACACTCCATTCTATTGGCATGTCTTGGGGTAACTTGTTATCGAAAACTTTTTCGTTGAATAATTTGAACAAAACTTGACATAATTCTTCTTTCAAAGAATTGTATTTGACTCTATAAACCATAGCTTTGAAATCTGCATTTTCTAAAGGTATATCTTTTGATAATGAAGCTACAAAGCTTTTTTTAATGAATTTCTTTTCAGTGATAAGAGATATTTTTTGTTTAGCAGATGACAAATTGACTGGTTTCTTTACTTTTGTAGTTTTTGGTGGCACTATATCTTCTGGATCAAACTCACTAGTACTAGAACTATTTGATGAATCAAAACTTAATTTTCTTTGATGAAAATCTCTGGGTTTCCAATTTGCATCATCTAATTCAGACTCTGTATCACAAAGCTCTTCCAATTTTTTTTTATGTTCATTGTCTTTTATTCTTGTAAAGGGTAATGTTTTTAGATTACTGTGTTGAGACGGTAAAAGATTTGTTAGAGCTGTATAATAAGAGCAATCTGGGCTGCTTTCTGAAGATTCATTATCATCAATAAAACTGTCTTTGTACCTACGGTTTTTCCTGACTTTCTCCGTTTGGGCATTTCTTTTATTAGTAACATGATTATTTTCTTTATCTGAAAATTTATCACCAGACAATACTTTGAATACAGGTGTTTTATCATTTTTTCTATTTTCAGTTTGTATTCTTTTAAAAACAGTTTTAGTAATTTTTTTTTTTGGTTCAGTTGCAGCTACAAGTGTATTTACTTTGTTTCTCCATGTTGTACCGTATAAATTTTCTAAAATATCTGCACAATCATTAATAGTATTATTTTGATCACTGTTTTGTAATTCTTTATTTTTTGAACTTGTATCAAATGTGCTTTGAAAAATATCGTCATCACTTGTTTTTAATAGGTTGATATCAGATATTACAGCATCTTTTTCAGCAATAAGTTCAATCACTGAATTTTCACATTTCTTATTGTTTGGATTTTTAATCATGTCCAATTCGTTATCAGACCCAACAGATTGAGATTCAGGTATAATAATGTTTCTAGGTTTTAATTTCGCACTGTTCTCTGCTAATGTATCTGAATGATCATCTTTTGAAGACTCAGTAGAGTCAGAAGTTATTACATTTATGTTTTGTACATTTTTTACCTTATTCATTTTCTTATCAAAACTTTCATTGACCAATGGACTTTTAATGATAGATCTATGCTCAGGTAATATAATTTTTTTCCTATATACACTATTTACTAGAGTAGAATCAGAATTTTTACTTCTTGGCGTTTCGTCATTATGAGATTTTGTTTCGGATGAAATTACATTCTTAAAATTATATTTAATATTTTTCACAGGAGTCGTGTTAGAATTTGTACTTTTTGGTGTAACATCTTTAATGGTTTGCAACAGTCCTTTTTTTGTATTTGAAAAATATTGGTCAATTGTAGTTTGATTTTCTAATTCCTTAGAAGATTTGTTCTGCCTATTCATTCTTGTTTTAGATAATTTTCCACGATTATTAGGTGTTTCAAAATTCAATTCTAGACGCTCTAAGCTACTGTTCCCTGAACTTATACCACTTTTTCTACTATCTGCTATTGCACTTTCTGTACTGCAAGAACTGCCACATCTAGATCCATCAAAATTAGTTGAAAGCCATAATAATATCTCTTTTTTTTTCCTATCGGATAAAGTCACACTTTCAACAATAGTCTCTTTTATGATTTCTGGTAATTTGTTTGGCTCTATCTCACAATCACTTTCTTCGATAATTGTGTTCTTTCTGTCAAATTGCTCAGTCAATTTTTCAGCAGCTCCAACTTTTGGAATATTCTTTTGTAAAGTTTTTTGTATCTGAGAATCAGGAAATTCATCATCAGATGACTCAATTATACAATATCTATTTTCATTATTTTTTGTTCCAGAATTTGCATCATTTATGCTTATACCTGACTTTTTATCAATAAAAATGCCCTCCTCAGAGCTAGTGTCACTTATCAGAATAATTTCCTGAGTCTTTTTCTGCCTATTGTTTTCAACACTCTCTTGTGTTTCATCAACATATGAGTCTGACAATTGTAAGATAAAAGTTTCATTGTCAGTCTTATCCTCTACAGTTGTTGAAGAAAGTAACTTTTTATTTTTCGAAAAATCATCTTCTGTTTCTTCTATAAATAATTGGCGATTGTTTATTTTCTGTGTCTTCCATTGTTTATAGAATGAACCGTCAAACTCCATTTATCTAAGTAGTTAGTAATTTTTAAACAACTTGTTCTTATTAAAATTCAATATGAATTAAACAAATTCACACAACTATATGCCTGCACGTTTGTTGTGTTCGATTATACTTAGTATTTTCAATTTAGTCGTTTATTGTTTTTTCATTACACTCATATTTCTTAGATCATGATTATTATCATTTCAATTTATTATTAATCTTTAAATCAATTTTCCTTATCGAAATTTTAGTTTTGAATAACAGTTATAAAAAGATGTTTAGTTTTTTACAATGCCTCTTTGAAGTTTGTTTTTGAAATTAACGGTCGAAATAACCTAACTTCTGTCGAGTTCATTTTTTAGAGAGGGCGCATTTGACGGTATATTCTGAATTTGAATTCTATATTCTTCGGGTACTTGTAGCAGAAATAAAAAGGGAGTGTGGAGGTCAGTCCGTCAGCAGCAGTAATGACTCGTCATAGCGTCACCCAGCAAAGACGAGTCGAACAACCCAGCGACGATAGCGCTGGAGCTTCGCCCTTCTGCCCTTCTCTTCTTCCGGTAACCACCACTGCGAGCAGCTACGTTTGCTCCTGCTTTCCGCGCCAAAACACAAACCGACATTCTACGCGTTTCGTGAGAATTGTGAGTGAGCGAATGATAATAAATTCTTGTGACAGCAAAACTCCCCTACTGTATTTATTGCTCCCGCTCCTACTCCTCTACCAGACGCGAAAGGAGATTGCCAAAGAGCATGGACAAGTTTGAGCCGGAAACTGTTTATCCGCATAGTGGCGTTTCTAGCGGACAGCGTCCAAAAGTGAGCCCCAACGAAAGGAGAAGGTCTATGCTTATAGAGGAGAGGGAAAGTTCGATGAGGAGAAACATGGCCGTCGCAAGGGAAGGAAAAAATAGTAATTAATGGACCATCAAAATTTTACCTAACATATAAATGTATTATTTAACAATCTCACATATACACACTAATAAATAATTGCCTGTTAGTGAAATGATATTAA
Source organism: Chouioia cunea (assembly GCA_030064505.1). NCBI lineage: Eukaryota > Metazoa > Arthropoda > Insecta > Hymenoptera > Eulophidae > Chouioia > Chouioia cunea. The sequence goes on from JAOPFQ010000001.1 coordinate 23,940,361, forward strand.
TTAGTGGTTTAGAACAATAAAAGTTGGATTAATTTGAGATAATTACAAAACTTTGATTGGCATTTCGAGCACGGGAGAAAATTGTAGTTTGTTATAAAAAGGTTTACGCGATGAGGATTTATCAGAATATAAACATTTATGGTTATTATTGAATTAACATGTGGATACAAAAATAGTAAATATAGCAGCGGCTCGATCAAGTTTGTACCTAGCATAAGCAGACATACTAATTTCTAATTAAACACCGAAAATTGTTTTGATAAAAAACTGGAGAGCTATTTCTGGAGCTTGAGTATAGACGCAAATTTTATCATTGATGAACAGTTAATGTATTCCTATGAGCGATAAATTTGTTATCTATGCGTTGTTTTTAAATCGAAAAAGGTAAATCGCTACTGCATTACTTGTAACTTTCCTTCGATATATATTTAAAGCAGATAATAGATTAAACATTAAAAAAAACTAAACTAGGTTGATATACAATATGATGGTTCAATTTTTTAACAATATGCAACGCAAGCGCAAGGACTCCCACTTACCTTTTTGGTGAAGGGGAAGGCTCCTCTTGTTGTATTGAATTTTAAATAAATAAAAAATAAAAGGAAGGGTAAGAGGCTCAAAATTGGCCACGCGCAACGATAGAGGAATTCGTGACCTTTCAAGGTCGTGAAGAGGTAAATTGGTAAAAGAAAAATAATTTATTAAAAACAACAAAAAAACCAAAGAAATTTATTAAAAAAAATTACAAATATACGTGCGAAAATAAATGAAAATACAAACAAAAGTAAAACGCATGGAGGTCTAGATAAAGGAACATACTCACCAGCTCAAAAACGGCCACAATAACAACAAAGGAAAAAAACATGACACTGCCTGAAACTTAACTCAAAATTAAACACAAACAATCGCTCTTACTTTTCCAAAATGTAAACTCAACTGAGCCGGTGAGCGCCCTACTTCATCCCTACCTTTCCTCTTTACAAAATTCGTATAACGAATATATTGAGGTCAACGACCTCTCATTTATTTACGGTTAGTTAGCCGACAAGATGGCCGACGGGCTCCGGTCAAGGGCCAGGAGGTCTGTCACAGACCTCTCCATAGTGGCCTGCTTACATCCAACAACAAAACAATAAAAATAAAATAATAAAAATAAGTAAACCCACAACCCAGATACTTAATATATGTATATAAAAAAACAACAGAAAGGGCCGTCCACACAGTACTCCTAGAGGCGTAAATGTGCCAGTAGCTACATCCGCTGGGTGCCGGTCAGGCGCTTTCAGACAGCGCAGGCGGCGGTCACGATATCCTCTCCTTCGGTATGCGGCGCCTGACCGGAGACGCAAAGGAAGAAATACCCCCGTTGCACTTCAATTAAGGCCCATTACCGCTCCCGGACATTGCCTACAATATCTAGGGCGAAAGGGCTCCTGGCCACAGCCAACAGAGGTCCTCGGGGCCAGCATTGATAGCGGGTAGGACTCCACCCGCTCCCGCCATTGCGTTCTCGCACCTTCTAATAACGCGTATCCGGCGAGGCTCAGCTTATTTTGCAAGAATCAGTGCGGCATCCTGTCGTTCTTGGAACCGGGACTTATCTACAAATATGTAGCGGACTCGATTCTCCCCCGTTTTGGCGTCCGTTACTGGTGGCGGCGGCGTCTTTGCTCCTGCCGCCTTGACAGGGCTCTAAGCCGCTCGCTGAACAGCCCCCCCCCCCCATTTCGCCTGACTGCCTTTTTTTCCCACTGCCGACGCTGAGCTTACATCTTCTACTCGGTACGCCGGAAATCACGACGAGAAGGGGAGTGATCCCGTCCTTTATGTTGAGAATGGGGGACCCTCTTATCCTCCCTTTCTGCAAGGGTGGGAGGGCTCTATATCCCTGTAAACATCAGGAAGCCTGCTAACCTTCTTCGCCTCTGGGGGGTATGCCGCCCCCTTTTTAGTCGGGTTAGTGGCCTCACCCCAGCCGCTCAAGGCCGACCAGAGGAGAGCGATGGCCACCAGCAACCGGTGGCACACTTCTCCAGGAAGCTTTCTCCAACGGAACAAAGATACGGCTCCTACGACAGCGAGCTGCTGCCTGCTACGTTGCAGACAAGCATTTCTAGTGCTTTCTAGAAGGTAGAACCTTCCAGCTACGCACTGACTACAAACCTCTCATTTTCGCCAGCAAGCAGTGCAGCTCCAAGGCTTCACTCAGGTGACAGAGACATCTAGAATTCATTCTACAATACAATGTAGAATGGAATTATGCCAAGGGAGAAGACAACGTCGTCGTAGGCACTCTTTCACGCGCATACGTCATAAGCATGCCGACATGGAAAAACACCCACTCAACCTGCAGTACCTGCAAATCGACGATGTCAAGCTGATTTGCAGTGTCAACGAGGGCGTAGTCAAGGCTTTCAACACTCTGCACTCTCCAGCGCACCCCAGCGCACATGCCACAACACACCTACTCACGGCGAAATTCACCTGACAGGGCATCAAGAAGGACACTCACAGATGGGCTCGCTCATGCCTCGAAAGAATCAAGGTCGACAGACACAACCGGATAGTCCTCAGTCCTTTGATCTGCAAGACAGCAGGTTTGAACGTGTCCATATAGACATCGTCACGCTACCACAGGTGGGTGAATTTAGGTATTGTCTCACAATCATAGACCGCTTCTCTAGATGGCCAATAGCAGTTCCCTTGGACAATATCACGACAGAATCAGTCGCTACAGCGTTCATCAGGGAATGGATAGTCCTCTTCGGCTGTCCCATCACTATCACCTCGGACCAGGGAGCCCAGTTTGAGTCAGCACTCTTTATAGCCCTTATGCAGATGACCAGATCTCAGCGCATCAGGACCATACCCTACCACCTATAAAGCAACCGTTTGGTGGAAAGGTTTCATCGAACTCTAAGGTAGCCTTTGCCTGCGAACAGGACAATCCTTGGATCGAATGTCTTCCTCTGGTCCCACTAGCACTACGCTCCTGTTAAAGGAGCAACTAGAGGCATCCCCAGTGTTTTGACTTGTGACATCGTTGCCTTAGATGGCATCGATCTCATTTTCTATCGTTCTAAAAGCTAGGAATTAATTGTAAATATATTGAAGGTGAAATAATTTAACACGCGCACATAATTGGAAAAAGCCTATAACGGCATAAAAACCCCCAGTTTATTAAAATGCACTCAACACAAATGGATGGTATAATTAATAGCACGCTTGCTAGATTTGTTGTTTCGCACGTGGTTTTCAAGACCTTTTCGACCGCGTGACAATGAATTGATTAGCACATACACACAACACATTCACAAGTATCAGAAGTGCTTCTCATTGAGAAAGCACTGGTGTTGTTGCAATAACGAACACCTTTAATCTGGCAATTTTCTCGTTTAGAGAATACACGTATTGTCACAATGACGAACACTAAAAATTGTTGTTTCTCATTAAGAGAACATAGACATTGTGACAAGGGACAATGCCTATGAGAAATTTAACACTCAACACGTGCACACCAATTCACATCAATTTCACTCGTTCATGCACAGACGACGAAAAAGAGCAGAAAATCGCGAAAATATACGCTTTTTAATATGCAGCCCGTTATTCCGAAACTCAAGATCGTTATTAATTTTAAGGATGACAAAGATACAAGAAATTCCGAAAGAATGCAACACGAGGCATGCACACGTGTTAATTCGAAGGGCAAAGGCGCGCTACTGACCAGAAGAGAGTTCGAGTATGCGCGTCGACATGCAGATCCTTTTGACGCATTGTGACGATTGACCGTTTTTTATACGAATCGAAAGTTAATGACAGCATTAACACAATTTCAACCGCCATACTCGGGACCATACGAGGTATGACAAAGAATAGATAATAAGATATTTATTATTTGGGTTAATGGACAGGAGAAAGCAGTTTAAACCGATTCACTGAAACCTACTTATCTCGACACAAATGACAACGAGATGGAGAAACAGCATTCACTCAGTTCCAAGCAAAGTTCATGCAACACTATGCAACCCAAGCCTAGGACTCTAATACGCACGCGCACGAGCCAACTTCATAACCAACATTCGCAAGTAAGCATCAACTCCAGCTCACACCACGACTAGATGACATATGCACGCAGTACCCTTTTCTTTAAACAAACAACACGCATGCACAACCGTTTCTGCCATCGGCAACCAACGCACATACGCAACGCTCATGGTCACCCACAATCAGCACCGTTCAATCCTTGTCGCTAGTAGCCAACGCTCATGAGCTGCAATTTGCGCAACGAGTAACAGGCGTACAAATACAACTGCCTTCTAAGAGCAAGTTTGTTCTAACTACATTGTGAAAAAAGAAAGTCACATTTCCTACGTATCCTACGAAGGCAACTTAAGGGGAGCATCTGTGGAGGTGCGTTCGTCACTGCTCGCAATTGCGCGTAACATCTAGAAGTTAGTCCTAGGAAACAAACGTGAAGCAATTTACACGTTTCTTAGGAATAGTCAGATGGTGCGCGAGGTTTATTGAGTATGAGAGCATTATAAACCGTCTCACAAAACTCTTAAAAAAGCATTTGGTTTGGAATTGTGGCCTGGTGTAACAGAAGGCCTTTGGGAAGCTAAAAACAGTCTTAATTCAGGCCCCCGTGCTCTGAGGCTAGAACTTGATAAAGAGAGATTTTTGTTCATTGTGATGGGTCATCCTTTACACTTGATTGCACTTTGTACTGGAGCTTGCCTAGTGCAAAGGAATGATGATGGTTATGAGCATCCTATCTCCTGTGCCAGCAGAATGCTCAATGAGCATGAGTGCAATTAGACCATATTGGAGATTGAGTGTTTAGCGCGCCTGTTCGACATCAAGAAATTTAGACTATACATAAAAGGGACGAAGCTCATGGTACTCACTGACCACGCAGTCTTGACGAATTCTCAAACTCTCACAATGGAATTTTGAGATTGTGTATCGTAATGCACCATGTGCCGAATGCACTATCTCGCATGTTTGAAGGAGAAATGGAAATCGCAGCATTCGAAGGAGTCAAATACCCTTGGTATCTGAGGCAAGTAACAAATGCCACAATGCGCCTGGAAAAACATCCTGATCGGAAGGTTGAGGAGGGGATGCTGTATTGTTATAAACAAAACGACCTCCTTGACCTGACCAATAAGGAAGAACGATGGCGATTAGTGTTGCCAGGTGAATTTCATGAACGTGTATTGAGACGTACACTGCAGGCTATCAGCTAGCCATCTTGTCATGGAAAAAACCTATAACAGAGTTGTTTGGGCGATAGTCAGCCTGGACCGGCTCGTGCATGCGCTGGGTATTTCCGAGGCATGACTCAGGCCGGAAAACCCGACACATGTCGCTATGACCCCGCAAAGCGCTCCCTTCGCCGCCGAATGAGCCAGTTCACCTTCGCCTTTCTGAGTGTGTGTATGTGTGTGCTCCCGCGAGCGAACAAGTGTACAACAATAAAGAGGTCACCAGAATACCCGCCGACTGTTTATGCTCACCGCCTCTCCACCAACCCTAACTCATCCTCAAACATTTGGTCCTTCGAGCCGGATCCAAGGAAGGCGAGGAGCATCTTTCTTTCTCCAGGGAACCGTCCGAACCTTCACCCCCCAAGTCGTCGGCAAGGAAGGTGAGTAGACGAGGTGGTCCAGACACCAAGTTTTCGACCGCGAGAATTCAGGCCAGTCCCGTCCAGACACCGTCGCAAGGCGACGGCTTAGTCAAGGTGGGTGGCCACTGTGATCGCGGCGGCACCGCACGACTATAACGGACTCCCAGACGGCTGGCAGTCGACGGCGCTCCCAGATAGCGGTCCTCACGGTGGACGTCACGGCGGGCGGCCGCCGTCGACGAGCGCTCAGGCAACGGCTACAGCTTCGGGGCGGGTGGCCGCCCCGGTGCTGGGCTGGAATCGGGTCGGACGGGCGGATCTCGAGCGGGCGATGGTGAGGAGCAGGCGAGAGACCGAACAGATTAACCAGGGCCGTCGGACGACCGTCCGACCTCGCCATTCTCACCACCCCCTCGCGCACGGTCCCCCGACCGCCTCCCGACCATCTGGCCGCCTAACTGACGGCAGAGTGTCGGACTCTCGCCAAAGCAGGCAACTCCGGACATGGCAGATCGCGAGCGCTCGAACCGCGTAGATCCCAGGCGATCTGCGCGACGCATTGGCACGCGCTCAGCCGATCAACCGGGAGCGGAAGGACTCGATCGACGTCGCGGCAACGCACGATAGCCAACGTTGCGAACGATCGAGGCAACCCCCCCCTTTTTTTCTCTGACCTCGAGCGTCGCTCGACGGCGCGCGTTCCATTGCAGATGGATCAACTCAGGATCCAGGAGGCCTTACTGAAGGTCATCCGACAGACCTCGTCCCGGATCCATGCCACGCCAGCGAACGAATGGACGGTTGGCATGGTCGAGACCCGACTCACGTTGTTGGAGGATTACTGGGGGGACTTCTGCAACAACCACGTTCGACTCTTGACGTTAGAGGGAGACCTGGCGGACGAGTACCTCCGCCGAGACGACTACCTCACGGCCGAGGACCTCTACGCCAAAGGAAAGGGCATCCTCATAGATTGCCGCAATCGTCTCCTCGCTGCGACCGCGGCTAGTAACACGCCCACCCCGTCGACGGTTGGGCCATCGGAGCTCACCGACGGAGTCCCACTCACGAGATTGCCGCGCATCACCTTACCCACGTTCAGCGGGCTCACGGAGGACTGGGAGCTTTTCCGCGACTTGTTCGTCGACCTGGTGCACAGTAACACCTCACTGGGTAACGCCACCAAGATCCTGTTCCTCAAGACGAACGTTGTCGGCCCCGCAGCGACAACCCTCAGCGAGTTCAACACCAAGGCGAGCGACTACGCTGCGGCCTGGGAGGCGCTCTGTCGTCGCTACGACCAACCGAAGCTCCGAGTCCGGGACCATCTAATGGCGCTCCTGAACATGCAGCGCCTGCGAGAAGAATCCCCGGAAGGAGTTCAAGGCCTCCTCGACCACCTGAAGAGGCACCGAACTCAGCTGGAGAGGTTGGGACGACCCGTGCATCATTGGGACGACTGGCTAGTCCACCTGAGCAGCGAGGCGATGGACACTGCCACGCGCCGAGCCTGGGAAGAAGAGCTCGAGGTGGCCGATGGTGTCCAGGACGGATGTGTGCCTTCTTTCGAGCGGCTGACCGACTTCCTCCAACGACGATATCGCACCCTCCGCTCCATTCATCCGCCCGCGACAACCTCCCAGGTAACCCCTCCCTCGACGGGCCTTGTGGGGAAGGGCGCCAAGCCCTCGATTTCACGGCAGGTTCGAGCCCATGCCACTGGCGTGCGACCGGGCAAGGGCGGATGCCCTGCGTGCAAGGAGGCGCACTACATTGGTCACTGCCTCACCTTCCGTGGGCTCGATCCCGATGAGCGACGCCGTCTGGTGACGGAGCGTGGGCTGTGTTTCAACTGCCTAGGCAACCACGCCGCCAGGAACTGCCCGTCTCAAGGCACCTGCCGAAATTGCGCTGGAGCGCATCATACCCTCATCCACGAGGCGACCGGATCAACGGATCAACGATCCCGCGCCCCGGAACCGGCGGGCGGCCCGCAGCCGAAGGTTCCCCGCCTTCAAGCCGCCGCCACCCTGACCTCTTCCAGGGAGAAGGGCTCGGATCCAGGGTCACCCTGACTGGCGATCCTCCCCACCGCCCTCATTTGGATGAGAAGCGGCGGGGGGCCTCTGGAGCAGGTCAGAGCCCTCCTCGATCCGTGCGCCGAAGCGACTCTGATTAGCCTCCGGGTCGCCCGGCGGCTTCGCTGCCGCCTCCGCCACCTCCACGTGGGAATAACCGGGGTCGCTGGGTCGGTCATGGACTCCGCCCGACATCAGACCGCGATCTTCCTGACAGCCCCCTCCGGGCACCAACCGGTCCAGGTAGACGCCTTCGTCCTGCGAACCCTCGGGATCATCACACCCCCCGAGGCTCCCACGAAGTCCTTCCCAGAGATCCGGCGAAGCCTTTTCCTCGCCGACCCTGATTTCGATAGGCCTAGGGGAGTGGACGCCGTCTTGGGGGCGGATGTGTATCACTGCGTCATGAAGGCTGGCGTGAAGCGCCTCGGTCACCTCTTGGCCCAGAATACCATCTTCGGGTGGACGCTGACTGGGCACTTCCCGGGACCGCATTCGACAGACCTGTCTTGCGCCCGTACCTGCGCCACCTTCGCCGATCGCGCGCCGGGGCTCAGTCACGAGAAGCTACTGGATCTGGTCCAACGGTTCTGGTCGCTGGAGGAGGTACCACACGTCCAACGAGTGTCTGCCGCCGACCGAGAATGCGAGAGGATCTACGTCGAGGGACACCGACGGGAACAGGACGGACGGTACATCGTTCCCCTCCCGGTGAAACCCGACCTGATCGCCCTGCTCGGAGAGAGCTTGGCACACGCTCGCTCGACGCTGGCCTCGATGCATCGGCGGATGCAGAAGGACCCGGAACTGCGGGAAGGCTATTGTCGGTTCATGGATGAGTACCTGAGCTTGGGCCACATGCGGCTTGTGACAACGGAAGAGATCGCTGCACATCGCGGGCCTTCTCACTACGTTCCTCATCATGGCATCTGGCAGCGAAGTGACGAAGGGCGCAAACTACGAGTGGTCTTCAACGCCTCTCGACCCACCACTTCTGGCTATAGCCTCAATGATGCCCTCCACCCAGGAGGCCGACTGCAGAACCACATCGCCACAGTCATTGCCCGCTGGAGGAGGCACCGGATCTGCTTTGGGGCAGACGTCCAGATGATGTTCCGCCAAATTCGGGTCGACAAGCGAGACATTCATCTCCAAAGAATTCTTTGGAGCCCAACCGCCGAGCTTCCCGCGCGCCACTATGTTCTGCAGACGGTCACCTATGGGGAGGCCTGCGCACCTTATCTGGCTCTTCGCACCATGAGGCAGTTGTGTCTCGACGAGGGGGCCCGATTCCCCCTAGCCCGGGAGGCCGTCGAGCGGGACCTGTATATGGACGATTTCCTGAGCGGAGGGCACGACCTGGCTTCGACGCGGGTGTTGAGGGATCAACTCATCGGACTCCTGACGGCGGGCGGTTTCCACCTTCGCAAGTGGGTCTCCAACGACCCCGAGTTGCTCGCCGACATCCCCACGCCGGATAGACTCAGGCCGAGCTGGGTCCAGTTCTCCACTGACGGGCCAGTGACCGAGCTGGGAGTGGCCTGGGATCCGGTCTCTGACCGCTTCAAGTTCCGCTCGCTCCCCGGGATTTCGGATCGCCCAGTCACCAAGCGGAGCGCCCTCGCGGAGTTGGCCAGCATTTTTGACCCCGCCGGCTGGTTGACACCGATAACCTTGGTGGCCAAGATGATCATTCAAGATCTCTGGCGAGCAAGGTTCGACTGGGACGAAGATCTTCCCAAGGTCTGGCTCGAGCGATGGCGGGCTTTCCGGACGAGCATCCATGGAGTTCGTGACTTCTCGATTCCGAGATGGCTGGGTCACTGCCCCGACGGAAGCGTCCAGCTTCACGCCTTCGCTGACGCGAGCCGCCGGGCCCTCGCCGCCGTCGTCTACTCACGCACGACGCGGGAAGAGGGCCAGTCGCAAGTGGTCCTCGTATCCGCCAGATCCAAGCTGGCTTCGATCAAAAGCCTCCAACCATCTACTGGTGCGCGGACTCGCATGACCATCCCACGCCTGGAGCTCAGAGCCACCGTCATCGCCGCGCAACTCCTGACAACGATCGCCGATTCACTCTGCGTTTCAAGGGGGTCCTGCCACCTGTGGAGTGACTCCCAGGTAGTCCTCCACTGGCTTCGTGCCGACAGTCCTGTCGGCAACGACCTCGTGGACAATTACATCGCCCACGTCCAGGAGCTTACCGCCGGGGCTGTACTCCACCACGTCCCCACAGATTCCAATCCCGCCGACATCGCTTCCAGGGGGGCAGATTCCGAGACGCTAGCGCAGCACTCCCTCTGGTGGACCGGTCCCGCCTGGTTGACTGATCCGGAGACCAGGTGGCCCCTCGAGTCACCGCCCGAGGAGGTACCCCCCAGGTGCCTGGTGACGCAGATCGTTCCGGATCCTTCTCTGCCCGACGATACTCACTTGGAGGCGTTCTCGAACCTCGGGTCCCTATTGCGAGGCACCGCCCGCGCACGGAGATGGCTTCAGCACCGACGTTCGAGCTCCACCGGCTTCTTAACCCCGATCGGAGTGGTCGAGCTGCGGCAGGCCTTCCTCATCTGCGTTCGCCTTTCCCAATGTCAGACGTTTCCCGCTGAGATTCACATGCTGCGCCACGGGAAGACGGCACGTTTCTGCACCGCCCTCAGACCTCTGGGCCTCTTCCTGGACGACGAGAAAACACTGCGGGTGGGAGGTCGCCTCGACAACTCCATGCTCTCATACGATGAGCGCCATCCCGTGCTCCTGGACGGTCGATCTCATCTCGCTCAGCTCATCGTCCGCTGGGCCCACGAACGCAGCCTCCACGGGGGGTTCCGAGCCACGTATGCCCGCGTGCTCCAGAAGGCGTGGATCACCGGGGGGAAGGCGCGGGTCAAGGGGTGCATCAGGCGCTGCCTCGTGTGTGCCCGCGCCGCCGCTCGCACGTCCACCCAGAGGATGGCGCCACTCCCCCCCGCACGGGTTACCCCGTCTCGACCGTTCAGTAAGTGCGGAGTGGATTACGCCGGACCTTTCCCCCTCTGCCGGAGCAAGGGAAGAGGCCAACCCACCCTCAAGGGCTACGTCGCCTTGTTCATATGCCTGAGCACTAAGGCCGTCCACCTTGAACTAGTGGGAGACCTCACCACTGCCAGCTTCCTCGGAGCTCTAGAACGGTTCATCAGCCGTCGGGGAAGGCCGGCCGAGATTTGGAGCGACAATGGCACCAACTTCCGGGGAGCCAGCCTTGAACTTCGCCGCCTTCTCCGGGAGGCTGAGCTCGACTGGGGTCTAGTGGCGGGCTCCCTCGCTCGAGAGGGAGTCTCCTGGACCTTCATCCCCCCCGCCGCCCCGCATTTCGGAGGGCTGTGGGAAGCCGGGGTGAAGTCGATGAAGGCTCATCTCATGCGCATTGCTGCCCCCAGACGCCTCACCTATGAGGAGTTCGCCACTCTCCTTGCAGCGATCGAAATGATCCTCAACAGCCGTCCTCTGGTCCCCCCGGCGGGAGACCTCGAGGACCTCGACGCCCTCACCCCCAGCCACTTCCTCATCGGGACGTCTGCCACCTCCTTTCCCCGGCCGTCTCACGCCGAGGACAAGACGGATCACCTCAGCCACTGGGAGTTGATTCGGGCAATGCGGGATCAATTCTGGGGCCGATGGAGTCGGGAGTACCTCAACACCCTCCTCCAGAGGCCAAAGTGGAACCGACCTCAACCCAACCTGGAGGTTGGCGAGTTCGTCGTCATCGTCGACCCTTCTCTGCTCCGGACCGATGGCCGCTGGCCTTTAGGACGCATCACCGCCACGCACCCGGGACGGGATGGCTTGGTTCGCACCGTCACTGTGCGAACTGCTTCTGGGGAGTACACCCGACCGGCCGTGAGGATTGCAAGGCTACCCGTCCTCCCAACGGTCGACCCATCACCAGCTTTGGACGCCTCGGCGCAGGATTGAGTCACCCTTTCATTGTTTCGTTCCCGGAACGAGGCGGGCGGGATGTTTGGGCGATAGTCAGCCTGGACCGGCTCGTGCATGCGCTGGGTATTTCCGAGGCATGACTCAGGCCGGAAAACCCGACACATGTCGCTATGACCCCGCAAAGCGCTCCCTTCGCCGCCGAATGAGCCAGTTCACCTTCGCCTTTCTGAGTGTGTGTATGTGTGTGCTCCCGCGAGCGAACAAGTGTACAACAATAAAGAGGTCACCAGAATACCCGCCGACTGTTTATGCTCACCGCCTCTCCACCAACCCTAACTCATCCTCAAACAAGAGTAGTCCGCGAATATTTTTGACCCGGTGTGTAATCCGATGCGAGAGATTTTGTGCAGCGTTGTCAAGAGTTTCAGAGGTTTAAGGTTGAGCAGAAGGTTTCCTTGAGGCTTATAGGCAGATTTTAACCTTTTTTTTACCAAGTGGGTGGAATTTAAATGACTGTTGTCGACCGATGGAAAGACACTCGGCAGGGCTTTGGAGGAGCTCGTGCTATTCTACTGGGAAATTCCTCAATTACCTTGTGACTGATAATGGACAAATTACACGGAAAAATTGTTTGAAGATACCCTTAAGGAGTATGAAATATGACACGTGCTTACTCCTCTGTACCACCAATAAGCAGATTTCGTATCCAGAGTTCCATCAAAACGTATGAAACTATGATCTCCATCTTTGTGGACGGTGACCATCGCGAGTGGGAGTAGCACGGTGATCCAATCGAGCACTAAGGTCTGGCCGGCGTTCTTGAACTTTTGGAGAAATCCCCAACAAGCTAAGAGTTTACGATACGAGATCGAAAAAACGAGGCCTGGTTATCAAAATGAATCATGAAATATGGAAAAACCATTTGTGTAGATTGGGCACGTTTCAGGACTTGGCAATTCGCCGTCTTGAAGCAGCGCAGAACCATCAGAAAAGCGTTCTATGACCGAGGCCGATGAGCTGTTGGGGATTTGGTCTAGCGAAGAGTGCATTCGAATGCAGCTGTTTGCCGAAATTTTAATCCTAAATATAGGGAACCGTATAGGATCATACAGACCCTCTCCCCAGAAGTTCATGTCTTCGAGGTTGAAAACGACAGGCAGGTAACTATAACTCACGTTTCAGAGTTGAAACGGTATTTGCCGTCGCAAACCCAGGACAATGGGAGGAACCCTCTAGAGTCGACAAGCACAGAGGGTTTTTCTGCTGTGCTGGACATATGTTCTTATTTTATTTTATTATGGTTTTTTGTTATTTATTTATTTCGTTTTTTTTTGTTTGTTGTCTAGGTTGGAATGACAAGTTTCAAAGCGGAAGTGGAGTAGACGGACAGGCTCCAGGTAGAAGAGCTGCCCATCTTTTCTAAAACTGGAGTGGCTAAAATTTGTCGGCCATCTTGTCTCGAATTTCGGCATGGAGAGGGAGAGGCAAGGCTGGCTCACCGGCTCAGTTGAAATTTAGCCGTTGTGTGACGAGTTTGCTTTGAGTTATTCTGGATTTGTGAAGTGTAGAGAATGATGCTCTTTTCTGATTTTGTTTCTTGAGTTGGTTTTGCGAGTCTTCCTGAGTTCAGTCGGAGCTTGGTGATGGCCGTTTATGCGTTACCGTTACCGCATTTAAATTTTGTTTGTTTAGTTTCGGGTTTTCTTTTTTTCTTATCATTAGCTAATTTTCTTTTTTTTCGTTGTATTGTCGGGTTCGATTGTAGTTTTTTATAATAAATAATTTGTTTGCACCTAATCGTCGTCGTTTTTATTTTCGCCACCTCATCAAATTATCTCTTTTTTTATAAATTTTTTTAAAGGCCCTATAAAGGGCATATCGTTGCCATGCAGCCATTATTCAGCCTTAAGGAATAAGTTCCTAGAGGCTATAGACTCCTCAGGAAAGTTTGCTTCCTGAGTTTTGTGAGCCATTCATAGACGAAAAAGGTCAGTTAACCTTTGGCCGGTAGGTTGGCGAGTAAAAGGGAGAGTGGGAAAGACGAGGGTACTAAGTCCCAAACTTAAAAAGAAGGAGAGAGATGAGGAAAGCACGGGTGGACCTAAGACACTCAAAGCACATAAAGGCCCAAATTTAAGGACGAGAACCAAGAAAAAAAGAGGCGCGGCGACAGTCGAAACATAGGGTAAATGGGTCACGAAGATTTCACTTCTAATTTCGCTTCAAAACAAGTAAGTCACTTCTCCACCAGCAAAATGGTTTGAGTATGGGTTACTTTCGAGTTATATGAAGTACCCATAGGCTACTGTGAATAAAGCAAATATGAAAGTGAACTCTTATTTTATTTCTACTCAACCTCATCCCTTATAAAAGATTTTTGTTAAACGCGTCGGTACATGAACGGATATATATAAATACATATATAAAAAACAGGGGTCTGCAAGTCCGCTGAATTTTCATGGGACATGTGCGGGAAACCCTCAACAGGCTCTCTGCGCAAGGCTATGTAAGAAAAAATATGAACTGTCCTGTGGCTACATTCAGGTAGCTGGACGTTCGCATGGATCCTGGGTGGCTACACCCTTGAGCCTTACTGATTGGGCTTTTACCATCGGTTTGAAGGTTAGGTAGAGTTCGTCGTAGCCCTCTTGCTTCCGAAAAAAGTTAATTTCAGCTGGAAATCCGTGAGTTAAGCTCGTCCTTTCAACTCTACTTGGTAAGTCAATCGTACTTCTCTCGACTGCCTAATTTGTTTCATACGACATTGCCCGCTGTACCTTATAAAAAAACTTACGAGTTATATTATTCTATATTTAGTGTATATGTGTGAATTCGCAATATGTATTTGTACATTTTTACGTGCGAAAGTGCAGGCATGCACTTATCTAGCTGCTCGATATGACAAGCGACACCTTTCTAAAGAGCTAAGGACAAGACCACTTGTTGTTTTAGCAGAGAAAGCGCTACCAACTTCTGGAGTGTCCCCGATAACGTACAGTCGACATTAGAAATCTTTTAATGTCTTTTTCCTGAAGATATGTTGGATTTATTAGTTCAGCAAACAAATAAATACATACAAGAGAAATCGCAGGAATTTTTCACCGGTGTCGATCTATTGATTTCACTGAAAGAAGAAATCTATTTGCCTGCGAAACTGTACGTTCTAATCGTACTGGGTTACCTAAAACTATAATGATTGGCAAACAAATGAAACATGGACAATATGATTTTCGAACATCTGACACTGGTATTAGTTGGATCAAATAGATAGATAAAAAAGGTGTTTGCTTCCTATTAAATTACCATGATCCATCCAAAGTGACAATAGTAACTCGGAGGCAGAAAGATGGCACACAAGCGCAATTAGATTGTCCAGTTATGTGCTCTGATTACAATAAATACATTGGGTTTGTCGATAACGCTAATCGTTTGTTATCTACATATAAAATAGATCGATAGTCCAAAAAGTGGTGGCACAGACTACTTTGGCATTTCATTGATTTGACTATTACGAATTCATTTATTATATTTTCAAAAATAAACACTAATAATCCTGAGACATTGAAAAAGTTCAGACTATTTTAGTGGGTCAATAAGTTTCTCATAAAATTCCAACTAAAAAAGAAACAAAACGTCAACGTTTCCTTGCCAATCCTCACAAACTAAATGTTCCTGTTGAAAGGAGACGCTCTCAGTCTGCTAATATACCAATGCACTTTGATAGTGGTAGACGATGTGCACATTGCAGTACAAAAAACAACCTTATACGAAATAAATGGTTATACAATACATGCAATGTACCATTAAGTTTACAATTAGGTAAAAATTGTTTCTTTAGGTATCATTCATAAAAGATTTAGAAATAAAGTACAGAGTTAAAAATATCTCATCAATACCCATTTTTAGAAATATCTTGGAGCCGCCATTTTGATTTTTCGAAATCTGAGTTCAGATTTTTAATCGGTGACCTCAAAAACCCCTGTATGCCAGTTTTCAGAAATATATTCAAAGAAATTTAAGATTTTAGTCGCCATCTTGCAGCTGACATTTTTAATTGTCAGAATTTGAATTCAGACTCGTAATCAGCAACCCCAAAAGCCCCTGTATATCCATCTTCATTAGGATATGTATGAAAGTTCCGTCATAAATACATTTTTTGTACAAAACAGGCTCTTTTTTAGACTTTGTTTATAAATATTAACAAGTTATTAGACATTTTACAACCTTTCAGCATACATTTCAATTTAGTTTCATTTTTTGATTACGAAATTATAAAAAAACGTAAACTATACTAAAAAAAACTACTCTGAATTTGCAAAAAAATGTACGAAAATAGGTGGTCTCTGAGAGATACCACCGTACCGCAAAGGGTTAAGGGGACGGTCGGAGGCGCAAAACAGCCTGACGTGTGCCAGGAAACAATAAACTTGGAAAGTCACGAGAAGATAAATTGGTAAGGAAACAATGAAAAAAAATTGTTAAAATAAAATTAAAATGTATAAATAAAAGAAGAAAAGAAACGAAAAAAGGTACAAAATAATCTCGACGATCAATGAAATTAAATAAAAGAAAAGAAAAGGTAATATAAACGGCGACGACAGTTGCGCAAAATCAATGGCCGTCGCCAGGCTCCGGCTGTATAGCCAGGAGGACCGAGCGAGGCCCCACAAAAATAAACGAACAATAAAAAACTAATAATAATAAATTGCATGGAGGGTGAGGGAAAGAAGATTAAAGGACTCACCAGTTCAGCAGATAGCACTTCCAAAAAAAAGAAAAATAATTCAATCCAGTCGCAGCATTTAACCAAAAACAAACTCACTCTGGCATGGTTCAAATCTGACTAAGCTGGCGGATGTCCCTTACCCCTATCTCCCCTCTCCGTGTTGAAAATTTACAATTTTCGAATGTCGAATTTTCCAAAGTTATCGACCGCAGAATAACGAGCGACTAATCGGCCGACAAGAGCGCCGATGGGCTCCGGCCAACGGATAGGAATTTCGTTACAATTTTAACACTCATAGAACGTAAAATATACCGGAATGTATATTTTACGGACACTTTTACATTTTTACGTTTTTGGAACGTCAATTCTATGTTACAGATGGAACATAGCTTTCGTTTCTATGTTCCTGTAGGAATGTAAATTTAACGTTTTTTTAACATGACGAGCTGTGGGTCGCGACTCAATTAATTGCAGAATCATATGATTCTTTATTGGAATACGACAATTATAAAATAGAAGTATTGATTGTTACGGATTCTAATGAAAATGTTTACCTAATTTTTTATGATCCTGATCCAGTCCATGTATTTCAAGAAAATCATGCAAATGTTTATGGGTAGAACTGTCCAGACTCATTAAAAAATAGAAAATTTCATACAAGTATTGACGGTCATCGAAATATTTATGAAAAAGTTAAGATACAATTGATTTTAGATTATAATAATTTACTGCATTAAACCTTCAAATTAATTTTGATAAGAAGAAATCAAATTATTACTCTCCAATCTTTAATTGGTATTGTTTCGCTTAACTTATTCAGTTAATAATAATTAGTTTACTACCACACAATTTTATTTAAAAAATGTTTATTACTTTTTATAGACTTTTCTAATGTTCCTAATATTGATGTTCTTAAGAAGCGAAGTCGCTTATACTGTTATTTTTCCAGCTATTCAAGGACCTGGAGGCCTCCTCAGTAGAACTAGTCTTTAGCATCAGACTTCGTTTACCAGGCAAATCCTTTGTCTTAAAGCATCTCAATTAGTCAGGCAGCTCTCATCAAAATGCTCAGGGAGTTAATATGTTAACATCGAACCGTCCCAGCCTCGAAGCATACAACATGTCGTGTCTTCTAGCAAAAGGGTCTCGCTACCTATACTCATGTTTTTCAGCGTTGAGACACTACGCAAACCTCTGCTATCACCATACTCGGGACCACACGATATTTTCCGCAGAATATATTATATAGAATGATAAGGTATTTATAATCAAGGTCATCGGATAAGAAAAGACAGCCTCCACAGATGCTCTCAAATTAGCATACCTTCACACAACTGATAACAGGTAGCCTCATCTACCTCAGCCTCAGCCTCAAATCATCAAACGACAGCAGAGGACCATCAACACACCTGCTCAGCAACCTCTCAGAACTAAATCCATGCCCGTCATACTAAAATAGAGGGTATTGTTTCCTTCGTAACCCACGAAGGTTACTAAAGGAGGAGTAGCTGTGGTAATGTGTTTGCCTTCAGTCGGCAACCACAGTTTGCAGCACCGACAGAGTGAAAGACGCTACAAGCACCACGAGCGCTAACAGTTCAAACCTCTACACGGCATCATCAATCTTAGATTTTTTTAATCGCGCCATTGTGTACAAAGTAATAAATAAAAGTGACAAAATCTAACTGTGTTTACCTTAATTCCTGTGTATAAGCGATAAACCCCAAATACAATGAGTTACAATGAGTTATTTTACTCAGATATGGTTTATAAATGTTTTAAGAAAAGAATATTGAACATTGTTAATGGTAGTTAATTGGGTAAAATAATTAATTCGGGGAAAATTTATATACAACTTAGTTAATTTAAAAATATTGATTAATAAAATAGGTAAAGATGTTTAAAGTCATTAGTAATAGCAATTATTAATATTAATTCTTCGTGAAAAACTGTAAGTTACATAGTTGAATAGGGTGAGTCGAAGTATTATTAGATTGTAAAATAGTATTATGAACAAAATTGAATAGATTTGTTACTATTAAGAATGTATTTTTGAACGTGAGCCTTAAAATATTAGAAAAAATCCGTAACCCAAAAAATTGATTTGCATTACTTACGTTCTTATTCTTCGTTTCTTTTACAGGTTTTTCAAATATTCGCAAACATAAAACAGGCGCTTTTTATATAAACAAAGGCTTAATTGAAAAATAATGATGTACTCTCATTTTAAAGATGAAAAGATCAGCTAGAAATACAAACTGGTTTCATATAACTCTGACTAATTAATGATTAAAGCTTGTGTAAGAACTTTTTTCGGGCAAAATGTTTATACATATGTTTCACAATTTATATAAATTGCAATTGCCAATATTTGTATACTCTGCCTAGTTCATTAAGAACATATTTATTTAAACGTCAAATTCCCATTTTGTTTCTAGATTATCTGCATTTTCACCAAACATTTAAAACTGTATACTTTTGTTGTCGCCACAGGTCGGAAAAAATTAATCATCGGTAGTGTGTATTAATATTTTGAATTGACTCCTTCATAAAATAGCTTATAAAATTCTTGATATAAGATTTGTTTACAACATACCATCAGTATATGAGAGTGAACGAAATTAGTATTCAATTTACATATGATTAACTAATTTTTAATTATTGCGGTAGTCGCATTGGATTCGATTTTAAAACCGCTTCATGTAAATTTTATGTATTCAATTTTTCGATGTGTAGTCCATTATATTTGTCTAATACAATTTAATAATTCAATTAAGTATAATAAGCTTTGGCTGGCAAAAATCTGCCAAAATCAAATTCTTTGGCAGTTAAGTTACTTGTTTTGTCAAATATGTACACGTAAAAATATCTATAAGTTGAAAATAAATGTGTTAATTATCATTAAGTATTTGTATTATTTTAATACAATTTATATATAAACTTAATAAGAGCAATTGCAGATTATAATTTAATAAATAATCCATATTTACTATGTACATTTTATTAAAATGTAAAAATAATACAACTTTAAGTGGTTGATTATATTTTGTAACTATTTAAAAGTTAAATATAAATAAAACTGATTTATTAAATTTGAGAAATATGTAATAAGATTATTTTAATCAAAAATTTATAAAAACATTATAGACACTAATCAACAATATGTGTGCTATGTGTACATCAATTATGTTATCTTTTTTTTTAAGTAAATTGAAATCATAGATGCATTTGACAGATAAATTTTGTTACCTTTTTTATTATTTTTAAAGAAATTATATTATTGAATTTAAAATATCATTTGAGCTTGGACTTGTTAAAACAATATATATAACAGATCTATCCCATCAGGGTCTCACGATAATCTCCTTCAATCATTCAGATCATGAATAAACTGACTTCACTTTCTAGGCCATCAATTTTGTTTATATAGGATAAGATTTCCATATTATACAAATCTACCAAAATCATATTTCAAAGTTTCCAATCCCATGGAATACACAAAACACCATCACTCATTACAGAATAATAATGAGTTACCCAAAGCATCACATCAGTAAGGATTGGTGCTAAAATATTTTTGTGCATTAACAAACTTTCACAGCACTGTATCATTAAATCTGGAGTTATACTATCATCTTTGTTCAATGCATTTAAACCTAATTCTCTAATAACTTTTCCATGCAATTCACGTTCCACATGCTTTATACTGAAAAAAAAGTTTTAATAAACATTGAGCTATTAAGAGATAATTTAAAAATGAAAGACATTATGGCTTACTTGTTGTAGTGATTCAATCTTTTCGTAGCTTCTTCAAGATTTTCTGTAATAAAACTGACTAGTAAAAAATTAGGGCACGAGGATGGCACAATAAATTGACCTGTTGGGGATAACATTAGAGGCCCAGCTTCTCTAAAATTATATTAAAATATTTGTTTAACGATCCACACTTTTTTATGCTATTAAATACATATTACTTACGCTTCAATCACAATTTCATAAGCAGATAAACTCTCCGGCCAGGAACTCGGATACTTTTTCCTTCCACGGTAATCCGATAAAGTTGTGGTTAATTGTCGTAATTGTGATTCATATTGTTCAACCATAACTTTTGGCATGAATTTCCTGCACATACAAAATATTCTAAACCTAATTGCTACTCAATATTTTATTCAAATTACGCACCTTCGCCCAACTTTAATATCAAGTAATACTCTTGATACTGCTTTTTCAAAAGCTGGTAATCGTAGCAGTACTGCATCATATTTTTGGACATTTTTTATTAACTAAAATAATATTTTTAAAACTAAATATGATATCTGATAAAATATATGTACAATTTAAAATACTGAAATTATACAACTTTGACTAAAAAAAGAAAAAATAGGCTGACTACTTTGTGATCCATAATTATAAATAATGGCTTTCATAAAGTTTATTAATGTTTTCAATACTTGATAATAGTATAATGTATTTAGAACTGAATATTCTCTATTGACACTAATTGAAAAACACTATGAGTGTATTTTTTAATTAAAAAAATTATCTAAATTCTCATATTTTCTTATCATGGGAAAAAAAATCAATATGTTCATGTTAAAATTGTAAATATTCTTACATCAAGCCAGTTATGACGAACTTCTCCAGAGTTAAGCATTACATTCCCTTCAACACTAATTCCAGTATCATTAGCAAAAACAAGTGTTCGATTATTCAAAACTTCCATAGGTTCAGGATGATGTTGGGCTAAAGCTTTGAAAGCTAATAAGCAGCCTCGATAATGTGTAATGTTCCATCCGCAATCCCAAACAATATGTTTCAAACCTAGATCTTTGCATAATAGAGATTCCAACTTTTGAACTTCTAATCTAATAGGTCTGCATGCTTCAAATTTAATATGAGCATCATTGACATTTTTATCCAAATAAGCTCTAAAATAAGCAATAAATCATCAATCATGATATTAATACAATAATTTTGACATTGAATTCTGTAAAAGCCACTAAAATACAATTTATTTACTATATACAATATATAGTTCCTTTATTTACTTAAGTGTATCTGGAACAGCATTTATCTTTCTTTTCATCACAATAGATGCATAAATAGGATCATTTTCTAATTCAGAAAAATCCATTTTTTCTCCTGAATATTGACGACTCCAAAAAGTTGATTTAGTTTCATTATTATTATCACTTGATGTTTCCTTTTCAATTTTATCAACGAATGCCGTTGAAAGTTTACATGTTTGTAAAATAGAAAGAATTGTTTTTCGAATGTCTTGTTGTTTTAACTGTATATTTACAAGTGTAAATTTTCCTGCTTTCAATTCTTTTTCATCTGTTGAACGAAGATAAAAAGCCAAAGTTATAGGTTTTATGGGTTTTCGTTGCTGCAAATTCTCTAATGTCGAACTTAATATTTTTAAAGAATTTTCATTCACTGTCTGAAAATTAGAAATTAAATCAAATAAATATGATGGCTAACTATAACATAAGCCAATTTATTTGTTATATTTGAAATAAAAATATACTAAATAAAATTAAATAACATTCCAGTTGAATTAAAATTTTCATAAAATGTTAATCTTCTTATATGTGTATGTCTCAATCTATTTATAGATGAAAATTGTAATAATACGTCCAATAAAGAAAATTGTCATTGTCAAAACAAACAACTAGATTTCATATAGATTTGGAGTTTCTTTTACAGTGATAATTAATTTATATATTTTAATAAAACGCACCCTTTGGGTTGGGAATTGACCAAAAAGATCAGGATGTACAGTAAAATAAAAAGGCCTTAGAGCAGTTGAAATTTCACTTGTGCTTAAAGCTCGTACAGCTCGTTTACAGTAAAAACTGTAATAAAAATAGTTTAATGAATTATTGAAAAAAAAAAATTAAAATAGTTAAAATTGTTTAAATAGTCGTTTAAAAATTAATTTACCACTTCTTAAGATTGCAATACATTATGATTAAACATTTGTATATAACATTACTGAAACTCCCAGTTTCATTTCTCGAATCGTTTATTTTTATTGTTTATGCGAAATGCCAATCGTGTTTTGGAGTTTATAAATGTTTATACGAGATAAACACAATGTCATACTGTCAGTGGCGACGCTGAAAGCTGAAATAAGATGTTTTTTATCCTTTCTTTCTTTTATTTATGATCAGAGATGAAAGGGAGATTGCTAAAGAGCACGAACAGAGATTAATAGGGAGATCGCTAAAGTATGTTTTGTTGTGCGCCAGATCCTACTAGGGTGATCCTAGCGATTAATATTGGAACTAGGGAAATCGAGCTAAAAAGGGGTGGCGGGAGATGGACCAGCGTAATCGAGTCAATTTGAGTCAAGCGAAACCGAACTCAACTGAAGTGACATAAAAGAGCACGGAAAGCTTAAAGGGCTCCGTTGACTTGGCAAGTGTAAATTGAAAGTATTAAATAAAAATATATCGACCTCACGAATTTTTATTCCTCTTGCCGAAAATCATTGTAAAATATATTCTCTCCCTACCGTTAATGCGAAATTAAACAAAATACCATTTGCTGCTAGTCCTATTAAATAATTTGTTATGTCAGAAAGGAACTAAACTAATAAAGTTTCTTGATTGTCAATCAAATGCTTTTAATTTTCTTTTTCCTCATCGGCGTACTGCAATGGCTAGAATTAACGACTGTTGGATTGCCAAACAAGTGTCTGGTACACTCAACGGAACTTAATTCGCGACCCCCGAGATTCAAAATGGCGTTTCATCTCCGTCGATTGAGCATCACTGTCACGAATCGAGCTTAGATACAAGTTTCTTTCTCGCGAGTTGTATGGTTAATGCTTGAAGCAAGCGCTGTCACAATTGTATTTAGTTGGCAATGCAATTAAATAGAAAATACAAGGATCATGCACCTTCATCACCTCATACTGTCAGATAAGTTAATTTCAATTATTTCTTGCTCAATTATCCTTTTACTATAAGTCATTTACTTTGTGTTTTATTTATTTTTAGATCAGGGCTCCTCACTAATGAACTTGTCTAGAATAGTTTATTTATATTTAGACAATGTTGTGTGTACAAGTTGCAAGTCAAAACCAAGGTAAATTTTTGTGCAGGTAATTCATGATAAGTTTATAATTTAATATAACAATCTATTTTATTTTATTCTATAAATTTGTATATAGGAACGTTGATAACGTTTAATGTATTTTTCTGTCAATGTCAATCTCTAAAGATCATTATCTTATTTAATGTATTTAACTATATATAGGAACGTTGATAACGTTTAATGTATTTTTCTGTCAATGTCAATCTCTAAAGATCATTATCTTATTTAATGTATTTAACTATATACAAATTTATAGAATAAAATAAAATAGATTGTTATATTAAATTATAAACTTATCATGAATTACCTGCACAAAAATTTACCTTGGTTTTGACTTGCAACTTGTACACACAACATTGTCTAAATATAAATAAACTATTCTAGACAAGTTCATTAGTGAGGAGCCCTGATCTAAAAATAAATAAAACACAAAGTAAATGACTTATAGTAAAAGGATAATTGAGCAAGAAATAATTGAAATTAACTTATCTGACAGTATGAGGTGATGAAGGTGCATGATCCTTGTATTTTCTATTTAATTGCATTGCCAACTAAATACAATTGTGACAGCGCTTGCTTCAAGCATTAACCATACAACTCGCGAGAAAGAAACTTGTATCTAAGCTCGATTCGTGACAGTGATGCTCAATCGACGGAGATGAAACGCCATTTTGAATCTCGGGGGTCGCGAATTAAGTTCCGCTGAATGTACACTTGCGCCACCGCCGGCGCATGCGCAGTTAGTACCACAGTCGTCGTATAGGTCAAGAAAGACCCTGATGCGATAGTGTTTTTTGGGGAGAGCGCAAGGACGTGTCCTCAAAAGTCACTCAAGTATGGGTACATGGCCGTGTTGCCAGTTTGCAGCCGTAGGCTCCGCAAGTGGAGCGTGAGTCAGGTTTGCTATATCGAACAAGGCGGCAAGATGCTGACGCTTGCAATTTGAAGGGTACCAAGTCGTCGGTGAGTGCACAAAAGGGCCAACCCCGCCAATGGAAACGGCGGGGTCCAATACCTACGCGAGTACAGCTACGGTCAAGCCATGCCTAAAAGGAGAAAGCGGAAGATGTTGGATAATATACACACAAAGATATCGTTAACACACCGATCTTCATCATCTGGGTCCGAGAATTCCTACTCGAAAGACTCTGGGACAAGCTCTAGCGGAGCGTCGTAGTGGCGCGGATTTGAGACCAAGAAGGAAGCGCTCGCGTTACAGGAGAAGGCACAGACATCGAAATGTGTACGGTATTAAATACGATGACGCCAATGCCTTGCGAATCTTCCGTTTGCAATTCACAGGGGAAAACAGTTTAATCTCGAAGAGTTTCCTTACACGAATTAGGAATTTTCGATATTCCTGATGAGGAAATGCTCGCCATTTTACCAACGGGGTTTACAGGTCGAGCAGCAACCTGATGCGAGAACGAGCTAGGTTGGCGTGCGATGAGCGATTTCATTGCAGATTTTCGCTCCTACTGTTGTTGCTGGTTCTTAGACGTGGACCTGGATCGTGAGCTGATCCGTCGCACACAGGTTGCGGGCAAGTACCTTAGTGACTAAATTATGGCCTGTAGATGCACCTTCAGATGTGATAGAAAGTCGCCTTTAAAGAGAACATAGGTCATCGTTAACTTGTATCTAAAGTATTGGAGGTTTTTAGAGGATAAATCCGTTAGGGACTTTGCCGACCTCAAGTACTTCGGGGATAAATTTAAGCGTAGACATGAGCTGAATTTTGGATACATACCGCTCCCTCAAAGATAAAATGTTGGTGCCTGGAGCGGCCTATTTGGCTTCTAAGAACCAACAAAGGAAAAGTGGCTGTGATAAGCGCTTCCATAACTGGAGAACCGGCCCCAGAAAAGAAGTAAATCGAAGGGATGATAAAAAATACCAATGGTCATCAGTAAGTGGTGTCGAAATGATCGCTTATTTTCTGGGCGGTGGTAAAACGCCCCCTATGGTATGCGTCGTCCAGCAGGGCCAGAAAGGGTTAGACCACCCAATACTGGGGTGAAGGCGAATATGCCGAACCATTAAAATGCTGCTCCTTCGTTACTCCCACAAACTTGCTAGGGTGCGGGGCAGGGTTAATCAGGTGTCCCGATGTCGGGCAACTGTTTGATTAGCGGAATACCTGGTTATCAAGCGTCCACGTGTCCATCGCGTCAACGGGCAACGATCAGCTTTAAATGCGAACAGGTCGGCCATTACGTAATAATTGTAGGGCCAGACCAAACATTCAGGTCAGGAGTTATCGAAAGTGTGACACTCCAAACTACTCGTTCTTGACCTGCCAAACTTTTGCCGAATAGTAGACGGATGGGTAAAAGAGCGTCTGGAGGCGGTAAATCATCCGATGACTTCCAAAGGAGTAAGTGACATCGGGCGGAGGAAATGGAAGGTGACTTAGTTGAAGACTTAACATCCCGTGTCGAGCAGATTACCGTATGCTCTGATTTAGTAGAATCTTGGCCCGAAGTCACGGAGCGCTGTCACTCTCTGGAGACCACAAATCCCGTGGTGGAATTGGGCGAAAGCTGAACGGTCGCGGACATATTGCCAGCTTTGAAGGGGGCGTAGAGTGCATGGTTGAACCTTCCAATGGTGTTATCCGCGGCTCGACTGATAATGGCTCCAATATAGATGTCGCTTTACGGGTTCACAAATCTCACAGAGTTCAACTGGTAGTAATATGCCATTATTCACAATGCGCTCAACAGAGCTAACAATAAAAATTTTTGAAAGACAAGCTTGATAAAAGAAAAGTTTAAGAATAAAAAAACACTCCCGATACATGACAGAAAATTACAAACATTATAAAAAGAAGAGAACTTATAGAAGCAAGATTAACCAGGAGAGGGAAAAAATTGTCTGAAGCAGAAAAGGAATTAGTATATGTTCATGAAGCTTTATAAAAAGTCAATCAAAGCGCATTAAATACAGACTTAAAAAGACATAATAATATTCCAGAAAATCAGGTAAATATCATATTTTCGATTGTAACTACTACAAATTACATAATAAAATATAGTTTAAATGATAAGACATGCAACTATCGAACAGAAGAGAATTGCGAAAAAAGTTAGAAAATGATCACCGTGTTTTCCCTTATTATGTTAATATAAAACAAAAAACAAGTAAATAATCGAATATATAGTTTTAGCATGTATATAAAGCCTTATTTACTACTATCGGTTACATGTGTCATAACGGTCACCATTGTCCGATGAATGGAATATTTACTGTCGGTCACCGGTGACTACCATGAGAATTAACGTGTTAAATAGTTGAAGATTTCAAATATTGATTGTGAGTTCGATAAAAAATTTTTTAAACTCTTTGGAGAGAAATTAAAGTTGCATTCTGAAATGGCTAGTAATGATACCTTATCCTTTGATGAAATATCGGTTAGAACGAGTGTTTCGGACGACACTACACGTGCGGCCTTTTTCCAACACATGGACCTGTATCTTACCAGGATACCACCACATGTACGGGTTTCCTTTCACGTGAAAGTTATTAACAGATTTAATGCTCATCATCAATCCTCTCTCAATGCGCAGAAACAAAAACGCCCATTTTGCAAAACAATATTACTGCGCCAACTCGTACGTATACGATAAAAACAACTGTACTGAGCGTAAGCGAAATGCGGCGTTTAGGATTGACCTGTCGATCGAGAACAAAGAACCCGTATTTGGGAAACAAACCTGCGACTAAGCATGTGTTATGTCTCCCTCTTATTCTCATACACAATGTAACGCTAGTACAGAATGAAAAACTCGTGATTTTTCAAGGCTGGAACACATATATTGGATCGGTGTGCCACACGGGTGCTATCGAGGTTTATAAAAAAAGTTTGTAGGGAAAAGGAGAGGGGAATAGGAATAGGAACTCGCCCAGAAACGCACCGCACTGTGAGTCTGAAGAAAAAAAATCGTCACTTTTTCTTTCGAGAAGGGAATGCTTTATCACTCTCTGCGAAATGATCTTGACCCCATCATGGATAAAGAAGAATGTTATGGTCTAATGATACCAGGTGATTTTCGTAAACGTGTATTGTGAAACGCACATTGCAAGCCGTAAGGTGGACACCTAGGCATGAAAAAAACTTATGACAGGATGATTTGTGAATACTCTTGGCTCGATGTATGGTAAAATGTAATAAATTTTGTCTAGCGTTGAGAAGTGTGTCAAGAATTCAAGGTCGAGCACAGAGCTCTCTTGGTTTTGATGAATAGGCGCGGGGTGAAGCGACCGTGGGCATTAGTTGCGACGAATATCGTAGAACTGCCTCGAAGCAAGAACCGCTTTAAGTATTTGGCAGTTTTTTAGGACTGCTTTATTAAATGGGCGGGGTTTAAGCTATTGATAGCACTCGATAGAGTTTTGGAGAATTTTGTGCTTTTCCGTTGGAAAATCCCGATTACTTTATAAATAATAATGGGTAGTATTACATGGCTAAAACCTTTAATGATACACTCAAAGAGTACGAAACGTAGCATGCATTCACCTCTCTTGCCCGTGACTTGCATGAGTTTCCGCTTGCAATCAATACGGTAATACAATCGAGCACTTAGGTCTCGCCGCTGTTTTTGAATTTTGGAAAAAACCCTCAACCAGCCAAGAGCTTGTGCCGCGAGGTCGAGAAACGAGAATTGGTTATTAAGATAAGTCTCTTGCGTAGGTTGAGCCTCTGGATTTGGCAATTAGATATATCAACGTAACGCAAGATTGACAGAAGTGATATTATGACCCAGGCCATCGAGATGTGTGATTCGCTGTAGGAGACCTGGTGTTACGAAGGGTTCATTCTCTGTCGAATGTTACCGTTTGCTGAAATACCAAACTAGATCTGAAATACGTGGAACCGTACAGGATTGTGCAGTTTATCTCCCCGGAGGTTTACGTCCTGGAGGTCAATGACGACAGGAAGGTGGCAATGGCCCACGATTTAGAATTGAAACGATACGTGCCGTTGCAGACGTCTAAGAGCGTAGAAACCCTCTGAAATCATGGGGCCATAGAGAAGCATCTGTGTGTGTACTATCCATATTAGTAATGATTTTTTAAATTTTATTTTATTGAATTTGTATTTTTTCTTTTATCGGACAATTCCGGTTGTCGCTTTAGGGGACGCATGGTAACAGCGTAGTGATGTCGACGATGCTTGACGAGGAAGTAAAGATGACGACCGGCTATTCAGCAAAGAACCGCCTGTATTACGCGCGTGAATTTTTGTATTTTTTTAAAAGAACATGTTATTGGAAAATACGATAAAATAGTGTTTGTAAAGACAAATTAATGAAGATAAATCAACCTTATACATTTACATTGAAGCATATTATTCTGACTTATTTTATAAATTTTTTCGAATTTAATTCTCTTTATCGTTGAATTTTAATAATAAATACTAAGTATATTCATTATTAAAAACTCAAATTAAAGTTTTATTATGCGATTTGCTCATGGGTATTGTCAGTAACATAGAACTTTTCTGTTCAGCAGATGCGACGTTGTCACGTCTTCAATTTCTTTGAGTGTGTATGATAAAAATTCATTCAAATGTAATCTATAAACTATAATAATTTAAAATTTAGTATAGGTATCCTAATAATAAATTATTTTATATTATTTATCATATCTTATATAATATTATACTAAACTTTTATAAAATTCGACTAAAAATTATCACTACAATCTAATAAAATGTGTTGAAAACATAAGCTGGGTATAGGATAGTTACGCAGTGAGACAGTAAACTTTGAAACTGATTAATTTAGAATTTAAGTACAGGTTATAACTTCGTGCGATTTTTTCTAATATTAAATCTACGAAATTTATGAACTCAAAAAGAGTTGAGAGTAAGAACTCCTTGTAGGCATAGTGAATTAATATATTATAATTATTTGTGAGCGCTTGTAATGTAATGTTGTTGTCATAATTGTCGAGTGTAAAAAATGAATGTAGGTAATATAGGAATAGGTAGAAAAAAAGCTATGTATTTTTTTTACTCTTGAAGGGATGGGATTCAACAGTTGAAAGCCAGAGATCTTGGAAAGGAAAAAGATGTTATATTTCTTTTATCTTGGAAGGAATGGGCTCCTAAGTTGAACTCTAGAATAATTTTTTATATTGATAAGATATCTGCAAGTCACTTTCAGCTTTCGAGGAATGGGCTTAAAAGTTGGATTTAGCAGCAGAAGGAGGTTGGAGGGAATTGGAGTAAAAAACCAAAATTTTGGCAAAAAAGTTCGAGTAGGACTATTATTCTCTCATTCTATTACATTAGAGTTAGATATACAATTTTTGTATTGATATAACTCCTTGTAGGGGTTTGGTTTTGTTCGAATATAAATTCAAACAACAATAAAGAGATTCAACTTCAAGACTATCTATTTTAATTAGTTAAATAAATTTTCCTTTTTAACATACATGCAAATCAACTTTTCATCTTAATAATTATTAACCGACAGGACTTAACAACCAAATTATAAAATTGTGGTTACAACTGTAATAAAATAAGTTTTAAGAAACAAGTTATACATTAATTTTCTGATTATAAATAGAATTTTTATGGATGATTAATATAATTTTGAATGAAAATGAATAGCTTATAACTCAATAATAGCAATAATAATATAACTCATTTATTAATAGTCTTATATTGATTTTATTAAACGTGATAACATTTTAAGATTCAGTACTTCCGATCATCACAATAAAATTTACAAGAAAAATTATAATTTATTTATAACAGTAATTAGAGGTCTTACTAAAGAGTTTCAATTCTTTTAAGTTGTGAAAACAACAATTGTAGTGATCATCATAGCGTTAGTAGGCGCATAGTTCGATAGAATCGTCACATAATCCCCCGTTAGAGTGTGAGGCAATTTAAACGCGTTTTAAAGTTGCGATCCTTATGTATCACCTATATAAAATAGTATATAAATATTTTTATTTTCATAACCATCCTGATCCAGAGATAGGAGGCTTCTCTATTTTTTATGGTTTCTTTTATTTACTTGATTTCCTTCTTCTTCTCTATACTTTTCTTTATTCTCCTAATTTTCTCTCTGTTGTTTCTTTTTTTTCTCGGTTCTCATTGCTCTCGGAAGGGATAGATGAGGTGAGTTTCCCTTTCACACCACAATTTTCCATAAGAAAATGTGTAGGGGTTTGATTTCTTTTATTGTTCTGTTTCGGCAAAACGTTTTGGGAGGGTGTATGTATTTTTGCTTTTTTTAAGGGTATGTAAGTACGGAGGTCTGAAGTTTCCATCATCTCCGTCTTTAGAGCCATGCTCTTGAAAAGAACGACTTGAGGGCTGCTATGTTATATCCTTCAATTTTGGCTCGTTGACAAGAGAGATAGGATCGAGTCCATAGATCAATATCTTTTCTTATGTCTGGCAATGTAAATTTGGCTGTCAGCAGACAAATATTGTCCCGTGCACTGGGATAAGCTGAATACTGCTTTACGTTGAAGTTGACTGGGCAAGAAAGGCTTCACTATATTGTCATTGGTGCTGCATGCGAGGTTATCACCGTCGATTTTCAGATATTGCAGTCTTATTAGTTGCTTGTCTCTTCGCCGAGCTTTTGAGCTGAGGTAATGTCATTGGCCAAAAACCCGGAAGGCATGCCGATGATATATGAGCTTAACAGGGTGTCTGAGACGATGTTGTCTGTTCCTTTGACGTGATGCAATACTTAAATTATATGTGTAGTCTGAAAGAAGTTTTGGATAAAATCTGCTTGCCTGCGAAGATCAGCGGCTTGTGATCTGTTTGCAACTGGAATGTGCGATCTTCCGAAAAGCACTGGAAGTGGTTGACAGCAGCGTAGGTAACTAGCGACTTCTTATCGTACTTGATGTAGCGTCGTTCTGTTTCCGTGAGCTCCCTGCAGAAATGGGCCGCTGGGAATTGTTGTCCATCGATGGTTTGTTTCTAGGTAGCGTCAATGGCGACGTGAAATGCGTCTGTATAGAAGACAAAATGAACTTTCGGTGTCAGAAAGGTGTTGGTGATGGCGTTTCGCAGTGTTCACTTGCACACGATGAAAGCACCCGCTTGTGCCGCTATCCACTTCTTGAACTTTTGTTTGTTTGCACTTGGGTGCTCCTCATGGGTCTTGGAAACGATAATTATGTCGTCCAGGTACCATTGTGTAAATAATAAATTTCAAAGGGCTGAATAAAAAAATCGTTGTAATGTCTGCAAGGCATTGGGTAGGTCCAATGGCATGGTGACAAATTTAAAGAGGCCGAAAGGAGTGATGACAGCAGTTTTTGTGACATCCTTCTCTGCCATGGGCACCTGATAGAAGACCTTCTGCACCAGGTGCAGGGAGCTAGACCATTGGCTTATGCCAATTGCAAATGAAGTTTCGGTCGAGTGCTTCTTGAAGATTACCTTGACACCCTTGAGACGGTCTACATGTAGAGGCCTGACTTGTTCGTGTACTGACGTTCCTGAAGTTTGGATGTGGTGTTTGGTGACTGTGCTGTTGAAGGTGGCTCTGCGCGAAATTGGTGCGGAAGATTTCATATTACCTTCTAGTGACCAAGTCCTCTACGGGTTGATGGAGAATTGAAACTGAGTATTCGGTCACAGGTCATACCAGGCCTTTAACACTCGGTGAAGTCATTTAATATATAAGGTACATGCACTGTAATTCCACAGCGAGGTTTGTTTGAGTTAGGAAGCCCGCTACAGTGATTGCTGTTTCCATATGGCTAATTCCAGACTAATACGATCAGCCAAACAGGGGTAGGTAACCGATTTTTATAAAACTTGGTATAAATATTGCTTATATAGTAGTGAACTTCTGTACAAATTTTTAGATCATTATTACTGCCGGATCAAAAGTTATAAACAATATTAAAATTTTATTAAAAATTTTTCAAAAATTTATATCTCTGTAACCGTAAGAGTTATAAAAACGAAATTTTATTTAAAATACATGTAAAAATATAAAATTTTACATTAATAAATCAAAAGTTATTGTTAACAATTTTTCGAAAAATTATTAACTTTTGTTTTAAACAAATGACGATATCTCAAAAAGTGTTATTTTTATTTTCGAAATTTTTTTTAATTGCATTCCTCGACTATTTATCTATAATAATAAACAATAAAATTCATAGAACGGATTTTAGTAATGGTTCAGGGAATAATTATAAACGTCGTCCTCTTGAGCCACCGCACCGTCATAACTTTACGTTTTAAATAAAAGACTATATCTCAAAAAGTATTACTTTTATTTTCGAAATTCTTTTTTTAATGGATTCCCTGACTTTTGATCTATAATAATCAGCAATAAAATTCATAGAGTGAATATTAGTAATAGTTTAGGAAGTAACTATAATGACACCCTGAGTCGTTTCCGATGTCCGCTGTATGAATTTTATTGCTGATTATTATAGATCAAATGTCAAGGAATCCATTAAAAAAAGAATTTCAAAGATAAAAGTAATACTTTTTGAGATACAGTCATTTATTTAACAGAAAACTTTATTGGGTGTGGAACCTGACGACCCGACTCTCATAGCTCAAAAGGACGTTGTTTATCATTACTCCCTGAACCATTTCTAAAATCCGCTCTATGAATGTTATTGTTTATTATTATAGATAAATAGTCGAGGAATGCAATTAAAAAAAATTTCGAAAATAAAAATAACACTTTTTGAGATATCGTCATTTGTTTAAAACAAAAGTTAATAATTTTTCGAAAAATTGTTAACAATAACTTTTGATTTATTAATGTAAAAGTTTATATTTTTACATGTATTTTAAATAAAATTTCGTTCTTATAACTCTTACGGTTACAGAGATATAAATTTTTGAAAAATTTTTAATAACATTTTAATATTGTTTATAACTTTTGATCCGGCAGTAATAATGATCTAAAAATTTGTACAGAAGTTTACTACTATATAAGCAATATTTATACCAAAGTTTCATAAAAATTGGTTACCTAACCCTGTTTGGCTGATCGTATTAGTCTGGAATTAGCCATATCAGCAATGACAGATGGCCACTGATATTCTCGCCGGAGTCCCAGATAGAGAGAGAGAGAGAACCATGCGACGTATGTGACGACGGGCGACATGTTTACAGCTGTAATCCTCAAGTCCGGCTTGATGCGGAGTTGAGTGCAGTTATTGACTGCTAAACGAGAGACACAACTGGCCAGAGTCGGCCAGGAAGGTCAGTCAAGAGTTCTTGTCTTGGACGTGTACGTGATTTTCTGCAGGCACATTACCCACATTTATTTGAAACTTTTTTCACATTTTTCAGCAGTTTTGAAAGCGTTAGACAATGCCGCAACTTTATAGATTAGATCCCGTTACGTAACAATGTCACCACGGTATTTGAACTGTTATTGATAAAAAATGACCGTCGCGTTACGGCAAAATCTGTCTCTTCGTAAATTTTTTAAAAATGTTTGATGGATTTGAATCTAAGACGCGATCGTAACTCCATCTAGGCTAGATCCAAAATCGCGAAAATCGGCTATTGTCCCCCCCCCTCCATCCTCCAGTTCCGTGCCCCATTAGTTACCAGAGACTTTTTTACCTCCACCCACCTAACCTTCTTTGCGGGGGGAGGGGGTGGAATGGTATTCGTTTTATTGGTTATTGTTCCATTTTTTCTGTAATTTTTCTCGTTTTTTCAAATGTTACATTTACACACCTCCGAAAAGTAGAAAATGTAACTTTGATTAACGTTATCTTCTACAACTCTTCAAAATAACCTCGAAATTCTAATTTTTATCAAAACCTATCAACGAAAAAATTTCGATAAATCTAACGGGTATTTTCCGGCTATCACAAAAAGAACCAAAAGACTCAAGAAACCATACGAAAATTCGACGAATCTTAATCTGCAAATTACTACTCACTTTCTCATAAAAACAAACCTTGCTTACTGAGTTGTTTTTTAATTGCCCGGTCCCGCTTGTTTACGTAGTCTTTCCGTCTTTTTCTCTCTTCATCAAGTACGCATTCTTAACCGAAAAGTCAACAACCTCTCCACTGTCACGAAGATCCTCATGCCGACAAGATGGCCAATGGCCTCTGACCAACCGCCGAGAATCCGGTGACAAGATAATTTGACAAATATAAGTATATGAAATAGTTACCTCTGCAGCCTATTTTAAAGCTACGAATTTATAATTTTTATTTTGAATACCTATTTTTTTAATTTCGGTTCTAACATTGGCTGGTTCCCTTAAAGATGCACATACGAGTAGTTGTCGCATTGGAGATTGCGTGTTTTATTTTCCGGGCTACTTCAGGTGGCTGTGTCGTTATATCTGAACGAAAAATTATATTGAATATTTTTCTTGTTTTACAAGTTATACAGTCTTTCTTCAAAGCTATATTTTTCAAACTTTCAAAAAATATAAATACAAAATTGAAATTGTAATCGAATAAACTATTATGGCATAATCAACATTTTCACGTTATCGTTATTATTTTATCTATCGATTTTTTATTTATTTTGCAAAATGTAATTCGTAATATTCTATCAATATTTGTTTCGTATTTATTTTATGTATATTAAAGTTAAAAGTAACGTGCTCTAGTAAAAAGCAAATATTAGTCATTAAGTTTATTTCTGTTATTCACTTATTTACTCGTCGTATATGTTTTTTGAAAAAATGACAACGATAGAAAGTACCAATTTTATAAAGCTCAAGTTTAATGTTTCGCAACGCTTTTCATTTGCTTGGTAGCAATCAATAGTGAACGCTATTAGTGTATTAGTAAAAATATAAATAATTCCTTATCTATACGTGACGCGATACTTTAATTTGAAAGATCTGAATCCAATCGATATCAAAGTGGAGCTAGATTCTACTTTGACGAAGTTTGCTCCTTCGTTTATAACAGTGAAATATTAGGTAGCCGTTTAAACGATATTGTATAAACTGCCAAGTCGAAAATCACAGTAGTCGACCAAATGAGGTGACAGTGCTAGAAATGGCGAAAAATATCCATAAAATAGTATTGATTGACTATCGAATAAAAGTACGCGAGCTAGATAATATGGTGGGTATTTCAAAATATAATGTACGTCGTATATCGACTGAAAATTTGGACATGAAAAAGTCATGGGTAAGATGAGTGTCTCAATTATTCGTAATGTAACAAAAACAGCGTCGTGAGGATGTTTTAATCCAGTGTTTAAAGAGATAATATTTAATAATATTTCATAATGCATAGTTCAAAATTCGTATTATTTCATAATATACAAAAAAAGTAATAAAGCAGCGTTCTTACGTTGATTTATAATCATGGATGACACGTGGATTCAGCACTTTACACCTGAGACGAAGGAACAGTCAAAACAATGAACTAAAAGATAGGGGTGACCTTTGTATGAAAAACATTTATTTTCTTAAAATATGACACGCAATCAGCTTTGTCTTAATTTTGTACCACCCCCTCCCCAAGTGAAAAAAGCGAAAATAAGGGGATCTAAAAAAACGTATACTCCTGGCACAAAAATTTTCGATGTTGATAAAAATGGGGAGTAGGTAACTTCCCGTTAATTTGTATCGTTTCAAAATTCCAATTGTGCAATTTGTACTCCCATAACAACTGAGAACATCAAGATTTTCATAAAGTAGTCAAACGATTCAAATCATCTTATCTTCTGTGCATATCCAGCGTAACATCTTCATTTTGGGACGGAAACATTTGATTTTCATAAAAAAAAGAAAGAGAAATGGTTTCATTTCAATTTGTATCATTTATATCCTTGTGATATCTGAGAAATCATTAGAACTTTGCGCTCATCTCGTCGGGCGTCGACCATGACGCGCCGGTCAAGAGTTAATCCTACGTAGCTGGAGTAGGTAACCTGAATGTTGACACGGTGAGAACGACCATCTCCATGTTCGTCTGCAGATGCCTTAGTGGGAGGCTCCAAAGTAACCAGTCCGTTTAATGCATCGTTTTCGTGTTGAAGGGGTCGTTCATCGTTGAGTATCCGCCCGGTCAACTCTAACTCCGTCATGAGAGTCACCGTCGTCCTGGAACTCTATGCCGTCAATCACCGGTCACAAACCTGAAAAAAAAATCACTTCTCCGCGCGTCAATGCCACTATCTACTATCGTTTTTACCACCCATTAAAGGTTGCAGGTAATTATTCTGCCTCGAAATGGGGTCCACTACGATCTGCTTACCTTAGTCCACTTTCAACATGCAAACTGCTGGGGATTAGATCTCGAAGCGCACTCAATTTACGTAACTGCTTTTTCCAAACCTCTAGGCTATTTTATAATTGGGTCTCACTTCTCAACTTCGCGACGTAAACTCTTGTTCGGTTATTGGTTCCTCATAAAGTTTAGGAACGCCGGTAAGACTTTAATACTTGACTAGTTTGCTGTGTCAATCCCGTGTCTAAACTCGTGCAAATGCATGTCTTACTTCTGGTGTTCACTGTTCACAAAAATGAAGATTATCGTTTAGCGTGCGTATGGCACGCTTTGCTACATCCGCTTGTAAATGATATGGATATGACCGCGTATGTTGTATTTATTCACTGCTTGAGCATATCCTCAAATGTCTTACTTATACATCATTTCTTGTTGTCCATCTTATCGTACTTGGAGATCTCCAATTGGAACAACACGAGCTTTTCCAAAACTCTGGCAAGCGCCTTTCCGTCGGTTGTCGTCAGTGACTTAAATTTCACCCACTTCGTGAAATAGTCTTGAAACATAGCTAAGCATTTGAAATGGTTCTTGCTCCGTGGCAACTCCACGACATCCATCGCTACCACTGCCTATAGTTACTCAACCATCTATCTACCCATTACGCCCGGGGAAGCTATCTGTTCGATTTTGAACTTCTGGCACTCTTGGTAACGCTTAACGTAATCTCATTTGTTGTATCATACTTCAGACTAATAATAGTCATGGGCTACCCTATCATAGGTTTCTTCTATACCAAGGTGTCTGACCGAGGGCTCGCAGTATGCATTCTTCATTGCGCGCTTTCAAAAGTCACTCGGCACCACCAAGCACCAGTGTTCTTCCTCACTCATGACCGGATCGAGTAGGTCATTCCGCGGGTAGCGATAAAACATTCTATCTATTAATGAAGCGTATGGAGATATGCACATTGAATTTCATTCATATAACGAATGATGATATTAACATCCTCTTTTCAAAATGTAAACATTACATACCATAAGAATGTTAAGTTATGTGAAAATTTAACAAAGTTCTCACACTTGCATGCTATATTAACGTTCACCGATTCTGCTGGACCAAAAAAAGCTAATTAAAACCCAATATATTATGTATTTCTTTGACCTTTATTATCGATAATAAGTAATTTCGCCATATTTTTTGGTTAATGTTTGCTCGTAAAATATCACACATGAAATTGTATATAATTGTAAATAATTTCTATACAATATTTATTAAATTTTTTTCAAAATTTTCACAGAATATGTAAAATATTTGCATAAAATATTAATAAAATTTTTACAATTAAAGAGCCAAAACCATGCAGATTTTCACTTAATACAGTTTATTTTTATAATATACACTTTATGCCAACTTATTTTCATATATTGTTAATATTTGATTGTTCGTATATTTGTAATCAAATAATGTTTGAACCAAATCGAAGTTACACGTAAAATAATGTAATAAGGCAATTTGTGTTATAATTGGAAGTGAAATGCAGCACGTAATTTATGTAGTTAAAAAAAAGAGATAATATGCTGTGCCAGTTTCTAGCACTCCAACATTATAACGAACTCATGGAGTTTTAAATCATTACACATTCAATGAAATGAGCTTGGTAATTAACGGTCATTAATAACATGTTTTTAAGTTAACAGCATATAATATGTCTGATCTATTTCAACCAAATGGATATCCATTGTATGTAAGTTATTTTTATGTATATTCAAAGTAGCATTGTTACAAAGAATTAATTTGCAGATGTAATCTTATAAGGTTTCAGACTGAAGCCCAATTTCGTACACTAATTTGAGACGGAAAAAATTGATTAATTGGACAAAGAACTTTTCGAAGACGAGTACATTTTATCTGTTTTGATATATAATTACGAAATTTATTTTCTTCTCTTTTTATAGTTATCATATACTTAGTTGGATAATTGTTAAAGATAAATGAAGTAAGACAATAAATATTCAATTAATTATTGTGAGGTGTAAAGAGAGTATGAGCGTCAAATGATTATGACCTCGAGTACGCATACATTTTCAAAATAAGAATAGAGTGTCGATGAATTTGATCAGCAATTTCTTTGTGTGTCGTAAATGTTTAAATAGGGATTTGAGAAATATTATAAGAAAGGAAAAGCTTGAGATCTAGAGGTGAGCCAATTCACATATCTCCGATGAGTAAGTCAGTTACTAGTTATTTATTAGAGAACGTATTGAGAGTTTACATGCATACTTTTCGTGTTGTAACGAGTTTTGTATTTCAATATAACTGAAAATATTCTTTTAATTATTTAGCCATCACGCACACACACTTACACACATATACCAATTCCACATTATTGAATCTGAGGTTATATTTAAGTGATTTAAAATACCCACGAGGGTAGAATGTCCAATGAATTGTTTGAAAAGAATGACTATAATAAAAAGTACCAACTTTATAAAGTTCAAGTTTCAAGTTTCACGACACTATGGTGTTCTGTATTTGTGTGGCAGCAATCAATAGTGAACGCTATTAGTGTATTAGTAAAAATATAAATAATTCCTTATCTATACGTGACGCGATACTTTAATTTGAAAGATCTGAATCCAATCGATATCAAAGTGGAGCTAGATTCTACTTTGACGAAGTTTGCTCCTTCGTTTATAACAGTGAAATATTAGGTAGCCGTTTAAACGATATTGTATAAGCTGCCAAGTCGAACATCGCAGTAGTCGACCAAATGAGGTGACAGTGCTAGAAATGGCGAAAAATATCCATAAAATAGTATTGATTGACTATCGAATAAAAGTACGCGAGCTAGCTAATATGGTGGGTATTTCAAAATATAATGTACGTCGTATATCGACTGAAAATTTGGACATAAAAAAGTCATGGGTAAGATGAGTGTCTCAATTATTCGTAATGTAACAAAAGCAGCGCATGAGGATGTTTTAATCCAGTGTTTGACGAAATTTCACACCAATAAAACAAAGTTTTTACGTTTATAAATCTTGGATGAAATGTGGGTTTATCAGTTTACGCCTTAGAGGAAGGAACAGTCAAAACAATGGACTGAAAGGAGGAAATGGGCTTCTTTGAAGACAAAGGCAGTTCCATCTGCCGATAAGTTCGAGGTGTCAGTTTTTTGGGGATGCGTGTGGGATAATTTTCATTGATTATTTTTCGAAAGGAAAAACAAGCAACGTCGAGTACTATGTAAAGTTATTGCAGCGCTTAAATGACGAATTCAAGAAAAAGTGGCCTATTTAGCAAAAAAGGATTTTTTTTTTCATCAAAACAATGTATTTGTTCACACGTCCATTATTACGATTCGATTTGCTTCCTTACGCACCTTTGTCACCAGATTTGGCCCCTTCAAATTATTTTTTATTTTCAAACTTGAAAAAATGACTCGGTGGTAAAAGATTTGCCGATGATGAAGAAGTAGAGTCTGCTGTTAATAGCCGTTTTGAGAAGCTCGACGATTCCCACTATAAACAAAGTATCGAAACTATTGAAACTATCAAACTTGGCTGGAAAATGTGTACTGAGTTTATAAAAAACCACGTAGAGAAACAAAGATATTTTTTCTCAAATGTTTTCATTGTTGGCTCGGACTACCCTCATAAGTGTGCGAAATAAAAAAAGATGTCTCTATTATAGATTTGTTAAAAAAAAATAAGGAATTTATATTACAATTGAAAATGAATAATTGTCGATAATTATTGAATAATCAACTTTTGAGAAAAGTTCATTATTCAAAGTCAAAAACATTAAATTAGAATCACTGGATGAAGCTTCGACTTTTATATCGTGGATGAGCAGCATTAAAAATCAACAAACTTAAAATTTCTGCAGAATTCAGTAAAATACAAACTTTTTCTTAATTCTTTTATTTATTTATTTATTCTTTTGAGAAAAACTAATTCTAGCAAATATTGATTTCGATAAAAGTTATAATACAAAAGATGTGAAGTTATATTATGAGTATACGATTTTTTTTTAAAACACCATCTATAATCACGTTGTTACTTTGCTAAATGCACTTTTTCAGAAGCAAAACTACTCCATCTAACTTTAACAATTCGTATAATTGTTTATAGTACGGTCGTTGAAGCCATTAACAAGGAAACTGTTCCTCAACAACTATTTTTCAATAACTTATTAACAATTGTTAATTAATTCATTGGTATATGTAATACATGGTCGAACTTCATAATTTTTCAAAAGTAAGAGTAATGGTTGATACATGCAGATACCCGTAATTTTAGAGGAAGCAAATTGTTTATGCGATGTTCATGAAATACTAATAATAATTATTAT
The DNA here is from genome assembly GCA_030064505.1 of Chouioia cunea. Taxonomy (NCBI): domain Eukaryota; kingdom Metazoa; phylum Arthropoda; class Insecta; order Hymenoptera; family Eulophidae; genus Chouioia; species Chouioia cunea. Next base: position 23,981,354 of record JAOPFQ010000001.1, read on the forward strand.
TTAATAAATTATAACAACTAACTTGATAATGTGAAATAGTTATTATGAAAAATTTTATATTTTATAAACTGGTATAAACAGTAAAATGTTACTTAGGAGTAGTTTCTTCAGTTTGTTATTCAATTTTATATAAATATAATAGTGGACAATACATGGCATTGGGTGTTATCCATCGTAATGGATGAAATTTGTTATTGCAATATTCGCGGGTTATGGTAGAGATGGTCGAGTTTTTAGACGCGTATGGGTATTCACATGAATTTTCGCATCGATATAAGCAAGTAAAATAAAGATGTATTTAGTGAATCTTTATTTAAAAAATGACATAGCTCCTGAGAGATGTCTTTACACAATGAAGTCGTCTACACGAATAGTTCTTCGTCCCTTATGGGCTCGTATTTTTATAAGTTTTGTCCCTATCACTTCGGCTTCTTATCAGACCATGGGAACGCATCGTGTTCTGGGAACGTGCAGACCTAATATTAACAACATGTATCTATGTTTACATGTGTATAAGTTTACCTGGCACTTGGGAAACGCATGCTTTCTATTTGAGACGGCTATCGTACTAGACAATGTTTATATATCTATGTGTACGTGTGTATAATAATATGTTTATATAGGAACAGATACACTGTCTTATTAGACATAGGCTATATAGATTCGAAATATAATTAATATGTTGTAATATAAATACATTGTAGTTGGTCATAATTTTAAAAAGTCCGACTTTTATTTCAGTATAAGTACTCTTTTTTAAACTAAACTTCGATTTAGTTGGAATTCATTAACAGTTTACTATTAAATGTAATTGCAATTTATGTTTTATAAATTGGAAAATAATTGAACATAATTCTGGTTTTCATTTGCGTTCGTAAAATCAATAAACGAAATAAAATTATCAACGAAAAATGAAATATTACAAATTTACAGAGCGATATTTACAAATCAGTACTATTCATTTGATCATGTTTATATTATAGTAATAATAATTTGTTCTATGTTGCTTGCCGACAGATGTGAAATGACTAGCCTTCTCTACAATGCAATCGTTTGTGTCACAGCAAATGCAGCGATTTCGATGCAACTCATTAAGTTTGCTGCATTATTGATTTTACTACATCAACGATCTCGATATTTACGCATATTGTTGCAATTTGAAGGTGAGAATACGTAATCCATAGCCAATTACGTTCGATGTATATTAATTTTTTGCCAAAGTTTGATAACTTTTACCCCGTTATATACAAATTAAGAAAGAATATAATAAGACTCTCCCATAAAATTACCTTTCACATGATGCCGTAAGTAACATACGAAAATTGTACTTGTGCTCAATTTTTGTAATCCGGACATGTGCAAATTGTACGCGATATTTTCATCCGTTTAAAGAAACAATGTTAAATATTCATATAGCATATTCAGTCAGGATAGGCACGCTGGTGGATTTGATCAATTGTCTAATATTTAATAAACTATCATATTGAGTTTCATTCCGTCCCATTACTAGTATGCTTACAAATAAATATTATTAATAAAATAATAACAAATATATGCGGATTCATGCAATATCGAAGAATGCAATATCAAACCAAAATAAAAATGAAATTCTGAATTTATTCACTCGATAAATGTGAATAGATTAGGTGGTGATTGTAAAAAGTAGCGAAAGATGAGAAATAAAGTAGATTAAAAGGAAGAAGAAAAGTACAAAGAAAGATTGAAAGCGAGCGCATGCAAGAATGATAAAGGCCTTAGAAAGGCAAAGAGGGTGAAGCGAAAATAGATTGAGAGTGTAGGCAGTAGAAGTGTTGACTCGAAGACGAACGAGCGTCCGCTCATCTTTGCTTCGTACGTGCGGGAACATGAAATTGGAGTCGAGGACGTGAGAACAGTTCTCTTCTTGCATTCGATTTACTTACAGCCAACGGATTCAAGCTGAAAAGAAAGTAGTCATCTATTCATATATATTCAAATAAATATAAGAACCTGTACACACATGTATACTGCCGCATCTCCACTTTTGAATGATGTGCATTTGCATCAAATTGCAAGTTTCTTTATGGTGCATATATCATCGGGTAGTTATAGAAAAAACGATCGAGTCCGTGTGATTCAAGTTTAAAAAGTAGTTGAAAGAAATTTAAACAACATTTAAACAAAATTTAAACAAAATTTAAAGTTAAAACTTAAAAAACGCAAAATAATACAACTCAAAACTTGTATACTTTATTTTGATTGGTATGATTTCAATAGTTTGTTTCAATAGTTATGTAACGATGAATGTCAGCCTGGCTCTATGAAAACTTGTAATATTTCTAATTACATTACGTAAAATAGGACTTTGTCACTGCTCGTTTACGTATTACAATTGTAGGCTAAACAGAAATGTTTATTTTATTTGTAATCCTCTAAAACAAGAATATATTATTAAGGGCAGTTGTTATATATAATTTCATACCTAATACCGATTGATCTTTGCGAAATGACTCAATGAAGTCGTTTGTTAATAAAAGAATGTTATCTAAACATATTTTCAAGCTGTCATTTTGTTCTAAATTGAACTTGTATTTAATTTAATTGCAAAATTAGAAGTAAAACAGCTTGTAATTACGCTTCTTTTGTAAATTGTTTACGAAAAAAGACTAAAATGAATCGTTCAAAATTATTAACATTAATGGGGTAAAACTATGACAAATTTTTCAATTTTTTTTATTATATAAATTGTACCAGCTAACCTTTAGAATAATATTCAAATATAAAAAATTAATAAAATGCTTCTCTGACGTAGAAAATAATAACCGTTTATTTGGTAGTATCGATTAGTGTGAAAGCGAGAAACGGAGGAAGCGAGAGAGAGATCAAGAAAGAGGTACATTGATGAAATTGAAAAATTAAATTCTGATAAGCCATTTTCAGGCACTACCTTTGAAGCAGAGATGGTTCGAGGATTAAGAGGATTAAGAGAAATGAGCTGTGCTATGCCCTGTCGAGAAATGCAATTTCAAAATATTTGGTGAATCCATTGCACGCTGAGAAACGCAGTCGATACTGTCAACTCGATGTCTTCGATGTAATTGCTATTCTGGTTAGCGATAATGTGGCTTAATTATCTATCCAGCATTTATGCTATCAGCGAGAATCTAGCGGGAACTGCTGGGCTTTTGTTTAGTCAATGCATACACTAATAACCTGCTCAGCAAGACGTCAATATGCTACTGGGAACGAGACAAGACGTCTATTAAAATCATTTTTCATCCTTACACTTCTTTGATACATGACGACTCTTATACGTTTAAATTTTATTTACTTACTCATACGTAGTATTGTCAAAACGGCATTCAAGCCTCAGGCTGCTCTTTCAAAGAACTGCCGGCTTCTATTTTATTTTATTGTACATTTTTTACATTTTATTTTATTCTTAGCAAACGGTTGAAGTAGGCATTTATTTCAATTTCAGAAAACTGTATTTTCGAGGCTTCATATCTATTAATCTTCCTCTTCTATTATCTGTATCTGTAAATTTGTCTACATCCAATTGAATAGCTACCTTTAACTCTCTTTCTCTTTCCTCTCTCTCTCTCTCTCTCTCTCTCTCTCTCTCTCTCTCTCTCTCTCTCTATTACAAATGAACACGTTTTTCACAATTAATAAGATACAATTAACATTTTCTTTATTTTTCGAATGGATCTGCATGGATTCTGAAAGGATGTTGAGTATTGTAGATATGATATCCTTTGATTTTTAATTCGAAATTTAAATCATATATTAGCTAGTTTTATTGATCACAGATAATTGAGATCGATGTTGTGTTCGAAATTGTACGGATGTGCTATATACGCCAATTCCATAATCGATACAAATGTATGCAATTCGAGATTGATTAAATAACCTACTATTTCTGATTAATTTAATATTTATATACTATATTATATTCATTCGCATAGGCTTGTTGTTTCATACAGTTGCATCAAATATATATACATCCGTGCGATAAGAGTAATAGCGTTATTACGTATGCTTTTTCAGGTATTACAGTTCTAATCTTTGAAAAGCAGTCTTAATTATTCAAGGTTATACCTACTGTTATAAATGTTACATTACATTGCCCTCTTATTTACGGATAGCAGGCACTATGACAACGTATCTTGTGGTACTTCATAATAGCACTCAGAGTGACGTAGAAGAATTTTTATTTGCCAGTTATCCTTCAAAACTCGAGTAGTCATTAGCATCATCTGACACTACACATTTCAAGAATTGTTTTTTGTATTATGAAATATGTATATCAATAGAAATCAAAGATTTCGCTACTTGAATCAATCTTTGTGAAAAAGTCATTCATCGATTCCTAGTTTATACCTTGTCACGCAACAAGTTTACCTGGAAGCAATTAGTTCCAAGTTTTAACGTGACTGTTTACTTTACAACCCTGCGATTTTCAAAATATGGTTATTTTGAGATCCATCTTTCTAATTTCAATGTAATGTTTATCAAACTGTTTATTCCACGGAAATTGTTATGGCTCGATTTTCTTGGTAACAGAATTTTGCGCCAGTCCGATAAGGCACATCACCGAGAATGCACAACTGGGGAGAGCTTGATTCTCATGGAATCCCTCTAAAAAATGCAGTTTTTTCCGACCTCGAGCTGGAAGGTCCGGGCCTTTAGCACGCGCAGAGCGGCGAAATCGAAAGAAGTGTCAAGGTTTTTATTTATGTTCAGATTTCTCTTATATATATGAATTTCCCAAGCATAATATGCACTTTTAAAAAGAATGTCTCTTGTAACATGTACGTAATTTTAAATTAAAATGTTCAAATAAAAAAGTTCAATCGACGATTTCACTCACCTATATTTTCACGACAATTAAAAAATTCTAATTTCATTTTAAATGGATTATTTGTATACGTTCGACAATTATATCATTCATAATTGCACATTCGATCCCAGTCCGTAAATATCAGTTGGTATTTCAAATTGATTTTTACGCGTTTATTGCGTGAATAGCATTCGCAAGCCTTTGAGGAATGCTTTCGTACACAACTTTCTGATGCCAAAGCCCACTCCGTCGCCTACAAATGTCTGTTGCACATGCTAATTGACGAAATTTGCCAAGGATATACGCAGATGGCTTTTTTAAGTGCTCCAAAGCCGGAATTCGAAAATAGTACTTTCAGTTTTTTTTCATACCTAAATTATCTCAAAACGATTTAACCCAGTTATTTTGTGGCTAATGGCAAGTGTAAAAATACAACAAATTTGCTATTCTAAGCCAAAAAATTAAGTAATTTTTGCTTAGATTGATCTTAAACCGATCTCAGTTTCACACGTTTAAGTAAAAATGACAGTTCAAAATCGTGCTTCGTTTTTAAAAGTTTTTATGAGAAATCGACCACACAGAATCGTTTTAAATTAATTAATCGGAAACTACAAAATTACACGAATTAAACAGAATTAACCAGTCTGAAACTGAAAAGTGTTGAAAATTGAATTGCTGAAAAGTGTAATTTAATATAGCATTGTTTCATAACCATTAGTTCGTTATTGAATTTGATACTCGGGTTATGAGTTGATGAAACAATCATTGTTAGCGTTGTGCGTCGTTTACTCTCGGTTCAATGTGATTATTAGTGTCCAATGCAACAATTAACAGCGTAATATTGAAAAGATATTATAGAAATCTCAGAATACGTCGCTATAAACTGACGAGCCATTAGTGGATTGAATTTCTCTAGATAAGCCATGACAAGCAGTTTCAAACCGAGAAGGCCGACTTACCTTCAGTTAGCGAACACGATGCTCGTCACAACACTAAGTTTTTCTTGCCACACCTTCTTAGAATCATTGATCAAGAGTGTGCATTTCACCATTTTCCCTCCTTGACAACGAGTGCATCCAAATTCCTTGAAAAGACTATAACTACTTTAGTGTTATTTTTTCTAATCACAATGATTGACACTATCGTGGATGTAAGCAGTATCAATCAATTATGAACCCTATGCGATGTACAAATGGACCTCTCGTTTTATATCAACTAAATCTACGCGTATAATTGCGATTAATTTGTTACTAGTTGGATTATTTATTTTTATAGTGTTATCTGCTTATCCACAGGATAGAGGATAAGCAAGCGATATGTGATTTCGTCTTCGGAAATTTCGAAGGATATGTACACATATTACCAATACGTATATACACGTATGTATAGCGTTGTACCCCACCTCTGAGCTTTGGCGCGCAGCTTTACGCTTGCGTATTGCTAAGTATTCTTGGTTAGCTGCAGTGCGCGTGGTGGCCCGAATGGAGCTGACAATCCTCGCCAGTATGCGCTCGTCTCTCCATGTAAACTTGACATTCGTGAATGTTGCTAGATATTCCGTCGTCGCTCGATTATTCCATTAAGTGCGCGTTGCACATTGTGCGAATAATATCGTGTAATTGATCTTCCTAGGCAATTCAAGAAGAATTTAATTTTGTATTAACTACATTCTTGATTCGTTTGGATTTGTCTTATATCATTCAAGATCGTTATACACTATCGCACAAATGTTTTGATCATTACTGGTAAAATACTTGAACAAATATTTTCTGTGTGCACTTTGACCTAATTGATTCAAGAATTACATCTTTATATATCAGCTAATTTAAGAATGTCCTTTTTGAGTAGATTAAATCGACTGTGGCGTTTCGTTTGTATATAAAGTAACGATGCGGTTACCAGAAGTTTCATTTCTTCATATAGTTTTACTGGGAAAAATTTCATTACTGTAATTGGACACGAAAATCGTTATTTTACTTATTGCTGTAAAAAAAGTAGATTGCCTCGTTTTTGCAACAAAAACTTCAATTTTTTCAGGAGTTTCGCTCTACATACTTCGCGTGGTAATACGAATATGTAGTTTTATTTGTTCGCAATAAGCATGGATATATAATTATCTAATTCATTTGTAACGAGCAGAATTTTCAGTAATATAATACAGATTAAACTATTAAAACGACATCGCGAAGAAACAGCGGACGATATCTAAAGAACAACGGTTCTATTTGCTCGGCTTTCCGCATCATATTATACGATAAATATAATTTTTCTAAATGTTCTTGATAAAAAGGTACTAATAAGAAAGATCCAATGAGCTAAATGTATTTGGTATTAGTAATATTAACATTTCGCTCATATCGTATTATAAAGGGTAGTTACAAGGTACGAAAGGTGATCAAATTATCCACAGCATCGATCTAATAGTTAAGTACCTACGGACCATATTCTGATAAAAGAATAAAAGAGGTTGAAGGAAAATATGGTGATCTAATTAAAGTAATAGCAAAAATTATTTATTATATTACAACATTATGAATAATCCCAAAGGCCAACGAATATATGTAAGTACATAGGTTACACATTCATTGATTTTCATCTATCATTTGTACATACTATAGTTATTCCAAATGATAAAAATAAAAAATAAAAATATATTTACAAATATTACATTAAATCAAATATTAAATTATCACACCTCTTAGTAGTCTTGTTGTAATCTGTTGGATAAATAAAAATCAAATAGATCATAATAGAATTGAGCTACGAACTCTATTTATTCGTGTAATTAAATTAAATTTAAATTATATTGTAAGTCCTTACGACAATTATGACTTTTATGGTTTACTCGAATAATTATATTTTCAAAAATGTGTATACCTCGTTAAAGTGATTTATTTTATTATTAAAATTAAATGGTACGTTTAATATTATATCGTCAACTCTTACTTGATGATTATGAGTATGAATAGACAATTCCAATATAATTACTTAAAAATAGAAAATTACATATCTATTTAAAGTAATTATAATTGGTGTTTTACTATATAAACTCTTGATCATTAAATATCCCTTTGATGAAAAAATAAAAATAAATAAATTTATGTTGTTAAGTTGATGCTTTCGAAAAAATTAGAAGACTTATTTGAAAGTCGCTCACACTTATTTCGTTAGGCTACATGAAGTAAACGTTAATCCATAGTATGATATAAATGGTTATTTATGGTTAAAAACTAAATTTAGTAGTGATAATGAACTTGGGTCACGATTAATGCTTTGATTATTCTAATCATTGAAGAAGGTTTCGAATCTCCAAGATTACTCGGTAACCTTCATTTAATTTTTTGCTGAGTACGACAATACAATGGTAGTAAATCACGTATCAAATAGGTGGATGTTAAACAGTTGGAAAGTATTTGTGGAATGTGTGCTTTACTAAGAAACGCACTTTTAATATGTTTACAATGACACAATGTTCTCGAATCAATATACCAGAGTTAAATTTCCTCAATAGTTTAGTTATTACATAGCTTGAAGAAATAGAATAGCTGAATAATCGACTAAAAATGGAGCATGACCATTATTTTTGTAATAGGTACTACTTAGATAAAACATTTGTGCGTTATTTGTCTTCTAGCATTGTTTTTAAAAAATAAAACCGCAAAATACGTACATTTTGATTTCTTCCCTGTACCAGATGTCTCCATTAGAATTAGATGATACGATAAAATTCGGCAGCCTTGTTATCTAATTGGGCATATTCTTTACCAGTACACAATAAACTTGATAGAAAAGTATAAAATTATGCAACAAAAAATTATCGTTTTTCTTTAGATCACTTAGCCAAAATAGCAAGGTGAATCATAGTTACAAAAAATTTAACATACGAATAGGGGTTTAAAGCTATAGTTAAAGATATAGTTTGATCTGTTCTAATATATTTAACAGAGTGAACGTATAAGAAATGACGGCATCGATACTAGTAACGAATCAAGCGTAAAAATAAAGTATAACATGCAAAAATCTAGATAAAACAATATATAAGAAATGAAATAATCGTGAATTTACCAGTTGTTGGATCTTACGAGCTGATTGGAACTGTACATCATTTTTGTAGGAAGGAGGTCTTGAATCGGTAGCATGGCTAATTTGATGGCGTACTCTCTTGTTTCTGGTCCGCTAGACTTTGAAGGAAGAATAGGGTGATAGAACATCGACTAGTGAGTTGAAACAATGGCGGAAACTTCGGTGTTGTCGGCTGGTGATGCCGATGGGACTGTGTCGATATCATCGCTAATTACACATCCGCAACAGCAGAATACGAGTTTAGGCTTGAGCGTAGAACAGATGACAGAAATCTTGCAAGGCTTTTACGAGGAGTTTAGTAGCGAGACTAATTATATTCTGATTGGACTTTATGTGCCGGTATTTTTACTCGCAATGACTGCTAACATCTTGGTCATCGCTGTTGTCTTCAAGTATCAATATATGCACAGGTATTATTTATGCTTGATCAATATTTTTTTAAACTGACAATTTAAAGTGTGGAAGAGATTTAGATTGTAAGCAATCGTTTTAATATATAACAGCTACGTGGATTACGATATCCAACTAAGTGCTCGTTGAGTGTACAATATTTTCAATTACATTCAACTATGCATACTGAGGTTTTGTCAATATCAACAGAATGATGTTGTAATTATTCTTACTTAAACTAAATATATTATTACTGAATTATTTGTTGGTTGAGTATATGTTGCATATGTAGATATAAAAGTAACGTTTATTTTTCCTGAATTCCGTTCAAACAATTGCAGCATTATTTAAAGCACTTTAATCTGAAATATCCCAGAGCTTCATTATTACTTACCAGCTTGTCGTATAGAATGTCATATACAAGTATAGCATCACCGGTCAGAAAGTATACGATTATAAATAAGAATCTTACTTGTTAGACGAGCGTATGGATAATAATAACAACAATAATTAGAAATCAATAGCAAATAATAAATAATACGAATGGAGTATCGGAATTATAAAATTGTTGAAACTATGCTTCTTTATGCAAACTGCTAAGCGGACTGAATGCTAGTAGTAGTATGGTTTATAGTAAGACAGTAGTAGTATAATGCAAGCATAGTACATTCCTGGACGGATATGCAAAGTCTCCCTCTTTTTGTAGCGTGTACAAACATACGAGTAGTTTAGGTTGTCGGTTCCACAATCGGTCTATTATTTCTTTTTATCAGGGTTTTTCACATTATGAAATTATTCTGAAATTCGATTACAACTGACTCTCTACAAATCGATATATCCTTAAAAAATAGAATAGCTAAAATATGCCACAAGTGAGATAGTAAACTTTCACAGTAGATAGAAAGATCAAATTTCGCGTTGTCACGACAAATAATAAAATATAACCAAAAAATAATACTTGACCGGAAAAAAAATGACCAGATATGTCGACCAGATATGTCGAAGTAAAATTCATTTGCAGGCAGAGCGAAAATAAAAGTTGAACAATAAAAGTAGTGGAAAATAAAACAAAGAGGGAGGGGGTGGGAGAGAAAAATGTCAAGTAGAGTAAAAGATAAAAAATGAATAAGACAAAGTAAGTGGTTTGTTAGAGAATTTGTCGAAGTTTTGATAATTTATACATGTCAAGACAAAAAGAATCATCATAGTTGAATGAGTAAGAAATAGCCGAGAGGACGGTTGAAGACTCCGAATACGAAGTGCTGAGACAGCTCTGAATGATAAATGTTTAAATTTGACGAAGTATGAATACTCGACGCATTTATTGCTCAGATAAATGTAAATTACACAATATAGTACGTTTATTAATCTTCTTCTCATAATATATAGTACATGAAAAATATTAAATTGAACGGAAAATTCATCAAGCAAGATTGTTCCTAAATTTAATGCCAATCAATATTCTTTCGTCCATTTTTCATCGCTACAGTGTACAAACAAATTCACACGTACGAATCTGCAATAGAAATTATTGTGGAAAAATACGTAAAATAGACTTTCGACTCCCATGTATGCTACAAAGCTAGTTTATTCGTTCCTTCTATGTATTCCATAGCTCAAGTCACAAAGACTCTATAAAAATGTCGAGATCAAATAATGAATGAAATTCTGCTGGTATGTAGTTTTTCATGTCATAAATTTTGAAATGACATCAACCTATATTTTATGTCGAATTTATTGAAAATTAGTAGAATTCATTGGACTCGATGAACTTTTCAAAAGTTATTTCGGGATTTACTTACATCATTCCCGGCTAACGGTTTTTTATTTATCTGATTATTAATATTATTTCTATTATAACTGTAATGTAATTTGTGGTAGGTTAATTTAGATAATTCAGATTCGATTTTCATCATCGGCCCTTTTCCAATTATTGAAACAAAGAATGCTCGATCTCATATAACACAAATAAATTTATGTAGATAATACGATAACATCGAATGTTACACTGCATGCGTTCCTATATAACTCGATCTAAAAATATTTTGCCATCACATGCCAACTGTCCTAAATGCGTCAATATCCTAGCTGCAAATTCGTGTGTTCTCTTCTTTTGGAACAGCTCAATATGTATTAGTAATCGACGGTTAAGAAATGAATTGGCGTTGACAAATGTTTCTTCCTACGTGGATGACCATGTTATCATTGATAGCTTTGAAAAAAGAAATATAATACTGATTTTCTTTCTCTTGTTCGGTTGATATGAACGATTTCGGAATAGTACAAATTAACGCACCAATTCCTAACGGATTATTTTAAACATCTTTTTGAACTCCATGTAAAAACATTGGCTTCGAGATAGAAATTGGAAGGCAATCGACGTAACAATTCTTTTAGCAATGAACAGATCAGATATTAGAGGTAATTAATCTCCGTCTGTTTTACTATTGTAAAAAGGTATAATCTTGGTATGCGAAATGTGTCTTGTCATAAGAGGAGGTCCTTTTTTCGTAGTTAGCTGCTTGTATGAAAATTTTGTACGCGTAAAATGATTCATGAAGCGCTATTAACCTTTCCAAAAGTGTTTGTAATTAAGATTAAATGTACATTGTTCTACACATCAAGTGGAAAAAGTACGTATAATTTTTAAAGAATACCAAATTTTGAATGTAAAAATAAGCAGTTCCTGATAATAAGTTAATAACTATCATGGAAAACAAAGGGAAGAGAGTGGTGTAAAAGGAGGATAAACATTGTCGGCCATGATGGCGCCTCGACATAAATCTTGACTTACTCTTTCCCTAAACGCGTGTCACTAGCGAAGTGTCGGTCGATGAACAAGCGCTTAATTAAAACGACGTTATATTATACATTATACACGTACATAGCAGATTCATAGCTTTTGTTTTTCTCCTGAGATTTTATTTTCATACTAATTTCCTCGAGCCACTGACGAAATTGCTTTGAATTTTAAATAAAACTACAGAATTAAATTTTCCGATGATTATGTCTCTTATTGTAGGCTGCCTTGAATTGTTGCTCGCTTAGCAATTGTCTCCATTTGTTTTACTGTGCCAATTTTTATTTCTTACAAATCAATAACGAGTTCTTCAGATCAATATTGAATTATCATCTAGTCATTCTTATAAGATGCAAACGACTGATAATTGCAGCCTCATCGTCCAACTAATAACCAGCTCATTTTTGCAGATCAAAAGTAATTGCGTTGCATTTGTATTGATTTTGATATTTCTTATGACCGAATATGATTATACGTTCTGTAGTAAAATTATATTTTGCTTTTGAAATATCTTGATATAATCCGATAAATAAATATTCGAACATAATAATGGTACTCGAAAAACAGCAATTTAGTGGATCAGGACCACGCGAGTGTTATATCCGCAGCAGGAATCTTTATACATAATAGTAGAAATTTATTGCCCACACCATATTTGGATTCGTGTAATTAATGGATCGACGACTCGACTCCATTCCCGGCCGAGCTCTCGCTAGGGAATTCGAACTTTTTTGTTCTCACAAACGAGGGGTAAAACAGACCAGACAATTAGCAGCACTTAAAACGTGCTCTTCGGTGCTGATTCGACTTTTTGCACTGTTCGTGTTATAAGGAAATTTATTTTTTAGGTTCCTCGTATGTGTTCTCCGTTTTTCGTGCTTGTTTTTTTGTGAGTGAAACGGTCGATTTTTAAACCTCGAATGGAAGCGTGTCGGAAACGTTGAAACGTACGCGAAATACCGTGTTTGTAAATACGACAACGTTTACGTATTGCACTATCAATTTCACGTTGAAGATATAGAAAAATACGGTTATCATTTTGCTTGTACTTCGTTGACGTCAACAACAAACAAGTAATTGCGTCGTAAAACCATATAAATAAAAAGAAAATTTATTTGGATTAATGGAAGAGAATGTTTAGTTTATTTTTCAAGAAATTCGTTGTAAAGGAAAATTTTCTCAATACTTAAGTTGAATTAAATATTCGGGTTAATGCAATGCAATAACTTTAATTTATCGTTTACCTTTTTTAACTGTCACTTGTCTTCTAGCCACCCACGCTGCTCTCAGACGCTTAAATTAATACAACATTCTTGTACTACTGTCAGAGAATTCGTCAAAGCAGTCGTAACAGGTTAGCGAGACAACTTCGGTGCTAGTCGTGCAAAACACTATTGTCGTTCGTCATCGATCTTTGATCCAAAATATGAATTATAGTATATACTGAAAGTACATACTGGTCAACAGCTTTTCCTTTTCTATTTTTGATAACGAAATTTTTGTTCCTTTTTTCGTTTTTCAAGAGATATCATCTTATTCAAAATATTATTTTGATGTTACGTTTGTTGATGTACAATACACATGCAAATATAGTGTCTCATCACGATCTCACGTGACTCATCTTCAAATTTTTTTACACAGAATTCCTAAAAATGTTATAGGTCAATAGAATCTTTATTATTAAAGTGACAGAATAGCAGACCGGACGTGCTATTTATGAGCACGCTTCTCTTGGAAATCTTATTTATACGAGAAATATCGCGACCTTGGAGATAATAAACGTACTAGACTCATACGTATTTGATTATTTTCATGCTCGCAAAGCCAACATTTCATGTCGTTTCTTATAGCGATTCGGGTGCATTTTCCGTTCATGTGTGGGATGACTGTATGAACATTAGGTTGTACAACTAAAGAACCGTCATAGCTCACTATCTAATTTGGCAAATTAAGTTACAAAGAAAGAGTCTATGTCGACTGTTTTCTAATCGCCACGTTGTAGTATTTATCGATAAACTTCATCGTAAATATGTTCGTCCTTTTTCCGAGTTTTCATCGTTAACACGTATAATAACAATATAAAATACGTCTTCTGATATAATTTTCTAAGTCAGCAGCGTTAACGCCGCAGTGAAAAGGATCTTTCTAAAAATCCGCGGAAATAAGCATGCTAATCCAGGTGATATAGTATATTTTTTACATTAAAAAAATGCGAGCTAGAGTCTCAAGTGATCGATGTTAGTACAGTCCTATCTTCGTCCTTTTTTCGAGATTGATTGGGTGGATCAGCGGGCAAGCCCATTCATTCCGTTATAGTATACGAACACATTCAACAGGCTGCGGGGGCGCACCGCATTTAGCATCTCGACGAACGATCCCGCACGATCACTGAGCCACTATCTATAATGAAATGTAGCTTACACAAAAGTACACAAATGGACGATGACAAATGACCAAAAGTCGATACAAACCTGAAGTCCTCTTGTTACATTCATAATTTTACGCCTTTGACGACTCAGCCAACATGATACTCCAATTACAAACGCATTACTAAAATTAAATGTAATCATGTTACCGTTATTTTAGCTAATTGCAGTGTTGAAAAGTCTTCGATTAAACAATGATTTTTTATTACTATTATTATCAGATGTTACAAAGTCAAATTAGAATTTGTATTCTTTTGTTTTAATCGCTATTATTTTTGACTGTCTTTTCAGTCCTGGCAGAAATAAGATCATAAAAGCAATAAATTAAATAAAAGTCACTTTTTTCTCTCGTTGGAACGCTCATTGGATATTCCGAAAAGATAATCAAATGAAAAGTTGTCTTACCATATCTTGAGATAGTCTTTGATTTCAATTATAAGACTTCGGCATTTCTTGATATTTCTCGTATAATATACATGTATTTTTAATTATCCCACCAACATTTTTTTTAAAACAACGTGGGTCAACGAAAAATGTTTCAGATAAAAGTCACTGCAATCTGAAGGGGATATGAAGGCTATTTTCAAGGTCAACTTTTTAATAGCAACTTGTTTTTTTTATAGGAACCCTAAGTTTAGATTCCAGGTTCAGAAAAAGTTGAAAATTCTGCGTTTAGATAAGGCATTACGTGTGAGATCTGTTTGACCCCCAAGGTGAAAGTGTGAAGTGTGTATGCTAGTTAGTCAATAATGCATTCGATGAAATGTTGATATAAAACATGTTTTGATAGCAAGGAATAATCGATTGAGTATTATTCAAAATAAACTACATCATTTTCTACTATAAATGGATATTAATTTAAAATTTGCATAGAAATAATGCACAAAGAGTAATTAAAAGTCTGAGCATTATATCGTCCAATTTGACCGTCGAACGAAGAGCTCACTCGACAGGTAGATTTATTCGAGGTTATTTCATTTATAAAGCGCGTATTATATTCATAGTTCGTTTAGGGTGTATTGTTTACACGATAATCAGTGAAATTGATCGTTATGCATCGTACATTCTATCACATTTTATCAATGATATATCATCATAATTACGAGCAAAGACTGTCGAAAATCCATTCATGCAGCTAAGACAATAAAAAGGTAACAACTAAATCGGTTGTTAAGAGTGAACAATTTTTGAACGAATTTTTATGAGAAAGAACCTTTCGTATTAATTTTTGAAGCGGTCGTTGAAAAGATTTTTGTCAGCTTGTCGAGGCATACACGTACTTGCTAGTCGATAAAAATCTCAAGTAAATGACAAAACGTCGACTGCGTAGCAGCGACAAAGCAGTGCCACTGATATATATACATATATATAACGAATGCATCGTGAAAAAGAAACACGCAAGCAGGCCGTGCGGAGCGATGTGACGAGAGTAAGGGCGAGAACAGCAAAAACAAAGATAACACGAAACAATTTAATTTCGCGTGTAGGCGTTTGCGAAATCGATCGATATTCGTTGCAAGAATTAGCGCCGAGGCTGAAGTGGATATAGCGTGACTAGCAAGTTCTGCTGACCTGACCATCTACCTGTATACATAAGTATAGTACTAGTCAAGAAAGACTCGGCATAGTAGGGGATGCAAGCCAAGCAGAGGTTGTGCTCACGCAAGGTTCGAATTGGCGTATTTCTATACCGGTATCGATACGATAAATCTGGTATCCACGCGGAGGCGTCTTGGGGCAAATCTGCCAGGTCTGCCAGGAGCGCTCTGCGTGGCTGATTGCTTGTTGCGGTTTAGTTGTCGGGAGCGCGAAAGTATACCGTATACCTATATCGCGCGACTGCGAGTACTAGCCAATACACGTTCTCTACCACGTGCGCTCTCGATTGAGAACGTCTCGTGCTTTGTTCTTTGTAGCTGTAAATTGCTAGGTTATCGACTTTGCACGTTGACGTGACGACTGACGAACAGCTCGTTTCGCTCCGTATTAAGCACACGCACCACAAATACGCGCGCACACACGTCCTGCGGCTTCCACTCAGTCTGCTATGCAATGAGTTTTTTATGGACCATAAACTTCTGACACACGCGTTATTGGTAGGCCCTCACGCGCACTTTGCTTAGTTTCGCCCGATGAGCCAAACCATTTGTTGAGCGCTCGTACCGGATATTAGAAACGAGCGAGTTTATTTCTTTATTGACGAGCTTGATTGTACTAAGATTCCGATCATTCTTCTGTTTCTCCTGGATGTGTCTGCGCGCTTTTCCATTTCCTACGCACTCTCTCTTTCTCTCTCTACTCACATTTCGTTCACAACTATCGATTTTATTTTCAACTCTCATCTTAACGATTTCAATAATTCGGTGAAGCAAAAACTCACTACTAATCAAACTACCTCGGCCTTCGATAAAATTTGCGGTTTTATTTCGTAACTGAATTTTAGCTCGAACCCTTGCTTCGAAGTTCCAAAGTAATCACGTTACTTCATCAATGTTGACTGTAGCTCCAAAAGCAACATCCACTAAAAATTCGCGCGCTAAGTCATTTGTTGTCAATTGATTTATAAATGTGCCTATATGTAAACAGTCGATAGCACAAAATCACATTGGGGCTTTAGTTCAACTTTAGATTCGTTTGAAATTATTGTTTCGTCGCCAGTTATGATAAACAGAAGAATTATAACAGCAAATTACTCAATTTTTCTTCTATCCTTGTTTAAGCTCTCGCGCTACAATACTAAATTAGTTCGTTGTATATTACATCGTCTCATATTCAGGTAAGACAGCACACTAGAGGTATATATATTAACACAGGGTTGCAGCTAAATAATCACTTACGTGTTAAAATGTTGTTACATTTGTTGGAATTATAGTTAAATCGTTCACCAGTTCAATTCACCGATACTTTCTGTCGAAACAATAGAACACTTGATGGCGAAATACATTTTCATATTGATGTTTATAAGCGATGTTTAAGTTTATAAATATTCAATCTACCTTATTCACAATATCTATATTACAAATTAAAAATAATCAAAAAATTTGATTTTTTATATACATGCTTATATTGCTCCATTCAAACGAATCGGTCTTCAAATTTTTAAATTGACCTAGTTTTTAATTAAATAATATTAAAAAATAACGTTATGTGATTGAAAAATGGTCAAATGTCGTGTAAAAAGCTTACAACACTAATTAATCATGTTTCAGTGTAACGAACTATTTCGTGGTAAATTTGTCAGTGGCTGATCTATTGGTGACGTGCATTTGCATGCCAATGGCAATGAGTCAGGCAGTATCAATAAAATGGAACTTTGGCGAAGTGATGTGTAAACTTTTTTATTACTTGCAAGGTGAGTGCATGTTTCGTAATTCATAGTTAAAATGTATAGATTTTGTTATTCATAAAATTGTCATAACAGATTGCTATAATATAGGTTTGAACTAGGCTTGGATAGCTATGTTTAGCTTCGTTTATTAATTCTGTAACGACGGCGTATTACTAGTTTTAATAAGAAAAACATCGTATGACCTTGGAAACTATTTGTACTCATTTACCATGTAATATAGCGTACGATTGAAAATTTATATTCCGCAATACTTATGGGGACAGTTCGACGTTTGCCTACTGTATAATACCGAGCACATGGAAGAATTCATAGGTTTGGGGTTTAAAAGTGATAATTATTCAATACATTTAGAAATAGAGAGTGTTTTATAGCGGTAGCGATCCAACGTTACTTTTGATGCATTTACTGTTTTTGGAAGTAGTGTGAGATCCATACTGACAAATATGGCACTCGCGAGGAAAAGTCTAAAGATAAAAAGGAAGCTTCATCCTTAACAATACTTTGTATTCCGCAGATACGGTCAGCAAAATACGACCATCCGTACGAGCTATATATCTGCACCTTGATCGCACAGACAAAAAAAAAACAAACAAACAAAATAAGAAAAAAAAAGAATAACGAGGACGAGAGCTGAATCGCTTTTCTTGTAGGCGGGCACCCTCACGACGCTCTTCGGAAAGTGATAAGGAGATCGCGAGCCTACCCAGATGCTCTTAAGTCATGCATAAAACATGCCCACAATTCCCTTTGGATTTCTAAATAAAATGACCCGACGCCACGAGAGAGTTTTTGGTAGGGTCGTCTTTCTTAAACGACTAGTAAAGTTAATTTCACTATTCCATTAACAAAGACTCATTATTTATTTTTATATTAAAGTGATTGTTTCTTTAATTCGGAATTCGAAATTCTTGACTTGTACTATTATTTATATAAACAATTCTATTAGTGAACAGTGATAGAAACGAAAAAGTGACAATTTGTCCCATTGTATTTACACATGTTTAATTTCATTTATGGCATAATTGTTTAATTTTATAAAACGTTCGTTTGATTTTGAGACTAAATATGTGTTTGCTGTACCTTTTAATAGGTATTTTTACATCAATTCTTTTAGTCTATTGTGGAAGAATTTACATTAAATACAAAATTTAACGTTTGTACCAAGTTTTGTATCAAACATACCGACAAACATAGTTCCGATTGTATATTTCCGAGAGAGAAAGAAAGAAAGAGAGTCAACCGAATAGTATGAAATCGGAAAAAATTGTAAGGGGGTATAAGCCTTTTAGGGAAGACGTGAGGTAGGCTACTGAACCAGAATCAAGGTTACAGGATACATTACGTGACTATATATCGTTTGGGTTTCTCTTGGAAATCTTATTTATACGTTCGTTTTTCGTTATGTATTATATAACGAAATTATTTCGTGTTATTACCTAAATTACAAGTTACATGTTAACATATTAATTATTATTAATATGGATAATTCACATATTAACGTCGACTCGGGAAAAAACCTGCATGTACATACAATCCTGGGAGAACATTAAAAAATAATTTTTATAAATTTGTAACGAAGTTTTATTTTTACAATAATGACATTTTAAGCTAATAATACCTATAAAAAGGGGCGTCGAACGTAAAAATCGAACAAGTAATGTTTAAGCTATTGTGAAAAAATCGTTTAAATCAGCTATTTGTTACTTAATTAGTATTTTGAGATATTTACAAAATAACGATTCCCAATAGTATAAAAATATAAGTTTTAACATGATGAAGCAATGTTTTCATTGAAAATATCTTTTATAAGGTTTTCGACAAAAGTTGTCAAAAAAGACGAATTCTTGCAAATTAATTGATTGCCTTTGGGAAACGGTATTATTATCAACAATAGCTCGTTGTTCTCCTTCACAATTATACTCATCTAACCAATTTTTTCAAATAAATTCTTAATAAACAAATGCAATATTTTTATCTGTAGACGAGATATTTTGTCAACTACCATTGTCTTAAAGATAATATTTCTTACAAATTTAAAAGAAAAAATTATTATCTAAATGCAATAGGAACCAAGATAAATTCTTTTTAATTGCTACTCGTTCAATTTTAATAAACGATGAAATTTTTATGAATATCTGAATCAAGCGTTAAAGTTGATCACACATCATTTTAAATTGCATAGAGTTGTAACACTTTCTATGTATTCAGCGTCAGATGTGATAATATTTTTTTATCATTGTTAGCAAGCTTGGGCATGTGGTGGGGGAAATAAAATGAAGGGCTAGAACCAAGCTCGGGACAAATGTATCGTGCGACTTCAAATTGAAGTCGAGTCAATTATTTTCATTTTCTCCCCAACTAACGGGTAGATTTTCGTAATTTTGTTTTAATTTGCGATAGCTCGATGAAATATTAATATTAATACAATACAATTGTTCAAAATATTATTTATTTGTTGCATTCGTATTAAGGCTTGTAAATATTCGTCAATATTTAACCAAATTTTGAGATATTTCTTATGGTTGATAAATATCTTATTTAATTTTTTTCAATTGAATTATTTAGTAGAGTGAATATATTTTACCATATTATAAATAGAACAGCTATAACTGAATAATGTAAATAAATATAATTCGACATTATTTAAAGAAACCTATTCTACACAAATAACGTATTACGCCGCAAAATCCATCAACGGAACAAGTTATTTTTTGTTTTATTAAAAAGTAGCTTTTGAAATATATTGATTTCAATTAGAATATGGAAAATGATATGATGTTACATTTTTTCAATAAAAATATAGAAGAAAAATTTGTACAAATGAAATGAAAAACATGTCAAAATCTTATTAAATATTGAAAAATATTTGTAAGTCCTAACATGAATGCATGCATAAATATTTTTTTTTTAATTATTCCTATTAATATTAATATTTCGTCGAGTTACCTCAAATTTAAAGAAAATAACGAATTAACGGGTAGTAAAAATCCACCCATCAGTCACGAAGAAAATGAAAAAAATTCACTCGATTTCAATTTGATGCCGCGCGACACATTTTTCCTGAGCTTGTTTCCACACCCCCCCCCCCCCCCCATTTGTAAGGTAAAATTATATCAAGACAAGTCATTAACATGATTTAAGGTAAACGGCGAAAATTAAACACAAACAATTCATCGTTATTTACGAAAATAACAACGAATCTTTCTATCATAAAATGTTAAGAAGTTAAAAAAGATCTAATTGTTATCTTTGAGATCTTTTTTATTTTTAAGAAATGTTAATTTAGTATTTCTTGTTTCGTTTTTATTGTTATTGCGTATAAAGTTTTATTCAATATCGATTCTTTATATCTGTAAATTTTGGTATACCGAATAATATATCGTGGAATAATAAAAGGCCTCGAATTTCTGAATTATTAAAAAAAACACACAGACGCATGCAAATTTGTCAATAAAAAACACCTCCACTTTACAGTAAAATGTAATAGTGTATTCGCGGGATGTTTCTTTTTTCACTCGACAAGGCTTCTTTGCACTTAGGATATTGGATGCGTTATTTTTTTACTTTACTCTTTTACGTACTTGTTAGAGGTATCCTT
This sequence comes from Chouioia cunea, assembly GCA_030064505.1. Lineage (NCBI taxonomy): Eukaryota > Metazoa > Arthropoda > Insecta > Hymenoptera > Eulophidae > Chouioia > Chouioia cunea. The sequence continues at coordinate 24,002,822 of JAOPFQ010000001.1, forward strand.
TTATTCGCTGGTCCGACGACGTATAAAAAAAGTTTTATAGAACAGTTAAGCTTATATCTAATTTACAATATTTTCTATTATGAAGGATAATTTTCTAAGATCTCATCACGTATAAGCGCAATAATTTAATTTGTAATTGATTGTCCTTGTTTTCCTAATTTTTCAGAAAATATTGATTATTACTTATAGAATTATTATACATATATCCACTCAATACAATTTCTACGTATAATTTATTTTTTGTAATTAATATTGGTCAGTGTAACGATGCATTTAAAAATAATATTCAAAGATTTTTCTCAATGCCGGGAAGAAAATAAAATCAAATAACAAAATAATACTGTAATAAGTTTAAATGAGATTTTTTTTCAAGATTGGTATTGTACGAGTAATAATCAAATTTTGTTATAAAAAAATTGTTACTAGAACGACGTACTCTAAATTAATCATGAAAACGGTTTATTTGTATGTTATCTTTCATTTTCATGAGGTGTCGCCGTTGCAGCTTCAGTTTTCACAATCACTACAATGAGCATTGATAGGTATCTTGCAATAAGCAGTCCAATAGTTTTGAGAAGAATATTCACACGCAAAAGCACGATAATTGTCATTGTGTCTTTGTGGATTATTGCTTTGAGCATTTTTGCTCCTGTCTTAAGAGTAGTAAGTATGAATATTTCTAGTTTTTGAAAGAATTTGAAGTCAAAATATATGTATGAATATATATGTACGCACGCGCATGTGTGTCAGAGTGAGCAAATCATTTGTATATATCTGAAAAAAAAATTTAGAACAGGTGTAAATGTCAAGTTCCTCGATTATTTCGCTTATATAATCAAAGAAACGCATCCAAATATTTAAATAAACAATCAATGGTCATTAATTCACTATCCGTTTTCAACTCATTAATACTTACATATATTCAGTACGTTGCAAAAAGCCTAACATAATACAAATAATATGGAATGTTTACCATGATGATTATTGTATTAAGAATTTTAAAAAGGAACTGTTCTCTAGCGAATAGCCTATTACCGAAATAAATAACATTATTCTAGTTTTTTAAGCATCTAAACACTTTGAGACAATTGCGCTATTGGTAGGTGACGCTGCAAAGTCCCACAACAGATTTGGATAACATTACTTTTGCGGGCCAATGGTTTAATGAAGATTTGAAGATGCCAAAACCTCCATCTTTTTACGTGTGTTCAGAGGACTTTAAATCACTTGGTATTCATGCTCACGTATTTGGTGCTGCTTGTTTCGTCCTTGTTTATGCAGTTCCGGGTAAGTAATTTTTATAGAAAACAAATCAAGAATTTAATATTCATCGATTCCTGCTTTATATACGTACGTGAAAAAAATTATTTATCGAAAATAATTACTTTATTAGTTTTGGTTGTAAAATAGATTTGAATTCTTTTGTAATATTTTTCACAAGTTTCTCATATTGTCGTAATGCGATTACTTTTATTCATTTATTAATCATACGTAAACGGCAAATTTCGCGTAAATAAAATATTTGTGAGTTCAATAACATTCCAACATTATAAATTTATTTGTGGTCGCGGTTCAGAAGCATTTGAAATGTCATAAGATTTGCAATTTATCGTCTAATTAGTGAAAAAACAAACATCTCTAAAAGAAAAGGGTATGTGTTTTCGTTTAAAAATACGATGTCCTCTTTTGCACTGAACCGAAGATATACCTACACATATGCGAATAAAAGATAATAAATAATTATTTTTCTTAGAGAATATTGTTAGGTTAGGGACAAGATGCCAGCTACGATATTTTGCACAATTGTTTTTGAACAGTTGTTCCAGTAAGGAAGTAATACCTCCAACATTTGAAAAAAAATACCACCTTTAAAAGTTTGAGTAAAAAAATGTCGCGTTCGAATGTTTTCTTCCATAGTTTACAGAATATAGTCATTGAAAAACATAATACAGAGTAAACAGAATTTAATCGGACTGAGTACTGGATTTTCTTTAATTATGAATTTTATAAAAAGGAGTTAATATGTTATTCTGCGATTTCAATAACGTAGTATCGTTTGATAAGTCAGTGACTTTTTGAATAATATATATTTTTCCCTAATATTGTAATTTCTTTCAAATAATAGGTTTCCTCAAGGCCCTTATGATAGGCGTTTGTATCAGTGATGACCTCTTCATTCGATCCGAAACTCTTACTACCTAACAATTTCTTCATGTTTGAAAACAGGAAATAGTCGCAGGAGGCTAAATCTGGAGAATATGCTAGATGGGATTCGTAGCCCAATTTATGAATTTTTGCCATAATGAGTACACATATGTATACTCGTGTATTATCATAAATGAAAAGCACTTTTTTCTTCACCAAATCCGTTTTTGCTTCAAATTAATATCACATATGTCCAAAAGCTCTAAATAATATTCGACGGTGGTCGTTTTATCTTTATAAAAGTAATCGGTGAAAATGATACCGTGCACATCCCAAATTACTGTGGCCATAACCTTGTTAACTGACAAACCCACCTTGGTCTTTGGTGCACGTTCAACCGGAGAAACCAACTATTTTGATGTTTTTATCTTCTAAATGATGTTATCTTGATGTCACTTTCCTTGTTTCGGGAGTGTGATGGATGCAGGTTTCATTCACGTTTGTGAAACAACGCAAAAACTCGTTCGGATTGTAGCTGAATATCGCCAAACACTCCTTTGAAATGGTCTCACGGTTGTGTTTATGGACAAGTGTAAGCAATCGCAAAATCCATTACGTAGATAGCTTTTCTATGTCAAAATATTCATGTAAAATGTAATGTACCCACTCAGTTGAGATGCCTACAATTCCAGGCATCCCACATACTTTCATTCGCCGATCGTTCAATATCACTCCATGGGTTTTGTCGACGATTTCCGATGCGTCAATTTCTTAAGACGACCTGAACGTTTGGCGTCATATGTTCTCGACAACACATGGTACAACAGGGGAGTTCATTAAATCACTTTTTAACTATTAAATTGATAATATAGAGTCCCCAAAGTATTTATTGATACTCTCCTTGATTTCGATAATAGTTTTTTATGCAAAAAATAATGCTCAGACAACACAAGAAATTCCCTTTTTTACATTTTCGTTAAAATTAACGATACTGCCTACTTCTAATGGCTTTCAAACACAAACTAAATGACGCAGATTGCTCGAGATTTGACAGTAGTCTATGATTAGATGGGTAGTAGACGGAAGTAGTGTTGTATTTAAAGTTATTGAGGTGGACATTTAAAAAGTCACTAAGTTATCAAACTGTTCTCGCATTACCTTATCGCAAATTTTACACATATTTTGTATAAAATACACCATATAAAAATACCAGCGCGGAAAGAATTCAAATCCGTTAACATGAAATAATTTTTAGCTGTTTCATAAATCTTTGTTTAAATATAGTGATCTATTAAGCACTTGCAGCATGTTGACGTATGGAACGAGGATTATTAATTTTTACTTGCTTGTTGCAATGAACGGCTCATATATTGTATATGTATCAGTTTTGCACTTTGATCAAGTGTTTATCATGTGATTTTCAAAAATACTGTTGCAGGTTTGATAGTGATCATAGCATATTCTATGATGGGCCGAACTTTATGTGCTAGGAAACCCCCTTTTGATTGTGATAGTATTGAAGGCAGTGCAAGTTCCCAACAGGTATTTTATAATGTTAAATAGACGAAAAAGTAAAATAGAGGTATTGTACTAACATTGCTGTGATGAAATTTGGACCAATAATCACCAAAATACTTTTGTATTTGATGGTTATTCTTTTCAAGGTATTTGAGAAAAAAATTCATACCCTTATGAGTCGACGATATATTAAAATTATTCTTCAAATAAGGAAACAGTGGAAGAAATTGAAACATATTTCTTTAGCAGTTTCCAAACAATTTAATGTACTATGTATTATGTGAAAGAAATATTAATTTAATGGAAGTGCAACAATCGAATGCTAAAAAAATGCAAATCGACTGAATTTAGATTTTTAAGATAAAAATTCGTTTCTACTAGTTTTTAATAATACTATCCCAATTAGGGTTACAGACTGGTTCGAGAAAGAAAAAGAATAGCATGGATTTTGCTGTTACTTGCTGTTCTCTTTGCATTATGTTGGTTACCTTACAATGTACTTAGATTACTTGTAGATCTTGGCGTTGTTCGTAAGTATTTTTTACTCGATCAGTATGTTACTAGCACCAAATTAAGTAGTAAAATATTGTTGAATTTTTAAGTTTATTTACACAACTTAGTACGATATATTTTTATAACCTATCTTACTTTAGTGAATCAGTTCAAAATGTTTTTTCTTAGTGAATAAAGAAGATTTATACATGGTTTATGCATTATGATATTTGGAACGCGTCTTACCTCGTATTATTATTTACGGTTTCAAGTTAATTATTGTACATGCTGCACATTATTTATTTCAGATGAAGGCAGGGTCACCTCCAATGTATTGTCCTACTGCCTTTTCCTTGGACACGCCAACAGTGCTCTTAATCCTATTGTTTACTGCTTCATGACAAGAAATTTTCGTAGAAGCGTTGCCGAGATTTTATGTTTGGAAACTTATGGCATGACAAGAGGCAGGCCTCATCGCCAAGTAAGTGTCAACTCTCGTCGAATTTAACATCTCCTTAATATAGGTTTTTTAGCGGTAACTCGCTATTTTAATGTCCTATTTATCAAAAACAACAAAATAATAATTAATTTACTGGTTTTAAATAATATAGAATTATGTCAAATGTTATTTCACATCGATGAAGCATGAGTAATAAACTGTCTAAACAGAAATAAATAAGTAAAATAAAAAATTACTTAAACTTGACTAATAGTTAATTTGAAAAGTCAACGATTCTTAATAAAAAGGGGGGGGGCATGTAAATAGCAGCTCGAAGGAGAGATTGTGTAAGAAGAAAAGATATCCGATACTGTTGGAGTGGATATGTTGTGGTTTCAGACTTTGGGCTCGGCAGTAGGCGTCTATGTAGGCGGCAACATCGGGAAAAGTCACTGCAGTCGTTATCAGAAGAAGGCCCTTTTTTTCAGTAGCGAAGATCCCGTTGCTAACAATCTTACTGCCCTGGGGCCCTTGGCGACCACCACGGTACCCCTCGTGGCAGCTCATTCTAATCAAAACCCGACTCAGACAGCAGCTCGCGTCCTCAATCATCGAAGCACGACTACAAGTTCAAGCAGCTGCTATGACAGCAACTGTAGTCGGCACAGTCCGCATCGCCGTTGTTACATGCTCAAGAGCATGCCATCGACTCGCAATGCCAATCAATCTCGCAAGGTCAGCTTCGTTTTTACCTTTTATCGCACTGCAGATTTCTTGTCACAGATATTTCTTCACGATTCGTTATTTTTTTCTTTTCGTTACGGATATACATATAATTGACTACTCACAGCTTCGCGAAGAAGAATCGAAAGAAAAGCTCTTTGAAACAATAATGTGAACGTTGCATAAACACATTTTGACAATTACGAAGTTGAATGCATCACATCTATTTTACTTTTTGCCCTTTTCTGTAATTTCTTGCGGATTTTTCTTAAAACAAGCAGATTTCATAACGCTGTCGTATATTTAAAAGGAAAAATTGATCAATATTGTTTTGTATCATTTACAACTGTTTCAAGCGTACGAATAGAATACACCCCATTCATTCTTTTACACTCGATATTTTCACTGAAACATTATAAGGTATGCATGTTTATTATTTGCTCGCAGGAAAGCATTGCTATTGGACAACGATGTGATCAGTTTTTTTCAATTGCCAGTAGATTGAAATAAAAAATGAGTAAATTGGCGAAGAAATTGCTTTTCATGTAACAAAACTAATTATTATTAGTATTCTTTGAATATTTAAAATTAATATTTATCGTCATTATTTTATAAATTTTATCAATATAACTCACCTTGAATCTTTCAACGACAAGTAAATAAAATATAAAACATCTACGTTTAATACTCACAAAAATAAATCAAGGCTGACAATGCAAGGTATATTGAACAAAAAGTTGATTCGTCAATAAATAAATGTCAATGTTTTCATGAAAAATATCACGTAGTATAAAATAATATATTAGTTGTAATCATAGACATGTAAGAAAGAATTTAAAAACTTGCCTATCTCTGAACTAGACTATGACTTCTGTAGTGTATTTATTATCAATGCTTAAGTTCGAAACCATGGATTGATCATTTTATTTGATAGCATCACTGATGTAAATCGAATTCAAATAAAACTTTGAATATCCGATATTTGAATTATCGCTTTTGTCTTTCCTTTACAAAATTAAATCAATTTCAATAATAATCGTCACTTGGATACACGAAAGGGCTTTGGACTTGAATTAAATAATTCGATTCATTTACGTATCATCTTATTTTAATATACTTATTCTTTGTAATTTATTATATAATAAAATACTAAAACTGATGAGTTGTGAGATGATTCTGACGATCAGTCGAAATTTAGGGCAATAAGTACGTACACATGTGCGTATGAGCACATAAGGATAAGGATGTAATAGTCTAATGCAAAGGCCGTTTATTTTTGCGCGAATAATTGTGTAATATAAATAGATAGTCAATAAGGTTTTTATACGCAATTACAGCTTCGTGAAGAAATGAAATAAAAGCTCCTCGAAACATTAACGTTAATATTTTACAAACAATTTGGAATGCTGCGATGAAAATTATTGTACATAAATCCCCTCACACGATTCCAAATGGTAATGTTAAATCGGACATTGCAGTATACTGGCAAATACTTGTTTTATATATTTTAAAGATCATTTGTTAAGTTGTGAATCGCTGCTAAGTTAATCAAAAAGTTTTACCTAATAGAAAATTGCTCTCGAGTACTTACATGGGTTTCAAATAGGCCGTCAACATTTTCCTCTATTGTTTTACTTAAAAAATAATTATAACGTTAAAATATTATCTATAATTCTATAGATGTAGCTGATGTAAAATATAATTACCGATCAATATTCTATAAATGTGGTATGTTGAAGATGATACTGGACAATAATCTAGTAGTCATCATTAATAATTTATTCCTAAATATTATTAGTATTAATCAAAATGTATTAATTGAACTTTGTTATTATCATGTAAAATATATAATTTTCATAAAACTTCCTTTATATTCAGTCATACGCCTCTTCGCATACATATAAAAAAAAGAGAATAAAGAAACAAACACCTACACGGACTTAATCTCTTAATATACAGAAATGAAAAGTTACCTGATTGGCGTCGGTACAAACCTACAGTTCCATCTCTGAAAGCTGTGCTGCAGCACTCACCTTAGCCAAGATCTGGATGGGCGGTAGCTGAACAACATTTCCAATCCGCAGCTCAACAGCGCACCGGCGGCAAGTTCCACTAGCGGGATGAGCGATAGATGGCGACAGTTCGAGAGGGCCATTTCTCCGTTAATTGAATTTGAATATTGAGATCAGTTAATATTCAACGTAAAGGATACATTAAAAAAAATAAATTCTTTGTTAGAATAGAATCTGGAAAAATAGTTTATTAATTTAATTATTTGTAATATGATCATCGACAGTATAAGGTACGCCAAAACAGTCAATTGTACATTATTTAGGATTTAATGAACTTTGAAATCGTTATGCCTGAATAGTAGAACAATCGAAAACGCCCATTTGGTGTAATACAAAGGTGTCCAGTTTTTTCATCAATTAAACGAATTAAGCTAAAATAATGAATTATTAAAAGCTTCAATCAGTTCACTATTGATACGCAATAATTGTCTAGCCATTTCAATATTTATTATAGCTATCGATGAATTCAACAGGCCTCGATTTATACGTCAGAAAGATGCTAAACTCGATAGTTATCAAAGCAATATGATTACATTGAAATATTGTTTCGATGTAAAGCAGCTTCGATGCACAAAAATATTGTACATTGAAATATATATATATAATAATTGCGGAAACTTGTGTCTCTGGTTTTGCCTAATTTAGGTGTAATAATATGGAAAAAATGGATTCGATGGATTAGCAGTATTGAAAAAATCCAGCAATCATCAAATTTTTCCCATAAGGAATTCTATTTTTTTTAAACAAAATCGTTTCTATTCTTCATATCGATTCCCAATAAGTCTCTTAGATTTCTGAATAAATTCCGCTGAAGCTTGCGATACAGCTTATAGGACCAGTTTGAAGCAAGTAAGATTTAACGCTTTTGCAATTGTATTTTTGCAGGACCTGATCGTACAAAAAATTGTAAAGATAACAAATGTAGCTAATTTAATGTCCTATAAGATGGTGAAAGTCGATATTAAATACATTTTTCAACCTGTAATTAAAAAAAATTGAAAATTTAACTTTTTACCGGCAAGCATTGTTAAAATAACGATACGAAGGTGACAATATAAGGAAATATAAAGGGTGTGTTTCTGAAAAACTTAGTATTCTCAGATTCGGAAAATTCAAAATGGCGACCGCATAAACATGCTATATATTTTTTTGTTCATTCAACTGCACGTCGTTTTATGAACATTAACAATTCTGCTGCGTGGCTGGTTATATTAATCGATAGAACAAGTCTTATTTTTTTAGGATTAATGCAAAAAATTAATAAACATTTTTTGTCACGATTTTTTTGTACTTAAAATAAAATAAAATTTTTAAAATGTGTTTCAAAATATAATCGGGAAAAATTTATTTAAACTCCGGATTTGAATTTGCAATAAGTGGTGCTTTCAAAACCACATGTTTTGAAAAAAAAATTGGAAATTCAATTATTAAAACTCGAGATAACGGAATTCAAAGTTCCTTAGATATTGTCACTCTGCTATAAAACATTTTGATATCCTGATTGATTCTCTGTAATGCCGATTCTAAACTCTAAATAAATACATGGCTAATTTCAGACTAATACGATCAGCCAAACAGGGGTAGGTAACCGATTTTTATGAAACTTGGTATAAATATTGCTTATACAGTAGTAAACTTCTGTACAAATTTTTAGATCATTATTACTGCCGGATCAAAAGTTATAAACAATATTAAAATTTTATTAACATTTTTCAAAAATTTATATCTCTGTAATCGTAAGAGTTATAAAAATGAATTTTTGTTAAATACATGTAAAAATATAAACTTTTAAATTAATAAATTAAAAGTCATTGTTAACAATTTTTCGACAAATTATTAACTTTTGTTTCAAACAAATGACGATATCTCAAAAAGTGTTATTTTTATTTTTGAAATTTTTTTTAATTGCATTCCTTGACTATTTATCTATAATAATCAGCAATAAAATTCATAGAGCGGATATTAGTAATAGTTCTGGGAGTAATTATAAACAGCGTCCTCTTGAGCTGCGCGTGGCGGCTGACAAGCCTCCACACGCAATAACCTTTTGTTTTAAATAAAGGACTGTATCTTAAAAAGTATTACTTTTATTTTCGAAATTCGTTCTTTGTTGGATTCCTTGACTTTTGATCTATAATAATCAGCAATAAAATTCATAGAGCGGACATCGGAAATGACTCAGGGTGTCATTATAGTTACTTCCTAAACCATTACTAATATTCGATCTATGAATTTTATTGCTGATTATTATAGATCAAAAGTCAAGGAATCCATTAAAAAAAATTTCGAAAATAAAAGTAAAACTTTTTGAGATACAGTCATTTATTTAAAAGAAAACGTTATTACGTGTGGAACCTGACGAGCCGACTCGCACAGCTCAAGAGGACGTTGTTTTGTAATTACTCCCTGAACCATTACTAAAATCCGCTCTATGAATTTTATTGTTTGTTAGTGTAGATAAATAGTCAAGTAATCCAACAAAAAAAGTATTTCGAAAATAAAAGTAATACTTTTTGAACTACAGTCTTTTATTTTAAACGTAAGGTTATGGCGGCGCAGTGTCTCTAGAGTCGACGCGCACAGCTCAAGAGGACGTTGATTATAATTACTCCCTGAACCATTATTAATGTCCGCTCTATTAATTTTATTGCTGATTATTATAGACAAATAGTCAAGGAATGCAATTAAAAAAAATTTCAAAAATAAAAATAACACTTTTTGAGATATCGTCATTTGTTTGAAACAAAAGTTAATAATTTGTTGAAAAATTGTTAACAATGACTTTTGATTTATTAATTTAAAAGTTTATATTTTTACATGTATTTTTAAAAAATTCATTTTTATAACTCTTACGGTTACAGAGATATAAATTTTTGAAAAATTTTTAATAAAATTTTAATATTGTTTATAACTTTTGATCCGGCAGTAATAATGATCTAAAAATTTGTACAGAAGTTCACTATTGTATAAGCAATATTTATACCAAGTTTCATACAAATCGGTTACCTATTTGGCTGATCGTATTAGTCTGGCATTAGCCACATATTTCCATTTATGTTACATTCTTGGATGTATTCGTAAAGGACCGATATTTCTAAAGTGCTCAAAGAAAGTATAGTGCAGCTGTGTTCGAACGTCGTGGTGGGGGGAGCATCTCTCTCGCCAAGCCGAGCGTCGCATCGACTTAAATTGCGTTAAATTAATCTAGGTGCGTTTGGTCAGCCGCCAAACGTTGTTTTTCACCCTTTCGGCTTGTTTCCAACTCTCGTGTGGAAAAACATTACCCCTAACTGATGCAAAAAGATTTTTTGCTGAAACGCGTTAATTCACACTCGTGACGTAAATCTCTTTTATCGCTAAGAAAGCTTTTGCGGGCCCGCGTAAATGTACTATTTTAGTTAAATCTTTATCGTAACATTGAGCTGTCAATCTTTAATCGTTTAGCGTTGAGATATTTCAGTCTGTAGTAATCTAATGTATTATATTTCACCATACGTATACTCCAACCTAGTTTGCAATTATATTGTGTTCATAATTTTACACAATTATAATTATAATTTATAATCTACCATGATGAACCGTATAATATAGTTTCATACTTTTATAACAATTCATCGAAACAGGATATGATTTTAGTCTTACGTGTTTTACTTTCGTGGAAATGTTCTATCGATATGTAATTTATTTATTTTAGAAAATTTATACAATTTCTTCTTCTGATATCATCAGACCCGAACAAGACTACATACATTATATGTTGGTTAGTTACCTTTGGTACATTTTTATACAAAATGAATTTTGTTGAGCTATGATTACTTGAAAAGACAATATACTTAATTTCATTCGTATAAACAGGACATTAATCAGATATTTTTGACAATTGTAAAATGTAATAGAAATTACGATTTCCACGAATCAAATATAAATAATCTATTGTTTTCAAGGAACAAGTTCTTAATTAAGATGTTACTTTTTTAGTAGTTCAACTAAATATCATAAAAATTAGCTAATTACATTCTTTTTTCACAATGAAAAAATTGATTTTTTATATTTGCAAAGCACGCAAAGTACGTTGTTTGAAAATTTTTGTTGGCAACGGGTGGCGTTGATGAAACTCGTTCAATTTCACGCTCGCAGCAACCAAAGTGTGTTGCGATTGTGCTGCAATGTAGTTCCTATATATGCCAGATTCTAATAAAACCAGAATCTGTAGTGTTAAACAAGTTGCGCGTTTCCATTTAGTCGAGGATAGTATTGAGCCCCTCGGGATATCGTTCTGGTGGTTCTTTCCTTTCGTAGCATCAGTTTAGATCTACATCTATCTACATAATTCATCTGTTTTTTTTTTCGACGAAATAATTGTTCAACATGCGGAAGATACTTTCTTCATTTGCTATAGAATTCGTTAGAGCGAACATACAAATAGTTCGTTCTCAAATAATACCTAAATACCTAGAATTTCCCCTTTTTAGTTATGGTTTTACCAGTGAAAGTCAAAACGTTATTCTCATATAGTTTCTAACGAAATACGGTTCAGTAACTATATTGGTCAGAGGACACATCTTTCCATTTTGACTGATAGCGCATATACATTTATATTTTAAGAAGCTATATGAATTAATTATACCTTGAATTGTAGCAACGTTCTTTTTATCAGTTTCTTAAATGCTGATTTTATTTGAGTCGTCTTTCTTTAACTATACTCAAAAACATCGTGTACTCTAGAGTAAAGTATTAATACATAAAAATAACATTTATGATTTCAATATTTAAGGTGCGGATTGCTTCCAACGAATTCAAATGCTAGTTCTTAGAATAAAAAGGGATCAGTAACATTCGAAGCGACTAAATTAACCATCTCAAAATGTAGATATTTTATTTTAGGAAAAAATATCATTCATCAATATTGCATATTTAAATATCAACAAAATAGTATTTCAGAAGAGTTTGGTACAGTCGTTTCTTCACAAACAAAATATTTAAACTAAACTTGTTTCCAGTTATCCATGGAGTTTTTTTGCACCAGATAGAGGTAGTATTTTTTTTCGTGAAAGTAGAAAACAAACTGCGAAGGTAAGATTTTGAAATTAGAAAGAGATAACACAGACCGACAACATTTCAAAATGGAAAAGACCCAGAAACACCTCAATATATTTCTAAAGGTTTTCGATGCGCTGAATCTGATTCTGACTTCAGAATTGGTCGATCGTCTAAGGTTCTCGAGATATTTTAACCTAAAAGTGCGAAAAATACGATTTTTCACTATATACGAGGTTATGTGACATCGTGAATAATCTTTTTTTTTCAAAAACGGATAAGACCATCGCAAAGGAGCTCTTTTGTCCTTTGAAATCCATTTTTTAGATTTAAGACGGATTTTGTTTCATCGAGATATCATTGATTGAAGTTAAGTATTTTCGCAGTTTCGTAACAACATTGAAAAAGTCTACATAGCATATGTGAGGCTGTAACACCAATTTATTGATCACAAATCAGGAGTCGAATTTTGAAATTAAGGCGGTTTGACTTTAAGAATCAGGGGTTATAGCCTCGCAGGTTACAGGGTTTGGGGGTTAAGGAAATTGGGGTCTAAGAGCCCTGTAACCTGCGAGGATATAACCCCTGATCTTTAAAACCTGATCTTTAAAACCAAACCGCCTTAATTTCAAAATCCGACTTCTTATTCCTGATCGACCAATTCTGAAGTCAGAATCGGATTCAGCACATCGAAAACTTGGCCCATTCTTTATTCTTCTAAGGAAACTTCTACACAATCATTCAACAATTATATTTAAGTACCAAGGTATACAAATTTATCTACTACATTTAATGGTAAATACCATCTGCAGTTTAGGCAACTGTAGGGTTGGAGTAAAGCACTTATAAATTATCTTCATTTACTATAACTCTAGTGTACTATATAGATGTTGAAGGACAGGAGTGGCTTTAATGCAAATGACATATTTTGCATGATCAATGTTGTCTTCTGTTTATTTTTAATCAAATTGGTGCATTATCTAGGATGTATTGTTATATTTAAGTTATTTTACTTATTATTACTATTTCTGTTAAATAAAAAACAAATCCCATAAAAAGTACAAGTAATAATTTGTTGTTGCATTAGTTCTGTCAGACTCAAACAAATTAAATCAATTCAATTGTTTTCAGACGTTTATTTGCAATGTGTTTGAATATCCAATTTTAAATTGATGTTGAAGAGCTTTTTCATTTTCTGTTTATACGTTGCATTTTACATTTTATTGCATTTCGTGAAAATGATATTTATTGACTAACAATTTTCTTTTAAATAAATTATAATAACGTTTTGTACTAGTACAAATTTGATCCCATTGCACGTACAAACATGCACGCTTTGTATGCTTTATACAAATTCTTTATTTATATCCGTTCAGGTGCTTCATACAAAAAAAAATTATTACCGCTCGTTATCCTCTTCTGTAGGTTACCAACCAATTGTACCATTTCTCAAATCTCTATATACTGACGCTGAAATTACTCCATGTCTTTGACCATAACATTCAAAATTTTTTACGTAACGAGTTTGATTGCTATCTTTGTTTTCATTACTTTTAAAATCCTGTATATTCCTCACAGCTTTAGGATCGGCTGATTTATATCGATTCGGCAGATGTTGATTCAAAGTTTGTTGTTGACGTTGAAAACTTAAATAATCGTTGAGTACATTATTAGTGTCACCAGCCTCGTGTGCTAAATGTTTCCGTAAATCCTAATTTAAATAAAAGCATAGACATTAAATTTTTCAGTTTCTCGACTTTTACTAAGACATTAATTAAAAATAGTTAAACTGGTGTTGGAATTCATTCGTGCAAAATTCTTATGTTAAGACATAACTGACAAGTATATTTGAACTGTTAATTTCGATTAAATGATATTAAATTTAACGTACCATCACTTCTGAATGAAACAATAAGTACAAAAGGGTTCGTTTACTTGCACTTTCTCATATATTAAGTGGGCATACTAGGGTAGATTGATAAGTTAGTGACTTTTTGAATAAAGGATATTTTTTCGGCAAATACGCATTTTATTTTTATTCTCCAATATAATCTTCTTTTCAATCGATATATTTACTTCAGAGTTTTTTCCAACGTTCAGCGTCACTTGCGCTGGTACGACCCAAGAGAACTCAGTAAACCACTTTTTAACTATTAAATTGATAGTACAGAGTCCTCAAAGTATTTATTGAGACTCTTTGGTTTTGCTGATAGTTTTTTACGTAAAAGTAATACTTAATCTCACACCAAGTTCAAAATTTTCAATTTTCGTTATAATTCACGAGGGAGTTTGTCAATAATTGTTTATAACATCACTATAAGCTTTTATAGAGTAAGCAAAATATCAAAATTTTTGGGGATTTACTCATCTGCTCGGACATACGTTACGTATATACTAAGGACTTTGCTTTATTGTACAAAAGTAGCAGAAGTATTGAAGCAATGTTTATCCAGTGTTATTATTTAACTGTAATCTATGAAGGTAATCTAATGTTATGAAAAGTCGGCGTTGTGTTTTATACATGCATATACTTTACTCAAACTTACTTGAGGCATCTTTGTTAAGTATTTACTAGAATGGGCCGCTGGTAGCGTTTCTTGATTCATACATTTCTCGAGCTTTGTTTGAGGTTGTCTAGAAATACTGGTAAGGGGACGATATTGCTGTTGCTGTCGTTGTATACTTAGTGATTTCACAACTGAACCAATCCGTGTACGGCGAAATTTTGGCTGCTGATTATTTTGCGTCGTGACGTCGAGTGTTTGAATATTCTGTAACAAATATTTTTTAACTTTACATAGATTTACGATACGATTTTGCATTACTTTGACATTTGCCATGAAGTTAATATTTATATGATCATGTTTTTGAAACATCTAAATAAACCTACAATTCTACAGCAGTATGCAAGACTTGAAATAATTATTTCATTTAAGATTAGTAAAATCCTTTTTCTGTTTATAATACATTCAATTGTACATTTAACAACCGTTTTTGGGGTTGTATGTAACAAAAAATAGGAATAAAAATATAAAAATAAATCAAGATAAATGAAAATTGAAAGAGATAATAGTTGTGAGGTTAATGTGTGGATATCCCATTGAAACCCACGCTACATATTTAGTTGTTTTTTTAAATTTTGTTTTAGTAAGTTAAAAATATGTTTTTATAGTTGCTTATGTCTTTTATCCACGAGTGTCTTATGTTTTTCTGTATAGAATATCTTTTGCTAGTTGATCGGCGTGGTTTTTTAATTTGATTTTGTATGTCATGTAGAATCTTTTAATTTATTCTTTAATTGTTGTTATGTTTAACTTCTTATTTAAGACGTAATTGGACATGAATCAAGGCGCGTTCACTATATTTCTTATTATTTTCGACTGAATTTTTTCAAAAATTCCTATATTCTCCCATACGACCAATCTAGTTTAAATATCGATTTGTACACGAGTAATACGCTTTCAAGTCTCATTTGAGATTAACCTATTAGATTTGTTTTCTATTAACCAGTATATTTGTCTCAATTTGAGATTTAGTTACTTTCATTTTGACCAAATGTACTCTCTAATTTATTTAGCGATCAAGGTGACCAGCTATTTTTTATGGTTACTTTATAAAATACTTTTTTCATTTAAAGTGGCTGGTGAACAAATGTCCATTCTGAATGTGCAGGTTACGTGGTTACATTTGTTTTCATTTATTTTTATTGTCCATAATGTTAGCGAGTATTGAATCACGTTTATCTATTTCTCCAAGTTAGATGAAGTAGTTTCGGCAATTGTATGAGTTGTAAGTAGTGCAGTTTTGTTTGGGTATGGGCCTGTGGTGATATTATACATTGTTGGTATATTAGTTGTAAACAATATGTACAATATTGACCCCGGGACACTTTCTTGAGGGATCTCTGCCGTGATGGGATAATCCGCCGATACTTCATCGTTGACTTTAACTCTAAAAAATTGGTTTGTTAAGTACAATTTCAAGAGCTTAAAGTGACTTATTGAAAAGTAACTTTGTATTTTACTTAATGGCCCTACGCGCCAGAACTTGTCGAAGATCTGTTGAATGTCAAGGAAAACAGTCGTGTAGAACCTTTTCTCTTCCAGCAATTTTGTAATTTCAATAACTAGATGATTTATCTGTTATATTGTGGAATGTTGACTTCTGAAACCAAATTAGTAATTTGGAATTAAGTTTCTTTCTTTCATTATGGGAGTCATTCTTGTGAAAACAATTTTTCCAAGTATTTTTGAAAGTAATGATAGGAAGATTATGGGTCTATAAAATGTTAGTTTATCTAAATCTTTTGTAGGTTTAGAAATTGTTATTATTTGAGCTATTTTCCATTATGTCGGTACATAGCATAATCGAAGGCATGCGTCAATTATGATTCCGATGTATCTGATTACTTCGGCGAGTAACTCGCTAATCATTCTACTTGTAACATTGCCTATTTCCAGTGCTGCTCTATTTTTTTATATTTTTTACAATATTAATTATTTCTAAGTATTTCGCTGATTTTATTCATAAATTGTTGTTGTCTGGCTGACATTGTAGCAGTTGTATTTCTTCTTGTTCTGTACCGACTCAGTCGTTAGAAATGAATACTATACTGAGGTGTTTAGCAAAGGTTTTGGCTATTTTTATTGGTTCGTGCATATATTTTTGTTTGTCGGTTTCCGTAGTGAATAGCTTGATGCTTCTGTGAGAGTGAGATTTTGAATTTCTTTCAATACTTTCATTGCTCTGTTTCAGTTGGTCTTATCACGTGTATTTCTGGTAATCTGCTACATTATTCTCAATTTTCTTTTCTTGCTTTCCTTTTCATTGTATAGTTTTACTCACTTCTTTGTATGCTTGTCTAGTAAGTTCGCCAAATTCGTTAATACTTTATTCTACATCAGCTATGCTTTTAAGAAATATGTTACATTACATTTTGTTATTGATATACTATTTTTACTTTACCTAGTCCGATTTGGAAAATGTTTCTGACCACGTAACTCTTATGTGAAATGTAATTTTGACCGGCGTATTATTCGAGGTGAGATCTAAACTAGAGATTAATTTAAAATAGGTGGAGTTGAAGTAATTAATGAACACAGTATTGTATTTGAAGTTACTGCGCGAGAAATTAAAAAAGTCACTGACTTATCAAACTACCTTCTTATATTTTTCATAGACAGCGCCCTTGAAACGTCAATAATTGTTTATAACATCACTATAAGCTTCTATAGAGTAAGCAAAATATCAAAATTTTTGGGGATTTACTCATCTGGTTGGACATACGTTACTTACATACTAGGGATTCTACTCTATTGTACAGAAGTAGCAGAGATACCCTAGCGATTTGCATATAGTACATAGTCTGTTTTACCTTACCACTGGCAGTTTTTTGTGTCGTAAGGTTTAATGTACTTAATACTGATATTTTATTACAGTAATTTCTTGTATGACCAAATCTCCGGAAATTTCAGCACTGTGGTATTTCTTGTTTTTTTTTCTCAGAGGTTTCTATTGAAACAACCGAGTTTAGTAACTTGTTTAACTTCAATATTTCTTTGTTATTTGGGGTGACTGCTATTTCGACGATGAGAAGTGATGTGGGTGTTTCGTTTTTTTGTTACGGATATTTTAAATGGTGACCACTTTGTAATTATTTTATCCTATTGACAGTTTTAGGTCGCATAGATTCACCGATTCATCAGAGTAGGACTTTGTAACCCTTGTTCTCTTTGCATTGATACGTTTGAAACTATGTATCTCTTCGTTTAAGTTTATCCACTAACGGTAAGTATTTTTCAGAAAAGTTTGATTATCACTTGATTGATGGCTTCTCAATCAAAGTCTTAATTTTGCAAATGATGTAAATTAAATGTCAGCACTCGTTAAGAATACTTATATGATTCGGATTTGCTAATGAATATCAATACCTAGTGTGATTGTACAACTGTTGGCCTTTGTAAATTGTGAAATTATCAAGTTCATTTTTGTAACGATATGATTCCAACAATGAAAGCATAACCTATTACAAATATTTTACTGTTATAAATGAAGGAATAAACGTACTCAAAGTTTAAGCTAGCTCCACTTTAATATCAGTAGGACTTAGAAATTTTAAACGAAAGTATAGTATTACATGTAGATGACCAATTTTTTTTAATTTTACGACTAGTTACAGATTTTCGAATATTATAATAAATGCAGATATAAAAGTGTATGCGAATTTTGGGGTTATCGTTGTTCCCATCTTACCGGTTTATGGCTTGAAAAATTTAAAGGAAATGCATTGTGCATGCAGAAGCGAAACTGAATGAGTATATCCTGGATGCTATACATGTTTTAATACCTATCTGATTAGCTATTGAGTCGTAAGTTAAGAGCAATACCGAATCAAAACCCTCTATTTGCTATATATCACTGTATAAATATGCTCAAAGACTTGTAAGTGCCGTACTCAAATATAATATATCACTAAATGTTTCATTTAATAATGAGTAGATTAAAATTATACATCGGTACAGCTAGGTGAATTTAAATATTGTATATAAATACGTTTATTATAATGTTAGGATATTTCATGAATGTTTATTATTTTGTTTATGTCGTGGACTATTCGGCCGATTTACAAAAAATGATGATAAGTATAATTTGTACACATCATCATTTTATTGTACAAGTCCCATCACTTGAAGTATTAGAATACAAATGTATAAATAACTGAAGGATTTTATATAAAATTCAGTAACAGCAATTATACAAGTTTCATTGTTAACAAAACTGCCATCAACATTGTACAATAATAGCAATGTATTTATAAGAAATAATAAACAATCAATCGTAGATGTAGACTCAAATGGAGTATACAATTTTGTTTTTAGCTTATTCAAATATTTTACTGTTAAAAACTAATAAAAATCGTATAAATCCGAACGCAACTTTAATAAACTCCCGAAGTGAATCTCAATTCAAAATCCGTTTTCGTCTCGTATCAGTGCGTATCATTCAGATCGCTCTCAACTCACCCTTACAATTATTACCTCGCGAACCATTATATTCTTCTCGCTACTATCGCATTCATTCCCATGACTCTAAATCTCGAATATATAAAATTGAATTATGTTTAGCAAAAAGTTTTTCATACTTGCATGTATGCCAAATTATTTTTTCTTACGCTTACATTTTTATTTCGAGGCTAGAGTTATGCACGGTACATACTAGGAGTATCACGCTTCAATTCTTTCATTTCGAGAAAAAAATAAACCGTTTCTTGTTTTCTGAGGAGGACGTCCGTCACCCGCCGAATGCTGATTTTCTCGCGAGTGCCACTCTATTGTCCAGTCATAAATTTCCTTTTGGGATTTTTCTGGGCGCTCAGGGGGTGTCGGGTGACAGTAATAAAAATTTGGAATATATCTATTAAAAAATAAAATAGACAACAGCAAAAGGAAATGAAACGAAACACAAATATGGTGCAGGCATGCAATTTACTGCTTGTACATGATTTTATTTTCAGTAAATTTGTCTCGCCATCTTGCCTCTTAACTATCCAGAACACCGACTGGAAAAAATGTATGGGTAAGATGGATACCGTGATTACTGGCAATGGAATCAAAACAGCGTGGTGAGTATTATACACATTTTATGTAGCGTTTGAATAACGAAATTGAGAACTAACGTGCAAATTTAGAGAAAAAGAACGTTTTTTTTCATCAATATTTTGCACCGGTTCATACATTCGATATTCCGATGGCTAAATTCAAGGAATTAAATTTTGAATTGTTTCCTCATGCACCCTATTCACCAGATTTGGTCTCTTTAGACTATTTTCTATTTTTAAACGTGAAAAATGGCTTGGTGGTGAAAAATGTGCCAACAATGAAAAAGTGAAGTCCGCTGCTAAGGGCTATTTTGAGGAGCTCGATGATTCTCATAGTAAACAAGGTATCGAAACTATCGATACTATTGAAAATGGATGGGAAAAGTGTATCGAGCTAAAAAGATATTATGTAGAAAAATAGTGTATGCGGATTTTTTTCCTAAATGTTTTGTGATTTTATTATTTATTGGGTACTTTCAGGATCACCTCGCAAATTAATTTCATGCGATAAATGACTTAAAAAATGTTTTATTTTTTAGTGATTACAATAAAAATATACTCTATCGTTAAAAGATCTATTATTTTACGTACTTCTACGTGCTTATAAAATTGTTAAAACTGTACTATCATACGTATGATAAATGCCTAGGATTTGGATGTTTTTTCCAATAATATCTGCGAAAAATTGGTAGACAGAATAAAACACTTTACCTGGTTTGATTGTATTAAACGTTGTGACCTTGAAATCCTTTGAGGTTGTTGGCTCAAATAAATGCAACTCTTTGTTTGGTCAGGGACGAGATTTCGCAAATTTCCATTGATTAGATTATATGCGTATTGCATGGTCATATCTTTGTTTGTAGATTTAACTAAAAAAAGAAAACTACTGATTTATTGTATTTAATAGAATGTATTTATGAAATTATAATTTTGTTAAATAAATGCAACTGCATTCAGGTGATATACATAAAATATTCGATTCTATAGCATCTCTATCGCGTATTTTTTTAATAATCTAAAGTGCGTAAATTAAAGATAAGTAGAAATATATAAAGTTATACCATTTTGTCTTGAAATGTTCTCGTTTGATATCGTGTCTAAAACTTGCATTCCTTTACTTTCCATATCCTTAAAGGCTTTACTTTTATTCGTTAAATTTGGTCTTATTTCTCCTATAATAAAAAAAATACAATATGAACATTGGATAAAAACTAATATTTTAACATTACTAGTATCACTATAATTTGTTTATAATATTGGTCACGTTTCATATGCGAAGACTTGATTTTGCGAGTACTCGAAAAATAAGCATGCTAAAAGTCTTGCCTGCACATGTCGTTTCAAAAATCGTTTTTGTATATAGAAACGAAAAAATAGTTTCATTCTTACGTGGGCGTTTGGGTCCTAGCTACGCGAGTATCTCATTGTATAACATTCTTATATTCTTAAAGACGTCAAACTTTGTTTTATACGAACGTCAACAAGTTTTCTATAAACTTTTTACGAATATCCGCTAGGAGTATTAGATGATTAATTTAACAAGTAGGTGGCCGAATCTTTTTTAAATACAATATGGTACTGATGTTAGAGTTGACGTGGGTAATAAATTAAGTAAATGAAATGATAGAAGTAAAGTTCTCTATTCAATTATAAAATCAGAAGTACAAGCGGGAAGCATGGATGTGCACTATGAAGAGGTTCAAAATCAACCAACTCACTCTGCGCTTTTCGCGGAAGGCTTGACCTCAGCGCAACTTATACACCCACGTATGAGAAACAAATGATACTTGATCATGACGGCACCGTAAGAGATAAGCCTAACGTTAATGAAAGGACCGCTTAGCCAAAACATGAGTAATGAGATGAAGAGTAAAGGCTTGCGATTAGGATTGGAAAGTAGTCACTTAATAGTGATCATAAAAAACGGATCGAGGAGACCATTAATTTGATAAACCGATATGACAATTATATCCAGAATATCTAATAAAGTATTCTAATCTAATCCCCATCTTACACATACATTCCCTTTTTATTATGATATTCCCAAAGTCCTGTTCAAACTTGACTTACACGTTTAGAGCAAATGGTGTCCAAATGTAACCTTGCGCTATTGTCTTTCTGATAATCCAAGCTTATAACATTCAATATTTCCATTTTCTCTACGCATCAATATCCGACACTAGTTTTTCTAACGGCCACTATTTGACACTCACATTCTCTTTTTGCACCCCATAATAATTTATGTGCTATGAAATCTTTAAATACGTAGACAAGATTTTCCAAAAGTTTATAAACAATGTTTAATGATTGACTTTTACCTTCTAGGAATAAGGCTTTGTATCTGTCAGTCTTATTTTTCTCTTTTCGCAGGTCGTCACTAGATAAATGAAAACTTTTTCGAACACCTGTATCTCCTTGAACTGTGGGATAAGAATCCTTTTTAATGTGTTCTGAAAGACGTCTTATTCTTGATTTAGACCTGCCATAAGAAGACAAAGTTATTACGTATGAAAAATTATTGGATTATTTTATGTACTGATTATTTATATAAACTGTCAACATTGGACAATCTCGTTTTCAACTTGGTAGAAAAACTTACATATTTTTGTGTTTCCGGTGTTTCTCATCCATCATAGCATAGAGTTTATTACGATATTCGTCAACAGAAAGTTGTACATCATCTCGAAGAAAGGGAATCACACTGAAGCCTCGTTCAGGTTCGTTTCCTTTTGCATGAAAACTAATAAAGTTCCAATTTAATTAGTGAGTTACAAGTGATACGAAGACTATTAATTAAAGTGACTATAATTAGGTACATGATCAAGCACGCACAAAGTTGGTCGTGTCTTAAAATAAAAAAATACAATTTCTGACTGGTATGAGAAAATAATCCAAGCTCTTGTTAAAATATTAGATTTGTTTTTGAAGCGTAAGAAATTAACTTATATTTTTGAAAAAAAACGAACAAAAGATTGTGGTTATCAAAAGTTACATGCAAAGTATAAAATTTATTCGTAAAAATTATAGATGTAAACTATCTAATCATAAAAGCACCTAACAAATGCAACTGAACACTATACACATCGATATTACAATTTACCTTGCAACGTAAGGATGTTCCAAGGCTTCTATAGCAGTAAAGCGATGATTTGGATTGAAAACTATTAAGTTTTCTATGAGATCTAAAGCTTCTTTAGGTGCATTTGGTAATATTTCACTCATTGTTTTATGTGGACTCATTGGACTTTTTTCTAATAAATTTGAACCATATCCAGCATTTATTGATGCCAAATCTGAATCATGTATTTTTAATAATAAAATAACTACGATTAAAAACGGTTGGGAAGTAATTGATAGAAAAATTATATTTAAATCAACGATCTTTGATGGACATTTGAAACCGTTTCGTTATGTGTTTTAAAATTCTGAAAACAATACAGGGACCAACGGTAATAGTACAATAACATTTATTAATTTTTTATATGATCTATATATTTAACAATAGAAGCTAGCTTAAAAAATACTTAAAAAATGTATTTTCACACTATTTAAAAATAAATATCAATCGATCTTATTGTTACATATCTTTTTAACATGTGGATTGACCAAAGATTTTCAATATTAAACTTTTCGATAAAAAAAACAAGTCATACTTTATGGTTTAATAATAACAATATGAGACTCGCTAATCAGGTCAGATCTCATTTTAGAAATTAAAATAATATTTCATGTGGAATAAAATGTTAATGTATTTCAAAAACAAACATCTACAAAAATTTAAAATTCATAATTTCATTGAAAACAATTCGCGCGTAGTAAGAAGAAATGGTCAGAAGTAGTACAATTGATTTATTTAAAGAAAAGATATGTCAAATTTGCAACAAATAGACAAAAGCTTACCTTCGTTCGTAGGAGGGGGTAATGTGACCATAATCTTTTCCATTTGATTAATTGTCGACGAACCGGGAAACAAGGGCTTTCCAAGTAACATCTCTCCAAAGATACATCCTAGTGACCACATATCAATCCCTTTGGTGTATCTACAATAGCAAGTAATTGCTTTAATATCAGAAAAGAATCGGTTTACTTTAATTTTGTCATTGGATTCAAACATATTCATATTTCGCATATAAGGGCTTTCAGGTTTCATTTTATTAACGGTATAATTCGATTAACCATACGATGACATATACTGCGGCCTTGATTATATTTTTGTATTTTTTTAACAGTTTCGTATTAATATAGCAAATAGATTAAACATAAACCATTATTAATAATCTGCACGTGAAGAAATATGGTCATATAAAATACTTGTAATTCGAAAAGGTATCATTATTTAAACGATCCTAATAAAGAAAAAATAAGATAGTAGACGAAGACGTACTCGTGTCTAAAAATATGCGAGAATGGATCAATAAGTACCTGCGTTTGAAGATAGGTGCCGTGACTAACAATAGTAGGCATTACGGGTGGACACTCTTATCTTTCAGAAGACGTCGTATAAAATTTCAAAATAATTCATAAGTGATTTGACTGACATTTGTATAAACGTTTATGGTATTTTTGTATACAATGGAAAAAGAGCAATATTAATCTGCAATTCGTTTTTTTATTTTCAAACAGTAAAACGTATGAAAAAATAAGAGCAAAGTTGGATGCTGTCAATGGAATATATGTACAATATACAACACTAGTGAGATATTGTTTCAACGAATTAAAACGTGGCTACACAACTGTTTTCAATGAAAAATGCCCAGACGACTCGACAAACATGGTTATTGAAGAAATCGTTAAAAAGCCTATAACATAATTCTTGCATCGTGTAATAACCATTGATGAACCCTAGATCCATTATTATACACCAGAAACAGAACGACAATCCAAACAGTGGATTTTTCCTGGCGAATCTGTTCCGAAAACGGCTGAGACATGTCATGGGACAAAAAGGTCATGGATATGGTTTTTGGGATTTAAAGGGAATAATCCTAATGGACTTTTTAAAGAAATATAACACGATCACGGGAAAATAATACAGTGCTTTATTGGGCCGATTGGACGAGAAAGTGAAAGAGATACGGCTTCATTTGGTAATAAAAGTGATGTTTAATTATAACAATGCACCGGTTCACTCATCCGGAATCGTCGTGGCCAAATTGCACGAATTCCGTTACGAATTGCTGCCGTATCCACCGTTCTTTTCCCCAATTAAATACGTGACTTGCGGAAAAAAATTAGCTTAAATTAGGGGATTATCATCGAGACAGAAGCTTGTTTTGAAAAGTTTAATAAATTATATTTTTTAGAGGATTTTAAAAAGTTGGCCAGACATTGAAAAAATTGTATTAGTTTAAAAAGAGATTATGTGGAAAAATAAAAAATTTTTCGAAAAAAACCTGCGGCTTCATTGAAAACGCGGATGCTTATTCATACACCCTCGTATATTTCAATGAATTTTTAATAATTCACATATTTTTGTCAAGAAGAGTTTAAAAATATATGAAAGGTTACAATAGTTTCGTGACTATCGATATTTTTCAGGGCATCGCCAATTTTACATTAGTCAAGTCACGCGATATTTCTGTAGTCTATATTGCCAGTATTTTTTCGTCGATTTGTTTTTTTTTACGGACCTATATAGCTTACCTTTTCGAGGCAATCAATATTTCCGGCGCCCTGTACCACCGTGTTGCAACGTAATCTGTCAAAGTGGGGTCGCTTCCTGCTTCACCATCGCCTTCAGCTAATTGGCTCATTGAACGCGCAAGACCAAAATCTGCGATCTTGCAGTGACATCGGGCATTTAGTAAAATGTTCGACGGCTATTTATTAAAGGGGTATCTAGATTAGTTGTTAGTCGTTATATCAATGTCATTCAGCAGTGATTACGTTTATGATAATAATAATTTTATATACGTGGGTTTATATAGAATTATTTTTAATACCCATGTTATCGCAGCGCTATCGTACTTATATGTAAAAGATGTATAAAAAATGTCAAGTGCAGAATGTTATTTCAATAACCATTCAGCTTTTTTATTACATTTTGACGTTAATACTAGATGAAAAGATTTTCTAACTTTTTTATTCAACAACGGATATCGCAATAAATCTAATTAGTTTGTCGGTGTTTCAATAAAGAAAGATAGGTTATCAATTATCACGTAAATATTTGAGTTTTCAATCGAACAAGTTATGTGCACGGAAAAATATTTTTACATTACCTTTAAATCACGGTGAATAACGTTTCCAGAATGTATGTATTTTATAGCCTTGAATAATTGATACATAATGAAAACATTATGAATGTCCTTCAATATCGTACCCCGTTTTATTACATTATGAAGGTCTGTTTCTGTAAATATACAAAAGAAAACATTTTACCTAATTTTTTTCTCGATATTAATAAATATTATTACAAGACTAATAAATATATTAATGTTGTAATAAACGGAATCGGTAAAGCATTTTCCGATAAACCGTACCCATACAAAATATTTTATTCCCTTTACGTAAACTTAGTGTAATTTATTGAACGGAATCCATCAAGTGATTCCAATAAAAACTTCTTAATATATACTACTGTCACGCTTACGAGAACGTTCCATCAAACATTTTGAAGAATTTACTATTTAAACGAAGTGGGCAGTAATATTTATAAATGCATACGTTCAATCAAACGCGAATCTGTTTATCTTTATTTTCTTTGTAAATAATATCAGAAATATACAAATCTGGATTATTAAAATATCGAATGTCAACGTAGTTGTACTTGGACATACTTTTTAACTTATTGAGTACACTTATAATAAATTTATTAATACTTACCCATATATTCAAAAACCAGATATATATCACGATCGTTGTTTGCCTTATGTAAACCAATCAGCTGTATAATATTTTCATGATTGGCAAATGACAGTAAAAAAATTGTTTCACGGAATGTACGTTGAGCATCCGTCTGATTTCTAAATGCATCAAAGATTTTTTTTACGGCCACAGTTTCTTTAGTTTTATTGTCGATTGCTTTCCAGACAATTCCATAAGCCTGTCAGTGCGTTAAAGAAAACAGTGATGGTTAATATTGAACATTCTTAATTCCTCGATATGTTAAAAGATACAAAACAATTAATTATGTTAAAGAAATGGTTTTCTTCGAAGTGTTGTGAACTTTATTTATCTTTTTTTTGCACAAAAATTTAAAAATCTAGCGTAATTGAATAAGTGTCATGATTGTTTTATCGATCAGTTTTGAATGATATACTTGAGAGTATAGGCGTGGGTTTACTGTTTAATCAATGCTTCATACATTGACTTTTTTCAGAGTCGCTATCTTTGCAGAGTATATTATATTTTCATGCGTCAAGAAAAGAAACGGGTTTTTTCGGAATAAACAATCAAACAAATTTTCTTATTTCATTTTTTTATATTTCTTTTTTGTAGCATTTGAGGTCGATTAATCTAAAAATTATGTTTGGTCAAGTTGTATGATCATGAATTAGAACAAATTCGATAATTATTATTAACAGCAACTGACGAAAAAAAATTGGCAAGAAACATTCGGCACGTAATTTGTAGGCGATTAATTTCTGAAAACTATAGTAAAAAAGTATGTATATTATGAACACGATTTCATATATAATATTTTTTATTCGGAAGTTGTTTCATGATATGATTATACTTGAATAAATTACATAGAAGCTGTATTCCGATGAACGTACACTCAAATTAATGGTTTATATTCCTTTAATTTCAGAATCGTGAGATTCCGTTAGTCGGAAATATCTATTGATTATAAAAAAAGAAGTCATGTCTGTAAACAACGCGTTGATTGGTATTGAGCGAATAATAGATTATTGAGAATGTGTCGCGCAAAGCTAATTATACATAAAATGCCATCTCAGCCCGTTTGCTTGGGTAGAAACTATCGTAGAATCTACTGTAGTTAACATATTTTCTAATAATACTGCTTGTCGAACATTCAATTCATCAAACGATAAAACTACTCACCCCTTTGCCAAGTCTTCGAATAATGTCATAGTGTTTGGTAACGTGAATGTCAATTTCGGAGTGTTTCTCACTGAACCTTTTAGCCGACATTTCACTGTGGGTTTGTGATAGTCGTAAGAGATAAAAAAATATTTCAAAAAGTCATCTAAAATGTGATAGCCGATATGTAGCCACGCTTGCTAATCCCACTGTTAGGCGTAAAAATCGGCATAGCAACCAAAGTGGTGACGATATCGTCTGCAGCTGTTCTTCGAGAGTGATTTTCGATTAAGTACCGGTAGCAGCATTACACTTTTTGTGTAGTTGACTTCTTGCAACGCGACGTCAATAGGACTGTCGCCGACTCTTTTTCAAGTTACAACATCAAATAAAGGACGTCACTTCCATCGCACTAACTAAATATTCCGCCGGAGCGATAATGTCACAAATAAAACTGCGCTTTTTCGATGCTATTATTAAAATATATAAGCTATCTCCCGCGAGTTTTATTTATCGTCGCTGTCGGATGGCGGCACGCGCAACGTACTGCATTTATAGGGTGTATGTGCGCTTCGTTTCCAAGGCAACACTTTGATACATGTACGTATGTACGTATGTACCTATATGTTCCAATATTTTTGTTTTATATTTCCTACTCAACTAAGAAATTTTCCATTCACTTTCTCTCTTTCTCTCCCACAATACACATACACACGCGCGGGTGCGTGCGCATACAAACTCACACATACTGTTTTTGACTTAAGTAGCTGTTTAGTTTATGAACTTTTGGTGATTTAAAACATTTTTATATTTTTTTTATTGATAATTCATATTATCGATTGACTTTAATAGCTTCTTATAAAAATTATTTCAACATTTGCCTTCTAATACATAGAGTTCATCAAAAGTTATCAATCAAAAAGAGATATATTTGAATAACGTATGTTGATAACAAATATATTTTAATAGTTTCTTGTTATTTTTTTCCTAATAGTACGAGAAATAGTTCTTATGGCCTATTAGGAATGCATATCCATAATTAATTATGGATTGTTGAATCTAATAATGAGTAAAAGAAAAGAAAATTTGACATCTCTTAAAATTATTGATGTATTTTAATAAGTTCACTAGTATCACTATAGCGCACCTTTCAGCGTAAATAAATATTAATATTAGAGCACCTTTGAAATTAGTGGACCCATTTTTTTCAATATTTTCTTTTGAATAGCATTATAATAAATTTAACTATTGTGATGAATCATGTTTCAATAACATTAAAGACAATGCATGCATTGTAAAAATATACTTGAAGTTTCCTCGTTACATTCCGACTAAACTACCGCAGTTTACGGATTTATCACTAGACGAAAAAAATGAAATTGTGTCCGAATAGAACTGCGAATTCTCAAAGTGAAAAGGAAGTTATCAGAAGTACATTTCTGTGTTTTTTAACAACCACCAAATCAAACTTATTCACGAAAAAGTAGCCACAAAGTTATAAATTTGCATACCGATATCAGGTTAAAAAAAAAAGAAAAAAAAATTTTGTTCCTTTCCTGTTACGCAATCAATTGAAAATAAAAATATGATTAATCGGCCAAATTACTTATTCTCTTACTCTCCTATATATACACATAATGTTTAGTGAGTCTTTCCAATAAAAAGACCTCGTAAAAAAACTCCGTTTTTCATGAGTCAAGATAAACGTATAACCAGGAAACAAATAGACCACGATCCAGAATTAAGGAGAAAATTAGAAAAAACACTCTTCCTCAGTAAACGAATTAGTACACGTACTCGAATCAACCCTCCACTTCAATCGGACAGCAAGTCCAAAGATCACACTTTCGCCTCGATAAGAGACGACACTAACGATCCAAACCTTCCGTCAACCAGTGAGATTACGACGATTCAGGAAACTCAAGGACACTTAATACAACAAGGATTAAAACCTCGATTAATAAAAACGGTAGCCCAACCTATTGACACCATGACGACACCAGGTCAAATAGTCACCTTAAAAGGTGCTTTACATATCGTCTCAGAGTTCAATGGATCAAACATACCATTGACTCAATTCTTAGATGCTGAGATGTTCAATTCGACGAAGCACTTGTCATGATTCCTGCAGAATCAGAAGTAAATTTAGTAAAACTCTTACGCGTAAAAATCTCAGGCAAAGCACGTGAAGCTATCACGAATAAAAATGCCGAAACCAATGAAAAATTGAAAAATTTTCTCAAACATCTATATTTACAAATCAAAACCATCCATCAATTACTGGGTGATCTAGCCAACGAATATTAACGAGAAAATGAAAGAACGACAGCGTTCTAGCTTATATCCACAGAATATGCAACATCTCCAGATGAGTCCTTGAACCTCATAAAGTAAAAAATAAAGCCGATTCCAATACAATTAACTTAACGTAAAACTTTCCACGCTCAAGCTCGTCAACCACTAAAGTTTCTGTGTCCTATGGAGTTTCAGAAATAAGCGAAAAGAATTCCTGTAAATCTAGCAGATCCTTGAAAAAGAAAATTTCAGAAATGAAGAAATTTATCCAACATCGTAAGGACAGTATTACATATTTCGTCTTCAGTACAGGTCTACCCCTTGATAAGGGGGCCAATAACTGGAAAATTTTAACAAAATAAAGTTCGATCGTGAGTATGTAACTGGAGAAGTTAAGAAAATTGAGACGAAAAATAAATATCATCAATTTTCGCTCTCTATTTGCGGAAAAACTCCAGAGCCCTTGAGTATAATACGTGAAAACATAAACACAACACTAATAATAGTACGGGAATTGCTCTTAAAACTCGATCAGCAAACGATCTGTTTCGCAAGGAGCACCACAATAAAGAACTTACGGTCAGAGATCTTGAACCTTCTAGATGAACTTTTTA
Organism: Chouioia cunea; assembly: GCA_030064505.1. Classification (NCBI taxonomy): domain Eukaryota; kingdom Metazoa; phylum Arthropoda; class Insecta; order Hymenoptera; family Eulophidae; genus Chouioia; species Chouioia cunea. The sequence continues at coordinate 24,033,740 of JAOPFQ010000001.1, forward strand.
AGGATACTCCGATCAAAGCCTTAATCTGTATAGGCCAGCTAATCTCTGTACCTCCTGAGAAATATGACAAAATCTATGAATTACAAGCTAGTCCAATAGGTAGACACTGAGGTGTGTCAAAAACCTATATTACGATTGAGCACGAGTACTATTGAGAAAATTTAAAAGCTGATATACAACGCCATATACAACTTTCGATAAAGTACCTATGGATATAGTAGGTCCTTTAAAGCTCTCTCGTAATAATCACGAATATATACTTACGATACAGAACCAACTCTCAAAATACTGTATAACCGTTCCTCTATCTGACACACAATAGAGCACAATTGCAGACGAGTTTATCAAACGATTATTTGTATTTTCGGTGCACCCAAGTAGTTTTAACCGATCAAGGTAAACAATTTTTAAGCAGTTTAACGACTCGTATCTCCAAGGGGTTTAGGATCAAAAGATCAGGACCACTGCATTTATAAATTATAAACAAAAATAACTTGAATACACAAATGAATAAGTCTAATAAAATTATCCACGAAAATAGATTGAGAATTTTACATATCAACAAAGAACAACTGTTAAAAAAAAATAAAAATAAAAATAAAACTACCGAGTCCGAATTCTAACCCCATCTATTATCAAAATTGCTAATCATATCTTTTAATCTGTTTCCGAATCAACTACCAGTAAAAATTTAATCATGTTTAAAGTTCAAGGTGTTTGCTTACTTATTGCCTACATCAAGCACGTGGTCGAATAAACTTAGAATTTTTATGAGGTCGCGAATCATTATTGTCTTACCATTTCCTTCTCTCCACGACCTATCTAAAAATACACTCGTAAATAAATTGACTCTGTAATATCTACTGGATGTTAGAATCCTATTTGTAAAAATATGGAAGAGTGTGACTTAATTTTAAATTCAACATTCCTTTTCTATCGGGCAACTATAACATTTCAGAAAAGTAAAGCATCGAAATGAAGTATAGAAAACGTTATGATTAACTTCATTTCGATACTTTACTTTTCCGAAATGAAGTTAATCAAAACGTTTTCTATCAGAATAGTAATGATCGGAAATACAATAATATGGAAACTTAAAAATTTTGAATATTTTTTGTTTTCGTAATGAAAAGATTATCCTATGATGGGGGGCCATTGATAAGAGGGTTCGGTACGGCAGTGGCCAGTTAATCATTAAGGCCTCGTAAAACGGAACTGCAGCGGGAGAGGAGAGCCAGCACTTGGAGGAACATTATACAAGTGGCATGTGTTAAACATGTTTCTTCTATGTTTAAATAATTAACCTGTGAACCATTACTTATTGTAACCCCTCGCTGCATCATTTTCACTATGTGAAAAAAATAATAGCTGTTCTACGTAACTATCATAAAGAATCGCCCTAATCACTGTTTTGTAACTAATATTTATGCATAGCCGAATACGTAAAACAATTAATATTATTACGTTAAAACGTATTTATCAAAATTTTTAAACTGCGTAATTCCAATGCCAACTGTTGTATGGTACAACGGTAGTTTCAAACTACGCAGTCGATAAAGATACGGTGAGATTGCATCATAACGTTTTTTGACAAAAAATACATTTATTGCAAATATTACATAAGAAGTAATTTTATTATTACACACATGTTAAAAATATCAGCAATAGAAGATACATGAATCAGTTTTCTTTACATTTTGATTTACCAGATAACTGAGTAGGAGCTTTGCAATATTGTAAAAATATCCTAAAAATATTATGAATTAATAATATATATTTAATGTTTCCCAATTAGTATTAGTACGTCTAATGAGAACCATGTATCAATAGTTGAAACGTCATAAATTATATTATGAAAGCCAAAGAAAATGTGCTTGAAACATCAGTCAAAATGAAGCTGAACAGTACACAAGTTTTATTGCAAAGTCGATGGTATCCACATTCAACAAATTCAGCATCCACAATATTAATGTAGCCAGCCTCAGTTTTCCAAAATATATCACTCTAACATAAACAAATAATTAATACATGGAATTGCAATATTTAATGTACAGTTAAAAATATGCGCACTTGACTGGTGTCCCATTTTTCTCAAGTGGGTCTAACGGTCTGAAAATATCGATGAATTTATAAATTGTTATGACAAAAACATCTACCAAGTCCAAATCACAATATTGTCAGGGCATTTTTGACATACTTACCCGACTGGGTCCTTCATGATTTTACTTTTAAAAAGATTACCTGAATTCACAGTATTCTGGATATTATACTATAAAAAATAATAATATTCGAACTGTTTTCTAAATATTTGTTGTATGATATAAATTTTTGTTACTATTTATAGGAAATATAGGTACATTGGGCTACGATTTTTCAAATTTGCAGTCTACTTTTAGTATACTTAGATTGTAGACAAAAATAATATTCTAGTAACAATTATAAACTTTCATAAATTGTAGAAACTCCTTTTAATAACTGATGTATTGATAGAACATTTTTAATCAAAGAATGTAAGAGAATGTACAAAGTTTATGTTAACATTGTTAAATTTTATAAATGCATCATTTCTCACTTATAAACAGCCTTTATATAGTACAAAATGTTAAGATTATTATTTCTTATTCTTTTTTAAAAACTGAAGGAATATTCAAAAAGATACATTTCTTTCAAGACTAATTCATAATTATAATGTCTGGTTCTTATTATGGCCATTGATAATTGGTCTTTAATATTATTTGTCTGTCTTACAGTAAGAACATAGACAAATTTATACTTTATAATCTACTTCCTTGGCTGTTGGATTACAATAGGACGAGAACTGTGTGCTGGACGAGCATCATGAGTGGGAATAGGTTTCTCATGATAATGTTGAACAGCTTCTGGAGGAAAATCAGCATGTCCTTTCGTGTGTACACCACTAACAATCATAGCTTTGGGAGGACTATAAAAATAATACTTGTAAATCATTAATCTAAATATTACAAACTATATAATTGTATAAGAAAAGTATTAAATTTTGCTACAAACATAACATTTAATACTTAAAATAGTAATATTAGTTCATATGAATATTATTTTTTTAAGTAATTCAATAACCAAGGTACTAAAATATAAGTGAATACACACAAAAATAAAAACAATTCTTTAAGATTCAAAATGGAAAATTACCTTGTTGAAGGTTTTGTTTCCTCAGAATCTTTCACAGATTTGATTTCTCGTTCTTTTTCTGGATTTTTGTGTTGGGTAATCCTCATACCTCCGGCTTTAACTATAATTCATAAAATCAATCGTAAGTATTAAAATTCTTTTTTTCCGTCGTATTTTTATTACGCGACCTTGAAATTTCGCCTTTGATAACTGCGACTCCAAAAAGTAAATACAATAATTATGAATACCAACCTGCAGGAGGATGTCCACCCTTAAGAGTTGTGTCTTCAGGGCTCGACATTTTAGTGCAAAGAATTAAATAAATTCCGAAAAATTTAAGATAACGTTCAATATGTTTCGCTGATTGGATATGCGAACGTGCACGTATACACAAAACCGCGAAGCGTCAAAGCATCAATGAACAGTAGCGCAACCTTCTGTTGCCAACGAAGTGGTTCTGGAAAAAGTACCAAATGCAATTCGCAATTCGCAACTGCAATGGCGGCTATGCGCGCGAATCTTTAAATATTAATGTTATCTCTCATCTGAATCTCAATCCTAACATTTTCATGGAACATTTCATTTATAGAAATTAAAATTGGACAAAAATAAGATTCAAATGTTAAATAGAAGTAATTTTATTATCAAATAAAAAAGTGATTAATTATTACAAAATAGAATTCAGTTATCAATTTTTTTCTCTTCTGCATATGCATAATGCAAATCCTTGCAATCTTGATCTGTAATATGTACCCATCCAGTTGATTTCATATGATAAACTGTAAAATACATTTTAATTAAAACTGATTATTATACAGACTTAATAAAAATTTATTGCTATTATTTGACATTATTTATATCACTGGAATATGAATAATACGAATAATAAATTTATTAAACATGTATTATTTAAATAAAATTTATCTTCATTCAAATAATCATTGGTAATTTATAATTTAGAAATTTGACTTTGAAAGTATATTAAAATTTAACAAGGAAAATATTTCTTTCAGAAAAGCTTACCTCTAACAATACCACCAGAATAAGCATCTCTATGTGTAGCATGATAAATAGCTCTTCTGCCCAGCTCATAAGCTTCTTCATCAGTTAGATCCCAATGATAACCAGAATCTAGTACACCATATGCATAAACTGATCCTGAACCAACACTGAAAACCTTTCCAGGGGTGCGTGTACCTTCAGAATCAACGTAATACAATCCTGGTCCTCTTTTATCCCATCCAGCAATCATCATACCTTGATTGTTAAATAATAAAAATCAGTATTTGACCTCTTTCACAGATATTGAAATAGTATATTTATGAGTTGTTGCAATTATTCAAACCCTTTTATAAACCCATGAAGATTTTCATTTTATGCTCTTGTTTAAAATATTAAAGAGAAAATATTTTGCAAACTAATTAGTAGATTATTGATTTCAAAGTAATGTTTAAAAGTGATTAAATTTTGTTGAATTATTAATTAAAGAATATAACCCATTATGAGCTCCTTACCAATGCTAAGACCCATTCCTTTGTAATTGTAAACCATATTTGACATTAATTTGCTTGCTGCAGCAACTGATATACGTGATCTATTACGTAGTTCATACATGCGACATTGCTTAGCTAATACCCGGTCCCAATATACACAGTCAGCTGCCCCCCCAGCTAATGTTCCCAACAAGTAATCATTGATTTCAACAATTTTCTTCATCACTTGTGAACCTGAAAACCATTAATATATAGTATTAAATGTACATTATAAAGCAAGTGGACAAATAAAATATACAGTTAATAGATAGTACCAATGAACTGTCCCCCAGTAGCTCGAGAATCAACTGAAAGTACAATGCCTCCTTGGTACATAAATCCCAGCGTTGTAGTTCCATGGTCGAATTGAATTTTTAAATGTTTACCAGTCTCATCTGTTCCATTAGCTAATTGACCGAGAAAATTTGCTGGCTATAGTTGAAAAAAAATATATAAAAATTTAATAAATCGAGCTTATGGAAAGATGTTTAAAAACACTCGAGTCATCATGGTTACTATAACCTCAAAAACGTTGACAAACTTATAAAAAAAAAATGTTAAAAACACCGAAATAAAAAGAAAAAAGCCATTTTAGTGTAAAAAAATAAAATGCGGGCGTATAGATTGATAATTTAATACTAGTACTAGTAAAATAACGTACCAGAATAAGATATTTATAATTTCGCTAAAAAGCGCAGTCAATAAATCACAATAAAACTTACATTGCTGAATGGCGGCATCGCCAAATCTGTATTATTCGTGAAATTCCCATATTCAAGATCTTGACGAAATTCATCGTCTTTTTTAGAATTGTTGAAGTTTACAAAAGAGTTCAAACCACATACTTCAGCTAACGCCATGTTCACCGCTTTGAAGCTTGAACTGCACTAGGCTTGTCTATTACACGACACAAATTACAGGATAGGGGGAGATGTATACACATATGCGTATGTAAAAAATTACGTTAATAAAATTAATGAAATAAAACGAACTATTTCATATCTACTTATTAAACACATGAATTGTTTAAATTTTCGAATTACTATTTGCGAAACGCTTTATACGTGTATTCAAGTCAGTTATTTTACCGAAATAAAAATGCGGTAGATTGATTCGATTTATGTTAGACTAATGTTATAATGCGCGTGTTTATGGCAGAATATTACTACATATTGTTAAATTCCAAGTTTTCGAATATGATCCACGTATTGTTATATTTGACAAAACTTGGAAATAAAAACTAAATCAACGGTTGTTCATAAATGAGGAGTCAGTGAGTATATCGTTAAAAGAAGTAGATATAAATGTGTGACTACTTATAAGTGAAAAACTTCTGTGTGAGCATTGAATCATTTGTTATCTTGTAATAAACTCATTAAAATGTGGTGTTTGATCCTCTCACAGATTGTTAATTATAAATACATTCGAATAAACGAATAAGACTATCGTACATGCTAATTCAGTTATGTATTTTATTTTACTATGCCTTTTAATTGTTAGACTTCTCTAATTTAGGATAATTCTGTGATTTATAAAGAATTGTTTTACGATTGTTCGCATGAATCAACATATGGTAAGATAGAAAACGTAAATATATATTTGTATACACATTTGTAAAACAGGTATGTTATCATTTTCAAAGTCTGTCATAATTGTAAGTTTAATATTTGAACGTCAGGTGTCGTTAACAGTACGAAATTTTGATGTAAATTGGCGATGTGCATAGGGTTGATAGGTTGACGTATAAAATGAAGGTGTAGCATTATACTTTATACTTGCAAAAGTTCCTGCCAATGAAAAACCACGTTACCTATTACCTGTGTACGTATGTATATCAAATAATCTCCACTCAAAGAGGTAACTAAATAATTAAAAAATACCTTACAAAGTGGAGGGAATATTTGTATTTATCTTTAAATCGCAATTTTGTCCTTTAATTATTGGTTTAGCTGTGTACATGTAATTATACACCAAAAGTTTCAAATAAAATATATTTTGAGTTATACATGATCATAGTGGTACTTTTAATTTCAAGACATATTTTCATGTTACTTCTACGATTATAAACGCGCGCGTTCATGGCATCATATCACGATATATTGTAAAACTCCAAGCTTTTGAATATGATCCACGAATTGCTATATCTAATAAAACTTGAAAATATATACGACATAAAAAAACCAAACTAAATAGTTGTTTGTAAATAAAGAGTCATTGAGTAGGTCGTTCAAAAAAGTGTATTATTATAGATTTATATAAATACTTATAAGAGAAACCTGGATTTTGTTTGCGCGTTCCGTGCGGGTATTGAATTATTCGTTGTCTCTCAATAATCCCATTAAAGTATGGAGCCTGATCCATACAATTTGTACCTCGGCTTTCCAATTATTTGGTAAATTAAACACGATATATCCATCTGAAAAAGAAACGTGCGTTCATACTAACTTGTATTGTTATAAAAACATGACCTATTACACAAATAAAAAAATATATCGCACAACAATTGTTCAATTATAACAAAATTATTCCTTGTTCATTTTTTGCACAATTCTTCATGTAACTTCGTGTAACGCCATACGACCTAGTTTGCCGTTATAATTTCGTATAATGTGGATTAAGAAATATTTACCCATGCTAAAAAACTTATACTTGACCTTTATGCATATTTTTTCGTGATTATTGATCTGAACAAACTTTCCACGGGTATTCTACGAAAGTGGGGTTTCGTTTGCGTGTGTGCAATGTTTGATTGTCATGAGTAACTTACATGTTTCATAAATAGAACTTGTTTTGATCCACAGGGAACGGAAAATATATTTCTTCTCAAGCAATCTTTAGTCATAGCTGTTGTCTTATAACCTTATTATTCTCTCCATTCTCATCTTTATCGCAAGATTTCCGTGGGGCCACAGATAAATCAAAATCTTCTGTACCGCCTGACGAGCTGAATCACGTGGTGTGGGGGTAAAGCTCCAGAAACTGCTCTTATTCGTCGTTTAAACAATCTTGCCACCCATTACTCTTTTTGCTTGCACGTGCATACGTACGTACACATTTGATAAGTTTTTTTTTTCAGATTGTCGAGGCAAAACGATAGTGTCTATAAAAAAAAACACACTTGTTTCAACTTCCTGGAAAACGAGGAGATTATTGTAGTAAATATATAAAACTAATATATGCTCATCGGTTGATTATTAACGATTGACATGTACGTTTTGGCGGTTCTATACAAGTACTAACCAACTACTCGCTTAAAATGTATGCTCTACAAGGGAAATTTGACGGATTTGAAACTATACCCTTTCAAATAAATCTATCTTCAACATAACATCGGCTGATACATTCTTCTGATAAACACAAATCGCAAAAAATGTCGTTGAATAAAAAATCGACTCTTTTTTTGAAGTTGGTAAAAAGTACTTCTTGTAAAAATGATCAATAGTTTATTGTTTTTAGTGTCTTGCAGATGATTAATTGAAGTAAATACAGTTATTAATCCTCGTCTAATCATAAAGTTTCCGACGCGTGCGACGCTTTAATGTGATAATAGCTATCCTAATTGACTTTTACGTATATCGAACACAAACTTTCCTATTATACTTAGCTTATCAACGATTCTTTTTGAAACTAGTTTGCTTAGATATTCTATACAAGCTTTAACGCGGGGAATGTGAGAGTGATAAATGTTGGTAGATTGTCAATCATTATACATTCATTTTTTGAATATAACTCTATTGCACATCGCGTAACGTACAATCGTACGTTTTACTTAATTTTAGAATCATATTATCTAGCTACTAGTAGTTTTTGCATCTTATTTATTCGTATATTATTGTTTTTCATGATTGATATTGGATTTTAAGTTCTAATTTGGCAAATCTGTTTAGATAATTATCCACGTCAAAATAGATGTGAAGCATGGTTTTGATGAATAAGTTTGTTGATGGCATTATAGTAGACCGAAACTAATAATGTATTGCATTTGTAGCGTAAACAGTTTTAGCTTGAATAGTGATAAGCCTTTAAATCGTCAGCAACAGCGGCATCACTTCAGGATAAAGTTATCGATGACCGCGAGAGCCTCAGATGAGCGGCTTATCATTGGACCAAGGGTCGTCGAGGTCGTTGCTGTCGCACAAGATTTGATAAGTTAACCGAGTACTTCTTTAATAAGTCTAACTTATTCTTTTCCCCCGCCGTCTTTCCTTTCACTAACATTTATAAGATTTTGTTTATGCATTATTAGAACAGTTTTCCATTTTATAACAATTGTTCCTACATTGCACTGTCTTTAAAATTATTGTCCGCCCAACGGAAATATCCATTGAATTCATTCGACTCCATAGTAACTTTCAACAAGACAATATACCCATCCCATTACCGACGTCTTATTCAAGGACAGATGATAAATACACACGCTTTACCGGCAAAATTCCGTACTACTCCACAAAATTGCTACAAATCAAATTTAGCAAGTAAGAGCATATTGCGTAACGTAAAGACCTCACTTGATCAAAAATAAACGAAAACTTTATAACTCTGTTTTGTATTATACTGAGACGCAGATAAAAAGGTTAATTAATTTAAATGTTACTAATATCGTCAGTTGTGATTTATACATTTAAGAAAAATTGGAAATTGTGTGAGTGATTTTGAGATTCTTCAATACATGATTATTTTCATGATAATGCATGGCTTCTTCTTCGATCTCTTATCTTCTATAGTACTTGAAGCTTTGCGAATTTGTATTAAATCCAGTCTTGAAAACAACTTGCAGAAACGTGTGTTTCTTATTGCACAAAACATAGTGCAATATGGCGCGACAAAACATTATTCTGGCATTAAAAATGTTTAGCGAACGTCAAAAATGTAATTATAAAATTGATCGCTATTTACATGAGAAAGAGTTTCACAAATATTAGCAGTATCATTTTTCCCTTGAGAGAGTAGTTTCCTTATGACAAACTTGATGTGTTCGTTTCAAGAATCGTTTGCATAATTGTTATATTGCATTATAATTTGGCCTTGTATAGAATTACAGCATGTCAGGTGTTTGGGCGGACTGCGCGATGATCGTTTGTAAACAGTCGTTTTCAAAGTTGGCTCTACAGCATTGTATCGGTATAATTGATTTGCCGCGAACCTACAGTCCATATGAATGCCCTAAGGTTTCCTGGATGAGAATCTACTCCGAGTGGCTACGTGCGACGTACGACACTGGTCAGGGGAAAAATACCTCAGGCGGATTGCGAAATGCCTTTACACATCGGTCTTCTGCTGACTCGACGATACGTGTGTATCATCGATATGAATGCAAGTCTTACAGGGAGGAGCTTTAAACGTCGGCGGACCAATTTTTTTTAATTTGCCAAGCGTGCCTGTAGAAATATTACCGATTAATTGGCGCTTTACGCTGGATTTTTAATGTTGCTGTCTACGAAGGGTTGCCAATTTTTACTAAAAAAATAGAATTTTACATCAAGTTAAATCAATATAAATATTGATTTGGCTTTCAATGGCGTTAACTGCAAATTTATAACGTTATGTGCGACTATTCGTTAATAAACAAACTTGTTGGTATTAATTAATATACGTAACAAATCTTCGTGCGTTTATCGTAATTTTTATTAGAGATATATTTATCGTGTGCACGCGAAGTGCATAAATTGACTTTTGGCATGGGTTTTTTTTCTGAAATGACCAATTTCTGTGAATAGTAATTGTCAGTTAATATTTTGTTAAAAACCAAGTCGACGTGCCAAATATTTACATGTAAATTATTGCAAACATTTTATTCTGTTTTAATATGTAACCAACGTAACGTTTTCAAGTGATAGCACAATCTCATAAAAAATATACGTTCATATCTTTACTTATTTACTGGTAATATCCTGTTGTAATGGATTCGTTTATTTTTAATTTGAATCCCGACCTTTAAGGTCAAGACTTCCACGTGTCTTTTTTTGTCGAAGTATAGACAGGACCACGGGCCGATTAAATTGTTGTCAAATCAAAAGTCAAATACAGTAGTCGCGAGGACACTGTCAATCAATTTGATTTATTAAAGTAATAATTTATTTTAGATTAATATTATTGTGTACGTAGCATTAACTTGGTACCATCAAATATTGTTGTAAATATTTATTATATTTAGGTATATTATTGTCCGACTGGCGATATATGTCCTTTTGACTACATAAATGCCAAAAAGCCGTGAAATTTAAATTGAATCTTTTAGTTTGTTACTGTTGAAAATAATTCTTCCATCTACCATTGATAACTGCGTTTGACGTAGTTATTAATGATTTGTATTTTGAAAAAAAATGGCATCTTAGATAATTCTATGAAAATGCAATTATTATTATTATTACTACTATTATCGTAGTTGGTGTTAATATTCACAGAAATAAAAATAGTTGCATATTATGATCTAAGAAGTAGTCGTATTGGTTGGCAGGATTTTCATTTTTTTTCATTGTTATTTTGACTCTGTTATCAGACAAACAATCTATGTCAATAGCTAGTCTTTACAAATGAAAAATAACAGTATATTGAGAAAAGTGAAAATATTAAAACAATACAACGCATATGGTATTTATAAGCTTCTGGTCTACAGCTCTTAAAAACCTGCTTATCGATGACAGCATTGTTAATAAGTAGGAAGTATTATTCAATTTTAGACTAATACCGTCTGATTGAGCTCTCTTTATACGTAAAAATTGTGAACCATGGATGATGCAAAAGATTCAAGAAATTATGTGTCTAACACTAAGCCATTCGTATTGGGCCCCCAGCGGCTCTTATCGTCTACGAACGTCTGATAACAGGTCTACGGGGAGGCCGAAGGGTTATCGAGGTCTTTTCATACATGCATTTACAATCTGTTGTTAATAGAAGAAAAATTTCGTTACGATCGCGCGCTTTACAATCGGCATTAGAATTTCATCATGGTTTCTATATTTACCATTCAATCTTATCAAGCGAAAGTGTGTTGTCAGAAATTAGCGATTAAATTTGTGCATCAATAATTTTTTTAATTGATCGAGTCATTAAATCTTTGACGCCAGATAAAACCGTAAATGTTGTTTGCAGAATGATTACATTTATTTTTCATACTAAGGCATCAGCAATATCGAAAAGAAAAAATAACGTGAAAGAATAAAGAACTACTATGTTATTTCCAACGTTTTCTAATTAAAAAAATTGCATTGAGTCATAGGTATGTACTTTACGATATTCATATAAATATTTCAAAGTACAAAATGCTTGAAATGAAATCAGCAGAAAAAAATAAGTTGTTGTATACGTTTAACAGGACGTAGTAAATTATACGTTAAAGGGCAGATGATATACCAAGCTATGAACGTTAGTAGGTAAAGTATAAGATCGCGGAGATTGAACGCTCTCCCTTTCGCTCGATATATCGCACAGCGCACAGTGACGACGTCATCAGTGGATTTTGCCGAGTCGGCGCTTTCCTTTTCGCGACCTTCGCGGTATTGCTTTATTACTCGACGCTGCACTACACTGATGCAATTGCGCAACGACGAGCGCTTGGTTTTACTACTACTACTACTCTCTCTCTCTCTCTCTCTCTCTCTTTCCCCCTCGAGACTGTAGAAGCACTTCTTGTTGTTGTTGTTTTTCTTTTAACGGGGATTGAGAACGGGAGTCTATGTACTTCGACCACGCGCACGCGATTCTCGAGCGGCAACGTCAATTGCACTTTTTTTTAAGTTGCCACTCTGTTATTTACACGTATTTCTCGTGCATCGGTATGCGAAAACGAGCGCGAACAGTCAAAAGTAGAGCAAAACCTTGTCAGGATTTGCTGACTAATTTTTTTTTTGTGTACTGTATTTTACAAACTCACTTTTGTTGTTCGTACGTTTGTTTTGTATCTGCGTATTTATTGACCTCATCCAAGTTCAATGAGATAATACAATTATTTTAAGTGAAATTTAACCAGAAAAATAGTACGAAACTTTTTGTGTAAACGCTGTATAAACGTTTGTACCATTTTTTCAGAATCAGATATTTCTATATGCCTTTAAAATATTAAAATGAATATTAATTTAAATAAATAAATACTAGATAAAAATATTTCGATATTTTTCAACCTGTATTGGTCGTTTCTGTTTGTATCGCAAATAAGTTTTTGATGCCGTAGTACTTTTGATCTCAACTTTTTTCAAATTGTTCTTTCAAGATACACTTGCCGATTATTGACACTTTGATTAGTATTAAAAGTTACTTTAAGCCACCAATTGTGCATTGCGGTAAATCACTTAGAAAGAAAGACGTGCAGAAATAAAAATTCGATGATACACGACCTAATTAACGACATTCCAAGAATCTTGTGAAACGGTAGGTAGGTGGGTGTATTTTTGATAATAAGAAATGACGATTATTTTATCAGCTAGCAAATCAACGAAATTATAAAGATTGTTTACATGAATCATTAGCTACTCTTTATGATAAAAAGTTGATAAAATATAACTTATTAAGTGTGGCAAGCTATCACGATTATCAACAAGACCTCTCGTTTCTTCTCCAAGCTCTTTTTTACCGTTAATCTTTTTTTTTTATTTTTGAACAGCAATATTATTTTTCACAACGTTAACTGAGATGATAACAATATTTTAGATTAGTTCGAGGTAGAGTGTTCTTCTGTTGGCTATCGCACAGCGAGCTATTGATACGTGTGCGGAACGAAGCAAAAACCCGTAATTCATTTCATCATTTCAACTGTTCCAATTATTAATTTGAAGCCGATGAATAGGATAATAATTTGAAAATATTATCTTTGCTGCGACAAAAGGTAGACCTTGTCTTTCGTAATATTTTGTTTCGACGATAAAAACGTTTCGGTAAATAGACATATTACGAATGACTTATTTTTCAGCATGTGGTACACATTTTGTAGTTCTTAATTATTGAGCTTTTATACTATTAAATTCTCTTGATTAAATTAACTACATTGAAACATGTTCTGATAATCGGATAATCCATAACAACTGTTCTCCAGCATCATCAAATTGCTTCGAACAATTTGATTCGAATTTCTCCAGGACATTGGTACATAAAACAGTATCTAAAAGCTATAATGACTTGACGAAAGTTCAATTGAAATGAATATAATGAAAATAGCAACGACTGATTTCCAACGTAATTTCAATGTTCGAGCACGATATAACACGAAATTAATCGCCATTCTTGCTTCATTGAATAAGATATTAAAATATTTAATTTACAGCATCAATTGAGACTGTTGTATTCTTTTTGACGTATTGCCAGAAAATATATTGAAACTGGTATAGAAAGCATATAATTGTACGTTATATCGGTCGACTCAACACTCTTCTCTAAATGGAAAAATGTATTAATTTATATTGACATAGATAAAAATATGCATCATTTACTTGTTATAAGTGATGTGTGTACAATTGATGCATTACTTTTTTTGCCGGTGAAGTGAAAATGTTATTGAAATACGTTTAAGTAAACGTGGTGTACACGTGAATAAGTTAAGAATGCTCAGCGGTTCAACGGTGATCAACGATAATCTGCATACTTATAATTACACTTGTGATTTTTAATATAAATTTCCATGAGATCAAGTTCACGGTTAGAAGGCACAACGCGAGGTTGTTAACAGTAGGTCAGCCACCGATAAGCGAGATTTGATGCGCGGTAACTTGCGTACGTGCATGAATACTTTATTACAGTGCATAGCTCAGAAACGTGGATGATTTATATTATTCGCTAGATGCGTCATCGATTGTTCACCTCGAGCTTGATGTGCATGCTCTTACGTTCGTTTACCTTTCCATCCGATCAACCACTAATAAGGAAGTGTCGTCACGATATCTATCGTTATCTTTTTTAGTCTGTGTACAGGATCTTTACCCGATATGCGCGGAAAAAAATACTTCTGACGATGCAGCCACGTGATAAACTTAACTTTCGATGAATTTTGAACGACTTTGTACTTGCAATGATCACTACTGTTTTCCTTTATGATTGCACCATTTCTATAAATGTTTTTCTATAAATTTCGATTCTGGAATAAAACCGTTTAATGTATTTTGAGGTCTTTCTATGTCTATGTCACTGTTCCTGGACAGAGTATCCGATCGATTAATTGATTCATCCGAGCAGCATTTAAATTAGCGTTGTATAGTAATGACATCACAAATCTACAATTAATCGACTGAAGATGATAAACCGTATGTAGTTATAAATAATTTACGAACCTGAATTGGATGTACGGGATACGAACAGCAAAACGGAGAGATTCATGGCAAAGCGGCAAGAATCGACGAAAGGTTACCTTTTTCACGAAAAAGGTAAAAAATTGGAAAAGCTACGTGAGCGATTACATTAGTACTTTAATGCTCGTATCGAAAGAGAGTCGATCGAATCGTACGAGCGCGCATCAAAAGGTGAAATCATCGGAGCATAGACAAGCGATTTGAACATTGCAAATAGAAGACAATAAACTCGCTTTGGAAGAGGTATTTTCTCATACATAGATATACGTACACGGCCGTTTTCGCCACGAGGGCAGCCGTACTGCGAACAATGGAAAAGGTCGCAGAGAGCAATTTGATTTTTTGGGCATGATACACTGTCAAACATTTGCGAGACAGCGAGATATCTGCATGCAAAATAAATTTAAAGAGCTAACGAGTGAGTGAACGAGAGAAAGATAATGTGGCATGCGCGGGCAGCAGCTAATATTAGCTGCTGCAACATACATAAGCACGCTCTTCGTACTTATTCTTGGCCGTAATGTCGACAACAGCTGTGTTTGCCCAGAGTCAAGGTCACGAGTCTTATAGGGCAGAGAGAACATTTTGACGTGTCGTTGTACATATGCCAGCGCAAACATCTACTTTTATGCGTTAGCTATGTTCAATTAAAGACTCATCGCGCTTCTAGCAATTGCCTCTGTCTATATGCCTATATTGTGCTAACTTCGTCGCTTGAAGATTTTTAACGAAGATGTTTTCGAAAAATTTAATACTGCTTACAAATAAAATTGATCGCACGCGCTATTTATTTGTCATATTAAGCGAATGCTTTGATAAATATGTCTGCGCACCCTTTGCATTAGAGAATAGCAATCCAGCAATGACCTCAATTGTTACCCTAAAATTAAACTTGCGCCATGGAAATACTTGCTAACAGCAAGTATAATAATTTTTCATTTCGAACAAGTATCGTGCTACTTAATTAGATAGACGATTCTCCTATAAGTGCCTTCGCTCGTCACTTTTTCGCTTTCAACGATTGGCAGCTTAGTGTGCACGGTCCGAACAGTAATAATACGAAATAACCATCTCGTCTTCGGCCATACAAATAGCAGCTATTCGTGAACGCAACTCACACGCCACGCGTCGAGATAGTTTGCGGTATGAAGAAAATGTGAAATCGATTATGCAAGCCATAAAAAATATCAGCTTCCCATCAGTCTTCGTAATCTCCTTTGTTCGATTTTCAGATAGCACTAGTTCAACGTGTAAAATGGCGAATGATTTATAATACCCTTATCACGCATCCTTTACTACATTTTTATTTGGCTCTACCGAGAGTGAAAGTTGAATCTTATGGATTTCGATATAATAACACATCTATAAGGAAATTATTCAATATAACGACTGCAATATCTTTTTTTCATTTTACTATCGTTTCGTCCATCAAATATTTAGTTACATCAGAGTTGAGTACGTCAATTTTGTAGCCTACAAAGATTCACACCAGTTTTTAAGATAAATTGTTGTTATAATATTCGTACAAAATTCAGTTTTTACCTTTCGTTGCAAGTATGACGTGCCGGGAAGTAGATCATCCTTTACCTCCTAAAGTTTGACTGATTAGCGTCATGCTTCTTGCTGTTATACACTGTCTTGTTATCGCAGAATTCAGTCATTAACAAAATAACGCTACTGCATTTGCTAAAGAAGATACAAACTCACGGAAAAATAAAATTGTTCAACCAAGAAGAATCAACTCTTTATGAGATGGTTTTCCACTAAATATATAGTTCCTTGTTGCAAAACACCTCCTGTTAATTTACGAATGATCTTTTTTATTCAAAACTAAATTATCTTGTCACGAGAATAAACCGTCTAGCCACAAGGAAATTTCATTTTCTAACAAGCTTCGTTCGAAATTAAATTGATCTTAAACACAGAAAACCTTTTCCATGATAGTTGGGAAAAATAACGTTATTCATCGATATACGGTTGACGTAGCATAAGCGTCGGATTTTGCTCTTCTTAAACGAGAGATCCAACTGTTCTAAGAGCACGCCAAGTAAAATCGGTGGTAAAAAATGAGTTTGCTTTAATTATAAAATAGAGGAATTAATTAGTATAGGGCAAGAGCTTCCTAGTCTTCTAGGTGTCGCGTTTCATCCCCGTATTATAAGATGAATTTTATAAAAAACAAAGAGAGAGAAAAAGAGAAAATTGTGTGCTTGGCGTAAAAAACCCGTTTCGCGATCGCGTGGACAAGTCGTATTTCCCGATCGGTCAACGTCCAAGTGGAAGATTAATAATTTCCATTTTGCTTAATGGTAATGTGTGGTATTGCGCGAGTGTACATAATAATATCGCGGATCACGCTCTCGCGCATTTACGCGGCTACAGCGCCGGAAAAAGAGGGTCATTATGCGTAGGTATAACGACATCGTGAGCTGTCACCGAGCTACGTCAGCGACCGATTAACATTTTATCCCGATCGAAGAGCGTGTACGCGCTAACCGACAGATAAAGAACGAATCGCTAGCTCAAAGGCCGCGAGCCTCTCCTTTGCTTTCCGCTACGTACGTATAGTGCGCGCGTGTGTCTTATGGAGTTTTGCCCTTGCCAATCGTCACCGTTCAATTTTTACATGTTTTACGACTTCGTGCTCGCTTTTGCTTCTTTTTTATCCCTTTTCGCTATGAAACATGCAATGAACTTGATAAATAGGGTACGCCGTGCATTATGCAAATAAAGTCGACTGTTATTCTCATAAAGCATATTCAATTTGCATAAAACGTACGTTAGACTCGCGCCCGCCGATCGGAAATCGGTTATTTTAGGCATGCTTTATTTGTAATATCCAATATGAGAAAAACTTGCTCGTGTTACGCAAAATATTGTTTTTCTTAATTATAACTCTGTTGATTTGAACCTCGTAACGAAACAATGCTCAAACGAAATTGCTCAAGTTTACGGAATGAATATTTTTATAATAGGTTAGTGCTTTATTATTTAGTACAATATCATAAATATCAAACCCCAAGAAATACGAAAAAGTGGACACGCAAGTATGTATTATTTTTATAATCGACGAGGTGTTGATGATAACACGGTATCGGTAAAATTGAGAGCGTTAATTTAGCAGCTAATTTTTACGATTGTGTAAGAACTTGGAATGACCGTGAGGTAAGTGAATGCCCAGACCTGTGTGTAAAAAGTGTAAATAATACTAGTTACGCCTGAAGAAAGTACATGTCTGCAGCTACGATAAACAATTTTTTGTGCTAGCCTAAGCAAAGCCCTGCGCTGTATAATAGAGCATAATATGCACGTATAATATGCGTATAATACGAATATAATATGCACGCTTGAAAAGCCGGCATAATTATAACAGAGCAGCGTAAGTAAGGCGTTTTTCTGTAAGTTTTTTCCGTCGAGAAGTTGGACATAGCACTGCATAGCTACCAATACCAATGCATAGTAGCATGATTACATCTATAATAAAAATGATATAAAAGAAGCGTGGTTGATCTCTGTATCGCAGGGTGGTATACACGTGGAGAACGTAAACACGCACGCATGCGTTATATATACTTGCACTCTCACTGCCGGCCCACGGCTGAGGTATACAGCGTGCACACACGAGCGAGCGGGCAAATGTCATAATCGCTCGTAACTCGCGTTTCTCCGTGCGATTCGTGGGATTTCTACCCACCGGTACTAGTTTTCATGTCCTTGGCCTATATCCGGACTGGCAGTCGCGGCAGCGTTCTCTCTCTCTCTCACCAAGCGGAATCCGAGAACTACACCGTTCACTTGGTTTTTCGCTATTTTTCAATGTATTCGAGCAGAAAGATCTCCAAGAGGGATCGATACACCAATCCACGTTGCCTTTTATCCGTTGTATCGTGACGATCATTCGAGATAAGGTTCTTCCGTCGAACGATACTGTTTTATACACCTACCGTCTTTTGGGTAGTCGGCATTTAATCTGTGCAAGTAGAGCTTTGACGCACTACACATATTCGGGACGCTATTCTTGAGGAAATAGTTAGATTGACCAATCAGTATGAGAATGGTTAGATATAATAAACTATTTTTCAGAGGAAATGCAGTTGGAGTTCTGTGCAATAGGGGGCTAGTTGCAAAATATACTTAAAGGCATTTTCCATAGAAATAGCTAATAGTTGTATTTTAAATCGCATTTGATATTAAAAAAATTGCTTTCACAAATTGCACGAAAGAATAAGCGGTATGATCCTAAAGATTGAAATGTACAAAAGACAGTTAATTGCATAACTTGGAGACGTCAATCTCAAATATTGTATCTAGAGATTTTAACATAGAGAAGCAGGTGCGAAATGGATAGAGAATGGATCAGACGATAATTGCGATCGACTGCAAACGGTGGGTCGTCCTTTCCGCGGGAAACCCTCGGGTACGGTGCGCTGGAGCACGTCGTCAATTACCCAACTGCTAGGCGGCATCGCTCTCCAACTCTTACCGGTTTAATTCATAAGTATTAAAGAGGCATTATCTGCGCACTCGACTTGGGGGGGATTACTTAATCGAAAGTGAGCAGCTAGCGCAAAGCTCCACCGAGCAACTAGGTCGAGTGAAGTTTTGCGAGCCCGCTGTTCGCTATACTTCAATGCTGTCTTACACTCGCTTCCAAATAAACTATCCTGCTCCTTCTCTACCTTTCCGTTTATTATACTTTCTCTCCTTCTATCATTTATCGCGCTTACTTATTACTACACTCAGTTTTCATTTTTTTTTGCTTCGCTTCGTTTTTACCATCACCTGTTTCATACTCCTTTCTTTTATTGCAAAGCCTCTTAGCAATTTTTTTTCAATTTGCCAATACGTACATTGAAATTATAGTTAAAAAAAAAGTAAATTACCTACATGAATCGTAAATTTTATACGAGCATTGTAAAAAGTATGTACTTTCGCGTCGGTTTAAAATTTTTCTAGTTGCTCCAAATAACATTATTTCTGCTGTTAAGTTACACAATTACAATGCTTAATTCTAGATTATTTATTTGAAAGAGTTACTTGCGGAAAACTATTTATATATATTACTTCTTATCTCTAATTATTCATAGTAACGCAGCCCAAGGTAAACTTCAAAAGCAGAGTAGCTCACAACTTAGCGCGTATTTCTTTCGTTCATAACGTAGATTATTTATGATAAATATGGCGATAAAATTTTTGCAATAGATTTGTTAGCATAAAAGCTTTTCACATTTTCTTTCTGTTTTCCGCCAAGTCCAATATGAAACCATTTATTCAATAATATTTAACGATCGTTATGTTGTTACATTAAAAACATCGTTATCTCTCACTATGCGATCTCAAGAAATTATAAAAAAAACAATATTTCAATATTTTCACAGCGTTGTGATTAAAAACGACTGAAAAAGCTTGGCGTATAGGTCAACGTGTATATGAAGTATTTATTTTCCATACTCATTTAAATTAACAATAATCGTTTCATAAGTCATTGCTAGTTCTTTGTTGCAATGTCATATGAACCTAATATAAAGTAGGCGTGATAGGTAGACGTTTGCGATGTTTATAAGAAAGATGATCGTTAATTATTGACAGCTTAATCAATATATCTATTGACGAAGAGGAAAAGAACATAAACACTATGAACCCACGTGGAACTATAACGAGCGCACGTAATCTGATTTTATGAGTTCTTGGTTGCTATAGACGTGTATTAATTGTATTTTTTTATAGGCCTCTACATGCATGGCCAATGCGCTATTGCACGTATCTAATAGGATTACGAAATATATTTCAGCTTCGTCATCATTTTGATGGTTGTGAATTATTTCTGATTGTTTTTACTACTGTCATTTACGTTGATGTACCGATCATCAACCGCTGGAAACGTCAAGCGAGCTTCAATCAAGTAACAGACGTAAATGAGTACTTTCGAATTGGTCATTTATAGTCAACCACGATTTTCAAATTTCTTGGCATCAATTAACACAAGCATCTTTATATTTACTACTTCAAAATTGTACATACAGATATTCGGCTTTTTAATAATCAACTGTACATTAATGTACATTAATGGAATTTTATCACTGTCATCGGTAAATAAAATTTTAAAACATATTATATTCGGTCAACTTTGCGCTTGAAAATCACGCGCGAGCTGGTACATTAAAGTATGTTGGTAATTCGTCGCTGCGCCACTAAACAATCGTCACGTCTTTGCACTTGGACGATGTGCATCTCTGGCAGCGAGCCCACCGTCAAATTCTGCTCAGTGTATAATTAAAAATATTCTAAGTCGAGGATTGGTTTGGAGCTCGTGATAGCTTCTGCGTGTCCTCGACGGTGTCATTGATCGCATTTACTTCTCAATATCGCGACAGATAGAATGAAATGCTTTTCAAACAAGCTTTTAATAATCTCCCTTTATCAAACAATGCCATTAGGAAATTAATTACGTAGTAATTGTTAGAATCAACAATGGACGTCAAACCAATCCGTAATTAATAACTGTCTGGCTCTCAAAAATTAACTTTTCGCTTTTTGTTATAGCGTTGAATTAGTAAGAGTTAGCGCTCGAAATCATTACGAAGTGACAGTGCATTGATTTTTTTTTCTCAAAATTACAATGATTAGAGCAGTGATATAACGGATGATTTATCTCTTCACAAATTTCAATCAAGTTCTCAAAACGAAAACAAAAGTTATGCAATGTTTTATAAAGTTATTGTGCTACGAGGTCTGACAGTTGGAGGCTTAGAAGAGCGTTGACTCACGGATTGAGCAAGAACGCGCCGCAATAATCGTCATGGCAAAAGTACGATGATCTACAAGAAAACTCATTCAACTGGACAATACAATATAGAAAGTTCCTTGTTCTTTAGGAGAACGGGGAAGGTGTATCAATCAATCAATTATGAACATAAAACAAGGAAAATTTGATCTTTTTTGTTGATAGTCGCACTTTTTACGCACTCTTGTTTGTATACGGAAAGCGAGAAGTAGGCAGGCCGTTGACTCACATTGAGTAACGCAATTTACTGTGTTGTACAACGAAACGCATACGCGAACGCGAATAACGGAGCACGACAGAGAAACAAAGAGAGCAATGAAAGAGAGAGAAGGATGAAACCAGGCTATGACCTTGGCCTTCGGTTCCGAGTGGCGCGCGCGTGATCGTGCTCATAATACACTCGCAACGGGACTGACGCCCAAAGCCTAATGACTTTGCGCGTACGTATAGTGCCGCCCTCCGTGCTGATACATAAGAGTCAATTCGCATTAACTTTTCAACTTTACGAATCATCGATACTTATTTTTCTGCTCTTGATTAGTTTATTAATTACGATTGCTTATTTATTCATATGACAGTTTACTTATTTAAAACGATCCGATCGAATTCTCATTTCTCATTTCAACTTTATGAACTTTAAACATTTCATCATCTTAGAAAACAATTTAATATGAGTTATTTTAAATACGTTCTGACCGAACGTATTATAAAGTAATGCCATTATAAAAAACTAAGTACAATAAAAGTGGTACGTTTTTTTTGCATTCGTAACCCATCTAACAACATTTTTCAATCAACGATCGATAAGCGGCTTCGATGCATCTGGCCAATTGATAACTTTTTTTATTATTCAACATTCAGAGTTACGAGAAGATTGTTTCCATTTATATAATAGTTAATTCAGAGAAAAAACAGTTTAACGTAGGACGCATCAATGATTCCAACCAAGACTGTAAGAAGTGAGAAAAAATGGCGATGACGCGCGAAGCTGCTTGCATGTGATGTAACGGGATTCGCATCATTACGCGCCACAACAATCAGGAACAATGTACACGTGGGACGATTTGATTTTTTTCCTCATTATTACTTGTCAAATACTCGTATTTAAATTTTTTAGTGATTAATGTACAGTTTGGAATACATCATAATTTTATTAAAAGGACTATTACAATGTTGACTTATTGTAATATTATGAAATATTTTACTTTTCATCACACTTACTTTTTTGTAATGTTAAATATATTTATTAAAAAAATATTATCTGGTACAAATATTATGTGTATCTTTTTTTTTTAATAGGACGGTAATAGTAGATGTGAGTGAAATTTCCGGACATCGTAGATAAAAAAATAAAATGTTATTGCATAACTTATTGCTAAGACATCTTAAAGATATATAATCCCAAAGTTTTTAAAGTGAAATTCAAAATCGATCAGACGTTGCAGTCAATAAGCGAATGGCGTTTAAATGTCGAATGCATATATGTTTGCACCTACGGATATAGCACGCTTTTATCGAAAATAATTACCAAGCTGTTCTACCAAACATTAGAAAACTGCTGAACAGAAAAACATTAAATTTTTATTTTTTTCCGTATAAATACATAAAAAATGCATATTTCAAAACCGCCTTAAACTTTTAATTGGTATGTTTGTTGTCAACTTGTTAGTATAGTGACGTTTAATCTGATGTAAAAAATTAATTATTTTCTGTTTATTAAATTCGGATGAATGCAAAAAAAACACTGTTGATTAATTGTCTACGTAATACTGTGATTTTCACTAATCCAATGCACATGTTAATCATCTTAAAAATTCCTAAGTATGAGATGTAAGTACGAGATGTTCCATTTATCCCTTTAAACTTAAATCACGAATAATTTGAAGTTGTTTACGGGAAAATAATTTTAAGGAAAAAACTATATGTTGAGAAGCAATCATTTGATAACTGAAACAGGAATGAGCAATCGTCAAATTTTCGTGGAAATATAAAATTTGAGATGTGTAAATAAAAGATTTTCTACTTGATTGTCGGTACAGCAAAATATTTTCTCTAAGTTTAGAATTTTGCAAGAGACGAGGTGGCTTCGTGTACGCGAAGACGAACAGCTGTCGTTTTAATACAACGATTAAATCCCCAGAAAATATGGCATGAGGCGTAAAAAAAGAGTCGGATGCAGACGATAAGGCGAATCTCAAGCAGAGGCCACCACCGGCCGTCTCCGTCACTGGCTTGCAATTGAGCAACGATTTTTTTAGACCATCAACTGTCACGTCAGCCCTCCAATTTCATCGCATGCGATTCGATTTCGCTGCTAATTACTCCTGCCTCTTCATTTATCCACTACTCATTTATACCTAATTACTCTGATTCCGATGTTTGATTTAATTAAAGGGAGATAAACGGAATGAGGAATTGATTCATCGCTCAAAATATAGACACGTTCACGTGCAGTTGATTGTTGCGTGGTCGTAGACTGACAAGAAACCGTGAACGTAATCCAAGACGACAGTCTCTATCCTGATGATCTTTTACGTGGCATACTACCTCCGAGTGAATTCACGAGTAAATCTAAAAGCGTGAAATTAATTTGGGACCTTATCTAAAAAGTTTTGCTTTCGTTACTTGTGCAACAGTTGTCAGTTGTGGCTCTTAGTTGTGGGCTCACGGTTCGTTTGCGTTCCAAGCACGAATCCACTATAACGTATCGGCTTTCCGAAAAATTGGCGTACCAACCAACACGCCCGCGACCAGATGAAATATTAAATAGACGTCGGTCCAAACAATGAGCGATGAACGATCAGGTTTCACGAGTAGTCGTACTTTTTTCAGGCACGTACCTATTTTACCTCGCACATACATCCTGAGCTCACGGCGAAACGAGCCATTGTACGCGAAGCCACCAGATAATAAGTCATTTCAGCCGGAAACTCGGCTAGCGAAGACAAAAAAAAGGCAAAGATAAAAACACGAAAGAAAGAAAAAACAGAGGCGCACGGAGAACGAGTGAGAAAGTAGAAAAAAGATAACCCAGTCTGATATTGTGCGAGGATGACGTAACGTCGGCGCGCCGCGGGAAAGTGTAACGCGGAGTCTGGAAAAATGCGCGATGCCGTGAATCACAATAATTTGTGCTCTTTTCATTATTTCGCTGAGGCTTATTCGTCCAAGCGAGCAACAGAAAACTCATTTCATGACTGGCACAACGTTCTCCGCACCATTCGAAAATTTTTCTACTTTATTACACCTACAATCTCGGCAATAATTTACTAATATATTTTTTAACGAAAATACTTTTTTCGTGAGAATACAAAAAAGACAACAATGGATCAAGAACTGTACGTAGTGAAAATAATGGAGTGTTAATTTCGAATTAAATATTTTAACAGCGAGGATAGGATAAAATTAATCTTTAAAGGAACTTTTTGACGATAGGAGGACAAAAAGAGTTGGAGCAGTCAAGATTGCGATCGAAACTATCGAGAGGCCGTTAACGGCATCTATACTTTCAATCAGGGAAAATGAATGTCACGTTCGTCATGCCGAAATTCAAGCGTTTTCAATGGTAATTGCGTGGTGCTCTAGAAAAAAAAGAAATACACAACGCGTATCACAATGTGGCCTTAACAGCACATCGCTTAGAACTGAGTACAGGACTTGAGAGAGAGAGAGAGAGAGAGAGAGAGGCAGACAGACAGATATAATGAGTAGTACAGAAAAGAGACAGGGAAAAAGGCAGGAGCTTTTTGACGCTAAGGAAAAAGAGGCCAACCGGGCGTTGCAGGAGAAGGAGGTAGTTCGGTATCTGTATTTGACGCACGATATATAATGGGAGCTATGGCAATAAAAAGAAGCGCGTGTGTACGTGCGCGAGAGCGCGAACGAGAATGAATGAGAGTGTAAGCAAAGTGCCTGGCCTCATAATGAAAGTGAAATCGAGGGCGCAGCCACTAACTCCCCACTATACGGTCCACTCTCGCGGTGTACGTGTGGACGCATGTATGCGCACACGTATATCTATAGGCAGAACGTTTGCGCGCATGGGAAAATTGCCGGATTCGCATGCATGCATACCCTCGCTTCCGATACCTTGCTATCCAACAATTATTTCACTTTGGCATTGCTATCTCACTCATGAGAACACCATCGGTGAATAGAAGTCAGCATCAATTTCATCTAATTTTCATTCACAAACTTTAAGACGATTACTTATCTTTTTTATTTTTGTACGCAATAAGATCTCATTTACACTAACGTATGCGCGATAAAAGATGCACCGAATTCTAAACAGCTCTCAAAACGCGTTATTGTTTAACAGGTTGCAGTTCGTTTTCTAGAACGTATTTACACGTACTTTATTACTTTTAAACTTGTCTCGCTCGTACTTTTATATTTTTGTTACGATATTTTAATTTCACGTCGCTTGCATTGCCATACAAATATTTTTTACATCATCATTAACTGACGACCGAATTTTTAAAACGATGCTTGCCGGAAAAAAAGGAAAAGTTCAGTTAATTTGCAGCTTTAAATTGTATCACCCATGAGTACTATAATTCTTTTTTAATCTAAATTCTTATTAACCCAGAATCGGAATTCTTGGACTTGCAAACAAATTCTTCTTCAGACTACATCGCTTCAATAAATAGCTGTTCATATTATCTGTGAAGCTGCAAAGCTGTACAACACGAAGTTAGCAAAGTTAGCAATTTCATGTTACCTCTCATCTGGACGTAACAGAGTTAGAAAAACGAATTCCTATTAGCCGTTGTTATTCGCCTCATTGACATCTAATAAAATTTCCAATTTTTTCTGTCTTCGAAGTATTCAATAATCATGGAGAAAGCGTTATGACGTTCTTTAAAAATGTACCGAAGTATCGAATTCATAAGGTAATCGTAATTCCATGCATGTTTTACAAAGCGTTTATACGCGGAAGGGTGTTTATTTGCTATAAGACTCTCTGGCAAACAGTTTTGGCACAGATGGAAGTATGTACAGAGAGGTCAAGAAAAAGGCATGAATCAAAGAAGGTAGAGAGAAGAAGAGAGAGGTACATTCTCGGTTGATCGCGCCAGCGGAAACTTTCACTTTTTTCAGTGTTTACCTCCCATTGGAGGTAGAACTTTAGGACGTGAGACCACAGTCGCATTGGTAAGTTTTTTTCGACGATTTTCCATTTTATCTTTTGTTCTTTTGTCCAGAAATCAACCGTTGTTCACCGTTGCTATCCCTACGCGTATGTTGCTGATTGATCGCTGTTGCAATTCGCCAACTACACACGATTTGATTAGACTAATTTAAACAATTATTATAAACCGTGTCATCAAATAATCTACATTTCATATCTTATACCAATTTTATACAATATTGTAATGTGTTTAATAAACGTTGTACAAATACGCATAAAATATGTACATGGTAGATATATGTTAGGTTCACGAAACTTTCGGAATCTTATGAATATTATGTAACTGACACAATTCCATACAAATAACCAGACTAAAATATGATTATTACAAGCACGCATTTAAAAATATTCTTATTATATTGAGTAATGATAGTCTAGATATTAAAACTTGTATTAAGAAAATGTTCTGTTCATGAATACTTCGGTATTTCAAATCTTTCAAACAATTTCCAACTGATAATTTTTAAGGCGACGCCGGTGTCTGTACTTTTTCCAATTATCTCAAGTTTTTGCAAATTGCTTATCGATATTATTTTTTTAGGCAGTCAACTCGCGTCAACAGCCAGATTGACTCAATTTTATCCTAAAATGAACATTTCAACGGATTAAGCTTAAACGCCAAGATCAGCCCACACATTTTTACAAATTTTCATGCAAAAATCAACCGATTGACTTGAAACATTCACTTAAAAATTGGATCGAACTATCAGATGCATTGTATAGGAGGCTAATCGCAGATATTTTTCTATTCCTCTTTTGCATGCAGTGGGCGGCGACGAAAGATGCTTTTGCAATTTTCCCAAGCGGCGTGCGATGCAAAGGCTAATTCGTTGCCACAAAGACGCTTCATGCAAATCGCGTGAAAATGAAGCAATGTCCTACAAATTAATCAAAGACAATCGTTCAATGGAAAACATCAAAAGAATTCAATTTTGCTTCGATCCTGATGCACTGTACCGTACAGCTTGTTTTTCAGTTAATAATTGGATGATATCAGAGTACTTTCTACCGTAATATATTGTTTATACTGTAAGTAAACTATTATTCATACGTAAGTAACGCTTGGGAAAATATATTATAAGTAATTGTTGTAAATTGCCTCTACATAAGTTGACCTACTTTGATACGTAATACGGAAAGTTTTTATATCACGGTTATAGCTAGGTTAATCACATCCAACTGTTCCTGATCCATCTGTTTATTTCAGCCAAAGTTCTATGCTTGCTTTTATCATGCTAAATCATAATGAATATTAACAAATCGAATGTTAATTGGACTACTTCTTGTTGTTTGTGAATGCAAATCGAGATAATGCGATCATAAAATATAGGTTTGACGACAAAACACCGACATCGACCAAAAATATTAAAAAATATTAACCCAACTAACTCAATGACCATCTCTTATGTGATATATAGACCGATACATCTTATTCATATACAAAATAAAGAAAATGACGTATCAACATAAAAGTAATTATAGGGTTTGCGGTACATTTTCATAAACTGATTTACATATCACATAGGAGTATAAGAGCAACATTAGGAATCACTGGTCGATTATTATGATCGGTAAGGTTTATCGGAACGTACTTTTATAGGACCGTATAAATATTATTCATAATGTAATGTTAGCACAAGCAGATAAAATAAATATTATTTTTCATACGTATGTTATCTGTCGTGTCAAAGTATCGAATCCTCTCAAAAGTGTACATACAACGTTGAAACTGACATACTCGTGTCATTAATTAATTCGTCAGATTATACACGTTCAGTAAGTAGATCATGTGCACCGTTGTCGATTTTATACAAAAAATTTACACTGAACACAATTTTTGGTAGTTAGTTGACGTACATCAAACTTCATACAGTTGGAATTACAGTTGGAAAACAGTTCCAAAATATCGCACCCTGGGTGTGAAAACCATTTTTTACATCTGAACGGCATAAAAATCAATTAATCATTTGAAACACTCGTAGATAAAAATATGTAAAATTATTTATTAATCGCTCAAGATGAGTCTTTTATTATGGAAACCAACTCTCTCAAGCAAGGTCAACTCCAATTAATTTTGTAGGGATAAGACACGTTATAAATAAATCGATGGCATTCCTGTTGAAGTGAGTAAAAAAAATGTTATCGAAATCCACTGAGAAGAAATCAAAGTCCATTGCTACGAACTGTACCTACCAAGTTAATGTATCGCTATCGCTTGCTCGCCTGCGGATCTCGACCGGGACTTTTGATATATAATTTTAAATTTTGCACGATCCTCTTTACTATACGTATCTTGTCATGCTGGTTATTGTAATGAAAATTACTTCTTGAAAAACATAACGAAATGTTAAGGCTGGATCTTACGTGAGCATGGACGTAAAGTTAAGTAAAAGCCGAGGTATAAAAGGGTCAGCAACATTAATCCCCATCGCGTAATACAAGTACGCAAAATATTCTTCCATAATTCTTAAAGACGACGCGAAGAAAAAGATATAAGGACGTAAATAGAAAGCCGATATGTGAGTGCGTCGGTTTACTCTCTGAATAATTGATTATTGGTGGCAGAATGATTAATCGTCAGGCAGTTTCGCTAAGTTGCACCTCCATCGCGCCCGCTCAGATTTCAAAGAAACTGCTATCAAGAATCGTTGGCTTTCATTCGAAAAAATGGGGCTTTCGACTGGGCCAGCTTTCGCTTTCTTTCCGTGTCGATCACGATGACTTCGGAATGAAAACCATTCAACGTATGCGCTTGGAGTTATTATTATGAGCTGATCGTGAGATGTACAATGCGTATATTATTGAGGCCCGCCCTCGTGTTCGAGAGGCGTAATAGAGAGTGCGTACGGGAGTTACGCGGCAGCGAGCGAGTGACGGAGGAGGCGCGAATCACTGCTAATAACTAGTCGGCTACATTGTTGGTGATGCAGCTGATAAGACGAGTGAATATGGTGATTGATCGAGAGAAGCTCGACTGAATGTACTTATACGTACATAGGTGTTTGTCTGTTGGTACATACCAATGCTCCAAGGCGCGCATTGCACGTGTTGCCGAGTTGCCGAGTTGTCGAGAGATGTCACAGGCCACCCTTCATCGCTACATGTAACTCGACAATGTAAACGATGTACGGACGACCGATAAGACGCTAGTTTCTGTCTTATTGATACTTTACAAATTAGCTGTTGTTTCTGTTCAGCAAATGGCTTCAATAGTGAGCAACGTAATCCTTGGATATTACTGTTAGTGTATATGTATTTATTTATTTATTCGAGTGCTTTGCGCAGCAGTTCACGGAACAACTCTGCAGTGTTCGATATCAGTCGATCCACATATTATAAATGTTCTTTCATGTTTGTAATTTTACGAAGAATGTCAAACCAAAACATAAATCAATCTCCGAGGAGTTTGAATCACATCATATGTCAGCTTTAATCGCGAAAGCCTATGATCTTTCTAAGACAGACAATGCGTAACGCATTTATCAGTGCATTACCTACATATGCTTACAAAGAGGACAGCGCTTTTCGAAAATTAGGTCATGTGGAATGTGCTACATTGGAGTCAATTATTGCACAACCGGAATAATCATTGCGCCTCGCTGAAATCTTCTTGTAGACTCGTAGCAAATTTCGTTTAGACGTTGGAGAGAAGGGTGTTAAAGTTGCTGAAATCATTGGTCTCGACTGTTCGATAGTTCGATGAAATGTAAGGGAAGCATACGGGAGGTCACGTGCACACGAACATGAAAATGACCATACAACCACGTGAGCTCGTAGCAAATAGATGTGTATAGAAGACTAGCACGAACAAGCAGTTATGGTGGTGGTGGTGGCGGCGGCGGTGGCGGTAGGACCTCTCGATTCGCAGTGTGCTAAACACGCTTCGTGGGAGGCGGGAGGAAGGGGGCAAAAGTGAAAGTGAGCCGAGAGCGTGAGGCATTGTTTAGGAAGCTTCGGCTGCGGGACATACGTGTGTATGCGTGTGTGAATATATATATATATTTACTGGGACCGAGCAGTGACTCTCACGCGCCACTAACATTTCATCATCTCATATAATGCGCACGAGGGCCACGAACGCCAAGTTTTCTGCGGCGCCAGAGCGTGAAGAGATTATTATGTATCCGCGTGCTCTGCCAGCTCTGAAATGCCTACTCACTGTACTACTGATTCCAAATCCGCTCAATCGTGGACTATTGTATTCATTCGGAAATATCGAAGCTCCTATTAGATCGATCCTTCCAAAAACAGTCAATGAATTTTTATAAACACACACATTGGCAATCGATTGCTCTTTCTACGCTTCAGTTATTATTATAAAAATTTAATCAATTAGTGCGATTCATTTACGAGTTACTCATATCGATTAGATTTGAGTCAACAGTAAACTCGATGCAAATTAATTTCAAAAAATTACAAAACTGATAAGCTCTGTGCAAGATAATTCGGGCGTGGTTTAAAAACACACATTTGAAAAATTATCCCCATAGTATATATAAAAATCATCATATGATACATGTTGGACGATTAGCACTGATACTTAAAATGAACAAAAAATATTTATGAAAAATGACGAAATAGTGAAGAGCTTTCGAGAGAAGATCAAACGCTGTTCCTCTCATTTTTTAAACGTTCGAATACCCGAGATTAGATAAAAACTCAGCAGTGAAATGAAAATCAGAGGTAGCTCGAGTGCAAGAGAGACAGAGAGGGAAGGGGATGAGAGATAGGACGCTCGAACGATCATCAGACTGAATGATACGAAGAGTAGATCATAAGAAGTGTCGCATAAGGCGCGAGGAACGAGCAAATTAATCGTAAAAAATATTCTGGAAGTCGCTTTCCCTTTTCAAGAAGCTCTCTCAACAACTGTCCGAGTGGAGCGCGCAGTTATTTATGCATTGCTTACTCGATCGCTGTACAAGTGCAGCACGCGTCGCGTCTCGTGGTTATGCAACAAGTACGCGCGCGACTAGAACGTCGAATTGACGAGACGTGCACGCTTGTCTGCAGCGACTTATATATATATTTACACGTGTGGCTAAAGCCGAGGCAACCGAGGCTACTTGGCTTTTGGCGAAGCAACTTTCCTCTCACTTGGCCGCGGTGTGCATGTTAATGTTGATTTTCTCGTTCGCCGAGATTTTTTTTATCCCCCCCCCACCCCTTCACTTTTTTAACTCACGCATAAAAAAAGAGATTCTGCACCCGACGATTCGCGTGAAATCAAAATTCTTTCGTATCGCCTCTCTCCCTCAATGTACGTGTACTTACGCCGAGTGCGTGCTTTAAAATTCCAAGCGCGTTAAAAATAAACTGCGAATCGTCTTGACAGGGACTTTCCGTAGGAGCACGCTTGCTGGATTGACTTGCACCAAAAAAATTTTGGAGGACAATTTTTTTAAGCTCTATCTAATATGTTTGTATAGAGGAGTGAAATAGCCATGCATGTTTACTAGATCGAATATACATTTAACTGTAGGTAATCAAACTGGACAAGTATGTAAACATATAAAATTTTTCATAAGAATTTTCTTGTAGAATAAATAATGATGGAACTGTGTATGCGACTAATACAGATTATTTAAGAGCACTTCACAAAGTTCGACTTTATTTATAATTATAAATGCAATTAACTGCATACGAGGGCCAAAACGAATTGCAAACGTGTTTATGAGCACTTTACGGATTACGTTATAAGAAAATGTTCAATGAATACGGCGCCAATTAATGTTTAACGTTAATGCATATTTCAATGAAGAAAATACCAAACGACCGATGTTTATTCGACAGCAGTTTTACAGATCATTATTATTATTTTTATTGTGTACTCATCTTCTAAGATATAAGCGTGAATTTATATCGGCCAATTGGACTTCGTGTCAACCGATATAACTATCGCTACGTTCTATCTTTCTTTTGTAATTCGACTACAAATTAGATCACAACTACGTTAAAATAAATAATTATTATTCACGATATCTTTGTTAAGGGTGTCTTTTTAGTTGATTGTTGACACGTTAAATTTCTATAGAAATAATAGCTGCACAAGTGAAGAAGGGAAAGGAGCAGGTACAAGAAGGACCAAAGTAACAAGAGAATCGAGTATCGAATTACAAACAGGTTCAGCCAAAGTATAACTCCCTTAAGAGCATTACAAGGTAAAGGTACCGGATTTAAGAGAGTCAGGATAATCCGAGATCGGTATTTTTCCGAGTACTGTAAATTCTATTCTTGGCGTGTTGAATATGCAAAATATTTACTCAAACATATAGCACTATTTTTCAACTAGATAAGATACTTAAAAATAAGTACACCACTTTATGAATATTCTATACAATAGAGTATGGAATTCGACGATTATTCAACTTGATAACTGTAATAATTATACAACATATTGTTGAGGACTTTAGATAGTCGGTACTTTCTACTCATTCCTATGATAATAGGATATTTGACTAATTAATTATCGCAATGTAATATAATAAATGGGGACCAAGGCATTGTACCGACGATATTATTTGTTCGAGCTTATTCTGACGACTCAAAACCGAACTAGAAGCCTTTGAGTTTGTTTCACGTCACGATGCTTCCCGAATGAAAATCGATACTGACTTTCACATGTCACTCGTATCAACGGGATTGCCCCATGTTGATTCACTTATGCGTTATATGCAATCTACCGAGCCATTGACTTATACGTGTCCAGCGGGCTCAGATGCCTAGTCTCCCCTAATCAAAATATTATTTGCGAGGGGCCAACCGGCGTAAGTTTGGATTGCCAACGTGTATTCGATTTTGTTCTATCTTCTCATAAGAATTTTGGTAGTTTTACTCGTCTTTGACAATCCGTTTAACGAATACTTTTCATGAAATATAATATGAATGCGTTAGTACAATGTGAAATAAAATTAAAATTTTTCTTTTTAAGCACATAATCGAATAATAATTTTTCAAGTCATTGTATTAACACTTACCATATAACTAACTCTTCGATACATATGTACAGTAATATAATATGTGTATGAAAATATTCGTTTAAAATTTTAATAAATGTTATTAGCTATGAGTTTGTGTATCAAAAATCCGATTAATGCGCAAAATATATCGATTAACGAACAAAAAGTAGTTCGTATAACATACAATTGTACAATGGGGTAGCAATATGAAACTTACTTTCTAGTGTGGGATTTCCGCTGAACGTAGCTCGACCTTCATCATCCATTGTTGTGAATTATGCAATAAGCTACAGGACTGTGACATCAGCTGCATCAAAGATTTCCAACTCTATTCTATAAACTTCTATCAAAGCGTTTTCATGCAAATCACGCCAACGCATAGATCATTTAACTTAACGTTGAAAACATGATTAAGTATATTTATTTATCCTGTAGTAATATTTACGAATACTTTCGATACATATAAAGATTGACACTTGTACAATGGACTTATTTGTTCATATAAAAATTATAAGACTAGCAAGCAGGATTAAATATGTCGATAGAACTACTTTAGATGACGAGTTTAGGTTAAATTATTTTTTGGGCTATGGTCAAATGGATATACAGAAAAAAGTTGATTACATACATTCGTAATAATTTGCTTTAATATATACAAAACATAATACAAAGAAGTTATAAATAGAATAAATAATTTGTCCTATTAATATTGAATTATAAGTGAATAATTGATATTATCGTTATAGTATTCGTGGAGATGATATTTTGGGCAAAAAGATTCTCATTGGAAGGCAAATGTTGAAAGTTGTACATTTTGGTAAATGTCGAGCAAAAATATTATCCATCTTATCGAGTCAGATAAAGCATGGTACAGATTTGCTATCGTACTAGGACGCGATACTACACCTTCTCGTGCAATACAACAAAGTCAGGACAACGTATGGAAAGCATGCGCTGCATGTGCGTCGAATCAAGTAATTGGATTTAGCATTAAAATTGATGAAAGAATTGACTCATAACCGTATTTTCTGTGTAGCATAGGTATAATAATAACGTAGTTAAAGTAAAGCAGGCGATATCTATAAGAAAGGAGTGCTCGAATCGTGTATTTACAGAGCTTGAGAGGTCGCGAGCTGATACAGAGTCGCCGGGAGTCTCGGGTTCGACGACCCACGCATTCGGGAGTGAGCTAGGAATTTGGTGCAGCTGAAAAGGTGTAGCGAGCCCCTCCATGACCTATGCTCGCGCGTTGTCCTCTTTCTGTTCTTCTTCTCCCCTCAACTGTGCTTGCTTTCTTCTTTCTTTCTTTTCCCCTTAATACCGACTCGGCTATTATACATTGTTTTTCCTCTTCTTTTTCTTCTTCCTTCCGAGGCAAGGCTTCGCGGGGGCCAACGACCCGCGCTTAGTCGCACTTTTTGTACGCGATGCGCCTCGTCAGAGCACTCCACTTGTGCTTTCCGTATTAGCCGCATTTTTCGGAAATCGTTGACTCTTCTACGAAGCTCATTCATTGTCGTCTTCCTCACGTTTCACGCACTTGTCAAGTACTCGCGCGTTCGCGAGTTGATATAATACCGTGCTCGTCGCGAGGCCGTTGACTTTTTTGTATTTTTTACAATTTCCTTCTTATGCAGGTGCGCCTCGTTCTGACGCTCGATAGCCATACTTGCACCTCTCAACTTAATTATAAAATAAATATTTGATCTGCCGGCAGAGAGCCAGATTGTTTTACCTCTTCCTCGCTTCGCTGCTGTTTGCTCACACACTGCGCGATATATAACTGCTTGATAAGTGACACTCCGTACTAATATTTAAAAAAACAAAATCACCGACAAAGTTGAAACTATTGATTTTGATACTTCTCTGATTTTTCTTTCAAAGGCCCACGATATACAACGCATCATCTACACTTTTCTACGCAGATTACGTCGACGATTTACACGAAAAACTTTAAGACTTTTCGCGCGCGTATTCGAAATAGCCGTGAGGCTGAAAGACATTTGAAAATATGCTCCTGTTCTCGGTTAAAATCATTTAACCTAGCAGTTTTTGTTTCACAGGAAAAAAATTATGTATGAGATTGTGTTGATAGGATTTTTTGATGAGAACGAGTTTCACGGGTAGACGAATTTGTCGGCTCTTGACTTTGTCAAAAAAAACGCGTAGAGAGAAGAATCGAGTCGCAAATCGGTGTGTCATCCCGAGAAAAGGGCGACTCACCGGTCTGTCCGGTAGAAGTAGACCTCTATATTATACGAGAGGGAGATCTCTTTGTTCGCGCAAACGAGTGGCAAGTGTTCATACCTATGGCCACTGGCCCAAAACTCGTTTCGGACCACCAAAAGAGGTCGACGCCCCGCTACGACCTGCCCCGAACGCGGGTCAACTCAGGAAACTACTAAAACTAGACTTAACTGTCGATAGGTAGGCCGTCTTCTTCTTCGCTCATCCTTCTATTCCTCACCAATAACGAGATTCTCTTTAATTTAGGTGCTTTACTTTTTCTACAATGATTTCGCTCAAAGGCTTTCAACCGACCAACGTGTGCAAGTTTTTTTTGTCAATTTAATCATGCTAGTGGTATAATCTTGCTCTTGATATTATTTCGTCGTCGCAGATTCTACCAGGTTATTACAAATAGATACGAATTCTACTTGCTTATTTGTAATATTCAAAATATCAAAATCCACACTAGATCCATCAGGAGATATGTCTCTTCCAGTCTTCGTCGAAACAAATATATAGATTCAAGATTACCAAGAACGATGGCGCGATAAAAAGAAGGAACGTATAATCAGCTAGATTAACTTGCAAACATTCTCGGACGAACCTATAAAAAGTGTATTCGTGTAACATCAAGTGAATTAGCGTAGATAAGGCTTTCAAACGAATCTAAGATAGATTCTTCTTTAAATCAGGCAGATGACGATAACAATCGAAGCTCTAGTTAAATAACTTGATGTGTCGTACTATAATTAGTGTCGATGATCTGTTTGTCGAAATAACCGTTCCAATTTTTCTTCGATAATTCATGTTTTTCAAGAACAGTCATCAACTTTTTTTCTATTGTCCAAGCAAACACATGACTTGCCAACAAAACAACCATCTCTGCGGCAAACAGATGAATGCTTCTTGCAGCGTAGTAAATATGTAGCTACGTAGAAAATGCCTCGCACTGGTCAATCGCATGCGCACGGAGGTGTTTATCACGAGATAAAAAAAAGGTGAACGATACGCATGAGAGTTATACTTGAGTCAAATGATCAATAGGGGCGCGGTATACAACGATGCTACAACGCTGTTATTTTATATTATTTATACACGCGATCTAATTCGGAGTCACGCTATCGGTCAAGAAAAAAACCTTATCGGTGCACTCCGATCTGTCGCCTCTGGTATCGCACTGCTCGAAAATGCATCAAGTTTCATCCATACGTGATTCTTATTTTTATATTTTTCTTATTTCATTGAGAATCGCTTGTCTAGAAATATGAAACTCGAACGAAGAGAAAATACTTTTACGATACACATTGTGTGACTGATTGAACATTTTCTCAATTCATACGAGTAATCTCATTAAAAGAACGCGTCGATACAAAAATCGAAACGGTCGTCTTTAAATCAATTCTCGAATGACGAACATATGACTATATATACTCGGCTAGTTGTAATAAGTATAATTGTTTGAATAAAAATTAATATTCGATTTAAGATCTGAATTCTTTAAGTCTACGAACAATAGTTATAGAAACGTTATCAATTTCGCTAGTTGAATATTTCTAATATAAAAACATGTGATATACGATGTATAGATAATATTAAAGCTTGTGAACAGAGGGAAACGGGACAAAAAGAAAGAGTACGAATAAAATGTAATAGATGTTGAAACGAATGATTGTTCAAACTGAAATAAATTGTATAAAAGGAAAAACAAATGAATAAATAGCTTTGAGTGTACATCGGAATAAAGGAATCAATGACTCTGTTTAATCACGACATATCTATATTTATCAGCGGCTTATAATTAAATGAACGTGCAAGGTGTATCAATGGCCGATATGAAAAAGAACGATAGATAAATAACGACGTAGACGCACGGCGGGATTTCCCCAGGCCAGATACAAGTATAAAGAGCAGCGATTCATTCATCGTTCATGACCTTTGCAACAATGTTGGGAGAGAGAGAAAGAGAGAGAGAGAGAGCGCTGACATTTCATATTGCTCAATATTTAAACTTGGACTGCCTCTCTCTGCTGGGGTCCACGCTTGACGCTCCCAACGAAGTCAAAAAGTCCACGACTCTGAATAGTTGCGCAAAATTGTCCGAACGCAAACAAGTATGACCCGACAGAGAAATCAAGTGCACGCACGCGCGCGCATACTTATTATTATAGTATAGTGCTCGCGTGATAAACCAAAGGAGAAAGAGAGTGAGAGTGAGAGAGAGAGAGAGAGAGAGAGAGAGAGAGAGAGAGAAAGAGAGAGAAGGATGCCGCAACAAGTGTTTGTGCGATATATTAATGTCGAGCGCTGGCACATGGACCAACGCGACGCCGACGCGGTTGCTTCTTCGCGCTGATTGGCCGTAGCCAGGAACGAGCCCACTGCTGATGCGAGTTGCGTGCGAGTACACACGGCTGACGTTGTACGTTGCGACCAGGGACCCAGCACAGTATATAGATAAAGAAGATATTGTGCCGCTACTACTACTGCTCCATGGCAAAAGCAAGAACCAAGGAGAGCGGGAAACCTACGTTAAGCGCGCACAACCCACTGAGAAAAAAATATACACATACATATACACTTACGACGCTAATTCATTTTATTTTCGGATTCGTCTGTTATTCTATCGGGTAATCAACAGCAGATATACTCGCTATTTGTGAATAGCCTTTTTGTTAGCGTTCAATTGACGCCTCTGTCATTAACCACTCTTCAACGAGTTTGCGAACTTATATGAGTTTGATCAATACATTATCCAATAAACAATAAATAAAAATTTGACTCTTCTTCTGTAATACGTACATCGCATTACTGAGTACCCCAAATGCCAATTTTAATGTTTGTTTAAATATGATAGGGTTAGATGATAACGAAGAACAAAGTCCATTTTTTGATTGACTGCGAGTGAACTTCATTCTGTTTATCATAATAATTACGATTGAGTTGTATCTTTCGAGATAATAAACACAAAAAAGTAATTTATTCCAAAAAACAAATGTTCCACTTTAAAATAAATTGGTAAACGTATTATTATTTACTTGAAAATGTAATCATACAAACAAAACGATATCTCTTGATCCAATTTATTATTTGATGATTCTATTATCAGTCCATCGAAATTATACTTGAATATACTTTATGTAATAATGATTCTACACGTATAACTCTAACATTCTAATATATACACTTTTCAAGTGATTTTGACTATAAGAATTATCGCTAAAACACTGGTAATTATAATTCGTTCATGCTGTCCACAACATCGTGACATTGAGAAGACAAATGGATTGACGAAATTGCCGAAAACAGTGTCTAGTAGATAGTCACACAAAATATTCTAATTGCAAAAAATCACTTGAGTCAAATGGCATTAGTTAAACGTTATTCATCTGTCAGCTGCAGCAATATATACGTACATGCATACTTTATAACCAGATATAAAGGTGGAAGCGGGGGACAATACTCGGACATACCCTCGTATGTTATGAGCACTCGATCGCGAACTGCAGTAGGAAAGACGCGTGGGCACGTATATGATACGGGGCGCGGTTATTGTATAGCATTTGAAACCGTGCGGAAAGCGGACATTGTATTCACACAACCGCGATAGATGGATACGACTCGTACTCGTGCGGAGGTGTCGATCGGAAAATGCTCAGTGGGCGCCGAGAGCGCAAACGGGCACTCTTCTTCTGGAATGAAAATTATACAGGGAGTCTGCTACACGCTGTGCTACTTTACAGCTTGCAACTCCGTCGATAGAGACATCAATATTGAGCAACGCTTTTTTTGCATTTACAAGACAGTCATGATTCGAACTTTCTGCAATCGTCCAACTCTGTTGTTAAAAATCCGTATTTTAAATTGAAGAAGCGTTAACAACGTGTCAAAAACTGTTAACAGGATAACGGTGGATTCAGTCCAACTGCATTATAGAAAACCACGCGGCTAAGGAAAATGCAAATAAGCTCGTGTTTACGTGTTTATCAATTCTTTCAGTGAATTAGAACGGTCAACTTTATACGATTTCTGTATAATGTACTTGAACTTCGAAGGATCGTAAAATAGCGTAAAAATACTATGCAAGTAATAAATGATACTACGTAAACGTTTGCTAATCGCAATCAATCAATATCTAGTGAATTCTTTAAAAGCATGATTATTTGTTGAATTTTCAAAGTCTTCCACCTTCTAATTAACACTTTTTAATTCAATAAACAATTTTTTGCTTCGGTTATATTTACGCTACTGGACGTTCCATGTAGAATATAAAAAAATCAATAATTATAATTCGTGAAATATGCGTTGTTTATTATAAATACCTACGTTATCAATGATATATAAATAGAATAGTCCGTGTAAAGATTAGTGGCCTAACCGATAATTCACATTTTAGAGGTATAAAGTATTGTAAGATACTCCTAGTATAGATTGCGGCGAATGGTCTTCGTTGTCCCTAACACGCTCGACTTGCTGTGCTGATTAGCAATCTCTCCAGCCGTGTTAGGAAGGGAAAGCTGGAAAAAGGTTATTTTTATGTACGCCAATATGAGTACATCGTTAACGATTCTACAACGAAAATTAAAATATAAATATTTGTTAATAGACGAGATTCGGCTCGTAATAAAAAGCAAACGTAATTCACATCATTTTAAACTTGATCTAAAGACATTTTGTAAGAATAAATTACAAACTTGATATTTTCAAATGATATTTATGAAATAAGATTTCATGTCATTTAGAATTGAATATGAATATCTAGAGCATATCAAGTATAGATATCGTCTGGGGAAACAAACGTACCGTGGAACTGGCAAGCGAGTCGTAACGCGTCAATGATAATACCATTATATAATAAGCCGATTTACGCATTACTTTAAATCAGACATCTTGATATTTTAGAAATATTGTCTTGTTAATCTTTATTATTGAATGAGCTACATTTTTTTAAAGCTACCTAACGACCACTACCTTTTATACAGGGTGGAACGTGTCGGCAATGTGTGCAAATGTTGGCGGGAAATGACGTAGTGGATCGATCGAGTTCAGTCAGTTCAGATGTCTAATTGTTTAAAACGAATACGATATTTGATTAAATTTATATAGAGTTAATAGTTATAAAACGTAAACATTTGCGTAACGAAACGAACAAGTTGAAATGTTACGTCGAATAATATTGCCCACATTCTTACCTCCACGTTACACCTTTGCTGCTCGTTTCCGAATCTCGTGCGGAAATATAATATGCCTATGATCACGATGATATTTGTGCCGTATTTTTACAATTGCCGCGATAATAAAAAGGTGCGTAGCAGCATCACGGTGTTTCTTTGAAGTTAAGAAAAGGCGGTAAAAGAGAAAATACCGAGCGTTGATTGAATAAATTGACGTGGTCGTAAATGAGCTTCCGTCAAAATTGCACTCGTATATTCAAGTAAACAAGTACGTACATCCTCGCGCATTATGCAGACAAAGTAGGGAGAAACCAAATCATGGTAATTGGTATTACAGCAGCGCAATCGACGGCTTGTACGTCGTATACATGAACTCTCGCTGGTTTTGTTTTATAGTTGTGTATATGTCCGTCCTTGATCCTTGGCGCTGCAGTCGCCTGGAGCGTTCGTATACGCTTTATATAGCAGCTCTTGCTACTTTCACTATAAATGTAGATTGTTTCTCTCTCGCTTTTAGTGTCCCTTTTTCGCTTACGTATGTAACGTAATACGCCATTCTCACTTGAAGCATCGTCATTTTGGTTAATTATTAATTAATTTTCACAAAGTTGCTTTTTCGAGTTTTACTCGATGACTACTGACAAGTGTTTTAGCAGCGCATAGTATATATCGATCTGTAATTTTTAATCAGTCTGTAAGCTTTGGTCGCTCTCGTTAGGGTACCTGTTTAACTGTAGACTTCAAGTTGGTTATGAATTGTTGTCGTGATTCTCTATTTTTTCACACAATGATGCTTTTAATAAATATTTCAGCAATCATCCGAAATATTCAGTTTTACTTTTAATTAGTGAAATAATCGTCCATGGAATTTTCTTTTAATATTCTATCAAATTTAACAAATTTTAAATAGAATTTGTTTGACATTTTCCTTTCAAGCCTGAATACAATTAATTCTATCGATAC
Organism: Chouioia cunea; assembly: GCA_030064505.1. Taxonomy (NCBI): domain Eukaryota; kingdom Metazoa; phylum Arthropoda; class Insecta; order Hymenoptera; family Eulophidae; genus Chouioia; species Chouioia cunea. The sequence continues at coordinate 24,075,990 of JAOPFQ010000001.1, forward strand.
GATCGGTATATGGCGAAGCTTGTGTACGCATCTACTAACATTTTTAAGTAAATACATTTTAATTAAACGTTCGCAATCGGCAAAACATAAAATCTTCTAGGTTCGTTGTAGTATCTTATCTGTGAGAGTTTTCGAAATGCATCCAGTTTAATAGAAAGTAGACCTGGAAGCTTTTTTCTAATAACCTCGTATTAATCTAGTGCTTAGCCAAAGTGAAATGGTAATTAAAAGTCTTTAGTGCCCATGTCTTATTTTAAACAACACTGTTTAGTCTTGAAACAGATTAACTAAACGCTGATGTTCCTGTCACTGATACTGTATCGGAAAAATGTTTACTGGTGAGAGTAAACCACACAACTATTATTAGCTGGGAATTGAAAAACCCATTGTAAAGTATAGTGGGCCAGTAGTTGGCCATTTGAATAAAATAGCAGATTTTTTCCTCTCATAGTACTTACAAGTTGTGACTCCAAAGTAACAGCGAGACGAGTCTCTGCCCCCCCCCCTCTCTCTCTCTAGTTCTACGCACGCCTTATACTGCTTCATGACGTAGTACTACAAAAATTCAACTCTCATCATACCTCTGATACATACAGAGAACGAGAAGGAAACGGGCGGACGGCTTAACGAGCAAAAGCTTAAAGCGCAACAGACGCAGGATAAAGAAATACTGGTATAAGTGCAAAAACGAAAAAAGAAGAAAAACAAATTACGTCAATTATGTAACAGGCTAATTTTGTATTATTGTGTAAAGGAATCGCGCTCTGTCACTATTATTTTCCGCGAAGGTAGGAATGATATAAAGAATATAGGAATGGATGGAAAACACCGAGGATACGGCACGCATTAAACGTGCTTATAGAAAGAGAGATAAAGAGGATAGCGAGTTGAGCACCGCTTAACCATTTCTAGGTTACACGCGCAGCCGAGCCTCGAGTTTCACTTTTTCAGCGGCGCGCTTGACGACGACGACGTGTAGTCCATGGCCCATAGCGCATTAATTCTACAGTATACACACGTTAAGCATTGACTTGACTATGTTACTTCTCAAGAGTTGGTATCTTACGACTATACATAGAACCCGTAGCATAACTCGTTTTTTTACTCGTCTGTATCTTCACTTTTACCGATATCTTCCGTTAACTGCGTTAAACGTTCGATTCTTCTTCTCACTCGTATGTAATAACTTTTCTTTACAACTTGGAGCTTATTCTTTCATTTGTCTTTCAAATGAGTTTCTCATCTTCAAATGTAATTTATGCTTTTTTTATGGTGCATTAACCAACTTAGTAAGTTTAACACGTCTGCTCAGAACATTTATTCGTATGTCAAATATTTCCGGCTAAACACTTTTACTTTTTACGTCAATTTCAAATTTTAAAGTGCTTCCATTACTCCAGCAAACGAAATATTAATTGCCGAGTCTTCAATCAAGATAATGCGCCATTTTAAGATTTTAATTTATAGCTCTACATAACCTTTCTGGAATCCGAAGAAACCTACGGAACAGGAGAAATCTCAAATGATCTTACTCTTTCATTCTACGTACGATATGTATTCAAGCTTTTATGAAAAGAAAACTCGCTCCCAAATCTCGTCTGAAGTTTATGATCGGCTTAGTGTGCACGTGTGGGTAGCCGAATGCCATGAGTGAAACTCCATACGCCACTGGAATACACTAGGAGAAGACTTTCGTTTTTTTCTTTTTTTTCCAAGAGTCCGGTAGCTGCTACTTGGCTTTTGCCGATACTATCGCCTTGTCTCTTTTTTTTCGTGTCGTTGAATTGCGCTTAACAACGTAAGTGCGCGCTTGTGCTTAATTGTTTCGCCTGGCTGTCAGACGGAAGTAACTAGAAGCCCATTGCCCGATCCCGAAACTCAGTGAAAAAACCTTTTTCAGAAAGAGAAATTGACCATGCTCTGCGGAGAAATTAATTGTCTAATTTTTTTTTCCTGAGACTTCGTACCGGCTAAATATGAACGTTTGAATTTTTCCTTTCACCACTAGTAAGTCCTACAAAAACGTTATTTTGTCACTGATCCGACAAAATCTCAATAATAGCGTTATTTATTAGTAGACACGTGTAATACTAATGACCAATTTCGAGAGAATTGCCAACTAGAGTACAACGTGCAAAATAAGTAGAAAAGAACTGGCTTCAGTCAGACGTGCCCTTTGAGTTCGAGACTATTGGTATACTCATAGTTACTAGGAAATGAGTAACATGGTAAACAAAAGGCAAGATTAAAACTTTTAAGACTTTTAAAAAGCCCATAATAGTCAAATTTAGCCTAACATTATTTTTCTCACGAAGTTGGTAGATCTACGAAAATACGTTAAACGTTTGTTAAAACTCAAGCAATTTTCTAACGACCATCTAACAATACCGAAGAAAAGCTATTACGAAACAGTTGAAATGGAACCCGAAAAAAGCGTAAAAGTCACGCGGATTATAGCGATTGAGAGAGGAGGGGGGGTGGGGGTGGGGGGGGGAGAGAGTGAAGCTGCTTTTATAACACGGAGACGATACGTGCGAAACGTCATATAGCTTTAACTAACGTCATTTGTCATCATAGAATGCGGCATCGCTCTCACTCTCGCTGGTGGCAAAGCGACGAAAGTGAATCTTCTTTGGCGTTGCTCGCCGCGATTGACATAACTCGGCGAAGCCCACTGACATACTTATCGTGAATTCGCGAGCTCGTTGATTGTGTGTACAGAGTCGATTGACGCGGCATGACCGGCCTGAGACGGAAGGAGAAAGGCGCACACGCACCTATATACGCGTGGACCACGAGGAACCATATAACGCGCCCAAGACGGAGAAGAAAAAGATGAAGAAAGTTTCGTTGTCGCGCGGACCTGACAAATGCGACGTCATTTGCTGCTCAAACTTTTTCATCGCTATGTCACTTTCGACTTCGCACTTGGAATTCCATCTCACATACAGAATCATCGCCTGCTTCTCCTCGTACTTTTGCTTTTCTTTGAGCATTTGCAGAAGGAATCAAATACATTCAAAGTTACACAAAAGTTACACATGACAAGCTCAAAATACGCATGACAAGATTACTGCGGAGCCATCGGTGCTTTGATTTTGAAAAGTCATCATTGATAACTTTTCAAAATAAACTGTTCAAGATAAACTGCGCAGTGATCTTGCCATGCGTATTTTCAACTTGCCATGTGTTGTAATTCGTGTTATTATCAAAACGTCAGAATCGTTCTGCAAACGCCCTTTCTCTTTGTTTCCTCAAGCAGCGTGCGCGGCGACGGCTTCCTACCGAAAAACCTTCTTGTCGAAGGATGACTCGCATGGCTTTGTTCCGAAAGAAAATCTTTAGCCGTACGTAGAATAAATTTTAAATTTGATAGTCATAAACTTTCGTATGTGATTTGTTTTCACTTTTTTCGGACATGCGATCATCTCGAGCCCGAACTCTGTTGTATCAGAATCACACGAATAAAGGAAAAAATGGAATTATACGCTTGGAAACCACGTTATTATCAGTGAATAAGCAAAGATAGCTTCGGACGAAATAAACTACGTTGAGAATAAACTAGTTGTAAGCTAATGTGTAAATGGTAAGTCACGCTTACAAAAAGAAAAAGTACGAAGAAGACATTGCAATGTACTACATCCTGGTAAGCTTGTCGAGTACCCGTAGTGATATTTTTCTCTTACTCCGTTCTTAGTTTTTCTTCGACGACATGTACCGTTTATAAACGGCCTTATATTACTGTGCATATGCGATCGGTAGGGTATAGTAGCTCGCGTGTCCTGCATATATCGATGATGTAACCGATTCGTCACTTTCACTGCGATCGAATGCGATTTTTTCGTTACCGCCAAAAGTATGTCATCGGGTCTGTGCGATGAGAGACGTCGTCGAGACCGATATCCGGATGGTGCGGGGGATATGCTTAGAACGATCGTAATTCTACGTATTGCGCAAGAGTTTGCTTATAGTTTATTTCGTTTTTCAAGCTATAGCAGCGCGCGCGTCCCGCTACACGTACGTTCGACCACGTATTATGTGGTATTGGACTTTTATTCAAATGTTAGTGGGCTCGTTATATAAGACTACGTGCGACATGGTTGTTTTTTTATTAATTTTTGGTAAAGGAAAGTGAACGTGGCTCGCGATGACACAAGTCTCAATGAGCATTTCAATTCTCGTACGTGATAAAAATCTACTCGAGATCGTAGTTACATATGCGTGTTACCTATTCGCGGCTAATACAATAAAGATAATATCAATTCTGAATGTTTATCTTGCGTACCTATGCGTCAACCGTGTAAATTATAAGTTATAGTTATATAACTGTATAGGTGTTCGTTTTTATCTTGGCAAATTACGAAGTATGTGTAAATGAGCGTTGAATGCTGTGTATCAGCTCGTCTTCCCGTTAAGGGCTTCCTTGGTTCTCTTCGCCATCGATATCCGTATGTCCAGGGTAAATCTTTTGGAAAGAGCAGTTTCGCAAGTTGACTCGCTCTCTGTGCCGCATGACTCGCCGATCGGCAACTCTTGTTAGTACCGGGCTATATTTCTTGTCTCTATTTAGAGAAAAAGAGACGTGCTCGCGCACGTGAGAAAATTAAAACGGTGCCCCACATCATTAAGCTGTGTGGCGTTTTTGTTTTTTGTTATTCGCCACACTGTTTTTAAATTAGTAAGAGAAATCGGTTGTTCTTTTGTTCTTTATCGAAAGTCTAATGCTGTGAGTACATGCTCTCGAGAGTATTCAGAGTGGAATATGTTGTCCCTAAAAACCAATCGGTTAAATAGACCGCGGATTCATCGAAAATACGTATGTAGCGGGATCGATGGAAGAAGCGAAAGAGCGGAGACAGTCGGTTGCACGGGAGCAGAAAAAACGGATTCGAAAAAAAGAAAGAGACGCTACGATAGACGATCTCGTGCGGGGTCTATTTATTAGAGTTTTGCGGTGAGATGTAACGCGTTGAGGTTTGTAGGTTAGCGAGTAGAAGGCGCATGCAGCCTGATGCATCAGAGTCGCACTTTTCCTTTTAGTTGCAGAGAGCGCGAAAGGATTATCCAACGTCGGGGGCGCTGCTGCGTGACGGCGGCTGACGCGGGTTACGGCTGCGTTTGTAAGCGCCGTTACGTTACGTAGACAGTGCTACTACTAGTCCACTTTCAACAACGGCAATGCTGCTCAGCCAGTCGTCGGATATATGTATTAAGTTTGCGTCCGAGTCGGAGGCGGAAAACAGCAAAAAATAGGGTAAACGCGGACACAAACACGCATACGGACACTCGTATACGTATTGCAGCTACAGCGCGAAATATCACGGAATTCTTGACAGTTGACCCTGGCAATCGCACACTGGATGCGTGGAATGTTTTATAAATTGTTGCGCGCTGCTTGCCTTTTGCTTGTATATGCGTTGTTGAGACAACCTACCAATATGTCTTTGCGATCGATCTATATTCGAGTGTCCTTATTACTCCTATAGTTGTTCGCATTTATTACGGCTATTCTGTCGCAGACAGCATTTACGGAAAGCAAGAGCCTCGAAAAATTATATCTGATTTTCTCTGCATGTTTTGCATTCCTGTAAGAATATATTTATTTATTAATGTTAAAGTTTAGCATTTCAGAAACTTTACTACGCAGTTTTTTGCTTTTCACGTAAAGGCGCCCTTTTTATTACTTTTTTGTTCATTAGAAGTGAGAGTCTCGAAAAAAGTAACTCGAATCGGTACTTCATCTATGTCTAAGCATTAGATTTCGAACTACGTGCTGACCAAGGTTTATGCATTCAGAAGAGTTTCGTTGAATTAAACTAACAAACAATCGGTGACACTCGGGACATAACGTTTTATATCGCTTGTGTTCCAGTGAGAAAGAAGCCAGCACATATGTAAAATAGAAATAACAATGGTTCGTAACGATGATAAGCTGCGAACTATCGCATATTATGAAAATGTCATTATTACTTAGTTTTCCCAAATCACCAATGCAACAGGGCGGTACGTGTATGTGCGCGCGTGTGTCCGTGCGTGCGTGTATTTGCGAATGTGTACGCTCACGTGAATTTCATTTCGTAACATAACTTTCATTTTCAGAAATACCCGCGTGTGTGCGCGTGGAATTAGTATCGTTCGCCGGAAAGATGCTTATCACGCCGCCACTTGTCAACTTATTGTTTCCCTCATCATAATACTCTCTATATGGGAGAAAATATATATAATATCCTCAAAACTGACGTAGCTGTCTAACGAGGATCATTTCGAAAATTTGTTTTACCAGCTATTTTTATTAATATCCTCTTTAAGCAGACTTAATCATTCGCATAATTAGTGGAACAATGCGTGCTACCAGCTTTTTCTTTAAATAGAAAGTTTTTCACGAACTTTTTCCACAAATAGATTCCAATATTTATCTTACTATTAACGAGCTATGTAGGAATCTGTACTAGAATTTTAACGATATTGTCAATTGATGACCATTGACTTTTTACGACAGATTTGATGTGCGTTGGGAATACTTAAAAAATTAATTATACCAGACTAGATGCATGATATTAGGTGTGCATTCGATCGACAGGCTATTCAAATCCGCTGCTTTGCAAATGTTGTAATGAAATATGACATTATTCGATAAATTTAAAAACGACGATTGGTCTAAGTAATGGAACAAATCTAGTACGAGCTAGTTTAGCACGTTTTAACAGACTCGTTAAACACGTCTTCCTTTTCATACAAGAGATGCGAACGATCGAATTTTGAAAATTAAATTATTTTCAGAGCGGTATTTTATTGCCCGTTTACATATCGGTTCTAACATTGACGCGATCCGAATCTATCGACGTCTCACTTTTGGTGTCAGTTGAGTGTGTGCATACATTATCATAAAAAATTTACTTTCTATTAGCTTCTACTGCAAATGAACCCAAGATTTAATTGATTTATTCGTGCTTTTGCAACAAACGAATATCTAGAGTGTTTATTATTTGGATTAGATTGGATTAAAATAATTTGGAAATAAAATAGTTTGTCAAAGAATAACTGGATTAGTTATTTTTTACATTGAACGTTTCTATCGATAAATTAAAGAATATTTAAATATAGAAAAACGAAGTACTGTTATCCATACAAATACTGTCAAGCGCCGATGACAAAAAAGAAAAAAAACAAAGAAAAAAAGAATTGTACGTGAGAATTGGATCATTGTCTTTAGTCAGAAAGCCAAAACTTTCGATTTTTCGGTGCCTAAAATTTCACTTCCTCGTCGTGTACACGTATATAGTCGGACTAGCCAAGAGTTAACGTGTGCATGTGTGCGTGTGGGGGGGAGGGGATATATTTGGCCGTGTATTCGTATGCGTGAGAAAAAGAAAGAAAGGGAGAAAGGAACCCATCTATCGCTGCCCGAGCATTAGAATTAGAATGTAAAATTCTTGGCGTGGCTCTCGCGCCGCTCAAGGTCCACGAGACTTTTATGCCTCTCACTAAATTTGGTCTGTGTTCGTATAAGGGCCGGAAGCGCGGGCTTCTCGCGCCGACGCGCAACTTTCCAAACGTACGCTTTCCAGCAAGTTGGCCCGCACGTTGGTTTCGGCTGTGTTATATACATTAGGCGTACGCCTCGTCTTTTTTTCGCGGTTCACTTTTGTGTCCCCCCCCCCCCTACCCTTTCCCCTTAACTCTCTCTTTCTCTCTCTTTCGCTCTCGTCGAATTTCACTTAGAGAAAACAAGCGAGCTTTACTTTTCGGCACTCTCCTCGTGCTTCGCCCTTTTTGCTTTGACGTCTCTCTTAAAAGAGAAAACTCCTTGTCGTTTTATCACACGCACGCGTCTACACGTGCATTATATACGGACGGGACTGCCTCGCTATTTACTTCTATACATCGCTTACCGTTTTTGTCTCTATAGTGTACCCACATTCGGCTTATTCGCCACTCACCTTTACTGAATTGTAATTTCAAATTTTAGAAATTGTATTGCTCGCTTTGCGAATACGAAAGTTTTCAAGCTCTGCCTCACAAAAGGAATATAATTTTCTGCAATACCGTTTGTACAAGGGAAAAATCAAACTATTAGCGCTTTGAGCTTTGCCTCGATATTTCAATAATCTACATTCTTCAACGTTATCTAGGGTACGATCAAATGGAATTCACAGTTTTCTATTCATAGATAAGCGCAGAATGAATACATTGGTAATACTGAGGATTCCGAATCAGCGATTGTAAAGATCGAAAGCATAGTTTTAGTTTTGGTAGTGAGAAGACGGAGGAAGAGAGAGAGAGAGAGAGAGAGAGAGAGAGAGAGAGAAAGAAAGAGATCGTGCAGTTCGCGGGCAACTGGCTCACGATCCGTGACGCTCCGTGACTCAGGATCTAGGCCGGATTGTATAATTCTGCGCGGCGCTCGCGATCGTTTCACTGAAATAGTTAAATAACAGCCTATTCCGCCTGGTAGCTCTCGACTCGATTCGGTCTGGCTGACTGCCCGACACGCAGCACCGGCTACGATTTTCCCGCTTAGTCACTCTTTTGCCGGTGGTTGTCACGCTTTTTTGCCCCTTATTCTCACTCCATTCACCCTAAACTTACGTTGTCAAAGTTTTTACTTCGTATCATTTCGATTGGTCTTTCATTGGTGTCCAGTTGTTCCATTCGATACATCAATTGAGCAATTTTTCTGGTAATCGATTCGTATTATAGTTGTCAAAAGTAAGAATCGATCATTTTTCTATCTACTCCAATCTATTCTAAAACTATTATAAAACAAACATTTACTTTCTATAATCATCGACGTTTCATTTTGTTTCACTAAAACGTTTAACTCAAAGTGCGTTGACTACAAAAAATGATAATTTTTCAGTTGCTAACTGCTTCATGCTAAAAAGAACGCGACTCGAACTGAAACACGTTGTGTTTCAAACGACCAGTCCGGAAAGTAATTTCTTAAAATTTGTGTGAATGAATGTGCGACACCCACGCCTTTTAGTAGTCTTTCTCAAAAGGAGTCTTCCAAAGAAGGAAATAAGTGACGTATTCTTCATTCTTATCTCATACATTGTGGCTTTTTTGGCTATTGACTAGCTCTCTCTCTCTCTCTCTCTCTCGCACTCCGTTGAAGTTTTTTTCCAAAATCCTTATCTGACTTTCTCATTGTGAATTAAATTCAATTACCGTAGATATTGCGATAGTTGCAAAAAGTTGTTGAAAAAAACGGTATTATGTATTTTATTGAAACCCCAAATCCCATCGTGCGTAAGATAGTAACACATCTATAAAAATGAAATAGGCATGAAAATTGAATGGGCAATTGTTGAATAGTGAGTTACGTAAGTATCGCATATTTTTTTCAAGCATCCAAGTGGAGCACACTTCTATACATAGGCGCATTGTTTGAATCGAATCCGAGTACAATGCCGGACCGGAACTAGGTCACCAAATGTTCACTCTTACTTTCGTGAAATCTCGAGCGAGTAAAGTATAATGAGGTTGGCTGGCTCGCTCACTCACTCGCGTGGACAATCGCCATGAGCATCGTTAAAGCCTTAATATCTCTATCATTCTTTGGATCACAGCGCTAGTGGGATACATAGGTATACATACTTGCGCGCACGAGAAGTATGGCTGAGCTACTCGACTTTCTAATTGTCGCCGGGGCAGCCTTTTTGAAAGTGAGAGTCCGTGACTGTCGCTCGGTCATTGTTATTATTCACGTGTTCGCGCGCTTTATTATCTGAATAATTTAGCGATTCGCACAGGAGAATCCGGCAGACTCGTGCCTGGTGGGCGGAAGTTGTAAAACGTCGCCTCCCTCATCGGCTCGCGAAAAAAGAAACTTTCAGCCATCGAGCAATTAGCGGACCTACGCGTTTTCCTCGAAACGCGAATGCTTATTCTCTCACTTGTTACCTGCCTGCAGGACAAAAGCTCGTTTCCTCTCAACGATGTCTACCTATACACCTCGATGCAACCATCTTCCTGTCTATATTTTTGCTACTTCGTCTACTAAATTACTCTTTCACTTTTCGGCCTGTTGTATAACGATAACTAGAGCAGACCCTTTACCAGGCTTTATAAAGTAGCGATAAAATCAAGCAGAACGCAAACAAATTGAACAAAAGTAACGAGATAAAGATGCTTGACTCAATCGTTTCGAGCTACAAAAATTATGTATACTAATAGCTCTGCTTGCTTTAGAAGTAGCTAAACAACTGGACGTTGCTTTTTTGCATCAATCTAAGAGCAACGATAACCAATAAATTACGTATTTTCTCAAATAGTATACTACGATAGGTTAAAAAATGAGAAACAAGATTTTCTATCGAATGAAATCTAAAAAACACCGATTCGATTGTAATGATAACCACAACGATGTAGTTGAGACAACAAAAAATAAAGATTGCGTTACATAATAGCGTTTGCACGAGAAAGAGGTAAAGAAAGAGCGGAGAAGTGGGTTTGGACTATCAAGCCTGAGCTAGTGCACTTTGGCCACGGCTGCACGCCGTAAATGCGGCGGCACGTGAGAGTGAGAGAGAGACAGGTTCGAAAGTAAGTGCCTTCATCAAGACAATGCTTCGTGAAAATGGGCCAGAGTAATTAAGCTGTTATATAACAACTCGAAACTCGGGCCTCAAACTCTATGTACAAGTATATACGTATACGTAGGCGAGTCTCGGTGTCTATATTTTAAACCGCGATTTCGTGACTTCGTTCTTACTTCGATTAGTACGTCTTGTAGTACGTTTCGCACATCTCGAGAAGAAATCCACATGGCATAAACGAACGTATCTGACTTTGACGATTTCTATAAATATTCGTATATTGAATGTGACTACATCTTTAGAATTTGAAAATACTTTTAAATTATAAATATAGACTATCATCATATAGTTACTACTAGCAGTCGAAAGAGAGAGAGAGAGAGAGAGAGAGAGAGCGAGACAGAGAGATCCAAAACACATACATAATCGTATGTTCGAACTTTCGATTTTCTTGTAGCATTTAAGACAAAATAGTAGATTCCTTTTCCTGACCAAGTTGTAATTCTATGTGGCATTTTGGACGCTAGCAGTTACCTCGATAATCGATCAAGCTAGACCGGCTTCACTGTTGCGACACCGTCTGTTTACACTTGAAGACAAGCTTCATGGCTATAGTGCGCGATGCCGATCTTGGATTGGCTTACGAATTCTGGTAGCGCTTCCCTCACTTTATTTACAACAATAACGTACTATAATTTAAAACAAGAGTCAGCAATGACTTCATAACTTTCACGTGTTCTTCTCGTTAGACTAAGCAAAATATCGTAGCTTGAGATAAGCGAAACTATGAAGAAGCTACGTTTAAAATTAACGTGATAGTACCTCTGTCAATGTGATAAATACTTATTTTTGCGAATAATATTTGATCGAACTTGTATCGCAGTATTCGACAAATAAATGTTAACAGGTGTCGCGTCATGCATAAATCTTATGCCGAACTTCTCGATATAATATAATTTGGTAAATTAGCGACTGCTGTAGTAGGCGTAACTTTTCGTTATTCTTCGAATACGAATACAGATTCTGAAGTCATTAAGTTAGCACTTGGACACCACGCCTTTAAAACAGAGAGGGAGAGAGAGAGAGAGAGAAATGGTAGTGGAAGTAACCAGGTAAGGAACGTGGGTGTGGAAAAATAAGCAGTAGCACAAAATATTATTGTGTGCGTGAAGAGAATAGAAGAGAATAGAAGAGAAGAGAAGAGAAGAGAAAGGAAGGAAAGAGATAGTGGCGTGAGAAGAAGGACGAGAAATATACATTCAGAGTAATAAAAAGAAACGCTCGAATGGAGGATTCGACGACTGGTTCAAGTGGATCTAGGCTGGCGAGCTCAAGCAAAGCAGGCTCTAAGCCAGAGGCGGCGATGCCGGTGCGAGTGCTCGACGGCACTCTGTGCCACTTTCACTTGCGTTACATAACTCGCGCAAGCGAGCGAGCGAGCGCGCGAGAGAGGAACTGGGTAAATGGGAGAACGACTACCACTATCTACGCCATTTACCCGTGCCCGCAGCGCGTTTGCTCCTACAAAACGTTTTTTCATCTACATTTGTGGGTACTTGCTTCTTTTTCGTTCAATTATATTTTTGGCTAAAATAACGATTCTCTCGAACGCTATGAACTTTGGAATTTTCGGGAAAATTGCATTTTCTTTCTTCTTCTTAATTCATGAGCGATCGTTAACTATGACGTCGAGTTCATTGATACTGTACCGAATGGAAAAATTCAAATTTTCGTTTCCATTTCGTTTTGAGTGTATTAACTTGTATTAACATATATACAATTTGGCGTTTTGTTATATATCCATATCATCATCTTTTTCTGTGCCTTAGTTTCACTTTTAACGTCATTTAGCAAAATAATCCAAACTTCTTGATTTTCGCTTACACTGAACTATTCGAACGCGTTGCACTGAAAAATTCTCAAAACGACATGAAACTGTCGATACATGGACGATTAGCGAATGGTCATTTTTCAGATGAAGTTTTAGTTGTTCGATAACCGATCGGCATCTCACGCATCGGCAAATGTGGTCGTTACCGCAGAAGCTGAGAAACCGGGATGCTATAGCTGCATCGTGACGCTCTCTCGCAGCGGACTTATAAGCGAAAGTAGCTTCAAGGTCGCTCGCGACATTAAGTTTCCAAGAACCAGTCATTGGGTCTGAATATTATCCGAATAGGCTTACTTTCATTCGAACCACTGTTTATTTTTTTTGTGGCACGAAATATTTTACGAGAGATTCTTCACTAAATTTTTTGAGTGCGTTACGTTTATGTTATTTATCTATTTTCATTATACATGCAAATAACTTCGATCGTTATGTAACTTCGTAATATTTCAATTTTACACTAGATAAACCAAGCCACTCACTATTCGGTAATCAACAGATGGCGTATTCATTGAATTCTTCGACTGTTTCATTCCGTTGGAAGAACAACCAAAATTATAAACTATTCTTGTAAGATACGACAAATACCACAGATGATATAACACATTGAAAACCAACACCGTAAGTTTGAAATAATTTACAGAAAAGAAAAGAGAATAGATTCATCAAGCGATGCATAATTTATGGAGTTAACGTATACTGTCGTACAGACTCTCGCATTATAAAGCATAATAATACGATAAATATGGACATAGTTACACAAGAAAGCGTAAAGTTGCCAAAGAAAGCGATCGAGAAGATTATCGATAAACTAAAAACTGTTGATCTCTCGATTCAATTCCGACGATGAATGCGGCTGCTAAAAAAAGCTAAAGTATCGAAGGAAGTAATTGTGAAGCGATATTCCTTGCAGAAACTGCTTCACAAAAGGACGTCGACAGAATGATGCTTACAAAGGAACCTTGGATTATTGATGCCCAAGCGGAACATGGTATTTTGGAGATTCGGCAAGAAAGGAAAAAATTGCCGAAACGATTGAAAGGATGCATCGGAAAAAGGTCGAACAGCATGAATAAGAGTATTCGCCAAAAGCTCGATAAATATATTCGAGGCACGCGAGAGGAGGCGAGCGAACGAAGCGAAAAAGGCGAGGTAGCCCCTGCAGTCGTGGATGCGATGACCTAAATACGAGGTAGTGAAAGTAGCACGCTGGTCAGACATGACCTATGCCGCCAGTCGGACGTCTCGCGCGACTTCTCTATGCAGCGCCTACCACGCTGCATACGTAACGCGTGTATATAATGTATATATCTATACACACGATGGGCTTGACTTCTAACAGCTCTTTGAATAATCAACCGAACAAATTGCGCGTGTCTACGCAGCCGGTTATAGCTTAAATACAATAAGCGCTAAATTTTTCTCCCGGTTCGCGACTTAAATACGACTTGTTTATCTGCTGCGCTTCGGAGTTCCTTTCAAATAACTGCGTGCACCTGCGCTAATGTATCTGCGTTATCCAATGGCTACAGTGAGGGGATCTGCTGAATTTTAATTTGGATTCTCGGCTTAACCGTTCAACAGATTTGCCTCAAAATTCAACGTGAATCAACGCCTAAGGTATAACCTTCTGATAGGCGACTATTATCTTGAGAACAAACATTCTACTTACATCATTATTTGATAGAATATTTCAACTGTAACATTTATTTCACTCAATATTTTCCTCTCGTTAAATACAAAAACAGTCAAGTTAAAAGTTCGTGAAGAGTGGGGGGGGGGGGGCGCACAATTTTCTACGTTCCGATTTGGTGTAGGCGCTATACACAAGTATAGACAACGTTTGAACGTAAATTTTAAAACATAAAGAAAATTTGTTCGACTAGTATTTCCATCAATTTCTTGAATTCTAAAAACAATTAAGCATTACTCAATTGTAATGGTTAATTCTTGAAAAATAAAAATAGAAACACCGTTTAAAAGCTCTAGTGTTTAAGCTCGGCGGTCGTATGAAGTGCAGAATGCAGTAATTTATAGTGTGATTACAGTTAAATGAACCATTTTAATTGGTTTGAAACGAAAGCTATTCTGAAGCCACGTAGCAGACTAGTCATTAAATAAAACACAGCGTGCGTACCCAAACGCAGAATACGAGGAACAGGCTGCTCGTGGAGAAAGAAAACTTACGAGTCGATCACGAGTATAAGACTTCGGTGTCTACAACAATAATAATACGACAATCGTAACCGTTCGTCCTTCACTTGCCCAGTATGGGGAACTGTCCACTTTGGATCTCCATCGTCGTCATCGTCATCATCATCGTCATCAACATCATCTGTTGAGCGAAAGTAGGTGTTTTTAGTTCCGGTTGCCCGTGACGCTGACGATTTTGGGTAACTCCCACCCACGATGGGGCCAGATGGGGCGAAAAGTAGGTCATCGCTTGGGTCCGGACCCACAAAATAACAGAGAAAGAGAAGAGAAAGAGAACTCGCTCCCTCTCTCGTATTTCCTGCGTCGACGCTGCTTCTTTCCCTTTCTTTACACGTAAGTATGCCTTACCTATGCTCTGATTCCTTCTCCCAAACATACGAAACTGTCTCTCTCTTTTTGGTTATAAGTCAAATGTGCTGTGCAAAAACTCACATGTGCACGTGCAAAAGCTGACCTTCGATATTCGAAAGCAGTATTCAAAAAATGCAAGGAGTCGATTATTAGGTTCTCCTGGCCAGTTGGTCGACCCAACAAATGAAGCCTTCTGCCGTTTAAGACGTCCGGGGTTACGCGGGGGAAAGTGTTTTTTCTTTTTATGCTATGTTCCATTACGTCACTTTTGTTTTCGAAAAACATATTTTTTTCACAAACGTACAAGGCGTGTTAAAAATGTCGACTGAGAAGTTATAATCTTATTATTGAAATGATTAACCCAGATAATATCAATATGTACATTTTATAAATAGAGATTCAGCTGAGTTTTTCCAGTAAATTTTACAAACCAAGCGTGTAAACATTAAAGTTGGAAGCAGTTATCATATCATTCGAGAAAGAACATAGTCCGACCGGAATTATCAATTAATGGCGGTTTTTTTTTCACTTGCGTGACTACTGCTTCCCCTTTTACGTACTGACGATAATTTTTTCTCGCGTTTTTATCCGTGAATACCTTATCTTTGGTTTAGGAAGTTTTTAAACATGTAGCTGGAAACCTCCGAAAAGCGATTAATATTTTACTCATACTTCAAGAAAAAGCCAATTAGATAGTGTTATAAAAGAAATTAAAGATAGAAAATAATCTTTAAAGAAAAGTTTCAACAGTTCTCTTTTAGTATAATTTATTGAACAGTCTTTTCAATGGCAAATTACTCCATAAGCAAATTGCGTTTGTATCTTAAAGTATAATTTAATTGTAAAGCTGTTTTTTAAGCTTATGCTAACGATCGAAAAACTTGAGCCTTCGAGCGAATTCGGTGCCCGGGCTTCTCGTGGCTCCGAAATCGATTGAAAATTATTTCATATCGTATGCTAGCTTTTAACGTCGACATTTATGGGATCCTAGCCACGTGGAGTCGACCTTTTTGAAAAAACTAATACTTTTTAATAATCTGTTCTTAGTCCATTTTAATGGTGCTTGTGCTAATTAACAAGTTTGACAAGATTCGTTTCACCAGTGTATATAGTTTGATATTTATAAAGAACTAAATTTTACCATTGCCGGCCACGTTTCTATAATTAAGTAGATTCTGTTAGATTGCAATTAAGTCAATAATTACAATCGAACACGACGATATATTCCAACTCAATCGTGGAAATGACTCGTTGCTTGGTTGGATGATAGTGGAGGTATCAGGTATATCTTAATTCAGGAACAGCAACCATCTCGACCGCTGTCAACGAGCCAAAACGAGGATCTTATATCAAAGTCGTGGCTTTCGAATCTAGTTCTAGTACGGCTATGAATAGCCCGTACTCCCCCTTGGCCCAAACTGAGCGAACAAATAACAAAGAATAAGATACTCGCATCCTAACAGGTTATATTAACCGATTTTCGCCGGTTGGTTTATCCGTACTTGGCGCTTCGATCATATCTTATCATCGCGTACTCAATGAAAACATAGTACTATCGCAAAATTATCTAAAAATAAATATTCCGACAAAATTCTGTGACACGACCATTTTTGTTATGTTTTACAACGAGTTCAAGTCCCCGCGTACATTAATACAACAATTTAAACATAGATGCAACAGCGTTAACAAGACGATGAACTACAACGTTGAAACTAGTTATTCAGAGATTGCAATAATGGTTTTGATGTTCCAAACAAAATGTTTTAAGCGTGCGCTGAATAGGAAAACAACATCTTCTAAAGTGTTGAGATGCCCCAATTTAAAATTTAAACAATATAGAGTATGAGGCAAACATTTTGTATTTCACGAAAAAATACGTTAAGAACATGTTGTTTTTTAAATTTGGAGTAAAGTAAAATTATCAATATAAAACGAATCTGCAGGTGCCGTGTTACTTTGTCCTGGTCGACAACTACACACCTTTCACGGGTTATCTTATTTAAAAGATTCATATCTTATCTCTAGCCAAGTTCTTACAAGTCGCGCTAGCGTCACGCTAAATGACGTACATAGCTCACGAAATACCTCTTTGAGAGTTTAAGGAGACTCATCATGGAAAAATCTAGCGGGTCGCAATTCTTCTATCCACGGTAAATGAATCTCAACTCGACTTCACAGAGGAACAGAGAAAGCGGAACTTACATTCGAAATATTGCTATTTTTTTAAAAATACCTCTATAAAATAATCGTTTTATGGTTTAGACTCGATTATAGATGAACTTTTCGAAAGTTCAAAGAAATTTAAATCAGAATCAATGTAAAATGCGATTCATCCGAAGTGATGTGGTGATCTGCCGTGTTGAGCAGAACATGTAAAATTGACGATCGTTTAACGCGAGTTGGACCATTAAGTATTGATTATAGATATGAAATTTAATTTGATGACGCGATTGGTGTACAAGTATCTATACGACTGAAACGACATTACTGATAAGAGCGCTCTATCAGCAGATGCAAATGGTTCCAAGAAAAATTTTAGTGGGCTTGTCTTTATTATTCATTCCAATGTCAAATTATAGAGCATTAGAGGCTTCTGGAGGCGTTTACGATTTGAACGTTATTATCTAAAAAAAACCAACGCCTCCGATACGCGACAAATTGTGAGTGGAAAATAGAAGACTTAAGAGTTGCTGAACGTTACATAACCGCGATGAGGGATTAGCAATGGATATCGAAGAGAAGCGTGGCTCCATTGAAGCGATTCGTACATTTACATTATATTAGGATTCTAAGCGCGCAAGCGAATAGTAGTTAGTATCTGAGAGCCGAAACGACGCGCGACGGCCGCGGCCACCGCTCGATCGACGCAGCAGGCTACCAAGGGCTAAACATTTTCTCGGGCTAACTATTATTAGGAAGATGCCCTCAATACCAGCGTCTATATCCGGCATGCGCTCGTTCGCTTGCTATGCGCGCGCGTTCGCGCCTACACGTGACAACGAGCTGCCAGTATAAACGCGCACTCATTCTTCATGACGAATTCATATAGGGGAAGCACGCGGCATGAGCTATTCACATGTTCAAGCAAAAGTGTCCCACCTTGCGGCGAGGTTTGAAAGCAGTGAGAGCTATACCTAAATAAATACCCATAATCCATACACTATATACATTAAAGGGGAACTACGTTAAATTAATGTTCAAAAGTAGTCACAACAAAGAGAAATCCAGTAATTGCAACAAAAGTTAATGAAAAAAGATGTGCCATTATATAGGACGTGTGCGAGTATGGGTATATATAAGTATACCTGTTCATAGACTTCCTAGAAGGAAATTTCGTTTTCAAATTCATCTATCGAGATAAAGTAAAGCACTACAATTTACTTGCATTTACCAGAATTGCCAGCTTCGTCACTATAATGAACATTCATAACTTTGTTTACTACTTAAATGCGTATGTTTATTTTATGAGGGAAAATTGCAAAAATACACTAAAATAATTATCTTCCCTTGAAATATCTCCACAAAATTCACAGTGTGGTTAGAAATCAAAATTGTACAACTTAGCTTCTTCAAAAAAACGATCTCTTCCATCCATATATTTGATCAGTACGAAAACTTCTACAACTCTACTAGATATTTTTTACTTTTACATTCCTGATAATGATATGCACTTAGAAACCAGTTCAAACTTGCCTATTTATACCACGTGACCTTAGTATAACTCAGTCCCGACACTAGCGCTTTCTGGCGGGACTTGACATGCGAATCGCACTTTTCGTTAAAGATACTCTTCTCAACGTTCGAAAGAAAGAATTGTTGATACAAAACACTTCGTGCTGTTTTCTCCCACAGATATGTTTAAACGCACCTTGACATTTGTTTAAAATCATCTAGCCTAAAAAAACGGATATATTACCAGTTTGCTAGACAAACTGTTATGAATGGAATTCCGATAGTCGTACAGGAACAATATTGAGCAACGTGATTCATGAACTTGAATTGGTATAAGTACAAACACCTCTTACTTTATTTTAAAGTCCTTCGTTTTTACAAACAACAACGACTGCGATCGTCCAAATTTTTGCTGATTGATATACCACTTGGCAATTAGTTTTGAACATTAAAACAACAATGTTACAAAATCAGTACGTGAACGCTCAACCAATTTCCTTTGTTATATATCACGTATTTAATATATACGTATAAAGTTATGCATACATTTTTATGGAGATGATTGTAAAGTTTTTTTATCATTTATAATATTTTATTACAAAAATATCGTTTAATAGTGTGATCATCATAAAATATTTAACTTTATTTCCTATTTCAGGGATATTTTTTAAATAATATCCTTATTAAAAGTTGATATTCATAATGAGCCTGACTAAGGAAAATCCATAAGGTTCATTTTGATACCGTGCTGAATTAATGCATTTGAGCCTGTCTTTAATTACAATTTTAAATTAACAATTTAATAGTTTAAACTTTGTATTTGCATACACCGTTTTGTATTATTAGAAGCATTTTAGACTATCTTCGAAAATGTCATTGATTAATGTGATTACTGTATTGTACTATACCGTACTGAATATATCAAAAGGGCGAGAAAAGAGAACAACTATTGTTACAAACGGCAAAACGATAAAAAAAGTAATTTTTTAATAAGTTGCCTGAAGTTGAATAGAGAATCTTCTCAATTTATGCAGCTAATACAGTGCCCAATCACCGTAAGAGTGTCAGCTGCTTATAATAGAAACACTATCATTAAGCAGTGCTTAAGATAACATGTTACTTTTAGAAATTTTATAAGATGTTATATATTGACGCATAAATGGTGGTGCTGCGTGCTGATATATTATAAATATACTAACTGCTTATTTCACGATGAGTATGTTTCTCGTATTCAGTTAATACGAATCTATGTCTGTAAATGTACAAACCCAAGTTTAGTTTCCACTGCATTCGTGAAAGGTATCTTAGAAAATGAAACTTTTGATTTTGTATTGCAACTGAAAAAGGATACACAATATCCTGTAATTTTAATATTTGACATAGGTTTGTGTATTGGTGTCGATTAAAGAAGAAGAAAAAGAGGCTTACATAAAAACACTAAGAGTAGTCAAATATTTCGATCAAGTCAAATGAATATGGTAAATTTAAACGATCGAAAGAATGTAACACGAGTAATGGAGCAGTTACGCTTCTTATTTAAACAAGTACAACGCAACTGCGACGTCACATTAATTGCTACGTGACGTCACAATTGCGACGCGCGACACCACGAGGGTCAATGCGAGCGACGATCGATAAAAAGTAACATTCACGGCACTAAATTATTGAAAAATTTACAATGGGAGGATGTCACATTGTTGAAAATGGAATTTTTATTTGAGATTTTTAAAACCAAGCACCACAGGAAGTGCAAAATACACGAATTTCGAATATAACGACCATCCGTAAAAGGAGTTGTTGCAAACGTTTGGTTTATTGGCGTTAGCCAGCAGTTCATCCGTCAACATCATCACGATCAACGTAATAATCATTGGTGACTCTGTTTGGCGGGGTCGGCAGCCTTGTACTTTATTATCAACAAGAGCTGCCGCCGTCTTGTTAGATACACCACAATACATATACGCACTCGTATTAGAGTTTACATTACAGTGCATGCGCAGCATGAATCATGAGGAAGTTCAATTATTTCTCTCCAATGCTGTTATCTTTGACAGTGCCCTACATGTTTATTAGAAAAAGGAGATAGACTTGGCTTATGAAGTATCGAATCAGATTCACAATACGACAAACCACATTCTCCGTACGAGAGAACGATAAGAAAAAGATGAACGAGTCTACCATTAATCGAGGAGAGAACAGCTAGCCAGCGAAAAATAGAACGTAATATACTCCGCGTCTTTATTGGGGTGAAGGTTAATACGTATTGTTTATAAATATCATGCTCGTATGAAATTCATCTTATAACAAAACTAATGTGTCCATTGGACAATTATTCATCACAGTTATTTATCAGATTTGCAGAATTGTCCGTGTCCCGTTACTTGTTAAATATCATCGTGATTAAATCGTCACTTGTAGCTTCTCATTTGACAAGAATCGCAAAATGAGTATTGTTTAAAAATGTACACGGATTAAAATGCTGGAGCAATGGCTTCAAAGCGACAGTCATTCCATGGAAAAAATTTAATCCAAGTAAAAGTAAAAGCATAATATTTATAATGAAGCGCGACTTACAAAGCAAAAAGTGTATTGATAAATTGTGAGCTTTAGGAAGACTGACTGAGTGATTCCGGCGTTGCGTGAACGATAAGCGCGCAGTGTACGGGGCTTGATTTGAGCACGTGGAGTATCATGCTTTTGCATGACGACGACGCTCGATTTTTAACGTCTGATGAAACTCAGACTCACAGGGAGCAAAAAAAATGTTGCCAAGACGAATATAAGCGCGCGTGCATGCGATTTGTCTTTTTTTCTTCTTTTTCCACGCTATTTATTGCTGTTTCATCAAAGTCCAGCTTCGGTCGCTGTATCCGATCAGTTCATTGACGTTCTGTTGATTGCGACGTTATTTTATTGGATGAGCTTTCGTTATCTCTTCGTATACTGATCTAAGTACGTATAGTTCTCATGCGCTCAAGCTTTATTACGTAGTCAATTCAGTTCCCGTTTACAGTTATCTGTACCTCAAAAATTGACTTAAAGCCCAAGATAAAATACCTATTTCACATTTAATTTTTATCACAGTTTATTACAATCAATATGCTCGATGCATATTTTTTCACCCGAGCACGCAGTCGAGTCGATTCATATTATAATTGAACTTTAAAGTGGAAAAAAATACGTGCTAAAACGGACGTCTCAATGTAATGGCTGACGATAAGCTGAGAAGAAGGTACATAGTACTAATTAGTTATCAGTTCCATTTCCCAGTCAGGCATGTGCAGCCCAAAGCATCGCTTACACTTGCCAAAAGATACCTTACGGCGGTACCGCCTGAACGTCAACTATTGCCAACTCGTAGCACACGTGCACCTTGCTCATGTGCTCACAAAAATACACAACTCTTCTTGGTGTTATTTTACTGGGAAAACAGAAATGCATCTCGTTTACTTATGGTGTGCTGATCTGATCCCGTTTCGCAGTGAACACACGTGGAAGCGCAATTGTACAGAATCTAACGCATGTATTGAACTGTGTTACGCTACAGAAAACATACGTAATTTTGTTCGGTCAAATTAGTTTTTAAGCAGTTTACGACGAAGGTTTACGGCACACTACTCGAGATTAAATTTTGAGCCATATAATATATCGTAAAAAATTGAATGACTTAAGTTTCGCGGTAAGAAGAATAAGAGCTGGAAGTGTAGTCTGACTTTGAATTCAACGTAAAATCGCATCGAGCAGGTCAATTAAAAGCAAAATATAACAACGAGATCTCGCAACTGTAATTCCCAGTGGTGATTAATGAAAGTGAAGCGTAATTTCTCAAGCGAAGAATATAAACAAGAACAAGCGCGAGCGGACGTTGAAAGTTTAAACAAAACGAGCAAAGATCCTCGTAAAAATCAGCGTGGAGAAGGAAAAGCGAAGTGTTAATTAGGATTACCGCGTGCGCGTCGGTCTTTTATCGCGATCCTGCGAGAGAAAGAGAGAGATGCATCGTACGTCGTCGCACGCGCGCTTTTTCTCCCTCCATCGGATTTAAATGCAGCTGCGCGCGTGAGCGGTGTCGTCACAGTTGGAGAACGCCGATGTAATGACTGCAACGATTATGAGGATAAAATAATCGTTACGCTAATTTCAGAGCAATACTCGCTTATTTTCTCTTTCGTTCTTGTTTTCTCACTCTTAATACAGCGTTAATGCATTCTTTTACTTTAATAGATCATTATCATTGTGGAATACCTCCGTAAATTTTGGTGTATCGTTATTTTAAATACGTTAACGAGGTACAGGCTATTCATTTTTAGATCAAACATATTGTGCACATCAATCGTTATTAACAAGAGAGCCATTAGTATTTGATAAGTAATTGATTAGTGAAAGTGGATTCCGAGACGTCTTACGTCGTATTATTATTGATCTGTAATAACTGCAAAAATACTGAAAATCAATGTACACATGGTATAATAATCTTTAAGAGTCTACTGGATATTTCTGTTGTATTATCGGACGATTTGCATCGGAATAACAACTAACGATCTCAAATCTTGTTGGAAATATCACCGATTGAATCGATCAACATTTTATTTTCTTATCGAATGCGAATATAAAAACGCTATTCGTACCCTTTGCATAGTTGATCAACAAGGCATTCCAGAGTTGGGAACGCGTGAACAAGCACGTTCGCTTATGTGCGCAGCAATTTTGCTATACAAGATATAGAGAAGGGACGAACGTCCATGCAGCGTATAGAGCACGCGAGCGCAAGAGAACGAGAGAGAGAGAGAAGCGACTAGTTAGCTGGTCCGGTCGGTCCGGCTTTCTCGAGAAGTGCACCTTGGCACACTTCTGGGCTCCGACGCCACTGCCACCGCTCCGCTCACGTAGAGCTAGAGACAGAGACGCGATTCACCTCGCACGCGACAGCTCTAGCTTGCCTCTCTCTCTCTCTCTCTCTCTCTCTCTCTTTTTCTATCTCTTCTCTTTTGCTTTTAGTCGTAAATACAAGCTACGAGTTACGATCTTTCGTCCTTTTGATCGGTACGTTCATCATTCGTCGATTCTCTCGATTTCACATTTTTATAAACTTCTTCAAACTCGCAAACTCGCGCGCAGTCCATCTCTTGTTCGTTGTCGAGAATCCGTTATTGTACAGCACTTTTGCTTTCGATTTATACTTGCAACTATAGCTACGACCGTTCGCTTCAATACTGATTACATATTATATATCTATATATCGTCTCGTTCATGGTGAACTCTTCAACTGGTCGCTATCATTCTCAAAACGCTTTTTGTTTGTCGCGGGAACAAATTGCATTTCGATGAATCTTTCAATAGCGAAAATCTCGGTAATTGAGAATGAACGTTACTTTTACTTTTTTGTCAGGTCGCCGCTCATCTTTCCCTTTCTTAACATACGCATATATAGATATAGCTGCAGAGTCTCACGCATCTCGAGTCTGAGAATCGACCGGTTACATAAGGGAGCTGTTGGTCCGTTCTCACTTATATATTATATATATATACTTAGCGCTCGTGCGCTAGCTCGACGGCCTTATCGCGCCCATTCTTCCCAAAACTACTCGCGTCTCTCCAAGCTTCGATGACCGGTTTTCTCTCGCTCTCTCTCTCTCTCTTTCTCTGCACGCTCCTTTCGCTCGCTTAGCCGATTAACGTGCTTCGCTGCGCCTGTCTTTCCTATACCGTTGCGCCGTATTCTCCGCTCTGCTCTCTCTCTCTCTTTTTCACTCTTTCATTACATTATGTTTTTTAAGCAGGGTTGTCGGCCTTACCATTAGTGCTGACCTCGTTTCTTTTTTAAAAGTACAAACCAGCACCTAGAGTTTGTGATTAATTTTTTATACGTATATTATGTACAGGTATAGGTACAACTGGCGAAAAGATTATGATTTAGTTATATCTAGAAGTTTCAACTAATTATGCGT
The DNA here is from genome assembly GCA_030064505.1 of Chouioia cunea. Classification (NCBI taxonomy): domain Eukaryota; kingdom Metazoa; phylum Arthropoda; class Insecta; order Hymenoptera; family Eulophidae; genus Chouioia; species Chouioia cunea. The sequence goes on from JAOPFQ010000001.1 coordinate 24,100,604, forward strand.
TATTCGTGCATGTATATTGGTCGACTAAAATAGTTCTCCATGCTATAACGTTATAACTTATTCCACGCAGCTCTTCCTTTCTCTTGTCTTGGAGAATGGACTTTCGGCACTGGGCATTAACTCAACGCCGATTTCCTTAAACGGTCTCACTACGTTTCCTCGTCTCTCTCTCTCTCTCTCTCTCTCTTTCACTCTGTTTGGACTGCTAAGTAATTTACCCGACAAGGCAGATTCCGACTACTGTCTTATGCGATGGACCGGTCTTTCGAACCGATCTATTTGTCGTTGCAATTACGCTCGGCTAATCTCGGACGACAGATAGTGACAAATATAGTCTCCTAGGCTGCTTCTATCTTTCTGGACAAGCTCATTTATTATTGTCAACCTGGTGATCGTGAAATCTACGAAACAACGTCATGGAGTAAATCTTATTTACTTTATTAATTTATTTATGTTTTCATTGAATAACTGCTCAATGGACTTCTCCGACTAGAGTAGTAAAAATAACTAACGACGACGCCAAACGGGCCGCCTTGCAGCCAGATATTTTCACCGAGTTTCACCGTTCCAGCCGATAGATTCGATTTCGGCAATACCGAGCCTATGCTGTTATGCAACTAACAATCCACAAGTCGCGGAAGCTATTGAATAATACCTTCCTTCTCTGTCTGTCTGTCTGTCTCTCTCTCTCTCTCTCTCTCTCTCTCTCTCTCTCTTTCTCGATCAAACGAGGGACAGAAAAATACGAATGAAATTATCAATGGTAAACTTTGCCCTGTCTCTGTTTTTTGGTAGCTACAAAATTATCATCTTCCTTGTCGTGAAATATTTTCTCAATTATTTTGGATTGTTCTCTTGAACTTTTGAAGCGTCTTTGCTATTAGTAGCTTTGTTCGATAACCAATTATCGTATTTTTTAATACGCTCGTCTTGATAATTTAGAAAAACATTGTTTTCTGTTTGTAAGTTTTATAATCCTAAAATTACATCCATATGTTCAAATACTATACGATGACGTAAAAATATTGAAGCAGCCTGATAACACAAGCAAACGTGTGTAAATTATCATATATGCAGATGATTAAATCGGGTGTAATAAGAAAATGGTAGTCTCTGATCGAAACACTGATGCTTATGAATGATTATTACTATCGCTTATATTTTCGGCAAGTATGGGTTCATTGGCGCACAGTAAAAAATAAATCGAACTTTATCAGAAACTCATTGTACGATATCCATATTTTTTCAACGCTTTGTCTAAATATTATAAAAGTGCGCCTTACCCGAAACGTGATTGATCGTTGTTAATTTCAACAAAATACGATAATGCTAACTAGCTTCGCAGGTGAGACACATTTTCGCGCATAGATACTTGATCGCGAATTTAATATAACAATATAGCCCAGAGCATCATAGATTTGCTTATGTTAATATTGATAGAAGTACAAAAACAGAGACGTGTATCATATATATGGTTTTGGAATAATTGGACTAATTTTCATTTTCACAAAACACGCGAGCACTCCAAATCTAATACCGATATTAAATAGTTTAACGAGATAATACAAATCTCATTGAACTATTTTTCAAGTTTTCTGTCGCGTGAAAATCAAAATTTCCCATGCCGATATTTGTTTTGCTCACGGTGCATTCAGACCATCGTTACGCTCGGACCAATTACGATTGATGAATATTTTAATCGAAGAATGATTTATTAAAGAGAGGATGATCTAACTTTCTATAACGCAGATTGGAAACATTGAAAATTAAGACTTAGGTGAATTTTGATATTAGTTCCTAGAATAAATATATAGGGTATATGGCTCGGTATACATATAGCGCACATAACTTCAGGAAAATATAAATAAAAGTTGCTTTATATGCGATCAAATCATCTTCCTAAGTTTTAAGTTTATATTTAACAATGATAACTTGAGGCATTTACAAAATATATCTATCAAGCGCAAACAACGTTTCGAGTTTTACTTTAAAACCTAACGATTACTAATTCAAATTTTTGATAATAGGTTGACTGAATATGTGTGTAAAAATAACTACAGTCAAAATTAAGAAGGTTTATTTTTACTTGAAAGTTCAAGGGAACAAATAATTGGCGCGTAGATCCGTCAAATAATCAATAGCTTCAAGGATACCACCTTGCTTTATTAATACGGAACTGAATAAATAGAAAAGTAACAGTAACCTGTCTTTAAACATACATTTTCACTTTCGTGATAGTTTTTATTAACTCGCACGAAGAACAGAAGCGCCAATTGGCGACGGTCGAACGGTCGAACGAGCCTACGTGTGTCCTACGAGGAAATGCGTTGGTAACAATCATAAAAACGTATTTATTAATATCGAAAGCATTTTCTCGATACGAGTACTACTTGACAAAAAGGCTCTTAAGTCAGCGACAGGAGGAAAATAAATTTTTCACTATCGAAAGAAAGTTTCGATGGAAATCCTTGCCCTTTGTACAATACGTTTCATGTACTTTTAACTCAACGAAAATATGTTTTGTTTTGTACAATATAATTTGAAAAAGCTTTATTCAGCCCAGTCCCTTTCCGCTCAAAATTATAAATAACTTATTTTTTTACAGATTGTTCAGTTATCTATCTATTGTTAAATTAAATGTTGGCTGTTGAGTATCTGCCGTTTTTTGTCGTTGAATTTTATTTTATAATCAACAATGCGTACGATGATAGACATCTGATGATAGAACAAACAAACAAATTCAAGGTTGAATGAGGTGAAATTTAAACTCTTCTGCAAAATACTACAAACATAGCATCCTTATGAGTCGTTATTCCTTCAATGAATTTTTAAATATCGGAGCGACTGTTTTTTAATAAAACAATAAAAAATGAAAAATAATTGAAATTGAAAGTTATTATTTGTAATGATTTTTAAAAGTAAGAGAATCTTTGCCACGCTAAGTTCGTCACTTCCACGTAACATTTATTTAAAAATAATATTCATAATTTATCCATCAAGCATCAATGAAGAGGTTAGATCGTATCAATGCACTCGTCACGTCACGCTATTTTTCGCTTTTATAATTGTATATGCTCTGTAGAGCAGAGAATCGTGATGGCGCCGTTAACCTTAATTAACATTCAATTGTAGTTTTGTATACGTAGGACAGCAACGTAGGTCGCATGAGATTTTTGCGAAAATATAAAAGCCTGTCGAGGTGTCATCCATCAGCTATATGAATCGTTACGTAATGGTGCATGAGTGATAGTTATGGATAGTTATGAAAGCAAATGCTGTACATCAGTCGGAAGTTGACATTTTTACGTTGTTTTGCTTTGTCTTGAATGGTTTAGCAACGTATAGAACATGCGTATTCTGCTATCATGTGATATTGAATAAAAGGAATACATGTATTTTTTTAATTGATAATAATATCCGACGTATGGGTATGAAAAAAGATTGATCATCGTTAATTCTGATTGAATAATCATCAAAATCACTTGTCACTACCAATGCATTCTATAAAAGATAGGAACGTATTGTCAATGAAAAAAGTAAGACAACGATAGGAGTGACTTGAGTTGGATATTGTACTGAAAAAGCTATAACCCTTGGTAATGATGTATTAGGCGTAGTAACAGGTGAATTGCAACTGTCGATGCACCGACGGTAATTGGTGTAAATGTCAATGACTTTCCACGCTCTCAATAATCTGATGAGTCATTTTTCTAAAACTGCACTGCACCTTCTCCCTTTTTTTTCATTAGATGCCGACTCCCGGAATCGCTTATAAGACGACACCTGACGCTGACTGCCGCTCAAATTACTGCAGGCTACCGCGAATTATACGAGTCCTAATCGTGCACTCAAACAATTATCGAGGTGTAACAGTTCAATCCACCTTATCGTTCTTTTATATTATTTTGTACACATTTGACTTGGACGCTCGAGGGTTAATGACACTACGGCACTCGTGTCTAAAGGTCAATGGTATACGGTAATTCCACTATTTTAACAATTTCATTGATACGTGTTATAGAACCAAATTTCGGTACATCTCATTTGAATACGTGAGTCAAATTAGGTTTAATTTTACTTTTTCATGCAACTCTAACAATCCACTGGAGCATTTAATAATTGTAACCGTTCCAAAACATTGACTTGGTACAACTTGCTTTTTGCTTAACTTTTATTATTTCACAATTTCACTTGATAAAAATCGCAATTTATGCAGATTATTGGTCGTGTAAAAATCAATAGAATTTGAGAACAATTGAAAAGACTTGATTTTCGCTGTTACGTATTGCTAACGCTTAAAAATCCAGTGCTGGAAAGCATTTATTGGGATTCAAAATAAACGCTTGAATGGCCAATGTAAACAAGACTAGCCGTTAAAAGAACAATAAAAGCTTCAGCTATCAGAGAAAGGAACGGAAAATTCTGATTGATCGGCTGGTAGAAGCCCAGTGAGAGGGATAACGAAAAAAACGCAGCGGTCACACTGTGGCGATACTCGCTTGTATTCGTTGATATGGTAACGAGTTATCTGTTTTCTGCCGTCAAGGAGACTCGACAACGTCGGCGGGCGTATGGATTAGCCGATCGCTCGATCGTGGGCGAATAGAATATACGAGGAAAAGAGAGAGAAAAAAGAAAAAGAGCACGCGTGGCCAGTTATAATCGAGAGTCGTTTGTCTAGACAATCAGTTTTCTACCGTCGACAGCTAATAGAATTCTCATGCTGCCCACATTCGTCATTGTGTGCGAGGATGCCATTAAGCTTACAGTACGCGCTTCAATTAAGAAACAGACTTTTACTACAGATGCGCGCCTAATGAACAAGAAGGAATTGTAGTAAGAGGTGGTCGATTGCGCTATAATAATTTGCCAGTTCCGACGTGTCCCGATTTTCCACCTCGATCCTGGGAAGAGCTTGTCTTATAGCGAATAGCAGAATCTTATCGTTATGTTAATCGACGTTTGTATGGTGTACGCCATGCTGGATTGTGCAATACAGCTTCACCAAAGCTTTATGGTTGTTTACACGCTGAGGAGGCTTTCGACTTTTATACGTTTTACACACTCTACCAAATAGAATTCATTATAGCTACCAGTTCAATCGAAAATATTTTAGCGCTGTGCAAACGATAAAAACACGATTGTTTACGTTGACAATATGTACGTTTATGTGTTAACTACCCGTAACAATTAATGCACGGCTGACATTTCTGGCATAAAACACGTCTGCCATCATACGAAGGTTCCTTTTTATCGCGTGCATTTAATATTTATGAATATCTTGTAGGATCGAGTGCTTCAAATTTTATACACGTGTAATGTATGTATCGCCGTAGAGAATCGGTACTTTTTAACGCGTATATATTTAATTTATTCAGATTTTTATCCCCGAATATTAACACGATTTTAGTTCGAGGATTTTACCCTCAATTAACTTAAAATTGCATTGGCTGAGTTCAAAATCAACAATTTCGTTTAGTGATAAAAATGTCAAGTCAGGTGTTATCAATAATCACTTTGCACGCCGAGGGTCACAAGCATTCGTTCGATAGCGATTAAATATTAAGTAAATTAAGTATTCATTTCTATTTTTAATATACTGCAGTGGACTTTAGAAAAGTTTTACACAATGTTCTATCAGTGCCTAACATCTAGAGTGATCATTGAAATGCTGGCAATGCGCTAAAGCCGTCTTTACCGTGCAGCGTAATAGCTTAAAGTTATGTTTGCTTGTTTTATTAATAAAGGCCGTATCAAAAAAAATGCTTGACAAAATAAAATTTGTCAATGTTTATAATGATTCAAATTATTCAATGCATTTCAATGATAAGAAGTTATTTTTCCGTGAATCAAACAATTTCGGTCCTGAAGAATCGTTGTTTTTTTTTTCTTTTTCGAATAATCGCAGTTCCTCAGTAAAGGAGTTGTTTAACCATTTAATCTAAAGAACCACTTTAATCATATGAGATAATGTACTGATGTCTTAGACTCTCCCTACACTAAAACTACGTTTCCCACTTATTCCTATCTGTGACCTACATTTAGCCTAGTGATACGAGATAAAGAATTTTGAGAAGTCCACAAAAAAAGAAAAGCGCGAGGTTACTAATAGTTAATACTAGTAATAAATTTGATTAATAGTTCGCCTCAAGCATGATTATAAACTCTTTTGTATAAAAAAAGTGATAAGGAGTTTTGTATCTTGCGTAACACTTGATACAAAATGTTGGCGTGGAACTATTGAATAAAAATTATAAAAGCAAGTACATCAACAATGCACGGGAGTCCAATGTTTATAATCTCAAATTGTTGCATTGACATGACGAAATTGTTTTCTCTAGGCGTTATGAACATGAACATTTTTACCTTGTTTCCGCATGCTTCGTAAGCGGAAATTTCAATAAAAATACATTTCACGTTTGTGTTAAACAATGGCTCGAATATCAAGTAAACTAATACACAAATATAATATATAAGCAACAAAGACATGACTTGTATCATTGATGCTGTGATAATTTTTATATAAATTGTACAAACATAAACAATGAAATATTCAAAAACCCTTTTCAATTGAGCATATTCAAATGGACGTTTACATGTATATAATTGAATACGATTACTAAATTTTATCGAAGGCTATATAATATATATTTCTGCTAACATGATAACGATGTAAATTAAAATCAAAGCGCTCACTGAAAGCACGGAGGGGAATTGCGTCATCGTCGCAAGAAGACGTCCGATCTCGGAGTTCGTGAATGCACAGAGCGTAGGTACGCCGGAATCCCGGCCGGCTTTCAACTAGATAAATGACAGTTTCCTCGGCTAATCAGCTAGAGCTTCGACGCGTATGCCAGGGATTTTACATTGTTACTACGTTGCTAAACGAGAAAGGAAGAATTGGTCCATTGTACTTGTAACGACCAGTCGTAGTTCGCGGCTGGTTATTCCGCGAAAACTGAAAAAATTGTAATTGGCTTTACTCAGTGCTTTGTAAAATGCCTCGTAGTACCACGTCTCAACGCCTCTTTTCAATTCGTATAATGCAAACCTCTGATCACAAGATGGCAATTCCGAACGAGTTTCGCGTCTAGTAATAGTTGTAAAACGTAATTTTGAAAATCCGTAATAGCATTTAGCTATAACGAGGTTTTATAAAGTCAAAATATCTTCTCTAGCTTTTATCGTAGTTGTCGTGGCACGAATAAACGGAATCACCGCTTTGACTCACTGCAGAATCATACGTAGTAAAAGACGACGAGAATTTGAACTTAAAAATGAATAAATGTGACAACGTTGTTGCTCAATAGCCTATAAGACAGAGCGAGAGATGAAGTAGGCTATCGAACGGACAGCGATATTAAGATAAAAACCATTGAGATGAAGAACGCGCAAATACAACGAGTATAAACACGACCGGTTAAAGGTAGAAAAAAGTTGAGCGGGTAAGCGCAGTAGTGTTAAGTGCAAAGTTACCATTCGCTTGGTCGCGAGAGAGTGAAAGAGAGAGAGAGAGAGAGAGAGAGAGAGAGAGAGAGAGTGAGAGATAGAAAAAGAGAGGTGGAGGAGGAGGATCTAGGCCAGTGGAAAAGGAAAGTGAGCAGCTTGATGTGCGCAGTGTCTGCTGCTGCGGGTTCAAGCGAGCTATTACCCGAGGCTTATTATGCAATAATTACCATCATCGTCGGTTCGTAGACGCGCAGACTCTTCGCGACGGTGGCGTCGTCATTGTCATTATCGATGGTTCCCGTTCCGCTGTGAGCCTGCAATCACGCTTTCCTACGAAATATCGAAGAATTAAATTGTCTGGCGTACACACTGACATTTTCTTTTCTATTCAAGCCGTGTAATTACGATTATTTTAATAGACTATTCGACTATAAGTTTTTGAGTAACCGTGTGCGGCGCGTGTGCTTAACGAACCTAATGCCTCCTCCATTTTTCTATTTCTTTTTTATTTTTTATTGTCGCAGCTGCGGGTTTGTTATGTGCCAACGTCGCACTTTTTTTCTTCTCTAGGCTCGAAAAAGAGCAATTTTTAGGCGATTGTCCTATGAACCGAAACGTTCGATAACTTTGATAGCGATTTCACTTTCGTTATTACAACGTAATATACCTAATTTCTCGTGAACATTGACAAAAGCTTGAACGTGAGTAATATCAGATTATCATTGTGTCAAAAAAACTGCTCGAATCAAAACAAAGCAGAGTACGAAGTCGTTGTTGTTCGGTGATGAATTGATTTGATCAAGCGCACGATATTACAGACCTTGAGATGCTGACAAATAATTAGATACATTGAGTTGATTTCATCCTTGCTGCGCGCTTACCCATCACTGGAATCTAAGAGTATCTTACGTCTATCCTTTGAACAGCCGGTGACGACAGCAATGAAAAACCTTCCTGTATACGTCATCCGCAAGGAACTTATGGCTTTTGTTTTTTTTTCGTTTAAAATAGAATTATTTGAATGCTGCGCTGATGAGATTACCGATTTGCGGCGTACCATTCTACTTTGCGAGAATATACATTTGTTAAAAGTCGTCGTGAGAAAGCTAGTACTGACGCGTCATCTGTTATTATATTCTGAATGTGAATATAAAATATTCGAAAGCGATCTACCACGACTTCTAGACATGCGTAAAATAAATTTTTTCACGATATGGGTAGTCATGTTTTGAGATCTTTGAAACAAACGTTTAAATCCATATCGCATTCAACCTTCTGAGTAAATGTCTAAACAACGGTAAAGTGAAATCTGGTTAAAAATGTAATTATAATTAGTTACGATTCACATTTGCAGAAACTACATATCGATCATAACTGTTGAATCCGTTCCATTTATTGAAACATGATTCATGACCATACTCTTTCTCTCTTTTTTTTGGAAGAAGAACAATATATAAGGCACCACATTACGCGTAAATCCACAATTAGTTGTAAACCCTGTTATCTCTTTACCAGCAACATTTAGAACGAATTGAGCCCATTTATCGCTCCCATTTAATATTGTCGGTCGCTGTACAGATAAGGCGATTGGCATCAATTTTTTTTTTGGTAAAGTGTGCGCAAAATACGTGAGTCTTGCACCTCCGCTCCTGACTATCCTGACCCTGAATTCAGGTGTTCTGACGTTCACCGCGTAGCATCATATTGTAAGGATATAATAATGTGTTACTTCAAACGGAGCCTATACGTCATTACGCCCATTGTTATCTTGATGCATTCATAAAGTTCATACATCAGCCAGTTTTTTTCGGGTTATTAGCCGTTTACGGCGAAATCGAAGCCTTTAGTAGATTTTGTAAGCTACCCTCGATGAATAATCTAGTGTAATTAATCGAAACTGTAACAATATATCGACAGCGTTAAGGTGGATTAATTGTACGAACTTACAATTCCTTGACGAGGAATGATGTTTGAGTTGCGGCAAAGATGCGCAATAGCATTAAAAGCCATAATGGCATACAGTGGCGTACAGAGCCTCCACAAGACGGCTATTCTTTCATATCCTACTTTCCGTGCGGGCTAGCCTTGGTTCACCATCGCTCGCCTGTAAATTTCGCACTAAAAAATACAATATCGGTAGCCTATAGATGCAGCAAGCATATTTCTTCCCTCGTCGAGTTGCCCGCTTGTCGGGGGATAATCGAGCGCGCACAGGAGCAACGCGCACATGTAAATAACCCGAGCTAGCAGCCCGGGAATTTATTCCCCCTCCTATAGATTTGCTTGACCGATAATGGTCGCTCTCGCTTTTCACGTAGGCGCGTGCACCTATGGGAAAACGCCACTTATCCAGCATAATCCAAGCACGTGGGACGATGCCGTTGTATGCTTTATTTATCGTAATTAAGCACCCGTCCACAGGCGTTACTGCTTTTCCAATATTCATTCACTTTTCTTAAAGACAACGGTTACCGTTTTTAGATCCCCACATCGCTTGGATTCTTTCACATTAGCTAACATTCCAATTTATTAAGGTTTGGCTTCTCAGTTGGTATCGTGTACTACAGCGCGCGTTTCTTGGCATCACGAAAGTAAAATCGATTCACGTGTTTAGATTGTTTACTACATTTCTGTGTTCTTGAACCTCGAAAATAATGTTTCGTTAATTTAATCAAACATATCATAAAGTTGAGGCTATAATTGACTTGCAAATAAATGCATGTTCATGTGATTGTTATCTTGTCGATGCGGTAATGTACTCAAGCTCACGCGACTATAATCGCATTTCAAGTGGCTGATATGAGTCTTATTCTGAATTGTAAACAGACGTGTTATTTCTTATAGTCTTTTCCTCCAAAAAGAATACATAAATTTGATTCAACATTTGACAAAAATACCAAATATTTTCACATTTTATAGACCTTTCGTTCCGGATAATATTTCCAACGACAAGTAGTGCTTAAAGTCGTCATAAATTGATATCCATAGCTCTTCTTAGACAAAAGTGTATCATTTTTATCTTTGACAATTGCTGGTGTTTCTCTTCGATAATATTGGAAGTATTTCCATTGGAATAATGAACATGGATTTCATTTTCGGTATGCACTTGATTATGCAACAGCGAGAATACTATTAACCGCGCGCATCGGCGAGACGATGAAAGAAGAAAATATAAAGAGAGAAGAAAAGAGACAAACATTTCGTTGTTTGCTTGTATAGCCCATGCGAATAATGCAAAGAGCAGAGTAGGTCAATTGGTATACCATCTAGCGCGTGCAGATGTTGAGAGCGCGAAAATATATGGTCGTGTGTATGGTGAATCGAGTACTCGATGTGCTTCTTTGTTTCTACCCTTTCTGGCGCAGTTTTCCACAGTAGTATAATCGTTAATAACGACTTGCAGCGACGAGATTGTACCATCTGTCGTTTGTAATGCAACTCTTTTCCGTATAGTTGCAACCTATAGATTATTACGCATACACATTCACCAATACTCCTAGAGACTGTAGCGACGGCGAACGAAAAGGCCGCCGCGTACAAGCATGCGCGCGAATGGCCTACGCACTTGGATACGTATACGCGCTTGAATTATATTGACTGTACTCTTAAAATCTATGAGAGGAGCGTGCGAGTGTGTGTGTGTGTGTGAGAGAGAGAGAGAGAGAAAGAGAGAAAGAAAGAGAGAGAAACAGAGTCAGATGTGGCTGACAGGCACTTCAACGAGCAGCATACTTATATGAACGCATGCGAGAGCGTACATCGTTCGCGTATATATGCGCGCGAAGGACGGCATCGATTCGATCATTAAAAAAAAGCGAAAACGAAAGGGAATATCGCTATTTTAATGACCCCGATCCTTGCTAGCCATGTGAAAATGAAAGTACAAGTCTGGTGCTCGCTTGATTTTCTTGCTTGAAGCCTCCACAGTTGTTTTTTTTCTACACCTATCATATGCTCTGTTCCACATAAAATAAGCATTTTTCTCTATACGTAAAGCTGATCTCTGTAATCTTGAATCATCGTTGTAACCAAATTCGATCGTACGTCATCGCATGGTACCTTTGGTTCGTGTTTTTGGTAAACATTTCGTTTACTTTACAACCTCGTAGTATTGAGTGATTGTGCAACCTATTGGCCAGTCAATTGTCTAATTGTAACATCTTCTATCGACATTTACCGCGAAATTATTTCGTAGAGTTCGCAACGAATAAACGAAAAAACAGATTGATTGAATAGATATTTGACGTGTTGGTACGATATTGCGATTCCACTAACTGATACAAGATACATACATATGAATTAAACAGAATTCAGATTTAATATCAACGACTCGCGCAACTTTTTTTTCTGCACGAGATTCCGAATGATAGTTAAATTTAGAAGTTATCTATTACTCAATTGCATTCTTATTAACATAACCAGTTGCAATCGAACAAAAAAGTTGATTGAAAATGTTGGGTATTAACATGTATCTAGAGCAAGCAAATTACACCGTGTACTACTCGACATGGATTATCCGGTAGAAGAGGACGATAACGGCCGATGGGAGAAAGATTAAGAGCACTGTATTTCAATGTTATTTATCATGCCTTTTTTCTCGTATACATGTCCAACCCACCATCAAAGATCAAGCGTTTAAGTGTGCGCGCGGCTGTCTCACCAAACACGGCCATTTCCACTGAATGGATTCCGCACGCAACAGGTAGTTTTGAACGGATCGTGGGCGAGGGTGAATTGTAGAAAAGACGGTGCGACCTTGGGCGTGTTGTTTATTTCTACAAATTTTTATTTGTACCAATTGCAACTTGAAATTGATTTTCCGATAAAGCTTTTCGATTGTACGTTTCTAAATCAATCATTTACGCTTTGCGGAACAGAATTGTTTTGCATCAACAATTAAATAGAATGGCTGAAAGTGGTCAATGTTTAATAGGTTGATTAATCAGACCAGGGCTTAACGTCCCAGGTTCATTTTGAAGGTGCCAGGATGAACGGTATTTTGGACATTGGTCTTGTAGATGTAACGTTTGAAAAGTGACCGTGGACGAAAGAACGAGGGGTTTTGAATACTTGAGAATCGGATAAAAATGGACGAAACTAAAAGTAGACCTCGAAAGATGAGAGAGGGTATAGAAAGAGTTGCGAAAGAGAAGGTGTCCATGAAATAGCTACGGTGGTAGAAAGATCCAATGAACGAATAGATTTATACATTGGAAACGTCAACGGGTTTCTGCGCGTGCATGTATGAGCATTCGCCGGCCGGCCGGCTGGGCTATTCGATCGTTCTAATCCTGCAGCAGCAGCGGCACAACTCTCGAGCGAAGCGTGCTTTCTTGCAGTGCTGTTGTGACCTGATTCCTTAGCTCGGCATGGCAGTTAGGTTGGTGCTGCTACTGCCGCGCGCGGCATCGAGGCATTATAAGCGCAAGTAAAGTAAGAGTGTTTCTATCTCGTTCTCCATTGGAGCGCAAGCGAGCGCTTGCACTGTCGCTTATATTCAAAGCTATACATTCGCGGTTGTGTGCAGCGTACACTAGCGAGTGAGAGGCAAAAAGAGAGACAGATACGTAATACCCCCGTCGCGGTAATAGCCGGCACGCTCTCTCTCTCTCTCTCTCTCTCTCTCTCTCTCTCTTGCTCACTCGCGCGATATTATGGCACTGCACCGTGATGCCATTCATTTGCGAGTTAATGGGAGAAACGCCGACCTAGCGCGTGCTCGCTCGCTCGCTCGCTCTCTCTCTCTCTCTCTCTCTCTCTCTCTCTCTCTCTCTCTCTCTCTTGCGTTAAGTTTTTTTAACTTATTCTAATATTGCGCGCAGCTACTGCACGAAAATCAAACGAGCGACAACTTTATTCTCGGATTCTTTTCCCCCCGCGACACGTTCGGTACACTGTTGAGCATGTGCCGCTTTTCTTCGTCCGATGAGATGTGTGTTTATAACCAGAGGGCCGCTTCAGGTTCTGCTTTTTCTGGCATTCCCTCCCCCTTTTCTCCTCCTCCTCTCTCTATCTTTCTCTCTCTCTCTCTCTCTCTCTCTCTCTCTCTACATATGCGTGTTTCTCCGTATACTCTACTGCCGCGTACGTATATATACGTGTGAGCCACTGACTGACCTACTTTCCCAGCGGGCTTTGTGCATTTCATGCTTTTGGTGCACAGCCGAGCGCTGAATAAACGATGCGGTCTGATATACATTAGATAGGAGAGCTACTTTACATTTGTGTTCGCTCGCACAGCAGCTTGTTGTGTGTGCATATGTTCATTTTTCTTTCTTTCTTTTTATTTTTGTTTTTTAGCTGTGCGTCAAACTTTGTTCGTTTTCCTCATTTTTTAACCCGATTTCGACTTCAATTCAACGTTAATTAGTTTCAAATTTATGGTGAACATCAATATAAGTCGTCGATTCATCGAATAAAGTTGAAATCGACTTCTTATCATTCGACACTCGTACGTATGAAATTGAAATGATTTTCTACCTTATGTAATGTATTAGATTCCAATGAGGTAACAATACAAAACACGTTATACAATATGTTCGATAATACCATTTTTCCAAAAAGTACTTTACATTGACATAATTAATAAAAATCCATTACGATGGCCTTATGTACAAAGGAAAACATCGATTGTTGTACGAGTTAAGTGCATTTTCTTGCGCGTCAAAAACGTGCCCATCGATCGCATATAGAAATTGAAATAAGTAATAATTACTGTAAACGGAGATATTTGGCGGGTCAACATCACCATCCTTTATTTAGGTCATCCTTGTCTCGCTTAAGTTCGTTTTTAAAATTCAGGTTAATCATACAGCGTATCAAAGCTATTCTTCCTCTTCTTCTTCCTCTTCTTTTCCCTTTTCCTTTACCTTTTCGTCTTCTCTTTCTTTTAAGATAAAGGAAAGATAAAGGCGTATTCGGCCGCTGATACCGCAAAGTTCAGAGTACTCGTAGGCGATGACTCAGTCGAGTTATTTGGTGCAATAAGCATCTCTCTTCTAGTACGACATGTCAGTTGTCACCGTTTCTCTCGTTAAATGCCAAATTCATCGAAAACTCATCGTAGTTCGATATCGTTACAACTTGTTGTCAAGTACACATATGTACTTTATTTGCATTCTTTTGGTTTGCGCTTCAGATGAGATATTAGCGATGTGTATATGTACGTAAATTTCGAATGCAAGAAGACTTAATACTTACTTTTGAACAAATGGATTTCTCGTTGGCGCAAAATCGTATTTTTCTCGTATCAAGATAAGTTCCCTTGTGCTAAAAAGAAACAATCTTGCTATAGAATGATATACTTTTGTTGGATAATTTGTTCTTGATTATGGGAGACATAATATTGAGAAGGTTACAAAGATATACAAATCGAAATGTGAACCGGAAGTCAGTGCGCTGTTAATTAACGCGTTCTTCAGGATTGACAGGCTAAAAGATGAAAATACATCGTTCGCTTTCCGCGTCGCAGAAGCAAAGCTATTTTTTGTGGAGCTGTCCGATGTCGTGTTTAAAAATGCAATCCAACAATGAAAAACTGGTTCTTTCGGCTATTCTCTCGCACGTGCTACTTTTAACGCGACTCCCCTCCCTCCCTCCTCCACGCCGTTACGGGCGATGATAACTTAAATATCATGATGGATAAATTAGCTTGCCAAATATTTTGGTAACTCGATACTCCGTTTGCTGAAGGGTGAAGAGCCATTGCCTATTCTCAATTGCTAAATTGAGTTCTATCGATAAATAATCGATTCCATTGCTGGTGCGAGCGTATGAAAACAAGTAAAATGCAAGTCGAACAGCCAGTGCAGCTCTCTAAGCAGGCTTGTCAAAGTGTATATATGTATGTATCTTGGATCTAAAGTCGTGATGTGGTTATACACTGTCTTTGTTTAATTAGACATGCATGAAAACAATTAAGAAGAAGCCAGCGCTGGTTCGAATTTATCGTGGCTAGGCAAAGGAGGAACAATCGAGCGCACTGCAAAGACAAATCGGCGTATAGCGCCGCACCGATTGGACTCGACGATTGAGACGCGACGTGATTAATTCTTAAACGAGCGCGCCTCATATGTGCTCTGCTCTACTCTGTGTGTGTGTGTCTATGCTCTGTGGGCTGCAACGAATGTCGCACATGTAACGCTTCTTCGCTTCTTGTTCGCTTTAAGTGGCGCGCTCGTGCGTCAAGCGTTCATTTCGAAGATAGAGAGAGAGAGCCGGTCAATAATTAAAGCTCGCGCAGTTTCTTAGTCATTCTAGAGAGATAGAACCCAATTGCCATTCGCAATTGCCGAGGGCCGAGGCGAGGAGTAAAAGCGCGAATTGATTGTCCTCCAGGGTATAGGGTCACGCTCGTTGGATCAGATGACTGTATGTCATTGTAGTCCGGAAAGTTTATTGAGACTGTGCATACCTATACAATGAAAGCTTGCACTCAGCTTTTCAGATTCCAAATCCTTATAAGTAAGCCATACTCGGTAAAAAGTAATCTTTAAATTTTTAGAAAGCCTTGGAACCCACATTATCGTCAATTTTTATGTGCTTCTTTTGTTGGCTTTAGACATACGCCTGTTGACGATACCAAAAAACTCGCTTCAAAATTTGGAGTATTGATCTATGCGAACAGGTGTTCGTGTAGGAAACAAAGAATAGGAGCGGCGTGCACGATATAACGTAGTGAAAAGAGACAACACGCACACATACACATCTCTCCTCGTATTAAGCGTAGCTACTCGTCCCTGGACGTCGAATATAGCGTGGGCTCGCGCGCAGGTATGCGTGTGTGCGTGTACCTCTGGCGTGAGCGAAATATAGGTCACAGGCTGTTTAGAGCGTGCACCCGCGTTTCTTTATGTCGTTGCTCTGTCTTTCTAAAAGCCAAGTTTTGCAGCCCTCGTGCTGCACTCCGTCAATGTGCTCGCGCCAACGAAAACTGCTCTTCGTTTTTGAACGAAGCCCAAATCTTGGGGAGACCTTTTTTACAAACAGAGCACTATGCGACTTGGTTTTTTTAAAATAAATACATCGATTTTGATCGATTGCCATGAAAGCAAAAAGCTCAAGTCCAGCAGCTCGGATCGAAAGGAAGTTCAAGGATATAAACGATAAAAATATTGATACGAGAAAAAAAATGTGTAGTCACTGCTTGATTAAACAATTTTACAAATGCACGCGTATTGTTCCTCGGCGCGAGAAATTTGCCGAGTAAGTAACGGTCTACTTAATTTGCAATGTTGATCTGCTGAGACCTGCTTATTTTTCCAAGTATACTCTTTGGTACTTTGGAATTTGTAAATGCTCGTATGTGCCACATCCGTTTTGATCGTTAACAACTTTGCGAAGAGTAGATGCAAATATTCATCTCCTTGAACTACGCATTTGGCTGATTCGTTACAGAGTCAGTTTGCAAAAATTGTCACCTTTGCTTGTCATCTCACGTACCGATACGTAAACTTGTCCTTAATTATTAGAATGTACGTCGTATAGTCGATTCAAAACTAAATTCTTCGTACGCTACGTACAGTTATAATTTGACAAGTGTTCGGGAATGTTTTTAACGGGCACGTGTTCAATCATAAATAAATGATTAAAATGCGATAATCGATATTTGAAGGAGATAAACAACTGTTGATAGTAGCGGACTTTAAGTGATCGATCATTATTTCGGAGGATCGGATTAAACGATTACGTGTGGATGATTTTTCAATTCAATTGAAAAAACAAAATAATTGAATGGATAAGGAGCGAACGCCCAGCAACACAGACTGCTCGGCAGACTTTGGCAAATGCAATGCTTATTCGGAGAGCGCGAGAAAGAGCGCTAAAGCGAGTGAGCCGGGGATCTTATTCCGTATAATTCCCGCGGGCAGAGCAGCAGATAGCGCTGCGGCGGCATTTATACTCGCGGCATAACAATGCGTGACGTAAGGATACACGTATGCACGCCGAGAGAGCGAGAGACTCGGTCGTTCAGCTAGCGCTGCTGTATAGGGTCGAATCCTCCTTCGCTGTACGGACGCCGAGCTCGATGTAAGAAAGTGAAACTATCGCGGAAAGCAGGTCACACCCACATCACTCTCGAGCTTAGCTTTATAGAGCCGTAGCCGTGAGGACTGCGGCGGGCACATGCAGAGGAGGTGACTGAACACACGCAAGTTTCTCTCTCTCTCTCTCTCTCTCTCTCTCTCTCTCTCTTACTGTCGACTTTTGTTCGGCCTACGCCGAACCCGACTGAGCTTGACCGTCGACGATTTTCCTCTCTCGCTCTCGACATTATGTATTATCTCATGCACAATCAAGCTCGTACACAACCTCTTTCTTGTCTTTACTCCTCTCTCTGCCTCTCGTCGGACTTCAGGGAACACATTTACATTGTGTACGCGTACCTCTTCCTACTGCTAGACAACCATTTCCATTATAGACATTATAGTCGTTCACCAATGCAAACTGTGTCCCGCTCATTATATATATATATGTGTATATATATATAAATCTTAGCGAGCTTTCTACGCGAGTATACGTCGAAGGTCGGAGCCGCGAAACTCGATCAGTGGCTAAGCTCCAAATTTGTCGAGTGCTCGAAAGCTGCATTAGCTTCATATTATAATTTTAACGTTCTTTTTATGCTGATTCAACTTTTCCGAAACAGTGTACCTGCCAAAACACGCGTGTGTAACGATCGAATATCGAAGAGTATAGGCAGGCAGGCCTCAAAATCCAAAAATGGTCACGCGAGTTGACTATTGTGAGAATCAGAGAATGTTTCGGTGATACAAGGCATGTGAGAGGGAAATGTGAATCGAAAGGAGGCACATCAATCTATTGATGGGCGCGAGAAGTACCGCTTGCCGTGGGGATTGAGAGCGAGAGTTTGAAACACGCGCGCACACGCACACACAGACATTGGAAGTCGGTCATTTCTTGGAATAACTTGGCTGCTTTGGTGTATCAAGTGCAACGCTTGTCCTCTCTCGCTCTTTCTCTGTTTATCTCCTCGTCTCACTCCTCTTTTGGCTGGCGCGCTCCCTTTTCTATCTTTATCACTCACTTGCTCGCTCGCTCGCCCATTCACTTTCGTTCTCTCTCTTACTCTCTCTCTCTCTCTCTCTCTTTCTCTCTCTCGGCTTCTCTTTTCTCGCTCGATGTTTCTCTACCCCAGTTCCACTAATTAACTGTAAAAATAAATCCTTTCTCATTTTCCATCCAAAATTTCACTTTGACATTGTCGTTGCGCTCTAACTTTATCGTTCAAAACTCTCTCTTTACGCGGTGAGCTGCGTGCGGACCTCGGCTACTCTCCGATGTTCGCTTATTTGACTGACTCATCCCCTCGACTTTCTCTCTTGCTGTCTTTCCATGTATACTACGTGTATAATTGGAATCCGGAACTTTTGTGAATACCGATAGACGTTCGGGAAAATGTTCACGCTTACAGTCGATACTCGATCGATTTACTCTTGACGGTGTTCTGGCGTTGAAACGATCGTTCCCCAAGAGACACTTTTGATGTAGCTGCAGGTTGATCAGGCGGTTTCCCGATGATCAGTCGTTACTGGATCGATACTCGTTCGACTTCATGAATAATTGAAAAACATAGAGGAAAGTTTAAAAGACCTGTTTCCAGACTCACATATGTATTAATAGATCGCCGATTGTAACAGAAAAAGTTTGTGTGGCTGCTACTCGCATACGTATGGGGATATCTGGAAATAGACGAAAAGTCAATGGAATGATCTCGCGCGAATATTCGTTAAAGAGAACTTTTAATCGTAAATACACGAGTATGATCACGAAAGAACATCGATAAAATAAGTTTATGGAGGACAATGCGAATCGAATTTCGCCGAAGTAATCTCTCAGCATCCTTGGTGGATCTGTTGTTAAGCATGACATACAAAGTACCCCTTTGTCTCAATCTTCCTCTCACTTTCTCCATCCGTATCTCCATCTGGGGGCTTGGTGGGTAGCTTATGTGAGTGTGTATACGTTATGCATAATATCCGCGCAACTGTGAAACAGAGAGAGAGAGAGAGAGAGAGAGACTACACTACCTATCCTTAGACGGTGGCAGTGGCGTGAATATAGCAGCCACATAAAACTTTATAACATCCTTCTTTTCTATGTGTATCGTCACCACTCTCGCCAGAGTAATATAACTAGTGAAGTGAACGGCTACGTTGGCAGAGCTCTGGCCCTAACCTATATACTGTGCCAGCCAGAATAAGAGCATTTTCCCTCTCTCTCTTTCTCTCTTTCTCTCTTTCTCTCTTTCTCGGCTATTCACGCTAGCGCTAGATGAATAAGTAGATATAGGTGTGGGCAGATGGATAGATTAATGGATTTTGATCCGTTGCGGCCAAGACGAATGCTCGACTGAATACGAGCAAGCTTTTATTTTAACACCGCGTTGAGCACGCACCCGCGCACACACGCATCGTTTTTAATTGACACTATATTTATCAACGAACGCCACTGTCGATCATTTAATTTCAGAGCGTCACACACTTCTATACGTCTATATATCCACATTGATGATTCGCTGCTCCAACTATCTCGATTTACCGCACATTAATCACATTTATAATACAATATTGTATTTTGTTTCTTTTGCGTCGGCAAATACATTTATCCGAAAGACGTAGGGAAGCTTTTTTAAATAAATTCACATTTATTTCATACGAAACAATCATTCTTATTACTCGCCTTGAATTGACATATTGTTCAAAATGAATGATTCGTACGTATAGAAATTTCGATAAGAATCGTTTGAATTATTCAAAGGGTCAGTTTTATAAGAAAGTTCAATAAAGTGGGATTGAAGCCCGATGAATTATCATTTCAAATTAAAACATTCAAATTTAATTAACACCCGTAAATTCAAATACTTCCATGATACTTTCAAGCTTAATTTTTCTGTTCGATCAATTTCAACAAAAAACTCTTAATCATCTGACCTGCAAGCTACCATTACTTTCGTAAATTATGACGAATACACCAACTTGTTATCGAGATGAACAGATCTTGACAGGCCACGATGTCGGGGCTGATTTGATCGTTAAACGAAGGTACAACGTTTCTCGGGTTATTTATTGTGATTTTTACCAGGCGAATATGCAAATAAGACACCGGAAAACGAGCGTTTTTATGGTAACGTTTAACAATGGATACCCGAATTAGATTTTTAACCGGACAGTCCCATTGCACTGTCTAGAGTATATTTGCAAAGGCATCGCAGACGTCGGGGGAGGGAGAGGGGATCTTGCCATTAATAAATTTCAGCTGCGGGTTCGGCATTCTTTCAATGCAGTTTTACCGATGTCGGAACTGGGTCAGTTAGCAAAGTGCATCCTCGATCGTTTAATATCTATTTGATCGTAGTTAATAATCTCAAAATTACAGCGTAGTAGGCTTCTACTTAAAAAACAATAACTACGTAATCGTGAAAAATTGTAATTTAAGAGGTTTTAATCAAAATAATATATATCTGTACAAAAGGGCTTCGACCATTAGTGACTTTTAATCAATTAGCAGCAGCAGCGGAAGCCAAGAAAAAACTAAAATAATAATAGAAGAGGTTTCTTTACCTCTCTTCATCGTTATAGGACTGTAACACATGGCATAGAATCTCAAACTATCACAATATTGAATGCCGCCGATTCTCTTTCCTGGCGACGTAAGTAACGGCAAACAGCTACGCGTGTATAAATCGAGAAAAGATGCTCCAAAAACTACTTATAATACAATACGTATACGTGCCAAATATTTGTATATAAACCATTTAGAATTCCTTCTTTCCATAGGTATGTTTTCGGACTTGGCATCGATCAAAATCACAAAGATGTTTCCATAAGATTACGTTGTTCTTGCAGTCAACTCGTTGCGTTGAAAAAAAAAGAGGAAAACTGTGCAAACGTAATTTTCGGAAGAATATTTTTATTGTATTACTGAGTAGCTTTTTTACTTTCAAACTATATGAAAGTATGGATCTCGTGTAACACTGTTGTACTTTGCTTGAAATTCAATAGCATTTTTATAATGCCGTTTGACACGTGTTGTATGTTAAATAGGAGGAAAAAATACAACTATTGTTTAATTATTCTCAGTCTAAGAAATCTTTCGCACAATAACACGATACTGTTGTGGATTTTTTAAAAGAGCTCTTGATATCAGTTTAATGAAAATGAAAGCTGCTTATCTAAACTCATTGAGTGACACACCTAAAAAATTATTGATAAAATTTGATTGAAATATCAGATAAATATTCAGTAGAATTGCCGATCTGTAATTTCTCGGTGATTTTTTTTCTTTCGATCTTGCAAAGTACGTCTGAACAAATAGTAGCATAAATTTATAGATCGTAATCGATAAGGACTTGTTTGTTTGAATAACAATCATCTTTCTCTAGTCTTCGGCTCTATTTATACAATTATTTGTTTTCAATTATTTGATAACCATATGATAAAAATCGAATTAGAAATCACGAAGAAATTACGAATTAACAATCATTACCATTTACTTCATTTTAATTCCTTTCTACTTTTTCGTACATCGGCCCTCGGCAAGCTTGCGTTGTGTTCAATTCACCAAGCCGCAACGATATCAATCTATTTATTTCGTATGTCAACGAAAATTGCTTGGCGTAACTCTCGTTGGATGAATTTGCATTTAACAGATTTGTTGAAGGGAAATCACTGGCTGTTTTTTTCGCTTTTTTTTTATTAGTCGTAAACTAACATTTTTATGGTAGTAGTGTGCAATCTTTTATGATGGACGGTAAACTCAACAACTTTTGCTATTTTTTGCTAATTTTTTATATCCATTGTAAAATTTGACGAGGTAAATAAAATGAAAAGGCAGATTTATGTTGTTTTATATCAAAATATATTTGTGCATAGACAAGATGACAACCGTGACAGGTAATATCGTACCCAATATACGTCGTCGTTCTTCCATATACGCTACCATTCACACTCTTATATACTTGTTCGCTCATCCACCTAGACGCACACGTGCATACATTCAGATTTTCACAAAATATATATTTAATATACATATATTTATATTTATATAAAATAAAATATACATATAATATAACCTCTCTCTCTTTTATATATTTCTACACACACACACACACACACACACACATATGTATATATGTATATACGTGCGTGCGTGTATATATATACACGCTAATTGTAATGTCACTCGCTCGCACACAACAGTCAACAGTCGAACGAATGATTAATGAAGCCCGCTTCACACGATATACGGTAACTGAATTTGGGACAGTGGTCCTTGTAGGTAACATTTCTTTTCGTATAACATGCTCGCAGTGCATTTTATCGTCACAAGTGACACTCTACATGTATGTAAGTCTTCCAAAAATGTCGAATGCTTGTGTATACTATATGTATATAAGTATTCGCTGCTCGTGAAACGTAATTGACGATAACTCGTTTTTCTCTCTTTCTCGGTCACTCTCGCTCGCAAGCACGCCTTAGATATAATGATTTTAGAAAAAAAAATTATAATATATGTATAAATATAATATGTACGTGCACACGATTCTTCATCTGAAAGACAAGACAAAAATCATTTTCATCTTAAGATACGGATTGGAGCTTTTACACACTTATAAACGAATCACATTGTACTTGGTTGTTGGACCACTTGGTGGTGGCACCGTTTAGAGTTAAATACAAATCTCGCTGTACAAACTCGTCCCGCGCGCTCTCCTAGAGTATACGAAGAAGTAGAGTATAAAAGAAAAAGAAGAAGTTGATAACAGAGCTTAAAAATGGTAACTTTGATGCGAGTATCCGCGATCGAGGGACTGCCGATCGAGCGAGGGAGCAAGTGGGAAACGGCTCGCACGGTCTCTACGGATAATCAGGTGTGCGCGTGCCTACAGTTATAGCTTATTATGCGTAACCTCGCCTATCTAATCAAACGCGCCTCGCGGAGTGAAGAATGTTGCGCGTGCCGCTCGCCGCTGCATGCACTTGCTTGCCGCAACCTCAACGAACGACAAATGATACGAGATGGTCGTAGAAAAAAGGTAAGAAAACAAATCATAAGAATCGACATATCGCGAGTTGATTGTTCGAGGGTGCAGAGTACAAGTGCGGCCAGTCTTGAGAGCGTGAAATCTGAGTCGTCATTAGGAATCCAATAAGAAAAGGAGTTGTAACAACGCGATACAAGAGATGGGAAGAGAGAGTAGGAGAGAGAGAGAGAGAGAGAGAGAGAGAGAGTAAGAGAGAGAGACAGAGAGAGAGAGAGCATTAATGGATTGCAGCTATCGTACAAAAAGGGCTGTGGGAGACGAGGAGTCCGAGGCGCGAAAGGACCACGTGCGCGTACACTCGGATGGTTACGTAGGCGGCATCGGACCCTCGCCCCGTAAAAAGTAGTAGAAGAAAATGTACAAGTTTCAGATGATAATTGGGAAGTTAAGCGTCCGTGATCGAGTAGATTTAAGGGAGTTTGGCGCGCACAACAAAATAGATGCACTGAACTGCGCGTCTCAGAGTCCCCGCTGCTCGGTGGCGCTGACGTTACTACTCGTAGCGTCTGTGGGCTACATAGACTGGCCATTAGGCTGGTAATGGTCGAGGTGCCTGGAGAGTTCGCGGTGCAGCTGCTCCGGCAGCACGCCCACGGTGCTGAGGAGGGAGCGCAGGACGCTGACCTCGTCGGTGAGGATATCAACCTTTTTGCGCAGCACGTCGTTTTCCTTAACGAGGTGCTTGACGCGCTCCTCGGTCTCGCGCGAGCGCACCTTGGCCTTCTCGCGGGACTTGCGTACGGCGATGTTGTTGCGCTCGCGGCGCCGTCTGTACTCGTCGCTCGCCTTGTCCACGGATTTGCTCTGCTTGCGGCTGCTCGAGGAGGGCTGTTGGCCGAGGAGGCCGGCTGCCTGCTTGAGGCCGTTGGGCGGGCGCTGCTGCGGGTGCTGCTGGGGGTGTTGCTGGGGCTGTTGCTGGTGGGGCTGCTGGGGGTGCTGCTGCTGCTGCTGCTGCTGCTGGGGGTGTTGCTGCTGTTGCTGTTGGTGGAGCGGCAGCCCGTTGAGGCCCGAGGGCGCGAGGGTGGCGAAGGTCGGCTGGGCCTGCTGGGCCGTCGCGGTCGAGAAGGGTCCGGCGTTGGCGTAGGCGGCCGTCGCGGGCGCGTACTGCTGACAGTGGCGTCGGTAGTCGGCGGGGTCGATGGGCTCCTCCTTGATGCTCGGCGACTCGCTGCTCGAGCTGTTGCTGTCGCTGCAGCTGTTGTTGCTGGCGGCGTGGTGGTAGCTGCTGGCGACCGCGGCCGCGGTGGCAGCGGCGCTGTGCACCGGCTGGGGCATGTAGGCGAGGGCCGCCGCGGCCGCGCTCACAGCGCTCTGGCGCGCGTACGCCGGCTGGCCGTTAGCCGAGCCGAGGGGCAGTCGCGCCACGTGCTTCAGACCCGCGGCAACGATACCGTTGCTCGCCGCCCCGAGCATGTCGAGCAGGCCGTCGTTGAAGTGCGAGTCGTCGATCATCTGCTGCAGATCCACCGTCATTTCGGGATTGTTCAGATCGATCAGCTCACCGGCGACCGCGCAGTGCTCCGCGTACTGCTGGTGAACAGAGGCTTTTGAGGCCGATACTTTGCTTACGCCATTCAAGGCCTGATTGTGATTTACCTGCAGGCTGCTGTTGTTATTGTTATTGTTGTTGTTATTGTGGTTGTTGTTGTTGTTGCTACTGTTGTTGTTGTTGTTGTTGTTGTTCTGCTGGCCTAGCAGTTGACTCGACTTTTTCAGCTCGGCCTGCAGCTGTTGCTGGCCCACTTGGTGAGCTTGCGCGTCGT
This sequence comes from Chouioia cunea, assembly GCA_030064505.1. NCBI lineage: Eukaryota > Metazoa > Arthropoda > Insecta > Hymenoptera > Eulophidae > Chouioia > Chouioia cunea. Next base: position 24,125,882 of record JAOPFQ010000001.1, read on the forward strand.
ACATGTTTGGCGAATCCATCGACGCGCGACGCTTTCCAACGATGCGTTTATTCGCGTACTCGCTGCTTTCTTTCTTGCTCGATTGTTTTCTCTCTTGTTGCAATGCGATGAAACAGTCCGGCGCTCAAACACACATCACATAGATCACCGCGAGGTGTCCGAGGTGTTGCTTGCGGTATTTTTGTTTCACACAGCGAGCACAGTCCCGTCGGGCGATACTCCGTCAGAGGCACTTGTCATCGGTCAACTGCACGAGTTAAAACGGACGGGATTGGATGCACTGGTGGGCCAAGAACCAAACGGAGAGCCAAAGTGACGAGAGGAATTATTTTCACAGTTTGGTGCAGGCCGATCGGCTCGCTGCACGTGCTGAGCGCACTCGATTGGTTCTTTGCGTTGCCTGGTTCCTCGCAGTATCTACACGTACGATTGTTGAAGCTCAACGCTCGAAATCGACGTAGGAGCTGTAATGCTCGAAAGCGGCTCTCACGAGAGTTGGCGCGCGACTGAGCACCTCCACGGCATGTCGCAAGCTTTCAATGTACCTCGTAGCCGCGTCGCGAGCTAGCTGTAGCGAGTCGCAGAGAGGAAGAGAGAGAAAGAGAGAGAAAGAGCGCGCGTGTAAAGCTGGCCGCGCGCGCGCTGCACGCTTGCGCCCAATCGCGCGCTCCCGACGGGCCCCACCGCCCGCGTCCCCTCTTTCTCCTCCCAACTCCACAAGCTCTAATACACGCGTACTCTCTCTCTCTCTCTACGCTATGTCACTCCCCCGCCTCCTCCTTAGCCCCTCGCCATCTCCCAATACTCTCTGTTTTTATCGCCCATTTTCTCTCTCTCGCGCTCTCTTGCCCACTCCAACTTATCTATAGTCAGTTCCGTCTTTTCTCTACATCTCTGCGACGTAGCGGAGAGCTTCTCCATCATCGTTTCTCGCTCTTTTCTTTATTCGTCCAACTTTCCTTTTCGCAGGCTACGTGCGCTCACGACGCTCGCCCCGTCTGATCTTCCATCTTAATTGCTTGAATGCGCGGTCGCGTTAATTATGCAGAATCGTCTTCTTGTTAAAATTCTTGTTCGACATTCTTCCATACTTCTACCCAAAAACTTTTTATCGTTCAATCCTGTCTCAAATGTACGACGACGAATTCGTATTTGCTGATCTCACAGTAAGAGGATCACTTCGGTGTAACTGCAAACGTTGGAGGACAGTCTGGAGCAGCGCACTGCTTACGGCGTTGCACGCTGCACGTAAACGATAAAAATCATCGGGCACAATCGTTTGTTGTATTACTTTGGTCGATTCTGTTCCGTTGCGGTCGTGGCAGTGTTAGGGTTCGAACCAACTTTCTATGCGACCATCGACTTACGTGTGCGCAAAAGCGCTCACTACCGTGTTATTTTGGGTGCGAAATAAACGAAGCAGTCCCTGTTTAATCCAATTGACAGCGTGTGTTCACTGATACCTCTGCGTACGAAATGCATCGCAGCATAACTATCCAACAGTGTTACTACGACGTTAAAAAAATTAGGCGGTCGTTTGTACGGGCAGGCGGTTGCTCCGAAAATACACGGTAGAACATTGTCAGCAAGGATGTGCACGAATCGTTTAATAATGCCAATTCGGTTGCATTCGATTGTGCAATCTTGAGTAACCAAAAAAAGGTCGTCTGTTGGTCTTTGCTCTGTCGCGCGTTGTAACGGTTTAAAGTTGAGTCGAGCGTTTTAACGTTCGAGTAAGAATATCGAGAAAGCCGCGCCGCCAGCGACATTTTGCGAAAAGGCGCCTGCTACCATCCGACTTTTCTGATTCGTTGCTTCAGAGGGGATGGTCGTCCCTTCCAGTCGAACGACTGTATTCCGAGGGCTAATCCGACGACGTTTCACCTACGCTAGGCCCCTCCTACCGTATACTTTGTTCTACGCGCGATCAACCATTTTCCCTTTGACCACTTGTCCTCGTTGAAGATTATGTGCATAGGGTGTATTTCTGTATTTTTAATACGATATTACGCGTTGAAACTTTCCGTTTTCGTACGCATTCAATTTTAAAACGAGCTTTTTTGAAAATGTGTTAAATGTGATTTGCGCACTACCAACTACTTTCTACGTTAAAATAAAATTGACTGGTCCAAGTCTATTTGCCTCGCCAAATAAAAGTATATTTATAACACATTTAGATTAACAGCGCATGCAGAGTAAAATGAGGCGGTAATGTACAACGGTTACCCACGAGACTCTGCAAAGATGCACGAACTTGACGATTCTGCATTTATTATCCAAATATTTAGGAATAGCTACGCGTCTTTAACAAGTATCCAAATTCTTTTAGGATTGGCGGTACTATCGTATCGTTGCCTATTACGTCCGTCATTCTTTCTAAACATCAGATTAATTGTTTTCATTGAACATTCGACAATCAGTTCTTATCTATAGATTTTATACGAACGAGCAAATAATATTTTCATTTGAATAGGTTAACATTGTATCCATCACAATAACATTTGGTAAATTGATAGACGTCAGTTTTTGTTCATTATCAATGTATGATAATTATTTAGTTTTCTCTAATGAGAGTATTAGTTACCTGAAACACTTATCAAAATTAACTTTAAGACTGAAAGTATCCCACATATCCGTTAATATAGCAAATTATAAAATTAAAAACAATTGTTGTAACGTATATTTAAAAAACAGATGACGAGTCGTGTGTACCGTAGGTCGCCGTGAGCATTTTATACTGAATTTTAAATGGATTCTTTCTTCAAAATTCGTATTCTTTATCATTACAAATCTTCGTTGCAAACTTACCATGCTTACCGATATCGGAGCCCCATAATATCACGAGTAAATAGCAAATAACCGTGTTTTTTTTTAATCAAGATACACAACCAACTCCAAAAGACTTCACGTATACGATCCGTCTAAATTGTAGAACAATACCGACAATCGATAAAGTGACAACTCTAGACAAATCAATGTTATTAATGGTTGTCGATAATGTAGAATACGTCTAGACACGTTTACTAGTTGGTCAACATGCGCGTTGCGCCTTTTTTTTTAACCAATTTCGTTTTCTATTCTACCTTGTGAGAAACTACATTTTCTCGTGTTTTTCACGAAAACATAATATCGTTAAATTCAAAATATTGTTTTTAGTTTAATCTTGATGTACAATACACATGCATATCTATCAGATCAAAACTCACATGACTCTCCTTCGACTAATTGGATCACGAATAAACGGACTTCACTTTCCAGGGCAATAATTTTTGAAAATTGTTTTAGGCTTTACTCCTGATATTCGATCATTTTAATTCAATCGAAACATAACCATCAAATAATTTGACAAACTATCCAAATCTATCAATTATCAAGCATGGTTTGTTAAAAGGAATCTCTCGTACCAGATTTTTCATTTATTTAGAAATATCAGACAAGTCAAAATTGTTGAAAATAAGTCGGACGTCACAACGCTGTATCTTTTATTCTGATTACTGACGACTTAAAATGAAGAAATCATCTGCTGGCTTGTCATGTACTTATTACATGTAGAGAATAGTTCATTTCGAAAATTTATTCAAACCTGCTAACAGTGTGGGTTACATTTTCTTTATTATTAAATCTATAGTTTATTGAGAAAGACGTGAAATACACGTAACAATGGGAAGTGTAAAAAAATACTATATTTTTATATACATAAAATGAATTTATTTTCGTTTTACTGACAATATTCATCTATATCTTGCATGATAAATAAAGCAACACAAATTACTTTGCACTATTACTTCCTTGAATTACTCTTCTCTATTTCTTTTTTTTTAACACTGAGACTTGAATCTTTTTGTACATAACTTTTTCTTATTACTAAAGAAATAAAAAAACGCTCACTTATTATCTACATGTTATAATGTTCCATGCAAATTTGATTACAACGCTGTAATCTCAATGAAATTTCCATCAATCTACGTTTCGTGAATTCAAATGGAAAACATACAAATACTGTAACTAATTAATATTATTGACAAATTACAATATACACATTGTATATATCAAACTAAACTTAATGTCTGTGAATGACTGTCAATAACTAAATATAATGGAGATGAAAAAATTGTTATGATGTAAATGAGTAGTCAAGGTCGATGTAGTAGAAAGATGATCGGCTAAATTCATCTGATCACTATTCCACATTGATGATTACTGACCTGAAATGAAATGAATATCATTTTATATAGTTAGACATTAAACGAAACTTAAAACTACATAATAAAAATTGAAATTTGAATAATGCGGCTGGAAAACTAAATAAATAATTGAAATAAGAGAAAAAATTAATACAATGAAGGTGTGAGATTCTATATAAAAAAAAAAGAAACTAAATTGACTATTAAAAAATAGTACATTTGAAAGCTGTAATTGATCGTACTAACTCCTATGTTTTTAATGAAATGCATGTATACACAACAATCATAAAGACGACAAAATGGCACAAGGAATATGTAAATGTGACAAATAAAAAAATGGCGGAAATCGAGAGTAAACACCACAAAGATTCATTGTGATCAGCATCCTTTATGCAAACCCATGAGAGAAGGCCAGAAAAAAAGAGAGAAACTCACCATGACGATGCAAAATGGCACCGTGGCCAAAAGAAAATTGTTGACTTAATAGGGCTGGTGCCTCTGGTTTTGACGGCCACCACCTCTCTGTTTTCCGCCAAAGCCTGAGCCTCCTGGAACATAATTAGTCGAATGTTTGAGACTTTATTTTACTGTACTTATTCAAGTCATCTACTTTCTACTTCACTAAAGCCAAAACTAATTTGCTAGCTATATAATCCATTCGATTGATACCAGTTAATCAAACAAAATCAAAATCAAAATAAATGTTATCGCGCTTAGTATCAAGATATTTATGCGCTAATTTAATAATTAACCATCCTAAGTAAAAACACATGTGTAAAAGAATATAGGCATTGAACTTCTATTTAGAGGCTACAGGCTTGGGTAGTAAGAGTTGCAGATAATTCATTTTACAATAACACTAGGAAGGTTTTATTTCTCTCTCCTTTTATACCTTTATTATTGCGAGTTATTTTGTTCTTCTTAAACATGACTAGATCGTTCAGAAGAATACCAAAAATTTTCTGCAAACTCTTTTTTCTTGCCCATAGATTTTCATTATTTTTGTTTTTGTGCAAAATTATCTAGATCGGTGATTATGATCAATGCAAGAAGGTGAACAAATCGGAATCAAAAGCATGGCATGCATGAGAAACAGTTTATGAACAATTGATTTCTTATAATTTTTGTATCGAGTAATATGATTGTAATAATGTGTAATTCATCAAGTTACCCTACACAAATGAAATACTGTAAATTTGATCGATATGATGCTAAAAAGCAACATTTTGCATGTAACATAGATTTGATCCGCCTTGAAGACTTTTAACAAGTCACGGTCAACATTGCATTGCTCGAAAAACTTAAGAAATAATTACTCTTATTTTTATACATCGAATAATTTACAATTCCATGTGCGCGATCCATGTGCGCGAGGGGTAAGAGTATGAATGATAAGTATATGTGTTCTATAACTTTCACTTTGAAAGTCTAAAGTAATGTACTAAAAAAGGTAAAGAAAAATACAAAAAAAGCAGACAGAAATAAAAAATGTGGTTATTTGAATAACAATTGTAACTGAACAAAGGGAACGCTAATGCGTACCTTTGCCGCGTGCACCACCGCGCCCACCACTGTAGCCACCATCGTAACTACCACCGCCATAGCCATAGCCGTCTGCATTTTCATGGAACATACGGTATGAAAATAAGACAGTTCTTTTACTTTCATTTATTGGTAGTCTTTTATGCTGATATTCAAACAGTTAATCGACTATAACCGATGCCTCTTCGCGCACATGATAGTCTTTATGAAATACTCTCAACGACACTTAGTTTAGCAGCCACATCACAAACGATTTCCATTTTTAACAAACGCATCGTAATTCTACTACAAAAGTAGACAAGTTTACGCAATGTTTAGACAAATTTGCCAATATAAGTTGAATGTCACACCAAAACGTTGACTACAGATTTAGAAAAAAAATGATGTTACATCTAGGTAACGTGCGCCTTTGTCACGAAACAATTACAGAAAAGAAAAAAGAAACAAGAAAACAAATACAAAATAAATAATAGACACACTCAACAATTTTGAAAGTTTGCGACTTTGAAGCCATGAAATAAAAGGTTTCGAAAAATCGCGAGAATTTGAAGATGTGAAAATGTTTCGATGAATCATGAAACGTAGTAATACCTTCTGAATGATATGTGTATAACGAAGGATAAGAAAACTTGGCTTACCGTATCCACTGTAGTCATAACCACCGTAGCCTCCATAACCACCTCCGTAGTAGTCGTAATTTCCACCGTAGCCATCATAGCCACCACCATATCCTCCTCCATATCCTCCTTGGCCGTAGCCACCACCATAACCACCTTGACCCCATCCGCCTTGGCTTCCGAAACCTCGTCCGCGTCCGCCACGAGCGCCTCGGCCTCCGCGACCCATTCCGCGCATTCCTCCCATTTCGGGTCTGGGAGTGGCTTTCTTGACTTCAACCTCTTTACCATTGATAGTTTGTTTCGAAGTTTTCAACAAATCATTAGCAACTTGTTCAGATTCAAAAGTGATGAAACAGAATCCTTTTCTCTGATTTTTCGTCTTGTCAAATGGCATCTCAACATCAATGATCTATAAATTATCAAATTGACATTTTTTATTACAATGAACGCTTGATACGTATTGCGCCATTAATACTGATTTTCCAAATTCTTACCGTTCCAAACTGAGAAAAGAAAGTCTTTATGTCATCGTCTGACAACTCGGTTGATAAACCTCCAACAAAGATTTTACCGTGGCGTGCCTTTGCTTTTGCTTTTTTGGGATCAACCTTTTTATTATTGATGATGTGATCACCGTGAGCCATTACCTGCGAAATTCAATTGTATTAGTATTTTTTGACATTTTTAATTGATAACTGAGTCTTTAGAACGTATATCCTCAGTATGGTAATTTCTTCACTTCCATTCAGTAGCAGAACTGACATTAATTTATCATCACATTAATTTAAACACATCTGTAAATTCTATAATTATGACATTTATTTATAGTTACCTTATCTAATGATTCAACTTTCGAGAAAACGATGAAAGCAAATCCTCTGGACCTGCCAGTGAATGGATCAGTCTTAACATTGATACTTTCGATATCACCAAACTGACTGAAATGATTTCTTAACTCCTCTGCAACAGATTCAACCAGTATTAGAAATATGAATGTTAAATCTTAACTTAATAATTTGGCAAGACAAAAAAAAACTTTTAATTAAATCAAGCTCAGAATTTCCTAGCAGTCTCATACAACAGTGCCATTCTGTTGTCTGAAGGTGTCCTAAGGTACAATACATCATAGCTTGCAATTCATTATTGAAACTAAAGCCAAGTATAGATTACCGTTCTCAAAAGTAATTTAATTATATATAAACAAAATCAATTGATACTCACTTTCAGTTGTTTCCCAGCTAAGTCCGCCAACAAACAGCTTTCTACACGATGAAAACAGAAAGAAAACATGGTATTAGAAGTTTTACAAAACAAATTATACAAAATCACAAAATTTTCGTTCAGTTAATTACTAATTATAATGTAACTATCGGAAGTTCAAAATAATTATCACTGAAAAGCTGTGAATTAATATTCAAATTTAGTAATAGGCAATGTTTATTTTTGATAATAAAACTCAAAATTTTACATTCGTTTATTCATGGCAATTTAACATTAGATTTATTGATTCACAATTCAATAGAAAATCACACAATCAGGTATTCGATGTCAGCTAAACGAAGTTTCAATCTGCTGGATTAAAGAGAAAACTTTGTTCAGTACTTAAAATTTATTTCAAGACTAACTTCATCAAGGAAAGCCAAGAAAGTAAGGAAGGAAGTACCTATCATTCAGTGTATCCTGTATTTCCTTAGCAGACCTGTAAAGGTAATTTTAGTGGCATAAATTTTTATGAATACCACAGTATTGATTTTTAACAATTTTTTAAAATCCACTAGGCACTTAGCCAATAAAAAAATAATAAATAAATGAACAAAAAATAAGTCTTTTGCATTACAGTCTAAGTTAAATAATTAGTAATTGACTAAAGCATGAACTCCTGAGAAGATATAACCCTGTTAAATAAAGTTAGTTTCAACGGTTGAAATCCGAAAAACTCCAATTGAGTTGATTCTTTACGCAGTTTCAACAAAATTGATAAATTTGATTATTGACGACGACATCGCAAACGTAATACATGAACAAATATAAAATCATTATATTCATAAAAACGATCAAATATCATAAAAATAAAAATTTACAAAACTCACATAATATCGCAAGAAAAAAATTAAGATTACAAAATTTTACAACAATTATTTGATTCGCAAATAGTTTAAAAGCTGTTATAAAAAAGACGTAAAAAGATTATAGTGACACATCTTAACCACAATTGTAATCGGCCTTCAAAATTGATCCAAATCAGTTGTTATTTTTTATTACAATTTACCACGCAAGTTATCTTCAAATTATTTCTTGTCATAAAAGAATCAAGAGTTATCAGTAAAACGACGCTACTAATGATCGCGTAGAAACTTTGGGTATTCACTTTGTATGATTTGATCAAAGTTTTTAATTTGAGGTTTGAACTCCGCTGCTGATAAATACCGTGGAGGCAAGTGCTTCCGAAAGTTGTCATCTGCTCTCTGATGTAGCGTCAGGTGTTGAAGCCACGAAAACAACCATCAGCAAGTACCAGTTTCATCATGGAGATCCATTTTCTCTCTCGTTGGCTTGCTACCTGCAGACCAAGCCACACAAATTCGGTTAGTGGCACTCCAAGTTCCCATACCGTAATCATTTGATGATTTAGACAGGAATTTTAGTCTTTACTTTGATACCTCATTTAATTTTTGCTAACAAAGAGACTGTGCTCCGGCTCACGATGCAATTGGCTCTTATATTGAAGCTTTTAATCAACTCAAAACTTGAAATATAATATGAACTGCCAATGGATATTACTTTATCAATAAACCTGAAACTTTGTTTTGTTTTTGTTTTTTTTTGAGTGCAGAAAGCTTTTTCTAATACTTTAGCCAAAATTATTTTTAACAACTCTCACAATCCAGTAATACTACTATAAACACTTGCACTTTGGTTATCTTTATTTTGACAAGATATTGGAATTCATGTCATATAGTCACAATTAATCAAAATGTGTCGAAAACCTGAGGAGCACGCAAATATGAAATTAGCACTATTACTCGAACATTCTGGGAAGGTTTTGCAACATCTTATAATATCTATCCAATCCAATCTTTGAACATGGTTATACATCTTTGTCTTTTGAAAGTCACAAATAGATTTTCATTAATTCAGCAAAGCACCACATTATAGGATACCGTATCAATATATATAATGGTGGTGAAAACCACTATAACTGTATCAATCTTCCTTCAAGGTGAAAACTTGTAATTCATAGGAGACAATGTAATTTGAATCTCTGGATAATAAAAATAACTTCCAATAAGTGGCTTTATTCAATTCTTGAATTTGAATAATCAACTCATATTTTTGTAACTTTAAATTTGTAAACATTTGTTAATTAAAAGATAAGAACTCTTTGGAAAATTTGTAATTACATTGTTAGTGCACTTCAATATTTATCTCGATTACCATTGCTGTAGAAAGTTTGAAAACACCATTTATATAAAGGTTTACTTGGCACAATCCTTCGAACAGTTGCTTAATAGAAAATAATTACTAATCCAGTATCGATATCAATGAAAGAATAATTAATTTTCAATTAAAAGATTTTCATTGAAAAATTAACCACAGAATGTATATGTTCAAACACATTTGTTAATTAATATGTTCATTTGATAAAACATTATATCAATTGCATTTATTGATTTGGAAGGATTGTAAATTTTTTTTTATACTTCGCGATAACTTTATATGTAGATTTGAAGTTTTGAAGGATCGAAGTTTGAAGAATTGATGTAGTAGAAGCAAACGTTGATTATTGGTAACCCAAGAGGCAAGATGTATTCTGAATATCTTGATCTTAAATAAAAATTAGCCAGCTGCAAAATATTCTAAATTCTAAGTTTTAAAAAAATATGAATTACAGCAATCTCTTATAAAAAATATAAATTCTTAATCTCAAGCACTTAAATTCTAAAATGGTTACAAAATCAAACTCAACAGCTCATCTGAACATTATATCAAAATTGATTAATGGATTACACTTGAAATCTTTAATTTAACATTTTATCATAAATCTTAAAATAAATTCATTAATTGAATATTTGTCAAGAAAAATGATGAACTAATCCTGTTGAAATACAGGAAAAAAGATTCTTATAAAATTACCACCTGCAATTTAATTAAAATATTTGTTATGTGTAGTGTTTGTGTGTGCTTTGTATACACAGCCCCAGGTGATTTTAGATCCTACAGTATTAATTGAAGTTCAACATTCTAAAAAAAAAGTTTTAATCAACTGCATTTTAAAATTGATAGATACAAAAATCAGAGATATAAATTAAACAGCTTAATAAAGTATTGAAAAGAATTTTTAGACTTACTGTTACAATATAATTATTACTTAGTTGTAACATCTCTACAGATTGATTAAAATATTCAATTATTCATTATATAAACTTACCGTTTACATATCAAATGCTTTACTTATTGAACAACAAAAATCTCAAAATGGAACTCAAAGAATTTTCAGAATACCAATAAACTAAGTTTTATACATATCTATTAGATTAATTAACATGGCGAATTATGACTAAAAGTTCAGCAAAAAATGTTTATGTAATGGGTTTAAATATGAAAATTGATTTGTAAAAGACATTTATTACTTTAGATTTACTGATTACATTGGTATTGTAAACTGAAAATGTGACATTCAACAATCAAATCGAATGTGTTAAATGCACAATAAAATTTTTAAGCGTATAAAAAAATCAATTTTCATGTATTTATGACAAGGATACAAAATAAAATATTGTAATTGGGAAAAGGGACAAAATCACGTTACACGTACTTCCACGTTAGGCAGTGACGCCGTAGAAGCGACGCCATTAAGTAGCGTGGCATGGAAAAATTCAACGAGACATTAACACAGCGAAAGCACATGACAACGTTATTATAATCGGGCGCCAGTTTTCCTTGAAATAAAATAGACGCATGTACAATTTTGACGCGAAAGCCTAGACTTCATTGAAGCGCAAAATTGAACAAAATTGAACGCCAGCATGGCTGCATTTAGTTGAGATAAGTAAATTACTTAAAATATCACTCGAAGCAATCGAACGTAAAAACGGAAATGCTTCATTGCGTCTATACGACTTGCTTTTTATGAAAAACTGTATAAATGCTGCGAGGAATACGGTAATTGAGCGATGTTAGCGGATTACCGAAAAAATCTGTGTTGGACGTGGCGCTCGCTAAGAGCCTCGACACGACGGCCATTTTAACCGACAACACGAACACGTTTATTACTCCAAAAGGCGAGGCGATTCATCGGATTATCACATCGCGTGTATCGATGATTTCGTTTCGACCAAATATTTTACACGTAATTCAAAAATAGAAAAACGTGGGACCAAATTATTTGATAAATAATTTGACATAACGCCAGGAAAATTTCGGATACGTCGAGAAGCGAATATTGGATAGATGAGCGTGCAAAAGGAGGTAAGAAAGGGAGACAAGTAGAAAATGAAATTATAAAATACCTGTCTTCTTGAGACTCCTGCCCGTTTTCGGTGGCATCGCCTCCGCCGGCACCGGCATTTTCCTGATCGCCATTTTCCGCTTCTCCGTTCTGCTCAAAGTTTTGTTCAGCGACGTCTTCGCTGAAGTCCTTGTTCTCCTGTTCGGTCATGGTTAGAATTTAACTTCGACTCGCGTTTATGCAAATGAAATAATGAAAGCCGGACGGCAATGAGATAAGGTATGACTCGAGTAGAAGCGCTGGACGCCGAATGAGGACCACCCGACAAAGTTATGGCTGCTAGACGCGCTCACCTCAAAGGGTGGGGATTGTGGGGGAGGAAGGCGCGCCAAACAGCGTACGCAGAGTACGAAGCCTAAAGCATTATGGGTAATCTAGGTGGCGCTATGCTTATCCGCTTCCTCCGTATAGCGATGACGTCAGAGTTGGCTAATCAGCACTGTATGATGCGCACCACGTACCACGGGCTTTTTGCTCTTGCTATTTCATCGACTTCACTCTTAATCTTTGTATATGTATTTTCTACGAATTCTTGGCAGCATTCGGGATAATCGAGTATCATGTTTTAAAGTTTTTTATTATTGATGCAGTTGATTGTTTTTTATTCGTGTTACTAGCAGATATTATCTCTATTATTAACACTTATCGTCCCACAGTATTTCATTTTCCACTTACGAAAAAACATCCAAATTTAAGTCAAATTTATATAAATTCACGTGTTGGCCCGCACCATGCTTATTTAAACGTGTGATTATTACATATGGGCAAATAAGATATTTTCAAGGCAGTCACATTATCACGATCCATTCTTCCCCCTTCCTCTGCTTTATGCTATGTTACGTTGTACGCTCTCCCACGTTTTTTAACCATTCGATACTTTTCACAACGTGTTTTCAGTAATTTTGTTTGATTTAAAGTTATTTTCGACATTATCAATCATTTTTATCTCATTGTTTAACTCGCAATAAATAATGCTCTCGGTATATCTTATTCAACATTCAATAAAACTTTAAAGGCGAATCTAAAATCCTAATTTTTCCTTAGATCGTAATATGGCACCAACATTCGATGGCACGGGACTGAAATGTATGGAATTTTCTACTCTCATAAATAACATGCCTGTCCCGTTATCATTTGACGAGATAATCCACCCAAAAGCTATGTATATTACACATATACAAAATGTACAAGATTTACACAAAAATAATAGTTTAACAATAACTAGATCTTAATCTTATTGCCGGCACAAAAAGCTCGTGTTCACGTATAAAATACGTTTATTATTCCCTACTTCTAGAGAATATTCTTGGTAGAATCAAACATATGATTGTCTTATCAAAAGATTTTTTTTCAAAAACACTTTTTTTTATGCAAGGTCTACATTAGAATGTTCAATTAGATGCGACGATGACTTCCAGCCGAATAAATTTTTTGAATTAATTTTAATAGGGATACCAACCTATTCGAAAAGGGGGATAAAGAATCAAATGTATAAATAAATATGTTTTTAGAATTTTTTATGTATTCGTGGTGACATTGAGAAGTGTTATTCATGTTCAATGAACATTAAAAAAGTAATTCGTCATTCAAGATCTGTTTTCAATTAAAGAAATAATTATTTTTTATTTATCGAGATTTTCCTAATTTTTACATGTTATATATATTATTGTAGGGTATAACCTCATGTGCATAAGATTCATTTTTATGAACAGAAAGTACAATTTATGCATTGTAAATATTTTAATGAGCCTGCGTCATGCTAAACATTTGGACAGGGTAATTATTAATAACAAAAAGAGAAATCGATTATAAAAATAAAAGTGAAAGAGAAAGGGAATCAGAAAAAGATTGCTATAAATCTTTTCAAGTAGTGATACGTTTTTGTGTTATAATTTTTGAAAAGAATTTTACAAGAAACGAGAATTTCCGTTTACGATACATTTTATAAGATTCAGGTGCTTTGGCCTAAATAGTTATATGTAAGAAAACCTAAACCGGTCTTTTTTAAAATGATTTGCAAGAATAAATCTGTTTTGGTTTGTATTATTTATTGTTCTGATTTACCTGTATAAGATGTTATAAAAATTTAAATGTCTGTTCTAATGGACACCATATTTGGGCTAAGTTTAAACAATGTAATTGTTTCACTTATGAGTACAATTAAACACTTTTTTTTAGATAAAATTCATTTGAATATTTTATCTGTTCCCTATTATATAAACACGACTGTTAAGTTTTTTTGGTTATTTTAGATAAAACACAACTTTACGAATTTTCATGATAGAAGCAAAAACTCTATTTAAAATTGTTTTTCTATGTATGATCATATTTTTTTTAACTGGTAATAAATTTTGCACAAATGTCTATCAATTGCTTGGGTTATGGTCCGATGCGGCCTGAATGAAACGTTTACTGGCGGTCACCGGTGACTGCCATGGCGATTAACGCGTTAACGAGAAAGCGGAAAAATTAAACAGTTAAATATTAATTAAATATTTTGTATTTTTGAGTAAACATAACATTTTATAAACACGTGGCAAACGTTTCGCTAATAAAATACATAAACCTTTGTAAAATGTTTGGAAAGTGTTAGTTCGATTTAAATTTAAGCTGGCTGTACTTCTTACTCGTTTGATCAACATTTCTCATATGTTTATATCAATATAAATTGATGTTGCTTTCATAGTTCAAATTTGTTGCTTCGTCAAGTAGCATTATACTATTACTTTTAACAATTTAAGTATAGAGACAAAAAAGTATAAAAAGCTGGTTGTTACAACTCACGTCGTTTTATAATTAATTTATCATTCGTACAAAATCATTGGCCGTTGTTTATGTCAGCGGGTGATATTAATTTAAGTGGCGCGAGTGAAAAAATATTTACCTCGTTAACACTATATGGTTAAATTTTAGACTTGATTTTTTCACAAGAATGTCTCAAGTGTATGGATTATTAACTCGTAAAAATTTGGAAGAGTACTATCCGGTGTATCGCCAAAAATTAGGGCGAAGAATTTTGATATCGCGTAAACATTTACTTGTATAGGAACTATTATAATCAATTAGATTCCAATCGAGCTGACGTGAATTCGATAAAGCTTCATGAAAATCAGCGGATTGAAAATAACGTCGATTTCAGCTGAAATATTTTTAATGCCGTTAATGAAAATGATGAATCGTTTGAAAAGAATGACAATGTGTTAAATGGAAAATATTTAAGTACTGGTCATGACGATTCATCTTATATATTTAATCATCATTATCTTCAAATGAAGTTAACAGTGATAGATTGTAAAATTAGTTTAAATGCCTTGGAAACGTATTTGTTATTACTGATATGAATCATGTCCAAATAAAAGTTGTGCTGGCAGTTCTTCGGTTAACCTCTTATTTTGCTAGTTTACATAAAAATCCTTGTACGTTTTGGCGCACACCTCGTAGTAATACTCTTATTTTGAATATTGCCGGAGATTAATAAATGCATCTAGGAGTTCAAAGTGCCATTATATCAACCTTTAAGTCAACTGTTTCTTGATAAATTTTAGACATTTTTGAACTTGATTTCAATACCGACGAAGGTTCGTTGCATGAAGTTTCTGAGACTAAAATATGGGCTGTTTGTATTCGAATTGCTAATATGATTGGTAAAAAGACTAAAACGGTATCAATTATTTACGATACAATTTTCAAACACTCCTCCAGTGGTAGAAATGAACAAATCACACACCTGTAAAGTTGCATCAAAATCAGTTATTCAACAGCAACCCTCATAATTCACAAATAATCAAAACCAAATGAAAAAGAGCAGATCTCAACTATTATTAAATAAGACATTATCACATAACATTACGCACAAGGGTGGATAAATAAGTATCTGTATTGATATCAACGAAGTCGCGAATTTTCCTCGAAAACTTCTTTCACTTTCAGAATCTCCTTTTAGGATGATGTACTTTTTCAACGTTCTATTGATTTTGTTAAACCCTCTAAAAAATACGATCGTGACATAAGACACTCAAGTCTAAAAAAATATAAGCAATCACAATGATGTATTCTCAGCATACCGATTAAAAGCCAACTAAAAGTGTAATAGAACGTATAATAGAAAATCCATATGTCCCACAGCTGTTATATTTTTTAGTTTTTTGATTTTTTTCATATTTTTCTATTCTCTTTTTTCATTTTTTCAAATAAACCTAAATTCCAACAAAATGTTGTATATCTTTATTGTGTCTTTGAAGAGGAAACTTCGTTTTTAACAAAACGTTAATAGTCAACTTGTTGATGTATGTTCGAATTTAGATATCACGTAGAGTTTAAGTTTTAAAGGTTTTGGTGTTGTGTATGTAGATGTAATTTATCAATCACTGTAGCAGTTTTAATCACAAAATTATTTCTAAAACTGAATAAGATTTATTTTCATTAGGGAAATCCAGCAGAATGGCCAGAAGCTATTGGATCGACGGAAGCAAGTTTATTTCATACAGGTATATTATTAGAATTATGTATTTAGTAATAATTGATGTTTAATTCTAATTAGAAACATTGAAGAAGATATCAAATTCATGTACATTTTTTAAATAACCATTGTTAAAAAGAAGAAAACGTTATTTTTATCAACTAATTGATTCTAGAAAACATCAACAGTTATTACAGCGTATGGAGGATCACGTTAAGTAAACAAAAAAGAAACGACACCCTACTTGCCACCCTTTCAAAACCATCACTGATATCCACGCCTTTGACGATGCCAGTCATTAAATATTCGATTATGTAAGTGCAAATATTATTGCAGTATCTGCATAATTAATATTACAATGAACGAACATTTTTAATTTTATTACAAGTTTCTTATTTCAGTCACTTGGAAGGACTTAATGACAGAGACTCTATCTCTAAATATTTATTAGTCTCCCGAAATCATCGAACGTTTATTGAGTGGCATCATCTATAAAGGCAAAGGAAATAATTATTTGACATTGATGGGGACAATGTTTATTGATACGTATACAAATAACATTTTTTAAATCAGTATAACTACCGTTTGAAATAGTTAAATTTTATATAGTAAAGTTGTATTGTTTATGCGTTGAATTTAAATGAGTTATAACGTTATCATTTTTATTGTCGTATTAATTACGCACAAAACAAAATAAAAGAAAAATTGCTGTTAAACAATTTTATTTCCATTAATGATTAAATGTAAAATGTGCGTACATATATTTCTATCTCCTGTAACTATTACAATCAACTATTTCAATTATGATTTGATGCGGCGGTTGGTCAAAGACTGGCATTGAAATGACCTTAATAAAAAAATTAAGCTGTGTTGCAAATTATAAATTAGTATTTAATTTGAAAGATTATACTCAAAATACCATTTGCAGAGTCTTTAAACACAACTAGGATTTCGAAAGGCTCACTGAAACTAACGTGGATTTGACCTTTACCAAGACCTTAAAAAGCTTCAAGGAGCGTTTCCGACGGAAACTCAACAACTAAGCTCAAAATCAACCGTTTCAACATGGGATTAAAGAATTCGATTACCACAATCCACCAATTAAATAATAAAATTATTTATTGTAAGTGTGAGAAATACGAAAGTCTATAATTTTGACAGCAGTGTTAATAGAGAAAAGTTTTATCGTCATTTTTTGGAAGACCGAACATGGATCAAAAGGAAAAAAAGACTAATCATCGAATTAAAATTAAGTTTCATAGATCGAAATGAAAAGTGATGCAAATTATAGTCAATAGTTTAAGAAAAATACGAAACATCTACTAAACTAGTTTCTTAAAATTAAAATTCAGAATCCTTATTACCAAATAAATCATAAAAAACGTAATCATTCTTTGAGATATGTGCAACTTATTTGTTCTAAATTACTAATACTTTTCCTTTTAAATTGTCGTTAAAAAAATTAACCATACAATCAAAAACTCAAAATTAAATGTAAATAAAAACAATTATCAACTGATTAACGTAGAGGAGGAACACAAAAATATATTTACATTTACCATCTTCATAAGCAGGACACGAACAAAAACATTTCATTACTTTATTAGTGTCGCTAATTGATATTCTGAACTAAATTTTAAAGGGATTTACACGAATGTGCAAGCTTTGCAAGCAAGCACTAAATATTTTAATTTTTTCGTGATTTAAATTGCAGAATTCAATTCTCCAGTTCTAAAATGTCACATAAATGAATATGAACCGCATATTAACGTATAATCATTAAAAATTTTTAATAACAATAATTATGATGGTAGCAGAAATATTTTTTTAAATAGCTGTCATAATGGTTGTAAATACGAACACGTCGTACGATAGAAATGGACAGTATAATATTGGCATGAGGCGTACAGGATGTGTAAAACAGAAGTTTTTACAAACACCACCATAACGCGGGCACAATGCGAATACACTTGGACGTCACGTTGCTGTCTCACAAGTTATGTCGTCCGTGTATTATGACGACACGTGCCGACACTGTGCTATCTGGGATTTTTAAACTTATCTAACGTTTTTGAAAAATAAATTACAATTTAGAATCAAATTTCCGTTTAATATTGATGATCGTCGTTAACGGGTGAAATTATCAGGCGAATTGTAGCAACAGGGATATAGTTTTATCGTGGGATAATGTAAGGCCGAAGTAGTAAGCGAAATGAGCGCTAAAACTTAATTATCTCGCGCTAAGAACATCACTCGAAAAGATAATGGATCGTGTCTCGCCCAAGTCACATAAATAATTACTTGAAACACAGCAAAGGTAGCACGATTTTGGGCATCACGCTTTTGGGCTGCGAAGGGGACCGAACTGGGAAAAACTATAATTAGCGACACTGTATACTACGCACAGCCTCTCTCTTTCTCACTTTCTCTTTCTTTCCCTCTTTCTCTCTCTCTCTCTCTCTCTCTCTCTCTCTCTCTCTCTTCCTTTCTCTTCCTCTCTCTCCGTGGAGTATGTGATTCTTTTTTCTATTGCAAAATATATCATATATCTTTTCTCCTGTCCATCTTAACAAGCATCACATTTAGCTACGCATAACTGTCATTTGCGTGTACCTTATAAACGCCGTTTTTCCAAAAACTAATCACGCATTCACTCTTTCACTACCTCTTGAGAGAAAGAATGAATTCCGCCTCTTGATCTTTTTCACACTTTTGCAATGGTTGTAAGTTAACAAACAGTGATGTAATCGGATTCATCTATGCATGTGCCTACATCATCCCTTATTCTATGTATACTTACTCTTACAAGCTAGTACATCCACGATTCAAAATTATTAATATTGTCGAGTTAATCGTATATTTTTCTATTTATACGTCATACGATTATACGGTCCTACGACTCATTTGTAAAAACTTTTATAATAGAATAGAAATAAAATATAAAAATACGTGCTTTTGTTAACTACGTATTATTAACTATTAATGAATGATACAATTTAAGAAAACGTCACTATTTTTATTCATTCCTTTAAATCAGTTTATTCTCGTAAAATAATTATTTTAATTTTTTTGTTCATTTATCCTTGTTCACGTGCTGAATTTCGTTTCTGTAGCTTGACACGCTACCACGACTACCTGATTTTCCGATTTTCGTAGCTTGATGCTCTCTCGGTCCTCCATGAAAAGGCGCCCACTCTTCTCTCTCGATCTTCTTTCCATATAGCTTGTACGTGCTGGCCATGTTCTTCAGTTCTCGACTTATTACTAACACATCCAAATCAACACCACACAACGAAGCGCACACCAACGCTGAATATTACTAGAAGCGGTGTATAGGTTTGCGTGTATTAGTGTGTTCGCCGAGAAACAGAGACGGCCTTATACATTCGCATATAGTCCGAAAAAGTATTCTTTGAAAGAGAAAGAGCGAGTGAGGAAGAATAGAGAGAGAGAGAGGGAGAACTTTGGTTTTCGGTAGTAGCACAAACGGCAGAGAGCTGCTACTCTTCGCTATAGGTAATGCTCCAAGGACTTTAGGCGTCATTTTCCTGTTTCACTCGTACCTGGTTAGGTAAACAGTCGTGTTGAAGCCGTTGGTCCAAACAGTCCATTCATCTTCAGGAGTAAAAGGTGAGTTTTTACCGTTTTTAAATGACGCTGCCTACATTATTTTGTCATAATAGTGAATTCACGCTAATCGCAAAAAAAGCAAGAGATTTACTCTCAGTCTGATTTTAACGTGGTCTTAAGACATGCAAATTAAAGAAGTGGATTTATAACTCTTTATAACGGCAAGTTAGATTCAATCAGTTGTCAAATTGTTTAACTCTACGTACACAGGTCTGGAAGTTATTCGATACTAATATTAATATTAATAAGATGTCTTAAACAAAGCTAACCTATAAAAAAACGGTGTTACACGCTCGAGTTAACTTACTCGTCATTGTATACTTTTGCTTTTCTTTGCTTATTCTTAAATTTCCTATACTCTTAGAAATTAGTGAGAATCATTTATTATAACTGTAATAAGAATGATTATAATATGGTCATATATTTTATCATCTAGTTTAGCTTAAGCTGAATAATCTGACTTATAGAAGAAAAAATGTAGATTGCTTATTTTTTAAAATATTTATTGGTTTCGTACAAACGAATGAATTATGAAAATTAATAAGACAGCATCTGTATAGAGCTATTATTTGTTTGAACATTTTTCTATAATTTTAGTCAAAATCAAATTCTACTTAACTTAACTCAATGGAAAAGTAGCTTTTAAATAGTCTGTTAAATAATAATAGACAATAATATAAATAATATAAATAATATAAATTATTCAAATTATTTACAGATAAAAATTACTTTATTATCACCTAAAAATGTCCGGAGAACAGCAGCAATTTTTTCTCAAATGGAATGATTTCCAATCTAACATGGTCTCATCGTTTAAACATCTACGAGATGAGAAAAGTTTTACAGATGTAACATTAGCTTGTGATGGACAGACATGTAAAGCACATAAAATGGTCTTGTCAGCATGCAGTCCTTATTTCAAGTCTCTGTTAGAGGTAAGTTTGATTGATGTCAATTCAAATATTGCAATTGATTGACAAATTTACGTAGTTATAGGCATCTTTGTAAATTCTATTATTCTCTTTAAGTTTCCATCTTTTTGTAAATCTCAAAAATCATTTACATTTTTATAAATAAAATCAATGAGTGAATGATTTAAATTTATAAAAAATTTAGCACTTAATAAAAATAATGGAATCTACAAGATATATATCTGTAATTGATTTTGACTTAATTTATTGAAAGATATTGTTCTATGTGTATTTGTCATATGATCAATATTATAATATAAAATGAACAAAATCTTAATATCTTTTTAATATTATATTTCATTGCTTCATTTGCTTTGATGATAAAGAGATAATAAGTTTCTGATGTATGAATTTTACAGGAAAATCCGTCCAAACATCCAATCATCATATTAAAAGATGTATCATATGGTCATCTTCAAGCAATTTTAGAATTTATGTACGCAGGAGAAGTAAATGTATCGCAAGACCAACTGCCAGCGTTTTTGAAAACTGCTGACAGATTAAAAGTGAAAGGATTAGCAGAAGCTCCAGGTGCGATTAAAAGAGAAGCTTAAGCTCATATATTTGTTTTGGTGAGTTTAAATATTAATTTAACCTTACCTATACATTTATTGTTTTTGTAAAAGTAGGATATTAAATTATAGTTGACTAATAAGTTAGTATTGAAAAGCAATTATTGATGTATGTATAAGTATAATCAATTTGGCTTCACATAAAAAAGTTTGATGCTCAGTAACAAATATCATAATAACTTGTAAAAAAATAAAAAACTACTGAAAGAAATGATAGCTTAAGAAAACAAATCTTGATTAAACATAGAGTAATATTTTGATATTTTAATTTATGTTCTGATGAAATTAACAAACTAGTTGTTATAGTGTCAATTGACCAATTAGTTTTCCGTTCTTTTAGATATTATGGTATTTGTTATTGAGCATCAAACTTTTTTATATGTAGCCAAATTGTTTATACTAATATTTCAGGAAAAATATCTTTGTTAAACATTAATATGATATTTTAAACAGGTTTCACTTCTAACTGATTCAAATAGAATTGATTAAAGCGATTGTATGTCAAAGTAATCGTTAATGTATTTTTTTCAGATATTTTGAAAAGCGTGCAGACTGAAAGCAAAAAGTGTAATGTTGTGAAGTGATGGCATCGACACACACATATATGAACACCAAACAAACTAGAACACATTCGCACTAGATGTAAAGCCTCTGGTTCTTGACTAGGATCAACACAATTGCTAACTGAAAAACCAATAATTGGATAAAATTTTGTTCTTTTAACGATCCCAAAAATTAAACTGCGACAGAATTTATGCCGCTTGTTGATGTTTGTCTTGAACCCAATAACACTACAATCACAGTAATTATATTTTTTAAATAAATACTACAAAAATACAATAATACCAATTACGATAGTAAAATATTTAGATAACGTGGTTGACCAGTTTACTTTTGGAAATTCGTGTAACAAACAGTATTATTATTTTCATTTCTGTCAATATAATATGATGCTACATCAAAATTTAATTTCTGGAACAGTTCAAAATTTAAATTAAATCATTTTAGCGAGTTCGTAAAACTATTTAATACGATATGATAATAGTTAAAATGCCTGGTCAACAGTTGATACAATTTCACTGACGCGTTTGTTGCAAGCTGTAACGCTAATTTCTATATTCAAACTTCTGTGATTCTCTGTAAGTTGAAATATTTTATTCATTATTTATGAATGAATAACTAAATATCCTCGGTTGAGCGTTATAGTTTTCAATAACAGCGATTTCGTAACCAAATACTGCCAATATTTTTATTGGCGTATTCATATTACCTATAGACCAAATTTATTTATGATAATGTATAAAATGTTGATTGTCCTGAACCGAGGGAAGTAAATTATTGTAACATAACGATAATTGAAAAATTTTGTAAAGCCGGAGCGCACAGTTCCTTTCTCCTAAATGAATACAGGACCATTGTAGAGAAAAAGAAAAGCATTGTGAAGTACGTATCGAGCAAAAGTAGAAAGATTAAGACAAAATAAAAATGTACGCCATTCTGTCACGCATAGATTTCAAATCGTATCTCTATCATACAGACATTTTGACACGATTATTTTCAGCATTCTATTTTATAATATTTTTTTATACTTATATATGATTATGGACTGGCTCTCAAAGCAAATAACGTTTAATTTTTGCAAATAGCACTTGAGATGTAGAGAATTGATAAGGTGCATAGAAAAAAAATCTAAAATGCATCTCTGTCCTTTAACAATAATTTTTTTTAAGGAAAGTTATATGCGAATACATTTCAAATTATTGAAGTAATAATAGGTATACCTCATTAAAGAAAGGCGAGCTGATCGACAAGACGATACGTATATTTACTATAACAAATTTACTTGTGTATTAAAATCGGAGAGTTTAAAAAGTGAACATTATTTTTTATTAATTTTCATATTACGCATCGTCTTTTACGTCAAATGAAAGTGAAATATGAAATTGAGTATTTTAATGTAAATGACAATTTTCAATTCATATTGATATAATTTAAGTGTAAACAATTGGTGTTTCATTTTAATTGGTGAAATTGAAAATTGTCATGTGGTAAAATTGGTTGTAACAAATGTATTTTCAAAACAAATTGTTTTATGAGATATTCGTAAATTTCTTTTCAAAGATAATCATCAAATTTTTATTTTCAAATTAAATCTCAAATCGACACATTTTTACAGTTTTTTTAACCGAATTCTTCTTAGATTTTTACAGATTCTACGCGATAATTTGTCAAATTAGTATTACTTTTGCTACTAATTATATGACTTGATGATGATTATAAGTATGGTATAAAGATGTTGAAATATAAAATAAATTGTGTAAATACATGAAAACAACAGTTGTATCTTTTCATTCCACTACGATTCTACTATTGATGAATTTTAAACAAATATAGTCAATGAGGTGCTTCTCCATTGAGTAAAAAACTGCACACTAGAAAATAGTTGAAAGAACAGAAATGAAAAGAACTTTTGACACTAGCGGTTGATTTAAAAATTGCTAACTATCTATCTAATTAATATTTTCCTGTGCTACTTATTATTAATCAAGTGTCACGATTAGAATGACGACTGACAATAAGCAATAAATTAAATTCCTTCGGAAATCCATACTTTTATTTCGTTTATATAAAAAATGCAAAATACTTATAAAAATACTTGCGTAAGTAAAAACGCTATTGCTAATATAACATGTTATATTTTAGCTTCGTATATTATTTGAAAACTTGAAAAATACTTTAATTCTTATAACGATCGGTTTTCTTCAACTCTTTTACAGACGATATAGTAAACAAATTATATTGCATACAATACAAACTCATCGCGTACATTAAGTTATTTAAAATTTCATTTCCACTTAGTATTTCTGGATATGAATGTAGTTTTTGTATTAATCTTCAAAATAGAATTTTGAAGTAATCGTAGTTTATCGCTAAAATCTATTACATTGCTGTCGTGTTTTCTGCAGTCATCAATATCTTTGATCTATTATCACATTTTTTTCCAGTCATCAGAATAAAATGTTAATTGTTTAAGGTAAGTCTGAAACAATCAAATTAAGAGAATGAAATAATGTTCGATAACTTAAATAAGTTGCAAAAAATATGTATTCTATACATGAGTTTAGCATAGAATTTTACAATACAAACTTACGAAATTACTATTTGATCTATTTTACAATTGGTCACTTATTAACGCATTTACAAGGCATCATTATTGGAAGTCTATAAACAGGATATTTTGCTGCCAATTGAATATTAGGCTCAGGCATTCCCTGTTCATTTTTATCAGTAATCTCGTTACTTGCAGTAACATATTTTTCGTATGTTGGAGGTGCTGGAATAAAAAAAAGTATATGGTTGGTTGGAAATATATTTCCTTGATTGTTATAATGGAAATTTGTATAAAATTACATTGAAATCAATAAGTTTACGTGCAAATGAATTATTTATTTATATATTAAAACGAGCCGGCAGTTGAATTTTCTTATTGCCTTCATAAACCTACGTATACCAATATTGAAATAAACTATTTTTCCATAGTTAGACAATTTTGAAATATGTTTTAAATTAATCTGAAATTGTGCTTACGCATTTCTGGGGATGATGGGTATGGCGGGACAGTATTTGAGTCATTTATTAAAACAAATCCATATTTGAGTGGCTGTGACGTCGGCGTATTGGGAATGATATGAGCTATTGGTGGAGCTGAAGGATTATTAGGTCTGACTGAAGAGTCTGATATATTTTCCATCTGGTGGGGCATAGGTATTGTTCCTAGTTGCACTGAATAGATTCGTTTTACGTTGAAGTGTCTGAAAAAATAGTCGTAAGAAATCGTTATTAGGAAGTTGTACCTTTAATTAATTCAAATTAAATTAAGAACTTACAATCCTGAAAACTTAACGGTAAGAGCAAGCTGGTAGCTGATGTTGATAATAGAGCAATTGTCTAAATTCGAAGGAGGCAGCGACGGTACTTCGATTTCCAAGCAAGTTTCACCTTTTTTACCAAATGGTCCACTTTTCTTTAGATTTTTTATAATTTCCGTGTCGTACTTTTTATCAGGAACTGGTTCAGACGCATGAAACGTCATATTCTGTAAAAAAGCGTGTATTTCTCATTGAAATTGTTAGTTTCAAACAAATTATATTTCAAATGTATTATTATTCTATTAAAAGATTTCCGGTTTTGATTTAACTAACGTTTAATGGTTATCAATTATCGATTAGACAAATACACAATAGTTGGTGTCAATTGTAAATTAAGATAAAAACGCGAAAATATATGTAAGATAGAGATGGATTGTCTAAATTAATTACCTTGATCAATTTCAACTTCATCTTATTTATATCGACTCGAGTAGAACTGTTGTCATACTTAATTTTCAATTCAATTGTCTGTCCTGGAACATAGCCGCTTTCTCGACTGCTCACATTAATTATAACTCCACCTGCGTTACAACAACCGCAGTAACGAAATGTACGTTTGATTTCTTCATTGATACCTTCCTAGAATTTAAATGCAATTATTATTTCTCTATTTAGTGTAATATTCATAAAAAGAATACGAATTTAATTAACACAGTGTCAATTTTGCTGTATTACATGAACATTATTTACTTATTGTAACGTACGTACGATATTTTATTGCCAGGAAATGTAATAAACAACGGACTGTTTTCCATATTTAACATTTAGCAATTGCGATGTTAATCGTGTAAATATACGATTTTGTTTTGTACTGAATTAGACGATTTATTAAAAATCTTGTAATCTTCTACGAACTTACTAGGAACTTTGTAAATTCTAAATCCAATAACTGTCCAATTATTTTAAAAGGTAGGAGTTTAAATCTGTTTTCAAATAATTTGATAAGTAAAAAGAATAGATGCGCTTAATAATACAGTTTGATCGATGTTAAATACAAGTTGTAAATGTTAATGTGTTTCGTAGCAATGACATTAAAAATGTGAAACTTACGATAGGGCGTTGTTGAGGATTCAAGTCGCACGGGGCGATAACCGTAAAAGCGGATAAAACTCGATGATCGAATTTCCAGGGTCGATCGAGTATAGCTTTCACGACGTATCGAACGTGTCCATATTTATGTTCAATGCTGCAAGGAATGTTACGAGGCAACTGAAAAGCAAACTCGTACATATTTGGACCCGCTGGTAGCGTAGTCTCTCCATCTCCTGTTTAATCAAATCAATGGAAACATTTAATGATTTTGATGTAAAACTAATGAAAAATGCATTCATACAAAGTTACACGTTTACATAAATTATTAGAAATACGTAAGTTACGCTTATATTCAATAAAAACATTAGCAATTTAATCAGCATTTGAATTAAAACTAGATGTCGAGTTTATTCAGTTTTTCAAAGTAGTGGCAGTACTTTGTTATAGTGAGAAGCCGGTAACGGTAAAAAAAGTATCTGTAAAAACTGTAATCTAATCTATTTAAAATGAAAAATAAATAATTTAATAATTCACATGCGATAGTTGCTCGAAAGAGTTGACGTTTTTAAATTAGTACGTAAACAAGATTAATATAATGTGGGATTTATAGAAAGCGCGAGTGCCGAACGATTAAGATTGGAGAGAATAGAAGTGGCGAATGTGTACAAGCTTGGGTGGACGTAGATTTTCGGAGACAATAGAACAAGGTTGTATTTGGTCAGCACTTGGTCTGCGTGTGTTCAACGAGTACAAGCAGGACATCGGGAAAGTCTCGTAAAAAAAGGAAGAGTGGGAGCGGTAATTGGGTTGAGAACGAGGGCCTTCGCTAAAAGGGTAGCGCGCGTGAGTTGTAAGAGAGCCTCTGTATAATGCATATGCATACTTCTCGCTTTCGTAATGGATTTCAATTCTAATATAGCTTAAAATACCGATCCCAGCATCAATCCCACAATATTTTTTTAAATATAAAATCTTTTCTGTTTTTATAGGTTTTATCCGTCTTGAAAAGGCAAACAAAAAAATGAAACGTCGCCAGTTTATTTTGAAAAATTGACAATTCTATAGGGCGTCAAAGATAATCGAAAATTGAACAAATCATGCTGTACGTTACAGGTCGTGTAGCAAGTTGCTGCTTGCATAAATTTAATCTACACCGAATTCATAAAAATTGCGTTAAACAATGAAGAAAATCCGCCCAACCTATTATAATTCCAAGATTGACTCTCTCGCGCTAATTCGAAAACGGCCATGTTTTGCTCGATTCTTTAACTGAAAAGTTTGAGGGAAAATAATTTTAAAAATCGGAAAAATATTCAAGAAGTCATATTTCCACGTGTAAGATATAAAAAAATATTGCTATCTAATTCTAATATAATTCTAAAAACTAATAGAGTGACCGGTATATATATTATTATATAATTTATTTTTCAATTCAAGTAACAACAACTTCAAACACAAAGATAACGTCGTTTTAGTTATTGTATTTTTTCAGTTGACTGAAACAAGTACAAGTTTCGTAATATACATACCAGCTGCTTTGGCAATTAATCGATTTGATAGACTGAAGTATTTTTCGTTGCTCTTGTAATGATCAGTATGACGATGGCTGCGGCCACTACTGTCCTTAATATTGCGCTTTTTGATCCAATGAACTTCAGCTTCTCCACTGACTTCCAGTCTAATCTCTGAAATGTATAATACATTTTACAATTCAATTCGTCAGAACAATTGCATCATTGTTACCGCGGTATTGCCAGCAGACACACAGTGTAATACGGTGAGATTCTGCTTATAACTTATACTTTTTTATTTTGTTTACGTACTAACAATAATAACATTTCTATAATACCAATGGTGGTTCGTCAATTATTTATCGTTAACATAGATAGCATTCATTTGTTTCGTTTGCAAATAAAAATTACGTGCATTTCGAACGTTCAACGAAATTTCATCATTCGCATTATAGCGCGCAAGCTGCAAACGGTGTATGTATTTTATTTCACGTCGCAAGTATGCATTCGTTGTGAATCATGACTCATTTGGTATTGAATTTAATTTTCAATATCAATTCACTAAGGTGAATCCATAGTTTTGTAGGGATTTAGTTATATAAATTTAAAATTATTTTGAGTTTTGCTAAATAAATAAATTGCCATTGACGCAGTATTGTTTGTTTATTTACTGCAATTCATTATGATATATGTAAAAGAACGTTAAAGAAATGAATACAAGAAATTACAAAATTCGTTTAGAAACTACGTCATAGAAACAAAGTATCAAGAAAATAACAATAGAAATCTTGAATTGAATTGAAAAGAAATGAACCAAATAAACAAATTAATCGAAACATGTACGTGTATAAAAAAAAGGATACACACATACAAACATTGATAAGCCACACATCGCGTATACATACAAATATCCTGTTTACTTTTAGAGGTTATAGATAAAAAGTGTCAGATATCAGATGGTCGTTGTCAAGGGAATATAGATGTATATACATGCGAGGCCTTTTATTTGAAATTTGAGTTTATCCTGCGGATTGTACGTATGCGTACATTCTATTTTCAAAAATAATACTTAAAAACTGTAATATATAGATAAATTTTGAATAATATACAGATATTTCTTAATAAAAATTTGCAAAAAGTGCATTATCAGGCATGTTAACATCAAAATTGATCCTGTAACCTGTACATAATACTCATTCTACGACATGAACGAACAAAAAACGAATCGATTTGAAGAATAAAGCGGATTAAATAAGTCGCATGATAAGTAAATTGATTTATTTATTTGTCTTACCTCTAACGTTTTTAGGCCTCGATAGATTAAAAGTAATTTTTCCATTCACAGTCTCTCCTGGTGTATAAGTGCCACCAGGTTTATAAAAGATAATTTTTAAATCTTGCAAATTGGTCATGGTGTTATTTTTGTTTTTGCACGGCAAAAATCAACAATATAGCGTGAAACAACGGGACAATGTTATTGTCTCGAAATGCAAGTCTGTTGAACTTCGGTTTTTATAGAATATAAACTATAAACGCTACCAAAATATTGCCTATTTTTTTACGTAGTATGGTAAATAGAATATATTAATTATAAGAGCAAGTGTAATCGCGCATTGTCCACTTGATGCTCGATGAAACGGGGCGCGGAAATCGCTTCACTATAGAAACGTATATATATACATATGTATATGTGAGATATGGCACCATAAAACGTCGCGACGTTGTCAGATGTACTTTATGAGCGCGCTATTCAAATTCAATTCTCAAGTAATATATTGTAGTATCCCCCAGTTGGGAATATGACACGTGACTCGAGTTAGTTTAAGAAGGATATTATCGTGAATTTATAAATAAGATGGCGGCAGAAAACTAAACTAAAACGCAAGAAGATTTAAGTCTAAAAGAAGACTTTGACTAACTGTCTACAGAACACAAAATGTACACGGCGTTTAAGTGAGCGAATGCGGAAATCGATTTGCACTGAACTGAACTGCACTGAAGTCTGTCTAGTCACTGGATAGCTCGATATTTATATTCTATGATGCAGCGTCCAAGCTTCGTCCGTCGTAGCTGTTTTTGTTGCGTGGGAGAAAAAGTAGGATCGTCCCCTTTTTACGGGACCAATCAGGATCCAATTTCGCATCTTTTCGCATTTTCTCTTTTGGATTGAGTTTGGACACATGTTGTGCAGTTGTCGTGGAAAATAGGAAAGACCCTAATAGCGTTGGTCATAAAACTGAAATTGTACCTAAATGAGGGCCCATCAACGAAGACGGTCCGGTATGCTTGCTTAGCGCTGTATGAGATCGGAACACGATTAGAGATCGATATAAGCTGGTGTCACGCTGTTCCATTGTACTATTGAATGTTATTGCTTTCGGCATATTCTTACAGTCAAGACGTTGAATATATCACGAAAACTGTGATGCCAATGGTGTACATTATATAGTCATTTGAGCGTTTTTCACTTTTCTGAAACTAAATTCACCTTGGAAACCACGCCACGTACTGATTTCACACGGCGATTTGTTAATTAGCTGCTTTCAAATAAATTTCGGTTTCTTCAAAGTATAAAAAATGACCAACACCTTATCTTTCTATCATAGCACCCGGTTGATCCACGCTTTTCTCGATGTACTTTCTTACCAAGCATATATTTGCGTAAAACAACTTACAAGAAGTCAATTAAAACACTATAGATGCAAATCAATTAGTAATACTGATGTCATTGTTGATATTTAGATTTAATATTTTAGTTGTAAAACTTATAATAGAAGTCAAGGTTAAGCGAGTTATTTAACGAAATTTAAATTTTTTAAACGTAAAAAGCGAGTATGGATTCTGGTTCAATATATAACAATACTCGCATGAAAATATTTTTAGTCTTCGTAACAAATTGTTGCGCCGGCCATTCACGAGCGGCGGCAATCCCCCTCGGGTCATCGTTAATAATTATGTTATTTATTGGTTTGCGGGTAAGAGACGCGGTTTATCGGATTGTCACGAGGCTGGTGAGCTACGTTGACTATAAGACAAGAAGAATTAACATGCCAGAGAGGTATTCGAATAAATGCGTCAATGGCGACAGTTAATATACCGAGGCTTGGTAAACTACGAAACAACTGTCAGCGCGCGTGCAGCCTCACCATGTTGCCGGTTTAAGAAGCCAGGCAGAGGTAGCAACAATGCCCAAAATTAGCAATAATCTTCGCTCCGGGTCAGGGAACGCGCCAATTAATCAATAATAATCTCTTATTGATAATCGAAACTCTCAACAAAAATTGTCAAAGAGTATAAAACAGATAAGAGATTCAGAAATCGTTTCACAACTCTCCAAAGTGATTATCCCTGCTCAAAATCTCAAAATCCCTGCTTAATATCCTTTTTTAATTGTAGCGGGATGCACATCTCACGTTTTTCTAATGAATGGAAGACGCGGAAGGTGATGGACATTGGAAATATCGCGTGCATCAGAAAAAAGGCTGCGCGTATAAACAATCGTCGAAAAACAGACTAAACAACTATTTTCATATTTTAGTAAAGCAAATACATGATACTATTAAAAAATTATAATTTGTGGCAGGATTTTTAACGGTCATTTAATCGGTCGATTTTCATCAATGTTTTTAATGTTTATTATGGTCGTTATATAAACGAATTCTCATCATGTATCATTATATTTAAACATAAAATCAAATACATTCTGAACAATGCATTCTTCAAAATGAAAAATATAGATTCGTTTAAAATGCGTAAAACAGATATTATTTCCATTTAACATTAATTTCATTGCTTACATATGTTAGTATACTACTGTAAAGAAACGTTATATCAATAATGTATACAAACGTTGTGTGTATATAAAACTCTGCGTATTCAAGCACAACGAAATTTAAATGTATCAACTAGAATTAAAACTAAATTAATGTAAGCAATTTTTATAGACCATTAATACCGTTAAACATTCTGCCACAATTAATAATTCTTTCAGATAAATTATTAACGTAGACATTAACTGATAAAAAATGAAGAAGTTTCATAGATTAGTTACTGAAAATTTCAAAATATTCTCTCGATTTCAATTGAAAGGCAGGGGAGCTCTCCCCCCGCCATATGCAAATATCCAAAAATGTTTTCTGTGTTCATTACCAATTCCAGGCTACTAATGCTGCAAGTATCCGAATCAATGATGGGCTCTGTCGGTCTTTGTACCGCTGAGGTCTTTCGACCCTATGCCCATGTGTTGAACATATTTTGGCTGTTGGGTTTTGCCGGTTTTCCTTTTATTGTACAAATGTGCATCTACCATTTTATACTACATTGGTCCTCGATCAGATTCCTGTTTTTCACATTACCCAAACTTCAGCATAGAGAATAGGACATTATTTGGAAATAATAACCCTACAAGTGTTTGGGACGGTTTGATTGTAACTCAGTCATTTCGAGCGTTTGGGATACAAGTACAGTTATTATAGAAAGCTATAGGTTTCTTAATTTTTAACTGTTAGAATATCTTTATAACAATAGCACGTTGCCCCAGCTTTATTGCACCCGAGTACAGTGTCAAAAACAGCGTAACACAAGTGTCGTTTTCTGGATGTCATAGATGAATCTAAATTGGATATGCATGCATATCTTATTACTTTTATTACTTTTATTTGATAAATTTGATAGGTATTTGGTCGAATTCGAACCAAATATTATTTCCATATAATGTCCTATTCTCCATGCTGAAGTTTGGGTGATATAAAAAGTAGGGATCTGACCGATGACAAATGTAGTATAAATTATTTAGGTGCACATCTGTGAAATAAAAGGAAAAACGGCAAAACCCAACAGCCAAAATATGTTCAACACATGGGCAGCGGGTAGAAAGATCCCAGCGGTAGAAAGATCGACATAGCCCATTGGTACGATCAAGCAATTACAGCAATTTGTAACGGCGACATAAATTGT
The DNA here is from genome assembly GCA_030064505.1 of Chouioia cunea. Taxonomy (NCBI): domain Eukaryota; kingdom Metazoa; phylum Arthropoda; class Insecta; order Hymenoptera; family Eulophidae; genus Chouioia; species Chouioia cunea. Next base: position 24,158,797 of record JAOPFQ010000001.1, read on the forward strand.
ACGTAATATTTCAAATAATGTAAAAAAAATTAGATCTAGATTTCTTTCTTTCCTAATACCCCATCCACAGCAGCTAATGTATGGAAAATCTTAGGTAAAACTTTTGTCGAACATAAACTATAAATACAATTTTTGTACGTTTTAAACAAAAAGTTTGGCATAACCTTGATTGAAACGTGATATGTATATATAGACAAAATGTCTACAAATATCTATAGAAATATTTATTCTTTGCCCTGATACCTCGATATACTGAGCAAAACTTCACTAAGCATTCATTATGTATCTTATTCATATACATATTTGAGTAATTCAAAATAAAAATATTCATACATAACATAGATGAAAAGGTTATGATACGCGGATTTGGTAGTTTTAAGTGTGCGTGTAAATGTTTTGAGTAATCTTTAAGCAAATAATGGGTTTAAGGAAAAATTTGAAAAAAGGGTTACTTATCTGATAATTATAATCTTTCACAACTCTTCAAAGTGATTATCCCTGCTCAAAATCTCTCAAAATCCTTTTTTAATTGTAGCGGGATGGACATCTCACGTTTTTCTAAATCTTGTCGTGCTGATACTCTTCCATTGTTTATTGCTATTCAACTATACAAAATAAAGCAAAGGTCTGTAGAGATCTGTGAAGGATTAGGATTATTAGATAAGTAAAATTCTTTCCGCAGTTGTCTTTGGGAAACAATAACACGTGCACTTAACATTCATATATGCGTGCCATAATGGAGATGCTTTTTCAAATAAATGAAAACCGTTCTCCAGAAGGTTTTGTCCAATATACCTGTTTTATAATTCTGAATGCAGTTAGCATTGAACGGTCGATGTTTGAAAAGGTTTATATCGAACTTTGAATTTGTATAACGTTCGATACAGAACTTATTCCATCGTCGGCGACTGCCATGTTTGCAATCTGCGCGGAACTTGATCGCTAGAATGATATTCGTGTAACATTTTTGTCGGTGGATCTCGCCATTGCATTGTATACTTGTGATGCGTGTACATCGTACACGTGCATAATTGTTCGTATACATATACAAATATGTAACGAAGTACGCGTGCAATCCTTAGCATAGTTTTCGGTAGTCGGAAAAGAATCAAACTTGAACCTACTCCCTTGGGATGTGGAACTTGATGGATCGGCGTCGAGCAATTCACCTTATATATGTTATCGAAAGACTTATTTGTAGGACAGAAAAAGGGAGAGGCGTGTGTACGTGTACGCTATAGGCCGAAGTCGAGGGCAGTGTATACCGTATGGCTCGGGTTTGTTTACCCGCGCATATACGTACACGAAAAAAGCGTAGTTGCTTATTGTAGACACGACAAGTTCAGCCGCCCTATCGGGTACCGTCCATCGGACATCCCCTCCGAAAACGAGAAAAAGAAACACGCTACGCTATATAGCTACCGAAGAACGAGGGGCTAAGACAGCAGCAGGGACGAGAGGCAGAGCCGTAGTCCTAAGAATAAAGTGAAACAAATGACGGACGTGGGAGAGGAAAAAAAATCTCTCCGAAGGGACCTGTATTAAAGAGGAAGAAAAACGGGGAGGATAGTGCTATTGCTGGCCAGCCACCTTGGCAGCTATCCCTCGTTACGGTCAAGCAGAACGCGTGCACATTGGCCTCCTTGTGTTCCGAGAGTCTCTTAACCCAACGCGTGGGAGTTAAGATGCCGCGCACGGTAATTGCTTTGGGCTTCGATAGTGCGATGCGGAGACAGCCTCTTATTTATACCTGCTCAATTTTACAGCTGCTCTTTCGTCAACGACCCACTTGCGATTCAACTTATTGCCGTTGTTTCTTTAAAAACTAGAGCTTTTCCGAGCAAAAAGAGAGTCTTAACGGAAGAAATTCAATTATGCTACCCGTCGTCAATTACCTATAGCCGATACCTGGTGGTGGCACTGTAAGCCAGGATCAGCCACAAGCTGCTTAAACAGAAGATTGAATAATTACCCATGTAGTGCCACTGACATAACGATAATTTTCATTATTGGAGTTGACTATTGCACTATAGGTATAATAGAAATATTCCGGTTGAATTTAGTTATTATCTCGAATTTTCGACCTTTGAATTCGTTCAGCATTGATACGTAATATTGCAGAATTGATATCGATGTTTGCGATTGCTTAATTTAATGCCATTCGTACTCCTGGGATGCTTGTTACAATTTTAAAGTCGACCCATTTGTCTAAATAGAAAAACAACCTGAACAACATTAAACACATACGTATTAATAGGAACAGTTTGATTGTGCATTTCTCGGTTTGCTAATTGGAAACCGACTGTTTAAAAAGCCACTTCCATATAAATGATGTGTTTAAGATTATTTTTTCAAATTTGCAGAATGACCGTGACAACCACCTCTTTGTCTTAACCTATTTTCTGTGCATATGGGGCAGACTGGGCGGTAGTATTACTCGGCATACTCTACACGTTTAAATAACGCATTTCGATACAGGTACGAGAATTTTATGTGAACGATTACGTCGGAGTAAAGGGAGAACAAAGTCACCTTCTTGCCCCAGTGTTATATTGATTTTTTCGTTTTTCTTATCGATAATGACCCGTTTTTTTCATTTCTTTTTATTTTAAAAAATTACCGACGAACAGACTTTTTGATTTTTTTATTGACTTTTGCCTTTTGCCTCTATTTTGGTATTTTTATAATAGTTTTGAATATTCCAAATCGCTAATACTTGTAATATTTGTTCGTTTCTATTAACAAAAATTAAAAACAAAACAGAGAGAGTGCTTAGACGTTTAGTATTAGTTAAAAAAACATCCATCAACTTATAAATTAAATGCCGAATTCAAAAGAATATAAAACAGTAGTTATGTTATAGCTAATGTATCTTGATGCAACAGCAACGTTATGGAACATTCATAAAATATAAACTTGTTGACGGTTTTCATTAAAAAGCTTCGCTTTTTGCATTAACCATGGAATATTCACGTGTTTTTGATCTTTATAGCACGTGACGGGGGAATTGGAAAATATTCTTTTTGTCCTTAATTGAACGTACATATCTGAGCATTGCTCGGTATTGTATGTATTTACATTTCAAATTTATGTACACTGCATATTCAATCTCTCGAACATTTACGTTCTAGAGCTTTTCGCATATTTAATTTGACTGTAATTTCTCGAATAATTATTATAACTATTGTTAAGTTACTGCAGAACTTGGTGAAATTCTTACGAGCCAATAGGAATTAACAAAAACTAAAATAAAAACTTGCTTTCTATTTTCAGTAAGTAATTAACCATTAGGTACAAATAACTGCATAAATTGCGAATAAATCGCGTTTAGTAAAATAAAACGAAGCTCGTGGTAAATAGTAACTCAATCGGACAACTGACGTGCAGGTGGGTCGAACGATAAAAAATATTATTGTTATCTTTCGATAAAAGACGATTTTTTAAATTCCAATTGATGTTATTGAACGTTGTTTCAGAATTAACGGGGAGCATGGAGGTTTGTATCCCAATCTGTTGCCGAAGGCCGTTAGGTTCTCACTCATTTGCAGCAGACTTTTACGACTGGAGCAAATTTAGGTGAGCCATTAGACTCCAATCTCGCTCAAATTTTTTATTGATTTCAGGTGGAACTTAGACGATTACCATTCACGAAATTTATTTTCCCAAAATAAAAAGGAAATTGTTTAATCAGTCAAATTTACTAATTTGAAACAAAGATATTCGTTGAGTAATGTAGAAATAAACGAGGTAACTCAAATAATCTATTTGGAATTTGTCGCAATTATCTTCCGAGAAGAAGTTTCGTTAAAAGAGTTAAATAATTGCAAGTAAATCAGTAAGCGATTCAATAATTCAATGTCATTTAGCGAGTAGATCAAGTTCTGTAAAAAGGACACTACAATAAGGCATAAATATCTTAAAAAAAGAGAAGAAAAGCGAAGTTTTTCGTTATAATTCAACAGGCGTCGGTGAGAGTGAGAGGTAAAGAAGTGTGGTAGGGAGAGGGAGGCAGATTGTGGACGTTACTGCGAGCTGAACGAAAGCGAGAGGGAGCGAGAGGGAGAAAGTGGGCGAGCAGAGTCGCGACGTACACAGGAGGGGGGTTGCAAGCAGTAGCAGCAGCAGCAACAGCAGCAGCAGCGGCAGGAGCAGCAGCAGTACCGGGGAGGGTGGAAAAGGCCTAGCCGTGTCCTCGACGTGGAGCTCCAGTAACGCGCCGTGCGCCGAGCCAACGGGATTATACTTTGACGGTGTCCCGTTGGCATTCACGCACTCGCCGACCGAACAATCGACCAACGGTTCACACTGTCGTTTCAACGTTCGTTTGCTTTTTTTGCTTTGTTGCTGTTGCTACATCAGCAACCGTCCAAGTGCGGTTTGTCTCTGTAGTCTGGGATGAAGTTTCGCGTTCACGCAAAGCCGAGATCAACAGGTTATATACGATTATTCCAGCCATCAAGGCGTATATGGGCTATTGTGCGCTTCTCTCGTTCTCTGCACGTGACGCCGCTCACGTTATACTTTCGCGCACCTGAATAGTGTTCATATAGTGTCAGGTGCTTCTCTGCGTCCGCTGGCAACCAATCGATCCTCTGCGCTGGAAATCCCAGCCCCAGAAAACTTTGCCGCTGTATTATATATACATACATGTACATACATATACATATATATACACAGTGCCGACTCTCTCTCTCAAAACTTTTGCTTCGGCACCAGACCAGCTGCGTATTATTCGAGTCTTTCCTATTCCTCTCTGTTTATTAAACCTTCCATATTGGCTTCTACGTACGCAAGAGTCTACGAGATCGCCTAGCAAACTCAATAAGTTGCGAACTTTGAAGCGCGCGACCTTCGAGCAAGGTGTATCGATCGTAAAATCTAACGAAAAGGTAGCTAAATAGGCAAAGATCGCTGAGATTTTGGCGATTTCGACTCTCTCTTGTACAACTCGGAGCAGTCCGATGAACAATGTCAATGCATTGTTCATCGCGCGAACGAAGGTACTTATACAGCGTATACTTGTAGGACGGACGCGCTTAATGCGAAGCAACGACGCTCTTTGCTGAATCCCAGAAACAATCGCTGCTCGTTAGAACGTGCGAGTGTAAAAGCTCTGCTCTTTTCGGATTATTCACAAAGCGAAATTTAACCGCAGTTGACGAGGCTTTCAGGCCCCCGAGGAACTCTTACCGGCCATTGCTGTCGCCGCATCAAAGTCCTCGATTAATCCCGTTACAAAGACGCATATGCACGCATCGCGTATTTGATATCACAGCGGGATGACGTTTTGTTCAACACTTTTGTCCGATACCGCCATTGCATCGCTATTTCCAATACGATTATCGCGGGTGATGCCAGAACGCGCGTACACTCTGCCATGAGTAAGGATCGAAGTGCGACAAGCCTGCTATAATGGCCACAGCCAATTGGCGACCGAGGGAAAAGAGAGGATCCGGTCCAGCTTTCAAACAGATCTTTGTTTGGCCTGCCTTGCCATGACAGGTAAAAATGCAGAGACCGAAACGTCGTTCAAGCTTTGTTTACCATCCACGATTTATCATTCTACTTGATTTTAGCCAAGTCGCCATTCATCGAATCACGAATTTATGTTATTTCTTTCTTGTACTCATCCCACATTCGGTAAAACAATCACCGACTATACAGCACCCTATTATTATTTTTTATCATGCTAATCACTTCGTTCATTGGTTTTCGACTATTCGAAAATGACAGACATATTTTAAAATATACTAATTTGGCAAGGAAAGCAAAAAACGTATAACGTCAATCAATACAAAATAGAGACAATATTCAATGAATCGATCGATTTTTTTATTATTTAAAAATGTATCGGCTACCAGGCCATTGGTAACTAATACAGAAATATTACATTAATGTACAAGATCGAATAACATGTACATCAAACGATCGCAGTTGAAAATGATATCCATACTAATAAATATAAAATAATTACTAAGGTACTACAATGGGATTTCATCTATGTACATTGGATTTGATTTTATCAATAAGCTTAATGCCATGTAGGAATCGAAGCTTTTACATAATCAGGTAAGTTATTTTTTCTTTGAATGCTTGCAAAAGAAGGACATTTCGTTAGAACACGTGAGATTGTCAACTCCGTTTTGCAGGAAGGACGGTTGATAAGTTTGTATTTTCCGGTATAAATGAATCCGACAAAATTGGCGGTTGACAAATATTTTCGTGAATGTTATTACGTAAAAAGTGGTAAGGTAAGCAAGGAAATAGTTTTTGAAACAACTGAATTAATAAAAAGTTACCGCTGGAACTGGGGAATTGTGTATTAATGCATAACAAACAGAGTACGGCAGAATACCTCTAATTTTTATCGCGACTTTAGAAATGTTTTATTACTCGCCTGAAATGAGCAACACAGTCGAAATAAAAAATTTCGTTGATGAATTTAATATCACTCTTCGAACGCATAAACCTTAATACAAATACACGATATGTTACAGATAGCTAATCAGCTGACAGGGTAGAGAAGCCATCGATAAGTCGAGTACTGGCAATTTGAATGGGTCGAGAGGACGGGAGAAAGTGGGAGAAAACGGACGAGAGAAATAGAAAGAGAGAGGGAGAGAGAGGGAGGGAGAGTACCGAGCGGCCGAGTTCGTTCGTCCTGTTTACATAGAAAATAGATAGATTAATATACATCCGCGATGTCTGGAAGTGGCGGCAGCAACAACAGCAGCCCGGCGGGAACGAGTTTTCCGAGGTCGCCGAAAAGTCCTCGACAATTACCACAAGTGCCGACGCTGTCGGGACAGCGAAGTCCCAATCAGTTGTCGGCCACTGGCAGTCGGTCGCCCAGCACGCCTCGTGTCTTTGAATTTCCACCCGAGTTCTGCGCCGAGACGCCCAATACAAACTTTGACTTTGAGGACTTCGTCAGGGCAGCCGACTGCAAGAGCCCGCAGGTACGTGAGTCTGTAATATACTTGTCCGATTAATGATGTACCGCGCGAGCTTCGGCAGTTTAGCGTACATACGCCGCTATATACAACTCTAGTCGCGATATTAATTTTCTCGATTCGTTGTCGCTGCGAATCGCTTTCGCGCAAACTGTACATAATGGCGCGCATTGCTTAATTGCTGTAGCATTTGTTTCAAACTCTAGGTGCATACTCTTGAAGTATACATAAACTTGTTATCGCGCAACTCTCAGCTTTCCAGAATCCGTTTTCCCTCCCTCTCTCAGTCTGATTTTCATCGAGCACCGAGAAATCATAAAACATTGCTTTCCATCCTTTGGCAAACTGAATTGCGATTATACTTGGGTCATTCGAGATTAAGTATTCATGAGCGAATAAATATATGCCGCTGATTCAAGGTTCCAAAGAGCCCGAGCTCGTCGACGTCGATAATGGGCGCGAAGACCCCGAACGAGACGCCACCGATGTTTCAGTTCTGTAAACCTCGGCGCAACATTAGCAAAACCTTGAGCTATCCACCCAAGTCGCCGATCTCGCCGAGTACGAGCGCGGTTAGCAATCTGAGCCTTGGTCGAGAAGCATCGAGCTCGCCACACGTATTCCTGGCCAAAAGCCCGCGAGATCGGCGACGAAATTCCAGCAGCCTCAACTCGCCGAGTATCGTCACGGCAGAGCCGGACTCTCCGCCACACCAAGAGTCGAATCCCAAAGTCCACCCGAGGCAGCGAAGTCTGCAAGCCAACTCCGGCCAAGCCAGTCCGAGTTACCTCAACAAGAGTCAGGGTTGCATCAACGATGCCATCGGAAAGGAGACCGACGCCTCTTCGTCCGTCAAGCATGACAGGACGATGTCGAGGAAGTCAACCAGTGACCTCACCGAGCTCAACGACGCCGACACCGAGGTCACGATGCTGTCTAGTCCCAGGAGACGGGGATCTATGAAAGGTGGATTAGGTAATTTGTATTTTTTCATGACTTCTCGGCTATTAAAAACCCCCTCTAAATCACCATTTTTTTCATCATCATCCGTATATTTAGATATTCTTTCGAAAGAGTGATTGATGCATGCCTATTATATCGAGTCACCTCTTAGTCGTTCTCTCTGATCTCTTTGATGGAGAAAATGCAAAGGTGCTTTCTGTACAGCTGTAACGTGTGAACCTATACCGAATTTGATTTATGCAAAAAAAAAAATAATAAAACGCGACTTTAATTCGTAAAGTAAAATGTAAAAGAAACCGAGGCCTGATAACGGTTCACTCCTTTTTTTCTCCCTCTATACGTATACAACCAGGGGAAACGAATGTACATAGTTCAGAAAACGCGCTCGTTAAGCTTAATATAAAATTTTTTATTCGCCATCGTCGAATAAAAAAGCTCTCTTTTGATTTGTCCATCTAACTCGACCTATAAAAAGAAAAAGGCGTAAAGTAAATGTATGAAGGAAAAATAGAAAAACAGGCTAAAGAATTGTCGGAGAATAAGCTATATGTAGGAAAGGGCAGCGCGTGAGCGAGAACCTCGTTAGAGAAACAGGAGGGGGAGTCGGGGAAATTTGCCGTTGCTGCTCAATATCAGGATTATAGTGGCAGGGTCGGCGGGGAGGGGTAGCGGAGGGGGGAGGGGGTCAAGCTTACGAAGTTGCGTGAAGCGTTAAAGCGAAATTCCAATAATTAACTGCTTTTATCTGGTACGTGTCGAGCGTTGACAATCTTAACGCGTTTGTTTGTTTTTGTTTGTTTGGTTTTGTTCAATTGCTAATATTACATAATATATTTCGTATCGGTTTCCATGACCTCTCATGTCACACTTTTCAATTACCGTCACTTTTCCAATAGCTTCCTTCAACTCGCGATAAACAATTTGATCCTTTGATTAAATATAATAATCGCGCTGGAATAAATTCCATAAACTAGTTTCTTTACACGAATTTTCCTTTCGCCTCGTTTACCAAACATTACTAGCAGGGGATGCAGTAGGGAATGTAGTCACAATGCTACACACTTATTCAACCTGAATTTTGATGCAAGAGACACGAAAATAAATATACTATTATTTCGAAAATTAAAAATAAAAAACTCGTGTGTATTACAGCTTATCTTGCGTCTCGACGTGGCTCTCGGGATAGCCAAGCCTCTAATGTAAGTAATGAGGATATCGGCCCACTTAACTTTAGCGCCCATCCTCGAGGTCGACAAAGAAGGACGTCAAACTTTCTAGAATTGCCAGGTATGTATTTGTTCTTAACATGACAAATGTATGAATTACCAGTAACCTAAGTTACGTTCAAAGAAAGTACCCTTCACTACGGTATTATTTCAAATGAATATTAATCGCTTTAACTTCTGAATCACGCTTGCTAATAGTGTATTATAATTTTGTAAAAGCCCTATCAGATATCATTGGGTTATTTTGAGCTATTATACAATGGTTACGTAATCGTCGTTTCAGCACATCAATTCGTTAATTTTTGAAAATTGAAAGTGTGTAAAACGGAAAATTGGTGGAAGATGATAGATATGTGTGATTGTTAACTTAAGATGTATCTTGTAAGAATTTCAAGCCTGCGCGTAGGTTTGTGGCGATACATCGATAATTTGAGCAACTAAAAGCTTTAACTATATTTAACCGCTGATGTAATTTGTAAACTCATTTTTCGATTTTATCAAGAAGCTTTTAATCCGACCGACGATAACGTTATAATGGAATAGTAAATTATGAAAAATTGATATCGATAGATTCTTATACAAAGAAAACACGCAAAAGACTTGATGTTTGTAGGTTCAAATCATCCACTGCACATGGATAACCGAAACTTTAATTTACATTTAATTGCATAATTGTTAAAAAATATATTGGATTAATTAGTGAAATAGGCCTATCACTCGACATAGTACATTTTTTCCTAAAATTGTCGAGCGGTCAATTCGAATTTAAAGTAGCAATATTCAATTGTGACAATGAAAATGAGATCAGGGAACGACATTGATAGTAAAAAATATCAATTCGGTTTAATTTAATGTTAGTACAATATAGAACAACGGACAAGACACTTTCAAACGTAACACAGTTACAAACGCATTATTCAAAGATATATCACATGCACATTTCATCCAGTCGCATATTAAATTGAAAACTATGTCCCATAACTAGTTCTAAAATTAACGCAAAATTGTATCCTTCGTACGAAATGTAAATTTTTACTTTTATCGTTCGTTTTTTTAGTTCACTAAAATTGGTATACTCGAGCAAGTCTCGACGATATTTAATCGATCTTCTAGAGTATAGCAAGGGCGGCGCGCGATAATATTTATTCACGCATGTTGCTAGTTCGCAAAGAAGATTGATGAATTCACGCAATCGAAAAAACGCGACTTTTTGCGCACGTGTATGAATTCGCATCTTACATATATTTTACTTATTCAAAGTACCATTGCAAAGATAGCATCAATTTATGAGCGAATTAACTTTCAAGAAATTATGCGGGAATTTCGCTGGAATCTATTTAAGTCACTGGTCTTTGACGGAAATCGGGTAAATAACTATCAAGTTTGAATGTCATAAAGTTTAATTGTGTCAGTAGACGTTACTAGTTGTTAAGCAGCCACACATCCCTACGCTTACCATTCGGAAATTAGAAAGGAAATTTTCGACTCGGAACAATTTCAATTTTTTCTATTCATTACTATTTTCAGCCGATATTTATAGCGCAATTTTATCCATAAATTTGTATTACGTACAGTTTTTAGATGTGAGGGAGAATGGAGGTAATAGCACTGGTGTGAGAGAGGCCCTTTGTTTTCTGCAAAGTGTGTCATCATGAATCTCAATTTTTTTACCGTATCTCAGAGACACAGCTTAGCATTTTTCATGGATTTTTAGTCGGCGCCCATAATTCAGGTATTATAGTTTTTAAGGACTACGTACTTAGTCTATAGAGCCTAGTTTTTGAAATAAAAAAAGTGAAACGACCTAGCGTAAACAATATCGTCTTTTTAGATTGAACTACGCTATATGCTTGAGTCGTTTCGTTTCTTCTCTTTGACATAGAAAAAACAGCGATGTGCTTGTCAAATATTTTATTAATTATTGCACATATATAACTTTGAACTTTTGGACGAAATGCCTCATAGTGTGCTTTAAGTTTTATGTGTATTACCTTATGACAAAACGCCTTTTCTTACATTTTTTATACGAAGTAATAGATGTTGGTCAGTTTTTTGACGACCAAGAAAATGTAACACGTTGTTTTTCTTGATATTTATCGAAGGTCATATTTACAAAAAAAGGTTACCCATTAGCTGACTTGCAGAGCTCGGTCGAAGCGTAGGTGGGTCATCACCCCACAATCTCCCCTATTTATCGAGTGTCTGATACGCAACAAATAACCGACTTTCCACTATATTACAGTGTTATAATGCGTTGTCAGTTACGATTCCACGTACAAAGCGGAAATCCATATTTTTTTGCAAGTGGAATAAATTCTGTGTGACTTGATGTAATCGATATTGTTAGTTAATTGATCAAGATACATATTGCAGTTGTATTTACTCGCTAATTCCTTACAATCGTCAGTACAGCAACGTTTTTGGCGTGGAGTAAGTAATCGAAAGTATGACATTGGTAGGAGTTCCAAACGAGGTGCACCGTGAGAAATCTCGCTAGACAGCTAGAACGATCCATCGAAATAGAGCTGTGAAAGGAAGTGCGAAACGCGCACATAGCACATTGAATATAGAATAGCGAAAGACAAAGGAAACGACGACGTTATTTGTTCGCAAGTTACTCGGCGACTTCATACACGGGTTTACCGCGAGAGGCGCGGGTTTATGCGCTAGCTGTCAAATCTTGCGGATGCACAGCCCTCCCTTCAAAAAACTGTTAAAAAACCGTCGTTCTTGAAGCAGAGCTGCGCACTGTTGTTTACTCATCTCCCAACTCGATACACGGATACACCCATATTTTCGGACACTCGTCGTACAGTATTCGTATAGTACTCGTGCTTTTTTTCACAGCACAAGTAACAAACATCTCCGTTAACGGTCTAGACCAGGGCGTTGCAGCGTCTCTAGGCGAGGATTACAAAGTACGAGCGCACTTGAACACCGGCTGTTCATTTGAACGAGGTATACCGAGTTGACCGTTTTGTAACCGTTGACGGCCCATTGAAAAGAATACTCTCGTGCAATAGTACCGTAATTAAGCCCGATGAGCTTCGCGAGCTATAGCCATCACTAAGTTAAGATGATAGTGACTATCTCGTTGCACGAGATGTACAGCGTGCGCGCTCCACCAAAGCCACATTGATTTCTCTGGTAACCTTCCCCGCTGTTACAACTCTGTCTCTCTCTCTCTCTCTCTCTCTCTGTTGCTGCAGCTCTCGGCGCATTCCCCAGAAAGGCGCCGCGCTCACCGACAAGAATTCTATCCAGCCTTTCCGCAGGTACATGCGCCACACCGATTCGCAAGTTTCTCGCCGGCTGCTTAACTGCGGTCAAGGACAAATTAAATCTCTCGACTTGTTCACCGTCCCTCCTCTATTTCGATCTTTTCCTCAACTTTGCCTCGCTTTATTCTTTATTTCGTTCCTTTTTTCTTGCGCTTTTTCCTCTAGCCAGTCAGTTCTCAATTATCTCCCTTGACAAAACACAATCTTAACAACACGCACGTCCTCTGATTAATATTCTATTCGGAGCTTTAAAAAGCAACATTTTCATTATCAGCTCCAATTATTTTGAATGCGAACGTCACTGAATATCTGATGTAAGCCTCTATCGCAGTTTTAATAAAACTTCGTACAAATAACTACACATAGATCATGCAATAGTGTCAGCTAGATAGTCAGTCGGCTCGAGACAAAGTTATTTCTAGTGATTCAAACTGTGTTCTGTCGTGCCACCTCATTGCATGCTTCGATCATTCAACGATATTGGGTTATTGATGTTACGTAGAGCTTAGTGAAATCAAGAATAATCGCAGCAGTTATCAAAAGGCTTATCGCCGAAAATATATACCTGTATCAACTTGAAATCTGACCTCTGTGCGCGGTACCTATATTAGTACTTGGACTATACAGACGATTCTTTGATAAAAATGTGATTTTTTACTTGTCTGGCACCATCCATATAAATAACTCGACGAACACAGACATCATCATCCGACCGAATACTTATATCAAGTTTTTTTTAGAATTTTTACACGTTATCGTACATTTCCGCCAAATTGATTTATACACATTTTTGTTAATTTTGAAAATCTTACGTTGCACACTCAATTGCTGTGAGAATTAAACGATGACACCAAAACTAGCATTGCCGAAAGCGAGCAACTTATTGTCTCGTTTTCTATCTGATCGGAGCAAAAAGTTTACTGTTTAAAAATTGTACACATGCCTATTTTATACGTATTCGGTTTCTTATAATAATCAAGATAACAACTGATGTAAAATTGCTTACATAAACGCGATACTAAATAAAAAAGTGACGCCAGATCTGAAAGCTGAATTGGGAGTTAAAATTGTTAGTAACTTGATGTGAAGCAATTTATTCTTCAAAAAGTTTTTTCAACATACCCTCGTGCTTGAGAAATCTCCTTGCAGAAGATGTATATTCATGAGAAATTTGAATGAGTCAGCTTTTAAAGTTTTAATTAAATCATCAACTTCCTCGATAAAGATCTCTTGCGCCAAATAAGATGCTGTTATTTGAGTAAATCACAATCAAACTTTCGATGTACTACTCACCAAGGTGATGATAAGTGATAATTCGTTAAACTAATTCTGATTATTTAAGTTATTTAACTGATTTAATAGGCTGTTGTGTCAAGAAAGATATAATTGTCCATTTATATGTATATTTAATTACGAGTGAATTCCTGGACAATTGCGAATGTCGTAGCCGAGGAACTTTATAAAGTAGACATTTATTAATGGGAAAGTATGGAATGCCAACAATTTTTATTTTTAGAATAAAGAAAGTAAGGAAAGAATTTTGCGGATTCTAAATTAATCGTAAATTATTGATAAGTTTGAAGACGAATAATCAGCAGCAAAAAGGCCGCAAAACTCTTCGATCAATATTTCACATAGCTATTCATATTTAAAAGCCCGGGAAAACGTCTGGGGAATTCGGCTTGCTAAGGGGCGAAAGACTTGGATTAGGCTTGGAATATGTCTGAACTTGAAAAGAACGAGGAGATTTCGCTCGCGACTATAGGTGAGGCGAAGGAAAAAGAACTCTATTCGAGATTCATTCTTCGATCGCGTCCTGATTTGAGTCACCTGATTCGTAGATCGCTAAGTGTAAAAAAATAGCTTTGTTTTTTTTACTCTTCGTCGAAAAGTATTATCCCCTTTTACATCTGAGCGGGTGTCGCCCCACGTGTGCTCCCATACGTCTGCGCGTCCGTTGATTTTTATATCATTCTCTTTTCCCTCTGCGCACAAATCCGACGGAGTTTTTCTTTCTTCGACCCTCTGCAGCCCATACGTCTGTACGCTTGTACACACTAGTGGCCGTCACGTTGGCAGGTAGCGAAAAAGAGACAGTGGATAGCGTTGAGTTGGGGCTCTTCATGTTCCAAGTGGTTCAGAGGGGAGCGAGAGCGCCAGTTAGGGCTGCTTGCGAACGGAAGGTTGAGGAGGTGGCGAGAGTAGAAACGAGGACAGGGGAGGGGGTGTAGAACGCCACAGGTTATCGAATCGATTTTACGTGTATATAAGAGGGCTTTATTGTTTTCTGCTTTTTTTTCTCACCCTATTTCTTTTTCGCGTACACAAGGCACATCTACAAGACGCGACAGCTGTACCAATGTGGATGGATCTTTCTTCGTAACTCCACATGGGGAGTCTGTTTCAGCAGCAAGACGTCGCTGATGGCTTGTTGTGATTCATGGCTGATTGATGCGTAAAGTATGTTCTTGGGAAAGTTTCCGAAAATAACGACAGCGTGGCCCAAACAGTGTTCGAGAAAAAAAGATAAAGAGCTATGTTTGAAATGATCGTTTGAAGCAGCAAAGGGCCCGTATTAAAGGCGGATGGTTTATGTTTTTCTAAATATTAGCAGATTTTTTTCACGCGTAAATAATACTGCACTAAGCTAATACGAGAAGAAACGCTAGTTTATGCCGTGGAGTAAGGGAATTTCATCCGTTTTAACTCCAGTGATACAACGCTTATTCAAGGAGGCTATATATAAATCTGCATCAAAGTAGTCGAGATACACGTACAGTCAGACACGAATCCGCATCCTTTTACTTCCGTTCACTTTCTTCGTTTCGGGCACACTTACACCGTACGTTGTATTGTTTTCCTTTTATTCAATACTTCGATATTATTCATTTCAGAAGACGCAACGAGGAATCAATAATAAAAACAACACTCCGTCTGCAGGAAAAAAATGAAGAAGTTTCCGGGTTGTTTGTTGCGGAAGATGATTGTATTGTGGAAGCAAAAGTTCTATATATATCACATAGAACTTTGATTTATTACATAGGTATAGAAGCCGGCGAGCAGATTGTGCAACGATCTTATGCACTGTACGATTTGGTACAACGTCGCGTTACTAAAATTGCAGAATGCGTTGAAACACGCGACGAAAATAGAAATAAACGAACGATCGGTCGCAAGAAAAGATCAAAAAGTAGTCGTTTCGCTCTGTTTATAGCTGTGCAGCGTATACGCGGAGACTAAACAAAGAGTGCCGAATGCCGCACGTGTATGCAATTCACGCGCGCACGAGGGGCAAATTGAGTAGTGATTGATGTAGCTACACGACTATATGATCGAGCAACATCTCACGCGCCCTTGTCAGCACGGGACACGCGCTTTGACAGGGTATCCCTCGATGGCTCGCAAGTCTATCTGCGGAGCGCAGCCTGTCTCTCTTTCCCTCTCCGTCTCCGAGTCTCTCTGATGCTCCAGTTTCCGTGCCCGCAGGCACTGATTTCATTGCGGACCAGCTTGCAAAAGGACGCCAGCCGATCACAGATACGCGTGCTCTCAAAAACCAACACGCCCAGTCAACTGCAGCGACGTGCACGATGGCCAAGCTTTGAATACTAATGTGAGCTGCCGACGTGCATCCATTAAATTCCTAGCTGTTCTCACCGACTTATTCGACCTCTCCGAATAATTACAGCCTGCTCGTTGCAGCTTGATCTGCGTGTGCGCGTGTGACTCTATATGAAACGTCACTCATGGGCAACGCCATGTATCCCCTTCTGCCTTCATGAAACTGCGTATTTGTAGGCCAGCCTTCGTCTGAATTCAGGTCACAATCATTGGAGAATATATTGGCTCTGCGCATCAATTTCATCCTCGCTGTATCTTTTTCGCGGAGCGTTTAAAAATGTCCGATAACTTTAGTTGCGACCACAAATATTTACCATTCTCTTATTACCCTAAATCCTAAATCAGAACACGTACTTTCATCTCTACGGACTGGAATAATCCGAGCAGCTTAGCCACTGCGTCAATTTAGCATTGAAATACTCTTCGGCAGGAGTAGTTAGATTGAGATTCGGCCAGATTAAAATAACGCTTACTGACGGAGTGTATGAGTTACAAAAGATCAAGATTTGAGCGAATTTCGCCTCGATATGATTCTTATGATCATATTTTACCAGCTTGATACTATTTCAAAAGTGATAAATCGTCGACAATGACATTTCCTTAAGTGGAAACTTTTTAATTTACAAGTCAATCGTTAATCGTTCTCACAACATTCGGTGGCATAACAACGACTTCATGCTCCATATTCATCGTGAATTTTTGTTTTCGAACCATCGCACAAATCATTCGTATGATCACAAAGATTAATTCCCAGCAGATTATACGATTCTGTTGAATTATTCAGATTTCATTGAAATTCAATAACTATTGCCATAAAACGTAAAAGATGCGTAAAACTAAAATGAACAATTGTAATAAGGCGTTTCTTTTATAACATATTTTATTACGTGTTTTTTATGGAACGCACTATTAAATTGAATATTCTAAAAATTAATGAAAGTATACGGGGTTATTGTATGAAAGTGTCTGTCCGGCCGTACTCCGTGTAACCGTCGTGTCACAAATGTACACTCCGTTTTGTTTTCCGTCAAAATTCCGTAAAAATGTCCGATACGACGATTGAGAATTTATTAATTTAATTTATCAATTGATCCCGCGTATTCGGCACAAGAAAAAAACGCCGATAGAAATCATCTCGAAGATGTTTTTGTAGAATTCAAAAAAACTTGCATGGTTTTTAGGGTGAAAATACATCAAAATCGTGCGCGTTTTGATAACAACTTTTTTCTGAAAGTTTTTTTCTGAAAAAAGTCCGTACGCGCGTATACGCAAGTGTAAGTGTTTTCCTGAAGATCTTCAATATGAATAGATTGTTTTTCAAACGAATATTTAAAGGGACGAAAAGTGAGAACTCTTCAATTTTCCCCTTTGTGACCATTGACTATTTACTCTTTATTAACTATTTATTCGAAATTGAATATGGTAACGAGCACTGCTTTATTTTCACATTTACTTTCACTCTGATATATAGCTATAAATGCTTCATGCTTATCGCATATGTTTATAATGCAATAAAGATTGGATGTAAAATATAGATGAAATGTTATAAAAATTATTTGATAAAAAAATTACTTTCGCTTCGTTTCCGTGTCATCGTCTTAAATGCTAAAAATACTTCTAAAATTATCTTCAAATGAATTTTTGACATTTCGGTAAGATTATTATTTGCTATATGTATATATAGGAAGCCCTGATTGAAAGAAAAATAATCAGACTCAGAAGGTTGCACATTTCGAGTAGAAATAATGTTTTTCTCTGTGATTTCTCTGGTATTTGCTCGCGTTATTTCAGCACTATAGCGTCTTAGTTTCTTTTGATGCACTTCCATTCTTTCCCATTCATCCTTCAACGTTCCATTTCCATTTTCTGAATAATCTTTATTTCAATCTCCTTTTTTCCATATTTCGTCTTTTCTTCGGAAAGAATTACAGATTAAAGAGAAAACTTGGTGTCGTAGTGACTACAGACTTGTTCGTGAGCAAACGAAGGGTTCAAGGGGCAAAGAAGTAAAAATGGCTTCTCGGATTCATCGTACGTCATTAATCTCGCTACTTAGGTTCGTATCGGCAGAGCAGAGATGGGGGTGTGCATATTGGTTTTTCCCCTATCGATGAAATACGCTAGAAGGTAAATCGTGCAAAGTGATATAGCTATGGGAGCAAAGAGGAAGCGAAGAGCGAAAGTCATGTACGCGAGGCTCTCTATGTTCAAGTAACAATCTTAATAGAAATCGATTTTTGCTGGAGACCTTTGCAATAATGGTATTACTCTTATAGGTGTAGCCTCGGTTATCTTTCTAAGAACATTTACTTACCATTAAATTGTGACAAATCATACAAGTTTCTAACAACCGTAGATCAATTGTTTGATGTACTTTTTTGAAACGAATCAAATGTTAATAGTTACGAAATATCCACTTGTCATATTCCAATAACACTCGTAGATAATCAGTTTTGAATCTTTGACACTGTCGCACGAAGAGTGGCAAATTTCTATAAACTTATTGATACACACAATTCAAGCAGATAACCTCCTCATTTCAGTTGATTTTGAATCGTTTTCAATAAAGATGGTAATGTTTGGAAACATACAGAAACATTCCATAAAACGTGGTACTTTTACCTGCTGGAAAAATGATCCTCTACTTAGAGATATTTTAAATAAACGTTATCGTAATGTACGCGCAATCACACCCTACGCCAGTTATCGGCAAATATTTGGTGAAAGTTGAAACAAAATGAAACGGGGGAAACTTTTATAGCATTGATATTGATATTGATACGATTGCTGGAGAAAAATTGAAGGGATAAAACTAATAAACCTGCAGGCGTATACATCTTCGTAAAGTTGAACGCGCGAAGAATACCAAATGGAATAAATTAATGAAATAAATATCGAATTGAAGGGTGTTGTATACAAGAAATAAAAAAAGCACGTGCTTTCAACATTCCTCGTATCTTTGCATTTTTATCAGTAAATTCTATAATTTTACTGGTACGTACAACTAGACATTTTGTCAATATTTTACTGCAATATATAAAATCTATTAGTATAATTAGTTAATATACTTAAAGATTGTGAAAATTTATCGACTAATTATTTTTAGAAACAGTTTTAAACCACGTTGCTTTACCTCAGACGCAAGCCATGTCCTTTATCGTTACAA
The DNA here is from genome assembly GCA_030064505.1 of Chouioia cunea. Classification (NCBI taxonomy): domain Eukaryota; kingdom Metazoa; phylum Arthropoda; class Insecta; order Hymenoptera; family Eulophidae; genus Chouioia; species Chouioia cunea. Next base: position 24,178,007 of record JAOPFQ010000001.1, read on the forward strand.
ATGCTCTATTAAAAATTCTAACAAGGTTGCACTACGAGCACTGTGCGTAACTCTGTAGATGGTCAAGGACTATTAACCAACAACGCAATGTTGTTTGATCGCATTACGCGGCGCACTTTGAAAAGTAAATTTACGCATTTGACTCGTATGTGCGCAGCCGAGAATAAGGTACACCGCTATCGGAAGCTTTCCATACGCAACGGCGTTGTTTCGAAAACTAATTATTACAGGAAGCTTTGATAGAAGCTAAAACGAAATCTATTCGGCAGTGAATAAATGTCAACGTACAGCAACAATATTTTAACGATTACACCTATTTTCCCTGTATATAAGTACCTGTATCGTTAAATTAACATCAACGTTAAAATATCAGTATAAACGTTGACACACAAGCGAGCTGAAATAACAAAAGCATACGTGTGAAAAGGAATTTGATTGCCTATAATTATTTTGCGTTTCAGTACCTGATCACATTAGACCGCGAGTTCATAGTTTGCCGGAAAAGGCATACAATCCCCGTGCCGGAGATGACTTGTACAGGCTTCGAGCTTTCAGCATTACTCAAAAGGGAGTTGTAAATCGCGGAGACTCCATTATTTCAAGGCGCAGTCGAAGTAATACCTCAGTTAATAGCAGTAGGTAAGTAAATAACGCGCTTGCTTTCTTTTTTGAATGTGGCTATCTGATATAATGATCTCTTACATCCTTACCCAATTAACGAGAGTTCTTAACGAATATTCGCATTTTCAAGTGATTTCCGAAAATCAGTCAGAATAGAATTGTCGCTCAATCACTTTCCAATTAAGACTTGGTACGAATATTGCTTGCACGCTGCTTTGGCTCGGTCACGACTTGGATCGTTATACAGCTCTGTAGTCTTTCTTTGATCCGAACATTAACCGCGTAGGACTCTTTTTCCGTATACTTAAATACGCCCACTTTGTACATCAGGTTTGATCAATTGGGCGCGTGGCTTAGGTTCCATCATTTGTTGAACAAGTATCGAACGCCCACCTCAAACGTTGTACTCTCTAACCTTATTTGAACAGAAAGTGAACAAATGTACCAAATATACCGTCGGCCAGTATTGTCAGTATTGTTGGGCGTCAAAAATTACCGCGCCAAAGGATTTTTCAATTTAAAATTTAAATATTACAACTCCACGAAGAGTTGCAGCCCTGCTGCAAAAGCGCATTCTTTCGCATGGCCTTAATAAACAAGAGCGTTCACGGAGCCGTATTATAGCGCGGCTGCACTACGCACGTAGGTTTACCCTCGCCTTTTTATCGCCGTGGCGTCGTTAACTGCGAAAGCGCCACGAGCCTCATTTAAATTTTCTCTATACATAACTCGGAAACGGTACTTGGCAAGCATGCAGCGACGACGGCTGCGAGCGAATCGCAAAGGTATGCCGAGTGCGTGCTTGGCTCTCTAAATCCGCGCGCAGCTCCGTCATTCTGTATAGCCGACTTCTCTGGCCTCTTCCTTCTTGGTCTGGGGCATCTACGCGTTTCGACGCTGGACTATCGACGGAACCAGACGAATATTCCGAGGCTCCATATTGAGGCTACGACCTTCCTCGTTCAACTCATTAATATCAGCCAAATTTTCGATTATCTTTTTTCACCTCCCCCGTTCATTTTTACCTTTACCCTTATCGTCAAACACTAACTCCTTTTGTTTTTCTTCTCCACCCAGCTCTCATTTTCGTACCTCGCTCTTCCGATTTCTATATTACGTATCTTGTTGCGCTTCAGTATTGCCATCAAACTCGGCTCAATTGATTATTAATCTAACGAATCCCTAACAAATTACTATCGATGGAATTTAATTCGTGTCCTATTTCTAGTATACAGTAGTCTAATAAAAGAGGGCGGGACAAAATAGAGCGAAAATTCGTATTTGAAGGCGACGAGACAAATGTACATAAAATTCTGACGATGGGTTGGAATTCCTTTTGAAAAATCTTAATATTATTATATCTCACGACATAAAGTGAAATTACGTCTGGAAGACAATTGCTGTCGTTTATAATCATAGTAAAGTAATTTTTCCTCTTACACTTCTTAGCCTATGTAGAAACGACGGGATCTCGCCCACCAGCTATGCGTGCATTCTCTGCGTGGCAACGTAGATGTTTATCTTGTACGTAGTATTGTTTTTCCGAGAAGCATCAGGTTGGCGCATTTCAAAGCAGTGCCACATATTGATTTTAATACCCAACGTGAGCTCGATATTTTATACGAACGGGGTTTCGAATGTGGGCTATTGGTGCAACGTTATATCCAAAGAAGCATTTTTCTTCCGATCGAATGATTTCCTTTTGAATTGAAAGATCCAAGAGGATTTTATTTTCAGTGTACTGTGCTGGACTAAAATATTTCTTCTTGCAGAAATGTTGAAAGACCGTAAAACGATTGTACCTTCCCGTCATTTTGATTGTAAAAGATTCTCTACGAGGTCAATAGATTACGATATAATTAATTGAATCGTATTTTGATTTCCCAAAACTTGTCTCTAATTTTACTTTCTACACTACTGAAGCAACATCGTAAAAATCTTAATTTATACTTCTAAGTTACAATAGAAACAATGTTTGTCTCCTAATACAATAAACACCGTTTCATTTTGCCTTGGTCCAAAAGTCAGTCGAAAGCGTGAAAAGTATAATATATACGGATAAGTAATCCATAGCAAAGTAACGCGATAAATCGCATGCACGTATTATTTTTGTCTAACAATCACAAATTAGTTTCATCAATCTCATAGTCTCAGACAAGGACAGCCTTTATTGAAACAATGAATCCTCATGTTATGGATGTGTATGTTTTATGAAATGGGAATTTAATAAAATAGATTGCTTGCAATTTCTTAAAAAGAAGTGTCAAAGTAGCTCGGAATATTTCTCTAGGGAAAGGCAAAAGAGTATAACCGAAATATTCGAAATATGAATTAATATTAATATACATTTATGCATCGAAAGTAGCTCAATATCATAAAGAATACTTATCTGTTGACTTTACCTTTTTCTAGTAAAAAGGCAACTATTAACAAGGGAACACTTTTTAATATTATGCAAGCATAAAACTATCTGCAGCTCGCTGGAACTTTGTTAATTGGTATATTAAAGATAAATAATCAAATAGTACTACATTTATTGAAATCATTTCTACGTGCATGTAAACAAATAGATGTACTATTTAAAGTTACAATAGTAGTTAACATACAAGGTTAACACTTCCCGTATTCGAGTTTCGAAATTGTAATAATTTCGAAAAGACATTGCTAAATGAAACAATTCGATTAAAGTTTCTAAATAGAGTTTAGAAACTTTATTTCCCTTGCTAATGTGAGCTGCCGACGTATAAATACACTAACGCATATCCTAATATAACATTATAATCGAAGAACGTATAATCGGATTGATATTTTTGGATTGTAAGTGAATACTATGCTTCAAAGTAGTGTCTGAACTTGACTATGAAAACATTACTGACGATACTTACTATCAGAAAATTGTATAAACATTCAATTGTTCAGAGTTAGATTGACGTCAACGTAATTAGGATGTTCCAGTTACAAAAATGGTCAATCTACGATATATGACTCATGAATCATATTCTGTTATGAAATTTAATGACTTGTTTTATAATTTATTAATATTGTTATACCAGAATACAATCTTATTATTGCATATTGTTCAGAACATTATTTGAGAACATCAGTGTCTCATTCGTAAATCTCGCTGTAAATAACCCGGAAACTGCTTCCTTTCTTTTACAAATACCAATGCATGCTACAGATACATTGCTTTGACTTTTTCTATTCTATACTCTTGCGTTTCCCGTAACGACATCCATTCACGTAGTATAAGTGAATATACTCAACACAACGGTTGACGTGAGAGTTGGTTTGAGTTCGCGTGTTTATAGATTCGACAGATAATATGGAACAACGTGCTGAAAATTATGCTTTAAGTAGGTGTCCTTATTATAGAAGTAACGAGTGCCACGTGATTTACCTTTAATGTCAATGTTCCCGTATTCCAATGCGTAGAGCCTCTTCGTGTTTATTAAAACCGCGAAACATGAATTATGCACGATCAACCAAAATGTGCTGCTACTAAGTAGGCAATTTGATCTTTATTCTCGATTGTACCTGTGATAAGTCATATTGTATTATTTTACGTTTGTTGTTATAAACATATGTGTAATATTTATGATGGTACGGATCATCTCGTCGATTTTTACTTCTTTAACGAATGGTTTATTGTCTTGGTAATTAGTATATCGCTGCTTAATAGTTTGTTAAAAAACAAATTATATTAAACAAAGATAATTATAAATATTGATACAGACCAGGCACCAATAATTGTTTTAATTTGAAATTTTGCATCCTACGCTATACATCATTTCTCGTATTACGAAACCATGGGCAATATTAGATCTGTCTTTTACGAGACATAACTTGTACAGCTATGTGGTTTTTATGGACCTATAAAATGTTACTACGTATACTTCATCTATCAAACTATAATGGATATCCATTTTGAAAAAATTTGAAATTAAATTTGTTTTGTTCCGAGAAGCATAGCAGTTAATATTTTTCAGTGAAAATATCACAATTAATCTTCATGCTCGCACCGATCAATAGACTTTTTAATGTTTTTTACGAGGTACTATTTGGTCTGACTACTAACGCCAATCGTATCTTTTCAAAAATCAATGTCCCATACTATAGCTAGGCAAAAATATTAAAAAATCACTCGTTTCGTAAAAAACAAGTATTGTTTGCATCTTATTCACAATAAGTCAAAAACAGATATTTGAAGCCCGATTTAATTGATTACATAAGTGGAACAGAAATATTATACTTTATAACTAACTTTATTGGTGAATGATATAGTACAGAATTACACATTTGCATACAGTAATTCAATATCGGAACTATCGGTTTATGTTCATTTCAAACGAGAACTCTCCTAGTTCAATGTTTAAATACCAATTATTGAAAACTCGAGAAAAAGAGAATCAAAATGGTCGTGTTTGGGACGAATATAAATTCCGTTTTGATTTTACGTATGATAAAAATAATATAAATGGAGCGTTGAGAAATGCGTTACGATAATTTGCAATTTTCAAGCAACGCATTATCGTGCATCATACGCAAACAAGTGTACGTTTTTTTACTATTTAATACGCTCTAGCGTTTGTTTCTCAGCTTGCACGCCAGACTGACAACGGAAAAAAGGAAAATGAAAAGTTTACAAAGGTAGACGGTAAAGTCAGAACGTATACTCGCAAACGTTAGAAGGTGGATCCAGGTATATAGTGAATAAATTACACCTAAACTTCGTCGTCTGAATTGCTCAAGCTGATTTTCCTCTTTCATTTGCTACTAATTTTACACCTGTTTTCATTTACACTAACAAACAAAACGCATTGTTTCTCTAAATAATTTTGAATATTTTTCTAGCATTCAAAGTCATCCTCGTTTATCGAATTCTTATTGAAAGCTTCGTAACTTTTCGCGTAAATTAATTAAATGTTTTCATTCATACGGCGGAATGCAATTTCACGTCAAATTTAGCTATGACTACACGTAACGCATGTCTACTGGTAAAAGTCGCCTTGAACATGGACAAGTAGTTTCAATGTATTTTACTCAGATGCTAGTTGTAAAAATACAGTGTTCCAATGTTGAACTATTTCCATGCAAAATAAAAAATCGTTTTTTTTTTAGAAAATATCACAGTTTAAATTTGGACGAGGCATTGTCGAAAAGGTATCTAGGTAAATGATTTTTGTACAATAAAGCTTGAATAAAGTTTAATTAGAACAAAGAGTAGCCAATGAAAGTCATTGATATAATTTGAGAATTGAACTAAATTTATTAGATGCTGCACGACGAGAAATACACCCCAAAAAAATGTTAATTTTAATAATCAATTTGTTGGTCTTCAATTCACACTGTGCGTACACATCTGAGTAATTTAAATTTAAATTAACGGCAAACGGTATATTTCAAATGCAGTTTACAGCTTGTTTGAAATTTTTGTCTGGTACATATATATATATATATAAAGTTCTGTAAATATTCACACTGAGATTATGAGAAAGATTATAAATAGAAGTGAAGTAAGTCTACCATGAGTTGTAATTTTTAAAAACGAAAAGAAAAGTCATGAAAGCTGATTGACGTACTTCCCATAGACATCAATCATGTGTTAAATGAACGATAACAAAAATAAATCGTACTAAAATAAAACAATATAACTTTTACTATTTAATAACTAATACAAGTACGATTAATAATATTTTATGAGATATTTTCAATAACTAAGCTGATAATTTTAAATCAGTCTGAAGGTAAAGAAATAATTTACATCAAGTCAGTAGTCAGTGTGAAATGATTTGTAAGATGCTCTCGGTAAGACGCTAAAATTTAATAAATGCAGTTTCGTTCTTTGTAGTAACTAGTCTCATCGGAAGGCGTTTTATATAGATTCATTTCAAAATAGATAGAACAAAATTTAACTATTGTAGTAAATCTACGCATGAACATTTATAGAGACAATAGTTCAATTATATTCATTGGGTATCTTTGACGGCAGGCGGCAATTGATGCGGATAATATTGAAATATAACGGATTTTGGACTTTGACTCTGAGGCTTCTTGCGATGACGCAACTAATTAAATTGCGATGAGGTGACTCAAATAATCGTCTGTCTTACATTTTTGTGTGACAGGGTTAATCCTTATTTCTCAAAGATACGTACATCCTATAGTACTACAGGGATTTTGCAGATATCTCACAATTCCTTTCAATCACTCTTTTATTTGGTCATTTATATCCTTTCGTCTGTGGTTACACTTGTCTCATCTAAATTGATTCTAATTGTATGGACATAGTAACTACACCACCTAAGATTTAGACGTTTATTATTTTTATGTATGTCATTGTGCTAATAATTTAATTTTTCTAATAACAATAAATTTAATTACGGTACCGTTCTACATATTATTAAAACAGTATCATTTTCTAAAAGTTCAAAATTTATTCTGAATAAACTATAATTAAAGAAATGAACCTACAATTGAATTTGAAGAATATTTAACGAACTTCTAGTTTATAGAATTCATAATATCAAAGTAGATCGCTGAGTATACTGACATCGTGATTGATTTTCGTTATTTTATTTACAACAATAAATATAATTACATTGAGAATATCTAATTTGATTCTTGCCTTCTAACCAAATCGTTGTTTTGACTATGCGGAAAAATACTAGGACTGGTAAAGGACTGGTATGTAATTTAACAAAATTAAGTCGAGTTTATCACGAAGACAAACTTGTTATTGATCTACATTTTTTTATTTTTAATCGTTATATATAACTAAAATTGTGTATTGTTTCTTATTTAATAATTTGCTGTAGACGACTTTTTACAAATACTTTTCAAATATTACTATATAATCTAATTGCATGTCTTTGAGTTTTATAAAAAAATCCATAGAAAAGAATTCCTTCAAAGACACAATAAAGCATGCATTACCTCACCTTAAAATATGCACATTCCATTAGAATTTGGTGTACTTTTCCATGCTTCAAAACTTTTTTTTTGCAAAAGCTAATAAAAGTAAAAACAAAAATAAGAGTTTTGCAACATTCTAAAAGTGTTACATGCTAAAAAGCTATGCGATGTAAACGTCATTTTCTAAATGACCGCATACTGTGAAAATAATTTATAATTACAAACAACTCTCATTCACGAACAATATTCCCGCTGTAAAAAACTACAAAATTTCTAAGTATTAAGTAATTCGAATGTGCTTGTAAAGAGTGGACAAAGGAGATTATTTACATGTCTTAATCTCATCATACACTGGATGAAGTCCAATTCGCCGCGTAGTTGAAGCATCTGAATTTCGTTGTTTCTTTATATAACAATTCGTTCATAAGTTATTGGCAATTGTATTATTTGTGAATATATTTGAAATAATTATATCTATTTATACTTTCAGTAACCGTTTTCATTCTTAGACATGTCTTTTTGAGCTTTTTCGAAACATTTTCACATTTTTACATTTAACACGAACATAATTTAAGTTTTTTTTTTAAATTTGACGTTCAACGTGTTAACATTTCCGTGAGCTTTTCGAAAAACTGAATTGTCAGATGTCTTAAATTAGCGAAACAATGATTTCAACAATGCCGTGAGATTTGAGAAGCATGAACACGTGTTGCGTAAAGTAAAACATTTGAAATTGAAAGTAGGTTATAATCTAAAAATAAATTGTATAAATCTGGGAAACTTGAAACTGATTTCTTTTGATTTGAAAATTTCTTGTTATTTTAACGCCATAATTTACGCTTGTGTACTCTCCTACGTATGTATTTTAATTGAATATATTAAAAATAATTTTTGTACGGCAAAATTTCGTGCAATCATTGCAATTGCGTCTAGATCTGTACACAATATGCGGTTACTAATAGCCGAAATCCGAAATGAAATCATCTGGATTCGTTTCAAATAGTGTTTTTGTTTCACAAATTTGCAAAAAAGAGATATATATATATAAATAACAACTTCTTCAAAGGTGCTTTGACGTATTGGCGTCAAGACATCTTGATATCTTTTTTAATCGAGATTCAAGAGACAATATTGTGCTATTCATTGTATTATATATCTTCTTCTTCCTCTTCTGTATCATATTCAATCGTTTCTTCAAAGTGCATTGATTGCTCCGATTTTTTTGACGACGAAGTAACTGATTTGTAAGATGTAGCCGACTCTATAGTTGCTGTTTTTTGAACTTTTTCAACTGATTGCGAGGTCTTCACTGTTTGCGAAAGGGATTTGATGTTACTATTGGACTGCGCTACTAGGCTTGACGCGTTATCGTTCACTAAAAAACACACACACGCAAGATGAAAAAATTATTGTTCTGCAAGATGTAATAATATATTTCAAAACATAAATCTTTAAAAGATAATAGACAGTCAATAATACAAATCTAAAATCGCGCTGTGAAAAAAATTTAATCTTTTTTTATACTTGTACTGGTTTACTCGTTTAATTAACGAAAAGACCAAGGATTAACCAAACTTGTATAGTAGTAAAGTTGAATTATTATTAGCATTCGTTCTACGATGGTATATTGTATGATTTACTAAAATTACAATAACTTTGAGGAAAAAAGTTTCCTAGGGAACCGAATAACCATCGTTGAATTTGAACGAATACCATCTAAGACGGTAGACGTATCTGAAATATTTAAAAACATTGACATGAAAGTAACAAGAGTAATTCTACTTGTCTTACAAAAATGCTGGGCTTTACTTCGACTTAGTTACCAAAACTATATTTTTATTTTAGAAAGTGAAATATTAAAAACACGATATTCTGAAGACTAGAGAGACTCAATTGTAAATAACAAGACAATTTTAATGCACAACAAAGCATTGGTACGATATAATAATCTGAGCGAAACTAGGATGAGACTATAAATTAGGAATATTTCGTATACAATTAAGAAGCATCAAATTTAAAAATGTACAAATTACGCTCATATCGAGATCGCTTTTTATGAATTCTAAGTAAACTTTTGAGTATAACGCGATTATCTTTACGATCTACGTATCTATCTTGAATAGTTACTTTTTTACGAGTCTTCATTATAGAATGGGTTAATAGACGGACAGATAAACTAGACGTGAAAGGATTATTCAGTAAGTGTTACTTAAACGAACTAAAAATAAACTTCAAATTACCTTTTGCTAATTCCATAGTGAACGTTCGTTAGACTTGTTTAGGAAGTGTGAAGTCACAGAATGAACAGCAAACTGATAATTTGACAGCACTACAGTAGTGTTCACTCTTGAGAGGAGCTTTCACAAATGTCTACGTTGCGCGCGTGTAAGCTAAATTTTATCCCGAGCAGATGCTGAGCGCCACTTAATAGTTTCTCACGTAATTCGGCGGTGGGGATGCCTCCGTTGAGAAACAAAAGCTCGGTATCCCGCGGAAGCTCTGCTTATGCCTGTAATATACGTGCAAATAAATGGGCACAATTCCAAGAAGAATTCTTAAATTCTTTGCGGATGTCTCCCGTTCGTTTCGAATTGTGAGTCAGTGATCTCGCCTCATTTTAGTCTCTCCAATCGTGATTCAGCTCACGACGCTCATGTCGTATCGAGTCGCGGAGAACGCGAGCTTTCATACGCGCGTGCTCTATTAGAACGCTGCGTTCGTCGAGCTCACTCTTTTCCCCTTTGACCCAGAGCTTCCTCGGCATACTAGGAAAAGCTCGTGACGTACTACACTCGACCTCTCACAAGGGTATTAGCTAATTTTGCTGCCGCTTCCAAAGATAATAAAAATCTTGTTTCTTACGCAAGCAAGCATGCGGAGTTCGCGTTATATTTTAAATATATTATCCAATCCTCTTTCCGGTCTTGCATATTTTACATATTCGTTAGAGGCTTCCTACTGAACTTATTGCAGTTGCAACGTTCATGAAACTCTCAAGACCTAGTGCTGAAGTGTGCGTTACTTTGTGATTGGAAAAGACAAATTTACAGGGTTATCGCCAATAATTCGATTAGTTTTAATTGAACTAATTCATAGTGGCTTCGCTGTGCTACGAGGATCAGTCGTTAACGCGAACTGATTACAAAATACACGTATAACTTGTACATAAGTCTTAGCTGAACAGACGTAGAAGGTTGTTTACGACTATGTACGGGATTTGCTTCTCGAAATAATTCCGTATTTCCAGAGTTAACGTACTTAGTGTACAACTATCTGCATTGAATTGTTGAAAGCATATCATCTCTAGTTGTACAACTAATACGTAATTTGAAAAAGCGATTCAATTCAAGCCCAAACAAGACAAAGAATTCTGAGAATTATTTGCGAAGAGCGTGTTTATTGCGTTTGCCAATTTTCGTGTTGCGCGTCTGACCGCTCCTCCAAGAAATTACTCATTAGGTCGAGACTAACAGGAAAGAAATTCAGCCAAGAAGCCGCTCGACAGCTTCGTGGCTCAAAGTGGTAATCTGGGAAAAACTGTCTGCCGACTTTTCTTGCTCCTCTGTTTGGATATACCGCCCTTATTTTGTTTATTTTTCTTCAACATAGCAAATGTTCAAAAGTGCTCCTTTATTTCGTAGAAATATCTACGACGAAAGAACTCATCACCAAGATGTATAAAAATAAGGCATTAACAGAAAAAATCAAAACAACAGATTTTCCCTGAACTAATAAACAAGTTCTAAAAACAGACAAGCGATTCAGTGCGCATTCCCTCGGGGTCATCGATATGTAGTAACTCTTATTTCGTCGTCATCGTTATATTTCCGTCGTCTGAGAAACGCTTTGTGAGTAAGTTTGAGAGGTGTTTTTCGCGTCTCTACCACTCTATATTCTGATTCATTTTTGATATTTTCTTGCCAATTTTCAACAAAACTCCATTTTCTATTTATGTTTTGAATGTAAGAATGATTTGTCCGCTCAATACATCTTTTTACGACAAAACCTAAGTTTATTGCACAAAATGATCATGTATTACAACTTGACTTATGCAACTTTTATTCGATTATTCGAAGATTAATTACACGTTAAATTTTCGGTTCGTCTAATTAACTTGCTATTTACTAGTGATTAATTGCTTAATTTTTTTATTTAACCATAGTAGATGGTACTCGTCGAATAATGTCTAGGATTCAATGTCGTGATAGTATTGTTATATTATTGCAGTACGCAGCACAATCGTAGTTTTCAATAGCTTCACTGCCGTTTGAAATATTTATTACTAATTATTACGCCTTAAAATTATGTTCCAACTGCTTTTTGTACTACGGTTTGTTATAGATAACTAGCTAAGTATTAGTTAATTTCATTTTGCCCTTTATTATAATGTTATACAACTAAAAATGTCCAAAATAGAAGACTATATATCGTAGTGTGATGTAGTGACATTAAAAAGGCTGCAATAATTAAATCAAGTTATTGTTATTTGTGCCAGCAAAACCTGATTTACACCATAAGTTTTCAATCAAATTTTAATCACAAAGTTCTTTGCAACCTGTTTAAACTATTCAGCTAATGCAACAATAATAAATACAACTAAATTAGCTTGAGTATGCGTATCTTTGATAAACAGATAAAATAAAATGCAGCCAATTTTCGCGAATTTCTATATTATTTTCTAAAGAGGACTGTTTAACCTAATTTTTCGCTTTGGAACTCCGAATTTCAGACTTTTTTCAAGTCCAATTTGTACCTATGAATGAACACAATTATGACTATAATAAATCTTGCTGGAGTTGTGTAATTGAATAGCCAATGCTGAGAAGTAGTACTTATGTATAAATTCCAATTCCTATCTTGAAAAATTAAATAAAATTTAAGTTTTCAAAACAGAATATGAATATAGTAAAATGTAGTTCTTTCGTTAGAGCATTAAAGCGAGGTATTAAAGCGATCTAAAGTAGTTTACTGAAATTACAAGAACACTGAAGGGATAATTAAAATTTTGTTTTCTTTTGTGGTGTTCGTCTTTACGAGTAAATTTCCACGAATTTCTGCATGAACACGTTTATTAAAAAACTTTTTTTGCAATTTACCGGAAGCTGCAAATTAAAATTTCAAAAAAGAGACAACAAACACAACTGAATAACGAATATCTGAACAAATTAAACATTATACATTAAAATGGCTTTCGTAATCTTATTTAATCGTACACAGAGCTCAAGCTGTTTTCTATTTCAAAGGAAGGGATTATTCTGTATTATTATACCTTCATCCCCTCCAACGCAGCTTTTAAAAGAAAAAGGTAAGAGTTTTCGGGTAAATAAACATTGAGCTCAATGAAAACCTTTTTAACAGTCTACTAAACTAATATAAATCTCCTTAAAATTGTAAAATAGAAATATCAATTAATATATTGAGAGAGAACAAAGTTTCTATTATTATTGTTGATATGACCACGCGCCCTAGTAGTCACTTGTAGTCCAAAAGTACCAATAATAAAACAGAGACTACTCTTTCCCAGTATATTAATTGATATTTTTTATTTTTCAATTTTATCTTACATAAATTGACTTATCTATTGAAGAAGGATTCCGTTAAATCCACTACGGATGACAATTTTCTTCTCTATTAGCCTGAAAGATTGTAACTTATTTAAAAGTTCTGCTGAAAGAGGGGGGGGGGGGAAGATCTTGCATAGTGGATAAGGGTTTTAGTACCTTAATACACAGGAATTTTTTAAGTATGCAAATTCTTATTTCTATATATATATAAGTATCCGGCTATATATATAATATTAATTAGCATATTAGCATATATATCAGTATATATGCTAGTCAATATTTTTTTTATCGTTTAAATGATAAAATCAATTATAGTATTAGTACAGAGAGAGAGAGAGAGAGAGAGAGAGCCAGAGACCCTACGTAATTTAACTGTGCCATCAGATAACCATCAGACAAATATAAAAAATATTCATTGTCAAAATCTGAGATCATGAATAACTCTCTTAATAGTGCATCAATCGCAAACATAATCATCTGAAATTTGGATAGAATAGCCAACTTGTAGCATGTGGATGCGAAAAAAATGAAAAAAAAACGAGAAAAAAGAAAATACCTACTATATGTTCGATCCTACTTAAGAAGTTTAATATCTCTTTAATAGATTCGTTTGATATGAAAATCTTCAATTCAATTTACTAAATTAATATCAGATAAATGTTAACTGAAAAAGTATATATATTACGACAATTATATCGACATTTATTGAGTAATTCAAGGCGTTCTTTGTTTATGTGTACATAACATTTAAGCTGCTCAGTCGTAATGATGCTGTTATATAAACTCCATTACCGGGCGGTGTCAACTCCACATAGCTGTTCTGTACATGTAATCAGTGGATGCTTTATAACAGAATCTTTGACATTGATACCTGCTTGAACGTCGAAATAATATTTTACATTTTCTGTCAGCAGTAAATTTACATACTAAAAACAGTCTTTATGAGTTACGAAGAATGTTCAGTAAATCGTTTTGCATTAAAACGGTTACATTTGCTTCAATTTATTGTTTTACAATAAATTGAAGATTACATTTTCACGAGATTCATTTTCCTTGTAACAGGAAAGGTACTTTCCGAACGAGTTAAAACATTATCTGATTATTTTAGCATGAATATCTTAATACCCGATAAAGGGTGGGGATTCAAATAAAATAAAAAAAACAAATTTTTACATAAGCGTTCAAATCTCACGATGACTGTACAACAGGAATTTTGTTACAAATAGAATTACTGAAACATATGTAGCTTGTAGTTCTAAGGAAATAAGTAGCCATAAGCTTTCCTGCGTCGTCGTTAATTCAAAATCAAATTTGGATGCAAGTGGACAAACAAAATATATCATTGAGTAAAATGGTAATACTGAGAAACCTTTGATTACTTTCCTCAGATTGATACAGCACATTATCTGAATTTTACATTGTCTATGGATCGTTTTCTCCCGTAAACAAATTTTGAAAACTGTTAACTGCTACTTATTCGTAGGAATAGTAACGTATCAGGCGAACGTTCTCCGTTTGACGGTAGTTGCTGCAGTGGACAAGGCGTAGCCGCTGATAGCACCGAAAGTGAAGCCGAGGAAGCCACCAAGTACAGAGTAGTCCTGCTAGGTGATTCGGGAGTCGGGAAAACAGCTCTTGTGTCGCAGTTCATGACCAGCGAGTACATGAATACATACGACGCCAGCCTTGGTAGATAACAATTTTGTATTTTTTTATGTTCAACAGAACAGCCTGACATTTTGTTTATTTCAACAATAGTCTATATATTTATTAAGTTATATCACTAAAATAATCATATTCGTAGAGACAAATAAATCAAAGTAAATGATCAGCCTTTAACGTTTGAAATAGTTTTTATTGTTCGAGTAAACGCTAATAATTCATTCACACACATTGCCATATAGACACACGTGTGGCTAATTTTCTTTGAATCGCAAGTAAGTAGATTCTGTTGGTAAGGAAATGGCTACTTTCGTTCTTTCCCTTTCTGCAATAGTACGTAGTTTGTTTTCGACATTGTTCGATAAGAATTGTAGTATAGCTGAATGATAGCCATTTGGGTATTTGAACTGAATAGATTGAACCTCTCTCCTTCTAAGATGAAATTCGTAGGTAAACGGTATACGCACTTGTTAAGGACTTGTTAATTTGGTTTTGATGATATGACGGTAATTATTTGAAGTACATATTCTTCACGATTTTTATACATTATCTATGAATATTTGCACTATACGACATCAATACTATTTTTCTCATGAAAATATTACAAAGACGGGTATTACTATTTGCCAGTTTGTTGCAGTATAAGAGCTACTGTTTTTCGCGGTTTTTTCATTTTCTTGTTTTTTTTTTCGTTTCCCGTGCCATTTTCTTCTTCTTTCTCTGATTCTTACATAAAACCAACCTTATGATAATGGAAATGTCATGTCACGTTTTAGTACAGAGGCGAAAGGTGCTATTCATTATCGTCGTATTATTCAACAAGACAAAATACAAGCTGATCGAACGTATCAGATTATTGATTGTTATGCTAGCTCGTTTGTTGAAAGGTTGCTTGTACGTTTTATTAATTGTTATTATTAAAACGTTAAACGAGTGGAAACGTCATATGTTTAGTTAAACATTAATCATTTATACTTTTAGTAGCAATTAAAAATGATTGATTTTGTTGTTGATAAAAGTAAAAGTAAAAGTAAAAAGTAAACAATTGCCCTTATTTATGATTATCAATTTATTGTTGTTGTTGAAATGGAAACTTACGTGTTCTGTAGATGACGAATTTGGCGAAAAAACCGTATCTATATTATTGGATGGCGAAGAGTCCGAAATGATTTTTATTGATCATCCGCATGTTGAAATGAGTGTAAGTTGCTTTATAGAATATTCTATAAGTTATCGGAACTCTAAAAATTAATCTTTTTAAAAAGTATTAAATAAATATTATATAAATAACACGTTCGATCTATAGACCATAGACAATCAGCAAGGTAATTTTTTTTGTTTTTAGTTGGAAAATTCTCTGTCAACGTACGAGCCTCATGCTTGCGTGGTTGTGTACTCGATAGTATCGCGCTCTAGTTTTCAAGTAGCTGAAGAAATGTTGAATTATCTTTGGCGAGAACATTATACACAAGAGCGTTCGGTAATTGTGGTTGGTAACAAGGCTGATCTCGCGAGAAGTCGCCAAATTAACGCAAGCGGTAAGCATACCTCCATAGTTGAATTGATTTTTGATGCCAATTATAAATCTCATTGATATACAAATGTCTGTACGAAGATTTTTTTAATTCGTAGATGGCAAACAGTTAGCAACATCTCGCGAATGCAAATTTATCGAAACTTCCAGTGGTATTCAGCACAATGTTGACGAACTGCTCGTCGGTATATTAAAGCAAATTAGACTACGTGAATCACGGGATCGTAAACTTCGCCGGCAAGGTAGCAAAGGCAAGATTATGTCGAAACTACACGGAAGCAAAACGGCGCTAAGTCTCAATTTAGTGCGTGAAGTACTCAATAAGATGTGCTTAAATGATAGTAAAAGTAAAAGTTGCGAAAACTTACACGTTTTGTAATCGTTTATTTAGTCATCCGAAGCAATTTCCTTTCAGTTATACATTGGCATCAACGTATTGCACAACGTTTTTAGTATATTAAGTTTCTAATCCTATACATAGTAATGATTTGTACTTACGAATAATTGCACTCACGCATTACTAGATTATTCAAATTGCTGTCAATGTAAATAGATATGTATTGTCATACCAAAGTTAATATTTCATGTATCATAAACTTAATACAAGCCACTCTTTCTATGCTATATTATATCAATAATATATATAAATTCTAAATCGTGGAACTGTTAAAACTATGAGCATGTGATGTGTGTGAGCGTTAACCACTTAACGCGATAAATTTTGTAAACTTACGTGATTATCCATAAGTTCGATGACGCATTAGTTTTGAACTCTATTTATAAAAATAACAAGAGATATCACTGCGTATATGACCGTACGCAAAACACATGTGACGCTCTACAGAAAAACTGATAAACAAACTAGACTTTGAAACTTTTCTATGCAATTTCAAATTCATTGGAAAAAGTCAATATTCCTGCGTTTCTTCACGTTTTATATACGTACAAAAGACGATAATTGTCAATAAACGGTATCAAATAAAAGCATAAAATATTAGTATAAAATAAAAAATGTGTACAACTTGTTTTGCAAAAATTCTAAACTCACTGAAAGTAAAGGTATCAAAAAATAGGTTATGACCTGAGCTTTTAGTTATTCGACCAATCATTGTATGGAAAAATAATATATACCCAGCATCGACTAACTGTATCTGATTTTTATCAAGTTCAATATGTAATTCTGTATCAGATTTAAAGAATCGATTTCCTTCACCTCTCACGCAACGCGATTGGTATCTATTTTTATGTTTGAAACGAACATTTTAATCTTTGAATATTTGCCGAGATTTCCATCGCTAATATACTACCGGTTGAACCTTAGTTTTTGTTTCTATGAAGCAATTCTAAATATTATTTAGGTACAATCCATCCGAACGGTGGTTACTAGTCTGCAATGCAGTGATTTGACTAATCGTTAATTGCATAACGTGCGCTGTGGCTATAGAAAAATTATCGAGTATGTACACTCAGAGATTAAGAAAAAAGCTATCATTGATGTAATTTTTATAGATGATATATTCTTTCAAAGCAGGTTTAATACAAACAAACACAAGATGTATTTGACCCGAAATCATATACATAAAACTGTACAAACAAAAGAACGCTGGTTTCGTTCACCCTGGCGCTGGTCGTCTTTCTTGTCATAGATATAGTAATGGTTATATGTAATGTACAAAATTTATGATCAGTGAATAAACTCATTTAGTGAATGGAAAAAGTATCGACATGCTGTACTCATCTGATAAAGTATTTACCATGTTGCTACCCGATATTGTAACGCTAATACAGCTGTAATTATAGCAATCGTTACAGTGCACGCCTTTTTTAAAAAACTGGTTTCAACTTTAACAAAATATTTAAACCAGTTATATTTTATTATTTTTACGTAGTATTTGGTTATATCGTGATAAATATTATGGCTTGTATTACAATTATGGTATAATTGTGCTCAATGACAAACAATACTAGCAACTGTATGTAAGTATTAAGACTATCAGTTCGATAGCATTGTCCATACGTTTTCGCAAATAATTATAATAGCAGTTCTTACAGATTTGGTTTTTCATCGATTGAGCAACATTCTCTGCCGTATCTTGGTTATGCGCGTTAGCAATCAGTTCATCTTTATTTTCCGATAAAAAATTATACACCTCGTCTTTTTCAAACGCCGTTGCTTTCTTCATATCTAATAATGCAATCGGCATGCCTTGTAGCATTCATTAAAATTGCATATCCACTTTATTTTCGCAAATATAGTTTGAAGCCTAAGTTAAATTTATACGACTGTAGTTTAATATAGTCTAGTCACTCCAAGTTATAATTCTCATAATAATCAAACTTTAATTTTTTGACTACGATATTTGATTTGACGGATACATTCTTGCATTTAATAAAATCGTCGCGATATATACCTGGTGGTTAACAGAATTCTGTAACTTATTGATTAGGGTGGATTCGTAGCCTAGCTTTATATCTTTTGTAGTAACCTACTATTTCCTCGTTAATCGTCAAAATTTGCAAATCCTCTCTAGTAATTTCTTTAATAGGAACTAAGACGCATCGACAATTTTTTTTAAGACTATGGTCAGCTACGGTTCGAAATCTTTTTAGATTGTCTGTATATTTTATTTTGATTCCTTTCTTTAAAAAAATGCGTGATTGTGCTTTTACGAAAGTTTTAGCTCTTTCGCTGATTCATCTTTTAAAAATTTGTCATTTTGCTTGAATTTTTCTAAAGTAATGAGATCTTTTGATAACCTTGCATATTTTCACTTTTTAATAAATAACACGCTATAGAGATTCGGTACCCTGCTTGCACTTTACAGTACAATCATTTTCAACATTCGAGATCCACAATTTTCTTTCTTTCTAATATTTAATCGTTTTTTAAATATAAACATTTCCTCATTTTCACGAATAACGCGATATTCTTGTTCTACGGATTTGTGCATTATTTCGCTATTAGCCGATGCTTGATGCTTCTTTTCCTTGCATCCAATATCCACCAGTTCTTGCAAGCGATGAGTTTTTGCTGTCTCTATCATTAACGGCTTTTGTAGGTCCTGTGTAGTGTTTGCTGTTCTTGCTGGCAAGTTTGAACTTGGACAACCAAGGTCCAGTGAAACGCTACACTATTTTTTCGTAAAGTTTTTTTTTTCATTTCTACCTTCTATCGCATTTTCTTTTGAAAAATGTCATTCGCAAAGTCCTGCAGTTCGTATAGAAGATACTGCCCAGTGCCCAATGCGATACTGCCGGAGAGCTAGGTTACCGTAAGAGAGCAACTGTTTTGCTAACTAAATTGAATCTGCATACAAATTTCGCATTAGTTCGAATTTTTTTTCTCTATATTTAAACTATACTTTATCGAATTACTAAGTTAGATAATTATTTGCAAGTAGTATACGCTATACGGTCAATGGTCAAAAGTAAATAGCTATAACATATACCGAACGTTGTTTTTGCGTAAACAGCTCGCGATATTTTCTTGATTCGTTATAATAATCATAATATTAATAATAATTGTAATACAGATACTAATAATAAAATTGGTCTAAATTAAATACGTACATATTTCCTTTTCAAATACAAATATATCATGAAAATCCAAATATATTTGAAAACATTCCAGTTCAAAGACATGAACACATTATGTTCGATTATTTTTTGATCAAAATAGATTTATTATTTTTAGAATGTTTTATATAATATTGTTGTATTTAATATTACGGGTGTGAGATATTTGATCTCGATTTCGATATAATAATATCGTAATAATGTTAACTTGAAAAGGAGTTTTATCTATTAGATTCGATTGTTTAAATATTACTTCAGTACAATTAGTATCGTTATAATTATAATTTATATCTAATGGTAGAATAATTAACATTAAAATAAAAAAATGCTGACAATTGTCTCTCCTAATTTATTTGAAAATGATTGTAAAATAGTATAAGCGAATAAAAAATATATTTTATTTCTAGATGCTAGTATAAGAATTCATTGCATTCATTGACATGAATGAATAATAATAAATTTCTCGCCTATTATAAATAAATAAACAAGTAAAAAATTACGATACACTATTTATATTAATTAATCGTATTAATCATCCATAATTAACATGCTGAATAATATGGAAATATTGGAAATACAATGTATAATAAAAAAAAGTCAGAAATTCGTCTCGTTCGTTACATAGGTTCTCAAACGGTTCCGTGCATGGAAAAGAGCTATCCTTATTTAACTTATTCATATCAAGAGAATTGTTGATGTATTAAATCTTGACCTTGAATTCTATGTAATTCATCAAAATGCACGTTGTTTTTCAAATAACAAAAAAAAATTGCTTGTAGTCACATACGCGGATAATAACATTCTCTCTTTTCACGGTGTTGCGCTTTTATCGAAACGGAGAATATTGCATTTATTTACCTGCATTGTCGATCCATTTACGCAGGCGCTTTTTGCTGGAAATACTGGTGATAGCGTTTGGAAATCGGAATAGATTATATCCATTTTTTTTTATTTTTGCAGCCTTGATATTGACAATAGTCATACACTCTGTCAGACATCTTCATTTTCAGAAAAAAAAAGAGAAATGTATCGAGTAAAAGCTTTAACACACAAAAGAAACACAGGCCGCAGTTGCGCTACGATGGTAAGTATAAGGAAAGCTCAACATCCTAAATACAATGATTTTTCTAACATTTTTCAGAACGAAGTTCCATATTGCGAGTTGGCGCAGGGGAGTTAGCGGACAACAAATACGATCGGAATGTGTTATCAAAATGCGCGATGAGAATGCGTTGCCTTGCTTTACGGAATACGTAAAACGCGAGAATGAAGGAGTAGTGATAACTCGACACTTCTACACTCTCGCTACGTATTCCCATTCGTACTGGCATCGTCTCTCTTCCTCTGTCTGCCTCTACCCTCGCTATCCCTCTCTTTCTCTCTCTCTCTCTCTCTCTCTCTCTCTCTGCTCAGTGGCTACTCTGATATATGTACACACAAGTTATAGAACGCTCATTAGTGTTAGCTTCGTCTTTGAGCAGATGCGTAAAAAAACGCCCTCCTTTATGTTTTATCAAAAAATGTTGCGTTGCAGCTTAATTTTATACTGAAATAAAAAGTTATTTTAATTGCATGCATTCGGGCACAATATACATGTACTAGTCCAGGTATTCTGGCTAACAATCAGTATGAAATCGGAAAGAATAGTAAGAAGGTATAAACTTATAAGGGAAGGCGTGAAGTGGGCTACTGAATAAAAATCCGGATCGTCCCTGGAAAAAAGTTGCAAAAATAGGTTCAAAAATCATTTTTTCGGAATTTCGTAATGAAATTTTGTTTTTAAGTTCTTCTTCCTTTCGATTGGCCATGAGCATTGACGTTCGTTACGCCATTACTAAGTTTTAGTATGATTCGGTAAAAGAAATTCAGCGCGTTGTTCAATTTGAATGATTTTTGTAGGTTTATAAGGTGGATTGTTGAGTTAATGGATATCTAAATGAATAAATTACATTTCTTGAGAAATTCTGTAACAAATTCTGTTTCTTTTGATTCTAAAGAATTTTTGTGACATTTAACAGAAATTTGACTTTGCTTCTTTTTCACTTTTGTTATTGAGAAAGCTTATTTGCATTCGATATTCTGGACAATCGGATATTAAGTATTCTATGTTTTGTTTTAGATAGCCATAGTTACAACTGGAAGATTTTATCATATTTTTCCTATATAAACTTTCGTTGACCGAGTGATGGTTTGCCTGAAGTCTATTTAAGTTGACTATAGGTTTTCTAGGTTTATTGACTTTACGAAATCGTTTTTAACTTAACGGAACTTATTTCCTTCGGCACTAAAAGCATCTACAAAAAGTCCGTCTGAATCAGTTACTCTTAATTAATTAACGTCTCACGAAATTTAAAAAATAACAATGTTCAATAGTATGAGAAATATTTGTTTTAACATGATGAAGTTACGTTTTTAATTAAAATAAAGATGTAATAAGTTTTTACATAAAAACTATTGTTGTTAGAATAGACGTTTTCTTGAATATTCATCTGTAGTCTTTGGAAGAAGGATACATTTATCAGCAATAGCTCGTTCTTTTTTTTAAGAGTTGTAGTTTATCACGTGTATTTCCATCTAATCAATATTTTCACATAAATTATTTAAAAATGTCTATTAAGATGTTGCTGCGACATCTTTAATAAACAAATGCAATATTATCCGTTGTAGGAGAGATTTTTTCGCAACCACCATTATCGTAGAGATAAAGTGTTTTACAAGTTTGAACAAGAAATTGAATCTCTAAGTGCAGTAGGAACTGAGTAAATGTTTTGTTTTTGTTTAATTACTTCTCGTTCAATTAATATTAAAGGATGACATTTTTACAGATGTCTGAAGCAAGCATTGAACTTTGTACAGAGTTATAACACATTCTATGTTATTAAATTTGATGGCATTTTTATTTTCCTGACCAGCGAGTATGGGCAAATGATGAGCGAAGAGAGCTAAAGCGCTAGAATCTAGTTCGGCAAAAATCTGTCGCGCGGCTTTAAACTAAATTCGAGTGAATTTTTAAAATATTTTTCATAACTGAAACGTAGGCTTTTGTAATTATCTTTTAATTTGGGTTAGTTCGAAGAAATATTAATAATGACATTAATAATTTTCCAAAAGATTTCATCTCTTAATATTAATAATTGAATGAGTAATAATTGAACAAAAACAAAAATTTTTCTCGGTTCCTATTGCACTTAGAGATTTAATTTTCGTTTCCAAAGGTCAACAAATTAATTAGTAAGAAGACGTCTTTTTTAACAACAATAGCCTTGGTAGGAAAACTTAACGTTAAAAACGTAGTTTCATCGTGTTAAAAAGTATATTTGCTGTTGTACCGAGAATAATTATTTTGCAAATTTCGCAAGACATCAATTAATTAATAAACAACTGATTTAGACGGTTATTTTGCAATAACTGAAAAACAATTTGTTAAACTAATTGTGCGATTTTTATGTTTGACATACCTTTTTGTGGGTATTCGGAAAAAATTATGGAAAAATGATTTTTGAACCGGTTTTTCGTAGATGGAATATGCACGCAGCCTATTTCCGGTACGACTCAAATTCTGATTCATTCATCTACCTCACGCCTTCCTTTAAAGGCTTATATCTCCTTAAAATTTTTTCCGAAGACTTTGCCAGACTACCTGGACTATACTGTACATTACAATGGCAATGCATAGCCAAGGAAATTCGTACGTACCGAGTATCCCGCTATACGTTCTACTTTTTGTCGTACTTTTGCGTTTTCATGTACATACGTAACCTCTAGAGATTATGTAATTTGTCTTTCTCTATCCCTTTCTCTATCCCTTTCTCTATCTCTGTCTCTATCTCTGTCTCTGTCTCTATCTCTATCTCTCTCTTTCTCTCTTCAGCAACAGTCGATGATTTTCCTTAACCCTATTTTCATCACCATTGATAACAAATTAAACAAATTTTTACGATCCTACTGTTAGAATTAATAATTCGTAATACCTACCACAATTGAATTGTTGTCGATGACGTGAAAAATTCGGCGTGTACATACATACGAATGCTCGATAAGCAAACCGTAATATTTTGACGCGCAAACTGACCTATAAAAGTTTGCGATAGACGTATCCTAAGGGAGTGTCCACATGTTCATTTCTATCCTGTCCCGAATCCTTAGTGTTCGGTTTTTCTATAGGCATCCCGTCTTGACTATTCCGTGTTCATCGGAAAATTCGATAATGAATACGAGAAGCACATCAATAGGAATATTAATCTTCATTCTCCTACAGCATTTTTTACTTCTGATAAAAGGTTTAGCTTAATCCACTACCGACTTAATTACAATCTCACTTTTTATTAATGATTTAATATTCTTGAATGAGGTTAATGTAATTTGTTGTAATTTAAAAATCTTTACAAACATCCGCGTTTCGTCACATTCATCCACATTTTCATCGCAATACTAAGAGTTTGATAAACTGACTGGTAAAAGTTATTAACTATGCCAAATATTTGTTTTCAACTGCAATCTATTCTATTCTACATAAAACAAATAGTGGTCCGGAAATTGAAGGCAGTTTATTCGTGATCTGATTGATTGAAAGAGAGTTACGAAAGATACTAATGTGATAGATATGCATGTGTATTGAATGTCAACAAGTTTATCCATAAAATAATATTTTAGTTGCAATGATCTGATTTCATGAAAAACGAAAAAAAAAAGTAGAAAAATACAGTTATCAACGCAGCTATGGCTCGATTTACTAGAAAACAGAAAAGAAAATGAAAGCGATACACGCGCAGCGCGTACATTGTTGACTAGTAAATATAAATAAATAATACCATCGAAGATTAAGCGTCTATATTCATTGATAGTACTTAGGTACATACGGATGTGGGGATTCCATAGATGTTTTTTTTTTCATTTTTATCAAATTTTTCGTTGAACGCGGAATAGTCAAGATGGGATGTCTATGGAAAAATCGAAAAAGATAGAGATACCAGATAGGATGGAGGTAAACACGCGGACATTCCTTTAAAGAAACAAAAAATATGAAATGTGCTGCTCTCTAACGTTTGTAACGCGTGCGTACAAATAACGGCTATTATCGATAGTCTACTGCTGATAAAACAGGATATTTTTTTACTTGTTGCATTTCCTTATGATTTACAGAGCTTTGAGTTATGTAGTAAATATATTTTAATAAAATTATGAAATTCTCATCATAATCTATTTAATTTACAATTTCAGTGCAGATTGAGTTTTCACGTCTGTTATTTACGTGCAAAAGCATCTCCATATATATATTATACAGACGATTCAAGATATTGCAGTGATGGCCGCTAAATTGCTAGTACTACTGAAGTTAACATCGTCATTTCAATGCGTATTTTTATCATTAACACAATTGTCCCAACTTCACTAATTAAGTATTACCGGTGTAGAATTCATCGATGTGAAAAATGGCGATGAGATCAGGACGCAATTTGTCCAGCGGAGATTTACACCAAGCTGATGATGCAGAAAAAGTAATTTTGGTTTATATCTACATTACTTCGTGTTATTTATATTGATAATTGAAAGACTTAGTGATATTTATATTGTGAATTCTCAGGAAACTCTTTTAGATCATGATAGCGAGCCAGACGAAGATATGTTATTTAGGTGAGTATATAACTTAAAATCGTGCCTTTATAGGTTATCTCTAATTTTTGTGTATATATACTTGTTATTAGAGCAAGTTTATTTCGGCAATCATAAAACTAATATAGCATTGACATTGTTTTAATATAATTACATGAATTATATAGAGAGATTCCGATTTATCTTTTGTTCAATTCGATTCTATAATTAACATTTTCAAGTTAAGCATATTACATTTGTTTCAGTCGGACAAGTTTAGCTGACGGACAATTGCATATCGATGGAAAAATCTCAAGGTAATAACTCATAATATTTCCTTTGAAAAAAATGTATATAATACTAATATACTATCAACTGTGAATGATCATACTCGATACATTCTAATCGTAGTTCAATTTGAAAATTGATACAAACAATTGAATTCATATTCGAACGAAATTTACGAGTATAATACAAATGTTTGAATTAAGTTAGTTAGTATCAAATTTTGAGGGTTTCAACTTGTTCATATAATTTTAAATTGTAGAACTTTCGAAATTAAATTTATTACAATGCTTGAGATCGTAATTTGCGATATAGACGCGAGACGCGCCTCGTAAGCCATCTAGACTACTATGTAACAATAACGATCGAGTTGAACATACTTTAACTGTTAAATTTCCGGTATTTGAATTCTTTCATATCGAAATATTAATTTTAAGGTTTTCGATATCTTGATTTTCGAAATGTTAGCGTAACTAATATTGAACTGTACGCGAAATACCTAATGGAACGCTGTACAAACTAAATATAAAAACAACAGATAACGGACCAAGATATATTTTAAAAATCATATACATATTCTAATAAGTTTTTGTAAATTGAAACGATCAATTGTAGGATAATGTAGAGTTAGCGTGATATGGCAAAGCATTAATTCTCTTATATCGCGCACTCGTGCGTCCACGACCAATCGTTCCCTCGCTATTTAACAATATTGTTTTAAATAAAAGTTTTAACGGTAATTCATGAAAATATAAAATTAATTGGACAAAATTGCGAAACGAGATTCTTAAATATGTAACACCTATTTCTGCTCTTTTTATTAGTTAACTTAAACCTAATATTAGCGCGAACTATTTTGCTTAATATCCTTTGAGTAAGGATTGTCGACAATATCAGAATTACCGAAAATTTATTTATTTGTTCAGCAAATAATATTCATAAATAGTTTTAGAGATTTATTTATTACAAGTTTAGACGTGGCTATAATTTATCAAGCAAACTGTGACGATTGAAAATGATTCAAATCCTTGTCGCATAATAAGTACATCTATTTCAGCGTGAGAATCCAAATCAAGGAAGTTACCGATGTTATGCGCGATAATGTACAAAAAGTTATCCAAAGAAGTGAGCGCTTAGAAGATTTACAAGTAGCAAGTGATAGGCTAACTTCAGCCGGCAATGAGTTTCGAGAGGCCGCGAAGAAAGCACAAAGACGAGCTTGGATGCAAAACATGCGTGGCAGAATTATCATAGTGGCAATAACGATAACAGCCATTCTATGTATCATAGGTGAGTTAACATTGTTCGTTACGATTATTTTTAGCTTTAAAGGTGGTGCGAGCAAGGGGAGGAAGCAAGATAGTCAGGTAATGGGTTTAAAAATACTGTTCATTCAAATAGAGTTCATTACTTTCACGTCAATTTATCAAACTTGAATTATTGGGTATTGCATCATATTTTGAAGAACAATAAATTAGTTATTTAAAAATACAATTCACGAATCTCCAATATTGCTTTAAAAACGTTGATTTTGCGGAGTAAAATGTACTAAGCTAATTTTTAATTGAAAATGTATAAACTGTAAAGAGCTCAGCATTTTGCCTGAACATAATTATCTAATAATTTCAAACTGGATTTTAAAAATATAATAAAATCTTGTAACAAAAATGTTTGCTCTAGGGATCGGTTATTTTTCGTGAATGTTCAAGAAAATTGATAGAAATGTTAATTTTTCAACAAAATAAGTCAGTTGTTTTGGAGCTTCTGTCTAGTGCTTATGCATGCTTTCAGTCTGTATTTCGATTTCAATGTGTATCGTTTCCTGTGCCTTTTCATTTACTTGGCCTATCGCTACAACCCGTAACATCGGTGTCTAAACGTAGTCTTATCTTTTCTATTGGCAAAATCAACAAATTTGTCTAAAATTGTTAGCTTCTAGTAGTCTTAAGCATCATATCTATCTCGTCGTATAGGCCTTTTATCTCAGATAGATGCTCTAATGTGAAATAATACATTTCGATACGAGTGAGATAACGCGATTTTATCCTCGTGTGGTCGTTTGCATTTAACATTGTTCACATTAGAGCTTCTATCTAGATATAACAGAACGAGGAAATAGATCTGACACTTTGTCGCGCATTGAAGATGCCCAAATACAATCTCTTAGAACTTTTGACAAGTTAATTTTTTGAAGCCCTAATACTCTCCTTGTAAGAACGAAATATGATTATTTAACATCTTTTCTCGTGTAATAAAATTGATCAACAAAATTCTGTCGCACTTTTTGTATTTAAACATCAATGCAGATCTTACCGTCTAAATACTAAATACAGAACTTGTCTCACCAGTTGATCCTATTCATTATGCAACGTAGTTTTTATGTATAATTCCATCCTCCCTTTCGTTCTGTAACTTTCCTTTAAAAAATGCTAAAATCTTCAAAGGGAGTAGTCATTGAACAAATATATACTTACTGCTCTAGAAGATTTACGTTTTTTTGAACGTTATGTTGGGGATGGTGGCGGATTCCAGTGATTTTTTAATTCTCATTTGAAATGTTTTTTAATACTCAATCAAAAATTAATTTAAATTTATCAAGTGTGCATGTTTAGTAGTTAAAGAGATAAATAATACAATTTGTACCAATATAATAAAGATCCTACATAAAAAGAGTTATGGTGTTGACTCAAAATTCTAGATAGCCTTCAATAATTTTTGGACATATCGATATAAATGTTATATATTATAAGTGGAAGTTTCACGTAGCGTCAACCTTGTAACTCAACTCGTAATCGAACGGAATTGAAAATAGCGATTGGATATTAGCTGTGTAGTATTTTTACAACGAAGAGAGCTTAGCGACAATGAATATATGAATCGAATTATGAATAAAAGTGTTTAGAAGAATTAAATTTGTACCTTGTCGTTTAGAAATCCCGTTAATTCAATCGGGCATTTTAAGGCCGAAAAATTACAGATGGTCGGAGGGATAAGTGAAACTATCTTAGTACTCATGATGACCAAAAAAGTGCTAAATATTTTAAAAACTTTAATGTCGACTTTGACAACGATGCCGGTGTAATAGCAGTTTGAAAACGTGTAAATATCAATTTTGGTCGTTATTGCTAACTATACTGAGTGAACTCTATGAAAAAACTGGTAGCGCTTTCGTCTAATGTCTAAATGCACCGGAAAATAACGAAAATAAATAAATTAACGCTCGACAATAGTGAAGGCGTTTGACATCGAATGAAAAAATGAATTGTTACTGAGCTTTTTATAAATTTTCTCATATACGACAGTGTTAAAGCGTACGGCGTTAGTTCAGATGTAGGGGGCGGCACGAGGTATTCACATGGTGAATATGTAGTATGTGTTTAGCATCTAAAGGGATCTTTCGAAATTTCGTAGTTGCACTACTCGTATCTTCAGTTCGCGAATCACAATTGCTCGCCTAATACATTATTAATGGTTTTATTAGTGATCCTCGAAATTCAAACCCAAATTGAATTTGTTTCGTCGGGTCGGAATATATAATTCACTGGCTCGAAAAGAGGTGTTGGGGTCAGATCGGTGCATAATTCCTTGAATGTATGAAATATCTATCCTCGTTCTTAGTAGTAGAATGATAAAATTTTGCTACAAAACATTACATTTGATTCATGAATGAAGATACAATTTTGTGCCTAGTACAAAATGTATTCTCCCAACTATCGATATTTTACTTTCACGAATATCTCACGTATAAACTGAAAATGTGTTGGCTACAGCATCGTGAATAGAAATCCAAAAAAATACAAGGAATTGAAGTTTATGCAAAATTTCGTTGTATTTTTCCACGTTGATTGCACATTCATCACCAATTAATTTATTGGCCATATGGTACATTATTGTGGAATGCTATACATTTTAATGATAACAGTTTAAAAGATAAAGCTGGTGCTAGCACTCAACACTGATGACATGTCACCCCCGACAACGAAGTACATTTGAATTGATATTGACCAGTTTGACTACTTATTGCATAGCTTATTTACTGTGTTGTTATACTAAAACAACGCTCTTGAAGGTCGCAAAAACTTGAACAATCGCGTTCACTGAAAGGGTTATTCTGATAAAAACTAACTATACGCTCGCATCACCTTCTTTTGGCTTGTTCTTGTTTTTCCCAAATTCGATATCGTTGTAAGTTAAATACTTTTCAGTTCTGGATGTCTTGGCGCTTTACCTAGTTCTCAGATAGCAAATCGTACTAGTCAGTATTCAAATTTAGGTAATTACAATGTATTTCGACAATATTAATATTGATAATTTGTATTACGACTTTACTATGTTTATAAATTATTGCATTTTTTATAATGATCATGGAATGGTCATTGGAATATCAATAGTAATACGTCAATTACATAGAATAAATGAACTTGGTGTTAATAATCAATTATTAATTTTTCAATGACAAGTATCATAAATAACGTCTAGACAGATATTGAAAATAAATATCACGGATTATTCTAAAAAATCCAACAATATCTCACTAATGTAAAATAGAATGCATTTATTAAAATTTATTTATCAAGAATGACAATCACAAAACGACAATGTGTGAAATATGATTCCATATTATGTTAGATTGGTATACCTTTGTATTTGTAATACTGAATTTGAACCGATTATCTGATTTGGAAGTAGATGACATTGTGTTTTTTACACACATCGTTTTTGCCAAACATGACTATTATGACTTTTGATGTTCATTAATTTCTCATAATAATTATATTACAATAAAAACTAAAAACGATTTTTGAAATTGTCTCATTAAAAATTTCATTAAAATAAAACATTGAACTTTCTAATGCTAAAATAATCATCCTCGTTTAATACTATCAATGTAGCAGATGATTTAATATATTATTATAGATGTTATTTCAATAATTGTTAATTATCGAGGTACTAATTAATTATTTTTTATATCATGAGATAATTTATATATATAACGATGGCATCAATTAACATTTTACGTTAATTCGAGCAAATTAACTATCTGTTTAATAAAATTAGAAATCTTTAGACGGTTTTGCGCTTTTATGAATTAAATACAACTAGCCCGGCATTTGAAAATGTATTATTTGAAACAGAATATTCAATTTATTTGTTAACTTTAACTCCTTCATTATTTAACTAACTAGTGAGATTTATACAATATTTATTACATAAAAATAAAAAAAATTAATTTTACTTTAAAATTATCTCATCGAGCTGAATTAAGCGATAAAATTCAAGTTTTCATACGATTTAGTTCAAAAGTTTCACAATCTTGTTAATAATATTCAAGAAATTTTCATAGGTTTCGACGAACTTGTAAAATTTATTCAATGGATTTTTTTTCCAGTGCCCATCATCGTAAAGTATTCTTGATCTAAAAGCCGTCAACTGAAATAAGTCATCATACAAGACATAATAACCTAAGGTACTGCGGCACAATTGGGGTACGTCAGTCCTTTATATCAAGTTATATGTTTGTTTAATCTTTAATTTATTCAATTTTATTTGCTTACTCGGAGTACACTAAGGTTAATTTTCTCGTAAATTACATCGGGAATATCTTATACGCGAGAGTAAGTTCAACTATCGTTAAGTAACGCCTTTACCCCTATGGCTTCATCTTCAAAACTCGACAAATCTTCAGAAAACGCGTAATGAATCGATCGATTATTAATTAACCTATTCAATTTGAAAATGATTTCTGTATATTTTAATTCACAGATATTTAGTGATGAATATCATCCATTATTGCAAGTAATTCTTTCTTATCCGTACTGGTGAAAATGATTTCAAAAATAATTTGAAGACGTGGTATTTAAAAGTAAAAATGACTCGTTTAAAATATTTTTAAATGTATTCGTTTCAATTCAATGTATTTTGCCAAATCCTCGACGTTATAGTGAAAATAGCCTGCTGGATTTTGAACGTTGCAACTTATTCACAATTGTGACCCAAGTTTTATTATTTTTTTATGACAAAGTGAAAAAACATATTGTTATATATATGGTTGCTTTGTGAGAAATCTGTAAAAATATAGTCCGTACGCTCAAAACTCCTTTGTATTTATCATCTATCAATTAAGTTTTATATTGTTATGAAAACGTATGTGGAATATGTCTCTACCGTACAAAAATGAATGTGATTCAAAGTACATATTGAAAAAATGTGCTGATTGTATCGACTGAGAAAAATGATGTAAATAATATTTTTATATATCAATTCTTTAGATGTTATTTTATCCGTCAAGTTTACAAGCTCTTTCTTAATAAATGAGCATTTATTTTTGTAAAGCTATCGTAAAATAATGTAATGATTTGTTAGATAACATTTAAGCATTGTTTCGTTAACTGGAATGATATTCCAAACAGTGTATTTAAATAGTTGCCATGTTACAATTGTGTAATATTTGTCAAAAGCATTTTAATAAAAATATTTCTTACAATAACACCGTTTGCTGATTTGCATGACATTTTTACTTTGCAATTACCTCTAATAATTTCAATAATATATTATTTAAACAATAACTCATCCTGTAATACCGTAATGAATGATATTTAAAAAGTATTGTTTGTTGCTGCTCAACTATGCTTATAAATAAAAATTATCCAAAAACTAAGACCAACAAGTAAAAGTTATCAGAATGAAGCAATCGTTATCTATTGAAAAAAATAAAATGAAGTTCAAAGTCATAAGTTAACTCCTTCTGCTTATTATTAAACATGTTATTAGTAGATGAGCTGTAGTAAATATTTATATTCTAGTTTTAGATTAATATTTAACTCTACCAATCGCGACGATAGTACGCGTACTTACCGGGTTTATAAAGGATCGCAATAGCAACATAACGACCAGTGTTGAGCTTACAGCTGCCATAAAGCAGTAAGATGAGGAGATGAGAGGGACATCGGGGGTGGGAGGGAGGAAGGGGACAAGCCATGAAGCATCGCGGTGACGCATGATCTCGCATCGACACCGGTGCACGTATGTATGTAGTGTTATTCGTACATTGCACGAGAGTCGCGGTTGTCAGTGCATGCACGAGTATATTCTGTTAGTGCACAGTGCTGCCAGTTTGTCTGTCTCTTGTTCTGTTTCGCTCTGAGTAACCGCCCGCGCATTTTTCTCTTGACTATATACTCCTCGGAGCAGGCGAGACGACAGCGAAAAACGCCAGTTGCGAATTAGCAGTTGGTAGGTTCAGTGCTATCTCTCGTATATTCTACCGCAAGCAAAGAGATACAAGCAACAGCAAGCAAGCAAGCAAGCAAGCAAGCAAGCAAGCAAGCAAGCAAGCAAGTACTGACCGTCGCCGGCTATTGTCAGGCTCAGAGAGTAGCGTCTGATTCGGCTTGATTGGAAGCGGCGCGTACCGCTGCCGAGCTTGTATACGACTGCAGCAGCCGCACCAAGATCTCTCAACGATTACATCCGACCATGCTGCATCAAATCGTCATCTCGCTCCTAGCATTCCTCCTGGCATGGCTCTTTCTGTCAAAGAGTCGACGCAAATTCATCTTCATACTCTACAAAACTCTTCCACGGGATATTCTGTAAGTTATTGCCGTAATTCGTTATATAGTCAGCTATTACTATTCCGATCAATTGACCAACTTGCTTACTCGGCCTTACGATGCTTCATACACAAGCACGCACGCACGCACACACATACCCACACACCCGCACACACTTATCAACCTATGCTGTTTAACGTTGCCCAATTGTTTTCGAGATTGATCATCGCGGTACTTTTACGTACAATTGCGTGCACATCACCTTGTTCCTGCTGTCTAACATCGATTTTCTATCTACTCGGTTATCCAGCGATATATTCTCCAGTGGCACAGGACGTCGTTACGTACCCGCTCGCGATAATCGGTTCGATCATTGCATTACACTCACTCGAATAAATACGCTGACTTACATGATTTTGTAAACAAACGTTTCCGCAATAATCTCAACATCGAAGGTGACCTTATAGAACGACCGACAAACCAAATCACGTGGAGTAACGTACTAAATGTATTTATTTTCTTCGCGTAATGATCTGTTACACGTCTTCTTTGATATCGGCTTCATCGTGTCGAGCATAAACGTGAATACACGGCACCTCGAGCCACTTCGACGTTCGGAAAGAGAATTTGTTAATATAATAACGAGTATAGCCTGTGCGGTAAGATTGATACAAGCAATTTGCTGACTGGTTCTGAAAGAGAAGCGCGAAATAAGAGGGAAATGCAAAGAAAGGAAGCCGCAAGTTTTTCTTTTTTATATTTCTGCTCATTGAGCAAGTCTTCGTGATAAATTCCGTAATTTCAAGATTACGATGACCAGGCTCATTAACTTGTTACCATTGCAATTGGCTTTTGAATTCAGTTTAATTGTACACAGACTGACGATCGCACTTTGAAAAGCCTATAATTCTGACAACAACGCTTTTACGAGAGCAGTGCTTAATATTCAAAAGTGAAGATTAATTGTTAGTTAACGTTACAAACACTGACAATTGTTATGACATCTTCAACGTAACGTTATTAGTTGTCCAGAAAAGTTAGTCTTTCTATAGCAACTTTATCGTAATGTGACTACGTTGGAAGATTATTTATGTAATCCATTTGATGGCTGTTCATGGAATAACCGTAGTAAAAATAAGTCCATCAAATAATACGCAAAAGTTGATACGTGAGCTCTTGTTACCTATCCAAACCATACAATTATGAACGATTGATACTTTATTTATCTTTAATTGTAAGCTTCTTTTGTTTGGTATTACTTTCCGTACAGATCTGTCTCTACTGAACAGTTGTAACAATTATAAATAAGTTAGACGATGGAATTTTCATTTGCCCGACACGACAAGTCAAAGTTTAAGCTAGCGCGCACGCGAGGATGTACGTCATGCGAAGAAGCAACAAGTGCTCGTTAGTTGTAGTCAGAAGCAGAAATTCCTATTATTTTTTCTATGATAATCTAGTTTGTTCAACTTATTTGTTCAAAGTTGCGCTTCAAAAATATATATTCAAAAATATTATTGGCAAATGATTCGAAAGTTATTTGTCAATATTAAAATGTCTAATGTATGTATGATAAAAATGCTTTATTTTTAAACCAAATTCAATATAAAAATAGGACGAAAATGATGTTTGGTTAATACGAAAATCAATCCAAATTGTAAAGTATTTAAAAATCGACTCATTTTTATCTTCTTTGAGATAACCAATCTGGCTAGAAAAAAATCAATATCCAAAAATCAGTTGTTGGATTCATGATCAGTTTTCGATATTTCACCGTTATCTCTAATAAACATTTAATCGTAACTCTAATTTTCGTATAAAATTATCGTCGTGTATAAAAGTATGAATTATCACCCGCTAAAATCATTTGTTATGAATCGTGTACGTCCCTATCATAGCCGATGCTGTAAATTTCTAAAATATAACGTATTAGCCGTTGCTCGTACAGCTGACTGTTTACAAATATTACAACTAGAGTATCGTAGTATACAATGAATGATAAAAAAAGTGAATGAATTACTGAGTTTCTTTTTATAGTTGTTAGGAACTCTCACAACTAACAATCATTCAACAGAGAAACGAACAAATATGCGAAAAAATGTCTACTCATTGTCAGTTTGCTACCTTTCATACATTGTAGCGACATCTTTCGAATGTAATCGTTTGAATGCAGTGGTTAAAATGAATGACAACAAACGAACAATGTTTAAAAAGTTGTTCCCGTTTGGTGTTTGCTTAACGATATCAGATTCAATACGATAAGGGTTCCGTTTTGAAAGAATATCTTTGAACGAATGAATGCAGGATTGTTGGCTTGTAAATGTGAATAATCCAAAACTGAGTTTAAATAGTTTATTGTACAGACGATGATTTTACAGTGGGAATTTCTAGTTAGAATACGAAACAAATAACATGTCACAGTCGCGTAAAAATGTTCTTATAACTTAACTATACCAAGCTTTCGTTATTTGGTATATGGCATTCTTGGTGACGTTGAACGTGACATACTTACGCATCTCCGAGCATTCTTGCGCGCAAATACACTCATTCAAAATGAACACGTCGAACGAATGGAATATGTGAAGTTGTTCGTATTGTACTTTTTTCTTTGTAAATCAATTCTTTTATCAAAGATCGCCTGTACTTAGCATTGTTGTGATATCTCAGTCATAGAATCGGTACAATGATGGCATCTTTACTAATATACACAATCAACTATTCATCGACGTACTTTCTCTTACGAAAGCAACATTCTAAAGTTATTGGAAAATATCGAAAGTCCTGAAGATTGGACACACGAAAAAACAATTATTTTCTAATAAATCAGATACATTCAAGACAAACCATAATAAATAATGTAAACAATTAAGGTATCGACTTATGCTACTCTTTCCCGTTGGACATGCTTATCAAGCACTGCTTTTATTTGATCGTCGTGGATGTAAGTATACGCCAAGCCCTAACCACAAGGTGGTATCTGGTTACAATTCTTTACAAGATTGTAAGGTATGCCACTTTCCAGGATACCTTGTTTCCATTAAAAAAAAACTCGGCATTTCACTTTTTGCTTAATAGTTGAATTTAGTATGAGAAAACCCTGCCGATTTTCACTTATTTATTGTACAAATATCAGGGAAAAGTAATAAACGATCGTTCAAACTGACCGACGATTTAATACTTGCATTATTTTCTCGATTGAGACGGAACAATTCCAGTGAATTGTTATTCATTAATTTTTTGTGAATATTACAACTGTTTATTAAGTTCTTGATTGATTATTAATTTATCTTAAATCGCCATTTTTGCAAATTTATAAAGGAAAGCGAACGTAACATTTACTTATCTCGAAAATCAATTATTTTCCTTGCTTATTTTCAGCTCTCACGAGAAAAAATACAGTCACTAACAGCGTGAAAAGGCTTTTTGATGAAACACGTTGCAGCATTCGTCTTTGAATGATGCCGCATATCTCTCGTTTCGCGAGAAAAGCATTTACGTACTCGTTGGGAATTATACTATTACACGCGTAATTTATGAAATCACAATAATTATTAGTTTACTTAATCTTTTCTTCTCTTGTTTTTCCCTCTCATATGTATGCGTTTGTCACAACGACTACCACTGTAGTATGAGATTATAGCATGTGGCATGACGATTGCAACATTAACCAATTTAAAGAGGAGAGGATGGTAAAGAAAGAGGGAGAGAGATAAGAGGAGTAACGAATAAATTATAAACAGAAACGATAATGTAGGGAATATCTACAATGTTTGTAAACATTTGTATAAAAGTGTGAGGTTTGTCTTAATTTGAAAAAGAAATGTTCAAGTGAAGTTTCAGGCGACGTTCATTATAAATAACATTTTGATTGTATCATTTTATCATTTAAAATCTACTTATTTTAACCAACGTGATCTTATAACCATTTCAGAGGTGCCTTCAGATTTTTGAAAGTTAATGCTCTTCTGTGGTGGTGGGAAACAAGGTTTTACACAGTAGCTAAAATTTTTACTAGACTCGCAGCGGCTCATCCAAACAAAGTAGCTTTCATTTTTGAAGATCGAGAATGGACGTATCAACAGGTATTGAATATTCCAATAATTATAATTGTTACAAATTACATATACCGACCCGCAGATTCGATTATTCTTACAAAATGTAGGACCTGTAGATATCTGCCTCATTCACTCTGCGAATTTATATAAGTAAGAGTGGATGGTCCAGATATTTACAAATTAAACGAGTTTAACCAGGCGTACAAAAATGCCAGTATCTATGTATTATACACGTGCTCCGACGTCTTCTCGTGTTTATGACCCCTTGATTTTAGTACCTTATGATACTAGTGCTCTTGCGAAATTTTTTCACGAATATGTTTCATAAAAAATTTTTTATCCCGAGCGTACGGAAAACCGGATTTTCTGCACGGAGAGTCGAAAAATGTATTTATTTAAGATAAACAATATGTTAAGTTTCAATTCAACATATTGGATAATTTATTACGACAACAAAGTTATAAAATACCGAATTTCATTGATAACAAATAAATGTATATCTACAAACATGTCTTGTCAATATTGAATTGGTTTCTCGATTGATTAGATGTAGTGAAATCGACAAAATTATGTAATTAATAACCAATAAATGCTCTCCTGTATACCTATTCTCATTGTTTGCTCCACTAGTTCAATATTAGTAGCAATCAATGAAGTAATCGTCAATAAGATATTGCACTTAATTTAGAAAAGTTACAGATCAATACGACTGTTTGATGTAATATTGTACGAAAATGTAATAAAAATGAACATTGCGTTTACCAGCTAGAAGACTTCAGCAACCGAGTCGGGCGTTTTTTTCGCGCAAAGTCTATGTCTCGACAGGACAGTGTAGCCTTGATAATGGAGAGCCGCGCCGAGTACGTGGGTACTTGGCTGGGGTTATGTAAGGCTAACTTTGTCACTGCGCTCGTCAACACCAATCTCCGGGGTGATGTTCTCGTGCATAGCATCAAAGTTGCCGGCTGCAAGGCTGTGATTTTCAGTAGCGAATTCAAAGATGGTAAATCTTTCAATGGCTACAAGCAGCGATTGATTTTTCCGAATTAAGAACGACAATAAATACTTGCAGTTGTCAAGGAAATACGAGATAAGATCCCAGATTTGATTCTGTACCAGTGGACGGCACAATGCAATGGGCCTGTGCTTGATGGTGCTGTTGATCTGAGTCGGGGTTTGGCTGAGACCGAGCCAGAGTCTCTTTTGGTCGACATATCGGTCGGAAGCCCACGTGACAAGCTCATCTACATCTATACCTCCGGCACGACAGGTTTGCCTAAGGCTGCAGTTATCAGCAATTTAAGGTACTTGATCGTTCTTGTATTTACTTCGCGTATTCTTACACCCTTTGATTGGCTCGATGTGATCAAATCATCGCCATCCACAGTGCACGATTTTCATGATATCATTCAACAACTTCCACATGATTACAGGACGTAATATTAACGATCCATCCATGAAAAGTGATTCAGATTACGATAAAACTTCCTAACCGCTGTCATCGTTCGATATGATTATTTTTCGTTTGCACCTCGCGCGATTATTACTAATATCTAACATTTGACACACTTATTAATGTGTACTCGCTCCCCATGATGGGTATTGAAGTATCATTTTAAATTTTCCTTGCACAACCACATTTTTTCACAGTCTTTCGGCAAACTAATTTTGTTTCTTTTTACAATAAATTCTTCTACTATAAATAAACAATATTTTACATTTTAGGAACAATTCTATTTAAGAACGACCATTTTATCTACAAAATAAATATACTTTCTGGCATAACATTATCACATTTCACAGGTACATGTTGATGTCGTGTGGCGTATATTCAATGTTGGGACTCAAGTCATCCGATCGCATTTATAATTCCCTGCCACTTTATCACACTGCCGGAGGTATTGTTGGCGCTGGACAGGCAGTATTACGTGGAGTGACCGTTGTTCTTCGACGACACTTTAGTGCTTCAAAATTTTGGTCCGACTGTATTCAATATGAATGCACGGTAAAGTCATATCGCCTTGACAAATACTATTTTTTTTATTAGAATTGTAAATAACATGGTAATGTTGGAATGAACGCGTTAGTTTCTTGCCAACCGGCGATCGTTGCGTCAATGTAAACAATATTTTAATTGGATTCAAACAATTGCATTTACAAATGTCGTTTGAATTGTCATCTAAATAGTTTGATTTTAATACTATTGCTCGACTGAATTCATTTCTACAGTATTTATAGTTTCTAATTGAATACTTTTGTTAGGAGCGTTTTTGAACAATAGTGTTTTTCACATACCAATGTAACACATGCGTAGATTTGGAAAAATATCTGAAATAGATAAATGTTGGACTATTCTCCAAATCGTTAAAAATGATTACAAAGTAAGCCATAATTTGATTATATATCTTGTTTGAAGGTTGCTCAGTACATTGGGGAAATATGTCGTTACCTTCTTGCCGTACCTCCTAATTTAGCTGATACCTCACACAAAGTAAGACTAATGTATGGCAACGGACTTCGACCTCAGATTTGGAAGCCATTTATCGAGAGATTTCAAGTGAAACAAATTGGGGAGTTTTATGGAGCTACCGAAGGAAATTCTAATCTTGGTAAGCATATATCCGATACTGTAATTGGGTTTTGTAAGGTGATGAATCGATGCGCGAGTGCATTATGCATTATAAAAGGCCCTCTTAGTATGCCGATTATGTCGTGCATCTGTTTTTTTCTTCGCTGTTAATTCTTCAATCTATCGTAGAAATATAACTCACGCTTATTAACCTAACTCATTCTTTTTTATAACAGTGAATATCGACAGCAGGATTGGCGCAGTTGGTTTTGTACCCCGTTACGCTCGTTCTCTCTACCCAGTTGCTCTTTTAAAAGTGGATGAATCAAACGGTGAACTTATTCGAGGTCCTGATGGACTTTGCATATTGTGTGAACCGGACGAACCTGGAGTTTTTGTCGGCAAAATCAATCCGAAAAAGGCGGTGAGCGACTTCAGTGGTTACGTCGATAAGAAGGAATCCGAGAAAAAAATCGTCAGAGATGTGTTTAAAAAGGGAGATCGCGTTTTCAATTCAGGTTTGTGACAATGTTAATGTTTAGTACAATTGTATCAATTCAGACGATGTATTTTATACGTAAAATATGCCGTATATTTTTTACATTCAGGTGATATTTTGGTAATGGATGAATATGGCTACTTCTATTTCAAAGACCGAACAGGTGATACGTTTAGGTACCGCACTCATTTCATTAAATATTAAATTCGATACACTTTCCAGCAATTATTCCTACAGATATTTCTCTTTCCATGAACATCTGCAGATGGCGTGGTGAAAATGTAGCTACTTCCGAGATTGAAGCTGTTATCAGTAATGTCATTGGTCTAAGGGATGCTGTAGTTTACGGTGTAGAGGTATGTTCATTTTACAATTGAATATAGATTTTTTAGATCGCGTGGGTTTTACAATCATGAAATAGTTACCTTGATAATGGTGATATCGTTAATATTTAGGTTCCAGGAAATGAAGGAAAAGCTGGCATGGCTGCTATATATGATCCCGATCAAAAGATTAACTTGAATGAATTGTCAGATGCAGTGAAAATAGCTTTACCAAATTACGCAAGACCATTATTTGTCCGGGTCCTGTCCACCCTTCCCATGACAGGTAAGATAAACATTAGAAAATTACTTGTCATTCAATACCAATGATTATAACTTATTTTAGGGACGTTTAAATTGAAAAAGAAAGATCTTCAGCGAGAGGGATTCGATATAAATAACGTAAATTTTGTTCACTTTATTTAAAAACACATGTTAAGCATCATTTATCAGCCATTTTTCCAAATTTTCAGATAAAAGAGCCTATATATTTTCTGAACAAGTCTGGAAAGTATGTGCTGTTAACAGAAAATTTATATAATGAAATTTTACAAGAGAAAGTTCGACTATAAATTGAAATTAGCAACGTTACAAAATGTATTCTGTATTATAAATTAATCAAGCGTTACGAAAAACATTGGCATGTGGCATTAAAAACTTTTTAACAGCAAAGGTATGACTTTGCTTTCACCGTGACGTTTTGAGACTGTGAAATATTTTGTATTACACGTTTTATGTCTGAGAATAATTACGGAGAGGAATCAAAAGTGATATCCTAGTTTAAGTGATTGTTAGTTAGTTATAAAAGAGAATGTAGGCTATAAGTTATTAGATCGTATCAAGTGCGATTTACAAATTAAAAATTAAATAGCATATTATTACTGTAAAAATTTTATAATTACATTTTTATATAGAAATGTATAATTGATTGTTAAAATACTATGTAATTTGATATCGTTGATGAAATTATGATTAAATTATAAAATGATTAAACTTAATATTGTAATTCTTATTTCCGACACTTTTGTTCAATAATAAAGGATGTAGTTATTTGTAAAAATCCGCGTATAAAAAAATCAAATATTTATTGATTCTGATTAGAGGGATGTCAAAGCACATCACCAGAATCTTCCATGAACGCAAGACAGAATTTGTCCATTGATTTATTTTGCTACTGAAATCATGGAAGCTACAATCTGCATTGATGTAACAAGGTGGATCATTCTCTTAACGATTTATACCGGCCGAGTAA
Organism: Chouioia cunea; assembly: GCA_030064505.1. Taxonomy (NCBI): domain Eukaryota; kingdom Metazoa; phylum Arthropoda; class Insecta; order Hymenoptera; family Eulophidae; genus Chouioia; species Chouioia cunea. Next base: position 24,220,007 of record JAOPFQ010000001.1, read on the forward strand.
TTACATTTTACTCTCGTTTAATGGTATTTAATTATATTGCAGAATTTTACATTGTATAAATATTTGTATAAAATATTCTGGTATATCAGTTGAAAGGATGTTATCACTTTCGTATTTGAATTAAGCGCCATGCAAGCTTAAGGTGCGTGTTCAGATGTCAGATCCGATTTACATGTTATACAATATACGATTTGAATCTGCATGGTGCGTATATATATGACGTTGGTAAGTCGAGCGAAATACCCACTACTGCTGACATCGCTTTCTGATCAGCTGACTTCTGTATAAACACAGGTATGTTCTTGTTGCATTCAAAAATAGTTTGACTTTTAATAAACAATTAACTGTTGTTGAAATCCATTGAATACGTACTATGTTTCAGCGTTGTTGAGCATATCGATCGAAATTCATTGATAAAGCTTTTGAAAGAACAATCGCTACTCTGTACGTAAGTGTGAGTGAGTGCGAATGTGGCGAGTGCGTGCGTGCGTGCGTGCGTGTGTGTGTGTGTGTGTGTGTGTGTCTGCGAGCGTGTGTAACAGAACTACAGTTTTCAGAATACTGATGATTGATAATCTTTTATATGATCGCAAATATATGTTTACTTAATATGTAGTCTTTTTAAATTGTACACAAATAAAAAACAAACGTTTTTATCCCGTCGGTTGAATGATTATTACAGATCATTATTGTATTGGATCATTCGTATGTTGTATATTATATCATTGTTAATTAATCATCATTATTGCTTATTGTGTTTATTATTTTCTGACTAAATGTATTTCACATGCAGGTGGTAATATGTATGAATCCTACTACTTTATGTATATGTAATAACAATATTCGCGTCACGAAATCTATTTAGTTTTACGATAAGTTTAATCATTCGAGAAACAACCGAAAAATGAAATAATTATGTAATACGCATAAGTGAATAATATATTGTTACGAAAAACTACTTTATTGTATTGCCTTTATAGATGAAAAATAAAACTTTAAATCTATAACGAACAGTGACATTTTGAAAAAATCGCAGATATCAAATGATAGAATACAGTGTTATCAGGTAATGTTTTATACAAAATAAAAAGTTTATTACTCACACCTTTAGCGTATATACTTTCGAAAATTATGAATGGAAAGGCGATTACACTGTTTACGATAATGTTGTAAGCAATCTGAAATACTCAAGATAATTATTACGGAAACTTTTTGCTTGGCATTACGTAAAACACCACACCAGATATATATATATATATAGCATCTACAAGATTTTAATACTAGATAATAAGCTACTCATATTAAGTGGATACATTTATTTACTAACAAGATAGCGTATTTTAGCGAGTTATTTCGTTAAAACGTTATATTTATTTCCAAAACTGACAAATAAATGTTAGATATTGCTTATCTCAAATTCCTGATTTATCCGTGGTATACCTGTATATATATATATATATATATATATACTTATATAGGTATACGTTTGGTGTCTGACGTAGATTTCATACACAAAGTCATTAACTGATACGTGCGATGCCTCATCTAGTTTCACAAATGCGCTATTGTCTGTCTTACGGAACTAGACGCAAGTGTAAATAAGACCTTTATAAGAGTCTTATTTACAATATAGTCGAAGTGTCAGCAAAATTGTAAATAAAACACACATCGCGTCTACGATAGTATCGCGAAAGTACTCAGTTGTGGTTGATAGACAACTGCGTCTGCATCATTGAAATAGGGCTTTATGACTGAATAACAACTATTACAGTATTGTTTACGATATTGCTATCACACGCACGTGTGGTATTTGTCACTATTTTGAAATGATTGGAAATATAGTAAGTAATACTATTTTTACGGTATTCAATTGTTGTCTTGGTTCAATTGAATAAACTATATATTTGATATAATTCAATAATTTAATAATTTTTTAGTAACTATTGTTACAATTTTTCTCGATGTATACATAGGTAATTTATTGAGATAACAATTCAATCGTTAATTCGCAGTGTTCTTCAAATCTCAAGTAATATCAATAATTCAGTGCGTATGTCAGTCTTGACAACAACTCTCGTAAGAAATACAATCGCTATAAATGTTGACTACTAGCGGTGTACATAAACCTGAACGACTAGAGTGAAGAACTCAAATTCCATCGCAGAATCTTGACGTAAAAGATTCCCATTAATCCGCCAATATTTCCACAAATATCACGTGCTCTTATTAAAAATATTCAAGTAAGACAATTATATTTTTAAACAGCCAACAATGGAGGAGAATAAGTTTCGCTTTGCAATTGATCGCGGTGGAACCTTCACTGACGTGTTTGCGAAATGTCCAGGAGGAAAAATTCGCGTGATGAAACTTTTATCAGTGGATCCAGCAAATTATGACGATGCACCTCGTGAAGGGATTCGCCGTATTTTAGAACAAGTAATAATGTTATTGAATATAAATAAAACGAACGATATAACATTGAGTTTTGGATGTCGCTCTTTATCAATATTTCATCTTGAATTAATTACAAACATCAATTTCCGTTTGGCTTATTAAAAAAAAATTTATTTTGAGCATATTATAACGCATATTATACAAATGGATTTCGCGTCTTAAATGTAGGAAACAGGATCACCGATCAAAGGTGAAATTGATACTTCACAAATAGCATGGATTCGCATGGGCACTACTGTAGCTACAAATGCATTACTCGAAAGAAAAGGAGCTAAAATGGCTTTACTAATAAATGAAGGATTTAAAGATTTATTGTACATAGGAAACCAAGCTCGACCCAATATTTTTGATCTCGTAAGAATAGCATTCTATTTTCCAATCGATTATGTATTGATTTTGGGATAAATTGTTATCTCGTATATTATTTTCTTGACTATATTCTATTCAAAAATCAATAAGCATAATTGTAAATTAAATTTCGTAGGAAATTGCAATGCCAGAAGTTTTATACTCCGAAGTGGTAGAAGTAAAAGCGAGAGTTGTGCCGGCTTTGCCAGGAAAATGCAATTTGCCGAAAAATACGTGGACAAAAGTCAAAGGTTCTACTGGTGAAGATCTTTTTATTACGAAAGAATTGGATGACGCTAAACTCGTGCAAGATTTACTCAAACTCAAAAAAAATGGGGTCGAGAGTCTAGCAGTGGTTTTAATGCACAGTTATACGTAAGCCTGGCTTTTTTACTAATTATTATATTATTGACAATTATATAATAGAAATTAACTAACGTTCTCAGCTATTCTTTTAAATTCAATTAAATATATCGTAAACTTAAGATAGTTAGATCGTCGCTACTGATGTCATGTTACCTCTTGTATATAAAATCTCTGCAAGCCAATACTGCAGGCACTGTAGTCGTACTGTAGGTAGGGGGATTGATACTGTGATTTAAGATAGCCTGATCAACCTGATTCTTGAACTGTTAAAACATGGAATAATACTTCTTGATAAGTTTTGATTATTCATTGTCAAACGAGTCATTACAGGTCATTTTGTTTTAATTTTGTGGCGCCGAATGGGGTATAGATGGAGATCCTTTTAGACGACGTTAAATCTCATCAGTTTCGTTTTTACTTGTTTAATTGAAGTTCACAAACGCATTTATGTAAATATAAAGGAGGAGTGAGCTAATTGGAATACTTGACGGAAATAGGTGTTTCTCTTCGCCCGTAATTTAGAACATGGCTTCCTTTTCCTCTTAAAAAATCCTAATGATAAATATTCTGCTCAAAATCATAAGGAAAACCGATGAACTTAACGGTGCTTATCTTCCAACTTACATCACTTGGATTAAAACATGTTAAAAAAGGTATCGGTAACAAATCAAACTGACGTCATTCCTCGTTGGACCTACAAGATTAATGTAATTTTGGAGTATTTCACGCTTTTATATAATTAAAAAATCCGTAAAAAGGACAGTTTATAATCTACGCCGTAAAAATTTACCAAACACAAAATTGCATCCCTCCTAAAAACGTTTAAATGAAATTTGTCGTTATTTTACTTCAAATTTATGCGACATTAACGTCATGTTTTTAAAAAATTCATAAAAAATTTGTTCAACTTTCATATTCGAAAATTAGCATGTGAAATTTCTATGAATTTTATACGAATCAATGTATATTTTTTTCAAACCCTGTGATCATTTTTATTCTAACTTTTGATATATACGTCTCGCAACTATTAAAACAATGTTTAATATAATCAATATTATATTTATATTTAATCGGCATTATCAGAGTTAGTCCGTAGTTTTTATGGTACATGATAGTAATATTTACGAAGAGCAAATATCAAATGAATTACATTTTACTTTCGAATAAATACAGAAGTTTGCGAAGATATAGTTTGTTCTATTTTTTACATTTAATGGTTGATTGTTTACATTGTTGATTAAATTGAGATTTTTAATATACATATTACTTAAGCATTTTTTGATTCATTTTAGTTATCATTTATGTACTGAACATCGCACTAAACTGGATTTCTTTAATTTGCACAGGTAGATTCGCTTCTCAATAAATAAAGTTTTATAAGTATATGATGACCTTCGTTATTAATAACTCATTAGGACATTACTTTAAAATCGAAAAAACGTTAACCTAACAAGCATTTTTTTTTGTACTCGAAAAATCTTCGAGGCTCGTCTATCTGCATTTATCCATAAGAAATGTACGTACCCGGACTCATTACGTTCAAGGAATTCCGTCTATCGAATAATAAGCGACGATTTTCCTCAAAAATTTTATTGCGTAAAAGTCTTTTGGACATCTGTTTCGAACGTCAATTTGTTCAAGTTGTGTTACATGAAAGCCACCGTGTAATAAAAAAACAGTCGATTAATATTAAGTTGTTCCTCGTGATAGGAAAAAGACTTTCTTAAAACTTGCACGATAAAATCTGTGAGGAAGATGGTCTATTAGATGAGTAATAACATTCATTCAATACAATAAGAATTTACTCGTTACTGTAGCCAAAGTAATTTATACCCCGTAACTTCCTTTTTGAAGTTTATATCTTTTTTGCATCCGATGAATTTAATACTTTAATACTCCATTACTAAAAATTGAAGTTTTCTACAGACTTATACGAGTAAATGCTTTGTGTGAATTGGTTGTTTTTTAGTGTTTTAGAGCATTACAAATTATGTATGCAAAATCACTGGACAATGATAAAAGACCTAGGTGTTTCATAACTTTTGACACAAAGTACATCTATAAATTCGGCGTTATTTGTCGTACAATATTCTTAGATATTGTCGTATCGATGGAGATATTTTCAATTTTGTATAGGTACGCTGAACAAGAAATACACGTTGGAAAATTAGCAGCGAAAGTTGGATTCAAACAAATTTCCCTGTCACACGAGGTAATGCCGATGACCCGCATTGTTCCTCGTGGTTTTACAACTTCAGCAGATGCTTATTTAACCCCTCACATTAAGAGTTATTTACAAGTAAAGTATTTTTCGATTAGATTTCAAATTAAACGACATACATGACACCACACATCATATGTACGTATAAATATATTTGATTAGGGATTTTCAAAGGGGTTCAAAAACAACCTTGAAGGAGTCAACGTGTTATTCATGCAAAGTGACGGCGGTCTTACACCTATGAATTCGTAAGTTGCTCGAATGCATTCGCATACAAAGAGATACTATTAGCGATATCAGCGATGCTTCTTCGTAAAATAGTCGTCGTTTATAAGTGCTTGATAATTAAGTTGAAATATAACGGCAAAAATTGTACATTGAATTCGTTAGTTTGCGACAAAAACTAACGAAATATTCCTTTTTTTATACAATTTTAATTATATTGTTTTTTTAGCAAGCTCACAAAACAATACGAGATTTTGATTTTATTCCGCAACAGATCGCACAAATTCTGAATTTATAAATTTCTTAAATATATTCTTGTGATATATCGTTTATAATGGAGAGATATGTTTTATTTTGTATCTCCATTACTTGATATCGCGATGTACTTATATTTTTTGGAAATGTAGTAAAATAAATTATTTCACGCTTGCTTTAATCTACCATATCGCAGTTTCAATGGTTCGAGAGCAATATTATCAGGTCCAGCTGGTGGAGTTGTTGGCTATGCGATGACCACTTATAAAAAAGAAACCGACCTTCCGGTAATTGGTTTTGATATGGGTGGTACGTCAACTGATGTCAGTCGTTACGGGGGTAGTTACGAACACGTCTATGAAAGTACAACTGCTGGGGTTACGATCCAAGCTGCTCAGGTAATATTAATAAAAATCTACTCCATTGGACATACTAGTAAATAGGATTATATCTGGCCTCCTTTTTTTGCAAATTCAAATGAAGACTGATGCGAAAATATTTAGTGTATTTTTAATTTGTTGGAAAATATTGAATTTTGATAAATAATATGATTTTTATAATTGAAAAAAAGTTCGTTAAAGATCGATTAAGACGTTAATATCAAACGTTTCAAATGTTACACGGTATACAACGTACTTTTTAATGCAAATTGCCAAGTACATAGTAGACGTACATATATATATATATATATACATAGACAACCCTGTGCATACTTTACGAGCATTTCCTGTATTATGCATACACATAGCAACTAATATATTACCCCGACTAGGATCTAATAACGAACGGCTAATCTTGATTTAAACGCTGCTTGTAGCATGGTTATGGGTTCGATTTCGTTCACAACAGCTCAAATGTTATCTACGTATGGTATGTCTTTCGGACTTCTAATACGTGTTTCGTCGTATACATCATTTGATAATACTTTTTGACGAGGTCCAACTAATTTCGGTGTACGAAGAATACGAATGTCCAGCAGTGTGTAATGGTAATACCATATGAATGTATTTTAAAATGAGCTAATATTTTATTGCGCAGCTCGATGTGAATACTGTGGCAGCAGGCGGTGGATCGATGTTATTCTTCAGATCGGGTTTATTTGAAGTCGGACCGGAAAGTGCAGGCGCTCACCCAGGTCCAGCGTGTTACAAGAAGAGGGGCCCACTCGCTGTTACAGACGCTAATTTGGCTCTGGGCCGACTGCTGCCAGAGTACTTTCCTAAAATTTTTGGACCCAACGAAAATGAACCATTAGACAAATCACGCTCGATCGAGGCTTTTGGCAAATTAACCGTCAAAGTAATATCTTTCGACTTTCCGAATTCGTTAGTTTGCGACAAAAACTAACGAAATATTCCTTTTTTTATATCCAGATCAATGATTTTTTACTGGCAGAAGGAAAATCGGAGAGGGAGAAAAAGTCCATTGAAGAGGTAGCAATGGGATTTGTTAAAGTAGCAAATGAAGCCATGTGTCGACCTATTCGAGCATTAACTCAGGTGTGGTCATTTAAACGAGTCATTTATGATTACTTATTGGTTGAAATACTTTTTTTGAAAATCGAAATAAAATTTTATAACGATTCATGTTTACCTTATTTACGAATATTCGACGTGTTTTAAAAAAATACTATTAATTGAATAAAGTACATTATTAAAATTGTAATTGCGAGTAAATAATTGCATTCTGTTGATTACATCTTGATATTCAAACAAAACAAAACAAAACAGGCGAAAGGATACGACACATCGCGTCATGTTTTGGCATGCTTTGGAGGTGCCGGAGGACAACACGCTTGTGCAATTGCTCGAAGCCTTGGCATGGGAACCGTTTTCGTGCACAAATACGCCGGTATTTTGTCAGCTTACGGCATGGCGCTAGCTGATGTCGTAGAGGAAGCTCAACAGCCTAGTGCTGAAATTTATAACGAAGGTAATAGATTTGAATGAACGCTAGCGCATTTAGCATGTTGCTATGGTGTATTACCTACACGAACGTTCCAATTATGCAAAGACACGCTACTTTTATCGTTTCTTGTTTTCCTATTCTAGATTCGTTTGGCCGGCTGGATAATCTATTCGATGCATTGCAAGAAATCGTTACGCAGAAGCTCTTAGCTCAAGGCTTTTCAAAGGATAGAATCGAAACTGAATGCTACTTGCATTTGCGATATGAGGGAACTGACTGTTCATTGATGTGCACTGCGAGTTCTAAGAAATCCGAATCAATATGTACAAAGCATGGCGATTTCGCGGCTTCATTTTTGAATAGGTGATTTCTTCAAATGATTAATATTTTAATTTCTTCGGAAAATTGTCATTTTCACACTAAAGAATATTATTTCCAAGATATCAACAAGAATTCGGTTTTACAATGCCTGACCGAAAAATTCTAGTTAGTGATATTAGAGTGCGAGGCATCGGTAAAACTGAAGTTCACGAAGACAAATTATTACCGCAACTTAACAGATCAGTTCTAGCAGAAAAGGTTCGTTTATACTTTATGATATATTACACGAATGCGACAATGTTCAATGCAAAATCGGAGACAAAATAAAGAATTGAGTAACGTTGGTACGATTTTCCTTGATTTAGAAAGCAAAAGTTTACTTCGAGGGTGGTTACCAAGAAGCAGGAGTGTATCAATTAAAATCTTTATCGCCAGGCCATATTATCCATGGGCCAGCCATTATAATGGACAGTTTGAGCACCATTCTGATAGAACCCGAATGTTCAGCATTAATCACATCACGGGGAGATATCAAAATCAAAATTGGATCTGGTTTGGAATCGAAAGTCACAACGGATCTTGACACTATTCAACTCAGTATATTTTCCCATAGATTTATGAGTATTGCCGAACAAATGGGCAGGTTCGTGCATAAATCTTTCGTACGAGTTCGACTCATAGTAGATGATTTTTGTCGCTATTCGCTATCTTCTAATGATAATTATGTAGCGTTCAAATAATTTTCTGAAATTGATCGTTTCCTTTACATATTTCAAGTGTTATAAAAGAGTTTCAAAAGAATTTTACAGAGAACATCTATTTCAACAAACATCAAAGAGCGACTAGACTTTTCTTGTGCTGTTTTTGGACCCGATGGTGGTTTAGTCTCGAATGCACCGCACATTCCAGTTCATCTCGGTGCAATGCAAGAAACAGTGCAATATCAGATAAAAGCATTTAAAGGGAAGTTTGAAAACGGAGACTCAATACTATCAAATCACCCATCTGCAGGTGGCTCCCATCTTCCAGACCTTACGGTTGTAACTCCGGTATTTTATAGGTGCGTTTGCGACTTAAACTGTTCTTACGTCAAAGCAACACGTTATTGAACGCTACGATATTTCTAGATAAAAACACATTCCTCTTACGTTCTTGTTATTTAATCGCATTATTTCTAGAGACGTGTCGGAGCCAGTATTCTTTGTAGCAAGTAGAGGGCACCATGCAGACATTGGTGGTATAACTCCGGGTTCAATGCCTCCACACTCTACAATGTTGTTACAAGTAAATTGCAAATGGAATTTTGCATTCGTAATAGACTGTCTGAAAATTCATTAGATGGCATTTTTTTCAGGAAGGCGCCTCTTTTAAAAGCTTTATACTCGTTCATAAAGGAGTATTTCGTGAGAAAGAAGTCACCGATGCATTGATGGCACCTGGAAAAATTCCAGGTAATTCTGGAACTAGAAATCTAGCTGATAATTTGAGTGACCTCAAAGCCCAGATAGCGGCTAATCACAAGGTACACCTACTTACAGGTAACAGATTCGAAAACCAAAAATTAATATTTTTCTTCCTTTCTTCATAATTAGGGAGCTCTTTTGGTTAAGGAGTTAATCGACATTTATGGACTTGACGTCGTTCAAGCTTATATGAGATATATTCAAGATAATGCCGAACTAGCAGTACGCGATACGTTAAAGTCTGTTGGGAAAACATTACTAGAAAGAACTCATCACCATTCACTTACTGCTTTAGATTATTTAGACGATGGTAGTGAAATCAAACTTGAATTGTCAATTGACATCGAGAAAGGGGAAGCCATTTGCGACTTTACGTGAGTATTATTTAGTAGATTACACGGGACGAGGTTTAAAGTTTCCGGTTTATTTCAATTTTTATTAAAATTTTTTCATAATTGATTCGAGTTCGTAATGTTATTAGTGAAAAATGGCCAAGCTATCTCTCTCTCTCTCTCTTTCTCTTAAAATGATATTGATTTTCTCATAACAGAGGTACTGGATATGAAGTTTGGGGTAACTGCAACGCACCGCGTGCTATCACTTTATCAGCTTTGATTTATTGCCTGAGAAGCATCGTTGGACATGATGTACCTCTCAATCAGGTGACTCACTCTATCATTTTTATGTGCATATAAACCTATTCCATAGGCATGTGCAATAAGTCTTTTTATTACTTTGTGTCTATACTCCTTTAAGGCAGCGCAATAATTTTTTACCATTACCAGTTTTCATTATCAGTTTGGTTTTGTCTGTTTGTTTATTTAGCGCGCACTACGTTATTACTGTAATCTATAATTGGGATCTGGTACAGAGATAATTATGTGATTAAAATAAATAACAAGCATTTAATATAGATACGACTGAACACTTAAAATAATGAAAACTATATTCAACGTAACCAGTGAATTGAATAATAAGTTGAAAAATCTAATGAGTGAATTCAATTAAAATCTGACCAGGGTTGTTTGAAGCCGGTAAAAGTGATAATACCAAAGGGGTCATTGCTTGATCCATCGGATGAGGCAGCAGTCGTGGGTGGCAACGTTCTTACTTCACAGCGTGTTGTCGACGTGATTCTTTGTGCGTTCGGTGCGTGCGCTGCATCTCAAGGCTGCATGAACAATATTACCCTTGGGACCGAGGAATGGGGATACTACGAGACTGTCGCCGGTGGTAGCGGCGCGGTAAGGCTTTATATTTATTCATTATTTGTGTAGGTAGGGTGACGGTACAAAAATCTAGACCTGCCCATTTTTTTTCGATGAAACCTCTATTCAATATTCATAACACTGCATCTGTCGGACACTGTTGAATTTTAAGACCACATGCAACAACGTTTAATTAGAAACTGTCGATTGGTAAAAAAGTGTCAGGATTCGGAAACTACGCTTTTCTTATAATTGACAAATAATCTTATAAAACTAAGTTAAGGATTTAAATTGAACAATCACTATAATTTTAATAAGCGCATCCTTGTTTTTGTGTTATTTGTTTGAAATATACGTTACCTCGAAATTGTTCAAATAATCGGATGAATAGCAACATTAAAGCTTCACGTGTGATATCTGACATGTGGTAAAATATTGATTTTTAGAACGAATGTTCATCATAATGAAAGTAGAATTATAATGGCACTACGAATAACAATGGTTTTTTTATTTTCACTTTATTATCTTCAAAATTGATCAAACATCCGCCAAAAGTCCATATTTGTACACATGTCGCGTCAAAGTAAATCCAGTGTGTTTTCTTCTGTACGTTGCAATATTTTTAAAAGAAAACGCGTTCGATACTACTAAAACTTGATGCGCAGATTCTCATCACAGTCATCGTTAATAACCTACTCGTATCTATTCGGAAATTTTTAATTTCGATATATACGAATTGGAATACTCGAAATTCGATGAAAGTTGATTAAGCTCGAGCACATTCATTATAAAGTGAATAGCACAAAAGGGGTCCGGTTTTTTCTATAAATTATGATTTTTCACATCTAGAAATGTTGGGTCATCTTGGAATGAAAAATATACGACCGTTTCATATTAAACTTTATCTTTATTGAAAAATCATGTTTTCCATTGATATTGTCTATTTGTGCTATTTAAAAAGTAACCGTAATTTTTTTATCGATTGCTATTTTGTCCATTAATTGGGTAATAAGATTTTGTAAAAGTTCTGTATTCTGAAAAGGTTGAGCCATTGAAATGTAAATATAACATATTTCGATTAATAACTGAAAAATTAACGTTAAAACTGTTATTGAACTTAGGGGCCTACCTGGGATGGCAGAGGTGGTGTTCATACTCATATGACCAATACCAGAATTACCGATCCCGAAATTTTAGAATTACGATATCCAGTTATTTTGAAAAAGTTTTCGCTTCGACAAGGAAGTGGCGGCGATGGCGCTCATCGAGGTGGTGAAGGAGTTACACGTGAAATGTTATTCAGGTTATATGATACTTAAAATAACGATATTCTAAAGCATTACAATATTTCTGCCTCACTTAACAATTCTGCAGACTGTTGTCCAAAGCTATGAATAGTATTATGTATAGTAGATTAGTAATCGCCGCTTACATATTGCATATTGTACAATACTATGAATGATAGCGTGCTTAATTTTTCACACAAAGGAAAAAAACAAATGATACTCTGTTTATTAGAACAAGTAACTAAGAAAATACATGCACATCCAGTAATGCGATAAAACTGGAGAAATGATTATTGTTATCGGTTAATTCTCTAGGTAAAACAGATTATCGTTACGTCATAAAAATTGACACATGATTGCACCTTTTTTTGACTATTCAAGACAAATATTTACTGTAGAAATAACGCCGCAACCGAATTTTTAATATTTTTCTTATGCCCATAGATATTTATCGACATGATGGTCATGAAACTAACTAGCATTTTTATACCATACATTTATAGCAACATTTTTTATAACAACTGTGTCGGGTTTACAAAACAATAAGATAAAGTAAATCATTATTTTGTTAAACGATGAAAACATCTTCTTTCAGAGTCCCTATGATGCTATCTGTATTGACGGAAAGACGAGTTCATTGTCCTCCTGGACTAGATGGTGGCGATCCGGGTGCTCGCGGGCGAAACACATTAAAACGAGTGGATGGCAGAATGATCAATTTAGGTCCAAAAACGGCTGTAGCAGTCAACGCTGGGGTAATTATTACAAATTACTATCCGTTCACTAGAAAACCTATTAAACGTTTGCTGTGTACTAAATGGGTCGAGCAAATATATTCAAGCCTCTGGACAATCAATTTAGTCATTTAGTACTTAATCACTACAAGATCTTGCAATAATTTAATTTTTAATACTCTTTCAGTAGTTTTCGTGGTTAATGTACATGTGTTCTTCGGTGATATCGTAACAACCCCTCTTACTCAATTGAAAATTTTTGATTAAAATATTCGATGAACTCGATATTGATATATCGTAATAAATCGATAGTAGGCTCGTCTTAAAATTGCAATGACCCCTACTAGCGTAACAAAATTCAACAAAGTTTTACTTCGACCAATAATTTCATTTTTGTTTAACACAGAGTACATTTTTTAATAAGAATAAGATATTTTTTATTTTGATAAATCACGGTATTGTATGTTGCAGGACATATTTACTCTAGAGACTCCAGGAGGCGGTGGATATGGTGAACCAACAGAAAGGCCGATATTAATGAAAAAGACAACAAATACTTTCATTGAACGTGGTAGTCTTTACGAATATCGTAAAGCTCAAGAATCTGTATAACTACTATCCCAAAATTAAAATCGCTGAAGCTCGAGAGAAGAAAACAAAGTTTTGCTAAAATGATTTCAATTATATTTTTTCATGTAATTCATTGTTAAATATATTGTTTTTCAATCATTGTTAATATTTTTATCTCTCTTTGATTTCGCAATTTGAAGCCTTTACTTGACCAATTGACGCCATAGGAAGTAAGCAAAGATTTTAGTTCAGTGAGAATATTAACGTATTGATCTTTTGGTGAGCAATGTCCGTTTAGCAGATATTTTGTGCAGAGTTTACGCGTTTTTTGCGAATATTTTCTTGTCGGAAGACTTAGATTCCAGATTAGAAACGTGTACGAGTGCATTACACTAATTGAACATGGAGGTAAAAATTAAAAAGTCATGGCGCGCCTAAATTAATACTCGAGATTACATCGATGTTTGCAAATGCATTTTATGGGCTTGTGTTTTTTGTGATTTCTGCTACATGTACGTAGGTCAATGTACGTAACTTATTGATATAGATGTATTTATTTTGCCAAAAATGTGGTAAAAATCCAGAAACATGACCTGAGTTTCAATTTAGAACCTTCATTTGCTAAGTAATCATATCTAATGTTATATTTGATAGCATACCGAGAACTTTAATCAATTCGAAATTATTATGTATCTAAAATAACAATATAGTCAATTAACCCATTAGGGACCGAGTTTTTGAAACGTATTTTGTTGTTTTTTCTTTATAGTTGGGTTGAATGATGAATTTCGATGTCTCCTAATTTTGAATTTAGACTGTTAGCATAAAGCAACGCTAGGTCAAAAGAAATACAGAAAACCGATATTTTCTTGTTTTAAAAAAATAAGAATTAATCGACTACTCACGACGCCATATAACGATACTTTCGTTAATGGATTAAGATGCGAGCGCACTGAGTAAGTGGTGCGAGCCCGACTATCGTATACTACTTTTCATAACATGTTGCGCAAAGTACAACGGTTTGCGAGATTGAAAGTGCAGGGATGAAGCTCGTCGCCAGGAAAAAGTAAACGATGAATCAACAAAATAACGAATTATAAATCAATATTACCAATGGAAAGAATAAAGGTTTACTTTCAATTTTGTATTATAATATTCAAATTCACGAAGCACATAGCTTACTCTGTCAGCTGTAAACAATACATGTAAATTATATTAAGTCCGTTCTGAAATTGTGTCGATATTTTTCTTAAGTTTTCTATACGTTTCTGTTAAAGATTTACGTTTACTTGTGTTTACATGGCAGTTACTAATTGTACATTTGATACTTTTACAAAAGTAATTGAAGCCGATTCTCACTATACATTGTATAGAAAGCCTTTATTAGTATGTTCTGCAAATTGTTGCCTAACAATCACGATGGTATTGATGATTTTTATTTCCATGATAAACTGGTTCTCTGCCATTGTATCGTTCTCTATCACTGTTTAGTTCTCCGGGACCGTTTATTCTTCTATAATTATCACGTTCTCTAAAACCATCTCTTCTTCTGTAACAGTCTTGATTTCTAAAACGACCCCCTTGCCGATTTCTATAGCGACCACGCCTATTTCCGTTTTGGCGTTGACGATTCCAGTCATTGAATTTTCTATTCCGACGTGGCCAATCATTAATAATTGGTGGTGGTTCGTCTTTAGATAGATGAATTTTGAGAAATTCTTCATCTTTATTCGTATACCGGTCTTTAAATTCTAATTCGCAGGCTTCGATGAATTCCATCTGTTCTTCAGATAGTTGTGCCATTGTGATCAATGGGAATTTCGACACGATCGTTCAGAATTTAGAGAACTGCAACCATTAAATAGATGTATGATTTAGAGATGTTGCCTTCATTTCATGTATTAGTGCAGAATTTAATCAACTAATTGATTTTATTACTAATTTATTTAGTTAATAATAATAATAATAGTAATATAGAAGTGACAGATATGGTTACGATCCAAACATGCAAATTGTTGTGGAAAATGCAACAACAGACATCAAAGACAATTGGAGTTGTGTCAACACAAAAGCAAGAACAGAACTTTAACTAGCTCAAACATGGGCAGCATGGGCAAGAAACGCCAAAACAACATTCTTGAAAATTGGTTCATCAGACCAGTTAAAACAACCAATAGATTGAATTCGCTATCAGATACCTGAACTCAGGAGGAAGAAACATAATCCAATACTTTGAATGAACAAAAGAAAATAAAATCACCGACAATTTTCTGGAGTGTCGTAGAAATCATCGAATCTTTGAGAAAAACAAATAGGTTTCAGGTGATTTCGTAGTAAAGTTTAGGATTTATTTTAATATTTTAGTTATGTCAAGATCATCATTTTAACTAAGTTTTACGATAAAATATTTACAACCTTTGATAGGTTATACACGTGTGGATGAGAGGGCAAAGAGAATGATTAGTAAACTAGTAAAGACTTCCGTCGAAGTCACGTAGGGGGAGAACTCGAATTTTCGACCACGGTAGGAAGAAATAGTACATTTCCTAATGGGTGTGCAAATCGTATCGCGATAATACGTGTAAATTATGTTTCTTCCTCCTGAGTTCAGGTATCTGATAGCGAATTCAATCTATTGCTTGTTTTACTTTATCGATAGTGCGTATCGATGATACCTCGACTTATCATGCATTAATCCTATAAATAAAAACAACAACAAGGAATTAATTGTGAAAATACATCGTATTCTTCAGAGCATATTATTAAAATTAAAAATATCAAGCAAGACAAGAGTTAGAAATACAAATACAGAAATTGCAAATCAACTTTAAGGCCAATCTCAACGTTAACAAGTTAACTAGATCAAATGAAAGTATAATCGTTTTAATTACATACCTGTCGGTGAATTCTATGGCAGATGCCGTTTATACGGTAATGGAACGGTTAACCTTGATGAATGTAGTGTTGTTTTTCTAATAAAGGGCTTGCTCTCACAGAGATTGCCACTTTACAAGTGAAGTTGAGTAAACTGCTCCTGCGCTTGTGTAAAGTTTCCTTCGTTCCGATCGCCCCTCCTCTTCCTATATTTCAACCAATCGGGTTGTTACTAGTGCTGCCGCCACTGAGCTACGAAAATTTGGTAGAGATGCACGTACTTTTGTGAACCCTGGCTCTCTATCCTACTCCAGCAATTTACTACCACGACAATTACATTTTATAAAAATTAGATATATTTACAATATATTTAATATATGTGTTTTGTATACTATAACGGATTGCCTATGACCATATATACATACAATTTATTTTCACTTTTCTTATTGAGATACATATAATTTGTATAGTTGAACAAGATTTGGTCAGATCTTTTATTTTTCGTTTGTTGCCCAGCAGAGCTTCTTTGCTAAAATGTGTTTATGACTTGTTTAGTCTTGAGACAATCTATTGCGTAGGCTTCATTCATAATCTTGCTTTGTAGAACCCCCGCAGCGACTAATCCTTTCAATGGCTTATGTCTCCTGACATGGTTAAATGCAACAATTGATTTTTTCGTTATTATCCGAACAAAATCTTGAAAACCATTCAAGTAAAAAAAACCTCTGCTTCGGTAAAGATTTTCCTTATAATTAACCAATTAAAGTGTCTATTTATACCAAGAGTTATTATTTTACCAAAACGAATTATTTATGGTATTTGTCATATACACAATTTGTAAGCATTGGAAGTGCTCTTTCAAGTGAGTCCCCGCCGATCTCCGTTAATCAATTTCCAACTAAGATGTTTGGACGACGAAGATTATTGACTGCGAATGTCGATTCATGTGATCACTTAGTTAATTTTGTCACTGTATCTGTTCACAAGTGAAGACTTATTGCATAAATTGCATTATTATATTGTAAATATTTTAAAACCTTTTTTCCAGCAAATACGATTTTCTTGATGTTTCTCGTTAATTTACTCAGCTGCTTTTGTATTCAATCTCAATAGTACTCAGAAAATGAAAAACTTAGTGATTCTTTCTCTTCTTTGATACATTTTCTTATTATTTAAGATTACAATCTTTTCAATTTTTGACTCTTGATAATATGAACAATTATTAGCAATTTTACATTTTAACGAATTTTCGCAGCGTACTATCGTTTTATCGCAACGTTATATCGATTAGTTTTAGTATCTTTTCAATAAGGGCATCCAAAATTGCGTGAAAAGATTTGACGTTTTAATTACATTTGATTAGAAATACGTATTAATACAACATTGGTATTTTATGAATTGGATTAAGTACCGAGCTTTATCCGTCTTACATATTGTAAGAACCATTGATGGGGTAAAACATTGGTATCTTGTTAATGTCCCTATTTTTATTCAACTATAGACAGGTTCGTAATAAAAACAATACACCAAGTAAAACTAACATTATAAAATGATTATGTATATTTGTAAGGTTTTCTCTCAAGTACACATGCATCATCGATAAATACTATAAAAACGTTACAAAAAAACTGACATAATCGATTTTTTCAGTACAAATGACTGTGTCACATAGATAATTCGTCGTTATTCGTCTCAAAAACACGTGTTTTATTGTATCAAACAAAAAGTTATGCGTACTCTTTTGTATGATCTGTGAAGAATATCATCGATTTATCACAGCACAAGTCAACAGAATTCTAATTGACATTTTTTGTTCTGCCCGAGATCTGTCGCAGTAAGGTATGCACATATTGTACGTACGTATACTTGAAAGTCAAGCGACAACAGCTGTGTCAATTGAGCCGTCTGCAAAGATATAAATACGAAAGCACTTTTGGGCGCGGATCAGTATATAAACCATATTTGAAGCAAGTATCCGAGTACAATGAAATTCGCACTTTTAACTCTGTTGGCTGTATTCGCCTTTGACTATTCACTGGCTTTCATTCCTGAGTTTGGGAAGTATTTAAACGTAACCAAAGATCCCGTCTTGCCATCAGTTAGGATTTTACCGGTACAGAGACATTATTTCAAGCCACATCCTAAACTCATAGCACCTCAGTCTAGCTATAACTCGGGGAGATGGTTAAACATTTTAAGGCCTTTCTATCAGCCACATCAACAACAAGTCGGGTCTCAGCAAGACAGTATTGTAGAACATCTTGGCCAGATGCCTAACCAGCCCTATTTTCCTCCACATCCGAAGCTTCAGGCACCACAATCTAGTTTCCTTGGCGTGAACAAAATCACTTATGGCCGAATGTTTGGACATGATTTTGTCAATTAAAATCTCGTGCCCAACATTATCATACGTGCAAATTTGTCAGCGGGCTACGACTCTATCAGACACGTAAAATTGGTTGGATAGAACGACATACGGTGATAGTTTTTTATAATATTGTTGCGTCAAGTTTTATTTATTAGAAATATTCGTAAATTTTCCGAGAACGATTTGTAAAAATTGTGTAAAGAAAATTTTAAAAATAAATTCTTAAATCTTATTGAAATATTTCGATTCGCTCAATGCTCTATTCCTCACTGTAACGACGATGACGTTCCCTACACAAATTCATTCATTTCTTCTGAAATTAACATCATTGAATGCAATCATCAAATTTGTATCAATTACATCGACCGCGTGACAGACTTTGTATAACATTAACGGAACTTTTATACCACTCACAGGTATATTTGATTCCACAGCTAGTTTCACATTTTTGATTGTGCCCTAATCCATTCGAACATTTAAACAGTAGTTTTTTTTGTAGACGCATTATTTTCTAGATTTTTACCTAATCTAAACACGTATAACGTCCAAATCTTTCAATAATTTGCAGGCAAATTCAGCGTATGCAACAGATTGTTCCTTGTACACACGTTGTTTAGGTAGCCCGGGTGCGCAATTATTTCGAACACGTGTTTCCTCTTTTTTGACACATGCGACACATTAATAGCTGACGCGAACCTTTTCTTTGATCGGAGAATCTCTAAGAAACATTTTCTTAATTACGAAAAGATAGTGGGGCCCCGTTTTCAACCGAGTAAATCACGATACAAGGCTCGGTAAAAAAGGCTAAGAAAGCTAACAAAGCGCGACCCCTTTTTTGTAACAAACAAATTATACGCTCCATTCGACTGACACGACTTTACCCGGAACATAACTCATAAAATTCATCATATTTCCTCCATCCAATAAACAATCATTAGTTTTACAGGTAAAAAAAGTTGTTTTAAGTCACTTCAATCACTTGATCACTCATGAATAAAAATGCTTTATGCATGGAATTTTAGATGGAGTAACGAATATTACTACTTCATAGGGAATCAAAGGCTGACATTTTTCATGATTTCATAAGGAATATTTTAAAGCAATGGAGATATCAGATACCTATGATGAGACATCCATCAAATCAAGGGTGGCGGTTAATAAACATAGGCGAGTAGGCACGAAGTAGTATACGATTTGCTGGCCGGTAACTATGCTCGAAGGGAACTCACGTTTCCGAACTCCTCTGGAAGTCGTCCATTTTTTATTTCATTTCTTTGCGTAAGATGCTCATGAAATTCTAGATTACGAGCTTTTATTCAAACGAAATTCATTGCGATTGATGTGCTGTAAAAACAATTATTTTGCTAGCTTTAAAGCACACCCTTTACCAAATTAATTTACATATACTAATTTCATAAAGGTAATGCTCCCTCGTATTCCAAACCAATAAATAAATAATTTTACAGTGAGCTAAACTATTCTTTAATTTTATCATGACTCAAAATGTAACACGTGAAAACAGTTTTTATGTTGTTATGAACGTTATACTGTACATTGGAGTCTACTCAACCTCAAATATTAATTTTCCTCTAGTTATACTTTGGTTGATGTTACACCTCACGTTATACTCTGGTTTTCTGCATTAATAGCAAATACAACGTCTCGATTATTACTCAATTTATCCTCATCGCGATTGATTTATCTTGAATTTTGATATCGTCTGATTCGCGCGGCTATTTTGGTTGATGTTACTCAATTTTATCGTACGTTATTTCGAGGATATGGAAATATACAAATACAGATATCGGGACGAACCCAAGTATGCTGTTTGAGCATAAATCAGTCGACCGTATACTCTTCACTGGAGGTACACCATTGTACATCTCAAGCTTATATAGATCCCCTTACAACGATACAGGTCTTGGCGTTAACAATGCGCATTATGCAAAGGATTACGTTGCGTAACATCCTAGTTATTATAGTTCATAGAGAATGTTTGTTTCATCGTTATTGAACGAAATTTTTTTTTCTAGGAATTACGATCAATATATTAATAATAGACAATATATTTTCTTCTTATGGCTGCTACAGGCGTTACTACCATCTATAACTTTAGGTATTGCATTAAACGAGACTTTTTCTACCTATGCGGAAACTGTGCATCAAAAGTGACTATTTTAATCTGAAGATACGTTTTTTAATCATTAGAAATTGTTAAAAAATAAATCGATCGATGGTTAGATCATAAAATTGACGATTCTATACGATAGCGTAATCGTTACTTGAGTACGAATTGTAGTTTCTGAGAATAAAAGAAATGTTTTTTTAATTTGTTTAACAAAGTTATTGGGGACTTTTTCCAAAACTCATTCTAATGATATTTTTGCATGAAATTATTAATTTGAAAATTCTTATAATGCGTTAAATGGGTATATTTGTTCATAACTATAAATCACTATTTTCGGTTGACCAGCGCCAACTTCAAATGTGAATACACCACAGGTTTTTGGAATAGCATGTCTATGATATAATAAAATTTTTATACGAAAGGTACTTAGGGACGATCGGTAGATTTTTTATATTGTTATTAAGTAGTTCTATCGGCAGTCCTGCATACAACAACGGTGGTGAACTCGTTTACACCAACTGGGAGCAAAAAAAAGGAAGAAAATAATAAATTTAATAAACTAAAGATATCTACTTTGCAAAATTTAATAATGTTTAAGAAAAAGTATCGAACAGTTATACTCAACAGTGATTGCACTCCTAAATTCTTAAAAAATCGTTGAAAACCGATTAGAGTACTTTCAGAGGGCTATGGAGGACTTTCTAAGGTGTTCCTGACAATTTTTTAAGAACCATGAGCGCTTGTGAAGTTCACGGAGAGTCTTTTGTAAAAAATACCACGACAAATACTGTCGTATTAATAAAATATTATATTTCTGAGCATTTTAAGTATTTTCAATCTTTTCAATATTCCAGCTACATAGTGAAAACTTCAGTCCCTTAACTGACACATTTCCGGCCCCAACCGTAGCTGCCATACTCGAACTCTTTTGACCCCACCCACATAATAATCCGTTCTGAACAACCTATATCGCTTTTCAAATTGAAAAAATTCATAGTGGGTTCCTAAGTATTTCTTCATAAGATAGTTTGTGGCTTGACGAAAATTTGTTAATATAGTAATTTATGAAAAAAAGATAGTAGGATAGTGGCAGCTGACAAAAAAGGATTTATTTTGAGAAATGAAAGACAGGTTTTCGACGTTTTCGACGTATGTCATTTATTATCTATTTTTTACATTACATTTTTTATATTAAGTATAAAACATGTATTTACGATAATTATTAGAATCACTTATTACAACACAATGCACAAAACACTAAGCTATGACTTTCGCAGATGGCCTTCTGATAACTTGAGCAAGCATCGATGGTTTTTTGTCATCTTTTCTAGAACACTCGGCACATCTTACTCGTTTACACAATTTTACATGATCATATGACTGTTCCTTATGAATATCCAGTTCTAAGATTCTCGAAATTCCAATTTTTAAGTCCCCGCATAGTGTAATCCGTCGTTATATATGTTCATCAACTGCGACTTCATGAGGTACATCGCTATTCTTTCGAGACTTGTGATTGTAATCATATTTTCTTTGCTGTTGGCTGCTTTATGTTCAGAAGTAAGACAAATTCTTGCATTTAAGATGGCTTAATCAAGCATCCCACAAAAAAGATGCTTTGGCCATCTGTTTATTGTTCGCATGACAGTATATAAATGACAGAGTTGGTAAAAACAGTCAGTGTCTCCTTTAGTTTTGTTATAGTGATGTTTAGTCTTCGGTTTATTTTCCGTTACTTCTCTTGTATGCATATAAGATGACAACAGCGGAACAATTTTATTTTTCTTCGTCGTGAAAAATACTAGTATTAAGTTTTCAGTATAGCAAAATTTGGAGGCCAATGGATCTTTCGAAGCAATGTCCATCTTTGCCGGAATTGTTCTTACTCTTCTTGAGGGTTCCTGTTACTGTACAATTTGCAGTGAACAGCAGTACCTTAGCCCAAATAAGGTATTCCATGTGTTTAAAAATAATTTTTAATTTTTAAGGAAACATCCCGTGTGTACATGAAATGAAAATATAAGTTTCGTCAAAAATGAATTCAGCTTCATTAAGCGTAACTATTTTCAGCTCGTATTTGTCGGATTTGTCTTTCATATATCTGCGAAATACACATCGCCCATGGAAACTCAATTGCCCATTGGCCGTACATTTTCTACTCTACTATTAAATTAATAATTTCATACATAAATACCGATAACATGAGTTTTGGAAGAGCTTCCTGAAATTTTAATTTCACCAAGCACGTGATACGATGACTTTTGTTAGACAAATTAAATAAAAAAACATTTTTTTTTGCTCTGAAACTACAATTCGTATTTAAATAACGATTACGCTATCGTATGGAATCGTCAATTTTTTATTTAACGATCGATCAATTTATTCTTTAACCATTTTTAAACATTGAAAAACATATCTCCAGGTTAAGATAGTCGTTTTGTATACTTCAAGGAGAAATAGCCATTCATTATTTGCCGAGTTTGTCTACCAGCTGGGACTCGCATATGGGCACAGTGTGAAGCGTAGAGTGCTTCCAGTCGGAAGGGCACAACGTCTCCGATACGGATACAGCCGCCGACATGTCCGAAACGGATACAACCCTACATTTACCCTCGCGATCTATCGCTCGTTGACTAACTGTCCATGTGACTTGCATGTTACATCAATCGATCCATGTTCCACTGACTCCACGTGCAGCGATAGCAAGATGCGGCTGCTGAAATATAATCTCCATTATGTGTCTGTGACTTGTGTAACCCAGAGATATATTTCAAAGGACTAAAAAGAGCGCTGTCCTTCTATGCTGGGCTTCTACCCAACTCGAATCTCAAGTAGGGCTACTCGTTCCCGTGAAGACGGGATTGCGTTGCGCCTTTCCGAATAGCAGCACTCTTATTTTCTCATTGTGTCTTAGTGAATTTTTGCTGATAAACAAGCTCCACACTCTAGTGCAGTCACCTCAAAGTATATATATATTTATACAGACTAACCAAGCCAATCTATTTGGCACTCAATCCTTTGAAACTATATCCACAGGTTAACCGAAGCTCCGAGTACCTTTATGTTTCATTCAATGTTCCGAGTGCACGGGTATACTTTACATTCAACTTTCTGAACTTTTACGAGGGCTGAATGAACCTCCTTTCCCTTATTCACGTTGCTGTAATTTTCTGCATCTTTATTATTATCATCGTGCATTCGATTTATTCCTTACTTAACATGTATTGTTACTTGTAACTGCTAGTTTTCATTTTCACATGGTTGAATTATATCAATTAACGAGGGATTTTTTACATAGTTATTGAATTACATTAAAATATCAGGGTTGGAAGTTAAAGTAAGGCTATCAATACTTTAAACAGAAGTCATCATTTGGTGAATTAATTATTTTTAATTCAAAAAAATGTATTAACAGAAAACTTAATTTTTATTGCAAACCCGATTTATCATGGTTATAAAGTTCTTGAAATTTCAGCCATTTTGTTTATGCCCGGTCGATGAGCAGTTAGCATAATAATAAAAGATTTTCGATAACGTACAATTGTCACAACATATAATCTGTAACAATTTGTAAATATTTATTTTTTCTTTTTATACTTCCGTATTTTTGAAAAAACATTCTTCAATTTTCTTTTGATTCCATGATCGTGATATTTTTTACAGTACATTATTCTCTCGGTGCAACAAATGAAAATTCCCAACCCAACTCCGAATAAAAGCAGAAGAAAGGCAGGAGCAGCTTCATAGATGGAAACCGGGTCGATCACCAGTATGTCATTTCTACATTCCGGCGTTCTTGCGGACCAACGATGTACTAATCTAGCTCGAAGGCCTGTTTCTCGAACTCTAGCGGCCCTGTCAACAGGATACGATAACTAATAAATACGTAATTATGACAACGTTCACTTAGTTAAGATGGTTTAAAAGTGTTTACCCGACTTTTGCCATTTCAACAAAGGAACCATTTGAAGCCATAAATATGGTTGAATCGGTTGGTCGAACCAGATAAACCATCGTCAACTGACATATTTGTTGATTGTCAAATAACTTTTCAATTACTGGGAAAGCAACATTGACGTCGATGTGGTAAGCGAAGTCACCCTGAAGTATACGTCTTATGCCAACATGAGGCGACATGAATTTTTCATTATCTGGAATCTTTACCCATCGTTTGTAGTAAAACTGTTGAGCTTCCCAGTCGGATCTCTGCAAAAAATATTATTACGTTCATCACAAACGCTGACTATAATTTAGCATGTCCTTCATTTATATCTACTCACTTTGATAAACAAATTGAAATAAAGACTTGGTTCTGCTCCAAACTTAAGACTAGTTTTGGCAAGTTCATTCAAAGAATCATTAATCTTCTCTAATGGTTCACTCAAACGTGCAGAAACTACGCTTGCCGAATAGTAATTGTATATTAATAAGCTGAATAGCATAGTCTGTAAAAAAGCTATACGACTCGATAGGTGTGTGATTTGAAGATCAGAACCTGCACATATGAAAGAAATGTCGAAATTTCACGTGAAAAGTCATTCAAAATAATAAATTGCAACGTTATCACTTTTTGAACAATTTTACAATTCAACTTTTTTGTCGTATTGTAAATTTGTATTTTATTAATATCGTTTTAGATAATGAAAAATACAATATTTCGAAACTCCCCTTGCTGACAGACGCTGCCGACCGTGAATAAAAATGCTGCAGAATATCTTTCAAATTTGTCGCTCAAATGTTCTGTCATCAGCACCCACGCAAATACTAATACTGCCATAACAATGAGTACGACGGTCAAGTACCAAGTAGCTTTAGCCAAAGGCCGGAGAAAATGATTTACTTTGATGTGCTTTGATTGTGTTGTACGAAACATGAAGCAAGTTCTAAAAAATGTCCGTTTCATTGGATAATCATACATAAATAAAATTCGATATCAATATCTCCACTGTTAAACCTTAGATAAAATTATATTAATGCCATATAAGTGATAATTATCATCCATGAAACGATACAAAACGTTAAAAATTGTAGATTTCGCGTGATTACATCAAAAGTACTTAATCGTATGATTTAATAAATCAATATTTTGATTTCTAGAAAAGTGACTAATATCAAATAAACTGGTGTGAAAATGATTCTGAGAGAAGCTAAAGAATCAAAGTGATATATGATATAATCGATTTATTACTGAACCTTAGCGGCCATGCTGGAATTGGAGTTATAATAGATACCCGATCTGCAGTGGGAGTCCCCGTACTACCGCCTAGTTCAGCAGACCTTTCAAGGAGCATTTTGATTATGGGGCCATTTCTGTTTGTAGGTTTCCAAACTGTCAGTTCTTTTGCTTCAATGCTGTTCGATTTATTTGCATAAATAACATTTTTATATATTTGAAATAGCATGAACGTTTCCT
The DNA here is from genome assembly GCA_030064505.1 of Chouioia cunea. Lineage (NCBI taxonomy): Eukaryota > Metazoa > Arthropoda > Insecta > Hymenoptera > Eulophidae > Chouioia > Chouioia cunea. The sequence goes on from JAOPFQ010000001.1 coordinate 24,246,149, forward strand.
CAAGCGTGATGAATAGTTTATCTTACGTAAAATTAAAAAGATCCGCTATTTGTAACCAAACTGAATAAGTAAATTTCGACATACTATCGTTCTGTTTTGAGCTGTAATCTTGCAAATACTCTTCTAAAGACATATTTGGAGGCCTGTTTAGCACCTGAATAATACATTGTTTTCGATATTGATATAACTAAATAGAAATCTCAAAAAATATCGCGAAATAGTAATAAGAAATTCGGTACAGTTCATCAGATAGCACATGCACGAGCGTAGTAAAATAATTGTCGACGGAAACATACGAAATAAAACTCACTATTCCTGCCATCCGTAATTTCATTCCATGTAGATTAGCCCTTCGTGGAAATTTTGGTTGAGTCAAAGTTATATTAAATCCAGTACTATCTTTCCAACTTCCTAATTCTGTTATATTTAGAAGTCCACCACGATATTTACACGGGTTATAGACATCATACATCATATATCTTTCATTTTCGAGAACGGAAACAACGAGATCAGTTGAGACAGTGTATTCAGTATCGTTTAAAACGTGAATTGTGTCGTTAAGAGTTTTGCCTAACAAAAGCCAATAATGTTGTTCACCGTAGAGCTTAGCAGCTGTTGCCTTGCGTTTGAAATTTATTAAAAAGATTTTATTCGAATTTCCTTAGAAAATTAGGATAATTATAATACGGAATATTGAAAAATATAATATTATAGACCACAAAGGATACAAAAGGAAGTTTTTTAGGAAATCCAAGATTTATGGAAATGGTAGGAGTTGGTCTTGCAATCAGGTTTTATCACAAATCGATCCTAACTAGTACAGTTAACAATATTGATAATAGTACTACTATTCGTAAAATCCAGAAATAGCGATAAGTCATGTTTAATGTTCATACACTGATTAAAGTGCAATATTTATTGGCAAATAATAAATTGTCGTAGAACGATTGTTCTTGAATGACTGAAAATGGTACAAATGAATGTTGAAGATTGAATCTTGCTATGGATATTGGCGTGTATTTTATAAGCCATTAATCATGACGTATTGAAATCGGTTCGATATATTTTTTCAATTGATTCCTTCATGAGAACTTTATTTTCTGTTAACAATTCTTTAAAGACTAAAAAGTACAATGTAATCGTTTCGAAGAAGTAAATTTATGTATTATACGAAGTAGTTTGTTTAATTTGCCTCCGTAATTGACAACGGATATTTTTCAAGTTTAATATCGTATATTATTTTGTTATTGTTATTGTTATTACAATTGCCATTGTTTTGTCGTCTATTTTAAAAACAGATTATTGGATTTATCTTATTAAATAGATAAATTTGCTTCGTCAAAACGCTTATTATATACATTCTATTTTGAAGTCAGTCTTATTTTCAGCCATATACAAATATTACTTATTATAATATCAGTCCTATAAAAATTATTATTTATTCCTTTTAAGATGTCCAGTTTGGTTGAGCTACAGGTGTACGAATGAAATAAGAAAAAAATATGTGCAGAATAATGGAAGTAAAGAAATTTAGACTCACTTTTGATAAGATATATTTGTTTTCATCGAGACTATGACATTGCAAGTCCAAAAAAACTCCTAATTTTCGATACTGAGTATATAAAAATGGTTTTATAGTGAAATTTATTCGTAACTTTTCTATTGACGAGTAAATTTCTACAAAGCTAAAGTTTTTCATTAAATCTTTGTCTCCTGAAAGTAAAAGCAACGTCAGTGTTTTTTTTTTAAATCACTTGATCACTTTTTAAGTAAAAAATTATACAAATGTAACCTGAAATATCGTTGCATGAAAACCCTACTACATACGGTGCTTTTTTATACTTAAAATAATTCACTATAAATGTACTTTCTCGATTAGCAAAAGAAAAACTCACAATCTGCGCGATTAAAATAATTTCTGAAAACATGGTTTGAAAAGTGTTTATGTTAAATTATATGGAAAATTAAATGTGTACTCAGATTCGTTACTTTTATCGTTATCGTTGATGCACTAACCTGAATGCACCTTGCACCTATTTATGGAAGGAAATAAATGCTTTGATTATAATTTAGCATGTAATTGCTAAAACGTTCTGAATGTCTGTAACGACAATGACATGTCTGCAATTCTATTGAATAATAAATTACCTGCTAATACACAAATGATTGTAATTTAATGTAATATCTATCAGAAAATTAGAAAGTAATATTTCTAGATTTTATCGACTATTTTCTTAGAAAATATATCTTCAACTTTTGTTTACTTATAAATATAGCTTATACTCCATCGTTATTTTAAAAATTGCAATAATATTTGCCGAATGGCTATTAATTTCTAAAAAGGAACATTATTTTGAAATCATCAAATATTGAAGTTTAACTTGTTTTTATTGAATTTTTATTGAAATTACAAGTTGTAAAGGCTGACTGTGAGAAAAGGGAAAACAAAGATGGCCTCCGAACCAAACACAATTGATTTTTTTTCTTTTATTTAACTAAGTTTTTCTTCACAATCTCGAAAACTCGCTAAGTAGGCTATCAGAGCTACGTCGCGCGCAGACGGAAAGGCCATCTCCAATGCTTTTTAGCATCTATTATCGAGTCAGGCGCTTAATTATTTTGGTATAATCTCATTTCATACTTATAGACTCTTCGTTTAGTTGTCGAAGTAACTGCTCAAGTATCAACGCGGCCGCCTATCTAAATTATCCTACACACAGAATGGTAAACAGTGGATACTCATACGATACAGTAATTCCGACACACACCCCCCCCCCCTCGCATCCATTCTTGTAGCTGCAATAAACATAGCCCGATATACATCCAGTTCATCTATCTCGTCTTTACAATAATCACGATCTTCCTTAGACAACCAAGCTAACTAGTTTCCAATGTTGTCAATCCGTCTCAAGTATTCGTAAAAAATAGCTGATCAATACATTACTCTGAATATAAAATTGTACAATAAGTTTATACATAAATATATAGTTCAATACCTTAACTCAAAGTTTACCACAAAGAACTTTTTCCAAGACTAACAAAACGGAGGATAGAACCATACTTAAAAAAATGAAAAGTATTAATGGTGCAGTTTCATCCAATGTTACTTTTTCAGTAGTAAGGACGTCTAATCGACAAATCGGTTTTCTTGCCAACCATCGTACCACTTCTCGATTTCGTACGCCTTCTTCCGTTAATTTGGCAAAACTATAAAGAATTATTCAGATGTAAGATCAATATCGAAGTTTAATTTTATCAAATATTATCAACATTAAAAATCTGTTATTTGTATAAACATGGAATATCAGACCCGCATTTCATCATCTCTACAAAGGAGCTATTCTTCGGAACAAAAAATGATAATTGTGTAGGACGAACTAAATGTACTTCAGTCATTTCGCAAATTTTACGATCATCGAAAGATCGTCCAATATGTGGATACGCAGTTTCTGGAACCGTATGGTAAGCGAAACCCCCTTTTGCAACTAGTGGCATTGCTTGATTAGGGCTTAAAAATTTTTTATTATCTGGTATTTTGGTCCATACATTAGAGTAGAATGATCTTGTTTCCCAGTCATTTTTCTAAAAATATAACCCTTTTCAGCTTCAGATTAAGTACGGTATATACACTATGAACTTAAAATTAGAATGTGAAATTTTTAATTTACGAGTACACAATATATATACTTACTTTTACATAGAAATCGAAATACAAAGACTTTTCGGCAGCGAAATCTAAATTGACCTTCGTCAGCTGATTTAACGAGTCATTAACTTTGATGTGATAATTTCTCAGTCGACTTGATACAAGACTTGCCATATAATAATTATTTAATAATAAATTGAATATAAAAATGGACAGCAGAGCGATACGTCCAGACAAATGATCACTCTTGTAATCCACACCTTTAATATACAACAGTTTTTTAGTAATTGTATCTACGTACTGAATTATTAGTGTCAAATAAATTTACCTTGTTGGCAAAAAGCACTTATGTTGAATAAAATTGCATTAATATACTTGTGAGTAAGTTGTGACTCTTCAAAAATCGACAATAAAACCATGGCGTTTATAGAGAAAATACCAAACAATCCAATATAATGCCATAATTTTGGTGAAAAAGGTTCTAATATTAGTTTGTAATTTAACTGACTTGAAGAGACGCTTCGAAAGAAAAAGCAAGACCTAAATAATAATTAAACATTGCAACATTTTTGTAGATACGTGTTTTAATAGACTATAATGCAGACATAACTTGACGAGTGTTTAAGTGCTTAATTTGAATGTATAGCCTGGATCATTCATACAATTTTTAAAATAATCTCAGTTTCTGAATCGATATAATAGCTTGGAGTATGTATAAACAACACTTATTTTTTACATCGATACTATTAGCATTGCTTTCTTGAAGAGTAAGATTTTTCTCTCGCATCAGACATGCAAGCGTTGACGAGCGTCTTTTGGTACTCGAGAAGAAGAGCAAGAGGAATCAAAAGCTACAAGCGATAGTCCAGTCCACCGTCCATATGAACAAAAAAGTTGGTGCAAAGTGAAAAACTATTGTTCGTTTGTACGAGCTGCAGTGTTAATCTGCGATTTCTTCCGCAATGCTTCAGGTGACATGAAACTAGGAATATAACGATGGACTGTAAATGTCTAGTTGATCGATTGATGCACTAATATAAATGCGGAAAGGAAGATCACAAAACGGTGGATTACACACTGCAAAACCAAATTATATAATGTGGGAAACACTTGCAAAGGGCAAGGTAACTCAAATAAACCCTAACCAGTGTGTTCTTGAACAAAACTTATCGTTGCAAATCAATCGGTTAGAGAATAGAGTAGAGACATCGTCGTTAGCAGTAAACAATAATGGGACCGTAGTGATGCAAAAATCATTGTAGATAGCACCAGCAGGATGATCATCTGAGTACGTGGAAAACACAATCCCATTTTACATGGATAGCGGTGACCGGTATTGGAATTTACACTTGTTATCTTCCACACGATGTCATTAATAAAACAGAAGAAAATGACAGGGAGTACTGGATGATACTGTGGCGAGTATTGACGAATGCGAAAACCAGAAACACGCAGTAAAATACTCCTCGAGTTATTTGTGAAACTGAAGCTGAAGGCCGCTAACATGGAAAGAACACCGACATTTATGAAGGTTGACAGGTCATTATCCATTCTATATTAATGGGGGAACCATACACTTGCAGGGTTAGCAATAGCTACAAGGGGATTGACCAGCAAGCCAGAACGGAATAATTTCAGCCGGCTGAGGAAACAACCGAAACAGCAGGATTTAGCGGAATTGAGAGACGGTCACTAGCTATCTGAGACTGGGAAATATTTCTCTATTCATGGAGAAAAGCAGCGGTGAGAATAATAGCAGAGGGAAAAACAAATGGGCTACCACGTGCCTTGTTGGCGACCTGCCATGTCTATGGCTGTGAAGAATACGCCATTCGGTTTAGTGATGAAAAATCAACGTAATGCCTAATGCATATTAAAAACAAGACACGAAAATAAAATTTCTTCTTCATGGAAGCAATAGATATAAACTCAATACAGTTGGAAAAATCTTTATAATAATAGCAATAAATTTCAAATGATTCTATTTCGCATACTATTCATAAAATTTGATTTTCTAGAGGCTATTTTTAACAGAATAACAACAATATTTGTAAAAATAATAATACAATCATATACGTATTATTTGTGTGTATGATTATTATAGTACATGACTATTCAAATTCTATAATAATACTTCGACATCCAAATGCAGGAAAATATATAAATTATTGTTTTCATACCGAAAAGGTATCGCTGGATACACTGGATTTCCAAGACGAAGTCTTTCAGTAGTCATCGTTAGTGGAGTCCCAGTAGCATCAGCCTCACCCGTTAGTATAGCATTCATAACAGGTCCATTTTTATCACCTTTTTTCCAAATATTTTTTTCTTGATAAACTATACTGAATTCAGATTGAAAATTAATGCCGGGTCAAATAAATAAATTTAAAAGCCTAACTTTTGTTTATTCTGTCTAAGACCAACCAAAGCTACGAAAAACATTGTAACATTTTTCAATTTTTGTACAAGAGAAAAATCAGATACGCTCGAACGTATGCATCCGTCTTGAGCGAAATATTTGCATTAAAACTTTGAAGTCGTCGAGTAAAAGGCGTTGACCGTAACCGACCGTAACCGTGCGTTCTTCTACGTATCCTCCCTATTTGAAATTTCTTAGCAACCTTAGATCACGAAAAACTAGAGATTACAAATACTCCACGAACAGATAACACTTGCCAGAAAAAGGTTGAAAAAAAGGAAGAGAAATCAAATCAGAACGTTTATGATTAGTACAATCTATTGTTTTGTATGAAGCCATTTATCTTAGTTAAAATATTGAAAGGGAACATATTGATTAGGGCACACATTATGTTAATAATTTTTTACAGAAGAATACCAAAAAGCAAAATAAAAGTAGTAATAGTATAATAGAAGTAGATGCTAGAGTGTGTCACGAAAAAAAATAATTAACTACGAAAACTAGTTGTATTAATAACGAAAAAATATCTACTTACGTAAAATTATACATTTTAGACAAAGGAATCCAAAACGCATAAGCAAGCTTTGCAGTAGGATCTAGATGCTTTGAATTGTAGTCTTCTAAATATTCCATAAGAGCTATATTTTCTGGCTTACTGTTTATCTTAAAAAAAAATTACTTCAATTAGAAGAATCGAAGAATCCGCTTAAAATTACGTGATATACGATACGTACAAGACCACTTAACTTCAAATTCAAACCGTGGAGATTCCATCTGTCAGATTTACTGGGTCTTAAATTGAAGTCAAATCCGTACTTCTGATTCCAGGTACCAATCAGCGTCACATTCAAATTACCTCCACAGTCTTTACATGCATTATAAATATCATATAGCGAATATCCGTGTCTTTCCTTGATAGCAATTGCAAAATCGGTTGACAAACCAAAAGGTTTGTCGTTAATAATTTCTAAAATTTCTTCTAAATTCGGCGCAATTACAAGCCATTGTAAAAGTTCATCATACATTCTAACATTTAAAACCTGCAAAATTATATTTCACAATATTTTGTTTATAATTGTATCTCTTGTTAAATATTTTGACGGAAGAATAATGCCAACAAGCGTCTGGTAGAACCAACAAGTGCCTACGTCATGACTTCCAGATATTCAGGTTTAAAGTTCAATCACATGATTGAAGAAGGACATCTGAGGACAAGACCTGTTGCTATGTAATAGTACGTGACAATATCATTATTCTTGATACATTGAGACTTGTCGATACTGGTCATGTTTTAGGAAATATAATTTTCCTATAATTCATCGTGATCTAGTAAATTCAAATTATCTTTGGACTTTTATACTCGTGTTATCTTTAAAAAGCGCTTCAATTTATACATTAATAATTAGTCGTTAATTCAATTTGATTAATTATCATGAAATTGTAAGTTTTCCTCTTTTGTCGGAAAACCATAAAGTTGCCCGTGAATTAATTAATATAATTTATTTATCCAAACTATATTTATCAATAATATGTTTAACTCAGCGCGATTGATAGATATCCAATATTCATATCACAATAATCTAATTGAGCACTGATATTAATCCGAAATACAACCTCTTAATTAAATAATAAGTATTGCTCTACTCGTATGAAATATATTTTTTTTGATACATTTTTATTTTAATCAAGATAATTTGCAATTACACATTGGGTAGTGTTACGATATTCAGTAGACACTTAATTTTGTCGATATTATAGAATTAGCATTTAAATTTTCATGGTAGACATTCTATATCGTTCACATGACTACACAACCATATTTATCTATTAATTATTCAGATCTTGATTTAAGTCAATTATTTGCATTTTATAATTTACGCTACATTAAAATCAGTATTCAATTGCTCACTGTAATGATTTACAGACCCAATATGGGATATTACTTTTACCTTATCCAGCAATACTTGGAATACTTCATCGTGTATCTGACACTGAAGATCGAATACTAATCCTACTCTTGAATGCATTACATTTGAAAAAGTAGGCCATTCATTTTCTACCTTGGTTTCGAATCTTCGAAATACAGATTTTATTTGTGACTGACTTAATTGTCGAACAAGCTGTAGAGTATCTGTGTAAAATGAAATTATAGAACGCTACTGAAATTGTAATGTTAGTCCTTAAGTTTTGCATACCTGTGACTTCATTGCAATCATACGCAACAATGCTGGATGAGCGTTTTAATAAAAAATAGTCGGTAACAAAACTATTGTAAAATTGCGACACTGAATATCGAGTTGTTAAAGAGACAATTAAAATCAATATTATTCGATAATAATGAAACATCGTTCATATAAATTTAGCTTTACGCGAAATAATAGTAGAAATTTCATGAAAGGAATTTCGGGACACGTACGTGTAAGACTAGAGATATGAATATATATTTACCGAAACAGTTTATGTAAAATTACATAAGAAATTGCATTAGCTATTACGTTAATGCCTACTATAACAAGTATTGATTCTATGCCTCCAATCTAACATCAATCAACGATTAAACATTGATTGCTGCCTAGAAATCATACAAAATATAACGATTGTTTGCGGCTTTACATGCGCTTTTTTATTTGTCACAAATAATAGTTAATTTTAGTAAATTGACAAACACTAAATAGAGATTAAGACCTTTAAATGTGCATTGTGTAAAAAATGCCGAAAGAAAAAGAACTTTTCCTGTAGTTGGCAAACATATATGACAAATCATACATTGTTCAAATATTGAAACTCCTTGTTACTACAAAAAATCTACGGTTGTATTACATACAACGTAAGAAAAAAGTAACTCTCCGATTCGTTGGAATATATCATTAGTATAGAGACAAAATTAGCCAACGTAGTGTAGGATGGTATTGAACTCTAATTTTTAATAAAGCCCCGAAAAGCTATCTCTTAAATCTACTTTCGTCACTATAAATGTGAAATTATTCAGTAGACTAATAAGATTTTTAATTTTTATTCAATAAAAATAGATAACAATAATATATCATCCTCTATGATAATTCGTTCGAGCATTTGTTTTAAATGGATGCAAATTTGTACGTGTATAACATATAGTTTATTAAATCATTGACATATTGGTGCTATATATCTAACGTATATTCACGTATTTCCTCATTGTATTGAAAGCTAAACTTATTTATCTGGACTTTGCAGGGATTTCTCTGTTAAAATATCAATGGATTCTTGTGAAACACTTTCAATTTTTGTCCGCATGCCGGAACGTTTGCTCCTAAAATCAATATTTCAAAATATGGTCTATATTTGTTTTAATTCGAATGAAAATAAACTTGGTTGAAATCTAAGCAAAATAAGATTTTATAAATGCAGTGTATTTATAACGTATTTTTTACGTTAGGCTAGGTATATTAATAATTGCACATTGTTATTTCGTTAATATGTTAAATGCATAATTTGTATAATTTCAATTGAGAATATTGTATCAATAAAAGTAAACACAGTATTTTCTGCTAATACTCGTGAACATTCTTACCTTTTATGATAAAATGAAAATAAAAATTCAGTGGTTAATAAAACACTTGCAACAAGCATGCTGCAGAGTAAAAAAATGATGGCTGGTGCCACTTCTTTGATAGTTATACTATCAGCCGTCAATAAATCACTTCGACAAAGTGGCTTTCTTGATGACCACATTTCGATTTGGCGATATTTTATGCCCACTTCTGTAAGACGTAAAAATCTAAAAAGTGAAATATTACTTGAAGTATTTTACTTCACATTTGAAGGTATTTCGGACGTTATAATAGATTTACCCCGATTTAAACATTTCCTTAAAAGAGCTATTTGTGTTTACAAATATCGATAATTGCATAGGCTTTATCAAGTGAACTTCTTGTACTTCGCAAATTTTCCGATGATCGAAGTGACGCTCTACATACGGGTAGCTTATTTCTGGATGAGTGTGGTACGCGAAACCACCTTTCAAAACTAGCGACATTCCTTTTTCTGGCGACATAAATCTGCGAGATTCTGGAATTTTTGACCATCGACTCAAATAAAATGATCTCGTTTCCCAATCGGAATTCTAAAACCACGAATAGCAAGGTATCACTTATTACTTGGTACAGTTTGTTTTGTTACTCGTCGCTAAATAACATCGTGTAAGTGCGTAGTCATAAAATGACACTTTGTCGAAAGAATAAATAACCTAGACCTGAAAGATATCTTGGTACCTTGATATGCTGGTCAAAGTCAAGCATTGGCTCCGATGCATAATCAAAGTCTTTATTTTTTAATTCGTGTAGTGAGTCATTGATAAACGTTATCGGTTCACTCAATCTGTTGGATACCGCACTTGCCAAATAATAATTATAAAGTAATAAATAAAATAACAGTATATGAAGAATTGCTATTCGCCCTGACAAATTATTAGAAGAAAATTCGGTGCCTGGAAAATTGTACGAGTTGTAATTATACAAGTGGTATATGCTAATTTTTATATTTAACAAGAACAATGTAAATCTTAATCTATACTAATGTATGTTTTACAAACCTTGTTGGCAAAAAGCCCCTACGTTTATTATTATTGATCGAAGATAATTTTCATAGAAATCTTCATTTGCAAAAACAGACAAAAGCGCTAAAGCATTAACTGATAATATACTCAATGCAAGAGTCAAATACCATACTGTTGATGATAATGGAAGAAAAATATCTCGGACGCTCAATCGATCTGAAGAGGTACTTCGGAATATGAAGCTTGTTCTGAAATACATTTTTAAATTAGCTTGCACCGTGGAAAAGTAACGTATCGTAACGTCTTCCTCAAGTTATAATCCAAGTAGAGTAAAATTTTTTTAATACATCCTCTTTGAGAAAGTTTTCTGTATACAATCGTTAGTTCAAAATCTAATAAAATGTTGCTATTTTTCAATAATTACAACAAATTGGTAGATTTTCAAGTGGCAAGGATTTGAAAGGAATTGTTCCCCAAGTGACATTAATTACATTGCCAACGTAACAATACGGTATATCCAAATGTCATATGCTACAAACCGCTTACCTATATGGTATAGATGGATATATTGCTGTTAAAAAGTTGACTCGTTGCGCTGTCATTATTTCAGCAGTTCCACTAGCATCTATTTCTCCTTTCATCAACGCAACTACAACTGGATCATTTTCATCTTTTTCATTCGTTTTATTACGTTCGCTGAATTCCATGCTATAAATAAAAATTGCTAGTAATTACTGAAGTAGCAAAGGTAATCTATTAACCTATAAGGGTTTCGATACCCTAGCACAGCTCAATGCCCTCGTGCCAACGACAGCCTCGTACCGTCAATCGGCTTTCCACTTTCGTCGACAGATGGCTGTCGGTTTTTCATTCGCGTAAATTAGAATTTTTCTAGCCGAGCTTACAATATCTAGGAATTACGTTATTTTTTAAGCGCTGAAAGAAGGGAGAGAGCGATTACGAGCACTAGACGGTCCTCCTTGGACTAGAAAATTCCCTGTATCATGTCTAGAGAACATCATTTTTTAATTTCTATATAAGGTAATTCCGCTGGATGGTGGCAATAATCGGAAGAAAGAGGAAATAAACAGCCACATTTATAGGTATATACAATTACAGGCTTGTTTTTTTCTTCCCACTAGCGCCACCAGCCGGTGGAATTGTCCTCATTTACGTGAAAAAATGCACTGGCAGCGAAAGCTGGAAGCCTATTGGTGGAGCAAAACAACGAGCTGGCTCACTGGCGCAGGAGTGTGCTGACACTAGCACACGGTTTTTCTAGCACGACTGTTACTAGAACGTGCTGTTTTAGAACGTCAGAACTCTAATCGCCTACCCATTAATAGTAAAAATATGTTTGAATTGAGAATAGAATATTAATTTCTATGAAGCAAAGAATCATTGATATTGTAAAGAACTAACATTGGTAGTTTTTTCGCTTAATTGGACAAATAGAACAATTTTTAGTGAATAATGAACTGTTGGTTGGATTTTCTTACGCTAACTAAAGAAAGTTTTGCAATCAAGAAAATGTCGTCATATTTCGAGCCAGAATCTTTCTTTTGTCAACGTCATCTCTAAGTATAGAATGAAAATATCGTTGAAATCTAATAAAAATCTGACAACGTTTAAAGAATGTGTTAGTTAATCGTTAGTTAGGACAAACGGTCTTGATACAAAAAATTAACGTACAAATAACGATCTATACGAGTATAATTGGGTTTTACGTACGTAAAATTAAATTTGTCAGCTATATGCAGCCACATAACGTACGCTATTCTTGTCATACGATCGGAAAGTCGAAAATTATAATCTAGTAAATATTCGTCAACTGATATGTTTGAGGGCTTATTTGTGATCTGCAATTCAGAACAGTAGCATGTTGTTTTAAAGCAAAAATCAAAGTATATCTTACTTAACACATTGCATTTAAATGTAAAGTGTTCCCTCGGCTTGGCATATTAATATATTCATGAATATTTACATACTATCCCACTTATTTTTAATTTCATTCCTTCAAGATTCCAACGACGAAGTTTGCTCATTTCATAGAGCATCTTTAAGCCGTTGGTTTCGTCCCAAAAGCCCATTTTTGAAACTTTTAACGTTCCTCCTCGTACTTTGCATGGATTGTAAACGTCATATAGAATGAAGCGACTATTTTCGAAAATTGCAATAACAAGATCTGTAGATAAACCGAATGCATCATCATTTATAAGTGATAAACTTTGATCGAGACTGGAGCCAAGTATAAGCCAATAATACAATTCATCAAACATCTTATAGTTCGATGCCTGTAATATTTCAGACAAACATTGATTAAACGTAGATTTATGGTTTTATTTGCATACTCACTTCATTGAAAGTTGATATCACACGTTCGGGATGTTGGCAACGTATATCTATAAAAATGCCTAATTTTTGATAAATCATTTTAGCCAACGATAATAGTTCAGTGGTATTCTCTAATTTTCGAACCACAGTCTGTAATTTAACATCACTAAATTTTTTAAGTAACTGAACGTCACCTACAAAATGGTTAAATTTCAAGCTATAAATCGTTATTTTTTATATTTACGTCAATATTGTCGACTTATTTACGATCATATTGATTGCATGTAAAAGCTATAACAGTTGACGGAGCTCTAAATAAAAAGTATTCTTTAATAAATACATTATTTACATCCAAATCGAAACAATCGACTGGTAAAAAAAGGATTGTTATAAATAAAACATTTGAACTTATAATACTTTTGAGAATGTTTAACATTTTACAGAAAATATTTCTTGAACTGTAGAAACAATCGACATTTGTGCCTTAGATTTTTGTTCAGAAGCATTCAAGAGGTCAGTAATTACTTGGTCAATTTTTAAATAGCCTCGTTTCATATCTTACGTACTCAAATGAATCATTCAAACTACTTTTTCTGCCAATCAACTCTGATGGTCGATATGATAAAGTGGTCGATCAATGTCTTTTCATAAGTAAATGATTGAAATTATTTTCTTTCATTAGTATTATCAATGTAAAATAGTTATTGATTTTCTCAAAGGTTGAGCTATTTTTCTTCTGTGCATTTTTTTAGGCGGAATTAAAGTCAGTCGGTAGATATAACGAAATCGAAGAACAAATAATTATGTCAATAGCTTTACGCGTATTTTTAGCTGAATCGTTGTCCGTTTCGTTCTAATTTGTGTTTATTTCAAATCTCGTCATAATTATTACGGATTCGAGTATGAAATAATCGCGAGAATTAAGAATGTTTAAGTATTGGATATCATTTACAATTAATAAAGTATATATCAACCTTCACACGAGGGGGTAAATGTTATCTCCCAACTTGCCAGTCGATCTATCCTTCTCAACCAACGTCACGATAAAAACATCGTGTACTGTAGACAATCCGTTTAATTTTGCTAGACATTTTTTTATTATATGAACATATATTTTGGAAACTTGGAATGTTTTCCAGGAATGTTTTCAGATTCCGTCATCTATATTTAATACACATTTTCCAACTGGTTGACGATTGTGGAAGGTTCGATTAAAAGTTTATTAGGAACGTGTCAGCAATGCATGAAGGTGTGTGAGGTGAGAAGTATCGGTATCGGTTTTTAATTTGTTCACGAAAGACTCCAAGTGTTTTAGACTAGGAAAATACCGTCGAGACGTACCCGAGTTGGTATTCTCCACGTTCACTTCTAAAAATGTATTTTTCAATATTCGACAATAATATTCGACGTTTAAATCTTTCCTTCCTTAAAAAATTGATGGTCTGATAAGTGGAGCCAATTTATTCCTGATCCGACAGGCTGAAGTAGAGTCACGTGAGATACTGAGAAAAGTAATAAAAATAAAAAAAAAGTTAAACGGACACCGACCTTCACCACCCTAGTTCACCGACATTACACTATTGCGTAGTCACGACTCAAATCCTTCTATTGACAGTGCAACAAGAACACGTATAGACTGACCTCATAGACGACATATCCTAGCCGTAAGAAGAATGGAGAATTATCTTCTTATACTTCGATAAATAAACGTATTAGATAAATCGAAGAATACAAGGTTAATTTTATATTTGGTAGAAAATTCAATTAGTAGAAACACAGAAGTGAAACAAATGTGTAGGTGACATTATTTCGCGTTGGTTTATGCCACTGAAGGCTGGCTCGAGAAAATCCAATGTTATATCTCAGGATCATGATTGTTTCTAATTTTCACTGAACAAACTGATTTCTATTGTTGAGATAAGTTCTACAGGCTTTAATATGTTAGTCAACGATAGTGATTTTTCTCTGTTATTAAATTCGCATTATATCGAATGTTTATCCTAATTGATCAATTTCACCATAACATCTGACTTGACGATGCTCATTATGAAATTTGTTGTCCTTCGTACGATAAATTTCGGATGTTGACTCGAATATTGCGCTCTTCGTATAAGAGCGGAATCCTTTGCTGGATAGGTTGGTCGTGCAAAGTGCTTTTGCTCACTCGGTATCGCGTTCTCTTTGCACACGCCGGCATGCCACGACGTCAACGTGAATCCAGTTAAAACGGTTTGCATACTACTTAACGTCGTCTATGTTATGCCCACTTATCTTTACACGCTATGGTATGATCCATTTTATCCTTTTGTGAATTACCCCGTTGAACCATAATCTTAAGGATAAAAGTCCTTTCACAAGTTGAATAGGCTTAGATAGAATGTTATATTTACGTGAAAAGACATTAAAACCGAGAATAATAGGTCTATTCTGGAATTAAAGATAATTCGATCTAATTGTTTTTGAACATTTGCAACTAAGTTTCGTTAGAATCAAGTTTAGAAGTAGTCGTAAATTTTGTTTATGCTCGCGCTTATTAATCTTTCTTTGGTAATACTGGATAGTGTATATTACTATTTTTGGTAGAATTTAATTGCCATAACAGCCAATTATTCTTACGTAATATTCCTCTTCAAGTTTGTTCTATAGCAATTAACTTTTGAACTTTGTTTTAGCACGACATCCAGTTTTGTCTACTATGCGTAGATAGTTAGAAAGACGATATGGGTCCCAATGGGAATGTTCGCGCGTTCGTACAAGTACGAGGCAAGTGTAACAACTTTATTAAGTTGTATCTTGTATTATCGTTTCAAAATATTACAATTATATTTGTTACTTGATCCTTAATAGTCATAATGCTATACTACGTAAGCGAATCTGGCACAAGTCTGAAAAGTTGATTTGAGTAATTCAAGAAAAATAATAATTTGAACGAACATCAAAGTATTTTCGTTTCTTCAAAATCAATAATAGATAAATAGACAGACTTAATTTGCAAGACAAAGTGTTTAGAATATTTTGATAGTGCCCCGAGAAAGTAATTTCGTCCTCGCATTTGTACTTGAACGAAGCATAGGTGATAAAGGTACACGTATTTGCATGAAATTTTATACAATTATTTTCATATCAACCTTGAAATAAACGATCGTGATTTTAGAGATAATAAAAAAAACACCATGGATACATCAGTCGTTAAATATTAAAGCACGCTGTTATGCAGCGCGAGTCACAATGCCGATGATTCAATAACAAGTTGACATTGTTTTAATACCAATACGAAAACCACATGAAAATATGGATATTGAAAATCATTTTACGGAAAATTTATCGGTTTTGAAATCACTTATAACACAACTTAACAAAATTTTACGTTAATATAATAATTTAATTTTAATTGGAGTGAAACCCGTAGAGAATAATTGAATGGTACGTTTAAATAACCAAATACGAAATTCAATGCGTTGCGTTGCGATGCATTAAGGTAGTCGGCAACGATTCTAGCAGTCTTTTTCTAACAATCGATATTTTTTCGGTGGTGAGTCTCCCACATTGCGATTTTTTATTCAAACGAAACGCGAATTCGCATGAAGAATCAATAGCGAAATAAATGAAAAATTAACAGGAGCTTTTATTTGGGCATGAATGGAAAAGTTTGAAAAAGTCGAAATATCACGCGAATAGGTTAAAGCGACCTATGGGTTTTTCTCAAATCCCCATCAATCCAGTTCCAACGAAATCAAATGCTATTTGATGACATACCTTTAGTCGCAAAAACGCAGCGAATAACACGCGAACATCGATATAACCGCGTGGAAATATATACTGGTTATTTTTCAAGTACATCCTAAAGCAATAAATATTTAATATAGCTAAGAAATCTTTCGCAACCATTACTGGTTCAATAGATCTACTATATCTTTTGACAAAAATTGCTCCTCCTATCAACACGCCAAGCTTACCCGAATAATAATAACAATAACGGATAGTTCGAATCGAACCAAAAATACAGTTTGCATTGCATTTTTTGGTTCAAAAATAGTTGCGTTATTCGTCAAAACTACACTTATTGTTTCAAAAATTTTAATAAAGTCGTTACGAATCGAAACTTGTAAAACCTTACACGTGGATATTTGAAAACTATAACGAATATATGGCTTGTCTTTCAAACAAATAAGTTATTCAGTAGGGATATGAGAAAATGCAATTCACCTCAAAGAAGAAGAGCTGCCGATACGTGGGGAGCTATGGAAAGACACTTGGGGAAGTAAAATTTACATTACAAGCGCCAGGAAATTCACTAAATACAATTGTAGAAGTATATAAATTTTGAAAACATATAAAACTACAACCGTAAATACAACGTGTTACCATAATTGACTAGGTATGGCGTTAGAAAGCAGGGTTCCGAATTTGTCGAAACTATGGGTCGACTAATAACGGTAGGCAGTGGAATAGCGTAGCATAAGATACATGCTAAGCTAACGATAAAATCCTGGCGTAGTAATGGTAGAGGAAGGTCTGAAATAAGGAATAAAAAGGCCAATGGGAGATTCATTGCGGAGGATTAAAATCGATAACGAAGAAACGTCGAGCCAAGCTTGAATGGCGGCGAATCGCGCGGATAGAAAACCCAAAATATTGATAAGATACGCTTCTCGCTCCGCGCTCGACGTTCGCGCAAGCAGGCATACGTATAGGGAGGAACATAAATTTTGGCGCGTCTAGCGATGGCGTCGCCGCTTGCAAAATCCGCTCGAAGAATCCCAAATATAGTCGTGACATCAATCGTCGAATTCCGTATAGGTGCGCGCAGCCAGCTCGAACGGGCGATTTTCTTTCTCTTGGCCGTATAGTCTGTCATCGTCCCAAGGGAGAAGCGCCTTTTGCCAAGCTCCTGTGTACCTACCGTGCAGTCTTAACTCGTCGTGTGCGGCTAACCCATCGAAACGAACACACGAGACGGTGCAGTTCAGCCCATTGTCGTCGTCGTCGTCGTCGTCGCGACACACGAGTCGACCCGTATAATCGCGCTCGCTGCACTGCACGGTAAATATACATTTCACCAGAACCAACTGGCCTCGTCAAGCTCGTACGTGACCTCTGGATAAACGATACGATCGCCGCCATCGATACGCCACCGATACACCTGCCCCAACCTCGTTTCGCTCTATTCTACGTTCTTTTTCGTTACCAGTATTCGTCTAACAACTATACCTGTACGGCATTTTTGATGCTCACGATCGGACCGTGTACGAGTCTACGTAAAATACACGACTACTTTCGACAGTTTTCGGCGTTCTTTCTTCACTGTGATTCCGCTGAACGGTTGAATAAGTGAGTGATCGAGTAAGATTACGCGAAAAGATCCACTGACTATGACGACAAGTCTATTCGATTATAGAGTTTGAACGAATTCAAGCGACTTACTTGAAATAAAGTTTGCCTCGCTGCTACGCGTCTATTTTATAACGTTATTTTCTCGTATACGTAATTTGATAGCCAAGTTGTTCAAAGTATAGTTCAGGTATAATCAACTTGATGTTGTTTATCGTATAAGAGCAGGGATGCGCTATTGAGAAAAACCAAGAAAAAAACGCGCTCTCGCGCACGTCAGGTGTCGCGGAGCCGAAATTCACCTAATATATTTAAAGGCGAGATAGGCGTAGCGACGAAATAAGAGCTTGCAGGCTCGTAGGCGGCCCCGGGTTCTCGACAAGTTGATTAGCCGTGCCGACTGTGCATGCTAATGTCGCAAGAGCGCGCCTCCGAAATTCGCGTGCGCATTAGACATCCGTGTGCATGCTAGTGCAGTGGCTTCCGATTCCCTGCTACCAACGCCAACACCGCTTCCGCGTTACATATTAAATTTTAGCCCCCTAATTGTTCGCCGCACCCGTTTACGCAATTACCTGCATCTGTATAACACACGCACATATACATGGACTCCGCATATCGCTACCACCGGAAGCCCGATTCATATCGCTTATTTTTGCATACAGCACTCGGCCCAGCTGCAACATCTCTCTCTCTCTCTCTCTTTCTGTCTCTCTCTCTCTCTCTCTGTCTCTCTCTCTCTCTCTTTCAAGTACACACCAGTTTTTGAGCTTCCAATGTGAATTCGGCATCTCCAGTGTCAGATACCAAACAACGATTCGATATCGTGCTCGCCGAAATCAAATCATTGAATCGTTGTCTATTTACTTGTCAACTCACTAAAATGAATCAAGCAAAACCAGCTACTCGTATGTGCATTTTATCGGTGGATAGAAAAACTTCAAACACCAGAATAAAAAAAATCGTTAGCCGTCATGGAATATCTGGCAGACGTGAATCGTTAAAATTGATCGTTATCGAAAGAAAAAAATTAATATAAAGTAGAAAAATATCTTGAGTTTATTACAATATATGTTATTTTTGTATAATGTATTCAAATATCCCTCGTTAGTATCGAGTGCAGTACACGTCATACATAGAAAACATTCTACTGGGACCTGCAATTTGTTCATCGTGAAATGTAAATTTCTTGGCTGGTTGCAGTGTATTGTAAAATGATCACTATTATTGTTACCTTCGCTATAACTCACAATTAAAAGCAATATAAAGTCGCAATGTATTCGGTCGAAAATACTTTGTTATGCGTGAAAGAACGCTTCGATTGAAATGAAAATTTGAGACAATGCCGTGCACACAAGTAAAACAACTATACACCTACCGATGGACACGTACGCGCGCGCGCGCGCGCACACACACACACACACAGTCTAGGGAACAGGAGGATTGCGATGGCCGATTGATACCCACTAAACTACCAAAACTTCTATTGTGTATTTTAGCCTCGTGAATCGGAGCCTCGAGGGTGTTCAGCCGTGGAAACTGACTCTCAATAATTTATACAATTGTTGATGTTTAAAACACCACCATTTGGTTATACTAAGGTTATGCATGTTTTAGTAATGAAAAATGATTGCCGGTTTCATAACAAATGAATAGCACTACAAAATCGAAAAAATATTTGAAGCTAAAATATGGCAATTTAACTAACAAAAACGCGTGACGGTGGATGATTCTGTTATTTAAACCGCTACATCTTTTTTGCTAAAAAAGTTACAGAAATCGTTGAGCAGCAAAACGATTTGGTATTGTTCAATGAATTTCCTACTTTCTAAAATTCATAAAAATATTTATTAGAATTATAGATATTGCAAATTATCAACTAAAAAACGTGTAAGTCAACGAATTTGATTTTTTGATCCGCCATCACCTCTCATTTATTGGAAATATAGGAGGGTTAAGTAAGAATATGTTTTACTATTTCATACGTAATCCATTGGTTCTTGCTGATGCAAAAAAAAATTTTAGAACCAAAGATACAAAAAATTATTACGAAAACTGAGCGCAACTATACTGATAGTTGTTCAATCTACTCGCACGCAGTCCCTAGAAATTCTTTAGTCAAAATACCATAATTTCAGTTCTAATTAACATTTTTGAAATTTGGAAAATTCCACGTATTTATCACGAAATAAAGAAACCTTTTACCTTTTATGATAACATGCAGTTTGTTGAGATAAAAGTAATAAAATAATAACATGAAAGAGCTGTACAGTTTTGTAGGTAACATCTAGAACAAGTGCACAATTATTTTACCATATCCTTGGTTGTAATAGTTTTTTGCAGAGGCCAAAAACCAATGAATTGCATATGAAATCATAATATTACTTAACAATTCCAATATATCTTATAGAAACGAGGGAATGACAGTTTAACCAATTAAATCCATTGAGTCTATGCAGTTTTCTAATTGATAAATTGCAATTTATGATTTTGGGAAAGTAGTAAATTCGTTACAAGATAAAAAATCATTTTTTTACGCAACGATTTCTGTAACTTTATTAGCAAAAAAGACGTAGCAGTTCAAACAACCGAGTCATCCATCTTCACGCGTTTTTGTTAGTTAAATTGTCATATTTTTTCAATTTTGTAATACAAAATTATAAAAAGACAAATACCAAATATGGAAAACTGTTATTTAAATTTGTATCTACATGTACCAAGTATTTATATAATAACGTAATCATATATATAAATGTAAAATACTTGTATGCAATTGTTCGTACAGTTGGTTATCACATGCATGTTTCTCATTGTAACCCACATCATAGATATGTATATAATGATGTTACTCGTAATAACTTTTCTATTTCTCGACATACATTCATTCTAATTTCACGCATACATTCTGTTTAAATCCAATATTATCAGTTTGCCTAATAATTATTCGGATAATGTTTCACAATCGTTCATGTAGAATAAGGACTATAGTTGGTAAACAGGTATGATCATTTTTTAATTTTAATAAAATTTAGCGTATTGCTAAAAAATGTCTGTACATAATTATTCCATTTGTGTAACTAAGTATTTATTTCCTAAAGTTCACTTTGGATTTGCAGTTTTCATTCGTAGTGGCCATACCTACCTTGTATCGCGGGGATGAGAAGGAGAAAGAAACCATGGAGGAATAGAAAGCGGATTAAAATTCCATTGAGACACGTTGTAGTTTTTTCTAAAATACGTACTAACCATTTCACTTATTACTATTACAATATATTTGTATATGGCGACTTAGGCTAGTGGCTTTACTAAGATAAAATGAAGTTGTGGAAGAAAGTAAACTGCTAATTCGTTGTACACAAACTGTCCCTAACAAGCTAATCGTGTATTTATTAATGATTATATATGCATATATAACATTTACTTGATGTCATACTAGACAGATTGTAAATAAAGGTGGGAAAAATGTATTTTTATTCCACCTTAAATTACGTCGTTGACGCTGCAAAGCTTGAAATATAAGAGTAAGAACAAAGTCAGATGCAAGAAAGCATTTAACTTGTGCTCCAAAATTGAGAAACATCGCAGATAAAGCCCAGGCTCGAGAATAGATCTGTTCGCTTCAAATGTATAGACATTACGATGGATTAATGGAATTATCAACGACTACATTCGTCTAATATCTTAATTTCAATAATAATTTTATACGTTCGAGGTAATCTATTATAATCACGCTTAGCTGATCGCTCCAGAGCAATTATTTTAACGGACGAATGCAGGACTAAATATAAGCCAGGTAACGTTTAATGAGCTGCAATAAAGAAAAAAAGGGCTGATTAATGAAAAATATCATCTACATGCAGAATTTATAATGCTTAGCATGATGAGCGAAACGGCTAAAGAAGAGTTATCTTGCCGCGAGATTGGCCGTAAAGGCAGCTAAACAGGTCGGCACACTACTCGCATTACTGCATATTGTGTCGCTTGATTTATGGCCTTGTACGTTGATAATCAATCCCTTATGCAACGAAAGGACAAGCAGGACGTAACAGGATAAATAAACTGGTATAGCCGCCAACACTTGTTATGCGTGCCATAACATATGAGATTAATTAATATACCTTTATACACGTTTTTTCTATTTCTAATGTGTTATTGTCATAAAAAAAATCAATAGTTTTGAAGTCAGTTTTTGAACAACATTTCTAAAGGCTGAATGTTTATAACTTCTATTTGTAAGAAAGAAAGAGATCATAGTACTAAGGAAGCGGCACCGAACGACATTTGATATACAGTCGAAGCGATATCAAAAGGGCGACGGCTAAAGCTCGTAGTCAAAACAGGAACAAACTTGTGGCGACAAGAAAAAGGCTCAAAAGGCAGTTAGTTGCCAACCGTAGAGGAAGCATGATAAATGGCAGGAGCCACTCCTGTAGTGAAGTTGCATTCGACTTAGAATAAAGAAATAATTATTTTAGTGGAAATCACGGCTAGTTCAAATTATTGTTTATCTCCTTATATATTGGCATGTTTTAACAAGTGTGGGATACAGCCAGTAGACAAAACCCCACATAACCAACACATGTAGGGTGCGGGCAAAACACATGCTAACCATTAACGAGAGACAATGGTTAGTAGATCATCAAGGTTAAGGAAAACCCCAGAAAAGCGAAGCACTAGAGTGTCAAGAAATAAACTACAGTCAGTCGAAAGGAACCCTCGGTACGGCAAAGAAGCAGCTGAGAATGTAAACGAGCCAAAACTAAAATAAACTATGGTTTTTCCATCACTCGTTGTTATTTGTCACCAACCCCTACATCAATACTCCACACAAGTGGTTGCAAATTTTATGTTAATACAAATAAATAAATCGTTTTGTCAGCTCCATTCCCAAATTTTAAGAAAAAGAGTTCTAATAGTTTTAGCGTGGTTTCTGACTTACGATTTAAAAACTAAACAAAAACCATAGTTTTGCCAATATATTGGGGTTTTGATCCTATCTCCTCGATTACGTATAATGCGTATCATTAATCATTGATACAAAGTATCTACCACAATATCTTTAAGTCGCCAAAAAATACATAATCAGAGATGTGATTTGTGGGTATTGTTTGTTATATTTTTTATTACAAATGACATGTTACTATGAAAAATGAATATTGAAATATTTCTATTTGCTCATTTTTATGTAATCTTGTAGATAGTCGTAATAATCGTTGTACGTGCCTAGGTCATCTTGCCATTTGTCCTTTTCCGACCATCCTGGATAGGTTTTCCTTTCCGGTTTGTTTGGGGATTGAACTCAATTGACCACCTAGAAGTGCAGAGCCTATATGTCCGGGAGCCAAAAGGCAAAAGACGAAGGTATAAGCCTCGCCATCATTCGTTCCCGGACGATTATTTAAAGAAATTTGGTGTACTCGCACGAGATGTCCGATGACGATCCGGGACCCCAAATAAGATAAGCGGAAGGGACGGGGGGAATCCCCAAGCATCCCCACCAACAACAGCAGCAATTCCCATGACACCGAGATCATCCCCGTACGGAAAGGAGATCTCGCCTGTCGAGGGGCGGATTTTTGTGCAGTAAGCATCATGGTGACTGACCCTGCAGTGGATCCTCCAGTCCAGTTTTAATTGCTGGGGCACCGACGCTTGAGCAACCATCCGCGTGCCCACGATACGCCTTGGTATAGTGCTGCAGGGGCCCCTGACCGAAACCCACCGCCGGTCACCGGAATTGATTTGAAAATATCATTATTCATTTGAGGTATATCTGTTTGCGCATAACAATATTACTATCGAAACAAAATTATAAAAAGTTGACCAACCTGATGCGGTTTCTCATGCAGTCGAAGAACAAGTAGTAAGTTTTAGTCCACTTAGTTCAATTTATAGCTATCTTCGTTAGGCATCAAATTCGAAGCGTAACGTCTGAGAGCATTAACATTTAAAATAAATACTAAATTGGCTCATTAAAATAATTGTACAAATGTACTAGAGTACAACAATGTTAAGAGCTCAAGAAAGTAAGTATGCACAAGATTTCGAGGAGACTGATCCCAGCAGTTCCTAGAGTCATTTGGCAGTTGAGAGGTTCACGTAAAGCGACGGCGCAACCGAGCGAGGGAGAGAAAGAGAGTCCGCGACACAGAAGGGATTTAAAAGTTAGCGAAGCGAGCAGAGTCGCGCACCATTTGTCCGTCAAAACTCAAGAATGAGAAGCCGGAAAGCTAGCCGATCGCAAGTACTGTCTTTCAAAGAGTAGATCAAGTAGATCGCCTTATGGTCTAACGTGCTCGATAACCTTTGGAGCATTTTTCGGGTTTTTGTTTTGTTAGACTACACTAGTAGTCTCAGCAGCTCCCATAGCAGCTTTAGTTGAGGAATTCCAAAGGGTCTATTTCCAATAAAATCAAACGATCTCATTGATAGTTTAGAACTTTTGAGCACGCCACGCGCAACTACCAAGCAAAATGGAGAATCGAGTTACAAGTGGAGCGATGTAAAGTGAGATTACTTCATTTATTTGCAGAAATAACAAAACACAGTTATACAAACAGCTACAAGTTTAATTGACGAGTGAGAAAGTTTAATTAAGAACGGTGCAAAACTCGGCTCGGTTAAACGATGAAGGAAAAGAACGCATTTGTAATTCTTTCCACAAAAGAACGCAAAACTCACAGAGTTGTCTCGGGAAATATCTTTCAAATGGCAATCAATTATGCGAGTCTGTCCGAGCAAGAGCGAGATGAAGGAGGAAGCCCGCAGAAAAGTGAAAAATAACAATGGCTTGATTAACTTAATAAATCACAAGTGCTTGCTGAGAAAATCCAGCTCTTGGACATTGCTCCAGTCACTTCTCGCGCTTATAACAGTCTCTTTTTCTCTTTCGAGCAAAGCCTTTTAAGTCCTTGCGCGAGGCGACGTCACGAGCGTGCAAGTTTGAGCTTGACGTTATAGAAGCCTGAAACAAGTGCTTCGAGTAGCAAGCGCTTGTTCTCTTGAACAAGACTTCCCAATCGCCTCGACCGTGTAATGGCTTTCCTTGTTAGAAGTTTGTTCGCCATACCCTACCGATTAATGAGCCAAACGCCAGCTTTAAATTCAGCTGTTTCATACGTGATTCTTCGCGTGCCTCCAAGGTTGCTCGTGTTGTCGTTTTATGACTACATAGCTTGTAAGCATACCGCGGAAACTTCCTGAAAAGCCATAATAACGAATTCCTCGCGAATTGTTGATCAGAGCTTAAGTTATTTGGTTGCGGCAATTTTCAACGCTAGTAATTAACAACTATATTCGTTGCTTTAATATATCGAACTAATACTGTTACGTTGAATTATTCAAGAAGAGAGAGGAATATCCGTTGCAGGTTATGATTAAATATTCATATTGAAGGTAGCGATGGACTTTTATGTGTAATTTGATGTGGATTTTCATCCATGTAATATCTATTTATTGATCGTTCATTGCAATATGAAACAATCGATAAGTGGTTCTTGTCTCTATTTATTATTGGAAAATGAATACTTGAAGTGATACTGAAATATAGGTTTGACTTATTTTACAAAACTTCTGTTGAAATGAGATCAATGAGATCAATGCGTTCAGTACTGTCAGTGGTATTAATTCAACTAATCGATCGATCGATCGGCCATACTTGAAATCAAAATACGATTCGTACACAATGGTGTAATGGATGAGGTCGAGCGAGCGTGTAAAAATCTGGAATACTCATTGTCAGTCAGTGTTGGCGAAAGAAGCTGAGAGTATAGCATAAGGGTCGCTGCTGAAGTATCTCGCGTGTCACGAAGAGAAAAGCGCCCATGAAAGCACATAAACAAGCTGACTAGAGGTTGCGGTTGCGCTTGAAAGGGAAAGAGCGAGAACAGAGAAAGAGAGACAGTCGAAATAGGATGGGCCAAGTGAAAATGCGAGATGCGCGCGACATTAGCTATCAGCAAGCGCGTGCGCGCATAAATTCTAAATTATGCGGAAGAGATAAAGTCACGAGAGCGGCGCACGTGACCGGCTCTGTGGCTTTCTCTGTGGCAAACGACGCGTTGCAACCCACCCATTCGTCTTTGTGCTCCTTCTCTCTTTCTCTCGCTCTCTCCTCCACCTATCCCCTTTCGCTATATGCTGACTCGATTTCTCTCTATTTTTCTCGAGGCATCCTCTTTATTTTTTTCCATCTCGAGCGACCACGCGAGAGCACGCGTTGCATTTTTCACTGACAACCCACCGCTGGATTAATATTATCCAGTGAAATACATGCTCTGAAACTGCTATGCACACCGCTATACTACAGGGATGCCCTGGCCCAATAATTCATTTGACTTGTCCATGAATGGATTTATCATTTGGCGCCCATCGCTTATCAATTATATCATTCCTTCCGTAACCACGAAACCCTTGCACAAAAGATCCATCCTTCCTTTTGTCACAAAACACCACTTACCGCACGCGGAGCGAATAATATTACACGTATATTGTTTTTGCACCATCCATAGAACTAAAATTGAAAAAAGATGTGTTTTTAAGGGTGAACGGAGTAATAAGGCGCAGGCTCAAGGGAAACCCCAGGACGTTTAAACCTCTATCAAATACCTCTCTTCCACGGATAATGCTTTTTACTCTTATATTTCGTTCAAATTTTCAAAGTGCCATAAAAAAGAACGATGTGTTTCGTTCTGCGACAGTAGCTATACGACCAAGTTGTCGTCGCGTAGTCCCCTCCCTTTCTCGCCCCTCGTGCTCCAGCCGCTAAGGTGAAATAATTTTGTTTACAGGTAGGTACCTCAATCTATACGTACTAATCTATACTTGTCTCTTGCTACATTCGATACGAAAAATTAACAAAAACCGGCATCCGAAACCCGCGAAATCGATTAATAAACCAGTTAATAAAGTGGATGCTTGAGAGATCAGATGTAGATGTGCAAGACTGAAATAAGACATGTTTTTACGACTTTTCATTTACCATGTATTTTGTCTTCGTTTGATTCACATATCTTATATATACAAACATTGATTCTGTACGCTCTCAATCACGACATAAATTAAACACGTGTAAAATATAAGTGAAATACAAGACAATTCTTTATTAGATTGTTCGTATAATTCGACGAATGCATATCCTCGTTGAATCGCTAGTAAACCAAGGTGTAATAGAAAAACTTTCGTACAAACTTATAACTCTTTTATTGTTTGACCGTGGATTACATTATATTAGTGATTTTAGTAAAAATGTAGCATGGAAATGTAGATAATTTACGCATGGAGTATTGAGTACTATATTCCGAATTGAGATTGAAGCTACAAACATCAATTACGAAAGCTTGAGAATCAAAATAACTATTTTTTTTTCTAAAATGGGATCTGGCATTTACACGTCAAACTACGCACTTTTCATGATCGTTTACATAGAAATCATTAAAACAATGCCGATTTTTGGTAAATCCAATATGCGCAAGTTACATCATGAAACCCGAGATTAATAAATTCCATTAAATTTTATCTACGTCACTTCGAATTTTTTTTCACGAGTTAAATGAGTTGTTAAATGAGTGAACGATTTTCTAAATTTTTCATCGTGTGAAATTAATCTGTAAATTTGTTATATTTTTACAGATGTAATAATACAGTACTATATTCATTGCTAGTCTGTTTTTCCTGTTCATGTGAATATTTTAATTCAACATCTATTTTATTAAAATTCAGTCGACCTATCGGTTAAATTAAACAAATTTGTGAATCAATAAAGACATAAATAAATGTACCTGTTTAGCTATAAATCACTTTCTGTTTGTTTTAAGTGAAAACGTATTTGAAATAGAATTATTTAATTTAACTTTACACACTTTAATCGTCAGTTCAAACCTGTGACTTACAATATTTTACAACTGCTAGTCCATTTTTCTTTCGTAAATATCGAATTGCTTTGGCTAACTTTTTTATTCGTAATTTTCTAGAGCCAATCAATTTTGTTTTAATTAGTTATTATAGGCCTACATTGTTTATTTAAAGAAGACTTTGGAAATCGAATCTTTATATCCTAATAAAATGAAGCAAAAATCATTGTGTCTGGTGAAAAAGGAATGCATTTATTTTTATAGAAAAATCTGGTATAATACACAAGAGTTCTGGCCAATGAAACATGTGTATTTAAATTTCAAAGTATAGTGTACATTTGAACATTGTTAAAACCAATATTTAAATTGTTTAATCAGAAGCTAGTAAGTGTTATCACTTGGGACACAACAGTTCCAGATGTAGCTTACACACATGTCCGGTCTGAATTAGCGAAGTTGTGACGTGAGCAATTATGCGTCTTTTTTCCATATCACGCAAAGTTTTTTAAGAAATGTTCAAGTAGATATTTGCCACGAAACTGTAAAACTCAGTTCCTCAATATCTCGAGATTACTATGTTCATTTTGCTGACTATAGTAATGTTTTATTTTACTCCGATTTCTTATAATACGTTTACAAAAATGTACAAACAAAACAAGAGACCAGACGAATATGACGATTCATTTAATGTTAGATGACACTAGTTAAGCTCACTCTTTCATAGTCTAGTACATTTAAAAAACATCGAATTTATGACGTAAACTTATAAATAACTCCATGCTAAAATTACTATAAAATTTATTTAAAAAATTCTCGGTTTGTATATAATTCCAACATGTTCAAAAGCTCGATATTCTTATTGTTCAATGCCTATTCCCTGGAAATAACATTTGATCTTCTTGAACAATATATTAACAATATAATTATTGATAAAAACTCTTTTGTGATCTCCGAAATTTACTAGCATCAAAAAATGTTGATATAAAAATTGCTGATTTACAAAAGGATATTCGTTACAATAAAAACTGTGCTGAACTAGATCTTCATATCGTCATATTGTTGACTTGTCACATTAAAATTAGGGCAAAATATTCGATAAAACTAGTTAAAGCATGTCATATCAATGAGGCGATACAAATAAACTTTGGTTAGTTTATCTCAAAAGCAGACAACTTGAAAATTCTATCGTACTCTACGTGGTTCTTTTTTAACATTTTTTAAATGTATATTAAACTATTATTTCAAATATCTATTGTAAATATCTATTGTAAGAAACTCAAAAGGAATATGTTAGTTTTGATTAATTATCTAATTTTGTTGTTTCAAGAATTGAAAGCTTTCGAAATAATATTGGATGCTGCAAATGGCTGTGCACAGAAAAGTATTGTAAAGAAATTCGTTCTTTCAAGTGCAAATGCTTTCCATATAAATATGGAGGCGAATGAAAAAACGAACACTGAATCGTAATTTCGATGCTCGTTGGTATTTGATTTGTATCAAATCGAACGATTATGAATTTTCATAGTCTATCAAATGTTTGTGTTCTCTCTCTCTCTCTCTCTCTCTCACTCTCTCTCTCTCTCTCTCTCTCTTTCTCTCTCACTCTCTTTTTTCCAATAAAATATGTTGAACGAAATAGCTATAGTACGTAATATTTATGACGCATATCAAACTCATCGTCGCTCGTTTGCCAAACAGATAATTCTCCGGATGGTCAGTATGCGTGTGTACGGGTGCGTGTGTACATATATATCTCGAAGAAAGAGCTGTAGCTCGACAGCTCGACGGAAGTAATCGCAAATAAGTAAATAAGACTAGAAGATGACTTGACCATATCCAACGAGAAGGATAGATGTTCGTAATTGATATCTAAACTATACCGGTATCGAGGCGCCACTGCTATGGGCAATCGCACGAAAGTCGGCGAGGTAGCATTGAGTAGCGAAGCTCCTGACAAGTGTCGACGGCCGTTTGTTCGTCGGCGATCTCCGTCGCGGCCAAGTGCGGTCGAGGAAACGTTGTACGTTCGAGTGCCTCGGGCAGTAGTTGCGTCGTGGCGTCAGCGGCTCACGAGTGAGCTCGGCAATCAACCGCCGCGAGTCCACCACTACCTCGTGAAACGGAGGTGATTGGTTCCTCGATCAAGACCTCTCCTCCATCGGTATCGCTTCTATCACGTCGGTCGCCGTCACTAGTGTTAACGCCGTTGATGCTGGCTCGTCCTCGCGGGGATGACTCTCGCTACTTGCAACAGATTCATTGATAGGTCAACGGACAATTTGCAACATGAGAGCGAAGCTTTTATTCTCTTGTACGGAGATTGAACGACGATGTCGTCACGTTACCAAACTACCGACACAAGGGTAGCGTGCATGTGCACGCATATACTCTCTCGGTTTACTCGGCACGCGACACACACACACGTACACGACGGTGAATTAACATTCGTCGAGCCGTACCTAACTAAGTTAGGTGTACGCGCGCGCATACACTAACTCGGACCTATACGCGCACGTATACTGTCCGAACAATAATTCACGATCCGCGAATTTCAACGTCAAATTTAAGTACATCTTATATGAATGTATTATCCGTTGTAATAAATATAATTATGAAAATATGTACTTTAAGTCATCTGTTCTTTCACATGTTTGTTTTTGAATAATTTAATGTTCACTCCAGTGCCCACGTAATAGACTTAATCGTTTACTGGAGTGAATTAATCGAATAGATAAAAATCCACAGCTTTGGGGAAACAAATTTTATCTCAAAAACAATGTTTACGAAATATTATAACGTAGTATATATTATCTGGAAAGATGCTCAATGATTGGATTAATCAGCAATTGTAATCGCGTTATAGTTAGTTGAAAGTTAATCTTGCGACGCAGTCATCTCTATTTTTGTCAAATAAGCATACGCCTGTCGTTTAACGAATTGTTCACGATAGAATTGCATGCTTGACAGCCACAGTTCGGATTTGAAAACTAAGAATCTACCAAGTAAAAGCCTCATTTTACCATAACAATAATGATTACAATTAAGCAATAAATAATTTTAATCATCTTATCTCACAACACTTACAGTCGATAAAGTTACTTGATCGGACCCACACAATCACGGCGATCGCTAGTTCAAGCGTAAACCGATGTGCGCACTCTTTGTTCTAGCCATATTTCTAGCCAATTTGAAAAAATATACTTGCACTTTGGTGTCGTTGTCAAATAATCGTTCAATCTCTTTACGAGCGAGAATCATTATCGATTTTTAACGAAACAAATTCAGCTTTCACGCCACGTTATCGCTAACTATTTTTTTAACAGAAGTCAATTCAGTAAGATTCAATTTTGAGCTTCGCTCTGGTCGTCTGTCCCGCGACTTTCACACTTTCAAACGACGAGAGCTGCAGGATACTATTTAGCAGGTAGCTGGAAAGAGGGCGATAACGAAGGCGCGATGAAGAGAAAGAGCGGCGTTCGATTAATTAAGATGCAAGTGAAACAAGGACAGTGTAGGTGTAAAGAGAGAACTGACCTAGAGGTGGAGTGCCAGTCCCCAGCGGTCCTGCGTCAGTGCGTGGCAATGACGTCCGGAGCGCTCTTGGTGCTCTCTATGCTGAAGGGCCTTTTCTGGTCGACCTCGATCACAGCCTCGGTCTTGAATCGCGAGTCGGCGAGCAGCTGTGGTTGGCACTTGGCCGTGGATCTCGATCCCGAGGAAGCCGCGGCCTCGCTGCCGGGGGCGCTCGTAGCCGCCGGACTGGGACTCTGCTCCGGGCCATAGATGAAGCCATAATTCTCGCCAGAGCCTACGTTACGTTGGGCTTGAAGAGCACCGGTCGGCGGCGCCGACGTCTTGGGCAATAGTTTACTCAGTGTCTCCAGCTCCTCGGCACTGTAGAGCGACTCGTGAGCCGACCAACCGTGAGGCGCGGGCACGATCGGCGTGGAGCTGTGTCGCGGACACGGAGTCGACATCGCCGGCTCCAAAGTCGTTGCCAGCAGATTCGGATGACAGACCGAACAGCGTCTAGCTGGGCCTGGGCTGCTCCCGATGTGCTCCGGACTGCTGCCGTCGGCCACCTGTCGATGTGCGTGGTGGTGGTGATGGTGCTGCTGCTGCTGCTGCTGCATGTACGGCTGGGGGTGGTAGTGCGGGTGTGCGTGATGGTGATAGTGATGGTTTGGGTGGTACTCGACCGACTGCTTGCGGGAGCCCACTGGCTGTAAGCCAAGCGCGTAGTCTTGTCTTTGTGTATTTACAATTAGTGCCGCTGTTGCAGCTTGCAGCTCGAACAGTGCTTTGGCTTCGACGCTTACATAAGCACTAGTGTCGAATGTGCGGCTCGAGCGGAAAATTGCTATATTTCTCTTTGTCAGCTTTAGAAATCTTGTGCGGCATTGGAAGTGTAATAGAAAGTGTAGATATTACAGGTCACCGTTACTCGAAATATGGAGGTTGCGATTCGCAACGATCACAATGGTTTTCAAGCAATTCAACACGATCATAGATTATTGAGCTTTGATAAAACGCAACAAAATCGGTGGTTTGTGATACAAAATTGGGGCTTTCACCAAGGTTAATCGCTTTAATAGTATTAATCGGATAATTTTTCAAGTTTATATTCTATATTGCAGTAAGAATTTTAACTGAAATGTGAGCTGATATATATAAAAAAATGTGCATGTGCGCGCGATAAAAAAATGCTGCCCTTAGTGAAACACATCGGAAAGCACGAACGTATTGAAGGCGCAATATGAATACAAGTAACACTAAGATAAAAGCCAAGCGAAGATACAAAGAAAACGAAAAAAAAGCAAATATACGTACGGTAGGATAGCCAAAGGTGGTGAAACCCGTGGGTTTCAGTATGAGACTGGTGTCGAAGATACTCTCCCGCGTCTGGCATTCCATATCGCGAGTCCCGCGCTGTTCCCCGGACTCACGTAGCTGGCGCTCGTGGCTGGCGTTTCTTGCATTGTTGCTCTGGTGGATATCGCTCAGATCGACCGAGTGTTGCATGACTCGTTGCCAGCCGAGCACTGTCACCGGATTCGCTAGTTCTTTAGCCCCGTTCACCGACTCGCTGCTGTGCTGTCGCCGTTGCTGCTGCGGTCTTTGGCTCCGATGAATATGCGCTATTGGAGCCTCATCCGCATCGCCGTCGTCGTCGCGGCCGCCGCTGCCGCCACCGCCATCGATTTCGGTGCAAGGTTCCGCAAGGGAAGCCGATTTGCGGCCCAACTCGTCGAGGCTTTTCTCGCGAGACTGCCGGATGTGCTCCTGTGTTACGACAGTTACATTTTTTGTTAAATGATACATTTTTTAGGAAGTTTATCCGTACTCGAAGCATTGACTTTTTTATTCTGCAGCCGAGTCGAAATAATCTAATTTTCCCACAGCCCCATCAAAACTCGTTATTCCGCATGCGTCAACTCACAGAATAGTAATGAATATGCAAATGTTGAGCCTCGTGATCGAGTAGCAGGATCATGGAATATATATCAAATGATTTGGATAATACATAAAGATTCGACAATGTCAACATTGTTGTTTGCTATACGAGCATTTAAGAATTCATTGAATCCAGCCCTAATGGATCTAAATATAAAATACGAATGATATCATGCAGTTCGTATGACAGTACTTGAATATAAATACACTTAAACTCCCAGGCGAAACGCTTA
Organism: Chouioia cunea; assembly: GCA_030064505.1. NCBI lineage: Eukaryota > Metazoa > Arthropoda > Insecta > Hymenoptera > Eulophidae > Chouioia > Chouioia cunea. Next base: position 24,279,951 of record JAOPFQ010000001.1, read on the forward strand.
TACACGAGTAATAATAATAATTGGGAATAAAATGAATCACCGTTGATCAATGACGCGAGGAGCAACGCTATGCACTGGGTCATAAACTCCGAGAACAGAGTAAAAGCAGCTGGACGTAATATATATGAATATGAAAGAGACACGAGTGCAAGTGAAAGTATATGTATATAAGCATCGGCAGGTGACATGAAGTGCGTACTCAACGTAAAACAATGGGACCACGCACACGAGGGTCGATGGTGGGAGAGCGAGCGCACTTGACGCGTACATATTGCGCGCGATTAAAAGACCGCAGTACAGCCAGATGCAGAGATAACTACGTTTCCATACGCGTTCGCGCGCTTCCATCCACGCCAGAGAGAGAACACGAGGGAAAGAGGGGCGTTGGACAAAGGGCCGCGGGTGGGTGGAGGGAGGGGGAGGGGGGAGAAGAGCGTATACTCATTGTAATTCCCGGGCTACACTAGCTCGCTCCCGGCACACCGCCCGTTTATCATAAGTAATAGAATTCAAGAGAGAAAGGGAGAGGGACGAAACAAATCCACGTGTACTTTTTTATGCCGTGGCGAGCAACGGTACGAAGGAAAAGTGGAGGGGCAGCTTTTCACGCTCCATTATGCCAACGCGCTTTTTTGCTAATGACTTTAACGCATTTTTCACGTCCGTGCTGGAATAAACAATGCTACCCCCGAAGGCAACGAAGACAAAGGCCCCCGGCAAAGATATAACTGGCCTGGATTATTTAAATAAGCTTTTATTGGATGCAACTGGCCGGGTTTAGTTTAATTGCCGATCGTATCAATTAGCGATACGCTCCACGAATAATCGAACACCGTGGCACCACTACCCCAGAGCTGAGTTTTTTGCTGGCGAACCTGGATTTTAATGGGCTCCAACTTGAAGAAACACTTGTTTATTCAAGGGTAACTGAAATGCGGTACTCCTCGATGAGAATTCAGCCAATAAGATTCATTATAGAGAGAATCGATTATATTCTCTGACTCGCAAGCTCATATTTATTTCTATAATCGAGTACATAACTTCGATCGTTACTTTTTACTCATTTGTCTTCGATCATTGGCAATACGTATATCCATCCAGTCAACTTTGGCTGATGAACATTCTTTAGAAAAATCTTAATTGAGCTGAATGATGTTATGCATCAAGGGAATAACGTCGTTGACCGAGGGAAAAATCGACTTTAATTTCGAGATTTATGATGGATGAGATTGGAAACTTTATGGGCCGGCGATATTGTTGATTGGAAAAGTGAAACTTACTAAATATATTAAAATCTGTTTGTATTGTTGGAGAAAACGCTTATTCCACTTTCAGTGAGTACGCGACTATATTGCCGAGATAAAAATATAGCGTATTTGAAAAAGATAGCGTTGTTTGAATGCCAAAGTGCATCTTCAATTGGTATAATGTATTTAAATTTTAAAATAGACTTTACTGTGGATAAAGGTATAAGATGGCAGAATAAGTATGTATGTAGTATTATCCTCTCGTAGGTATAAATAATGAAAAAAAGGATGGCGTCCGCATGGAAGAGTAAAAGCTTTTGTATTTCCGCAAAGCGTAAGTTCAGTCGTAAAAAGCACGTCACGATAGACCCATAAAATTGAGCGCTCGGCTACGATATTGGTTGACTCAGAAAGAGCTCGCGGAATTTGTAACGTAGCAGTGTATCAAACATCTGTTGATGCAATAATCCCTGAGTTGAAACGAACTAGCTATAGTCTATTTACTCACCTTGATTATCTTATGATCACGTATCAGTTTCTTCGTGCAATTATAGATACAGCTAAAGCACAGACCTGAGAGGAGCAGTGAAAACACTACGAGAATGATAATGACGTGCTGAGACTCGAGATTCAAGCCGCTGGCCTCTTTCTGCAACGTCAAGAAACATACAACAAACATTAGTAACGGTAAGTTGTCTACGCGTGAACGGAGAAGCAAAAGTTGGGGCGGGAAGGTGCCATTGGGATTTGCTTTTGTTTGACGTCATTTGAAACCATCCCCATAACAAGCTGCTTCCGAGATTGGCGACAGTCGACGTATACGTTAGCACGTTCCGCAGGGTATTTATCGAGAATAGCAACGGTCGCGGCAGCCGGACGGTGGTCGATGGTGGTCGATTCGCGCGCAGCACCGCTGCAAGTTTGCGCGAGTTCTGATTATTCCAATGGGCACTGGAGTCGTTAACGATTACAAGTTTGCGCGCCAGACCGTAAACAGTCTTTACTGCTGGCGTTCGCGCGTAAAGCCTGAGTTACGCGCGTTGATGTCCATTGTCGCTAGGTCGATGATGCGCCCTCTATACTTTACTTACGCCTGAGTTAGGGCACAGCCGACGGATCCTATCGTGATCCCACTTTCCTCCCTGCCGTGCTCAGCTCCCATCGGTCCCGACTATTCGCATTACTATTCACATTGTTTCCCATTTGAATGTCGTCAGTTTCGCTTATCCAACATCTATACTCTTCTAACCCAACTTTTTTCCCTTCTTATTATAGCACGCGGACTCTTGGCTTGGGCCGCGACGGATACACAACGCGAATATATTAGATGTGCTGGCATACGCGCGGATTCGCAACTACGATAGATAAAATGCACGTGCGCGGCCTGTGAATCATCTTGCGGTGACTTGGGTGTCGGTGCTCTATGTAACTACCTACACCGCAACCAATTAGCGTGCTGTCGCTGTAGTTTATCCGAGTATTTGCTGTGCCATTGATTCTTTTACGTCAAAAATGCTTCTGTTACGTAATTATAATACTACAGACGACGCGTGGCCACTGTGTGTTGTAATCAATCAGACCGTAACATCTGTCGGGTCGTCGCGTTACCTTACGTTCGAATTCGTTCCAAAATCATTTTACATTTTGTTAATCTGGCGATCTTAAACGTGTACGCAACCAATTCCCACCGGCTAATCGATTTCGGAGCAAATGCTTGGAAGAACAACGCATAAGTCGCATACTTGATACAGAAATTTGGAGGTTTTACTTATTAGCCATAATCATATCGTCACTATTTGACTTGATAGTAAGTTTATGAAAACGTTAGTTAATACTGCCACGAGAGGTAACAGTTTGCTTGTACTTTACGCAACGATTACTATTTCACGAGCTTTTCAACAAACGACGAAGAGTTTGAAACTAGTTTGAAACAACGCAAACGCAGCCTTGTAGATGCGAACAAAATAGACGTTTTAATTAAAAGAGGCATAAGCTCGACACTTTATTGGAGAGTAGAAAAGGCGCGAATAAGGAGGCTGCCAGTGGCTTGAAGGACATTGGATAAGACATCCGCAAGGAGTATAATTATTCTCGTCTCGTCGTCAAGCTTGCGAGTTGACGCGAGAGGCTTTCGTAACTGAGAGTCTTGGTAGCATGATCGGGAAATGGAGACAGCAAGAGGGAGAGAGTGAGAAAATTAGCTTGAAGGAAAGGAGCGAACAAGATACTAGGTCCGACGTAGTCCTTTCGAGAAGCTGACGTTCCAAAGAGCCGAGATTGACAAGCTCGTGGTTACCCTGGATTATTCTATCTTTAATTTTCTTCCGAATAATTCAAGCCGCGACTTGATAACAATTCTATTCTAAAATCACACCGGTTCAAACCTATTATCAAACTTTTGTTACATTGTTACGATGCGTTGTCTGCAAGTACGTTCAGAAGTCAACCCCGGAACAGCAAATGAATATTAAGATATTTCGCTTACTACCCTACTCACTACTTTAATATCCTTAATACTAGGATATTAACGCAAGGGAATTTGGCACTCTTATGAAAGTGAAGGGGGAACTTAGTACATCTTTTCATACAAGTATTTCTAATCATCCGAAGCTGTAAGGTTAAGAATATTAAATCAATAGAGTGGAAAAAGCAGTTGTCTAATGAGAGCAAGTCAACTTGATGTCTCGAAGTCGGATCAAAACGATGTTAGAAGATGCATCGTTATAATAACAGAGTATCAAGTGGGTAGATACGAAGAGAGGGGTAAGAAGAAGACAAGGGACGAGAGAATTTTAAATGCCTCTTTGCGCGACTTGCAGATCGTGCCATTGCGCTGGCGCCTTTATGCGGAAACGGATTTCCGGGAGTACTGGAAATAGTTTCCCCAAGTCCTTCCGGCCTATTTCTCTTTTCCCGGCTCTTTTAAGAGCTACCACCCACTCAGCCACGATCTCGTTCCCTTTCTTTCTTGTCATTACGGTAATTCGAGCGTACCTTATGGGTCTTGTAGCCCCGTCGAGCTTTCCTGTTCTGTTGTCATAACTCAGCCAACATAAAGCCGATAGCGTTGCGAGCGATTTAAAAGCTCGTTAATGCGGCGCGGAATCTGCATTTTAACATTTTAAAATCGACCCAATTCTCCAACGTCCAAGTTGGCTGCTTAACGATGACCTCCTCGTTCTCCAAGAGACGACCCAGCTAATCTAATTTCATGGAGTCGAGTCTCATCGATTCGATTACGGAATACGCTAAGCTGCATTTTCTGTTCGTTCGATCTGTTACGACTTCCTCGAAAATCAATCAAATAGTAACGCGTTTACCGCAATAATCATTAGTCGAACGCGAATGATTTAAAGAAACCAAACCTCTGCACGGAGAACAAACAATTGTCGAATAGACATCAATTTATCGATTTCAGAATGGTTCTAAGTAAAACTTGCTATTCGAACGACGTGCATTACGATGTATTTGGTTGCAATTGTCGACGCGTATTGTTTTTATCGTTATGAGAACATTATTAAATAATGCTTATTGTAAAATTACGAAAATTGATATTTAATAAATGGATTTCAGAAATGTATTTATTCGCTAATACAGTATCCATTTACTGGCAGTCCGCTACAGAAATTGATACAGATTGCATTTACAATTGTCAGTATCCGAGTGGCAAAAGACACGAAGTCTGTGTACCCTACCCTTGAGTATTCTCGTTATTGCGTTAGCCGTACAATTTGTTGCTGCGAATTTCATTTGCACGAAAGGCTACGGTACTTCCAATTAACGTGAAAAAATATGTCAAGGATGAATTTATGATTTGAAAAGTAAAGATGTACATAAGACAGAAGAGGTTCCAAGTATTTGAAAAAAATCGCTGACTCAACACATGATACAGCCGTAAAAATGAAAGTCAAACGTGGAAAAACCTATGAAAAAGCAGCTCGCACAGCTAGTCTGGGTAAGAATAACGGAAAGAGGCGGGATCAAGGGTAAGGTGTACGAGTATCCTACGAATCGGATAATGGCGTGCGTATTGATAAATACACGGATGCACGAAGGCAACAATCCGCAAGTAGATCAAGTCAGCGTACAGAAGGCCGAACGAGGCCCGGCGATAAAGAGCAAGAGAGGCAAAATTATTTCTGCAGAGATTAATACCCGGTCGTAGCCATCGCTTGTCTTGGTGGCTTGCCAAGCACGCGCACTACCACAGTTCGCTTTCTTGTTCTCTTGAAATGCCATAAAATCGAGGACAGCCGTACAGGGCAGAAAGAGGTAGACACGCACGCACAAACATACATCCTTATTCAATTGGATGCGAGATTTACGGGCTCGCAGTTTCCACTGTTAATCGTGTACGCTACTTAATGTCATTCGACTGATCGTGTTCAAGCTCCAGAGACGTGCATCCACGACTTATGTTATTCGAAACAATAACGTACTATTTATTTGTAATATAAACTAGTACTTACTTTACAAATTTCTACATCCTCGTCAAAGCGATAGCGGCAGTTATGCCTGTCATTGCAGGTTAAAGTATTTGCTATACAGACGTCTTGGCAGTCAAATTCGTCATCGTTGCAACCTTGGGCATAGATACGATGGATATAGCTAACTTGCGCCAACAAAAATACAAAATTTAAATTGTCAATGTATTACTTTTGTCTTTTCCTCTCTCCCGTGTTGCCGTCATTAAAGCCTCGAAACTACTATTCATGGCAGCTTTTGTAGCAAAAAATCGCAAATACGCTTCGTTTCCATCGCTAGTAACAAGTTCGGCAATACTGCCACAAAAGTTATTTATCAATTTTGGATTGTGCTCCATGGTTGGTTCCTTATTGTACAATTGAACGTAATTAATATCACACTCGTTTGGTTTTTCCAACTTGAAACTCAAAAACGATACTTGAATCTGAAAATGCAAAATCACCTGACATTACCGATTTTGTAGTCAAAGTCTACAATGGTAAATTAATAACGATATTATGCGATATTAATGATATCGTGGTCTTGGAGTTCAGACCTTGGATAGATCAATTTTGTTACCTTGTAGCCTTCCTTTACAGTAATGTTCCACATGCAATCCAACTCTGTTCCCAGCTCCACAGCAATTTTTTTCCTGTCGTCAAGCTCTGATGTTCTAATTATATACTCCGAATGGTGAGTAACGTTCAGTAAGCACTCTTCGGGTTCGGGTGTCTTGACTTTAAAACATCGAATAACGACTACATTAATGTGTACTTTAGATCGAGCTCAGTGTAATACGTCGACGCTACGTCTAACGGCGTATAATATGCACAACGCGACAATATTAAAGCAAATATATCGTTTATTGGGAAAAGGGATTAACCGATTCATTGAATAGATTATTAAACTGTGAATTGCAAGTATGAAAATGGACAGCACACGAATGTACACAACCAAAGATTGCAATCGCTTCTTACCTGTTGGTCTAGGGATTTCACTGTAAACGGCACGAAATCCAGTACCTTGTATATACTGATCACTATGAAAATGTAACCAGAGATATCTGGAGCTCGAGGTGATTTCCGGGAATGGAAATGCCCTGCAGTAATTACCAATGGGCCTTGAGTATCCATATCTGCCATCACGTACTTCCAGAAAATCATAACTGCATTTGTCTTGCTCTTCAAGATCGAATTTATCGCGAAATTCGACACGCAGGACCTTACTTGGTTGAGCTAAAACAGTTCAAATAATATACGTTTTATTTGATTATTATTGTATTCTCGTTATTATTATTGTTGTTGTTGTTGTTATTGTTGTTGTTTTTATTATTATTATTTTACGAAAATTAAACGTATAAATAATCAAGTAATGTGAATCCAAACGAATATCTAATACTTGTATCAAGATTTGTTAAATTAACTGCAAAAATTACGAAATGTGAGCGTGGCTCTCCAATTGCCATTAGCAAATATTTCAGTTTCGCAATGAGTTTCGCCAACTTAATCTCCATGGCAAACAGATTTGCTCCTAAAATGAATGTGAGTAAGTTGTTTACGGAACTTGAGAGCTCGTAAATAATTATTTTAAGTGTGCCAACATTGGTCGATTGTTTGCTAAAAAAAATAAAAAGAAAAATTCAACCGATGACTGGCGTCGGGTGCCAATCGGAAGGGTGAAAGAGATAATACGATTGGGATTATTACAAGGGAAACTTTACTTGCTTGGCACGTGCACGGCTTATCCGCGCGAATTATTCAGTAGGGCCACCAGATCGTTAGGATTCACTTTATTTCTCTCTCTCTCTCTCTCTCTCTCTCTCTCTCTCTCTTTCGCTCTCAGACCCCTTCCTCCAACGCCGCCTGATAATGCAAGCGTCGCCACAATTTTCCCGTCGATCGAACGGTACTTTGCACTGTTTTGCGCGCGTGGCATAGCTCACTGCCAATGAAAATATCTATTATAGCCAGATATTCACTAGACCTAAGCTTCCCATTGGTCGAAGATTTAATGGTCATGCATAGGCAGTATAACTCGCACTGGCTAATAATTTCTCTCACACCGATTAAGCACATCCACGGTAAGAACGAATGAACCAGCTTATCGTCGAAAACGAGAACAATCCAGAGATAACCTGTAACGAGTAGTATACAATACGTATGTTGATTAAATGATCAATCAGACAAATGCAATTTCCAAGTGCGAATTGAAAGGACCGTTTGTTCAGTCATCAAAGTTGATCTCCTCCTCAAATCAAAGTTATACCCTGTTGCAGATCAGAGAGCCACCTCTCGAAATTCAAGTTATATAACGTGAATTTCAATTAACATACCAAGGGCCGATGAATTTCAAAGTGCAATTGTATTCTCAAGACGAGTGAGAGGGGCAGGCAGATAGACAGGCAGACAGGGATAGATAGAGAAAGAGAGAAAGCAATTTGCTGAGGCTTGAAGCTTACGCTTACGTTGTCTTTGGTCTCTAATTCGAACTTAAACTAAGGTCCGTATAGCGAAACTGCGCTTGCGTGCATGGTCTGTGGAGGGAAAGAGCAATTTCAAATAGAAGGGAGCTTGTGGTCAGTTGGTTGACGCGCGTAACGCCATCAAGTCGAACAAGCGTGGAACACTATTGTGGTCAAGCTTGGCTTCCAAAACCGGCTCGAACATCAGGAACCCAGATCAAAAGTGCAGTATACTCGCGATACTTACTGCTAGTTAAATTGGATGACCAACGCGAGAAATAACATACCGCGCTACGCTGCTTTTGTTGTCCATGCTCGTTACCATTAAACATTGTTGCAACATGCTCTAACTTTGTGTTAGAATTTACAAAAACCATCCATGCTTCTGGTAACTATATCGTCATTAACTTCACGAGATTCCTTTTCGCTCATCTACTCCTTAATTTATACTTACACGATAGACTTCTCGTCCAAGTAGTACAATCTGCCTGTGGTCAGGCGATGCTTAGCGAATGTGCGCGAATCGCAGCCATTGCCATTTATACGTGTTTGTTGGAAGAAATCGTTCGTTTTTTTAACGAAAGAAATATTCAATATTCCGATTGGATATTATTTTTTGATTATTAATGCTGTTTATCAGCGTTTCATATTTTTCTTGGCAAAAATATGCGAGGAAAAAATCCTTTGAAAAATCGCATTTAAACGACAACGAAGCGAAAGAAACGAAAGTTGACACTTGAAAAGTTGGAATATCAATAAAAAAAAGTCAAATAGTTAAAATCGTCGCCTGTACCATTCTACGAGTGATCAGAGTCGCCGTTAAAATTGTCCGATGTAGAAAAGAAATAAACAAATGCGAAACAAGAGAAACGGCAACAACGCCAGTACGTCGTCGCTTTATATTTATACACGCTATCTTTTTGTTTTGTTTTTCTCTTTGTCGGAATAGTCCCGCGTACGAGAACAAAAGTAAAATGCTTGAGAGCTTTCAATGGGATCACGCGTGCGCGCAATATTGTCAGCACAAAACAACGCGCCACCACCCAGCAGAAAACGTTAACAGACTTTCGGCTTAGCCCAGCTCTAATTCATTGACCCCACTATATTTACCGTGACTACTATCGCTACTACTGCTACTGCTGCCGCTGTTGCTGTTAGTTTTCACAGTTACCCGACTCTCGAAGAGTACGAGGGAAGAGAGACCGAGGTCGATCTGGGTCGATCGTACAATAGATTCAACGACCTGCGAAGAGCGAACAATTGGCGGATTTACAAAACTACGCGCCGATTTCCTTGTCACTGCACGCTCTACTACCCACTCGCATCCAAATCACCTATCGGTAAAATAAACCAAGACTTCTCGTTTACTGTTTGTGCCGTATTCAATGAATTTGTTGGAATTGTACGATTAATTTCTAACGACACCGTATTCATGGAGTAATATTATTGAATTAGAACGCGAAGCGAAAACGTTTCCAAGTTCAAGGTTTCGAGCATCTCAAATGCCTAAGTATTTCAGTTTGATTCGTAAAATAAAACCATTCGGTGGGATTGAAAACTTGAGCAGCAGAGAGCGAAGATTCACTTGGAAAAGGCGTGGATTAATTGCGCTTTTACAGTCGAGCACCCCAGGCGGACTTTTGCACGTCACAACTCATTGCGAACGTTCCGTTTTTCGTCAACAACTGTATTTCGATAGTACACCTTTTGAATGAATTTCACAGAGTGCGGATAATACACACGTCGCATATATTCGTGATAAGAAATACTGAACATTTTGATAAGCTGAGCGTAACAACGATCAATCAAACCTAATCGTTAGCATAAGATCATGAAAAACACGAAATCTTGAGCCCTATGATAAGCCGTGAGCTAGTAGTACCATGATTTTGTATATTTATCTAATTAGTTCGTAGAAGCAAGCATCTATTGATCATTGTCAATTAAATCAAATAAACTACCTCGTTTAAAAGTGATACTGCATTGTCTATTACGGAGGACGAATGAGGTATCACGGCACCCTTAACATTAAACGTGACTGGACCATTATCAAATCGACCAATCGATTTCAGAATGATCTATTTCCCATAATTCAATTTGTTCTCTACATTCTACCAATCGTGTCGTCTTACACCATTGCATGCATTCGCAGAATTTGATTTGACACAAAGCTCATGTTTCAGGGACTTTGAGAAAAATCAAAACATCGCAGCCTTACGCAGAAAACAATGGAGTTGTTCGTACAACGGCGGTACAACGGCGTCAACCTTCCAGATTTGCACTCCCTAAATGTACACTAGTCGATTAAGCTTACTCTTGTTTACTTTAATCACAGTATCTTCTATAGATATATTCGTGCGTATATCGTATGCAATTTATTCTATAGTCTCGATATAGCACTCGAAATTCGTGTACAACGAATATTATATCGTACATTCGTACGTTTATTATCAAACTGAAAAATGCATTGAAAACTCGACATTGGAGAGGAGATGCTTCTTTCTCTATACGGTCAATTTGGTACATAAAAAAATGCCAAAATACTCATTCATCCAACTTAATGGTAGCAACACAAGAAAGCTTTTTGTATTATTAACCTATCTATTATAGAATGACGGTTTTGATGTTATACACGTGTAGTAATTCCACATATTACATCACAATCACGTATGAGATAGACGGATCGTTGTACATTAAATTGATCGTCGTTACGCGACTCATCAGTCTGAATAAACAACATAATCAAAATTAATTAAGGGATGTATTCAGTAAAAAAATCACTAAACGATAGAACGTCAATTAGTAGTAACTTGTAAGTTGAATCCGGATCGGATGTTTGACCACAAAAGCTCGACGTTTAATTCAAAGAAAAATTAGTAATTTTTAATCTTTAGGTTATCTCAAGCAGTTCTGTGTCGTATTCTTACGTAGTATTTTTGAGCCTTCGATTCTTTTTAACCGCTGAAGTTTTCGAGCTATCCACGCGGCTTCACTTTCCAAATCTATAATCCTGAAGCGAGTTTGATTTAACACTGACTTTAGCCCGAAAGCTCAAATATTTCATGTAAATCAGCAATCATAGTTTTTTTCGAGGGTACTCGAAAAAATTTTAATACAAAATGCGATAAACTTTAACCTATGAGATTCAAGTAGCTTAATAAACTAAAACCCTCTAGAAATTTAAAGTTGAATGCACATTGTCACTTTAATTATAATACTAGCATAATAACCGAATAAATTACAGCTGTATATTACATCAGGAAATAATCAACTGTATTACCTACTAGTCTGAATAAATGATTCAATTTCAAAAATGGAACCTCAAGTTATTTAATAGTAATCCTATTTGATATAATAGGAGAATTCATGAATATTTTAATCAATCGGTAAATTACTCAGTTACAATTGATTACAATGAACCGTCCATTGATAAACGAGAGTAAGCGATTTCTATTCGAATCGAACGTGAACGCGCTGAGACGATCGCTCATTGGTCGATTAAAGGATTGTTTAGACGTCTAACTCATAACCCGTGTCCGTAGCCCGTCCGATTTTTTTAGGTATTCCATTTTGACTATTCCGCGTTCATCTACCAATTAATAGCGTAAATGTGTTCCTCATAGTGATTATCTTGAACGCGAGATAGTCAAACTGGAATGCTACATAAAGAAGAATAGGACGGATTGCGGATACGGGATAGAAGCTGCAACGAGTGTCGATTGCCTACGGAATTCAAAGAGCTAACTTAGAATCTCGTAGAACAATAGACGAGCACAACATACAGTTTGCAATAGTTGCAACTGGTGGCAATAATACCAATTTGAAATGTATTAAAATAATTTATTGGACAAACAAATACTGTTAGAATACACGTAGGTAAAATAGAGGTGCGATTTTATACACACACACGTGTGAACGATGGGATAGAAGCATACGACGGGAAGGTTCAACTACGAGTGCCTCGCGATACCGATACGCTTGTATACGACGAATAACATAGTACATCGGACAGTTACCCAGAATCTCTTTAGGATTTCTTAGTTAACTTGTACTTTACTACTTCGGATAGACCGTAAAAGCCGCGTGTAAAGTAACTTGCCGTTCTTCAAATGATTCGTAAAAAAGTCTCTTAAAGTGATTTGCGGCATGTCAAATATGTAAATATAAAAATATTTTGGTCGTGATTTTTAGGTCAATAAAATGGCCATTACCCCGTGGACCAAAATTAACGACGCCCCGCTTTCACGTGCATAGAATAGAATATATCGTGGATAAATATAGCAAATACTTTGAGGGCCATAACGTTAATTCCATGGGCACGAAGCAAATTAGAATATTAACGACAACTTGGCGCTACACACGATTCAATTAAAACAATTGCACGCGATGCATTAACAGAGCTATTAAACCTTTGGTCCGACGTATAGAACTCGTGTGAATTTTCAATTATTCAATGTTGAAAATTCTCAACGAAACATAGCCGCACTCTTATCGAGCGTCCTTTCATCAAAGCAATCAAGCGAACTCATTTAACGAACTCGAGCACACAGGAAAATTGGAATTACCAACTCGGCCGAGCCATAAATGAAGTTGGTCTATCGTTCTCAAGCTTCTTCCGCTTTACCAGAAGCCAACTGCTCTCTCGAATACGTGCTTTCCTCATTATCCCAATGCGTCAGAGTTGACGAGCACCTGACCGCCTTCCTACCAGTCGCTAATGCCTGACCCTTTTTCCGATGTGACGAAAATTAATGACGTCGCGAAGCACGTAAATAATCCCAAAGTTCACCACCTACTAAAGCTTTTAATTGTCTTTTTATTGGTCAATGCGTCTGTACTTTGCTTCGCCCTTCACAACCCACTTGCTACCCGAACACATCCCGAAACCGTTTATTCAATATTTTACGTTCTCCAAACGTTTCTCTTATTAAGGCATTACCGCGTAGTTGGTCGTTTTCGCCGTTTACTTATTTAAGGGTAATTAACGACGCCCGCTTACTCTAATTACGATTACGAACAGTAACTTGAGCTTAGTTATTCACCTTCCATCGATAGCCTAATTTTCGATTAAAAATTACGCCAAAGCAGCAAGGTGACGGCGAATCGTTGAGCGTCCATGAATAGGTACTATCGTATCGTATCGCTCGAGTGGGACGAATGCCGAGAAAACTGATTTTTCAACGAGTCACTCGCACGTGCATTGATGCGACGCATTCTAACGAAAATAATAACCCGATTAAAGAGATCGTTTGTATAAATTGATACACTTTTGGAGACAACAAAGAAAAAGCTCCAAATGAAAAATTGCAATAACGGACGCTACTTTTTCAATGTTATTCACAGTCCTTCCATTACTTTATCGTCGTAATATAATCAATAATAATTGTGAGTGCAAGCAAAGGGGCCAAGCCAACAGATCTCGCAGCTCGTTTCGCGTCTCCGAATAGATACCGGTGAATTTGGAAAAAGAAAAAAGCAAGATCGAAATTATCACAGCGACGAGTAGACGAGCTCTGACGCGCTAACGAAAAGTAGATATTGTCTTGGTGTTTGTCGCCAATCGTCGTATTGCGGCTCTTTCAACGGCTCGCGTGCAGAGATTCGTGCAGTAACAGCGTTATCTCGGTCTGTTTTGCTTTTTGGCCCAAGGTAACGGACGAATAAATTCACTCTGAGCCTAAGTTCGTTTCGGACATTGCTTTGTGGCTAAGAGAAGGGAGCGTATCATTTCCCTTTGAGCGCGTGCTGCCTTCTTGTTCCATTTCGTAATTTCTCCTTGCCTTTCTGTAACTCCCCTGACGTTTACTCTTTTACTTCTCAATGCCCGTGCTAGTTATTCGCTCTTTGTTAGAAGCTGTTTTTGCGATTCAATTGGCGCCGGAAACTTCTACTTTGCGTATCTTTAGGTCAAACCTAAAGCTTCTGAGCATTTTCATTTCCGTCCTCTTTGCATCCTTCGGGATAATTACTCGAAATTCTATTAGTACGTACGTGATGTTGTATTTTAACACTTGTTGTGTCAGCGATATTTCGATGGCTGCAAGCGATTGAAAACAATATCGAAACGTGGGCACAGTTCATCAACGTCGAAAGCCGCTGACTATTTGACTCGAAATGTTTCGAGTCTAAAGTACAAAAGTAAAGTTTCTTTGAAAAACCCTGGTCGGCAAGCTTACATTGGATGCTTGTTCATTATTGTGCTGAATGTAAATCAGCGGACTTTACAACTGGTGTTTAAAAAGAGAATTCAGTGAACAGTGCAATTCACATCGCGAGACTATTCGCGTCTAGAGTATCAGGGAGCTGGAAAATTTTGGCACGCTCTACCGATTCGGCAATTCAAAAATAGAAACTAGCAGTAGCGCTATCCAGCGATATATTTTCGTGGCCAATGCATTAATGACTAAATCTTGTGCGCGCGGTAAAGTGTACACAATGTAATTCAAGTTGGCGCGTTTTCGTTGCATCTCGACAACCTCGTTCGTTCGTGAAATATATCTCATTGTTACGAACATTGTTTGCCTCGACAAATACCGATCGAAAAGTGGAACGAACTAGAAACTACATTCGATTGTCATGGATCTTTTTTATCGTATTTCGTTAAAATTAGCCTTCGACTACACGACTCGATGAGCAATTGTCGGGCTTTTTCCTAAATTGTAGAAAACTTTGTGAATATTACTAAAAAAAATAAAAACAAAAGATATGGAAGTAGAAACTCAAGAGTGTAACAGCGGAAAGATAATAAAGCGAACTTGCTTGGAAATTGGATAGAAAATAATGAATTCCTATTTACGGAGCATAAATTTCCATCAGTCGAAACGACGCGGGCGTCCGTTGAATATTCACTGTCAGCCCGTGCGCGTGGATGCGCGATTCGACGCCTATTTTTGTGGAGGCCGCGCGCTGTACGACCCTGACTCGAATACGATTAAGCGGTCTCAAGCGACGATTTAGCAAATATAGGGGATGTTTATTTCTTTGGACAAGCTGATTCTCGCAGAGTAAAAATAGTCAAAATAGTGAACGATAAAACACAATTCATTTACCCGGCTGAAATTAAGGTGATACATTGTTGAAAAGCCGATTAAGCTCTTGACAGATGCATTTTATTTTATCGAAAAAACACATCGACCCGTTTGTTTGTGTTAAAACATCCAAAAACTATAGATCTCAGAACGAGTGACAAAGAAAACATTTTGAATAGGACAAAAGTTACTTGCGGAAAAACGTCGTTTGCTTCGTATTAAACGAATAATAATGAAGTACGTTGTTATTCGAGTAGGGTAACACGTTCAATCATTTTTGACGCTGATTGATAATATACGCAAAACTTATAACCTGCAAGTGGAACGGTATAGGACATACGGCCTTGTAAATAAATTAGCTGAGCATTGGCCTGTACACTCCTGAGCGATAACCGGAGTGACGCCGATTGTTTTATTGGTGGATATAATTTAACGAAAGTTCGTTAAGATTCGCTGAAAACAAGGGGGTTATAGGCCGCCAAATTGACAACCTGTGGAGCATAATAATTTAAACGAGTAGCGACAAAATATAGTCGTGGTTGAAAGCCGGAGTACTTTTGTTGCATAGACATTTATCGAGTGTCCAACCGAATAATAAGCGAATTTAAAACATTGTTATACGTCAGCGAGGCGTTACGATTTTCGGCGAACGACCGTTCGGCATCGGCGCGAGGGAAGCAGCCGACAGCTGAGCTAACTCGCTGATAAATAAATCTTATCACGGTCATTGAAAACGGATCGCGCAATTCTCGTACTCGCACTTTCCTCGGAAACGATTTGCAATCAGACGTCCGTGTATTTGCGCTTGTTGAAAAGACAACCACTAGCTTTATTGAGAATAACGTGAATATTTTTTTTTAACGTACATAACCTCTCGCACGTCTTGTTTAGTGGAACTGTGCGAGCTCTATTCATCTTTCAAGATTTTTTTGCCATGGTGTCGCTCCGAGAGACCAGGTGCGCTAACCCTCCCAAAGCCAGAGGAGTAAACGTAACCGTGCATCTCGTACGCGTGTATTGTTATAGTATACGTAATTCGCTTCTTAATGAAGCCCCTTCACTCGTCGTCACCACGTTTGTTGCTTGTAATCACGAATGTCAATATGTTTCTCGTGCAACAGTCGCTTTTCTCTCAGTAGTCGTTACTGACGTTCCTTAGAAACGAAATTCTTCGTTATTATTAGAATACAAAATACAACGATAGATTGCACTCCTTCGACTTTAGATACGGATAACAAATAATTAGAATACAATTACTTTGCCTAATGCAGCATTAAAAATAGGAAAAATGCATCGTAAATAGTACGTTCAATACCGAACTGTAAGAAGAGTAATTAACTTGCTCACAAATTAACTACCTAAACATGTACTTCTCGTTTTAAATATTGCTCACTTCCACTCGAAGCGAACGCATAAACCGACGGAACGCCCCAAGTAACGTTAAAACCGTCAACCCCAACCTATCTGTTTACTTACGAAGCGTTTTAAACATGGACCTTTGATACGAAATACTCTTATCGAGGAAGCGAGAGAACTATTCGTATTACACACTGGGACTAACGACGCAGTAGTATTCTAATTAATTTTTTAAGTAAAATGTATTATGAAAACAACTTCTCGACATTGGATCGGACAATAAGTCGAAATAAAGTGTAGGAATTGAATTAGTTTCGCAAAAACTTGTATTTTTATCAACGACGATTATTATCATTATCGTCGTAGGATGCTTTCATCTTATCTACTCGTATAATTCAACGGTGAATATCTCTCGGACAAAATACAAATCGGCTGTTGCATAAATAAAGCCGGAGCGTATAGGAAAAATAGCATCTACCGGTATATATCCAGTGTCGCTTCTAAAAACATTAGCACGAGGGGAAAAAGAACCGAATGCGGGCTTGCTTATTTTGTCGCGTCCAGTCACTAAATAAAACAGAATAAAGCGGGTTACCGCGACAAACAACACACGCCGCTCGGCAATAGGTCACGCCAACTCTCGTGACAAGTAATAAAAAAACGACGAGATAGAAAAAACAAGGAAAGAAAATAGTAACAGGCAAAAATTGGAGGAGATCGTCCGATGATTTACGACGCTTTGATGGGACAGCTGCCAATTTTTGCCGAACACAGACTCCATCGCCATGCTGCCGAGTCCGTTTCTTTCAAACCACTTTCAAGCAAGCACTAGCTCATCTCGCCCATTTGATAGCCTTAATTGACACTTTCTTTCTCTCCCTCTCTCACTCGCCTCTGCAGCACCCTCTTACTACTTTGTCGTCGGGTCTTTTCCAGTTTTTCTGCGTTTATTTTTCTCCGAATAACCCTTCCTTTACCTTTGCTTTTCTTTTAATCTCGTTTTCCTGTTTGTACCGACTATGACTTTTCTGCAATTCCATGCTCTGTTTCATTGAATAAATTAACGTATATAGTTTTCACGTGCAAAAAGATGTATGCCGCTGGCAAATATTGCGAAACTCTGTCAAAACGATGCGTAATTTGAAGGAAACGAAACGAATACAGCTAGCAACGTTAGAACCGCCTAAAGCGACACTGTCATTAGAGGTCGAACATGTTGGATGTGCTATCGTGTAGAAAATCAATGGATGTGACGACTGTCGAGTAGTATAGTAAGTCGCTTGGAGTCGTCGTTGACTAGATATAGAGTAAAGCGTACGCGGAAGCTTCCGGTTATGGAAGTTCTACCGCTCCTGAAGGGATGCGCAACTTGGCCTTGCCTATAACTAGTTCTTGCATCGGAAACCATCGCCGTCGAGAACTTCCATTCGCATTGCGGCGTCATTAGTGATCACGATCGTTGTTACGGAAGAACGAGAACGTTGTCAAACTTTGAACATTTTGTTTGTGTCGATTGTGTGTATACATGTATGTGGCTTTTGCTTGTTATACACTAGCAATAAATTACTTTATTCTAACTGTCAAAGTAGTACACCGGCCTTATCTCAATTATTTGCAGACGGATCCACGAGAAAAAACACTTTCGAAAAGTCGAATTTTACTTTCGATTAATAGCTCTCGGTGTTCAACGAAATTTACTCGCTGTACGAGCTCTCAATAGAACCCGCTGACTTTACGAACGCTGTGTAAGCTTTCAATATAACAACTTGTTAAAACAGATTATGTAGCTGGAGACTGTATAACTCGCGTCTTACTTGTTACGTCAAATTTCCCTGTAGCGAAATCACTCGATGTATGATTTTGAGAGAAATCAACGCTAACGAGGTAACTATAGCAACGCAATAACAAACGCACACCTGATAAAAGTTTTTCTCGACATATTTATCGACAATTTGTCCTTTTATCGTAGGATTGATCTTAGGACACATTTAAAGACATGCCAATTGAAGCAATATTTTAATTAGCAATAAGATTACTGGCATATTGAAACCGTCGTTTACATCAGACTTACCTTCTAACACTCTGTAGCAGCTAATGTTTTTTGGATATTGGTCGGGATACCCTGGACTGTAAAACTCTTGTCTAATTTTATCTCCTTCGGTGAATTTTAAACACGGATTTTCTTCTTGTTCGTCCCTTTTATATCGGCGATTTCCATCAAAATCGTCTAAAGAAACGTTTGATATTGCAGTTTTCGGCGTGTACGATGCCTGTGGAAAGAAAACGATGGTTCGTATAGTAGCAATTATCAGCATCATTGAGCCATCCTCATTTTAATGTTTATCTTTTCATATTTTTTACTGTTTACTATCAGGGCGCATCGACGGTTGATATTTATTCTTACAATAATTTTGCACTTGGGCAAATCAGGGTAAAAAGAGAAAAGACAATTTAAATTATCGGACAGAAAAACGCTTGTAATATGCGATGAATAACGATTGTCAATTATTGTAAAAACATATATCCTAAAAAACAAAGTGCTCATAAACTGCCAGAGTCACAGGCAATAGCCAACAACTTGTTGATAATGGTGAAAAGTATATGACTACTTGGCAAAGTAAAAAAAACGAGACACACACTTCGTAGGAAAGAACGGTTTAACACTGTTTACCCTTTAAGGCAGTTATTTCCCAGCCCTCTCTCTCTCTCTCTCTCTCTCTTTACAAGACTCGATATTAATGTTTGAATGGAAAGAAAAATGATTGACGATAAAAGAAGAGTTTAAAAAGGATTTGTTTGCTGTTAAAATGAGTAAAGTTTTAATACGTTGAGAAATGTATTCTTTCGTCCAAAATATAAAAAAGTGTTAAATTGTTAGGTAAATTCATCAGCAGAAGTTACGCAGGAAACATTGTAGCAACAACAATCCAATTCGATATTTGCAGACTAGGTCAATTAGGATATTACAATGCGCGTTGAACGAAAATTCAACAAAAAGAAAGCTCGGCTGCAGTTCGGTAAGAAAAAGAACAAGAAATATAAAAAGTGGCATGAAAGGCTGAAAGAGAATCGTCCATTAGCTCTAGTCTGAAACAATCCAACGGTATTGAAATAAACAACGTTAAGGTAGCCAAAGTGCAGAGCAAGATCCGAACGCTGGAATAGACTCGTGGCTTGAGACGACACGACTACGTGGCCAACAGCGAGTGAGCAACGTTAAATTGGCCAAAGTGCAGAACAAGATTCTAGAGTTGAAAGGCAAGGTTTGCAAAGCTGTGCTTACCTGGGTCGAAGGCGCGTTGCGCTGGTGAAAGCTCGTTGAGTCCAGCAGGAATGGAACTCGATTTGGGGTAGTGGCAGTGAGATGAGTGTGAGCCGAAGAGGCGACGAAAGGTAAACCGTCGCGCTGTGTCCCAAGGGAGCCGCGGATCGCGACTCGGTCCAATCGGCTACTGCTCTCGGCCGACATTGCTCTCGCGCTGCTGGCGCTTCCTGGAACAAAATAATTTTCCTTGGTCAGCTTGTTTTTCACCGCAAATCCAGTCTTTCCATCGATTCGCTCTCTTTGAGGTCTTACGCTTATACCTTAATTTTTCCTTCTTATTATCTCTCTGGAAGCATTGTCGCGCACGTACACCACCAGGATATCCTGTTCAATTTCCGTAGTTTTGTTATTTATAAACGTTGCTTTGATATTCGTGTTTCTCTTTGTTTAAGGATCGATATCGAGAGAAAAACAATGCCAATTTTACTTCAAAATGATTAGGATCTGAAGTGTCGTGATAGAAAAAAATAGCATGTCGAACTCTATAAACCTTCAATTTTTCCATGTAAAAGATCCACTGGAAAGTAACTTGCTGCCGTGGAAATGCTACAATGGAAAGTGCATGTTTCAAAGTTTTATTCAAAGTTACCTTAAAGACTAAGCATATTAATCTCAAGTTTTTAAGAGAAGTTTCAACTGCATGATACGCGTGATTTTTCGAGTTGTTGACGTTGCAATGCATAGAATTGATATTTTAACGATTCACACTGTGATTGACTTTCCGGTGAGCAATCTAAATAATTCGTTCGGATGAGTCGAAAAAATGGCGTTGCGAAGTATTAAATTTCAATCAGTTTTAGCGATGTACTCGAACGATAGGATACAACTTCTTTCGAGCAGATGATTTATTATTATTCATGCATTCAAACGAGATAAAAGTCTCCCTTACGGGCAGATTGAATGGAGGTGTAGTCGATGGTATATTGCTAAAGAATCAGTCGTCGATCAAAAGCCAAGCGCGTCTTCCATGGCGTTTGGGAATTTCCAACGTACACACAGAGAAAAGGGACTACGGGTCGATACGTCGGGTGGTCGTCCGCGCGTGAGTCAAATTATTTGCATTTTTTTCCGCTGCCACTGTCACTTCGTCTACGTCTCGCTTATCAAAATAAAATAGAAATAAAAAACGTTCTACAGGAAAAAAGATTTTTTTTGTTCGGTTTTATCGAACGACTATGTATGCAAACGAATGATCGACGGACCATGGCGCGGAGCACATTTTAACGTAACGGTAAATCTAATACGCGGAACGGTCATCGAGAAAAAAATCTTTTATTGCGTACGTCAAGAGACGGCTTTCCCTTCAAAATAGCTGTCGATTGCAGTCTTTTCAATTTTAACTTCCGAGCATCGCGATATACGCTTATTCAAGCGTGCTTCCACGAGCTAAAACAAGGCTAAACGTTCAACGTGCTCAACACACCTTCCAACCGCGTAGTTAAAGTATTTAAAGTAAAGTAGCCCCTTTTTTGAAGTTATCATGCGCAGGAGGGTCACAATTCCACGTAGATACCTATTCGTTTAAAAAAATAAGAAACTCAAAAGTAGCGCATTTCGCTCAGTATTAAATTCCAAGGGTAGTTGGTCGATCCTACATATTTCTTTAAATAGAAATATCTCGAAATCGTAAAAAAGATACTCGTCCGATTCCACGATTTCAACGGTTTCCAAAGCTTGCGACTTTCAATTAAAATGAAACCAAGTTTCCATAAAAAAAGTGAAAAGCCAAGTGAAGTATGAGAGCTTGACAGAAAGTAGGCGCGGTCGATACGCAGTCATCTTCCTTCTTTAAAACTGCTACGCGCAGTGCCAAGTACAAAGGATCGTTTAAAGTGCCGTACACGTTAAGGAACAACGAAAACAAATCAACAGATTTAAAATGAATAGAACGGGAAAAAACGTAGAACGCGATGCCAAGGCCAACTTAATTGACACTTTGCCTAGAACGACGTAAGGTTACTCAAAATCGACCTATAATTTAGCACCGAGGAAAGAACACTTGCTCCTACCGACACTTGTACAGCCGTCGTCGTCGTCGTCGTCGTCGTCTCGCTACCTAGACCAAATATTCTCTGACTTTCAGCAGCTATCCGTATGCTGTATCAATATTGCATTGAATCCTTACATTTTTGAGGAAAAACCTTACATCGCCAGGTTTCCTTCGTATCGTTCTTTTAAACGCGGCGCACTACTCTCTTTGGCTTCATAAATACAAATTTTACTGCGATTTTTGCTTCGTGTACGGTCGACTTGACTCGCGCATTCGATCGTGCAATGGGCTCCCTGTTTTCACGCCCACGGCGTACAATACGCTATTTTTTATCGTTCAAGTCAAACGTATTTTCACAAGGATCCTATGAGCGAGTGGTTAAACGCATTGGAGATGTTACATCGTTTTCCAATATTAATAAACGGTTGATTGTCATATTTCATAACAAATATGTCATAGAGATACGAGAACGTGAGATAAATATCGAGTCAAAGGTACAGCGCAACGTAGCACTATCAAGTGAATTAGTTTTGAAGCTTTATATTTTTACGTCGCTACAAGCTGTTCGCGTAGCTGAGAGTAATAAAAAAGGTGGATAAAAACAAATGAAAGAAAAAGAAAATAAAATGACTATAAAATTCTTATTTGATACATGTATGCACGCGAGAGAAAAGAAAAATGAGGTAGTAAAACACAAATAAAAAACACTTGGAAATTTATAAAGTATACGTACAATTAGCGTCTGCTCGCAGAGAGCAGTCGTCTGCGTCAGCTTGAAATTCGCAGTTTGAACGTATAAAAAATTAAGATAGAAACGTATAATTTACACGCCTTGAGTGCTCTGCTTCCCTGCTCCTAAAAACTAGTCGTCGTTCAAAATTCAAACACGCCTTGTGGGAAAGTATGTAACCGACGCGAATGTATACTTGCAACTATAAATTCTATCACCCGGAGACAACTGAGTCGCTCTAGAGCACTGGTGACGAGTAGTCAATGATTAAGCGTAACAATTTATCAATGATGCACCGAACGTAACGATCGATTTCCTCCATTTACTATGAACTTTAGTGTTATGGATATAGATGGGTGACCTTAATGATGTATCAGTAGTTAAGATAAATTTAGGGAAATTGATAATTAAGTGCTTAGCCGTAAAAAATATTCGAGGCCTGAGATTCGAAGGAAGAAAAACTTTGATAATGCAGCCGCGATAAACGCACAAATACGTCGATAAACTGCTAGTCTTATTATTTCAGACGGCAATGTGGAGTTTAAAGGATGCTTGAAATAATTCCAACGTGTTCCAAACGTCCAATGTCGGCAAGCCTTCGTTGCTAATTTAAATCCAAACCGTAGTACAGAAAACGGGGAACCTGATAGTTTACTAGAAATGTAGATGAACGTATAATTCATAATTCATGCAACGCGAAACGAGCAATACTCTTATGGAAAAATTGTAGACGACGCTGACATTCTCGTGCAATCCGCGAAAAAGTAGGAAAATGTAAATCGGTCATTGAAAACATTCGATTGAATTCAGTGTCATTTAGTCGTCCAAGTATCAGCTTGACCAAGAGTCAGAGAAACGAGTGGTTTTTCCTTGCCGGAGTAAAGCGTTCGATACAAGCGCGAGCAGATTTGATCCTTACATCAAGAGCTTCCCAGTACGTCGAGTCATAAGCATTTATGGGCTTTCGCCATTAGCATTCGAAACAAGTATCAATTATTCAAATATCGCAGTATATATACAGCGAAGAGACACGCGCGAGCGGCATACAAGTTGAGCGTTTATCGAAAAGCTCGTCGAAGGGGTGAATGAAGAGAATCGAAGCGGATAACGATAAAACCCTCGGCTGTGTAGAATTCTTATTGAAATGCACGGCGAGCTGCAACCCATCAACCAGCCTGCAACGGACAAGATTAATCGCGAGTACTTTGGATGGCGGCATCGTCGCCAATTTCATTCGTCGGATGATTCTCGCACCGAGGCTAAACACGCTAAAAACCACGGCGGGACAACGAGAACGATTGGTTGTCGGTGCGCTGTAAATAATGCTAATTAGCCGCGGACTGGGCGGCTCGTAAAATTCGTCTCAGTTTTTTGGTGGTGCGCCCACGAGCCAGAGATCATCCGAAAATTTCGAGCGGTCTTAATCACGCTCAAGCCCCTCCTCCGTCCCATAGACAGAGACAAGGATATCGCGCGCAGCACGCCCGCGCGAATAAGTCACCGCGAGTCCCTTGACCTCGTAAAGTACAAACTTTACCGGCGAGGCGCTGGCAATTTTAAGCTCTCGTCGTAAAGCTCGGAAAACTCAACATTTTTTTCCCCTCGTAAATATCTGCCTTTATTTGAACTGCGATTTTTGCCATACTTCGTATCATTGTTGACGTTTGAAAAGGATGCCGAATAGAGTATCCTCGTAACCATTTAGAGCAGTATGCGTACATTCAATCAAGAGCATTTTTACGAAGAGCATACGAGAACTTGATATGCTTGACACGATAACAATTATGCGTACAATATCGATGCAAACGCGAAACATTCCTCGACGATTATTTTGATAATGCATTGCGTTCTTCGACGTGAAAAATGCTCGAACGGATAATATTTACGTATTCTCGCGTATGCGTTGGGGCCAATTTCGACAGCGCTGGTAATGTTCGCGTAATGTTGATTCGAGAGAACATCGCAACTCGTCTGCCGTCGCAAAAAGTGCAGCTCGTAAATTAAACGAAAAACAGAACAGAGACACGAGCGTCCCGATACACTCGTATAAAAGTAGTTGGAGAGTTTGTTAAAAAAACGAACAAACAACAAATCACGTACATATAATTGGGCGCACTCGTAAGCTGTCGCTGCGAAATGCGCGTGCAAACTTCAAAGCGCAATCTCGCGCGAGAGTAGAACGAGTTATAAGGGACGTAGG
The DNA here is from genome assembly GCA_030064505.1 of Chouioia cunea. Taxonomy (NCBI): domain Eukaryota; kingdom Metazoa; phylum Arthropoda; class Insecta; order Hymenoptera; family Eulophidae; genus Chouioia; species Chouioia cunea. Next base: position 24,304,752 of record JAOPFQ010000001.1, read on the forward strand.
AGAGGGAAAAAAGTGTTATGCGCGCATACGTTGACGAGTGAATGCGCGTGAGTAAACTTTTGAGTAGCGAAGAAGAGCGGGGAAGAGGGCTGAAATAAAGTTGCAAAAGAGCCTAGTGAAAAGTGGCGCAAGTAGTTGGTCGCGGCAATTCAGCTCCTTGGACCGTTGAAGTTCCGACGCCACGCCGCCACGGTCTTTGTCCCAAGGCGTCTGCTTGCCCGCACTTTGCCACGTAGCTTATTTACTTACTGCGCATACAAACCTCCCAACTAGCCATGTTTAAACAGACCCTCTCGCCGCCTCAGTCCTTTATCCCGTCAAATAACTTTACCTTTCCGACATCTTATTAATGAGCACAACTTGCGCTAGTCCAATTAGCTGTGCTATTAAATTAGTATATCGCCGCAACGGCACTTTTCCATCTGCACAAATCGTCCTTAACGCAAAATATTACCGGAATTCATCGAATAATTATACGAAGATGTAGCGAACTTCCCCGGTAAAACGATTAATAATTTCACAGTTACACAATTAAGTCGACGATCCTTTAATCTTACATTTTGGTCGTGATATTTTAATAATCATCCGCAAAATCGACTTGAAAATCAACCTACACCTACACCTACTCACCTACTCAAGAATATAAAAAATTTCAAAACGAGCGACGAGCAACTATAAGGAGGTTTTGCCGATAGGCGAACAACGTTGAGAGACCCGCTTGCTCAACGCTTATCCCGTCTTATAATTGAAAACTTGCTAAACTGCATCAAAATATGATTTAGCGGTTTTTTTTCAAACTCCAAACTACAATTTGTCAGATACAAAACAACGTAGAATTATGGCTATTCGGCGTGAAAAAATTTAATTTGCACGTACCAACCAATAAACTGCAGTAGCGCGCCGAAAATGACTTGTAACTTGATGAATTTTCAACAAAGCACGACGCTTAACTGCAATGAAAATTCGACTGCTAATAAAATAAAAGTTCTCCACGTGAAAAAACATCAGATACACAACAAAAAGTACTCTCTACTTTTCTTTCCATGCACTCGCGTCACAACGGTAACCTTTAGCGGAGCACGATACTTTGATGCTTAAAATAGCAGAAAGAGCCCGAAAAAGAGCCAATGTATTTAGAGAAGCAACGCTTCAATAACGAAAAAACTTGTAATTACACGACACGTACTTCCTGTAAATAGTGGATTAGAGATGGCTTTAGTCGTAGTATAGTAAGCATCTTATTAATCGGTTTAACGATCAAAGCGTGGCCGTGCCTTTTAGTCGATTTACGATTAAGTCCCAGTGAGGGATCTACATGATATTGCGAGGAAGCGCGCGCGAGGCACGTCGTTTGTCATTCGCTAGTCATAAGCATTTTGCTTCCATAGTTAAAGCTTCAAACCCATTACAACGACCATTTGCTTATTTCCCCTACGACCAGCCGAACGAACAAACCTCGTTTACGACAGCGCGCTGCCAATTTGAAATTTATTTTTTAGCGACTCAACATTGAGAAGGTGCTTTACCATGTTATCGACATGTATTTGACGATTCTTGTAATTACGTGATTCCCATTTTCACTAATTAAAACATCAACACGTGACGCGCAGTTTACTGCTATTTACTCTTGACATCTTTAACTGTTACAATCTCCTTATAATTAATGTTAGCTAGCGATATTTCAGCCATTGTTTGCATGGGTAGCGGGTTGGAACCTGAAAATAACGAATAATGTTTGACGCGAAAGAACTTATTTCATTTACAACGTCGAGCACATCTCTTGTTTAATCAAAAGTTCATCGGACCAACACTTATTCGCTGACGGCGCTTCTATATTTGGTTTCTTCCTGATATTTACAACGGATTCTATTTTTCTGGTTTCCAATATTTTTTATATCAGAGTTATAGCGTATTCTAAATTTAACTAAACCAACTATTAATAAATCACATTCCAGGGAAAATGTGATATGTGTATCGAGAAATTCTTCGATTAACAGAATTATTAGTAATAGTTTGCGATGGCACAGTTTTACCAAACATGGCAAATTGCTTTGAACTCGCGGAAATATAATATAAGACGTATTTGCAGATATTTTGCAAATTGTGTTTTATTTTTTATTGATAACCAATGTAAATTGCTAGGATCAAGGTGTTTGAGGCTTTAAAGTTAGATAAATACACGTTTGTAAAACAACAGGGTGTAGCCTGTAAAAAGCTGTGCCAAAATAAAAGAACTCAAGTTGACCAGAAACTGTAAATCTTTTGTTGATCGAACACTAATTACAGTAAATCATCGCTTCTTCTTTGAATGGAGTAAACCGAACGAATGTCGACGTTACTCTTACGAGTTAATAATTAATAAATGCGCAGATTATAAATGCTTTTTTATGTTAGCCAAGCGTGTAAACAAACCGTTTTTATCGAAAACTTGTCCAATTTTAACGAATACTCTAGACCAAACTGGAGAAAGAGAATGACAATACTCTACGTAATTTACACTCGTAAACTTACTCTAAAAACTTATTCGTAAAATGCGAATAAGATGATTAAAAAATTGTTCAATATTTCAATTTCAAAGGTATAATATTTCTAATGTTAATCTGTGTTTCTTGACAAGTAACGCAAATACGACAAAAGTTCTAGCTTTAACAATCAAAGTACAACGAGTATAGTAGCGGTATAACCCTTAATGGACGTAGAGATATTTTAGAGCCCAAAGCTGTTACATACATCTGCAAATCCTGACAAATCTTTGGAAAATATACGACAAATCAACAAATACCAAGTTTTTTACCGAATAATCATTTTCGGTATATTCAAAGCATTGCGTGATCAAAACAAGCAGTAATGTGAGTAAATCATTTTTGTACACAAGTTTATCAAAAAAGAAAACACACAGTAAATAAACATGAAATTAGATTGATATTTAACATTTACGTTGATACTAATATTTACATCTTAACAAAATGATAGTAGGGAAAAAACATTGAATCCAGTACTAATATGTAATGAAATATACGAGTAATTTTTTCGCTTTCACGAGAGAACCTACCATTGATAATCAAGCCCTGCAAATCTGCTGGTACTAGTCTCGCAAAGCTCGCCAACCGCATAGACCGACGCATCGCTCTAATTCCCCAGAACCTCCGAGGATGATTTTCAGTCGTAATTAATAAAGCTAATCCGCAAATTTACGTCTGCCATCTAATTTGTAGCTTTGCTCTGCGTAAGAAATTCGCGGAATATTTACAAATGAGATCTTTATTTGTTCAACAAATATTATTTGATTATCGCTTAACGTCTGATGATAACCGCGCGCACAAATACATTATACTCGACGATTCGGATGAATCAAGATTTTTCTTTCAGAAACCTTACTCGACTAAATTAATTCAAAGGTCTGCAAGCTCGCGACCAAGTTTTCCTGTAAAGTCATTTTGCGAAAAGTTTTTGAAGTACGTTAATCTAATAATGTCCGTGAGTGCAAACTCTATCTTATAACTTACAATGTAAAAGCATGCTCCGCGGAAGACTCTGAAACGGAGTAGACTCATAGTTAAATCGACTGAAACTGTCGAGAGCGTTATGAAAGATCATCCATGCCTCGTTTACTTCCGTCATACGAGGCAGACAAGACTTAAAAAATCCTCCGAACGCTGTACGAAGGAAAGCCCAACTTTTAAATTCCATTGAAACACACTAAGTTTCGAGTCTTTTTTTCTACAGTCATCTTTGTACGCGCTTCGCCAACCGAGATATACGTGTACAGAGAAAAAATCAACCTTTTCCCTTGTCGTCTACGTTCCGCCCAGCACGGGTAAGCCACGGGAAACTCTCTTGGTTATGCACAAACTGATTTGGCGGATGCCCCAGCTTTGAATACAGTTGTTTCCTATCTCGTGAGTAAGTTGGTTCGACACGCGCAGCCAAGAGCGAATTATCAAGCGACCATTAGACAACGGAGATTAAACGTGAAATTTGGATCGATATTAAAATAAACAATGAATGGCCTTTGAACGTATACATTGACGTGTATACGTGTACGTGTATATGTATGCTCGATGCCCAATAATTTTTTATCGCGTAGAACGCACTAATCACCGATGGAGAATTTAGCTCGACTCACTCCAGTGCCACCTACTAATATCCCGCAAGCCATGGGCTTATCGAACATTTCCGGCGCGTACAAAGTACGATGATACAATCGATTAGATTGCTACATACGTATCTGCAGCACCGTGTGTATATGCACATGTATATGTAATATATACAGCTATGTGTGTGTAGGGTTGCACAAGAAAAAGATAGAGGGAGAGAGTCGTTCTCAAGGAAGAGGGAGAAGAGGAAAACGGGCGAGAAAAAGAGCCGGCAAAAAGCCACTATCCGCTGAATAAATAATAGAACCTTTCTCTCCCTAGCGACAATCGTAATTCAAAGCTCTTATACGTGCTTTTTTACTCCAAGCTCTGCAATTGACGAGGTGCATTTTATTGGCTTGTGGTGCTCGCTGACTCGTATCAAAACGTTCGTTGTGCGATTCTGATTTATTTTTATTTTAATTTTGTTTTCTATCGACCAATTGAATTCCCAGTACGACAAAGTTGGAGCTCAGGCCGAGCGTTGCAAAATATCGCAACTACTCCAACTGTCTATACCGCGCCCGCTGATCGATTGCCGTAATTTACCACGTGGCTTCGTGACTGGCTACCGGTCCATCGATATCCATCGCGCGCAATATTATATAGTATATATGAGCAGTTATTCGCTTAGGCGATGACCTGACGACGGGCGATACGGCACTCAAACTTGCGTGAAACATTTATACCCAGTTTATAACCAACCGAAGCATTGTCACTCGTGATTTCTCGTGTTTTTTATCGTTTCAGCAAGGACGTAGCCGCCATTCAAATGCTGTAAACTTTTCAAAGTTTCTACGGGTGCTTTTGACGATTTGATATAACAGCCGTAAAATAAAATCGCGCAATCTCCGGCTTCAACAGAAAAGAAAAGAATGGATACAATCGAAACGAGTGAAATATGCTTTATCGGCTATTTGAGATCGCGCGCTGACTCTTCGCACACCCTTGTTCCCACTGGTTTCGGCTTGCGTTCCCGACACTTTTCTTTTTTTGCTACTCCAATATATTCGCATTTCCCCCAGCACTTTATCGAGCAGATTTAAAACGAATCCCTTATTTCGCGTCTTCTACAAACCATTCACGTGATTCGGACGTCAATTTAATTGTAGAAAACAAACTCTTCTTTACGTTACTGAGTATATTCGCAGAAATGTAGGTACCAAGTACCGTCAATTTTCATCTTTTCGTTCAGGAATAGTTTCGCTTTATATCAATTACGTTCCAAAGTTGCGCGTTGAACAAAATACAGATCATACTTGTACATATTTGTTAGGTTTCTTTCTGTCTTTGCCTTGTGTCTCCAATTTCTGATTCAAAAACAATTGCATCATATTCGTCGGCATCAAATAAACTGAACAGACCCCGTGTAAATAGTATGCTTAGTAACGATTCGAAATCAGAACAGCTCGTGCAAATTGTAACGTTGCGTAACTTGTAACAACAATCTAATTTTCACGACAGTGCACGTTAAACGAAACGTAATCGCGGTTAACACCACGTGTTTTTTATGAAAAATATAAAAATAGAACATAGAAGATGTCATAAATGTCGGTGTTTTCGTGAGTTTCGAAAGTGGGAAATGGCTATTATTTCTCCGTAATGTTTTTTTCTAAATAGCTTACGTAATGTATTTCTTGTGGCCCTCGAAAAGTAACTTTCTCGAATATTTGCTAAAACTGTTGATTCGTTTACATTCCACTTGATAACGGCATTTTTGGTCTTTTTCTCACAAAGACCACGTTCAAGTTAAACACGCGCGATGTATTCTCGCTTTGACGTTTACAGTGAAAAGTTCGCACAGAACAAGAAATGCCTACTTGCACGTGTATCGAACCGTACGTTTTGATTGAATGCTCGAATAGGCAAATTGAGCGTCCAAACTTACGCCACAAGAGTAGGTAAAAGTGGATCGTCAACGAATCCATTGGAAACTTTGCGTGTTTAATTTAAAATTGATAAGAAAGCGTTCGCAGACAGAGAAAAGTAGGGATAGGTGGATAAAGCTCGGCTAAATGGAAAGCAACGGGTATTCATTGGATTATCGCAAATGCATTACAGTTTTCCGTAGCGAACAATACTGCAAATGATGAAAAATAAAGACTAAGCTTGAGTCTTAACCGCGGAAAATAACGCGTTGAAAAGTGCTAAAAATAAACAAGTGGTTGTAGGTGGAGGGGTGGGGTGGAGTATCATCATAATAATTCATTGAAGAAGCTCGCAGACAGCTATTGTTATGACGTGGGAGGCTGTTAAAAAATGTATCCGGCGCTGATAAGGATGAGGCGATGATCCTTTTTTCCTCAGCTAGCCTGAGCCAAGTCATCCTTAACCCGGATGGAAGAGCTATAGCATGGGGATCTATTTTTCAAATGATCGCATAGCAGCCATTACCGGCTTATTCTCACTTTCGGCGCGATCCTATGACCATCCCTTAGCCTATTATTCTCGCGCTAGATCTCTTTCTCTCTCTCTCTCTCTCTCCCTCTCTCTTTCCTCTTGGAACTCGGCGGCATTTCGCCGACTGACATTTTTTTATGTTTTTTAGCCGAAATGAAATATTGCGACGCTCTTGCTCTCCCGGGCCAAGGCCCTATATACAGTCCAAGCATTCTCAGCGCGCCAGTCGCCCCTTCTTCCATTCTGCACTATCCCTTGTTCTCGTTTTCTGCCGTCGAAGCCTGTAAGTTTGTTCCTTTTTCTCGCCCTCCTCGACCTCCTCCTCCGCCACTCCTCTTGTCTGCCGAGTTGGACTCGGATTGAGCACGAGTCAATGGATAGCTGTTTGTAGCATCCTTGTTACAAATGGATAAAGCCAGCAGCTTGATTATATCGCTAAACAATTATTACCAAGGGTCGATCTAGTGCACTGCGATATCGTCAAATCATTCGCCTGAATGATGAAAATAACGAATGAAATTTTTCTACAAAGGAAAAAGGAGCAAAAAATGAAATCATTCGTCAACAATGAAACGAGTCGTTCTTTGTCCACGCTGCTTTTTCGCATTTTCTCATAACGAGCTTTGTCTGTCGACTTGTACCTTCATTACAGTCTGTAGTGGTTTACTCAGAATTAAATAGCTTGACACATTGCGCTACAATTAGCCTACTTAGTGCCTATGGTACGCGAAGCGCTTTTTAACTTATTAAAAAGCTTTCTTTCAAATGAAATTTTACTTCCGCAAATTTTTCATTAATAAAACTCGTTAATTAATTGAAGCATTCCATCTGCCAGATATAGCTCATCACGATCAAACAATCGCATTGGGAATTTTCGTACTTTCATTCCTCGACGTATATAACTGATAGCCCGTTAAACTACACCACTTCAATTTACTTTATAACGAGCATATTGGTCATTCGAGCTTCCCAATTTACCTAGTGAGAATTCTTTTTAAAGCCTAGAAAGCTCACCGGTGACATCCCTAAAGCGCGCGAAGAATTCAACTATCAACCACCGTGCCCATTTTACAATCGAATTTCGACTAATAACGTGGGACAAAGCGCTACTTTTGAAGTACTTTTGAAGGGAATGATTTGAGCTCCCGCTGGAAGACTCGATTGTTGATCCTCCTTGAACAAAGTATCATTGTTCCCGCTGTAATGAGTTGGATCGCGCCAAAAAAGTTAGAGGTTCAGTACAACACCAACGTTTGTAGCGTTGACAAGTGCGCGGTGAATTCAGTGTGCGGTATTCTCCCACTTTCTTTCGGCGGCTACTCTTGCTTCTTGCTTCACCTTCTGTCTGTCCCATGTATACTTTTCATCTTTAACTACCGATATACTGCGCATACCGCCTTTCTGACACACGTATCTTGACTATTATTTCGCTCTCGTGGCTTTTATTATTTCGCAGACCTTATCGCCTCGGTCGTTCTCTTGCCGCACCACTTAGACGTCAAATTACATTTTTCGCGCGTTTTCTTTGGGTTGCACGTGCGTAAAATTGCAAATTTCATAATTACGTAATAATTGTCGATTTCAAGGTTGAATAAATGTCAAATGATTAGCGTTGTATTTTTCCTACAACCGTACAGCTCTTCTATTTAGTAATTAACGATGTAACCGTTCGAATGTAAATTCAACGTAACCTGTACAAACAACGTGACCCCCTGAGGCACGATAGCCGCACGCGACGTTTCGTTACCTTAGTATTATTACGCCAAGGGAACGCGACAGGGTTATTTTCCAAATTGGCTTGTCATCAAAGTACGTATAAATCATGGCGGAGCGGAACAAAGCACTCGATAATTAAGTTGACGCAAGTAACGCGAAGCCTCGATCTAGTGTCTATTAGCCAATAGCCGACTGCAGGATCTTATAAGTCTGGTGGCCTTAACTTCAAAGTCCGCACTAGCGTGCCTTGTCTACTCTTGCTCTGGCTCTACAGCCAGTTCGCAAGACCATTAAAGAAGACGTGAGTGATTCTCGAGAGCCGTGGGCAGGAGTAATTCGAAAGTGGTGCACTTCCAAGGCAAGCCTATAGATATATACCGGAGGCACGCGTACGTATATGCCATCCAAAACTAGCCTTGATATTTCATCAACGCCCGGACTTATACCGATTTACATGCTAAACACCAATTTCCGCAAGTTTGCAAGGGGATCAGGCACTCGGCGAATGCACAGCTGATACGTTTATAATCGTTGATTGGGAAAGCCCTTCCAATTCCACCAAATAAAGCGTAGCCGACTGATCAAAGCTACAGCGTTCAGGAAACGATTTTCAAGTTGAATTGCGGTGCAACGTTCAAATACCGATCTTATTCTGCTCCTCGTTCTAAGTCGCGTTGTCTTACGTTTTAGCCACTTCGTCCGTATCAACTCAATTTAGGATAGCGTATATACACGTTGAGACGTTTATCGAAGTAGCGCAAACCAATAAAAATTTGGTGGGTGAACCGACGGGTGAAATCCATCAAAGCGTCGTGTCGATTAGCAAGCATTTGGCTGGAACTGAGTATCTACACTCGTGTAATTACTAAAAATAAGCATCCGTGTGAATTAATTACACGACTATGGAACGTACCTGTTTGTAATTAGTTAAGTATTCAACCGCCGACGCTTTTGTATGCTGTTTTACCGCTTTCGTGGTTGCTCGAAACAATCTACCCTAGTGCAGTCTACTTTATCGCAAAGAATAAATACTTACGTTTTAATAATAAAATTTTCACTATTTTATTATTAACGCGTGTATCATTGAATTGGCAATGATTATTTCCAATAAATCAACTATTTTCATCCATTTCACTATCGGCTTTTAACTTGTCGTTACTCAATTTTTACCAATCTTTCACTCTTTGCCAGACTTTCGGCACGTTGACCTATTAGCTGTACCTCAAGAACCTTTCCCTAATATATCATCACGTTCTATTCCTCGTTGTTCAATTTCCATTTGCAAAATAAATTAACTTTGTTTCAAATGAAAACAAGATAAAAATGCTGCGCTTTGGGGAAAAATTGTTCTTCGAGGAATTGTAAAACAGATACTGTAGCATCAACGGTATACTTCAAAGCACGAGTAAATTTTAATAATAAACTATTACATAAGAATCGTATATTGATTGCTTACGATGTTAATTAGTAATTTATCAGGCTTTCGTTAGCAGTACTTTGTAAACGAATAATTAACAATGGAATTGCGTTTTCATTTGCAGTAAATAACGCATCGTATAAAGCGCAAAGACAACAAAATACCTTTACATAACATTCGCCTAAAATTTATTGAATATTCGGTGTTAATTTTTCGCGTTCGTCGCTGACAATAATTCAACCAGGTTGAATCTAATTTTTGGAGAGACACCTGCTTCGATTCTATATAACTTGTCGAAAATTCCAGGTAAATCACACTTTTTTAAATTTTCAATCAAATCCGCTTTTCTAATGTCTATCTTTAGTTTCAGTATACATTCACGCGGACGTGTGAAAAGAAGAAGGTGTGTAAATAAAGTTTCTCGACTGTAAACTTGGACGTGTCCACAGAGTGTACAAAGACGAATGCCCAACGATTGGTAATTCAATGTTTTGATACATTATGAACATAGTATTTGCTAAGTAGCAAAGAATGTATTTGTGTTTTCTAATATCTGAATAAACAAATTTCGAAGCTGAAAACTAAATAAAACTTTCGCGAGAAAATTAACTATCACAATTGATATTTCAGGCTTCGCTCACGAAATGCAAATGAACCTGTCTTTTAAAGCGCAATGGTTCTTAATTTAAAGTTTCGGCCGTGTCTTACCCTGAATAATAAGGATGAGACGACGTTTGAGCTGTGTAGTTCACTGAAAGTAATCACTCGAAACTTTATCCACCCTTCAACCTGATTTGAGGCTTTCACCGAACGATATTACTTATAAAGATAAATTCTTTATATTCACATAACTATGTTTGTTAGGCAAAGTTCGTACAACGACGAATAAAATCGTAAGTTTAATTTTTTTCTTTTAACGAGATTAAACGTGGTGTTTTCGCTAATAAACGTGCAATTCGACTAAATGTTCTACTTTTATCAAAAAAGCGACAGTAATTTGCTCTATAACGGTTATTCAAGTTTTTACATTTGGAAGTTTTTAATGCCTCCGGATTACTCTATAATACTCGAGGAAAATTGTGCGTATACAACATCTCATAAATTATGTCCGAGTACACGCCGGAAAGTAGCATTAAAAGTTGGTTGAACGTATTGCATAGGTTTTATTTAAAATTTGTTAAAGTTGATTCTCCAAATTTGTATCGAAAAGACACGATAATTCCACGACTATTTAGAGGTATATGTAACGAATCGATAGTTATTGAAAGAAAACTCAACTGGAGATGCATAAGATAACTCAACCGGGATGGGTATCAACGCTCGTAGAGCCAACTGAATGGCAAAACGAACGATGAAACTAAGTTTACGTTGATATGATTGCGATAACGCCCAAACGAAAGCCAAAGCTAAAGTTCTTTTCGCAGTAAATGGATATTGCAACAAGCATTGCCCATTGAAATACAGCCGCGACGCCGAGCCAACTGATCGAATTAACGCTCCAAGGACTAGAACAAATACTCGAGGCAGTTGCCGGTGCAAGGAGACACAAGGGCCATTTATATGGCTGAATTCGCACTCGCGCGTATAAATGCTCGTTCTCATTTCCGTTCATGCGCGAAACACGACAAACACGCCGTAAACGCCTCATTAAACACGACACGAAGACGTTTAAAGGAGCTCACGTATATCCGCAGCTGCGTATATCTGACGCTACCTCGGCCGTACCGCCAGTTGTCGCGACGCTCTCCTGCTCGCTCGCGCACGGCAATTTCATGACGGATAATCGACCAAGCCCTACGAAACTTTCTGCCTCCTAGTCCCACTGCTAAATAAGCTCGGATGTCGTACGAAAACTAATCGTCTTCGTTTTTCCCGATTTTCATCGTCGAGTGTTCTTTTCGATTCACACACCGCCGCCTTGCCAAATTGCTCGCTCGGATGACACAATTAAACTACCTACATCTGCCTATACCTGTCTGCAAACAGTTCAGTCGATAAATTTTTATTGTTTCACCCAACCCAACTGTAACGTTGCTTGCTCTACAATCAACGCGCTCGTACTATTAAACTCGAGCTCTTTTCAGATACGTTCAAGGTCGTTTTCAGCGAAAAAAATACTGGCAAAGGTAACGCCCAGACAAGTCTATTTACATCTATTTACACGAGCTCCTAGCGAATTCTAATTATTCAAACAAATAAAATATTTATTGTTACATCATTATACGTATGTTGTCAGTTGTCATTTACGCTCTAGATTATGTCAATTGTCAACTTTTATACGCCTATCCGTAAAACAAACGTTCAATTAACGAACAGACGTTGATCCATTGCGTCCAACCATTGACATTGTTTCTCATTACCTCAAATTTCATTTATACTAAACGATATTTTTTGTATTCATTGCAAATGACATTTAACCAAAAAACAATGAACAAAAATTGAATAAGACTGTGTAACGACGTAATTTGACTTTGCTCTGGATAAAAATAGTCAACGTATATTTTTACGGGGTTCGCGAGAGCCTCTTCCAAGTTCCCGGTAAATCCACGAGGACAGCTGGTTCAACGGACGCGTGTGCGAGAGGTAAGGAACAGGTTGAAAGGTCAATTCTAACGTTAAATTTGTATTTATACAGACTAAACCGACATAGTATCAACGAAACTGCGACACGATATCGATCGCTCGCCCGCTTGGTGTAGCGCGTACAAAGTGCGCCGCTGCCACGCGAGCTTACGTGGACAATTTCGTCGGCGATGACGTCAATGGTGTGCCTACGACGATGTTATCGTTGGAATGCATGCCTTACCTTGACATGGCGATGGAGAACCTATTGCTACTGGCCGTAGTGTGCTACTGGTCCAGGTCGGGATGGCCGATGGTGCTGGCCGACGCTGATGTAGTATCCCAGGGATGACCCGGCTCCCTCACCTCGTGTTTTCATTCTCAGTCTTGCGATTCCCCTGTTGCGGTTCACTTTCCATCTCGTGTTACCTCACAGCTCTCTACTTACCAACTAACTGCCCGGTTAAAACGGCGCTGTTGTTACTAGCCGGCCGGCAGCGTCGTTCGCCGCTCAGACCTCCTCACGTTGGTGGGATCCGGCGAACACGCGTCTTTATGAGGCTTCCAATTATCGCGCGCGTTTAAACGCGATAAGGGGAAATCGCTTTTCCAACCTCTCACCTTCCAACGTCTTTTTCTCTGTCTGTCTGTCTGTCTGTCTCTCTCTCTCTCTCTCTCTCTCTCTCTCTCTCTTCAATTCTGTACGCTCGATTCCACGACTACGTCGGGACAGCGGAGGGAACGATAGACGGGTACAGCTCGAAACAGCTATTACGTCGTTACAGACATCACCAACCAACCGATCTCTCCTAGAGATGGGGGAATGAAGTCCACGCTCTCGTCGACTAGGTACTATCACTGACCGGACTCTTCTCTCGATTTATGCAAACAAAATAAAAAATCAACTAAAATCATGCCAAGAAAACCGTCAACATTTTCGAAACAAAACGATACAACACTCGACTATATCACGGCGCTGGTATTTCTCCCATGCCGGTATTACGCGACATCGCGTATCTTGTATCGCTTCAGCTCGAAAACGTGCACGCGTCCTACCTGTTTCTTACCATTCGTCGTCAGGATGTATATCTCCGGTGACTAGACTTCCAAAGCCTTATACGGGCCTACATACGTCGGATCCAGTTTCGGGTTTCTATCTGTCAACGCGTTGGAGAGCAAGTGCACTATACGCAGCGGTAAATCGTCTGAAATTGAACATGACACCTTGCACGATCGTAGTACTTTTTCTATACCCTCTGCTCTCGGTCAGGGTAACTGACTACGAGGTCTGAAACGTTTAGCCTACTGCGACTTCCGTTCACAATTTGAGAACACTAGCGATACCTTGATACTGAATTGTGTGGTCTTATTAGTTATGGGACGAAACTCGCGTGGATACTTTTCCCAGACGGAGTGATCTTTGCAGAGTCTTAATCGCTCGCTCACGGGGATCCGCTTGTCGGTCGTACGGTCGGCAAAACGACTGCTCAATCCCGTACTCTTTGAGCGTGCTCTGAAGTGCGATCCACTACACTTATGTACGTTATCGCTAACCAAATACCTCGTATTCGAGACTAAAAGCATTAACTTAACCTACATACATGCACGTAATAAATGCACAAAATTTCGAATACGTAAATATTGCCAACAGACTCAATTGCCGTGTAATTGAGCTCAGGCGTACCCTAGTCCTCAAACAACAATAAACCACCAATTTTCTCTCGAACTATGCCGTAATCGGGTACGGTGAAACTTTCAACGTAATTCGCCATCTGCAACAGTGTCACCGCTATCGAGTGAACGACATTTGCGCCAAGCTCGATCGCCACGACGAAAGGTCGCAAATGAGATAAAATTAATAATGGTCCCTCGTGCGCTTACCGACCGAGTCCATCCCTCTATGCTGCCAGCGTTTGCATCTCGGAGGATGCGTCGCTTAAATGACGCGAGACACTTTTCAACTATGACTAGAACTTTGTTACGCGCTGTATACAGATCTCAATAAGGTAATGCTGGGTAAGAGAGGAAGCGCTGTATATAGCCCTGTATAGTTAGGGTAAAGCCTTATCAGGTCGCTGCTCCAAGGCCTTAGCAAAGATACTTAGTAGCTCTCGATCATGCGGGCTGTACCTAGTCTCCGTCCGAGGTAGCTTCCGGGAAAAGGAACCAAAAGGCTGACAGCCGTTGTCCGTCCGAGCGATGCGCCGAGAGCAGTTGCGAGGCGAAGAGGTGCATCTTGTTTGCAGCTTGTTGTTCCTAAGGATATCGAGGTCCTCGTTGTGACGTTGGATTTGACGTTGTTCGAGACGTAAAAAACCAAACTGTTTCCGACGTGAAATCTTTTTACAGCGAGCCTTTCATACTTTTGAAACGGAAAAATATGTTAAAATAGCTAGTTACAAAACCTGCCAAACTATAAAAGATAACGAGACACGCCCGACACGCAGGCAAAAATAACGGTGGAACTCTATCTTTCGCACAGCCGAAAGCTCGACGAAAACTTGCACGGGCGCCTATGCGCTTTCGAACAACTGCAAAGGCTGCAGACTTCGCAGGGCGTATGGACGCCCAGTTTTTGCGAGTTGCCTGATACGGAAGGTCTCGGTCGCCAGGTCCGTTCCAGGATTTGGAGGCAGAGGAGCGAAGACAAGCGAGAGGAGGAGTTGGGAACGAGAGGGAGCACGATGTGGATTGTTATACTGGGTTCCGAGCTCTGTGTAGGCAACACCCCCGCTCGGCAGATGAAGGGAAGGGGGCACCGAAAGCTCGAGGCTCGTTTTCGGTAACAATTCAACAATTCGGTCGTCACCTTTGAGACGACCAAGTCCTTTCGTCTTCCTGTTACTAGTCAGTCGGCAGCGCCGCTCGCCACTCAGACTCCCTCGCGCCGGTGGGGTCCGGCGAGCGCACGCCTTCTTGGCGCACTTCCTACCTATCTCCTTTCAACGTCTGTTTCTCTCGCTCTCTCTTCGTCACTCTCCTCTCACCTTTGTTCTTCCAACGCTCGTCGCACTTCGAAATAAAGAGAGCAAGAGCGTACGTTTGCCTGAACTCGGCTTGGCGACTGCGACGGACAGAGCAGAGAGAGCGGCAGACGAGTACACCTCGAAAGAGCTGTTTCCCTTTGCAGCTGTGAACTGCAAACTTTTTTGCGTAAACTTCGCGAAATTTGAAGAAGAAATTAACTTCCTTTTTCGTTCAATACTTCTGTAAAATTAATAAATAAAGAGGTACAACGGACAACAATTTTACGATATTGAAATACGCTACTTCAAACTCAAAATAAGACGTCGATTAGGACGTTCTATTTCTGATACTCGTTGACATTTATAATTTACTTTGAATTTACAAAAGTTATATATATTTATATATTATTTTTACTTTGGTGGTAAAAATACTGCCAACTACATGGGCAACGTGCTTGGCAAAGAAGTAACTTTTTTTAATCGATACAAATAATATGCAATTATCAGAAAAAAACGAGATCCTAAAATAATTATGACTCGAAAAAAACGTTAAAATCTATTCCACTCGAGCAAGCGTTATCCAACAGAAATCATTCTACTAAGCAAATGTCGTTCGTTCGTGCGAAATTTAACAACGAATAAAAGAGGAAAGTCAACGGGTAACTGATCGCTTAATTTTACGCTATACATCTAAAACTTATAGAACGAAAAATTTTAGCAATTTTTCTACTCGATCAATTATCCCGAAGTGAAAATCCCCTCGCTTAATTACATTTGGAATGGGTATGCAAAATGTGATAGCTATACGTCGAATTGAAATGAAATACCGACTCCCTTTCTCCCCTGTCCACGGCGCGCATACGTCATCGAAAAATCGGTTTTTGAATTCTGGTGACTAGACATGCGATACGTGCAAAAAAACCTATCGCAAACACGTACTGTCTTTTCGGAAAGCCAAACAACATACCTAGAAATGCTTCGCCATTTTTTATAAATTCTGGAATTGTCTTTATCAAAAACATTGTCATTGGCTTGGTCGTTGATCAAAATTTATTGTATAAAATAGATTATATCAGGCGACTGGTCGGTAAAGACAGACTCTGTTATTTAATCTTCGCTGCAAATGCTTGAGCGAGTCATGCTAGCTTGCAATAGTCACTTTGCGCAGAATTTAAAATGTATTCTCTTTGATGGAAACGAAGAGATGTATTTGCTAAAGGGTTTCGAGCAACAGGAAACAGTGTGAAACGAGTGTAACTTGCTCTTGGAGTAGCTGCAAACGTGAATTATATGAATTATAATAGGCGAATTTGCAACGAATGCCAGCGTCAAATTAATACAAGATATTACATTTTCCTGAACATTTAAGGGACTGGCATGACTCGAAGTATAATTTCCATCCGTGCGAATAATAGAGCGACGACGCGTCGAACGTGGTGCATCGCGTGAAAAAAAGAAGCGATTAGATCGTCAACGATGAAATTTGGCCGAAGAAAGGAACGTGTCGGATGTAGGAGCAGCTGCGGATGAAAGATATCGGTACATAGCAATTGAAGGAAGAGAGGGGGAGAGCAAATGATATTTGAACTGGGCTCTTCACACTTGCGCAGCAGCCTAATTTTCAGCTAATTAATTAACCCGCTCGCTTAATTAGACGGATCGTGTCGAGCGGCCGAGCAGGCGTCTCGCGGGGGAAAGCAGCTCGCCCGGCCGCAGGGCTCTATCGGTGAGCCACTCTATCACGGCCACAGCTTTTTATTTATTTATGCGCACATATCATACGCAACTAGACTGAGAGGGGGAGCGGACTCTGTGGTTCTGCTTGATTACGTGGACGAAAAGCCCGTTATATTTTCTCCGTGCTTTCGACGTATGCTAATAGCGCATAGCCGTAGTGCGACGGATTAAACGTGTCTAATCCTTTGGGACAACACGCAACGGGTTTAATAATCCTTAAAGTTCGCCATAGCTCTCATGCAACTGTTATTCCCCTCGGTTCTTGGTATACTTTTTCACGCGATCCTTTTATTTATTTCGTTGTCACGGACAAAGCATTGCATTTCGAGTACTCCTAGCTATTAGCAAATGCGCACTCAAATATTATTCAGTTGTGCACTCCACGCTCGCATTAACTTGTCCCTGCACTTTCTCGTTGGAAAATGCACTAGCTCAAATCGAGTGACGAATATACTTTGATCACTCCGTGTAATTTATCAAATCAACGCAGCAACACGACGTATTTGTTGACATACCTAGAATATCTGGCCATTGTCCCGCTACTAATACAGTCTCAAAGGAAACGCGTGTCTGTCAAGCCAATACCTTTCGCTTAAACGACAGACCTTTTAGCGAAATCGCAATCGAGCTTACGATATTAGGTATATGTTTTAATTGCGAATAATAAACAACAAAATCCATCAACGTACATAATTGTGTCGCAACACGCGGTTCACGGAAAGCAATATTATTCGCTATGCCTTTAATTGGTATTGAACTTATTGGAAGTGTAAAGAACGATCTAATTACTCAATAATTGGCGAATTTGTGAAAAATGTGAAAAAAAGAGATTTAACCAACATCTATACGTGACATAGGGCAGTTGAGTATGCCAATACGGCCGTAACTCAATAACTCGGTAACCAACGTGTAAAATTTGCCTTTTCCGAGGATGGAAATTACCACGCTAAGTGTTACGTGTAGTCTGAAGAGCAGTTTATGTTATTGATTTTATAATAAGACTGTATGAAGAACTGATGCGTTATTTTTGGCATTTATAAACGCCCTAGGGAACTACTAATGATCAAAAATAAGATCAAGAATAACGCCAAAAAGGAACCTTTTTGTACATCAAGAATATACGAGTATGTTTTCACAACGACAAGATTATCGTATAGTAGCCTAAGGACGTAATGGAAAGTCCCTTTCCGCAAAGACGATTCCTCTTGGTTCAATGGTATTTCTTTTCAGTGTGATAATAAAAATGAATGAAAAGCGAACAGAAATTGAGTAATAAGTTGAAAAGGCACAGTGGAAGATGAAGTTTAAAGTAGCGCTAAAAGGCGAAACTTGAGGTACTAAAACTATGTTAGATCTCGAGGATAAGACGGGTGAGCCGAGTCGTATTGCGTGTGCTCGTTTCACTATAGGATGAGGGTCGGAGTAAGAGAGAGAGAGAGAGAGAGAGAGTTGGCCGCGCGATCAGGAATGGGGTCAGCGCACGATCTGTCACGGAGTGCGCGCAATTTAGAGGCCGTATTAGCCGTGTCTGTTTATTACAAGCTGCTCAGCCGTCCACCCGACATCGTGGCCCAATGATCTCGCATTTATAGGCTAAACTCTCTATCCTCTTCACAGGCGGCTTGCTCTCGACAGCTGCCCACTCGATACTACCCGTTAATCAGTTTTATTAAATCGGCTCCCCTGGTCCGTCGTACGTTCACCCAGCTCGTTGCACTCTACTTCACCGTCACAAGCGATGCCAACGTTTGCTTTCTCTACCTACCACGAGCAAAGTAAGTGCACACGTCGATAAAAATGGATATATGTCTTAGGCGGTTGTACCGAAGTGATTTCCTCGAGTCGCAGCTCAGAACGGCTTCTATCGAGTATCCGAGTGATATTGCATACATCAAAATCCGATATACCTGTCACACGAAAATTGAGTTGAGTAGCGCAATATCGATGTGCGCACGGTAAATATTTTCCGGTTCGCCGTTGGCATTCGGGGCGAATCGTCGATGCTCAAAACAAACTATTTTGCATAAATATAGAGATAGCACTAATCCTTTCTTGGGCGTCTGTCGCGTCAAAGCTTTTTGCCTGGAACTATGTTTAGCTGTACGACCGATGAATCGAGTGCGCTGGTGAAAAAACATCGAGATCGAGTCCCCAGTCAACTGCGGCAAATTTACGCGCGTGTATATATATATATATATATAACGATATTCAATACACCCGAGAACTGAGTAAAGAGTACATGGCGATGGAGATAACGCGAAGAGCGAAACGGCACCATGAAAAAGCTCGAAGCACGCTCGAGCAAAGATTCAGCGTGCGCCCGCGCGCGCTCTCTCTCTCTCTCTCTCTCTCTCTCTACACACACACATACGTATATGTAGGTTGGAATTCCCACGCGTGCACCAGTAAAAGCTTGATCTCCAGAAACGCGCGCGCGAACCTAACGTTTGTTTTTGCCTTCCATCCCCAAGAGGCATTAGCCCAATCGTCGACGCGCCGACTCCGAGACTTTGCGGTTATCGCATTCTCTACAGCGTACTTTTAAGCGTACATTGTTTCGCAATTATACTGCTCGTTAACTTTTGTCCAGCTCTCTGCTTTGAATTATTCCGAAATAACATGAAAAAAGCACACTCTGCCTCGGTACAAGTCAGGTTGATCCACTCGACGCTCGACAATCCCTTAAACATTGATCTTGTTTCATTACGTCCAATCTGTTTTCGAAATTCATTCGTTCGGCGCCTGCATTCACTCGCTTCTCGTTTACTCGTATTGCACATTATTCATTGTTGAACCATTTTTTCTCAACAATTATACAACAACAGCGAATCAACCATATAACAACGATGATGATGATAATAATAATAATGATACATTTATTCACCATAAATACCGACGGAGAGAATATTACACATGCAATATTAATTAGTTGCGCGTGGTTACGGTACGTAAAAACAAGATTGGAAACAAATATCATAATAAATTAATTCAAAATAAAAACATGGAACGTACGGGGAGGGTCCAAAGCCATTTGAAAACCGACTACAAGTTATAAAAGATACATATCGTTTGTTTTCGCGCTTCGAATCTTCAAAGTCGTAACGGTACTCATAATCAATTTTAACTTGGTAAATACAGCGTAATACGTTGTTAGCCAATGTGTAACCAAGTAACGTTACGTAGTAAGAGGTGTACCTCTAATTATCAAATGTTTACATTACACGCATTCGACCTTCGACCGTGTGCTATGAATTACTAGATTCAACATCTTTGCTAAGTGGATTAATTGCACGGTATCATCGCCAACCAACTGCAGAAATGAACAAGTCTTCTAATCAGACACGTAACAAACTTGTACGTCATCGTTTCTTACTCCTCTCGTTCAGAGCATTTAACGGCGTGATAAAACTTCATTGGAACAGATATTAAGTTTTATTAAGTTTTACCGAACGATATTCAGCTAAGAAGAAATAAATACATTTACTTAAGCATCAAACGGCACTTATTAGAGTTAAGAAATACAAGTCTTGACTATTGTCTAAATTCTACGACTTCAGACTGCAGGCTCGAACAAAGCTATGCCGACGCTGCGACAAAAGCGTGACGATTGTTGCGTTGCCACAAAGAGACGAGACGTGCTATTTATTAAAATGTTTGTACGTCTGCAAGGCTTTCACTTTTGCCGCAACACTGTTTGCCAGATTTGACAAAAAGCTTTGTAAACCTGCCGAGATGTGCCGAGCTGAATTTCATACAATTGTTTCGTTTCAATTATCAGTTTCTAAAACAAACGAACGAAAAAATGGTCGTTCGTCAACGTGCCGCTAGTTTCGTTCTACGGAGTGTTATGGCGTTACAGCGGACGACAAATAAATATTCCATCCGTTTCCACTCGGCAACGTGGACCCGAAAGGATTTTTTGCAGCTAAAAGTTACGGCAACCTTGAAAATTCGCGTATACTCCGTTGGCTGGTGTGCCTTTTAAACGTTACCATTTGTACGTGCAACGGAAAAAGCTGGCAGAGCGGGTCCGGTGCTTACGAAGGTTTCTGCGTGTTCGTAATCTGCACAATACCGAATCAATAAGCCATTTCTTCGGTAAAAACACAGGCGTGCGTAAAATGTTTATCGGCTCCACCCGCATTCTCTATACTTCGCGTTCGCTAGTTGGACAAGTCGAATTAAGAGTAGCTTTGACCAAGTTGTTGCTGGTAGTACGTCTATAATTAACGCTTTCAATGTATCAATGGATGAGTAATAGGCGATAGAAAGGGGAGGAACGAAGGAAAAAGGTGGAGAAAACCGACGAGGACGGCTCGAGCGAAGGGCTTCCCCGGAAGCAATGCTAGAAGCGACTATTCTGGTATACGATGGCGACACGGCTGGTGACTGCCAGTGTCGCGGCTAAATATAGTGGTTAGCGCGACTACGTGTGTCGCGTATAGATACAGAGATACGTGGTTATATTGCGTACAGTCTTGCTGTACGGCGTTGTACACGTTTACTCACCAAGTGCGAAGAGCAGCAGAAGCGGCGCGAGAACTTGTTGCGGTTGGCTGGCGAGTGGCAGGCCCGGGGGCGACAGCGGCGGCATCCTTCTCGACCTTTCCTCAAGTGCATTTATGAAGAGCCGCCGGCTCGCGAAGCTTCCTCCCGTGCTCTTGCGACCTCATCGACGAAGCTCATGCGCCGCGGTTCTTGCGCCTTCGAATCCTTTCTCTTTCTCTTTCCGTCGAACGTCGACGTATCCAGCTCAAGCAACGCGCAAGTTCTCTTCACGATTGCACACCTTTGCTTCACGCGGCCGCCCATTCACCTCCTACACGCCGGCACATCGCGATCATTGTCATGACAGGCCCACTTTTGTGTTCTTCAGCTTTTCGATAGCGGCTGCCGTGCCGGTGCACTCGAAACTGCGCGGCTTCTTCGTGTCCGACAACTTGACTCAAAGAGAATCGCGATCAACGATTTCGGCCAAGAGAATCGGCGGCGAACAACGACGAACTCAACACACCGATGACCATGGTACAAGCTCGAGTTATTTAAAGTTATTTATTCAACGCTTCAGTTTCATTATTCACGCTGACACTTGGCCTTACTCGAATCCAGATTCCAGCACTCGTCGCTTCGTTCGCCACTACTGTCCTTGGGCGTTGTGACCTTTGTGCGAATCTGACGCGCGGTGGGAACTGCAAACAAAAGGAACAAGCATCAATGAACCTGAACGATCCATTTTCAAAATTAGGCCGCGAGACCAAAAAGCGACGTTTTTTTAGGGCTAGACGGACGCGCGGGGAAATGCACTTTAGGTAATAAAGTCCAGACACGGCTTTTTTCTTTCTTTTTGATCTCGATTAACGAACCATAGTCAGACTGTCTCACGGCGACTCTCTGCGTGACAAATTCAACCTGTTGTGGGCTCTTCCTTCAAGACGCGTTTTGGCGCCACTCGAAGCTTTTGTGCGATCTCTATATGTAATTCTCAGATGGATTCCCAGCTAAAGTAATTGTGTTTCAGTCAAACATGTGGAACAATAAACCGTAAAGTTAACACGACTCTGAACGTTATTTTGACAATAGAAAAAAAAAGCGTTTTGAAAGCTTACAGAGTATTTTGCGCGTCTGCCGCGAGCGTTTCCTCTTACATTCGTTGCACGCGCTCCAACGCACATTCGAAGTGAATGCGAAATTAAACCACATGCGCGTAAACAAGTACAATAACAGTAAACCAATGCGCACGAGAGTTCATTTCATTTTAACTATTTCCATGCGATTCCCTAGCTGCGTTGCTATTAAATCAGCGCGATAGCTTTTGCTGTGCAATTTCGCGCGCGCTCACGCACGATGGCAAATACACGTCTCGTTACATACGTAGCAAATGAAATCTCGACGAATTCATCCACGAGCAACGTCAACTTCTTTTTTTATTCGAACGAAAAAATATTTGCACGTCCAAGTTTTAAAGCGCTTTGGCGAAATGTTCTCCCTGCATCCTATATCCCGCGGCACCATCCCCTCCCCCCCCCCTCTCTCACTCTCTCTCTCTCTCTCTCTCTCGACCGCAGAGCAACACATTTTTTCCCCGGGCAGTCAACAGGAAAACTCCGCGCTACGCGAGTTCACGCTGAAAAGTTGAATTCGGCTTCGTCGTTACTTTTGACCGTTGCAAGCTCGTCGTCAACTTTCATGTCGATTTGAACACTTCTTAACGTGTATCAGTTTTATTCTGTACTACCTACGCCTCTTTCTCTCTCTTTCTCGCGCGCGTACCAAACATCTGAACGAAATAGAAAGTATCACGTTATTATTGATGTGGCGTAACGTGGAAAGTTTTTACATGATTGTTATTTATAACCGATGGCGTCAACGGTGATCCAGTGTCGAGCAGGCAGTTAATAAAGTCATATTTAGGATTTGCAGGTCGTTCGAGATGACCTTATGCACATTTCTTAACCCTTGACAAATTCGTGAATTGTAATATTCGTTTGAAAAATATATTTTTGATCGTGTTAAGGTCTATAAAGCACAGGAAAAACAGCTAACAAAGTATATTATTGACTTAGAGACACTGTAAATGAAAAACCATACGTTGCGTATAGGTGATTCTTGGCTATTTCAATCGCTCTAGGGACGTTGGTGAATCGATTTTTTTAAATTTTGCATATTTATTACATATGAGAAGATAAACATTTTTCCGAATTTTTATGTTAAAATAACAAGTAGGACAAAAGTTATTAACAAAAAAAAAAACAGCAACGGAATTTTTCTTTAAATTCATATCTCAAAAATTAGTAAAAATGTGAGTTTTTTTTTGTTAAATACGCAAAAAATCTTGTACTATAAAAGTATGAAATACAAAAAAAACAAAATATTTTGTTTCCAAAAGTTATTAACATTTCTTTGAAACAATTACAAATATCTCCAAACCGGATCTTTTTTAAATTCTTGCACCGACGCATTTTTTAGAGTTTTTTTCTTTAAAAATCATTAATAAAATTTAACTGCCTGCCATTGGGCAATTAGTAGCAGTGAAAAAAAGAGCTGCTAGAGGCCAAGCGGTGTGCCTAGGTTCGGCCTGCAAAGTCGACTTAACTATAACGTTATATTGTCACAAACTTGTATAATGACTCTGTACGTTAGATAATATAGTTTTAGCCTACTCAACACAATTTCGAATGGTCAAACAATGCTTTCGCTATGTATTATTCGCACCACCTTGTACTCGAAATTTGTCTAATTTCTCTTTACTTCTCTTCAAACTACCGAAGAGTTTAGAACGCAAATTGTAAACCAGTTTCACAAAGATTTTAGTTGTGATTCATAGTAATACACTTTATTCTAATTTTTAACTATTCGATTGCAAATGATTCATTTGAAAAACGTGTTCGCTAAAATGTTATTGTGCTACATGTGAGTGGAAATCGTAACGTATCAAAATCAGTTAAGAAATTAAAAATGAACACTTTAACGTCTTCAAATTCGACTTCTCGCAATCAGTGGGCGCTTATGGAACAATGCTATGCAACGACATCTGTCAAATCGTTCGAATTCTCGGTATGTTGCGGAAATGCAACAAGGCGTATTTAAGGGTTGATGAACATTTAACACTTGCGTGATAGGATATCGTGCATTACACAACGAATTGAAACGATCGAAACCAGTGGCTATTGTGTGCGAATGCTTATTTCCAAGAATCCATAACAACTCGTAATTATTCGGCTTTGCGAGACAGCGCGCCCGAATTCTGTGGATATTTATTATTTGATCAGAGCTAGTATCGAATCTCGATAAAAACAGAGCGAGCAAGAGCGAGCGATGGGCTGAGAGGAGAAAGAGGGAGAAGCGATGGGGGGAGGTTGAGCCGTGCAGCCGAGGGGCATAAATCTCAACGGGCGTCAGCGTGGGGCATTGCTGAGATATTTCACGGGGCAAGATAGGCCAGGCCAGCGCGAGTGTCACGCGCCGCACCATCAAGGAGAACGAGTATCAAAGGACGCGAGCTCGGGCCGTGATGTCAGTGTTGGACAAAAGAAGAACCGAGAGAGAACGAGCAGTAGGAGGCGACAGCGATTCCAACTCGAGTCGAGTCGAGTAAAAAGGATATATACCGGGGCACGTGCCTGCGAGAATGCTTTCAGATAAGGCGCAGCCTTCGTGAGATCGCTCTTCTATGCGCGAATACTTTCTACCCCGCGAAGCCGCGAGCTCACTGTCTTCTCCAAGCTCGCTAACATCCTTTTACCCACTGGACAACTTTTTATTAAATCCGCGCTATTATGCTATTGCGAGCAAACTCTCCACTTCGTAATTACACGATAAAAATGAGATTTCTTCTGTATCTCCAAAGCCCTTTAATTATATGGAAATAAGTAAATGTAATAAAACGCGAACTCTTCTATAGCTTTTTAATTTAAGCAAACAAGTATTCCCC
Organism: Chouioia cunea; assembly: GCA_030064505.1. Taxonomy (NCBI): domain Eukaryota; kingdom Metazoa; phylum Arthropoda; class Insecta; order Hymenoptera; family Eulophidae; genus Chouioia; species Chouioia cunea. Next base: position 24,330,117 of record JAOPFQ010000001.1, read on the forward strand.
TCTCAAAACCTTAGTAGCTGGCGTTTGTTGCATAAAATACCAAGCCAAACAACCTTAAACTTCTCTTTGAAATTCTTATTACTAATTATTGTTACAAATATCTCCAAATCAACTCTCGCAAACGAGAAAGTGCTGCCAGTTGCATTGGCTTTCTTAAAGAGATCGAGGAAGCCCGTCTCGCTCAATCGGCAAACAAATTGCTTTCCACGAAATGCATAGGAGAAAGATTGGATGAAATTTCTTCGTGAAACATAATGAAATTTGAAACAAGACTGTTGGAAGAGTTGATCACTGATAAACTTTGCAAAGACATTTCCTTGGCAATAATCAAATTACCAAGCCAGCGTAACAATACTCGTAAATTATGTCTAAGATTGGCAAATATCAAAGTAATTCGAGTACAATGGAAATTATCCCAAAGAAGTTATTGCGATAAGATATTTAAAAACGACGCGGTTGGATCATCGCGAGCAAGAGTAGCACTCAAAGGTATAAAAAGACTAGTGGTGCAGCAGTAGCGCAACGAAAAGATGCGGCAAGAGCACATCCTCAAAAGAGACTTGACGCTGCTCTGAACAGCTTGCATTGGACGGGATATGTTAAACTACGATGTGTTAATCGTTTTAAATGTTTCGGTGCTTCAACGCCGTGCATGCCAGTATATCTATGCAAGCTCGAACGTAATGCTCACTTTCTCTGCACGTGCTGACGTTACATTTACACTTTGACGCGGAAAATATGTATTTCCCGCGAAAAATAAAATATCCGTAAAGGTTCGTCACACTTCGATTAGAGAGAGAGAGAGAGAGAGTACTTTGTAGTACACTAAATAAGCACACAACGGAAATTTTTTCACAACAACTGTCTCGCAAACTCGTTTCGAGAACGAGTCTACATTGAATAGTATCACGCTACAACAATTTTGCTTACAATATAGCCGTTGAAACTTTCTTCAAACACTCCAACTGATGAACAATAGCTACATTACATCGTATGGAATTAATTCGGCGTAATTTATCATGCTTCACCTAAGTCGCACAAGAGATACAAGCAAAAAAACTTTCTGACGAATCATGCAAACTACAATATTCAAATTTGCACGCGATGTTGCAGGTCATTAATAGAAATAATACGTTTAAAAAGTCATTAGAAGAGAAAAATTTGTAGTGCACATCCGTTTACGCGCCGGACAAGGTTATTCGTATAGAAACGTTGCGCAGCGTCGTGCGAAACTGAGAGAGATTCCTGAAATTTCAATTGCGCCACTTTAATGAGTTGAGCAAAGAGTACGAGCGTACGTTTTCGGGAACAACCGAGAAAAAACATTCGGAGAGCCAGGTCATTGGGTTGAAAGCGATGCAATCGCGAATAAACGTAAAATCTTGCCTCGGAAAATATTTGACGCAATGGTAACGTGAAAGAAGGAACACAGCGAATACGAGGAAATGTTATCGTGGTGCCCGCGCTCTCGCCACAACACGACAAAGGCGGAAGAGGCGGACTTGTCTGGATGATTGCTAGGTGTGTAGAGCTGCGCGTCTCCTTCTCTCGCAAAGGATGCGCAAAGCCTCGTTGGCTCTGAGAAACCGATAAAACTAGGCGCGTTGTGCGGTAAAACATGGTCGCGGTCGCCTCGCTGCAGCAGCCGCGAAGAGGAGAAAAACAGCGAATTACGAGCTGACGGAGCAAGGAAAGGGGCGGAGGCACGCCAGCAGCACGTCAAAATAAGCCGGAAGGAAGATACAATTAAGCGAGCGGGAAAATAATGGAAAACGATGGCGGGTCGATGGTTCGCAAGCGCTGCTGTAGTTAAAGCTATATGGGAGCACAAGGGAAGATGAACGAGCGCTCTGCTGCCAGATAGGAATTACCAACTGCTCCTATATCCTATATACGACAGAGCTGCCAAGTGCACGACGAAATGATGGCCACAGCAAGGCCTAGAGCGAGGAGCGAACTGCGGACAGCCACTTATGCGTGCCACGCGCCAACCTGCGTTTTACCTTTCGACTCTCCGTACGCACCCATATACGGTTCATCCGATCGACCTGTTTCTATGCACTTTTATTTCGTTCGGGACCATTTCGATTTTCCACGTAATCGAGCTGCTAACGCTCGAGGCGAACACGCTGCGAATCCAGACAATCAAATGAATAGCGAGCGAGAGCGTGTGTAGCAAATTTTTTTTTTGTATTTTTTTTTTTGACCCACCCCCCGTACCTAGAAAACTGATTGAAACCCCCCAAGTTTAACGTAAAAACGAAAAAACAAAAAACCATTCAATTTCCAGTTCTATAATACAAAGCAGATTTTTATTTTTCGATCCATATTTCCGCAATGTCACATTATTTACGGCCACCGTGGCAAAGAATTGCCCTCGATGTGCTTGTTCGCTGACTTTTCACTTGTTGAAAACGAGGTTTCCCGCGAAAATTGCGAATGTTCCTTGTAGCTTTGGTCAGCAGATTCGATTTTGGCGTGAATGCGCGAGGTTGCGAAAGGAGAAAGTCACGAGGGGGCGCGAGAGCGGGAAATGGCGCTCGAGCTAAATTGAAAACCGATAAACCTTCTTAACGGGACTTATCGCGGTATCCTGTTGTGCGCTCATATTCCTCCTGCTCCTTACTTAGACCCTGTCCCCTCCTTTTTCACTATCGCCTTTGACAAGAAGGATTTTTCGTCGTTCGATCTTCCGAGTATTTGCCAGGCGTAAAAGAGAGGAAACGTAATATATGCGGTAGAAAGGGTGCTTCTTTCGAATAAATTTGAAAGCGTTGCACAGAGTGGTACAAGTGTGCGCGAGGAAAAGTCGAACGCCAACGGGGCACTGGGGTGAAAGTCAATAGCCACTCGCCTGGGTATAAATATAGCGAGTAGGAATTATTTAGTAGCCTCGATAATGCCATGTGACATTTCGCCGAACATTTTGCAATCGACGTCGTTATTGGCTAAGTGTGCACGCGGTGCTTCGCATCGTAAAACGTACACGTAAACGTATTACCGTGGTAATTAGCAAGTAGTGCAGCGAGACAAATGGACTTGTTCGCCGATGCTTCCACTGATATTCAATTCTCTGCACTTCAATTTGTTCCAATTCGTTTGCACGTTATTTCGTACTAAACCCATCTCAAATCCAACAGCGTGGACAGGTGAAATTGCGCGTTTGGCCCTACGAGATCGCGGAGAAAGCACAGCGTAGGTAGGTACTAATTTTAACGACACGCTGTTCGACTGGTCCGATTGCTATTATCAAGAGTCAAACAACGTACGGTTGTTCCAATCATAAATGGATACGTTTTCTGGCAATTGAGCCCTGGGGCCGTGGATTTTGCATTGCCGAGTACACATTGGTGTAATTAGATTGGAAGTATACCACGCTGAATACGGCTAGCTGCCGGGCAGGTGACGAAAGCGATTACGCGTACAAAAATACGAGCTTAGCTGCAACGGTAGCGGCGGCAGCAGCAGCAACGAGTGTTCGCGGATGCTCGGCACGTCCTCTTGGCCAGGACTTGGCCAAATCGTGAGCTTGGCTACAGAGATGAGCAACGGGTAGGAAGGAAGGAAGGAAACGAACGAGTACCTAGTACATTGGCTGTCGAATCGAAATAAAGCTGTGTTCAGAGGGAGCAGACGAGAAAATCGAAGAGAGAGTTGAATTGGCACCAGGGGAAAAAAGCCGTGAGACACTTGCCAGGTCATGCACTCGGTGAGACTCGCGCGCAATAAACGCACCAAAGTCATATACGCTCGAATCGCCTTTTTCCGTGTCTCTCTCCGTCGACTAGTAAACAGCGTTCGCTCTCTTCCCGCATTGTACTCGCCACGACTGCAACCAGCCGAGTGTTCTTGACTTTCGTTTCTCCCATTCGTCATGTTCGACCTAGTCACTTGTGCCGCCGTCGCCGTCGCCGTCGCCGTCGTCGCCGCCACACCACTCTCGCTATATTCTAGTCTCGCTTGCTGCAGCCAAAACCTTTCCCCCTCTAACCTCAGCATTGTCATTTTCAAGTCTGGACAGACGAGTCTAAGCCTTATATTGAAAAAGTCACAAAAGTTTATTCGAATCTTTTCACTTGTGCTACTCTAGTCAAACATATTTCTCCAACTCTGACAACTTTCAATTGCGTGCGCGTGGAGCGCAAAACTCTTCGACGTTTACAGCAACTTAACAACTCAACCTTACTTTCCAAAGCACCGCTTTGCCCCCCCCCCCCCCCGAAAATAGTTACTTCCAAAAACGAGAACCCTGGAAATCAACTTGCCGTCAACACTCCATCCAAGTATGCATATTATTCGAGCGTTAGCTCGAAGATATACGCGTGGAAGAAATGAATTCGAAAATGTCGTTTCAAACATTTGAAATATTCTTTAATATGCTTTTCGCCGGATGTATGCATGGCATCCCACACAGTTTCCCTTTCAATGATAAAACATCTGAATTTGTCCGGCGTGCGGCTAAAATATTTAATTATCACAATTGTATACGTATTAAAACTTTTGATTACGTTCGTCGAATCACTTTCAAATTATTCCGTGTATTTAATGGAATTTGATTGAACGACAGCAAAAACCACAACCTAACCGAATAACAAAAATGCGAAAGAACCGAGTCTCGCCCGTTTCGGTCTAATAACTTTGACGCGTTAACGCAGACGCGTAGTCTACGCAACTTTAACGATATAGTTATACAGACTCAACAGCACGATGGGTCTGTCGCTCTTTAAAGAATCGTCAAAGATTCAAGATTTTAAACGTCGTTACGAGGTTTTTAGTTGGTTTTTCTACGAGTTACGTTAGTCGCAACAAGTTGATATCAGTCCATGGTAGTCGACCAAGAATACTGGGTGCTTCGTAACATTTGCCAACGAAGTAACAACGAATAACCAGACATTCGTACACCAAGTCGTACAGCACGCAAAGTAGGATAAACCCAACGATATTAAACCAAGGATAGAATTTTTCATTGCGCCCTTTCCGCATTTAGCGAGAGATTAATACGAAATATCCTCACCAGAGAAAACCAGCGAAAGCGTCAAACGAAAATCTGGCCGAGTGGGGATGAAGCATACGTGTGTTCGAGGCCGCTTGGCCGAGCGCCGAGATATTTCGCGGATATTTTCGGTTACCACTACGTTGCACACACGTGAGCCGATCGCACTCCGACTCGATTCATTCCATACGTCCATACTTTCGACGCTATCCGACGGTGAAACTGCCTCGAGACTCGGTACCATCGGCGCGTTTACTCAATTTTGTCGTTCAATGTTTTACCAGTTCAAAGCTCTCGACTCGGCTCCTCGGCAATAATCTCCGCCAATAATCGTGCGTTGCGGGAAAATTACGATTGTACGTCGTATTATTTCCCGCGCAAAATATTGTTAGACTCCCATAACACTGCTACGTACAGTGGTGCACGATCGTAAATCTGTAACAACGCTAAATTATGGGTGGGATAGCAGCGCAGCTCGCGCCTAGATCGCAATCGACGACGCTAACGTTTTAGGACTAAATTGATCGGACGTTTCGAAACGTTCCAAACCTACATCGGACCGCATTCGTGCGTTCAGCGTTCGAGAGTGGTAGCGCGCGACTCGAGAAATTTCGCGATGTGTACCGGGACGCCGTTATTTTAATTGGAGGGTGCTGCGAACATCGCTGACCTAATCGTCGGATTGCTCGCAGGGATCTCCGTTCCACTGTCGGGCCGTCTACGTACGTAACACGGTATATTTAAGCGTCGTCGCTTTCCACTTGAACGTGTAAATGGTTCGAACCGCTGATATTCAGTTGAGGTTTATTTTCTTTGGACGGTTCGAAACGATTCGATTCGATTCGACGGCTCGAAAATGAAGGAACGAGTCGAACGTAAGCTCCGTTTGTGCAGCCTGATAAAGGGGTAACGAGCGAAACGTACCTTGGTAGCCGGGGCTCAGCTGAGCGAACGGTCCTCCAGACGAAGGAACACGCACGAAGGATCGTTTGGAGGGCAGATTGCAGGCGACTGCAGATTGGAGGACCGATTGTCGAACGTCGCAAAACCGTGGTGAGCGAGACGAGCAGCGCACAAAGCCAGTGGCACTCCACGAGAGTGAATTTGAAATCCAAAATACATCGAAGAAGCAGCAACGGGCGAGAAGCGTGTGTCGGTGGCGAGATACACGTACGTACGACGACCGCGGCCTCGTCCGCAATTTTTCGTGAGCACGTGGTGCTCGACGAAAATACACACTGTAAGAGACGCACGGCTGTGAAAGCGCGCGGCTTCCTCGCTGCTTTCCGCCTATGTATATATATAGGTGTATCTCTATGAAAGCATCAGCAACGCCAACAGCGAACGACAGTGGGGATGCGTCGCGCACCGAGTTCGCTCGCAGACTGCCGTGCCGCTGCGCGCGACCGGCTACCAAGTAGCGTAGAAGCTTTCGCAACGTTGTCCCGGTGGCGCCGCGGCGCACCGCCCGAGCTCGGAGCTTGCGGCGCCGCAGCCGACGCTATCCGATTTAATGAAGCAGCGCGAGCACAAAGTTCACCTCTTTCCTGGAATTTCCCACGCGACAGCCGAGCGACCCACTCCCTCTTTCTCTCTCTCTCTCTCTCTCTCTATCTTTCTGCTCTCTTTGTTCTCTTCTACTACACTTAGCAACTTTCTCGTGTCGATCGAATTTGCGGGCGGCCAGCATTTTGTTTCTACCTTCTCGCTACATTTGTCGACGACTATATACGTAATCAAATTTGGTATCGCCTTTGTGTAGCTTCGTTTGTTTGCCTTTATAAATATCAGTGGCAACGTGTATTTTATATTTTACACTTTTACCATTCATTCGTTTAGAATCTCCAAACAAACAAGCCTGTGGTGATTGCATTGACCTAATTCTGTTTACAGCTTGTCACGGTTTCAAGACACTGTCCGACGAATCTATTGTTCAAACGGTCGCTGTTTATCGAATTACGAATTAGACTTTTGGGAGGATTAGGAACGTCGAGGTATTAATTAATACCCTAATCAGAGATCGCTGCAACTCTTTTGAGCGATTACGAGAAATGAGGCCAGCCCCAATCAAATCGGTTGAGCTATTCCAGAGACGTGCGCTAACGTACGTAAAAATGTAAAGCCCTGACCCAATAATAGCGCGACTACACGCCCGACACGTGTACTCCACGTTGCGAATCCAATTAGTTCTTTCCAATGGAACAACGTTTACTTTTTTTAAGTAATCGCATTTAGTAGAGTACTGATTTGGACGCAATTATAAATGGAAAAGTAGGAACCATTCCGAACGAGTCTCGCACGTTCAAATGGGTTGAGCTTTTCGAAAAACAAAATATGCGCGGTAAAAATGCAATTGGTATCTTGTCGACAACATTTTAAACTTTTGTAGGGATAATACGTCATATTGGCGAAAAATTAACACTTTGAGCAAATCATCGAAAAAAATCTCAGTTTTGTGGATTTCACGATCAAAACAAGTAATTCTCACTATGAACTGGGATTCGACGCATCAAATTAAATATAGACTCTCTAGGGTAGCCGAATGTTCCAACTTACTTCCTTTTTTTTTGGATACGTACATAGACACAACAACGCGTGAAAAAGTGGACAGGTTAAATGACCCGTACGCGCTAAACGTGTATTTCTCGGCGTTGAATTTTCTCCATTGCCCTCCAGCCATTTGTTCGTTATTATGGAAAGCACCTGGGAAATATGGAAATACGAGAAAACTCCTCGTGTTTGTTAACAATATACTCGAAAATTGCGAATGTAGGCTGGACTCTAACGGTGGCTTCGGATTCAACTCGTTCAAAACATACGCAGAGTCAAGTAAATCTCGTCAAAAACTTGGAGCGTTGTAGTTTCTTGTTTCGTTTCTTTTTATACACGCGTGCGTATCCGTGAACTCGAACGGCATCGATCTTGTTCAAGGCGAGACACTCTCTTGTGCTACGAGGTATCGTTGGCGATTACTTCGGACCTAATGCTAGGAAATGGTTGGGTAATCGATCGTTTATTTTGTCCACGAAACAAAATGCCTTAAAGCAAACGATATTACTAAATTCCTTGCCACCCGAAACGGAGAAAAATGTGCGCATAAGATTGCATAAGAGCGGGAGATTGAAAAATACACGATGAAAATCCTTAAGGAAAAATCACGTATACCGTGGTAAGAAATAGACGTTCCCTTTGCCAAAAAGAAAGCAACGAAACTTGACGTGAATACACGTACCGCCGTGGTCAACGTCTTGCTTTCTTGAGCTTATGCACGAGTTATCTCTCGATTTGTTCGCTTAGTTCAAAGTTTCAAGCGGTTGGAATAAACGAAACGCGATGAACGAAGTTCGCAATTATGACGCTTTGACTTTGAGTATGAAAGTTTTGAAAGACTTAAGCGTAATGTAAGCATACGTATAAGTCGCATAGAAGAGGTGTGCATGTTTACTCTGTGGCTTTTGATGTCGTCAGCGTTGACTTGAAATACACCTCATAGGTGACGGCGACTCTTCCTCAAACTTATTTCGTATGCAATCACGTACGTACGGACAGATATGCGAGCACACGGACACGCACACACACACGAGAGAGAGAGAGAGAGAGAGAGGAGAAACGCGTGCCACGAGGGCAGCTCAGGTTCGTCGACGAGGCGTAGGTAAAAGCAAGATTGGAGCTTGGCCGAGTGCGTATTCTAGTGCTCTTTCGTGCATTATTATTTTTCATTTGGTTTTTCCTTTTTATCGTCCATCTCTCGCCAACGTCTAGCGTCGTATAACCTCGTGCTCTCTTATTTTGCCGAGGCTTTTATGCGCGTGCAGATGGTTTTTCAAGTATTTTTCATTAAATCCAAAGGAAGATTAAGGCATCTCGCGCTCTTTTCAGCGCAGCCCAAGCTACGAACCTTGACGTATTACACGCGCTTTTTTCAGTTTTTTGCTAGCTGGTCTTAAACGCGCGCGCGCGTATGTGTGTACACGTAACATAATTGGATGCATCACGCGCAAAGACACGTTTTTAAGAGCAACCAACTAGGCAGTGAACGACGAGACGTAATATAGTTTCTAGTGGTTCGTTTGTATAGTACTTGGTCGCTCAATCAGTACGTATGCCTCTGCGTTGCTTCCCATTTTTAGCCGTCGGTTACATCGAACACCAATGCTGCTTGCAACCGAATGCAACATTGCTCAACTCTATATTTTCCACGAAACTTGTTTCGATGAAATAGTACGACTTTGCGTCTGCAAAACCTTTTATCGGTGTGCCTTCGCGCGTGCAGCCTACATTTGAACCACACGCACAATACCAGCTGCAGTTATCGTCGATAATTTTTACGACATCTCAAAAGTCCGCGAGATTGATAAACCGATACGCGAACCAAATAATTGTAAAAGCCAGAGAATAAATCAATTGCGTGGAACGAAACGAGCTACAGGTCACGTCAATTCCAAAGTGGCAACCAGTTGGATAACGTTTTTTCGACAGCTGTACTGCAGAAAAAACCACGAATTTCTCACGAACGCTAACGAACCGTAACGGGATGAGCGCCTTCTTGGATTTTTAACAAAAGTCATCGTGTAGTCTTCGCGGTACGATCACGCCTCGAGTCGTCTTCGGCCCAGCCTTTTCGGCGAAATCCCCTTATGGGCTGGGGCCGAACAGTGGGCCGTTGAGACGAGGCGGTGCACCTCTCCGGCTTGGCCTGACGGTGCCTGACGGTGACCTCGCGCCAAATAAGAGTTCGGAGCGAAGGTTCCTAGAAAGCGAAGTTTAAGGATCAGCCGGACCCGTTCTTCGTCTGCAACTCGTTTGCAAAGACCCGGTTGATTAACGCGCGAGGAGGTTTATTTTGGGTCCTGTACGGTCGAGCGGAACGTCAAAGTTATGCCTACGTGTTACTTAATAACAACGGACGTTTGGTCGATTTTGAAAATGTAGCTATTGGGGACAGCTACGGTGGAATCTCTATCTTACCGACGCCCGCCGAATCGGATGTTTACTATGCCGATGAGACCACACGGTTGAACGCGAGCGACAACACCCGCGGTGTATGCGTATTGTGTATCTATTCACCACATCACGGTGGTGGGGAGAGGCAGTGTGGAAAACGAACGAGGATAAAATTGCGATCTTCCGGCGCATCGTAGAGTGGTGGTGGCAACGGGCGACGGCTACAACTACTAACAAGTGCACCAACTGACAGACTCACACATGCAGTCTCGCGACTGTCAGGGACCTCGTACGTATAGACACCGCAGCTCTTTCATCAGCAGCAGTCTGTAGTAGCTAGCCGCCGCCGCTGACCGACACAGAGGAGAGGAACGGTCAATTCCTCAAACGGTGAATGGGTCATGGCAAGTGATGGCGTATGTTAATGTTGCCGAGTGGAAGACCAATCAAGTGTGCGAATGGCTCAAAGGTGCTTCGAGATTAATTTATTACACGTCTTCAAAACAACAATAAGAAACTCGCGTGTGAAAGCAATAGTGCAGTGCGCGAAAGCGAACATCGCTCGCCGCTTTGTTAGATACGCCGTGGGAAAATCCCCCGTGCTTTTTTCCATGGCATTCTTTCTCTCTCTCTCTCTCTCTCTCTCTCTCTTTCCCTTGCTCGTTCACTCTCCTTTGCAGCATCTCTTCGTCTTGCTTGCTCGTACGTTGTTATATATGCACGCGATTCAAAACACCACCGTCGCGTGAGTGTGCGCTTGTACTCAATTATCGTGCATTCATTAAAACAGAGGCTGAGAGAGCGGGAGTACCATTCATGAAAAACGATCAGCCGTTTTTACGTGGACTAGATCTTGTCAATCAATGCATACGCGTTTGTACACGATAGAGAGAAAGAAAGAGATATTTTTATACTTGTTCTCTCCCTTTCTCCTTCCATCCGCACTCTCTCTCTCTCTCTCTCTCTCTCTCTCTCTCTCTCTCTCTCTCTCTCTCTCTCGTATATGAACCGACAACGATGCGTCAACACGATTCTGAGAAACACCAGAGCATCTAGTTACAAGCGCAGACATCAATAAAATCATCAAAATTCTTGAAATTCTAACGCTGGCTTGTTTACGCCGTGACCGCAACTGCAGACAACAATTCAGTTTTTTGAAAATCTGCCGAGCAAGAGAGGGCAAAAAGCTTATCGTGCGATTCTCCTTTGCAAACTTGTTGCGACGTGTTCCGTGATCTGTCCTCGCCAAGAAGGGAGAACAAATAAATTCGCTTACATGCGCGCGACAGAGAAAGAGAGTGAGCAAGAGCGAGAGGGAAAAGGAAAAAACGCGCTCATACCGATGAACCATGCACGGACACTTAATTTATCCAAGGGCTCACACGTACACGCGATCAACGTTACACACATCCCCCTCCTACAGACGCATCTACTGCACTGCTCCGTTCTTTATTCTACAACTTTTATTGACTGCTCCTCCTTTTTTCTTTGTCCGTTGAGTTAATTGAAGCAATTAATGAGATAGAGCAAAATAATTCTGCATTTTTTCCACGCACTCGTGTAGCGTTACTATTTAACGCGTTAATCAATTGCCATTACATATTTGAAATAGAACTTTTAAAAACTAGCCAGCTCTCAATTATTACGGATAGTTATGAACAACGATTTAACGAATATTTATCCAACACCTAGCATTAAATATGACAGTCATTTATTTTCAATAAATAATTCTTCGTAAAATTTCTGTTTAGGATTAGAAAATTCTGTTCTACCCTATGTTCATAGTTTTATGAACCACAATGTCAATGGACAACAATTGTTAAACCTCAGGCCAGAGGATTTGGAACAACTTGGGGTATTCAAATTAGGCCATCAAGAGATCATACTCGAGGCTGTAGAATATCTGAGAAACTTTCACTATGAATTGGATAGAGAAAATCTTCAACTTTTGGCTATGCGGCTTTCCTGCCAGGCACATAGCCTATTTAACGAGTTGTCCAGACAGACAGACTCCAAGCCTGTCTCGACACAAAGTCTATCCGACGTAGTAGCTATCATAATGGCTGTGAAACCATTAGTGAGATGGTTGGACCGATCACCATTTAGCGGTCAATTAGATTACAACGATAAAAAGGCTGAATTACTAAAGTTGTCCCTGGAAATGGCCACGTGTGCACAGAGAGACAGATTTGCAGAAAAACCAATAGAAGAAATCAGGACTACCTGTGGACAAATGGCTAAACTTGCAGACTATATAATACAGGATGTCGCAGATCCAATGATATTACAACCTTCTTGTTTAGACTTGGCCACTTTAAAAAAGAGACCAGGCGACGATTTGGTAAGAAGACCCCATTTTCAAATAAAATAAAATAGTTGACAACAGGAAAATATATATCGATCGACTAGCTCTTAAAATATCATTTTATATTTTGAAATTTATAACTAGTACAGTTCAGATAACAATTTTACTTGAATTTTTGTACTCTCTTTCAAACTTATTAAACATTTTTAAGCAGTGCTATTAAAACCATAGTAGATAATGTATCTATGTTCCTGTCAGTGTTAATTATAAGAGGGGTACAATTTCCTTTTCCGATAACAATTACGATAATAAAGACTGACTTTATATTACAATTTTGTCAGTTTGTTTGCTTCAACAAAAATTAAATCGAAATCTTTTTTAGGGTTTTTGCATACTTCCATCTTTTCATGGTGCACATCAAATCGCTGAAATTAAATTCGGTTCAGCTGCTCATCAGTGTGGAAAAATGGAAGAAGGCGACGAAATTGTTCAGGTAAAATATCTAGAAGCAATCTATAACGATTTCAATTAATTGATGGAGCTTGAATAGCATTTTCTCACGTGATTATTTCGTGAATGACAAATCCCATGACTGACCTTTTCCAGGTTAATTATCAAACCGTAGTCGGCTGGGAACGAAAGAACGTGTTGGAATTGTTTCGCGAAAGTCCTGCGGAAATTCTACTAACTCTCAAACGACGGCCCCGGCACACGAAAGTTTACGGCCAAATATATATCAAACCATACAGGTTGCCGAGCAATAAGAAGACGCCTTACACGTCGAGATGGCATCACAATCTACCATCTCCAAGGCCAGAATTGTTGACGATACCGGACTTTACGATGCCACAACCGCGGTGAGTTTTGGTTCATTGATTATTTCTTCGGCAATTAATCAGAACAGCTGAACGGGGGATCGTTTTTGTGGAGGCAGATGCTTACGAAAAAAGAACAAATGTTTGCAGGCACGCCCCTAAAGTTCCCACACCCGAACCGACCTCGATCCTCGACACGGTCTCGCTGCTCGACACAATGACAACGGACGATAGCAGCAATTCGGACAGCGAAAACGAGCCTCCGTCCTCGGTGCGGCTTTACTCGGCAAAGCCTCGCAATCCAGTGCAAAGACGCGCCACCATCACCGGTGCATCGCCCACGGCCAAGCACAGCGTTGACATCGAGCATTTCTGGCTCCAGCTCAAGAAGGAACATAGCACGACCTTCCAGTTGCGCGACAAGGCTGCCTCGTGCGCTCATGGCCTCGACAGCGTCCAAAACAGCCCGTCCAGGCCACAAACTTGTCTAGGTATCGAGCAGCGAGGCAAAAAAGCAAGCGTCAAGCAGTTCGAAACTGGCAGGAAGGTGCAGTTCCAAGACGAGCGACACGCACACGGCGGAAAGCTGGATCACATTACGCTTAACAGCGATAGTTGTGGGAAGCAGACACAGAGAGGTGTCGATTCCGGTGAGTCATTCCGACAGATTCGATTCCTTCATTGGACGCGTTGCAGCTATTTGCCTACCAAGCGCAAATACTTACTCTCTACATATCCATTTGCAATAAGCTCTCTATTGTAGACATTGCACTTTTTTCGCAACGTTGTAATTGCCGAACATTCCGCTCGATTTAGCGCTAACAGGTGTCGCAACGTTCATTCTCTTGATGACACATTGCAGGAAACGCAGGAAACAATAATTCTCAGCCACAAGCAGCAAACAAAGCGACCGCCAGTGATGAAAGTAACAACAAAAGCACTGATAGTAACGTACATTTGGAGGAAACGCAGAAGCAACAAGGCTTGAGTTCGAGTCAACCACGAGATGACAAGGGACCACCGACCGTTCCGGCCCGAAGCTCAGCAAACAAAGAACGTGGTAGACTCGACAAAAGTCACAGTACACCTGCATACGATCTCACTGAATCGGACGACGATTTTCTCGAGAAGAAATTCGAAGCGGCACTCGACGAGCACCATAAACAACAACAGAAATCGAGAGCTGCCGCCGCCGTTGCTGCTCTCAACGGTAGCAATAGTAGCTTTAATAAGACTGACTTGCACCTCTTTGACTCGACGGAAGATTTGGAGGAGCCCGAAAAAATGCTTGTCGAGAATTCCACTTCCAACGATCGCGAAATAACGAGACTCGTTGGAAATGTGGCGAAACGAGTAAATGATATTGAAAAACACATTCACAACAAAAGGTAAATCGTATGCAATTATATTTTTATTTTTCCCGAACAACATTGTCATAAACTTGTCAATTTGCAGTAATGAAAATATATCCAAAGCTCATTCAGGAGCAACGACAGTCAAGGCGAACGTTCACATTAAAATAAACGACATCGATGTAAGCGATCATTTGGATGAGTTGGAGGTCGACTCTGGCAATACAACTACGGATTTCGATACCGACGAAGAGAATAATTCCTGCAGCAAAGAAGTCGAATCTTCATCTGGAATATTAGTGTCCAATGAAAGCGCGAATAGTAGTGTCGAATCGAGTAGTAGAGAGAGTAGCGAAGACAAATCCGAATCAATATCGAGCTACATTGAAGGTGGCGGTACGCCGAGTTATAGTAGTGACGAAATCGCTCAAAGAAACGTAAGCAATGTAATCGGCAGTACTCTTCGCGAGACAGATACGTGTAATGGCAAGGAAGCTGACGACAGCTACAAACGCACAACGCCAACGCCAACGCCAGAAGACAGTACGTTATGCGAAGAAAAGTTAGCTAGTAATAATGGCAACGATCAAATGATAAGAGCCCTGTCGCCGAATATTCATGTCCATAAAAACGCTCTCGTTGAAAATATAAGCGCGAAATATCCGACGTCGCCGATACCCTTGCCGCCAGTTAATCTCGAAACTCCGAAAAAAGAAATTATTCCAAAACCAGAAGTGAAGCCAAGACTGACACCGCCTGAGCCGCCCCCGAGAAAATATTTTACGAAACCAGCTCCATTAAATTTTTCTCTTCCTCCGCAACCTATAATAGATCAAGATCATTTTCATCATTCGGTAACGAATCAACTTTGCATACATTTGTCGTTGTATTTGGGGTCGACGTTTAATCGAACTTATTTCATGTTTCTTATAGATCTCGCTTTTGCCAGAAAAGCCAAAAGTCCCCGACAGACCAAGTGTAAGAAGAGATTTGAAAAAAGTTGACGTACCTCCAGAAGTGCATCCCAGAGACGAAAAAACGCTTTCAACGGAAAATCGCCATAAGAGCGAACGTTTCGAAACCTATTCCGACTTTGTGGAACGTTCGACAGATTTCATCGACGAGCCAGGTACACCACAAAATGCAGCCAAGGCTGCAAACTCGATTGTCGACCAGTACGGATACACTCAGATTCCCGAGCCTAATCCAAGAGAAGATACTTTTATACCAAACCACCCTATCAGTAACGTGGCTATATTCGAACAAATGCAGCAAAAACACGAACGCTCCCTAAGCATAGATTCTGCAGATGGTTCATGCTATTCCCGACAAGCTCAACACAATAACGTTATCACGCCAGAAACTAAGCCGAGAACCCTCGAAAATAAATCACACGAGAAGAGTATGGTAAACAGAGCAATGATGGTCGCCAGGAGCATGGGTCTTCATGGAAACTTAGCCAAGGCTAGCAGTAGCCCAAAGAGTCCTAGAAAACGAAATGCCAGCTTAGCTAGTATGTATTAATGTTGATTGATTGATTTTTTTTAATAAGCAATGTGATGGTAAATGGACCAAATATAATAACATTTATTACCGTCTTCAGAACGTCGACATGTCGGCGTAAAAGACGTTGCTCCTGGTGATCTAGAGGGTTGGTTAACCTACAGAAGTCGAGGTGCGGGCGGAGCATGGGCCAGAGCATGGTTTATTCTTAAAGGTGCATCGCTTTACAGGTTCGAATCTTAATGTATAAGATATAATTTTGTTAGATTTTCAGAATGACATAGTGTCATGGAAATGATATCGTTACAGATTCAAACTGCAAGATAGTGCAAAGGCTGATTGTCTGATTGCACTGTCGGGATTTACAGCTTCATCAGCGGCAGAAGTTAAGTCCCGTAAATTTGCTTTCAAAGTATACTACACGGGAACCGTATTTTATTTCGCCGCCGATACCGAGGACACGCTAGCTCTGTGGTTAGACGCTATAAATAAAGCTACTCTCGGAGCTGATCGGACGAGCGGTTTGTTTAGTGAAACGGACGAAAGCGACGGAGAAAATAAGAACAAAGCTAAAAGTCCTACGTCGGAATCGAAACCACTAGCTGAAAAAACATTTGGTTCGCTCAAGAAGTTTGGCCGAAAAGATTCCAATTCAAAAGATCAAGACATAAGTGGAGCTAGCTTAGATAGAAAATATCTTAAA
This sequence comes from Chouioia cunea, assembly GCA_030064505.1. Lineage (NCBI taxonomy): Eukaryota > Metazoa > Arthropoda > Insecta > Hymenoptera > Eulophidae > Chouioia > Chouioia cunea. The sequence continues at coordinate 24,346,732 of JAOPFQ010000001.1, forward strand.
TTCTTGGGGTCTAGAACTCAAAATGTACCAGTCCCTACTGCTCAGTTCAGAAGTTACAGAAGAGTTTTGCCTACGTCCACGCCAAATAGGTAATTCTTTTTTTACTTAAAAAATATACTTGAAATTGAGCCTAAAATGAATCAAGGTTTTACAGAAAAGTTGAGAAAATGAGCTCACCTGACCTTCAAGTAACTATTGCTGGGAGCACGTTTTATGGCTTGAATGCCTCTCACAGTGCCACAGACGTACCTACGTCTTCGCAAGATATGGGCGATTATCGTCGTACCGCGGAAAGGTATGAAATACTTGACGTTACATTGTTGATGCATAAGTAAATCAAAGTCATACTCAAATGTACGAAACTATACTTTCAGATCTCGCGGGAACCGACACCAACGGCCCGATGAGCTGCATGGCTTCATAACTTTAGAGGAATTTATGCTCGCTCGTCAAGAAGAAGAATGCCAACGTATTGCCAATAATAATTCTAACAACGCCACTCGCTTCACTCCTTTGAACAACGACCACGTGCATTTTCAACATCGAAATATTGCTGAAAGTCCGATAAATAGTGTTGTTCAAAACAATGGCATGATTTACGGTTCTCCGCGAAACGGTGACGATGATCTGCCACCTGCGCCACCGCCGCCTAATCCAACACGCGGTGACGCGCATGCATCAAATCATTCGTTCGATAGCGAAGCGATCAGTAACAATAGCAGGAACGAAACTACAAAACCAAAAACTTACAAAAAACCTTGGGAACCGAGCTGTTTGCAAAAGAAATCACCATCCGATAGCAATAACTATGAAGCTCAACAGCCCTGTGTACCAACTGCATCGAGTAGAGATTTACCGTACACCGTGAACGTGATCAACGATGTCCATACCGGCTTTTCTACGTTAGATTATGGAGAAAGGTTAAAGCCTCAACCGTGGACTAGACACGTAGAGAGCAACCCTAGCACGGAGTTCCAACATACCACCAGAAGGGACCTTAGAAATGAAGGTATTTTTAAATACATTCGAAAAGTCTTTGATTCAACTGCAAACGTTCAAACGAATAAGCTTCCGATAAATTACCATTATTGCCAATGGAAAACAACGTGAAATACACGTTTGGCATAATGCAATGTCGACGTGAATTCACATAGGCAATGAAACGTTTCTTTCAGGTCATTCTGGTTCCAGCGGCGACCTCGTTTACCAGCCGTCCTCGGAAACGATGCAGCGTGTAATCAAAGAAACAAATATTGGGCGTAACGGTAGCTTCAATCTTGCCGATCGCCGTCGACTGGATCACGTTCACCCAGAACGAAATTGGATCGATTCTTTCCGTTCAACGGATAAAAGAAGCTTTACCGTCGACAAGGGCCGATTCAACAACGTTGCACAGTGCCAGCCAATGTCCACCTCAACGTTTGAGTCAGATAACATGAGGTTGGCTTACGAGAGATATCTAGACAAAGCAAACGATCAGCAGAAAAAAACGAGTACAAAAGGACTGAGAAATTTTTTTGGGACTAGGAGCCCGCAAAAGCCGGGCTCGTTAGATCTACCTCGAGAACAACAAAAAACGTTATTAGGTACAATTTTTAAAATAAATGTCGAATCTCATCGATTACTCGTAGAACTGTTAAACGGTCTAATTCCAAAAGTATGATGCCTAGGTTGAAAACCATAACTTGACTCCTTTTTCTAGGTTCTCCTCGTTTACATAGAGCTATATTTGGAGATAAATCGTCTCAACGAAAAAATAGTCGTTCTGGAAGTCAAAGTCCACGAGACAGCGGAACCAGTCAAGCTTTGGGTCCTTACACCGGACCCAATCAATTTTCAACTTTCAATCAAACTTTCAGTTCTGTTAATTCAAACAGTGACTGGAGCACAGATACACCAACTTTTCACGGTCCAAACGTAAACGTCTCGTATATTTATTAATTTTTTTGACGGAAATAACGGTCAATTTTGACAAATTTCCTCATTTCTTACAGTGTATGTTTAGTGGGGTTGCGCAATGCCAGAAAAGACCACGTCATCTAATGGCACCACCAACATTACCTTACATCCCACCACCGACATCTCCGCCACCCGACTACCCAGGCCTTGAGTACCCCCCAGTCTTTGAGCCAGGAACTTATTCGCTCTCTGATACGTCTTTTCTTCAACATGGAGATTCTAAAAATTGCATGCAAAACACTAGCGAGTAGGTCGTTGAATATATTCAATTTCGTGAACACTTTCCTATACGTACGCGATGGTCCACACGTTCCTATAATCTGAATTTCCTTGTCCCTTGCGAATAATCAAGGAAAATAATTAGTATAGAGACAATGACCGGTAAACAGGTTTCAGAGTTCATCGCTTCACGAAAAGCGCAAAACATTATTCGAGATACAAGTTTTGCAAACGGAATATAGCTTGTAATTACTTTCGTGCCTTACATAATTGGTCAATTTTTCAAGAATCGCCAATACGCCTTGGATCTTGCCATTGCTAACAAATAAGTAGGCCATGAAACTAAAGCAGTAATTTATCATTTTTATAATCACTGCACAGTTAAACTTAGCCGTCCACAACGTGCCTGTACAATAATTACTAAATAAAACGCATCATGTATATCCAATTTGCGATCGTGTCGGCTAAAAGTTAAAGTAACGCTTTGTAAATATTACTAGTTTATCAAAGTTGCATTATTTATAAGGATTTTTATTGTTTCGGTAATATACTAAAAACACAAGCATGTCGAGAGGAGTTTGCACGCCGAATATTGCGTGATTTTTAAATATTGTAATTTTTAGCACGCTTCTCTCGCGAATACAACTGATGTTAGGAAAGCTTAATTGGTTTTAAGGTACTCTTGACTGATAAACGATATCTTCCACTATGTTGATATTAAAAATTTATGAATTTATAAAGTTGTTACGTTTCAAATAGCACAAGATTTTACTTTATTACTACGAAGCTTTTACAAAATCGAGTATATCTTACTAATGATTGATGAAAAATCAACGGCCGTAGTATTGTTAATTTTAGCGCTAGAAAGTATTCTCATCGCGGAAAAATTGTATTTAAACAATCAGCAGGTATTGTATTATAAAAGAGCGTCTAAATAGTCTTCCCGGATCAAGGTGAATCAGTGGAATTTTATAGTACAGCGTCAACCCAATAACCCTTGATTAGATACTATATAAAGCGAACACATTTTAAAAGGGTTTTATTTTTAATGGCATTTTGATGGATATAAGATTACACATAGTCTGTTTACGTACTTCTGTGTAAAAGCGTTGATCAACAATAAAACGTTTCCATTTGTAAATAGTCAAATTCTTTCCGAATAAAGCATTGAATTGATACGAAAACCGTGTCTTTGTATACCCGTACGTTCGACTTGCCTGTGATGACATCGTTAATACTTGTCGCGATCAAAGCTCCATAAGGCAGAAACTCTCCCAACCGCTAATTTGCACCGATATACAACCTATTTATATTTACGTCGTTCGACCTCTGACTAGTATCAAGCAACTCTTGATCGAGTCAAGTCTGATTGAATCGAGCTATCCAAATTCGTCCAAGTTAGAATTCGTACTAGAGCGACAGTGTTTGTTGGTAACTGGTTTGTCAGCGATCATTGTTCGATAAAAGGACATAATACTCGGTTGTAGAAGCGTAGCGAGTACGGCCAAAAGAGTCAAACTCGGGATCGAGCGTCAACGGTCGCGTAGTCGAAGACATAGAGGCAGCAGCGGCAACAGCAGCGACATGGCAAGTTTCCTGGCAGGTCCGACGGCCCATTTGGTGGGCGCCGGCATGCAAGCGATCGGGGTAGGCATCCCCGTGGGAGAAACCTCGTCCAAGGTGATCGAGGGCCTCCGCAACTGCGGAGTGCCGATGCCGCCCAAAACGTGGTTTAAACGCAAGGGCGCTAACGGCGAGCAGCAGCGAACAAGGGACGACCGACCCAACAAGACCGTTTACGACAAGCTTGAGAGCCACATTAACGGTGTGATACAGGTTGTCAAGCCGGCCATCGAGCTGAAAAAACTCGTGCGAGAAAACTGCTGCAAATCCGCCCAGCGTCCCGGACGAGGTCAGTTGCTGCGAACGATTCGCGCTGCCTACTACTACTACGATTAGCGTCGCTGGCCTCGAACGAGCCTCTTTGACCTCGATCAATTTCTCGTCGTTTCAGCGACCTCTCGATCTCCCCAAGACAAGTCCATCTACTACACGCCTCAAAAGTGCTCGAGTGCCCGCGTTCTGTTTGACGATCGTCGGTCAGCCGGTCCCAAGGTAAGCAAGCTACCCGTCAAACGTACAACGCCTATCGACGGAAAACGAGAAAACAAGCCCGTTTGTCGCCCAATGCGCGCTACGCGTATGTTTCAGCAACGGAAAGCTTCGAAAAGGCCGGGCAAGCGAGGCGCACGGCGGTGCTCCAAACAGGACGGCAGCTCCGACTCCGACGAAGACGAGCACTGCGTGTACTGCTCGAGATCGAGATCGCTACTCGAGTTGCCTTGCGGACGTCTCATCTGCTCCAAGTGCGACGAAACCGGAGATCATGAATCCGAATGTAAGCAGTGCAAAGCAGCTGAGAAAACTCGCGTTTACGCTTGTTAGATGCTCCCACTCCCCCTGCTCCATTCGATACTTCCGGCACACGCGTTGCAGTGCCTTGCAGTGGTCTTTTATCTCGTTTGACGCTCTCTCTTCTCGGTCTTTCTTACGATTCACTCGATTTTATCACTAAAGTCGCGACGATCGACAGACTACTACGCGAATCGCTTTGCCGCAACACAATACTCCCTACGAGGGTCGCCGGCTGTATGCCCGTCTATACACTTAGCGATTACGCAATTACAACTACTCCATTCCCAATCAATCGTAATGGCTGGTAACGCTCGTTATTAAAATCTCTCTTGATACTTCATCGCTACCATCGTATATTTCCACGTGCGAACTTGAACGATTCAACGTTCGTTTGACCAACTTTTTCAACGACATGCATCAAATGTATACAACGTGAAAATAAATATATTTCAGTGACTGCAATCATTCGTTGAAATATTCATTCTGTTAGCACAAACATCTATGCTTTCCAATTTCGGTTGGAGCAGAGCTCGATGGAATAGTGCCGTTTAAAATTTTGAACGTTGAATTCTGATTTATCGACTGAACTCACTTTGATTTTTCGGCAACGGTCCGGCTCCAGCTGTTCCGTCCGCAGCAGCACTTGGCACGTTGTTTATGTGTACGCCATGCGATGACATTATAAACCATCGAAGCATCATCGTACTGAATTATCAAAACAATTGACTTCAAGTGTTGATGTTGCTATATCGTACGTTTCTGTTATAAGCAGCAAAACTCAAATTGTTAATTGCAACCAATAGGCTTTTCATCAAAGACCGATTGTTCTTGTCAAACAAACAAACTATCGTTACACCACCATCTCGTGACGTGAGAAAGGGGCAAACTTTTAGGTTAGTTAGTGGTTAAATAAAATTTCTGTGTATCACAATACCTGTCAAACCTCACCGTATAAAATGCAACATTTATCGTAATGACCCCTTTTTCATTGTTAACGATATTTTTCAGTAAAAATGTCTCGCCGTAAAAAACAACTGCGACTACCATTGGAAAATCAAGGTGTGATTATAGACTTAACAGAGGATTCTCCTTCCAACACAAATTTTCGACCAGCAAGGATTCAAAGGAGATACGCAGCTGATATCGAGAATAATGATTGCAGAGTTGTGATTCCGTTGGACGATTCTGCCGAATATTATGATGTCGATGTACAACGTCCGAATATACAAAGACACCAGTGAGTAAGGTTTTTATCTTATTCGTGTTCATCTGTATTAGTGCAATGTAACTATGAAAATTCACAATTTTTAGTCAAACAGCAGAGGTTGTTGACCTAGAAAATACAATAACTATAGAAGATATACAAAATGAGGAAACTGAACCCAAACAATCAGTATTAGATGAATCATCGTCAACTAAAAAAGGACATTTGACGTGTCCCGTATGTTTTGAAAATCTCACGGATAATAACATGGCCCCTATGTCTACTCCTTGTGGGCACGTTTATTGTTCAGCCTGTTTGAAAAAGATGATTAAATTAAAAAAAAAATGTCCCCTATGTCAGAGATCCTTTTCTTTAAGCAAATGTATACGTCTTCATATTTAAAGCAATTTAAATTAATCTATCCTTTGGGCATACAAACTTAGATGCGTTGAATTCGTCTTTTATCTTTTTAATCTGACAATAAATACATTGTTTTTATATTAATTTAAACGTCAACGTTTCAACAATGACGAAATAGAATAAACGCTGATTTTCAAGAATCATTTTGTCCGTTTGATACTATTCAATGTACATAAATAATGTAGCATATTTTTGTAATTAGTTTTTGCATATAATAAATACTATTTATTTAATCGTAACATTAAGCGATCATTTTTTGTTATTTAGATAAATTATCAAATTTGTACACTTATTCAAAGCAATTTTATACGGATTTTTCAAACAAGAAACATGTCTAATAAACAGATTCGCTATTATTTCTAAATGTACTTACAACATATTCGACATAAATCAACATATTTTCAAACTGTAAAAATTGCATGAATAAATAATGAAACGAACAACATTTATCACTTCGTTTCAATCTTTTGATCTAACTCTATCGCCGGTGGTTATCCGTATTTTTGAAACGTCCTTTAAGATACGTTTTATGTACAATGGCTTATTTGTAATTAATGCTGATTAGTTGTGAAATAAACTTACTGTGACGAAAAATAGGGAGTAACAAGACGAAAGACTAGCTTTTTTTCCTTTGCCTATTGTTTAAATAAACAAAAGTTAAATGGGCTTTTAAAGTCACGAGAGGTGGCTGTGCACGAATTGCACGAAGGCGACCCGCCATACTTCATTGATATTCCGAGTGCACGTGCTCCCTCGCGCAATAATCTTGGCTGCGTATTTTTGATGCATAAATTAAAGCGTTAAGCACTTTAGCTAGAAAAGACAAATTAACTAAATGGCTACTGGACTATTTGTTCGTAAATTGGGACTCGATTATTAGAATCTCTGGCTCTAAACATTTTTGGAACATTTGATAGCGCACATTTTATTAGTCTGCACAAATTAGATAAATAATAAGGGGCTAATTTATTCGCTAGTAGCTCGACGTCGAATGGCCCAAGATTCGAAAAAAGAGCAAACTTGATCGAAGTTGAGAACAGTGTTAGAATCAAACAACTCGATCCTTCCGACGGATAATTAAAGCGTCTGTAAAAAAAGATGAAAAACCGATAAGAGCCCAGGCGCGTCAAAAGTTACATCATTACGATCGGAAGCTAGTTCAATTCACAAATGTATACACGCATATCACATACGTATGCTATTTAATTTTTAAAGAGCAATCAGCTATGCGGAGAGTTGGCATTTAAATGCCGTCTTATATTGTATCTAGTGTAGTAAGTCGCGGCCAAACCCAGCGAGTCACGTGACGGCTACTGGCCATGTCCGATGTCACCCGAAGCGACAGACAGCAACATACTCGCTAGAGCGTGCAGTTCGTCGTAGTTGCACGTTGTAGCCCGCGTAGCTTAGATATAATATCATTATAGGTAATACGGATGAAGAGCTGAAAAATTCATCGTCGTTTCCGAGCGCCGAGCAGCTGCGAAGCTACCGCGACGCGACAACAAAGCACGCACACAACAAACACAGTGGTGGTCTATTGTGCGTTGCCTTGTCGTCAATCGCGCTCTACTGCTAGCAGTGTGCAGAAAAAAACAACCAAGCTTCGCTCTCCCTCTCGGCCTCCACCTCTCTCTCTCTCTCTCACTCTCTCTCACTCTCTCTCACTCTCTCTCACTCTCTCACTCTCACTCTTTCTCTTGCACGAGTACACAAAGGAGCCTCTTGATAACGCTACGCGAGTGTCATTGTCAGACGCTTTATTCCCTTCCCTTGCTCTCCTTGCAGTTTGCAGTGCTTCGTATCGCTTTGAATCCAAACGAACTAGGTTCAATGTGATTCCGCGACGTGATGCAGTTTGTACCTGCACGAGCACTGCCGCCTCGACGGACATTAACGAGGCAATTTTAAAGAGAATGCGTGTACATCAGGAGCCTCATATCGAAAAAACTGAGAGTGCAAAGCTGATGAGTCGATAAAGTGTGCAAGTACGGAGAAACGTCAACACACATCGCAACGGCTGAGAAGCAGGCTGAGGGAGAGAGAAAGCCAGTGTTAGACGTAAGACAGCTGCATGTATGACCGCGCGCACCTACATTGTATCCACCACCTTCGGGCCAGCTGTGCGTGAAAGAGCTGCGTGGGTCTCCTTCTTGACCGCTGTCACGGATTTTGGAGTGTGATAACGTGCCTGAGGCCAGCCCTTTCTCTCTCTTTCTCTCTCTCTCTCTCTCTCTCTCTCTCTCCCGATAGATAGAGAGAGCACTCTCGATTCTTTTCGTTTTAATGTTTATTTACTAGCGATCGCTTTATGAAATAAGTAAGTGCAAAGTTGCTGTACGGTACTCAAAATTCCACCACAGCGCGTGTGTTTGTCCGTCCAAGTTTGTTAGAAACGCGTTGTTTATCAGTCTTGTCATGTGCATTAAGCCGATACTCTGTGCTGTGAAATTACGAGAGTAACGTACTAATTTATGGGGAGGTTGGTTGTCTTCGAAGCGTCAACAATTGTAAAAGGCCTTATCCTTGGCTTGCTCCTACCAATAGTCCAAGGGAGCAAACGCGCGCAAACTAAGTAAGTAGTATAGTCTCACGCGCTTCTCATAATTGATGCCGCACAATGACTCAGGCATCGTTGACAATTTGAATTTCAATTTTAACAACACCCACCGACAGAAACATACACTCCCGCAAGCTACGACGATTTACTCGCACCAACCGTCGACGTGAACATGCTACATTTGTGCCTCTAAGTTGCTATTAAGATCATTCGAGTCCAGCAGCAGACTCTCTGTTTTTATCAATTTCATTGGTTACATATACATCAAGCACATTTTTTATCACTGGACAACAAGCCAACTTAAGGTTGCTGTTAATCATGGCGCTGGAGATAAAAGCTGAAGGAATAGTTATCATGTTATTTCTAAACAATCTCTTCAATTAACCAGTGTTTCCATGTTTGCCTGTGATCCGAAAGTTATGCCTGTTCATCAGATCAATGTCAATCCACCCGATTGGCAACCATCTCAGTCACAGGCATCTGCTAATGATGCCACTAGTCCGGCTAACGAGGAAGAATGCCCACCAGAATGGACACCCAGGGTAAATATACCAACAGTTCAGCATTGGCCAGAACAACACAGCCCTTTACTTTGTTTTCGTTCTCTAATCTACTATGCTTGATCAGGAAAAAACTTTGAAATTTTACATCATATAGAAGCTATCCTTTTATTCTTTCAATACAGTTATTGCTCATGTATGTAAAAGAAACAATATTAACAATAAATCTTTTCTAGCTTTTTTTGACTTTTCCTTTAAAAATTGAGCAACTTGATTCATTTTGCCTAATGAAAATAAGTTAAATTGGTCATTAAATCAATCGTGTCTTGGTAAACATCAATAACTATCTCATATTATTGGTAATTCAATCAAGTAATTTGAGAAATTGTAACTGAATTTAACTTTGTATTTTTATTTTTCAATTTTCATTTAATGATTGCAATAATCAGTCTTTTGTATTTTATAAATGATAAAATTAAACATGAAACAATATCTTAAAAAATGGTAGACAATTACTATGAGTAAATATATCCGATACAATTTTTGTTAGCAATGTACAATAATATATAACAAGAAAATACATAAGATGTCTAAAATAAAATTGACAAATAGTCCATATTGACCTTAGCTAAGTCACACAAAAATAACTCCATGTGGAAGATTGTGCTAAAGTCTAGATATTAGTGCATAGTCCAGGTCAATAAAATAAACATTCAGCTGTCAAGTATTTTGCTGCATTCAATATCTCAAATTAGTATAGTTTGAACCATTCTAAAGAGTCATGGCTTATACTTAAAGGTCAAAAGATAAAACACTATCAGCTGATAAAATATTAATTAATAACACTCGATATATATCATTGGCATGGTTCTTTTTACATCTTTTATTTATTAACTATCATAATTTTTTTTTAATAACAAATAAGATCAAATATTTGTACTTTTTCTCAAATACTTTACACGAGATATCAGAAGTTCCAAAACATTGGCTTTCTGCCATGAAAATTATTATACATTTGAGGTTTCAAGTACAAAACTTCCTGCAAATTTAATTTAATTGATTCTGTGTGTAGTAACATTTCAAGGTTATTGCATTTTACAAATAAAAACATTCAATTCCTAGCGTTCTCCTTAACTTTAAATAAAAGACTGTATTTATCTTTAGGAACCAGCATACGTACCTATTGTGACAGTGATTCCAGACCATTGTCACTCATCGGTCAGTACATTGTCATCAAATAATCATGATATTTGTCGGTAAGTAAATAACTTTAGTGGCCGAACAAAATCTTTAAAATATTTACCATAGACAAAGAGGAGCACGAACATCTACTTTATGAGACATAGTCTTGTAAATTTCCAATTTAAAAATATCTAGTGTGATATGTTTTCAATTCATTTATACTGATACAATATGTTAAACGAAGATACTCTTTGAAAATAACAATATTGAATTTGATGAAGTATATGCCACTGCGAAGGAGAATCTGGTGCTCCTCTTCTGGCTCCTTGTTACTGTAGTGGCAGTCTGCGATACGTACATCAGGCTTGTCTTCAACAATGGATCAAGGCATCGGACACACGTGCTTGTGAATTATGTAAATTTACTTTCATAATGCACGCCAAAACAAAACCATTTTCCGAGGTAAAGTAGTTGTTTTAAATGTCCATGTTTCGCAAAGTGGACATCGGTTGCAGACTATTTCCATTGAACTGAATAAAAAGCTAACGATCGTTTTCTTTTAGTGGGAAAAATTGGAAATGTCAGCTCCTGAAGTCCGCAAACTATGGTGCGCAGTAGCTTTCCACGCTGTTGCGGCGATGTGTGTCGCTTGGTCTTTGTATGTTTTGGTAGAGAGAACCGTTGAAGAGGCACGCAGAGGATACGTTGACTGGGGTTTCTGGATGAAACTAATTATTGTTGTGATAGGATCTACAGGAGGACTAGTCTTCATGTACATCCAATGTAAAACTTACATAATGTTATGTAGACGATGGAGAGCGTTCAATAGGTCAGTAAGATGAGTCATATCACGAATTTCATTCACATAAATGTAACGACCATATTTTCCTTATTTTTTGATACGACACACAACGTTCAAAAACAAGAAAACAACAAACCGAACTGAATAAAAATTGCGACTAATCAACGACTATTCCTTAGAGTGATAATATTGTTGAATAATCTCCTCTACAATATAACTCTTGTACATATTGAAACGCACATTAATGTTTAAAAGCCAAACGAAAAGTGGCCAGTAAAATCGCGAATCATTCTCGACGTTTGTTTATTGGATTAATTTTCAAATAGCGCGTATTGGGCAAAACTTTACTTAAAAATTAATCTGAAATCTATCGTGTAATGCTTATTTCTATTAATATTCCGCTATCGTTCAAAATTGTATAACTGTAATAATAAAATTTCAGGGTAATATTCATTCAAAACGCTCCAGAGAAAGTGGTGCTTCCTCCGTCGCCAACAGATTCCCTGCGCGAGGTAACAGTGCCGTTGAAGGATCCTACTGCCTCGATGCCCGAGTTGAATCGCAACCTATTACAAAGAACAGTTGAACCACCGTGCGCTTCGCAAACGGTCAAACCGGACTCTGCGTCGATTCCACAGAGGCAAGAAGCTCAACTCAAACTTTATGTTTTTGACAAACTCTCATCCTCGGAAGATAATTTGTAATATATGTTAGAAAAGTAATCGTGTTACTTGGCGAAATTGCAAGGTTCGTATGGACAAGGTATCGTTTATACAGTGAACAGAGACAAATAAACTAAACCAGTGATCAATTTTTAACTACATCCCTGGTCGATAAAAAAAATATTTTCGTTTTGGATTTGAAACAGAAATAAGTATAACTCATTTCCGTTTGAAGTTGGCCGAGTGCTCTAATTTTGCGCGATGGGGGAACGGTTTTTGTTTTTCAATAGAGAGCGGAAATTCAAAGGTGATTCATTTTATCGACAAACCTTATTTCGTGCCATTTCATACGCCAAATTTGATAGCCATTATCAAAAGTTTTTAAACAACCGACAATTAAAAATACATTATTTGTTATTCTTACGAATCGTGCAAATTTTCATAACTTCTTTTACTTTGGATTTCCTCGATTTTTATTATTGTACATACATGATGTTATCTGTGATGTTATCAAATAAATTTACCATATTTAAAATGACGTAAAAACACGTATTTAAATGATATCGAAGATAAAATTTTCTTCCTCGTTGTAATATCTGAACACACAAAAAACTAACAATTGTACAATCAATTTTTGAAAATCAAACGAACAGAACTAGATTATGAATGTATAAACTGTCGAAATTTTTTATACTTACAATAAAGCGATCGGAAAGGAACAAAAATCGCGTTATCGCAAAAATGAATATCGATTCGATAACCATTGGCCAAAGCTTGAAAAATTCGTTATTCTGAAATTGATGTATTTTGTATTTTTTGTATGCTTAGAGATATGTGTGAATTGTACAATGCATCGGATTTAAAGTTGAAGAGTATAAACATTGCTGAAGGCTAAAGTTTGTAATATTTTTTATTTTCTTAGTAATGTTATATACCAATAAATGTAATCTACGCTTAATAAACTTGAGTCTGATAAAAAAAATACGTATTCGTGTGAAGCTTTCATTTTGGTTATATCGCAGTGCGAAGTTTCATCGTGAACACCAAAACCCTAGTTCCAAAATTTGCTAGCGGGGTAATTGTCAAACGACGCGCGTGCGCGTGTGCACTTTTCTATATTTATTTTTAACGATTCGCTAGTAGGCAACTTGATCAACGATCGAGAGATTTTCGAAAATTATACGTTCAAATGGTTTGGAACGAAGCATTTTCTCCTACAAAACAAACTACCGCGCTAGTTATTGGACGTATGTATGTTAACGAACAGGTAACCCGAGAGAAAATAGAGAACACGTAAGACTGAAACTTGTCAGAAATGAGGTTAGTCTATGTCGAGCTTCTTGAAAGTGCCTTCGATACCGAAGAGGTCGGAAGCTGATTTCGCTTTGCCGGGTCGAAGCGCTTCGTTGACGCGCATGGTCGCTTCTTCCTCGAGAAAGAAGTCTCGATTTGCTTCCATGTTTTTCAGCACCTTGTCGTACAGATCCATCATTGGTCCAGCCTTGCCACCAGCTTCGTTTGGAAGAATCTCCAATGGCAAATGTTTGTCCAAGCTTTCCAGCGTATTGTGCAGGAATAGCTGTCGATCGTAAAGGGCAATATGTGTAAATTGTGATGCATACACGTGTGCGTGCGTGCGTGCGTGCGTGCGTGCGTGTGTTTCGACCGCGGCAAGTGGATTGGAAAGTGGCACGTTCCGTTGCTCTTCCTGAATTCACGCGGCGTATTGCAATCGTGCGAAACGGAGGTCGGACGATAATTGCGAGCAGCGCGCGAAAACTCGTTCTCGATACGGTTGTTTGCCATCGATGCGAAAGAAGAAAATTACCGCGGAAAATTGCCGTCGAAAATCGTACGTCATAATTACAGAGAGCTTGATTTGTAGCGAGCAATCGTGACTGTGGCATCGCGAAAGAACAAACCAAACACCGAGTGTCGTCTGTCGATTGTCCCGCTTACCATGTCCATGAGCTCCTTCTTCATGAAAGGTTTCATGAGTCCAAGGATGAAATCCATAACAGAGGTAGTGTTGACGAAGTGCAGAGCCTTGAGTCTTATGGGCACGGCCTCTTGAAGGTAGTAGAGGTACTTTTTTATTCCGACAGGGCTGATGCGAAGGGCGTGCACCATCTGCACTCCGATTACGTCGCAGATCAGCACGTGGCCCTTCATCGTGCCGTTCTGCAAGGCCCACAAGTCCGCGATCATGTTGAACAAGCGCATGCCGTCGTTGTAGACGAAACGCTCGGGCTCGAAGTTGATCAAGCGCGAATAAATGACCCCGTAGCCCTCGCGGCTCTTTTGCTCCAGCGGCACGACCAGCCTGCCCTCGCAGCCGAATTTACCATTCCAAAATAACCGGACATTCGTACAAGTTTAGGTTTGGTTTAATAGCTCGTTTTCGAGAGCACACTTACAGAGTACCCATGGCCAATCGGAGCTCTTTCGAGCCCAGAGGATCTCGGTTGGCGAAGAACTCGGGCACGTGAGTCCTGCACGTCAAGAAGTTGTCGATCGTCGTTTTCGTCGGCTCGAGCCGATAGTAGTTGCTGTGCAGGAAAATGATCAAGTCTCTTTTGTCGAAGTTCCTCGGGAAGTGGGGTTGCTTCGAGAGCCAGTCCATCAGCTGCTCGAGCTGGTCCTGCTTCAACTCGGGATTCCTCCTGAACTCCTCCTCCACGGACACCCTCTTTATCGCGTTCATCCTTCCTGTCGTCGATCGCTCGATCCCGCGTTGTTGGCCCACGTCGTGGATATTCCTTGGTAAACGTAACGATACAACCGTATCGTGGTATCGCTCTGTCGTTAGGCGGTTAGCCGGCTAGTCTGGGCGAACGATCTACTCGCAGGATACGCCGAATGTAAAACTCACCGCGCCGAATGCCCAAACGGTTGGATAAATACTGCTCTCCGCGAGGTCGCTCGTCGCAAATAAAAAGCACCGAGCAAAAAGTGCAAGCGTCACGCGCACCCGCGGACGTATGCTCGCGGAAAAAGAAAATATACGAATCGCAGGCTAGACATTATCCGAGATTACGCGCCAAAAAGTTGGACGTTTCTCGCGCTCGCTCCCCCTTGTCGCTTACGAACGCCGACGGAACAACGCATTTTCGCTCGCGGGGACTTTCTAATAGGTTGCGCGACAAGTCGTCAAATAGTGGACAAAGCGACGATAGCCCAGCGAACGAGCAAAGTTCGCGCTACGATTTCGCTTGAGTTGGAGAAGCGTTTGTCGCGCGTTCCTCCGTAATTAGCCAACGTTACGAAGCGTTCGAGTCTCTCGAGCGAAACTGCGCAAGGATTTATCCGCGTACTTTGGCCTTGAGCGTGTCTAGCCGAGCAAAATCACGCAAAAACCGAATAACAAGGTGGCGTACGAGTGGTTAATCCGTGATTTTACGTAACGCGCGGGACTCGCCAGTGGAGCTCCGTGGGTTTTCCGCAGTGCCACCGACGAATTCGCCAATTCGCCAATTCGATTGGAGTAATCGGTAAAAAGATGAAACGTCGTTTTTCAATCGCGAGGTAGGCTGCTCGTTCGTCGCTTCGATCGAAGACGGGGCGTTTTACGACCGTTACTTTACGCCCATTGTAACGAGAGCCAGATCAAGCCTCCGGTTGCTCCGAGCGTTCGAAGCATCGCTTCGCTGCAAAACTCGCGCGCCCTGTCCACGCACAAAGGTTCTCGGTACGGGAGACGACGAGTCTCGTCGTGAAATCCAATTCGACAGGATGGTCGTTCGACTTCGTTGTAACGACCCGGAGAGGCGTCGAACGATATTTCGCGAGGGAATTTCGAGAAAAATGGGCGTTCCGAGCAACGACCAGAGAACCGAGACGTCCATTAAGGTCGAAGTGTACGATCGTTCGAGCGTATGTATTTGTCGTGTTATCGTTGGAGTTGCAAGTTGCTGCAACATTCGTAGGCTCGTCCGCAATTGAGGAACGTTACGAAACGTAAGAGCGTCTGCGACGAAAACGCACGAGGATTCGTCGAGCTGACCCGTTTGACCTTGCGCCCGCTAAAAACTGTACGTTTATCCTCGCGGAGAAAAACCAGGCTAAAACTCAATAATACGTTAGCAACTGCTATCGAAACGAACTACGCCTACTAGCTGTGACGCGTCTCTATTGGAAGTACATCGAGGAGGAAATAGCAGATTTCTTTACTTTTTGCGATGAATTTTCGTAAAAGAGAACTTGTATTCTCGAGCGACATTTTAACGATGCGTGATTTTAACGACGAAACTCGACAGTTGTGATACCGCTTCCAGAACAATCAGCAACCGTAACTTTGCCCTAATTGTTAAATAATTCGGGCCATATCGATTAAATTTCCAAAAACTTTATTGTCTAGTAACATTGTTTAATGCATATATACGATGATAAAAATAGTTGTATATACTAACAATAATACAAATGATAAAAATTACAAACTCAATTACGATAAATCTTATGCGGATATACACTATATCGATGATAAAAAAATCCGAAATACATGATTAGACATAGCCCGCTTGTACAATCAGTGTTTTTGTGTAACGAATTTAGGTTGGCAAAAATAACGGATCGTTTCAAAAGACTTAAAAAGTTTTCAAACATGTTTACAACAATACTGGGACTTTGGAAAATCCTCTAATACAAGGATTGATTCGAACATTTACAATTCGTATATATTACAATATTAATTTGATTATATTACATCTTATTAAATGCAAATCCAAAGATTTCTATGCGCTCGATTCTATCGCTACTGCTATTAAAAAATATTTAAAACATGAGAAACGGAATCTGAATTTTTTTACTGCCCCAATTCAATTGCATTTTACAAATGTTTGTAAACTAAGCTAACAATGTATAATTTTCGAACCGATTGCTTTTAATAAATTACGCGTTCAATCTTTTTTCACCACATCAGATCCTTCAAAAATAGCAAATCTTTCTTATCGATAGAGCGTTTTAACGTTACACAATTGTTCCCTTTCTACGTAATGCATTAGCCATGAGAATCGTTTGAAACTACTCCTGCCACGGTATTTGTTTAACATTGAACAAAGTCGAATAGTGTACTTTAGTGTTTCATAACCGTTTACACAAAAACTCAACTTTTACTTAGTTACTTGCTCACGCAATGGCTTTAGCTTCGGGTAAGAAGCTTTCCCAATGCTTAATAAGCTGATTCTGATGTTGCAGCATTAGTTCGAGGTATTGAGTCAATTGTTTTTTAAATTCCTGTATTCGTATTATCTCACAGCGCTCTACCTCACTCCTTATCATTTGAGATATGCTGTCGAATTCTTCCTGGCCTCGTTCGACCTTGGCTTCCCACTCGATGACTTCGGTGGCTGCTTGACTCGTCTTGTCCGTACGACCAGCTTGCTCGAGACGAGCTTTTTGCTCGCGTTTTTTATTCAACATCATTTGTGCATGCTGCCAATTTTGAAAGACTTTGACTCGTTCGTGGAAGACGTCCTGCAACGTACAAATATTTTTACTTCCTTCCATTGAGTGATAATCCATCCGAGTAACGGTAAATTCACCTTAATAGCTCCAATAAGCGACACGTAATCCCGTAGCATTTCTCCAAACTGATACAAGTCGCAATTAGCTTGAGCTTTTCTCACCGATTCCACTTTCTCCAATGTTTCAGCTAACTGAGCTAAAGCTCTACCAAGCGACGCACTGGGTTCACCGTGTCCTAAAACGGCAATAGATCGTGCAGTAGCATCTGTACAATTGGCCAGTTCTTTTCTTTGGCTCGTTAAAACCTCTACAGCGGCATGCAAGCTACGAAGTTGCGTATCAAGAGAATCAATGTGAGTAACCATTTCTTCGAACCACTAAATAACAGAGATCTTTCATTGGTATCCTACTCAAAGGTTTTTATCAATTTTTTTTTTTAACACAGCGTGCCCCTACCGTGTCGTTTTCATCCATTTTATACGTTATTTTATTAACCGTTTCTCCAACTTTATTAAACAGCCGCATAACTCCAGCTCCACTCAAAGCAGAAGTATTAGTAGCTTTTGGTAATTCTATGTCTAAAACCGATTTCATTGACTGTGTGAAATTTTGTCGTTTATTTTTTCGATTGTTACAAAAAATTACCTGCTTCCAAAAAATCTCTGAAATCCGGATCTACGCAGAAAGTGGGATGTGCTGCTACTCTATTTAAAAATCGTTCCAAAGCAGCTCGGCGTCTTTCGATAAATTCCGAGGAAAGAGGGCTTAGCTCTTGAGTTTTTTCTCCCGACATTTTTACTTTAGTTGTGCCTGTGGGAACCATTAACAATACAATTGAATGATCTGTAAACAAATTTGTTGGACTGAAAAATATAATATCATCAAACGAACCAATGACATTTTTTTCAGGCGCTGGTGGTATAATCTTTCCAGTACGCAAGTATTTATCGGTTAATTTATCGTGCAATCCAAGAAAATCACTAAAACGTCTAATCACACTGAAACTCCTCTTTTTGTACAAATGGATGTTTGTTTTAGTTTCTACTCTGTATGCTACATACGATCCCATGCCATCACCTACTTTTTGTGGGCAAGTGATTGTGATTTCCAAAAACATATCTGATGATTGCGTTGCTACCTGTTGGTAAAGAAAAAGAATATATGCAAAAATACATTCATATTGACTCAATTAAAACGGCACGTCATCTAGATTTACTTCTTCCATTGAATGAGATCTAGTTACATTACTAGGTGGCTCTCCTTCGTCGTTAATTGGAACATCATGCAAATCACCAATATCGCTTCCCATTGGGCCTAGAGGTGGGCTAAGTGGACCCGATGGAGCAACTGGGCTTGATAGCGTTGACAGCGAATTATCCTGAGTAGCATCCTTCAACGATAACTTTGGCAACTCTGCTTGGATATTGGATTCGCTATTGAATGGCGATGCATTTTCATGTGTACTTTGTTGTTCCTGGCATAAATCAACATAATATAAACGTCCGTACCATTCATTTTTGCTATATCAAAACACTCAAATAAATAGTTTAGAATTTTGAACGATTCCCATTACAAAATTATTATTAACAACGAAAATTCAAAACTTGTCATAAAAATGAATGTTTATATCGTATAAAAATTGTAATGGTTAATTGCGATAGAATGCCACGCAATATATCTAAATAATAACTTGGGGATTCCCAATAATAAAAAGGGGGCGGATACACGCTGCAATGTAGTTATAAAATGGAGCAAAAAGAATTTTTTGAATAACGAAGATATCGAAATACATATGTGTAATAAATCGTTGAATGCGACGAAATTGTTAAGTACAGACTCTAAAATGTTTTAAATACAAAGCAATTTAACGTAAGATAAGAAGGCGGATAAAGCCTATACTTTGCAAAATATTGTACGACAATTTGAAGAATGCAAAGTATACAAAAACTATACGTTACAATATTTTATATTCACCTGCATTGCGGAAGCAAAAATATCGCTATCATCGTCCTCAAGATCAATGTCATTTTTAGGCTCATCGTTGTCAAAGAGCGGTGCAAATTCCTTATTGTCAGCCATCTTTACGAATCTGTGAACCTTTATTTTCTATCTCACTTCTTTCAGTCACCGTATTCCAGCTGAGATTTCCAGTCGTTGTTTGGGTGAGCTGATTGCTGACGAAATACAACCTACGCCGCGTCAAGTATGCGTTGCACTAAGAAAAGCGTTTGTAAATGAACAATCGTCATTATATCCATTAGCATGTCGTTAACGACTAAAGACTTGGAAATATTGCAATTCTTTGGATTTGTCCGCATACGTATATTACATGCGTGTTATGCATACATGACCAACAAATACGTTTAATTTATAGGATCCAATAGAGTATTTATATTAATTACGCGCAATCGTGAAAATCCACGTTTAATTCTGGTCGAGTTAAAAAATACAAAACGCAACAAATAAATGTCTTGGACATAACGAATGCTAAAATATAACGTGATAAACTTAACGAGCAAGTTACAAATGACGAAAGGTATATACGTTTCGCACCTTTATATTCCTTTTTCAACTATTTCACGTAACCATGAAATTGTCGCTCGAAAAACAGACGAAACCACCCATCTGTTGATATCACGTATGTACACATACAAAAACTAAAAGCTCGACTTACAGTAGCGTTAACGTTGCAGCAATAATTAATCATAAGGGTATACTCACAACGCTGCGTGTAGAACGTGTCAAAATATTTTTTTTTACGCGTTTACGACGTCATCACGTGGCGTTGACATTTTGTAGTCGATTAAAGAAAATAAATATAAATAAGCGCGTTCAATTCATGTCAATGTAAAATAAAACTTTAATGGGTATATTTGAACAACGGCATCGCCTCTCTTTCTATTTTAACAACGTAGTTGCAGTTCACTGGATACGTCGACACAAAGTGACATAATACGGGAGACAACGACCTCCGAACTTAATTCCAATTGAATAGACGCAATTTTCTGTGTACAATTAATTGACAAAAAGTTTTCGACGGGCCGTCAACATGACAGATGAGTCCAACGGAGAGTCGGGATTCGAATTTGTGGAAAAAAAGTCAGAAGAGTTTCCCGCGAGCATTACGATGACAGATCCATCTAAATCGGGTTAGTAAATTAGTAAATAGTGGTAAATCAGGGTGTTTTGTCGATTAATCAATTTGAAAAGCTATGTACGTTCGCTGTGCCAGACTTCTGTTACTGGGATATAAGATTTAATTTGTAATAAACTTGTTGCTATTGCTATTGGGATTGTAGGAACAGCTGTCATACCAAATAAGACAACCGGAGGTTTCATAAATATACCACCACCAAGTGCTCTACCGAGTTTTGTTACCAGCTTGGGAGCTACTTCTGTTAATTCTCCGACGAGTCAATCTGAAGAATTGATAAAAAATGAAAGTGCTAAGTTTCCCACGCAACCATTGGAAGGTATTACAACTTTGCAACCAACTGCATCTACTTCTACAGATAATATGCCACAAGTATTAATAGCACCAGATAGCCCAACAATGGATACTGGAGCTTTGGCAGGAAGTTTATTTACATGGGTTAAAGACACAGTTGCAAATAGTAATGTTTTGAGCAAAGTTGCAGAGAAAGCTAAAAATAGTGTTAATTCTATGATAACAACCCTTGACCCTCAGATGCGAGAGTTCATATGTAAGTAATTTATTAATATCTATATCTTAATTTTTAAAAGAAATTAGTGTTTCAAACTCTAATCTGAAGCAAACTCAACGAGTCACTATGACTTACAATTGCAAATTTGCATTTATTTAATTTGGCTTTAAATATAATTGATTGTTTAACAATTTGTCATACATCCAATTTTTAAATATTCATGTAGAAAGAATTAATGCATATCTGTACTAAAAATTTAATTATAGATCTCTAAACTGACTCACATAAGTCGTTCTATTTTTAAAATGTGTCCATTACCCAGTTTTGCTTCAAAGTTTGGCAATGCTTGAGTGTCAGTGTTAAAATTTTTAGTGTCAAAGGCAGAACTTGTACATTTTTTTATTTAATACAATATTGATGTTTCTAGTAAGTTATTGTCTGCAAAAACTAAATTACAAAATAGAAAATATCAAATATGAAAAATAATATTTGTACAAATGTTAAACAATCATGTGTTAAAATTTAATGTATCATGGAAAAATATCCACCACCATTGTAGACAATGCTACTAAATGCTCAGACCTACGTACGTGCATTTTTAGAATTATATATTTCAGATTCCGGTGGAGACATTGAAATTGTAATTGCCTCCGATAAGAATGATAAAATTGCTCCTGTACGAGAAGCTTTTCAAAATGTATTTGGAAACGCAACTGTAAAGTGAGTATCTATACCTGTTTAATAATAGCATTCAGCATTTCGTGTATTAATTTTTATTTCCTAATTCAATTAATAATTACCCTAGTAAATAAGTAATATTTACAAATGTAATTATTTGTAGTGGTACAAAAATTGAAACAACATTTGAAGCAGCTCAACCTGTTGGTTTTGCTGCAGGTGTAAGGGCTGCACAAGAAAGGATAGCTGCTGTGCGTAAAATCCCTTCAATTCCATCTGACATTCCAATCGTATCGGTAGAAAACTTTTTGTTAGAAGTTGGCCAAGGCAAGTGGTACGATTTGGGAGTGATTATTCTAGAAGATAATAAACAAAATATCAATTTACAAACCTTCACACAAATGACACCTGTCCCAAGTCAAATAGTTGAAACCGCACAGGAATCAACGCCAGAAAATTACCCTAAAGATGGACTGGCTGTGAGGATTGGCAGTTTAATGGGTGCTAATTTGCAGGCACGTATATGTATTACTTTTACATTACTCACTTAGAGCTTATACGAAAATGCTTATAAGCAGTCATAGTCAATTAAAGTGTTTTTCCTGTAGGTGTCTCACACTGAATGGCATAGCGCCTTAACTGGGGTATCAAGAAAAGATATTATATTCTTGGCTGCTCAATCTCTTGCAGGAATATATAAGAATACCATTAATCCAGTTTAGAGTTAAACCCTTGTTTTGTACGCATATAAGTTGCACTTTTTTTAAAATATTTATACTTCTACTAAAAGTCAACATTTTTATAAATGTTCCAATCAATGAAATTATTGTTATTTTTGAAAGAATTAGAAATGTGATCATAATTTATAATTGCTGTTGGAGGTATACGTATTAGTCAAATTTCCAATAAAATAAAAATGTCAATAATGTATTAATTATTATGTAAATAAGCAAAGCAAGGTTATGTATGTTAAAATGTATTAAAGTCAAAGATTTGTATAAAAATCTTAAATTGATCAAAGCTTAACCGATAATGAAGATTTAGCATGATGAAAACTGTTTATTGCTGTAATAATTTTTGAAAAACTAAAGATATTCATTTGTAAAAGTATTTTATAGGTTGCATCAGAAAATGTAATTCCATTATTGTTATGTCAAAATAAAGTGTTAAATTATGAAAATATAAAAAAAAATGTGTGCAACTTGGTTTTCAAATGTTCAAGCAAATTAACTAATTTTTCAATCAAAGATGTTTTCTTATTACAAATAATAGAATTGTTTATTTTATTCAGTCAAATAGGGGAAGCTCAACAGGGCAACTCAACAGGACAAACAGTAAAAAAATAAAGAGGTAAAATTACAAAATAAAGTTCTCCAGCACAACATATCGGATTTTCTTTTCTAAAACAAAAGCCACTGGCAGCTTTTATTGCGATTCATTTTAATTAAATAAATGTATAAAATAGTATTCCCCGTGCTAAAGTAAGAGTTTTTTATCCGGTTTCTTCATCCCTGCTTTTTAATTACAATTTATAATAGTTATCCATATTTTTGTTTTGTATTTATAATTTTTATTTTCCACGATGTTGCGCGGAGGAACAAAGTTCATATAACGGCTGATGGTAGAGACGTATACTGCTCCAGCGATATTAATTGAATTACAATATTTAAATAATTATTTAAATATGATGCATCCATCCGTGAAGGTTACAGCTTGTCGAGGTATGAAGCCAAATCTGGCAGGCCTTCTTTCAGACCCTTTCTCTTACGCGTGTCCTGTACAAACAATTCAATAAATCAATAAAAATGTCTCAAAAATAAGTTTTAAAATGGAAAAATATTGCATTTGGAAGTGAGATGTATGCTTCCCTATTCTGGCAAACCAGATTAGTTGCTGGTAAACCGAAACTTAAAAAACACTTTATCTACCACGAAGTTAAAAATAACAAGGCTACGTAAAAAAGCCATAGTTATCAGTTATGATCGTGGAACGGTATCAAATAGCAAACGGTTCAACGATTGCATTACCTGTACAACTTGGTATGGTCGGGTACCAGCGTCCAGTGGGTCACCGGGTAGGATTTGCCAATGATCGAAGACGCACTGTGGAAAGGCTTGCCCGCCAGTGTTGGAACGCAGATCAGCGGTAAATCCAAAGGATTCGTTGACAGGAAGGTATGCCTTGACGACGAACATAGGTGTACCAGCCACTTGTTGTTCTTCAAAGACGTGACCACGTCTACGATTGAGCACACCGTAGATACCACCCACAGCGACTTCGGGACACTGCAAAAAGTAAACGTTCGACATTACTAGAGGGTTCGTTTGACGTTTAAATTTGGAAGTGGAAAGATACTAAATAGAAAAGGAATTCATCAGGTTGTCAACGATAATCACGGTGGTTCATAACCCAGTGCTCAAAAGAGTTTTTCATCATGTAAATTCGTTTAAATCGACTTTCAAAGTTGGCGAAAGAAAAACAACAAACTGATGTTGATGCTTTTAGAGACGTTAACGCGCGAAGACAAGATTTACCTGAATTTCACAAAGATACACAGGCTCCATAAGTCTTGGTGAGGCAGTGAGTAAGCAGGCGTAGAGACAACGTCTGGTCGTGGGGATAATTTGTCCACCACCTCTGTGAATAGCGTCAGCGTGTAACGTGACGTCGTAGATGTTGAAACGAACGCCACGCAAGTTCTCTTCGGAGAGAACACCCTCTTTCGAGGCCCACTGGAATCCAGCGACCACGGAATCCTTGATTTCATTAAGGTATTGAACTCCCTTTGTGCAATCGACAAGAATGTTGGGTCCAGTTCCATCGGGGCCGAAGCACCAGATTTTCCTGGCTTCCGTGACGTCGTAGTCGTACTTGTCACTCAAATAACGGGCACGCACCTTGAAGTCGTCTCTTGGGTTAACGTCACCCTGAAATATAAGAAACCATTTGGTTAGCCGAGCGAATGATAATTAGCAATTAGAATTATATATTCCAAATAATGCTGTTTAAAAGCAATTACATCAGATTCTGTTCATAGCCTCTGTCAAAAATTTTCAGAAGAGGTGTCAGAAATGTTAGAACATTCATCATTATGTGTGACTTTACAAATGAAACAATTCTTAAACTACAAACAGAATGGAAGCTTTGTGAATCGACTTTCAAGTATTCGTCGTTTTAGTGAAAAAATATGTCTTACGCCATCGATATCTTCAGCAAGACCGTCGGGCATGGGTTGGGCTTTCATGAACAAACGATTATGCTTATTGGGAGATTTGGACAGACACATCTGGTCAGACTCTTCCGAAACCGTTTCTCTGTATGACACAACTGGATCGGACTTCTTGATGGGAATGCAAGCGTGGTCTTCCTCGAGATCCTTCAAGCAAATTTCAAGATGCAACTCTCCAGCGCCAGCAATAATGTGTTCACCAGATTCTTCGATAATACATTGGACCATAGGATCGGATTTGGCCAAACGTTTCAAACCTGAAAAATGAATTTGACCATCAATTACCTAATTCGAAAGACAACCAACAATTGATTTTCATATTTGAAAGTGTCAGGTGTCAACGATAATCACGGTATATCATAACCCAGTGCTCAAAAGAGTTTTCATCATTTAGAATGAGGAAAAGAATTGACAGTGATTGCTTTTAATCGTACCTTCTACGAGTTTTGGCAAATCAGCTGGGTTCTTGGGCTCAACAGCGACACGCACAACGGGGGACACGGAGAATTTCATGACTTTCATGTTGTGAGCCTCCTTGTAGGTGGTGATGGTTCCAGTTTTGACCAAGAATTGATCGACACCAACAAGACCGCAAATGTTACCTGTAAGAGAGAACCAAACATGTTAGTTTGCAGTATACGATAAAAAACAAAATAAAAATAAAATGAATCGTTATAGCTAATTATTTCAGTTTATATTATGTTCAAACATGTATTTTCTGTACAGGTCTGTGTTTTATCATCATACAATAGATTAAGAATATTGTGTTAACTTCAGGAAAAATTGGTATTTAAAATTCAACATACCGGATGGAACATCTTCAATGGCTTCAACGTAACGACCCATCATGAGAATTGTACGTTGAATAGCTTTCTCATACAAATCTTCCTTTTTGCCTGGCTGGAAGTTGGGTCCCATGATACGGGCTTTCATACCAGTTGATACTTTTCCAGAGAAGACACGTCCAAAGGCATAGAAACGACCCTTGTCAGATGTCGGTACCATTTTAGAAACGTACATCATAAGAGGACCATTAGGATCGCAGTTCTGAAATAAAAAAAAATTCCAATTTAGAATTTCGTGAATAAATTGCTTTCAAATTCAAATCGTTTAAATCAATAAAACTCAGTTGGCCGTTCTTTACGTCTGTCAAATACTTTCAGAACAGGTCTGTGATAGAACAATCATCATTCAATAAATAAAGTGTCTTCAAAATAATAATTTCTTTTATCCAATCAGATTTATAATTATTATTATTACCTTGATACCAATGGCAGCTTCATCATCTTGAGGTCCTTCGTACAACATTTCCATTCTGTACTTCTGGGCCGTCACTGGAGATGGTAAGTGAATGGCAATCATCTGAAGTAAAGCTTCACCGGCTGGCAACCAGGTACGCATGACAACCTAATAAAGACGATAAGATTAATAATGTAAAATAAGAAACGGTTTTGTAATTAACAATATGAAGGTTAAAAAAAAAAGTTTTCAGATTTGGTTCTCTGTCTCTTTCACTATTATTCAGAAGAGGTGTCAGAAATATTGTTTAGAACAATCATCATTTGAGTAAGACAAAATTAGACCAAATACGATAATCAATAAATATTAAAAATTACCTTGAGAAGAGCTTTTCCGTCCTTATCTTTATCTTCAGGCTTCAATACGATTCCCAATTTCTTAAGCAGAGTTTCGCATTCGTCTTTCTTGTAGTTCATTATGCAGTCGAAGACCTGTAAAAGCACAAGAAATTCAAGATTAGCACAAAACGAAAATATTAAACGTTGTATTTCTCATATTAATGCATATTTATACATGTAAAGTTGTAGCGAAATGTCGTGGCATATCATTCTCGAGCATAAGGATAGAGGCTCAATGATAGCGATAAACGTAATCGCGAATCACGTGACAATTAAGTCTCGTAATACTTGATCTCCTTCTAATAACGCACTGTCTTCACTGTCAAGGTGCATGAATCAGTTGATTTCAAAAGGCAACCTTTTCGTACACTACAGAGAGACGCTAATGTGCAAGAAGGATTAGAAAAAAAAAAATCTATTGAATTTACCTTGTAGATAGGGTCCAAGACGTACATACAGAAGGAACGTTTGTTGTCAGTTTCCTTTTGCTTGCTCCATTTCTTTGTTTTGGCATTGAAGAAAGATTCTCCCCAAAGTCTGTTCATCAGCTTAACGGTGTCAATACCAAACTTCTCAGCGTACATTTCAGAGAACTGTTTCAAGGTGAAAGCCCACCCATGAAGACCAGATCCAAAACCGACTGAACCTTTGCTGGGATCAACCTGTAAATAAACAAGTAAATAATGAAAATTTTTGTTTACTTCAACTTGAAAATAACTATTGTACAATCAATGCACTCAGTTGGCCGTTCTTTACGTCTTTCAAAAATTTTCAGAACAGGTCTGTGATAGAACAATCATCATTTGGCACCGAATATTCAATAAACATAAAATAACTTTTGAACTACTTACACGAACTTCACCCATGGGACCATCGTCATCAGAGTATGTAGCAATGATAACGTTAACATTTTCAACAATACGCTGGAAAGTCTGGTAAAGATCTTCACTATCGAGTTGGAGTTCCAGAAGAGCACGGTCCATCTTGTTCATGAACAAGACAGGCTTAATACGTTCAGCAATAGCTTGACGTAACACAGTTTCAGTTTGTACGCACACACCTAAACAAGAATTGGGAATAAAAATAAAAATAACAAATCACAACAGATAGTAGGTATAAAAAACAGCCCTGTCTCACAAAAATCTGCTCACCAGAAACACAATCAACAACAACAAGAGCTCCGTCAGTGACACGGAGAGCAGCTGTGACTTCACTGGAGAAGTCGACGTGCCCAGGAGAATCGATAAGGTTGATCAAGAAACCTTTCTCTTCCTTGTCACGTTGGTCAGGGTTGGTGATGAAAACCAAATCCTTCTGTTCAAGCTCAAAGAACATAGAAATAGCCCTGTAAAATAAAACATTTCCAATTACTCATGGTACTCTGTACGAACAGAGTAAGCAGGTTGCCACAGATTGGGCAATATCAAAAAGTGTCTTACGTAGATTTGATGGTGATGCATCTTTCCTGTTCATCCTTACGGGTGTCAGTGAAACGAGTTTCTCCAGCCTTAGCACCAGCAATAATACCAGCCTTGGATACAAGGGAGTCGGTCAGTGTTGACTTTCCATGATCCACATGGGCAATAACGGACATGTTTCTGATGTTCTTCTTTTTGTCCATCATGGCACGGATCTCGTCTACCGTGAAGTTCACCTGAAATTATTAACGTCAACGTGTAATTAGTCGCATGTACCATTGGGGAGACAACGCGAAATTGAAAAATCTGTCTAGTTACGGTGGAAATAAGGCTAAAATTGGTAAATCACAATGAAAATAACCTCGAAGTTGATTCATTTTTGTCGAAATAAGTGCACTCGACGTATTTTCAAGCGAATTAAAAGACAACAGCTTTTAACCTCAACACGTGCGTCGTTTTGACTAGCGCACGTTGTCCACGTGGTTCGCCAGCCGACGTAAAGTACTCGCAATTATCGCGTGACATTCCCGAGGAGTGTGCTCTAATACGCTCTCGAGACAATCGCGAATAACGGTTCTGCTGTGTGCATCCGTATAATATAGTGTAGTACACGTTGCACATAATTCCGTTCGACTCGGGCGAGGAGGCAAAGCAACTATTTGCTGCATCTCGAGGCAACGGATCTAGTCGCGGACAAATGAAAGAACGGAAAGCGCTACAAGTATCGGTCCAGACAAGGAAACTGAAAAGAAAAGTGCGAAAAACGGGGTGTGAGCGTAAGGGCCACGAGAGATACCGAGTTGCGCAATCCCGAGCAATCGGTTAGTTTTTCCGAATTTCCAGCGGGTGCTAGGGCTTTTCGATGGCAAATATTGCACAGGGAAATCGAACCGAAATCCGAGGAAGCTCTGATGGGAACTATTTGAGGCTGTAATTACGTACCATCTTGGATGTTGTTGGATTACGGCAGGTCTGTTGAAAATATACGTGCGCCAACAATGGCGGACTCCCTGGGAAAGAACGACAGGAGTCGTATGTACGGTTACGGCGTTGGAGGGAGCTGCTGCTGGTGTGTTGCTGTTGAACGTCACTCGCGGCGCGCGAAGCAACGAAAGAGAGAACTAAGATATACGTATACGCGTTGACTCGGCGTGAGACGGTAGCGCCACACAAGCACGTCGCCTCGTCCCACCAGGCCGCCAGACGCTAATCCCACCAATCGGGCAGAGTCTCGACGACACTTGACGACGTCTCACTGGGCTTTGAACGTATTCGTAACGATCATGCGAGAATTGGCCTATTAATCTCGGCCTCAGCGTTTTTATAGCGCTCACTTTGATAACGGATCGCTAAATTCACGAGAGGCGCTCAAGTTACGAAGCGTCTCGTAAGCTTACATCTCGTGAATCGATCGAAGTAATCACGCGCTAGCTTGCCTTAACTTCAGCTAGCGTCGTACTCCAAGTCCTATTTGTTCCCCAACTGTGTCACTGTAACTGCACTCCCATCGCGTCGTACGTCCGTTCTCCTAGTTCAAGATCGCTTTAACGGATTAGACCTTTCGAAACAAGCGCTAGTCTGATTGTTGGCGAAACTCCCTGTTGTTTATTTGACGTGTCAATTAGTCGTAACGGGGTTTCGGTCTGTTAATTCTCTAAGTCATCACGGCAGTTTTCCCCTCGCTGCTGGTCGTCCCGCTGGTCGTCCCGCTGGTCGTCCGACGAAACTGGGCTGCTCTCCAACGCTACACGCGTGCACGCGCGTACACGCGCATATCTCGTAGAACGCCACGATTTCCTTGGGAAAATACTTTGAAAACGACGATAATGGCTCGCTCTATCTGGGACGCTAATTAGCCAAGTTTCGCACTCGCGTCCATTGATCGTTTCGTCGGCGTTCTACAAGTTCACCGCAAAATGACATTTCGCCCGCGTTTACGCCAAAATACGCTTATCGAGCAACCTTTCGTCAATTTACCAAAAGACAAGCCGCCAAACGAATACGCCTATCGTAAGATTGCTAGAAGCCACGCCACCGGCAGGCAAGCTTATTTTTCCCCTGTGCCCCGTACGCTCGGATCGCCCCACTCGCAACTACCAGGCACGAAAGCTCACGAGCTCGGAATTCTCGCTAACCGTCGAGCTGTGCGGATCAGAATAAACGGGATTCGCGCAAACGGAACAACGATTCCGTTGGTCGGCTTGCACAACCAAGCGTGGCGTAAACATAACGCGTCTCCAAGGATCATCGAATCGAACGAGCCAAAGGATTGTTCGTACGCGCGGTAGTGGCAGTAGCTGGCGTTCCGGTGGATTGCAATAGGTCGCGATCAAGCGCGACACCGTCGAACGCGAGCTCGCGTTCGATCCTACGCAGACGATGCGATGCTTTCGGTTACGAACAAGAGCGTTTGTCATCCAGGAGGTAAGAGCGCGACGGGCGAGCGATTGCTCGGCGATTTCGCAACCGTTCGAATGCTCCGTCCGCGTGACTCGGGTGGGTGTCGGTACGTTGCGCATTAGCGTCGATTGCTCACCTGGACGCGTGGCGTGCATGCACAGCCGTACGTAAGTAAATAATTACGCGCGTAGTTCTCATCGAGCGTCGACAGGGTCGCCGACCCTTTTCCTTCTTCCCCAGCGCCTTGTTGTTACCTCGATCGTCGCACTCTCGACTGGGACAACAATTAAGCCCTCCAGTATACTCACCTCACCGCGGCTCATTGATTTTTTTCCGTTCGCCTTTCGCCGGAGCCTTTCCGCGGCAAGCTCGAGCTCGGGCGCCTACGCGCCGATACGATCGAGGAAGCTGTCGTTCGGTCAGCGTCGTCGTCGTCGTCGTCGTCGTCGTCGTCACCGTTGTTATTATCGTTGTTTTGTTTCGTGTTTAGTCGTTTGGAGCGGCCTCCTTTCGAATCGAATCATTCCGTCGGAATAAAAGCTGAAACTATAGGCAACCGCGTTACTGTTATAGATACACGGCTGCTACTTACTCCATTTCACACGAGGCAATAAAGTTAATACGCGAGTGCGATGCGCGAACGGTCAAGACTATAGGAAACGTCGATATCGCAGCAAATCAACGCAATCGTTCGAGCGAACAAACGTGTTAATTGACGATGCGTAAAAAACTGAAGGAACGACAGGTGCTTCGCAGGTCGCCTGATGTGCATCGGTCAAAATTATCCCGAGCAACGAAACGTCAATGTAACGTAACGGATAGCACAGTTACCTCGATAAACAAGGACGCAGCTCGTTACGTGCATGCCCAGTTGTTCTACAATCGATTCCGTTGTATTTACATAAATAGATATACCTCGGTGTCGCACACCACTTAGATTTTCACGAGCGATTAGAGATGCGAGTCGTGAGTCATGAATGCACCTTTTCACCTATCAAATATTCACGGGAAAAACATTCGCTCGTTCGTCCATCGAACGTTTGCAAATTGGTATTATTTGTATCGTTCTTGTTTTTTTTCCGTCTTTTTTTCTTTCTTTTTTTCTTTCTTTTTTTTCTTTCTTTTTTTTCTTTCTTCTCTCTTTCTTCCTCTTTTCGATTGGATGCCAATGCTTGGAGATGACGAACGTACACAGCCGTGCAACGGTCAAATCAACGATCAGTGGTTGAACGGAATGAGAAAAATGGTAAGCAAGTTGTCGGAATAGATGCAAATTTATTAATGTCAATGCAAAGTCATATAAAAACGACGCTATATTTACACATGTGAGCTTCTCGAGTGTTCATCGTGTCGTTTAAACCCGAAAGAAACGCTCGCCGTGGACCGACGAACAAGTAAGCTAGAGACGAAGACTAGAAGAGACAAGCAAAGCGAGAAAACAGTACGCCAATATCGACCTGATTCTCGAGATAATTTGCCCGCTGCAGTGTGTACGAGCCAATCGAACGAGCGGCGCGCGGGCTGCGCATCAGGCGATTTTCCGTGCGCCGTCCATTCTCACCGCGATACGACTTGGCTTTGTTCGCACCGACGTCTGCCCGGTGACCGGGCTCTGATCGTCGGCCTTGTTCCTTCGTGACAACAAGTTCGATAAGTCCATTCTCTGAAGCTCCTCCTTGCTGAGAACCTGCGATCTGCTGTAGTTGCCGTTGTTCGTGCATCCCTTGAACAAGTAACGCTTCGGTTTCTCTCTCGCTCTCTTTGTTTCCAAGGTAGCGTGCCACACGCGCATCGTTACGGATCGGTTCAACGAGGCACGCGGTATCCGCGTAAAATAGTCTACGAGACAAATCTAATCGACAATCCTCGCGATCGTTTGATTTTCGCGCCGCGTTGTCGACGGACACCGTTGGTCTCCGGAAAAGTGGATTCAGTTTCGGAAGTTTCGCGCTTTTGATCGCGCTTTTGATCGCGCGTGTGCGTCGAGCGTTAGAGCGATTTCAAGAGAAAACTAATAAAATACGCGTCGGTGTTCACGATCGATTTCCGATTTTCCCGTTCCGTTAAGTGCGAGGTTTGCGTCGGTGTCTTCTCGATCGCCAAACACATCAAAGGGAAAAAAGGTATCCGCGAAGCGAAGTTAGAACGCGGACTTAAATGGACAAATGGCCGCGCTGGATAAGCGCTCGTCGACGGTAGATCGAGAAAGGGAAACGCGCGCGACGATAATCTGCTGGCAGTGTCGCGTACGCACTCGAAATATCGCTCGATCAACGCGCGAAACGCGACAAACCTCGTCGTTGTGCGTCGAAAAGAGTCGCGTGCTGAATCCGACGATTGTCGCTATTTATAGACAATGTAGTCAAATACCTTAGTTGGGCCTCGGCAATTTCTTTCGTGAATCGCTAATCGATCGGGCAGAAAAGTTCTTTTGCACTTTGAACACGGTATCAGGAGCGCCTTGAACATTGAAACGACGTAGAGCAGTTCTTAATCACATGACTGAACGATGCAGACAACGTTTGGT
Organism: Chouioia cunea; assembly: GCA_030064505.1. Lineage (NCBI taxonomy): Eukaryota > Metazoa > Arthropoda > Insecta > Hymenoptera > Eulophidae > Chouioia > Chouioia cunea. Next base: position 24,379,672 of record JAOPFQ010000001.1, read on the forward strand.
GCAGCGTAAACGCGTGTCTCTGTTTACTCGCTTGGTTGCGGTGCGATACGTGCATTCGTACAAACAACGAGAAAAAGCATCTTTACCCGCTCGTTCTCGCATTGCACGTCGGCACAAGACCAACAAAGTTGACAAGATCGTACAATTGCAAAGAGACCGGTTCGCAGCACCGCACCGTGTCGAGGCATGCGACCGGTGCGTGCGCGCGCTTTCGAATCCCATTTTCAAGAACAAACAGGGAAACGATGCTTTCCAAAGTTGAGTTTGGCCAAAGGCGAAACGAAGAGACGTCTCGGACTCGATGCGCGGTTACCTGACTGTATTCCCACGCTGCGCAGTTCCAGTCCTCGTGATCAATGGGCACGTTTGGTCGTTGCGGCGCGTTGCGACGCTGCGAGATTGGCAACGCTTTGTTTTCCCGCTGCCATTTCTACAGCCGCACCGCAATCAAATCAATCAAAAATTCGATCAAAAGCAAAGCGGGTCTCCTTATTTTTCAATAAGTAGAACGTTTTCTGCTTTGAACAACGAATCAAATCTGCGCGCGCATTGGCGTACGATCGATAGTCTCGTTCAATAGGTAGCGATAAGACTGCGTGGTCGTTATGAAAAAAAAAAAAAGAAACAAAAAGAAAAAAACAAAAAAACAAGAAAACAAAAAAAACAAAAGAAGAAGAGGAAACAACGTACAGACGTACGCGCAACTCACCTGCAAGCACTTGGGCTCGTGAATGGGAAAGCTGGCGGTACCAAACTCCCGTCCGCAGATGTAACAAGTGACAGTCCGAGGTCGTCGTTTACCTATCGACGTGGCTGATTTGTCCTCGTTAAGCTTATTAGGATTCGTGGCCGAGTTTGATTTTCCTTCTTGTTTCGTGAAGCTCGCTTCTAGCTCGCTAGGTGGTTTCTCGTCTCCGGAAGTCGACGTCGCTACGAACGGTGCAAGGTCGATCAAGCTTGTTTCTCTGCATCGCACTCGTGCGAGATCTCGAGCCGCGAGAACGCCAAAGCAAAAGCAAACGAACAGCCGGGGCGCTGAATCAGTGAAAAGGTCCCGATACGGTCGGACGCGCGCAACCAACCGCTGATCGTAGGCTACGCTCCGTACGATCTATCGGAACGAATTGGCATGGCGGTGACAAAGTGAACCGATCAAAGGGACCGAAAAAGCCGTTCGCGCCTCGCAAACGACGTTACGGCGGTGGCGTCAAGTGCAAACGATCAAGTAAGTAGCGAACGAAAACTCACTGCCGAGCTGCTGATCGGAGAACGCCGAGGCTGCTCGCCGGTCGATCACACTGCCGGGTAACTGTCGCTGCAGCATCCGAAGCCTGCTGGGTAGCTGTCTCCTGGTCGTCGGAGAGGAGTCGCTAGCGGGCGATCCGGGCGGGCTCTTCGGGTGGCTGTGAAAACGCTCCGGTTGGGCTGCGCGACCGCACGCCCGACAAGGCTCCACCGGCAGCAGGCACTTGTTTATCCCCGACCTGGACGAGAGAGCCGCCTCGGTGAACAACGCCACGTCGCTCGAGTTGATCGGCGCGTTGCGCGAAGCGCGCGAGCGCACCGGTGACAAACGCGTCAAAGTGGCGGCGTTGCTTCGGTCCTTGTTGCTTTCCTTGACGACATCGACAAGCCGTTCGTTAGTTGGGCCGAATGCTCTCGACGACGACGACAAGTGCGCGCAAGACAGCGCAGCGACGTCGTCGAGCAGCCGCCAAGTACCTCGAGCAGCGGCAACGTCCCCGTGTAGCGCACGAGGGATATCAACGTTGCGCGCGATCGGCGTGCGCCGATGCGATACACGTACGCGTCGCGTGCAAGTCGCACGTTTCGTCGCACGTTTCGTCGCACGCGAGATGTACGCGTACACGTACGTGTCTAGGGGTGTGCATCATTCATACGTACGAGCCGGCTGGTCGAATAGTTGTGCCTGTTTTTGTTGTTGTTGTCGTCGAGCCGTTTGCCGAGCTCGGCACTGGAGCCGGCGGTCGGCGACGTCGAGTCCACGCTGAATTCACGAGGGCCGCTCACCGCCGGTCGAGCCTTCGGCCGCAGCAGCGTCGAGCCCGCGGCGTCCTTGGCCGGCGGGTCGTCGAGCGGCTCGCTCCTCGCTAAGCTCAGGCTTATGCGCGTCAGCGAATCGGTCAGCGACTCCTGCAAAAAGACGCGGCTGATTCGTCCGCTCGCAACTCAGCACGGATCTGCGGGCTTACTTTGCTGAGAAGAGACATGTCGAGCTTGTCGGCGAGCCGGGGGTCGAGAACGAGCGGGGCCTCGAGACTGGCCGTGGAGGGCCTCGGCTCCTCGTCCTCGGGGCTCTCGCGCGAGCTCTCGTTTCCCCGCGCGCTCGGCGGTCGGCTCCTCCTCGATCGCCTCTTGCGCATCTTTGGCCAGCTCTCGCAGCAGCTGCCGGCGCTGGCCTCCTTCTCCGAGTCTGCCGACAAAGTAGGCCCTTGCAAACGAGGCGTACGCTATAGCCGTGCCCGTTTTGCAGCTATAAGCGACCGTGTGCTCGAATGGTCGACGTGCCGAGTGCAAGTGTGCGCGCGTGCGTGTACACGGGGCCTAGCTCGAGCGAGAGTTGGCCTGTAGCCGCGTGTGCGTGAGAGCGTGAGAGCGTGAGTCGAGGTGCGCGGCAAACGTGAAAAACGGCTCGATAACCGATTTTACCCGACGGCGCACCGAACAATCTACCCCAAAAGCTCGGCATCGCCTTCTCGAGAGCGCGAAAGTAGGTTATTGGCAAACGAACAAGGCCGAACGTAAGCTACAACGCGAACTGCCTTGAGCGAGAGCTGGGCGGTGGATCGTGCACGCATACCTGGACTGCTCTGCGAATCTCGAGGACGAACGACGAGGAACGTCTTGTCGGAGGGCACCTCGCCCGATCCTCTTGACCACTTCATCGTTGCTCTTGCGAGCTTGTGCTCGATGCGTGCGCGCACCTCTACACCACGACACCGCTCGTACGCGAATCAGCGAGCGCGCAGTTGCAGCGATCTTCGCGCTGAAGCCTCGCGTATCGCAGCCGATCCGATCGATCGATCCGTAAACTCGCGTGTCGCCCCGCGCACCGGCCAACTTCGAAGCGAGCCGAAAGTTCACCACCTATTTCCGCACCACCGACTTTGACTCGAACGACGAGGGGGTTATGCGTTTCGTCGAACGTTGGTCCCTTGCTAACGAGACGCCTTCCAGCCTAGATCCTCTTCGCGGTATTCCCCGTGCTTGTGTCCGCGACGGCTTGATCGCGTCGTTGGCCAACGAAAGCTCGACCAATCGCGCCAAACTGTGCTCTCGCGACCGTCCACGCGAACGAACCATTGGCGAGTTTGGATCGGTGTCGACGCGCGAGTCCCACGACGCAGCAGCTCGTCTATCTTCGACGACCGCTGTCAACTAGCAGGCGGCTCGTCTCGCGACTCGATCTGTACGAGGAACGACGCCAATCGAAACGCGCTCGCTCGTGACGAAGTCAAGCTCCGTAATGGAACGACGGCGAGTCACGTGCGGACGCTCGGAGCGCGAGATTCGCGATACGGACGAGAACGGCGAGTGGTCGAGTGCGCGCGCGGACGAGAGCGCGGACGAGCGCGGCTGTAGCGATACGATCGGCTCGCGTGGCGCCGGTCGACTGAGTCGGAGACTCTCCGACGTCACCTTGCCATTGCAGCTAGGGAACGACCGCGAGGCATTGATCCAACCGCTCTGCTCTGCTCCCACCCGTGTACGTGCCAGCTTGTCCGTGTGTGTATTTACACGCCTATACGTACATAACACAACACACCTGCTCACGCAGCGAGCTCGCAGCACCCTCTCCCTCCGTCCGATCTCGTTGCGCTTTCGCCTACCGCGCCCACCCCTGTAGTTGGCCTTCGCCCGCCACCCAGCTGCGCTACTCGAATCAGAGACGATTTTGCCGAGCGCTTTCTTTTATTGACCACTTGGCCTCCTTGGCTTTCGAGGTGACGAGGGCCGATTGCGCAGAGCCGCCCCAAGCGCGATCACTGATTTGCCCGTAGCTCTACGGCCGCTGGCACAAAGCTGGAATCGGCTCGTTGTTCAACTTTTGCGCGCCTGTGTGCGTGCGATGTACGTGCCGTACGTACCCATACCCGTGAGATCGGGGAAACGAGGCCAGCGGATAACGGACGGAGTTACACCTGGTACCTATCGTCTTGTAATCCGCAAACTCTCCATTTCTCAAGTCGTTACCCTACGATTTTATTATTTTGCATTCTTGCGCGGTAGTTTGACAAGGATCGACCGAATAGTCAACTTCGCTCCAAAGTCACGCCGACCATGCGTGCATCTCCGTCTTTTTGCGTGACCGGCTACTGAAATTATTCGGGAAACCACACGCTTGACGCAAAGGCAAATCGCGCGAGCCATTTCTCTTTTAAGTCCTACCCGATATTCATCTAATTCTAGAAAATTGTAAAAATCCGCAGCAATGATCTTTGACGGCAAACTATGTATGTTCGAATTCCCCAACAACAGCGTTTCGTTTGGGAATCTTGACGTTCTCGCGTCTCCGATTAGCGTACGGTCAAGTTCGTTTTCTTTTCTTTTATTCGTATTTTGTTCTGCCGTGCTATTTGCACTAATGGTAACTTTACAAGTGGATTTCCGAGTAAAGGTCATTCCTCTGAAAATATGACTTTTTATTCGATATAAACTAAGAGTGCGATAAGCTTGCTTATCGTTCTTTTTACATGATTTCATTTACATGTACATCACTCTCGTACAAATACATGTCATACTCTGAAGTATAATACAAAATATTCCAATATTTTGGCAACGACTCATCGTCGATAGCGATATCTCTTGAAATGGAACCATAATTGAAAAATATTATTATGGAATTGGCATCGAAAACCTCGTTTGTACGAATATTCCCACTCTCTATTTACAATTTTGAAAGCTATATCTTCGTATGGAGGTCCAGCTTTAAACCTAAGAATTGCAAAGTCCTTATTATCCGCACACGGAGTCTGGAAAGTGAAAATTTTACATTGTATTGCAGGACATCGTTGAGTATTACCCGATTTAATATACACACGTTTACGCAGAAACAATTTGAAAGCAAATCGAGTTTCGTTATAACACCCCGTTTAATCGTCTTAGAGCAGGACAAATATACAAATAAACCAATTCTTACCAAAAAATACTCCGGTGTAGTGTTTTTGTCGATCAAATCTGGATAAAAGATGTTAAATTTGTAGCCTTGAACAATTTTCGGAGGTGGATTGTCCATGTCGTAGTGAGTTTGATTATATTTATTCCACTCGAAACCAGTGTGCACTCTGTTGAAATAACGAGGTTTTCGCGGTCGATATTTATCGGACCACAAGTATACCTGAGCCTCCAACGACGACTCGACACTAAACTGGGCTTCGTCCGATCCCATATTCTTGCTGACTTCTCTACGCATGGCATGTTCTTCTGCGGTCAAAACACTTTGTACCTTATTGCCAGTATTAATTACTTGATTTCTTGCAAATTCCAAACGTTGAGCATCTTCTTCTTCCAAAGTTACGATGGTTCCAGGTTCAAGTTCCGATTGCAGAGTATAGCGTGGTGAATAAGAATCAGACTCGTCAATTTCTTCCTCGCTGAAACAAGATTAGACACAAGTAAAACAAAAAATAATCATTTTGAAATATTTGGCAAAATCACGGAAAGAACATAGTCGAGGATAAATAGTGGCTTGTATAACGTACTCTGATTGGTTTTCTTCGTCGTTTGCGGGTGCTTCGCTGGTAGACGGCTCTTGATCGGCTTCCAAGTCATTTGACTCCATACCAGCCTTTTGCGTTGCTGCAGACTCACTGTCGTTTCTTGCCACTCCTTGTTCGGCTATTAAAATGTTTAGTTTTTTCTTCAAATTTTCTTGATGGCGATCTCTCAGTCGTGCTCGAGCCATATGAGCTTAATTCATCAAATGTTAAAATGTTACGTTAATTTATGTGAACAATTTTTAGAAACATTTTGAAATCAAACGTAGTTGTAGAAAATTACCTTTCAATTGCGATAATAAACTCTCCCAGTAACCAATATCAACGCCTTCTGCTTTGCCACTAATTTTTTTTTCAATTCTTGTCTGTAAAGCTTCTAATTGGGCTGCGGTTTTGCCTTTAAAAATTGCTGTGACGTCCTGTGCGACCGACTCGTGTATTCCTTCGCGTCTATTCAAAGCTGAAAACCAAAATGTTTAAAAATTAACAAAATTGGTGTATCATTTTTACTAATGAAAAGTATGTCAAAAGACTGTAGCATTAGCTCATTTATGTGCTTATAAATATAATTTCAATTCGAGTTCTCAAAATAGCAACTTGAATCTAAGTTGGCTGTGTTGTAGTATAAAATCTATATATTTAATGAATTTATAAGTATGATATTTAAATACTTATTATTTGAAGATTTCATAATTTTGATGCTCGTTTCGTGAAAAAAATCTAATTAGACAATACAACGTAACAAATTGGACTTGTATTGGATAACAGCTTTGTATATTCTTTTATGTTACAGCATATAGTTTGAACGATAATATCTTACCCATTTGATACTCAGATTGTTGTTGTAATTTCTTCAATTTTTGCAATTCGTCCTCAACTATAATCGTGATATCGTTCCAATAATCTAAATTTTTTCCTCGCTCAAGTTCCTTATAAACTTTTATATCTTCTATTAGATCTTCCAAGTCCTTTATTTGCAATCCTCTAAGATACGTGTAGGGTTCGTGCATTTCCACTGCATCAACTTCGTCTTCGGCTCCAATATATTTAGCTAAAAGATCGATAGGCTTTGCTCTTCCATCTTGGATTCTTATACGTGATCTTAACCTTGCTTGTTCTAAATGAAATTGATCTTCTTGTCGATGCCATACTTCTAATTGCGCAGCTTCTTTACCCCTTTGCTGCAATGCTGCTTCTTCTTCTCTTTGTTGTCTCAATAATTCTCGTTCTTGTCTTCTTTTTTTTACTTTTTCCAACTCTCTTTTATTTTCCTCTTGCTTATACCTATTTCTCAGCTCCAATTGTTCTCTACTTACTTCTGTCAAACCTTCCTTTTCTAATTTTTTTCCCCAAACGAAAGGTTGGAGTAAATTTCCATCGCCAAATGGATTGTCGGTATTTGTATAATGCAAGTAATCGTTATCCCAACCCATTCTTTCCTTTCTTTTTCGCTCCTTTGCTTCTTTCTTCTGTAATCTTCTCAGTCTTTTTTCTTCGGGTGTTTCTTTTGCTTTCAACAACTCTTTTTCTTTTCTCTTTTCCTCAACCAATTTCAACCTTTGATTCTTGAGTTTTTTTTGTAACTTTATTGATCCAGTACTTGAACTCGACGTAGATGACGACGTTGTTGATGTAGAGGAAGACGATGATGATCTTAAAGCAATAATCAACCTTAGTATTCCTTTAAAGTGAAAATATTTAAATTACAAAGTAAGTAGTTACCTTCGACGTGATTTACGTTTTTTTGTTTTAGGCGATACTGAACGATCTTTGTGTTTTGATTTCTTTCTCCTATTGTCTTTTTCTGACTTTCTCCTAGTACTTTCATGACGATATTCATGTTGAATTTTTTCTTTATGACTCTCTCGTCCTCGATCATTACTCTTTTCTCTGCTCCTTTCCCTTTCCCTTTCCCGCTCTCTATTACAGTACCTTTCTCGATCTCTTTCTTTAACTTTACTCATATCTAATTATTCAAACTAAATCAATTTGAAACAAAATTAAAATAAATTCGTATTTGAAGCAAGATTATAACCTCAAATTTGTAGTATAAACATTATACCATATCACATCATTACGATGTAGACCACACTCACAGACTCACTATCACTAATATTTTTACTCTAGATAACCTCAATTTTTTGGAGTAAACATAATGCCAAAGCATATCATTACGCAGGAGACCACACTTACTGACGATTCGTCATCCTTCTTTTTATACAACTTAATGGTCTGAAAAGTGAAGCCGGGTTATTCGTGATCAGATTGGCTGACGAACAGTCACGTGACTCTTACCTGACAGTAGTACAGCCAAAGATTAGTAATGCCTGTTTCGATTCGGAAGCGCGCGAGACTTGAATAATTAGCGAGACTTGTGGTTCACTCAATTGAGATATTTATTGTATAGATACAGTGATTCGGTCAGAGATTCAGCGCTACTTGTCAGAGCGGACTGACTTTATTGTCGACGAAGTGGCTCTATTTATACTCCTTTTCAGACTGTATAATTGCGGGTTTAGCGATGATCGAAAAGATTACGTAGGAGACCAAATCAATGACGATTCCACAATACCATTGGCTGCTAGAAATCATCTCGAGGGAATAGTATTTGCCTGCCAGGTTGTCTGGTATTCTTAAGGGGTCGTGACGGGAGCGGAGGTTGCGCCACACCTATTCCTCTCCTAGTGACTGACCTAAGGAAAAGGAACGATGAAGAAGAAGTGGGTGGTGTACGTATCAGCTGTAGAACGCGGATGTAGATACTTGTCTAACTCCTTGGGTAGGCAGAATGTTACTGAGCGACAAGTGGAGTGAACTTTTGATGCTACGACAGGATCGTCCAGTTCTAAGTAGATTGGCTTAAGACAGTCTACATTTAGTGTCCTAGGCTGACCCTCTACCTCGATTAGGTATCGCTTGTTATCAAGGCGTTTGAGTATTAGATATGGTCTCGTGTAGGTTGATGTCAAAGGTGACTTGACACAGTCGACCCTTTTAAATACGTGCATGCAAACTGCCAAATCGTTATGCACAAAACAATGCGCTTTTATATGGTGAGAGGTATAGGTGGGATTTAGCACACTAAAGTGATCACGTAGCCTTTCCACAAACGTAAATGGATGCACAGCAGTCTTTTGAAAAGTGAACAAATCCCCAGGTACCCTCAAGGTTGTGCCAAATAACAGCTCCGCCGGTGATGTGCGCGAGTCTTGTTTATAGCATGTTCTGAGGCCCAGCAGTACCGTGGAATGGCATATGAGGGCTGCTTTAATAGTACGATGCCACCGCTCCAAAATCTACTCCGAAACGGCGATGAAAATGATCAAATTTGTTGCCGGTATTAGTTCGGTGCGGGCTTTTTGAGCGTCTTCGTTAGTCTTTCCTGAGAGAAAAAAGCTCTTCCAAGATTCGTTTATTTAAATTTATTAATTGGGCCTACATTATGACGTCTGCTGTATCTGAGCTCATTGCATTGATGTCAGCGGAATGGTGTGCAGGAGGGTGTGAATAAGGGTTTGGAGGTTGATTAGCCAGTATTGGTTCCGTAGCAGAAATCGTGGAGCTAATGGAGGTAACGAGCTTGTTAGCCACTTTCATTTCGTCCCTTCTTGCCGTCGTGACAGCTTTCCGGGGAGGGCCTCCCTCATTGGGCCTTACACGCCGCACGCAATTAGCCACTCCTCCGCGTACTCTCACATACTCTCTCGCTCGCTCTCATGCTAGCCAGCCTACCGGATCACAGGTCAGCTTTGCAGTTTCCCCGTTCCATATCCAGGTAACCTACAAAACCCGGAAACCGAACTTCCTGCGAGGTCTAATGGCCTCCAAGAGTATAACTCTGGAACCAGGAACAGGCTTCATATGATTTGTGCTCCAAATATAGGCATGTCACTCCTGCACTCACATCCAATTCGCTATTTTCATATACAATTCACACGCATACTTATAGCTGACATCGCAAATACATATATACTTGCTTATTCTAATCTTATCTAAATCTATTCTTAAAATTATGTTGCGCACGATAGAAGACAGGCTGGTTTTCAAGGACAGACGCATTTACCAAAATGTTAGTTCTATGTGCCTAATGGCAAACATGTGCGCTCGGGTTTTTACGACTCCAGCGAAATTTATTCCTTCCGATACTTTGAACAGTGATCTGATAAGTCGCTTCTCGGTTCATCGGTTAACAAAATCTGCAGTGAATCAAGAGGAATGGTGGGGCGATCCGCGATTATGCTCTCTTTGGAGTCGTTCCTGGAAGATTCGTCGTCAAAGAGTTTGTTCGAGGAGACCGTTTTACCAGTGAAGAGCTTGCGCTGTGCACCTCTCGGACCCTCATGGTATTGTCGCTTAGATGCGCGTGTTCCTGGCCTTGAAATTTGGGCGCTGTGAAAGTCTTAGATGGAATGGTTACGCCAGTGATCAGTACTCATAAGAAAAAGGATGATGGCCCTAGGTTATAAGGGTTGGTCTCAGGAGCCCTGCGTACTACAAAAACAAGAAGGACGTGGAGTGCCACATGCAAAAGAAAAAACAACGCGACCACACACTCGGGGTCACCACTTTGGTTTCGGGAGCGCGCGAGGTTTGAATAATTAGCGAGACTTGAGGTTCACTAATTAAGATATTTATTGTATAGCTACAATGATTCGGTCAGAGTTTTAGCGCTACTTATCAGAGCGGACTGACTTTATTGTCGACGAAGTGGCTCTATTTATACCCCTTTTCAGACTGTAGAATTGAGGGTTTAGCGATGATCCAAAAGATTACGTAGGAGGCCAAATCAATTACAATTCCACAATACCATTGACTGCTAGAAATCATCTCGAGGGATTAGTAGTTGACAGCCAGGTTGTCTGGTATTCTTAAGGGGCCGTGACTACTCTGGCGGGAGCGAAGGTTGCGCCACACTTGCACACTTGCATGGAAACAAAATAGATGCGCGCGCAGAATGCTTCAGTTGGCTTAGCTAATAATGATTTAATGATATAACTAATTACACACAGCTGATTGTCAAAAGTGCCAACCGAATAGAGCAGAAACTGACAGAAAGTGATTCGTGATGTTTCTGCACCTACTCTTGATAACGAGAAATGTGATAAAAACATGCATCTTGATTTTGACTTTTGATACATTCATTTGTTAAAAAAAGTAACAATAATTCCATTGGTGCGATATTATAATAAGTAAAATCAATTTATTTTCATACAATTAAATGTTGTATGTTATAACAAAATAAAAGTTCATATAGAAGGTTACATATTCAGAAGACTGAAAAAGCAATTTTCATAATGAAATATATTAATAATAACAATAAACACCAACACAATTCTCATATTTTTCTAATTATCTGGGGTTTTATTATGCACACTGTTTTGCTATGGGGTGTTTTGGATGCAAACTTTCATTCTCCAATTATACCAGGATTACCGGTGACTCAAGCACCACCAGGTGCTCCAGCAACACGAATTCTCATTTTTGTCGCTGATGGACTTCGCTATAGAACTTTTAAGCAATACACTCCTCCTTACTTGCGGTTTGTAATAAAATACATAATGTAAATTATGTACAAAGTGTAAATTATTCTCTTATCTGTAATTATAGATCAGTCATGGAAAAAGATGGTGTTTGGGGTATTTCTCACACTCGAATGCCAACGGAATCAAGACCCGGAAACATTGCTATTGTAGCTGGATTATACGAAGATCCCAGTGCTGTATTTAAAGGATGGAAAGAAAACCCTGTGGATTTTGATACCGTCTTCAATCAAAGTCGATCATCTTGGCTTTGGGGTAGCCCAGACATCATCTCACTATTTACAAAAGGTTGTTAGACAAGTTACAAATTTTTATAATTTCATAGAATAAATGCAAAACCTCATAATTTTAATCGATAGGTGGTAATCCAAATATACACGATGCAAGTTACCCTGCTGCTTGGCAAGATTTTATCAAAGAACCCAATTCCGCAAAGAGATTAGATGATTGGGTATTTAAACAATATTGGCAGTGGTTACAAACAGAGGGACCAATACATAAGACTGATGATAAAATAATATTTTACTTCCACTTGTTAGGCTGCGATACTATAGGTCATGCTTCCAAACCACAATCAAAGTAATTAATGTTTTATTTCCATTTCTCTGAAATTATATTAATTGTTCATTTCACGAGTACTGTTTTCTGAATAAAAATTATTTTGATACATAATTTTTTTAGAGACTATGTAGAAGTAATGATGGAAGTAGATAGAAATATAAAAAAAGTAGTGCATGAAACTGAAAGCTATTTTGGAAATGGCAGTACTACTTATATTTTTACCGCTGATCATGGAATGACAGATTGGGGTTCTCATGGCAGTGGTTCAAACGATGAAACAGAAACACCGTTTGTTGCTTGGGGGGCAGGTATAAAAAAAAGTCCTTTACAACATAATATTGAACAAGCCGACTTGGCACCTCTTATTTCTACTCTAACTGGAATATCCATTCCAATAAATAACGAGGTAAAGTTTTGATACTGTACTTGAAATAAATAATTAATACAAATTAATTATATTAACAAATAATTTTCTACTTTTAGGGTATATTACCGTACGAAATATTAGATTCGAAGTATGACACTTATGCCGCACAAGCTTTTTTAACGAACGCTAAACAGCTTGCTGAGCAGGTGAAAGCTAACAGGGAATTAGCGGTAGGCCAGAGTTTAGTTAATATGTATTATAAAGATGAACAATTCAAAATGAGACTTGGTCATGCTGAAAAGTCGCTGCAATTAAGTGACAATCAGCAGTTTGTAAAAGACTGTGATTATATAACTAAGTTGGCTAAAGAGGTCCTTACTTATTATAGACGTTATCAAACGGACAGATTTTTATTTTGTTTGAGACTTATGTGGATCGGTTGGATCGTACTGCTTTACACTAGTATAGCTGGTGTACCGGGAGGAGATATCCCACTAGGTCCAATTACATGGTTATCGTTGGCAAATGTAACCCTTGTTGTTTGCACCATTCCTCTAATAATTGAATACGCAGGTATTGCACTATTTGTATTTAAGACAGAGTTATAGTTGCCATTAGATCTGATCAAAAACGTAGTTACAGGTTGTAAGGAGTGGCGATTACTGGGATACGGTATGATTTGTGCAATATCCGTTTGGTTGGCGAGCAGAAGTATTATAAAAAATAAAGTTTCTTCTAGCATCCAGACCTATAAGCCATTGTTCGAAGTTCTAGGAATCGTATTGATAATACCAACAGTGCTTGCAGGTCTTTTGTATAGATGGGCTTTTAGTATTAGTACGTTATTAGTTGTTGTATTGGAGAAAAATATCTTTTCTAAAAACGCACAAACTAGCTTCATTTTTACTGGAGCTGCATTGGCAATGTTCCCATTGCTACCAGTTGTCGGACCAGAACCAAGGGTATACGTAGTGTAAGGATATTTATTCGTTTCAAATTCTGCGACTTTTATTTATTCTTATAAACTTTCCCATAATGGCGCGTGCGTCTTTTCAGATTATTGGCTTTGGCCATAACTCTAGCAGCACTGATAAATAAGGAGAACGTTGACAGATCCATCAAAGCTATTGAAATTGCACGAATTGTTACGACGTCGCTCTTATGTTTGAACATTATTGACGGCCGCTCGTTCTTCTCTTGGCTGTTACTCGTCAGTACTCCATTTGTCATCTGGCTGCATCCCAAAGACTGGAACCAAAGAATATTTGGCATAACCGTGGCTTTAACGAGCCCCTTAGCTCTTTTGTCAGCATCGTACGAACCCTTGTTCTTTTTAATTTTCGCAACTCATTTGCAGCATTGGCCGATACACGAGTACTCGTTCAAGCCAAGAGGTGGACTGAAAATACTAAAGTTGAGAGATCTCAGCACTGCGACTTTTCTCGTATCCTTTTCACGATTACATTTTACGATTATAACGACGACCAATGTGACGGACCCAGGTGTGATAAAACTATAAAAATATTATTCCTGAATACACCGACCACCCAGATGCTGTATACGTTGCTGAGCTTCTTTGGCACGGGCAACATGGCGAGTATAAGCTCGTTCGACCCCTCGTGGACTCGTCACTTTTTAACGGTATTTTCACCGTTTACGATGACCGTGCTGATACTATTGAAGACTGTGATCCCACTGATACTGGTTGGCTGTATAATCCGTGCACTGGCCACGAACTCAACGATATTTTGTGCGGTTTTATTGCTAGGAGATTGTCTGGCGTTACCGCTCATGTACGGCGTAACCACGGAGGGAAGTTGGCTCGATATCGGTAGCGGTATCAGCAGATTCGTCATAGCTATTGTACTGCCCTGTCTTCTCGTTCTCGTTTATTACTTGACCAAACCGTTTACAACCTTCAGTTTACGAGATTTTTCCGGGCATCAGTCAGTGAAAAGTCAACGTCTTAGAATTTAGATACCAACGCCTCGTCTCAAGCTTCGGATACCTGCGCTTGATCTCGCTTCCACTTTGTATTTCGCACATGTTAACAGTCGCTAAACGTTGTTCTTATAAGTCGTTCGTTGTCTCGCAATAAAGTTGAAACTTCTCGATTGAACAATGTCAATAACTTCCATAAGTAGGCGTTGCCTTTTTAACGACTAATAATACCCAGTGCAATTGCCATCGAATTCCGATGAAAGACGTTGCAAGTTCTATCGTACATCAATACGGATGGAACGGTATACAATGCTCGCTAACATATTTTCGAAGTTGCTAGCAATCATTAATCGGCGTTCGTTGTAGCTTGGGTGAACGACGCTAAAATAGTATTGCAACTTGTTGAAAGTTAAATAATGTTATTATTGATTCGAATAAAACTATAATAATAACGATGTTTAAAGCTGACTGTAGACAAATAAACGATGTATGTTATTTCAAGGCATATTGCTCGTTTAATGTATTGAAAATCGTTTGATATTATTGTTACAAGTTGTATTACTTGCCAGCAAGTAAAATTATCGTAAAACGTGCTGTAATAAAATAAAATCTCTAGAAATAATAATCGTTAAATCATTTTTGCATCAAAAAGGCAAGTGACAGCATGAAAAATCAAGCGCATTTCAAGCTCAAAGTACAACGTACAACGTACAACGTTGGTCATTTATATCTTTAGTGAGAAATTTAATTTAATTGACTAGACTTGAACGATTTAACAAAATGGAAATATATAAATCTCATAGAAAGGTTTCATAGAAATGAAAAAATTAATTTATAAATTTCAATAATTATATGTACATACATTTCGTGCTTGCATTACACGCTCGCTAACGTTCTGTATTTCCTACAATATCTGAATTGTAACACTTTTTATGTACAAACGAACGTAGTGGTAAAACCATAATATAAGAACTATAAAATACATCAATCAGTGATGCAAAAAAAAACAAGATTATTCAGCTTTCACAGTAGCTACTATTGGTAAATGAATCCCAAATTGCCATTACCATTTCTTGAGAGTCACTTGCCTTTAAATACGTTAAATTAGCTTGTTTTATCCTTTTTCTTCACTTCTGTTTCGTAATATGTCAGAGCTCGATTAATTACACTTTGATTGTTCTCTTCGTTAAATTTATCACTGGGCTCGATCTTCCGTTCAGGAAGTTTATTTTTCGTTTTCTTTGCCAGATCTTCGAGTGATTTTCGAAGGTATTCCATTTCAGCCTCTTGCTTAAGAGTAGTTTCATGCAATGCTTGAATATCATCGGTGAACTTTTGTAACTGCATCTGTCTAAGTTCTTCTTTCTTAGCTTCTTTTGCTACTTGACGGTTATATTCCAATAACAGACATCCACCCGCTACACTAAAAATGATGATTTCGCTCATCAAACTAGCACCAAGTTCAATGGCCATTTGCTCGTTCAGCTTAGCTACTTTAGTTGGCTTGCCCAAGTTCATTAAATACATCTTAGCTTTCACTTCAGCCCAATGGTAAACTAAAAGTATAAATCATTTTAAACGTATACTTTTACTGCTTGCAGTGGACATTTTTTAAACAGAAATTTTGCGTTAAATTTGAAATTATATACTTTTCTTACTCACACTGAGCTGGTGGTATAATGAAATACGTTCTAAAGACAGCGTGATTTTTTGCATTGTTCACAATCATTTTGGAGAGAGGCTTACTAATTTGTTTGATAAATAGAACTCCTAATTTGGCAGCAGGGAATATTCCTACAGCCATCCTGATGTGTTAAATAACCAATTCGATAAAAAGTTTGTGACCAGCTTCGTTACTACAAAACAAAGGCAACAGAGAAAAAATTGTTGAGTATATTATTTCGAAATATGTAGCATGGAAATGAGTGAACTATCAAACAATTAATACAGGCCGTATTTAGAGATACATCGTAATTTTAAAACCTCTATAAAATATACATAACAAGGCCATTCAACTGAGCACATAATTTTGGCAAATTTTACTTTTTATCGTAGAATTCATTCCACTACAAAATAGTTACTCGTTATTTTTGTCAAGAAGGTCAAATAAGATCTTAAATTTTTCGACCTCTTTTCTAACCTGTACTTTATGACAAATTTGCATAAGGCTTAATTGAATAAATGAATACAAGGCTTACGTCTTGATCGATGCGCCAATACAAAGTATCTTGGTTCATCATTTATAAATCATCGCGTTTCGTCGATGTTCCGTTTTAATTTTCATCGTGAAACGAGAAAAACATTATCACACTTGCTCATTTGCTTGCTATATGCTCCCAAAACGCGTGCGCACCGGGTTTGCTAACAATTTGAATTTCACAAACAATATCATTAAAATGTCACATAGAAAAAGATGGTGTTGGTTGTGAATGCTGTATAATTAAATTAGCGTCACTTTGAGTATTTTTTTATATACTTGAATTGTATCATTTATGAAATATTTTCAATATTGTTATTTTCACAATGTTGGGACACGTCATTTTATCTGGAAACTTATCTAACGATAGCTTAATTATTTAATTTTCTTAAGACTTTCCATCGTTCTACTTGTAAAAACGATGAGACATTTTCCCAACATATATGCACCGTTCGAAGAGCATACATTGATTTTTTTTGAATGAAAACTGATAAATTTCAAGTTCTGTGTGTGTGTGTGTGTGTGTGTGAATGAGCCAATACGATGCATACATCGAATTATTATTATTTTTATCTTGTTGGATTTTCGAGTGAACGATCGAAACGATTTATTTGACTATAAAAATATAACAGTTGAAATTCACTTGATTGTAAATTTTCACAAAATAAAAAAAAAATTAAAGCAAACCATTTCCGGCGACCAATGCCATATCTGTGGCGCAGTCTCCGCTCCCGCCAGAGCAATCACGGCCCCTTAAGGATACCACCAGACAGTTCGTCAACAATAAAGTCAGTCCGCTCTGATAAGTAGCGCTGAATCTCTGACCGAATCACTGTAACTATACAATAAATATCTCAATTAGTGAACCTCAAGTCTCGTTAATTATTCAAACCGCGCGCGCTCCCGAATCCAAATATTCTCTCTCTCTCTCTCTCTCTCTCTCTTTATCAATGCATATGTATGTTCATACAGCCATACATACATATGTATGTGTGTACACCAATCCGCAGCCTCAAGACTCCATGTTGTACAAAGCGCCGTCTGCCGGTTATCAATGAATTGAGAATCCCGGCTGCAGACACGGTAGTACATACGTATACGTCATATATGTCGCGTGCACGACGTGTATCACCATTTTGAAATCGTGACTTTACTTTTAAGGTTAAGACGAAACGAAAGTGTCATAAACAATTATTATTATGACTGAAGAATCAATGATGCTACCTCCAGGCATGGAAAACCCCTTACAAGAAAACGAGCCTTCGCAAAATAATAAAGTTACATCAAATACGGATAAAAGGAATCGTCCAAAGAAAAAGAAGAAGAAAAATAAGAAGAAGAGGAACGAGATATCAACAACGAACAAAGTTATTGATTCTACCGTAAGAAAAGATGATGAACCCGAAATCGAATATATCCAAGATATTCCCACTGTTAACGATCTCGAGCCTATGTACCGGCAGTTCGCCAAGATTTTTGACGCATTCAAGTTGGTCGAGATTGAAAAAAGTAGCGCGGATACCGGTGAATCGATCAGCGAATATCCACCTCCGGGTGCCGTTGTCAATAACAAAATTGGGAATGGTATGGATGATTATGACGAGGATGCACCTCAGCAACGACAACAGCAACAGGGTGACAATGAAACTCCGCGACTTTCAAAGAGGAAGTTGAAAAAATTGACGAGACTTAGCGTGGCAGAGCTTAAGCAACTAGTCGGGCGACCAGATGTTGTAGAAATGCACGATGTCACTGCAAGAGATCCAAAGTTGCTAGTCCAGTTGAAAGCTTACAGGAATACAGTGCCTGTACCAAGACACTGGTGTTTCAAGAGGAAATACTTACAAGGCAAGCGAGGTATAGAGAAGCCTCCGTTTGATTTGCCTGCTTTTATCAAACGAACAGGTATCACTGAGATGCGAGCATCGTTGCAGGAAAAAGACGAGTCTAAAACTTTAAAGGCCAAAATGAGGGAGCGCGCTAGGCCGAAATTAGGCAAAATTGATATCGACTATCAAAAGCTTCACGATGCATTTTTCAAGTGGCAAACAAAGCCAAGAATGACTATACACGGTGATCTGTATTACGAAGGCAAAGAGTACGAAACACGGCTCAAAGAAAAGAAGCCTGGAGAATTGTCGGATGAATTGAGAACTGCCCTTGGTATGCCTATTGGGCCAAATTGTCACAAAGTACCCCCTCCGTGGTTGATTGCTATGCAGCGTTATGGACCACCTCCCAGTTATCCAAATCTCAAGATTCCTGGATTGAACGCTCCCATTCCAGAAGGTTGCGCTTTTGGCTATCACGCTGGTGGTTGGGGCAAACCCCCCGTAGATGAAACTGGACGACCTCTCTACGGTGATGTATTTGGTGTTCAAAGAGCTCCTGGAGGCGACGCTATGGATGAAGAAATCGATAGAGGTTTATGGGGTGAACCAGAATCTGAATCATCTGGCGAGGAAGATGAAGACGACGACGACGACGAGAAGGAGGAAGAAGGTACGCGTCAATCCCCCGTTCTAAGCATACACATATATACATACATTTATATTTTAATATTTATACTTCATAGATAACAATTCTGTTACTTTATTAGACGAAAAACTAAAAGATGCGTTGTGATAATTTTGCATTTTCATTGCAGGTAAAGAAGATGCCACTGGACTTGTCACTCCTGGAGCTGAAGGTTTAATTACTCCAAGTGGAATCACTTCTATTCCTGCTGGTCTTGAGACTCCAGAAACTATAGAATTGAGAAAACGCAAGATAGAGAGTGAAATGGAAGGTGGAGAAACACCAGCGCTGTACACTGTTTTACAAGAAAGACGAACGGAAGGATTAGGTAGTAGCATGATGGGTAGCACACACGTGTACGATATGACGGGTGCGGGAGGCCAGGCTCCACCGTCGGTAATAGCTGCACGACGAGGTGCAGTCTCGACGTCCGAAGTGAGGGCAACGGAAAGGGAAGGAGCAGTCGAGTTAGCTTTGGATCCAAGCGAGTTAGATTTGGACTCTGAAGCTATGGCTACCAGGTACGAAGAGACCATGCGCAATCGTCAGGCTTTGCGACGTGAAGATTTATCGGACATGTTGCAAGACCACGTTCAAAGGCAAAAGGTAATGGGTAAAGGGTTTATTTGCACGTTATAGACGTGCGTCAAATTACACGTTTCGTTAATCAATGACTTTTGTTTTTACTTCAGAGCAAACGAAAGCGTCAGCAGAACCAGGAAAGCAAATCTTCAAAGAAATACAAAGAATTCAAGTTTTAACAGTTCTTTGATTTATATTTTTGTAATATACCTTACTGTGTAATTTTTAGAGTAAACTTCGATCATTGTGAAATAAATTAGTAAAAACATTCTGTCTCAATGCACAACGCGTAAATGACTATTGACTCAAGAACGAGAAAAGTAATTGGAATCCGTTAAGCAGAGGGTACAATATGCATCGATTACTACATCTGCTCGAGACTCGATATTTTCCAGCAAAATATTTGATGGATACTTCGAAAAAAACTGAAACTTGACTTTCATAGATACGTCGATGACATAGGAAAATGACCAGGAGGATGTAATAAAACGTTTCCATGTATACTTAGTTTATTTATTAATTGTTGCGACGGAAGTCATCAAACTTGAAAATTTAATAAAAATATTCACAGTGAGCATTCTTTCTCCCATTTGCTCTCGCGTTCTTTCGCACAATCTTCGCCTTACCGCGGTCGCGCGCATTTGTCTAGTGTAAATACGGGTCAGCGAACTTGGCATTAATACACTCGACAATTTCTTTAAAGTTTTATTTCTCATGAAATGTCGCACCTTGACGCAGCTTGGACACATCACGGTAAATCATCCTTGCTTACGCTATTACATCACGAATGTTTCCATTTTGCGGATTTTACTTTAACTTGTTATTGTGTATGCATGTATTTATAATAATTATATACAGAACTAGGCATTTACTTGAGACTGATACAGGAGTACTTTCAGCTTTTGATTTTCAACAAAAATTCTTATTCTAATCAATTTTTTTTTTATTCAATTTTTTTCCTATCTAATAAGTAATGTAAGCTGAGAACACTGACGTAAATAAAATACTATTCCTAAGTTTGATTGTTTATCAGTAAATGAACTAACCTACTACATATACATAAAGTAAATAAACATATTTAGGATTTCAATTTTTGTACAAAATTATTGACGAGCGACGAATCGACATCACTTCATAGCATTCTTCAACGAACTCAAAGAACACAAAAATAAAAGAACAAATAATCTCACTCCTGAATGAGCCAGTTTAAGTATGATACCCAGTCCCGCTACGATTTTTTTTGCATTTTCATCATTATCATGTACGTACGTGTGCCCATGGCTGTGTGTATGTTTGTGTGTGGCGCTCATATGCATATGTACATTTAATTAATAATAATTATTATTATTAATAACAACAATATAATTGGTACGAATAGAAAATCATGGTTCACGGCGAATGACTTGATTTCGTTTTGAAAATTGAGGGTATCAACACACATCGATCGAAGCTTTAATGATCATCACTAGTCGTCATTAGCATGTTACTTAGTCGTTCACCTTTTAGTCAATTTAGCGGCGCTCACTACATTGTATTTTGGCCTCGCCCGCTCAAAGACTGCGAGAGCACAAATCACGCATCGTTCGCTGTCTACTATCTTATCATAGATCTTTTGATTGCCCATATACTGGCTACCCAATCCACACTTGTTATCGCTACTGCGTCCTCGGAATCTCGTGAGAGCTCTGAGATTCGAGACCGATTCAGTCGAGGATGACGACCATGTCGTCGGTTCGCGGCGTCCGCTGTGGCGCGTTCAGTCGACGCCAGGGCTTGCGAGCGGCCCGTCGCAAATCCACGGCCGTCAGAGTTTTTCGAATTCTCCTGGAACGATAGAAACTTTGTTGTCAATCGGCGTAAACTTGACGATGCCAAACAAGGCGAGAGCGAACGGACAAAGATCGCAGTGACTTACTTGGTATTTTCCGTGGCGCGGAAGTAGAGGTCGTCGGGCGCGTCCATCCAGGACATGACTTGCTTGCGAGCGTTGCTCCGTGACATGGGCCCCTGTGGTAGCACGCCGTGAGGGTGAGCCGCGCGACCGTTGAGTGGCGCCGCCACCAACGGCGGTATCACGGATGCCCCTGCCACGCTGGCCGGGCTCGCGCCGCTCTGGTGATCGGTGCGCGCGTTCACGTGCAGTTGCATCGGCTGAACGTGCTGTACGCGCTTCGCAGGTGGGTGCCCCGACGTCACTGTATTTATAGCACCTACACGTGTGAAAAGAGACGAAGGTCGTCCGTTAGATTACGAATCTAACGACCAGAACGCTGGTCGTTGTCGTGCATCGACGTATCGAGACTATAATTTACCATCTGCTCCGTTTAGCTCGTCGAATGGAGGTGGCCTTGTGCGTTTTAAGGTGTTTTGCGGTGTCGGCAGTACGACTTGAACGGGAGGTGTGGCGGAATGTCGGTCGACCATGTCCGACTTGTTGGGCACTCGCTCGTAGAGGAGGCTGCCATCTGCAAGAACGAGACGTTATCCGGCGTCCGTGCGCAAGCTCGTTTACGAAACCGAGCGACGGAAAGAGGAAAAGGCCGCTTACCTGGAGCTTTGGGAGGTCGTGGGAAGGAGACGTGCTCGGGTTGCTTGAGCATTCCCGGCGCGGTGAGTAGCAGCCAGTCCCAGTCGCCAGGCTTGTTGGGCTGCGGGTGGTCGCCGAGACGCGCGGCGATGTCGTTGACGCGCGGTCGCATCCGCGGGCGAGGGGCCCGGGCGAGCACGCGCAGCTCCTGGGGCGTCTTGCTGGCGAGCTGGGGCGAGGCGCACAGGTGTCGCAGGGGCGCCGCGTTGATGGGCTGATGAGGCGCGCGAGCCGCGTGTCGGATCCGCAGTTGCGCGGCGCAGAGTCGGCGTGCTGCCCGGGCCAACGCCGAGGTGCGCAGGTAGAACGCCGAACGCGTCTTCATGACGGGCCGCGGCGAGGCTGCGCCGCCGACGGCCAGAGTCGCGGGCACGCCCGCGGGCAGACCGGCGGGCCCACCGCTCGCGCTGCCTCGCACATCCAGGCCGTGAGCCGAAGCGTAGTGGCGGCTGAGGTGGGCCTTGAGCTTGAACTCTTTACCGCACGAGGGGATGCTGCAGCGGTGGGGCCTGTGCGGGCCCGCCTGCGAACTCTTGCCCTCCTCGTCCGAGTTGGCTCCACTGCGCTTGCGTTCGGCCTCGATCTCGTCCATCCGCGTGGGGCACTGCAATCGAGAAGGCCGGTGAGCATCGAGGGCGGGGCGGTCTGGGTGTGGGTGTGGGGGTGGGGGCGGGGGCGACAGCCGAACACCGACCTTGAGTCCACCGTACTTCTTCCAGTAGTTCCAGCAAAGCTGACAGAGTCGGCACTGCATCTGCGAGGGTCCCCAGGGGTACCAGTGGGCGCTCTGCAGGCTTTGGCAACTCTCGCAGGGCTTGCCGGAGGCGGCGGCTAGCAACATGGCCGCGTCCTGGGAGAGGTTGCCGTTACTGCCGCCGCTCCCGTTGAGGATGCTGATGGAGGGCGGCGCGGGCTTGCCGTTGCTGCTCGGCGGCGCGGGCGCGCTGCCGATCGGTATGATGGAGGCGCCGCCCTGCGTGGTCGCCGGGGGCGCCGCCGCGGCCGCGGGCCCGTTGGGGCCGCCCTTGGCGTAGTTGGGTATGTAGACCTGCTTGAGCTTGCTCTCGGCCTCGACGGCCTTGACGCGCTTCTGCTGCACGTAGCGGTCGGTCGTCTTCCACATGTAGTAGTACTCGACGACGTTCTTGAGGCTTTTCCAGGACAGGAAGTCGTGACGGATGTCGGAGAAGTCCTTGCCGTACTTGTCGAGGGCCTCCTCGAAGAGGTTGGCCTCGGAGGCGGACCACTCCTCCATCTCGTCGCGACAGAGCACCGGCCCCGAGCTCGGCACCAAGCTCGACATGGCCTTGGCCACGTCGTAGTTGTGTCGATGCAGCGTGTCCATGGCATGGAAGAGGGTGATGTCGCGAGAGGCCGCTGCCGCGGACATGTGTAGCGATGGCTGTTTAACGGAGGACGAGCAGTCGAGGGCGCGGGCGAACGTGCCGACGGAGCGCGACACCACGAGGAACTGGTCGATCTGGCGGTCCGTCAACGAGTGCCGCGGCGTCCAGACGAGCGTCTCCAGGTCTTGGGGGCGGCGCGCGTCCGCCTCGCGTTCGGCCTTGCTCAGCGGCTGGGCGGCGATGTTGTCCGCCTGGTAGCGGCTGCCCACGCGGATCTCGCCCTTGTCGGCGAGCAGCGTGCGCTGCGCAGGGTCGAACACTAGGCAATAGAAGAACGAGTCTTCCTTGTTGAGGTACGACAGCAACGACTCGGTCTCGTTGAGCAGGGTCACGCAACACTTGCCACGGATGTGGGTGGCCGGCATCGTCTCCACCTGTCGCGACAGGAACAACTCGCGATGCTTCATTTGGTGGCGTTGCTTGAGGCTCAGCTCGCTGGCCGCTTGGCTGCCGAGGTTGGTGGCGGCCTGGGCGGCAGCGCTAGCCACGGTCGAGGTGCCCGAGACCGCGTCCCCGCTGCCGTTGCCGCCGACGCTGCCTGGCCCACTCGGCCCGGCACCCACCGCCTTCGCCGTGCTCTCGTCAACTCCGGCTGTTGGCAAGGAAAACATCCTCGTTACTCAACCGTTACGCTCTCCGGTCCTCCGTCCTCCTCCTTCCGTAACACCATTTACATTTTCGTTCGCGTGCGTTAAGCTGCAGCGCGTCCTACCTTGCGTCTGCCTCGAGCTTTCGGACTTCGAGCCGAGGCGTGATGCTCGTTCGACGTTTTGCTACCCACGCTGTCGCGCACGGATGCGTCCAGCGAGCAAACGCGAAAAAACAAGCGAACCTCGGCTTTGACCTTACGCGCGCGTCAACGTTCGGTCGACGATAAAAAGATAAAAAAATGTAGAAAAACGAAAATAAAAAGCTGCGGAGACAAAACAATACAAATGAAAAAATAAAACTGACACTCGATACGGAGGAAAGGAGGGGCGATTTCCCTTGCATAACCGGCGCGAGCAGAGGGGATCCCGTCTAGAAAATTCCGCTAAAATGTGCACGCGCGCACGCGGGCTACGTGGACGGCTCGCGAAGAGAAGCCGAACCGTGAAAACCGTGGGGCTAGCGGTGGCCGAACTGGTTGATGCACTCGTGCAAAAAATTGCACGGTTATTTGCGTTGTAAACCCCAACTATCTCTTCTCCAAACGTTGTTGGAAAATACGCTAACCGCGCAGTCGAGCGAGCGACGCTCGTAGCGTCGAAAACAATCGCGATTAAGCGACGTGCAATTGGACCGAGCGCTATCGGTCGCCAAATAAAAGCGTACGCGAAATTATCATAGGTCGCAGTAGGCAATGCGTTAAGCGCCAACTAAAGGAAATCAATAGTACAAATGCTACGTTTCGCTCGTTAGCCTCGGAGCGAAACCCTAATTAAATGATCGCCTATAGTATGACGTATAGCCATTTTTATATGATTCGCGACGAGCGGACGCGATAGTTTGTTCAATTGTCGCGTATTATCTACTAACGATGAGCGACTCGTCGCACCAACGCGTCGTATCGTACATACACGTACATCAACTTTGACCGTGCACGCGAAAAAAAGATGAAACCAACGCGAAGGCATGCCACACTGAAAAGTACACAACATCGAACAAGCAGTTACACGTAAGAGTTTACAAGTGGCAGGCGACGAGAAAAAAAAAGACGTGTGCGCTGTCACGGGACAGCCGGTTGGGACCAAGTTCCTTGTGTTATTTGGTAACAAGTAGTAGCAATAAATTTCAATCGTTTTATTTGTTTGCAAATTCGTAAATCATCTCTTGTATTTTTCGTTTTACTTTTATACGCGAAGCATGCGATTCGTGTGGTTCGTCGTGTGCGCATTCGCAATATCATTTGTTTCGATCGTTTGTCCGTTTAATTTAAAAAATCACCAACAACGCGTTTTCTGAGTAAGATTAAAAAGATTACAAGTTGTATCGCACACTTGTCAAATTTAACGTTTTCAAAACTTTGAGACATCGACGACACTCTTTTGCATGCTGCACGGTAAACAAGGCTTTTTTGGGTATTTTCTTGGCGCTTAAATGACAAAATCACCATCTTATTGTATAATTGTTTCTATAGCAACGTTAAGAAATAAAAAATAAACGAAAATAGTTCGTTCTACCCCACTTAATGTTTTAAATACTTTAGCTGCTAACGATACGCTTTCTAACGGTGCGCGGTTGTTTTTGGGATTTGTTTTGCACCAAAATTTATGAAAAAATCATGAATTTATTATAAATCAATACTGGCAATTTTGCTTAAGACAGACGCCTTTGTGTAAAATATAAATACGTGTATTTCTACTTACGCGTCGTAAGTTTCCGTTTGCGTTGATTCACTTTCACTCGAATCACTATTGATATTACCAATTAAATAACGTGCACTTTTCAGAATTTTTAACGGATTAATGGTCGAAACAATTTTTTTCAATTCATTACATTCAAACGTCAAGAATTTAGGTTATAACAAGTACGCGGAGTAAGAAAGTCAAGAGAATTCCACGTGTATGCGCGCGCAACGACGCCAAAGCGAAGCGGTACTGATACGAGAGAGGAAGAGAGACGACGCCAATGCCCCTATGCTCATTGCCTGTTCAGAGCAGAGGGAGAGAGAGAGAGAGAGAGAGAGAGAAAAGAGGGATGATGAGAGACGGCGCCAATGCGGATAAACAGCGAAAGTGGGAATGGAAATCCTTGTGAAAGATATCGGGTATTCCTTCTTCTCTCTTTCGTTTCCGTAACGCATTTTGGTGATGCATTTCATCTAAGGCACACTCTTTGGACGGTCTAGGTCCCTCGACGAACGTGCGATAAGAAACTTTGTTCCAAAATAAATAACGAAAATCTCATAAAGGCATGCTACATTGAAAACTACACAACATCAAACAAACAGCGATACATAAAAGTATACAAGTGGTAGTCGCCGAGTTAAAAAAAATCGAAATTTCGCGTGAAAAACGAACGAGTATAACGTTATAAATATTTGCGCGAACGCAGCGGAAGCCTCAGATTACTAAAGTGTCATCACACAGAGCGTTGGTTGCCTCGCGAATAAGATTCAGAACACGGAATAGTAAAGAGAGAGAGCGGGAGAGAGAGAGAGAGACGGAAAGAGAAAAGGAGAAGCAAAAAGGGATCGAAGGAGCGACAGCGGTGGCAGCAGCTGCGTGCGATACGTACACCGGGCATTGCGCGTGCCGCTGCCGCTGCCGCGGTCGCTAGCTCCGAGTCCCGTGCAGGGAGAAAAAGGATAGGTACATGGGTATGTACGACGCGTGTGCGCCCGCTCCACGAGCAATCCGTGAGCAATACTCGAGACTACGGCTTGCCATACGACACGAACGTATAAAACGCAAGGGGCGGGCAGAACGTTGTCTCTTTGGCCTTACAGCGAACTGCCTAGTTCTCGCGGCATCCGCCAAGATTACAAAGACTTTTGTTTTCTTTTTTTTTCAGGAAGAAGGGGAGAGGCTTTACCCAACGGACTCTATCGGCTGCCTTTTATCATCACTGGCTTCCGCTTCATTTTTCATACGACTGAGTTTAACAAATTGATAAATTGATTGGATTATAACAAGTCGATCGCGCGGTCAATTAAACTCGTTCCCGCCCTACGCCTTTTGTCCAATTTCATCGCGAATACGTGTACATAAACAAAAGTGTGCATGCAACAGAGAAAGAGAGAGAAAGAGACATCCGTCGACATTATGCGATGGACTCACCAGCGTGACTCTCGAGCCAGGGGGAATGGGCTGCGACGCTTGCCTCGTCCTTGGCTAAGTCCTCGGCGAGCAGCTTGGGCAAATCCGAGCTCTGTTGCTCTGCCACTATGTACATTACATGGTTTTTTTCGTTCACATTTCGGAAAACATTACAAAAGAAGAGAAACACAGAAATCGTACGCGGTTTCATTACAGGTAGAACGAGAGACAGAGAGGGAGAGAGAGTGAGAGAAATAGTTGGAATAAAATAAAATGCAGACAAAGAATTAAATGAGAAAACGCGGGCGCGCTCAGCAATTGAATTTCGGTTGGATCGATTCGAGCTGCAGTAGCGTGTACGTCCACCACAGTTGTTCGTTCGTTCGTTCGTTCGTTCGCTCACTCTCTCTCTCGCTCTCTCGCTCTCTCGCTCTCTCTCGCTCTCTCTTTCTAGCTACGTTGTCTTTCTCCTCGATATTACTTTTGGTCGGGAAGGGGAGGGGGTGGTGGTTATTACATCGGCTGCTGGAATAGAATTAATTAAAACCATCCGAGATACACAGTTTAATATGCGATACCGCAATTGTTCTTCTTCGAACAATTATGCCGGAATCGTTACGTTTTCGTTGTTGTTTTGTTTTGTTTTGTTTTTTTTCGTCAATACGAGAAGCGATGTTTTTCAAAGTAGACAGATAAACAACAAACGGATTCTTTGACTGAATAAATAAACCTAAGAAAGTCAGAATAACAGAAACGAAGAGCGCAAATTGTACGGATGCCAAGTAGGTTTAATATCGTCAATATTGTCATCGTGCACGTTGTTATAAAAAGCAGAGCGGCGAAGGTTTTGGACAAAAACGCAAAGTTCGGTGGCTTTGACGCAATAACGCTGAGATTACATACGGAGACAGACGCGAGCAGGTATATCGAAGGAATGAAATGACTCCAGAGGAAAAGATTGAATTTTTCGTTAGAGCACATTTTTACAAGGTGCCAAACCGGTTGCCGTACATATCTGCACGCGCGCATGTGTGTGCGCGCGCGTGTGTGTGCGAGATACATCAAGAGCCCGAGGCTTAATTTATAGTAATTGTTCGGAATCACGAAAGCAATCTCGAGTAAGGTGTACGTATATCCTGCGTGCCTCCGTGGCTCCATGCAAAAATCATCCGGGCTTTCGTAGCTTTCTTTCCTTCTTTTTTTCTTCGATTAGTTTCGCGAGTTTGCGAGCCTCGACTGATTTGAGCGTACACCCGAGTCGATCGATGTCTTTCGTTATACGCAGAATCCAACCACGCTATATTACGGGCAAACGAGCGTTCCTTTGTACATTCGTCGATTCGGCCGTTTGCACGAGAATCGCGATCACGAGTAATACTTTGACTTTGTCGGAATGACGTGAAACGGAGCAACTATTTGGAAAACCACATCGACAACGTCGAATACTAACGATATGCAATTTGCGACGAGTAAGGAAAAAGTACAAAAGACGCATTGGAACGAGTAATCTTGAATTGATTCTCATCTGCCGAAAGGAATTTAACAACTACGTGTGTACTACACGAGATTCGCGCGAGTATGCGAGCCAATGCGTCCGAGTGTTGGTGTGGAGCAACGGCATTGCTCGTGAAAAGGGAGCCCCCAAGTGCAAAGTGAGCGAGAGAGAGATAGAGAAAGGCGCAGGGAGCTACCATGCTCTCTTTCTCTCGCACACACACGCACACACACGCACACACACGCACACATGCGCGTGCACGTAGCACACAGCCAGAAATCGAGAGAAAAAAGCCAAGAGAGCACGAGCGAGCAAGCGAGAACTGAAAATGAGAGTGCGAGGGAGAGAGAGAGAGACAGCCGCGAGATTCCAGATAAGAGTGCGAGCAATGGAAAGAGGAGAAGGCGGGGAAAGAGGACAAAATTATGGCTCGGCTTTGGAATCGTGAAAAAGTCTCGACTCTGCATTGCTCTCGTTCTCGCGAAAATCCACTTTTCCGAAAGATTCACCGACGACTGGACAAACCGTCGGGAAAAACAACGGAGTTGCGCGTAGTGGGAGCGAGACACAACGCGCGAAAGCCAAAAGCAAAGGGATCGAAAGCAAAGGAAACGAAAACGAGAAAGACGAGAATGACGAGAAAAATGCGAAGAACGGAGTGCTCCGTATCGCCGGGTACTTTGGAAAGTCGAGGGAGAAGAGGGCAGGACGAGTGAGTACATCCGGAAAATAGAAAAGTGCGCCAGTGTCGGTGTGCGTGTGCGGGAGAGAAAGAGCAAACGACAACGGTTCTTTTTACGCGCACACGTATACGCGAGGCCGGTAATGAAGGCGGTGGCGGCGGTAAGAGGAGGAGGAGGCGGCGGCGATGGTGGTGGTGGTGGTGGTGGTGGCGGCGGTGGAGGAGGTGGAGATGCCGGATAAAGGGAGAGAGGGGCAGAGAGAAACTGCAGCGACAAAAAGAGAGACGGACTCGAAACTGGCGTTCCTGGTGCCACGTCGATACGTCTCTCTCGCTCGCCACGAAAATGTGCAATAAATATGCAAACAGCCGGCGTAACCGCAACCAGTGAGATAGTGCGTCGCGCTTCATAATAGCGCGGACGCTATTGAGGAGATGCTCGATGTCGAGGAGCCTACAATAAGTACCAACGCATTGATCAACAAACGCTTTTTCCAGTTTATTCGCACACGCGCATTTTCGCCTGGATTCGGATATTTTCCGAGAGAGCGCAAACACGAGTCGTGGGGAAGGGGGTACAATGCATAACGCGGGGCAAAGTCGTAACTCGCGGGCGCGCGCGCGTGTCAGAGAGAGAGAGAGAGAGAGAGAGAGAGAGAGAGAGAGAAAGAGAAAGCCAGCCCCAGTGGCCGTACGGTGGCCGGGGCGTCAGTCATTCATTTAGTTGGCCGCCGAGGGGGTGGCGTTCTCTCTCTCTCTCTCTCACACACACACACTCGCTGTGGGGTTGCCTCTGTCTGGTCGGCAGAGCGAAGCAGAGCAGAGCGGCAGATCGATACAAGCGTCCCTCAGCCTCTTCTACGTCCTCCTCCAACCCAGCAGTAGAGAGAGAGAGAGAGCCAGAGCTTTACCCCCTTCCAGACTTTACTTATTATACATTCCCACTTTTGTGTGTGTGTGTGTGTATGCGCGCAAGCTCCCACAACCCATTCCTCCCTCCGATCGAAAGCCCAATCAGCGCTTACTCTTGCGAGTAGTGGTAGCAACGACAGCAGCAGCTGATCGTCGTTCTTTTTCAAAGCTCACTTTCACCCGCGAGTACCGTGGCACCTGCTCGATCAATCACTTCCACTCGTACATACGCATATTCGAGACGCGAGAGCAATTAGGAGACACGCTCGATCCACGTGCAACGCTATCGGCGCGCGCGTGCTCTCTCTCTCTCTCTCTCTCTCTCTCTCTATCTCTCGCTCTGCGAAGCCGCGCGCTAACAAAGCCTCGCCCAATAGAGCGATTAGCGCCTACCGAGCCTGCCGAGCGAGCGACTCTTGCCGATAACTATGCAACGCTCCGATTTGCCTCTGCAACGTCTATCCCACGAGGGAATTTCTTCAACGAGAGCCCCGGAATCTTTCGAAACGAAACGAGCTTGTCTCTGGCTCTCTCCCTTTCTCATTGCGCTCTCGCTCTTTCTCTCGCACGGCTGGCTCTCGCAGCAAAATCGATAAGATCCCGCATTTCCCGAGTCTTCTCTCCCTCTCGCGTGTGTCTCGCCCAACGCGCAATCCACGGACTAGCCCCCGAAAAATGTCGCTCGCTCATTACAAACAGTCCGTAACCTTAGTTCGACTTTATTTTTCTCGATTACTCGCTTGGGCACTTCATTTATTTTTATTTCTCGCGGGTTTGCGACTTTCCGAGAAATGTCTTCGCTCCTTTTCCCACGCTCATCAGCGCGCGTACGCGCAAACGAGATAAAACGCTCGACGCGTGGGATAGATGGGTTGCCCATTGATAGTCAATATTTGTGGGTAGGTTGGAACAACGAATCCGTCCTAATCGTCGATCACTCTAGCCCATTCGCGTCAACGGGTATTGGTGCGGCGTTGGTAGTCGGCGTGCAGCGCGTTCGTTTCGCCGAATATTTTTCGGAGCGATCGTCTTGGAGGCTGCGGTTGACTCGATACACCTCTCGGATGAAGCAAGAGGCACGCTAAAAGTCGAACGCGCGGAGCACGGCCTGTCCAACATCGGCGGGAAATCGATGCTCTTAACCCGCGCGTCCCAGCGTTCCGCTCGTGAACGGTCAACCCCCTCGTTTTTGCGAAATTACGAGCGCTCGCGCGTATACGGCCTGTTTGCAAATGGCACTCCGATTGCGCTGTTTTTGCTCCCCTTTCCCTTGCCCCGATCCCCTCCTGCCCATTCTTTACCTCGCTCGCGCGTCATAAAGCTCCCAAAAGAATGCCGCGTGTAATTGACTTTGTCGATCGATGCACTTTCGGACGAAACTACGAAACTACGAAACTACGTGTTTTTTCGACGGTGTCTTTTGCAAAATTGCGCTTTGGTCGACGAGCGAGGCACGACGAGTCGTTGGCGTTTTCGTCGATCCAATTCAACGCGGCTCGATTGCTGATTTACGGTCAACGACGAAAAGCGAGGCTGCTGGGCCTCCGTGTCAAAGCGCGACGAAAGCCAAGCTTTATTATTGCCTTCTAGCGTTCCAGATCAAGCAGTGGCTCTCTTTTTGGCGATCCTTTCGAAAAGGAAGCTGCGCACCGAGTAGCGTGCGCGCGTGCTCGAGAGTACTGGCAATCCAAGCATTACCAAAGTTGCCAAGCGAATCGGACAAGACGGTTTGTTCCGACGGTTTATTCCGACGGTTTATTGTTAATTTAACAATCCAAATCCCATCCAGAGTTAGCGACAGACGGTTAATCGCAAACAAAAAACGCCGTTCTCCGCCTACACCTCGATCCGAGATGGAAAGGAAAAAAGATACACGTATGACACAAAGCCACGTTGAGGCAACGAACTTACACTGATGTTTGTCGGCGAGCATAATCAGGGTAGACGGCAGGTCCCTCCGCCTGAAGAAGCACATCACCTTGGCTTCGACATTACCATTGGCCGTCTGCAAAACAGAGTATATCGATTAGTTTTCCTTGGCTCTATACGCTGTACTACGTGTTGGTACGAGTAACGCGAGCAACGTTCATTTACGCGTCGCTATTGGACAAACGGGAGAGAGAGAGAGAGAGAGAGAGAGAGCGCGCGCGCAGCGACTTTGCCTTTGATCTGCTCGTACTATACTAATTAATCCGCACCCACGACTGCTCGTTTTCTCATTTGACATCGACGACTTTTCCGTCAACTCGGTTGTTTACTTCGATGTACAGCTTTCCGAAATATTTTTGTTTTCTCGAGCGCGAGCAATAACAAACGCGTCAATAAACGAAAAACAAACAAACAAAAAAGTAAACAAATAAATGCATAATCCAGAGCAGCCGAATCACGCGTCCCCTTATCGTTGGCGTTTGACGCCGAAATTTCACGTCGCAATTGGAGCACCGTTTGACCGATTGAACAACGACGCGATAATTTTGGAACGTACGGCAAAGTATCGAGGTGGTATTTCGATAGTCGGACGTTCGCGATGACCGAATAAACAACGAAACAAGCCGTAGAATCGAGCAAATCGAGTTGTTGTTGATAATGCCACACGAACGACACGCGAGCAAGAATCGCGCACGCGTACGTACCTTATTTAGCTCCTCTATCCTTCGTATCTGGTAGGGGGAGTTGGACGATGTCTCAAAATAGACATAATCTGGAAAAATAAACGAACAGTTTAATAGTGGTTGGTTAACGTCGTAGGCTATGCATGCGAGACGTTTCGCACGCGAGTCACGTCGACGCACTCGATTGTAACATCGATCGACGAACGTGTATCGCGTCATTGACGTAGCTTCGAACAACGTTAATGCCACCTACTCTCTCTTGAGAAGCACACCAATGGGTTTGCGCGAACGAGCGCGAACGAGCGCGAACGAGCGAGTAGCGATCCCGTGGCTTTAGCGATTCGGCCAACAACGACCAGCACGCTCGTCGAGCATCCGAATATCGACAACGAGCGCAAGAGATCGCAGCGTGGTGCGCGTCAGTCGCGGCAAGGCAGTGCACTCGCCTGGAAAGAAGCCAGTGGGCGCTGAAAGCGCGAGCCTGGCCCATCCTCTGACCAGTGACGACGGTCGAGCAGGCTCGTCGTCGCGGGCGCTGGCAAAATCAACGAACGGGTAAGCCCGCGTAAAGCGGCGCACAACGATCGTCCACTCGAGTCCACTCGGACGAGTACAGTAGCCTTCTCGACACCCGAACGCTCGCAAAGTTAACAAGCTTCGACAGCGTCGTTAAACAGCGCCAACGCGAAACCCGCGCCGTTGTTCGCGGTACGTCGGCGCTCCCAACGACCAAGTTGTCGGCCAACCACGCGTGACCTTTCCCGCCAGCGGCGAGCCACTTCCACGTCGTAGGCTTATCTCGGAAAACGCGGAAAAAACGCGGAAAAAACGCGGAAAAAACGCATCGGGCCACACGAGTCGGGTGCACTCTCAAAGCACAGCCGAGCGCGTCAGCGAGACAGATGGACAGTTGGCGACCGTAGTCACCGTGGCACGCATAGAGGGGAGTTTTCGTTGACCTTTACAACTGGCTCTTCTAGATAGACCGACAAAAGCTACGCTACGCTATTTCCGTAGAGCTGACACGACTCTATAGTGCGTGCTCGCCCTTAGGCTCGCCTCTGCATCCTCCAAAAGAACAATGACAACTGTCAAAGAAACGGGATCCCTTTCTTTCTTTCGTTTTCTCGTTTTTCTAGTTTTCTTCAAGATTACCAACAAATAAGAAGAATAATAACGCGGAGCCTTGAGCGAGGCGACGCGTAGCAACGAGCGTGTGGCCGGGGAAAAAAGGAAACGCAACGCAAGGGGAGATAGCCGGAAAATAGCGACTCGCTACACGCACAGGTGCACATGCACCGGCTCGCGTTTCGCTCGTTTGTTGTTGTCGTTGTTGTTGTCGTTGTTGTTGTCGTTGTTGTTGTCGTTGTTGTTGTCGTTGCTGCTGGTGCTGGTGTTTCGGTCGCGTATATTTCCCGTTTGGCACGCGCGGTATTACACGGCTGGCCTAGTTTCGAAGATGGGAAATCTATTGGGCGCGTCAGGCATGTTCAAACTATCAACCCAACAAACGTTCGAGCGCAACGGTTGGGACTTGGCTCGATGCTCTCCTTTGTATTCTCTCCGTTGGGAAACAAGAAAGCGCGGACCCCGTGGCGATGGATTCGTAGAAAAGAAGCTTTCGTACGGACGCTCAGCTACGGATGAAGCGAACAACGAAAGAGTTGGACGAATACATCGGTGGAGGAGCGCTTATCGATCAGAAGCAGCAGCAACCAACTTAGAACGCGCACACCGTTCAATTTCGAAGCCTGCATTTTTCAGCAGTTCATATTGGATTTCTATAAATATTGACTATACGGCAGTGCCGTGTACACGAGCGTGGCGTCGAACGACGCGCATCCCAAGCCTGATCTTGGGATCTTGGATACGAGTGAGAAGACTGCAGCGGGTCGCTGGACGGAAAGACAGGCGTCGGTGACGAGGATGAAAAAAAGAAGAAAGAAGAAAGAAGAAAGAAAAAAAGAAAAAAAGAAAAAAAGAAAAAAAGACAAAAGAGGAAACGCCGAAGCATTTGGCTGGCATCGGGAAATTGCGCGGGCTAGTCGAGTACTCCGAAAAACAAGATTGTTGACGCGGATGCCGGGAGGGAGGGTCCGAAACGAACCACTCGGAAAAAGTGGCCAACTTCTGGTAAGCAGATGTAGAGGCTCGGGGTACACGTTGCAAAAAAGCCGATATACATATACGTACGTACGCACGTACACAAGCGGTGATGGAGAGCGGCTATATAACGGATTTCGTGCACGGCACCGCAGCTTTGGGGAAAACGGAAGGGAGAAAGAGAGAGAGGGGCAGGAGAGAGAAGGGGCCGCGGGGAAAGGAAAGCCAAGCAATAAAATGCCGACAGAGACGCCGATATGCCGCCAGCAGCAGGAGCGCGCTAGTAGCTGAAAAAGAGAGGATGCACAGGCAGAGAGAGAGAGAGAGAGAGAGAGAGAGAGAGAGAGAGCTGATTTCGTGCGCGCATCGTCCATGCCGATTTATTACGAGCGTTATTGCAACCTGTACGACGTATACCTGAGGCTGAGCAGCTTCGAGAGAGAGTTATCTCCAACGAGCGAGCATCCGCACTCTACGCAGCTCCGTCTCGGTAGTCGTTCGGCCGTTAAAAATAGATCGTCGTCGCGATTGACTCGAGATTTCGAGGAATGCGTATCATGGCCAAGCTCTCGCGATGCAATATTTGTTGACAATTCAACCTCCCAAAGTGGCAAATCTCGCGTAAATAACATCAGCGCCGTACGCTGGGACGAGAAAAGAAGAAGCCGGTTTGAAGCTGGTTCGAAGCTGGCTCGAGCGTGCAACACGATTGAACGCGCAATTAACGTTAATCGATACTCGCGCGACATTGAAAAGCGAGGATGCTACAGGGGAGTAAGAGAGCAAAGTATCGATCAACCAAAATGGCATATCAAATAAGCGGTGCATCGCCAGCTTGCACACTCGGCGTTGCAGCGTCCGAACGCCAAACAAAGAGAGCGAGAGAGGAGAGGGCGATCGACCTCGGCCGAGTGCAATCAGCGGCTTGGGCTAATCAGGAATCTGCTCGCGTACTTATTCCGCGCGCGCCTAATCAAAAAAACGAGAGAAGAGAGACTCGGCACTGCTCGACGCGGTAAGTAGTTGCCGCCGCCGCCGTCGCCGTCGCGAGCTCTCTCTCTCTCTCTCTCTCTCTCTCTCTCTCTCTCTCGCTCTTACTCGAGCAGGCCAAAATAAAAGCAAGAGAGCGGAAGAGTGAAAGGGGGGAGGGTGAGGTGGGGAGACTCTTTCTCGGTGGCGAGGGGAGTAGCGCCGGCTGCAGGGACGAACGTAAAGGAGGCAACGCGAGCAGCCAGCCAGCCCGGCTAATGGAAACGGGGGGAGGCACGCACACTCTACCTCGGACACGACACACTCGCACGCTCCAACGCTGCTTCCACATCAACACTCTCGGCTCTCGGCTCAGCACAGCCTCATCTGTATTGTCGCTTTATAACGCCTTACGTCGAGATACAACGTCGTTGCCGTGACCCTCGACGCAATGCACCTCTCTGTTTGTCAACAATCTTACCCACAAATTACCCTTTTTGACTTTCTACCAACGCGTCCGCCTCGTTCGTTGGTGCAGTGTGTACCAACAGCTATTCCAAAAGTATGCACCATTGACAAACTCAAGCTCGTGTTTTTCAACTGCCTATCCTGATACTCCCGAGGTTCGCCTTCACTGCCCAACATTCTCGCTACTCGTTTCCTTCCTTCTATTTTGTCGACGAACAAAACCGTCGACCTCGCTCGCATCCACGAGCCTCCGACCGTTCGTTCGATTTACAAAAAAACGTTAAAGCTCTGCTACTGTTTACTCACCTCCCACTCGATACATATTAGCCGTCATGTTGCTAGAGTCTTGATAGCCTCCGAGAGCGAAATTAGCGTTCTCGTGGTTACTGTGACTTTCGTGGTATTCGGCCGGCATGGGCATTAAGATAGCTGCCAAATTCTCAATTTCTCACATGTACACGGTACACAACTATCGATCAATGCAGCCAGCTGCTCCGCACTTTCTTTACAGCACTTTGCCACATTACTTAACGATTGTCTCTAATTGATTATGCGGTATACCGTACAAAATTGTATTCCTTCGTAGAAAATATTAACTATACTAATTTTCTAAGATTCTTCCTCACAAAGGTAAAATTATCAGCTACAAGTAGTATAGATCCTGCAACAGACAAATACACAAATCAATCAATTGCTCTACGCAGACTTGTGCGACACAGATTTTTATCAAGACATCGTTTACAGATTCCACAATGAATGCTATGCTCAACTAGCAACTAGCAACTTTTGTTAAAGAATACAAATGTTGGTTGGCATATTTTTTACAGAGCTTGGAATATGATAACCTTAAATATTAAGATTGGCAAGCTCAATTACCGCTACAAAAAGTCTACGTAATTTAGACGCGACTAAAAATTTGAGGAATGCTTCCACTCAGTTTCAAAGTGTACGGCGAATCCAGACGGTCCTCGATCAATTATTTACCATCAATATCGCGACACTATCAACAATGCAAACCTAACCAAATCACCGGGAGCTGAACGTTAGTATGCAGCGAGCTACGACAAATATGTACGGTCGCCGCGATAAAAGTGAGCAAATAACAGAGTGAAAAATATGTCGCTGGTGGTCAGTGAGACAACACGGTAATCGGCGGTAAAAGTCGAAAAATTGATCAAGAGTAATCACCTGGCAGTGATGTACTAATTGTCGTTCTCGCGTCGTCCTCCGAGCAGCAGAAGCAGCAGACACACGTGTTCCCGGTTCGCAGGGTCTAAGCAGCATCCTCACGCTACGCTCGGATTAAAGCTTCGCTTCGGTTTATCTCTTCTAGTACGAGTTACCGCGGCACTAGCAATCAGTTGTAGAGGGGTAGCAACCGAGCGGCGCCGCCATTTTCATTTCGCAGCCTTTTCATTTATGTGCATGTTATGCCTCCGCGCGATACAGCAGCAGTAGCAGCAGCAGCAGCGGCAACGGCGGCGACAGGCGGCAAATGAGAAGAGCCGCCGCTCGTTACACGGCGGACGAGCGTGTACTACTCGTCCGAGAGTGTGTAGGTGTACTCCAAGAGACGGCACGCATGGAACTGTGTGTACGTTGCACTTCCGCGTCCTTTTCTCTTTGGACGAGCTTTCACGAGGCGCGCACCTCCGTGAACGACTCCCGCGTTGGTGTCCTGCTGGTCGGATGGGAGAGAGGTAATGGCCGTTGGGAACAGACACTCTGTCTCTGTCGCTCGCACTCGTTACCGTTCGTGCCAAGGCAGGCGCCAACGAAATGTAGTAGTATCGGCGATGTTGGCGGCAACTAGACGGTTGTCGGCTCCAGCCGGCACTGACCAATTGTCAGTCGGTTCGTGCGCTCGTCTCGCTACTTCCTAGACTACGTGCTCGGCGTGCAGCTGTGCGGGCCGCTCTCTCCGTACACACAACCGCTCCGACGCACCACTCTAGCTATACTAGCTATACTACACGCGTGTCCGCGTCCCTGTCGGCTACGCGCTATGCGTATGCTATATATAGTGGATCCAACTACACACGCAACTACACACATACGTCTGCGAACGCCACAAACGCGAACTGGCTTAACGGAATCGCCACGACGACGACACCCCGAGGATCGCCGACGCTAGCGCCCGCAAGTGGGCGACGCGACAAGCTCCGCTCCCGAACGGACACGTCCTTGTCTCGCTGATTGATGGTCCCCTTGCAGTCGCGCCAACTCGCTCTGTCTGGCGCGGGACGCCGTACTCGCGTTGAGCGTGCGTTGTGTGTACGTTACGAACGTACGCTGCCAGAGATTAACGCACTTACGTACACGTATCAACGCCAACTGCCAAGTAAGCTAGTGACATCTGCGCGAGGCTGCCCGAACGACGCTGGTTAAGTTGGGTGGCGGGAGGGGGAGGATGGCGCGCTCGGAAACCGCCAACTTTCAAAGGACTCGATCGAACGTTCGTTCGCCGACCTCTAGTGCTGTTCTCGTTGGCGATAGCCGGGAGCCCGTCGCTCGTCCACGACGCCGTTGCATCGACGCGCCGATGTCTTTTTATTGGCACGGAGGGTGCCTCACTGGCGCAGGACACGTTGGCTTTGTTAGGTGGAGCTAAGATCGGGATAAATGAAGCGAAAACGTGAACTTAGCAGTATATGAAATATTTATATTTACGAAATTAGTCTTTCTATACAATTTCTTTCGTTCGCATCGCCTCCCAGCTTTACTCTTCTTCTCTTTCTTCGATAATATATTTAATAAAGGTAATCTGAACAGTCGACGCGCGTACGTAGTAGCGAACGATAATACAATAAAAGATGGATGGATCGATGAAAGGAAAATCAATAGTTGATCGCTTGGCGATCGGCGCGAAAGAAACGCTCGAGCGAGTGTCGCCTAGGCTTTATCATACAAGACAATACAACGTCAATTTGCATCGCTGAAAATGCGTTTTTCTTTGTTTTTTTTTACAAAATAAATAGGTTGGAAAAGAAAATCTCGTACACGCAAACGGCACACGCACGCACACGCACGCACACCCACGCACTCGCGCAAAATCTCAGCCATTCAAACATTCTTTCCCTTTTTCAGTCTCTCTTGATTGTTGTCTCGCTTTATCCAATTATCCTCGTAGGTTTTCTCGCTTATCTTTTTTCAAAAATATCAAATACACACTCGCTCCCGTTCCCTTGAACCATTCAGTATACAATGCATATATTACATACGCAAATTGCGTGAATTTCCGTTGATCATTGATTTCGCACTCGTCTTTGTGCGAGTTTTGCAGCCAGTTTTGCAGCCAGTTTTGCAGCCAGTTTTGCAGCCAGTTTTGCCAAGCTTTAGCACTGGAACAGCGCGACGAGAGGAAGCAAAGCACACAACTTTCAAAAAAGTAATACTATTTTCATCGAAAAGCACGCGATGCGTGTCCGCTGTCGACAGTGGTCGCGCGTCTTAACGTTCTTAACGTTGTGTGCATCGCTGAACTTGACCGGTAATAATCCGCGTTGAAGGATTCGTTGTCGGTTGTCGAGTGTCGAATGTCGAGTGTCGAATGTCGAGTGTCGAATGTCAAATTAACGAAATCTGTCGTTACAACTATAACGCTACGGCTTGTACATTCGCTGATGTATCATTTGATTACTTTTGCACGTTGCATTGCTACCCCCTCTTTTGACTTCTTTGTTTCCGTTTCATCGAGAAAACTAAGGCACACGCTATGTTCCGAGTTTATTATCCTTCCGTTTTAGCGATATTACAAATATCAATAGTATAAAATACGTTTATCGGATACACTTTGAAAGTTTGCCAAATAGGCCCAGTCGAGTCCACTACAATTGTCCGAAAATCGAGGCACAAAGAGAGCTGATGGTCCAAAGTATTTTACGTGTGCTTCGCATCGAAAGAACGTTATACTTTCTAAATAAACAAACAATGATAGCTATATTCGTAAATGTCGATTCCCTTAGGTAATATTTGTTTTCTGTACATATTCCTTATATATATATTTCATATGTTTGCTCTTAAAATATAGAGGATAGTGGTATTTCTTGTAATAGTAATGATTGTAATAATGGACAAATACATTGTTAATGAGAGTTGATAACAAAATAGACGGAGGTAAAACATGGTGGTTTGCCCGCACTCGGTGAGTAGTCTGCTAGAACGAGCAGCGGAGAATTTTAATGCGGCTATAACAAGAACAAGAGACGTTGAACAAGACGTTGCTGTCTCGTGAGAAAGAGACGAAGAATAAACACGTGGAATTGTTCAGGAGGTAAAATTCGATAAGAATAAAGTGTTGTACGCAAGACGACAAAAATATCGCAACCAACTGGCTTCCCCAAATGTCCGTTTTCGTGCCATCCGACACCTGCTCTTTCTTCGTTTT
Organism: Chouioia cunea; assembly: GCA_030064505.1. Taxonomy (NCBI): domain Eukaryota; kingdom Metazoa; phylum Arthropoda; class Insecta; order Hymenoptera; family Eulophidae; genus Chouioia; species Chouioia cunea. The sequence continues at coordinate 24,420,476 of JAOPFQ010000001.1, forward strand.
GCAGCTCGCTTTCTCTACTGCTACCGACAAATGGAATTCAGCCAAATTGACAAGTTTGAACGCTCGAACGCTCGGGCAACGAACGTCAATCGTCGAACGTTGCAGCCTCCTTATCGGGAAGAACTTTTACCGAACGATCGTTTTAACGTGCAAATTAAGTGCATACCAATCGACGAACGCAAGTCAAAGCACAGTACGTTTCAGCGCATTACTCGAAACGTTGCCCTCGTGGGTCCGAGAGCAAGCCAAATACGGTACTCGAGTCCCTCTTTCAAAAACCCGAGAATACGCTGTAAATGGCGCAACTCGATCGGCAAAATCCTAGAGACTCGCGCTTTCCTCTTCCACGTTGCTTGGCAAAGCAACACGTTGATGTAGCGCAAGCAACGCCCCGAACAATGGCATTTTTAACACGAACACGGGAACACGCTCATCGGGACGCGAATCGACTTGCGTCCACCTCAAACGGACTTGTTATCAAAGCGAAAAAAATGAGCGATAACGCGAAAAGAATGCCGGAGAATGCACATTCGGAAAGCGAACAAATCCCGACGAGTCACGTTGTTGCGATAATTTTGTTGTGTAGTGTATATTATAGAGGAATGGAAGGAATGGAAGGAATGGAAGGAATGGAAGGACAGTTGACTCTTTTTAAAAGCCTCGTCAATCACAACGAGCGATAAATTTTGCGCCGAAATTTTATAATACACGTAACATATTGCAAATCGACTTTCCAGTATTCTGCTTAATACTTTTGCAGCATTTTTCAGCTACGATACGCCGTTGTCAATGCTAATTATCAATTTTGAACGGAGTTGGTATTTCTTATAAAAGATACGTAGTACGTTTAGGAACTTGACAACGACTGTAAAAAGGAAAGTCATAAAACATTTTTATATATACAAGTTTAATTAACCAAACCGTTTTGAGTTGCGGCACGACAAAATCTGTACAGCTGTCACGTGCATTTCTCTAAATCCTGCTTAAATGACCTACACGTGGTCTTGTAGGGACTTCTTACAGGAATGGACATTATCCAACAATGTGCTACAACGTTAATGGTCACAATAATCAAGTCTTCGTTTATCAAAGTAATTTGATATGTTTTTAGAATAAATATGTACATTGTTTAGCAGTAACAGTACGTGACAGTTATTGTCTTTTGAATATTACAGTATTGTTTTGTAATTCTCCAAGATCTTGGTTGTTTAGCTTGATAAAGCGATTTTCAATCGTCTTCTGTTTCTACTTTCGACGTTTTAGAGAATTAAACGCGCGTCGATCGACCTCTTAAAATGTGATTTACGAATTGTAAATATACGTTCGCAACGTATTTATACGAGTCGTTTCGAGTAACTCGAACAATTTAAACAACGCGATGAAGTTTCGCGTGCAAATTTTAAAGACAATCCTCTTTAACGATCATTTTTATCAATATTCACCGGTAGACGCCCCTCTACCAAGTTATCAAACCATTTAGATGTATTCTTTTCAATCGATCAATATTGCAACTTTTCGTTAAAACAAATCCAATATTCGCAATGCCTTCGTACGTTTCTAAAACAAAAATGTTCTCGCGTGAATTCTTCGATAAAAAATACTGCAAACTCGCGTTAATAACGTTAACATTCGTATTTCTTAACTGTGATTTCAGTTATTTTCGTTTGCGAGCAATGCACGGGAAAGTATTTATACGTTTATGTCCCTTGGTGCCGTAAACCTCAACTTATGTTAAATCTCGGTTTACGAACGGAGTATCATAAAATACCGAACGATACCATAGACATAAAGTAATTTCATCCTCGTGTGAACTTTACACCCTTGGTTCGTTCGAGCTCAAACGGTCTTACTGTACTGCTTTACGGCACTGGTATCGATAAATACTATTTTATCGGGTAAATTTACGTTAATAAGAAAACCTTCGTTCGATTCGTGTAAAACTTCTAAAAGAGTTATGATGCGCGATACTATAATCATAAAAGTTGAAGCTAATGTCTAAATGTATCGTTCGAATACTAAATCTTGGGAATATAATAAATTAGTAAACGTCACGGAATCTTCGAATTGATAACTCGAAAACTAGAGCTTTGTCACCAAAGTAGCAATACCACAATCGTGTACTTGGAATTTTGTAAATAAAAAATACGCGTTGTATGACTAAAATTAGTGCTTAGATTAGTTCAACAAAATTTTGCAATAATCGTAGATGAATTTGTCAAGAAGAAATCGTAATGGTTTAACGCTCGTTAAAATCAGATAGATGCACTTGTGAATTTGAAACGATATTTTACAGCAGCAAGACGATTGCTAGGTAATGATGTTTTTTCTGATTGTAGGCAAAGCACCACCATTGCATATCTTTAATATCGTTCACTAGCTTTACGTTTTGCTAACACAGCCAGTCTTGAACGAGTAAAACATTCTAGGAAAAATATAGTCATTTAAGCAGAGCAATGCAACGGACGAACAGTGCAGGAGTCTGAATACCCAAAAACAACGGTATATTGTCGTCACTACTCGAGTTTCTATCTACTACATACGTACTGATTAGCTTGTATTAGGGATGGAAATTACTAATATATTCATAACGCATCGTCGTTGCACGGGCAGTGTTTGTGGGCATGGACTATTCGAAGTTTACTTATTCATTTCCATAAGGTCCATTTATAAGGCACCGACTTCAGGGATCCTGAGATTCAACCCGCGTGCTTGGACAGATTCAGAGGCATGTCTGTAACACATATACATATTTCATTGCTGGCGTCTAACGTGAATTTCTTAATGGAAAAGTGAACGTTCAACTACTCGTATCTTGTCGTTTTTACGTTGTAATTCGAACGCTGTGATTGTAGTCCAACAGTCAAAACACATATTTTCACAGTATTGAAAGAGCATTACGCCAATCAAGCAATCACTTGATTTATAGGGAAAAGATGTCTGATAACCGGAGGACAAATTGAAAAATGAACGATGATTAAAAAAGTTTGATCGACCTGAAGGAGGAGTGAGCGTCTGCTCCCTGTAGTCCTTGTAGCGATGAGCAGGTGGCGAGGGTGAGGGGGTGTGATGGGACGCCTGTGGAGGCGTCGGATACAGGGGCATAGCCGGGTAATGAACCGGCTGCGAGTAGTTCATCCAGCAGAAGGGAGGCGCCCTGTAGGCAGCCGTAGGCGGCAACATCGGTAACCCATACAGTGGCGGCTGATGGATCGACGAGGCGGCGGCGTTAGGACTCAAGTAGGCCGCAGCTGCGGCGGCAGCAGCTGCCATACTCGGGTCCATGCGACTCGAGCGCGGGTAAATCGGTTGGGCCGACGGCGAGAGCTGGTGCTGCGGCGAGTGAGCTTGGTGCTGCGGCGAGTGCGGTTGATGCTGAGGAGACGAGTGATGGTGGCGCTCTTGGGGCTTCAGCAGGTTGCGCAGAAAACCCGGCTCGCTCTCGGGGCCGCTCGGCTTGTCTTCGCCTAGGATGCTCGTTATGCTGTACGAAGAGAGCTGCTTCGAGGCGAGAACTGGACTCTCGTTCGTGTGCTTTTCAAAGTAAACAACATGTCAGTTTCATCGTTCTACATTGAAGCTTCATACGTGTCAGATGAAAAGCGTAGTTCTTCGCAAACAGTGCATACGAACGGTCGCGATTAATATGCGATAAAAATTATGCGATAATTTTTACTTAAAAGCACGTGATTTTCCACAAATCATATCATTTGTTACACGGATTTTTATTCGATACTAAACACACGAGTAGTGTGAATAGTTAAACAATGGGTGAGCGAAAAAGCTCAGGATAATCAGGGTTATTACCACAGTGCTATTGGTGGCGTGAGGTGGTGTGGCCCTTCTCTTGGACGCCTGATCCTCGAGGGTAACTCGTTCAAGCTCGCGTAATATGCGCTTTCGCGGCGAGACGACATTTGGGTCCAAGAGCCGCGCAAGCTTATCGATAATGATGTTAAGGCTCTTGTTGGGTGGGGCACCGTTGAGCTTGCGAGCCCCTGTTGCTGTCGGGGCTTGCTGTGGCTTCGACTGGTTGGTAAGCGACTCTTGGAGTTGCGCTAGAGACGAATTTTGATCCAGTGGCTGCCTCCTTTTGCGGGCTATCAGTCTGGGGTGAAGGCACAGTCGTGTTTTAGGATTGCGCCGAAAGTAAAAATTGAACTTGGTCGATATGTTGCGCCTGGGATGAGTCTGCTTCCAACAATGGTCGCGCTGCCATGGACTCGACTGAATCGACGAATTGTCGTCTGACACTATAGATAATAAAATCGCATAGTAATTAGATTTATCAATCATTGGTTAATGTTCGCAAACGGTCCGAGAAACTAGAATCTTGTCACGTTAAACGCGAACAAGTTGAAGTGAACGAAAGCTGCTCGTCAAATACAATTTAATTTGCACAAGATTTATCGTTCTCAAATAGTGTTTAGCGATACTAGTGCGATAGGTTTATAGTGGTTTCGCCCTCGTATAAATGCTATCGCCGATAGGAGCGAGCGACAGTCGAGCGTTACGCCATGGCGTGCCATCAAGCTATGAATCTTCGGCGTTAGAGATGTGATCGTACGAGAGCGAACTCTATTTTATTTGTGCGTACGAGGTGCTGTCAAAACTACCGCATGACTTGGCGAACGCGTAGTCTCTTTGAGAATTGTAGAAAAAACATGTTGCGTCTTTCGCGTGATCTAGACTCGCAGAGTTATCGACCACACCGAAACACATTTATTTTGAACAAACAACGATGAGCCTGTTTTCACCTTGTATCCTTACTCTGATAGCCTTGTATATCTATTACAAAAATGCAATTGGAACATAACTGTCAAGTTTAAGAAAAAGCGAAACGATTGAACAAGCAACGAAATGAAAGAGTAGCGCTGTGCGACGACAAGAACATAGATTAATGCATGGGAAAAGAAACGAACCACTGAGGGAGGCCGAACTCTCCTGTCGGTTAGGCGTCACGCTAGCCGGCGGCCAAAAGGTTTTTTTGGGCACGGGAAACCAGGTCGTTCTCTCGCCGTCCCTACGATGCGACAACTCAAGGATGAACTTGCCATCCTTGAAGAACTTGAGTCTACCCCCAGGGGTCGTATAATTGCTATTGTTGGACAAAGTTGCGGGATTGGCGAGGTCGTGCTCCTCGGTGGTGGTGCTGCTGCTACTGCTGTTGGGCCTCTGCTGTTGGAGCTGAGGCTGCGGCGAGGCAGGTCCTTTGCCGTTGGATTGCTGCTGCTTGCCCAGCTGCTGGAGCACCACCGTGGACGGCTCTCGCGAGCACATCTCTGTCATGGCCCTCACGTTGTGGCTTGTCCGATGCTGCAGCCCCTCGCATCCCGAAGACTTCTCGCGCATCCTGATATCCTTGTGACAGCCATTCTCTGCCGTTGCTACCTGTAAAGTTACCAACTTTAACATTCTTTATCATACCAATTCTGAGGATTTTCAAATGTGCCCATGCTTTTTTCTTTCCAAAATTTAACGCATATCAATCAACGTTACTGGCTATGTATGTCCTTTAAGCTTTTAATAAGATCAAGTAGTATTCTAATTCGATTTCAAATTATTTCATAGTAATGGTAAACAGGCTTCGAACTAGTACGACTGCTCTTGTAAAATATAGGTAAGTGAATCATTGATTAAAGAAGTTTTCTGTAAAATATTCCATTCCATTGACAACTACCATAGATCTATGGCAGCTGTTTTTCTGTATTTTGCAAATTGCAGACAATTGTTTCTTTTTTATAATTTTCTATGAATTTTGATAGCTTTTGCCAAAGTTATGTGGTTAGCTGTGAGTAGTGTCTCTCAAAGCTACATTCTGTTTGCTACGTTAAACCTGAAATTAATATCTAGTGATAGTAAAGAAATACTTTCACTCGATTATATTGCAAATTTTGTGAATGTAGCTCTGTTCATAAGTGGTCGTTATCAATTACTGAACTTGATAACAAAAACATTAGTATGGTAGATATAGAAATATTTTATTCTACTGTTACACATCTACTAAAAAGTTTCATTGAATGAGAATTCATTTAATTTTTTTCTTATTTGTAAATAGATCTAGTACAGTATGTCAAAAGTATGCATCTAATCATTTCGTAAACAAAAAAAAATATTAATCTTATTTTGTACAAGTACTTATTAGATTGAGTATCATCAATACACATCTAAAGAAGCTTATATAACTGAATAAGTACACTTGTTTGTTACGTTTGAAAAAAATCCGTACAAATTATTACTTATTTCATTGAAATTTCATAAGAAAGACCACTTCTCAGTTATTAAAAATGAAACGAATTCAATTGTAAAAGCACACTCAAACCTACATCAATCCTCTATCACTTTTCACTTTCTATTTGAGCATATGTGTCATTGATTAAGTTCCCAAAATCGAGTACCATATAAGAAAGCAACAAACCGATATATACCTTAGCCACCCATTCTAGGCTATAGGTCAATGATCCCTAATGCCACAACTTGTACAGTTGGTGTCGAAGCACAATTGTATTCTGCAATTGTATAAAGAGCAAAAGCAGTTTGTAGGACTGGTAGCGATCAGCTCTGGCATGTGCTCTTTATCTTCGTAATCCTGTTGCACCAGGAGTCTTTGGCCAACCAGTCAGAATTGGTGTTTGGCACTATTACACACCCACGCGAAGCATTAATTCTGTAGGTGGGGACAACGTGCGGACGACAGCCTTGGCACCACTATTGTAAGCAACGCTGTGCAACGCACCGACGGTGCAGACGTGCCAATCGAGTTTGCCAAGAAGCGTTGAGACGAGGGTCGCGGTTAAGGGGCAAGGATGCAAGTTGGTACATGAAATACAGCAGCTGCACAGTCCGTATGACCTTCATGCGTCCGATCAGAAGTGAGCAGCATCGACGGCGGTGTCGGTGGCGGAAGCAGCAGCATCATCATCCTCTCGTGTGCACACTCATACATGCGTCGCGCGCGCTCTTGTGTCGCCAAGTGCATGCAGCAGTAGCAGCAGGACGAGCGATGGCACCGTGGCACTCGGAGAGGTTGCACTTCCTCGGGGCCACCAGCACGGGAAGACAGAATTGCTGCTACGACGAATGCGTGTCGATGTACGTAACGACGTGTGTGCGTCTCCCACCCTTGGTCTACGAGGGCGAAGTTATTTCGTCAAGGCGAAGAAACGGGAACGGTTGGCCAAACGCTTAGGCTATAGCCTACTGTCGGCTCCGTCCATTTGGCAGCTGCGCTCTACTCTCTGGTTGCTGGCACTTTCTCGCGATTTTTCGAGGTAAGGAGCTAGCTCGCTCGCACCGTTTGCCGAGTGCGTATGGACAGCTCTCCTCTCTTACTCTTACTCCGTTCCTCCGTCAGGCGGGCACTCGCCGCTGTGTGTTGGTGTGGGTAATCCGGGTGCTTCCGTTTCTTTACGTGGGCGCCGCGCGTTTTTCCTTCTTTTTTTCGCTCCTCTCTCGCTCTCTCTCGCTCCCTGGCGCGCGCCTGATGCACACACACACGCACACACTTCACTCGCTTCGTGTTTTCAGTCTTGCTTTCTCTCTCTCTCTCTCTCTCTCTCGCTCCGTCCGGCCGTTGTATGTATATGTGGGTCCGATGGCCTGCTGCTGTTGCTGTTCGTGTGCAGCCGCCTTACGCCTTCGGCCGTTTCTTTTTTTTCTTCAAGCTCGCAACACGCTCCGTCTCTCTCGCTCCCCGCAGCTTGCTCCTCGTTTGTGTGTGTGCGTGTGCATGCGCGCGCGAGAGTTTCGTCGCGAGCTGTTGCACCGTGACTGCTTGCCTCGACTGCTTTCATTCGCTCTCTCTCTCTCTCTCTCTCTCTCTCTCTCTCTTCCTTCGCTCGTCTTCCTCCGATCACCGAATGCTAAAGTCCACTCGAAGACCCATATGCCACCACGATTTTTTAATATACGCTGCTTCAAAATATCAAATTTTTGGAGCAATGCTCTCAAACTCTACGGAAGTGAGTAAGAGAGCGTATATTGTACGTAGTCTGTTCGTGCTCTCTTTAACGCGCCTCTCGGAGGCACTTCTTTCAAGGATAATATCTCGAGGGCGAGGAATGTTTTAGTTCTTTCCTCCGTTCGTTGCGCTCTCGTTACTTTCTCTCCCCCCCCCCCTTTCTATTGCGAGCCAACGTCTCTTAATTACCTTTTTTACACTTTTTTCATCTTTCTGTTTTCTGTCGGATAACGAGTATGTGGAGGCGCTGCCGTTACATGATGAAAATTGTCACGAGAAGAACATCTCTTTATTTGATCATCATTGCAGTCTTACTCTAGAGGATATTTATATATTTTCTCTCATGTAGTTTTTCAAGTGAATTTCAGATAAAATACTTATGATAATGTTATATATTCCACGATTCGGATAAATTATAAATCTTAGCTAGGTAGCTATTTAAAAAATACTGAAAACAACACGTATTGTTTGTAAAATAATTGCAAAATGTGTCATTGTAGTTATGATCGAATATGAATGAAACTTTGACAAAGTATTGACAATTACAAAAATGTCAATATATTTCACGGTTAAAGACTGATCTAGCAGACGGAAAAGAAGGTTGTATATTTCTCAAATTTATTTCAACTATCGACATGCTACAACTTGAAGCAAACTGTAAACTATGCTCAATTGCGAAAATTGAATAATGTCGTTATTAATGGAATCTAATTTGTCTAACATAACATTAGCACGCAAAAATAGATCATCAGTCATTGCGAAATTATTTCAACCAATTTTTAGGAATTGATTTATTGAAAAACTTGCATTTTAAGATTTCAATAAATTGAAAAATAAAAAATCCCACAACACGATTTACGTACATGTATACATGTATATATACGTTTAAAAATGCTCATGAATGGGAAAAAACACTCGCAAATTCACACTAATCCATCTTTTCAGATCAAACAATGCGTGCGCACATGACGCGCATAGTGTCGCCGGCGCAGGCCAGAGAATAAAAACGCTGAGCCGGCGCGAGTGAACAGCGCCACCGGTGCCGAATATTCAAAATGGCGACTACCGAGCAAGCGCCGGCCGAAAGCAGCGAGAACAGGACCTTCGCCGCGGAGAACACGGTAAGTTTCAAAGTAATAGGCTTGTCGACTTATGATTGACATTTTGTAGTTAAATTTTTAATCGTTGAACAAGCACAACGTCGAGCGAGTGTCGTAAATTAATGTACCTTCGTACATCATTAGCACTCCGTCTCGCTAACTCTCGTTCAATCGAGACACCTCGTGAGAGCTAGCGAGCGGATACTGATCAACGCACGCCTTCTTTCAAGCCAATTGAGCGAACACGAGTTTATAAGCTATTTTGTGGCGCGGCAGTATATACGCAAAGAACAAACACTTTAAAGGGTGAGAAAGGGGTTATTATGCGGCATTTCCTTGTGGCGTCGATTCGTGCTTGCGCTCACGGACACGCGATAAACTATATATTTATCGCGATATAGCTCACATGAAAAAGAGACGCGGTCGTTTTGGCGGGCACGTGGTGCGCGCGAGTTTCACATCCGTTGTTGGTTAGACTGGCACACCGGTATTCGCTATTTGACGCCTTCTACTATTGACTCTTTGTGTTTCCTTGGACTTCTATTGAATTATTTTCCATCAGAATCTCTCAAGCCTTTACTAAGTATTTTACCAAGATTGTAATATTTTTCATACGAATTTCACAACAGCCACCTCCATCCGCTTGCATGATGAATACGATCGTAATGTATCAACGTTTTTTTTTATTTCTAGCGATTGAACGTAGTCCCATCTTATTAGTATTTACTTTTGAGGTGGCTCCTGAAATGTTTAATGCTTCAATTTTTGCATAATGTTTTTTTTTAAATCTCATTTATTTTTAAGTATTATATATTTATAAGCTTTCGTTGATAAAACTTGAGTGTTTTTGTTCATTCTGCAATTCTTGTAGCATTGAAATTGGATATCATTGGAAAGCCTGGGTAAAGTAGTTGTACAATCTCGTGTATCTTACAGACATCAAAAATGGAAAGCATGGATGTCGCAGAGCCAGCAAACTCGGTAGCAGTTAACAAAGAAGCAACAACAGCAACAGCACCCAATTGCAAAGATGGCGTATCGGTTGATGACATGACTTCAAGAGATTATTACTTTGACTCGTATGCTCACTATGGAATTCACGAGGAAATGTTGAAGGATGAAGTCCGAACAGTGACCTACCGTAACTCCATGTACCATAACAAGCATCTATTCAAAGGAAAAATTGTATTAGACATTGGCTGTGGAACTGGAATTCTTTCCATGTTTGCTGCTAAAGCTGGTGCTGCCAAAGTCATTGGTATTGAATGTTCCAACATTGTAGAGTATGCAAAGAAAATTGTTGAAGCCAATAATCTGTCGGACGTTATCACAATTATCAAGGGAAAAGTAGAAGAAGTAACTCTGCCAGATGGCATTGAGAAAGTTGATATTATTATATCCGAGTGGATGGGTTACTGCTTGTTTTACGAATCTATGTTAGATACCGTTCTTTATGCAAGGGACAAATGGCTTGCTCCTGATGGAATGTTGTTTCCTGATAGAGCTACTCTGTATATATGTGGAATAGAAGACAGACAATATAAGGATGAAAAAATCAATTGGTGGGATGATGTCTATGGCTTCGATATGAGCAGTATACGTAAAGTTGCCATTAGTGAACCTCTAGTCGATGTTGTTGATCCTAAACAGGTGAGTTTCAAATAACTTGTATGCTATTTTGTTTAAGTAAAGATCGATTCAACAACTCGTAAAGTTTACATTCTAATCAACTAATTGTATTTCTAAACTACCTTTGTATTGTGAATAAACTGAAACGTTCTATTTTTCACAGGTGGTAACCAATGCTTTCTTAATTAAGGAAGTTGATTTGTATACAGTGACCAAAGCCGACCTAACGTTTTCATCTCAGTTTGTACTACAAGTTCGAAGAAACGACTACGTGCAGGCCCTTGTCACTTTCTTTGAGGTTGAATTTACCAAGTGCCACAAGCGTATGGGTTTCAGTACTGCTCCTGAATCACAGTATACACACTGGAAGCAAACCGTTTTCTATTTTGACGAGTATATGACGGTAAAAAAAGGAGAAGAGATTTTTGGTAAATTTTCGATGGAACCTAATGCGCGAAATTATCGAGATCTAGATTTTACGATTGAAATCGACTTAAAGGGCGAGCTCTGTCAAATACATGAAAGCAACCATTACCGCATGCGTTGATACTGACCGAACCACTTGACCGACCATGTTTAGGCCGTGTACAGTCACTTCTGAACGAAAGAAAAAATGATTGCGAAATATTCAACAATTTTGTGATTACCGATAGAAGCTGCAATCGAAGATTAAAGCGATACATCGACTGTCGTGTAAAAACGAATATACGGATATAAACGTTATTGAATTTGTTCGTCCAATTGTGTCTGCCAACGATTGTTCGTTAGTGTCTCTATTACTAAAATTACCTTTAATTTTTGTACATCAAGTCGGAGTTTTAATTTCTTTTTTTGTGCAACTACTACAGTACTTCCAATCTTATAACGTGCTACACCGATGACAACTTAGTATTTTTATGAAAATTTGATCAAAGTAACATTTATTGAAACAACCAAGACGAAATAGTAACGAAAAATATTTGGATAATTTTGAATTATACTGCTTGCGAATTTTAAATGAAGAACTTGTTAAAATATTTTAACATGAAATATATTGATTTTTCTTACACAAATTTTACAACATTGATTTTTTTTCTCTCCAATTCATAACAGTATCAAATATAATGATTACATAAGTACAATGAAGTCGAAGGTACATTGTTCAATGTTGAATACTGATTTGTCGTATGAAACGTAAAACAATGTAAATTTGCAGTATAGATGCAAGTAAATGAAATGCCACGACGCTCTTACTTTTATAACGTATTGTTGGGTTCCAAATTTACACGGACAAAACAATGTTTTCGCCATCGTCTAACAAATAAATTGACATTTTTGTAATTGAGGAAATATTAATGAAACTGGCCGTCTGCTACGTAGAATCATTGTTAATGCTTGCATCTACGTAGAAGAAACATTATATAGTGTGGCTATTATACATACTGAATTGCCGTATCATAATAATAATAATAAATACTATCTTTGATAAAAACACGTTTCCTTTAATTCGTGCGACTCATCACACTATTTTTCTCGTAGTTCAGCAAATTGGCAATGGCTAAGCTGCCAATCCTTTTAGCGAGTTACCTAATTTTTGCGTCTTGTAGTCTGTTCTCAATTGTATGAAGGTCGAAAGTATGGAACGATCCAGCATTGCCTGTAAAAACAAAAGACGGCATTCGTGTTAACAGCGAATACACCACGACAGCTGGCGTTATTTGAAAACTGTTGTTTGAAAATTGGAAGAGTGCGAGAATTCGTCAAGACGTTACTGACGCAACAAATTGAAGGCACTTGAAAAAGCATTTCGTTGTAAGTTTGAATCGTGAATCTATAAAAAAACATACCAGCTGATCACCGGAGCAGACTTGCTTGAGATTCTCTGGTTTAACGAGCAGCAAATTGCAGAGTGCGTGAAGCGTGTCGAAGAGAGTGGCGACCAGAGGCACGCCGAGCTCCTTAGCGCACTTCCTGTACTCGTTCATGTCGCAGATCGCGCACATCGCCCCGGCCGAGTTGAATTGGAACTGTTGCAGGTGTTCGTAGATGACTCGGTGGAAGCGTACGCCCAACTCGGTCAACACGTTCTCAAGGCTTTTGCCGTCGAGGCGATCCCTGATGTGACGGATCATGCTCGAGACGTATTGACAGACAGTCAGGCACGCCGGCGTGTTCAAAGTATCCACCATCTCCGTCTCGGGCTTGAAATCAGTCTTGCGCTGCTCCGTCTGCAAGTAGACCTTGACCCAGCCGACGATCGCGTTGATGCTACGGTCCAAGCCGGTGTCGATTTTCGATTCGATCTGCTCCAGGGCAAATTTTTTCTTTGCCAGGCAGTCCGCGTGCTTGGGCGACGATCTGTTTTGTTTCGTTCAAACGTTATAAACAGCGTTAACGAGGTTTTAACGAGGTACAAACCGCGCTTATCGTCGCAATCTAATCAAAGTTCAGGTTGATATTTCGATTGTAACAACGATAGGCGACCAGCGACGGGCTTACTTGATCAAAGGTAGTAGATCTCCGCTGAATTGTTCTTCCAACAGTCTTATGATGACGTTGCACTGTCTGACGACCGTGAAAAAGTGTATCTCGGGTTGGGTCCTGCTCTCCGGTATGGGCACGCACTGCAATCCGAGTTCGAGAGCGTAATCGACGTGTTCGTTGATAAGGTACTGGAGGGTCGTCTCGAGGATCTGAGTTGCATTGGTAGGCAACTCCGAGGGCTGAGACAGCAAGGAGCACCTTTGAAGCGCCGTTTTGCTCCTCTGCAGCAGAGATATGGCCAGCTCCTCGGACAAGAAGGTCTCGCCTCCGTAATCCTCGATCTGGGCAATGTTGATGTTGGTGCGCGTACTCAGGACCGCTTGTAAGTCGCGCTTCAACTCCTGAAAACCCCCGCTCTGCAGTTGTTTCTTTTGGTGGTTCTTCGACTCGTAGTACTGGATTAGGAAGGCTGCCGATTTTTCTCGCAACGCCTTTATTTCCACGCTGCAATGTTTTAACAATGACCGATCGGTTAATCGTTGTCACGCGGAAAAGTAAACGCTAATCAAAAGTGAGAACGCGCGATATAGGATCGACGAAGCATCTACCATCAAGCTTTGATGCGACTTGTAGGGGTCGTCGGAATGTAAAACGTAATTCTCACTTGTACGCGGAAAGTATGCTGTCAGAACTGAACTTATTGTCAACGATATACGTATACTTACGTAATATAGGCATCCAAGTGCTTTTGAAAAATATTTCTCGTTAATTTTGGCAGATATGTCTCGTCGGTGCCCATGTCGAAACGTTTCAAGTCGCCCGAAAGTTTAACTGTTTTCAAATACAAATCATACAGATTATTAAGATATTTTTCTGGATCTGCTCTATCCGCCAATTTGGCTACTGCATATTTCTGTATTCTCATAAGATAGATATTCAGTACAAATTTTGCCATAACTTGCTCTGGATTGGAAAATACTTGTTGTATGAGTTTGTGGTTCTTGATGCACATAGGCAAGACTTCTTGAAATACATCTTTTCCACCAAACGAGCTCATCTGACTCTGTTCGATGAATGCATTTATGCATTGCGAGTATCCTTTGAAGTGCATCAATATCGAAGCCAATTTCTTCATTCGAGTAGCATCTTCTGCACTTTGAGCTCTTACAAATTCCTCTATCAAGTTTCTTTCAATTTCATCATATTTTGCAGCTATTTTTTTCTTAGCATTCTCGAATTTTTCTGCAGGCAGTTCCTGTGAAATGACATGAAGCTTTTGGATAACATCCGCTGCTTCATCCAACTAAAATAGTTGATCGTACATTTAAATTTATGTTCAATAATCGTATTCACGTTCAAAGTACCCATTAATGTTTGCCACTAAATTACTTACCGACGCTTTGTCTGTGAAGATTGGATCGGTTAGTGGACCAGGGCTTAAGAATTCTGAGAAATGCCTCATCAATTTTTGTGCTTCCACAGTTCGAGCTCTAGGAGTATTCACACTTTCTAATTGATCCCCTAAATGGAGTACTTTGATCGCTACAAAATTTATTCTTTCGTCCAATTGATGAAACAAATCTATTGCTTTTCTATTTCTTTCTCTAAGATCCAATGTCTCTAATGCATGTTTTGCTTTTTCTTCTTTAAGAGCAGTTTCCAATTTGTCGCACTTTTTCTGCTGCCTTTCCTCTAAAACTTGAAGATCTTTTATTGCTTGTAGAAATGTTTCATGAACCAGCAATGGATCAAAAACACCTGAAACTCCATCTTTAGTTGTATCGTTAACTGTTCTCCAAGCTAACCTTTCAACAAATTCTTCAGGATCAAAAGGTTCCTGTATGGAAATAAAAGTCGAGTAGAGGGATATTATTTGACATATTAAATGTCGCAAAAAGTAATGCAGTAGTAATAAGAAATACAATTTTAAGCACGTTAGAGTTTATACCAATATTTTGAATGTAACATAATGCTAACCTGTTCCAATTCTTTCATATATTGTTGCATCATCTTGGCGACTTAATTTATCAAACACTTATTATATAAGATTAAAATAATATACCTTTTTATAAACAAAAATTAGTATAAAAATAAAGAAATTTAGGTTATATTGAAAAGTGTCAGTTTATCATATTGGAAAATATATTCAACAATTGATACTACGCGTTTGATATTTGGAAACACTTGCTAAACATTGTCATCGATACATGCCAATTACTAAACATCGTAATAACGGTCGTGTAGAGTCAATGAGAGGCGGTTTTTATAGTCTCATCTGTCAAAATTGAAAACAGGATAAACTTATTTTGTTGCAAGATAATGTGCGCGCGCAGTTATTGCATCAACCTGATTAAACTGCAAAAGTGAAATTCACAGTTTCGCTGGTTTCACATGGACTGTATGCACGTCGAGTAGAATTGATACTAATTGAAATATGTTGTGCGATTATAACCATTTTCAACGTAAGCCTATATGTATATACGTCATCTGGTGACTCAAAAATATCGAATTATAACGTTTCCAAGATATATGATATTATAAATAAAAATTATCCTTGATCAAAACTGCCAATTAATTAAAATGTACTCTAACTAATGTTCGTGTGAATATTTTTGCGATAGAATCAAAGTTTATTATATCTTTGTCCAGATTCGTTAAAGCATTGCATATGCGTTTAAATGAAACAAATGTTTACACAAATTTCGTTAAATTAAAAATTGTATTAAGTTGTCAGTGTTGCATGATGGTCAGTGGGACGGAATATTGAAAGCAAACACGTCAGTTGATCAACTCAATCAGCTGATGTCATCGGAGGGAATGAAGCGCCAAGTCCAATGTTCTTGCATCCGCGTTCTGCGTAGTATAAGCATAAGCTTTAGCAGCAGAATACAGAATTAATAACCAACAAACGTAGCAGAAGGTTGACGTATGTGGTATCGTAAAATACGTGTAGTGTGTTGTGGCGAGTGATAGCGTAGACGATGATGAATCTTAGATAAGAACTCGCTGTACGTAGCCTATTAGTTTATCGAATGCAAGGGATTTATTAGTATACGAAAACATGTGGTCGTTCTTTTCGCGCGATCCTACCAAGGATTTTCCTTATGAAATTGGTGAGCCCATAGAGGGACTTGAAAACAAGAGCATTTGGAGTCTTCACAAGGCCAAAAGAAAGGTACGTTACTTTTATACACACACATTATTTATTAGCGACAAGCCTCGCTTAGAG
Organism: Chouioia cunea; assembly: GCA_030064505.1. Classification (NCBI taxonomy): domain Eukaryota; kingdom Metazoa; phylum Arthropoda; class Insecta; order Hymenoptera; family Eulophidae; genus Chouioia; species Chouioia cunea. The sequence continues at coordinate 24,436,854 of JAOPFQ010000001.1, forward strand.
ATTTGACACTCGTCGCAGCAACTCATTCTTTAAGCTCGTAATCACTTATTATTTATACATGATTACTGTTGTATTTGTCATTTAATTAGTGCTATTGAATTAATAATATTGTTGACAAATCGTATCTGATGCTAGAATTAAATTATAGGGTATAGCAGCAGCAACTGGAGGTGAAGATGTATCAGTTTTTGTCTTCCAAGTCAAACCTGGTGCAGAATATTTGTTGGACATTGCCAGAGCAGCGGTAAAAAGACTGAAAACATTGCGCCATCCAAGCATTCTTGCTTACTTGGATAGTTTAGAGGTACAGACAAAACATTTCCTTGAATTTTGCTATAAAAGTCCCTACACGGAATTCAATGGTTTTTGTCATTACAGACAGAAAAGGCAATTTACTTGGCCACCGAAAGGGTAGAGCCCCTTAATAACCGTATTTCCAGAATTGCAGATATAGGTGATGGAAGTAAACGAGAACTTTATTTGTCATGGGGTATTTTTCAAATTACTGTAAGTCGTTTACCTCGTAAAAACCCTTTCAAGTAGCTCGTAAAATTGAAAATTGCACCACTAATTGCAATCTTTGAATGTCTTTTTAGAGAGCCTTAAGTTTCTTAAATAACGACGGTAATCTTCGGCACAATAATGTTAACGTATGGTCAGTTTTTGTCAATGAAGAAAGTGGAGAATGGAAGCTTGGTGGGGTTGAATTTATGACTGCTGTTGACGTTCCTTATTCCTCGTTACCACATGTGCTCCAAGTTTATCGACCACCCGAAGCAAAAGATAATTACAAGCCACCAACAAAATGGTATTTTAACTTTTAGCCAGAAATCGCGAGAAATCGTCAGAAATATTCGTTATTTATTATAATAATTTCCGTTTATTTGTTAACGTTTGTAACACTTGTAGTTCCATAGACGTATGGGGTCTAGGCTGCCTCATTTGGGAAGCTTTCAACGGACCACTGTCTGCACCAGGGAATTTGGATAGCATGGACCAAGTTAGTATTTGGTATTTCAATGATAAAGTTGGAAAAAGTTGTCTGCGTGTGCACTAACGCATTGATCCATTGTAGCTCCCGAAAGCACTCGTAGCAATGTACCAAGAAATGATAAGCAGTAAAGCTGAGAGTCGACCGAACCCAGCGGACGTGATTGCGCGCTGCCGAAGTAACGGTGGTTTCTTCAAAAACGACCTGGTCGACGCGCTTTTGTTCCTTGAGGAGATCCAAGTGAAAGAGAAAAATGAGAAAAGCCGATTTTTCGGTCAGCTCGCCTCGCAGTTGGATAGCTTTCCGGAAGGCGTAGGTCGATACAAAATACTGCCGCAACTGATCGCGGCGTTCGAGTACGGCGACGCCGGGAGCGCCGTTTTGCCTCCACTTTTGCAATTGGGCTGCACCTTACCCGACGTCGAGTACCAGAAGCGCGTTGTTCCGTGCGTCGTTAAACTGTTCGCCTCGAACGACAGGGCGACGAGGCTGAGGCTGCTGCAGCAGCTCGACAGGTTTATCAACCACTTGCAGCCCGTCACCGTCAACGAAGCAATATTTCCCCAGGTTCGCATTTCCAGCCCTACTCGTATGTGTTGGCGTTCTTCGAATGTACAACCAGCGTACGTGTTCACGCGTAAACAACGTTTTTCACACGTAGGTTGCCAGGGGTTTCCTGGATACGAATCCTGCGGTGAGGGAGCAGACCATCAAGTCAATCGTTCACTTAGCGCCCAAATTAGATTACAATAACCTTAACGTCGAAGTTTTGAGATATTTTGCAAAGCTCCAGTCAAAAGACGAGCAAGGCGGGATTCGCACAAACACGACCGTGTGCCTTGGAAAGATCGCCCAGCACTTACACCCGCAGATTAGACAAAAGGTAATGATTCAGGTTTCGTACTAGGTTTCGTCGTGTAGCCAAGGCTCCGAGGCTTTTCCCGTAACCATCAATGTCACGTGCCAACACCTCGTTAGGTCCTAGTCGGTGCCTTTATCCGAGGAACGCGCGACCCTTTTCCACCTGCGCGAAGCGCCAGTGTGTTGGCTCTTGCGGCTACGCAACAGTACTTCTTCCTGCACGAGGTGGCCAACAGGATATTACCCGCGCTCTGTCCTTTGACCACGGACCCCGATAAAGGAGTGAGGGACAATGCTTTCCGGACGATAGGTGGCTTTTTGACCAAACTTGAGAAGGTCTCGGAAGATCCGGGACTTCGGGAATCTATGGGTTGGTTGACTTTCACACTTGAACGAACAGTGTGCACTGACAAAACACCTCCTAAATATTGCCATCTCCGCAGAGGCTGACGTAAACACCGCTACGCCTAGTCTTGGAAACGCAGCAGTAACGTGGGCTGGTTGGGCTGTGACCGCCGTTACGGCCAAATTTTACAGAAGTCAGTCGGACACGCCAAAATCCTCGGCCCCGCGTGGAACTTCAAGAATTTTATTCAAGAAGCCTGCTTCTTTAGGTACTTCCAGCTTCAACATTTGCATGATTTTTATTTGTTTTCTTCCCTAAAACTTTACAAAACGCATTTTCGTTTCTTTCTTCGTTGTTTTGTGATTGACGATTAACATCAACATCACGCTTGTTCAGTGCACGTGTCGGGCGTATCGATCGTTTTCGTTCGTTCGGAGACGGATCGATTAAATTACAGCCAAATCAAATTCGACGTCGCATCGTTTGGGTGGCTGGAAGGTTGTGTCGAACACTGGAATTACGAAACCCGAAAATATTTGCACGTTTGACTATTTGTTCGAGCATGTTTGTTCAAGGTGCGACTGAGCTTCGCAATACATCTAATCCGCTAACGTTTGCATTTCATCCCTAACAGAGCAATCACGATGAGACAATCGATCGCACAATTGCGGAATTTTAACATTACAGGCTTTTTTACAGAGCACGCTAGTAGTTCTCAAAGTAGTACAAGTACGACGGCGACGACGAGTAGCGCGACAAGTATGACTTCGCTAGATCACGACCACGAGCACGAGAATACGCCAAACACCACCAACACCAACTCCGACGCTGACTGGGACTGGGAAGGAGACTGGGGGGACATGGACACTCAACCAACGACTGGCAATTCACTGTCCACTCACGTCACGACCGGTTCGCATTCGCCTAAGGGAGTTCGCAATCACGAACAGTGGACCAGTTTAGAGGAGAAACCCGTGAGTTGATTTGCCTATCGAAACGAGGATAAGCGATCAAATTACACTTTTGTTCTTGTTCTCGTTGTCAGGAAGAGGAAGCCACGGAAAATCAAGAAAAGGACGAGTCGTTCGAGTCCGGTTGGGAGGATGGAGAATTTCAACCATTGGACGATTTCCAAACGAACGAAACGGGTAATTCGTCGGCAGTAGATTCGTCGGCATCGCTGACTTTCTTGATTTTTATTTTTACAATCGATGTTTTTAGGAGGAGACGATACCAGCAACAAAGTGGAAGAAGCTCAGAAGAAAAGGGAAGAACGCAGGCTGGCGAGGCAGAGGCAATTAGAAGCAAAGCGAGCGGCAAAATTGGGAAGCAGTTCGTTAGCTAAAAAAATCTAATTCAATCAAACTATATAGTAAATGGTAACTGACTAATTAAGTTCGTTCTTTATTGTATAAATGTCGACGCGGAAAGACTTGAAGATATAAGGATGATTACCTTTGACAATTTAATCAAATGTTGACCATATCTTAGCCATATCTTCATTGCCAAGGATAGAGGATAATTTTATTGAGTCTTTTTAATAAGGAAGGCTATAATAAATGTTACGACAAATAAAAAAAATTATATATATATATATATACACACACACACATATATATATATATATATTCATTGATACTAGACTTATCTCGTCGCTTATCAATATTAATCTTATAATCTAACAATTTTATAAAAAATGTTTTCCGCTAGCAATAATTTCGCCTCATTTTTTAAAATACCAAGCCTCGTTTGATGGCAAAATCTTTCAACGTAGCTAAAAGAAATACTTTGATGGAAGACCGAGTCGGTAGTCGCTATCACAATCGTGACTGTTCCGCCGGGTTATCGTAAGAAAATCGCGTGTTCATGGAATTGGCGTTGCCAGGTTCTTTTTTGAAACCTAGACTTTCGTAAAATGGAATCAATCGATCTTTACACTCCAGTGTAACTTTGTAGCACTGCAGACTCCGTGCTAAATGTTTAACTGCCATCACTACAAGCTTGCCAAGCTGCTTTCCCCTGTACTCGGTGTTTACTACGACATCCTCCAAATGTCCACGCTGTGATAAAATATACGTTTATGAAAACACTATAGGCAAACAAAATCGGTGAAAATTGATATCCAAAAGATAAATTAACGGCTGCAAATCGGTCTATCCTCACTTGAAAAAGAAAGTAATGACTTAGCGTAATTAACGTAATAAAATAAGTAAAAGAGCGAGCGTTGAGAATGGCGAAAGTGCAGAGGTGCTGACCCGAGACAATTTGTCGCGTATAAATTGAAAGGAGGTTTTCATACTGACCAGTCCACAATTGTGAATGAATTTTTGTTCCACGACGAGAGTGGCGCTGCCTATTACTTTTCCACATTTTAAATCTTCCACTACTATAACGTAGTACCCTTGAGAACTTTTCATGCTGTGAAAACGATCTGCACGAAAGATACTAATGTAATTGTAATCGTAAGATAACCGATGTTAGAGTAACGTACGAGTCTCGAACTTACTTAGAAATTGGTCTTTTGTAATGTTTCCCACATCTGTTAATTGACTTAATAGTTGTAAAAAGCCTAAAACACACAGAAAACTGATAATAAATGGTCGACAAGTGCTAATACGACAGTGTCTTTGATCGAATCATTTCAATTGTTTACCTTTTTCATAATCTTTGCTGTTGAGCGGTCTGAAAAGCAGTCCATCCGCACGCAACTGGTTGGCTACTCTTTCCAACAAATTAGGGTTGAATAGAAATGTGCCCTCCGTCTCGGATGCGGCGTTCATCTGACAAAACAATTGCACGTGTTTTAACGACGTGCTTGCGTCGTTGACGAGAAAAACAACAAGCGATAGTTTACCATTTGAGCGGTGTTGCTTGTTCGACATTTTTACGTGCCGCGATGAGTACCCAGTCAGTACTTGACCACTTGTACGTTACAAAGCGAAGCTACCTATAACGCGCCTCTTCCGACGATCAGCTTTATGCAATAGACTGAGCGATATCCAACGCGGACCACGTACAACTCGCTACGAAACGCATCGACGTGGGACCCGTCGCGCCCGGGCTATCGACAACCAAGGACAACTGAAACGTTGCGACGTAGCAGAACGCGGAGCGAAAAGTCGTTTGGCGAATTCAAGCTCGAACTTGACAGTGGGGATCAGCTGAAAAGCGCGAAAGCGTAGTACGCGCGAAACGCGCCGAAAGTCGCGTTTGTCGATCGATGAAAAAAAAAACAAAAAAAAGCCAAGCTGGCAGCTGATCTTTATCGATAGGCTCGTTCGTAGAAGGGGAATGGCACGTGTGCGCCTTATCGCTCGTGTATCCGCACGTTAAACGAACGCCGCGTATTTTGGAGCAAAAGGTTTGTTGTTCAAAGGAAAGATCTTAAAACATATGGACGATACTTACGTGCGTACGCGAGCAGGCCATTGTCGTTGTCGCGGCTGCGTGGCCGTCAAACCAGTGGCATGTACTAGCGAACAAGGAAGGCTCGCTCGATTCGGCCGAAAAACGTCCGAATCGAGACCGGTTTTCGTCGACTGGAGTGGCTGGCTGTAGCGGCGCCTTGTACGTTCGTCTGTCAGCCTTTGGCCGCGCAGTCGCGAGGCGTACTCCCAGCCCCGATCCCCCATCCGTCTCCGCGCGTATACAAATATTCCGTATAAAATATTTATTCGCTTGGCGTATTATCGAGTTCGGATCGTTGGCCGCACCGTGATTCTACGCTGTTCCCCGTGGATTGGTGTGATATCCTCGATACTGCCGCATCCTTAGACCGCGTTGAACCAGAATATACGTATTCCGTTGATTCGTACCGCAAATGTGCTTTTCTTTCTTAACGCACGCTGGTACGCGTACATTTTTTCACTGAAACGTCTAAAATCGAAAGATCGATCGACGCGTAAACGATACGCCTAGCGCGTTGGCGAGTCGAACCGTTGAAATAGTCTCTCAAAATAGCGTACGCTGCAACGGCTTTCGCGTTTGCTGACGAATGATACTTGGCCCAATTTGCGTTTACGGCCGTTGTTTCGCGTAACGCAAAACGCCCAACGTAAAAATGAGCTATGCAAATGACGCAACGCTTATTTAATTATATTCAAAATACCCGTTGGATCCCTGCGGCGAAGCGCTTGGAATTTTAGCACGCAGCGGAATATATGTACACCGTGTGTACTTTCACCTGTCCTACGAATCGAACGCAGCCGATGATTTTTCAGCTGCAGTAATTTCCCTCTATCTTGGACGCATGCACCATATACAGGTATGCGTAGCCTTCGCCTCAACTGCAAGGCCGTTCGTTCTCCTAGTCGACTGAAAAACAATTGCATTAGTGCGTTTTACGTCTTATTATTGCGATGTCTATCAATTTCGAGAAATTGAGATAAAAAAGTGGTTTTTTATCTCAAGCGTGTACAAAACTATACGAACAAACTATTGGAATAGATTCGAGTTTCGTTACGACAGAACGGATTTACGCAAGAAAATTAAGTGGAGTTCATCGACTTTGGTCCTAATAACCTAACTGATTCGATGGATAGTTTGAAAAGTTACTGGTCAATTTCTTTAAATACCGCGATCTCGATAATAAGACGTTCAAAGTAGAGTGCGTATACCATACGTGAGATTTGAAACGAATTCCATATTTAAACGTTGATAGTGGCGCGAAAATGTAATCGTGATGAAGATTATTTGTAAACAAGCCCAAATGTACACGTATGACACGTAACATACATTTGCGCTGTAGCCATATGACATAAAACGAACCCAACCTCGAAATTCTTGACGATAAGCGGCTTCTATGGCTGACGCAGTAAGCAGTATAAATATTTTGTAGTTGGCTGTCAAATCCTGTTCCCTTTTATTATTAGTTTAAAAATACAGAAAATGCTTCCTGTACTGAACACTATTGACACCGGTCACGAAGACATGATTCATGATGCGGAAATGGATTATTATGGACTAAGATTGGCTACGTGTTCGAGTGATAATTCTATCAAGATTTTCGATTTAAAGAATGGATCGCAAAGTTTAGCAGCGGAATTGAAAGGGCACACTGGTCCGGTTTGGCAAGTAGCTTGGGCTCACCCCAAGTTTGGTAATCTCATTGCATCCTGTAGCTATGATAGGTAAATATTTCCACCGTGTAGCTTAATCTTTCTTCTGTTTTAAAACGACCGATTATATGTATATTCAATTATCTCTGATTTTCTGTACCCACCAAGGTACAAGCTCACGTACAACGTGTAAAAATTAATCTGTGTAGTCAAATTGTGTTGTCGCACGGTCGAATCTAACACACGTCGTGTAATGTAGCAGAGAATTTATTGCTTTTTGACGAATATAAAGAAATATACACCTATAAATAACGTCTTACGAATTTGTACGATTAAACATGACCTATTTATAGATTGTGGATATTTATTATTTAAAAAATTGAAATATTTCTTACACTTTTAGAAAAGTTATAATATGGAAGGAGCTCAACGAGTGGACAAAAATCTATGAACATACGGTTCACGATTCTTCGGTCAATTCGATTGCTTGGGCTCCTCATGAAATTGGGCTTGTTCTTGCATGTGGCAGTTCTGATGGTTCCATATCTATTTTGACAAATAACGGAGATAACTGGGAATCAACAAAGATCCCAAACGCCCATACCATTGGATGTAACTCAATTTCTTGGTGTCCTGCTGTAGAGTCAACCGTAGATTCAATTTCACAACAAAAAACACCGATTAAAAGATTGGCATCAGCTGGTTGCGATAATTTAGTTAAAATATGGAAAGAAGAAGGAGATAGGTGGATAGAGGAAAGTAAATTAGAGGCTCACAGTGACTGGGTAAGAGTACCATTTTGCGGATATAACCTTTGTCCGACCCTTGAAATATTTACTAATGTAAGATGCCGATACATGTACATGTAAATACTTGATGAACATTTTAGGTAAGGGATGTTGCCTGGGCTCCAGCTATTGGCCCACCAAGAGCAGCATTAGCATCGTGTTCTCAAGATCGTAGAGTCATCATTTGGACTTCCACAGACTACGTTAGCTGGACACCCAACATTTTAAATGTTTTTGACGATGTGGTTTGGAACGTTAGTTGGTCTCTTACCGGTGGAATACTCGCGGTTAGTGGCGGGGACAACAAAGTCTCTTTATGGCGTGAAAATACCGAGGGACAGTGGATCTGTATATCAGAACTCAACAAAGGCCAAGGAAATATCAATAATCCCGATCAGAGAGCCCTTTAAAAGAACGTCGAAATTTACTATGGGAAAAAGGCAGTTTTTTTGTAAATTCATACGTCATATACATTATTTGATTAAATATATAAGTTTGTACAAATATTTTCAATACACTTCTTTTTACTTTTTATTATTTTTTATTTTCTTAAAAAATGTTAATCTTGTATATACAGTGAAGCTGTAAAAACAATATCTCTTTTAATCTTTGTAGATGCTTCTTCCATTTTTTCTTTCAATGCAGGATGACCAATAATGATAGCTGCATTTTTGACATCTTGCAGTGTTTCGTTCAGTTGTTGAATACATCGAACAATGATGCCCTCTTGAATGTCAGTGAGTTTCATAATTTTAGCAAATGATTTAGCACGAGCCCATTCATAGACAACTCTAATCAAATGAAATCCTGGCTGTGCCACTGGCTCTAGATCGTGTTCCCTTTCTAATTCGGCTAATCTTTCATAGACTTTCGACATTTCTGCTTTCAGCTATAAAAATATTTATACATACACAAGTAAAGAATATTAGAGAATGTTGCTGACATTTGGAAAAGTAACTGCTTTTTATAAATGTTGTAAACAATTTCGTTATGCTTTCTATTGCTGTTTGAACTCACTTGATTTAATCGAGGGATATCCTCGTCTTTATTTTCATCGTTACTCCGATGTTGAAAAACTACAGATGACAACATAGCAGCAATTTCTTCAGGTTGCCAGTTTGTTAAAATATTGTCAAGAACTAATTCCGTTAAAAATATTTCATAAGTGCCCATTTCAAGAGCTACTCTTCCTTTGAGTGTGACTGAAAGAGAAACATTGAAATGTATTGCTTTGATTAACAAACAAGTAGTTCTATATTATGTATACATATATACCTCGATCTTCATTGTCTATGTACTTCAATTCTCTTAAAATTTTGACTCTCGCTGCATATTCAGGATAATTACTTAAATATTCATCGCTCAGTTTCTTCATTAAGTCTTGTTTTTTTTGTTGAAGTTCTTTGCGTTTAAATATTTGGTCAAACTCTTGATTGAAATTTTCACTCGATATTCGATTTTTAATTTCATACAATTTCTTTCCCATGTCATGCAGCATTAAGACTTTTCTTTGCGATTCAAAATCAATTAATTTAAGTTCCACGAATGGTAATACAGAATTTACATTTGAATCATGGGCTTCTGTAATTATCTTGACCAGTTCTTGCACGGCCGATCGACAAGAAGGGCCTGGGGGATCGTCCCTGTCGAGTAAAAAAGTGTTTTTATATCCTTTATTTGTGCTTTATAAACAACGCGATACCTACTGAAATCTCGGAATCTGCCTCTTTTCCCAGTCAGCTAAAATATTTTTAATATTAACATTGGCGACGACATTTGTCACTTCTATTATAGATGTAGATGGTACAAGTATCACATTGTGGGTTGGGTCTTCGTCCGGTTTGTACAGTTGAGTTTTTGTAAAATTCATCATGTTATACCATAAATCGGATTTTTGATCGAACGTGGCTGCTGTTTCTTCTGCAATACTTGTCAATAGGAATACTTTGTAGAGTGTTTCATCCGTCTTCTTCTGGAAACTTAAGAAAATGGCCAATTTATTGACGTGGTGCCTATAAGAAACTAGTAGAACTCTGCCTTCAACCATGGCTTTGACAGCTTTCTTTAAACTCAACATGTGAGGTCTCATATCTTGCCATAAATTTAAACAATATCTTGAACAGTCGTAAAATAATTCAAATTGCTCTTGGTGTTCTCCTAGTGGCGGCGTTTCGTCGATAAGATTCAAAATCTTATCCAACTCAATTTTATTCTTTTCCAAATTAGACAATGTTGTCACTTCTTTGTAGGATCTCCGCATCATTTCACCAATGGGAATAGCTTCGTTTAATCTTTTCAAATGAAGCACCATGGAATATGTGACTTTGAATTTCGATACTAAATTTTGCGGTGCACCTAGAGTCATTGCCTTCAGATCCTTTTCGTATGGAATAGTTTTTTTCTTGCATAAAATTATTACAGTGCCAGTATCGTCGTGTCCTCGACGTCCCGCACGACCAGCCATTTGGATATATTCAGTAGGTAACAAATTTCGAAACCCATTCCCATCGTATTTTTCTATGGAATCAAATACGACAGTTTTTGCTGGCATATTAACGCCCATCGCAAAAGTTTCGGTTGCGAAAAGTACCTTGAAAAGTACGCCATTAACAATATATTAACGACCGTCAAGTGCTTCAATTAATTATTGAATAATGTTCTACCACATACCTTAACTATACCCTTTTGAAAAAGCATTTCGACAATTTCTTTTAGAATAGGTAAAATGCCACTGTGATGGATACCAATACCCAATCTCAATAATCTTTGCATTTGTAACACTTGTGGCAACTCAGCATCTGTCCCTTTCAAGCGTCTAATTGATTTTTTAAAAAAGTCTTTCACGTACATTTGATCTTGATGAGTAAGTAAGCTTTCGGTGAACGATTGTGCATTCTGGTCACACCTGTTTCTAGACAAAGTAAAAACTACAACCGGCAGTTTATCCTAGAATAAACAATTACAAAGCTCAAGTTAGCACGTTAAACAATGATGTTCTAATCACTTTTTTAATAGGAAAATTACATGCGACTGAAGATACTCTAGTAATGCAGTATACATTCTTTTTTCCTTGGCTGTTATAATGTTAGCTCTTATTTTATCCTCGAGTTTCTCTTCTTCTTCTTCCATTGCTGCGACAGTGCTTACTGTCTCCTCGACGCTTGCATTTTTCAACACAGTTGTAACTGGTTTCATGACTAGTGTTGGTTTTTGTTTGGCTTGCTGATATTTTGTCTGCTGCAACTTTATTTGTTTGGCCAATGCTTCTTCTTTCGCTAATTTTGCTTCTTTGATACTGCTCAAGAAAATTATTAGACTGAAATTAGTAAAGAATTAGTTTACAGTTTTTTGCCAGACTCACCTGTTTCTTATAAATACACCATCCTTATCAACGAGTAAAAATATTTGGTCTTTACTTTTTTTATCGTAGCCCGTGTATAAATAATGTTGCAAAGGTACGGGCCTTTTTATCGTGCTTATCACATACATTTTTCTTCTTTTAATTTGACCGACCCAATGGGCAAACTCGAGAGGATTTGGAACTGTTGCAGAAAGCATTACAATGCGTATTGTAGGAGGTAACAGAATGATTACCTCTTCCCAAACGTGTCCACGCTGTCGACATAAATTCATTATGTTTATGGAAAGTATCGTCTTCATACAAATATTCTTTTTTACGACATTGCCTCTCAAACTTGACTTACATCTTCATTATTGATATAATGAACTTCATCAAATACAACGTACTCAACATCCCTTAGAACTTCAGCTGCACAATACAACATTGACTTTAGAATTTCCGTTGTCATTATGAGACATGTTCCAGTTGAATTTATTTGCAAATCTCCCGTTATAAGACCAACGTTATCAAACTTTTCCTTGAATTCTCGAAACTTTTGGTTGGAAAGAGCTTTTATAGGAGAGGTATAGATGGTTCTAAAATGCACAAATGGTTAATTAAAATCATAATCTATAACAAACGATTGTAAAGTTATGTTCAAACCTTGTCATATGTTTTTGACTCATCGCAACAGCATACTCCGCAATTGTTGTTTTGCCTGCAGAAGTGTGAGCTGCTACAAAAACATCGCATTGTTCCTCTAATTTTAGAATAGCTTGCTTTTGAAAATTATCAAGTTCATAGGGAAATGTCATGGCAGGTTCAAGAATTTTCTTGTCAAAATCTGTTACTGGAACATTAATGTCTATTTGCTCTGCCCACTTTGTTCTTAAATTAGTCTTAGGGGCTGATTCTGATATTTTGAGAACTGGAATTTTCCTTTCTTTGAAGGGTTCAATAACACTATCAATATTGGGCAAACTAATATTTTCATTAGTTTTATGCTTGGCATTTTCTTTGTCTTCATTTTTATCACTCGTAGGCCAAAAAGCTAACGAATGTCCCTCTTTATCTATGACAGACATTAGATCGATTCCATCCTCTTTACACACTGAATCTAAATTTAATTTTTCATTTGTCTTATTTACATCTTTGGGAGTGCAATTATCAGGCATAAATTCAATGCCAGACTTGAAGCCCTTTGCCAATATTGTCAAATTGTTTTCAAAATCTATATTGATCTGCTCTTGCAAATCACTACTGCTCAGTTCATCAAAACCACCCGGCCAGAACAGAAAATTGCTCACATTTCCTATAAAATGTATTGCATAACAATAAAAACTATTAAAAATGACGAAAATTGTAGAATATTTTGTCTACCTTTAACACTTTCTACCACAGGTCCAGGTGCTCGAGACATAGACATTGAATTTCTTACGTTCTGACCTACGCTTGTAATATCAATTTCTTGTAGATCACCAAGACAACCAGTAATTGGATCCCTTTCGTACTTTAAAGTTGTTCCAGCAGGAGCTAATTCAGCGTGCAAAAGAGATGGTACGTTTGGTAGTCTGTCCCAATATTGCTGTACTCTATCAAGTTGATGAATTGGAAGTTTTTCAGGATACACAATATACTCTTTCAATTCAGTTTTAATATCTGACAATATTGGTGGTGGGCCAAAAGGCATCTGTGGACATTATTCAATTTATGTTTCAATCCTAATTGGAGCTTCACGATTTATCTAATTGAATAGAAAATTTTATATTCACCTCCAAAAACTCCTTTTCATCTAACTCAGCCATGATAAATATTCAAAACTGCGTAAACTTAGTATTGAAGCCTTTACATTAATGTAACCGTAATCAATAGTTATCTCGCGCTTTATTCTTAAACGATGCGACAAGATTTATAGATATATACTCAATAATATTGTAAATTGAACATCAAACACTCAAGTTTTTGATAAAATACTCAATCTCAATATATTTCTTGTCGTAGCAGATTTTTTAAAAGCTAATTAAACATTTTATTTAATGTGCCATTTAGCAGGAAATTGTCTCATACAGTATCTCATATTCTGTTTACACCGTAGATTTGATATGCAATGTATATATGTATAATACGGTATGTACAATGTGTTGGTTACTTTTCGATGACCAATTCTCCCTGTGTAGTAAGGGTATGTACGTGTGTCTGTGTTATGTATGCACCTATGTGTGTACATACATACACTGTACATCTTTGTATACAATATGAGATGACGCATGAGTTAGATCAAACTTTTAGGTTAGCGATTACTGTATTTACATGATACGACTGTTATACAAGTATTTTGTTTATATCAATTAAATATCTTCTGCTTGTACTTTTTTTCCCGTATCATTTAAAAAACTAATTCAGGATAGTGAATTTGTTTACAAAAGCAGAGTACTCGCCGGAAGATGTGTTGACAAGTGGATCAATTAAAAATACTATTTGGAAATTGTCGTTGTAAACCCACAAGTATTTTTTATTGAGCAGCTAAAAGCATCAGGAATGACTGATATTGATTGGCCCTGGCAATACAGTTTTCCTCCTTTTTTCACGTAAGCTCTCGTTTCACATCTAACGTCGGTTTGCTAAATGTCAGAACTTTTGTCCTGGCAGTTTGACAATTTCAGGTTGTGGTTATATACAATTGACTTATTTTTAATGTATTTTGACTATATAGAACAATTCACAATGTGTAAAGTAGATTACGTAAACTATTGCCAAGTTTTTTTGACTATTTTATGAGTTTAAGAGATATTAAATTTATTAAAAATGAAAAGTGTACAGTGTTATTTGCAACAGAAACGTATTCACTGGTTAATACAATAGACTTGGATATCATATAAAATACTTTGATATTATAGGCTTCAACCTCATGCTGAAACTAGGGTAAAACAAATCGAGGCTTGGAAAAGTTTGATTTTGGAATATTTTCGCACTACGAAGCAAGCTATTCTTGATGTTCGTGAAATCCACAGTATTCCATTATTTAATAACCCTTCCATAGATCGTATCCTTTCAAAAACCTGTGTTTTTATTCAAAATAAAATATAAGAAGAGAGGATCCTTAATGTAATATTTAGGAAAATTACCGTCCGAAGTTGTGTCACTGATCCTTGATGAGTTGGCAAAATCAGGCAATGCCACTCCACTTGACAAATCCAAGCAACGATGGATTGTTTCCTGGCATACACTCGACGAATGGGCTGACATATTGTATTCGTGGGCACAAGCCAACGCGTTTATTGGATCAGTTTGTACATTTTATGAACTAACGCAAGGAGAGGATACAGTTGATCAAGGTTAATTTTGTAAATGGATTGCAAGCTTTAAAATGTATATTTTATTATGTTTGTTTTTAAAGTTGTAATTGTTTACAGAATTTCATGGTTTAGACAACGAAGTTCTAGTGAGAGCTTTAAGGACATTAGAATCATCTAAAAAGGCAGAATTAATAATGTTTGACGATAACGAAGGTGTAAAGTTTTTCTAAGCCTAAATCATTGGCAATAACTTAATATAATATTTCTTAACGTAATTTTATACATAATTAATCTCTGTGTATATAATTTACATGCATCTACGCATTTGTATATGTTAATTTAGTTGTACAACTACTGCAATAAAACTTTGTTAAGACTATCGACTGCATAATGGTTTTGTATGCATACGTAAAAACATAACTGTAAGTACTGAAAGACGTATGGAGCAAAGTACTGCATTTATAATATCAATACACTTGATAATTCAACTTCAACAACTTCTTTCCCAACTTCAACATTACAGTCTTGGCACTTGACATTTGAGCACAATAGTTTTTGAGTATATTATAATATAGAAAAACGATATAGAATATATATTCTATATTTATATACGTAACATCCTTTGAGGATAAAATATGTATAAAAAATCTTTGCAGAGCGCAGATCACTGGAAAATTTCTCAAATTTTCACTGGTACAATATAATAACGGCGATTATAATAAAATCAACTTGGAAAATATGAAAGTAGAGAAGGTTTAATCATCTACTTTTCTCAAATGGGCGAGTTCCGTTGCCTCTTGCAGGCCTTCCACAGCGTCTGCCGAATCGAGTTCGTCCTTGCTCATTTTCTCAATGATGATAGCCGCCAAAGCATCGCACATTACGTTTACCGTGGTCCGGAATCGATCCCTGCAATCAAAAGTCGCGTGTTGCGGTGACGAGCGTCCACAATGGACGCGTAAAACGATCGACAAATATATTTAATTGGGGGCTGTCGAAGAACCGGTGGATCGCTCGCAGGAGGGGTTGTAGAGAGGTAGATGTAATTTCGACACTTACAATAGCCAATCGACGGCAAGTATGAGGGTGACGTCCTTGTCGGGCAGACCAACGGTGTTGAGTACCATGACCATGGTGACGAGACCGGCCTGGGGTATACCGGCAGCGCCGATACTCGCCGCGGTAGCGGTGATGCTCACGCCGATGATTTTGCTGAGGCTCATCGGGATGTGACGTACCTGGGCGATGAAAATTGCGGCGACTGCCTCGTAAAGCGCCGTACCGTCCATGTTAATCGTCGCGCCGATCGGGACCACGAACCGTGATATCCTCGAGTCTACTCCCATGTTGTCCATGCACTGAAGCGTTATGGGCAGTGTCGCAGAACTGAAAACAGCGGATAAGCGTTCCTCAACAATGTCATCTTTCGTCGCGGCGAGTGGTCGACGAGCGTGTCGATTTGCTCGCCTCGCGTTTGCTTGGTTCCTCGGGGAAGAGAATAAGCTGTGATTGATTCGAAGAGTTTTTTGGCACGATAGCGCGTACTTTTTGCGTCTCGTCCATAAATCGTACGAAACAAAATAAATATCGTTGTGTTGGTCAAGATAAATATTATCTAGCAAATAGCAAATAGCACTCTCGAGCCAAATCATATTTTTAGACTCGACACTGCGATTTGTTTTCGAATTCGTGTTTCCTCGATCCATTTCTTTTATAAACTGTTTTGTAACACCTACACTGTCGTCGAGCGTTCGGTTCGCCTGAAATTCGCTCGTATTTACGTATCCATGCAAGTACGCCGAGTTAAAAATTGTACAAGTGCGCGAATTAAAACGAAGCTGGAGGTTGCAGTGGCCAAGTTGCCGCTAATAAGTACGCTAACAAGTAAGCCGCGTGTGGCCCTAGGTAGTACCCCAGTAGGGTGTACTGCACGTTTGTTCGGAGCGGGCAGGTTCGTTACCTTGAAGCTGTTCCAAACGCCGTGACCATAACTTGACTCATTTTGCCGATCGCGCGGAAGGGCAATTCTCTCGTGCAAACGAAGAAAATGATGGACAAGGTGCCGAAACCATGCAGTATCAGGCCAATGAGCACCGTTAGGAAGTACATGCCCAGCGATTGGACGATGCTCGCAAAATCCTTGACCTCTAGGATTTGGGACGCTACGAGGAATGTCACCCCCACGGGTGACAACCTGTTGAGAAGACGTTCGCAAATTAGTAGCTGTTGTCGCGGCCTCGTTGCGTTTGGTTTGCAACGGGCGCGTGCATCAATCGTATCACGCAGTCGTATCTGCGATCGAACGTCCCGAGATTGACGGTCGGTAATTTCGCAGCAAAGGACACAGTTCAGGTGGAAATCCTTTGTTCCGTTTGGCCGAACGATTTGGCGGTGTTACGCCAACGAGAAGACTCGTCGTCGAAGTAATTGTACGCGTTAATTGGGCGTCGTTGAGTTAACGACCAGCGAGATAAACGTCTAGACATCCGCGCTATATTTTTCGCGCTAACTCTTAATTATATTTGATTCAGCGAAATTGTCGCGAATAAAAAACGCACCAAATGACCCAGTTTGTAATAATCATCATAGCCTCCGACATGCAGGTGAAGAAATCCAACAATGGTTTGCCTTGCTCCCCCATTTTGCCGATCGTTATGCCCAGAACGATGCCGAAGATAACGAGGCCCAAAGTGTTGGTGCCATCTCCGTAGGACGAAGATATGTCCCAGTCGTACTTGGTCGTTTCTACGTATCCAGCAAATAATACATGTTTCGTTTAGTCGCGTACATCGGATTGGTCGGCATTCGACAAATGTCTATGAAAAAGCGGTTAAAATTTACCATTGGTGATAACTGCCGGGGGCGATAATTCGGTTCGATACTGAAAGCCGATAAAAATTATTTCGTTATATTTTTTTATCGCTTGGTACGTCAAACAAATATCATGGTATATGGAGTTATCGCTGGCTTACTTGGGCTAAGCAGGCTTGAACTAAATTGGGGGGGAATATATTTCTGAAAACCAAAGAAAACACCTTGAAATTGATGTAACAAGTGGCGAAACGGTACGACGTTCTCGAGATAACGTCGGCATTCGCGAGTGAGGATAATCCCTTGCCAATTTACCTGACTAAATCCAAAAGCGTATCGGCGGTGGTGATGTTACGTTTCGGAGTCTTGCTATCGTCCGTTGTGTAATCGTCTTCTTTCCCGTAAGTTCCAGGCTGTATCGTCGTAACCAAAATTATCCCAAGAATCACAGCACAAACGGTCGTTGTTGCGTAATAATAAATCGATCTCATGCCGATCTTGCCTACATTTGCAAAAGACACGTCCAAAATATCTCAGTGTTGTTGGGTTGACTTAAAAATGTGACGTGCGATCGATATATTAATGGCTCGTACCGGTCGATTATTTAGATTTGTTGTAAAACCCGATCGAAAATGAACGTTGGAGATTTCGATAATTGGCGACAACCCGAACGTCTTATTCGTAATTTCGACGTCAAAGGTGTGAATATAAGCGAAACAATTAGTCGTGGTATAATAAAGCGATACGCGTCGCGAGTCACCGCAAATACCGAGACGAGGCTAAGATGGGAAACAGTGATCGCCGCGACAAACATCAATTTTTGAGTTTTGGCATTGATATAATTCCGCCGGTCAAGCGACCACTGCAGATTTCTTTGATTTCGCATCGACGCGACGTTGGTAAAGCGAGTGTCGATTTAATTTGATTGGCGCGATTGCGAAATAAAAAAGATAGGTCGATAAATTTGAAAAATCTCGACGACATAATAGGGGAAAGTAAAGCTTGAATACAGCCGAGGTCCTATTTCACAAGAGACGTTGCCGTCAAATCGAGGATTGGACAATTGAGCGAGCAAACGTGTACAGCCTCGTTTGAAAGTCGACGCGAGCTTCGATGCCGACTCGTCGATGGCTCGCGCTTCACGATCCTGGAAAACGAGCGCTATGCGATATTTCCACACGAATGCCGTTGTAAGCTTCGTCCGTTCGGAGGCGACTCGATAATACGTTACCACCGAGAAACGACGAGCGTGGAAGAAAGAACGCCAAGCTCACCGGAAAGCCCAAGGTCGAGGCTGCCTATAGCGCTAACAATACTGGATATGATGAGGGGTAGAATGAGAGACTTGAGCATCCGAAGGAAGAGATCGCCGGGGAATTGGATGTACATGATTTCTCTCTTGGTCCAGCCTCCACTTTCTTCGGATTTCGAGTACTTGAGGATGAAGCCCAGACCTATGCCTAGGAACACGCCGAGCACCGTCAACACCATCAGCGCGTTCTCCGACATGCAGTTCCTCCATCTTTTTGTTCTCGACATTTGTGCCTCTTTGGTTCTTTGCGACAGTCGAACCTAATCCTGTAATTCGAAATATTCAACGATACAGATATCGCTTCTCTCTCTCTCTCTCTCTCACGAATTACCACTTTGAATCGCCGTACAAGATTCGCGTAAGACAATACGACTATACATAATCTGATTTGAGACGTCTCGAACGATCGACGTCAAGAGATACCGATAAATTTCAGAGCTCTATACAGACAAATATATCCGTAAAGTCACTCGATAAAACCTATCGTAATATTGGCTTATTGATAAGTACGTTGGCGACCGAGGTTCCGCGAAACGGTTAGCGAGGCTATTGCGAAAAAATCAAGCAAAACTAACAAATTATTATTACAATAATCGCGTGTGATATAAGAGTGGAAGAGCGATAAGATTTTGCGTGGCAAACACGCTTGGACAAAAGCGGAATAACTTTTATTCCGCTTACGGCAAAATTGATCAAAACACACGAGTAATATGTAAAGCCAGGTAGGAAACGTCATGGCTGTTTTTGTAAAAAATGAAAAATCATTGAATCTCAATTGAGCCGTAGAGTGCTGCTACAATTCAAGCGCCTAACATCATCGACGCAACGTAATCTCGAGGAATTGAACAAAAAAGTGGCATAAGCAGCGTAAAGTTCCATTCAAAAGACGCTACTGCTTTGCGTGTGCTTCCAAATAGCTACACGTGGAAGCGCGCTGTTGACGATACGGGCCGGGAAAGAAAAAAAATCGCGCAAACGAGAGAGAGAGAGAGAGAGAGAGAAATGAACCAATTGCCGTGCTCGTCGAGAAAGTCCGTTGTCCGATATACATACGGAATATATACGTATGTACAATTTTTTGTCCTATTGATATTTGTCTTTGTCGGCGCCTCGTTCGTGGACCACTCTCTCTCTCTCTCTCTCTCTCCTTTGGGTCTCCGCACGGACTCTTGAGTCGATCAATCGCGTGGGCCTCGTAGCGCGTCGTCATCGCGTCTATTATCTGGTTTGAACTGGCTATTTTTCCTAATGCGCAAACTTCTGCTTTGAGCGCGCCAAATAGCCAGCCACGTGTATAATCAACGCTACACACTGGCGCACACGGCATTTCTCACTCGCTCGTTTATTCGTACGCGCGACGGTGCATGCATACGCGTAATCGTTTTGCGCGACAAGTGAATCGCAGCGCGCACCCACTACACAACACAGCGCTGGTCGCGAATCATTTGCAAACTCGATCGCATATTTCTTACTCGCTCCCAACAATAAGTTTTTTCCATCTTGCATGCTTAATTAAGATTTTTCTCAAGGATTCTCAACTGTTAGAGCCTCGCTTGGATGGCTTTACGCGACTCCAAGTTCGGTCTCGTTGTTTTTTCTCTCTTTCGAGCACGCATCCTTCGTCTTCGTTTGACAATCGTTCGTTTTCTCTTTTTCTGTTTTTCTCTTGAAAACGCCATTCAATGGCGATACGCGATTTAAGTTTATTCGCTGACTAACTTTGCTATTTTCAAGGACTTTGAAAGTGTCTCGCTGCTGTTAATATCAACGTGGCGTTAGCGACGCTACACCCGACAGCCTGCAGATGCAATCAATCGGCTGTTCTTTACGCGTCTCTTTAATTGAAACGATCGTTAAAAACGAGCAGATTTTGATAGGGGATTAACCGATAAAAATACGAGATAACGTTGCGCAAGTCCAATTATCGGACCGCGTGTCCAAGTTTGTTTGAAAAACCGCAAAACGGCTTTAATAAGGAGTTATCGTGCATTCGTTATTTTTTTAAATCCGTTCGTCAGCGACGATCTTTTACGGCGTAGCGCGATAATTGGATATTCGCGAGTGATTTCTCGATATCGTAGCATCGACAATGGATCGAATCAAAGATCGCGCGTTTAAAGTACCTCGTCGGGATAGTCGAGACAGGGCAAACGCGTTGTTGATAATTTTCGCGAAACTTTGGACGCTGCAATCGAGCGTCGTAAAACGGCAACCGATCCGAAGCGAATTCAGACAGCTGGTTGACGGAATTGACTCTAAACGCATGTTCGGCTGGAATCGAGTAGTCCGATTTGGGGCCACGTGTTCGAGATAACGGTTTGGCAAAGTTTCGTAGTCTAAGGCTCGCGTTGTACAACGACATCTACTACAACGTCGTACCACGTATCTAGTTCTATTTGTACGTTATTTTTTAATTTTAGATCGCGTCGTCAAAGACTCGCTCGTGTTTCCTTTTTTTAACGAGAACAATTAATTGCTCACGTTGACGAATATTCCAAGGACGTCAAAGTTTTTTTTTTAAATCGCTCGATAGTACTGGTAAGTTGGGAAAAAATACAGAGTCAACGACGCGGAATTCTTGAAATCGAACGGACTGCGTCGTCGATATTTTATAATGCTTTTGTAATACGAGTACGTCGAAAGCAGTAGTTGTAGTCGAAGGAAATGCCTTTTTTTAAGCGATGACCGATGTGTACGAAGTGATCAATCGTCGAACGTTACATTGTACGTTGGCATTAGTATGCGTTCGTAAAAACCCACAAGACAGAGTGTCTTGGCAGTAAAGTTTGTCCGAGAATATAACGGCGCACCTATATAGTGGCGCATCGTAAAAAAGACAAGGGGTTCCACCGATCTACCCGTTGTTTGTCATTTACGTTGAAATCGCGAGACTGCGTTGGCGAATCGACCGATCTGTTTTCGTCGGGTCATTTTATTATTAGTAATCTACTTTAATCCGCTGCGCTCAAATCAGAGGGAGAGAGAGACGCGCTCTTGTGCACTCGGAGACGTAGCGTCTTTATCGTTACTTTTTGTTTTGTTTGCCACTTCGCGTGCCTCGGGCAATTGAGCAGGCTGCTTCGAATGCACGCCCGAGTTCGTACGAGCTTACACGTGCTTATAACCGGTAACGCCAAGACAATTTAAGCTCTGATCGAGCGTTTAACGAGATGGAACAAGGACTTGAAGCAATTTTTAGGAACGAACCGCTCTGGCAATCGAACGAACGTTAGATCGACAACCGGTGCAAAGTTGCAATCCACTCAACTGCAACAAGCGTCTGGTTTGGTCGCTGTTGTATACCGCCAGCTGATGTCATCCACAAAAGCGCGATATATTCGAGAAAAAGAAACACGTTTGCAGTATTCTTGCGATAACTCTTCATCTAGCAAATTGCTACGGCAGACTGTAGCCGCGAAACGAACGTTCGATATAAATAAACGCGAGTGCGAAAGCGCTATTCTGCACGCATTGAAAGTGTGGAAAAATCAGACTTATCTGTTGGCTAGGATAAGCAATCGCATTTCGCAAGTTATCACTAGCGCGGCAAGTGATAATACTTAAAATTAAGATAGGCGTTAGTTTTCAGCGCGTTTACTCGTTCGCAACGGCCTCTTGTCTCGCGAGCGTGCAAGTTGTCGGAGGAGTGTCGCCCAAAAGTGTCGTTACGTCAAGTCACAGTTCGAAACTGCTGGCAAACGTGGATCGTGTACGAGCAGGAGGGCAACTTTTGTCGAGTTGGTCGTCTGCTCGCGACTCGTTTTCTCGCTGCTGTTATTGTTTGAATCGACGAGATGAGGTCGGCGTGATTCCGAATACGACATGGAGCCGATAATTGCCGTCGGCTCTTTTTATTATTATCCAGTCACGTGCAGCGCGTGCTCCGCGTCTCTGGCATTTAATTGAGAGATCTCGCGCTTTCGGTATTCTTCGCTGGTACTCTGCACGATCGAACGTTGACGTTTCGTAGGAAAAATGAAAACGAGAACCCTCAAACAAGTCGACAACAAGCCACTGTACGATGGAGAAAACCGTAAAGTTCCCGTGCTTATCGGGTCTCCAACGGATATCGCGAAACGATGATTCATAAGCGTCTCTTGTTTAGCGCGAGAGAATCGCGTAGCCAAGTAGTCCCTACGGTAGTGGAAAAAGTGTCGTTTCATCGAGACGTTTTTCGATTCACCGTCCAACGGGTTTATTATTTGGCAACTTTATTGTTATGTAGATTTTTTCGACCGCGACCTCGGATGCATCCAAGTATTTTGAAAGTATGTCAGAAAATCAACGACGCGAAATCAACGACGCGAAATCAACGACGCGAAATCAACGACGCGACATCAACGTTACTCATAAACTCACAGTTTAAGAGAACAATGCGTCGATAAAGAAAACAGTAACTTTTATCGTCGAAAGCTTTCGATTCCCAAGGTCGCACGAGTTTCGTTGCTACTTTCAGCGAGGAGTAAGGGACCAAAGAGCACTCCTAATTAAATATTTGCGAGATCGCACGGGTATACGCTTGCGTAAGACGAAGGAAGCGATGCATTCAGCAAAGAGAAACGAGCAAGATTTCTTTAATTATTCACATTTTATCCGCGTTCAATTTCGCAACGTCTACGTTTCAAGAACACTCTCGCGTTAAAGCTCGATTTAATATTGGAAAACGCCAGAAAAATACGCCGATGGTTTTTGTTGCGCAAGAGCGATCAAACCATGGAGTACGAATGTATACCGCGCCTTTTAACGAGTTTTACGGTCCGTGCAATTCCGTCCGGACGGACTGATTATGGGTGGACGCACGCACGTTCTGATATTTGATTAGTTATTTTATCGAAAAAAAAACAACGAAAAACAACAACAAATGGAAATAAAAAAAGGAACGACCGCTGTAACGACGAAAACGAGCTTTTACACGCTGAGCGAACGAAATGCTTCGACAAAAGAAGGCGAACATGCAAATAAGTTGGCGATGAGCAATCGAGTGTATAATACGGAGTTTATTACATATGCTGGAGCTCGCGCACATGTCGTCGATCTCTCGTCGTCAATTCCGACAAGATCTTTGTTTTCGATCGGATAATTTATTCGGTTTTGACGGGAATACTTGCTGGTCGAAGTGCAGTACAAGTGGCGTGTAGCCGAGACAAGAGTAGGGAAAGCTCTTGAAACGAAAGAAAAGATCGCTCTTGAAAGAGGTTGTTTGCCGAAATTCATCGGGGCGTGTTGGAAATGCTTAAGGTTTCACTTATGTAAGCCCCATGGCCGGTGGCATCGTGCACTCGTGCACTTGGTCCGCATAGCACTCGGTGGCATGGCACTCACCTGCTACGTCCAGCGAATTCGACACAGAGAAGAGCAGCACTGAACTTGGTTGCAACGGGACTGTTAACAACACCGGACTCGAATGCTCGTGTGCAAAACGTTCTCTTGGCACTACGCTGTACGTATCTCGACGCGATTCGCGAGGCTCGAACGTTGGCCTCGTACTGCGAGTGCCACTCGCCTCGCCGCTCGCAATATCCACATACGCACGCTCTCTCTCTCTCCCTCTTTTTCTCTCTGGCTCGCTTGCTCTCCACTGCGAGGTGTACTTTGCGCTCTCGACCATCGGACGCACTTACTCGCGGGCCTTAGAAAGAAGCGGACAATCGTCACGGAGATTCCGGTTCGACGCCTGGGGAATCCCGTCGATGCTTTTCTTGCTTGCTTATTTTTTATCTTTTTTATTTTTTGGCTTCTCTCGCCGCGCCTCTTTTCTTTCGTCTCCCGGAGCACGTTTTAGCCGCGTATCTGTCGGTTCTATGGGGCGTCGGCGCCGCACGTGTTCGCGTACACGCTTCGTTCAACTTTCGCGTTTGCCGTATTTTGCGGCCTTCGATCCGCAACACCGTGTTCTCGTGCTCATGAATAATTCCGCGTTATTCGTATTTGTTTTTTTGATCAAAGCCTCTTCCATTTACTCCCACCCGCTGGCACCTCTTGGGCCGTGACTATCCTTGTTTTGCTAATTCGTCACTTTTAGCGAATAACTCGTTCGACGCTTCGATTTTTTTTATTTACGAACGCCAGCTTGATTTACGACCGCTAATCGATAACTATCGTTGGCTTTGTTTTCCAAATCCACGCGAACCGAATTCGCCGATCAACAACTACGTACAAAGAGCTAGAAGCATTTTAAGACTGCGCGCACGTGGTTGCTCGTCCGTTTGACGTTCAATCGATTAACGAGCCCCATTGGAACGTAAAATCGAAACTTTTCCAAAGCCCAACGTTGACAAAACAAGACGCGCGCGTCGGGATTTTACACCTGTGGAATTGCTTTTTCGCGAATACCGATCCACAACGCAATAGTCGCTCGATTTCGCGTTATTTATTTGGATAACCAAATGGCGAGTTCCTAAATATTGACTCCCACCGTATTATCGCACTGCGATTATACCGACTCTATCACTTGTGATAATATTATAAAACAAACACGATCTGTGCATTCACCGCAAAACAAAGAAGAATTGATCGTAGCGTTGTATTGTTGAGCGCTGTCGACGTCGATTCGTTATAATCTCAGTTGCGATAAAGTAGTTACTTTTCTGCGAGATTTTACGCAATTCCGATAATCGTACTGCTCGTAAAGTTTGCGCGGGCTTCAGAACAACTGTAACGTAAGCAATAAAGCTCGCTACGTTGCACAAAGGCGACAGCAATTTTCGAAAAAACACGATACTCCTTTAGGTCGTCCACGCGAATTGGTCGCATCGCGGCAGCATCGTAGCGAGTGCACGGGATCGACAATTTATCGTTCACAGCTTCGGTATCGTAGGGAAAAAACGAACGTTTTAACGCGATGGCGGAAGGAGGAAAGACGCTACTCCGTCAAAGCGTGGAACATTCCAAAAATTGTTCGCTGTAAAAAACGCGAAGCTAGTTCTGTTGGGTAAAACCGAAATACGTGCATTGCGTATCGGCGTTCCTCGACAACAATATCGTTTTTCCGAATTTTCAGCGAACGATTAACGCGAAACGAGTTTGCGCCCTCAAGGGACCATCTCCCAATTGTGTAGATGCGGTACTCAAACGGAGCCACTACTTTAGCCAATACGCTTGCGATTAATACGCGTTCCTCGGGCCTGATTTGTCTAAATGTTAACATTTCACGCCTTTGTCAAACTAATATTACACCTCTTGATTGCAGCGCCTTTTGAAAGTTCCTATCAAGAATTTGCCCGTTCGTATATTCAATGTACAGTCGAGTATTTTCGTTTCCTTGCAAAAACAAAATTCAACAAAATACTACGATTTGCTCAATGTATAAATCCATGTACGTGTAGACGAACGACGGGACGAACGTTCGTGCGTTTCTCACAATCCATTGCGGTGCATTTTCGTTGTAACGTACTTTATCGATTTCCACGCAACTTTACCGGGAAGTTTAGCGCAGAGGATTTACATATTAACGTCGCTCCGTTTCCACGAGTAACTTTTACCGCGGCCTCCGCGATTAGGTTTGTTGCCGAGTTAGTCTGATAATCAAGATACGTATACAGTATTGGTCAACTGCGCTAGCTCAACCGGAAACAAAGTGGTTAAAAATTCGGAGTTTCCAGTCGAACCTCACCTTATCGAGTGGGTGCACGGCGATTTGAAAGCATTTTTGCAAATTAATTCACGTATTTATCTAATATCGTCAAGCCATTTGAGGATTAGATCAAAAACTTGACGCTGTTGAACAAACCTATAATATACGTCGATACTCACAGCTAGAAAGCTTCTAATTTCGTTCTATTTTCTACTTCGTTATTCGTTAACGAGTATGGCTTCGACATTGTTCAAAATTAACGAAGATGAATCATTAAGAAGACGCCGCGCGGGTCATTAGTTCACGAGGATATATCTATTCAAATACTTTTATTTTTCCGTTTCCTCGTATTTTCAACTATTATTTTGCACCTGGTTATATTTTCGGTACGTCGTCTATTTGCCTCGGCTCTTATGCACGACCCAGAAGTGGATTTGGTCGTTTGTAAAGTTCTCCTTAATTCTACTTGACAATTATTCTATTGCAGTTTTCTACACCTTCGCGTGCTCAATATCGCCACTCTACGACTACGCTCAATTGTACCGTTTTCACAATATTACATTATGGGTCGCGTTTTATCCCTACGTGTCACGTTATTTTTCGATAATTGTTAGCTTCGAGTTATTTTGGCTAAGTCCGTGCAAACCACTGATCGACGGGAACTCGAATATTTCTTGGAAGCCTGCACCGGATAATTCGATGTCGTCTTATCGAACGCGAGTCTTTAACGGAATGCGTCAACGAGTTATCTTGATGTGACTATCAACAAAGAACGATACTATGGCAAAATAACGGCAAGTCCTCGCTTGAACGCACAATGTACTCGAGGAGTCCGTGTTTACGGAAAACAGCCGCTTCGTTTGGGCGTTTGCGTAAAACACCGCGTAATGCAGCGAAACGAATAAAAATGGGACTAGCGCGTAGGTATTATTAGCGTGTAATCGGATTGATCCTCGTGGGTGCGCGGAGGAGCAGCGTATACCGCGGAACGTCAAGACGACACGTCGAACCCTAGTGGTCCCACTGTACCCGAGCGCGATCAGCGCAGTTGCACGCCGGCACGCCGATCCTCGGGATGCAGTTGCAACGAAGCGCTCCTGTCAAGCCGGTCCATTTCTAAGGGTATTCCCAAGAATTTGCCAAGTACACTTGACATCTAAAGTTGGCAATTGCACGATAATTTCATTTCAAAGTGGAGACTACAATCTAGGACGTGCGAACAGACGTGCGTATCTACGATCGCCACGATCGAATTGGAAATTCGTGAATTAGGTAGAGCGAGACGCGAGCGACGGGCTGGTGAACTGAAGTGGAACCAAGGAAAAACGAAATAATATCGAAAGCAAAATAATTCTTTGGTTTTCGGTAACCGAAGAAGGAATAAGTTATCGTAAATAATCAAGCATCTTTTAGAATCGCAGATTCTCCCGAAATCTGCGCCACTCAATCTCGCCCCCTTGTTCGGAACACTAAACCAACCAAGAGCTTTTTTTAACGGTGATATTTCAAGATTTACGCACGTAAATGAATATTTGAGCGGGTTAAACTGTACAAACAAGCAAGCCTACTAATTGGCCGGTAAACAACCATGAAACACGCTTACCCGATGAGCCTAGCGACTGTTGGACCGTTCTTTCCGACCAAGGTCTGCTACGCTTTCCAGCTTCCTTTTTTCCAGATGCAACTAGGTCTTATACGAACAGGATCAACGATTTGATTCGGAGCTTCGTCGTCAAGCGCTACGAATAAGCACGGTAACCTACACTCTGTATCCATCCCAAATATTTTAGCGAATCAACCTTTAATGCGATATATTACGCGAGAACGGGCCATCTTGGGTGTTTCGAATGCCCCGTGTTACTCGCATCCAATGCTTGCGTGTGTTTTCTTCAAACAATAGCGAATACTAGAAATAGGGAAATTGAAAAATCGAAATATTTATGGATATTATCGCATTTTGTCGTATCTCTGTGCATTCGAATACATCCACAAAAAACGTAGTTACGCTACTAGTGGCAACATTAAAGTACCCTAGTCTAACTAAGGTCCAACGCAACACTATTAGTTTATCAATGCAGTGTTAGGAGATAAATTCGATAAAAATCTTAGTCTAATAGCTCAATGGAGTGTAAACAAGAAACATACAAGTTGGCATTCTGGACTCATCTATTTATACTTACAAGGTTAATGTGATTGGTCTACGATACGAGTACCTATGTACGCGTCTTCTCAAATATAAGCAATCGTTTTATTTACATGTATCACGGATCATTTTTATACTTGACCACGGTAGCAGCGTTATAAATATTATTATTTTTATTTTTATCATTCAAGCGTATACGACTTATCGAACGTACTACACGCAACTATCGCGATCTGTAACACAACGGTTTCATCTAACACTACCAGGGCAGTTTGATAAGTCGGTGGGTTTTCTGGATTCTGAATTTTTAGTAACTTCAAACGAACGTTCGGCGATGTTCGCGATCCGAACGAGTTTTTGGGTCGTTTCGTAGTCGCGGACGAAACGTGTAATCGTCGCGACACACCGGGGACCAAGGAACAATCAAGACGGTAGGTGAACGAGCACCACAGGAAAAGAGGTCATGGCCACAGTTGGTTGGGATGCACGCGGTATCATTGACGTCGACTACCTTGAAAAGGGTAAACGACCACCGGCGAGCATTATTCGGAGTTCTTGGAGAGTTTCGATATTGTTTCGAAGCAAAAACAACTACGGGTGGCTGAAGAAACGGCTGGGCGGTAAGAGATTTGGGTCGAACGAAGAGGTCGTCACTGGACCAAACGTCTGTTCCGAGGGTCTTGGGAAAACCCATTGTTTGGAATAAGTAAAGATATCGGAGAAACACTGGACCAAACGTATCGCGCTCAAAGTTTATCGATTTTTTTTTCAAGATAATGATTTATCGAAACAAATACATTTTATTCAAACAGCCAAACTGTCGTTTGATTTTAAAAGTTTCGAGTTAACCGTGCATGCAACAACTTGTATCCAAGTTACTCGTTGACGTGAATTTAGCAGCGCTGACATTATCGATGTTATCTCGTATTTATAAACGTTGATGGGGAAAATGGCGTAATTGCAACTTGTTGCAATTAGAATGTAAATGCGCGTAAAAAGATGCGTCCCTCACGGTGATCAATATGACCACGAGCGCGTGTATACGTTTCCATGGTAATTGTTGTGAGAATCAGGAATAAACGCGGAGATGTGAGCCGTCGCGGAACGTACGCACAAACACACTCAATGAAGTAGCGCGCGTTTTCCTAAATGGATTGAGGCCATTATTATCGCTCAATTGCGCACGAGGCAAGATATTATACGCTAGCGCAGCCGATTTTCATTGGGAATTGTCGTGAAATCGCTCGTTAACGCGTGCGTGGGAGATGGAGCAGGCTGTGCCGGTTTGTTTTTCTCAAATTGCACGTCGAAGGAAACGATCGTAATCTCGGTCTATTTGGCGACAATTGATTTCGTACTGCACTGTACACTACATCTTGAATGTTTCAAGATGTAGATTATCGAGACTGTAGACTTTGTACCGAAATTGTACGAAGAAACGTACCGTGTACAACGAAATTCCTATTACGACAAATTATTATGTAAACATGTCCTAAGTGCCGCGGTATCTTATCGATGTCGCGATATTTGCAATGTTAATCTATATATTATATAACCGAGTCAACATCGTAATGAGAGATCATGAGATAAACGATCGGCAGATATATCGTTCTCGTTAAATAGCCTGAAAATCTTGGATGCAACGTATACGCGCGCTTATACTCGACCAATAGAGCGTAACGTACGATTTGCGGAACGAGACGAAAAATAGAAAATGTCCACGTAATTACGCGGCGAAGAAGGGCAGCGAATCGCTGGAAAGCTTCGGTTCACGAAGGTATGCGCTAATCTTGGCCACCCACGCGAAAGCGTAACGCTAGACTACATTGAATTGTTAAAAAATCATCAAAAAATCACGGAATCTTTGCAATCTTGCTCGACTGTACAACTAACGAAAATACTGGAAACCCGGTTTTCGTCGCACACGTTTAATTCCGGTTTTTCACACGGAGATTCGAAACGTTGCGTCGGATCGCAGAAACGTCGGCTGTTTAAGAAGCTGCAAGTTGAAAACGTTCGTTGGATTCGGGCAGCCAGACCAGAGGCTCCCGGGACTATCAGCTTTGCGCTTGGTTAAACGGTAATCGAACGAAGCGACCAAATATTACACAGTAACCTCTACTACGTCGATCCACGGTGTATTCTGGCGTAGGTAGCTCAAATTTGACCTTTGTACGCATTGAAATCACTCGAGAAATACGATACCAATTGTTGCTCGTGTTTATCTAATTTTGGATTAATGTCGGTGTTTATACGTACCACTGGCGGTTTGTATTTATCTAATAGACAAGCGTATCCGCCGTGCACGAAACACTAGAGTAAGAGAACGAGTCTGTTTATTGGGAGCGTGCGCGATAATAATTAATCGCACAATTACGGAATCGCTGGAATTTAGAATACCTATCGTTCGCGTCATCTTGCAAGTAAAATTGATCGCAATTAAAAGCGCAAATTTGGGCGAGCAGTCCAAGTTGGAGCGTGTACGATGGACAAAGCAAACGTTTAGAATGATATACATATTTTGAAAGTGGATAACACAGCCGCGCAAGGGAAAACAACGTGTGCGCAGGCGTTTAATGATATCAAGTTTGGTCTTCACGGAAATAATTATAACGTGATCCGTTCCCTCTCTTTCTCGCTCTCTTCCTGTGTCTTTCGGCCGTGCTTGCTTTGTCTTTCCCGCGAATTTCTTTGCACAGAAACCATCAACGAGGATCATTTTCTTGGCTGTCCTAGTAAGAATTTTTCAATTGACTACTTTTATTTATAATCCTTCGTATATTGTTCGAATTAACGCGATACCGCAAAGTACAGTGTACTTAAACCGGGCTTTGAAACCTATTTTTTCCACGTGGTATTCATAACCTACGAAGTTGCCTGCCTACATCGTTTTCTCGCTAGCCGTGTATTTGGATTGATACGCTATTTTCACTAAACACGACACGCCTAACGTTTTAAACGACTAATTTTGCGCGTTAACTTTTGCGAGTTGTTACTTGTTGTTCTTATTTGCACGAGGTTATTGGCCGTTTTGCAGCCACAAACGTGCATCGACTGTTTTACGATTGTACAAATATTTGTTCGATACGGAGGTGC
Source organism: Chouioia cunea (assembly GCA_030064505.1). Lineage (NCBI taxonomy): Eukaryota > Metazoa > Arthropoda > Insecta > Hymenoptera > Eulophidae > Chouioia > Chouioia cunea. The sequence continues at coordinate 24,468,468 of JAOPFQ010000001.1, forward strand.
AACAATGCACGACTAACAATTGTTTCGTTTAAATTTTACTGAAAATTATTTTGTTCCATTAGGTGGATAGTATGACCAAAGTTGAAACTCTAGCGAAAAAAGGCAAAAGCAATCGGAAAATGGGCGTACGAGACGGATTGGTGGCAAAAAAAAACAACAAATCTAAAGCGGCACCCGTAAAAAACGATGTGCCAATGAAGGCTAAGAACAAGGGAAAGGGCAAAAATGTTCCAGTAGCAAAATCTGTGGCAAAAGTTGTAGCAAAAACTGAAGGAAAAAATAAAAATAAAAAGCAAGTCTTGAACAAAAAAGAATCAAAATCAAAGGCCCAAGAGCCCGAAGAAGAAGAAGAAGTTGAATCCGAAGTTGAGTCAGACGATGAGGCTATGGAAGTTTCACCACAGAAAAAGGGAGTGAAAATGTTCGAGGGTCTACAGAACAGTGACGATGAATCAGAAGAGCAAGAGGACGATGATTCGGAAGTTGGAGAAGGGAGTGTAGATGAAGATGAGGATGAGGAGGATGAGGAAGACGACGAGGAGGATGATGAGGATGACGAGGACGGAGATGACGACGAGGAAGCCGATGGAAGCGATGCAGAAAGTTCAGCTGGCGTTAAGAAGCTCCTTGGTGAAAGTATGGATGATGACGACGATGACGATGATGATGATTACGAGGATGATAATGAAGAATCACCTAATGCGAGTGCAGTAGGTAAGGATAAAAAAGAGGACGACGAGGATGAAGACGAGGAGGAGGATGATGATGACGATGATGAGAGTGAAGACGAGGATGAAAAGGCTCCAGGATTGAAAGCTCTATTGGGAGACAGTTTAGTCGATGAAGAAGATGATAGTGATTTTGATGATGAAGGTCAAGATGATTCAGATGAGGACATAAGTGACGAAAGTGAAGAAGATGATGTTAAAGAAGAAAATGTCCAAGAATCCACTCCTAAAAAGAAAAAGACCCAAGAAGAAAGCCCAAAACCTGTGCGCTTGTCGCGTGAAGAACAAGATAAACTAGACGCTAGAACTATTTTTGTAGGAAATGTACCAAAAGAGACAACAACCAAAGCTATCAAGCAATTTTTTAGACCTTGTGGAGAAATAGAAAATATACGCATCAGAGGGGTAGTTGCAGAAGACAGCAGAGTTTCACCTAAAGTTGCAACCATCACAAAGAAAATGCATCCTAAAGTGCAAACAGTCTATGTTTATGTAGCTTTTAAAGAAGAGGCTTCTGCCAAAAAGGCACTTGAATTCAATGGCAAGAAATTAGGAAATAATATATTAAGAGTTGACTTGTCAAATACAAAGAACAAAGATCATGATCAGAAAAAAGCTGTATTCTTAGGAAATTTATCTTTTGGTAAGTCCTAATAAAAGTATTAACAAGTTTTTGGATAATCAATGTACACGTTACAATTAATACTGAATACCACTAAATTTAATCGTTATATGCTCATTCCAGATATTACCGAAGATGAAATACATGCTCACTTTGCATCTTGTGGTAAAATTGAATCTGTTCGCCTTATTAAACATCGTAAAACAGGTTTAAACAGAGGTGTTGGCTACATTAATTTTGTTGAAGCTGACTCTGTGGCTTTGGCTTTGGAATTAAATGATACTAAATTGAAAAACCGTCAGGTACGAGTGAGCAATTCCAGCCCTGAAAAGCAGAATAAAAAACGCAAGCAGGGTAAAAAGCAAGACGATGAACAGTCTGGAAAAAAGAAATTCAAAACTGCTAAGGGAGAAGCTAAAGTTTCAGTAAGATTTCGTTTTTCCTCGTTTTGTCACTATGATTTTACGTTGCAACAATTTTTAATTCATACTTAAATCTAAACTCAATTACAGGATGGTGCTGGACAAAGTGATAAGAAAAAAAGATCTCAGGGGGAGAAGAAAAGAGAAAAATCAACCGGTAGTGAAAGCTCGTCTCCAGCCAAATCGCCATTCCAAGGACAGCAAGCAGGTGGACAAAAGAAATCCAAGAAGACTAAACTAGACAAAAAGAAAAAAATTATATCGGAAAAATTAACATCAACAAAGAAATCTACTAAGAAATCAGCTAATTAAGATAATTTATTAGATAATTAAGTTTTTATTCTGGAACTACTTTTTGTAATGTGTCTGTTGATGGATGAATGTGTACGCAGTTTGTTGCGTTTAATAATTCAAAAAAGTCATTGTGACAACAATTTCAAAATGATTGTATTTTAGTATTCTGAATGTACAAAATGACATGCGTTTTATAAAATAATTATAGATAAATTACATTTTTTCCTTAAGGTTCCTCGTCATTATTTTTATTCATATGTAATATCCTATTTTTGAGTTTTTTTGGGAAACAATTAATGTTTTTCAAAGCGCATGATTTGCAAAATCGTTTGGCATAGAACAAGCTACATTGCATGCACACTGGATTTTCACAAACACTGCAGTCTGCACCAAGAGCCAAAATTTCACCTCTATTGGGGGGACTGAAAGGATCTTTCATGATATAACATTCTTCAAAAAATGTTAAATGTTTTGAAAATGGAGGATTATTTCCTTTGTAGTCGTACAGTTCTTGTAAATGGCAAAGATAGCACTCCCACTGACTTCTAGATTTTTTCTTTGTATTTTTTTCATTTTCAGTTGCTTGTTCATCCTGAGTATGTACAGTTGATTCTACGGTTGGTTCTTTTGAGCCATCAGTAATGATTTCCATTCTAAAAAAAGAAAGAACGATTAATGTGGCTTTCACAATAAAAGTAATACAAGACATCTAAAAATTATTTTGTTCAATTCACGTAACATATTGATGTCGGTAAAGTCGTTTAAATGAAACTGTAATTTAATGTTTTACATACAATGCAATACTGTACAAATAAAAGTCTGTAAAACTTTGCTTATTCAGAGGAATCGCGAAGCCAGAAGATAATGAACTGAAATGCATATTTTCAATAAAAATTTTATTCAAAATAAATTAAACTTATTTACATTGATGGATGTAACAAAACGATAATGGCCTTGATATTAACTTTTGTCAGATTTTAACGAGGCTTCTATTTTTTGAGATTCTTGTGGCCACCATTGAGGTTTCACAAGTTTCAAAGTACAGTTTCTAATAGTTAACGTCTCAGAAGCTAAGGCTTCTGCGATACGTATTAAACCTATTGCAAATTTCCCTTGTTGATTTCTTAATTTTCCAACTATTTTGTTATTCTCATTAACTATTTTCTCATCGACATCGAATTGTTGACTTTCGTTTAGTATTAGCGGCATTATTCGTTTTCTAACAACGCCAGTGTGATGTATTCGAGCAGTTAATTCTTGACCAATGTAACAACCTTTGTGAAAACTAACACCATGTAAGTAATCACAATTTACTTCTAAAGGAAACGTTAAACCTGGTGGTAAGTCTCGAACACCCTCCACAACACCTAGCTTGTAACGAAAGGCATGATAATCATTGATATTTTCTGACGTTGTAATATTTGAGTCCAGATGTTTAATAATATCACGGTGAGAAACGTTGGATTCTGTTATTATTCTCAAACCTAATTCAGATATTCTAGGATCACTGTATATACAGATATTTTCAACTAATTTGCTTGCATTATCATCACTGCTCCCACAAGGAAAAATTCTGCCGAACGATTTTGATAGTTCTTTAAATTGACTGGCATTTTGAGAAGCTAAATCATCATGGTAAACTGTCCATACTTTCATTTTGTCATTCATGGAAGAAATGTCAAGTTTTCTTCGTAGTTTATACATTTTTAAATGTTTCGTCAGATTATTCACAATCGAATGGTCACATTCGACGTAAAACATATTTTCTCTGTGGGATTTGTAGATAATTGTATCGTACAAAATCTTGCCTTTGATGTTTAAAAAGACAGAGTATATGCTTGTGGCCCCTTCTTTCAAATGCCGCATGTCATTTGTAATCAAGCCTTGTAAGAAATCCGATACTTGTTCTCCCTCGAGGCATAGTAAGGATCTTTGATGTAAATGTACAAGACTTTTTGAAGTTGTATGCGCTGATCTGTGCTTTGGAAAGCTTTGACGAATGAGATTTTTTGTATTTTGAAGCTTGGAAATGTTAAATAACTTAATCATTGCGATATCTCTTTTGCAAAAGATGGATTTTTCTAATAATAAGCAAATGTTTACAGTTCAAAATGAAATAATTAATTGAAATATTTGTTAAAAATGTATGCAAGTTTCTTAACCTTACTTTATAAATGTGAGTGTGCTTTGAAATGTGTATTATTGCACTCGGAAGCATACGCGATTGGTATTTCGAATTGTTCAACGCAACATTTTCATCGCAAGGTTAGTGACGAACGACTCTGCTTGAGGTATGTACAGTATTATTAAATTTTCAAATGCAATCGACGGATTTTTCACGCGTAATAGCAGAAATGGACAAGATATCTCGATAAGCAGACGACAGGAGGTTTTCAGGATTGGCCGAAGAGCGAAGCATCGCAGCCAATGAAAGGCTCTCCTTTAAAATAACAAATTAAACGAATGCTCGTAATGCACGATCAGGTAGGTAAAAACATAGAATGCACGTTGACCCTGACCATTGATCGAGTCAAATTTCGATAATTCGTGCAACGTGTAGTCTGTAAATATAATATGGTTAATCGTCTTTTACGATCGGCGTGTCAAACAAGTACGGAGTACAATTAGGGCATGGACATCAGTCGAGCGAGTAGTATGGATTCAACGAAGGGTCAGCGGTAAACGACGAGTTGTTGACGAATGATGCAATCGCGTTGCGTGGTAAGCGAACGATACCCAACGAAGGATAACTAAGTCAGTTTGGCTAATGGTCCGCAGTCCCTATACGCGTAGGTGGCGCGGTGAGCAGCGCACGATGCAACGTTGCCTTCAGTTAGGTTAGCGGGTTTGTTTGCAAAGGGCAATTCGTTCGAATACAAACTCGAATCCCACGGAGGTGTACATAGGGAGGTGCAATAGGGGATTCGTAGTAACGAAATTGGGTCAGTGATTTTCGAGGAAAAAGAACGCCGAGAGGCCCTAATGGATAGCTGCGCGTACCCATATGCATCCGGTGTACGATAGAGGCTTTGTTGTAAACAAGCGCCGGCCGACAAAAAAGCGCTGTTTGCTTGGATGCGATATATACGCGGACGTACACGCTACGCGAATCCCTTCGCACGCACGTTCGAAAATAAAAGTACGAGCCCGATTGTTTGCACGTTGGACAAAGTTTGGGTTTTTGCGCTGGCTCTTTCGCTCTCTTTTCCCTCTCCCCGCCCTCTCGGATCCCCATTGAAAATACTCGCAAGCTCGAAAGCCTGCGTTGCGCTAATTCCCAGCTGTATATTTCGGGTCGCTTTCGAAGCTTTGTTTGGGCGATTGATCGTCTTTGCCTTTGTCCGCGTGATCAAACGCGAGGACTGTTGGATCGGAACAATCCGCGAACGCCAATAATCGCCAGGATCTTACGGGGAGCAGTACGTGCATGGCTCGCGGCAAGAGCGGACGGCGGAGATAGGATGATAATCGAGGCAGAAAGTCCGCACGCTGCGCATGGGAACCGTCCTTTGTAGGTTTCGCAAGACGTGGATCTCGAGGTCGATAAGCGCAGGTAGGTAGGTAGGTAGGCATGCAGCGGCAGTAGTACGCAGCAATGGCTTCGAGATACTCCTAGTACTTTGGCCTTGAACGGGAAACGTTGACCTCGAGCGCCTGGCGTTCCACTCTAGCGTGTAACCGCGTGTAACCGGTCACAGGGCTCGCTTCGCCTTCCTCCCTACTCGCGCTCGCTCGCGTCATCCGCCGTATACACGTGCACGAAAATGTTACGTGTCTGCGTCGATCTCTCTTCCTGCCTCTCTCCTGCTCTCGAGCCGCGACTAGTATTATGTGCTCCAACGCCATTGCCAATTTAACCGGTGAGACGGGTGATCGCGGTTCATTGATCTCGGCAGTGGATCGTGTACTCGTACGTGTGTGTGAGAGAGAGAGAGAGAGAGAGAGAGAGTCAAACAACGACGTACTGTAATTGACTTACGTCTTTGGCGATACGTCGTCGCACCCTTTCGAAGATTTTTTGCCCCGTCTTCGTCCGCAGAGTCGTAAACGAGGAAAAAAAAAACGGAAACTCAACGAGAGGGCAAATATAAATACGTATACATCAGCAAGCGGTAAAGGTAATTAAGCGTTGGCAATAAGTGGCGGGCTCGTGGGAGGTCTCGCTGCTGATTAGAATGCCGCTGTTTCGTTTTCTCTCTCTCGATCTCTCTGCAGGCCGCCCAGGGATTTGTAGTACAAATACGTCGTGTGCACTCTCGGAGCGAGCGACCACGTCAACGAACCAGAGCTCTCCCTCTCTCTCCCTCTCCGGCGCGCAGCAGCTCTAACAAGCAAGCCCGCAGAGCCACGATCAAGTTGCTGCTACTGCCGCAACCTGGCAACAATTCGATCGCTTCCTCCCCTTCTTACGCCTATTTCGCGGCTCTCTTGTGTTTATTCCTGATGTATCTCGATTTTCCGCGCGTTCGTTTTTCAAGGATAGGTCTACCGAATTGTGGCTTGCCCAAGTTGACCAATTTTAGTTGATCGGCAATCGCGTTTGGCGTTTCCGTTCGACACGCTGTCGAGGCCCTGCAAAATAAAACTTCCAGCCACTCGACGTGTTTTTTGAAGACAGCCGTTGTTTTTCAAAACACGACAAAGATCGCCAAATAAACGTTTGCGAAAGACCGAAATATCGCTGCATACGTCACGCTCATACCCGCATCACGCGATAGAGCTATGTTGCAACGAGCTTTAAAAATTCGGCTTCCAATGGCAGCTGTCGTTGAAGCACGTTGCGTCGTTCGCTACGCGATATTATTATACTCCGGTGTATCACAGGCAACGATCAAACGTTCGATTATCACGTGAAAAACTTCCAATCGGTCAAGAGGCAGCCGGTAGAGCTTAAACGAGCTTAAGCCTCGGAAACGGACAGTTGTGTAAATGTTATCGATGTTTTTCCATATTAATTTACCTCGTTTTACTCGATTTCTACTGGTTCGAATACTTTGTTATTGTGCTGATCCGTGATCTCGCATCAAGTTCCTCTTTTCGATCAGAATTACACCAATTTACAACGTCGTCTTCAAACGTTAGTCGTGGGTTGAATATACAATTCGTTGATCGATAAACAAAATATGGGGTCGATCGATGAAAGATCAGTCAAGCGTACGCGTGAAAAGCAACGCTGTTCAGTCGAAGGCCACAGTTGAATACAAAGAAAAACACTTACGTCACAAAAAGCAAATTAAAAATGAAAATGGATAGGATAAAAGCCGAGTAAACGTGGACCACGTATAACTTTCGGCGAGATAACGAGCCGAGACGAGGATTTTCACGAGAATCTTTATACGTACAGCATCCAATTAAGGACGATGACAAATGGAAATTAAGTCCGAAGGTGGGTGCGCGATGGGAGCTTGCCGGTACTTTGTATATACGCGCGGTTCTTACCTAAGTGAACTAATTAAGTAAAATTGAGTTTCGAAAAGGCTCGAGAGCCGGAGGAAAAAAGAGAAACGAGGCAAAGCGAGTCTGAGCAGTGGTACTTGGATCGATTTTGCCGACTGGCTGCGACCGCAGAGACTTTGGCTATAGGTTTTCAGCTGCATTTTTTGTCTTGGTTCTTAGCGCCACTCGACACGGACCCCCTCGAGAGCCTAACTTTGATTTGTTTTGGAAGAAACTTGGATGATATGAAATCTACGATGGACTTACTTATTTTCCGACCAAAGTTTGGAATACGTTAAAGTATACGATATCGTTAAAAAATTTTTTTCCCCCGTAAAAAAGTTCGGAGAGGCGGCTTGTTTAAACTCGTTGGAAACGAAGCCTCGTCTCGTTTGTTTCGTAATATCCCCGTCGCAGCCTAATGATCCCTGAACGTTCGTTCGTTGAACATTGCACGGAATAATTTGCAAGGAGATGAGCAACTATCACATCAGCGTGCACTCTTGATCAACGTACTATTCGAGTTTGACTTTCGAGTTGTTGACGTGAGTTGCGTTCCTTGTAGATGTAAAATAGACGGCTGTGTAAGAGATAGGCTGTTTCAATGTAACAATACTCGTGCAAAGCTTCAACTTGGACGTGAAATATTTGCAAGTTTGTGCAAGGTCTGGAGCAAGCCCTACCTTGCGAGTTGTAGATCGGAATCAAGCACAGCAAGTTAAAGACCAAGTAGAGCAGTTTGCTTCGTTTCCTCGCGAGGGCGTAGATAAGGCAAGAGCCAAGGAATCAAGATCTGCTGGATAAAGGGGCAAAGTAAAGAGAACAGAGTTATCAGACACGCACACGTTCGAGCCGTACGGTCATTGAGATCGATAACTGGTGCACGCACCGGCTAGACGTGTCTACGTAAACGCGTGCAGCCGCTGGAATAGCGCAGGTAGTTGCGGTACCAGCGGTAGGTGGCTGTACGAACATCGGTGGAAAATTGGAAGATGAGGATAACGAATAGCGCGGAAGTGGCGAGGCAACGACGAGTGGACGCATCGTATCGAGTGATTCTTGGATATGGGCTGTTGTAACCGTAGCTCGGCTAGCGAGGACAGAGCTAGCCAACGCGCATTAGGCGCGATAACGGATTATCGCTAATCTTGCGGCGTGTTGCCATTAGTCAAACCAACTGTGCGCTCGGAGATCAGCAATTCAGTTTCACTAGCGCACTTGCGCGCCCTTGTCGATCTCGCCGGCTTCGCGACGTTACGAGCGTCCGCGCCGCCGGTCTCTGCACGCTCTGCTTACGCAGTTACTTTGACAAGTGGACGACAAGTAGTATTTCGACGCAGCGGGGGAATTTCCAAATACATAGTTCGCTTTCTACTCGACAGTTACAGGCTCGTCATTTTCCGACGGCGTCTCCAACTTTGCGTTTATTGCCAATCGTCGGGCATTGGACGACAAATCCTTTTAATACCACTCCTCAAGACGTCTACTATCAATTGACTGCTTTTGTCGCAAAAGCAAATACCTCAGTTGCAGTTTCATTGTGCCAAAGAATCCTTTTGTTTTGCGTCCAGGTGCTCTCCGGTTTCCTCGAGTACTTTGTGAAGGGCATCCGCTATTTCGTTCTTCGTCTTCGTCTTCGTCTTCTACTTTTGGTACGTAAGTGATATTTCTTCCAAAAAACACAATATCGTGGTTTCAGAATTTGTTCGTTCCTCTAATCGTACAACACGATTGAACGTGGATGAGATCCGAACAAAGTTCGTATTAAACGTGAGCGGTATTTCAAAGTGGAACGATTCAAAGAAGTTTATTACGACGAAAGTATAACGTTATCGCGTGAGCAAGTTGCAATTGAAAAGAAATGAAAAATCGGTATAAAGCTCAAAATTGTTTCCGACGCTGTGGCAAGATCATCTAAACAAGTAGCCGACGAGTTGCGGCCGTGTACAATGAAACGCGAGCGAACAATGGTCATCATCCGCCAAAATACATTTACGCAAGGAGACTTGGTCGCGCGTATTATACAAATTTTAGCGGTGGCAATAACGTGATTGAACGTGCATAGTTTTTGTCAGCGGGACGCGGGCAAACACTCGCGATACATATCTGGGCGCAGTGCGAGATTTAACGTGGGTGTGTATACCGGAAATCAAATAAATCGTATGCCTCAATTCCAATGCATAACGATAGTCAATTCAATCGGGAATGCAGCCAAACTCGACGGGGACAGTTAATTCTGCTTGAATGATGCCGTTGCTTTATCTATTGCGCTTCTTGCTCTCTCTCTCTCTCTCTCTCTCTGTCGCTTTCTCTATCAACCACTGGCGTTGCTGCAGCTCGTTTCTTGATTATTCGAATTACGATGCTATATCTATATTGAATGACAGCCCTTACGCGGCTTGACCTTTCGATCGTCGGATTAAACTTACCGCAACCACTAGATTCTCAAATAGCACGCATTGAGTAAACCGAGCATTGCTACAATCACTGTTGCCATTCGAGTGTACCCGAACAGGCCATTCTTAAAAATCATCGTTACGAGCACATGCGTAGAAAGTCACAAACACCCGTGGTTACGCGCGATTGAAAATGGCTCTCCCGTTTGTCCGTGGTTAAGTATTAACGCTGGCACGATTATTGTCGAAGAAGCTGCTTCGAGTACGTTGGAAAATTGGCCGATTAGCTAAAGCTTCCGACTGTTTGCCGAAAAGATGAGATTATATCTGGTATACCTCGTCGCGTTCACGCTCGTAACGGTGGGTCAAAGATTTGGCGTGTATCCCGATAACATAGGCAGAGCCCAGTTATTTTAGCAAGCAATCGTAAGTACTCGAGGCACGTAGTAACATGACAAGGACAATAACGACGATCCCTGTACGTAAACCAATTTGCATGTAGGAGAAAACAATTACGTAGGGGTATACGAGTGCACGTCATTTAATCCGGCTTTATCGCTGCAACGCTGCGCGTTCTCTCTAAAATATTTAATCCTTCCAAATGAATGTCTAGAAGGAAATCTCGCTCAACGAATTGCCCTTATATTGTTATTACGTAGTTTCGAAGACGACGAACGAAACGATCGTTTTGTTTTCAACAGGCGCACGAAGGGAATATTCTTTTTGCAGGTGAGTTGAAAAAGAAGCTCGCAAATTAAATAACCTCTCCGTTACGTGTTAATGTGCACTCTGGCATAGGCCCAAACATTCCGACGTGATAACGTGTAGAGGCAGGCACACGAGGACCTTTCCAGTCGAAGCAAAGTTTGCGTTGTCAGTGGGCCTCTGCCTTTGGCAGTGATATCTTTGTTCTCTTGTCATTTGCAACGGTCAATGGGCATTTTGGTCGTTTCCAAAATACTCGTAAATCGAACCGATCAGTCGGACGGAGCAGCGCACGGACTCTCTACTCGGTAACAGGTATCGCGTTTGTTGAGCAATGTCGAATCGGACAAATTCCACTGGGTAGCGAGCAAAAGCGGCATTGACAATGGCATCGCTACAAGTTTTTAAAGAGTTCAACGTTAGTTGGAAAGAGCGTAAACGCGGTTTCTCGCGTGCGCGGCAGGGTCTGAATGGACAAACTTGAGGAGCGTCTTTAAAAAGAAACCGATCGGAGTAACGGCAAGCGCGAAGTAGGTAGTAGAGACGGTGCATCGAGCTTGTGGAGGGGAAAGGGAAAGAAGAGATAAGTATCGTAGCGAAACGTCGGTGAGCGAGGGAGACTCATCGTTTGCGCGACGGTGGCCGATGTCTATCTGTGGGGTCGCGCGCGAAAAGTTGACGAGTCAGACAGGCAGTTAGGTAATAGGCTGTATTATTAAATACGTACATACATACATACATACATACATACATATATATATATATATATATATATATATATATATGTACATGTATATATGTATATACAGGCTGGAGGACCGAACGAACGAACGAACGAACGAGCGAACGAAGAAAGGAGGCTGAATGCGCTGCTCACAGCAGGTTGCACGCGGAGGAGCATTAGCGGAGCCTAGCGCAGAGGCTACGGCACGCGAGGAGTTCTCCGTTGAAGTTGGCAGGCTACGCCATTGCCGAGCGGCGGCGTTGGCGGCGGCGTTGTCGGCGGCGTCTCTGTAGCCCGATTGGCCAACACTACGGCGCTGAGGGCCCGCAGGATTGGCCGACGCACGGAGCTACGTTCGATAGCCCCGGACTGCGCGATCCGCGCTCTCTCTCTCTCTCTCTCTCTTTCTCTCTGGAGAGCCCTCTGCACGATTCTCCTGGCCGATGGCGTTGTTATGTACTCAGTACCCGGCAGGACAGCCTCGCGTCTGTATCACTTCCGCGCATCGACACCATCAGCATCCAAAACCATAGTCTTCCCTTCGCACGTCGTTCGCATCTGTTTCGCGTAAACATCGGCACGCCGATACGTTATAGTGCTGCGGCCGATTTCTCGCGCGATTTGCGTGACGTTGCCTGACTCTGCTTCGCACTGTTTTGTTCTGTTTTGGTTTGTTCTGTTTTGTTCTGTTCTGTTCTGTGCGCTTTGTTCCGCTCCGTTCTGTTCTGTTCTGTTCTGTTCTGTGCTCCTCGTTTTATTACAGTGCTTCGCAACGTTCCCTTATTCGCGACCACTATCGTGTGTGCAGATTGATATAGCTCATGTCTAGCCCAACGCCAGTATAATACATATGGGTGCGCGAGATTTTCAGGATTGAGTTTTTATTTGATTTTTGCTGGTTGTGCCGTGCCGAAAAAAACCCGCCCCCTCCCCTCCCATCAGTGCTGCCGCACGCGGCCCGAACAGGTGGCTTCCGAATAAAGGAAAAGGATTAAAGGTGAGTCTGCCGAAAGTTCTTTCCGCTTGGGCGGTCGGCTTGGTAGTCGAAGCCGTCTTTCTCGGCAAAATACCCTGTAACCCATGCGTCTAAGCGCCTTGGATCGTCCTAACGAAGCCATCGTGGGAACTTGCAATGGACGCAATGCAATGAACTTACTTAGGCTACTTGCGTTATTCAGGCGGCTCCGCGTACGAGTCGGCTGGAGCGAGCCGAAAGTCCGCGAGGTCCGCGGGATAGAATTGCAGAACGTAGCCGTAAAACGATCGCTCCCAGCGTTGCTCGGAAAGGCTCTTGTTCGCGCGCGTACCCGTGTACGGGGCAAGACGCGCGAAGGTGTCAACTCAGCTGTCGATTCAATTTCGAAATGGACGGGGGGTTCCGTGGACAAAATCGAGAGTGTGGCTGCAGGTAGAAAGAGGCGTGTTGCGTACAGGTGTGACAGCTATTACGACGGTGGTCGAAACAATCTAGCCGCGCAGCCGCTCTCTCGGCGCGATGATCGATTTCGACAAAAGCCACTCGACCTCGGCTGCCAGAGTAAACAAACTAAAGTGCTGCCGGTCGTACCGCGCCTTATGTATCGGCCCACCGGATTCCTCCTTATTTCTTCTTTCCGCTCGTTTTAGCGTTCGAGCTCGTTGTCTTTCCTGGCCATTTCCTGGGTTTTGCTACTTGTCAAGCCTCTATAATACGGATCATCGAGGTTTCCCAACGGTGAGCGAGTAAATATGAGATTTTTATCAAGTTTTGGGGGGAGCGACCGAGCCCCGTTTTTCGCACGAGCGATGTTTGTAGCAGTGGAGAGAGGCTGTCGGCGACAACCACACATCGAAATTCCCCGTCAAACGTCGAGCGTCGATGTATTTTCAATCGGATCGATTCGATCGTTTACAGCGGCCAATTAGCGCGAGCGAAAATAATACCTGCAAAAATCCACGACAAAGCCCACGGGAATTAGGCAGGCGGAAATGCAAATGAGGTTGATTACGTAAGAATTGCTCGGAGCTTTGAAGCTTCAATCACGCACGACTGTAATTGAAGCTCGTCGAGGAGTTTTAATTCGATTATTACGGCCCTACGTACCGAGGCTGGCTATTAATTCGAGTAAAGCAACGCGCGCGAGAGCGTAATTGCAATGATGCAACGACGGCCCGTCGTTCCGATACGAGTATGGGCACGAAGAATGTCCGTGGCGCGCGAACTGGCTCAATCGCCCTATTCGTCCGGCGCTCCCGCGGAAGTGCACCTTTTTTCCTTTTGCGATTCCGCTCCGCTGCCAAAGAGAACCGTGCGTGCAATTACCTCGAGCTTGATTTTTATTTGGCCTTCTGCTGCGGTAATTGCCCGCTGCTTTTCTTCTTCTTCACTGTGTCCGGACACGTCTCTGCTTTTTCTCTTCTCGGCTCCATGCAGTTGCAATGCCCCCACCTCTTTTTCTCTCTCTTTCCGCTGGACTTTTTTTTCGTTTGTTTAACTTTCCTCCTCGCGACTAGTCTTGGAGTAATCGGGTTATCGGTGTATCGAACGGTTTATCCGATCGGATCGCAAAGCCTTTTATTACTCTTATCGAGATTGATATATATGGCGAACGTGTGCGTGAGCCTGGAATTGCGAGGCTCAATATACGTACGTATGTACCTTTATGCGGTTTGGTCCGAGGCGTAGATTATAAAGGGCCATCAATTATCTCGCGAAGGAAAATAAAACGCCCACTTTATAAGCTAAATGCACTCTCGGTAAACGTAGCAAAAAATATGGCTACAAGAGCCATTGTAAGTCTTTTATCCGTGAGTATACATGGACCGATTAACTTGTACGTAAAACCAGGAAAAACAACGTACGAGCTTTTTCAAAGGCCCTCGTTGCGTAACAACCTTGCAAAAAGTAAGGTGGTTTCCGAGTAAGGAAACGCGCAAAAGCCGCGCGCTTCATTGTGCAGATTACGTGCATCGCAGAGCACTCTTTGGACGATTTGGATTTATAGTGCATAATAGGACAGCCAAACGAGTTGCATCTTGTCCGAGTCGTTCAAAAGCTTGCCCCTTTTTTGTCGTTTATGTACGCTGGCAAAAAACACCGAAGCATGTCTCGCGGCTGGCCGTTCGTACGGTACTGGAGATTGCTTGCAAAGTACTCGCAGCGTGGCACTTTCGCCCGTGAGCACCTAAACAGCAGTGCAGAAGGCTCGTTAAAGGTCTTGTAATCGTCGTCGAGAATAAACGTATACAGGTATAATCTTGGCACGCGAATCGCGAAAGTAACCGAAATACCTTGTACAGGGAGCACCATCGTTCACCTTCGCTATCGTGGTGGTGGCGTAGGCTGTGTGATCTCGCGAGAGAGAAAGAGAGATAGAGGTCAACGAGGAAACGAGTCGCGATGCGAGCGTGCGTGTTTGTACGTACATTGTAATATAGGTACAAAGTGCAAGTGGTGGTGGTGGTACAGTGCCGCTGGCTGACTGGCCGCCGTCACCGTGGCGGCGGTTCGTTGAACTCGAAGCTCGCACGCTCTGACCGATTCTTCTTATTCGCTTCCTCCAGCGCGCTCCGCAGCAGTCTCGTTCTGCCTGCCCGCCTTTTATTCACCCTACCATTTGAATTTATTTAGTCTGATTGGCTGATTTCAATTCGCCCTCCTCTCCTCTTCCGCCTGCTCTCACCTCCACACTAAACAAAACGGCTTCTTTGGATTTATGCAACGATAGTTCGCTTCCGTATAGGTTACGTGATTTTTTCCGTCAAAGTCGATCTGTAAAATCGAGTTCGCCGACACATGGCAAAATCAACGAATATAACTATATTTAGATTCGCGCGAGTCGCTCGTCATCTCGAACGGCAACGTTCAACAGCGATCGAAAGTAGCTTATGTCGTTGTAATTGATAACCAATGCTCGATAGTGTACGCCCGGAATCATAGTGGCAGCAGACGAAAGTGACTTTCACCCGATTTCAAAGCTTTCAACTTGACGGCAGAGTCAGAGAGAGAGAGGGAGAGAGAGCGCTCGCGAGCCGGTCGAATTATCCAAATAGTATCGGGCATCGTGCACAGAGTCGAGCGATAGCAGCCCTTTCTCCGTGGCAAAGCTGAGGCACGCCGCGGCGTTGACGGCAGCGTCCGATCGCTATTCCTTGCCAGGCATTCATCGATGAAAGTAACGTGCAGGTGCGCGCATTGTGTGCTCAAAGAGTCGTGTGCCTTTGAGAAAGAGTACAGCGTGCTGGATTTGAGATTCGTTGTTCCTTTACTCGACGATGCCATGGTTCGCCGGCTCCTTCAAGGCCCTTTCGCTTCGTCGACTTATCGACTATTATTGGCAACAGTCGCGCGCTGTAGCGTCAGTTTCTTCTTCGTTCGGAGCCTTATGTCTACGTTTCTTCTTGGAGATGTTGGCCCGACGCGGTCGACGGCGCCCATCGATTCTCCTGTCAATCCGCTTGTTTACCAATCGAGATAAAGTACACGTCATTCCGATCGATTTTGCCACGAGCAATATTTTAAAAGTTTGCCGCCTCGTTGCAATGACGTACTCGTATATAATACACACGTACGCTACACTCGAGGCTTTTACCGCGGACAACTGCTGTCGTTTCTCCGCAGCGAGCAAACAAACCGCGGCAGCTCCAAGTATCAAGAGCTCGGGAAAACGGACCCTCTCGATCGAGACAATTCAGTCTACGCTCACAGCGGCTATACTGTCTAGCTATAACACTGTATATCAGCTTTTCTCGTTTCTCCGACCAAACTCGCATAAATATTTACGCTTTGCTCGCGGGCGTTATGGGCTGCTGTTGCTGCTGCTCCTGCCGCCGCTGCCGCCGCTGCCGCCGCCTTTCCTGCATATCGCAACGCCACCCAGCGCAACTCTCCCGAGATAGATGCCAGCTATTTCATATACCTGACTTGTAAAAGATTAAATCGTTGCGAGAAAAATCACTTTTCTCTTCTCGCGGGACATTCGACGATCAGCACTCTTGGATTATTTCACTCTACAAGCATGCGTTCTCAAAATAGACGTCGTTTCCAAATGGTTATTTGTTTTACGAATCAAGAGTTATTGGCGTGTCTACGCGTGCCAAGTAACAGACTTTTACAACGATCAGAGCGTTGGGCTACTCGTCATGGACGTATTTCTTCTTCAAAAGCCCGTTTCACGTATTATATGCCAACGTGATAATGTAGTACGAAGAACAGTCGGAGCACGGGTTTTGGTCATGTATCTGTACGAAAAGAAAAAGAGGAAGCGGTGCTCGATCTTGTACAAACAAAACGAGTAGCACTCTACCTCGAACATGAATTTAGTATTCAATCATTTCCAGTCGATCCTCTTTTGGCCTTACAACGTAAGCGAACGTAACTCGAATTGAGCGTAATTTTTCAGAGAGACAAATAGTTTCGAGCTACCAAAAATACATCGCTGAAAGAAATAAATGCGCTATAGGGATCTATATATGAGATAAATTTTTGTGCAAAGTTCTTAGAGTTTGCCCGCAATAAAGACGTTTTCGAACCGCGGGCGGGTGCGCGATATAAATCATGTCCGCGATGATGGATGGTGTTTTTTTTCAAATTAGACGGCTGCAGCAGAGTAAGAGAAAGAAAGACAGATAGAGAGAGGGAGAGAGAGTGGCAAAGATCCTTGTACCGGAAGAGCTTTGCGCGGAAAAATAGGGCGCAGGCCGATGGAGATTGATGGGTGTGGGTGCGTGTGAGCGCACGGATGCCACGAGTTCCACCTACTTTACACTTGCGTGCGTGCAGGCAAGTAAGCCGAGAGTGCACAAATGTACGTGTTAGCAGAGAGTGTTGATCAGAGAGTGTCATGCCTGGCAAAACAAATGTGTCCCAAAACGAAAACTAGCGCTTGCACCACGGCAAACTTTTGAGGGTTGGCTCTCGACGAAACGTATACATGCATGGAACGCATACAAAGATACTTTTGAGGATTGGTATTATTTTGTTAACGTTCATGCAAAACTTTGGTGAAAATCATTGTTCAAAAGTTAGCTCGGTTGATTGAAGTTTCATTATTCAGCGTTTAATCCAACTACAGGTTTGAAATTAGAAGCTTCTTTGAACGATACTTTTTGCGAATGCCGCTGTTTTAGGTCGAGGTTTGAATATATTTTGTAAAATCAAATTTTCACTTCACGATCGACCAGTTTATTCTCGGTACTTTGTTTCGAGAGAGGGAGAGAGAGAGAGAGAGAGAGAGAGAGATAAGAGTAAAGAATGAAATTCGAGTATGAAATATTGAGAGCGGTCTGCGTTGAAAATGTTGAATATATCCGCTGAATAAAAAATAACGTGGACTTTGCAGGGCATAAGAATTCAAAAGACAGAAATAAATTGGCCATAAAGATCGATAGTCGTGAAAGATTCACAAACGGTATATAGCAGCGTCGCCGTCGCAAGTCCATTTAAAAGAGAGCTGTAGAGTTGTAGAGAGGAAGGCAAATCTTTATGACAAATAGAGGAGCAAGCCGAGGTCCTTTGAGAGCGTAAAAAATAATAGGAGGAAAGAAGTTTGGCGGAGAGGAGGGTAAGAGAAGGAGGAGGAGGCGGCGGCATCAGAAAAGAAAAGTATAAGGAGGATGGAAATTTAGATGGGACATAACGACGGCAAGCAGAGGCGAACGGAGAGTTACGAGGAGTAATGAATGGAGTCTCACTTGTTAGTGCTATTTGCAAGCGAAGCACAGTATAGGAAAGCCGTGTGACAGTTGTGTCGGTATACATCTTACGAAAAAACGCGACATACGGAAAAGTGAAAAAAGAAGAAACAGGAGATCTCTTCCATCGTCGTTTTTACGATATTGTTATACTCGGCGCGAAAAGGACAGCGAGCGGATGTGCTGCGTACACGTATGTGATGCCGATCGAAAGAAAGAGGCGCGACAATAATCGAGGCATTGTTTTGTGCGCGCGCGCGCAGACAGACCTCGTTACATCGCTCGCTAGGCTCGCTTGTGCTCGATGTCTGCTACCGTAATACGAAACTTCCTTGGTGGCTAACGATGGCGATTGGTTTTTTGCGTGATTTGGCTGCCCTGTTCGTCGTCGAAAATAACTAATTGTCCACCTTTCAAAGTCACGGTCAGAGGGAGCGTGCTCATCTGAAAATGTATAGCGAGCGACGGATTTCAAAGGATAGAGACTGCACGGAGATGAAAGAAGATATTTATTAGCTTTGAAGCTTCTCTTGGCCTAAATGAGCCTTGAATAGACAAAGAGAGTATAGGAGCTTGTACGTGTTTGCAAGCAAAATAGCGAGAAATAGCTAATTGGATTTTATTCGCTCGTTTTAAACGAAATAATCTACGGCTGACTTTTTAACAAGCAAAGACAAAGACCTTGTACGTCCTTGGTAGCGATAGGTGAACCAACGAGAAAAGAGCAATATTGCGTTGTTCACGGAGCGAATATCGCGAGGCTGTGCAGGACCTACCGAGTCTCTCTCTCTCTCTCTCTTTCTCTCGTGCGGCGCTCGAGGCTCTAACTTACACCATAGCATCACGGATGATGTAGCTGCTTCTCCGTCTTCGTATAGCTCGCTACGGCGCAGTGTATACTCTCGTAACGGGCACAGTCCAAGGCGCGAGTCCCTACGACGTATACTGGCCTTTCTCTCTGCATCCTCTCCCAAAGTAAATTGTGCTCTCAGGCTGTATAGTTTACCGGCTCTCCCCCCGCAATACTTAGTCGTCGTTGGTGTTGCACGCTTCTACGTGCGCGCACCTTTCCCTTTGTGCAGTATATGCACAGGAATTTTAATTTTCGGTGGTTTCCGAACCAATTTTCAAACTCTCATGCTCGCGCGTGGATAAGCAACAACGAAAACAACGAATAGCTAAATTCTTGACACATCGAGTACTCAGGGTCGACGATAGTTTGTCAGAAGTAGTCGTTCAGGCTAATAAACGCACGACCAAACAGGCAGACAGCCAAGTAAGCACGCACGCACTCAATGAGTTTGAAACATCCCGCACGCAAAGTTCGCGCGGTGCCTCGATTTCGAAATTCTCGGCACGCGCGTTTACGCGTATTAAAGCTCGGAATTGCAGCTTCGAGTGCGGCATACAGGCGCTGCTTCAACACAGCCTATGACTGCAGGCGTCGACATTTGGAAACACTCGTCGTCGTAGTCGTCGTCGTTGCGTGTATTGGCTCGCCCATACGTACATCGATTCGCCTCTACGGAATTACCATCGCCTGACCGACCAAAGCGCCAGAGTAGCTCGTATTTTAGAGCGCCGTGCACGCCTAATGTTTGTTTCCCAGATTATTACTATGGAATCCACTTTTTACGTGGCATCTCATTACTCGTTCAATGTCATTGTTATGTAATAACAAATCTGGCGCAAGTGAATTGCGCAAGACCTCGTGACAAATAAGTGCCGTCGTCACGGTGAAGGCTACGCCTGGCACACGAGAACGCAGTGCGCGTGATTGGGCAAATTAAAGACAAAGCCGTCCAGAGATAGACGGCAAACGAAGAACAAAGACTAGTACTAGTATTAGTAAGAGCGTCGACGGAGAGAGGAATAATTAAGAGGTAGAATCGACTCGAGAACTAGCGGGAAGAGAAGACAGGACGACGACACGAGGGGTTGTGTCGAAACAAGGCGACGTGCTACTACGCCTTGCGTGCGTACGAGCAGGAGAGAGAAAGAGAGAGAGAGAGAGAGAGAGAGAGAGAGAGAGAGTGAAACGATGCGCGACACGGAGGTGAACTAATTCGGAGAGATGGCATAGCGGTGGTCGCGAGGCATCGGCTTCATACATATTCAACGCGTTTGCAAAATCGTGAATATGGCCCGGACACGATACTGTATACATGTGCCTAGCCCCGCTTGAACTTTCCGCTCGAAGCGTTATTTACGTTATTAAGCGAGTGTATGCACTTGGTCTCTTCGGACAACTTGCGCAGCCGGGGATTAGCTTTGTTACTTTGCGAAGATAGCTCTCTCGCGTTCCGTTCGATGGGCACGCTCGATTAATTATGCACCGCAAGGGGTTGAGAGAGAGAGAGAGAGAGAGAGAGAGAGAGAGAGAGAGAGAGAGAGAAAGAGAGATAAAGGCTGTATCGTGTATTATAGACCCTTGTCTCCCTATTCGGTTCTCGGAGGATGTCGGTTTTTATCCGACGGATCTCGCCATCTTGCCCACAATTTCTATCATTGGACAACAACCACAGCATGAAAATGTCTATTGGCACGTAAAACGAAAAACACCTCGTTTTGTATGCATACAACGAAAAAAATGGCAGCGCGTGTTGCAACGTGCGTACGCCAGATGAAAGCGTGTCAATCGGAGGTTGCGTATAGCGTCTGATGCTCCCTCAGCTGGCGCCGTTGATGGGACATTCCCTCCTCTGCTGTATGTAAGCGCACGCGCAAGTGTACGTGTATGTGTGTAGGAAACTGTTTCGGCGGCACGCGCGATATGTTATTCCAGGACTGAGGCACGTACACGTATATACATATAACGTGGCCGAAATGTCACGCAACCATGCACGAGCTTACAAATTGCACTCCTATGAATATTTGGTAGGAAGCTTCAACGAACGCAATTGCCAGGTTTTTTTTTCAACGCGTAATACATTTTTGGAATTCGTTTATCGCATAGTCGCATTGTTTTTTCGCTTATCGAAACAGACTTCGTCCCCAGTGGGTCCACCCGCGTAGCTGAGTACATGGAGCGGTAACAACGACTACGGAGAAAGGAGTCATCTCGACTCTTTCATACGGGTCTAATCGTTTGCGGGTATTGGGCTATTGCCTAGTCACGCTGCCAAGCATAAAAGAGAGCGGCGAACGAATAGAACGACGACTGTGTGACGCAACTGGGCTGCGTAGATCCGTGTGACTTTGACTTTCGAGTAATTATTGATTGGGAATTGGAATGCTGGAATTTTTTAGACGATAGCCCATAAAGCTCGTTAAAAGTCTTGTCTCGTTACGAAAACGCGTTATACGTAAAAAATCACCGCGTTTTTCCAGGAAAAAAGAAGGGGAAAAGGTGCTTTATTCACGATAGATTACTTGGCGATGCGGCACCTGCAAAAATGGAATAACGAAATCCAGTAGGCCGTGTAACGAGAGAGAGAGAGAGAGAGAGAAAATATATATCTCTATATATGTATATATGTATATATATATATATATATAGGCGATCGGAGCGCGTATGTAAAATTGAAAATCCCCAGATTGAATTTTTACGCAGTCCACAACGGAATATACATATACAAGGGCGATGCGCGCTGGCAGTACGATAAGTCGTGCCGAGCTTGCAAGCGCCGTACGCCATATAACCGTATTTACGATCGTCGCCAGTGTCCCTATATATATTCAGCAATGGACGTGCGATATTGCATCAACGCATTCGCACCAACATCCCTCCAAGAAATTTAATAGTCCCTTGAAGCTAGACATTCTTTCGAACTAAAGGAAATAAAAATACGGCCGCGGCTAAATAAAAACCAAACATTAATAGGTTCATTGCACAAAAGTGTCGAGGCGACGAAAAAGAGAATGGCTTGCGTCGTTTTAACGATGCTAATTGATAAACGCCCTGATAAAACGTGACTTCGGTTCGCGTCGAGGACAATGGCGAGGTGGTCGTGCGTTGTTGTAAAAATGGAAAATTGGTGTAGCAGCGAATAAAAGAAGAGGTAAGCGACGCTGCGGGGGATGATGACATTAGCGTGGCATCTCTCGGTTGCCCTTGTTCCGCCACGGCCGCGCTCTTTGGGAGTCGTAAAATGCTTTGTATTGGCCGCGAGGCGCGAAACACGCTGCTCTGTGTACGCGCTACAAAAGATATTTTCACGTGAATACTGTCTCCGCACAGTCGCTTTATGCTCCTCGTAAAGCGCTCTCTCCATACCAGCTCTTTGTTAATTAAATGCCGAGGACTTTTTTCAACCGTGTTTTTCAAGGAAAAATAGAAAGCCAGCAACATCGACGACGCGTCGGACAAACTTGAAAACACGCGTTGCTCGCTTCAATTCGATCAAACGAAAAATACTTGTCAATAATTGCTAAATCCACAGAGTCGTGGGCGAGAGCTACCCGCAAACGTCGTTGAGGACTGTAAATCCGTGTGCCAAGGCACGTGACACGGGCAAGGGACACTTCGGATGCCACTCGGATGTCTTGTCGAGCCACTCGGGCCAATAATTGCAATACCTAGTCTGCCTCGTCCCGTTCGCGCCCCCTCGATGCACCTTGCTTCGTCGTCGTCGTCGATGGCAAATCTATTTGCATTGCTCGCGGTCAGAGCTGTTATTCCGTGTTTCTTTGCCTTTAACAACACTCGGTATCGATCATCCGTGATTATCGTTGGGTCCTGGGGCAAAGATCGCGGTTGCTCGGATCGGCGTTGTTTGTTCTCTGTGTTACAAGTGTACGCTGATCAATATTGTTCGTCCGTACATTAGCGACGGCTTAAGCGTGCGGCGCTGATCGAGTTGACAACAATTTGAGACGAAGCTTATTCCGCGTGACGATTTTCAAATTGCGAATTAGAGGCGACAAAGTGTCTAGATGGAAGGTTAAAAACCCCGACGCAATCAAGGAAAATTGTAGCCACTCGGGCAGTCGAGTCGAGATATAAAAAGCGTAAATAACGTTGCTCGAGTGAGCATAACCCATTTTTCCAAGAGATGGAATTTATAAAGTACCCGCAGTGCGGCTTGACGTGAGCGTGCCCCCGTGGCGTGCAAGTAGATCTAGAAAAACGTACAAACAAACCAACTCGAGTCAAAAATAGTTGCAAAACCTGACAAAGTTGACGAACTTTTTCGAGACTCCCAAGCGCCAGCGTGAAACGAATAAATTGGCCAATATCGTACCGCACTACGTTTTATCGTCGAGTGACACTCCCTCGGCTAGTGCGCGTACACGTGATTATCAGGGAGCAGCCGACTCCTCCGCCGCCGCATATATTTGCCGCATATAAGCCTAAATATCGCTTGCGTGAAATGCAAGTGTAGGGGAGAGGGGCACGGCGGGGTTCGTTCTCAAGTGACACAGCCGCTCGGTCCCTCGTAGGGATTTGCATGTCAATGGTAAATGTTTATTGAGGGCTCATTTCGATGCAGCGGCAGCAGCAGCAGCAGCTCCAGCAACGCGATACGAGAGCTTGCACAGAGGGAAATTCCAGTCCACTTGGCCACGTCCGAAACACGCGCCAGGCATTCGTCTTTTTTCCGTCTCTCCCCTCGTCAAACTCGTTATTCCCCTTTCCCCACGATGCATCGTTGTCAGCGTGCATTCGCGAGGACCTTTTCCAAGTTCGTTCGCTTTCTTGCTTTGCAATGTTTGTACGTTTTGATTGCGTTCCATCCGATTCTGGGGATACGAAATGCGAAGCAAGTTAACGCGGCTCCGTATGATCAACAATGCGGTATTGTTATGCGATTGTGCATTAATTAATGCCGCTCGTGCATTGATGCAGACTACTGGCGCAAATCAAATGTTTATTTTATAATTACATTATCTAAGCGTGTAATCTAATGAATATTCGCCATAGACAAGTGGGTCGAGCTTATGAACCTCGTCGATAACGCACCTGATGCAGTGCACGATGCTCATTCGGACCTAAAATACTGCTGTACGCAATCGCAATAGCGTTGTTCCATAAGCTTTTCGATAGTTTGCCAAACGCAGGAGCTTTCCGAAAAACGAAATTACGGTTTCGAGGCGAGAGTGCCGGTAGGATTAATTTTTGAAGATTTATCGAGTAAAAAGCTGCGACACGCGCGCGCGTGTCAGCGGCGGCGGGTGTTTGGGGCCAAACAGGTGCGATTCTTTTGGCGGGCCTCGTCGGCAGTGCAGCGCGCGAGTTGTGAGTCGAATGCAAAAGCGAATAGAGAACGTAGCTACGATCGCACATTGTAGTCACGTCGGGTTTGCGGCGCGTGCGCTCGCCTGATTTCGAATTCGTACGATGACTTGCGGCCCCTATAGCTCGCTTTTGTCCTCTCCACCTCTTCCGTACTCGTTTATGTCGAGCTCTCCTTTTCTTCCTCTTGTCGTCGTGGTCCGAGCCGCGGCCTCTCGTTCTTGCGTGGCTTGCCTCGACTGGCTAGTGTTCTATAGCTAATTGCAATTGCAATTGTCGTTCTATTGCTCGTCCCCGTATAGATGTAGAGCACTCGGTATATATCGATTTATTAACACACGTCGGCCCCTCGATCCGTTCGGTGTTATAAACTTGGAGGAACCCAGACGTACGAACGTTGAACGCGGGCGGGGTCGTTACTCCATCTTTTGCGTCAGACTCTCCCTTGTTCTCCATCGAGTCTCTTTCCCCTCTCGATAGGCTGTGTTGTTCGTTCGACATTAAGGTTTACGTTAAAAGATCACGATTACGTAGGTACGTCGAATATCAACCTTGTACGAGCGCTTTCCAGCCTCCACCGTAGTAAGATTGTTGGCGAGGGACGAACGATATCGCGTGGCGGACTGCAAAGCGTTCAGGATCTGGCACTTTGCGTGATTGAGGGAGAGAGCACAACGATAAGCGGGATAAGCCTACTGGCGCTTTGATTTCGCTCGCATGAACTTCCTATGCGCTTTACGCTCATCTGCGCCAGCTGTTTACCCGAGTGCAGCTTGTTCATCGCATCGCAAGATTTTTCTCCTCTCTCTCTCTCTCTCTTTGTCTTTGGCGGAGCCGTTACACTTTTTCCTCTCCGACACCTTCTTTTAATCTCGCTCGTACAAAAGCGCCTATTTTTTTGCTTCCGCACCAGAGAACGGCGTGTTTCCTATACGCTCAGAGTATCGCGCATTGTGCAAAGTCACAATGCGCATTGCTGCCGATAGTTCTTTACAGCGAATCATCGATAAACGCGTTACGTAAGTAGCGAGCTAAATGGAAAATGAGCGTGAGCGATATTTGGAATACTTTCCCACGCAGTGCGGGCAATTTCACCGCGTCGCAATGATATCCTTGGTACTTGGCCATTGTTCTCTCATATAGCGCTCCGCGGCTGTATTAAACTTTCGCATCGTGCAATTTTCTTTTCTCCTTGCCAGCCCATCGTCATTACGTCCGAGCTCGGCGCCTTTGACTTTTGTTGGCTGTTTTTTGTCTCTCTTGCTCGCTTTCTTCCCGGGTCCGAGGCGGTGCGTTTGGACTGCCCCGCGCACCCCCGCGTAATACGCGTATCAGCTCGAGAAGCGCGCGCGTTGTCTACGCGCAACGACACTTGAACGCATTGCGTTTTCCTTCTCTTGCGACGATGAGCCAACTCTGCGAGTGCCAGTATTTTAACACGGTTGAAAGAGCTGGCGTTAGAACGAAGTTCTAACAAGTTTTGTCGTACTTTTTAAACGAAAGCACATCCTTAGAGGCAGTGGCCGAAATCTCTAGCAATACGTTTCGCAATTGTAATTGCAGCTTGCGAACGAGTCGAAATAACTTTGCCTTCTCTAATATTTAATTTTTGTGTTACAGGTGAGTTGCGGCTTCTCCTTGTAAAGTCGGATAACACGTGACGTAAGTTTATTATTCGGTTCTCCAAACATGCATATCTGTGCTAACGACGTAATGTACTTGATAAGTTTTCTTAAAGTGTGTATATTTGAAAGCACAATACGAATGAAAGTGCAGATTATCTTTGAATGTATACAAGGTAAATCTACTAATGAAAACGGCTTATTCGAGAATCCAAAGCTCGAGATCGTCACTCGATTCAACAGTGCTGAAAGTGTTCCTGCAAACTCACAAGTATTTCGAGGGTGCACTAGACATATATGTATACATGTACACACATGCACGCACACGTGCACGCGAAACGAAACGAGGAGAGCCAACTACGAGTATAATATGATGTGTATACGCGATGCGCACGCGAGCTTCCTCTCTCACTCTGTCACTTAATAACCTTCGCGGCACATCAAAAGCTCATAATTGAGTTAGTAAATTATAAACTTTAGCGAACAATTTTAAGCTCACCGCAGCAACGCAGTAACCCCCCCCCCCTCCTCTCTATACAAGTCTAACTTTAACAAATTCATAGACGCCTCAGTGATTGTTCCCGGGCAATGAAATGAAAATTTCAGTCAAATACAAGTTTGCCTCGAAAGTTTCAACAAGCAGCCAATAGCCCTCGGAAACTCGACAGTTTCCATATAGAATTTTCAAACTGTAAGACGTATTAATCAGTTTGGAAATTTGACGTGGATCTAGCTATAAGCACGTAAGAAGCGCGGAGAGCGGCAGCTTGCAGTAGCTCACGAGTGGTTCGCTGGCTTGTGCACGAGGGAGAGGGGAGGTTGGCACGACTCGAGAGACCAAAAAAGCGCCGTTAAGCGGCACTCAGGCGCCGCGAGACCGAAGGTTCGCGACCTTCCTCGCGCGACGTTCTACTGCTATATGCGCCAAACTAATGGTTAGACGTCGAGAAATTACGTCACTTCATCTCTCGCTCAAAGTTGTAAACACGCGGCCTCGTCTTTCATATTATTTTTTGTCAACTGGGTCGTTGTTTTTGAAGCACACGATCACTGAAAAAAGTGGATCTGTAGTTGACGATGTGTCGGTTTGAAACGACAACGTCTATTGTATATATACGTTTCTTTTTCGACATAAACGCTAATGCACGAGAGCGTACGAGTACAAGTACGAGGTAAAAAAGGTCATACGCGTCTATAGATATCGGCGTAAATCACATTTAAGCGCAGGACGATATCGCGCACGCTGCGCCTCTCCTCATATCTCTGTGTCGTGGAATTTCGTCCGCGTACTGCAACACTGCGAGCGATAAAAAAGAAATCCATAAAACGGAAAATTACAAGCGTCCCTTTTCGCATCTCTCTATTATAGCTCCGAAATAGCGAACGCCCCGGATTAATCGACGTGTCGTGCGTATAATTATTTTTCGCTCAATTTTACGAGGTGAACGCAATCAAGTGACCGCTCGATTTGAAAAATTGAATGCATTACAGCTTCGAGGAAGCGAGAGAGCGAGGGAGCGAGAAAACGTTCTCCGTTGATTACGCCATTGCATTTTAGCCGCGTTTGGCCGATGCAATTCAATAATGGTGAGCTCTTGGAAAAAGCCCTCGGATACCTTTATATCGTGCTCTCTTCTGCTGCCGGTAAACTGATCAATTCCCCGCGGCGTCAGTCGTTGACGATGCTTTTCCTGCGCGCGCGAGTCGCCGCGTCGTGTGTCGATAGTCGAGCCGGCAACTTCATTTTTAGAGATACAAGACCGTCGTTGAATTTCATTGCAGAAAAAAAGTTATTGCTCTCGAGTTTATATAGTTTTTCGATGTCGACGTTTTATTCGATTTCAACTCCATTTTTCAGTCGGTTTATTCGTTTTTCAAATCAATTTT
Source organism: Chouioia cunea (assembly GCA_030064505.1). Lineage (NCBI taxonomy): Eukaryota > Metazoa > Arthropoda > Insecta > Hymenoptera > Eulophidae > Chouioia > Chouioia cunea. Next base: position 24,496,151 of record JAOPFQ010000001.1, read on the forward strand.
TACGCAATTTCCAAATGCCGGTCAAGGGAAAACAAGCTTTCAATAACGCGACTATTAGTTTTTTATCGCGAAAAAAATACGACGCGACGACGGTTGCTCGTTGCTTCGGTAACCGAGCGAGGTTGGCGGAATGACCGCTATGCTATTGAAGTAGTTACGTCACGAGTGCTTTCAAAAGGATACCTTTCCTTTTTCTCGCGACGACATTGAATGGCACTTGCTGCGAGGCTTGTCAATGTCAATAACGAATATCGGTCAAGTTCCGGCGGTTTGCATATCGTGGGAAAAGCCTGGCACTTGCTGATTCCTGCGCGAGCGCTGCCAAAACCTTATTGTTCCAGTCTCGTCGAGAAGGTGTCTTTTATCAAAACTCCACCCAGGCCTGCGAGACTCGAACGAGGATCTCCGTTTATAAACGTTATTATGCTCGTCAGATTAGAGAGATAGACGATGTTCAATTACCTGCATCGGCATGAGTCATTGGAGATGGAATTGGACAATCTTCGCAGTGGAATTGCCGAATAGAAAGTATGCCAAAGTATACCTGGGAAATGGAAGATTGATCATTGAAAAGTAGCGGATATTGGCATTTCATTTCTTTAGTAGTAAAATTAATGGCACGCAATAAAGCAAGCGTAGCTGTAACTTTGATTGGTGAGAATATTCTTGAATCGATTCTTGGAGCATAACGAAAGGACCGCGACTCTCGCGTGTACCATTACGTCGGGTCGTTTTTTCTCGCGCGTTGGTGCGGGTTTACGGTGAATATGGTTGGAAATTCGTGGGACAAAAGCCCTATAGAACGAAGTATCTTAATAAAGTTGGATACAATACACGAGTAGCTTGTTATGCGAATGTCATCGGGGGATGGGCACAGGCGGATGGAGAGGAAAACAGTGGAGGGCTTTGCAAGTGGATTTCGGAAAACGTCGTTAGCGACAATACACCGAAATCACGTCGACATTGTGTCGGCGACTGGGAGTTGATCGTTTCGCTCTTAAAAAAATGGACGAGAAAAAGGAGTTGGAAGCAGCAGCAGCAGCAGCAACCGGACCAGAATAAATGAGAGGGTTTCTGCGCTCGGGGCTGCGGAAGCGCGAGGGAGGAATAAGAAAAAGTTGATTTGATTGAACTCGCGACACCCGGCTCTTCGCGTGGGCGAGAAGAAGAAGAAGCACTTCGCGTGAGTATTTCCTCGAATTTCGAATATAATCCTGAATGGGAGGCAATTTGCGGAGACTCGAAACTTTCTCGCACTCCTTTTCGAGCCCGAACGGCCTTTTATTCGCCCAGACTTATTTCACGCGCCGAGTTTTCTCGCCTTATCGAATTGACGCGCCTGACATTCCTTTTTCTTCATTTTTCCCAGACCGAGAGAGAGACAGAGAGAAAGGGAGGGGGTGAACAGAGACTGGTGCGTCATGCTATGATAATGCACTCGCTCGCGCGCTACCAATTTCCCATTCGATTCACGCATCGTTTTAGATATTATATACTCTTGTTGCTGGCAGCCCCGGTAGCTCTCGATTTTCCAGACCTTTGCTGCCTCTTTCCAAATAAAGCATCGCCATTTCGAAATAATATTTCTTCAAGCGTACACTTCCATTCAACGTATTGGCTCTTTAGATATATATTTTATTCCGTATTACGTTGGATTTGAATCGCTTTGTAACCAATTCGTATGTGCATCGAGAGCTTTTCTAAAAGCACCATTTACGAATTATTTATGCAAATAATTTTGCCGTAAAATTTGGAGCCGGCAATCGCAGGATACGAAACGAATCGCGAAATTGATTCAAATGGAAGAGGGAATAGACTCATTAAAATTGAATGCTTCATAATTGCACTGGGTACGATTTTGTTAGTTTAATTTCCAGGCACTCTTTTGAAAGAAGCGCCTCCACGCACACACGCACACTCTTTGCTGAGTTTTGTTAACGAGTACAATGGCACACAAATAAAAAGTCTTTCATTCAAAAGTAATTGGATCGTTCGTTAAGCTGCTGTGGAGCACAGCTCGGTGGGGGAAAAAAAGTAACGAACGCGCAACTGAGCGAGGGCACCGCGTGAAATTTTAATCAGCGACAATTTATGCGAATAAATTAGCGAGCAAATTTAATAACTTGATAAACTAGCGCGTAAATAACGAATGGAAAAAGGAAAGAAAGTATGTCAATCCGGAAAGGGAAACGATAAGAGTAGAGCGTGCGTTGCCGTCGAGGCAGTGGTGGGGGGGGGGGGATTGTAGCTGCTGGGTGCGTTTCACCCAATCTATACGTACGGTAATTATCGAAAAGTCCGCGAGGCTAGAAGTGGTGCGCGTTGGAAATCCGACAAGCCATGAGGGCCTATCCCAGGATTTCGAGGGCTTTCCACCGTAATCTGGCCGAGAGCCATTCGCGTCGTCCTTCTTATACGCGACTGCTCGTCTAGTTTGCATTTAAATTCATCGAGCTTCTAGAGCTGCCTGCCTGCTACCGCCACCGCCGCCGCTACCGCCGCCGCTACTGATACGATCTTCCGTCGCACCTCTTCCAAGATTCGCGATATCCATTTGATTTGGTCCTTTGACGAGTTTCTCGTTTGTTGCCCCAGTTTCACGCGCTTCACTGCCAATACTCGCTTACTTTTAGACTATAAGCTGACGTTTATTGCATCGCTCACTCCAAATCCAGGCGTACTCCCAAACGAATTGCGCGTAGAAAATGTTGCGTGGGAAAATCGGCAAATGGCCCAATTCGTTGTCAAACTTCGTTCTAAAATTTTGTTTTCACGACCTCGTCAAATATTTTGACCGATTCAAGCGATCGAACGTAAAAGCAACTCGCACTGCTGGTGCGACCTCGAGGAAAAGACGTAACTGGAGGATATTTTTGAGAAGTGCCTCGAAACGACCGACGGTGTGTATGGTAGCTGTGAATAAGGCTGATTAACGAGGCTAAGAGGATGCGACTGTGAAGCGCTCGAGAATCACACGCGCTGGGAGAAAGAGATCAAGATAGAATTAAATGCGCCACTTAAAGAATTGGAACGTCGCGTCTGAGTATATATTACGAAAGCTACTTTAACCGCGCTCCGAGTGCGTGTCACGCATCTCTCTAAAATCCGAGAGACGTCGTAAATTACGGGGAGCCTCTTCGAAAGCGGTTCAGGCTCTTTTGTACAGCGCTCACGAGCGCATAAGATCTGGCATAATCACGTGTGCTCTTAGGATAACGCCTCGTCACATCTTCAGCAGCTTTGCTCTTCTACCTCTTTCTCTCGTGGCGCCCCAATCCCTCGCGATAGCTATCTTCTCTCCTTTCTTTTCCTTAGTCAAATCCCCCCTCTCGCGATTATCGCCCTTGCCCGCAAAATTGCAGCGTAATAATTCGTTTCGCCACGCGAATATCGTTGCACAAATTTACGACGACGAGCCGATGCTTAGAGCTACGGACGATCCGTGAATCCGAACAATTTTTAAGAGCGACTTCCGCTGACGAATACCTACAGCAGCTCAACCTCAAAGGAAAAGGGAACAAGACAAAGTGCGCGCTGCGACTGTTATAGGTGGTCGTTACTTGAGTCGAGCGCGAAAAGGAAAAAACTACCTGTTTGCCAAGGCAGCAGTAGCAGCAGCAGCGAAAAGAGAGCGTGTTTCCGGCGGTGGGTGTGGTTTTACCTGCGCGCGTATATCGATCCCTCGAAGGGATCAGTCGTGCGGTCGTCACGCGGGACATCTTTCGTCGTCTTGGGCGTCCGTTCGCGTGAATTGGTCCATTCTCGAGCTCGGGAAGCGTGCGGCGGTCGTGGCGGCACTCTTCAATCGTCTCGACGACGACGACGACGACGACGAATACGACACTTGTGTGCGTTACACTAGCGCCGCTCTGCAGTCCTTTAACGGTTTGTACGAGCAGCGGTGGCAGCGGCGTCTCTGACCTGCTTCGCCTTTGGTCCACGTAGGTTCGCTTTGTTTTTTTCGTCTGTTTTATAGCCCTTTCCCGTGCGATCTTCTCAAAGGGAAGGCCGCTTTGAATCTCGGAAATGAATGGCAACGTCAACGATTGTTTTCGAGCATTACCATTCGATCTCTTTTATGCAATGCTTTGTCGAGTTTAACGAAATGCTACTTTTTACAAGAATATTGATCGACTGCTAGGTTTTCCAGTTGAAAGTCGATCCGACCATTAATCACGACTCTTGCGGGAAAGCGTCCGGGGAACAACGCGCTGTTGCCGATGTTTTCTCACAGTCTCGCCGACTCCTTGAGGCGCGAGACGGTCTTCACATATTTGGGCTAAGGTGTACGAAAGCAATAAGGTGTGCATTGAAAAGTTTTCGCTCGGCTGTAGAGAGGTGTCCGCGAGAGCGAGCAGCACGGATTCTCTGTGTCATCCTCGATTCTCACGATTCTTTCGACGAGTTACTTGGCAGTTTGTATACTCGCGGCAGTCGTAAAATACAAGAAGCTTTGTAGCCGAGGCTTTTTCTTTTATCCTCTTGTCGTCGTTCATTGCCCAACGAAAAAACCATTTATTTTTCTCGGAAATCTCGGGCGCTGGACCCGATTTCACGCCGTCCAATTAAACAAGTATTTCCCACATTCTATCTCTCGTGCTCTGTATCCAACGGATCACTCAACGGACTTTGCGTCCTTTTGAAATCGCGCGTATATGCTACTGTCTCGTGAATGCGTTCGATCAGGCAGAATCGCTTATCGCATTTTCTTTTGAGCAGACTAATTTTCGAAATCGCCAAATGGACGATCGATGTTGGGCGGTAGTAATACGTATGCCCCTATGTTGGAGTTTGAGCAAACGATTATGTGCCGTGCAAGATTTCCATCTCTCCTTCGATCTCCTATCTATACAGTGGGACTCGTTTTTTCTTCTACGTTCGGCTAGTTGTTTCGGAGCCGACGTAAAGCCTGGCGGGAGCAGCCCGGTGTCCATGTGTAGCCAGTAGCGCGAGGGGAAAAAGGGAGCTGAATTCTGATCGAAAGCAGGAGTTATGTTTGTTTTGATCTCAGCTGCCGGTCATAACGCTATTTGTCAAGATCTCAAAATGCCAAGAAAAAAGAAACGCTCGAGAAGATCTTTTCTGTCTCGTTCACTCCCACGAATGTAAAACTTACAAACCCAAATTCACACCAAAGACGTATATATTATACATCGTCTCTTATTACCGACTCCGTTTTGGCTATTCACTTTTCGTCCATCTACGTTCTCGTATGTACACGTATTTACGTATGTACATACGTCGGTTTAGGGGGTCCAGGAATTTCAGTTGTCTATTCGGCAAATTTGCCAAGAATATTGGACGATCGTGAACGTCATCAAGCCAATATCGAGGGTTCCTTGCTCTCACGCGTGTGTTTGTAAACACACAGCAGCTGATCTGGCCTGCTTTGGGATTACTCATAGCATCCTCGTCGTCGTTGGGAGTATAGAGCGAGCGAGAACGAAGGTGAATTCTCTCTCTCTCTTGTGCGCGCGGTACATCAGGTACCGCTTCGTAGGTGTGTGTTGTTCCTTGTACACTCTCAACTCGACGAGAGCGACTATATACATCGACACCGAGTCTCGAGTCGAGAGAGGTACAAGAAGAGAAGGAGAAGAAGCTGCGCGACGAGAACGTTTTGTGCGCGCTCGGAACAAACTAGCGCGCGCGTGTGTGTGTGTGTATGTACGCGCGCACATATGTGTCGTTGGTTGCCCCTACTACGCTATGTATTGCGTCTTGTCGTACAGTGTGCTTAATGTATTTTTTGCTGTTGCCTGTTATAAATGATGTCGGTCTTTCACGAACGCTCACCGCTGTTAAATAAATAAGCCGCGAATCCTGTAAGGATTGCAGCTAATCTTGAAAGATGAACGTCCCTACTCCATCCTGATCCTCTTTGAGTCATCGCAGGATTGGCGCTGCTTATGGGTACGTCAAAACTATCTAGTTATCTCGCCACTCATCAACGTCTACGTAACGCTCGGCGATCAATCTACATGCAGCGATCGCAGAATCATCACCATCATTGTACAATGTTAACTCGTTAGAGTGTCAGAGAGAGAAAGAGAGAGAGAGAGAGAGAGAGAGAGTCATTTGTCGATCGCCGCACGTGAACATTTCCTCCGACTCGTGATAATTGTTAAAGCTATATGTAATTGGGCGGACTGGAAGAAAGAGCGAAGGGAAGGAATATTTCCAACGAGTCCTTTTTGCTTAGACTCCGCTATATAGGGCTGAACTGGATGCAATTACCATCGGAAGTTGGCTCGAGCGTATATAAGCGCGTGTGCAAGCATCGCATTAGCCGTGTGGAACACGTACGGTATATACGGACGGGACTGGTTCTGGCAAAGAAGAGCGGCTGATTTGAGGGAAAAGACGAAAAATAAGACCACAGCGTCAGCAGTGGCAGCAGAGGAGGACGAAGCACATTGCAGCCAAGCAGCCGCCAAGTTGATATCCGAGCGGATAGGATGGGGACGCAGAGCGAAGCAACATACGAGCACTGGCCAGCAAAGGATGCAGGATCAGCGAAGAGACCAAAAGAGGAAGAAGAGATACAGAGAGGGGGCTGGAGGGGGAGGTCGCGTCAAGTTGCAGCAGCAGCTCATGTGTACGTACCGAGTGATCGCTGGAGGGGATGGAACGTGGTTAGTTTACTTTCCCCAAGTCCCACGAGCATGGCTTCTCGGGGCGCGGTCGTGACCTCTCTCTCTCTCTCTCTCTCTCTCTCTCTCTCTTTCTCTCTCTATTTTGCTCGATCGCTAAGCTTTTGTACGCTTGTAATAGTTTTCGATTATACATATATAGCTATAAACTCGCCGATAGATTGACCGACAATCGAGTTGATCTCGTCATCAATGCCAGACAAAGGAAACAAAAGCTGCCCGCACACGTACACCTATAGAGGCATACGTACGATATATAAGCAGTGATTGATGATCTTTTTCGTTCGGGGGCTCCCAGCTTACGATGATGCACTTGTAGTTTTCGCTCGTAACGCTCGTTAATCGAGAAACGATCCCATGTGCCGCGGCGGCAGCTTACATTGTAGATGCGCCATGGCCTCGACGAGGAGAGGAAGCCTGCCTATTCATTTTTACGTCAATTATTGTCCGTTGGTATGTGCAGCTTCACGAATGTATGTGACATTAGCTGCGGATTAGAAAGAGAGAGATAGGAAGTAAGTTGTACATCGAGGAAGAATGAGCGGCGTTGAAGGTGCGATGCAAGCGCAAAATCACGGCTTTGGTAACAAGCACGGAGACAGGATATATATATAGAGAGAGAGAGAGAGGAAAAATGAAAAGGATGAATATTCGGATCAAAGTTGGATGACGTTGCGCAAAGAGAATTGTGTATCTTTCTTCCTTCTGCTTTCCGTGTGATTTTGTGACAGGAAATCAAGGCCAAGCTCGAAAACTAACGACAGCGCTTTCGCTTGTATAACGCATGTGGGTAATATAGCATTAAAGCTGCATTATAAAGAAAGAAACCGGAGCGAGCGAATAGAGATAGGGAGCAGTTTGTTTGCCTGCGCGTACTCTACAACTTGCGCTCAAAGGGAATGTATTTTCAATAATAGTCATTTTCCGAACAATAGCGCGCACATTACCTCTCTATTGTTTACGGCAAAAGCAATTTTCAATTTTTTTTCAAGAGAAATACGATTCGGTTACGTGGTAGTTTGCTTCTTCTGTACGAACAAGTGCTTGTTATAAAATTGAACGTGGCGAATGATTTAGCTGAAGCGAGAACGGGGTTTCACAGCAAGTTAACGGTCTTGTGGATCTGGAATGGTTGACTTTGGCGAAATTAGCGCTGATTAATTGGTCTAATGAAACTCGTGCTGAAACTTGGATGCCGCCACTATTAGCTAAGTAATAAAGTCGAGGAATATTGATAAGGAAGTATGCACGTTACACTTGCTTTAGGAATTTCAGCGAGGTAGACAAAGATCGGTGTGCACGAGGCGAAAAATGAATCGATGCAACGCGAGCTCCAGGCAAGGTGGATAACGTGTGAAAAGTGGTTGGCACTAGTGCGCGCGAAGCGAACAAGCGTAAAAGGGTCGGTTCGGCGCGAAAGCGGCAGGAGGGAGAAAGGGAGCAGAGCCTGTCTTTGGTGTGGCGGCGAGAGGTCCTTTAATTTCGCTCGAATGGGCATCACTGTCCTCGGCGAAAGAGAGGCTACAAGTTTTACTCTTGCTCCGTAGTCGAGCAGCGCCTGACACCTTAGGCTTGACGTCGACCCGGGAAAACCGTAGAGCGCCGAGAGCTGTGGTTACGAGGCATCTCTTCGCGCTGTTGCTGCTGTTGCATCTTCGTGCAGGCTTTTATTGTTGCCCGGGTGCGGTCGCGCTATACGCACACGCTTGATGGCCCGACTGTATAACCTCTGCTCTTTTACGCGCTTTATTTTTCATCGTTCCTTTTATGCCTTTGCCGCCGCTATACCGCCGCGACCTACCATCCGCGTCGTCGTTCAGAGCAAATTCTTCTTTTTCCTCCGTGCACGTATAGCGGCGTGCAGCCTTTTTACTTGAGCTTCCTTGCTGCGGAGTATTCAACGTATCGCTTTCTTAATAGACTGATTGATTGACTCGAGATAATGTGTTCGGTTATAAATCACGATTAGCCCTTCGTTTGACGACCTATTTCCAGCAGAATGAGGCGCTTAGTTGAGTTTTCCACATGCCATTTATCCGCCGTTCGCGTTGACCTTTTCACGCGTCGACGTTAACTTTCAACGAAAAATAATTCCTCGTTATCGCAGCGAAACTGCGATACGGGTATCAAAGTTTAATCGATGTTGGCAACAAAAGTCTCTTCGTGGCCGTAACCCGAATGAATTAACTTTTGTTTTTGCCACGAAAGGATTAGCATAGTCAACAACACCTGTTCGCGCGAAATCGTGGCGCCGCAGCAGCAAAGTCTTGCCAACATGCCAACAACACAACAACAACAACAACAGGGCTCTCTCTCTCTCGCGCTCGCGATTAAGGCTGCACCGGAGCTCCGGTAAGTTTGCGCGCGATTCGAACAAAGTGCACACACATGCGCGCGCGCTATGGCAAACGCCGTATGCATATGACCAGCTTGGCCAAGTTTGCCGCGCGCTCAACTCTCCTGTATTGTCGAGTTTTTGCCCGATCGGCAAGTTTGCGCGCGCAGCAGCGCTCAGTGCAGCGTTTGCAACTTTTTTATTTTTATTAATGAAAGATTAATCGAGCTGCTGCATCCCGAATTTCGCCCGATAAACTTGCCTCGTGAACGTTCTATTTTTCATGCCCGAGTCTGCACTTTATTGCGCTTCTATTATAAGTTGGCCGGCCACTGCACTTTCTTTGGTTTTTTTTTATAAGCTTTTCGCCTGGTTTATGACTCTGCTACTTTAATCCAAGTTTTCACGATAAAACGGGCGCGATTTATGTATTGGTTGCTCTCTGTCTTTCTCGTCGGGGATACGCGCTGCGTAATGATCGCCACCGCACGAAGCTCGCGCCCTAATGACGCGTGCAGTGATTTGTATATAAAAGCTGAAAACGTTGATGCGCGGCTGTTGTGTGACGAAATAAGGCGATAAAAAAACAGCGAGCCACCCGATAAATTCCATTCTGCAAGAGGGCGGGCAAAGTGGAAAAAGTCGTATCCGCCGCTAACGCATTTTTGCATACTTTTCAGAGCGCAAGTTTGAAAAAGCCGATAGTCTCGGCGACGGCAGCTCTAGCTAGGTCTAGTGCCACGTACTTCATCTCAGCTCTACTCAATTCCACCTTTATACTCGTACTATATAACTCTAGTTATCGATTGGCCATATAACGCCACCACCACCACCACCGCCACTGCCATCGCAGCGCGTGCCCATCCCCGATACAAATTCCTTTGATAAATCATTGCAGCCGTCTAAAAATAGCCATCTACCGCGATAAATCAGCAGGGAAAATGCTGCTTAAAACCGTTGCCTACGATTATTATCCGTATATAGCTGAGCTTGCTGGCCCGCGGTATATTTCTTGCGATAGATCTCACGCTCGATTCGCTATTCTTGCCGGGGAAAGCTGATATTCCGTTATAATGCTTTTTCCTACCACTGACACGACAAAAAGCATTTATTAACAAAACACCGACCTTCGACCAGTCCCATTCGATGTCGCGTAGAGAACGTTTAATAGATGGCTTCGCAACTTCAATATTCCTTTACGTATCATCGATAAATTACATACTTCAATTGTAAAACTGGTTTTTCGTTTATAGCTCTTACTTATGCCTCGGTATATCGTTCGCGCGCTAAAATGGATATGTGTATGGGCATATAATACTACACGCTAAAAGTGTCTCGGAGAAGGAAAATTCGCGCTGCTAGCGTTTAAGCGAGTTTCAAAAATACGTTTTAAAACGCGATAAAGTTATCGCTTATTAGTGCGGTTTCGTTGATGGCGATAGTACAAGAAACCTTACGACTGGATTTGTATCGTTAAATTCGTTTTACGACGCGTTAGTCAAATATACGCGATAAAGGTGCGGGGGAAATTGAAATTAATCACGACCAATCGAACGAACAAACGAAGGAGAGAGCAACAAAAGGAAATCGATTCGATGAAAGCCGCGAAAAGTTGGCTTCCAATCTTGGGAATGTTCTTTGGTCAAAGGTTTGAGGTGGGCCAAACGGCAAATTCCTGAGAGAGAGAGAGAGAGAGCGAGATAGAGGGCGCCGCGCCTTCTAGTATATAGATCACAAAGGTATGCAAGAGGCCTTTCGGCAGGCGGTTTTCGCCTCCGGTGTTCCGCTCTCTCTCTCCCTCTCTCTCTCTCTCTCTCTCTCTCTCTCTCTTTCCCTGTCTTGTATACTTGGCAGACGGGAACGCACCCGTAGGCCGGCAGTTTGGCCAGCCTTGAATTCTCTCCGTATCGGCTATTCCGCCGCCTTACTTCTCTCGACTTCTTGACCTCTATGCGACTTAGGGCTTCCACACATTCGCCTCGTAGTGCGATGTTCGTTGCTCGTGTTGATAAGCCTTGGACTACGCCCCACGATATAACGCTTTTTTACTCGTCGATGGAATTCTGGAAAAACATTTTACGTAGATTTCACCCAAGTTCTATCGAATGGGCGCGTGCTTTAAATAGGGAGGCTCTAGTAAAATGAAGGTTCAATGAGGTATTCCGGGTAGCTGCGAGGGAAGGCGTGGGGGAGAAAAGAAGGAGGCAGAGTAAGTCACCGGAGTTACTCGTTTCTACGGCTGCTTTTTTCTCGGATTTACGCGATAACCGAATAGCGAGAAGAGAGGGAAGGTGAATGGATCGGTAGAAGATTCCCCTTTGCCAGCCCTACCGTTTAATGCCAGCCGAGACGGTATCGAATACATTCAGTCCGACTGTGTCTTTGATCATTGGAATCCTGACGTCTTTTTTGCTATCAATGCAATCGTCGCGATCGACGCCGTGAATCTATCGAACGTTATTTGAATTGTAATCTTCGATAAAATCTGTATTCTATTGTTTTTCAAGTATGCACGAGGAATTCCCGTGAGTTCATTGAATCAGCTTCCGGTGCATGACTGAAAGTATTGTGCGATCCAAATTAAAATTTGCATGTTTTAAACCTAGTGAACAGTAATGAATGAGGTGAATTGGAAATCCTGCTTGCTAAATAGACTGTGAGATATAAGAACGAATCGATCAATAGCAGCTAGTCTTGATCGTCAAAAATGCCTGAATCACGAGCGACGGTCGACATCTTATTCACGACTAATACAAACAATCTATCCTCCCGGTGATACTCTTCATGGCAAAAAAAAGAAAACAAGCAGTGGACCCAGTTAATCGAGGGGACGTTATTTCCTCTTCCAGTCTTCCAGTCTCTCCGGCAGACATTTTTCGAAGACTATCAATCAGCTGTAAGAAACGTTACGTTATCGTACGTAGCGTAAGAAAAGTTAACTAGATGCACGAAGAAATATCGATACGTATTAAGGGAATATCCTTGGAAAAAGGCGAGTCGTGGCGGCGAACGTACAATCGGCTTTAATTGCGGCAAGTGTTTTCGGACAAACAACTAGCACTCGAGGGCTTAGCCGAGGAAGAGCGCGCGGAGTCGAAAAGTTGCGAGCTTGTTTACCGCAGAAAATTACACTGCTGAGGAGTTGGAAGTTGAGTGTCGCTCGTACTTCAGCGTGTATGTGTGTGTGTTAGAGCGTTCGATCGGACAGTTTTATCGTGTCCGCGCTTTGCTGCCGTTGCTGCTGCCTGGCGCTGTATAGCACTTCCATTGTTTCGATCCGAGCGACAGCAGCAGCAGCAGCAGAAGCAGCGAATTCCTGTGAGCACTGACTCTTATCCGATCGACTAACGGTGATAGTGAACGCCAGATAAGGCCAGATACGCCAATTTCGTCGACGAGGGATTGCCGTGAGACAGTATTCCCCCTCTCTTTCGCGTCCTCGCCCGACCACCAAATTCCTCTCGTTCGTTACAACAGACAATTGACTTTGACAAAAAGTTGCTGATGAGTTTGTGCCAAACGTAAATCCTCGCGGTAACACTGTCGACGACAAAATTCTTGCTAATTACAACGAATGTACGCGTAGTTAAACGACCAAGTTAAACGGACTATTTAGCAGACTGGAAGGGTATGATTATAATCGAAGCAGAACAATCGATAGTAAAATTACTTTTTTAATACTTTTTATGGAAAAGTACTGTAGACCAAAAGTAGACGTCGCGTTAGCGTGGAAACAAGCGATTCTTGCAAAATGCAATATAATTGTAAGCATCGCGATAAAAATAGTGAAACAAAAAGAAAAGATAGCAATAAAAAGTATCGTTGAATAATCGCAAGAGTAGCGGAAGCGATATAATGAGCGCAGAAACGATCCCTCCGTATAATTTATCCGCGATTCGCATTCTCATTAAATGCCACGGTCCAGCGAACATCCAATGGCGTTAAATATTGGCGCGTGCAGCGTTGACGATAAATCGGCTCGATAAAAGCCCATTATATCCTCGCGCAATGCGTGAGAGAGAGAGAAAAGGGGGAAGAAAGAGAGGGGTGGGCAAGGGGAGAGGAAGACCGTTGCTGAAGGTAAATCGTGATTAGACTTTTGATTCGAGTTGGAGCGCGAGCGTTGTCATCAGAAGACGGCAAATGTTTGGCGGGAACATCGGCACACGGAGCAGTTGAGAGACACTCGGGCCCCAAGGTGAACCGGTGCGTCCGGTACTTAGTAGTGCCCCAACAGAGAGAGAGAGAGAGAGAGAGAGAAAGCAGCCTACGCGAGAGACGTATAAGGAAGATCAGCCCATGCATAAAAGACGGGAGAGTAGAGAAAGATGAGAAAATGCGCCGAGCTCGACTCGAGATCCCCGTCGCACCGTGCGTAAGCGCGCCTTTTAAACACCAATTGCTTATGCCCTCGTCTTCTCAGCTGTCGATATACAGCTACAGCTCTCGCCAAGATCTCTGCTTTTCATATCTCACTTTCCTTTGATTCCGTTTAATAGAAACTCTTGGCAATCACGAAACTTTATATCGTATTCTATCCGAGTCACAATTCTTCAAGTAAAATCCAAGTTTACCCTCAAGAAACGCCATCTGAAAACTTTTGTAATAACAGATTTTTATTGGGTCGTAAAGAGCGGCAATATGCGCCAAGAGTAAAAAAATGTTGCGGTGCTCGATCTTTGAACGAAACCTCCCGAGCGGGAGCACCAAGTCGACAATTTTGCGCATGTACGTCGTCGTTCACTCGCTGGCTCAAGTTGGAATTTGGAAACTCGAGAACGAGATGGAAATCAACGCGACTCTCATTTTGCTCTCATTCTGCTCTCATTTTGCTCTCATTTTCAGATTTACCTGTAATTTGATCTTTCTTTCGAGACCACGTACTACGGCTTCATATTCGTAGAAACAAGTTTTCAATGAAAATCACGACTCGCACGCTTGGTTGCTTCGAGCAAACGGATAAACTGTGATTTTCCTTTGGCGCGATCGTACAATTTGCTTTTAATGGACGCATTTCGTAAGCGCTCCATTTGCAATTTATTCGAGCTAGTGATTATAGATTCTTGAATGGCATCCTCCTTGGAAATAAATGTTTCGTTTATCCATTTTAGCCATTATACATGTAATTCAATAGCTATTTCAATGTAAAATGATACATTTTGCATAAATAAATTGCTCGTTGTTGTTACTAACAGCAGTGTGTTCTTTGTTTGCAGGTAATGGAACTACAGCTCCTGCATTAATTTCCATGAATGCTGAATTGATAACGCGGAGCATCGAATTTACCTATGTAAATACTAAATTAAAAATCGTAATTAGTGTAATTTTGAAACGAACAATATTGGTTTGGAAAGACGCATATTTGCTTATTGAAATGAGCGCTGAGAAAGCGCTGTGTCAAAAATATCGATGTGCCAAAATCAAATGTAAGCTACCTCGTGGAGAAGGTGTCAACGAGTCGTCGTTTCGTAAAAAAGCCCGAAAGTGATTTTCTCAATGTTCGATCAGCGATAAAAGTACACAACGGCGTATCGAGCGCGTAGACTGGAAATTAGCCGATTTTCCAGAGAGATAGCGCTGTACGAGAACGCGAACGAAGGGAGATGAACGAACTTGCCAACATCATCCTTGTGCATTGTTGAGCAACGAGTCTATTTTCTCATGCGGTGAAAAAAAAAATGGTACGTGGAAAGAGTGCGAAAGAGAAAGAGAGTGGGTAAAATATTCGGTTGCCCGAAGTACATCCGTATATCCCACGCTCGAATTTAAATTTTAACGGCTTGCGAGGGCAGCGCAGTGCAGCGTAACGAGGTCGCGCCCTCTGTAGCACTAGGCTCTAGGATGCGCTAAAGCCCCCTGTCCCTCCCCTCATATGCACCTGCTTCTTGCCCACTCCCACGTTATATACCGTTCCTCCATCTCGCTCGCTAATCGAACTTGCATATTTGCGCCCAAATGCCATTTCGACGGTACAGTGCTGCTTTTTTCCTTCTCCTGCATGGATTATTGCTGTTTTCTGCATAGTCACTCTGCGCGTATTACGCGATTCCATGCGGAACGCCCAGCCATTTCTACACACACATACACGTATGTTTTGCATTTTTTTGTTTACGAGGAGTGAATGCAAAAGAGCTGTGGCTCAGGTATTGATTTTGCGTCGATGCCCGCGTGCAGTTTTGCTGATATTTGTCTCTACTCTTTTTGCGTCCGTATGTCAAATATTAACTGTGCTTTCACCCGTGTTTACCAAAAAAAAGTCACTCGCCTTTTGAAGCCACTGAGCTTGTTCTTTCGCCTTTTGTATAAATGCATATGTTTCTTTCAAAACATTTTTCATCTCGATGTCTTTTTATCAATTTTAAGCTATTTTTCTTTCTGCCTCAACGTAAATTGGCTTAAAGTTGATCGTAGAATCCTACTTCGAGTCACATTACAAGATCTAACGAAAATAAATCTTCGATAAAGTTCATTCACTTAGTAACTTCGTGCCAAGTGGAAACAATTAAAAGGCGAGAAATATGAGTTAAGAGTGAGGACCAATTGAGGCGTAAAAACGCTTGGAGCGAGCCTGTCGTGTTGATCGTGACAAGCCAGACGGATAGGTAACACATTAGCACTTGATGCACGTCGTCGCAATCGTCGAGTAATCAGTAGCAGTACCAGTAGCGGGGAGGTGTAGAAAAAAACGTGCAGACATCGCTGTGGATATCTTGTTTTTTTCTTTCTCTCGCTCTGTCTTCTTCGCCAGTCGAAAAAAACTTGGAAAGCCAAGAGGCGATCGATATATGCATGAGGTCGACGTGACTCAGCCTTGGTTGGTTCAACTCGCGTGTTTATGAGGCGCACTCGCGGCTGTGCGTGCCGTGTCGGTGTGCGGAATCGACAAGCCGTTAATTACTACTGGTGCGATACGATTTTCGTGTGAGCTCTCTTCTACCCCCCCCCCCCCCACCCTTCTTCCCTTTTTCTGTCGTATTCTTTCGCCTCTTTGTTTATATCCACTCTCTTCGGCTTGTTTTTCTTTGGTTGCGCACGTCGCTCGATTGTCATTGTAAACAATTGATCGATCCAATCTATTTTATTTTCAATGCCGTTAAATTTACGAGCGCTAGCCCGAGCCCACATCCTCGAGGGGAGGGTTGTATTTTAATTTATCCCCGACGGCTCTGGTCGTCGGCACTGCACACGTAAATTGAAAGTCGCTACGGAACATGCACGTCACTTGCAAGCGCGCGCGCTTTTTTACCTTCCGACTGAGTTACGTGCAATTCTTTTCGCATGAAAATCAAAGTCCAAATTGAATTCCGACTCTGTCATACTCATGATCAAATTGATATCCAATACTTCAAACCGACGCAATGTTCTCTCTTTCTTTCCCTCGTCAAAATAATTTCGATGTATGAATCCCCGCTGATAGCAATTCCGAGTAGCTGTATGGATATTAAAAAACAAATGCCCGTTGCAGCGAAACGCTATATTGCTCTTCAATTGACACGCGAAATTGACACAATCGATGAGTAATTACTTTTAATGGAAATACACATTGTCGCCTGTCTGTATAAGTTTGAAATGATTGTACAAGTGGAAATTTCAAGACGGCACTATATTTTAACAGTTGAATGTCAATAAGCTCTCTCGGTCATGGTACGCATTATGACTGATACCTGTCTATATGCGGGTGTGCATGTATGCAGATGACGGCGGGTTGGGGGGGGGGGCACAAGTACGAGTTCTCTATCCATAAAACTGCGTTGACTTGTCGATTTGTAGATATGGATTCTGCCATATTTATTCAGAGAATTGACTTGTCGAGTACCTTCGATCTTATTCGGCTTCGAATAGTATCCACCCAAAGCTCTTTAGAAATCGAGGAAAGTAAAATATTTCCCGAGTTGTTTAAACTTTGCGAGTTCTCATTGTAATGTAGTTTATATGTTAGAGGCGCAGCTCAAATAAAGGCACGGTGCGAATAGAAATCCTAACTTTCCAAATGATTTTCGCATCGAGTGCATCAGCAGCGGCAACAGAGATCAAATGAAAAAGTCTTTGAAGTTGAAACAAGATTTGGCAGGCAAAAATCCAACGGACGCGGCAAAGTAGCACTAGTGGTAGTAATCACTTGAATCCAAACGAAGTTTGGCTAATCTTGGGCGCAACAAAGTGGCCCGTCGGCAAAAGTTTGAAAAGTCAATTCCATGAGGAAGGGGAAAAGTACATTATAAAGATGGCAGTTTCGCAAGCTCGTCGTCGTCGTCGGAGCTATGTGTCGGATTTCAAGGCAACTTTCTTTCTGGACATTCGAGGTAAAAGAGGCGAGGGTATAAGAAGCAGCTTCCCCTACTTTCGCCGTTTCAAGTTGTACTAGAGGGGCTTGCGATTACCGCGACGAGCGTTTGGCGCTACTGGCCAGCAACTTTTGCAAAAGCTGCAGTAACATCGGCGCCACTTCCCGTTGTCGCTGTGGTACTTTTGTCATTGTCGCGATGGGCCTTGATGCTCTTGCACGGAAGTCGTTTCCTCGCGAAGCGACGACTCACCGCGGTGAGCAAACTTTTACCGCGCAGCAGCTATTGCGTGCTCCTTTGTAAGCCTTTGATTTTGTAATATCGCGAATTCGACGCGCCGGAATCTTTTCTCGACAAACTCTCCGAGATAGCGGAAAACCGTGGTGTCATTTGCTGCCGCCACAAAAGAAAAAGTAAACAAAACAAAAGAACAGAACAGTCGCTATTCCGATGGAAAATTACCTCGAATTCGAAATACTTGGCCGGCAAATGCTACGTCAATTGGGCGCTAAAACGTTAAGCGCAAGAGCTACGCGGTGTGAAAATGAGGCTGGCAAGCTCGTAAAAGCTGCGAGCGTGTAAAGGGCTGCGTTTCGGAATGGTAATTGGCTAGGACTGTATAGTCGGCCTGGGGTGACGAGATTCGGGTACTTATGCGCGCGTGCAGCGTGGCCCCGTGCTGTACATAATGCTTGGGCTGATGTCTCGAGCAGACGCGCGGCTTGCAGCCGACAGCTGTGCTTGATGCATCGTTGGCTGCCAACGCTTGCTACGTAAACACGCGCGACCCACATACTGCGCGCCGATCGAAGCCGATCGCCCTGTCGAAATGAGCCCCCGCTAATTAGCCTTTGAGGCCGACCTGCTTGCTTGTCTGCTAATGCCTAGAAGCGCGCCACCAAGTACAATATCGACTAGCGTACAAGTCTCGCGCGCGCACACGCGGCCCAATCTCGCTATCCATCTTCCTCCTTTACTATCGAAAATCGTCAAACGCTGCTGGCTGTGTAGCATGTACTTTTTCATCTTTATCATTTCAATTTGAAAACGCGCGTACATCTCGTGACGTATATATGGTTTTTCTATACTCGCTCTCTCGCGTACCGGTCGTTATTATATCGACCTTCTAGAGTACCTAGATTTCCATTCTCAACTCAGTGTTTCATACCTTGGCGTAGATTAATTCATAAATTGCACGTATCAATACTCTTCTATGATATATCATTGTTCGATATTTTATACGGTTTACGAACGACGTCACAGCGAGTCCAGACAGTTGCATCGATTTTCTCTTCGTGCTGATCGACACTCCAGCTTTTCACATTTTTAGAGATTCATCAATTCAATTATTCAAACGTATCACGACGATTCACCTGCTGTCTAGACGGCACACCGATATTCGAGCGGATGGTTATCAATCTTTACACGCTAACCGTGTTATTCCGATTCGTCAGTGAAAATGGAACAGCATTGTCTATACAGCATTGCCCAATAATCTCGTAAATGTTCGTCGTATTATTGTGTATTCAGCACAGCAGGTGACCACGCATGAGCTTCGTAAGGCTCGTCAAACGCTTGGTAAAAATGATCGACGATCGCTCTCAAATCAATTGGCTTTGCACACTCTATCAATGTAGTAGCCGCTGTTGGGTGCACGCATGTGGCACGTTTGTGTCGTACGGTCTTTGCGTTGAATCGACGCGGCGTGGCGCGTAATTGCGCGAGCAGAGCTTCTTCCGACAAAGCCGTAGATGGAAAGTGAACGACTCATTGTCTGCGGGTCGAGAGCACGATCGGACGCGAGAGATGTGATTTCCGGCCCAGAAACACAGTTTTCGCACTTGCCCACCGCCTGGATAACGTGTCACCCTTTACTCTCTCTCTCTCTGACACTCTTCTTCCAACTCTTGATCACAACTGCCGTTATTACAATACGCCTTGCGTGTTACTCGTTTGACTTTATTACATCGTAGCTACAAAGCGCAACAGCAACTGCACAGTCGTTTGAGCCTTTCACGAAAATGTTAGTTGAAAGATGTTGATTTGGATTTCGTTTAAATACCAACGGGTGAAAACGACTGGATACACCTTGTCTTTATTCAATGCACGATCACTGAAACAATCCGATGTGAGATTACCTAGGTTTTAGTAATTTGTGATTTGTAGGGGCATTCAACGCGAATCGGGAAACCCAAAAGAGATATGGGTGGTTACTTTCTTCATATTTCTCATACAAACGAAATTCTATTAACGCATACTCGTTTCTCCTCGAAAATCTTAAGGGGGTATATTTTGCTCAACATTTTAGATTACAAAAAGTCAGCTAGCCGAGTGAGATATTTAAGGAAAACATCTATTGTTCTCACTGCTAACTCATTTCACGTATAACTACTTATTATTTTACCAAAAAGAGACTTACTCGTATACGTTTCAGTTTTTTGGATATACAAAGTTATTTTGTCTCTTGTGTTTCCTACTCGTTGATAAGTTCGCTTATCACGTTATCGCCGCACATAAAGGTAGTCCATAATAGAGCAAAAAGTGAAGTTTTCAATAAAAAATTGTCGTAGAATCTCTACAAATGAAAACTTTCATTGACAAAAAAAGGGTAAAAAAAGTCAAAGTAGAAAGTCGACCCTGTAAAAAGGGCTATGCCGCTTTACTCTACTTCGCTTTGGCCAGGCTGATTTTGAAACTTTTGACGATTAATTGGACTAGCTCGAAAAAAATCAAAATGTAAGGAGTGCTTTTCAGAATTCAAAAAATTGTTCTAAGATTTGCAGTTTCTTAAAAGCCACCTGAAAAAGATCATTAATCAAACGAGAAATATTGTAAATACTCGAGCTTTGCTCACTTTTTCCTCATTGTTTATTAATCGGTGGTTCATGTAACAAGTTACTACAATTATAGACCGCGGTGGCGATAGATGTTTCCTTACAAGAATCGTCATTGAAAGCATTCATTTGTCTAGCATTAGCCTCGTGAAACTCAAGTGAAGTTGGTTCGATAAATCAGCCACCCGAAGTACATGTTCAGTAGCGTTTGAAGCCAAACGACATAAGCAGGTTTTTTATTGTACATAAATGCTCAATTACGCGTTGAGTTGGCAGTTTGGAGTAATGCGGAGACATCAAAATGATGTACAATTATTCTCAATGCCAGCTTATCAAGTTCTACTTCTGATGCATCGCTTACGCTTGAATAAAGCGTCGACAATAATCGAGCACTCGCTTCATTCGTTGAAACGAGCGTGATTATGATATTTAGCGCTGTGCATGCAGTTGCGACGAGCAAGAACCGAGCAATAGACAGGTAGCAGTCATATTGCAACGGAGTACGGCAAAAACAGAGTAGTTAACTGATGGAAGAGTGGTGTAAAAGCAGTAGTAGATTTAGCCTGTCGCGTGGTGCAAGTCTGAAAAGCAAGCCGCAGTTTGCTACGAGGGGAAGAGAGTTCGAGATAAAAAACGCCGGTTGCGGCGAGCGCGAGTCAGACAGGCAGAGAGAGAGAGAGGGAGAGAGCGCTCGCGAGAGAGAGGAAGAAGCTCGACTATCTGCATGTCTGCGCCGCCATCAGCGCTTCGCTATATACTCGCAACGAGTGCAACGTACTCGTTCGCTGCAGCGCGGACGTGGGAAATCGCGCTAGCTACGTCGCGGTATGGCGGCACATTTTTTTAACCGCGTGCGCGTCCCCTTTTTATCTTCCCGCCACGCGGATCCCATAATTTGCACGACGCGCTTCGCGCAATTACGCAGTCTTCTCCCTCGCTGCATTATGCTTACGAAAGTGAAAGACTCTTTTTTCTTTTGCTGCTGCTGCTGCGAGCACTCGGCTTCATTTTACTCGAGTACGCCCTACTGCCGGCGATTTGACATTTTTTCCTCGCTCTCCGCGGCTCCCTCGGTTTACCGTTGCAGTAATATCTTCAAGGTAGCTGACTCCTTGGTTACGCCTCCGCTGGGAATATTCAATCTCGAGTGGGAGATGAGTACAATACACGTTGAAATGTTATTCGGGCATTTTTTAGATTTTTACCACTTGTTATCCAAAGAATGCGTTTTCTGTGAACGTGTCTAGGCTGCGTAGAGGAGGCAAGTTGTAGAAGCTTAGGGTTTGTAGAAGGCACATTGAGCCACTGAAAAATGTCATTGGCTATGCCAACGGTGATTGCACCGAATAAATGGCGTGCGCTTCGTTGGCAAAAGTGCTCTCTTGCTAACTCCAATTTGCCTCGCAAATCTGCATTCATAAATTAAACGATTTGCAATGCATTCATTTTTATTTTTATTTTTCCGATCGACCGACCTCCGCAGTTACTCGTTTGCCGTGTTTTTCATTTATGCACAATGTCAATCACAGTGGCCATTGGCCGTCATGTTTCTCGTGTAATAGCGAGTAATAATAACGTATGCGCTGAATGCTCGCGTGCGTCAGCCACGAGAAAGTCGCGTTTTTTCGTTGATTTATGCGAGCACACGTGCGAGAGTGTGCGTACTGCATGAATTACCATAAAAAGAGTAAAAAGAGACAGAGCGCTTGGAGGAATGAATTTTTAAGCACCTATTAGTGTAATGGACCGATTAAGCTGAACGCTTGAATTTCTAAATAAAGTGGGATTATCAGGATGAAATGGAAAGACTTTATCGATGAGATAATCGAGTTGACGAAAAACAACTGCGCGGATGGCGTTGGTCTGAGAAAGCTGAATTCAAAATGATTAGCTTGGATTATCGTGGTAGCATGTTTCTTGTGTGTAAAAAACGAAAAAATTAGAAAAGAATTCAACGGTTTCTCTCCACGGCTTATTATGCATCCCCGACGAGGGATCATCCGAAAGCCCGCATTTGACACACACACGTTTCTTTTCCCTTTGAGTGTCGAGACTACATTAACGATCCGTCACGCTTTGCCTCGACGTTTTCAACGATACTATGCTAAAATAGGCTGCCTCCTTTGTACGAGATTGTCGCTGGGTACGGCTAGAATTGGCGCGGCTGTTGATGTTTACTCGAATCAAACGACTATTTGATTTTTTGCTTGGTAATACATCATCGTGTGCCACCATCTTCCCTCGCTGCTGCTATTTAATTTTATCCTACACTCTGTTAGAGATCTGCGTAACTGATTGGAACTTTGCAACGTACGAACATCAAACTAAAAGAAAATGCAAAAAAATAACGCAAACTAAAAAAACTTGTGAAAAAGGTGATACGAGGGAGTTCTGAACGACATGGTCGTGTCTAGTTGTTATAGGGAATGAAACGAGCTTTTATTGTTATTTGAAAAAGAGCAGAACCCGTTATTCTGTTATAGCGTTGAGTGGCAACGACACAACACGAAGCAAGCACGCTGCGGCAGCGTTGGCGGTTCGAGATTCGCTGCGTGTTGGGCACTGATAAAAGGGGCAAATTGTGAATGCGCCCTCGCTCGCTCACAGCAACGTAAATAATTCCGGGAATGCGTCTTTGAACGGTACGCGCGCAATTACGCGCCAGTAGCAGACATACTAACTTGCGAATGCAGCTGCCGTTGACGCGCCCCACTATCCCATCTCTCTCTCTCTCTCTCTCTCTCTCTCTCTTTCTCTCTCTCTGTCTCGCTTTCGCTCTCGCTCTCTATGTATTACGCACTAGCGGGTGTTCTTTTTGCAATGTGTGTCTTCATTCGGCTCGTCCCACACGAACCCTTCCACTTTATACCAAGGATTTCCGTGGCTTGTTTGTCCACTGGTCCCCGGATTAATTGCGCTGTGTTGCCTTTTTCGTTTTGCCAATTTCAAAAGAATATGCGTGGAATGCTCGGCAAATTTCGAGACTCGGTGCTCAGCAAAACTTTTATTTTAATGAAAACAAAACTTGGTTCCTTAGTCGTTGGAATTTTAATTTTCAGCGCAATTCAACCATTTTCATAGCTATCTATACCACCCTGGAGTCTTCGAGTCTTCCAGCAGCAAGCAATTCAAGATTTTATTAAAACAAAACACAATAGTACAACAACGACAACAAATAAAATAAAAACATGGAAAATATCAATCTTGGCCAAAATGGCGATAGTAATTGGAAAAAAACGTGGGAATTAAGCTTTACGCGGGGGCGAGCGTCTAAATCAGATTTGTTGAATTTCCGTTCTTGAGCGACTGCGTCTGAAAGCGCTCTAACCTTTATACGTCGTAGTCTGTCCGTATATATGTACATTATGCAGGACTGCAGGAGAAGCCGCAAAGTGACTCAGAGTTACTGCTCTGTTTGCCACTTAGTTTGCTGCTGTTGAAAGAGACGAGTAGGATGATCCGAACGTAGCGCGAGCTTTGTTTCTCTTAATAGATTCCGCCTACTCTGCCCGCATTAACACACACACACACACACACACACACACATACGCGCGTACAACAAGCAAATAATGCATAGTGTACATCATGCGTTTATTTTGTCCGTGTCTCTTTGTGTTTGTCGAACTAAGCGTTTTACATTCATCGGTACATCTCTTTCAACTGAAGCTCTTATTTATACAAGCAACATACAACTTAAAATATAGATGTCGCGATGCAACATTCACTGGCAAACCTTTTGGAATAGTATACATATACATAGGATAAAGTTGCGAATTCTGATGTAGGGCCAAGGTAACAATTTCAGTTCAACGTCGGCTGGTGTATTATTAATATTTCGGCTTTGGGATAAAGCCCGTAAAGTTTATTAGACGTCAGAACAGAATTTGCATGGGGACAACAGCATTATCATACGCACCGAGCAGTGAAATAGGGGTGAGGAGAGGGAGAAGGGCGGGAAGGAGGGCCGGATAATTGAACATTTTCATCCATACAAATTCTATAAACTAACACCTTGTTTGGTGCAAGTTCGCGCGCTGGGGCATTATCATATAAATACGTTGCGTCGAGAGGCGCAGGAACACACGGTGAGAGAGGGAGCGAGGGAGGGAGAGAGAGAGAGAGAGAGAGAGAGAGAGAGAGAGAGAAAGAGAAAGCAGGAAAAAGAAGAGAACACCTTCGTTAGTGTTGTCGTTGGAGCAATTTTCCGCATAATAAATACAATCAAGTTGATCTAATTAAAAGTTTATGCACCAGTATGTGTGAGGAGGTCGTCGCAGCTTCGGGAAAAAAGTGCTGCTTCTGCTACTGCTGCAGCAGCAGCCTTTTTTTCGGCCCATATTAAAGGCACGGACAAATGTTTTTCGAGATAACGAGGTGCGTGGGAGGTTGAGTTCGCAGTTCTCGCAGCTCCCATTGTCCCGAGAACGAAAGCACTACTCCGCGGAAAAGCAACGCTCAAGTTGTTAAATTTATAGAGGTACATCGGACAATACGATGCTGCCCTGTATACGAGATGTAAATCGCCTATAACTGTCGCGTACCGCGGC
Organism: Chouioia cunea; assembly: GCA_030064505.1. NCBI lineage: Eukaryota > Metazoa > Arthropoda > Insecta > Hymenoptera > Eulophidae > Chouioia > Chouioia cunea. Next base: position 24,520,805 of record JAOPFQ010000001.1, read on the forward strand.
AACGTCAAACGCACGTCTATTAATCCGTAACACACTGTGGAGCGCAAGTTTGTTAGTCTGGTAGCGTCAGCGGCGCTTGTCAGGAAAAATAGTTGAGCGGAAAAAGGAAAGTACTCAGCGAGTAAACGGAGGCCGGAAACGACAGAGATAAACGCACACACGTCTGCTATGTATTTGCGATGGGTTTACTTTATAGAGAGAACCGATGCAAGTGCGGTGTGCAAATTCCTTTCGAGTCTAATTAGCGGCTGCAATTATTAAGGAGGCCAGAGAGCAGAGCGACAGCGTCAGGTAGATAGAGCGCAGCTAAGGTCGCGGGCCTGTCTCTATACTCGTGGGACCGCCAGCGTGGGCTAAGTGTGCGAACGTCACACTTGGTGAGCACCTGCCTGCCTGCCTGCCTGCTTGCTTGCGCTGCTTCCCAGCTACCAAGGTCGCGGCTTGTTTACTGCAGCCTAACGACGCTTTCATTAATGCCAGACTCTTTGAACACTTTTATCACGCTGTATTCTCAAGCATATGCGCACGATGTAATATTTAGTAAATTTAATCTGGAAAATATGTGCGTGCGCATTTCATTGGTGTGGCATAAATTGAACCTCTTTTACCCTTTTATCAGGCTTTGCCTACACTCTTGTGATAAGGTCGACAAATAAGGTCGACGCCGTGTAATGGCTTCAAAAAGTCATTTCGCAATTCTGCAGACTAGCAGAGCATGCAAATTTAAAAAGTGAACCGCCGTTGTGCTTTTCCTCCAAACCCCTTTGCATTTTTCTCGTTTTCCTTTTGTCGTGGCTTTTTTTGTGTTATTTTATTCCTGTATATAATTACTGTGCTTGACATGGGAAACAAACCACGATTTCGAGGTCGAGAGAGTCAATCGTGGCTTTGGCTCGTGGATAGAAAGTGCTGAACGGCTCTTCTTACCTATTAGCGTCACTTTCTATCATTCTATAAAGTTGCCTCAAACTGTTTAATCGACATTATGATATAGTGCTCGTAAATAGCCATTACGTATTAATTGGCCGCTAAGCTGTCGGAAATATCCATTGTGTATTGCTTATAATAATAGTAATAATAGCAACAACAATAATATAATAATATTATATTCCTGACAAACGGATATTTTAATCACAATAAAAATATAACATTACCGTACTCGTATACGATACTTATACGAGGATAAACGGCTTTTGAATAATGGACTCTTGATTAATGAACCGAGGAATTAAGGTCACGTTATTGTTGATCGTCCTACTCGTTAATTAGCAAATTTCGATTAAAAATATCGGCCGGTAAATTGAACCAAGCGAACTTTACTGTACAGTTGATCGTAGTAGTTGAAAAATGGAGTGAATGATGTAACAGTCGAATGTTGATATTCCTTTGGCAGAAGGAGTGTATCAAACGATGATTTCTTGTATAAACTACAAGTTGGAAAATTAGGTTTGCAGTCAGCGCGAAAAAATGATAATGTACGGAGCTGCAACGAGAAATGAAATGTGCGCAAAGTGGACATGGACATTTCATGCACGTAGCTAGCGGAATAGGACGTCTTCGAGCTGGTACGTGAGCGCTCGATCCGCGACAATCGTGCTGGCAGCGTCGTCTAAAAGCTAATCCTACTTGCTTTTTTCGTCGCAACGCTCGGCCATTGCGTCAATTTTTTCTCTTCCTGCCGCTCGCTCACTCTTTTTTTTCTTTATTTTCTGTTTTTCCCCCTTTTTTCCAGCGTGGCGTGCTTTATTTATACGGGAACACTAGGCGCGTGCTTTTACGGTGGATTTTCATGGACGATTCGCGAGAGCTCACGTATAGCGCAGTATGGCGCTGCTGCAGCGCACAGGTGTGCAGTAGCCTGCTCGAGCGTATTCGCGGCACACATCTCTCGGGGATGAGGCGCATATTGCATTTCTAGCGAAGGAGGCACTTTCAGGGACTAAGTGCGCTCCACCACTTTTCAAATAGCTCCCATAACAATATCCCTGTCCCTGTTCTATCTCTCTCCTTCCTCTCCCTTTCTCCCTTTCTCGCTCTCGCTCGATCAATGCATCTTCTTTCACGGACTCACACTGGATCTTGCGCTACTTACACACTCGCTACGGTTTTATCGATACTTCCACTTTTTGCCCATTACCAGCCACCCTTACCTCCTTTCGTCTATTTTTTTCCTTTCCCTTTCCTCTTACTTTCTATTACTCTCTATAGCTTGATTACGGGTGTACTCTTTGGCATCACCTTCCTTCGCGCCGTTGTTCGCTATTTCTAGCTTCTGTATTCCAGTGCTATTTTATCGATCCGAAATGAAGAATTTTTTAGAGTTGACGTTATTTAAGCTCCAGTATTTCCTATAATTTTTTAGCGGTTTGGCTAAATCTTTCGATCGAGTTCACGTGGGTATAGGTATGCTTGGAGTCTGCCTAACGCGGGTAATTAAAGCATCATTATTAATTTAGAAAGTTTGCAAAACTGCCTGCAATAATGTAGACTTTCCTATATAATATTACCTCAATTAAAAGTTAGCGCTTTTTAAAGGTGGCTCCGAATGTTCCTTTAATTCCCTAAGAGTTCGCGCACGTACACAGATATATACCAAAGGAAATGAGAACGGCATTCGAGACGACTAGAGAGGAGGTAGTAATAAAATTAATCGAGTCTCTGGCTCGACTTTCCAGGCGCTCGTCGGCGCGGCCTAGCAAAATACTAAGAGAGAAAATCGATGGCATCCGCGCTAGAATTTGATCTGGTCTTTTTTTCACATCTTTCGTGCCTAAAACGTTCTCTCCGAAAATTTCGTTTGACGCGACGAGACAAGTGTAAGTGGCAATTAAGCGTGCAGTTTAATTACGGTTAATATCGTTATCTAGCGTAGATTAGCCGAATTAACGCGAGTCAGATACGGCTGTGTGTTTTGGAAGGAGGCGTTTTTGGACGTCAAATTCAATTGCTATCAAAACATCACTCGTTCTAATTATACTTATGATCTTGTCTGGCAGTAGACTTAACAAGATGCTTGCCGTAACTAAGTGCAAATATACACGGGCTTAGGCGTACGACGAGAGAAGTGCAAGATAAAGAAAACTTGTTGTTGACTTTTGCCTAGGCGGGCAAGTAGCATATTGTGAAGACTCGCGCTGACAGGAGCACCCGACATTTGACCAACAAATAAGCCGGCATCGAAGAGCGGCGTGTAACGGTCGACGAGCTGGGGTATCTTTACTCCAAACTCTTTTAATAATGTTGGAAGGAAAAGTCGACAAATCATCGCGAGTCCGGTAACCAAAGAGAAATTAGAGCAAGGCGTGCTTTTTTGTCTTTGAAGCTGCGCCGACCGTTCCAGAAGAAAAATGACTTTCTCGGCTGCTAAATTGAGATATTATTGAACAAGTTTTTTCTCCAAATATCCCCGTAATCGGTATTTAATCATGCGTCGCTCTCCTTCTTGCGTTTTTCGCGAACAGCGCTTACTCGGCGCCAGCGGCGGCGACTCGCTCGCGATTTTCAATTTCATTTTCCGAGCAAGAAACAATAGCGACCGTTGGGAACTCGAGCGCAATGGAAAAATATCGCGTCCGCCGCAAAGTCCAGATGCCAAGGAGAACATTCCAAGTCGCCGCGGCAGCGAAATCAATGAAGAGAAATTGCCCTTTCGCACGTTGGAAAAGCCCGAGTCGACAGTCCTGGGCCTATTATTTATACCACACGCGCGTACATGCGCTGTATTGGGGGATTGAATTAAACGAGTCAGAGTAAGTTACGTCGTCTACGGTGAATCTATTATTTCTGATTTTCGTTACGTTTATTTGCAGCACGCGCATGAATATCGTTTATTTAGCGTGAGCTTTTTTATCCTTGCGTCTCGTAATTAAAGCTCAAATACTGGTTCTCTCGATCGTGTAAATAAATAAACGAGATTGAACGGCGCGACAGGATATGAATCCGATAATTGTGAAACATCCTGTTTGTACATTTTATTATAGTCCTCGATACGATTCAAAAACTCGATTAATGGCTTCCAATGACAACTGTAAAAGCCCACTAAACTTGATTGGCCGACAGATTTAGTACTGACAGCACCTGTAGATTATCATTTCGATCGATCTTTTGATCAATATTAACAATTCACTTTGGCCGTAACATGGGCAATTTTAATTGACTTGTCATAACTACCAGGACACCCAACCGAGTTATTCGTCCTCGAACGAATTGTCCAAATTCTTTTTCATTGCCACGCAGTTAGTCGGTTAATAAAAACGAGATCGACCGCGTGAAAAGTGGGTATTTTCAAAGCATTTCCGTCTTGGACATTCTATCGAGCCGAGATCTTTGCATTAATATCCCCGAAAGCTGGAAAGAAAAAGAACGAAGAAAAATAAGGGAAAGAAAGTTAAAGACGTCTGGGCTGAAAGACTACATCGCGCAAGGAAAAAATGCAGCAGAAAAGGCGGATAGAAACAAACGGTACCTTCGCGTGCCTCGATCAATCGGTTCATTTGAATAAAGTCACTCTCTGCTCGGCAATGGCTGGGTGCTGCGCAAACACAGCAAAGAGCCAGGCCATCGAATCCCTTCTTCTTCTTCTTCTTTTTCTTCTTCCTCTCCTTCTTCTTCTCTCTTTGCCTTACTTTCCCGATTTTAACTTCTTGTCGGTACTTAATGTTGCGCGCGATTCCGGTACCAATTTAGGCGTGCGTTTCACTCTTTCAACTTTTATTCACAGATTTTTTCCCAGATTTATTTTCGGTAAACGTGAAATTGAATTCGACGTTATTTCTGTTTTTATGATAATCATTAAAAAATTTCTTGACATTTGATCATTTTTGGTATTATTAGCAACGAACATTGAATGAATTTGTGCGAATGCAAATTCACTAGGGATGCAATGAATAATTCAAATACATGCAGTTAATGTAGGAAAGCATTCTAACGGAAGGTCATTTGCGTTGAATTATGAGAGAACAATACTAATTTAGTAGGAAATTGATATTTCCATAGCTGTTTGCTGCATGATTAATTATCAATATATTATTGTGTACATTTCTACAGTACAACTATCATTTCATTGTCGTTATCGTTCGACGTTTCGCTCGAATCATGAAAAACGTAGCTTGTTCAAAGGTACGTTTGTTCCTATCTTACTGAATATCCTGTCGATTTGGATCGAAACCGAAGGTTGCTATATTTTAGTATCTTCAATAGATGCCGAGGCTCGGCCGTGTCGTCGCCAATCGAATAAAATGACTAAAACTACTAAAGGCTCAATCTCGCATTACTCCGCATTGTTCCGACTGCGCATATGTTCCGATAAGTAAGTGAGCGCTGTTAATCGCGAAAAAGTAAATCATGTCAATTAGTACAATCAAGAAATGACCTAACATACGAAGCGGTCAAATAGCCTGGAGTGAATATAAAAGCGAAATTTCAAGTGCACGAATGGCGCATTGCACTGCGCATGCATAATGCAATGTTTGTGCATTATGCGGTAGCTGGAAAACGGCGCTCTCTCAGCAAGTAAATTCATGTACTTTTTCTTTTACTTTCTCGTTGTTTTTTTCGCATCCGCTGGAGCGCGCGAGCGTCACAGTTCTAATGAAGGAGAGGGTCGAGAACGCTAAGAATTTCGAGTGTCGCCAGTTATGAAGTTCGAGAACGCCAGGACTGGCCTTCAAAGTGTCTTCGTTTCATTAGTAGCGCAAAGTCAAGTTTTAATTGAATTTGTTGCTCCAGTAGCGGGCAAGCGCGCATGCACAATCATTCCGTTTCGCGAGGCGCTATTCTGGCAAGTTTCAACTTTCGAAACTTGATGCCGCGAGAATCGCTTGTCGTTCTTCTAAAACATAATACGCGACTACTTCAAATCAAAGCGACGAGGAAAATCGAATGTTTGAATTTGTACATTTTTCGCAAAAGTGCGTTAAAACAGCTGGCGGTAGAGGATAGACATGACTTTGCATTGTTTAGTGAAAGTTTGTTGGATGCCATGCTATTCTTTAAATAGAAATACTCCGATGGTTTTTCATTACAACGATGATTAGGTGCTTACGGATCTTGTTTTTGCTACGTTTTGGGCACTGAGAGTTGCTACCGAAACAAGAATAACTGCACGAGGCCAACATAAAAGTTTGCTCCTACAGTCTGACGATACGTACGCTTACACTACTGAATTAGTGTCAAGACAGGTTTCTCAAATTGCAGTAATGATCTTACTGTCGTGATACCCGGGGTTTCCGTTATAATTAACGCTCGTTTATTATTAGTTTCAAACGGCGTGTTGACTTACCCCTTACCGTAAGTTTTAATTGAACACAGTTCAATTAAACTTTCGGATTTTGAAAAAAAGAAAAAACACTTGATTAGACGATAAAAGAAAAACTGAAAGTATAAAACAAATCCGGTAAACGAAGGCACTGCTCGCTGACGGCTGTCGGAGTATCGATAAAGCGTTACCCGGGTAACAAACAATATTCAACAATGGACATGAATTGATTACTTGCGAAAGATCGAAGTAGAGACAAAGAGATAGCTCGAGAAAGTCGTTTGTAAGCGGTCGGTGTAGCAGCTGGCACGACGTGGCAGCGCGGCGAAGCCAGGTAAAGAGTTGCGACTGATAGCAATCTGTGGCAGCTCAATAACGATCCTGGTTATTGGATTCCCGCCGATGATGTGTCTACTTTGACGGTGGCTTGTGGCTTCGCGCCCCGCTCTCTCATTAGACCAGCCGGCAAGACTTGATTGAACGTCGTCGCCACAGCCGCAGCCTCATCTCGTCTCGTCTCGTCTCGAGTCTCGCGTCTCGAGTCTTGTAGGATCTGATTGAAGTCACCTACCTTTGCCGCCCCAAAATATTACGCGCCGAAATACCACGTTAAAACGCTTGTATTGGCATCGAAGCTCTAATATCCAATTTGCTATCCTATGCACGAGCACCAGCTAGTCATTACTTGGACATGAAAATTGTCAAATCTTAAATACAACGCTGTTTTCACGATCAAAATCGCGATCAAAAGTATGTATTGAACCAACATAAATATGGAGACATGATTCGCCTGGATTTTAACCAAACAATTTCTAACGTTAGAGGAAAGCAGACGTTAAAGCGTAACTCCACGCGCGGAGCAATCTTCACAGCCATGAATTACTCGCGCTACCAATAGTTTTCCCGGAGGATGATTTGGGTTGAGAAATAATTAGACAGGCTTTATAGTAAATACGAATGCACTGTTTGCATATTTGATGAATTCGATAGTAAATACAAATCAATGGCTCTGGTCGGATTTGGCAGAGGTACAAAGAAAACGGATTCCAGCCTATCACGCAGTTATAAAGAGAAGCGCGCCTAGCTACGAGATCAAAATCGAGGATTGTCGGTTACTGATCATCGGCAAGGACTCGTGAACGCTGATGATCATTCGGCATTGATGGTTATTCGTAGGAAGGAGGGAGATCGATAAGGTATTGGTAAGAGAAATTTAAGCGATCACTCCAGGGACGAAGATCGATGATCAAACGTAAAAAGATCTATGCAAGTTGGTAATGGGTGGGTCGAAGCACCGTAATATCTGTTTTAGTGATTTGTTTTCGTTCTCCCTCATTCAGAAGGTTAGGTGATCAAGGAGTTTGTACGACGATTGTTGCGTCGCAACAGCGTTTGAATGGAATGAGTGTGATTGCATTAATGCTGTCAGCGAACGCCCGATTCGCATAAGAACGGTCAGTCGTGACAATGCTTCAAAGGGTTCTGCATGTTGATTCGCATATACGAACTCACTAAAAGTCAGTAGCGTGCTTTGTTAATTCGTGTCAACACGTTGTTCATATCTCGTGCTGTATTTTCATCTATCTAACCTCATCTGTACCATCCTAACTTTTAGTAGTGTCATCTAGTCTCGGAATAATGGGCTACATATTAAAAATCATACATTTTGGTAATTTCGGTTTTTTTCTTGCATGTGCATGAAAGAGTGAAAGTGATGTAATTGAATGTGCCCGTGTTGAGAACTCCAAATTTCATAGGTGTTGTCCTTGTCACAACGCCTGTGTTCTCTTAACGAGAAACAATTCCTTCGTGCTCCTCATTGTAACATCACTTGTGTTCTCTAAATGAGAAAAATCTATAGAGTAAAGATGTTCGTTATTGCAACAACACCGGTGCTTTCTCATTGAGAAGCACTTCAATACCTGTGAGTACGAAGTGTGCGCGCGCAAAATTCTTCCGTTGTCAAACAGTCGAAAAAATCCTGTTAACCACGTGCAAAATAATAAAGAAATAGCACGTGCGTATTTTTTGTACAATATTCATTTTGCGTGTTATGTCGTATTCAAATAAAATCGGGTTTTCTATGCTGTCATAGGCTTTTTCCCATTTTGTGCGCGTATTAATTTATTTTATCCTCCATATCTTCGTAATCGATTCTTAGCTTTTAGAACGATAGAAAAGTAGATATCGATGCCACCTAAGGCAACGATTCTTACACGTCAAAACAATGATTTTGGCTACGGCGGGATATCTAAACGAGATGGTTGGCAGGGATTTATGATATAGTGACGTTTACGGCACAGATGTATGGATAAATAGATAAGAAAATTGGTATCACTCCCACGAAGGACAGTATGCGGTTACCTACATTTGCTCTAATAGACCGATGAAAGTTTCGTGTGGCTTCTTGTTATATGATACAAAATTGGGGTATTTAATAACAGATTTGACGTACCCGGCTATAATGCGAAGTAGCAATTTTGAAGATGTATTTGAAATTGGAGTAAAAATAAAGAAAACAAGAGACGCAACGAAGAAAACAAGAGACGGCGACGATAGGCTGTTATAGGGCACTTAAAGAAAGCAAGAGAGCAAGTGCGCAACAGTTAAACGTAGAGCCCGTCTCTCTATAAGTGGTTGGCGGGTGGGCGAGAGAGGAGGAGGAAGAGTATATCAGCCGTTTTCGCGCGAACGAAGCCCTTGACGCATAAATTACGCGACATTAATGCATTGAGGCCGATAATGCGAATTTATCGAGTACAGAGCTATATGGATGCACGTGGTGGCGGCTTTTCGGGCCTTTTTCCGCTTGACGGCTGCTGCTGCTGCTGGTCCTGGTGGTAGTGGTGGTGCTGCTGTTCCCGGCCGTATTAATCTCCCACAGCAGATAGCGGCCCATCTATTCTCGCGGCTTCGGGATGTGGCTGACACTCGAAATCAATGGTCCACACAGATATATACATCGCAGAAAGAGAGAGAGAGAGAGAGAGAGAGAGAGCAACGTGCCTTTCCAAGTTTTACTCTGCTCTCCCGTCAGATATATAGCTTCGCGCTCTTTAGCTTTCTTGCTGCAGCTTCTGCTTTTTATTACACGGACCCTATTCGCACGACGGCTTTATGTTAGTGCGTCTTGCAGAAACATCTATCGATATTTCGCTCAATCGTCGTATGTCGTATTCTACTTTCCTCTCTCTCGTTTTGAAAAAAATCGTAATATATGCGTAATCAAACTTCATCAATGATAATATACAACTTTGTTCTTAATACTTCCACATTTAATCGTAGCATACGCGTACTCGCCAGTATTATCGTTATTAAATTCTGTCGGAGTTGATGCGATAATCAAAGGCTTATCAGAGATGATTAAAATTATCAGAATACCGCAAATCCTTTCCAAGTGAAAATTTTCTCGTTGGAAATTTCAATTCAGAAAAACTCGTTAATAACTGCATGGGGATTTTTCGCTTGAAATTTAAAAATTCATAAAAAGAGAAAGAGAAATGCTTTTAAAATTTCAAACTTTCGTGACAGCATTTTTTCCAATCGCTTTTCCACATCGCGAAAAATCTTTCTGCTTCGTTTTCCCCCGTACAATATAAATTTTACGACACCCGTCAAGCGAATAGACATGCAATTTTTCATTCTTATTTTTTCGCAGTATATAGCACTTTCACGTATGGTGCGTACAATTTAAAAAAAAAATGAAACCCAAATTGACACGTTTATTAAAACGTTGACCGCAAATGGTGGATACACATTTACAAAAATCAGTACAAAAAGCCGATGCATGTCGCGACGAAATCATTCACTGCCAAAACAACAGACTAAACACGTACGATTTTTCACGTCGTATAGAAGCTTGGGCTGCGCTCAGGAAAAAAATAACCGGGAGGTACAAAAAACGCACGAGCAGGTGAAAGGCGAGAGGTTTGCGTGCGTAAAAAAAATATATAGCCAAACATGCCACGGCACATGGTTCCGGTCAATGGCATTTATCATCGTCGGGTAGTCTTGCACGTACCTTCGCCCGTCCCTCGGGTATCGTTACTCTCGACTCCACATGCAAACAAACATAGACAAACTCACGACTTCGAGCGTCCATTATTCAAGTCGCGTTTTCGTTCTGTTTTTTCGGGATAAACTCGACGCGCGACTAATGAAACGAGCGCACGTCCTTTGACCAAACGAGCCAAGTCCACATTTCTTTTGTATACTGCGTCGAAAAGAGCCTGGTTCTGTGCTCTCTTTCATGTATATTTTTCGTTTAGTTTTATGGTCGTTTGTCTTTGAAACGCTCCCCGGATCAACGCCAAATGTTTGGTTTAATTTTACATAACTATGCAAAATTTTCATCTGAACCATATAGAATATATGGATTTTAGCATCACCGACGAAGGTAAGCACTTCGACGGTTCACTCGCGGCATGTTTACGCGACGTTGAAAGTTATGGCAATTAGATTTGAGAGTTGATTATCATACACTCAATTATGAGAAAATGCACATAAGTGAAAGAGGGCGCAAAGAGGGCAGAGGTCTCGCGCGCGGGTGCACATTGTACGAGAGGGTTGCAACACGTGAATACAGCTCATGCCGGCGTGGCACGGGGAGCTTGAGAGAGTAACGAGCTTCTGATAAAGTAGAATTATCCACGCTGTGCTTTTCTCTCGTTTGCGACTGACGTGTAGCTACTACTCCGACTACTATTACTACTGCACACACACACAGGCGCGCGCAGGCACGCAGGCATGCGCGGCCATTAAGTTAATGACGCTGCTATTATTAGCGAACGCTTGATGTTTTTACATGGTAGACCAGCTCGCGCGCATTAGCTCCACAAGCACGATATACACTCGCTTGAGCTTTATACAGTTTTACGTTTGAGCCTCGTGAGAAGACTGGCCGAAAATTGCGAAATCCCAGTTGTAAAAAGCTCCGCCGGTTAATTACCTACGAAATAAATTGCTCGCTAATAACTGCTCGGATTGGTGTAAAAGCACATCTGTATGCAATTATTCGTTGCAATTCAAGTGTGAAATGTTCGTTATTGTACGTGCATTGGAAAGGTTTTTGTTGACAACAAACAACAAGAAAACAGTTACTCAGATCGCAGTCAAATTCGCCACGTACAAATTCTACGGGCAGTGTATAAATTTTGGCCGCGCGAGCTCATTATACTTGCAGCCCATAAAAATACAGACTCCTTCCGCTGCAACATAACTCACTCGTAATGCATCCCCATGCTCTACTACAGCGCTTATTACTCTCTTTAACGTTTGTCCTAGTACTAAAGGAAAGCGGCTAGCTGAAAAAATAGTTAAAATATCGCTGTGTGAACGGAAATGAAATATATACTTAAACATGCTCAACGATACTCGGATTACCAAACTGACGTGCAGACGAAACGAGCCATGATTTTGCACGGGAAGCTTTGAGAAGTAATAATGCTCCGTGAACGATGCTTGAACGTTGCTCTCGCTGGACAGGTGATAATTTTGAAAGGCTAGTACAAGTCGAAGACAGGTGTCGGACTTCTTTTAATTTGCGAGATGATACGAAACGGAGGACGACTCTGCAGGGGACAGTTGGTTATCGATTTTCTTTTTCCTTTCGGCTAGCAAGTCTGCCTGCGGTTCTCTTTCAGCGGAGCTATGGGGTAGGGTTCGTAGCGGTCCAACATGGGTCTCTCGAGCGCAAAATGCGTTACGCTCAGCGGGTCGCTCGTTTTCACGATCTCACGTCTGGTATACCGACAAGGGACTGGACACGCACGCCAGCAGTTACTAATTCTCTGTCGTAAAGCTCGCTGCGGGGGAAAATGACGAAGAGCGAACGAAAATAGAATCGGCGTTCTTGGCCAACAAACGAAATAGATTTTTAATTGAATGTCCGGGGGTTCAACGGCTGTTGCTCGTGCTGCATTCCAAAGCTGAAAAACAATATCACGTTGTAGCGATAAAGCCTCTGAATGCACATCATTCGAGTAACAGTTGGAATAGCACAGCTGCTTGTACGAGGTGATTCAACCTGAATAGCAAACTAAATAGGAGCTATACCGGTTGAGGAGCCCGAGTGAGAGCTTGGGGGAAAGTGGGGGCTGAGGGGAGGGCGAGGTAAAAGTGGTACGTCAGTTGGTTTGCACGAACGCTATTAAAAGCGCTTTGGCTTTATTAAGGGAATCGGCCGTCGTACCGACAGAGCAGGCTTTCCAGCGAGCGGCCAAAGCTATTATCGTTCTTCGCGAGTCAGATGCAGTAGTAGAATGCACGGGTTTATAGCCTCTCTATCTGTGGTAGCGTCTCTGCCGCAGGCTGCACGTGTGTGCGCGAGCGAGGATCGAGGAAGAGGACGGACAAGGGAGCGAGGGCTTGAGGGGGCAAGAGAACTACGATTATAGAGTGGACACAGTCTATAGTTCCGCGTCAGCGGCAACTGCTCGAACACGTACTTTGAGTCGAGGTGGGATTTAGCTTCTATCGCTCCCCGATACACTTAGGGGGTAAGGGGTGCGCGTTCATGGGTCCTGGGTGCAACAACCTCCCTTATATATCCCCGCAACTGAAAGCTTATAAATGTCTCTTGGCCACAACTGCTGTAAACCGCGCGCTTCCCTCGCATTCGCCTGACTTGCTTGACTTGCCGTGTGGCTGTCAATTCAAATTACAACGATAATTATTGCACTTTGATTTGACATTCGAGGTCGTTCTCGCAGCTCCGTTCAATTATAAAGCTATGTCGGTTTAATGGTAACGCAATAAATTGCTAAGTCCGACCATTTCGGTTATCTTGGAAATCGGCCCGACCGAACCAATTAATTAAACCAGCTGTATATACCGCGATCACCAGCGCAAAAAAGTTACGTCGATGTGTAACTAGTGAAAGCTCCGATGCGTTGTTGTCTATTTCGTCGATGCGTATCGCTAAGAGTCTTGTGGCCGGAAGGCTTTTGCGTGCAGTAGATAAGAGTAGAGCAGAGTAGCTAGAGCTCGTATCTCTAGAAGCAAGGTAGTCGGAGGATGGGTGTACAGAGAGGGTCGCTGCTCGTAAAACCGCGCCCGCGAGAGAGAGAGGGAGAGAGAGGGAGAGCGAGAGTTCGGGCCAAATCGTAAAACCTTGCGTCCGGCGCCGTGTTAAATTTCCAACAGGCTCATGAAAATGCCGCCGCTACAAGCGACGCCGCGCTAGATGCCAGTCATTAAAGCCCAACGATTTCGCCGCTTTAGATGTGGATATAAACGTCCAACCATGCGAATCCTCGATTTCACATGTTACTTCCGTAGTTATGGCCTGATAAACATGTTGCCTTTTTACGCTCTCGCGCTATAACGTGTGCCTTGCAGCTTCGTCTCTCTCTCTCTATATATATATATTTCAATGTATAATTTTTTTAAACAACCGTCCCCTCGTTTCCAAAATTAACGAGTCATAACAAGCTTATACAACGACGCTTGAGATTCGCACCTTTCAGAAAGCTTTTCGAACGATTTACCATTTTCATTTTTATCGTTGTTTCGCGATATGCGCTTGTGAAACGCGTAGAGAGGTTTTCCGTACAGTTATTCGAACCATTTTCGTGGAGTATACATATTTTCGAAGGAATTTAATTTGCTATCGCATTCGAGCGAGATTAAATATACGCAAGCTTGCGACTCATGATGTGTTCGATTGTTATTACAAATGTTTAATGCAACTCGGCTTTCGTTCAATAAATCAATCAGCTGATAATAATTTAATTGGATGAACTTTCGTTCACACGTTTATCACGAAAAGCAGCGATATCAGAGCCTAATGGTTTTAATCTGAAAATGGCTTCAATTTTCATTAAAACGTTCCCTTTATGAATGCTTTATTTACTCGAGCTATATATGGCAAACATTGGAGAAAAAACATTACCGCGCAGTCTGTATTGCTGGCAGAAGTCGAGCAAATGAGTTTCGAATCATTTGGCCGTGCTTACTGTATGTACGTAGGATTTCAAGGGAAAGCAGCTTTAGCGATTTCAGAGCAATTACTAAGTCTCTGGCTCTATGAGCGAACATCCAAAGCGTAATTCATAAAGTGCTTATCTCCGCGCAGAATCACACCCGTTTGGATCAAAATGTACATCGAAACACACCAGTGACTTATTTGAAAGGCACAAATGAAGACGCGTTGGAAGTGAAGTAACCACAAAAACTCATCGCAGTCCATTGAGTATCAAAAAATCGGAAATATCAGAGACTGAACGGAAAGAATCTCGACGACCTTTTTCCGTTGAGAACGTGCTAACGCGAATAGCCAAGAGAAGAAAGAGCAAAGTACGGATAAAAGCAAGCTCCGCGAGGATTAATCAGAAACAACGAGCGTGCCAGCAATGCGCGATGCGCGCGCTCTTCTCTCCAATTCGCTGCTTACTCTCCCCAAGCCTTTGATCAGACCTTGCTGTTTGCCCTTATTTCGCTATATCATCCTTTGCTGCTCATTTTGCCTTCTCTCCGAGTGATTGTAATTTTCGCATCTTGCCGAAAACGTAAGGCATGTGTCTGATTTTCTCGTTTTCTAATTTACTTGGATATACCTCTTGGAGCTCCTATTGTAAAGGTCCATCGCTATCCTAGCATGTATGTACATCGAACGACTATTTAGCATTCCGTAAAAGTCTGCGAGTAAATTGATTGCTCGAACCGCAGTTTCAATCCAAAGGACAGGTACGAGACTGCAACGAATAGAAGCCATTCTATTTTCTTCCTTCCAACCTCTTATTCTTACGCCCAGTACGTATACTTTAAGTACGGTCGATTTCAATTTCAAGCCTGAATAAATATTTCTTCCGTCCCCTCTCTCTCTCCTTCTCTCTTTTTCTCCCTATAGTCTCACGTTTTATTTTTCGCTGCCTTAACTTCGTCGTCCGATAGTATTCGCATTTTCTGACTAATCGATGGCTAATTTTGGAACGAATAATTTTGCGAATAAAAATCTGTTACTCTGCAGGTATTTTAGAGAAGTCAAAAACTTATAGCTGAAATGATGTTAAAGAATGGAATCACTATCCAAAAAATCAATGATAAATAATGCAGGCACTACGTGAAATAGAACAACACAACCATAATTAATACCATGATTGTACAACGTCATCTAATTGTCTAACAATTTCCGTTTCAGGTATGTAAGCTGAATCTAAGTACACCTGCATCTCTTACTTTATGCAAGTATGTAATTCGTTACGTTGCCATTTCGTTATTTCGTCGCATAAATACTTAGAAAAATATAATACCGTAGTTGGTTTGGCGCCTTCCAGACGAAGGTATTCCAATTTTTTGCATTCGTTAGAAATATAATTGATTAAAAAGACTTACCTTGTTGTAGTATTTTAATGTAGTATTGCACGAAGTCGACATTTAACGTGCTATATTTCAACATTTTAAACATTTGTCGTAATTTTTATAATTGAGCCTACGATGCAGAAGATAAATTTGTTCAGAAAAAGAAGTAAAAATGCCACAGACAGGAAAAAAATGAAATATGCGTCACGTCGCAACGCCGGTTTTGCGCAGCGTCGCAGCTTGCTGCTATGAGCTTCGATTTATCTTCCATTCAAGAGAAGATTTTCAAAGGACGATCGTCTCTCTTTTATCTTTCTCTCTTTCCGTCACACTATATTCTACTTGAGACCACATAATGCGCTAGCTTGTCAAAAAATTACTCGCAATCCGTTTAACATATTTCATTGATGGTCGATAAATTATCCGATTTCGTAGTCTCGTTTTATTATAAAATAACTGAATTGATATCTGAAAAGAAAACATTAATTACTAAGTAAGACGGAAGCCTTCGATAGGAAAATTAGAGGCAAAAATCGAAGTATGTTACTACTGACTACAAAGATACTTCGTTAAAAGAAGTTAGTTATTTACCAGCAAGAGAAAAGAATCATTAAAAGTTTTCCCGTTTCAACTCGAACCAGCTGAGAATTTCGGAAGAAAGAGCTACGAGTTTTCTTTTCATCCCAATTAAAAAAATCGTATAAACTAAAATAAATGATCTTTCGTCACAAATAATGCCAAGTTCGAAGGAAAAGCTCGAAAACCCATCGAGTCAATAAATTTAATTAAAAGAAAGTAAGACAAGTCTCTGAATCAATTGACGCGGGGAAAAAAGTTTGATAGCTCAGAGCTGAATTTCTCAAAGTGGAAAAGCAGTAGCAGCCATTGTGGCAAGATAGCTGGAATGGGAGCGTGCGACGACTATGCGAGTTGACGATCATTGCAATTTGTCGTCGAGGAGAGTCCGTGAGGTTTGACACGTCGCGTTTCACTCCAAATTCACGATTGCGACTCGAAGGAGTTGGCGCGAGACTCTTGAAATAATTAACCAAACCTCTTGAGCGATCGGGATGCGAGTCAATAAACAACCCAATTACGTGGCTAAACATCTAGTAGCACTTTGCTCTGCGATGACAAGTGCTTATACTTGCTGCTGCTCCTTCGTCTATTTACCTCGTTAATTTTTCAACGCCATAGAATATTCTAATTCTGGTTGGTTTGTCTATACGTGTATTGAGCTTTACAGTGGCTTGTTGCATAGCTTATTTGCAATTCACAAACATTCGTTTCTCAGACTGAGGACTTAGCTATATGATAACAAGCAAGAGTGGCATCGCGAATCAAGACGACTGCAGTATCGTGAAGTACTATTTGCATATTTATCTAAGAGACTTCAGCTTGTGAAGCGTACTTGCAAATATCATCACTTGCCGCTCACCTACCGACTCCTTCCTAGGCACTGAAAAGAGCAATTAGACCAGCGTGTAATCTGGCGATAAAAACAACATTATGTTCTGTCGCTACCTCGAATTTAATTATGAGATGGAATTACTGTCTAATGACTTTCATTTCATTTTGGCTGCAGACTTGCCCTTCGTGTCCGATTTCAGAAAGTTAATTTTTCATTTATATAGAATTTGCCCACATAGATTCGAGCTTTTATTTCCGAATGTCGACACAGAATTAGCATAGAGAATGAATATAACTTCCACCGCAGGAATAGAATGCGTAAAGTCGAGAAAGGAAAAAGAGAGAAAGACTCGTAGTAATACGAAGAAAAGGAAAATAACGCGATCGTTTTATCGAGTAAATTTTTATTCGAAATGTAAATAGAGTAACGTCGACTTTTAAATTCTCACCTCAAGAGAACGTATAAATATTTTGATATCTACCGACTTCAAATGGTCCTCTTAGAAATTGATTTTTTAACATCAAATTACTGTTTTTTCCTTCTGTAGCATTGCTATTCTTTCAATATCAGCTGAGGTGGAAAAATCGAAAAAAAACCTGTAGAGCTTCGCGTTTTTCTATTTTCCCTTCATATCGATATTAATATTTTTCAAAGCGATACATTGAAATGATATTATTGTGAAATTATGAATAAAATAAAAAGTACAACGACGTGTAAAAGTATCAAAATATAGTCGTTTCTTTCGTGTTTAATTTAATTCGTGACATACCAAACTGTCGCCAAGTGCAATTGCAATAGTTGCCAGGCTCATTTTAAACCCAACTATCCGTTGCATTTTTATCATAAATTAGTGATTTTTTTGTCTAGCAGAGAAAACGTTTGTATCTAGTTAAAAATTGACTGCGAGGTCACTAAATTGTCGTTAGAGCGTGAATTGACGTTATGAAATGATATCTGTCCACGGCACCAGGGATTAAAATAAAACAGACGGAAAAAAAGCTGGCAAGCTCATCCTTCCCCCAAATATATCGCAAAAAACCGAGACCGAGAGAGAGAGAGAGAGAGAGAAAGAGAGAGAGAGAGAATGCGGGAAGAAAAAAATGTAACGTGTTCTTTCGCGTGAACAAGATAATGCGCGTGGCAAAGACAGAGTGAGAAAGAGAGACAGAGACAAAAAGAGAGACAGAGACAGAAAGAGAGAAAGAGAGAGAGAGAGAGAGAGAGTTCGGCTGGCTTCGGCTAACTCCGCGAGTTGTCGGCGGTCGATAGAGCAAACACGACCGCGCCCCAACCCCTCCAGGGGGCCTCTCTCTCTGCCGTTTATTCGCTCTCGTGCTCCGGCTCCAGAGATATATACGCTCACGTCGCCGGCAACGGCCCGACGGAATATCATAATTATTACAGGCTCGTTACGCCGATGGCCCCGCAGGCCGAAAAGTTGCGCACGCTCAGACGCTGATGATGAATTATGAACGACCTCTCCTCCCTTTCTCCCTCTCTTCCTCTCTATCTCTCTTTCTCTCCCTCTCGACTCTGTGACAGTGCTCGCTGGATCTCGTGATACGCGTTTTTCTTTATGTCGTTATTCGCATCGATCGCGATTTGGCGTTACAGAAATAGATAGACCGGTCAAAAGCTTTCAATGCGGTGTAAACATATTTGGCAAGTTTTATCGTGCACGAGGGAATTTGATATGTAACTGTTTAGCCGTCGAACGGATTACGAGTTTTACTTTTTTCTCCCTCTCTATAGTCTTTTGCTCGGCTGACGGCCAAAGCAAAACTCTAGCGTGAGTTAGCTAAAGTTCCAATGAGAGACAAAGGTGTACCATTATCTCATTGTCGGCGCAGTGTTTCATTAACGGCGCGATTTTGGGGCTGCTGTAGCCGTTGGATAATTCGACGATTTTCCAGCCGTTTGAAATAGCAGGGCTCTGCTACTCTACTGCTACTGCCATTGCGTGTATAGCACGTGAGATAGAGAGCAAGGGGTTGGGGAGGGGGGGGGGGGGAGAGTGCCGCTCAAAGCTTGAGTGCAAGCGGTAATTAAAATTTCATTACGCGGTGAGGTGCTTGGAATTATTTAGGGCGGAGTTAATCTTTCCATGAAGCTTCAATGGAATTTCAAAATACCTACTATAAAGCTGCTTATCAGGTGCAACCTCTTGCATTTGCAACGAGTTTTCTTTTCAAAGTTGGCTGCATGTCCGATAAGTTTGAAACATTTCCGACAACTATTCGCGATACTACCTTATTATATATTGATCGACGACTCGATCAATTGCATCGGACAGCGTTTGAGTGAAAGACACATTGGATCAATCGTCGTCACGTGAGCGCGCCATTCTAGTGAGTCGAGTAAAAATAAGTGTACATCGT
Source organism: Chouioia cunea (assembly GCA_030064505.1). Taxonomy (NCBI): domain Eukaryota; kingdom Metazoa; phylum Arthropoda; class Insecta; order Hymenoptera; family Eulophidae; genus Chouioia; species Chouioia cunea. The sequence continues at coordinate 24,540,150 of JAOPFQ010000001.1, forward strand.
CGAATGGAAATAAATAAGTAAGAGATACGCAATCAATCGAGGTATAAGGTAGAAGTAGTAAGCTATTCGTTGTATTTCTTCGGTAACTAGCTTATATTTTCCAGATAAGGCAGTTTAATCAAACTCAATATAGGGGAATGGCAACAGACTGAGCGCCACATGCGCTCTCGTCGACTTCATTACGAGATTCGAGCCACCGTCGCCGCCGCCACGACCTCGTACATGTACATTTAATTAATAATCCAGTGCGCCAAGGATGGTCGGTTATTAATATTCGAGACGAGTTAACGCGTAGGCTTCGTGGATATTAAGCCAACAAGCAGCTCCCCGCGGCACTCCGCTATTAAAATTCTACGACAATCTTAATGGTACTCGCGGCCGCGCGAAACCCATTGGCTACATTTTTCTCGACTTTCCTTGTTATATATGCCGGATGAAACATTCAAATTTCGATATTTTTCTCTCGTGGTTTTTTCAACTCCACTGTCTCATTGGTTCACACATCTGCCGTATTTCTCTGCACTTGCTATCTCTATTCAGCTGCTTACTTGCCTCCCCAGCTATGCCTCAAGGAGACACGTAGGTCGAGCGAAATTTCGAGAGCACGAGCCGAGAATATCGGGGCTGCATTATGGCCTCGTCGATTAAGCAACACGCACGACGCCAACTTCGCCTAAGTGTGCGCGCGCGCGTGTGCATGCCCACGATGTGCGCAGCTCCTATAATGTCGTATAAATTTGCCTCTTTTTTCTCCTCCCTCTGTCTCGCGACCCTTTAAACTTCCAATCTCCAGCGGTTTCGCGAAATTAATGTCATTTATCAAGGGAATACTGATACTTATCCGAGCACACTTCCTGGATCCGTGGTGATTTATAATTCTGTTTTCCAACCAATGGGATTCGATGGACCAAATACTTTTACGAACACCATGATTTATGATTCTATCACCATTGATGCAACGCTCAATTTTACGTTGAAATGCTTATCGCTTCGAAACTCGCCCAACACCATGCATTCAATTTTCTCCGGGGAGCGAGCTCCGGTGAAATAGAGAAAAAACTATCTTACGTCTGAGATCGTTCCGTTGATTTACTTGCGATGACTAAATTAACTGATTTCAAGCACTTATACGAGAAAAATATACCTTAAAAATGTGATTAAGCAGCAGCTTTTCTGCTCTTAAGCAAAGACTTGATACTTCATAACGCTCTGATCTTCTGGCCATTAGAACTTTATAATTAACTAACCGTCCTCTTAATCAGCGAATTCCAGTCCGTGTAAAAACTCTTGTGACATCTCTTTTCTGGGTTTACAACGCTTCGCAACACCAGTATATACGTAATACCTCTTACCTACGTAATCACTGGCTGACGACGACAAAGATATTTGTTTTTATTTTAATCTTACAATGTATACCTTACATTCACGGCGGTCACGGCGAGCCACGCAAAGATCTTCGTCAAGATGAGTCGACTCTCTTTGTGAAATTTACCCGCAGCAAGCGGTGATAACGACAAAAGAACGCCGCTAAAAGAGCATTGCCTCGGGTAAATGGGATTGCTTTTTGAATTTCGACTTACGAGATGCCCGAGACCGTTTTTCATAAAGCTCGCGCGAGAAATACTTCGAGAAGAACGTTTTGACAGATACGGCGATTCTTTAAACTTAAAACGGCTTGTTCTGTTGTATATCATTAATTCTCTGAGATTTTTGACTAGTTGAAAAATATATTCGGTTAAAGCACCAGGCGCAGAAAGAAAAGCTTCGTCGTCAAAGAAATTGTGTCATGGCTGATCAAATATTCATCAATACGGAGAAGCAAGTCGAGCGAAAAAGAAATAGGTTAGAAAGGTAGGAAAAAGGTATGTAACGACTGCTGGGTGTTTTCCGTGAACTTGTCAGGAGCGTTGCCGAGCTGCAAGAAGACACTGATACGTTCCTACGGTGAAACTTATTTGCATGGAGCGCTCTACGCTGGATGTAACTCGAGAGTGCTCTCTCTACACTCCACAGCTATACTATGTGTATGTATATGTGTCTCTTGTCTGCTTTCTTGCATGGCGCGTTCACTGAGCTGGCAGTCAACAAAGTAAGAAGCTTTTATAAATAGTGTATACAAAAAACGACAAGAAAAGACAAAAAAGACAAAAAAAAGACAAAAAAAGGAATACAAAAAGCGACTTCTTCTTAATTTAAACATTCAGTAACAGAGTCGCCGGGGACGCTCGCAAAGCTCCTTTCCAAAATTCATTTCCACGTGAACCTTTTATTTTTCAAAGCTTTTAATTAAACTCAGTATAATTATCATGTCACGCCACGTAGTGAGTGAAATAGGTATTTATCAAAAATGTCGTTCACTTGTGAATTTCTTTCAAGCCTTCTTCCGTATAAATAATAATAACAATGACATTCAACGCTGTAGTTACCTCGGACGCGCTCTATGGTCTGCGTGAAATGGCACGTTGCTGCGTTTCAGTGTATACGTACGCGTGTACGCTATTTTCGAGTGCAGCTCATCTAAGGGCATTAGCCAGTGGCCTATAGAAGCTTCGATAACGAGGGAACTTTACGCATATTTCCCGTCTTTTCCACGGCACTTGTACGCCCTTGTGGCCATGCGAGAGTGATGTTGACAGTTTTTTTATTTGAAATTCTAATAATTCAACTTTCATTTGACTCTATCGTTCTAAAGTAGGATTAACATATTCTGCCGTTTCAAGTTTTTCGCACAATAAAGGCACGAAAGTTTGTCAAACGTATTTGCGGGTGAACTGTCTTTGATGAGAAAGTTAGCGAGAGCATACGCACCCTCACACGGCATGCTCAAGGAACTTTAGGGATTTGCAGGATCCCCCCGATGAAGAAAGAGCTCGGATATTTCAAGTGTCGTTGTTTAGCTTGATTCGTCGATGTATAGAGTTGAAATCGAAAGTAAAATGAAAATTGTGCAGATTGAATGTTTATTCGCCGAGGCACAAATAATTTGAAACGAAGACAACGCCTTTGAGTACAATTCCATAACGCACGTCGTTATTACAGCTGCCTCGTTGTACAGTTTGAGTAGCATGAACAGCGCATTTTCCAACATCTTTCCGTTGTTCAAAAGGATTCAACGAGCGACCATATGTCTTTTGTAAGCGGGGTTGATTCTTCGAAACTTGATTCGTTTTAACTGTTTCTAAGGAGCTTGGTTTGCCTTTGTTTTAGTTGCATTTGAAAATTAATTTTGCCTGCAAGTAAAAGCCAGAAAGTTTGCCGTTATTCTAACCCGTAGCGAAATTACAATATCCACATTAACGCGCAAAATTAACAATATTATCAAAAGTTTCAAGAGAATACTTGTTATATTTAGCGCATAGATTCGTATGAAATAATTACTTGGAGGTAATACCAAACATGCAAATCTCAATAAGAGAACATTATGGGAACAAACAGAATTTCAATTTAACCGAAGCCAAATGCTCGCGATAACGTTCCAGCAAATAATCACAAGCTTGCTTTCCCGTTCTCCTCTGTAGCCTCATTCTGAAAAGGGAGTCGAGGCCGAAAGAAGATCAAAGTGGTTGGATTCTCATGCTAGCACCCGGCCGTCCGCGGATTAAGTGAAATACCACGAAAAGCGTTGGCAAAAACCTGCTTGCTGGCATTTTTTAATGGTCCCCAGGGTGGTATGTGTATGCGTGCGGAGACGGAAGGTTGCCTCATGCCTTGCGCTCACGGGATCGTTCACTCACGTGACGCGTCTAATTCGATTGGGAGGCCTTAATCGGGGAGTTGGAGTCCATTCCTGTCCCTGACCCCTCTGCCCATCTTTTTCTTCCTGCCAATTTCCGTTCTTCCCTTGCTCCTCCTATCTTCTGTTTCCCCGCCATCATACGTATTTCTTCCCTTGACAACAGCCCTCCCTACTCATCTCCACTCGAAGAAAATTCTTATAGATTATACACGCGAGACTGCTTCTAGATACGAGCTTTCGCATTCTCTGCTGGTATCGCTCGCCTAACCTTGGCTATATTATACCGTCTAATTCAATTTCACGGGAAAATAGCGACCTATTTATTGAAATAAGGCAATTCCGTATCTCCGATCAGTCATGATAAACGTGATTAATCAACGGCAATGTGGAACAGTCGATACTTATTATTTGTATCTTTCTCAATGTTTTTTTGTAGACAATCGCGAGCGCGTGTGTCGGGTTGATATTCTATTTATCCACTAGCGAAAAGTTTCATAGATTTCCCGACACGTCATACGTCGCCTGCAACGTACTTCGCTCGCTTATCCGTGTACTCGTGTGGAAACTCTTGTATCATGCTGCTAAATGTACTGGTACGAATATAATAATACATCTAGACGAATTATGTATCAGAAGCAGGAATTAATGATATAACCAAGCATGACACTGAACTCGCAATTAACGTAGCAGCGAGACCAGTACACAAACGTATGCACACACACAACACAACAAGAGTGGTGAAATCAGCGAAGCTACGCGTTCGCCGGAGGGCTGCAAGTATACGTGTCCGAGGATAAACTAGAACGACGAGTTTCGCACCCCGACACAGCTTAGGTATACAAGCGACGCCAATAGCTCGTCAGAAGAGCGACGCTCATTAGCACTCGCTTCGACTTGCCCTCGAGTCTCTGCTGCTACGGACGACAGTAACCGAATTTTGATGCGTGAGCTGTTTACTCGGACTCGTCTTGTGACGAGTCCGTAATTCAAGCCGTTTGTTATTGTCGTGTCGACTTTTCCGGCTCGCTTTCGTTCAACGAACGCGTCAACGTTTTATTGTTTTTCCATTCAGGCGGTTCGAAAGTCGGTCGAATAAAGGGTTTTTTCAATCTCATCCTTTTTTGGTTTTTGCGAAAAACTTTGCAGTATTTATTGTTCTGTGAACCTTGTTATTAAAAAAGTTACGTCGTTTTTTCCATGTGGCAGCAATAACAAAACGAACGATCAAAGAACTCTTTCGAGTCGTTAAAATGACTAGTCTATACTAATAGTCTCGAGAAGTCTGTTAGTGCTCGGTAAAAAAATACATTTGACGGTAAATAGCGAGATATCGGTAAAGAGTTGGACAAATAAATAGCAAGCAGAAAACTCAGGAGAGAGCAGGGAGTGGGCGTAGGCAAATGAAGAGGTTGATTACTTACTTTCATTGCGGTAGGGGCACTTTGCGACAGCAAGTATCGGGCGTGAGGCCAGTAACGTGAGCTCGCTCTCTACCACTGCACCTGGGCGCACCCGTTCCGACAACTCAACTGGGAAATCACTTGTCACCCCCCCCCCTCCTTCCTGTGGCTCGTCAGCCTATCTATTACTATCCTTTCTATTACGCCCCGTCCATCGACTTCTCCCTTCCTCTCTCGTTTATTTCCGCAGTACGCTCATGATAACGCGAATTCGCTCTAAACCTTCACCGACTGACTACTACGTAAATATTACCAGTAGCGCAACTCAAGCAATGGTCGGACGAGTCCGTCAAATACATTACGTTTTATCTCGAATATATGCGGTATTTCTTTTGGTTTGCACGCTGCTCTTACAGGGTTAAAAATAGTTTTTCAGTTCAATTGAACAAGCAGATTCGTTTCTTTTATCCAACGGAAGAAAGAAACTAAATTTCAAACCAATAGAATTTACTCAAATTTCCAAATAGAAAATCGATCGGAGAAATAGCGCATATGAGATAAAACGCAGTGTATTTGACTGACTCGTCCGACCATTGCTTGAGTTGCGCTACTTGTAAGAAAAGTTTTTAGACTGACGTTAGTTACAGACTGGAGGCTGATTCGTAACTCAAGACTGATACGAAGAGAAGATGATACGTCGTCAGGAGTATTTTCACCTTATCAGCGGGCACCGGTGAAGCCACGAGATGCTCGGTCATCCTGGCGACACACGTGTACAAGTTAAAGATGATTGGTCGCGTAAAGGGAGGTAAGAAGGGGTAGCGAGGGAGAGCTTGCGTGAGGCGAAAGGGCGGGGGGATTAAGGTCACTCGGTCCCAGTCGCGCCGAATTAAGTATTCATTGTCTGTTCTTCCAAGAAGGATTACGAGCGCTTTAATCCGGCTTCGGAACATTTGATCCCCGGCCGTCCTGCTTATCCGTCCGCATCGGTCCTTGCGGGCCGCGCTCTCGTATCCATGGACCCCTTTATTGCACGTGTTGGACGGCCGATCTTCAAGGAATTCGACTTGCGCTCTAGTTTTCAAACAACTCCGTGTACCAAGCACAACTTTCATGCGATTTACGTTGAGAGTTGTTCCGTCAAACCTTTTATCCTGAATCGAGAAAGTCTCTACAGGACGAGTCAATATTGATGTCTGAGCTGTGTGGCTCGAACTCGACAACTTTTTTGCTTTAAATTCACGTGTCTTTGGTACACGCTATTGCTTCGAGCTAGCTTAGGTTGTGATTTTTTTCAAGTTTACATAATAAAACGCTGATGGTAAAAGCATCGATATAACGAGAAAAACAAGAAACAAGCTAAAGGGCGAATGAATCGTTGAAAGAAAACGAAGAAGTAAGTAGGTAGACGAGCAGACGATCGCCCCAGGCTAGTCAGTCGTAGCGTATTGAAAATGAACGTGCGAGTCTGTGAGAAAATCGAGTAGCTTGCCAGAAATTCTAGGGCGAGATCCTTGGCCGACATTCAATAAAGCTTTCCCTCTCTTTCCCTCTCTTTCCCTCTTTTTTTAGCGATGGTCGTCGTATGTGCGACCGAGGTCGTTTGCTCGGTTTAATTATTGGCAGGTTGGCTGGCCCAGCTCCGATATTGCCAATGATTTTTCGCCGGCTTTCAACCCAAGCCCCTTAACACACTTTGCAGGCTGCCGATTTTGCAAGCTTTAATTGAGCACCTCGTTCTACCTTGCACGTCAGCACGTGCTGCTGTTCCGTCATTTTTTTGCTCACTCGAGACTCTACCTCGATTTATGCGTTACTACTTGGCAATGCTTGCCACGAGCGTGTGCTTGAATTAAACGTTAAAGCAAATCTATTGTATCCCATAAATATTGCAATTACTTTTACTCTAGATAACGAAATATTTCAAAGGGAATATACATATGTTCCTTTAGTTAATTGCTCCAGGTAACGAACAACTTTTCTTCAACTTTATAATTCATTTGAAAAAATTTAAAACATCACGCAAATAGCTGCAAATGAGTAGTTTTAGAAGACGTTATCTTTCATTTCGATAAACTGTTATTGTCGCGGATGTTAAAAAGCCTTCTTTAACTGTTTAAAAATCCTTGATTATTCAAATTTACGGTACGTTTGGATAGTATAAACGTAGTGACAATCAAATTTATGCATCTTACTTTGGAATACGAGCAATGTTTTTTGAAATGTGGTGAACACGAATAACATATATCGTACTTCATATTCTAGTTGAATTCGTTTTAACCGTAATTTCCACATGACAATCGCTGTGCTCTTATTTATTACTTGCTAATTCTGGAGTCGGCTTCGTTATAGTAATATTGATTTCCATTCGTGATATTATTGCAGTATCAAGAATTATCGCTACATCGTATGCATTTCGTGCCAGATAATAATTACATCGGTAATGCAATCAACGTCAACAAGGTTACCATATACGATCAATGCTAATTAACCAAACATAATAGGCAGTCAAATATACTATAATAATCATTCCACCTTATTTTAAATTACGTAAATTGTATATTACGTTCCTTCGCGTTGTGTACCGGAAAACCATTGCGGTCGATAACGTTTGGATGGAATGCGACATGGAACACGATTTATGAAAATTCATGACCGCCATGCGCGCGGTGAATAAAAAAGCAACTAATAAACATTCGGCGCCATTATTTTTCATGGATTTCAGTCAAAACTGCGATGAGCTTGTTAGTAGCGATTGGTGATCGAATGACTGTCACTTTACAAAAAAATCGAACAAAGGAATAAAAAACGAAATGTACGCTTTGTCGAAAGTGGAAAAAGAAAAAGTAGAGGAATAAGCAAGGCATAAAACGGAAAACAAAGGAGCTTTCAGCGAAGAGCAGATTTTAGGGGGATTCACGCGTGCAGTTTTTAACGTCGCGACTATTACCGACTCGCTCTGTAGCGGACAAAAGGGGGGATATGGTTGAAGAGCCGCGATGATAGGCCTTGAGCGACTTACATCTATTATCTGCGTGAAGCGAATTCCGGGGCCGAGAGCTGCTGGGATTATGCTATGGGTTTTATTAGTAATACTCAATATGGCAACTCCGAACTTTGCCAGTCTTGCCATTGCCTTCTATTGGCTTAAATGTTTCGCTAACTTGTATGCCAAAATCGATACTTCTAACCTACTAATCCTCCCGGGAACATCCGTTTCGGAAAACGTTGCCCAAAAATGTCTGCCGAACATCCGTAAGAGATAAGCAGTTGTCGGATTGCTATAGCCGCGTGGCGTAAGTGAAGATAAATCAATGTGAGAGTAGCTGTATATTCATCGATGTACGATCGATTGGCGCTTTGAAGAGACAAGCTTGGGATGGGTTGGCTGCAAGCGAACTAATAACACAGCAGACAGTTTAAATGTAAGACAGCTGGCGAGGCGAGTAGTAAGCCGCTTAAGAGCAACATGAACACTTCACACCTGTCGTTGCGCTGCTGGCGACGTTGCAATAATCAACGAGGCGCGCGAGACGCGCAAAACCTAACTGGCATTTTGCACCGATAATCAAACTCTATTCTATTCCCCTTCGTGCATCCGACGCTCGAAAATTAGCCCTCTCGTCTCTAAGCAATTAACGAGACATCTTCAATTTTCCGTTAGAGTTGTCTTGTCACAAACTGATCTTGCAGATTGCTTTCCGCGGTTTGCATGTCCTCGTATCTTGACACGTTATTACACATTGCGATGTATACTTGTGGAATGTTAAGCAGCATTTTCGCGCTGTCAATCACGTTACTATGCGAACTCCTTGACTCTGTAGTTTGATGTAACTGAGTATCGAGTAATCAACCCCTGAAAAGACGTATTCTATATGTATTTCAAAGTAGATATCTATAAACGTAATCAGCTGTAGCAGCTTGATTTCATCGCTGCACACCAAGTATTGTAATATTACGAAAGATGTTTCATAGTTGTCTGCGAATACGTTGCATTGTACATACCGTGCGAAATTATGCCAAGTGAGTTTGCCGCCTATACTTTTCCGTAGTGAGGGAAGAATCATTACGATCAAATATTATTACAATATTGCAAAATATTTCTAGCAATTTGTATTTTATTGTCGTCTTCTTATTGGATGAGCTCGGTTGTAGGTGGTAGTATCGGGTGTCGAGCATTGTATTCGCTGAAATTCAGATGTGTCGCAAGCTCCTTTCAACAGTTACTAGCCTCGAGTCTGTTTACACCAAACACCCGAGGCAGCCTATCTTCTCTTGTTGGAGCCTCGCTCATAACCACTTTATTATTAAAACCTTGTCCGCTAGCGAGGCACACGCGCCTTCAGATCTCAGATAGCGAGCCACTATCGCCGCGCGTGTATGAATTTTGCGTTGCGGAAATTAGAGAATACAGATAGCGGAGCAAATCACTCGATATCTGTTCAGCCGTAACGTAGACTGTAGACGTAGGTTAGAACATGTCTGAATCTTTAGTCGACTCGATAAGCATATTTGTTGTTTTTTTAAATATATTAAAGGTATGGATGAGATTTTTGCTCTAAACTAGAAAATATTTCACGTACATTATTAGTCAAATATCAAACGAAACGAATAGTGGCGCTGCAAATGAATTAATTAATTCGTATATGAGAGAAAACATATCAGTTCTAGGTAAAATCGGAGCAAGGTCTTCGATTTTTTTTATATTTGGGACAACGAATACCTATATGGAGGTCGTAATTTATACCAAGTTTGACGCTTAATATTGATTAATTAAAATGATATAAACAATTTTAAAAAATGTGAATTTTTTTGGGAATGTTATAACTCGAAAACGGTCAATTGGATTTGCATGATTTTTTTTTGGAAAATGCGGAAAAGATTGTAATTAGAAAGCAAATGCTATCACGTATACACGTATACAGTAGGCGACGAGGCTTCCTTCTATAGTTTTTTCTTTTCCTTTTAATACATTGTAAACGGTTGAATCATTCCCTGCATCCCGTTCCAATGATTTTCCTGTACCTGATAGCATTTACTTATCACATATAGAAATTGAAAAAAATTATGAATAGTATTAAACCAAGCGTTGTGTAATTATAAAAAAAAACATCGTATTCTTCAAAATATATTACTAAAAGTCTTTAAAAAGTACATAAGTAGTTGAATGAAAATTCATGTAGTTGTTAAAAAGACGAGAACATGTTTATAAAATTGTAGTAAAATAATAGTGACAATTGTGAAATTATGAAATTAAATTGTGTATCTATTTAATAGTTGAGTATTTTAACTTCATTTTCCTGACATCTCTTGAGCAATTCGATATAATAAAATAATATGAAACGTGACACTCCATCTAATTTAGGTTAAATTGTAATTTTAGCGTAATTTTTGGTGAATAAGCCATCGTTTATTCTAATATCAATTCTAATTCTAAAATATATGGCCTACAGTACTGAGTTATAGATGGCTGAGCGACGCAAGTAGCGCTTTGTTTGCACGCTCACTGCCAATCTGTAAAATATCAAGAACATTTTATTACGGATTATTATAGAAAATTGTCCAAGCAATCGATTGCAATAAACATTTTTCAAATATAAAATGAGAGTTTCAACTCATGCTGCAACAATTTATTTCAATTATTTATAATTTTTTAACCAACAGATCTATTTTCGTAACATGCATATAGTGCAAAATAAAGTCTTTCTCGCGTATTTAAAAAATTCACACTAATATTTTAGCGTCAAACTTGATGTAAGTGGTGATCTCCACGTAGGCATTCAATAGGCCAAATGTAAAAAAGTCAAAGTCCTTGCTCTGATTTGAGCCATAACTAATTTGGTTTCTGTCGTGTAATATTGTGCAGCTGAAAGTAAGTGATTGCAGTAAATTATTGAAACCATAAAATTAAAGAAAAGGAAATTAATTGAATCGCCGATGGAAAAGAACAAAAGGCACACAATTGTTGAATGATAGAAAAGATGTTGTGAAAAGGACGTTAACGCGCTGCAGGAATACATTAAGCGAGAGAACGAGCGAAAAATGAACAAAGCGAGGAGGAAAAACATCGTCGACTTTTTAAAATGGCAAAACAGCGCTTGACGATGGCGCTAATAAATTCACCGCAAGCCACTTCGTCTTTTTGTCTACTCGGCGCACGAAAATGCGCTTGCCGCTATTCGCTTTCTTATGCCTTACACTTTCTGTTCAAGCCAAGTAGTGCGCGCTCACTCGGAAGTTGACTTGCTCCTTCGAAAAGAAAGAGGCTAATTATTCGCAACGAGAGGACGAGACCGAGCAGTGCAAAAAAAAAAGAAAAAAAACTATCGTAGTCGCGACAAACAATTGGTATGTACAGTTGAACGAAACAAAGCGAACCTCGACCTCGCTCTTTGGCTTTGATCTCTGCTATGAACATTGTTTATTTACCATTGTTAGCTTCAGTGAATCGAGTACTCGGAAACTGTTTATCAACGAAAACGATACGATCTGCGATTTATACAAGAATAAACAACGTTTAAAACAAGTATTACTATTACAATTGATTTTTTTAATTTACATTTTCATATTTCTGATTTACAAACTATCGTCATATGTAACTACACGTTCCGAGTATTAGAGTAACTTATTGGATTTTTTAGTGTTCTTGCAGCATTAGCTTAGTTAAAATAAAAAAGTAGAATTAAAATAGAAAAGTAGAGTAGCGGTAGAAAATAAAATTGAAAAATAGATGAAATTTGCATAAGGACTATTTACGAATCGAATTGCCTGCCTTTTTCCTAACTGCGTTTGCAGCCATGATAAAATCGTTGTGGTTAGCAATGAACTTTTCTCTTGCGCTTGGAAAACGTCAAGCCATTGATCTCACTAATTTAATCGTGCCAATTAAAATCGCACGGAGTTACGGCTACGGCGTCCATATCAAACATCGATCCATTGGGCGCGCACGTTTTAGGAGGTCAAGAATTTACGTGAAAAGTCGGAAAATTAGTAAGCTGCCTCTTGACCTTTTCGTTGAGCATTAACCCCTTAACCTTCTGGCGTTACATTGGCAAAGTTCAGGAGCAATTGGAGCGTGATATATCATATTTTTTGGTTTGTTAAATGAAATATTTAAACATTTAACAAGATATTATTGACGGTTATTTCATTTCGAAAACTCGTCGCGAACCCTTGGAAAATCGCCAAACGATGTACATGAAGAGTGATTTCAGTTGGATGTGATCAAGTTTCATCTTGAAGAACAAAAGGAATACATAGCTATTATTGAAAACAGGTTGGCGGCCTGTTGGGGAAGAGAGTGACTCTTGACTTTCAACGAGGCTACAGTTTGGAAAAGGTCTGAAATGAAAAGGCAAAAAGCGTGGGGTTGAAAAGCGGCAAGTCGTTTACTTTGTTACAAGTAAATTGTACAGCTAGACATTGGGTGGTTCATAGCACAAGGTAAGCGCACGAGAAACATTCCGAGTTCTACTCGTCAACGACGAGTGGAAGTAAGGGGAAAGAAGGAGGATGACCCTGGACATCGGGAAATTTTTCGTGCTCGCTCGGTCTTTCATTTTGCTGGTAGGTTGTGCGGAGAGTGTTAGCCAGAAAACGCGATTTTCCCGTCTGAATTGCCCAGTAATTTTCTCTTTCGTAGCCTCTCTTTCCTTCTCTCTAGGGTTGGTTGGTTACGTAAAAAATCTGATTAGTCCGGGGGTAGAAGTTACTGGGGGAAAATAGAGGGTTTGCGCCCTCCATCTTATACTAGCCGTCGACGCCCTTTTACGTAACGCATACGCCGGCGACCTTTCGATCGAACGAAAACAAGATAATCGAGCAAGGGAACGAAGCGAGCCAGATAGGCATACCCCGAGTGTCATTGCCACTGGTAAACGAAAGCAGTTTCAAATGTTCCCGGAGCTTTCGGACCTTTCGATAACTTCACATAGATGGATCAAAAGCACGAAAACATAGGAGAAGCGTTATTACGCTTGACACTGCGGATAATTTGGATACGCGGAGTAACGAGCAGGAAGAAGAAGAAAAGAAAGAGGCGAGAACGAGACGTCCGCAGATGAAAATTGAGAGTGGTAGGTGCAAAGTGCAAAAGCTCGGGAGACTGTAATTCACTTTGTTGTTTTCCCGCTGACTTTTACTCGGCTTCTCTCGGTTCTCGGCGCACCGCTTGTTTCACTCTTGCGTGTGTTTCTTCGTGGACGCCCAACACGCCCCTGGTTACGCCTTTCCTCGGGCTGTCTCATTACATACGACTCGGGCCCAGTGCAGCTTAACTTCTTTAATCGTTCCGCTCTGCACTCTCTAATTCGATGAATAGCCGTGTGTAATTTGTTAATTTATCACGACTCGCTTGCTACCGATAAACGTTCGCTAATCAACTCTATTTCTGCAGTAGCGGGCAAACGAATAGACCGACAATTCCATCGCTAACGTTGATCCGTTGTTAGTATACAATGTCCATCTTCTCCCATTATTTTGAACAATGAGGAAACAAGGCCCGTTGAAAAGCGATACCCGTATCGCGTTTCTCTGTCACTCTTGGTTGAAAGGGGTCAACGTTAAAAGTCGTTGCTCGTTATTTTAAAGCCGGCTTCACCGACTCAAAGGTAAATGAGCCTTTCGGGATTCCATTCTAGCGAAATCCTCGCTTCTTCTCGTTGTTTGGAATTGTCTACGTGCGCGGCAACGGCACGGTGGGGACGAGGGCGGGCGAGCTGCAACGGCTGAGTGCTTGCAAAACTATAAATGCGTCGAGAGCCTTTAAAGAGTCTCCAAGCAGTAGCAAGGTTCTTTACTGGTTTTCTCTTGGGCTTAGCGCCTCACTTCACCTCGCTGCTTGCTTTTAATTATTTTGCATTATGATGCGCGCTGGTTGTCACCAAAACGCTATCCGTTGCACGTTGGCGTTGATTCTCTTTCATCGTAATTGCACTCTTTGTGAACTCTCCGCACTCCGACAGCTTATTTGCACCATCGTATTTTCTCGACAGTTTATTGAGCGCAACTGGTTGATCCGTGAGGTAGCCTCGTATTTCAGCGGAATACTCCCGTCTTAATGATCTGCGTGCATACAGTGCTCGAGTTTGCCATCTTAATAACAACGATATTTCCGTCCATTTGTCAAGCTCGAAAACGCTTATCAATTGCGTGCAGGTGAAACGATAGGGTCTGTTCTAGTAATATTTTTTCTTATACTTGAATCAAAGAATGAGCGAGAAGCAAGAACGACTACAAGGCCTGATATTTGAGGTTGGCTTTCTCTCGGGCGTAAATCATCATTCACGCGATAGCTCATACGCGCGCGAGAGTCTTTTCTCGTGTCTGCGCGTGCGAACGAAGGAACGAAGGAATGGGGCTCCCGGGAGCTTTCATTCTCTTTCTCTCTCTCTCTCCAACTTTCGTTTCTTTCTCGGCTGAATCGAGGGAGAGTCTGGCTACCCACATTAGCTCGGGAATTTTCTATTTCAGATTCCGTGAATCCATTTTGTCTTGAAGTTGGTTATCATGCGAGTTACGTTCGCTACTCGTACGCTTGGAATGAGGGAAAACGACCAATTTATTCGTGGGAAATGCGCTTACATCAAGCTCTAAGCTGCAGGATTTCAATTTTTTTAAAGCGCAAACAATGGATGTGAGCTTTGTCAGTTATGGTCGATAGATTTCACGGAAATTTGGTAAATCGAGGCTCTTTGACAAGTCAGCGCCATTGCCGTTACGTCTAGGTGGATCTGTTCACTGATTATTTTTCTATTTTTCTGACAGTTTTCCATCCACTCTGGCTAGAGGTTATTGCATTTTTTCGCCACACAAGTATGTTTCAATATACAGCAGTAGTCGCTTCTTTTTTTTTAATAATCGCATTGAATAATTGTTCAGTTTTCATGGAACAGTTGTTGTAGACACAGCCATTGACTATGGACATTGTCGAGTAACGCACAGACAAAAACAGTTATTCATGAGAGTTAGAAAAAGGAAACCACATAAAAGTGTCGTGGTAAAGTATATCGCGTATGAAATTAAGCCATCTCTACTCGTTCAATTGATGCGCGAAAGAATGTACAGCTTTGATGCAAGTTAAACGTGCCACGTACAACACACGCACGCACATACACACAAATAGCCACGCACGTACACATGAAAAGTGCGGTCGAGCAATTTCGGGCCAAGCGAATAAACCGGATGATTCGATTATTGGCGCACAGGTTTCATATTTACCGTGCGCTTTATAAGAATTGGCTCTCTCTCTCTCTCTCTCTCTCTGCTGCTCTCTCGTCGACCGATATTTTCGCGCTTTATCGGTGCAGAAAATGGCGATTCGGCAAGCCGCAAAAATATTGCGCCTCCAGCGGGGCGGTAGCGCTCAAATGTCATTCCCGACAACTCAATTTTTCATGATTTTCCCTGATGCTGAACGACTGTCAATATGAAACTTTCAACAATATCACATTTATAACTTGGCTTGACATTTTGTTTGCGGCCAGTGTGAATCGAGCTCGATTGGAAGTTTAATTCTTTATTCGATAGAGCATAAATAAACTTTTCATCGTAAGCGTCGGCCGAATGGTAAAAAGCTCTCAGCGTGGAAAACGATTAAGTGAAAAAAAAAGTTTTGCGCCATAGTTTCGTATAGTGCCATTTTAAAGCGTGATACAATGTGCGTTTAATAGCGAATATAAAAGTTGAGCAATTTGCAATAAAAAAAACAAATTCGGATGTTGTTTGTTGGCACAGTTTGTGAAATTCATAGCCGCAGAGTGCGTTCGTGAGCGCGTGCAAAGCCCCGCCAGTCATATAACGCGCGATGTTTACGCGTGCGCTTCTCTTATTGCAGGAGACAGCTCCTCGGGCGTAGCATATTCCGAAGAGGCGAGATGTGCGATGTCTAACAAGCGAGCGCCTCGTTTCACGCCAAGCTCCATCCTTACGAGCCTCAGACGCGGAGACACACTTCAAGCTCAGAGATTATGAAGCAGATGAAAAAGCGTCAGACGCGTTGTTGGCCTGCTGCTACTGCTGATGCTGCGCTGCCTGGCTCAGAGAGTCGCTCGCTTGTGTATACAGCCGTCTGATGCCTAGCGCTCCCCGTTACCTCCTATCTTCTTTTGCTTCTAGTTTTCCTTTCTTTCCAACTTTTGCAGCCACCTTAAACCCTTGTTTTTATCTTTGAGCTCTTGATGCTCGTCGCATCTCGATCACACACGTAATATTTGCAATGTTGGATTATCTCTCAAATAAGTGCTTTTTAAATTTTAATTAAAGTGTTTAACGCCTAAAACTGGGTTTTCAAAGACGTTCCGTTATCGACGAGTTAACGACGAGTGCAGAGTTGATCGTGAACAGGAGTAATTGCTACCAATGGCTCTTTCTTCTCGTACGACATTTTTATACGAAATAGGAATGTTTGACAAGAATTGCTCTCGTTATACCACTGAGATACAAAATCAAATTACACCAGATGTATATTCATAATTTCGTTTTCAGTCTCCATCCACGACTATGAGAGGTAAATGGTAAATCTCACAAAACACTGAGTCTAATCTGTTTAACCGCAACAAACTTGATTCAGCAATTGCAGCTTCAAGCTAATGCAACGCGTGCGCTCGCAGTTTAATCGACTAGTCGAGCAACTCGAGGTGGTATTCGTAATATAATGCTAGCGACAATTAAGTCTGAATGCTTGAGAATTCTCGCGAGAACGTCATACATGCGGCGAATTAACTCATCGTGACTCGAGAGCTGTCACCCGCCATAAAGGAAATACGAATACAATTATCTAATAATCATTTTCAATTCCATAAAAACGATGCCTTTTATTCAAATACAGTCGATGTTATTTGTCTTGCTGCAGAATCACGTTAGTAGTGCAAAAAGAAATTGCGTTTATGCTCATGCCGACGAAACCTCGAATTCGTTTGTCAATTCAAACGGTAAATGTGCGTTCAGTAGTAATAATCGAAACATTAAGCGAGCTCTATTTAGACGAGCGAAAATGATCAAGGACGTGCACCTATGAATACATATTGCATTGATGGGGAATCCGAATGGAAACCGTAGCCCATCCAGAGAAAATTATCGTAAAATCAGGCGGCAGTCGAGTTGATCGCAACGTTAAAAGCCATTCGATTGACATTGTCTCCTCTAATCACTATAGCCTCACATACTCTAATTTGCTTATTCGCAAACCTTTGATCGTATATATATCTGCAGTCAGGGTAGCTCCTTCATGTGTACGTAGCAAATAGTTGTCGTGCCAATGTGGCCCTGTTCCAATGTCGGACTCGCTGGCTTTCGAGTATTACTTTACGGAAACACGTCTACGGCATTGATTGCAATTAAATAAAAATGTCAAACACGGTAATGTCTATATAATTTTCAATGGTTTTATTGACGGCTTTTTCAATAAACGTTTTATTTGGAGGCCAACATTGATACGATAAAAGTATAAAAATGTTTTTAGCCATCATTTCAATTGCGAATGAAATCTCGACCGAGTGGAATTTATGCGAGATTTGAGCTTGTTGCGCGAAAATGTCCGTAAATAAAATATATTTGCATTGTTTTGCGCGTTTTATTTCACGTCGAAAAGTGTTATCCCGCTTTAAATTTTAGTGGGGAAAAAAGTAAAGTGGAACGCGAAGAGTTGTTTTGTCGCTCTGAAAGAATCGGATGAGCTGGTATTAAAAGGGGAAGTGAGTCCAGCCAGGTTCAAAAGCGCGTGAATTTATCGATGACGCATTGTCGACAGTAGCAGATATATTTTTGTTTCGTCACTTAAGTTTGCAGCTATGATCCTTTTGTTATAAGATTAGTTCATAATTTTATCAGATATAACTCAAACTTGATAGTAGGCGATGCAAAATGGTCACGTGTGGGCGGCAAAATAAAACAGACATATATAGGGAAAGTGGTAAAGAAGGAGAACCGTATACCGATGGAAAAAATGAGCGGCTATAATGGATCGTAGGTGATAATCGAGAAAGCGATCGAACGATAAGGGTCAGACGATAAAGGCTTGGGGAATAGCATACATATAGGTACTAGTGCATATACCGCGCTCACTCTCCTTCTCTCTCTCTTTTACGTTGTGCATTCGCGTTTACTCGATTGGTGCTCGATCGCTTTTCACCCGAGATTCAATTTCCGCTTCGAGCTCGCCGTCGACGTCGCTGCCGCTGCTTGTTTCGGCTTTTGTACTCTGGTCCAACACCTTTTGTTTTTCTTGGATTGAACGTCGATTCCAATCGCGAAATTGCTAGCTCACGTCACTTTCTCACTTATCTTTACAAGTCAACGAATCTTATTGCGACCGAACCTTCGAAACCCCGATCCTCACTTATCTCGTTCCTTTTCATTTTTACGGCCTATATTGAGTTTTTGATCGAGTCGAACGTGCAGTCAAGTCGCAAATTTGATTAAAACAAAGTTTCATTGGATATTTACACGTGATTTTACTCGTGCACTTGTGACGTCAGTTTGTACAAACATTAACGGATATACGAGATGAAAAACAGGAATTAGTGGAAAAAGTGCAGCGGAAAAATAAGCGGGTACATCTAATTTCTAAGGAGGCGATACTTTGGTTAGTAGCAATAGCAACTAGTTAGCGCGAAGATGGGACAAGACGAGGTGAAATGGTCGTGAGCCGAGTATATAGCTTGCACTCTATCTGGCGGACGTTTTAAACCCATCAATTTTGACGAATCACACTCCGAGCGTTGCGATTTCTCGCTTTCACGAGGTTCATTTCCTTAAAGTGGCTCCAGCCATTTTCTCTGGTTTCCAGGGCCGCGCGCGGATGTCTTGGAAACTTACTCGATCCTACCAAGTAGCCTAAGACTTGCAACAAGCTCTCTTCCGTTCGCCTCCCGTAAACGAGCAGCCATGCAGAAACATGGCAGCCTCCCGGCCAACTTTGTACTTTACCGCTTTCGGCCATTTATCTTACTTCGGTGTGCCAGCGCGTCCAGCGAAAAAAAAAGAAGTAGAACCCTCCGTTGCGCCGCAACCAACATTTCCCCCTCTTCGAATGCATGTTACTAAGATTAATTCTTGAGCTACTTCCGCAAAATATATTTTAGCATGTTCGCCATGCTCTTAAAAAGGTGGAATGTTTTGAAAAATAATCGCTGTACAAGTAGTACAAATTGAATTTCGTCAGGCAGAGATCACTTGTACCTATTAATTCGCCTCGTATTGTACGTTATTTTTGAAAATGAACACTTGATTCATTGATTTTAAAAATGTATCCTTTTTACTTTTTTAGGCTCTGGATAACTAAATAGCTGCTACAAGTATTGGCTAAATTATTGGTAAGTTTTCAAATCCGTACTAAAGAAGAGCAGAATAGAGAGAAGTAAATATTTTATTGATTACAATTGGCGTACTCGACAGGGGAGTTTAACATTAGACTCGCAGATTTATGTAAAAATTTGGCACGACGTTTTAAAATACACGTGTTAACGACGGTGACACGAATATTTTAGTCATGTTTCGAGAAATAGAGAAACGTCTAAGGAACATGAATAGGGGAGGTATATTTTACACGAAATTTCGCGTATAGTTTCAGTACAAAAACAAAGAGAACGAAAACGACAGAAACGTATGAAGAAAGGAAAAAGAACAAAGTGTAGATTTCAGTGTAAAGGGCGTGGTAGTAATTATTTATCTTTAATGACTGGCGAAAGGCCTGAATACTGGGGCGTCTCGCTTTCAGTCCCGCGAATAATAAATGAAGCGCGTATACGTACGTCGCTGCTGCGGCTCGTTCTCATCTGAAAAGTATCATTATTCTTGGCGTATGGTCGACGCGTGCGCGCACGAGAGAGAAAGAGAGAGAGAAAGAGGCTGCCAACGCCGAGATAGCCATGGCCATCCGTCAAACCGAGCGGAAAACTTTGCCAGTTACGCTTTTTCCTCGTATCCTCGTTTTCTATGAAAATATTTTGTCGCCATCGCCAAAGAGGCTTTCATTCACGCTCAAGCCCATTCGCCGCTCCATCGGCTTTTCGCTTCTCTGCTTTTTTCAACAATCTCACTTCATACGAAAATCACCTAATGGCCTCCCTTTGTATTCGCAAACGGTCGCATTTTTATGCTTCATCTTCATTCTATGCCGACACGAAAATTTCATACCAAAAATTTATCGATAATACGATACAGTGACTGTCAGGTAAAGCAATTGGCGGACTACACAACTTAAAAACTCGGCTACATTGATTTGTGAAGCTCTCGATTTATCGGCAATTAGTAGAGATGTGAACATACGTACGTGTACATCGAAGCCAACGCGAATGGAGACCGTCGACTAGATCAGCGCATACTCCGAAACTTTGAAAAATTGAGATCAATCGCTTCGAGCAAACACACGAGCTATCGTATTTCTGTTCTCCCGTTGGGACTTTTTCTCTACCGCGGTTGTTTGCGTAGAGGAAAAGCTTCGTTTGTACTTTCTCGGTGCTCAGCAAAACCGTCAAGATGGAAAATATACTATTTTTTGCCATCCTCCGCCAAGAAGATTAATCGTGACTAGGTCAGGTATGCAACTTTGGGATTTTGAATTTTTTTGCCAGTTACTTTTTGCCTACCAATTACGGTAATTGCGAAGCTGAAGCTCAACGCGAGTAACAAGATTTGCTTGCAGTCATTTCGGAAATGAGCTGCACATATTGATTCGTGGAACACGACAAGGAAAATAATATTTATTAATTGCAAACGCAGAATCTAATAATGATTGTATTCACGCAAGATCGTTAGGTGCTTTACACAGCGTTCAGTGCTTATATTCTCGAGCGCTATCAAACGAAATTGTTGGGAAAAAATCGCATTTGAGCCGTTCAATCATACCCGTATAACGGGCGCACAGGACGCGTAACGACGATCGTTACGCAACAGAAAAGCGCTTTGGTATGGGTGTGTGCGCGTATGTATCGAAGCTTTCGCAGATAAATCACGCTGCAGCTTTTTTAGAGGTGGCTCACGTGCGCACATGTGGCTGCGTCGTCAAAAGTAACGGCCGCGTGCGACACACAGCCAACTGAGAGACGTCAACCGAACGACACACTTGGCGAATTTCAGCATCATCTGTATTCTCACTAACCTTGTTTGTTATTTTTCGTCTGGTTTGAGTGTACGCGACATTTAGTCACGCAAATCCTAGGTACAGTAGAATCGAAGATTGTAAAAGTAACATCTGCGAGGAACAAATCTAACGATTAATTCCTGTAAAATAATTAGAAAATAGGATATGTGCTAGAGAGATTAAACGCGGTTACCTAGTTGCGAACGCAGTTAAAGCGAGAAATTATAATATAGCAGGGCAGCTTGCACTTCAGCAGTGGCAGCAGCCGTGTAGAAATACAAGCACACGAGAGATTTGGCTGTGGAGTCTCGTGGAAGTGGGGTGGGGAATTAATTTGGGCTCGCGCGGAGCTTGCGAATGGAATAACAAGAAGAAAGGCTTCCGACGGAGAGAGGGGTCTCTCCATTACAATTAATAATTCATTCGAGCGTGGACGACAGCGCCAGTAGCAGCGACATTAATGACGATTGCAGAATTAATGGCGCTAGTAAGGGCTGACGAGTGATGATGGCGCGGCATGCTCGAGGGTCCTCTCTCTCTCTCTCTCTCTCTCTCTCTCTCTTTCTCTCCCTCTCTCTTACTCTCCCTCTCTCTTACTCTCCCTCTCTCTTACTCTCAACCGTAGGCGTGCGTGTCGCTGACCGCTCGACGTGCAGTTCAGGAATTACGCGATCGATCCTTAACCAGAGGACCCTCTGCTCGTGACACGCTGACTCGACTCGACGATCGTGTTGTTGCGAGCGCGTACCAAAGTATTGTCTGTAGGTGTCGATGCGATAATCGATGGCGTTGTTAAGGCCCCTGTCGATACAGAAAATACTGCCCTCGCGTATCGATGTTAAATGAACTATCATTGTTAACTTTGAAAACATACCTGTATCGTTCCTTTAGATTTCGATAAACGATCAGATCAATTTTTGAATGGCGCTAAAAATTTTATTCGTCTTACACGTTTAGTATCTTTTGTCGCTAAACTTAAATTATTACAGTACGCGAATAGTCGTGTACTTAAGCGCTAAGCAGAATAATAAGAGCGTAAACGAACGGTATCGTCAGAGTTGCTGCTACTCGAAACTTACTCCTGAGTCGCGATCTTCATCTAACTCTGTCGTAAGATCGATTAATTAACTTGACTTGCTTTGAACATCAGTAAAGCCAATCTCTTCATTCCTGGACTGATTTTCGGAGCAAGTAACTTGTAGCCAACCGACTGAGGCGAAAGAACATTCGAGATTTTATATTTAAGTCAGGCGTTCAAGGAAGCTTTTGTCTTTTGTCAGTTTTATTGCGACTCTCCAATTATATTTACGTTGTCAATTCACATTCGCAGCATTTACGATCACCTCGAGTACACAAGTTGTCGCTACCTTCGATAGTAAATCAGTGAACGACCCATCGGTTTTATTTAACTTGTTCACGAAAAGAAAAGGAAAAGTGCTTTGTACTCCACAAAAATTACGTATATCACACGACACGATCTCATTAACGTTTAGAATCTGGTGAAAAGCTGAGACGTGTGACGATTGATTCTTTTCGCGGCAATATTGGTAAGCTCCAACTTATTTATAGAGGAAGAAAGGTGATCCTGCTGGACGAAAAAAGAAAAAAAAAGGATTCAGCGATTCTCGAAATCAGCAAAAAGTCTGCAAGAGAGAAAGCGCGCGCAAAGGTAGTCACGTAGAGTAGAGCTACCTTAATTCACTTTGTCGGCAACGTGCTCGTAGTAGCGCCTGTCTTATCTGCGCTCTTGCGCAGCTGTGTAGAGCAACATTAGAGCTCGATTACGTTAAACACTACGGTAGCTTGCTTAATAATATACAGACGCTACAAAGGAAAGCCGATATGTGTGCATTGTAATTCCAATTTTCGGAAGCCTCGCGTCGAAATAAATGCGCTTATCCGCGCGCGTTGTGCGTATGGATCGGTTAACTAATCTTCCGTGATGTTCTCCGAATTAGCGATTCTTCATTTTCTGATCCACCTCTGTAGCTCTGGCCTAATTATGACCGTTGAATCATGGCAGCTAGGCTCTTTAAATATTTTCGTGAAACTTTGAACACCATGCATTACGTTTTTATTATGCGAGGTTAGTTTGATACTTTTAACGTTATATCATTAGCTTCACCCGAAAGCGCTAGACCGTGGCGGCGCAGTTAGTCAATTAGTATACGTATTGCATTTAATTTTTTTTCAAGGATACTTTTTGCGTTCGAGTACACGGTAAAACAATCGCTGTAACAGAGTATTGTCTTATGAGTGTTAGTTAGATGCCTAGGCGCTCTTATTTTTGCCGAATAACATTCAAACGTAATTCAGTTGAGGGATGCTGAAGAGCATACAGGGAACGTCACGCTAGGCCGTACGAATAGCGGCAATTCCTGCGCTTTCAGCGCGCGCGCACACACACGCACAAATCTCTGACTATAACTCTCCTCTATCGGCTTCGCGAATGCTACCGCGCAGTTCAAATTCGAATTCCCAATTTCGTCTCTCTAATCCATTGAAAACGCACAGAAGTATGCTGCAGAGTCGACATTCCCATGAGTTAGATCCGACATTCCATCTTCAAATCCTAAATTCGGTTCTATGTTGAAGCTACAACAAATCGCTAAATTAATTTCGTTTTAGTTAAATTTTGTTGAAAAACTGAATTCTGGATGATATACGATTAATCGCATATGAAAAGCCTTTTGATCGAAACGGTAAAGCCGACGTTACCACGTACCGGATTAGTATCCCCGGTGAATCAAAGCGCTATTCCAAACGCGATCAAAGGGTGTAAATGCAACGCGTCACGCAACAGTTACCCGAGGTGGGGCAGCTGCCACGTGATAAGATATAGGCGTAAGCTCAGTAAAACGGCTCCACGTTACCGCCATAAGCTTCATCGGCACGCTGCCTACGACGTCTGCCTGTCGCACGAACGTATTGAGTCGTCAACGTGCAGCTCGATTGCTCGCTCACACCACGTTCTCTCTCTCTCTCTCTCTCTCTCTCTCTCTCTCTGCGCGTGTGATGTCTCTGTTCTAGTCAACCCCATGTAACGCGTCCTTCATCCTGCGTTTGAGCGATAGATAGATGAGCTTTGCACGCAACTTTGATGATTGCTCGTCGATGTCGACCTGTGATTACAGCCACTTTAGATACTAAAATTAGCTTGCAAGAAAATTCCATCGATAACAAAATTAATAATTTATATTGATTTTTACACAGATCAGTTTTATTCAATTTAAAAGAAACGTCTAAAACCGATCGAACGTGAAGAAAGCAGTAGTTATAATAGCAGTAATTGAATTAAAAATGTACAGCTTGAAAAAAATTGTTAAAAGAAATTGGACAGACAGCTGTAACAACAATTTGGGAAAGCGTATACAAGGAAAAGGAAAAAGTTGAAATGAGCACACGAGTGTTTCGAAGCATACGAGGCCGTTGCTCGCCCGTGAATAATTCGTCCATTGCAGGCTGTACGTGTGCGAAATACGTTCAGTCCAGCTTCTTTTTTTTCCATTTTACATTTCCGTATTACGTTATATCCTTTACCTTCCTCGTATATTATTTGCCGCTTTTATTATTGTCGTTTTCTCGTATTTTTGCGTGAGTTGTTTCTGTATATGCGTGTATGTATGTGTGTGCGTGTGCGCTCTGGAGCTTTTTATACTTTTACTGAAAACATGCATTTTCTCGGAATTTCCCGTCTTTTAGTATATTTCTCTTGCGCTGAGATTTAATGTAGAGACTCCGTGTTATTTCACGAAATATTAAACTTATCTAAGCATTATAAAATATCACTTTATATTTCTCGACTCCGCCTGTACAATGTAAATCTTGAAAATTCCGTCAGCAGCCGTAAAAAGTTTGTTGCGCGTAGTAAATCACGAAACTTCATTTATTATACATTCTGTGAGCATTGTTCGTCGCATGAAAGTTCGAGTGTTGAGAAATAATGAATCCACGAGTTTACGTCTTTATGTAAAGACAGTGTACCAAGTAATTGATACCGAATGAAAAATAATTGAACGACGAAAATCTTTAAAACTAAACCCGAAAGTTGCAGTACAGTGTATACGATCGTCGCGTATCTGTTTACAAAGCGTTCATATTGCTTTTCCGAGTATTCGCGCAAATTTCAAAAGTCAAGTGCAA
The DNA here is from genome assembly GCA_030064505.1 of Chouioia cunea. Taxonomy (NCBI): domain Eukaryota; kingdom Metazoa; phylum Arthropoda; class Insecta; order Hymenoptera; family Eulophidae; genus Chouioia; species Chouioia cunea. The sequence continues at coordinate 24,565,510 of JAOPFQ010000001.1, forward strand.
GCACTCACACACACGCTCGCGCATAGATGCAATGGGAGCATCTACAGTCAGGCAGAGGTGCACGTGCACAGCAGTTCGCGCGAGCTTAAAATACCTGGAATTCGCGCAGTGGCAATATCCGTGCGGCACTCGGCCTAGTTTTCTCTCTCGACTTTTTCTTTAACTCTCTCTCTCTCTCTCTCTCTCTCCCTCTCTTTCTCTTTTCTATCTTTTTGTTACACCCCGCCCATATACCCTGTAGCCACCTGACCAGCATCAATATTACATTTATTTTGTGCGACACGGCCGCTTGCCAGGATATTCATTATTGCTATCGAACACGCTCACGAGATATACCTTTGCTAGTTGCGCAAAAGTATGAGCTTGAAAATTTCGTATGCCCGGGAATGCGACCATCTCGTTCAGGCTTTCATGTCGTTAAAATTTGTTCAAACAAAAGCATACGCTTGTTTTGACGTTGCGCGTGAGCATCGATTCACCGAAACGTTCGGAGATTACAACCATTCGCAATTCGAACGCGTGCTTTTATTAGCTTCGTTGAATCTGCAATTCTAAAGCACCTTAGGTGAGGAAATCAATGCGAACGTTCTCGTAGAGTGTTCTGTGCGAAGAGCTTGGAAGATAGGAAGTCGACGTGGGAGAATAAAGACCTAGCTCCAGAAGCCGTTTGGATGAAATGTCGAGGCGCTCGTGTAAACCGAGGAAGAGTCGCGGAGTCACAAGAAATACGCGTAGAAGCGGCGAGCGCGCAGAAGAAAAGAAGACGGCGACGGGAACAAAAAAGTTAGAGTGGAAGGAGAGTGGCTGGGAGAGAAAGATAAGTCGATATAGAGAGAACACGCTCGAGCCAAATGAAAAGTGGACAAGAGAACTTTAAAGCGGATGAGAAATGAAAACGTATTCAATGTAAAAGAAGGATCGAATCGAAGTGTCAGGCTGATCGCACCTCTGTACTAGCACCGACGGACGCTGTTTCGTACTTATTTACGTGACCTCGACGAATATATTTAAAACGTTATTAATCGATCTCCTTATCATTTTAATCGATACTGAAAAACAAGCAATGATAATTGTGCCAACGACTGTGACTAGCCAAGTATACAAGGCAATTTTAGTCGTGACGTCACTCACGATATCGCTGACGTACTAGAGAAATGAAGTTGAAGAGTGTAGGTCGTCGTCATCTTGTGTTGGCCTCATTTGCGACGATCCTTTTGTTAGTAACTGCGATAAAAAAAAAGTCGAGTGAACGGCAGAAAAGAACGTTTTAGTGAGTTGGAAAATGGTAGTGCGCATTGATTCTTTGTGAGGAGCTTTGCTCGATGGACTTATGAACGACGAGATTGGAAAATCGGAAAAACTCAACACGAGGCTAGGGTGGTCTTTTTATACGATGATCGATATCACTATACTGGTGTTTATTTTTCTTTTTGCAGTAATATCAGTCGTTTTGTATTTTTACATTTTTAAAAGCGTAACTGATAACAGCGCCGACGAACTTATTTTAGCAATCTATTCCCGGCATTTCTCGTAGAAATACACGTTGAGGTTCTGACAAGTTGTCCGCTCTATTAAAAAACTAACTGTACGTCTAATCAATTTCTCTGGAATTTATCAGTCGTTTATTTGATCTTATCAACTATAAATTGTCTTCAAAGTAACACTGGCTTAATATCCCATTTGAAAAGTCTCAAATCAGAATAACGTCAATTCGAATTCTTGAAGTGATGCATTAAAAGACTTTTGATCTTCATTAGTACTTGAAGAAGTTGTATTACGGTAAAGGACGAATATTGTAATTCATGCGACGTATACTAACCTTGTACGATTATTCCCTTGGTATACGCAACTGGATCAGTATTGTCTTTAGATGAGGCGCACAGCAAAGGGGTGATCTATTACTTCCGTTATAATAGCGGATTCTCCAAATACTCTACACGTGCACGAGAGAAACCTGTCTAATGTTTCCTAACGACTTTAATAATTCATATCTGCAACGACACACGAACACACTTTACATCTTGGAGTAGAATTTTTGACTTAATTATTTGAGTACAACATTCTTTTACTTATCTAAAAATGTTTCGTTTCGTTATAAAAAAGAAAAAAGACAGGATGGAGCTCAGTGGAAGTGTCTACTTAATTAGGCCGTGAATTGTCGTCACTTTTACAACTGTGCTCCCTTTCATTTTTGTAAAACAAGAGATTTTCGTTGTTCGACTAAGGCATTCAAAGAGTGTCGAGCTTCCCTTTCTTTTGCAGACTTTTCAACGCGTCGGAAATGAACGCGCGGAGCCGACAATGCACTTGGCATATCGGCCAGTCCAATCTACGTAGTGTAATGTGTGCGCGCATTGAGGCTAACAAAACAGGGTCGCGCTTTCGGCTACTTGTTACGACTTTTGAATGAGACATTAATGTGCGTTGTTGACTAAGAAACGTTTGAAAACGAAATTATTACATTGTACTTTTTTTTTTTTATTATCTCGAAATGCTGTCGACACAAAAAGCCACCCGAACTTTTATCATTATTGTCTGGTAATTATGAGTTTTAATATAAATACTGGATGGCAAGTAAACTTATCTATTGAAAAATCAGCTGATGCGGCACACCGTATTCTTGCTGATCAGAGGAAAATAAAACTAAATTAAATGGAAATCCAAGTTGAAAGTTGTGATTAGAGGACGAAATCGAGGGATGGTAAACGAATAAATGTAATTAATACTCCAAAATCCAGGTCGAGCTACAAATCTCCTACATACTGCATGCGTGTGCATGCCTTCACTGCAATTAAAACTCAAGAGGACTAGGTAAGCAATAACTACAGCAGCAAGTAATATATACTCACTTGACCCTTTATCATGCTTTCTTTCTTTTCCCTTTTCTTTCTCTCTCTCTTCCTTTCTCAGTACGTGCATGTAAAATGAGCCAAGTGGAATCCAGCATCACCCAATTATTCGATTTGCCTTCGAGCGTTTGACGATGACGTCAAGGCATTATGCTATGATACACTTATGATTCGCCGATTCTTGCTTTGTTCTCCTTTTAGACGTTCTGCCAATTTGAGCGGGATACCAGCATTATCGAACGTCGCATAATGTATTATACCAACAATAAATAAAAAGCATTATAACAAAGAAGAGGAGAATGCGAAAAACATCATACAGGATCGATTGGAAATCTAGTGACGTATGCTGTACGAGTATGTTCATTAGCTATGCAAAAATATCATCTGCCGAAACGATTGAGGAAATCGTTGCTTATATTTCGTGATTGCAAACAATCAATTATTCAGATTCTCGATGAACGAATGGAACGCACTAATTTACGCAGCCGCGGATTTTAAAATGATAATGTAGCCAGTGAGCCGAGGCAAGCTATACGCTCTCTCTCTCCCTTTTCCCCCACTCTCTTTCGATGGCCTGGCTGTGCAAAAAAGGGTAAATCGAGTGGAAATATATACTCCCTCCGCAGGAACATTCATCATCGGGGCGTTTCATATGAAAATCGGCCGCGAGTGATCGATTGTTGCGCGCGCGTATCTCTAAAATGTAAAACTGCGCGCGCCCGTATTCGCAACGTAGCGAGCATTATCGTCTACAATGAAACCCTCCGCAAGTGTCATATTCGATAGAAGATACACAAATAACAACAACAAGGGATAAACTAATCCAACTGATTAAGAGGACGTCTTCTTACAAATCTTGGTCAAACGAAAAAGTACAAGCTACGCCAACTGTACGAGGGGAGCCTTTTCCGACCATTTATGGCCGTATAAATAATGCGAGTGGAGCAAGTTGTGTGTGTGTGTGAGTGTGTATGTACAGTCTCGCTTCAATGTGCCCTCAAGTAATAAAAAAACAAGTCAACCTCGGTTCAGGGATGACCCGTGAGATAGTCTCAAACTCTGACAAAGAGCACAAGAATTAAAGAGTGAGAGATTCCAATCGAAAATCAGATATCAGTCTTTGTCATTCGCCCCCTTCCTTTAGGGTAGCAGTCATATCTCGATCGTGCTTAGCGGTAAATCATGTCAATATTATAAAAAGAAAAACGCACCCGTTCAACGTTTGTTCATTTTGATTGTTCATCTTTTCAACGCAGCGCTAAAAATCTCCCGCAGACACGATACAGGTTTGGAACGTGCAACGAGTTCAAGTAGTATGTGCGTAGATCGTGTCGGACGCACAACTGAACTACACGTCTATAAATATCTTTGATTTTTTGACACGGCGGTATCAAGTCACACGTCGACCTCAACGCTATCATCAAAATTTCGAACTTCCAATAAACTGCGAGTATGGCGCTAATATTCACGGCTAACAAAGATCTTTTTTTTTGCTTGACGCCACGAAATTCACAATAAAGTAGGTTCAGGTGAGGTTCTCCCTGACTGGCATCGATTATGGAAACGAGTGGTAGTCCGTGTTCGCCATTACTTGCGGTTTCGCTGCGGCCACGTAGACTCTGGCGAAAACGAGATGGGGGTGAGGGTGATCCCTCCCTCGTAATAGTACATTTAGTGCTGTATAATCGCTGCGTGCTTTGTCACACTCTCTCTCTCTCTCTCTCTCTCTCTCTCTGGCTTTGCTTAATGTTTATTAGGAGGTCGGTTGTCTCGTGAAATTCCAGCCAATCGCTCATTGTGCCGGCCACTTTTTGTTCGTTAACTCGATGGGACCACTTGATGAATCGATGCGCGCGCTTCCTCTCTTGTTAGCCCAGTACGCGCAACTTCGTTCTTGTGAATACTACTTGTTCCTATCTGACGAATCGTACGTAGTATACACTGGTAATTAATGGTTTTATTGTAGAACTATAACAAATAAAAAGAAAGCATTAGTCATAGTATGAGGTAATATTAAATTTATCCGTGGGCATCAAAAGAGAAACATCCGCACAGACATGATGGTGCTTGATCGATTTCCATAAATGGAAATTGCTTGGTAGATAAAGTTGTACAGAACCCTAATAACGTTGACGAGAAAGTCGAAATTTGATACTACGTTATAAAATAAATTTAACTGATGGTCGTAATAAAATTTTCTATCTTGGACAAATGGTTGGACGGCAGTAAGATTAGGTAAATGAGGAGCCCAGTGTGAAATTAAAAGAGAGAAAGAGAGAAAGAGAGAGAAAATAGTCGCCAGAAAATGAAGAATCGTTGGGAAAGAAAGGCTCTAACCGCAAGAATTTGCGTGTCTTGAATCGATATAGGATGACACCAGTCGACGGCTTGGAGGTGACAGATGACGCGGGAAATATAGAGAGAAAGGAGAGCGTGAGAGGCTTCTAATGGATTTTTAAGAAATTCCAGCTCTCGACATAGCCCGACAATGCTCTTCCCCTGGCAGCCATCGGCTTTATTCTCGTCGTCGTATTTTTAGCAAGCTCCCTCTCACTCGTGCTGTGTCGTGCGCCGAGAGGACTCGATGAACTGCAGCAATAAATCGAGCGCCTCGTGGGCTAGCTTCTTTCAGTCCCCGAGGTGCCGTCGGGCAAGCTCCAAGAAAAATGCAATAATAGCCCAGGAAAAATGAGCGTAAGGGAATCGCAAATCGAGTAAAAAATAGACCGATCGCGTCAAATCATTTTTGTCCAATTTATATAGCTGTAATAATATAGATATATATGTCAGCTCACAGTTAAAGGCTTTTTCGAAAATTCGCTGCTTCATTTAATGCTCTCTGGTGTATTAGATTTTCGTCGGGCGAAATCTCGGTGAACAGATGATTAATCGAGTCGAGGATTTCTTAACTGGAAGTTCACATTTATCGGGAAGAAAGTCAAGTTTACTCGAGGACCCGCGGGGAGCCGTTCGACCGGATCGAAATTGGTGAGGGGCGGGTTGGGTGGGGGGGGGGGGTCGGCTCATCGACGTCCGGGTAATTAAGTGATTGAAAATTATACAGTCGAGACCGGGATCTCAGCAAGAAATGAGCCGAGGAATTAATAGATTATCGAGTGAAGAAGCTATTGTGCGGTTTTTACGAGGCGGCACGACGCGCGCGTTTGAAAGACGTCGATTAATTAATTACCAACCGTAAGTCCGTCGTCGATGAAAATACCTCTTTTTTAGTTTCGTCCTTGCGTGTAAAGAAAGAAAATTCCGGTTTTCTGTCGGATTTGAAAAATGGTCCGAGAAACAATGCCGTTGTAAAATCATGCTGCCCCGTTACATTTCTTTTATTGCTTCAGAAGTAACAAAAAAAATTGATGAACGATTTTGATTTACTGCTATTGATACGTGATCCGACAAGTTTTACAAGTTCCCAGTAACGTTAATCAAATCTTGGATGTTGTAAATTTTACCCATTATTTTTTATTTTATAACGTACGTCGACGTGGCAAAGAAAAAATCTTATCGGATAAGTAAATGTAGAATCGGATATTGGAAATTCTATATAAACTGCGAGCTAGCCTGATTTGCTGTGTGACCCGATCAAATTGTTATATCCGGTGACAAGAATATTTGACTGGTAACGGGACGTCAATTACAGCTAAGAATATACCCACGGTAGTGTGATCAACGTAAGTCAATCGAGAAGCCAATTGACTGTCCTACATATCGAGCTGCTGCTACTGCTGCCGCTGTTGCTACTGCTACTGTTTCTACTTTGAATGCAGATGAATGTCGGGTGTTCAAGTAGAAAGTGATCGCTTTATAAACGAAATTTCTCTGTGAGGCAAGGGAAATGTCGATGTTACGGTCAATCAGTTATCAAGAGAGACTGAATGCTCGTTAATTTCCGCCGAGTACACGGCGATTATCGGCCGATTGACTAATCTTGTGCCGCTAAATAATGGTCTAAGACCTTTTCTGTGCTTCCCTCGCGTTCAAGACCAACGGGATTCACTTTGCTTTGTCGGCCGATCGATTATCCAATATTTTGTTATGTATTCTTTACAAGTGTTCCAGATAATTTTCTTTGTCATATCGTATTGTTTGTTTTATTTTGTTATCTCGTAATACTTGGTTTAGTTTTGCAGTGAATCAAATCAATAGCCTAGCGCGTGCTTCTGACAAAGAATCGAAAAAGTGACACAACGTTAAAGTATTCGTACGAATTTCAAAGAAGCTTGTTTGCTGAAAAATCTATTTTCCGCTTGCATAGTTGTACGTATATAGAAGCTTAGGTAAGCACAGTTCGTCTGTACCAAGGGGGTAGGAGGGGGAAGCTCGGATGCACATGTACACAAATCGCGTCGGCACTCACGTATGAAGGCGCAAAGTAGCTTAACGTGTGTAAACACTTCGCTCTTGATTTAAAGAAGGAAGCTGCAAAAGTGATTCTATATATGGAAATGCGCTTCTGTACTCGACGATTCCCATTATACTTTATGATGTAATGTATTCGATGAATGGTTGCGATTACACCTTTAAACATTTGACTGAAAGTCAAGTTATTTTAAAAAATAACACGAACAATAAAAGCCATAATTTTTTAACGAATTCGAATGATTTTGCGAAAACAAAGAGCAACGTTATGATAGCCTCGCGAGATAAACAAGAACTCTTACAGAGGTGGTGCTTGGCCGCAGATATACATCAACGAATTACAGAGTGTGCACCTAGACATAGCCTAGCAAGGTGCGTATTGGGCGTGTACAATAATAAATTGGCAAGATCTTTGCGTAGTCGAGGCGTTAAATTTGTGAATGGGCGCGGCTCGCATAAGCGCCGAGCGTTATTATTATTATAGAAGGTGGGTGGAAAGGAAGGGAACCTACGACTGGCAACGACGTCGGCGAAGACAACGAAGGTGGCTTTTAATTAAATATTACATTTTCATAAAGCGGCTATAATTAGTTGGCAACAGGGACAACGACAGCGAATATCTATCAAAGCGAGCTGGCACATTGCGCGTGCTGCTGCTGCTGTCGCTGTTAGCGAGGGCACCACACTCTTTCCATGCTTGTCGCGCCCGTAGTGCTGCAGTTTGCACAGAGCAAATAGGAGCAATTAGTTTGCCAGGACGAAACGCGTTTTCATTACGCAAGGCAGAATTACCAACGATCATTCATTGTGCGCTTATGATAATGCCGTCATTTCGCAACATCCTCGGATCTCCCTGCTTGTTTAGAATTATCATTCGTCAGCTGATCAAATCTTATTCCTCGTTTTTCGAATCAAATTTACGGGCCAAGTATAATTATTCATTGAGACCGTTCATTGAATGAAACTATACACGCTAGAGCACTTTACGCGGCGACGCGGAGGAAGCAATTTTTATTAAAAATGTTCGCTGCCACTCGATTTACATATTGCACGTCGATCATCAAAGTTATAGTTCATTTCATTAGGAGCTTCACTACGCTGTTTAATTATCCGCGATAGTATTATCGACTGAATTAATTTTAACGGGTGAACGTGAATTAATCTGAGGCATTGTTCATGGGAGGGAATTCAATTTCCCTATAGCCAAACCTCTTGTTTCGTCGAATAAGACTTTGCGTATCTTCTAGAAAATGTAAATAAATATCAAACTTACAATAACATATTGACCTTTCTAACAAATCTTGGATATTTAATTTGGAAAAATTATTATTATAAATTTTCATAAACCATAGTGACATTTGAAATAAAATGTACTCATAAAACTGATCAATTATGTTCAAGAGTTTAAAAGTAAAATGTAAAAATACATATTATCGAGTCCAGAACAATTTCAAACATGGTTAATTTACTGAAACCATGTGTATTTAAAGAAGCTCGGTTGTAAAAATAACCGAGTATGCGTACAGATAATCATAGATGTGAGAACAAAAACTACAGTTCGATGTTATTTAAAGTTTCGACGTTCATTATAGTTGTGAAGTGACTTAAAAAATCTGGTTGTACTTCGAACAAAGCAATTTATATAAATATGAACATTTTTATACAAGTCGTGAAATCGATTGATTTAATTGTACATCATTGAACCGTGAAATCGTACATAAAATGAAAAGAAATAAATGAACACAACACGAGTATATTTGAAAAATAACGATTCCTTTGATATGAATTTTCACGAGCACTTGACTCATGTATTCGAGTACAGATATGCAGGGACTTTATATGGCTCTCTTGCTCGTTCGTTTCGGCTTTATTTTGTCACTCACGCTCGCTTTTATCTTTGTAATTTATATTTTCTCTCTTTTTCTCTTTTTTTATTATTCGCACGTGCACTTTTTTCCCCTGCAAGCGCTTTCAAGTGATATGCAAGCGCCTTTTGATTTACTCCCGCCTACACATATCGCTGTCCTCATCGTCTGCCGCGCGCTCTCTCTCTCTCTCTCTTTCTCTCTGTCTGTCTGTCTGTCTCTCTCTCTCTCTCTTTTCCCTTTTCCTCTCACTTACTCGCTCACTGTTTCTCTCAAACTAATAGCAGCGCAGTGTAGAGAGCTCTACAGCTTCAATGAAAGAAACGTTGTACTGCAAGAGCGTCGTATGCTAACGCACCGAGACGCACAGAAAGTAAGCTTTGATCCGAGCATATTCGTTTCGCCCTTTTCAGAGCCACAACTTTTTGATGCTCTCTTTTTATTACTGATCTAATATACTCATGTGTATGCATCACTGTTATTTACTTATACTTATCGTACAGAGTCTCTTGGTTTTCATGGGAACTCTTGAAACATTCACAAATAACGTTGGATGCGTTGACACGCATCATTTTATTTCTTCCACTTGTTAATACAATTACTAAAGCAGAGATGAGATGTTTCACGATTGAAATAAAGATAATAATGCTAAAAGCTTTAGAGTATAAGTATAAAAGACTCAGTTATTTATAATATTTAATATTCTGTAAAGTATCACAAACTCTCTTCGTTGCGGTAATTTCAATATTTGTATCAATGTCATAAAGGCTAAAAAATAGTTTAGTTCAATTCTATCGCTTAAACATAGCATAAGCGTTGTACAAGTCAAATAGTTATAATGATGATTGAGACATGGAAATATTTGCTAATATAAACAAGAAAGAAATATTTCGGCTTTGCTCCAATGCGCAGCACTCGCGAATGAATAGTCGGGAATCGGGGCAACTGCACCGAAATAATTATTTTTAGATTGGTGTTGCACTCGACGGTTAAAGCTCAATGCAATCTGATTGGAAAACGTATCATACGTGTGAGCGTAGGTAAATTCAATCGCGACTCTTGATTAAATATTTACTTCCAATTAACGCAATGATTCTTTAATGAGTCTATCTGTCTTATTTTTAATAACCTTATTGACCCGATTTATACGCAGTTGGGAATTAATAAATGTCCTACTTTTATTTTGTTTTCAACAGATTTTACGTAAAACTTGATTAGAAAAAGAATTCACCAATAAACTGCGAAATTGACGTAGGCAATATTATACTGTCCGAATAATATTATTATGTCGTGAAAATAATCAGTACATGATATCGTTACAATATAACGACATTATGTACGATGATATCGTAGGTATTGAGCATGTTATTACAGATAATTACCCACTCCCATCAAAATGGAAATGGAATGACGGGTTTGGAAAAAAGAATGTTGAGGTGAAACAAGAGATGAAAGTGTTTAGTGTTTCATGCGACGCATAATGTAGGTAAAAAAAGGCGAGACTTGGCACGTGAGCAACTCACTCGCATTCAGAGAATGTAAAAGAGAAAAGGGCCAGACGAGCATCTGGGAAAATAAGAGGTTGTGACACTCGGACGATTCCATTAAGGCCAACGCTGCATCAAAAGTCTTAACGAAACAAGGAGCGCGACGTGTTGCGTGACTTTCGCGTAACGCCGTCAAAGTTGAACTATATCGACCGGACAAACGAATGCTCTGTCTTCTCTCTGTCCCTCTCTCTGTCGCATTTCCCTTTGTTTTATTTTTCTTTTCTTTCCAAACCAAAACACACGATGTAAATCGCTTTAACTGTGCGTGAAAAGCAGCGCAAGCAACGAACTACGTTTACTCAAGGGAATTCCATATGCGCGTAGGTTACCTAGCCGGTTGAGATAAAAAATAATAGAGATAAAGAAAATGTCGAATATTTGATTATGCTAGATAAGTATTCATACTAACGCTGCGTTTTTCCAATAAACAACTTTTAATAACAATGCGAAATGTTCGCGATTACGTTGCAACTCCAAAAGGTTGTTTTCTTGAAGATCATAATAATGATAACACGTCATTTTACTTTGGAAAATTGTATTGAGGTTATGACTCGCTTGCAAAGTTACTATTTGAAGCGTATCGGCAACTATACATCTCTCTCTCTCTCTCTCTCTCTCTCTCTCTCCTACTCCTCCTCTTTTCGAGTATTGGTCTGTAAAGAATGCTACCGTCTGTGAAAGCAATCACTTTTTGCTCTGAGGTATACGAGTATCAATTTCAATGAAGCAATGTACGGTACCAAGTGTGCCTAGAATAACATCCCACTGTGGAACATATTGAGTAATTCGTTTCCTTCAATCATAATCAGTCAAAAATTTTTCAAATGTCCTGTTATTTTCTATGAAGCGTATAAATGATGTTAGCCACTTGGTAATATAACTACGACGCAAAGAGTTGTTAACAAAAAACCAAAAAAGGTAAAGTATCTTTATATGCGCACGAAAAGAAGGAAACGCAAAGCAGAAGTGAGAGAGAGAGAGAGAGAGAGAGAGAGAGAGGGAGATACGCGAAGAAAACGGAGCGAAAACCGATGCTCATGCTCGTGGCAAAGCTAATGAAACTATTGAGATGCAAATAGTGCCCTCGAGCTTGGCATCGCACGACTCGCGGGGGCTAGCAGCGCAACTTTGTATAGTCTTCTCTCCGCCGACATCTTGAGCCCGTAAAGTCAATGCTCCGAAATAACTTGAGATCCTCTATACACTCTAAAGAGCTCGGCCCATTAGCTATTACCATATTCCATCGCCGAGCGGCATTATTTCAGATTTCTGCCAGTCGCGGAGTTGCGTGCGAGCAAGCAACAGCAATACAGCAGCAGCGAGATTGAAAAGTTGCCTGCTACTACCGTGGATTCCACTCTAATGTCCTACGCTAAGTCAAAATAATGCAACCTAGCGACTCGCTTGCTCTTGCGAAAACTTTATGCTTTACTAACTTTTCCTGTTACTCCTTTCAATTTTGATGACATATTCATATCGTTTTGGACATTTTAATCAAACTTTCCATGGCTTTTAATTAATTGATTCGACTGCAGTAGAACAAATTTATTTTAGTCAGACCTCCACGCTGCAGTGATTCAGATACATTCGACACTCTGATTTTATTTTCAAATATTTACTGTAAAACAAAACATAAATTCATTCGATTGAAAAAAATAGATATTTTCAAGTACCCCGGCTTTGCAAAAAAGAAAGTAGAGAGACAGAGGTGAAATAATGCAACCCAGTGTGGCTCTTGCTAAAACCAAGATTTGCATGGCTGCCAATGCACCAAGGCAAATCCCGAGAAAATAAACAAGCCTAGATCCCGGACGAAGGGGCTTGTCGGGAGATAGAGGGGCGAGAGTGGGGCGAAGAGGAGAGGGGTGCCTAACGTATTGCCGCTCGAATCGGAGAAAGAGAAAACACGGCAAATCCCTAAGAGAAATGTCGAAGCGCGAAAGCGCGCTTGCTAGACGGGAAAAACCAATGAAAAGAGGAGCGAAAAACGAAAAAGATATCCAATTTTCTTCTTCCTCTTGCGCGCCCGAGAACTATACGTGCTCACTGAGAAGCAGCAGCCTGCCGCCTATATCCTCTTTTCCCTTGTAATTTTATTTACTCGTCCCCGTGGGCTTTTGTATACATGATCGGCCGCATCGATCTTTACCTATACATCGTCGATAAAGCTTTTTACTCTTCGGCGTTTTTTTTACTTTGCACATTTGCTCAATTTTCACTATTATACAATACATACAATTCTCACCTGCACGACACCTAACGAATGACGTTTACGTAAATGTATACGCATTACGCGCCACAGCTGTATTCCGTTTATGCGCCATGCATTGATGCACTAGTCATTTGGAACTTTATAGGAACGTGGACGTAACCACGGAAACGAATAGATCCAGCGGTTTACGAGCGAGTTTACTCGAAATCCCTCCATCAATTATTGCTGACCCTTATATATGCGTCTGACTCCCGTAATGCCGAGTTTGTCTTTTTTTCCTTTGTTGGTCAATTTCAATTGGCCTCGCAACTGATGTAGCCGATAAGATCGCACGGATGTTGGAATATAAGCATTTTGGGTGATATTACAACGTAAGATATTTGGTCAGCTAGGTGATGGCGCGAGTATTTATCGGGCAATCAATCGATTGCGCATTACGAGCTTGACGTACAAATAACTCGCTGTCGACATGGAGCACACGCTAACACACATGCATGGAGGGCGCGAACAGTTTGGTGATGATGTGTACGTGCAATAACCTGGCTCTCATCAGCCATCGCGGCCACGAGTTAATCTAACATTAGCGCGCTACGCTAGACTGTTACTAAAACGTTCGAGTTTATTCGAGCCTCGATATATTATCAGCTCGTTGCGAAATTGTGAATATAACGCATAATAGACGCATAGTCAGGGTTGATTATATTAGCAAAGCGCTTATTGGAGCTGTGTGAGGTTTGGTGGGGTTAAGCGGTTACAGCGTCGTTGGTAAACGTGGTAGTGGTTCTTGGCTTTAGTTTTACTACGTGTAGTCCTGGACTTTTATTATCAGGTAGATCTGGAGCAATCTAAGCTATCGCGCAGCCCAGCTACCGAGAGTACGAGGTCGGTTCTTTGCACGTTTATTGGCCTTTCTCTAGAGCACCGGCCCCTGCCACCATATTTGAGCCTTCGAGCGCACACCACTAGTTACTACTACATTACAAAACCCTACCTCATTCTTTATCGAGACTTCATTGCTCTAGTGTGCCTGCTCTCTGCGGTTTTTGCCTCGACTGCTCTCTTGAATAATGCCTGATGAGTGCTTCGGCTGCTAGAGGACTGCTACATTGCGAGCTTTACTTTTCACGACAGCGCGGACTCCGTACACGTTGGAGAGAATCGATACGCCAGGCCACACTTTCGCCGCTGTACCGTGACGGGAGGGAGGTGCGATGCACGGCATTGCAAACGAATAAGAGTCGCGCAAGCAAATATTTGTACGTGCGTGTTGGAGGTACGACATTTTCATACCAAGAGCGCGACGAAATTTCCATGGTTAACGATGAAACAGAGTATATATGTAGCAAAGCGGGCGACTCGTCGGGCAGAGGGGGGGGGGGGAGGAACGAAGAAACTTGGTGTTGGCAAATATACGCAAATCACGTTTACGTCTTTGCTCTCGGCGGCTGCATCTAAACTGCAAGCTAAACGTCCTCGGCGTTGCGTCGTCACCGTGCCGCCAACTTCCTCTAGCAAGTCGCGTTCGGGCGGCTTATGATTAAATCATCACTAACGCCGTCGCATCCCCTCACTCTCGACGCTCCCTCTCGGATGTGCAACGCACAAGCTACGTCGTTCGCGTTCTGCAGCCTAGTCATATCCTCCGCACTGTAAGCGGGATTTATCGGCTTGAAACGCCTCGCCTAGCCTTTGCTCCCTTAATTTCGATGGATACGTTGGATCGCGCTTTATAGCTTCGAAAGATCAAAGCGTAAGCCACCCTTAGCTCATCTACAACTTCAATAACCACTCTACTCGTATTAAGCATAGGGCTATCGTATCCAATTTCATTAGCAGATCCGCGATGACGAGTGTTTATAGGGAAAAGGTAGTCGTCGTTTTAAACGGTAAGTTCTGTATGCAGATAACAACTGTTTGTATTTTACCAAATTTTCGAGACATAAATGAAATGGGCCGTAATATGGAACGTTGGAGAGACTACGATTGCGGTGCTGTCATAGTTGGCTCGCTACAGTTAGTTCTCAGGCTTTTCACTATGCTAATTATTTAAGTTTGCTACTTGAGTACTGACCTCGTGCGCACTACATCAGTGTAGATGTTGCGACCGAGAGAGAGAGAGAGAGAGAGAGAGAGAGAAAGAAAGAGAAGAGCTCTTTGCATCAATTATATTTACCCGACAGGAACGTGCCTGCATGCGAGTTATCCGTTGCGGTATTACAATTATATCTATGATGCCGTGAATGAGAGCCAGTTCGTCGAGAAAATCGTAAATCCTGGAACAATGAAGAGCGTAACACCTCTTCCATGTCTGGGCTAGTGGCTAGTTCGAGCACTTTCGTTTTCTATCGTCCAATGGTGCTCGTCGCACTGTCCGTGGAACGAAGGGCAGTTCTCTCTTTCTCTCTCGATCACACGATCACACTCGCGTACTGGCTTAGATTTTCTCGGGCTATAAATTACCCAAGTTTTCTCTCTCTCTTCTTCTCCTCTCACTCACTTGCCGCGCTGTTCTTTTAACAAGTCGATTTTCTTGCTTTGTTTCAGATCACCGAAGGACTTGGTGCAACTTTCCGAGAGGAGCTTCACTAGCGGTGAGTAAACTTTACGGTTCTTGTTTAAAATTCGCACTCGTTAGTTTGACAGACTTTTACGTATCTTTTTCTCCTCCTGGAGATTCTTATCTCAAATTGCTTTGCCAACGTTTTTCTTCTTTTTCAAAAGCCAGTTCTTTCGAAAAATGTTTTATTGGTATATTTATTCCTGAATAAAGAATATCACGCTAATAATTGTACTCATAGTAATAACGTTGGCTTTTCATGTTCTCTGGATTTTACAATTCTCTTTGAAATAGGACACATTTGTTATATTGTGCATAATTCAAAAGCGAACGTAAGAGATTGTAATCTCTGCTATATAGCATATTGATTCCAGGAAATGTTATCTTCCTGAATAAAAATGACGAGAAAACACAGAATCAACATTTGAAAATTCCTACGTACATTCGCAAGCTTTGTGTAGACTTGTAACGAGGGAGAATACGCCGAGCGACGTAATGACCAAGAAGTTCGTGCAGCTTCCGAGGGGCGCTAGCGAAGTTTCCTAACTAACGAGAACGTTGCGGGATCAGATGTCATAGGTATTGTTCTCTCCCTACATCTCACTTCTTCTACGTGCATATCGATGGCTTTTCCTTGTTTTATTTATCACGGTTGAAGTAACCGAAAGTTCATCATTAAGTTACGGTTATAGGTCGGGCCAATAATTGGTGCTCGGTCACGTCTGACAGCGGTGGCGGCATGGCATGGCAGCAGTATAACAGCAGAGCGCGTCTACGTGATTTGGTTTTTATGAAGTAAGAAGGAGAACTAGCGTTGGGGTAGTGAGCGCGGGTATCGACAGCTCTTGATTAAGGGGAAATCTATTCTCTCTTTTCATTAATATGATAATCTGGGCAACATTGGCTTTTGACGCGTCTGGTCTGATTTTTCGTGGGTCTTGGCTGGCTGTTGGCACGAATTCACATTGGCTGACTGCAGCTGATTGAAAAGGTCGATTGATTGGTTTATCGGACAGAGAAAATAATAAATATATATAGCGCGCAGCTTATATCGAGCGGAATTGATGCTCGCAGCGATATTACAGTGTCAAGAGATGGAGATAAAAGATTAAAGAGCTTTGTTGGGCACTTGTTTCAAAGCGATTTGTTCCTTTGAAGCAGCAGCAGTAGCAGCAACGTCATTTAAAGTTTTCGCCTGGCTCATCGGCTGCACAACAATAGCCGACGAAATCCGGAAGAATAGTGGCCGGGTCGATTGGAGAAGTGTAAAAATGAGCGAGCATCAGGGAGGCGCGCATCAGTCGTCAGTGGTGGCATCGACCCACTTGTTTATGACCCGAATCGTCGTCCGATTTATATTTTCTATATAGGATCACGCGTCGTTGCGTCGCCCATTGATTTTCTCGCTTATACAGCGGTAGTAGAAGCGAGTACAGCCGAAGCAGAGAGAAAAAGGGCGAGCGAGCGAGAGAGACGACTCTTTGGCGACTGGCACATCGGCCTCATCGATCCGCGCGCTCTCTCTCTCTCTCTCTCTCTCTGTCTATCGTGTGTTGTGTCCCCATGGCGCGCGGCTCCGATAAATCTGATAAACAATGCAACGGCCGGATGTTTCTTCCCAAACCTATCGAAATAATAGTAATAAAGAGAAAGAGAGAGAGAGAAAGGCGATATTGTGGCTATACAGTCTAGAGTGTAGTCGTCGTCGAAGACAGATCCACGCTGACTTAGCCTGTTCTCTTGGCGACACTTACCGCGCGGCCCGCGGACTGACTTGCTTTCCGATGTTTTTGACTTTGCAATTTATATCGATGATTGGGCGTACTCGATGGCAAACACTCGAGAAAGCCCGCCGCGGTAGACGTAGCGCTCGGGAAAAATCAGAGTCTCTGGCGAGTGGGCCAATTTCGGTAACCCCTTCGGCTACCAAAAGCATCCGACAGGCTCGACATTCCTCCACCCGCCTATCCCTCCTTTCCTCGAGCTTTTGAATCTGGAGGCAAACAAACTGAGAAGGAGAGAGAGAAAGAGAGAGAGAGAGAGAACGAGAGGGGGCGCCAGGGAGCATTGGATACGGGGTTGCAGCCGCCCTTCCGCCCGATCAATATTACAGGCTGGTGGGGTGCGCCGGCGCTGTGATGGCGGCGTCCGAGAGCCGAGTGGCAGCAGCACCAGCATAGTATATCAGTATAGAGCAGCAGGAATAAGCAAGCAACGCCTCGCCGCCGCTGCTGACACCGTCGTTGCCGCTAGTTCGCGTTGTTGCAGCGGGAGCACCAGCTGTCCTCACGGTGCTACTGCCGCTGCTGCTGCTACTGTGCTCGCTGGCAGCTCAGACGCGTGTGACTTGCTCCACTCACTACCGTCACGTGTGCCTTCCTCGAAAGCCGGTGATTTTGTTGTTTGTTATTTACAAGTGCGAGATTAAGAAGCACAGCGAGCCGGTGGTGGCCTCCTCCCCTCAGTGATAGTGCAACTATATATATAAGTATATATATATATATATATATATAGAGAGAGAGAGAGAGAGAGCGGGAGAAAGCCGAGCCGCCGTCACAACCGCCGCGCACAAGTGTGAAGAAAAGCAAGTGCCCGCAGGAGAGGCAAGTGCTTTCGCATTGTGCATTGGCACTTGTTGTCGAGCAGTTGCTGGCCCCACCCGAGCGCAGCGCTGCCACACCCCGACACACACACGAACACACACACACACGCGCGCGCGCGCGCACACACACACACACACACACAGAATCCACTTTCGCAACCACCACGAGGTCCGCACGCCGGTCAACCGATGACACCGCTTGGCTATAGTCTCTCTCTGCTCCTATCAAGCTCGTGAGGTTAGGTAAGCTTCATTGTCACACATAAGCACGTCTTACTTGCTTGCTTACTCCTTTTGAGCGAACCACTTTACTATTCGCTTTATGACTTCTTTTCTTCTCGTATATATCTTTTCTAAAGAACATGGGCTTGGTGTAGTTTTGTATTGGCGGAACCTTCGTGACAACCGGTCCTCGTGCTCCGCGCATTATTTGGCTATCAATGAGTTCGATGGAGCCCTATAAACTTTTTTCAATTTACATCCGAAATATAGCTCGCTGTAACGTGCATGTTGGTTTTATCGAGAATGACATTCATATCGATTGGACTTTCAAATTAGTGCAGTTACTGCTTGTTGCCAACTTGTGCCGTGTGTGTGGTTGGAGAAAGCTTCCAACGTTAGCATTGATTGATTTTCAAAAGTCAATAACACTCGAGCATGCTACGTTCATAGAACGTCCCGTAATTTTATTCCATTTGCGCTCGCGCGCCTAACTAAAGTCACTGACCTATCGAATGAATTGTTAAGGCGGTTACATAATTTCCATCTCAAGCTCTTTTGCCCGTTCAATACATCTTATTGCCTATGGATAAGAATAAGAGTGAAAAGCCAAAGTGAATATTAAATTTGCAAGGTAAAAAGTATGATTAATCGATTGGAAAATGATTATGCAATATACTAGAGTCAAAGCAATATCGAAAATTCTCGCTCCATCATCCGTGTTTGTTCAACTATGCGTTGAAGATCGGCAAAAGCAAGAGCCTCGTTAAAAAATAATCAGGCTGGGCGGTGTAGCGCGACGACGGTCAAAACAACATTTGCCGAGTAGTGAAGCGAACTGCATGCGAGAAAGGGCGAAGCCCTTGGGGGCACGAGTGGAGAATTCACAGAGACGCCTGAAATTTCATGGGTGCAAAGCGGCCACAACGAGAAGAAAAGCACGGGCACGTTATTGGAAAACCTCGTGTATGCTCTCAGACTCGTGTAAATTTTTTTGGAAATATTCGTTCGTATTGGCGCGCGTACATCACGGATTGAACTGATGAATCGTTTGCTAGTTTTTTTAACGAACTAAACAATTTAGTTTGATAACATCATCCGTCGGGAGTTCAAAGTAAACTAGTTTCAAAATGTCGATCGCATTGATGGGTACGAGATTAATGTAAATAATAGCGCAAGCGTTGACGTTTCGTAATTATCGTAATTCTCTTGAGGCTTTAATTCTAAGAATTATCTTGAAATTACCAAGCTCGTCGTCCGTAATTAGTATTTATAATTTATAATTTTGATAAGTAAATCCGTGGTATGAATTTCCTATTGTTCGGTCAAACGTTACGCGACTTCGGGATAGTTCTTACAGTCGAAATATTGCAACGAATGTAAATATCCTTTTCACACCTACGGTTTATTATTCACATTAGACTTGTACCCACAAATACAATAAAAACCTTCAAGATAGTGAATCACAAGACGGTTTTAATCACGTACAGACGGTGCCAAATCATTCGAGTTCTTGGAAAAGATTTTAGATCCAAGAGCGATTGCCACACGATTGCCTCTGTATCTGTTTTATTACTCCGTTGACGTGGGCTTTTACGCTTGGTTGGTGGCGATCGAGCGGGAAGGACGGTGTACAAGTTACACACGGTTCTCCGAAAGATTTACAATGCGCGTCGGAATTTACGTGTGCGCATCCGTTTGGCAAGACGTCTCTTTCGCTCTTTCTCTCTCGCCCTTTCCATTCAGTACTAGCCGCCACGACTTTTACAACGCGATGCGCAATCGTATTTCGTTTTCTTTAAATGTCGCATTTTCACGCTTGCCGATCGCGAGTAAACGCCAGAAAGCAATATTTTTCCAACATTACTCACCTATGACATTTATTTTATTTCGCGAAATGTTCTATTAAGTGATATAAAAAGATTGGGCCCGATTAAATTCCTGCGTTAACTATGTATATATATACGAATTAAGAGAGTAGAAAAATTAGATTTTTTGAGCTGAAATAAAACAGATTGCAAATAGCCTAAGGAGAGGAATTTAGCAGCGTCGTAGGGCTGATAGGATCTCGAAGAGTTCGAGTTACAGAGAGAGAGATAGAGAGAGAGAGAGAGAGAGAATAAAAGAAGTTAAAATCGAAAAGGGCTCATCTCTCTGACGTTGAGCCGTCCGCATGTTTACGTAATGTTTATTCGCTCGGAGTACATTATACGAGAGGTCTGTCGATATGTTATTTAATAACCCGCTCGATTTTTTCGGCGATTTCGCTGGCGGTCTATAAATTCATTTATCACAATTCACTGGCTACTATCCGCTGTATATATATATATATGTGTGTATATATATATACATATATATACACGGACTAGTGATTGATTGCCGTGAGTGCGATGCGTTTCTTCTTTCTCTGTTGTCGTCCATTATTCGCTTGGAATTTCTCGTTTATTCAGTACAAGCCGCTATATGGACAAATCGTCAACAATTCCAAATCTTGAAGTGGCAGTATTATTGGGAAATGGAGAAAATTATAAGAGGAACGGCGACTGAGTGAAAATTTCCGCAGCGATAAAACTTGCTCGCGCCCACGCCATCAGTGTCTCGGCTACCAAAGACAGAGAGTTCGAGAGTTGAAAACAATTCGCTCTTATCTCGATGGTGGCGGTGGCACTGGATTCTCTGATTCTATTTTTGCAAGAATAAAAAGTGTCCAGCCAATTTTTCGACTACTTCACAATGAATTGTTCGTTTTCGCTCTGCAGAGCGCATAAAATAATGAAAAACAGATCGAATTTACAATCGCAGCTTGAATATCATTCTAAATTGCGAGTGAATCGTATGGAAACGAGTTCATTTTGTTTCTTTTCCTTGCATCCAAATTAAGTATTTGCCATCAATGTGCTTCGAAAAAGGTAAATCACCGTCGTTTTATGTTCATTAATGGGATATTAAAACATGTACGCAGAGAGTGCGCCCTACTCTGGAAATAACGATGATATGATAATGGGATGAACGGGGGTCTCCTCGACGTGCTCTCATTACCTTGATGGCACGAATGCGGCTCTACATTGGTTCTACGTTTAGTTTCTTTTCTAATTTTTTATTACGTTATCGCTGCTGTACTGATTATACGAGGAGTAATCGCTCAGAGATGGATGCGTGACTAGAATTCTCGACAACCCCGTTTTTCAAAGTGAAAACCCCTTATTAACCGCTCAACATTTGACGTTATAATCGTAGTAAAACGATTATGATCTAAAGCTTGAAAAGAGAATATACATAAAAATCACGTTTGTGCAGATTAATTTCCTTGTCAATAGCCCTCGAATATCAATATAACTTCCATAAAATTGCACGTTAACAGCAATCGATTATTTAACAGTTTTTAACAGATGCCCGATATGATAATATATGCTTTGTATGGCTGCGACCAATACAAAGAATAAACATTTGTTGCATGGAGCAAGTGTAAAAGATCGTATACGGTTAGACGTTCGTGTACGTACGATAGTAACTGGATTGTTTAAGCTGATCAGTAACTTTGTCTAGCAGTGATCAAAAGTCATTATTCTGATAAAGTTGAAAAAACAAACTAAGTTCAAAGAAGCAAGGCAAATTATCAGAAACGTCATGCATTTTGTATTAGGTCTCATACCCAATTAGAGGGGTTGGGGGCATACCACTCGGACTCGCCAGCCAAGATAATTGAGAGAGCAGTATACGCGACGTGAGACGGGAAGATTCCACTCTCGGCTCAAGCGCTCGCAAACAATTAAGATGGAGCGGCATCACTCACCCTTGCTCTTTCTCTCTCTCTCTCTCTCTCTCTCTCTCATTGTTTCGCTTGGCTTCTCTTTCAATATTTTCTTCTTTGCTGTTGCTCGCTTTTGCCATTTATCGTTTTCAAGTGGGCTTTCCAGTTTCGCGCGATTCTAGCTTTAAGTGTTTCAGGAAAACATTATACATTTTCACGAGTTACTTTTTATGAAAAATGGCGGCTAGGCTAGTTTAGAAAAACAACTGTTAAAGCAAAAAATGCATCGTTAGCAAGGCTCGGAATAAAGAGCGAAAGTCCGCTTGAAACCCAACGAAGCAAAAGAAAAAAAAAGAAAAAAGTATCGTATTGATCGGTTCGATCACTAGTGTCAGCTGCATGATAGTGCTTGCTCGTGGATAACGGGCGTTCTTTATGATGATCACTTCTCTATTTTACACGCGCTCGAAATTTCATCGGGCCGCAGATGTAGCCCTCTTCGATTTTAGTGACGAGTCGAGCGCGTGCTTGTCCCGAATTTACGACAGTAGTGCACCGCTGCCTGACAAATGGCCTTTGAGGTTTTCTCTGGAAACGCGCTCGTCTGTGATGTTTGACCGCTTTTTTTAGCGCTCACGTTATTACTAGGGCATACGCTACTATCACCATCGCACGATCGCTGCCCGCGTCGGTGCTGCTCTTGATCGAGTTTCCATTTCGCTTTAATTCCGGTTTCGCACTGTGCGCAGTTGCACATCCGCTGTATCAACTATCCGTTTATCTGCCGAATCAGGTTTCGTTTGTCCGCGCTGCCTTTTAATTGTCAAAATATAACGTTTGCATTTTTTCTATTTTTTCCTTCACCTTCAGATCAGATGTATCAATTTTTATGGTAATTTTTCAAAATTTATCAAGCTCGTTGAAATGATTTTCGTATACATCATCCAGCGACATATGGAGACTACTCAAATTGCATTCGATACAATTTTCTGATTAATTTTTAATCGATTCTTTGCTATGTGAATACGTTATATTTTTCACTCGGTGTAGAGAAATATCCTGTTTATTGCACAAATACATACTTGCGGTTGAAGAAATACTATTTTTAGTATTTTCAATTCTATTAAAACAATTTTCGCCCAAATAATGTTTACAAACATTATTAGAAATGAATATAAAAATAGGTAATATGAAAGTGAACGACTTTTCTAAGCCAGCAAAAGATCGTCTTGACATCTGTCGACGGTTATCCGCAGAAAAATAAAATTGGAGACGGTCCATCGTGTTAGATATGTGCAAGTGAAACGAGACCATCTTTAGTCAGGCGCTATGCTGTCGAGCTGATGTTTTCTCGTTAGAAAAGCAAAAACTCGTGCCAATCCTACAACTCAATTCGCTCTCGTGGTGACGACTGCATTGCTCGAAGGTCACGCGCGACCTCCTTCAAGGCTTGTTACTTGCAAGCTTTTTATCTTTTAATGCAATTCAGAGCTAGCCTACATTGCAACATTATTGTATACTCTATCGACGTGAATCCTACATTATTTTTAACGATTTATTTTTAACAAGTAAGTCAACTCAACAGCGGCAAATTTATCGGCCCCTTGGGGCCTATTTACGTTGTTAATCAATCCTCTCTGTCTCTCGTGGGAGCAAACAAAAAGAATTCCTATCGGCGGATGCACTCGTAATAAGCTGGCCGACAGCGATCGTCGATTAGAAGTATTCAACGGCAAGCATACGGCAAGGTCGAAAAGCTGTCGTGACACGCTGGCGTTAATGGTGCGCGAGGTATAGATTCCTGTAAGGGCCGCGCGAAAATCAGGCAATTGGCCGGCTGAATTTGTCACGCGATGCTTCGACGTTAACACTGCCACCGCTAGTAAGCGGCCCGATAATCGAGACGCCCTTTATCGACAAACGATTTATCAGCTCTACCTCGCGCGATAATACCCCTTCTCTATTTCTCTCCTAGGTTCGATAAATAATGTCTAAGGAATTATTAAACCTGAATAAATTTGTATTACGATATCCTGCCACAACGTTGTTTCACGCTACCTCAACCTTCGCCTAACCAGTCTGCGTGTTCCATCTTGTTTTAATGGCCAATCAATTACTCCGTCGAGCTTTTATTTTTCACATGCTCTTAACTATAATTATTGGATTGCCGTTATACTGCGGGATAGCGCGTAAAATTTACCGTCCTCTTGTCTCGCATAAAATTGTACTTATTTACCAAAAATTTGTATCCACGACTAACAAAGTATGACGATTGTTGGCGCAGATTAGAAATAATGGAATCTAGAGACTTTCCTGCAAAAAATAATTTCTCTGTAACGTTGTTCCTCGTCGGGTTGCAAATACTCTGTATCGTAATATAGGTTGCGACTAATATTTTGCGCAGTGAGATATGGAAAAGTGATGTAGAGGCAATGATTCATTGAAAGTTACTTGAAGCTGTAGAAAGAACTGTGTTGTAATCACGGTAAGATAAAAAGTTGAGTCCAGTCACGAAGTGAGCACGCGCTCGAAAAAGTTGCTGGTGGACGCGGACGTTTAATAATCCAGCTATGTCAGGGAAACAGGCAGACAACCCGGCAGGCATACCACGAGAGAACTAGACATAGGTAGACCAAGTTAGAATGAGCATGAGAGAGAGGGAGAGAGAGAAAGAAAGGCGAGGGTGGCGTGAGGCTTCTTCTTAAAGGGTTGGACTTTGCGGACGCAGCTGACACTGACAAATAACAATGGCTCTCTCGGCAAATATTGCGCCAGGGTAAACAGATTCGTCATTCGGTAGCGATTAGTTCATACATGCAGCCGTCGCAGATTTCGACGTGCGCGCTAAACGGATTATCGGGATTTGTGAAATCTCTTCGAGCCATTGGTCAGTGTCAGGCGCTTCTCTGAAATTCAGCACACCTCATAAAATCTGACTGTTGACTCCCGATGTCGTGAGAATCGATTCTTTTCGGCAACTTGGTGCTGTTGCTGCTGTTTCATCGAGTTCTGCAAGACAGTTCGCATCCGTGGGCAAAGTTACTGATTTAATTAGCCCTCGAAATCCGCACGTTAACGTTGAGGATCGTTGCGAATAGTTTGCTATCTCCTGACGTCCTTCAATGAACGTCGATACTCGTTTAACGACAGGCTCGAGGCTATGTTGTTGCGCCTCTGCAGATGTGATTCTTCGTGGCGGCCTTTTAAATAATTCGGCTAAGCGATGCGCGACTCCAAACGATCGTATCAATTTTGTATTCTCTCGAAAGAGTGAATGGGAGAGAGAGGGTTTATCGTGTCGCGCACGAGAGCAGTAGCACTGCATGCCTTCTCTCGAGTGCACTCAAAACTCGAAGTCTGCCGCCACACGAATAATAGGCCAGCTCTCGATCTCTTGTATCCTTTCTCACCGCACACCTCCATCTGCCGTTTGTTACTCACTCGAGTGTGTCGCCTGCCCCCTGCTGCTCCCTTTGCCACTGGCCCCATACATTATTCTATCCTTATATTTTCTTTATCAATTTTATTATACTATCCGTGTGCTATATTGGCCCGATGCTCATACGTTGACTGTATAACTTAGTGTCCATTTGTTTTCTACATCTCACGCTGTTATTAAGCGATTAATCTTGTCCGAGTCCAGTCCCAGTTATCATTTTATTTTTAGACACATCTGTATGACGATTAATAACGAGATCTCAAGTTACTTTTCTCCCTTAATTTTATGAGTACGAGGAAAAATAATTTATATATATATTTCTATTCTGTATCCAAATGACACTTTCCATTTGTTAACCGTACGGGTTTCGCAAGTTGTGCAAGATACGTAAGCATATTAAACGTTCCAGACCAGTAGGTAATTTAACCATTAGTCTTTTGTAGATTTTGAAAAACAAGTATTCACCTCTTTTTTCTCATTAAAAACATTCCGCTCTACGGTATAACGAGCAACTGTAGAATTTCGAAAAATATTTCTCTCGCGTAACAACGTTAACTTGTTTTTTTGTACGCTCAAACGGTGCTTTTTCATTTTTCAAGTATACTATACGCTATGTGATACATACACTGCAGAATTTACGTAAAACGCTTATTTTCGGAGAGTGCGATGATTGAGCATACGTTTTTCAAGACAGTCGTGTAATAAGTAGGCGTGCAAGTGTGTAAAAAAGAGATTGACAAGGAAATCAATAACGTTGGCAAATCGTAAATTGGAAAGAGTTAATTTATGTCAACAAAATATGTAAATCTGACATTTTAGGTTGTTATATACGTCAAGAGAAATGTACGAAGCCCCATCTGCCCCTAGAGAAGCGCAATGCAGAGCATACACCCATGAAAATGTTGCCACTGACTCAATGTACGCTGTAAATTGGAGTTGGCGCAGGTCGTCGCTATAGGTCCATCGTTCGCTCCTAATTTGAGCTTGATAATCGCTTTGAAATGAAATTTAAAGGACAGTTTCTATGGGCGCGTGAAAACTAGAATTCGTAGAGAACACGGGCGCACTAGTGGCTGAAGTTATTATGCTTGCGCGCGCGTCTAAGTAAGTTTACGTTTATGCGCCAGCTGCTTTAGGCATGCTATATCGTCTCGCGCAAATAGAAAGTTCACAGTCGTGCAGCTGTAGATTGTTTGCGCCCTGCGCATTTCTCTTCTCTGCGAGGGTAGATACGTGCACGGCTACCCCTTTCCCCACCTCTTCCGTAAATTCGAGTCCCCCTACGTTGCTGTAGTTCTCTAACCGTGAGAGAGGGAGAAAGAGGAAACGAAAAGAAAGATACTATTAAAAGGCCGATAGACGCACAGACTGTTGTGGGGTATCCTCGGCATGCATATTCGATGCACATTCGCGAGTAAACTCTAGAGTTCCACTGTCACGACACAACTTGTACATTTTCAAGGCTTCCGACCGTTGATCAGATCCCGTCGGCGTCGCCATTACTGCTGCCATATCGTGTTGTTCGCGCGAGTATATACGTCGGATGATTAATAAACGCGCGATCGTGTTTTCCTACGTCTAGATCGTGTCGCAAACTATCCAGCAGTAATCGACACCGGAATATTCAACTTTCATTCGACCATATTCTCCAGTAGTCGACGAATTCTTCGTATCCGATATTATATGCGAAACACGCCAAATTATTAAAGTAACGCGTCTATATAGCGAGTAAATAGTACCAAAGCTGCTTTTTAATGGATTTTCCACAAACTCTCGTATACGCTAGAGAGACGTACAAATGTATAACCCAGTCCTTTTACAATGTAAATGCGAGCCGCGCTCGAGTTTAAGTTAGACATGCAGAGCAAAAATATTTACCCTACCGAATGAAAATCGATGCGCCGCTCGCTTGCGAATTTTCACTGTGTCTCCTTACATTTTTAATTCATTTCGCGAACACGTCGCTTTTCCGCTTTTACAGGGAATACACAAGTGGTGGTATTGATGCGCGTTGCCTGCATATTCGATTTCGGTAAACTATTCGGTAGCGCGCACCGATGGAGTTTTTAGGAGAACCTAACAATCAGGAAAAAAACTGTTGTAATATATTGTTCTTGCAATCGATGAGTACACGTGTACACTGTGGCATAGCAATTTTCAAATGCTATGTAAGCCTCGTATACTTTTTCGCGTGACAGAGGTATACGGCGTGCTACACGGATCCAGCGTGATAAGCGCGGCTGTAAGCAAGGGCAAACAAACAGAAGTCAGAGAGAGAGAGAGAGAGAGAGAGAGAGAGTGATAGAGATAGTGTCGATGCAGGAAAAGGAAAATCGATTGGGCGTGTGTGCAGCCGAGTTTGACTTGGCTCGCCATGTACTAGTTGTTAAGATGCGGAAATCATTTTACAACAAAGTCATAGAGTTCCGGATCACTGAGCATCTTATGTTTGCTATACGGTGGTCGAAAACATGAAAGGACGAAATAGAAGAAGAAAGAGAGATAGAGAGAACGAAGGAGCTTGTACACTCGGTTCTCGGTCAAGTGAGACGGCTAAGTGCACTTTGCCTCAGTTTGATTGTCCGCCGCTCACTGCCACGCGTAACGCGAAGGAGCTGCAACTGCCAGTTCTGCTTTCTCTATTCTCTGTCTCTATGTGTGTGTGTACTCCTTTTTTCCAGCTGTCGGCTTTTCCTCACTTTTGCTCGCTTTCTGACTTATCTGACCTGGCTTATCTTGACGGATCTATAAAAGTTGTGTATGTGAGAAGGGAGAAGACAAGGGTTGAACATAATACCCGAGAATGTCGTCTCGACCTTATCTACCGATATAAAAATGAGCGTAAGCAGTGCTCGTTCATCGCACGGAAATAAATCTTCGATACTTCGTAGTACGCTACACCGCTTGATACTCCTGCTGCTGACGTCGACGTTTAATGCTCAATAAAGCGTACACGAAAGTATAGATAAAATTATTATAAACAGAATACACGATGTTATTGAACGTACTGGGTTTCTCCATCTGACGGAAGAAATGCTGTGCGATCGAATTGAAACAACATTAGTTTGTGGAAACGAGATTGATTGGAAAAGTCGAAAACCTTGTTGAAAATCTGCGTAGTTGATCAATCTCATAGGGAAAGTTGGAAATGGAAAGGAAAAAAAGAACGTAGAGAGGCCGTTGAAATCCTTGGAAACGCTTAGTTTGCAAAAGTTGTATAAAAAAGAATTACGGCGTAGACAGGCCATCTGGAAAGCCAAACTAATAGGTAGCCACGGGTGATGCAATACGTACCTTGCATGCGTCAGGCTTGATGTATACGCATCTTTCTTTTTTTGCGCGCGCTCGCCCCACAATCGGGTCATACGACGCTTACGGCAACATTGGAGAAAATAGCGCGACAGACAGAATGAGTGAAGGAAAGAGAGCGAGAACAAGCTTGGCGTGTAAACAAGCGCGATAAAACAGGCATTGTCGGGCATGTGTTGCTGGCGAAAGCACGCGACCTATGCCTCTTCGTCGTTTATTTGCCGCTCAATCCGGTTTTTTTTACTACTCCTCTACATTCCCCTTTTTCATTATGCACCGATTCTCTTCCGTTCGCTCGCTTCCCCCTTTAACATTATCGCCGATCCTTATTAACTCATCGCTCGGAGCTATGTTTTTTTTGGCCTTACTTATCGTTTTTTCACTTGCTTCTATTTCACCATTCTTCACAATGCATTTTTGCTTTCATTTCGACCTCGATGGTTTCTGCTAATAACAAATTCAGTTCAAATCCGTTTTGCCCATCGTCTAAATGTCATCGGTTTTCACGAATTATTGCTAATACACTTTTCCCGTGTTCTTCAAAGTATTATAGGAAAAAGCTGTCTATCGTGGAGCATTGTTTCGGCGCGATTAGTAGTCGAGCTAAAGCTATAGTCGGCCTTCTGTCATGTAAATCGCGTTATTTTTTATTTTTGAATATTTTATAGAGATTCGGGAATAAAGTAATTGAGCGATGGACATCTTCAACCAGAGAATGAAAACGTGCAGCTTTCACGCAAACAAAGCTAGTTGAAACAAAACTAGCGAAAAAGTTTAGTGCGCGCGAGTAATAACGCTGCGGGAACAATTTGAAATTGCGAGTCACGCTCGAAAGATCAAAGCACAAGGCTCGTGAAACTGCACATGTGCGTGCTTTGTGCGTGCTTTGTGCGTGCTTCGTGCGTGGCGTAAAATGGGACGCAGATTTGCAGTTAGTTTGTGGAAGCAGGTATAGCTGAATGTCCTTGGAATTTGTAGAATTTCCGCTCACTCGAACTCTGCGTGTTCTCCTGCTCACTTGTTCTGTTTCGGACTGTGGTGGCCTCTTGCTCTCTCGTACGTCCCTTTTCTTTAGCTTGACAAAACCGCGAAAATCCAGCGTGTACCTTTGTCAAACTGAACTGTCGCAAGTTACGCCAACTTCCAATTGTGCCATAGTTTCGCTCTGCGCACTCGCCGGATAGTTGGGTCGCTGCGCGCCAAGTATGCCGCTTGTTTGACTCAATTTTCATCTGCTTTGTACGCTGCATTCTCTATCGGACAAATCGTTCAGCTCTTACTCAACTTTGCAAATCGGTCTTTGAATATCGATTTAGTTCGCCGCAAGTGCTTTCTATCACAGTCAGCAAACTGCTGTTTGTGCGATACAAATGTATTACATTTCCGACGTGTACTTGCACAGAATTTTAGTGCGAAAGTAAAAAAGAACGTGTAAAGATGACGTCGTTTCTTATGAAAATTCATTGGAAAGAAGAGCATAAAGTCTCGATGAAGAGTGAAGGAAATTTCGTGTGAGCGAGAGAGCTAGAAAGCGAGCAGTCTCTTCATCTTACTTAAAAAACTTACAGCAAGCTCTCAGCACCGTGCCAGAATGCAAAAGCACGAAAGATATTTGAAATGGTCCGGATATACAGAGCTTTTTTTTACGTCCGTGGCTTACGTACTACTGCGGATGTGCTCTCCGCGACACTGCAGTGCCGATTTTATTGCTTGAGGCAGTTTCGGCTTTAATGGAATGCTCGGTGTCGATGTCTCTGCAGCAACGTTAAAAAATGGCCTTGTTTGATTTATTTTCCAACAATAGTCTTGGCCAGATATTGTCTTAACTAAAGTTTAAAATGTAATGACGTTACTACAACAACTGTTATCATTAATTACTGCGCTAGGTTAAACCTCATATTTGAAACATAAAGACGTAATAGTGTATTCGTGCATCTTACAAATGTCGTGTGTCTATATTGTTATTACGACAATTCACGTTAAACACTGTTTATAATTTGAATACTAAAACTTGTGAATATAGTTAATTAATTACAAAGTACAAAGTCATTATCTGGAATGATGTTAACTTGTCAACGAATCTATAGAATAAATATTGGATGTGAGTTCGAATTAAACGTTGAGCATAGGGGTATAATGTACTAAAAAAAGCATTGACGCCGCGAAAACAGGAACAGGATTTGCTACCGCATAGATAATGGTCATCGGACCGGCGTTGGTGATGTATTTCCTAAAAACTATGCTGAACAATTTTCACTGCAGTCGCTCGTAGTCAGGCTGAGTCCATCTTGCAAATTCGTGACACGCTTGCGAAGCACGATTGACATCCTTTCGCATGTGCTGTTAATATCGCTAAAAAACGAAAACGATCACTCGCATAGCAAAACTAGTTCCACATGGGGTGTTGAGTAGCTTGTGTCGATTGATGAATTGAAGTTTGCTCTTCCCCTTCCCTTCGGAGATGCACGATAGACCATATCACAACTTCCTTACACCAAGGTAGAGAGAGAGGAAATATGGTCTCGGATTGGGCCATTGAATCCATGCAAATTTCACTCGACCGTCGACAGCTGTTCGACACGTATTGAGGTTTAAATGTGTTGCGCTTTTCCTGTTGTAATAAATAGTGGGACTACAATTCTAAGTTTCCCCCGACACGTGTTCACTTATTTTAAAGAGAGGATGCTAAAGGTATCCAGAAACACATATGGGGTATGCGTTTTTGAGGATAGCTTTACATAAAAGAATAAGTTTAACGCCAACCTAGCATTACGAATGTGCTCGGCTTTTCGGCCAAATTCTAATTACACAGCGCGCTACTTCGTCACAGAACTTGTCTTTTTCGCGTGCATGCACTCGCCATTCGTCGCATTTGTTTGCGCGGTGGTACGTCTCTCTCTCTCTCTCTCTCTCTCTTCCACCCTCTCGCGGCTTCATTTATTTATTTTTCTTTTTTTTTTGTGCGAAAAGCCGAGCAAAAGTTATTACTGGGATGTAGCTGTAGCTGTGCCGCCTCTCATTTCTCTGTCCCGGGGGGTCGAGACTGCGTGCCGCATTAGGAGCGAACGCAACCGAGAAATTACGAGCTGGGATGTATTCCCCGAGGCGACGCAGCTGCCATCCGGATCAAGCTCCGAAGTTGGCTTCGGCAAGGATATATCCTCGAGGATTTTGGTCGTACTGCTTCCACGCTTGGTAACTTTTTCCTTTTTTTCGTTTGTCTTTTTCATACTTTTATACTTACACGTCGCTCTCAACTGGTTTATTAATCGTGATAATTAAGTTGAGCTTCTCGTTGACACAGAGAGATTGGATGAACACTTCTCAAATGTTTGCGCTCTCCGACAGATTAATTACTTTACGGAATATGGACGATTTCTTGACTTTCTTCATCAGGCTCGTTCCGCATGCCGGACTCAAATCGTAATTTTTCTTCTTTCCTTATTTTAATAGGGCGCAAAGCCATGTTTTAGATTAATTAATTGCCGAAAGCTTGCTCGAGAGTTCTCGATGTAATTGAACAAACTCCATTGTGAGAAGTAAATCGATATTAAATTCGCTCTTGAATATCACGATATTAAAAAGAAGTAAATCGATAGTATATTTAATTACGATATTATGTAATACGTATAATAGTAATAAATTTGATTGTATGTTCAGCAATGTCATATAAATAAGTACTACAATCGTTAGTTTCGGTGATACGGTGTAAAGGTAATATCCTTGCTTAAACAATTATTCGAGTAGCGCAGAATGAGAAGCGAAATTACGGACGAGTAGAACTCGACTCATAGATCATCGAGAAAGAGAGAGAGAGAGAGAAGGAGAGGAGCTAGTTTCGATGGTATCGCGCGTTCCGCTTGGCCGGAACTTTCGTCGCACGACGGCCTCCCGAGTCAATTATATCGTTAGCGATCGTTATCGCCAATTTACACGAGCATTAGCTACGGCCTCGCGCCTCCATAGAATAATGTTTGCCGAAAGCTGCTCACGGCATTCCGAGCTACACTCATTGTTCAAGTTTAAATACCAACTCGAGAAATTGGTCGAGAAAGTGAGCTTCCCGGAAGAAGCAAGTGGAGCTATATACAACTCTCACACGCTCTTGCCGCGTTGCTTCTTCGTCTCCCGTGCAATAGACTTTAAAGCATCCATCTTCATTCCACATCCGTATAACACCGAGTGCCAACAATTTCGACAATGAGGAAATTTGCCACCGGAGAAGAACGCCAAATATTTGCGATGGCTACGTGAAAACACTCGTTTATTCTCTTTTTCAGAATTCAATAACTTTGATTTACCGAGATGAGTTTCGAAAGCGGCGCTATGATATTACAGTGTTGGATTATCTTTGATCTTTCCTCCTCGAAACTCACGATCCACAAAGTTTTTCTTTAATTACTACAAACTTTTCAAAATTCCTCAAATAACTCGCTCAACTTGTCGATCATTTATTATATATACAAAAGCTTACGCTATCGAATATCGATAATTGCTAAGCTTCGCCTTGTTCCTCGATTGAAAGTTGACTATGCAATCGTCATTTTCGAACAGTAATAATCGAAGTTTCTCCTATCGATTGCAATATTATTCGAATTTTCGGATAGTTCAAACGGACTGCCAGACGTGCGAGGTAGCTGTTTCTAAGCGCACCAGTTTGCCTGTCGATGTCCGATACCATGCAGTTCAAACGGAATAAAACTAGAGACACTCAGAGAAAGCTTAGACGGAATCCCTTTTCCACGGAATTAATCAAAAATTTTATATCGATTACTTCACGTGCGTACATTTTTTCTAGTTTTCGTAACACGACGCACTCGCCAAAAGAGAATACAGCGTGTACCCGGAAGCTCAATAAATGTTTATTCATCTACAGATAGAAATAGAGCGTACTAGGTGATTACGGGATATATTGTGGATCGTCAGACATGCGTTGTCGAATCTCAAAAGACTAATTGTGTGCGCGACGGTAAAACATGCAATTGACGTAAATGTATTTAACGGTGGAGATAAGCATGTTGCATGTTTCATTCCATAACATAAATTTACCGACCTTTTTGTGACGTGATCGTTTTAATTTTGGTGAAATGAATATTTTAATAAACTTGCATGTGCACTCGACTTGAAAATTCCCGTTTAATAAATGGTTTTTCAAACTGTACACGTTGTGCTTTTGCATCAAAGTGTGTTAAAAAGCCTTTAAATCAAGAGAAAATATTTCTCTCTCGTTTGAAATTTTAAATTAAAAGATACTCTGTTGGGAATATTGGAAATTTAACTTCAAAGCCATTTGCATTGATTTACTTGCTTTACAATATTCTGAAAATGATCTTTCTACTGTTGTTCTATGAGTTTTCTTCCGTGCCTCAAGAAAAATATTTATTGAAGCTTTGGAAGGTTTCGTGAAATTTAAAGAAGCTTTCATATTCATATCTAGATTTAGGATCTATCTACGAGTAAACTTGCATAGGAGTCCTTGAAGAATGCTTTCCAACTATAACGCAAGGATGAAGCTTCAGCAAAAGCTTGGAGTAACAGAGAGAGGGAGAGAGCGGTTCAAAGCGGTCCATTCATGGATGAAAAATTCAGCTTTAGCCGTGACCAAGGCGGCGAAAAGCCATTGAAAAAAATTTCTATTCGGCGGCAAAATGATTTTTGTCCGAGCCAGGGCGTAGTCGTCGTTAAGTTTTCTTTCGTAACATCGTCTCAAAGCCCATCACCTTTCTCCCGCAGATCATGATTCAGGACTTGCCCTGACTTCTGGCCTTCGTGCAAAGTTATCTTTTTATACTGAGGACGGGGGATGACGTTTGTGACCTCGGGCACACAACTTGAAATAGGAAGAACCATTTCGTACGTCTATGAATGCTTGTAATGTTCATACGTATCTTTTGAGGCGACCCTTGCTTATCTTTGCCTTCTTTAGTCACCTTCTCTCTCTCTCTCTCTCTC
This sequence comes from Chouioia cunea, assembly GCA_030064505.1. Classification (NCBI taxonomy): domain Eukaryota; kingdom Metazoa; phylum Arthropoda; class Insecta; order Hymenoptera; family Eulophidae; genus Chouioia; species Chouioia cunea. The sequence goes on from JAOPFQ010000001.1 coordinate 24,600,186, forward strand.
TCTCTCTCTCTCTCGCTTTCACATGATTCTTTACAGTCTACTCGTATCCTACATTCAAATTGTTATTTTCTGGCATTAATCACGTACATAGCAAAATAACTGGTGCGCATCGACTCGGTCAAATAGGCCGTTTGGATTATTGCATCAGCTTAATTTGATTTGCAAGCTCAGCACGAAAAACATCCAAACTATCATAGCGGAGTTGTTATTTATTTTTTTCTTATTCTAATGGTAGATAGGGGCGATCGATTTATTGTTATCAACTTTTGATTGCTTTTATATACTACGGGAGCTTGCAAGCCTCGATGATGGCGCGCGTGCGAAGTAAGAATAGAAATAGAAAATAAAAAAATGTATAACGATTGCTCATCTTGGGCTTCCGGTAAAAGCAATTCAAAGCTGTTCTTTGTACGCGGAGCTCGATCCGAGAGCCAAAGCCTTCTCTGTTGCATACAGATGTGACGTGGTCCAAAAGCAGTAGGAAGAACGTGGCTCCGGCTTTACATAGTGATTTATGTGGTTTCCCCTTGAGCACCAGCTTGCTTTCTACCTTTACTCTCGCTGCATCTCCTCTCGATTTTCGTCGTATGTCCTACTGTTGCTATTTAATCTCTTTCCATAGCTCTTTACTTTTTTATTGGCATATACTTTTCCATTGTAGTACATTTCTCTTTCAAGCATGAAGTGACCAAATAAAGTTGCATAACTGTTCCGGTGGAAATTCTATTGAAATAATTAACTGAAAAAGTGCCGTTACTATTCGTACAAATTGTGAGGGTGCGCCAAGAAGGAAATAGATTGCGAATTTTTAGTAATTTGAACTGCCCTTGTATGTAATAAACTTGGTCCCAATTCGAACTCTAGACATTATGCTCTCTGTTTCACACCTGTATACGTACATCTGTATACGTGAGATACCGACGTCATGACTTTCAATTTTTCAATTCTTTTCATTAACAAAGTCTCTCTTTTCATCTTCTTTCAATGTTAATTACACTTCACCGACGCAATCAGAGTAATTTTCTTGCATAATATCCTCTTTTATAATTACCATTCTATCGCTAATTTCAATCATCTTCTTCAACATGATTATATAAACATTTTTGTAAAGTCAAATTTGCTCGTACATGCATAACAATGAAAATCTATTCTTAATTTGAAATAATTATTATATCAGTTATTCCTACAGTAGATTATTATTCGAATTTAAAAGAGTATGAATAGCTTCTTTGATAGGTTATAAGTAACGATTATTTTAAAAATTACATCTGCATCTATAAAGATAGATAGTAGTTCGACCAGCCTCACATTCTAGCAGTAGCTGTTTCACGCTTGAAAACCTCTATTTTCTTTTCTAGACATATCAATTTCTACATTTCCCTCCATTACTCTTTCATACTGGAGCGCCGGAAAGAAAACATGTCTACTGATAGTAGGATATTTGTATGTGGCAACGAATATCGCGCTGAGGCTCATTGAATACCACGCGGTTTATTCCTCGATTGCAGTATATGTTCACGAAAATTGCCAACGACGAGACGAAAAAAGTGGAAAAACAAACACAGAATTGAGGAATCGATTGGTTTGGTTGCGTAGTCTGTGGATAAAAAATGCGGGTAAAATAAAAAAAGAAATAAAAAGATACAATCAAATTAAAATAGCTCACAGAAATATCAAAATTCAGCGCGTTATAATCTACTTAGATTGTTACAACGCGTAGATTAATAACGAGAGAGGCGAGGTGAGACGAGGTGCAGTAATGCGCGCGCGTATGTGTATGGGAGAATTGGCGCGACACGGAAGCCAATTAAGTGGGCTGTAATTTCTACGGTACGCGCCCATGTACATCTATTTTGTTGGCTTGTCGCAGCATCTCTGTTTTATATGATTTTTGAAAATTTGTAGAACCTGTATGGTTTCACGCATCGACGATATGGGTGCTGCGACTACTACTTCTATTTCCGCGTATATATATGTTGCCTTCCATCTGCCTTTCCCCTGCACATTGCAGCAAAATAATTTACGCACAAACGCCCTTATACGCCCATTCAATTAGCGCTCGATTGTTCAATTTTGTTTGATTGACGTGTGAGTGTGTGTGTGTGTGTGTGTGTGCGTGCGCATGAGTGTGTCGCGCTCACCAATAATTATTTCGCTAAAACACGGCTTCATATTGCCGTAAAGTGAATTTCATTTCCGACGATACGTATTTTATACTTGTTTTGTGAAAATTGCGCATATTTCCATCAATTAACACAGACAATGAAAAAGTCCAACGGAATAACGCAATAACAATATTCTTTCACTTTTTATTCCACTGACATTAACTTATATAAAGTGTAAATCGTGCGCTGATAGAGATTATCATGAAAAATGAAAGTGGGATGGATAAGGGAATGCGCTTTCGAGTCGTTGAATAAAATGATGAAAGCTCGGATAATTATTTGCATAAAAATGTGCAAATTCGAAACCAAAATAACACGCGGAACGTTAAATTAAGTGTGATTATTCGTAATTATTTCATATCTGATAATTAATTCAATATCGCGCGCATAGGTGTTTCCCTCGGCGAACGAAACGAACAAGCGAGACAAATGAAGGCGCAGCTGAAAATACGAGTCCCCTGGTCACAGTGGCGGCGCGTAAAATGAAAGTAAACAGACAGCTATAGGGGTAGGTAGGCCGGCGCAAGCGCGGAGTGAGCTGTGAGAATGAGACAGTGTATGCATGTGCTTATATACGTACGCGTATATAGACGTTGGACAATCGAGTGAGGTAGAACCTCGATCCCCTAGTGGACCAGGCTAATAAGCATCGGACACGAGGCCTGTTATGACGGATGACGTCGCTGCTCCCTGGTGAGCATCCGCAACTAACACGCCCTTGCGAATTAAATGACCTCGACGCTTTGACCAACCAATCGATATACATCTGCATATCTCCGCGCGTACATATCCATCTAACAATCTATATAAAGTTGTATGTTTTCATCGCTCTCGTTGATGAATTTTCGCTTTGAATTGTCGCCGAATATTTATAAATGTGAAATTCACGCGAAAACGCACATACTACGTATTAATAGGGAAATATATCGATAAGCGTTCACTTAAATCTTCACAACCAAATATTTCAAGGGGGGAAAATTATATGTATATATATATATATATTAACAAGTCATTTTTTCGCGGTTTTATTTTGTTTGAGAAAGATTACATTTTGAACAGGATATATTGGCTACGCTCATAAATTCGATAAACAGAACACAAAAAACATATATAGCATTCAAGGGTTACAAAATAAAGCAAACAAAGCGATGGACCGAGCTAGCTAAAGGACAGAAGAACGGGAGGCAGACGATTGTTCAAATGGCCTCGCAGCTTTCTCGCGCCATTCCTTCTCTATATATCTTCACTCGTTTGTTTTTACTGCAACAGAACGTCTCGGCAGCATTGATTAAGACACGCATAATGACACTTTGCAAAAAAACAGATCGTCGATACGTTCACGCACGGCTAGTTTGACACGATACGCGAGCCAAGACGCTCTAATTTCTCAGCGGCGCACTGTTTCACCAGAGCGGATGCCTGTTGTACTTACTGGCCTCGAGCTTTGCTCTGTATAATCGGCTTAACGGATTTCAATTTCTCATTCGCGCCCTGCAATTTACATAGGGTGTATGTCTGTGTGTGCTACATTCGCTCGATTCTAGCTATTCGCCCAACTAATGCGTACCAAGCATGTTCATGCATCCGTCATGAGGCCTGATCGAAATTGATTTCTACTACTTAAATTGAATATGTCGCCGATAAGATTTGGTCAATAAGAAAAAAAGGAGCGATGAAGCTTATAAAGATATTTGATTAAAAAACTTGGCAAAAGGTATAAAACGAATTTCTTAAAAAACTCTCGAAACTCTTGAAAGTTTTAGTGATTTCATAAAATCCCGCTGAGCGTTTCACGCTTACGCGCTTGTCGTTTAAAGTCACGCTGAAAAAACTCCCACGAAGATAAAGACTTAAGCTGGCTTCGTGGCGAGAGAGAGAGAGAGAAAAGACTCGAACAGACAACAAATAACAGACAAATGTTCGCGAAAAACTGATAGAAGTGAGATTTCAAACTGAAGAGCGTTTAAATATTTTAGAGTAAACTTAAGAGTCGCAGTTTTATTCTGCCGTTGGCTTTTCATTTGAGAGAACTGGAACCTCTCGTATTACATTTGCAATCTGCTTACTTTGCAAAAATATTACGTATATTTAAGCAAACAGATTCCGTAGACTGTATAAAACACGTACAGAAAATGAGTTGATTATAAAGAAACGTTAATGTAGCCGTTGCGTAAAGCGGCTACGTGTATACAACGCTGAGAAAAGTACCAGGCACGTTTGAAACGCAACGCTGAGATCGTTAAAAAATGTAATATCCGTTTTCGTGTTGCAGGTGATGCTTGAGCCAGGTTGCCGAGGAGGTTAGCTGCTTGGTTGCAGCGACAGCAACTCCGACACGACGGAAATAGCGACGTGTGCGAAAATCGTCGCCGCAGGTCAACAAGCCAGCCAGCGGTAGTAGTGGCGCACCGACAGAGGTGAGTCTTCTTCGTTTCTCATTCTTCTCGCCTATTCTCTTTTTTCCTTTCTCTTCTTTATTCCTCTTTTCTATATTTTAACTTGTTTGCCCTCGCCTCCTTCCTTTCCTACATCCTACGTACTTTTCATCCGCGCCCCCGTGCGTGTACGTGTGACGAGAAGACACAATTTCGTAGTTTTTTCGTCTCTTTTTGACTCAGTTAGTGATTTTGTTTAAAAATTGTAAAACTAAAAATTAAAAAGAAAGTTGGAATTATGCGGACAGCGCTTCGCATAAATAATTCAAAGTAATTCATTGATCAACATTCAACGTGAAATAAAAGCAGTGAAATAAAAGTATCAAGTCGCAATGCCTATGCAAATGAATTTCAAAACAATTTACGATGAAACGTTTTATCATAGTTTATCAAAAAAAAAAGAAGAAAAAGATATCTTAAAATACTCGAGCAAATTCCACGTTAAAACTAAATCCGAGTTCCATCGGTGCCCGTGTCGTTATCGAAAAACTATAAAAGAGTATATAATTATGCAACGAGAACGGCTCGTCGATAGGTAAAGTGGAAGTAGAGTAGTAGAGAGCAGAAGAGGGGGAGACTAATAAAGTTAAAAAATTCCTTTATTTTCGCGGGAAGAAGGACTAAAGCCAGCTCGATTTCCATTTTCATTTGAGCCTTGGCTTGGTGTTGCATAAAAATACAGCGATCGCTGGTAATTCTACTGGGCGAACGCTTAAATTGGAATTGCTATCGGCCTTCGGCACCGATAGTCCCGCTGATACGAATCGTCGATTAAAGTCCTACTTTTTCCATCCGCTCCTCGCTTACACCGATTCTTAGCTCTCTCTCTCTTTCCCTCCTGTAGTAGCTATTTCAAACGCGAGAATCGAGATTCACGTAATCGCTAGATTTTATTTCCGTTTGTTTCTCTTCCAACAGTTTGTTGGACGAAGGTAAACATCTACATTTATCCAGTTGCATTACAACAATAATGGGCTATGTCCAAAAGTTTTCTTGTTTCTTCGATGCGCACGGTTGAACATTACACCCATCGGAAATATTTCCAGCTTCCACGAGCTTAATTGCGAAACTTGCCGCGAAAGCAATTACGAATGCGAATTAAAAGCGAATCCCGCGTTTTGCGTAGTGAGTGGCGGAGTGCGGCTGCGTTATCCCGTTCGGAAAAAGTTGGAGAGCTTGTTACTTGAACTCGACGAAGACTAACTGACAAATGTAATTTTTATAAATTGCAGGTACTATGGGAGCGGGGCTATGGAGGGCGGAGGAGGGCCTCAGCAGCAGCCACTACGGTGCCGAGGTAGCCGCGCCTCCCTGCGGCCCAAGAGCAGCAACCGTCGGCGCCGAAATTCACATGCCCTAGGCCAGCATGGCCGAGAACACTGCTACTGCCCACAGCCATGCCCACAGCAACATTGCCTCAGGTTAGTACAAAAATGTTTACCGTAGTAGCCCTTTCTAGACACAAATATTTTTTATGTGACTTGATTCGCGAATATTTTATTGTGATTTGTGGGATTATAGTTATTTGAAATATTTCGAAAATCCTTGCGATAAGAGAAGCACAATACAAGGAATATCGCATGTTTTATTGACAAATTCATATATATACGCGTTACGATGCATTAAATTTCATTTCAATTGGTACTGAATGTCTGGTTTGTAGCTTACTGTTATCTTAGGGTATAAGATAATACAGCTTATTAAATATATCGATTCCTATACGTATAGATGATAAATGGAGCAGATCAACTAATTGATCGTTTATTGTTGTGGTTATAAAAGTGGTTTATATTTTAATCTGTTATCATTGAGATAAGAAATGGCATGCGTGATAATGAAATGTGCAGAAGCGAACGGGAGGAGCAATGGTCGACAGCATCGTGCCTCGTGTCAACGGGCCAACCAACTTGCAGTGGATGGCGGCCACGAGACGAACGTGACGAGCCGACGACAACGGAACGCCATAGTGGCGAGTATCGTAGCGATAATAATGGAGAGCCGGGCATGAGGCCGTGGCTACTTGGACGCCTCGTCGGATGGAGGCGACACCGACCACGATGGACCCATGGCTCCAGAGACTTTCGACGAGCCATCGAGATAGTTCTTCTCGGACTTATGCTCATCGTCTCGCCGGGTAAGTTTATCTCGATGAACAGTATTGAAAAAAAAAGAAAAAAATATTTTAAACGAGTTTCTTAGAAAGAGGCGAATGTTGATGCTTGAACAGGATGTAATTTTTTTTTCAATCAGAAAACCTAACTATTATACTCTTCCTCTACCGTCGGTTCCTCGTTCGAAGTACAAGTGTACCGTGAAGGTTGTGTTTATCGAAGCGCCTTGTAATTAGGTTTGCAGATCGTGGTTAACTACTCGTTTCCTTAACTCCGATACATATCTTTCGCGTTGTTTGGCTTGAATTTCACGATTGTTTCCATGATTCCTGCAACTCACAAATGTCTTTCTTGGGGATCGATTTTTTACGTTTGCTTTAGGTGTAATAAAGTACCAAGTTTTATCACTGAAAAGAGAGTTGCAAACATTTGTACATTATCGTCTTTGCAGTAAATCTACTACGTTCACTTTTAACTTTATTTTCCCCTGATAAATGATTGTAATTAAGATCATAAATAACCGTCAAGGCACATTTTAATGTTCAAAATCATCAGTGCCTTCAAGATGCTTACTTCCCTGTTATTGATTTCTTTATTGCAACGTCCTATTGCAAAAATACCACCGCGATTAGTAACATCACTGATTAGCTTTATAGCGTTAAACGTTATATGGAGTGTATTGTCGAAACTTTACTAAACGAACTCTATATATACGTTCTTGAAGTAATGCTTTTCAAACTTTTGTAGAATCGAAAATATATCGTGTTATCTACGAAGAGTATTCCGTGAAAAATCTTGGAAATAAATTATTTAGAGAAACGAGCAATGGAAGTCTCGTTACCAGCACATTTGTTACGTACCTATCTCGATTTTTCTTTTTTTTGCGATTTCGAAATTTAATCCATGCAAAAAGCTTTGAGAATCCTCTAATAAAATCATTAAAATTGTATTTTACCTTGCATACAAAAATATATGCATATAGGTCAATACGTATGTCGATCCACCAATCAGTGTTAAAATCTATTGGAAATTTGAAATAAAAACATAATATAAAATTCCAGGAGGTTAGAGAGCTAATCGCGGGGAATCTCATGAAAGTGAACATGAATTGGGAGTGGCGTGTGATATTTCGATTCATGCGAGGCCACGAAATATTTTTCACTCGAGGTGGCAGCCACCCTCGTGTAATTTTCCACTCGTCTAGCTTGGGTAAAAGTCAAGTTAAAGCAGTCTCTGCAATGCTGCTCGCTGACTCTTCGACCAACAGCACGTGCGTTCAGCTCGACTTGTTTTTAGGCTGTGCAAGCGATAATCGGCGCGTACTAAATGCGTTGGCGGCACTTTTCCAAATTGTCAAAGCAATTACGCCTTTAGCTTGTTTTTCCGCTGCGAATTGCATGCAGCCAGCGTTTTACCCTTGTCCAACGATTTTCTAATATTTCCCTTTACGTTTCTAGTAATAAATCATTTTTTTCTGCACCTCTTGTGCTTCGAATTTTTGTATTAATGAAATGTTTCTAGAAATTATGTTGACCGGTGAATTGAATATTGAATATATATTATCGTCAAGCATCGTAAAATTCCATCATTCTGTTGTTATTTTGATAATCACTATTTAGATTGGTCACGATAACAAACGACTGAAGTGGTGTTATCAAATATACAAGTCAAGCAACAGTTGAATCAAGTCACTTATAGTAATTTAGAATCGACCAAACATTATAGGTAATGATGCGCACAGTTTATCAAGGCGATAATTTTCTTAATGAAAGCAAAAGAAAGAAAGAAGCAGCGAGGCGCTAGTTTCTCGGAAAACGAGCAGTGACCCCGAAGATTTTTATGAAAGAGATGAGAAGTATGGAGAGGGCGGGGGTCGAAAGACGAACGAGAAGTTAGATCAAGGAAGAATAAAATAGCCGAGAGTGCTCTCTTGAGAGAGAGAGAGAGAGGGAGAAGAGAGAACAAAAAAGAAAAAGTGGGCCAACAACGGGGCCAGCCTGCCCAGACACCGGGGCGGAGCGCGAAATTAGCGGCGAAAGTTGTTTAATATAGAAACTTCTTTCCGACTGCTGGGCTATATACACGCGCGAAATAACGGCAAAGACACGGCATTGTGCGCTTCTAAGAAACTTTCGCTCTACCTTCCCTCTCAAGAGTAATGTCTGTAATTTATTTATTCGTCCATTATTTTTAGGCCTTGCGTCGTTTTCATCACTCGACGCTGCATTCATTTATTCATTCATTACCCATTTCAATTTGAACTCGAGTACTTCTTCAAAGCCTCTCTTGGCGAGACATTGAATTTCAAGATTTCAAGTGGATCCATTGAATTTTCGTAGTTTATTTTTCTTTGCTATAAGATGATTACAGTCTTTGTAAAAAATTTCACTGCAAGTCGCGCAATTGAAGAGTTGGAAGACCTATTGACTTGAACGTGATAATTGGATGCGATCAATCATAAAAACGAACTAATTACGTCAAGGCAAAGTACCATCAGAAGAGTTTCCTAAGACTTCAATTAACTAGAATAAACGATTAAAAAATGAAGTAGGCTGAATTAATGAGTTCCGTGATCAAACGACCTATGAATAAACCACTTTCTCTAGGTACACTTTACCTTTCGAAAAACCCGTCAACGTATTAGATTTTCGAGATAATTGTGGGAAGAGAGAACGAGCTTCATGAACAGCGAGTAAAGAGTGCTGTCGCTAAAGGCAGACTCGTTTTTTCTTTCGTTTTCTCGGGCAAATGGTCGAGCGACTCTGGCGGATGATTGTGATCCATCAATAGAGGTCGTTCAATAAACTCGTCTGACAAAGGTTCTCACAATTGTTTGGCGTGTCTGAAAACTAATTTCAGAGGTCGCTATTTTCATTGTTGCATCATTTTTATCGACTCCGTCAAGTGGTACCCGCCTCCCGGGCCCCCTCGCCCTTGTAGTTTTTTTAAAGAATTTGACACTCAACGACGCAGCCAACTTGAACGTCTGACGGTATTGTTGAGGGCGCGAAGAAGCGTTCTCTGTTGAAACTCGTTCGTGTGCATTTGTTTTCGAGCATATTTTTCAGCAGCGCGTTTCGCTCCTCTGAATAAAAATATCACACGCTGATCTCTTGCTTTGCGCCTTTATCTTTAATTAACACGATACTTTTGCCCTCTTTCACCTGAGCCAATCGGCTTTATTTACTCTTGAAGTGAAAAAAGAAAAAAGCTTACCAAGCTTGCGAAGGGTTTTAATTAAAGAATTGTACTCGATTCCCGCTGTTGTGCAAAGTGTTGGAGGCGGAAACTTGACAGATGTTCAACAAATTGTACATCTAATTGTTCCGTCACTTACATCTATTTCACTTATGAAGATTTTTAATAGAGAATACGTATTTGAAAAAGATACGATACTATTTCTCAGATATCGACGATTCTAAATTATTTAAACGAAGTTTTATTTCAAATTGTGCTATGATCGCTAGAAGAGTTAGAAACATACACTGCATTACATCCATTCTTAGTAAGCAGCGTATCCGCTACCAATACTGAAAATGTTTGATAGCTGAGGAAGTAAAAATGCAGAACGCGAATGTTTTGTATCGAGTGAAATAGATGTAGCTAACTAATTAAAAGGGGCGTAAATAGTGAAAGCCCGTAAGGTCGTTGCATAGATGGCAAAGAGCGAGAGAACAAGATAGTGTGTATGTGTGTGAGAGAGAGAGAGACGATTTTGCGGTATAATGCACGACGACTTGTGAGAGATCGTACAATGCCGAGTGCGAGAGAGCTCTGTCTGGAGAGCGCGACCATATAGAGAAATGTAGAAAGAGAGAGAGAGAGAAAGAGAGAGAGATGGAGAGAGGGAGAAAGAGAGAGAGAGAGAGAAAGGAGGAGGCACTTTGTAGCCTCGAATGAATTAATCCCTCAAGCATTCCAGGCAAAGTCTCAAGGGAGACGAACGAGCGCTCAACGCCTAGATACTTCGCTAGCGTTGCTACTGCTGGTTCTCGTGCTGCATCTGCAATGCTGCATCAAACTCGACGTTTTCACTTGTTCACTTGAATCAATTTGCCTAGACGTTCCCCCATGATTTGCACCATTTCGACATTTTCATTCTTATGTTCTACCTGTCTCGGCCCCTGTCTTTCTCTCTCTCTCTCTCTCTCTCTCTCTCTCGTTCAATGTATATGGCATACCTCGCTCACAATGATATTCCTACGGTGCTCAAGCTCTTGATTCTGCATTTGAAATTCATACTTGAAAATCAGGTAATCCGGTTGTGATTAATACATATTTCATTAGACATATTCCAACAGAAACGAGAGCTCGATATTTATGGCGCAATTTTTCCTACGAATAGGTCAATTTAATGAAGCGTATGTGTCTTATGTATTCTAACGAGACAGCCTACATATCGCTCGTGTATATTGCGGACCTGGGCAAATTATTGACATTATTGCTAGGCTGTTTGTCGCGCAATATTTCGAAATGTATATATGTAAAGCAATAAAACATGTATGCCTTTCATTTGGCCAAATCAACAATAGCGATTTTCAAGACAATATTCAGCTCATAAAGCGATGCGCCCGAACATTTTCTGAAGCCGAAAAGCTTAATGGATTACTCACAGGGCTGCTCGAGTCGTTCCTGCGGATATATTTGCTTGATGCTGCGTTGCATAAGTATCCGTATCCGTAACGATGAGGCATTCGGCCGCGTAATTGAGCTTTAATGTGCTGGAGCTCTGACATATACACGCATCCCGCGCGTATATTCTCGCTGAAGCGTCGAGAGTTTGCATACGCGCATACTTAAGCCTAGGAGAAGCGCATTGTTTGCGTGTGTGTATATGCGAATGGCCGCGAGTTTGCTCGCGCATACACATATATATACGTGTGTAGCACTGTGCAACGAGCATATATACACACACGACTAAATAGCCCAAGTAATCTGGGCAGTTGGAGCCCCAAATGAAGGAATGCTGTGCCAGTTCTGCTAATATCCTTGTAGCTTCGCTGAGATTATTAATGTCGAATGGGCCATCGATAACACCTCTCCTCACCCTCGCGACCGGTACGCCGAGCTGGATTTACGCTAGGGATCACATAAGAGGGAACCACTTGCGATTTATGAATACTAATCGCATACTAGCCTTCTCGCCTCGAGATCTCTCTCTCTCTCTCTCTCTCTCTCTCTCTATACGTGTGTCTTTATCAAAGCTCCATATTAGATTCATCGTAAGCGCGTTTCGATGATGCATGGCACACTTCGAGCTTAAGTATATGCACGCTTCGCCTGATGAACTTTCAATATCGATAATACTTTATGAAATCACGATAGTAATGGTCAAATTGATGGCTGATTCATTGCGGACACTACAACCCAACTCACAAGTAATTTCGTCTATTTGTCATTACTGAAGTAAATTTAGTGTAGAGTTATTAATTAAATTCAATTCCAAAATTTGATAAAAATCAAGTGATACTTACTTGTAGATCGATTAAATGACGGACAGATTGTATTTCTTAACGACGACAAAAGTATCGGCCTGCAATGCAAATTTAATGTCACCAAGTTGGTGGCCAACCTTGCATTTTGTTGTCTATAGAGCGTAAATCGCTAGTATATTCGATCGGCGGTTGTAAAGGATATTCTTTTATAAATAGGGAAGAGGCTATATATATATAGCTTTCTCATAAAAAGGAGCACATTGAAAAGGCTTTTACGAGGTTGAAACAAGTGCAGCACAATGGTTACCCACGATTATCTTCACTTGTCTTCGAGGAGTAATTCTGTAAAGATAATGTCCCCCCCCCCCACCTCCCCCGTTATCTGTCTCTCTTGCGTGTGCTTGGTAACTGAAGTCAACTAGCTGACCTAGACGATTTAGCTCTCATTAACGCTCGCAAGTCTCTCTCCTTGATAAACCCATTTTCACTTTTCCATCACAACTTCCTTCAACGGACGACCAACATGCTGTATTTATTCTACTGGTTTAATACGGATTTTGTACTTGTACATAATTTTCATTCGTTTTACCAACTCAATCTAGCTCCCCATTTGTTAAATCTATCGATGCATGCTACTATACGCATGGATGCCGAATGTAATACGGCGAGGTTGTTTGAAAATGATTAGGAACAAGTTAAATGATTATTGCACTTGAGTGCCGTCATACTCTCGAAACAAGAGGAAAGAGGAAAAAAAGCGTAACATTTCTCAAGAGTTTTCTTGTTCCCTCGATCTCGTGCTACTTCGCCAACGTGGCGTCTCCTCGTAATCACGGCCACATTGGCATCGTGATCCAAGTTTTGTACAAGCAGCTCCGGAATCGTGCCAAAGTAAAGTGCGCCATTTCACCCGTATCTGGCTTTCTTTCCCTTCCTTTTGTCGATCGTAAATACATCAGGCTAAGTTCGCCCACTCTGCTCACTGGCATGATTTACTTATTATGAAGCGTAAAACGCAACATCGTTCAAAATCATTATTCTCTCTCTCTCTCTCTCTCTATCATCTCTGTTCGGTCGATTTGGTCGATATAGGCTTCGTTCTAATGGCGTGTCCGACCAAACATGAGTTTGTTCTACTTCAAAATGGAATAGAATTGAAGTCCGTCCATTGTATCGCAGCCTTTCTATGGAATTTTGTTCTATTTGGTTAAAATTTACAAATATGCTCACATAATCGTCTTGAAATTTGTAAAAGCCTCGAAGACAAGGTCAAAGGCATAGTAATGCAATTCTGTGACACACAAGATATTAAGAGGCCAGAGGTTTCGTGATGCGGTTGTCGGCGGTCTGTCTGTGACGCCTGATGAACTGTTTGTCCTGCTGCTGGTTACCGATGGAAATGGCTTCTCATTATACTCAATGTAGCTCCTCGCTCCTTTGACTAGTTAGTAGCACGTTGATCTCACTGGCTTATCAAATGACATTTACTGGCACGCTACGGCATGCACGTTGACACACGTCGCGAAGTCTCACGTTATAATGTTCAAAGTGAAGGACTATTTTTGAATATAATGTGACATAACTGCAGCTACACAAATTGAAAAGCTTGCGAGAGTGCGCGATTTATGGATTGGCATAAATAGTACTTGGCGCGGAGTAGCGAAGATAGAGAAAAGTACTCGAGCGACTCGACCCGTGTCAGACTAATTATTCAAATGGCGGCCCACATTTGAGAAAGAGAGAGGAAGAGAGCAAGAGAGCTTTTGACCTGAAAAAAAACCGAGTACGGCAGCGCCCTGTTGAAATGAGTGATGAGGGAGAGAGTAAAATGCTTGATTGTTGTTGCAGGGTTGTGCAATCATCAGGATGCGGTACACATAACGGCGATCCTGGGCGAGAGCGTGGTGTTCAACTGCCACGTGGAGTTCCCGGACCAGCACCCAGTACCGTACGTGCTGCAATGGGAGAAGAAGGTAGGCGACACGGTACGATATCGGGCTACGACCGAGCAAAGCAAAGTTGTTGCCCCCACCTCTCTGCTCTCTATTCGTGAGTTGAAAGCGAGGGCCAAACCTCAGGCCAAGGGCGCGCTCCTGGTGCCGGCCGACTCGCCACTCGCACGACTACTACCGTCACAAGCAGCGAGCCGACCGAGCCGGCTCAAGCCCATTAACCTCGACCAACACGAGCACGACCGAGGATTCTTGGTAAGGTCGCCCCGTTTCAGCAGTTGCCACTACTCTTTTGTTTTTTTTTATTTTTCATTTATTTTCATTTTTCTCCGGAAATCTCTCACGCGATGCACCACTTGCGGTTCGGGGGCCTTTTTCAAAATTTACCTTTCAACCATGCACACCGAAGGTTTGGTAACTTTTTGGGCTTCTCCGAGTACACGAAAACCTATTACGACCAACATTTCCCTAGTTACAATTGATTCCTGGAAGAGAGAAACGCTGGCGTTATAGATTTTTACTATAGACTATTGGTATATTGGTATTTTAATGGTTGCTTACTACAGATCAAGTAATTAAAAGTTTGAAACTGTAATTTGTAATAAGAAAATTCATTCGAGTAGATGATGTAGTTTTATAATTGTATTTACCACGTACTACGTTGAACTTTAATCGACAATCTAATTCAAAATGTTGTTGAAATGTTCAGACTGAACATTTTGAAAACTCATACTTTGAGTAAGTATAATTTTTCATACAATATAGCGTACATCAGTTTTATATTATCGTACAATCGCTTTGTGGGGGATTTCCGAAGGTTTTGTAATACTGATGCAGAGGCAGTTTAAAAGTATAGGTCGTTGAAGGTATAAATATTAAATTATTCTGAAAACCCATACGTTTGAAAACGATATAATCGTAATTCTCAAGATGGAATGTCAACGATCCATTACGTAATGGCAAATGCAAATTACCAGAATCCTTGGATTTCCTTGTTTGTTTTGTCAATTGGTGAAAAAAAAATTAATTAAAGTACAGTAAAATGGCGATGTCGGTTGGTCACCAGTGAGCTGTAATGTGGGTAAGCCCTCGCATACGTAACGTAAACGTTGTGCCAAAGAACATTTTTGTCGTTGTACACGTCTTTTGTCGAGATAATGATCTTTTTCTATTCACTTTTAATTTTTTGATATGGCTGCTTTTGATATTTATGTACTTTTTACATTAAATATATTTTAATACTATGATGCATACGAGTACACAGTACAATGTCGCACCACGCGATATTGACGATTCTGACAATATGCTGTTACAATTCACAGAGAACGTCAATCACACATAGTGTTTTGCCATTTTTGTTCGGAACGCTGGAACAAAATTTTCTGTATGTCATGTCCGTTGTTTTTCTAATACCGGAATTGAGAGGGCAGAGCACGTATAAAAATATAAAATATTTTTGTAACAATAGTTAAATAGTAATTCATCATCAACCATGCCATAGATTATTGAACGCAATCCATTCCATTAACCATTTCATGTCTTCTGTCGAAATAATCGATTGACATCAATTAGATAGATTTATTTACGAAATTCATCATACATCAGTCCTCTGTATTGGCGACAATGCGAACATAATGTATTAAAGTTCATTTTCAATGAAATTATCGTACACCGGCTGTTGCTGTGTGAACTTTGATGAATATCATCCTGCGACTGGCAATTTCAAGCCTAATTACATCACGTCTCTGTCTCTCTTTGAACTCCGTTGTGCATGTTTAGTCCCTCTGTAGCGATATCGTGTGTTAAGATTGCAATGAGGATAGAGTGTGCGTTGCATTGTTACGTTTCAGAATATCTGTTATGTTTCTATTGTTAAATTGGTGATGCGAATTTGGGATTGAATATATACTAGTAATTATTTTGTTACCTCTAGTTTGCACTGTAGATCCTACTCAATGCACTCTGACACCGACACTCATCAATAACATCCGCTATATATCGAAATGGTTCATCGGTATTGATATCACTAGACCATATCTTTTGTTTTTTTTATTTAAAACTGATGTCCCATCGATATTCAGTTACACGATGTTTTACATAAATGTACACTTGCCCTGTAGCATATACTTCCATTTTTCCACGAAGATTCGATTTATTGCTAAAATAAATATTGTTATTCCAAGTTAAAACCAATACTTCATTGGAGTGTGATACGAGTAGTCGAACGCTGTGAAAGTAGATAATCGCCTGGCATGAGGCTTGTAAGCGATAAATCTGGCTCGTTGATTGCAAAATGATTGTCTACGGATTCAATCAATTATCGTGTAGCGCGAACGCGAGAGGGATGCATTAAGCATGAATTCAATATTGACAGTAGCAAAGAGCAGCTCCTATAGATTCGCTTTTAATCGATCTATTCAAGCTGTCATTATTGAGATCGTCTCATTATCGACTTACTCGTGCTCTTTCCTAATCTACGTAAATCTCGTGATGCAATTGATTCTCTATTCAAATCTGCCGCGAAATAAATCTGACACTTGACTCGGAGCAAAGTAAGTATCGCAGCGCTGGTGTCAGCAGCATCGATCAGAGAACTATGGAAGCTACTTGAGTGTTCGCGTGGGGTTGTTTATTTAATTGCCCTTACGGGAGAGGAGTGCCGCTAGGCCATTGAATCATATCAGCCTCGAGTTTTCGAACGGTAATTGCTCTCCACGAGTAATAGCGAGAAAATCGAAGCTAGCAAAATACCCCAAGTATAGGTCGCATACAATTTCACAGAGCCGAACATGCGAGCTTTGACGGAAACGATAGTCGGCTGGGATGATCTTTTTCAGCATAAGCATACGCATATACGGAAATCACTCGTTCATTTTATTACTTTTGTTTGCTGTAAACTCTAAAACGATTACTTCAACTCTGTTCACGGTACTGGCCTCCTTCCCAGTGATAATACTTGCGCTCGGGCAATCTACAGTATGCAGGCGTGTATCTGCCAGCTATTTCGTAGGGCTTTCGCGCCTTTGCTTGATGACTCTCGCTCTACGAGTACGTTCAACTTTCCTTCTATCAGCTAACTTGGCACTTTTGCAAGATGACTCATCGTGGCCAATTTCCCTCAAAGTTTATCAATGAAATTCCGAAAGTGCGTGGTAATTGCGCAAGAAATTCGTGAACGTTTCAACTTAGATGCGAATTGAACAACAGAGAGCTATAACGAAAGTAGCGAACGTTAGGATGGGTATACGTTCAGCAAATAAGCCGAGACAGCAATATAGCAATAGTAGTAGTAGCAGCAAAGGTAGCAGCAGCAGCAGACGATCCAGCCACGCTTGCCGAGACACCCCACTAGAGAGTCGCAGTCAGACTCTAATTAAGATGAATATTTCGCTAGCGCGTACTGCATCTCATTATATCGCTGCAAGCAAGCGTGACGACACAAAGCTCGCGCAAGTGATTTGCAAGCTGCAAAAGTCAGTCGAGCGAGATTCGCAAAGACTACCTCTGCTTCGTGAAAGAGCATCGCTCGAGAGCGTGTTTACCGCACTGATTACTCCGGGGACGCATATCACATTAGAGACTCACTCGCTCTTTCTCTCTCTCTCTCTCTCTGTACTGGGCAACGTGAATTAATACGAAACAGCTAGTAGAAGCATGTGCCAACGCTCATTGTTTTGGCCCGCAAGCTCCACGCCCATCTACCCTAGCGGTACATGTTCCCCTCGTTCAGTTATGAATTAGAATCAGCTGCCGCCTCTTGTAACGTCGCTGCCATTAGAGTATTGTTCTGTCACCCTAGAATAAGCGTATTCGCATAAATAAATCCAATTCCACGAGATGACTAATTGAATTCTCCCCGCTGTTTTTTTCAACGCGATCCACCGCAGGCTCGGTCGCATACTGCAACAAAGCTTCAAGCTTACAACTGCAGCTAGGTATTTTTTCCTTCTATTCGTTTTATGTTTTCACTGGGATTGCAAATTAATTCAGTTTCTTGACTAAATGACGGTTTATGCTTTGCAATACTACTTTCCGCGATAGATGTTTCTACCAACAACATTTATGGAAATTTGCATCTCTGACAAAATAGCAAATACCATAAACAGTGCGCTTGTAAAATAGTAATTGTGGTCGAGATTGTTATAATGTGAAAACGTGTACACTTGACAAAAAATACGAGAGAATTGGCGCGAAATAGAAATATGAATGTGACGTATACGAAATCCGTTTCCCTTCAACGACATCGTTCGGTATAACTCAAGATCAGTTTGACATTAAAGCTCAATTTTCTGTGAAGAGAGTTCCGTCGTGAACTAGCTGAGTAGAGGAGTGAGTCTCACCGCGTGTCTAGCGTAATTTGATGAAACAAATGGAGACGCAAGTCAACTGTGCAAACAGGCCAAGAGAAAGAGAGAGAGAGAGAGAGACAGCCTCTTCCATCACTGATGCAATTCAATTTTCCAGAGCTTCCTCTTTCGCTTTGTCTGGGCTCTTGCGCCAGCCCGAGGCTGATTTCGCTGCACTGAACACATCAGCTACTTGCCGCACGCGTGACTACGCGCACGATCCACCACTGCTTTCAACATTCTCTTTGTTACTACCACTCGCTCTTCTCTTGAGTTTTCAACCCCAACTGAGTGCGATCCATCAGCTATTCTCAAGCATTTGTGTGGCGATCAATTGCGGAACCGCTGAGCATAACGAAACCTTCTGTGCGCAAATTGTTTTTGTTGACTCAAAGCTTGAGCTATGTTGATAACAATCAGTTTGACGTGTAACTGCTGTAATATAAGTAACTTTAAAGACAAATCTTATTTTCTAATGTCACAGGAAACAGAGTACAAATGATAGCCATTCCTCGATAGAATTCTTTAATTCACCGAGCAAGCCTTTCATCATCTCTGTTTCTATTTCTTTCTCTCAATAAGCGATGCCTATCAAAAACAGCAGCGAGTATCACTCCTCGTGAAAACAAGCAAATCTCTTTTTCTCCTCTAACGCGGCAATAACGACTCGTCCTCTTTTTGTCGGCGCTTTTCCGTCGGTACTCGACTGCTCTCTCTCTCTCTCTCTCTCTCTTTATCTTCTTTTTTCCTCGGGACGAGCTGAGCTAATTATATTCTCCGCGGGGAATTTCCTAGCGGGATGCAAATCTCCGTTCTGAGCCGATCGACTTGACGACGGGAAATGGGAAACGAGCCGAGAACGACGGGGAATATTAATTTATTTCGAGTTGAGCGAGGTCAACTCGCGATGCACTTCACTTCCTTTTTTTGCCATGCACTCGGTCTCTTTTATCCATTTAACTACTTTTTATTTTTGCAATTCTTAAACGATCGGATTTCATGACGCTTAAGTCTTTGCGATAAAAATTTAGCGTTGTTTAAATTGAAAAAAAAACTTTTTGTTACGTGAAATAAAATGGAATAAAAGTTGCAACAATCAAACATCTATTATGTTAAATAACTTTGGGATCAATCTTCAGATTGATTACGTGTGTGTATAATGGAATAAAAGTTTTGCTTTCTCAATTGATTACATTATATTTCGTATGCTTTTTATACAAATTATTACAGAGTTTATACTGTAGTTTCGTATTTATCAAGTTTCTCTTCTATTTCCTAGTTATCTCATCCAGAGTTTCTAGACCTTTTTAAAGGCGAATTCAATTTCCCTAGCGAGACATTTTCATAAAAAGCAAATTTTAATGTAACTGTGCATTTTATTCTACTAATCAACACAAATGACTGCTAGATTGATGCTCTATGCTATCCGTTTTCTCTCTTACGACATACAGTCACAATAGCCTTAAACTTCAAAGCTGCGAGGTATATAACAGCAAGTCTGAAACTTCATCTCGAGGCGCTAAAGTTGTCTCTAAGTGCGATATTCAATCTTAAGGGCCAAAGTCGACAGTGGTTTAATCTGCATCGTCTTTCAGACTCCAACTCACCGTTGTGGCTCCCAAGCTGACAACATCGGTGCATTCGCGCTTCTACTATGCAAATGTTTGCGACTAGAAAAGTTTAATGGTCGACGCGAAAGGGTTAAAAAATAAAACTTTTTAACAAAAAGTCAGCAACGCCGACACTTAACGGATTAATTGTTCGAGGCTGCCGGCGTCCCAACGATTTAATTTAATGGAATGTCGTGGGAAAAATACACTTGAAAAAAGTGTAGCAGCGGTCTGTGCAGTTTACTTTGATTTCTTCTTCAAACAATGTTTTTCGCTCGAGCTTTTTTCCGTTCTATTATCTCTCAAACGCATTTCGCGAGCGAATGTAATCGTTTAAAAAAATTAGGCCAGGCTTCTTGTTTTAACCCTCGTTGTCCGAGTAATTACTCGCGCAATATCCTCTGATTTTATTTTTATACGAGAACATTTCCGCCTTTGCGGGTGAAAGCGCTTATACGAATGCCTTTTAATTATATGCTTCATACGAGCAGTTTTTCGTATGAGAAATTTAGTCAAAGTAATTAAACGTAACTTGCAATTGCCTAGATTTTGTCGTGTCCGTTGTTGCTACTGTTGTTACTGCTTAAGTGATTGTTATCGAAATAGTATAGCCAGCGCGCAATCGAGTATAGCGTAAACCAAGCAAATAATCGAGTAGTGTCGGCCTTCCTTGGTAAGTTCAACGTGATCGATGATTGTCCGCAATAGTGTTTGCGCATGCAAAGTCGAACAACATAGAAGACCCAAGAGAAAAAGAGATCAAGTGAAATCAACGTCAAGCTAATACGACCAAGAGAGTCTAATTAAGAAAAGGCCCGTGCTCTATTTTCTTGCAATTGGCATTGTGAAAAAGTAATTGGCAAGCTTTGGTAAAGCAGACAAGAGATTGAAAAACCGTGGCAGTTCAGAAAGACAACTAAGGATCGAATCAACACCGGAGAAAAGTTAAATAAAATACCATCTTTCGAGAGAAAAACACACAATGCGGCGAATGAAACGGGCTGTCAGGGAGTGAGGGTGCGGCAGCAGAGATTCTCGGAGGAGAAGCAGGAGGAGGAGCTACTCGGCGAGCGTGGTAGTCGGCGAATTTAATTTAACGAAAACTTTTTAAAAGTCCGCCAGAGGGAGAAAGAGTACATCGAGTTGGAAAGCTTTGCTATCGGGAGTATGGCTATCGATTGGGCGTTAGCCGGTTAACCCGTTGTTGACTTAAAAATAGAGCGTCAAGCGGCTAGATGAAGCTCTCTCGAAGCGGAGAGGATACTTGCGACCGCGAACTCGCCGATCCGGAAAGTAATGACGCCAAAGTGCACTAGGCGATACACTTTGAGGAACAAAGCCTCGCCAATGCTTCTTCGTTGTCTTTGGCCGTGGCGCTTTGATGCACAGCGTTGTCTCTCAATCTACCCAATATTTTGTCCTGCAACTCACTGACTAACTATTCGTCTCCGTTGTCAATTTATCGCATTTACGTCATGCCTAATGGACAATTGTTACGTTGAACAATCGAACAAAGCTTTATTTTTCAACTACTTGGAAAACGAAAACAGTTAGCAAAGCCGTGTACATAGAACGTCAAGATTAATTGGACGCACCTTTACGCATTCGCTCTCTCATTTGAGTAGGAACTCAAAATTGCAGTATCGGATTTCCAAAGTTTTAGCGCGTTTGTACGCTCTACCGACGAAATTGCTTTTACGTACTTCTATCGTCTCAAAAAAAAATCAAATTTCGTTTTATCGGCTTTACTTTGCCCATTTGAAAGCTTCTCTTGATCTTTTTCTTTTTAAAAAACGACGGTTTGACTTGATTTTCAACTGATATACGTCCCAACTTGTCAAAAAGAGCTTTACATAACCGTGACATATAAAACTTGGAAATATAGAAAGCAACATCGAAACAACTATGACGTTTCTAATTTTATGCAAAAATTAGTGAAAATAATAAACGCTGAGAAAAGTTTGATAGAAAAATCGAAAGATCATTGATCCCGAGGGGTCTTCTCGTATGGCGGCACGAGTGCGAATAGAAAAGCTTCCATGAAATAGAGCGACCATCGACAAAATTAATATTTGATCGAAAAGCAACATTATGGGCATTGCAATGGAATTCCCATGAAGAGCAGCTATTGCGGCTCAGCCAAGCGTGAGCTGTGTACGAGCGTACTGAGCAAATGAAGCGTGGAGCGCGATGGGCTAAACATTTGAGCTCTATATACATATATACCTGGTGATCGGAGGCGACGCTCCCCGTTTGTCACGTCAGTGAATGTACTCCAGTCGCGCGCTCTCGCTCGCTCGCCCCGATGGCGCATGATTTTATGCGTTCGTGGACAATGCCGTGTGCACCAGATCAATTGTAACGTGACGAGAGCACATTTTACCTTAGCTAACTGCCTCCCTCCCGATCCCGCCGCGTTCAACTCTTTTAACTTGGTCAATAGCACGTGATAATAGTTTCCTTTGCCACCCTCGTTCAATGCTCGTTCGTCAACGCCCTTCTGCTTGTTTTTCAATCTCGATCCGAAAATTGTTGACCTTTCCAATCTGCTATGCTTTGTTCAATGATCAATCCTTTTTTGCACTGTGTACGGTAGTCATTTGTTTAATTTCCATTCTAGTTCATTGAAACGTGTAAATTTCGTACATCTGTATTCAATGATCGTCAACATCCAAATTCTCCAAATTCGTACACCCGAACTTTCATCGATCCAATCTTAATCTCGTAGAATAACAATGCTATGTGTAGGTAATTCATATGGAAAGTTAATAGACTCAAACTCGAAATTGCGCCCATAAAATATTAACTCTCAACTCCAATAACGGCCCTTTAACTTACACAATTTATTAGCGTTTCTACACAAATAGCGAGTAATAAGCCGAACTTCCCTTAAAGACCATATGTGCTTTTCAAACTTTACCCTGCGATGAATATTGTTTCGAAATGACACGTCCAGGGCTATTTACACGTTGGTTTCAAGTAATGCTGACTTTTGCATAGCGATCAATGTATGGGTAAAGGAACTTGTTGTTCTTTTGTCAATTATATGTTCATCTGTTTAAATGGACGTTAAATTAAAATTTAGTACGAGGTATAGTGTAATGCACTTCTTTTCAATGTAACTGTGACCAATGTGTGTACAAATGTAATACCCTTTCCTTCCAAATTCTAACAAAAGCTTAACACTTAAAAACTCATTTTGTGATGCATGCTACTCTGTGGAGTATACTATCCTATCTCCTATCTCCGATTTACTGTGTTACCTATTTGTATTGTACGTCTGTGAGTAATGTTTATCTTCAAGGTGTGTGTCTTCGTCTTCTATTTTCTCATAACAGCCGCTACATGCATCTATTCATTTTCGGGTAGCTGCATTCATGCACGTCGCTTCAAACTACACATTAATGATGAATAAATTCTCGTGAAACTTGTTGTAATTATTGAAACAATCGAACTATATAAATATAGATTAAATTAATCACCAGGATAATTGATTTAACGCGAGGAATAATTCATCACTAATGAACTTCAAAGTTTGACTGCATTACTGTCATTGCATTCATATTGTAACAATATTTATACGAAAATTACTTTTATCAAGCATAAAATATATTCCAATTTGATACAAACTTTTGACGTGCTGTTAAAAAAATGAGAGCAGCAATTGTGTCAAGTTGGAAAGATTCAATAAATGGTGATTGGTCGTTTATGTTGCTTCTTTGTGTTAATGCAAGGGGCAGGAGATACCAATTTACATATGGTACGAGTCATACCCAACCCACAGCGCCGAAGGCTACGAGGGACGCGTCTCGAAGGTCAGCCCAAACTCCAACTTCGGCGTAGCGAGTCTCAACCTGACCAACATACAGGAAAGCGATCAAGGATGGTACGAGTGCAAAGTTGTGTTCCTTAATCGGTCGCCCAATAATAACAAGAATGGCACCTGGTTTCACCTCGACGTTCACGGTACAATTTTCTTAGATAGACACGCGTTAATATTCCGCAATAATGACCCGCTAACGTAACGAACAATTGTGTAGCGCCGCCTAGATTCACGATAACCCCGGAAGAGATGATTTACGTGAACCTTGGCGACGCGATAATCCTCAACTGCCAAGCAGAGGGCACGCCCACGCCAGAGATCCTCTGGTATAAAGATGCCAACCCTGTCGAGCCGTCGTCCACCATAAGGATCATGAACGACGGTACCGAGCTGAGGATCTCCATGATTAAGACCGAGGATATCGGCGATTACACCTGCATTGCGCGAAACGGCGAGGGACAGATTAGTCATACGGCGCGTGTCATCATTGCAGGTCAGTTATTATCGACATTTCGCGCTCTCTATTCTTCAAGGAATTGCGAAAAGGCACTAGTGAAGCTTTTAATTATCCGATGAATAACGCCAAGTAAGAAACGACAGAGTACATATTAAACTCTATACAAACTTCCAAGTGAAAATATTGAATAATCACATGTCAGTTGTTAACTTTACGTCGTATTCAACTAGATATATTAAAAGAAAATAAAGGTATATTTGAAATACATTGGACGCTGCTACGCAATAGAGGCAAAGAAAATCGTTATATACAATTTAATCGATTATTTATTCAAAGTGCGGTACAATAAGGACGTGCGTAGGAAAATCAATGACGTCCATTGGGCTGCGGGTAATGAATAAGCCCTTATCTATTATTCATCAGTTATTTGCTGTCATACAGCGTTATTCACCAGGCATGTTTGCAAATACGATCCCACATTCAGCGAATCGTATAGTTTAAATGTTCTCGATGGATAGATCGACGAGAAAATAAAAAATTTCTGTTCTCCTTTGCAATATGTTTAGCGATATATATAAAGGTGAGGTATAGGTAGTAAAACAAGAGGAAATTGAAAAGCTAGGGGGGTGCAGAATGAAGGTCTGATCGAAGCACGCTGCCTCTACCGTCGGCGTCGTTGGGTTACGTGGGTGGGCTTGCGCTCGGAGTATTGGATTTTTAACCCCTTTAAATCCATAAATTTTATGGACACCTCGAGGACAAAGCATCTTTTCCCCGACGCCCTCGTAAAATTTATAGCTCGATGCTCTATTCAGTCGACCATCCTCCCGGCCAACCTCTCTCCCGTATAACTTTTCCTTGTCTCTCTTTCTCTTTTTCTCTGTTTCTCTTTCTTTTTCCTGTGATAAAACTCGCGTTAGGCAAAGTGGTTACGGTTACGTTTCGAGCGCGCATCCACAGTAGCCAATTAAGCCTGAGCTTTAGACGTTATAACGCAATCCGTCTTCGTGGTCACTTTCCTTTCTATCTTCTTTTCTCGTTCTTGGCTTGAACCCGTGAGTTACTCCGATTTCAAATGAGAATTGATAATGTTACTTGGCGGAAATTGTCGTTCAATGTTGGATGACTTAACTTTATACCATGATATCATCAAGAAAAGCAAATCAACGTTTGCGGTTTTTAAGTCGTCAGTTTTTGGTCCGTTTGGAAATGGAATTTCGATTATGGCACCATTTGCTTATTTTAGTGTTTCGACGTGATTCTTTTACAAAAACTCGTGGTTCTTTTACAAAATAGCGCTCCGAGGAACTTCTTAGAACGATTATTTGGAAATGAAATAATCGGAGAACGAATGACTAACAGGAAGAATCGTTAAGCCACAATTTTATCAACTGTTGTCAAAGTCAAGAGGTCCCAGTAACGAAGAAGGATAGACAAGAGAATCATAAGATTGGCCCTCAATCTCCGAGTAGAAGCTGAGCCAAAGCTGACGATTTTTGTAAGGAGGTATCATCGAGTTGAGCTCTTGGCTTTTTTATCCTCGTCTCCGTTTTTATAACTGAGCTCCATTTTTCTTGTGGTCCTTTGTCGGAGCTCAGCGACTTTCTCGCCGAGAGAGCCTATTTAAAATTCATAATTCAGCGCCACCGGAACTTTACTTAGCTCGTCAGCAGCATTTTCATATATATGTTATGCGCCCACGCATCTACAATTCTTGAATACCATTAGCCATGCACACTTCTTTCTCGGCATTTCTCAACGGCCGTCGTGCGTACTGCTTGCGATTTTCCGTCTCTTCCAAACGCCAGTTGCACTTTGCACTAGGCAACCGTGCCCTTATGTAGGCTCGAGCGCACTTGAAAAGAAAGTGATCCTCTGAGCGACGCCTCGGTCGCTTGTAACGTATACCCGGTTATAGAGTCGGCTGGATGAATGTTGAAGATATGCCCAGGCGAAAAGGGAGCCAAACCCCATGGGGAAATGAAATGTCGGATAAGATGTGTCGAGTTTCAAGTGGCCTGCTTATAGGCTTCTCCTTTGCCTTGGCAAAAAGCTATTCTTTTCTAGACCTATCGAGATGTAATGGATTTACGTAAGTCTCTTATTTATTTTCATGTATGCATTTTTTTGATATTTTTTTTCTAACATTTCTTGCATGATAGTTGATGCTTTCGATAAAGATCAACCTTCTTCCACTGTTATACTGTGAAAATACTCGAAAATAGTCGCACAAAATTCCGAATCGTACATTTCGGAGCTTTTTGCGTATCCAAATAAAACCTCCAGATTGTATAAGAAAAGTTTCTCTTTGGAGTTTCAACATCCCAAGTCAATAGTTTTCGGATTTACTTTCGATCGAATGGAAGGCCAGTCTAATCGTATCTGTTTGACAAAGTAATGGATAAATCTTCCATAACTTATATATATATATATATATATGTGTGTTTACGATTACTTTCTGTTCCTAATTGTTCTGAAACTATTTCATTTGTTGAATGACCTAAAATTCCAAATTATAGGTGGAGCCGTGATAACGTCGCCACCAGAGAACGCGACGAAATTGGAAGGCGAGAAGGTAACGTTCCAGTGCGAGGCGAAGGCGATGCCGGGTAACGTGACAGTGCGTTGGTACCGCGAGGGATCACTTATTTCCGAGGTCTCGGAACTCGACACTCGAGCCTCTGTCAAGATGGATGGTAGCCTCGTGATCAATCCCGTAAGCGCCGACGACACTGGCACCTATCTGTGCGAGGTCACTAATGGTATCGGCGAGGCTCAGACTGCCAGCGCTTTTCTTAACGTCGAGTGTAAGTATATCTCTTCCATTATTTCATTTTGACCCCATAAATTTTATTTTAATTCCGGCTGTTTGCATTGTCTATGACAAACAACGATAATCAGCTACAAAAGCCAGATAAAAAAGTACATTAGCATGAAAATTAAATGTTTATTTTCATAAACAACGGTCATAGTTTAATACTAAATGCTTGTTCAAAGTAGTTTGGTCAGTTATTTCAAAGTGACTAAAAATTAAAATAGCAAATCTGGATAAATTACAGATCCAGCGAAGGTGTCGTTCAACCCGACAGTACAGTATCTGCCGTTCCGTATGGCTGGAGTTGTACACTGCTATATCAAAGCAAATCCACCATTACAATACGTGACGTGGACAAAAGACAAACGACTGCTCGAGCCGTATCACGTGAAAGACATCGTGGTGATGACGAACGGCTCGCTGCTGTTCACCCGTGTCAACGAGAGCCATCAGGGCAAGTACACATGCACACCATACAATGCCCACGGTACTCAAGGCAGCTCCGGCCATATGGAGGTGCTCGTGCGTAACCCACCCTCCTTCACTGTCGAGCCTTTACCAATGTATCAGCGTAAAGTTGGCGAGACCGTCGAGATGCACTGCGATGCGCAGGAAGCTAAGGACACGCAGAAACCAGTCATCACTTGGCAAAGAGTAAGTTAGTCTTTATCCTCCAATCTCTAACAACTCAAGAATACGCACACCTTGTGTAAACAATTCGAAACTATCGTTTATACGTATATATAAAGCATAGCTGATCGAAATATAAAAGAAAAATATACGATCGACTCACTTGAAATTCGCTTCCAGAAAGACAGCGATGCGCTGCCGAAAGGTCGTGCAAAGGTGATTGGTGGTAATTTGACGATTGAGAATCTTCGGGGCCAGGATTTCGGTGGCTACGAGTGCGTGGCTGCCAACGAGGTAGCTGTGATCGTCAAATCCACACAGCTAATTGTCGAAGGAACACAGCCACACGCGCCGCACAATCTCACCGGTGTTGCCGATGAGTTTTCCGTCACACTCTCTTGGTTACCTGGCTACTCGGGCGGGCCCGATTACAAACAGGATTACACGATCTGGTAAGATTCGTTCCCACAGCTTGTCATTTCGACAGATTCTTTTTTTATTAAAAATTGAAGCCATAACCCTTTACCACGTACTCTGCTTTTTTTCTGTACCCTCCCGCGCGTATATACTTGCCGAGTCGTCATCCAAGTGTACGTACATTAACGGTGGATCACCCCGCTGAGAGCTAGTTCGCGTTGCAAGTGAAATTCGTGCAAAAGAAGATAGTATATATACCAGGTTGTCGATATTACTGTTATAGAATAGTTCAAGATGAAATACGATTCGAAATTTAATTCGCATTACCAGCTATAGATTGTATGCAAAACACCGAAATAAAATATTTTCTCCGTTTCATCGTTATTTGATTAACCAGTAAAACATATGCAAAGTGTACATTTTATAGAATAGGTTCTAAACCAACTATTTCACTTGAATTGAGTTGAATCAAATATAGTACAAACTACCATGTAACGTATATTGCGAGCTCTATATATATTCATAGATGATTGGGTATTCCGACTGACTACAGCTTATTTGAACTATTTGAATCTCGTCACCGACTTTACTTGCTATTAAGGTAATATTAGTTACTTTGATCATCCTATTTCATTTCCATTTCGCATCGGTTCACTGTTCAGAGCTGTTGTATCAACATTTGAATGCACACGTATATATCGAGGATAAAACAAGGCTTGAACACATAAAGAAACGCGTTAAAGTCAACGAAGAGGAAATAGATTACGTATTATTGATAAGAGCTACGTTGCCATTTTTAGACGGGATAACTTAACAATGCTGCCAATATATTGTAATGTCAGCAACCCACGTCTATGATTATCTAAAATTTTAAATAACTCGTTCGATTACCTACAAGTACTAGACAGTTTCTACTATATGATTTCATGGATATTTATTTATAATCGTGCAATTACTGAATCAGTAACGGTTTTTAGGTATCGCGAAGAAGGAGCTCAAGATTGGAAGACAATTCCAGTAACGCCGTCCGGGAGTACGACTGTTACTATAAGCAGGCTAAAATCAGGCACGAACCATGAATTTCGAGTCGTTGGTAAGAATGCTCTCGGAGAAGGGATGTTCAGTAACGTGATTACCGTGAAAACCCTAGGTAAAGTATTACTCTTGTTTACATCGCAAATAGCAGCTTTAAATGTTTTTACTGAACAAAAATTCTAACGCAGACGTGGGATTGCAAAAATCCGCAACGCCTTCTTCAAGTTCACGGAATCCGCAACCAGCTACAGCAGACCAAAGTGGCGGTAAGTTGAGAATGCAATTGTTTTTTGTATAGCCTTTTTCAATGAGTAAGGAAGATTAATATTTGAATTTACTCGATTTTTTATGCTGCTTAAGTACGCATACATGCTAGCTTTTATGCAAATAATCCACATTAAATTTCTTTGATGTGTGATTCGTGGAATAAGGGGTTATTTCTGTAGAAAACAAACGTTTGAGAACATTCAACATGAACATTGAAAGCGCGTAAAACTCTCACGCTCGGGTGAAAATTTAGTTTGTACAATTTCCAGAGCATACAGCGACAGTTTTAAAAGCGTTACGGAAGCAGAGTTTCAAAGTTCGAAAAAGCTCTAGTCGGCCTTCAAACCGGGGGGATTTCTTCTATATCCCGTTGCGACGTACCGTATCGGCAAACCTATCCAACTATTCGCTCCACTTCCGCCTTTATTTCCTTTTTCCGAATTCGTCGCTTCATTGCTCAACATTTGTACTCAATGACGTTTTTGTATCTCTTTGCCCCTTTCTTGGTCTTTCCTTACTTTACTTTTTGTTGTGGCTGGGTTTGACAATATCCTTTCAGATATTTTCACTTTCAGACGGATAATTTTGAAATTATCTCACAATTCAGGGATCGGTTTATTGTCTCCTGTTTTATGATACGTTAACTTTAGCTGTTTCAATCAATTTTCCATTCGATTCTATTATTTCATTCAAACTTAACTTTTCTAAAAGTTCTAATTATTTCGAATTTTTTAATTTTACAATATTTCTCCTCGTTAAAAAATAATTAGTGTAATTAAAATAGTTTTAATTTTAACCCACTACGATTGAATGCAAAATAAGAAAAAAAGTTATTCCTTTACCTGGGTGCAAAGTATTCCTGAATAGCTGTTGACGTATGTTTTATTCCTCACTTGTTAATTGAAAAATATCTTTATAAACTTAATTAACAAGTCATTACGGTAATATAATTATTTTTGAAAAATATTTTTTTTTAATTCTAAAATCATTCCTACTCGTTAAAATGATTTCTTCTATGCTTAAATTATTCGTAACGATGTGATATGCATAAATATATCATGATGGATGATGTGTACGTTTTCGCGAAAAGAGAGTTTCCTTCGAGGTAGCTAAACTGCTACTGTGTCATTTTAACCGGGTAGTTTTAATGTTCTCTTTAAAAAAATTAGTTTTCATTCGCTTGCACACGAAATATTTTGTATGATTTGAAATTTAAAACTGCTCAAAAAGTGATGAAATAACGGTTGAACCGTATAGTCAATGGATTATTTTCTAAATTAACGCATCGGTATTGTTAGTTATATATAACCTGTGAAATGTCGATCTGTCAAACGTAAGCGGGATGGTAAGTGTTTTCTCTGAAATTTCTTACGGTCATGGAAGGAAGTACAAAATCAATTGTTCTGCTCTAGAAATTCCGAGCGCGATTACTGTTTTGCTGAATACGTGAACTTTTTGTTTCAACTATCAACATAATGTAGCTCAGATTGTTATCAAGCTACATTCTTTATTGGGTTATTGGGTTATTTTTATTTTTGTTTTCGCCTATTATTATGGTTGCCGTTGAAATAATAAATTTCATAATGGAAAACCATTTACAAACAAGAGATTTGCGGGATCAATAAAAAATGATTTCTGCAATTAGTTTTGTAAGACATCACTTTCGTGTATGTTATGAGCAGTATTCTTCTTCACGAAAGCTATAAAGTAACAACGAAGTTGTATTTTGAGGTTGATTTAAAAAAGTACACTGACATAATCATTTTGAAGGTTATCGTTGCTAAAAATAAAATGTTATGTATCATTTATTAGTTGGAAGCTCTTATAATTCCAACTATTAAATCAAAATTCAATGTGTTACAATATGTAGTGTCATACCTTATTCATATTAATTATCGGGTATTTATCTTTGCATACGTTAGAACAAATTTTTTTAATTGCATCTGCACTTAGTAGTACTATCGCTTCAATTTAATTTTTTCTACATTATGGAGAGTAGATATATTTACTATTCATAATTTTCCATATTCTTTTTATCAAATGTGTCAAAAGCATGAGAATATTCATTTTTCTACAATAGATACGCTTCTCGATGACATATCATTTACCATCACTTCATATGACCCATTTTTTCGAATTCGTTTATAATTATAATTTCAAGTCTGTTATTACGTAAAGCTCCGTTCAAGTTCAAAATAGATTTGGAAGTATTAAAAAAAATGTGGTGAAGTTCAAAATTAAAATTTGATCTGAATAATATTTATCAAGATTATAACAGTAATATTATGAGAAATAGCCATTTGTTATTAATTTAAAATGAAATCAATCGTGACGTGAAAAGGACGTTATTAAATATAATTAATTTATCTGTAAGAAATTATCATAAAATTATTGTTTTACATCGCGAAGAATGATAAACTAGATTCAAATAAATAGATTAATATCAAATAGATAATTGTCATCATTTAGGGTATCACTTATTCATCCTCAAGAGTAACCATAGCCCATACGTAAAAAGCGCTTGTTTACGTTATAATTGCTTAATGAAATGATAAATGCGATGATTGATTTGTAATTATTCATTTTTTTTTCGTTAAGCAAATATAACACTAAGTGATATTTTTTGCAGGTGGGCTAGAGTTACCTTTGAAGGAGAAAGTTATCCCCGATGACAGTATGTATTAATAATTAATTCGAAAAAGCAATAGTAGTTTTTCAATTTTAACAACGACACTATTTCGTTAGGACCGAGGCCAGGACCTCCGAGAAACGTATCTGTAGCCGAGCTGAGCAATGGGTTCCTCATATCATGGATGCCTCCTGCTGAAAAAAGTCACCTTGTTAAATTTTACACGATAAACTTCAAAACGGACGGAGCTTGGAAGACCCTAAACAAAGGTCAAATCCGACCAGAAGACACTAGTTATCTAAGTAAGTTAACTTTTTAACTGCCGATAAAATTAGTTGTCCAAAAAAGGTATGCTTATCGTAAACTTTCTACACATTTTCAGTGAAAAATCTCGTTGGAGGCCGAACTTACTATTTCGTAGTCTTTGCTAATTCAACCGATAGTGCAGGAGTAAGTGATCAAATAAAATACTCTGTGCCGGCGCGCGTCAAACACAAGGCTATTACAGCTGGTGTTGTTGGTGGGATTCTTTTCTTCATCGTCGCAATTATTCTGAGCATTTGCGCAGTCAAGATTTGCAATAAAAGAAAGCGGCGGAAACAAGAAAAAGGTATGAGCGTGCTCGAAGTCTTTTGTTAATTTTGACCTAATACAATAGTTTCCCATCTTATTTTCTTAAATGAACCCTCATTACTCGTGTCTTTTTATCAATTTCGAACTTTTACGAATAACTTCTAAATTATAATAATAAAATAACGCATTATACATACGGTTATGAATAGTATAATAATACAATAATGTATATGGAAATTCGAACGCCACACGTAAAACTTATTTTTAATATACTCTTTTTTTTTAATATTGTAGAACTGCTTTCAGCGTATAACATGGTGGCGTGCCGGGTAACAGACTCGCGAAACGGGCAGGGGCCCCAAGGAACAGTGCCTTTGAAAAAGTGAGTGTCTCTACTTGTCAACTTGAACGTACTATATAATGATGCCAAAAAGTAAAAAAGTTACAATTGACAGTCTCGTTCTCTGAATGAGTACGTTGTAAAATAAGTACTGATAAGTCAGTAGCACGACGAGTTCGTATTTGCTTTTTTGAATTATCGTCATTTCAAATAGATTGACAAGCTTTATAAAAATAGAACAAATAAAAGGCAAACACTTACTCGTTTGTACGAATAATAGGGTATAGCTTAAGGTGTAGGGATTATTATCTAACAAATAGAATACAAAAGCACCACAGCATTCGTTTCAATTTTCACGAGCGTTTAATAGAACTGGAAATAATAATGAATTGCAACATTGGAAAAAGGAAGATAAAAGAAATAAAATATTGGCATGTCAATAATCAATATGAATTCTCCGTCAACGCGGTAAATAAAAAGTAATTCCAATTAGAAACAATTCCCACTAGATATTCTTTAATCTTCTTTCGTCAATGAACAAATTTTAGCGTATAGTGAACAAAATCGTAGAATAGGTGAATAATAACCGAACTAGCAGAGGTATTATGGACGAAGACGATATTTTTAGTTTATTAAACTTAACTCAATTAAAGATAATAAATATTCAAGCAAGATGGATCAAACGAAAAGAATATAAGAAATAGTAAATGTCGTGTATTTTGTAATTTAAGAAAACTTTAAAAAAATGTATCGAGAAGTATTAATGTGATCGTGTCCAAGTACTATTATCAAATCTCCGACCTTTATGTGTGATTACGAATAAAAAGAGATGTGCTTCTTGCAATTAAAAATACTGGTTTCAATTCAAGTATTGCATTGAAATTGTGGTAATTTATAAGATACTCTATAGTAGCGAAATATTAAAACTGTTAAAGACAATGTTGCTTTTAAGATTTACTAACAGAAGACGGAACATTCATTGTTCACCCGGACTTTCATTGCTTTCGAAAATGGCGCCATGTTGTGAACGAAATGGCATTTTCGAATTGAATTGTATCGAGCAGAGATCGTAGAATATTATAATTTCATCACGGCATCCAAAAGTCCACAATACGACTGCAGTGATGCCTATTCTGGATTACGCCATTGTCTTTATTTCTATTTTTATTTTCATTCGACGTCGTGACTTTCCTTACAGAACGGAAGAAGTCTTAAGTTTGTTTTATTTCGTTTCACCTTCTTAAGAGCCAGAAAATATTTTGGCCTTACGCTACATCTCCAAAAAGGAATCGATTTACTACGATTTTAGACCACTATCTCGTAGTGACATCGTCCACAGTTTTGTTCGCTATATTGTTCTTCAGTCTTATTGCCTGGGTCTTAAGAAGTTTTATCGATAATTAAAATTTTCCAATGTGCACACGAGGAGGTCGAAGGATTCCTATACGCATCCTCTCATATTTTCACGCTCCTTCGCCCTCGCAGCGAGCACTTGGAGTTTTTCGACTTCGAACGCTAATATCATCCATGAACATTATCAAGAGATAATTTGGCCATTCGCGCAATTTACATCGATCTTCACATCTTTTGCACGCAATATATCCAGAACGGGCTGTACGGTTCAGATTAAGCAATTCGTTTGATTGAACAATTTGGATAATGTTAACATTTGAATTTAAGACAGATGACATTTTCATCCATAAAAGAAATAATTTACATTTACTGGTATTGTATTTTATTCAAATTGGGTAATCAAATTTAAAGAGACGACGTGAATTTAATAGGCTTACCAGCTGAGATATGTACGAAATTCGAAAGA
The DNA here is from genome assembly GCA_030064505.1 of Chouioia cunea. Classification (NCBI taxonomy): domain Eukaryota; kingdom Metazoa; phylum Arthropoda; class Insecta; order Hymenoptera; family Eulophidae; genus Chouioia; species Chouioia cunea. The sequence goes on from JAOPFQ010000001.1 coordinate 24,635,045, forward strand.
TACTTTGACGCAAGTAGAGTAGGGTCGGAATAATTGGTTATACTTCGTTTTGTTTCGTTGCTTAAATTCGATCAAATAACATGTTTTAATTATTTGCATTAAATATTCAATATAACAGAATAGAAGAGGACAATACTTGATTGAATATTAAAACTGGAACAGAATATTCTTTGTAGAGTAAAATAAAAATCAGATAACCAATAAAAATTAAATCTGCAATTTGATCTTTAGAATTTCGACTCTACTCTTTCATCGCAAAATTAAGATAAAAATTGTCGAGTCAGATGTTTAAGAGAAAGTAAGAAAATAGAATCGTTAGGTTCTGGCACTGCTGGCGGTGTCACAGTTGTCCTCTTGTGTTTTTCATAGGTCGACAAACTTAAACGCTTGCGGCGAGTCAGTGTCGACGCTGACCCGTGGCAGCCCGTTGAATCCGCAACCACCACAACCTCTTCATCAACCAATTCCTACGCAAGTAACTCCCGCTACCACTGCCACCTCGGAGTCGGCCCACGAACAGCCGATACCCCCGAATCGTGATCGTGATCATCATACACTCCATCTCGATCGGGATTACGACAGCGTTTTTATCATTGAGAGGCGGAACAGTAAGCCTAACATCCGCTAAGTCATTCGGAAACAAAAGAGACTAAGAATGAGAAAACGTACAGACCGCCCGACTATCAGAATTTTTATCAGATTATATATATATATATACATATATATATATATATATACATACTATATATACATTATACACGTGCGGTGGACACGGAACCAGTCCCCCACTCCACATTGTTATACTGTACTATATATAAATATACATTATATATATATATATATATATATATATATACGTATATACACATTACATATATATATATATACATATATAAATAAATATAAATATTAGCTAGCAGTTCTACTGTGACAACATTCTGTTATCATTATCGAAAGAAAGAAAGAAAAAAAGAGAAATTCATACTACGCTCTGCAATGTTACCTGCTAGATCTAACTATTCTACTTTTATTACCGCAACTATGAAAGAGAGAGAAAGAGAGAGAAATAGCGAGAAAGCGAGAGAGTGAAAGAAATCGAAAAAAAGAGAAATCTGTCTGATAAACTACTACTGCTCTATCGTCAACAACTTCGTACCTATCTGCTACTACTTAGTATGATTGTGTTGTGAGAATTAAGAAATACCGTAGACAAACAATGAGAAACAGAGAAACAGAGAAACAGAGAAACGAGACGAGACGAGCGAGCGATACAGGCGAAGTCAAGCTCTAGGACATTCACTAGTTCATCCAGTCAGTACCCGATCCTAAGTTCGGCGAGTATTAGGGAGTACATAGATAGAGCCATTCAACACCATCTCATCATTCACCACCAAACAGTACATTATCTACTTATATTACTTATTTCATTCGTTTTTTCCGTTCTTTCGTTCGTTCGTACGTTCGTTCGTTTCCTCCTTCCTTTTTACCTTTCATTGCATTTCTTGTTACTGACGTACGTTTACGCATATACGCCTAGAACTTACTATTTATACGCTTTGATACTTCGTGTAATATGCTCTCACCCCGCAGTAGCGCATCGCCTTGTTACTACTATATATTTAATATGCTCAGAGGTCGAGACATTTTTCACCTCATGTGATATGCTGTGACTTCTTTTCAAGGTTTTTTCTTCTTTTTTTTCTTTCTATTTTTTTTGTCGATCTATAGATGCAAATAATACATGCATGAATAAGTGTTACTCAAATTCTCTAGAGCTTTTTAGTATACTTATAACATTGATAAATCTCTATACTAGCTCATTTTTTTAACTCAATGATCCATTTAAAAATGTCTTACTTTATTTTCATTAATATTATTATTATTATTATTATCATCATCATTATTATCAGTATTGTGTCTTTTATAAATAATTTGAGTCCGTGATAATGATACTTTTAAACGATTATATGATGAATACTTCTACATTGATATTTATGTTACAAATTTGAACATAAATGTTTTTTTCCGGTTATTTTCAGTTTATTAGCCTATATTAACGAGAACGATACTTCTTATCAAAACACAGATCTTTGTAACATGTAAACACAAAAAAGATGACAAAGTAGGTGCAAACATATTCTTTTCGCGATAATTGTTCACAAGTTTATCACGTTGAAATACAACCTATTGTCCAAATCACTTCCGTTCACTCTAAATCACGTTAACTTTGATTGTCAATGGAATACTTCAAATGAATGGATTTAAAAAATGACCAACGATGGCGCACTCAGTTTTTCACTTATTTCACAAGGCATGTTTCTATTCCTAAAATTGCACATATTTCGTAACTGCAATTTGATGAATCTCTCTTCAATTGAAAAAACCATTGCAAATAACGATTTATAATCCTTTTGAAACGTGTCTCCGTAGTTAAACATTGAAAATATTCACTTATTTCCTAGATCGAAAATTTTACGAGAATATATCTAAAAGTGGTATTAATTACTGATAAAAGTTGTTAAATTCATCCGGTGACCTACGACGCAGACAGATGACTTCAATGAAGATTATTGAATATTATTATCAACTCAATACACACTTGAATGAACATCTATTTGCTCCCTAGTTACCGTCCCTAGAAATAAAATTTACTCTAGTATTGAATTTATTATTACTACCACTATTGTTTCTGTGAATGTAATTGTTGTGTTACATTTTCTCTACCCTACTTTCCTTGCTGGCGGACACAAAGGAGACAAAAAGGTGACAACCTCCAGAGCACCTAAATAATGATTGCTACTTATCGATAAATATATATATATATTTTGAAAAGTGGAATGAAGATGATGAAATTTTTCATGCAAATTCAAAGATGATAATTGACAATGACATTTGAGAGATGAAAAGTTTTGTTGATAAAAGAATATTCACGTTCACTTCCACTTCACTCACCCGGCAAGATAACCTTTCACACCTTTTCATTAAAATGTGTGTTTCGCACCGGAATGCGCATGTGCATGTTCTTATTGCTAGCTAAAATTATCAATGTTTTAATTTTTTAGTTATTTTTACGATTTCGATCAGTTCGTACGTTGATGTAGTCGCCTAAGTTGCCTTTAAACTTTACCATAGGTGTTGCACGTTATTGTTGTTTTGCAACGGTGAAAAAGTATGCGGAAAGTTGTTTTTTTTTTCGTTTTTTTATCGATAAATCACCAGACACTCCGAATGCGATTGTCAGTGGTGTCCCGCAGACGTTTTCATCCGTTATTACGATGTTATTAAGTGTCGAGAACAAGCAAATTAATGCTGTACTTTTGTGTTCCTGAAAACAGATCTAGAAAAAGCCGAATACCAGGTGTAAGCTTGCTGCGCAAGATCGTGAGCCAGTCGAGTCCCGAGCTCGGGGGTCGGCGATGCCGGCCTCTGGGCAAGATTTCACGAGCGGCCGACGGGCGCTTCGTAGTCGCGGACTCGGTGCTCTCCTCGGCGGATAACAGCATCCTCGACGCCTCGAGCAGCGACGACGGCGGTTTCCTGCCGAGTCGCCAGCACCAACACCAACAGCAGCTGCTCCACCTCCAGCAGCACCCACCTCGACAACACTACCAACAGCAGCAGCACAAGTCCTCGTGGCGTCGGCCACTCGTCGGCACCAGTCAGCTCAGCCTGCGCTCCGAGTGCAGCGGATTCTCGATGGCGCAGCCCCAGTTGCCGGCGGCCGCAGCACTGAGTCCGCCCGTGCACCCGCTGGAAACCCGTGACGGCCAGTGCGCCGGCGTCGCGGACGGCCCCATCTGTGCCATCAGCTCGGCCCGCTTTCTGGCTTCGTCGCCCTCGTGCGGTCTACACTCGGCGGGCCACTCGGGTCTCTACCTCAGCCCGGAGCTGAGCTCGGTGCGACCCGTGGGCGAGGGCTCCTCTTGCCTACTCACCGTCAGCCCTCCGGCCTCGTACGTGCAGCTGCGCAGTGTGCACCAGCGCTACAGTCAGGAGCTGCCCTCGCTCAAGGCCATACACGCGGAGAGTCAGCGCTTTGTGCCGGTGCAGCCGCTGGCCACCTCGTCGCCGCCGCAGCCTAGCCCCGGGAGGCCGCGGGCGCGGTTGCCGCCACGGCACGCCAGGCACGCGCGCTCCGCTCCCGAGCTAGCCGAGGCGCCGACCTCTCCGGAGCCCCAGCTCGAGACATCGCCCGAGAGCCGGAGTTCAAGCTCCGGCTTCGGCAGCAAGAACACCAGCCAGCAGAACCAAAGCTCGCGCAGTGGTAGCACCGTGGCCGAGTGGCGCCCACCGCCCTACCGACCGCCCCCTCCGCCCCTCTCGGTCGGCCGTTGGCTCGAGCTTCAAGACCAGCACCACCAGCACCTGCAGCTCAAGCCCTCTAGTCTACAGCAGCACTTGGGCGGCTTCCTCGTGGTCCACCACCAGCATCAGCAGCAGCCACCGCCACCGCCACTGCTGCACAACGGCCTCGATGCCGGTAGCGTTGACGGCCACTACGAGTTCGATCCGGTGTCCTGCACACCCACGCCAACTTCCGCTTCGACACCCACGCGCGAGGAGCGCCCGCCTCAGCATCAGATGCCGCCCATCCACCACATGCACACCACCGCCGCTGCCGCCGCCCATCATCAGCAACAGTCGCGCTATTCACGGGACAACATCGAGGCGCGCGTGCAAGCAATGAAGGCCGAATTCCACCAGTTTAGGCAACGACAGGCCCGCCGACGCCAGAGCGCCCACCTCGAGAGCGCGTGCTGACCGGCCGTTCGTAAGCTCCATCCTTCATCCCACTGCGCTCGACCAGTTGTTGCTCGTCCAACCTCCATGTCCAAACGGTCGAGGCGCAACTTTGCAACTTCATACTCCAAAGATACTCTACCACTTATGTGCTCTGTAACTTGTTGCGAGACCACGACAAGCTAAACGACGTTTAATCCTTGATCCCGCTAACTCTAAGAAGCGAGTGACGAGGGACAGTTTGCGCCTCGAGAGACGTTTAAATATAATAATAAGTATGTAAACAGTGGTTTAAGTAAAAAAACAGCACTCACGCCGACAAATCTATACTCACTCGCTCACACACTCACTCACTCACTCATCGACAGACCCAATCAATGATCATCTAGTACCGCATAAGTAAAACTAATAATGAGCAATGGACTCGAAACGTGATATTAGGCCGAAGCTTGCCTCGAGATTGCTTAAGGACTCACTTGTACTGCACTGCCTGTTTAGGGTTTCACTAGTGACCCAACATATTATCGGCACAATAATTTTTCTTAAGCAATGTAAAACAAATACTTAAGTATTAAGCGACGTAGTTACGACAAGGAGAACGTCGCCTGTTGCGGAGAGAATTTGCGAAATAAATAAAAAAAGAGAGACACACACAAACACGAGGTCAATTTCTCATCTACAAATTATACGCGAGGAGAGTGAGATAAATAAGACACACAAGCTTTTACGGAAATGCAGAAAAATATATACCGCATAAGTGTTTGAGTCGTATGAGACTGTAATAAACAATAAGTATTGCAGTCCCTCGGGGAGATTTTTTATTTTCTTTTTGTAGTACAAATGTCTTATTTATATGATTAAGCTAATACCTTCGATAGATCATTAGTACAATAATTGCATTAGCGAAAGCACTAATCACGATTCAACTATACACTTCGACGACGAAAATGCTCAGACGCAAACGAGATTAAAGCAAATTAGGACACACGTACAGGGCTCTGGCGACCGTTTAACGACGACAGACCAAAAGTGTTGGTGTGTGTGTGTGTGTGTGTGTGGGTGTGTGGGTGTGGGTGGTTGTGGGTGTGTGCGTGTGTGTGCGCGTGTGTTCATGTGGGTATGTGAAAGAAATAGAGGGTAAAAGATAGAGAGAGAGAGAGAGAGAGAGAGAGAGAGAGAGAGAGAGCGACGAAGAACATTGTAAAGTAAAGAGTACTTAAAGATTACAGAGTGTCAAACGATGCCTGAATGAGTGAATCAAGCGTGAAAAGCAATTATATGTGCATATGCGTGTGAATGGTCGACATGATTAATTATCAGACGAGACAGAGAGTACCAATATTCTAAAGTAATTCTAATGAATGAATTAATAATTTGATAATTGTAAATCATAACGACGTAGAGAGTAGTTATATATTATTAATCCACATTGAAAATGTGAACACGTGAATTTTAAGAAATTGATTACAAACACGTATTTGTAATAAAAACGTAAAATTGTCCGTTGCTGTTGTATTATATTGATAATTATAAAAGTATTAATTACGAAAAGAGTGTAAATTTGAGTGTCGAGTTTGATCTGGTTATGGTCACAAAAAATGTTAAGCGATCGAAGGAAAAATAGAACACGAAGATGTTTCATTTATTCGGTTTAAATACGTAGAACTTTAATTTCTGTTTTTCCTTCCAAACAGCAGAGAGATGGTACCTCGAGAAAAAAAACCGCGAGTAGAAAGAAAACATTTTCTGCTGCCGAACACGTAGATTCGCGCGTCGGAGAAATAATACACGAAAGATTGAGTGAGAAATGTATAAACGGAGAAATAGTAAAGCGCGAAATTCGTCAATCGATGTTTTACTGTCAGTTCCCACTTCAAGATCGAAGCAATCGCAATTCAATTCCCCTTTATTGTATCTTGGAGCTGAACTAAATCAAGGGAGGAAACGTAACAGCGACGATTCTCGGGTCAGAAATTTTCCTCTCACTTTGTATTAATAAGCGGTAAACGTATGTAAGTTAAGATTGTAGATATATCATAGTTAGATACAACGATCTCAAAGATGACGCACGTATTTCGCTACAGAATTTTAAAGGATATTAATGAAAAATTATGTATAAATATATATATACATGAAAAAAAATTATTGGCCACCGTATAAGCGTATTATTCATACTCACACTGACAGCACGTAAAAGCAAATGCATTAAAGTACCGCGTATATAAGGAAAGACCGATTATATGGTTGAATCGTGAAATGTTATGACGATTATTGTTAAAAACGCACACTTTTTTCATCAGTTTTTTACTATATTTTCGTGCACCTTATACACATTTGATTATGTACCCATCATAACTATTTTTTTTTATCATGCACGATTTCGCATCAATTGTCAGAAAACATTACGTGAATACAATGTAAGGTCGGTTGTGTAAGAAATCGATAAGCTACATTTTAAAAAATGGCAAATTTACGAAATATCGTCGAACAATATTTAAGTCGACGTTCCCCCTTTATTTCACTGCGTTAATGCAGAATAACGTCAAATCTTCCATATTCGAACGCGATATACCTAGAAAAAGATTTCTTTTTATATTCATGTCATTTGATTAGAATTGTAAAAATAACGAGTTTTTTCTTCAAACTCAGACGTTACGTGAGTTAATAATTATCCAAGTTTTATGAAAAAGATATTTATTCATATCGTTGAAAGAATACATTTCGATTTGAAAAAAAAATCGGAAAAAGACACTAAATTAACTAAAAAGTAATAATTTTTGGTGCATATTTGACGTGGACTTTGTATTAGTGTCGATTTTACGCTGATAATAAATACAGTTATAACAAGCGAAAGAAATTTCGTCATTTGGCATGTTTCTATAAGTTTAGCGATACCTCAAATTGATTGAACCTTTGTCATCGTTGCGTACTACTGTACATTTCTTACACAAACGGTTTTCGAATGATTTATATTGCAGCAAATTTCATACGATCGATGAAACATGAGCACATGTACACATGCACACGCACATAGATATTTCGCTAACCATGTATAAGACAAAAACTATCGTAATAACTCGCGTGATGGTCGTCTTGTCAACGAGTCTAGTCGGCGGTGAAGCGACGCACGAGTGCATAGACAAAGAGAAGTAGCCAGATCGCAAAAAAATATCGCACGTTTTTAGCGTGTCGAGTTGGCGTGTTGCATAGACGAAAGCTTTGATAAGAACGCAAGTTTTTTTGACACGATCATTACTTTATTACATGACATTTGCAGAAAGAATGAAATACTTTTCATAATGTGTACAAGTATATGTAAGTAAGCCGAAGCCTTCCGTGGAAACGAGACTGCGCGCAAAAATAAGCGAACCGCGACATTTTTTTCTCTTTCTCTCTCTCTCTCTCTCTCTCTCTCTCTCTCTGTTATATATATAATCTTTATCTATTTCTCTATCTCTCTCGCTCGCTCGCTCTCTCTCTCTCTCTCTCCCTTTCGAGAAAAAAAATGACCAATTGAAAAATTGAAGCTGCATTGTGCGTCACTGCACCGCGACTTTTCTCGAAATTGTGAGTAAGATTTAATGAATGGTTCTTTGTAATGGCGAAGGGAATTATTGAAACTAAACATCGTGCGCTAGCACTCTTTAGAATGTTTTTGTGAATCAAGTGCGTTTTCTTGAGCGCCAATGGCGGCTGTATAAAGGACAAAATACAAAATTGTGGAAGTGTCGTCATATATGAAGCTGCTAAACTTGCCCATTGAGTACAACTTTAGTTTTAGTTGGTTTTATATTTTTTAAATATATTTTTATTATATTAAGCCCGTTTGCCTAATGTACACGTATGTTATAAACGTATGTAGAGTCGCTCATATTTATAACAGTAACTTTGAATCTCGTTGATTTCTTCGCTCCGATACATCAAAGTTGTTACAAGGTTTTGATTAATTATGCCGTACAGTTCATGAATCACGAGCCTATAATATAATCATTGTTATGAGAAGTTTTTGCAAAGCCTTGTGCACCATCAAGTTTGCAACACGTTTCTTGTTTGTGAAATTGTACAAGTTATGGACATATGCCCTGCGTTACAACACGTTACTCTTTTCGTCTGTCATATTTTCCCGGGGATGAGATCGAATAAATATCGTTGCCCGTTATTATCGACTATGCTTTCTCGCTACTCCGAGAACTCCAAGACGTACTAACTTAGAACGAATTGTAGACGATTTATTATTAAATAAATTACAAGGAGAACGGTCATTTGAAATAATGTGAGTTTATTTTCCACCTATATTCCCAAAAACGAATACATCTTTTTTCATTACATCACTTTATGGAAGTGTTCATTTAAAACCGTTTATGTCATATTTTTTGAAAGTTTATTGTCATTCAACAATGAAAAACAAATGCATTAAACATACGAATTCGATGTATTTATAAATAATTACTGTGAATAATAACCAATTTATAAAATGTAATTTTATTTTACAAGCAGAACTACTATTACAATAATACAATGAAGGGAAAATGGTTTTCCCGCAACGTAATTGTGTAGAATTTCTGTGAAGGAGAAAGGTTGCTATCCGTAAAGTTCAAAACCATTTGTGCGAAATCGTCTAGAAGGCAGATTGATACTAATCACATAATTTCCCTGATTTTACTCGTTTAAAACGCGTGCTAGTTCAAACCAGAGTGGAATTAGCAACTACTGAAACAAACTCGCTTGAAAAATAAGAAATTTGAGAGTGATTGTAATGAAAATCGATGATAACACTCAAGTGCACAGCGAATGAATACGAACAAAAAATTTCGAAATTAATTTGATTTGCCCAGATAGTTATTATAGGTACGGATAAATTGAAAAACTTTGCAGCCATGAGAGTAATTGCTATTGGGTGTTTTCAATCCGTAGAACAACAGATCGAAAGCACAATAAAGCTGAAATTAGTCATGAAAGAGCACCTAGAACCGAATGAGATCAGCAACCATCGAAAGGGATAGATCAAGGGCATTATAGGAATGGAAACATTGGCGCACCTCTTCCTGCCTAGTCAAGTCGCCACGAGGAAACAGGTGCGACGATGGTTCAATATCATGCCCAGCATCTCACCGCGTGGCCGACGTACGCGGCAATTGGCATCATTGAACACGCCCGCCGCGCTTCGTTATTTTCAGAGAGCAAAGCTTCACCTCAGTCCGAATTCACTGATCGCTTGCTTGCCGTTCGCCTGTGTACGCGCAATTCTATGTAGTATCTCCATTATCTTTCAACAGCACTGCAAGGCTGCAACTAGTCTGTCTCTACTCTGCCGCCCTCCTCCTCCTCTTCATCCTCTTTGCCGACCTCCTATAATCGGCTACGCTACGTCAAGGGACGGACATGACGTAAGTGATGCTGCGACAATGTGTCACGCGTCTAGTTAACGTGCTCATGCACGCGTATTTCACGATTTTCAGATTGCTTTTACCAACGCGTGTTCAGCTATTCTAATTAGTCAGAAACGATCAGTACTCTTTATCGAAATTCACTATTACGAAAATAATCATTTCAAATTGCATATGCTAAGAATGTAGTATTGCGAACGATTCTTCGTATGCGTGAAAAATTACTTATTTCACTATTTTTATTTAAACATGCAGCAATTGTCAACTGTAACTTTGCTCGGATTATACATGGATTCATTAGCTCATCATGTCGTATAGAAACAACTTTTCAATTATCAAAGTGACACTATTCAATCACATGTTTTTATTAGGTTTCAAAATATTGTATATATTTTTTTAATATTCCAACGTACTACATGCAATATGTACAGTCACGAATGCACTTCTATTAACGCATTATTCACAACAGCGGTTGATCAACAAAACTATGAGATTATAGCTCTTAATTAGGTAAGGGACTAGTTTGACTGAGAATTACAAATTGACAAAATGAACATTTTTAACATATTTAATTTATGAACTCTACTGATACAATTCTTTAAGTATTTTAGTTTGTTGTTAAGAGAAATCAATACATCAATGCGTATTTATAAATAAATGAATTTCCTAAATTTACATAAGCATGCTTCGGAAAAATGGAGCAAAATCGATGCCATGCTTCTTATACCAGTAAATGAACAGGTTATCACTAAATAATTGAACACTATACTAGTTTATAGTATTTAATTAATCATACGTATCTATATTTAATGATAATCTATAAAATAAAAGCAATAAGAACACACTCTAATCATTTGTCTAAGCTATGCATCATCTGAAGTTGTTAAACATCTTCGATAAGTGTTTATACCTGAATACCGATCAATCGTTATCTTAAGGTTTTGTGCAGCCATGTTTTTAGAAGGATATCTCATATGTGATGTGGTTTACCAAATTCTATTTACGTACGAATACATCTCATTTTAGCCGTGAATAAAAAGAAAAGTGAAAAAAATCAAGCTAAATACAGAATGAACCTAGGTTTTAAATTGGTTTCTGAAGAAGTGCCTGTATTGAATGCCTTAATATTGATTAGTCAATATGCAGATACCAACATTTATTATCGAGGCTTTTTCTAGCACTGAATATAATATAAACCCAACCGATTGAAAAAGAACTACGGGAAAGTTTGTTTCTGTACTCTATATTATACACACTAGAGGGACTTCGACCTTGATCGCTTCGCACGCCAGCCCCCTTGATTTGAATAAAAATGAAATTGTCCATTAATTAATACATTTTATATTACAAAAAAAATGTTAAATCAGGTTCAAATATGTCATTTTTTATTTTCAATTTTTTTTACTATACTATTATTTTCGACATTATCTCGACTAATATTATTATTTGAATTGTTTAATTCTTGTTCTTCAATATCCATTAATTCACTATTCATTATTTTACAGGATGGAACTGATGGTGTTCATTAAATTCCTGGCATTGGACCCATTCTAAATTCGTATTTGTAAATAGTACTACGATAATAGTCACTAATAATTTGATATATTGCTCATTTAATTACGAGAAGAAAATTTCACTTACTAATTCAAATTATCAAAATAGTATAGAAAAATGTATTGATAACAATTATGCTTATTGCTCGAATCTCTCAGATAATGTTCGTAATTATAACGAAATTTGTCATATTTCTCTGAAAATACGTTTGCGATATGCAACATTAACAAATTTTATATATTATTCGACGAAATTTATAATTCACGCTAATGAAGCAGATTTTTTACTTCGATTCATAATGGTGAATAAAACGATGGTTCATCACTTTACACTTGAAACAAACAAACAGTTAAACAATGGGCTGAGAGGGGGAAATCGGCTCCAAAGAAGGCAAAGACAGTTCCATCTGCAAGCAAGGCTATAGCGTTAGTTTTTTAAGATGCGCGTGGGATAATTTTCATTGATTATCTTCCAAAAGGAAAACTGATCAACGGTAAGTATTATGCGAATAGGTTGCAGCGTTTGAGCAACAACATCGTAAAAAAACTGCCGTATTTAGCGGAAAAAAAACGTTTGCACTGGTTTACACATCCGTTATTGCGATGGCCAAAATCAAGGGACTAAATTTCCAGTTACTTTTTGGCGTTGTCCGTCAGTTATTCCCAAACTTGAAAAAATATCTCGGTGGTGAAAGATTTGCCAATGATGAAAAGGTAGAAGCTGTTATTTATGGTTGTTTTGAAGAGCTCGGCGATTGGAACATCGCTGGAAAAGGTGTATTAAGCACAAAAGTTTTTGTAGAGAAATCAAGATATTTTTTCCCACGCCTTTTTGGGTTTTTATTGTTAGGTCGGGCACTTCTCGGACTACCCTCTTAACCATAGTTAAACGATAACATTGCTGTAGCTGGGAACACGGCCTCATGGTGTAAGGTGTAATCGATCCTTTAACGTGGTGGTCGATCCTTTTAAAAATTACCACTAGATAACAGTGTGATCAAGCCATAGAAGATATATATTTTCAACTGTGTCAAACTACCGAATTTTAACAAGTTTCAAATGAGAATATCTTCTGTTTATCAACATACTCGGAGGCGAAGGGAAGGTAAAAAAGGAAGGACTGTTTCAAAAATAATTAAAATTAGGGTATTTTTACTTTAAAGAAATAGACCCTACTCCCTTACGACTATATGTACATTTGTGGATAGCGATGTGTGATTCTGACAGAAGAAAATGTAACGATAAGTTGGTTATAACTCTTCATAGACAGCCATTTTCCATTGAATTGTCCATTTTCAGGTTACGCCTATGAGATTTATCAATTTGTTATCACGTAATGTAAGTTTTAAAGAAAGAAAATATTTCCAACTACGTTTAAACTTAGCGATGTGAATAGCCAAGTATGCAGATACCGAAAAATTATTTTCTTCTTCTATGAAATTACATCTACTATAAAACGTTAAAAACAAAGATTAGCATTTATTGTCTTTCTATCAAAATATGATTACCACCACATTATAACGTTCCCCAGATTTACTCGGTTGTTATAATTATTCTTTCATAACACGCTATAGAAGTTTCTTAATGGGCTACACTACGTATAAATAGCAACAACAATGACTGTTTTTATTCAAACGATCCGCGAATTTTTACAGCGCTCGCAGCAATTACAGGCACAATGAGAAACTTAAACGAAATTTCCCGTCTACAACAATAATCCAATTAGAAGCGACGAGTGCAGCTGCTCGGTTGCAAGCTCGAACCGCTTGACCTTGAAGTCACGAGCAAGAGACGAGAAGTAAAAAATCGTAGACCCTTGTATGTCTAATGGAGACTTCAGGATACATATAATTGAGTACAGAGAGCTTATTTTGCAAAAAAAAAAACATAACAAATAAAAGCAGTGATTCGGTGATAATGTGACGTGGTGGTGATTGCTCCCCCACTAGAGCCGAAAGAAGGTGCTTGCTTCAATTCAGGCAGCACATGTATGATCCCTCGCGGAGTAGGGGAGCCCAATTGGTCCGTTACTCGCCTCGCTGTCTCTCTCTCTCTCTCTCTCTCTCTCTTTCTCTCTCGCACTCTCACTCGATCTCGACGCGCTCTGCATCACTGCCGCAGCTCTGGTTTGACACTTGACGCGCTTCCTCCTCTGCCCCGCTAGCAGTGGAGTTTTAGTGAGCAGTGCGTGACTTGTCGTTCAGGGACAGGGACACAATGTTAAACAAAGTACTCTGAGAATTCGTTTGTCGCAAAAAAATCAAGTCGAAAAAGAAAAAAAGAAATAAAAACCAGCAGAGGCAAGTGTCGCGAACTGCGTGTAAGTTCAGCGATGATGGCAGCAACTACAATTCGCTCGCGTACTTCGACTAGCAGTCATAGCTACCAGTGATTTTTTTATTGTCTGACTTGATTCGATAATTGCGCATTGTAGCATTCGTTCTCCGGTTAGTAATATACGCTGTGTCCGTGTGTGCGTGCGAGTGACTGACCAACTAGATTATATGTCGAGGGGAATCCTGCTCGGAGAATCATGTTTACGAGCACTGTGAGCAAAGCCCACTCGATTATCTTTCTTCTGCTGTTTTACAAAGGTAGGTATGCTATACTCAACGTCGGTAGCAAATTTTCGATGTTCCATTCTGGTACTAAACTTGGCGCATCTCGAACGGTGCTTTTGGTCGGAAATTCATTTGTTTCCTGTAGTTTATGTGCATTATTGTGAAGCGATCTCGGTGTACTTACGATTAGGGTAGAACGTCAAATTGCATTAAAACATGACCACCTCTATCGTTAGCATTCTATAATTCACAATGTCTTTATTCGACAGTTCGGATAGTTACTGTGTATATCAGATATTTATAACCGTCAAGTTACGAACGGTTGCATAATCAAATACCAATATACGGCTGTAGTTGATTACTCGAACGCAAACTTACTCATGAACAACCAAAGTGCCTATGAATACTTAACGCTGTCACTTATGTGTACCTCTAAAATGATTATATCACTCGAATTAAATGTTCATCCAATTCTTTAAAAATTCGATTTGTGGCGTTAAATTAACACCTATTACGATCTGTTTACCTTCATTAGTTCTTTAATGATTTAAAAATAAAGTAAGCATGAAAGATAGTAATCCACAGTAATTAAAAATGAATACAAATTTATAGTTGCGGGCCTTGGTCTGCTTCTGGAAGAGGAAAAAGAACCAAGCTACCATACCGCAGCAGTAGGCGAATATGTGGTCTTCAATTGCGATCTAGACTTCCCTCACGAGATACCGATACCCTACATACTCCACTGGAATCGTGATGTAAGTTGCACAAGTTTGTTAACCAAAGTTACGTCTACGCGCTAAACGTATCGATAATGCTTGATAGACACACGTAATGACACCTGATGCTTGGTTACCTCTATGCTACCTATAACATTTATGTATACTCTTGATGCCAATACTTCAAGTCTTGCAGCACAATTTGCCATGTGATACACGTGATACGCGGATATTTATTGTATCGCTTTGATGGAAAGCTTCCAACGAGACAAAGACATTTAGTCTATAATATCCAACGTTAAAGCAAAATATAGTTATTAATAAAAGAAACGGATAATCTACAAATCGCAATTGTATAACGTCTAATTCGACGTAGTTTGTCGAAATATGGAACATGGAGAAAAACAATAAAAGATACGAATAGTATGCATTTAATATAGATATCGAGTAAGCGTACATTCCATACCAAGTATTTTCATTTTTTTAGAGTATTTTCTAAAATATAATAGCGAAGTTTATGAATAATATCGTGTCTTAAAAAACTGTTTAAATAAGAAGCGACAAGGTTGCGTTGTTTTAAATTTGAGTTATAAAGACAATTGTTTGAGAAAGAAAGCAAGACAATTGAAAGAGGAAAAACTCAACGACTGCTAGCGTAAAGTCTCGAATGAATAGTCGTAAGTGACAATTCCGTGACGTCCGCGATAAGGACTTGGTGTAAAGAATTTGTCTATGGAGGTTCTTTAGGGCAGCCCGGAACCACTCGCCTAGATGCTATTTCAACGTAGATAATTCGTACGCTTGCAACCGGTTGACTGCCGATTAAGGCGCATTACGCGCACTAAGCGATGCTCACAAGCCTCTCCCAGTACCTACTTGTTCCTTCGCTCATTGTTAGATTGCCACTTCGCGCTTAGCACACAAATCTACGCTCGTTTCGAATGCACTTTATGGCCCACATGTGACTTTCGAGCAAAGGGATCAAGCTCGCATTCTCGCGAAATTCATCTCGCGTTCTATATTTGCCATTTTAATAATATTTCGATAAATTTGACAATTTTAATCTTTTTTTTAAGCTAGTATTCATTGCCTACATTTATCAAAAGA
The DNA here is from genome assembly GCA_030064505.1 of Chouioia cunea. Lineage (NCBI taxonomy): Eukaryota > Metazoa > Arthropoda > Insecta > Hymenoptera > Eulophidae > Chouioia > Chouioia cunea. The sequence goes on from JAOPFQ010000001.1 coordinate 24,651,109, forward strand.
TATAGCCAACTATAGAATAAAAATGGATAATAATAAGTATGTCAATTAATTATTTGACTGTGCCTACCTTTTATTAAAAATCCGTTGATAGATGTTTCGGAAACTTTTTTTCTATTGCATATGATAAGTTATCTCGTTAGATTTGTTTAATAATGCTGCGAAATTTATATAAAAACTCTACTGCTGCAATCGCAAAGATGAATACTGTTGGTAGTATAGACAAATTAATTCAACGAACCAAAGTCAAATGTCTGAAGCAGAGTATCTTATTTTACACCAGATTGAAAGAGATTCAATTTCATAAGTTATAATCCAATATGCGGGACGTTATATTTTCGCGCAGAGAACGTGACGATTACTAGGATTGTAGTTTACCTATTCGATTACATTCATGATATTCGTGCGAGTTTTCTTTCTTACGTAGCGTGAATCGATAATTGCGTTTGACACATTACACGAAATTAAATATTAAATAATGTTGTCATTGGTTTATATAAAAATTGATTTTGAAATAATTTAAATATGTCGAATTAAGATAGACAGTTGTCATTTCTTATTTTCTATTGTATGTTGTAGACGAACCCAAAGCGATGAAGTAGTATATGTTTATACATACAACCATAAATCTAAATCCATTTGTGTTTCGCATGCCCAAAATAAAACGAGTAAAATACTCATAAAATAGTAATGAGAATAATTTGCTTCAATATTACATTTACTAGTGTACTTAAAAAGGCAATATGACAATGGTTCAGATGACGGATTCGATCAATATAGAACAGCATCGGTAAATTAAACTCGATCAATTGTTCTCGCGGTAACCGTTTTTGATCTCGGTCAAATGGGGAGCGATCGATATATAAGTAATATGCACGGGCAACGAATAAAAAAAATAGATAAAGATAAAGATACAAAAAGAGAAAGAGAGAGAGAGAGAGAGAGAGAGAGAAGAGCGGAAACCGAAACGCAAGCGCTTACTAATTGACTTGATTGACGGCTGATGTACATGCAAAACAGGTACTCGTTCGGTAATTGGAGTACGGGAGACAAGACTTGCTACATTATATATTTAGTCGCGGCAACTTCCCCCTTATTGCTGCTTAATGGCGCGTCAAGAGTGCATCACTGGGTCACTGCTAACGAAACACCCACGTACATATATATTCTGCTGCAATGGAAACAGTTGGATCATACGAATCAATGTATTTTCGGCACCGACTGTATTTGCGCATTCCGTCGCTGATTCAAGTGCGATCTCACGCTCATGCGACAGGAAGATGAGCAATCAACTTCCGTTGTCAATAACCACGATTTTATTAGACTGACATGCAATTGCCACTTGTGTTTCCTTTTTATCTGGTAGATTTGTGGCGAGCAGTTGTGTCGTTACGAAATTACTTTTTATCCGCTGTAATGTAACTGTGTGTTCTATTTTTTATAGGCTGATTCACTTTTTACAGCCAAAACAGAGAGGTTAAAGTACAACGCACAATAATGATTAAATTCACTGATAAATTTTGCGAGATTTATTAGACATACGCAATTATAATCATTTATCAAGGGATTTCTTTTGAAACAATGCGTTACCTAATCGATTCGAAAGTTAATCGAAGAATCTAAACAAAATTACTCCAAATAGTATTAAAGTAACGAGGTTGACTATTTTTTTTAATTAAGACTTTTAAGTTAGACTTTTTGCATCTATGAAAGTTTCAGCGAAGGCATTTACGCGATTTCAAGGGACTTATTAACTAATTATCAATCGATAAACCACAACGTTAGTTATTCCACGATAGTGACTAATACACGGTAAGGAAAAGATGCGCACGCTAAAAATGTTCTTAACCCTTAAATTCATTATATGAATTTCTGCAAAATGCATAGTGTAGGATATATCGTACGTAGACAAAAATAAAAGTTGCACACGATACAGTTTTGTTGAAAAAAAAAATAATTCTAAACTAAAAATACGTATGTCCTCTTTGTGCAAAATACCGGCAATAAATACTTTGAGCAATAGCATTCGGTTGTTCAGCCATGAGAAGTGTTATTTTGGATACAGCCTACATCATGAATTTAAGGGTTAAGAAAAATAACGCTAGGATTTTGCAGCAGAGCAATTACGTCTGACATGCACGGGACATTGGAGAGATCAGCATCAGAGCCTTCTTCGTGGAGAGAATAAGTGCGAGCGTTTAATTCTCGAAGGCGAGGATGCGAGGAGCCTATGGCAATTGGCGACAATCGCGCCTTGAAGTGCTCGAGTGCTTTCGCCGGATGCACGTGGCGACAACAGCAGCAGCTGCTTAATAGACTGCATAATTATGCGACAACTACAATGATTACTGGGCGCTGTCTAACGTTTCAGGGCCGGAACGTGTTTTCATGGTACGAAGGCGTAGGCTCGACGGCCGACGGCTACGCCGGCCGCATACATCCGATCGAGGACGCTCAAACCCGGGGTTACGGCCAAGGCAGCATCAATCTCACCAACATCAGGGAGAGCGATCAGGGCTGGTACGAGTGCAAGGTCATCTTTCCCAATAGGACACCAAGTTCGCGCAATAATGGCACCTGGTTTCATCTTGCCATCGACGGTAACGATTCATATATTCGTCCTCTAAATCGCTCGATTGCCATTGTGATGCGATCATTAACCAGTTATCTATAGCTTTTTTTTACTATTTTTTTCTTCTTTGTCTCATTTTTATCGATCACTTAAATGAGCTGTCTGAACTGTAAACTTCTTCTGCAAAGAATACATTGTATGAGGTACGGATTATTAAGGTACACATTTGAAGCCGTAAACATTATTTTACATACAATCTCGATAAATGAAAACTAATCGGCACATATAAAATTCCGATTACTACGTGGAAATAAGTGATTCGACCGTGAAGATATATTAACGTAGGATCCATTAGGTTTGCAAACGAATTTCCGAACTATCATTTTATCAGTTGAACTATTCATATTTTCATATCTTTTTAAACGAATTTAAAAATAGGCTTGAAGATTGAAATTAATGCTGCGTGTTTTGCTGTAACACTAATAATATAACTGAAAGTATACGGAGTATACAGATGATTTTATAGTTCAGATCTTTTGAATAAAAGAATTAGTTAAACAGTCGTCTTTATTGATTTATGGATTTGGAAAAAATACTCTACTAAGAGATTGATGACAGACTGAGTTTTGAAAAAGTGTATGATTTGAGCAAAGAATAATTGCAAGTACGCACGTAAAGTCAATGTCATGGCGTTTAAACGACGACAAATGATAAAATTGACAAAGCACGCTAATACGAAAGAACCAGCTTGAACTGCTCGTATGGCTAAATAAGCTTCGAGCGCATCTCCTTTATCGTGCTGCACGCTCAATGGGCCAGCCGATGCCAAATAATTTTACAACTAATTTATTAATGGCGATTAACCTTAAATTGCGCGCGTGTATGTACGTGTGAGTGAAAGTGAGAGGGAGAGAGAGAGAGAGAGAGAGAGAGAGAGAGAGAGAGAAGTGCAGCAGCGTAAATTGAAGAGAAGAACATTCAATGACCTGCCAATGCGCCGCTTTACTAACCGCTAACCAGTCAGATTCGTTTAATCGTTTAACCCAGGTGTGTTGCCGCCATCGCCCAATGTTCCAGGCGAGACACTTTTAGCAGTCCCACCCATTAACAAGACGATCATGGAAGGTGACGCTGTCTCGTTTGATTGCGTTGCAAAGAATAATAAGTCGACCATCTCCTGGTATAGAGAGGGAGTCGAGATTGTGAAGCAACAGGTATCACAATGAAATTTACATTATACCTGAGCCTTAATCTGCTAATTCAACATTTTAAATTTAAAATATTCCCCCCCCCCCTCCCCCGATGAACTCTAGCGCTCTAATTTACCGATACTATAACCAATTAAAAATTGCCTCAACTTTAGGATCTTCGAGAAAGAGTTTTTATCAGTGCAGATGGTACTTTGACCGTTCATCCGACGTTAATGGGTGACCTTGGCGAATACAGCTGCACCGTAATCAATGAATATGGCGAAACCCAAAGTGCATCAGCCTATTTGAACGTCCAGTGTAAGCTAAACTTGAAATACGTCAAATTTGTCAAGCTTTACCTCGTAAATGGAAAAAATGTCGTTTTAATAACCTGCAAAGAGCAAACATTTTATTTCGATGTTACATTTGTTCAATAGATAAGGCAAAAGTCATCTATGCGCCAAATGAAGTTTATCTGCCGTACGGGAAACAAGCTCTTCTAGACTGTCACTTTAGAGCCAATCCACCTTTAACTAATTTGAGATGGGAAAAGGACGGGTTTCTTTTCGATCCCTATAATGTTCAAGGTGTCTTTTATCGGAGAAATGGCTCCCTCTTCTTCAACAAAGTTGATGAAAGTCATGCTGGAAGTTACACTTGCACACCGTACAATGCACTAGGCACCGAAGGACCGAGTCCTCCGATAACAGTCGTGAGTACACTCGTTAACTGTTTTACATTCAGATATTACAAAGACTCGTGGCAATTTTACATGATAAATTGTACTTTTAGAAATATGTTGTAATTTACCATGTTATTCTTTCCAATTCGCTTCACACATAGTACATCTTTCTTACTAAAAAGTCTTTTTTCCGGAGTTTAGAACACGTAGAAACCAAACGTACGTGTAAAAAACGGAAAATCGAAGTGTTAACGGCCGAGAACTGGTCCGTTTACATGTTGCCAGGCAAACCAAGCGGGATGTATATCTTTTTAATATTTCGCTCTGCACGCCCAATGTACAAATGGTAGTCTTGCGCGCGGGTAGTTCTCCTCGACTGTAATCAACACAATACACTCGAGGATGACTCACGTTCGGTCGAGTTTTGGTTTTGTGGACGAGCACATGTTAGTATATATCAACACATGTCACACATGTAGTGTCAAAACCAACTATTCAACAACATTGTTCTTTCGTTTTAAAAACAATTTTGCGTTTCGTAAGACATATTCTCTTACTTTTCTAAAACACCGAATTTAACAGAGATGATCGTTAAATAATTAAATCTTTAGCTCTAGAATAATATAGATTATTAGAATACTCGTGAGAGAACCCACAAGCATCCTATCGAAACACTCTAAGGTATCTCTGCATAGATACGTATCACATACTTTATACGAGTAAAATAACGTATTATATCGTTGTAAAAAATCTCACACGCCCTTGCCAAGCCTGAAAAATTTGTTAAGCATCATGAGCGAATTGAGCGCGATTACGCTCTTGGAGGGTGTTTACAGCACAGGATATAAAGCCTCGGCATTATGTTATTCCATGCTAAAAATATCCTCCTCAAGCGTAATAGGGCGCTGCTCGTTCAAGTACATAAATAACTAATACGCGCAACTGCCAAAAGTACGAAGCATTGGTGAGTAGTGTGGGGACATCTCTCGGTTGGCTATCACAGCTCACGGAATTACTTCGAGTACCGAGCTAGTAGCCGGTAACAGTTGAAATTAAACAATTATTAATCATTCAAGCGTTTCGTATTTAATTCCGATAAACAACGAATACTCATTGCAATCGTGTCGTATCCAGTTACTATTGTAGTAAATCAAATAAATATAGTCAGTGATCAAAAGTTATTGGTTGTAAGTAAACTATTTCATGAAAAATAACCGGTTGGCGATTTTAATAATTAGTACATTAGGTTTTACTGATATTCTAGGTAGTCCAACGACCACCGGTGTTCACTGTTACACCTCAGCATCTTTATATGCGAAAACTCGGCGATACATTAGAAATCCCTTGTGATGCCAGAGATGGTGATCAAAATCATAGACCCACAATTGTTTGGTACAAAGTGAGTTTGATCAACCGTATTTTTATCAGAATATGCATCAATTCTTACCGTCGACTCTTCATTGATTTAAGTTTTTAAGAAAAAAATAAGTGCAATACTTTGAAAACAGGAATAATTGATTAAAAACCAGATATTTTTAGGATGGGACGCCTATACCATCGGAAAGGATGTTAATGAGAGGAGGGAATTTGACAATTGAGCGAATTCAGGAGCAGGACAGGGGAATGTACCAGTGCGCGGCTAGTAACGAAGCAGCAACAGTAGTAGCGGATGCAGAATTAATGGTATTGAACGTACCACCAAGAGCCCCTTATAATTTGAGTGCCAACAGTACAAAAAATGCTGTGACACTCACTTGGGTACCAGGATATGTTCGTCCGAAAATGGAATATTCAATATGGTTAAATTTTGATGACTTTCAATAGCAGATCATACAAAATTCGTACCAATGTAATTTATATATTTACTCGATAGGTATCGGCCTACCGACACTTCTGAATGGAGGACAATGAAAATTGTATCTAGAAAAATTACAGAAGCTACCGTTGCAAATTTGAATCCTGGAAAAGAATACGAATTCATGGTACTTAGCCAGGATAAACACGGCGATGGAATGTTTAGTAAAACTGTACGTGTATTTACACAACCAAGTAAGTAGTTAAAAATAGTATTCCTGATAAATGTGCGAGAATACAATTTTCTAACGTTAGAAATTCATGGTTTTAGTTTCCAACAATATGAACATTGCATCGGAATTCAGAAGTTCAAAAGGTAATAACACAATGATGAACTAGTTATGTACAGTGATTTCAACGTTTGTATGAATTAGAACATGTTGAATATTAAAGTTACAATCGATCAAATTGATTTATTGTTATAGAAGACGAGGACGTTGGGCCACCGCATAATGTCCGAGTTCAACCAACGGTAGAAGGTTATTTAGTAACTTGGGATCCTCCAGTGAGTGGTAAAGATCAAATTAAATTCTATACTGTTAGATGGTTTAAAGGATCTTCTGAGCACCTATACGGCAGAGCCGAAACTACGGATACTTATTACCTGGGTATGTAGAACATACAAAGTTACTCCTTGATCGAACAATAATTGTCGTCACTTTTAACAATGCTACGATGGATTTAATCCGTGAAATGGCCATAACGTGATATATTAGGATACTGTATATTATATTTTGCTTATCAAGACTCGTGAAATAATCAAACTAAATTTCCTGCCGCATGATGTTTGCGTCTTTAATAATTTTCTGTTGTCAGGAAACAATACATTTTCCTTTGACTTACGAATAACACGCCTTGATTCTCGAGGTGGTCCGTGGTTTTCGATGAAATCTATAGATTAATATATTAATTGTATTAAAACGCAACGACTAACTTACAGTGAAAACATTGGAAGAAGAAAGCTACTATACTTTTGAAGTTATAGCCACGTCAATATCGGACGACTTAACAGTCAGTGAACGTTATACTCTGGAAGTTCAAGCATACCGAAGGAATCGTGCCATTTCTATGGGAATCGTTGCTGGTATTGGTTTCTTGGCCGCAGCATTGGGAGCTATTTGGTGGGCAAAACGGCGCTTTTGTCGAAATCAACCCGAAGAAAAATAATTAAGCATCAATTATCCCACTATAATTCATTATGTTTGAGCATTACAAATATTTGTCAGTTCATCAGTAAGCTCAATTTCAAATCTCCAATTTAAGCGAGTATAAAAAGAGACAGTCTTATTTTACGTTTGTATGTTTTATCTTTGTACGTGATAAGTGAGCCGAGTGCGTTAATATAACGTAAATCGTACTAGGTAAATAACGGTAACTCATTTATTAAAAACTTCATGTTAGTCAGTGCGTATATGAAATTGCAATAAATTACAATTTTTTACACTTAAATATTTTCTTCATTCATATAAATGACTAAAGACGCGGAGCTATGATTGGGAACCATATATAATCACCATTACAAACATTATAATTTAAGTCATTTTTTAAGCCACGTTAAATACGGAAACAAAAAACATTTATCGCATATCTCACTGATAAATATACCCAACAAAGAAAACAATAACTGAAAATGCTTCGTAAATTTCACGATCGATGAACTATTCGAAGATTTGGCTTTTTTGTTTTTGTCATATAACTTGGGAATTTTGTAAGGCAGACTTTTTTGTTTGATAAGATATTACTTTTTATAAAGGTTTATGTACATAAAACGTCGATGCTTTGCATTGAGGCAAAGCTACCGTGCCTTATTTGACTTCAGCTTGAGAAATATAACGATATCAATAGAGATATTTAGACAGATAAAGGCAAATAAGTCTTCGAGTAAACATACAAATTTATTTTCTTCATTTGCATAGAACATTGACAAATCTTAAGTATGTAGGCATCTAAAAGTAATTGTATAAATATGACAATTTTGCGTCGATAGGAAAGTCAGCACGCCAAATTCAAACTATAAAATAATGAGGTAACTTTTAATCAATAGCTATGCCCGAATTTATTTATATATAAAAACCATGCCTGCAAACCATTGAAGAGTGATTTTACGATATATCCACGAAGAACGTGCATCAGCATAAAGAGAAGCTGGCACCGAGCTTTGTACTGCACTCCTCGTATTCGAAAAATTGAAGGAGACAAGAAGAGGTAAACCAATATTGTACATTCTATGACTGCAGAATTGTCAAGTATTACTGTACTATTGATAGTTCTAAGAAACGAAAATATCTCCTGAATAAATATATTTTACTCAGGTCAGGATTTGAAAAGCCGGATTATGCCGTCTAATCGTTTTGTTTTGCGATAACAGCGAGAGAAAGGAAAAGGAAGTTAAAATGTGTATCCTTTTGAATAAGTTGAACTTCAAATTCTCCTCGTTTATTTGTCATTGCCCCACTTTACAAATTAATATCGCGTTCACAGTTAAGTCAGGAATAACATTCACTGGACACACTAAGAGTATACTTGATTTGCTAATGAAGGTCGATCACACAAGCGCAGGTGTGCCCGTACGCGTGGACGTTATTGAAAAATTTACTTTCTCAAATTACTGGTGAGCATGATGCATGCATAAAATTGTTGAAGTGACAAACATGAACATTTTCTAAGAAATAAAGATCCTTGCGAGGAGGTAAAGTGGTTAATAAGCTTGAGTGAAATCTCAATTTCAATACGGATCCGCATGAATTGACATGAATTGGCCAATAGAATCGCTTTTAAACAAATACCGCCGGTTATACGAACTGCAGCGTTTTCAAGCAACGCAAAACGCTTTTCCAAATTTATACAAGCGTTAAGATTTTTTTGTGAGAATCTTCGATAAATTTTACAATACATACGAGTAGTTGTTGTAGGAATAAGCAAGCCTGTGTTTGAAGGTCTTTTAAACCTTATGCCTTCAGTTCAAAGTAAATTAACGTAGCTTTAGTGGGGCGATCGGTTTACAATTATGTTTGAACACTAAAAAAATATGTTCATTGGATTTGTGATTGTAAGCCGTCGCTAATTGCATTGAACAACATTATATTTTCCTGTAAGAATGTTCAACTAGTTTTGCCACTTGGTGAAAATAACGATTACTAAGTTGAAATTTGGCTAATACCTTTCTTTATAAAATACACCAATAATTGTCAGGTGTACTTGGATATTCAATTCATGCAATGTTGCCTGACAACTTTGTACGTTTTCTTGCATATTGCATTAAAACGCTTCACCTTCTTTGTCTAATTAAAATTGAATTAAAATTGAGAGCCCGGATCAGTATAAAAACTCTTAAATGTCAAGTTTGTTACAGATGCACATCACGTATTGCGAATTGCGCATCGTAAACACTTGAAGTACAAGCATCGAAATTCGATCGACGAAAAGATCCAACGTCAATGACTCGAGTGCATACCGTATTCGATATAATTTGCCGTCTGACATTCAAGCAAGTCCGTGTAGTGAATGACTACGATGTGCTCGTGTAATGTTCGAAAATTGTCGAGTTAATCAAACTACAGCGTGCGCGGAAGTCAGAGCGACAAAAGCTCTATATACAGAGACCAACCGTCCTCAACAAAAGCTTTATATGCATTGAAACTGCTTTCGCCATTGTCGAGCCATCTTATTTAAAAGAAATAAAACCCATAGCGGAAACGTGCATATAGTGGCAAATTTACACGCGACAAATCACACTTTCTAATTTGATTAGGTTTATTCAGGCCATCGGTACGTTGAACTGACATCTTGTATTTTGTAGCGCTTCCAGTGAAATATTGAAAAACAATCTAATAATTGTTACGGCACGTGTATTCGTCTCAAGTGGTCAACACTGCGTTACATTTCGAGAAATCCGTCTTCGTATTATCGTATTAAGTGGCAATGTCTCCATTGATGCGTAAATACCGAAGCAGCTAGCACGTGGAGAGAAAGGAAAGAAAAAGAGACAGGCAAAAGAGGGAGAGAGCGTTGAGTGGAAGGGATCTCGCAAACAGCACTTTTGGGGCTTTATAGCATTCTCCGATCGTTGCTCCGTACAGTTTGTTTTTGTATCAGTGTACACGCCCAAGTTTACGCGGCCTACGTTACCCACACATCTTAGCTATGTGGCCTTCGACAGCATCATCGTTCATAATTACATAATCACATATATACGGGCGCGTCGCTTTCCCAAAAAAGAAACGAGACGTTTGTCTCTGATTATTCGTAGCCGTGCATCGACAGTTGATTTTGTTACAAGTGTCAGCGTGATCGAAGATCGAGTTCTCACTGATAAGAGGCTTTGCCAAAGTATTTGAAAATAGCATCATTATCGGGTGCGATAACGGCACATATGTTATTCATAATATCGCTGAAAGTTATCGTTCTGTAGTAGCAGAAATAACGGCAAGTAATAGACACCGAAGCCGAAATTTGCCGTTTGCAATGTCGATTTTAGTTATAGCAACGGCAAGCTTCATTTAATACAGAATAAAGGATTAATAATCGAATAGAAATAGTCGGATTTTCGTTGGAATTATAGGGGTGCAAGATGGAGATCGCGATAACGAGTACTGGGTCATTTACAGTTGCATCGGCTAGCCGTAAACGCGTAAAGGCGTCTCGCATGTATACATATCTACTATACTACGATGCACGTGTTCGTCTGTCTCTCTGTTTCTTTGTTTCTCTCTCTCTCTCTCTCTCTCTCTCTCTCTCTCTCTCTCTCTCGCTCTCGCTCTCTGGAAGCGAGCACACCAAGCACGAGGCGAGCGAGCGGCCTTGCTTAGCAGCGACCACGTTGGCGGCGCGCAGAGCAAACCCGCGCGGCTTTGTCGTAGTTTGAGCCCACGGAGTCGCAGCAGCAGTAGCTCAGTCACTGTCTCGCGGTCAGACTCGGTTGAGACCCAACAACTGATCTTTTTTTATTTCATATATATATGTATACATTTCGTAGGTGCGCGTGTCTTATCCAACAAATCAAATTTCCAACAACAACGCCTTCTCAAGCACAGTGCGCGTTCTTCGAGTGACTAATATTCGACAACTTTAATAATTCGCTCCCTATCATTCTTTGATCTTTGAACTCGTTGACTTCGTACGTTTGCCCACTACTGCTGTATTCGTTGCCGTAAACAGCACCTATACTATTGCACTACGTTAGTTTTACTACCATGTGAGTTTTTATAATACCTTAACATCTTGACTATGTAATAAACGTGTTAGATTATTTTCTTTTACCGATTGAAGTACTGGCTATCGTGTTGATAAACTTTCATTTGAATTCAAGTGCTATTCGTCGAGGATTTCATAAATATTCAAAAATTATATTTTCTTTATCTTTCAATGCTATCCTTAGGACTTTTGTTGTCATTAATACTTCTTTTTTAGCACGTATAGAAAAGAAAAATTTATTTCCAATAATTATTGATTTTCATCGTTTATTTCACGTTATCCAGCGACTTTATGCGTTTTCAAGATGTTATAAACGCTTGATTACTTGTTTATCTCACCCTTCAGCGATCTAAAATATACTTGATGACAGTTAAGGGCCAATAAGACTACGAAAAAGGCGTTTAAGTGAAATCATAAACGATGTCTTCTTTTCAATCAATAAATCCATCGATCAATTTTTAACAACAAATCGTGCTATGCGTTGCGCACAATGTGATCAATACCATCTCTATGTATTATCGTTACCTTTTTATTAAGGTTATCGCAAATATAATAATTGTTGGCTGATGCCTAACAATTAAATTACGAACAACCAAAATAAAAAGGAATTTTAAAATTATTTATATTTCGTTAGATTTTAATGGTTTGTACAAGAGATAAACGTTTGTGTTTATAAAACAACTACTTAATTGCAATGAAATGAAGCTTCTACACGTGCTGACTAGTTTATCTACATTAGAAATTCTATTAATTTTCGTCATCGTACAAGTGATCGGAGTATTACGAAACTCCTCATATGAATAGAAAGTAGAGTTTTATATAATAACCAAATAACCAAAGACCTCTCCGTAAAAAATAATGTTAAGAATCCAAACGGATTCAGATGAAAGCAGTTAAATATTAGCATAAAAAGAAATTTCCCCACCAACTACAATGAAAATTAACAATGAACGGTGTATATCACTAACTCCTGTGACAAAAAATAAATTAGAATTTGTGATAAACTCAAAACTCATAACGACAATGAAGACGTGCAATTGTAAATGAATTAACAAGAGAACGAAACAAAAATCTTATCAATGCGTGGATAAAAAAACGTCGAAAGACAACGGGCGATTGACATACCAGCACTTCGAGTCTCGCCGTAATTGATGACAATAACTACCATTTTCGAGAACAAAGACCTGTTACTGCGACCATTACCACTCATACCCCAATTCATTATGCTCATTCACGGTTCGTGACCCGAGGATCAACTGAAATAACGTTAAAATCAGTCCTGGTGTATTGACATTAATAAGTATCTACGAACAATTGACACAGTGCACGGAGCGTTGCTTCTTAGTAAACAAGTATCGCACGGCAGAGGTATAAAAAACACGTGTAATTATGGTTGCTATAACATAGTAATCGTGCGATAAAGTAGTTACGCGAAAATCCCATTACCTTTCGCATTTCATCTGAATTTTTCATCACTCCTTTTAGCACTATTAGCAAATCAATTAAAACTGAGTTTACTTCGTTCAGTAGTAGAGAATAAATTAAACTAACAATTAAGGAATAAATCCAACGTATTTTGGTGACTGATTAGTTACGAGTGATTCATAACTGCTATTTGCACGTTACGGTTAGTAATTGTATATGATTTACCTATAACATTTTTTCGTTTTTATAAATCGTCTGCATATTCATCATTGTTATGTCATGTCGACAAATTTGTATTGCGTTTGAAATTCTAATATCATTGAGCGTTGCAACGTAATTAAAGAAATGCCTTCTCATACGGTTTCTGAAACCAAATATTTTTCAATGCAATGCTTTATCAAATCTTTTCTTTGCAAATCACTGACTGTTGTACATCTTGAAACGCGAAACTCTATAGCAACAAGCTTTTTGTGTAGAATTGTTGCCGTTGTTAAGGAGTATTTTACTTATAGCACTTTTTTCATTTCATTTGGTTACAACACTGATGTTTAAGGATGTACTTACCTTGAATCTTGTCCAAAAGTGATCGGAACTGTGTTTATTATAAAATAAAATTCTTACCGGTTACTCGAACGGGTTATCCATTTGCATTGACTGTCTTTTAAATGGAAATTACATCGAAATACGTACTTTTCCCAATACGATGTACATTAGAACAAAAAAAAACATTATTTTTAACTTTTTATTAGTTTATAAAGAGCAGTCATATAATTGGAATTGTTTGCGATGCACTTCTTAGCCTGACATCTTAGCTGTTGGAAGAAATGGAATGCATAATCGTGAGCTTTTTTTGAAGTCGCAAACGTAAAATATTTGGCACGTGTATGTTCTGTGGTCACAGTTAGGTTACGTACTAGTCACGAAAAACCTTAAATTTCTTTGGGCGTAGGTGCACTGATGGATGATCTCAGGTAAAAATGCAGCGTGGAAAAACTCCGAGGCCCTGAGATTTCGAAGCGAGATTCTTTTAAGTATTGGTTTATACACAAGGGAAGAAAAGGAACGGCCTTCGACAGCGCTCAACACATGCGGAGCGACGGAAAGAAAGCGAAACCAAGGCTGGTGCTACTGATTCTATAGGTCGCAAGGGAGAGGGGAGAGTAGGGTGGGTTTCGAAAATCAGTAGTGGGGATTTGGGGAGCCAAACAATAGGGTATGTGATCTACTACTTTGTTTACAAACTATGCTTGAGCGAGTATTTTTCAAGTCACGTTTCTTCCTTTAAACGAACATGCAACGAATTTTTTGTTGGCTTTACATCACGTACATTTTTAGCAATGGCAAAAAATTGACTATTTTTGTTCGAAGAGCTCCATAGTTCGTTCTTTCAATCTTTTGTATTTAGGATTTTTTCTAGTTTGTACATTGAAAGATTAAGTAAACACGGTGACCCTTAACACTCTATTCGATAATACATTTTTAAATCTTACGACTACTGCACTTTACGCAGATCTTATGACCATATTTTTAAAACAAGGTCGATAAGACGCTCTTCTGCATAAAGTACGAAAGATCACCAGATAATTTAAATTATAAAACATCCTACTGCGGTGCTCCTGTTAAATGCGATGATATGATACTATTTGGTATTGATATTCATTGATGACTTAAGAATAAATTGGTCAATTTTTCATCGCGACTGAAAACATATTAACTGATGCTGTCAAGTTTGTTATTTAAAATTTGATTTCCAATTGGTAATTAACAGTCTTAGTTACGTGATTGGATATACATACATAAAAAAAGGTTAACTTATGGGGTTTAAAAATACTTTTTTGATGTCAAAACAATACATGTGTGTATAGTCGTGGGTATCCAAAAAACCGCAGTTGGTTATATTTGTACGAATCAAGCCTACTTTACGTAAACATCTATTCAGAACGACAGTTACAGCGACCGATATATTCGTGATATGAATCGCTGAACGACGCTAATAATCGTGCAATAATTATAGAATGCCTTGTGTCGAATTAACGGGGAAAAATGTGACTGTGTTTTACTTGTAGTTGTGTTTGATTGCTCGTGAACTCTAATTTGATTAGACTGAACAAGCACATACGATCGAGCAATTCATCACTCATGGAACTAGATCGCCAATTACATCATAATTACAAAATTGCTGTAAGAAAAAAAGAGAGATACAAAGTGGCCACGGAGTTATAACGTTCGAGCTCGTCATTTCATATGTCACTGTACGTTTGCATACATCACTATGAACTTGTGGCGAATTGTTCGTCGGAGTAGCTTCAATATTATTTACTATTTTTTTACGCGGAGATGACATCTTCTGGTACTTTAAATTTCCTGACACCAGTCTACTGTTAGGTGATTTCAAAAATTGAGCACAGCCCTTTTAGATAAAAAAAATTTGAAACTAAGAATTGTTACATTGTGCAATCGCTTTTCAATTTCCAGTGGAAATGTTTGATATCACCGCCATGAACATGCGCGCTTGATTATTAGCTACACTTTGAGAGCTGCTATTGAAAACGTGATTTGGCACTTTGCTGTAGTAAAATCTAAACGTTTTTTCATGGCCATTATTACTACTGCTATAAAAAACTTCAGTACAGTAATAATATTAATATATACCTGTTAGTAGACACTGAAAACTAATCATAAGTAAATTATATGTTTTTAACATTACAACTTCAATTTGGCAATCAAGAGCTAGGGTGCCCATTTTCCTATGACCAAATTATACGTAGTTTCTTGGAATATCGTAAGATTAATATATTCATGAATACTGCACGTACATACTCGGAATGAACGTAGGTATTTTGATTGTGTAACATTCAATAATCGATGGATGTCACGGTTTATTAATCAAATTCTTCTTTGCTTTAACTGTGTTATTCATATCTATGATATTAATTCTCGGAATACTTTTCGGTAACAAAAACAAAATACGAATTCATAGAAAGATGAAATAAAATTGAGTTATATAACCCGGATGTTTTCATTAATATTGGTTTTAATTTATTCACGTACGATGTCATTGTCTGTTTAGCTGTAATATTTCGTACAGTTTTATAAAATAATTTTGTTTCAGACTAAACTAAAATTTCGTTCCATATATGTACATATGTATCGGTAGATTATATACTCCTGTCCACATAAAGTGTAAAATGACAAAGAAAAGGTTTCTTCCTTTATCGATTGTCACCATTACAAGATTATTTACATATGTAAGTATTCACCGTCAAAATTTCAAAGTATATGCAAGATTTAACAGTTTGAAAGTACTGCATAATACTTGGCAAATACATACAAATTCATCGTAAAGTTGATATAATTTGACTAATTAACTAGTTTATTTTATTAATGAGATCATTGTTCGCCTCTAACAGCGAAGCGATATATATATATATACATAATACAGTATCCTAAGTATAGGCAACGCTACAGTCAGTAGATCTTTCTATTTCTAATGACACAGAATCCGCATTCAGATTTCGTAAGCTAAGTTTTAGTGCGACAGACTGCATATTAAAAAAAAATCCAAGTACAATCTGACATTGAACGAACAGTTTTCAATATTCGACAATATGGTAATCATTGTCAAAACTGATCTTTCCTTTGTATTACTAAAATTGATGTTAAAAAAGTAATTGCCTCTAAGTTTTTAGACAACAATATGTTTCTCTTTGTTTCTCGATTGGTAGAATTACAAAGACTGGTCAGTCTACAGATCCAAATTGATTAAAAGCGATCAGTTAAACATCAATAAAGCAGTATATTTCATTTTGCAACAAGGGAGTACAGTTGAAAGTTATTCTCAAGGCTAGGTTCAGCGCATGAGTGAAGCTAACGAGACAGAGATAGTAATAACGTAAAGACATCATTGGATTCGCTGCCGAATATCGAACAATATGAACCTTATTCTATACATTTTTTTAATTGTGCCGAAACTTGCATAATGCTGAACTTGATGTCCGTTTCTGAAAAACAGAATTATTCAGTTCTAAATCAACGAATCATCATAATATAGTTTCCTAAAACAACAAATTCATATAAATTAAAACGCGTCCTTGCATTAGAAATAACCAGGAGAACTAAAAATTGTTGTTATCTATTAAATTAACAATTACCAGTAGCACTTGTCTAAACAGAGCCTTTATTATTTTCTCAGTACCGAAAAGATTGCCAATTAATTTTCATTAGTGATAAATTCCTTAAATTTTACGAATTTTCATCAACTCGTTCGTGACAAAATCAATTAGTAACTCTCCAAAAAAGTCAACATCTTTGTTTTGTGATATTTATAGTTTATCAGAAGAGTTTTTACAATTATTGCGTCGAATAAAGGTACGTGCTTTTAACATATTGATTAGATAGCGACTGTATATATTGTTAGAATATATTATTAAAAACAAACAAGATTTATCTAATTTTTAGCTGTATAAGACGATAATAATAGCGATAGCAAATGATGTATATTCGTTTACTTCCGAGCAGCTAAATAAGCTAATCGCAAACTTTATTACTAATATTATTATTGAAGATACGTGTAATCATGTCCAGATAGAGTTTTGTATGATTTGAAATGGAATTTAGAGCTGTTTTACACTTCACATTTTAGAAATATTTTATCATCCCAATCTATAATTGGCAAATGATCAGCTGACATTATGAATATCTACTGGAAATGTATTGGATAAACGCTAAGAGGGAAAAAGAACAAAGCTCTGTCGTTCGAAGACTGTAGTGTAGCTACGAGACTCAGATTAGATATGTATTATCTGTTTAAGCTTCACGAGAGACACCAAATCATACAAACCAACAGGAGAGAGAGAGAGAGAGAGAGAGGGAGAGAGAGAAGATAGAGAGTAGAGGGGACAAGGCAGAGAAGCAATTCTAGTGCGACCAGTCGAGTGTAGGGCGCACATGCTAAGCAGACGGAGAGTGAGGACAGTAGTAGCCGTAGCAAGGAGACAGAACTGCCACAGCCATGAGGCCCTGGACGAACAGGGCTATTGTGCTGGGCAGTGTAGGACTCACCCTCTTGCTCTTCGGAGCTGCTATTTACTTGTTAAGAAATGTCCTCTTTCACGCCATCATACGTAGCGTGAGTATTTATTAGTTTTCTCTTTCATTTTTACTTCAACCCTATATACTTTCATTGATTACGCATTGTCATATTTGCTCGACTAACTACGTGTTTGGAGATCTACAAACATTTGTAATAAGCAAATCAGTTGCTTAGTCAACATTTATCTCAGATAATTATCATGTTCACATACATTATAGGCATTGTCGGGCGCCTTTGATAAGATGTCATTTTGTAAAGATCGGGAGTATCCAGTTTTCAAAATCTTGAGATAAAAGCATGCATCTATCGTTGTTCAATGAACTCGACTATTGACACAATTTAATAATCATTCTTTTTTAAACAATTCCAACTAAGATGACTATTATTTGTTATTATTATAGTCATTCGTGAGGGGTAAAGCTTCCAGTTATTAAAATAGAAATCTTTAAAACACGAAGAAAAAAAATCAGAATTAATTATACGTCCATTTCTACTTGATTTAATAGATGTTATAAATAGCATATGCTAGTTCGGAAACGACAATAATAGATGGATACACATGTTAATAATTTTTTCATTTTTCATGTATGTGTGATTTAAACTATGTTGCAGGCATTAACGTTATCGCCGAATTCAGAAGGTTATGAGTTGTGGGAAGATACAGAATCTATGCAAACGCATATGGATATTTATTTTTTTAATTGGACTAATCCCGATGATCTGAATGATCCGTATAAAAAACCTATCCTAGTTGAGCTGGGTCCTTACAGTTTTAGGTAAGCATATTTTTAATATGTCGCTTGTGTTTGGGTGGAAAATATAAGACCCTAAATGTATTGCATCTTGATCACGGTGTTTCCTAGTTATTTATGCTTACATGATTGTTCAGGTTGTTTTTAATTGATTTAAATTTGGGATTCTTTCGAATGCGTCTTCTTTGAGTAAATTAACCTACTGAGAACGAGTTTAAAAAGTTCAATCAATTATCCAATTAATTCATTATATCGACAATTAAATATCATTGCCAATTACAAGTAAAAGAATCGCGAGACAATCGTGCATTTTTTAATTGAAAAAAAAATTTTGCGTGTAGATATTATGAAAAACTGTCAGATTCAAGATAATTTTACAATTGAAGTAGTTGTGTCAAAAGAGGTCAGGTAGAAGTTATTAATACAATGTAAAATCGTATACTATTTTTTAAGATATGTAAAATGAATAATAGTTCCAAGATAATTTTTTACATAACTCGTCTCATTCAAGTTAATATAACTGTCATAACAAGATGTCTGAATGATATTCAATATGAAAACGTATCGCGAAACTTAGTAAGCCAGTGACTAACAAAATAATAATAGCGAAGCGAAATAAGAGTCAAACCACAATCTTTTATGCAAGTATTAGTATGTTGCATCTAGTAAAGTTATTAATAATTATGTTTTCTTAATAAGTGATAAATAATAAAAAATTTAAGTGGTATTATTTGATGCAACGCATGTCATTTTTTCTGTAAATTACAAAAACTAACATATTTGAACGACAATTTTTCTACAATAATATTTTACAAAATATAATATTGCATAAATAAACAAACGACTGAGCTTTATATTTGCGATAAAAAATATTTTTCAATAATAGTTGTGGATGATTTTCTAAATTATTTAAAAGAGAATAACCTATTGTGCTTCTTGATAATGACAAATTTCCTTTAAAAGTACATTTGAAAGTTCATGAAAACTCAAACGAGAATAATCAAATGAAAAAAACTTAAACGATTAGTATTAACTTCATGATTGAGAATAAAATAGATCAAACAAATAGCGTGCATTGCCGATCAGCTGTTTTTTGTTATTAATTTGTACCATTGACCATTTCTAACATTTTATTGTGTTTATTGTCAATTAAATTTGGATACAAATTGGTGCATATATATTCCATGAGAGTAGATGAGATTACGTAGGCTATAAGTTGTACAAAGATATATTTTTTTTTTGCAATGATTTGATTATATTAACATGTATGTCTTTAGTAGAACAAATAGCTCAACAGATTCATGCGTAGTGCTTATTCGAGTAAATTTTACAATTTTTTGTTATTCTACCCTATATCTTGGTCCTTTACGTTGTTACTTTTTATCAGAAAATCACAAAAGGGACTATACATCCCTTCCACAAGTTCTAAGGGAAAAGCATAATTAATACAGTGATAGGCACAAATTATAAATAAATTGGGAATATTATATAAAAAAAATTATGATGTAGTTTATTGAACGTCCTATTATCTACCATTTCGTTGCATCATCTTTACCGCTCAGCTTAAAGAATATTACCATGTATATTATCATATATATTATAATAATTATTATTAAAACTATGTTTTATAATTGAATTTTCTTGCATTAATATTGAAGTATACTTGGAATAAATAGAAAAAAAATTCATTTACCAATGATGAATGAGGAAAATATAACGATAAAATCACCGACGGAATCGATATCAATATTTAATTTACCCTTTTTATCAGTATTTGTATGTGTAGTATGTGTACACCCGTAGATAAGGGCTTTGCTGGATCTGCAAAATTCATTTGTTTTTTTTCAAAATTTATCACAGATAAATGCAACAAAACTGAAGTAATGTAAGGGTTATAAAATCGAAGGGATGATTATAAAGAAATCGGTTGTTGTTCGAGTTATAAATTATTTGCATTGACTAAATTTTAACCAAATATCTAGATACAAGTGCGATTATATCCACGATGGTGTAAACCACCTGATAGCTTCTTGTTTTGAATTGTTTTTCAGAAATTAAATGCGAATGTAAAACCATTATTGTAGTCTAAGTTGTGACACTATGAACGTTTCATTGGCAATTGTCACGTCAATTTCAATTCACAAAATGTAGGTCGGACTATTATCATTATTTATCACGAACTATATTGAAGATAACAAAACGATCGGTACATAGTTTTCAATATGAATAATAGCAAATTTGGTAATTTTTATATACCCAGGTAGATGCCATACATAGAAACTGTTTCAATTATCACTCTAAACTGTTAGTATGCATTTTTGTGCTTCTTAAAGGAATCGTGTAATAGTTACCGAACAAAAATATAATAATAACGGAAAGGCAAAGAGTATTTACAAAAGTATTTATAACATTAAAGATATACACAATACCATTTTATAAACACGCTCGTGTACAGGGAAAGAAGACAAAAGGTTAACATTACATTCCACGAAGAAAACAGTACAGTCAGCTATTTACAAAAACGAACGTGGTTTTTTGATAGCTCCAGAAGTAATGGCTCGTTACAAGATAAAATTTTACAACTAAACGTTGTGGCTGTGGTAAGTTGGAAATACAGAAGATCCTGATTCGTTAATGGAATTATTTCTATTTATTTATCCATTTTCAGTCAGCATCTCACAAAATTCGATATTGGCCATATATGATACAACAGAGCCTATCTTATTTACTTAATCAATTTTCGAATAAAATCTATGTCGTAAAAACAGTGGATGAACTTCTTTTTACCGGGTTTGAAGATAAAATCATTACCATGGGAAAGATGTCTGGAATGGATGAAGATGCCCCACCATTCGACAAATTTGGATGGTTTTATATGGTTTGTTGAACAATGGATTTTTTATAGTATTAGCACTTGTTTTTATCTCAGCGAATCGATGAATACTCGCAAATGTCTGTACTTTGGCGCCTTTAAAACGTGTTTATTAATTTGTCCGTATAAACGTCTATTAAATTGTATCAATAATCTCGACCGACATTTAATTTTGTTCAAAAATTTAAATGACGCAAGGCTATCACATTTCACAATAATCAATACGACGTGTCTGAGTTGATTTCAAAGAAATTATGCAGCTTTAATTATTAATTGAGATTTGATCATAATTGACACAAGGCTGAAAGAAATTCAATGCGTTAAATGGTTTTGATCACTGTTCAGGCGAACGAGAATTATTTGAAGACTACTCGTCGGGGCTTGCTCTAAATTGACGCTGAATAGCTTCAGTCTTATGAAGGTTGCCGGTCGAAATATAAATATATTCGACACGATATAATGTGAATTAGTGGGTTATTAAGGGATAGATGAAGCAGACGCACGCAACTTTATTGTTTATCATTTAAAAACGTTTCAAAAACTATGTCTTATTTGCAGAGGAATGGCTCCACTGAATTTGATGGCTACAATAACGTTGCTACTGGTGCCGATAATATTGCTGATCTGGGCGTGTTAAAGAAATGGAACTATAAAGATACAACGAAATTCTACAAAACTCCTTGCAATCTGGTAGAAGGAAGCGCCGGCGAATTTTGGCCACCATACAGAACTAAAGACGATATTCGACTTTTTACAGCTGATATCTGCAGGTAACAATTCATCAATTATGGAAATAACAAATCATTGAATAGCTTAACCAAAGATGTATAGTAATCAAATGGAAAAATAATCTATTACTTCAATGTAATTATGATACCTTTATCAAGTGTTCGATATAGCCGCTAGTTGGCAAATTGCCAAACACATTTTAAGAAATTGTAATGTGATTTGATTAAAATATTATTATTCCAATTTGCAGACCAGTTACCTTTGAATATGAGCAGACGGTTAATGTCAAAGGTATAGATGGTTACAAGTTTTCCATGGGTGGAAAAACACTTAGCAATAATACTCGGCGACAGTACCCTCACGAACAAGCTAAATTTTTTGCGCCGACGACTACTACGGAAGATTTCTTTGTTGCCGACCCAACAACTATGAGGCCAGAATACGATGATGAAGATCCAGACATGGTGAATGAGGGACAGTGCTTTTGTAATGGTGAATGTTCGCCTATGGGTGTTATCAACATCACGGAATGTCGCTACGGGGCTCCAGGATTTATAAGTTTGCCTCACTTCCACAAAGGTGACCCTGTACTCAGAGATCAGTTTATTGGGTTGAATCCCAAAGAAGAAAACCATAGCTTTTTCATGACTTTGGAACCGGTACGTTTCTTAGAACTATCAGTTTGCTTTGAACAAGTGACGTTCAGTCTATTCTTAATCGTCTAGATAATATTAACCAACCAAGTGTTGCAATGTTTAATTTCAATAATATATACACACACCAAACAATGACATTTAATATAATACTGATAACATTTTTTTCACAATCTATGTAATCCTAACGTCTTGCTTGAATGAAGTTTATATCTTAGTTTACATTTAGTACAAGATTAAATCTAGAGTGTTATAATATTTTGTTGTAAAAATTGAAGATTAAACCTTAGAGAGACATAGTTAACGATTAAATCTAGAGTGAATCTAAAGAGCAAAAGAAGACATTGTATTTTTGATATACGTAATAATATACACGTAAAACATAAAATGTTCTTATAAAATGCAGTCTGAACATTGATGCGTATGTATCACTGGTACGTATTATTTTTACAGACCACTGGTATTCCGATAGACGTAGCTGCTAGACTTCAAGTCAATATTCTACTGCAACCATCAAAATCTGTTTCGTGAGTATTCTATTAATTTAATATTTATTTATTTTCTTTTTATTTCGAATTCACAAAATAAAATCACAATTGGAATTTGCATGCTTGACGTATAAAAACAATAAATATAAAACAATTGTTTAAGTCAATTTCATGAAAGATCCATTACAAAATACGACATTTGTATTTTTCATTTACATTTTATTTTATATTTGAATTACTTCAATGTAAGATATTCCAAAAATCTACCAATTAGTACTGAGAGCTGTTAAAAAAGGTAATGTCGGATCAGATTACAGATATCTGCAATCCGAACCTCGTAGATTCGATATTCTCGTTCAATTTTGAACTTTTCTTAAATATTTATGTTATCGGCCCTTTGAATGTACTTATGGAAAGTGGATAACCCGGATACTTTTAAAAAGTCCACAATTCCATAATAATAACCGAATCTTCGAAGATTTGGATATGTGTGCATTCTTTATAGGTCCCTACACCTCCTTTTGAAGCTATTACATTCTTTAATGGAATTTATTCTTTAGGTTTAAATATTTTTTTAAGACCAAGATTTTTACTGTTTCAGGTTACTGAAGAATGTTCCTACTCTATACTTCCCAATGTTCTGGTTCAATGTTAGAGCTGGAATACCCGATGATATGGTTGGCAGTTTTAAAATACTTTTAAATCTGCCAAATATCTCAATGTATGTCGGATTAGTATTTATGTTTGTTGGATCTCTCGTTCTATTTTGCGTTGCAATTATGTGTTACGTCAACAATCGACGTCGATTGCTACAGGTAAAATTCACTTCTATTAATAGAAGCTTAGCTATTTAAATTAATTAGTTATTACCTATTTAAATTGTATAACGAAGTTATTTTCTATTCTGAATCGATGTAGATAAAAATAATTGATTTACAGTTTTATCGGCACATTTGAGTTAGAAAATAGTTCGTATTCTATTTATAAGTCCGTATGATATTTTTGAATTAGCGAATAAATTTTTTAATGCGAATTTTCAGATAAAAGCTGAAAAATCAGATCCTCTCGAGAGAAAAACAGAAATGATATACATGGATAAAACAGGGATCAGTGAAGATACGCAGACGAGAGGCGATTGTCGGTTATACCCGAAAATCTAGTGAGTTCCTAGTATATTAATTATGAATTTATTTGTTAATTTTCAGAAAAGACATACGTTTTTAATATATAGATATTTACAGGCAATATCAGATTTATGATATATGAAACGTCCTAAAAAACGATACAAAAGTAAATAAAAACGTGTATTGAGCTCACGCGATCTGAACCGAAATGTTCGATGCGTTCAAATAGTCATGCATATACTGACGTTACAGATGCACCGCTTTATTGTCATTGCTTGCTGTAAATGAAAATTGCAATGAGAACCAAATTAGTTACGTCGAAAAAATAATGTAATTTATTTTTTAACTATTAGATATTTTACTCGAACAATCTGTTGCTTAAATTGAAATGACGATGTATGTTGATACATATTTAAAAAAAATTTTAAGTATGACAAGATTTAATCGGATACTTTATCTAAGTTAGCATCAAACTAAATACTCGAACAAAAATGATGTACAAATCATCATTTCACGTGTAGCGTATAACTATTTAAAAATAGTTAATAAAATAAAAATTAATTCCTAGTTTACAGAAAATCAATAAGAAAAGTGATACTATAAAATAGTTTTTCAATAAGACAACTTTAATATCCGTGGACCAAGTGTTACGCGACTATTGTATTTTTCTGAATGCAAATACTACGAAATATGTAAAAAAGTGAATGCTGATAGGTGCGTCGATTGAATGTAAAAATAAGTCTAGTTTGGTGAATTATTTTTTAAAATTTATTTCATAAGTTATTAATTGAATCACAAAGACATCTAATATCACTGGCATTAAGTTATGTTGCAATAATTTACAAGTCACAATATACCAAAGTGCTGGCATGTTTTCATACAAGGATTTTTTTAAATTCTGATGACGAAAGTACTGTTGTGTATACGTATACTTTAAAAATTTTGCGTGTATATTTTGCACAGTTGCACGTTCAAATTTGACATGCCAACTTCTGTGTACAACAAAGTTAAGCGTCTTGGATGAATTATAAATATTTAAATCATAAAATACAACTATTTCATGACTAGTATGACATATATTCCTATAAAAATTCGTCATAATTATCAAAACATCTTTTGTGAGAGAGTATACATTTGTTATCATAATTCATTTCTAATGTCAATGTTTGTGTTTATATAGACGGACTCTATTGCGTGAATGAAAAACGTTATTTTATAAAATATTTTTCAATACGATTTAAAAGATTTGATGGATATATAAACATCTTACGTGACTACTTATTCGAGATGTTCATCGTGCCTTGAATTTTTATAAAGAGTCGAAGTCAATAAAGTATATAAATCCAATATGAGTGACTTGTTTACCATTTACAATATATGCCGTGCCATACAATGCCATTTATAATATTAAGTGATTTTGTATGCTTTGTAAAATGTAATCATCTAATTGACAAAAATCCAAATAAGAATCAAATATTTTGTATAGACTACGATGCGTTATCATTACGTCATAATTTGATTGACATTTTATGTATGATCATGTTAAGTTAAAAACTAGTAACTACAGAAACTACTTTATTTGAATAACGGTTGAGTATGTTAGATTTGTAATAAAGTATTGCTGTTGTTTACTACTTTATATTACTGTAAAATATCATTAATTTACCTTTGAGTTGTTGGGAAAAACAACAACAAACTTCGACATTTTACAGCCGTTTACTGCAATACAAATTTATTTTGTACGATGATAGTAATTTATACGAGAACGCCATTTATAATCGAACGATTACCGAAAGTTTGTTATCGAACATAATTAGATATTCAGAAATCTTGAATCAATATATTCATTATTAACATGCATTTTATACGTATTAAAACTACTCACGAAACAGAATCATATCGTTCATAAAAATTTATATAAAGTATTTTTTGTATGAGATTTTTGTATTGCTTATAATAAAAAAATACTATTTTCAACGAATAGTGAATTTATTATAACCTTTTGCTTACCTTGACTACTTGATGTATGATTATAATTAGAATAGGTATTTTCTTGAATCATATCAATACAAATTACAAACAAAAGTCACTAATATAATTAACAGGATTCGTCATACATTTGAACGATACATTTTTCAGTTGGAATCTGTCAAATTTATCAAGTTTGATAGTATTTTACCAATTCATAAGCCGATGTACAATTTGGATTGTGTTCACTGGGCATGAACGTATTTACCTAACAAGTCGTAATTGAAAAATTGAGTGAAAGAGACCATTTTATATTTTTATAGCTTTTCCAAATATACGGATCATACTTCTTTATGAATTAACAACATTTTTCTGTAAATGTAACTTGTGCAGTCACGACTGCGATCTACTATTTTAGGTATGGTTGTAAGAAGTACTATGATATCACGGAAAGTAACGATGAACATTTTTTAACAACATTGTTAAGCATGTAGACTTATCATAATTATGTAAAATGAATTAGTAAAAGGAAGTAATAATATTACTTCTTTACCCAAATTTTTTTTCTTTTAAAAAATATTTGTGTACGTAGTAGTTTTCATTACTGCACAGTGAATTATATTAGGCTCGATGTTCTAGATTAAATAAGTTTCAACCTTGTAGGTATATTCTGGTCGCAAATTAGGAAAAAATGGGTAAAACTTTCGACGGAGTATAAGCCTTTGAAGGATCTTACCATACATAACATTGGAATACTTATTATATATTCAGTGTCAAACGTGATAGCAGATTTTTTATCTTCACAAGTGTGTACAACCAAGTGGTGGGGTAAAGAGCTCAAGCAGTACGAACAAGCTCGTGAAAAATTTGTCGCGCGGCTTCAAAATGAAATCGAGCGACTTTGTCTCATTTTCCTCATAAGTAATGTCTAGGATTTCGTCACTTTTAGAAATTCCATACCTTAAATCCCTTTTAAATTATTGCCGATTTCTTACTACTCTGCTGTCAAAATGCCTAGGTTATAGTCACGTTTTAATCGTATGCTTTTACTGGATGTTCAGTTCAGCTTCAATTGTCGTCCATTGGTTCTATCTCATTAAGTTGTACATTTCACTTATATTATTTTTAAAAAGACGTTAAATAAGAAACCCATTAGTCGAAATTTAAAATAGTCTTTGATTTGTCTAATTATCGTGTACATTTTTTAAATGCTAGATAATGCAACTATGTATTAGCATAAGGTATAATACACGTGATGTACATGGCTGAATTTCTGTCCGTATTGATAAAAGAAAATACAAAATTATTAAATTATTGCCGATGCTCATAGAGTCTTTGAAAAAGCAACGAAAGAATTTGTGCGAATTTAAGAAAAGCATAAACTTGGTATCTCTGTACGTTGAGCTGTTTTAATTCGACACTTCCACGTCATCTAAATCAGTCAAAATCCAAAGTTGATTGTGATGAGACAATATGATAGAATCTGGATTTTGGAAAAATCATCGATTAGTATGTAACGGCAAATTTGGAATAAAGAATGTACGAAAAGTTGACGAGGAAACGCTCGAATATAGTGTGCTGAACGCACAGCCGTGCAGCAGCAGCAGCGACCGTAACACAAAAGAGCCTATCCTGACTGAGGCTGCTCCATTGTCTAATGAAAAGAGTCCCCTCTCTCGAGCGCAAGTGTACCTCTTCGCTATATACCTATCAATGTGACGAGAGCAGAGTGTAGGAGAAGCCCCGACCCTGACCGACGCAACCAGCAGCCACCACCCGCCCGCGCATCTCACCTACCTCAACATCGACCGTTGGATTTTCGCTCAAGCCCTCCTTACCTATTTCCATGTTTCCAGAGCGAGAGAGCTGCTGCAACCCTCCGCTCTGCATGTACTTACCTTCGAGAGTAGCGCAGGCAGTACACTCGGTTGACAACCATGTGTGCTTTTATCTTTTGAATGTATCTTTTCGCTCTCCCACTTTTATACCTGTAATAATATTTTATTTCGTTTTATTCTCGTTTTTAAAAAAATACGTAACACGGTCGATCGTTAGTTAAAAACTTGATACTTCCAGTAATTTTATTTCTTACGTTTACATATTGAATAATATAATTGGTAAGCTGACTTAAACGTATTTTCTAAAGTTAAATTCCTTCGACGCGATCAAATATCTTATTACGTCGTAATTTTTGTTTCGTAAGAATTATATTTTACAAATACGTGTACTCTATTGTAAAATTTATTATATTTTCAGACGCATATTAAAATTTTGCAAAAACTACGATATCTTTTAATTTTAGGCAGTGTTTAAAGCGCTTAATCGATTCTTTGTGTTCTTACACTATTCAAACAGATTTAAATAACGTAAGAAACGACAAGATTCAGACAGAAGAAACTTTAATTTATAGGTTATAGCAATTGATGCCAAAAACTTGTTGCGAAGCGATTGTATCTAAATAAAATGTCTGGGCATTAAGTCTCAATTGTTTTTAGAAGATAAATTTCAAGAGGTACTTGTCATTAATCGTATCGACTTTTCTGACGATTTAACAGCACGCTCTTTTATTCTGCTTGAATAGCAAGTGAGCTATGGGATCAGTAATTAATACTAGATATCGAGTACCAAGAGTATACAAAAACTTTTGTGACGTTGAAAAACTGAAAAATAAATAATTATGAGGGAGTGAGAGGGATAGTGAAGAATCTGATTCGGAAGATCAGTTTACAACAAAATTATTTCAAGGTTAAGTTATTAATTCAATGAAGTCGCAGATAATACAAAGTTCACGCGGCTACAGTGGCTAGATTTTCCTTGGAGGTTCACTGATGCATATAGGAAAGTTACGCGAATGCCAGATAAAGTTTTCTCATTTAACGAGTTGTTGAACGACCTCTGGTGATTTATGAAGCTATAATTGGATACCGATGCTGTTCTGATGCTGTTCCGATGCTGTTCCGATACTGTTCCGATGCTGTTCAATTGTAACAGTTGTTAGCGTTAATTAATTTCAGACGAATAATAGTTTTAATATCAGAGTCGTAGCCTTTGAGAATGGTCATTTTGCCTGTACCTTGTGCTGTCCTCCATAAACTTTTTATTTTGCCCACATATTTGCTCATCCAGCGATTACACAGCTTTCTCTTTAAATTGAGGAACAAATTGATTAGTAACGAGTTGATTAATCAACACGTTTCCTAGTAGTAATTAAATCTTGTAATATCGGCAACTCTAAATAAACAAAGCAAAATCCAATCTCACCAAGGATATCGTAAAGTCAGAATTAACAATCAAGTGCACGCTTCTCGTGGACTGGAAAATACACACAGCTTACCTGTAGATATAGACTCTGCACATGCATATATAAATGAAGAAAAAAATCAATAACGTCGCGTATCATATTGGTACTCAGGAATACAAGGATGTATACGATGAAATATACGATAGGGTTGCAGCGATGAAAATACGTAAGTGTACAATTCCTGAAAACTGTTCCATATATTTATATTTTACGTTAAAGTTATATCCTTTGTCATAAGCTCTACTTTTGCCCATTCTGAACGTAAAATGAAAATCTCGAAAACGCGCCCTACATATCATATTTTACAACGGCTTTTCCGATCTCTCTCTTTCTCGCACGTGCCAGTCTCACTTAACTGGGACCTTGTGAGTTTCGCGACGAAGGACTGGAAATTTACCACGTTCACACACACCTTACTTTGCTCTTGTTTCAGAAATGAGACATTTGAAGAAAATAAGGTTTACGCTGGTTGCGGCTTGTATAACTCCTGGCGATTGTTGTATTAGCAAGAATAGAAAAAGGAAAGAGACCTAAATAGAAGAAGTGTCGAGTGGATAGACTACTGTAAAAAAAATCAAAGCCAAAGAAGCGAAAAGGAATAGAGAATTGTGCGGGGGGTAGGTGATAAGATGGAAAAGAGAGTACTCTCGTAGGAAGGGATGGATTTTGCCGGGCTGTCGGTGTCTACTTCCTTGCCTCGTCTCTAATTGAATTCGCGCAATTTCGCGGCACTTTGTCGCTCCAGAAAATACCATGAATTCGCCAGTCGGCTTTTGACGTTAATCCAAACGATTTATAATTCTATCGTGTGTGTATAATAGAATGGAAAAAGTAGAGTCAAGTAATTAAATATTTTATGTATCGACACAGGTGACGAGAGTTTGAACAAAATAGAATCGAGTATAGTAGTACACGTCATAGATAGATCGAAATGCGAGAGCCAGAGGAGAGGCCACCGTTATTGCACGGATGCCTCTCCGTCTCTCTCTCTCTCTCTCTCTCTTACTCTCTCACTCTTTGCACGAGGGGACGGTCGAGCGCAGGCAGGCAGATGGTGGGAGAGAGGTGGGGAAATGGGGTGTTCGTATACCGGCGGCGAACTGCGAAAGAGAAAGAGAGAGAGAGAGAGGCGCAGAGCGATATCGCACGAGCGAGAGTAGTGCCGGCCGGCGGAGAGACAAGTCAGTCGTTTGCAGTCTCCCGAGTCAAACGGATCGTTTGTCATCAAGGAGCAACTTCGTATATCATTATATATACACACGTACTATTTCTATATCGTTTTATCAAGCCTACATCACAATGGCAAGGTTACCTATCGTTGCGGGCCTCTTTTTCATCGCCCTCATACGTAAGTCTTTGTTTTGTCTCTTATATCCGAAACACCCATAATATCATGCTACTATTATCGCATACGTATCCATGTATACGTTGTCCTCACACCGCCAGATCCTTTAAACAGTGCAAACTTGTAATTTTGTGTTGTTTTAACCATACACTTTTGCCACTTGCTACACCAACAAATTAACGACGACGCTGCGAATTTAGATAATTATTTTTATTTCAAAAATGTATCGAGCTACTAACGATTTCCAATAAGGTACTCATTACTTTCTGTCTTGTAACGTATTTTTCTTGAAGTTGTCGTCAACATGAAGCTATTATTATTCATATCCATCGTGAGTGTTGCTAACAACTTCGGGAAAGTGAATTGAAATAAATCGACAAGAAAGTGTACTCGCGAACGTTTTCCTTGGTAAGTCACCAAGCGGAAAGTGATTGTGAAATCAAAAACATAAAAGTATAGGAATGATCAATTCATTGTTCCCTATATTCGCGGGGGACCCCCCCCCCCCCCCAATGATAGTCTGGATATGAACGTGGAGCAATGCGCGATCCTAGTCCCGAGACACTAGGTTACGTAATTGGGTTGGACGTTCCATTTATAGCTCGATTTAGTCAATGACGAACATATTTACAAACTTTACCAGCATTTCCAACCGGAATGCTCTCTCTTTCTTTCTCTTCCTCACGCACTCGCTAACATATCGCTCGTAGAATAATGATAAGTAAGCACAAGGCTTGTAAATCCAAGAGGTCACTTTTAACAAGTTCACGTCAATATTCGCCGCCGCGAGCAGGCGAATGGGCGATGCGCACTACTTTCTCACCTGACGCCCACCTGACTCCCATGTGACTTTTCGACTTTTCCACTGCGTCACGATAGTTTATAAATCTTTCCGGCTTTATCGCTACTTTCAACTGACAGTCTAAAAACATGCAGAAATATACTATACGTATTACGACAAAGTTTTGGCAAAATTGAAGAATGTCAAAAAATGTGTTTTTTGAATGGCGATAAATTATTCTGATAACAAAAAGAATATTTGCATACGTTATCGCGAAGATTACTCGTGTACCTGTTGTAGCTTATTACTAACGATGATGAGCTGTGCGATAAGGTATCGCGTATTTCATCATTCAAATCTTCACGATAAAGAGATGTCATTATAGTTCGACTAACGACGGTTTGAACAAAAAATGAGGTGATCGTCCAAAAAAGAAAATTCCAAGTCCAACAATTTGTAGAGATACAAAGTCAACTTGACGCGCAGACAACTGACTTTGAGAGCAGATTAATAGAAAAAGAAAAAATGTAAGCTACATAGATGTTAGAGTATAGAATACATAGAAGGGAGCAGGAATATTTACAAGGAAGGAAACGTTTAATTTGATCGGTTAGCGTGGCAGAGGCAACGGGCCCACATGTGTCGACAGCCACCTATCGCACAACAATAAAAAACATAACGCGATCATAAAAGCCTGCTTATATACAATCAGGCCCCCTCCTTCTTCTCTTGACTTGCGCGCAAAGTAAAGAATAACAATGCCGCGACAACAGTTTTTCGCGTGGCCTGCCCCTATGCACTTAACACCGATTTGCCTTAATCGTGGCACTTGATTCATATTTCTCCGTTACCGGCTTACCGTTATATGCTTGAACAAAAAAAGAAATAAGGAAATAAAGTACATCGCACGAGCGCACCTTTTTCTTAGTTTGCACAGTCGCGAGGAAGGTGTACATGCCATGGGGGTGCGTATATATACACCATATGATTCGTTTACGTAAAGATGCCTCGTTTGCGATCGAATATTTTCACGTGAGCTTGAGAGCATACATCATATTCTATGTGAAGCTAATACTTTATTGCATTGCACCTTTAGTGCGTTCTGTATTATTGCATCTGGCTTTACAAAAGCCAATAATTATTCATATTTTGGTAGATCTCTTAAATGTTAACTTACGGCGAACGGGACATTTGATGAATTACACAAATGTGCATACGACTAAAGTAGAAGATTAAACTTCAGTTTCTTTATACGGTCCAATCATTCGAACTGGCACGACGCAAACTTTATAAAATGTCAGTAAGGTCACGGAAGATGTGTGTCACATAAATATTTTTTTGTAAGTACGTTTTTGATGAAAAATTCTCGCAGATTGGCGATGACTGATTTATACGATCACATACACGCGATTGTGTTACAAATAATTGAAAATGACGAAGCATAAATATTACTATATTGTGACTACTTTGTATTCGTTATTTTGATTTAAAACAAAGTACAACACTTTCCTACATTGAACGAACTCTTTTTAAATACATATCGTTTGATATAGCTATTTCAATGTACGCTAATTATATTTCAAGTTGCTTACTACTCCAAGATTTCTTTCCAGTGACTTATACTGATAACAGTTACCAGGTAAAAAGGGTAAAAAAGATACTCTTTATAGCTGTACGTTTCCAGTCCTAACGAATGGTAAACAGATAATTATATCGCGCACATATTTTAACGCAATAGATCTCCAATGAAATGTCATCCTAATAAAATGAAAACTGGGTTGAACATACACGTTCCCTGAGTAATTCTATATAACTTGTCAATTATACGCTATAATGAAAATCTTTCAATCCAACGCAACTTGTTTAAAGTTCTTTTGAATTATGTTTTCTAATGCGTGTAATTTGTAACAATTTAACACGTCTATTACAAAATGGTAAATATTACAAAAAATTGTGGAATTGCACAGTCGCTTGCATACTTATTCATTCTTAGATCAACGAAATAGTTTTCGACTTGAAATCATTTTGCACGTATCGAGGAAACTTTGTTTGCTGTCAGAATTTTTTAATCACCATTAAATGCGATAAATCCTTGATTGAATCATCTGTAAGAAGCTAACATCAGGAAAACTTTTTCACTTAATCCAATGACTCATTTCTTAAGAATTAACTTTTACGAACATCTTTGTTAATCCAGTCAATTAACGGACCTACGTGCGCTTCCACATTCCACATGCGCTTCCCTCGCGAAAAAAGAAAACTGATTAATTTAGCGATGTAGTACGTCTGTTGAGCTCGATATTACAAGTACTTGTATTAGTTAATCAATACATTTTTAATGTAGCTGTTAAATTAAATTAATATTTAATCTAGAGTAGAAATATAAATTAATATACTATTCATCACGTAGAAACACTCAGACATTGTCAAGTACAACAAATCTTTCATTGATGACAAGTGTCAAGAAGTTAAGTTTCTGCAACTATGAACCTGAGACAAAAAAGGCGATACACCACACTTTTGTCACTGTTAAAACAATTACCCGTAAACAAAATTTAATCCAATGACAACATTTCCGTGATAAATGGTTTAATCTCTGTTCTTTCTATATTATAGCATCAGAATAATAAGAATAAGAATTTGGAATACGCAGTTATTCCAAAGGCAGAGATAGCTTACGGTTATTCTCATACGAAATATGCCAAAATGCTAATTAATAGCGATTGAGATCACTATGATGACGTAACCAAACTGATTTCCATCAGTGTAACAAGGCGTGGCTCAGTGTTTATCACTGCGAAAACCATTATTCACTACGAGTAATAGAGATATCGCGTGTTTACAGAAAAAAAATTCTCCATGTAAAACTCAATGCAATTGATTAAGCTGTTGGGTTAATTATGATTCTTTCACTTTAGTCATTAGGTCGATTAAACTTATTCGCAGAAAATGACATTACATCTCTGAATTCATTCTGGTGTAATCTAAGCAGCGTCGTTTTTCAGTATTCCACACTCCTTTTAATAAAAGTCCCTAAGAAATTCGACTGCGGTATACTGATTGTAGCACAAGTTCAAATCAACAGAGCTGATAAGTAAGTCACAACGATGCAAACTATGGTAAAGCGATAACGACAAATAAGCAAAAAATTGATAAAATTGCGAAAGTGCTTTTTAGATGTAAATATTAATTAGTGATAACCGAAAAATTGGAGTGACGAAGAAATCAAAATAAAATAATATGCAATTGGCGTTTCTCTTTAAACAGACAAATAGCGGCAGGTTTCCTTTAAAATCCCGCGGAAGTAGGTTCGATCAATGCTCACCTCGTGACTATAACGTCTGGCGCGCGCGCACGTGCAATTCAAAATTCTCTCATTCCGCTAAAAAGGAAAAGCAACCCAAGTAAAGCTGGAAAATCTCAACCACCGAAAAGAAAAACAAGAAGACGAAGCAGCGAACATCAACTCGCAAGAGAAAAACATGCGCAGGCTTGAGATGAAAAAAAGAAGCAAAGAAAAAGTGGACAGCGAGAACGAGATAGCTGGAGAGAGAGAAAGAAAGAGTTTGAAAAAAGCTCAGCAGCCTCCGGCGCACCGAGAGAGAGAGACAATCGATGCGGCGCACAGATCGATCGTGCACTGTACGCTAGACGTATAACCCTGAAAGCTCTCCGTTCTCTTCCCATCTCCATCTGGCTCGACAGCGTAACAGACTGTAACGTTCATCATCGGCTACCTTGTAACCGTGCGTTATTATTAGACCGTGCAATAGCGAATTTAATATAGCTATTTCTCTCTCACTTTCTCTCTTTCTCTTTTTCTCGGGAGGGGTTAGTTCTGCAGTAGCAGCATCAGCAGCCGCAAACTCAGGAATATCGATGCACGTGTGCACGCTAGCCTCGCCGAGTGCACAAGCTCATTGCTACCCCCGATAGCCTGTGGAATAGCGGCACATCTCTCCTACTCTCTCTCTCTTTCTCTGCACCTCAATTCGATGGCAGTAGGAAAAATCCCACAGCGTTTCCACTAAGAGATTTGTTTTTTGAAGCCTCAGGTCCAGTGAATGCACTGAATTTTATTTGGCAACCACTCAGCCGCTTTTTCAGCTTTTTGGACTTGCTCACGCTCTATTTAAACTCATCGATTTTTTTCGAAACTACGACGGTGACCGTTGCGGTGGTTGTTCGTACATTTAAATCTATAGATTAATTTACGTCCTAACAGTTACTTTCATACAACACAACACAAACTCTAAACTTTACAACATGTTAGTATGGCCTCGCCCTAAAGCAGAATATGTATATTACTATATATATACACTATAGTAGAACGTGTGCGTTGTAGACCTCTCGAGTGTTTCTGAATTTTTACATTTTGAAAATAACTGATATATTGACATTTCACAGAAAAGAGGGAAATGAAACGAACGCATACTTTTGGTAACGCAATGCATCTATAAGGAAGAATGCTTGCTAAGATAACGATGAAATTGCCGACAAGAAAAATCTGAGAGTTCTTCAAAAACTTATCGATAACAAACAATGGTTACAAATATCAAAGCGATAATCACTTAGATTGATTAATAGTTGGAGATTTTCCGCTGTAGCGGACGAGCAAAGTATATAGTTCCGAAGGAAGAAGTGGAAAAGAAAAAAAAAGAGCGTCTCAAGTGAAATCGAGCCGTGATTTCCCAGACGTACGAGCACGCGAGTCTGGCCGGATAGATGAAAAAGTAAGATGGGTTCATATATAAAAAGTAAAAAAAAAGGAAAATAAAAGTAGGGTAACACGCGGGCTTATAAGTCGAGTTAAGTCCTCGTATGTTGTTTGTATGTATGTATATAATGTAGCTACGGGGAAGTATAAGCTTTCTGTTCTGAGCTGCAAAAGAGACTATTCACCCGCCTACAAATTCGCGCATGTCGAGAGTCGATCGATTGCGTAGTCTAGTCAATTAAGGCTTCTTTCTACCTCTGCGTGCATATCATCACTAGACGCTCTCGCGCGCGCGCTCTCTCTCTCTCTCTCTCTCTCTCTCTCTCTCTCTCTCTCTCTCTCTCTCTTTATCTTTCTCTCACTCTCACTCGCGTCTGGTCTTCCTATTTGACTATAGACCTCACTCGCGTCTGGTCTTCCTATTTGACTATAGACCTCACTCGTGGCTTGCTTGTACTTTTTCACATTGTTGACGCGTTATTCCAGTTAATCGCCGTCATCGTCACCATGTTCACGTATGTACACGCAGCCAATGCAAGTGTGTTAGTTTTGGCGCATTTTCTTTCTCAAGTTATATATGTAGTTTCGAGATACATTGCTCATTTCTCTCTCTTATTTTCTACTCTAAACTACATCCAATGATCAAATATCAATGCTTCTTACGTTTTGGCACGAGGATTCGGGACTGGAAAGGAATTCCAAGAATAAGCTGAATGATTGAACCATTAATAGGACAAGTCGTTTGATATATTTTTTCTTGATCATTGACTTTCGTTAAATTAGATCTTTGCTTGTTTATTTTTATCGAGTCTTTATCAAAGCGTTGACAAATTTTGGTACATGATTCCGTGAATAAACGTCGAAATAAAATTTACCAAATATCTATGCACGATAACATTGAAGCCAGGTAATACGTAAACAAATCTTTATTGCAAAGAAAAAATATATTTATTAGTGTACAAGTAAAGAACGCTATTAAAATGTAGGTTAACACCGTCTGGTACAATGGCTTTTAAACCTCTTCTTATCTTTGAATTTTATGCTGTTGTCGAGGTTGAAGTTTTTGAAATGCAAATACGTTTGGAAATTGGAAGAGCGCGCGAAAAGTGACTGGTTTCACAACGAGTAAAAAGCATCATTGTCAGTAACGTATACTTTTGTAGGAGGAAATTCACTCGGTTACTCATTTACCTATCAAGAACTGCATATCCTTAAGCTTATCACCGTCGAGTGGATCTTTTAAGATTTTTCAACCAAATTGAAGAAATACAATCAAATAAGAAACGTAATCGAACGAAAAAAACACCGACAAGTCACCTTGCAGGTGAGATAGAAAAAAAATTATGGCAAAAAATAAGGAAGCCGAAGAGTAAAAACACAAAAGAAAAAAGATTACAACTCTCGCAAGGCAGAAATCTTGACGCATTTATATGTTGGCCTATCGTTTTGTAGGAGACACTCGAGCGAACATAGTAATTGTACGTATAATGCCGAGTTGGAGGCTATATTGGAATAGGAACTAGAAAAAAAAGAACGATCACGGTAAAGAGCGAATTATTTGCGAGACAAGCATGAAGAACAGTCACTCAAGCGTTCAGTGACATTCCCTTGGCGATCGCGCATGGTCTCGCTTTCTCTTTTTAGCTGGGATGCAACTCTTGAATACTTTGCACGTGCATCGTGGCGGTATGCTTCATCGAATGGGACCGACTTAGAGGTGCTCGAGAGAACAGATCGATTAATTGATTCACTTGAATTTTCAACATTTTTTTCAGTTTCAAACGTTTCTATTCGAAATAAGCAGAGTAAAAAAGAAAATTTCTCCTTCGATTATATCAAACTGCTAATAATAAAATTATAACTTTTGTCGGAATGCCTTGCTGGGCTATAATTAAAAATCAAAGGCGGTGAATGAGGATCAAAGTGGAATATATAAAGAAGAGACAAGTACGCGTATTTGTGTGTGTGTGTGTGTGTGTGTGTGTGTGTGTGTGTGTGTTGTGGTGAAAATCGCAAACAAGGGTCAGAAGGGGGGGGGGGCGGTGCGTTAGCTTTGCTGCTGCTATACTGTCCCTGACCATTAGACCGGAAATAGCTCTCGGTCAGAGTCATTGTGTACAAACGAGCGGCCACGAGGACATCCACATAGACGGTAGTTGCCACTCGGTACTTTTTCTTTAAGCTTGATCCCGACAATTTTCAGACGTGTGTCGAAAGATAATTCTCCTTTTCGGTTTTCTTCCTCTCCTTTTGCTTATACTTTTTCCGTTATGTCGCAAACTTTTTGCTTAGGAATGTTACGTGCTAAAAAAGTGGCTTTGTCCTCCGACTTATTGTACTTTCTTGTATAGCTCGCAAAAAGAAGAACCAACGCTGGTGAGCGCTTGATTTTTTTTACGCCCAACAATAGTTCGTCCATGACAAAGATGTAACTTTTTTTCTTTTTTTTTCGTATCAATCTCGTAAATTTGAACATTTTGTAATACATGCTAATAAGATGTAGAATTTCGTTTAGTATGCTAGCAGTATTGGAATATGTATTATTTGATTTTGTTTTTACGACTGTAGTTTTTCCAATAAATCCGATTTTACGATTAATATGAATTTTTTATCGAGACAATTATGCATTTGATAAGATCGCTTAAAGAAAGTCTGAGATCTCCATCATAAATTAAAGCCTAAAACAGACTTATTATCGTTTCTATTCTCTAATAACTATTCTATATTGACAGGTGATAACAGTTACGTGTTAGATAAAAAAGGAACACGACAAAATATAAAAATGTATAATTTGATCAAATCGTTGACCAACGTATTGTCGACACACAAATTTCTACTCAGCTCTGCAATTTACACGTAAAGTTAATGATTGCTCTCATACGAAAAGTTTAGGACAGCGTCGATAAGCATATTTAAGTATAACAAAACGATCATTGATCTGTTTTGAAATCAGCATCACCGAAATTCTCGGCATATGCGCATGCGTGTTAATTTCGTTAAATGCCGATTATTGATACGAACGCGAATGGGTCGTTATCAGTAATGCAGCTTTTAGACGGGACCAATCTTTGGGAGTGGGAGCAATCCGCAGTGGTTACTAGTAGTGCAGCACGTGCAAGCGCAGTAAGCTGAGTTTATCGTCCACATCGCGCGACAACAGAGTCGCCTCTTGAAGTTTTTTTTTCAAAAGCATTGATGGATTAATAATTGCCGAAGTGCATTAGGAATCTCTCGCTATTTCTTCATTTTAACGTTCAAACTGGAAGTCAAGTCGATTGCCTTTTCTCACTTGATTTGGAACCAAATTTTCACTGTAGTCTTTTTGCAAGATAAGAAGGATGTGACTGTATTATACCAATGTATTCTGCCTTTATCCACATTTTTCAATTTTTCAATATACACGTTACGGCGTGGGAGCTGAGTTGACCGGGAACCTCTTTTCCCTTAACTACTTTGCCCTAAATCGAGACTTCACAAAAATAATTCACGATTTGACCTGCTGAGTCGAAATGTCTCGAGAAAAAGGTTTCAAATATTTTCACACGTAACATGCTATATTGTAGATATTATTTAAAACGAGAATATACGCCCTAATCGACGTATAGACTATGCGAAAAAAATGTTCGCCACATATATCATGATCTTACAACAGTAAATAATAACTTTTTAACTGAGCCAATACTCGGTATAAAATATGACCAAGGTGTAGGTAACGGTTTCGATCGATATCAGTTAACGACTTGACGGCTACTGCAAGCTTCATCAATAATAATGAGCTTTTTCCTGGCAAACTAGAAGAAAAAAAATTACTCTGAAATAACAGACCAGCAACGCGCTTTTAATGAAAATGAAATACTGCGATCTTTTTTTGTCGAATAATGATATTATCAACATTATTCCATGACATTAGAAAGAAACAAGGAAGAATGTAAATGAAAAAAATCAATTTGACATGATATGACGATAAGTACAAGATGGACAATGCCTATAGCGTAATGGAAGAGCTGGATACGTCCAATGAAATCTACGGCAATCGGTCGGTCTTTTCGTTAGAAAGCCCAGTTTGAATTCTTCGCCCGTAAATGACGACGCCGTTGGGACGCCGACGGCAATAATAACAACAATTCCGGCACTGGCGCCATCCAAGTTTGTCACGTGGTCTAGTGCAACAAAGACTCGCGGCTACCATATACGCAAGAGGTAGAAAGATATGAGTTCAGAGAGGCACATTGCTCGAGAGCGGTGATACTTCATCGGCTATGTTGAAGCCATAAAAACCATTAGCTAGCGCTAACGCTCTTAGCGCATAGACGGGGGGCTACGCAGTTGGAGCGATATACGATGCTAGACGCGACTGTATACGGAGCTTTAATTTGCCAAACGCGTTCACGTGTATTTTAGTTTTATGGTAGTTTCGCCGAATGCCATTTTCTTTTCGTTTGTCTACTACTCTAGCATTGTTTAGTGCGCCTACTATTATTTACTACGCTGCGCTGTTTTATATGTGTAGAGCAATGGTGAACGAGGGTAGCTGGCTATTTACCGGAAAAGCTCCAACTACAGACATCTATCGCCGTATAATAAGCTACACTCGGACGACGACTAGTTAGCTTATAGCGCGAAAGCGATGAGATTATTCGTGTCATCCAAGATTTATCAAGTGCTTATTCACCAATCTAACTATTGGGTATTTAAACGATCCTTCACTGATTGGATCAAGTAGCGTGCACTCGATCGATCGTCGTCGCTGATGCCACAAACAAAACTCCGTACAATATCGATCGACAAAGCTTTGTCAGGAGGAAGAAGAGAGGAATTTCTCCAAATGGCAATAAAGTACGAATACGAGTTGCGTAATGCTGAACGATAAGAACAAAACCGTACGAGAAACGTTCGAGTAAACTTTCACAAGCATCGAGTTTTCTAACAAGGTCCTTCCATGTTACGTAAGCCGGCCCCAAAGCATTTATCACAGCCGCTAGTGTGTGTATACGACTTGCCAGCCTATAAACCTCAATACGCTGCTTTATATAGGTATAAGATACAAGAGTGAAGCAGAGAGGCGCTTGTCGTTTTAGCGAAATTTAAGGAGCTCCGCGCACGTGGCTTCCATATATCGGGTCAAAGTTCAGGGAGATCCCATTGCGCTGGCTCTCTTTCTCTCTTTCTCTCTGGATATGTATTTTTACTTCCAAGGCCAGTAGGTCGGTTATACTAGTTCTGCGTGCGCTGCTCTATACTGGTAAGCCCATCACGTGTGCGGCGCGATCCACCACCGCGCCGCATGAGCTGCAATTATTGGCGACCCTTACTGAGCAGGCGCGGTTTCTCATCTTCCTTGCAGCTGCCCGCTCTCTTCGTCATTTACACGCGCGCGAGCTTTCCATTGAGAATCACGATCGCTTAAAAATCCTGTAATCTCGATGATTATTCGATTTGATTGTTTAACTTCAAGAACCAAGTTTTTTTTCTTGTTTTTTTTCGTAAATTTTGCAGTTAGGATTTAGCTCACAAATTCGTCGTTGAAATGATGACATTTTTATGCACCTCTTGGGTTCTACCTTGGAGGGTAGTACCTTCAGGATTCCCGCTTTTCGATTATCACACGTATGAATACAAGGTCATTTGACACATAGTCAAAAACGAATTTGAAAAGAAAAAGTACTTTCGATTTGGTTCGTGTGTGGTTAGAAATAATTCTAAAATAATTAATCCTTCTATGCACGCGTACATCTACAATATATGAGACTTGAATGCAACACTTTTAA
Source organism: Chouioia cunea (assembly GCA_030064505.1). NCBI lineage: Eukaryota > Metazoa > Arthropoda > Insecta > Hymenoptera > Eulophidae > Chouioia > Chouioia cunea. The sequence goes on from JAOPFQ010000001.1 coordinate 24,693,612, forward strand.
ATTCTTAAGACTACTTGTGTAAATAAAGGAAATATTAGACATATTTTGAAATAGAATACTTGTTTTAACCGAGGAACAAATCATTCTTCGACACTCCATGCAGAAAGCTCGTTTATCCACACGTTGTATCGGAAAATAGCGTACGATACATGTTCCAGAAAAAGATTCTAATGAATCAACTTCCCTGCACTTGTGTCGGAATACACAATCATCGTCGTTAAAAAGTGTCAATAATATGACGTTTAAAAGAATGCGAATGACATTCGTAATCATGTAGTTATTGCTATTCTTCGGTAACCCACCTGTAAAATGTTGTTGTTACTCAATGTCAATATTGGATTGCTTTGTTCATGTTTCTTTTTCACATTCCAAAGTTGTTTAATTATACGAAGATTGATTAAAAACTTCTTATAATACATCTACATTGCATTTATCGTGTAAAGCTTCAAATTTACAACGAATCTTTGAAATTCATAGATATAACGCGTACTAGAGCTGTTAGCGTAGATTATCATCCTTTGGAAAGGAAGATGATTTCCGTGATTACAATCTGATTACCTTAAATACATTGAAGAGACTATATCTTAGTTCGCGTGCTCATGACTTCTTAGAAATACATATTTTACAATTTCACTTTCAGATGTCACAATGTCAATCAGCGTACAGGAGTTCTTCCCCGAAATAAAAAATAACTTGACGAAAATCAAGTGGTCCCACGCTACGAATAGCAAGGCGAAATTAGAAGCAGCTCTTAACTCAAGTGAGTATTTTTCTCTACTATTTAATTGATTATGCCAGATAATGAAATTTCTAACGTTTCATTCGGTTATCAAAGTTCATCTGATAAATAAAAAATAAGTTCTGGGAATAGTTTTAAAACAAAAAGAGCTTTTAGCAATGCAAGCAATTGGTGCGATCGGGATGTAAGATGAGCAGTCTTGGAAATAAAATTACGAGAGATAAATTGATTCTGGTTTAGGTCAATCGAGCAAAGACGATTGGCGAACGCTCGGGGAAAGGCCTCGTAAACAAACACGTGTGTGTGTGTGCCTCGAAATAAGGGCAACAATACATATCTTATTTGATACAAACGCATTATCGAATGACGTCGATAACCTTAGGGTATTTATTAGCTTGCCGAATACAGTACCACCTATAAGCGTCCACGACATATTGAGGAATCGCATACGTATAGCCTTGATGTATATCCGTGTCTTGCACATATGCGTGTGAGTATGTATATATATATATATATATATATATATATGACGAAACGTCAGTGACTTATGCGTCAACAATTTCGTACGCGAGTAGAATTTAACTTTCTTTTGCTCTAACCATCGAGTCTCGTTGAAAATTCGAGAGCAGTCTCGTGCGCCCAAGAATTTCTTCGACTTTTTTATGAATTGTCAATGTGCGCATATAGCTGCTTGTCACCAGTTTCCTTCGAATGTCTTAATTCATCGTTTATTGTACTCGTTAATGTTATCGCTTGTAGCTCGTTAACTGATTCGGATATGATTTATGACATATCAAACGATCGATTTTTTATGGAGGCAGTCAATTCTGCTTAATCAAATTTGACAGCTCTTTTATTAGATGTCTATTTGCTAGGAATACAATTTCGATTGATCCTAATAATAATCGAGTTCGTTACGTAAATTGAAAAAACCAACAGAATCAATACTGCAGTTACGTAATCAGATATGGATCTGCATTAAAGAAAATGAATGAAAATATGCTAAATATATTCAAAGAAAAAAATTATTAAAAAGTCTAAAAAAAGCTTTAGGCTGCAAAAATTCTTTCTCGACACATCTGCAACTACTTGGTTGATTCCAAATAGGTCAACAGACTGTTCAAAGCAAGAACAAGCTTTAGACAAATGACCTCAAGCACATACTCAGGGTTAATGTCGTGCTTTCGTCTTGCGGCTAAGAACGTATCCATCTGAAGAGTATGCAAATCAATATAATTAAGTGTATCGTATTTTCCAGGTGAGGTAATGATGATCGAAGCTGACGTGACCATGGGACACAAAATATTCAGTAATGGATCAACTTCAATGGAGATAGGAGTAGTTATGGCGCATCCACCCAATGTTAAAAGTGACTTAACTCTTAGTGAATTCTTGAGCATGGTTGCCTTTGGAAAAACTAACGCCACTAAGAAAAAAGGGATCAAACTTGACTTCAAAACTATCGAGGCTTTTGAAAATGGTACAACAATGCTTAATTTACACAATAATGTGAGTACTTGATTATGTTTTTCACTTTATAGTTACATTTTAGAGGCGTATTAAAAAATATCGATTAATAATCAGTCGCGCTTTTTACTAACCTGTTCGAATGTCCCTCATCCCTCTTATACATTATGCACACAAAGATAAAGTTAGCCACGATGTTGTTTTACCGCTAAAATTGTTTATCATGTGGGATGTATGCACGTGAACACATTGTACTTACATAGAGTGTTACATAACAAATATCAATTAAAAATATCACCTTGCGGAGTAGTAGACTGTACGTAGACAATTAAAATGGCAAGAGAGACGCAATTTTTTCATTATGTCTTGTCTTTCTTCTACATTATTTTCCTATATTTTGAACATCTGAATTATAGACACGCTCAAGGAAATTGAAAATTAAATTGTGAATGAATCTAATCGTGTAAAAATCCGATTTGATTTTATTTCAGATCCCAATGCCTGTGTGGGTGAACGCAGACATCCTAAAAGGACCCGTTAACGCAACGTCTGACCCAAAACCAGTTGATGCAAATCGTTTTATGCAAGCTGCAGCAAAGCTCAGCATGCGGCCACTTCTATCGATTGGTTGGACTACTAGGTAAATGAGAGTCTGTACTGTGTTGTAAAAATCGTATTCTTGCCCACTAACTGATGTGCGATTAAACGAGCCGTGGAAAAAACGCAATCGCGTGATACTTTTTGGTTTACAACCTTCTTTACTCGACGTGACCGAGGTCACGCGCTGCTTTGTTTAATGTATCATTAAACTCCATACGTGTTAATTAGACCAGTGCGGAGCTTCACGCAGAGAATTTCCGCTTATTTGTTTTTTTAACAATAACAAACTTTTATAATAAGCGGTGGCTGCGTTCCGACGTGACCGAAATTCAATGGCTAAATGAAGAATTGAGGTAGTCGAAGCTGTTATTAGGAAAACGTTGAAATTTAGATGGCTCCGAATATGAAAAAGCGATTATAGATGAGAAATTGTATTTTATCGATGTGACTTCATTTTGCGCAGGTCAAAAAGGCAGTTGATCTTGCTTCAATGAACCGAGAAATTACATTGTCTACTTGACTGTGAAACGTTAACATTCTTTGCGACATAAACAGAAAGAACAAAAGAGTTGTCTTTTTTTCACTTACTTCGTCACACGTAGTCTAGTTATCAAAAAACAAGCAATTTGTCATGTACATATCTGTACAAACGTGAGATTTCATTCGCGAGAGTCTTTTACGAGCGAACATCCGATTGTAATACTAGCTGGAAACGAGTGCGAATCGCAAGCCAAAGTCGAGTTCTGCAAGGACGTGACAAAAAATAACTAGAATCGTGGTTTTCAATGCGTAAGACATTTCAATACACTGAAAATCAAAAAATAAACTGATCCGAAAAGTTGAACGACGGTCGACTGCAATGCAATCAATAAAGTTACAATTAAAACTTTCAGATATGTGGCACCTATCCAGAACGGAACGAGTGACAACTACACCCGCGAGCAGATAAACGAGATGCTAAAGGTCGTCAAGGAGGCAAATAACGTAAATCAGCCGATAACTTATCCTGTGCGCGCTTGCTACGCCGCGAATGACATCGAGCTGATGAAAACCCTCCTAGCCGGTACTCCAGCGATCAACAACGCAACTCTTACCATCTGGTCGGCTGACGGCGACGAAGTCGATACGAATAAACTTTCGCTATTGATTCGAACAATTGGTATTAACAAAGTCTTCGTCGACGTACCCAAGAATATCTTGGAGAAGCTCAATTTCAATTCGGCCTTTACCGCCAAGAGTTCAGTCTTCGTCGTTTTCATTTCGATGATTGTTACCCTGTTCTCCGCTAAACTTCTGTGAACATAAAGCCTTCAAGATAATTAAATTATTTTGAACAAAAAACGGGCCAAAGCAGGGAATTACGATTAATATCAGTGAGACTGTGAGAAAAGGAAAGATTCAAATTACTGCGTTTCCAACCAAGTTTATTTCGACTTGATCATTTTGACAATGATATCGTTCCCTTGAGATCACCGCGTGTGGTTTTATTGATCGTTTGAAACTTCAAACTAATTTCTTAAGTTGTTGCTTTAGCCACATCAACATAAGACAAAGATCTTTACTTAATTTCCCGTGGGAATTGAACGTAGAAAACGATGATGATACGAACAGTCAGCAAAACACCAGTCAAGTTCACAAAACCAGGGTTGTTTATTTAACTTAACAGAAAATTCGCACAAAGCGCTTGTAAACTGCAAACATGCAATTGTGCAATTGCAAATTTGCAATTAGGGTAAAACTTCATCGTGAACCTATTGTTTTTGTGAATTTAACTGAAAATTCAGTGACTAAAAATACACTTAGAGTGTTCAAATGTTCTTATATTATTCTGTTCGTCATAATACCAATTTTTTAAGTATCGCATGTAATACATAATAATATAAATGCAAAATGAATTCACAAGCGTCATTCGATGACAAGCAAAAATGTTGTTAAAGTAGATGGTTATAAACCTAATACACTTATTTTGACAAGGTTTAGCTTTCAGGTTCCTTGTACTCAACGTAAACTTTTATTGTATTTAGAATTAACAAATTTATAATAAACATGTTCAAATTAATATGTGCGCTTCTAATATGCCAAAATTCGATGTTAAATATTAATTAGCTTGAAATCATATGAAATTTTTTTTTCGATAAACTATGTTTTTATACAATTACTTGACATTTTGAAGTCGTACTTCTCTAATCTCTTAAGTTTAAATCGATAAGATTTAAAATAAAAATGAAGTTGTCATTTTTAATGTATTACTGTTCACTTGTTCAAGTTAAATATATAACGAATTATAAATTAATAAAAATACGTATCAGTGATGAAATTGTTATAAAATATTAATGTTTAGTATATTCAACAGCGAAAGACATAAGGTGAAAGTAACGTAGCTTCGTTCTTCGTAAGCTTCCAGGAATAATTTTATTCCCCATAGATTTACATTGAAATAGCTTTCTTTAGAAAATAGTGTTCAATATTTTCTAGACAACAATGTAAAACGTAAGTCGAACCATAGATTCGTTGACATGCGCCTGGCTGATAGGCCACTTTGTTGAAAATATACTGTCCATACCTTTGATAATGATACAAAGATATAGCCATTACGTACTCGTAACATTTTGTCATCGTCATTTATTTTTTATGTAAAACAATCAAAGTTTTTCAGAAATAAAGAATCATTAAAATCAACGTTACAGACTAACATTTTGAATTTGACGTAATTTTTGTCAATTACTGTATTATTTTAAAAGGATAATCTGACATTTGTGTTTGCTCGACGGCAACTCGAAAATAAGCAATTCACAAAATTGCAGTAATTTTATTTAACAACGTTAACAAAATAATCAGATGAGTTTCATCGTATACGATAGGATTGGACAAAGTATCATACTCAAGGGAAATCGATATATGGTGTATTCAGACACGCGCTATCAAATTCTGACAAGGGGTTCATGTTCCCTTTTCAATACCTCAAAGACAGTCCTAGCTCGACATTTTAAACTTCAAAATATATTTATTTATAACAAGCATATTTTTTTATTATATACTCTTTGACAAGTTATTCTAGTATGGCGTGACAGCATGTACTAAAGTTTATGCATACATACACGTTCAAATATGATACATTTTCGTCGTATTTCTAATGGTCGATCCATACGATACAGACTTAGGTATAGACTTGGGTAGATTTCTATAGGATTTAATCTGTGCAACTTAGCAGTACAAACTAAATCCTATAGAAATCTACCTAAGTACGTACCGAAGTCTGTATCGTGTGGACCTACCATAAAAATATAAACTTGCGCAAAAAAAAATCATTCAACCGAAAAACTATCGTTTAAAAGGGATATCTCGCTTTGCCCTACCGCATCTTTCCCAAAAGCTATTTTTTAATGGCACTCTCAACGACACACGTTTTAAAAGTGAAATGTATCTTATATTAACATTGTTCATTTTTTATCTTGTTTACTTTGAATGACACATGCGGATAAATAACAAATGGCGCTAATGTTACTTGTCGCTATAGGTATATAATCCAACGAAATTTATTGCACGGGTGTATTTGTACGATATCGAAAGGTATTCAACGCAAAGCTATTCAAACCACATCGAAAAGTTATCAAACAATTAAGTACTTCGCTTGGCCTGATCTTCCTTAATTATTCTTCTTACGTGTACTCTAGAAAGTTATGTACGAATGTTGTATTATGAAAAATAACCCATCGCGTTCTATGAAACGATATGGTAGTGTTCCTATTATGCGGATGATCAGAAATAGCACAGAGGTGGGACTCGTTTAAAACAGAATTCAAACGATGTTGAGAGTGGCTTTCCAATAATAGGCTAAAGATATCAATGACCATGCTACTCAACGTGTGTTTGAATAAATGAACGTTGTGTGATAATATCTTTCAACACTCGTACATTTTCTGCAAATTACATTCGACTTTTAATTCTAGTTTCTCTCGGGCGTCATACATTACTAAAAGCATTATTACACGAAAAAATCTTTCCGCGACGCTTATTGTAAAGATTAAGTGCACGTAATTTTTATTATTCGTATATTTCTCTGACTTCTCAGCGGTGATAAATGTATCAGTAGATAAACTTCACGGTAAAACGAACGATTGTTTCTCCAAATTCATTTAAATGAATAATGCAAGAGTCATTTTAAATTGACTTAAAATCACGTTCTATTTTAAAAGCGGCATCTTTAGCGAAAAAATCAAGATCTGTTTGTAGCCACCGCCTAAACTTATATATTTGCGTTTTTAAATAACCCGACTCTGATGCGAATATGAAAAGCTATCTCCGAACCAGTAATGTGAGATGACTGGTCATAGGGGAGTTAGAATAATTTATTAGGCATCAATACGCATAACATAAATTTATTCCCATCAATGAAGAATACAGCCACTGTTGGTGGGTAAGTCTCGAGACAACAACCTTTCACGTGCTCGACCAAGTTTCGAGGTTGTGCTCCCTATCCGTACCGTGGCGGGACAATACTGAATTTTTTTTGAAAAATCACAAAATAATCAGATGCTCAAGTGTATAAACCGTGCCGTGTCGGGGGAGCGCATTATCAACATGCGATTCTCGAAACCAATTTTTAAGTATCGCAGGGCTGCGAGAACGCCGCATCAAGGCGACTCGAATTGCTACCCATAATGAAGGAATAGGGATTGAAAATAAGTTTACGTATTTAACGGAGCATCAAGCTCACGATTGACTCAGACTCTCTTTTGGTATTCCTATGACAGGTTAGTCATCAAAATTTTATACGCATCGACTAGAGTTTGTTTGAATTAAAATAAATTCGAATTTGTGTTGTTTTTGATCAAATTTATACGGTGATTTTTCTTTCTTTCACTATCTATTTCACTCATAAACAGAGTGTTCCATGACACATAGAGTTAGTCCCTTACATAGTCTTATTTGGTAAAGCAATTTATTCATTTTATTGTTAAATTAATATACGCCGTGGAAATTTGAAACAATAAAGTTTCCCAATAACCTTAATTATAAGACAAACGTTCAGTGTAGAGATTGAAATTGAATACGAATCGACACAAACTTTACTCAGGGACATTATAATTCATCATTGACTTAGAGATATAATGAAGCTAATTCTAAAATAAACTCTTGACTGATCTTACAGCTTATTTGCTTTTTCCATCAAGACCTTTCTAAATGCTCCTCTGAGCTCTCTTAAGATCATCCTGAAATGCTGCCGTCACAATTTCAGTCTGACAAGTCAATTTGTCTAGGAAATGTTGTACCTCCCTTTCGAGGTAATTTTCTGCTTTTAGCGCACCTTTTCTACCAGCGGAAGACTAACCTGCTGGTTTTGAACGAAGAGATACAATGGAAGCGTTCATTTAAATAAAACATAATCCGATAATCCAATCCGTCCGATAATAATTATCCTTATAATAATCTTTTGAATACAACATTGTTTTAATAAATGTTTATATTATTCTCTCGAAAATATACTGTGTTGCATTCTTACGAGTAATCAATGTATAATATTGTTTTAGTTTTTATATTAGGAAACGCTACGACAAATAAAAAAGATCTCAGTTAATTGACTGTTAAAATCCGTCGTGGTGAACACTATTATATAGAATACAAGTGACCTATTAGTGTTATCATTGTTAGATAACCTCATGCGCTGTCAAACATTGTACTATTAGATTATAGGTCATAAAAAGAAAACCAATGATAATTAATAAACATTTCTTCGATACTGTTCACTATTATCGCTGTGACAATAATTTGATTCTTCTCGTACAGGAATAGAAGAAACCTTTATAAAGATTATGAATTTGAATTATATTAGACGTATAATATAAAAACATAATATTCTACTTGTAGCGGTATATAGACTATTAAGTGACATAATTTCAATTAACAATTAACATGAGTTTTTGCGCCCTGTGAACGGTGTAGCAAAAAGAGTTCAAAGATAGGCCAGTCCACGCGCGAGCAATACGAGTTTTTAAGATGGAGAATTTATTTGATCATCGTCGTTTATCTCTGACGAAGCAATTTTAATATCATCCTTTTGTCAAGCCTAATACGTTTAATTGCTATCGCGTAATGTTTGCTCTTTCAATATTAGGTACAAGAACAATACAAAAATTACCGAAAATTGGAGATGACCCAGTGAATCTAATTAAATGTTCGTTTTCTCTAACACATATTTGGCAACGAAACATAGACTAGTTTCATCGTTATTTTCTTCATATAGTAACTAGGCTCGTGATCAATGATTCATCAGTTCACTTGCTTAAATGCGTTTAGAAATTACGTTTTCACAAACAGTAGTCACATTACTTTACGTCGAATCACTTCATATCCATTGAAAATTATATAATAATTAAACAACGAATTAATCAAAACATATGCTTCTCATAGTATTTGCCGTAGAGCCTTCGCTTCCGCGTACAACAGAATTTCTTGAAAATTAGTACATCAATGTTACTTTAGGCAATTGAACTGTACAATGTTTCATTTACAAAAACCGTCGTCTCGCGTTTATCCAGTGAAATATCAAATGTTATTTGTTCAATTATTGTTATGGTTCATTTGTTGGATATATCAATATCATCTAAACATCAATGATCAAATGAACGTCAATGAAAACAATGAAATTCAAACCTGCTTCCAATCAATATCATTGAACTGGCTGGGGTGAAAGTAGCCGTTCTGATCATACTTAGAGAATAATATTCGTATACAAAATATTGTTGAGAAAATTTATTTATTTTCAACAAGTTATGTAAACGAAAGCCTTTACTCAATAGTCACTTCATAAAATATCTGAATTTAAAAAAAATTAACCTTTCTTTCTTTGTCTTTTAAATAAACTTGAAATTATATTTTTTTTTATCGACATAAGATCTTGCAACGTTCGATAAAAGCATACACTTGGCATTTACATCCAACATGCAATAATAAAAAGTTTAGAAACTATTCCGAAGGGATTTCTGAAAGTAGCAGCCAACGACGAGAGCAAGCCATCGTGCCTCTTCACACGCGCACGACGGTCTGCCAGGTACCAGCATTGACAGGTCGCATTAGAAATTGCTTGAAGAGTTGTGCGTAATATGAAACCCGTTTTTGTCGCGATGGAAAGAGCGCACGTATAACAATGATGCTGTGCTTCGTCTGCGAGGTCGGCAATCTCGTCTCGGCGCCAACAGCTGCAAGCAAGCAAACAAGCAAAACGCGCGCGTCACATTGTGGAAAGAAAACGGAGCCGGCGGCAGCGGTGACGGTTTATAAGTGTGCGCCTTTACGCGTGGATGGAAATAGCAATCTTCCGTCGCCTTTCCCGCGATATAGCAAAGCTCTCCTCGAAATTCAGATGGATGTAACTTTGTTTATTTATCGGCGCGGACGCAAGCAGTCTACCTACACACACCCGATAGTAGTAGAGATCAGATCGTACTCGACTTCGATTCACAGTTTGTTTCCAATGAATTTTCGAAGACGTCTTTTACACAAACTAGCGGCAAAGGGCGTAGTACGAAAAACTATTTATTAGCATTAAGAGTTAGCAATTCTATACAATCGAGAATTCAAATGAAGACATTGCAAGATGCGCAGTTTAAAAAAACAACTCACCTTGTCGGTCCTTCAGATCTTTCAAATGTGAACCAAAACATATATTTAATGCGATTAAAGCCATTAATATATCTTGATCGTACGTAGCATCGTTATTAGAATGCCAGCTGGAAAAAACGCAGGATCCGTATAATCGCGAATCAAAAAAACCTCAGCCATAGCAGGAAACCAGTTTTTTCGCCAGCCGAGATAGACTCGTATAAGCAACTGGCATCGCACTCTTGTGAAAACGGTCGCGCGCATCTTTTAGTGGATTAGTTTGGATGCGCTATGGAGGTATACACGCGCGATAGTAAGCTTTGAATGAAAAGGAGCCGGAAAGCGAATAGGCTGTCGAAACGCATTGGAAAAGGCGAGAAGAAGACAATACGTGAAATCGTTTGCCACATTGGACGCTCGGAAATGAAGCGTTTAACAGTGAGAGTCTCAAGTGGCATTTTTGATTCACGCGCCAATACTTACAAAAAGCCAAGTGATAGAAATCAGTGAGAAAATGCGTGGAACGTCGCCGTGTCGAGCTTTTGTAACGACAAACACTTTGGCCATAATGGGTTTTATGGCCTCGTCGGGTTATATTGGTTCAGGATTTGTTCGACTGTAACTCTGATGCAAATGGTTTATCATTTGAGTGTGGCGCTTCTGGTTTTATGAAAGATAACAATTCTTATATCTTTAAGATTACTAAAGAACTTGAGTTAACGTTTAGATAGGAAGAGAATAAAAAGACGCGCGACCGGCGTAATGACGAAAAATGTCTTCAAAGTGAATTAAGCTCTTATAGGAAGCTTACTGTTGTAAAAATACATACGAGGATTGCCCTAATAGATGCCTCTAATGGCTGGAATGTCTGCATAGAATCGAACGACAAAACATATTTCCTTTCTTCAAGATTAAAAACTGACATTGGTGCTTCATCTAAATTTAATTATTTTCAGCGTCAAATAGTATAATCGATAAATCATCGTTTCTTACGAGTGTGCAAACATAAATGGATTATTCAATTGTTTATAACATTGTTTATAAAATTGTTTGCATAAAATTATTGTTTATTTTGAATATCCTTTGTTTTTCCTACAATGAATCATTTTCCAATGTTAATGAAACGTTTTTATTGGCGAAACGTTTTCACACGCAAACTACCAAATAAAAATTGATAACATAGCAAAAGAACATTTTCGTGGAACCCTTGTATGCTGCTTTCGTACTTTTCTCTTGACAAACCTTATCCACGATTCAAAGAAAAGACCCCAATGAATGGACGAAAATTCAGCAAGCTCCTTTCCCGATGATCTTTATATCTTTATAAACTCGCAATTCACAATCGAACGAGAGATCGGCTTAAGAAAGAGTGAAAGAAAGGCGGGGGGAAGGTGGAGATAGGCCGAGCATCACAGCATTTGGCGCTGCACGCATGCGCCTGCTCGTCGGTTAAGCTTCGCGGCCGACCGGCGGCTAACTCCCCAACAGCCTCAGTCGGCCGCGACACCTTCGGCGCGCGCGATACCAATTCGGAGATATTCGAATCTCGCCAACACATGCACTGCTTGCCAACTCTAACTACGACCAATTGACCAAACAAACTGTTTTCAAAAACAGTTTTCTCTTTGTCATTTTTTTCCGAAACTCATCAACTGATTCGGGTTTAGTTAGCAAGAGTGATAAATTGTTTGAAAAAAGTGATCGTGATAGTTGTCGTATGAGAAAATATCGGTAGAGTGGTGCCGATTTAGTGTAAAAAGTGACGAGACGCGGTGAGTGTCGATTTTCGCAGCCTGAAATTCTTTGGACACTCGGGTGCATCAATAATCGAGAAGAAAAGCTTATAGAGAAAACATCGGTGGCATCGATTACTAAATGGTCCAGTCATTAATAATAGATGAGCGAAAGCAGTCTCGAAAAACGATGCGCCAAGGCCGCTCGGGTGGCTCCAAGCACAAGCGCTGCATGAGCGGGTACTGCAAGTATTGTCCTGAACGAAAAACCAATAAGAGCATGCGCTAGTGGGAAACACTTTGCGCGCACGCGAATCAAACAAAAGTCGGATGTCGCGTAACAGCTGACGAGTTGAACGAGCGAAATAGCCGTAGATAGAGAGGAAGAAAGAGATAGAGAGAGAGAGAGAGAGAGAGTTAAATACGCAAGATAAGCATAAAAGAATGTTCTCAACGAAGAAATCGAAATTACTGCTGGCGCTGGCCTCGTTGGCGCTAATCTCGCTACTACTGAGCGCCGCCGAGGCAACGCGCCAGCCGGCGCCTCATCACCGCCACCGTCACAGACATGAGCTTCAGCGCTTACCTAGCCGAAAGCACGACGATTACGAAGAAGACTACTACAATGACAATGAAGACGCCGACTATCAGGATGACGAGCTATACTCCGACAATAGCGAGGAGGAGATGGACAAGCGACCCATTCGACATCGAAACGCGCATACGAATTACGAGCCGAGATACTCGACCTCGTCTCGATATCATCGGCGTCATCATGGTAATGTTCCACGTCGAACGGCCCATGGCTATTACCGGACGCGACTACCTGCTCACCATCGCCGAAGGTACGACCATGAGGATAGCAGCTTCGATGACTACCAAGACGAGGACGTTCTTGACAATGAAGCTTACAATCGCTTTGGTAAGCAGCACAAGCGCAAACGAGCCAATCACAGATTACTCAGATACGAGTCGCGAAAGGATTGGCGGTACAAAAATAACAACGACGAGGACATTTACGACGAAGGCTATGACACCGACGACGATGAAGAGGATGAGGCGGAGTATATCAATCGCGCGAGGAAACACGATCGATTCCGTAAAGCAAGTCGAGGAGCGGTATATTCGGAAGAACCAATTCGACGTTCGAGTATCGAATGGTCCAAGAGAGTCAGACAACTATCCAATGGCTCGAGGCTCATCCACGAGTCCTCTGTGAAGAAACGAACGGACGAGGACGAAGACACGCTCGATCAACTTTGGAAGGAAGACGAGGCCGAGGAGCTCGAAAACGATTTCTACAAAAACGACGACGTCTCACCTCTGAAAACCTACGACGACATAATTCGTAGGCTCACGGAGGATCCCACAACCTCGACCACGACAACTTCCACTACTACTACCACTACTCCAAAGCCGACAAGGCGCAATTACCGCAATATCGAGCTTGAGAGCCACCTCCGTCGCGACGCTTATGGCAATCTGCGTTTTATTGACACTTCTCACAGGAACATCTCCTATCGTGCCAACATCGTGATCAACCACGACAACAAGAAGAAAGAGTCCGACTACGAAGACACTCAGGCCGATGCTAACACGGTGAGTCATTTTTACCTCGTTTAAAAACACAAGAGATGTCAAAATAAATGAGCGTCGGTGTAGAACGACGAGATTCTCATGTACGACTTATTTCGTCTTTTTGCGGGTGCTCGTCGAGAAAGTGCAATAGGAGAGCTTTAATTGGAGAGTTTGGTGCTGATGATGCGCATTCCACGGCTACTGAAGCAGCAAGACTATGAGGAGTTTATTTTCACTGTCGGTTTTGCACGCGAGGAAATAGCCTGTTAGGGCGACTGTGCATGTCTCCTCGATTCTCTGGCAAACCGCATGATAATATTATTCTTAAGCTGGAATGATTTATAATCTACCTCACGATTCCACTGCGATAATTTTATTTTGATTTTCATCAGTCTGTTCAACCTCTCGAAATTATTCAAATTCCCTTCAAATACGTATTTTAAAAAAATGTCTTAATTTTTGGCGTGACTTGCCAAAATTGGTGTCAAAGTTTTCATTAAGATTGCACTGGGCGTGCGGATAACAGTACCAGTTTAATCTTGCAGACCATCTTTTTATACGTGCCCGCCAATTAACACACGCGTAAGGAATATTTTCAAGTGAGTAGTCGAAAGCGAATCGAAACCTCGTTTAAATGAAAATAATATTAATTTTACGAGATTGTGCATTTGAACCAACAAACGAATCAATCGTTCACATCCGAAACTTTCGAATACACCTTGAGAACTTGCTAGTATCAGTGTTGATATCTACGCTTAATCTTGACAGCGAAAAATTGGCTAACTTGTCGCTCGACGCGCAGTCAGGTAGTCGAAATAAGTTTAATTTATGAGAGAGCGCCATAGCTAAAAGAAAAAACGATTAGATCTGTCGAGAACGGTACGAGAAAACAAGTTGGTTGGAGTATTACACGGTATCATGCAATTGACGCCCGCGCAAAAGCAGAACCATCAAGGGCTGACTTGGCGTTTGATACGCGATCCAGACATGTAGACGCGGTTGACGAAGATGATGTTTCGTACATCGAGCATGAAGCGATACGATCAACAATTTAAAAGGTCGGAAAGCACGTCTACGGTGCTTTTTCTTCTTTTTCCTAGAAGCTAATACTCGCGCTTCGTGATAAAATAATTAGTGATGACAGCCTCGAAATATCGTCGTGACTTTAACTTGCTTTCGTGTGATGCAACTGTTTGAAGTTCTTTTATAGGATCGACTTACGCTTGTTCACTTTAAGTAATATATAGTCTTGAGGTAAGTTATTCTATAGTTTTTTTTCACGCGACATGAATGAAATATTCAGTGCAACTTACTGCTGTTGGACAAAGAAACAACGAATAAATAATGTACTCATTTCGTTATAATACAAGCATTCTTTGACATTTTTGCAATTACATTTTTTTTACATTTTTAACAACGCAAACAGCTTGAAAATGCTGGATAACAATGCCAGTTTAAAAATAATACAAATGTACGTGTTTGTGAACAAAAGCAATAACAAGGCATTGTTCCATTTGTCTACTACATCGTCCCGCACAAAAAGCTACTCATGTTAAGATCGCGCGATCGCGCAGCGAGGAGTCCGGCACTGCAAAAGTCAAAAATACGGTGCATTAAAAATCATCAATTGACGAAAGACTCCAAGCGCAATGAACCGACAATTTTCCTGAGACTGTGGTCACAATAGCCCATAGGGATAAGTCTAAGCCACCGAATGGAATGTCCGAGCACGAGACCATCTGCAAACGAGAAGAGAAAGAAAGTATGGCGACTTCCTCGAAGCGCGGAAAGGCCTTTGATTAACGATCCCGAAATTCAAAGATTATTTTCGTCTGCGAGCGCGCTCGCGGGCGAAAGGGAAAAAAGGGAGAACGCATGGTCGCTCTCTCTCTCTCTCTCTCTCTCTCTCTCTCTCTCTCTCTCTCTCGTTTATAATGGACGCATGCATGTGCAAACTCGACAGGACTTGTTTTCTCCTCAGCATCTTTATTTTTTTGTCGCTTAACCAACTCGCCCCTTTTTAACTAACAATGGATCTGAAAAGATTAGAGTTCGCAAATTTAATTCTAAACGAAAAACTGTAGATTGTCAATTAAGTCAAATGAATATGTCATGTTTCGTATTCGGAAGATATTTTGTGATCGACTGAATTTGGCAGAAAATTCGTTGAGTTTATTTTGACGACGTTCATCGCGATAGAAAAATCCGAAACACACATATCTGTCGCGAAATCTTTTTGTTTTCTTACTACAAAAGCAATTTATCGTACTTCTTGATCAAACCGTATAAACTTTTCAAAAGTGTCCACATTTTCAATAGGAAAATGCACAACGCGTATCACAACATTTTCATCTTGATCGATACACCAAATCTAGTTTTGTCATAGTGATTTAGATGACTGGCATAGATACCATCTAAAATCAATACTTTTGTTTTTATCATTATTCTAATATTTATTATTCAAAACAAACGCAAACAAATCGGACGAATATAAGAATCAATTAATACGTACTCGTATTTTTGCATCTGAAAATACGAGTACATTGCCCGAACGAATTGGTGAATATCAATTGGTCCCATTTTTGTAAAACAAAACTTCGCTCGCGAATAATTGATTGCTTAAAACGTCGTGGTTAATTGTAATCCAATTAACGGCTAATTTGGCATTCGAACTGTGAAAACCAGTTCCCTGGTGAGAGCCTTAGGGGCCAAATGTAGCATTCAACGAATGCAGCAGCCAAATACATTAACCGAACAACAGTCGCGTGCATAGCGAGGAGTTGCACGTTTATGGAAAGGGAAGCTACAACTAAGATGCCGCTATACACTTGCAATGATTGCAAGCTGTCATTGTTCGTGATCGCGGTTGCTTCTCTGTGTTGGGCGCTCGCTTTTTTGTACTTTTTACTCTTCTTTTGTCTTTGCCGCGATTACAAGTATATGATATTAACGCGCAGTGGCATACAAGGCTGGCGTTGTAAATCATTTGACTGCTTTATTATAAGAGAAATTCGAAATCGAGACATAATTGAGCGTGACGCGCGAACGCACCCATCCAAAGGAGACTCCTTATTCCCGCAACTCATCGTATATGGGAGGCTATGTACTTTGACTTCCGTTTGGAATTGCGTAGCGTGCCAATCGACGATGACTTGACGCGCTCTATGGCTACTCTTGTAAACACACAAGGACGATGACAGTTGTTCCTCGTCGATCAACTGATTATTAATCGTTGCACCCTCAGATGTTATATGTTCACCGCATTTTCAGACCTTTTTTCCTTCTATATAGGCTATACACGCGCTCGATGAGTGATTTATCGCGCGATCTCAAATTACTCTGCACGACTCTGCGAGAGGTTGACAACGTTGTATCTTTCTGCAATAGTAAAAAAGTATAATTTTTAAAAATTACTTGGCAAATTGTCGACACGTTAAAAATCAATCCAGATTCTCGAACGTGCTTGCAAAGACATTGCAAGACGAATTCGGCTCGTGTCAGGTGAATCGGAAAAAAACACGAAAACGTAACTGTTTATCATTATGTAAGCACGATCGGAATGACTTCTATCGCAGGAGGCTTCCCGTATCTCTCGCATACTGAGCCCGTTTACAAGCCAAACATTGTGTGTAATTAACAGAGCCGTCTAATTCAAGCCCATCTCACGAGCGATAAGCTCACTTTACAGGCAGTTCAACAGCGTGCACTGCTGCCTTCTTTTTTTAGGCAATGAAGATATAAATGTCGCTCTGATGCATGAGCATACCTTGTTTGCGCATCTTGACTCTTTTTATTTCTGATTCTTCGAGGACGTTTGCGGCTGCTTCTGGTAGTGATAAAAAGCTCGGAATTCTTAATGTAATTATACGTGGCCTTCGCTTTTTCTGTATTCAACTTAAGATGTGCCGTAATAATTTCACTCTGAAAATAAAGGAAGAAGAACATGAAAAAAGAGAGACGCTCAATAGCCGAGGAGAGCCAAAGATCATTGTAATTGACCGGATGCAGTGTAATTCAATGATACGTTACGACATAATCAATTGTAAAACGAACCGGGGTATATCTATCGCAGGCTTAAGTTGTCCAAATAAGAATACACATTGTTGATTGAAAATTCTAGACAACCTGATAAATAAGCGCAGCAGCAGCACTGCGTTGCAATCTGTAAGTTGAGTAGAGGTTAAAGAACCAGCGAAGCGTCCGGAGGTACGCTTATTATGAAGAAGCTCAGCAGACACAGTGTGCGTCCATATGCGGGTGTGTCTGAGCATCTGAACACGTAATCGCCCATAAAAAGCCATCCCGACACGAGAAGAGAAGAATGAGAAAAGGGGCTCTCGAGCTTATCAGTTTGATGCATAACGTCGACCAACAGCACCACCATCATCAGTAATGCTCTTTCATGCATGTACACTTACACAGTAGCGAATGTGTCTCCCTTGCTCGGAACTTTTAAATGCCAACTCAGGGACGAGGCACGTGTTTTCGCTGTTTTTCTTATTATTTATTATACAGTATTATGGCGTCAATATTTGCACGAATTCCCTTTGCTATGGAAACTGCCAAGACACTTTTAAGAGACATTTATGAGGGATGTTTATGACTTTTTTTTGCCCCAACGTTCAATGTTGACTGAGACGTTGTAGAATAGTCTGATTTATGAATGGTAATTCCGTTTATATGTGTATCGTAGACGTTAGATTAACGCTCTTATCTCCTGAGACAACACTTGCGAGTTATTAAAAAATATCTCTACTAGAAGTAGAATACAGAGTTGAATTTTGGACGCCAATAAGACATCCTTTATTATTTTTTGTAAAACGTGGTCGTTGTAATTACTACTAACAGCATTTTCTTTTACACTGGATGCCCAGATTAATCGGAATAATTATGAAATCAATCGCTCCTTCTCGTCATACGATGACGGACCAAAGCCAAGGATTTCTTGTAGAAACAATCGAAATAATCACGCTCGTTAAAGGAATAACCGATAAAAGATACCAGGCCAGCTGCGTGATTTAAAAAAGACAGTTGACGAATCGGTATAACATTGTAGTTTTGTAACTGCTCCAAATTTTTTGAAGCCATAAACATGTAAAAGTAAAGATATTATTAGCACAGTGACTGGGAAGTAATTTAATCGAATCTCGAACGTTACTCGATGTTGTCAGAAATAATAAAATTCTCAAAAATAGTATCTAGATGTTGCAGTTACAATAAAACATTGGAATATTTTTTGAGAACTTATCTCGCAAGGTATTTAGAGTCGAAAATGATCATATCAGAGGAAATATTACAGGATGGATTTGAATGTTGATTGCAGTATATCCTTATATTTTTGTAAACGTAATGTTCCTTTACGCACTTGAGAATATTCTCATAGCACAATTATTATGCGATAATTCTTTAATCATGACAGGCCAATATTCAGTATTATTGCAGTCAAACAGTTTCTCACTGATACGTAATAATTGTATACAACAATTCAGCGGCATAGAGCACAACTAAAAGATAAAGTAGCAATGGCCAACGAAACTGCCTGTTAAAAGGATAAGATATTTTCATAATACTACATTTACAGTGAATTCATCAATTTATTATAACTAATTTTACTGCGCAAAATATCTTATTGCAATAAAGAAAATAACCGATAGTTATCTCAATGACAACGTGCGCGTGACGTAAATTCTCTGAAATCAAAAAAAATAATGAAAAATGCAGAAAAGCAACGATTGTAATTATTAGTAAGTGAAACATACGTATCGATCTCTACACTTACATTGTAGTACACGAGCACTAGCGCATGAATCATTCAGCTCGTTTGATCTTGAACTCTGAACTATTGAAATGTTCTTTATTGGCTTTATGTTGCACATGACTCGCATTGTTTGTAAATGAATTGAACATTTCAAATCGATATTTCAGAAATGCATTCTTAATCGCACGGCAACTCCTTCGGTTTTATTTACTACATCCCACTAAGACTCAAAAGGTCTCGCAACATTGAACGGCACGCTCATTGCAGACAAGTACGTCCGTAAAGCATAGCTTGCACTGCAGAAAGCTAGAGGCAAAACGGCAAATGTTCTCTGTAGTTCGAACTAAAAAAAAGCTCGTTGCGTAGTCGTGCAAGCTCGGAGGCGCGTAAGCGGCGATTGGAGCCAACGGTAATTGCGTAATCGGCGCTTTGACTGCATATGGCGATTGGCGTAAACTCTCGCCGGAAGCGGCTTCGCGATATAGATGCACTATGCCTCATCCTCTCGGCCCTTTTGAAATACGAGCGGTTGCGTGGATAGGTAGCTCTTCCTCTCTCCTTCTGCTTCACTGATAGGTCTGTTATTATGCTAATGCCGCGCGAAAGGCGCGCGGCGAATTCAGCTTGTTTTACGATAAGGCCCCCCACGCCCGCGAAAGCTAATCGGCCTCTCTTTCACAAATGTTTGTTTTGCCAATGGCTGCAATTACCAACTGAGTTTCATTCCGCATACTCGTTTATCGCCGTCTCGTCTCGAGGTCAAGCAATGTTCTTCACCTGCGCCAACGTGCACACAATGTGCACGTTGTGCTATATTGTTTCTGTATAAACGACCGATCGAGCCAACTACTTTATCTCATAATCCATAAAAAGCCGTTCTACAACATTTAACTATTGTACTCTATTATTCTTCTCAAACGAGCGCCAAAAAAATCGCTGCAAATAGAAGCCACGCTACGACATTATTATGTATTTCGAAAAATTAAGCAACGTTTGCTATTTCTTAGATCTCGCCAAGAATATTTTTTACATGCGGGAATTTTTCACGTTACGACAATGACGTGAAGTGGAAATAATTCGACATAATGTAAAGTTATAAACGTTGGAATCATTGGATCTAGTTAGCCTACTTTGAATCTGACCATTAAACATGCATGCTTTGGCTGGAATATGAGTAATTAAAATGACAGTTTAGTACACTGGGAAAAATTATTGCTGTAAAAGCCAGTTCACACATTTAGTCTGTCCATAAGCCTTCCGTAAACCTAAATCATGCGTTCGTTGAGTTTTTTTTATTTTACTTGTCTATACGATGACTACATCATTTTGAAATGTATTCCATGTTATCGTTTGCAAACAATAATCTACTTTGCCTTTACGTATACGTTTTTTATCGAACAGAATGCATGTAACGAATAAGAATCAAATAAATGGCGCTTAGATTACTACAGATCGAATCGTAGTATAGAAGGAAGAAGGCGGCTTCGCATCAAAGCAATTCTTGGAGATGACTATGAATGCGTGCACCAAAATTTTCAAACTATCGGCTCGAATAGGCGAGAGTGACAAATCACGGGTATGTTTATGCAAAACCGTCAACTTAACGCTGCGTCCGAACCCAAAATGATCCTCCGCTCTTATTTACATTGAACGCACTCTAAAGTCTCCCAAGGGCTACTAATTCTCGGATTATGCTTTAATCGTCACTATTAATATAGCTAAGCGATAACATATTAAAAGTATTTCTGCATCTAAAATCGACGGTATTCAATGATATAAGACTTTGTTTTAATCTTCGATTGTAAAGTCATTTTATTTTGTTTCTTGCATAATATAACACAATTGAATGTTCGAGAAGAATTAAAGTTAATAATATTGTCAATCACCGAAACACTTCGGTATAAATTGTACCTTGTGCAAACGACGTTGACTTTTTTTAAACGCATATCGACAGCAATATAGCTTGAGCGGAATTGAAAGCTATTTTTGACTGAAATAAGGTCAGAAGCGATTTCATTTGGATGCTATCCAATCACCTTCGATTTAATAACAGGTAAACAACTATCAAGCTTTTTCACAAATACATTGTTTATACAAATTTGAAATATTTCTAATCAGTTATAAAAAAACGGAATTGCATAAATTTCGTTGCAGCTTTTAATATATTTCTTACTCGATAACAAGTACAAAGTTTGCAAAGAGTTAATACAAAAAATCAACCTTGAAAATTCGAAAATGATCGAAAGATTTCTTATCATCCATCCAAGTTTTTTTGGTCGGTTTAATTAAGTTTTCAACGAGTTCGATTACGTGTGAAACCCTTAAAGTATCTCGATAAAATCGCGTACTTTTATAAAAGCGACAACTTTATCGTTTATTCTAATATAGAAGATATTTAACGGACGGATTAACTTTTAATTAAAAATTTGAAATGGATCATTCTTGAAAAAAATAATATACAATTTGGGCGTTTTGCTTGCTACCGCTCAGCATTTTTGTTCACGGAAATGCCTCGACATACCTTGATAGTATTAAATTCAAAGTAATTTACTTATTAAACAGTGTGCTCTACGATGATTACAATATACGATACACGTTAAAAAGTATAATGATTGACAATACATTTGAACTTTTTAAAAAGTTATACTTTTTACGAATCGATGACATCTGATCTAACGGAGAACTGGGAGAACAATAAATTTTACGAATCGATGACATCTGATCTAACGGAGAACTGGGAGAACAATAAATTTTGTTTAAATTCGATTTTTATTAATTTATATCGTCAGTTATACATATTATTAGAATATAAATTCGATTAAGTTCATGCGATTAATAGTTATTAGTTGCTTTGTTCAAGTGACATTTAAATTACGTAATAATGTTGGTCCGGGTAAGCAGAATGTAGTTGAATGAAGCGAAAACGAACCAGCTCAAAGTTTGTTGCTTCATTCAGGTTTCTGACTGTTGGTTTAAAGAACCTCGCGAAAGAAACTGCACGCTCATTAGCATAATGACGATCTGTCAGAAGAACGGCTGGTCTCGTTGAAACGTCAGATATGTCGCGGCAGTCAGGTTGAACCACATGAATCAATCAAGTTTGCTTGCGTGATGTACTGGATGTAATTATATCGATAATTACTTCAATTTATACGAGAACTATCGTACAGATCCTTCGTACGTTTTTTCGACAACCAAATGTTCACGACAATTAAACGATGGATAATCCTTGTTAATGATAGGTTATTCCAATCATTATCTATGTTTTATCACTAGAATTATCAAAGTAACGAATGCATACAATGAAATAAATTACGATTTTTTCGTAATTCTTAGCAATGCCTACATTCTATTTTTGCGAAGCACAATGTACTTTCTGTATATTAATATTTTTCATTAAAAAATTATTTATTTATAAACTCGATGTATAACTCGATGTCACTACGATAAAAATACGTGAAATCAGTCGGTATATTATTCACTATCGTTTTACTTTCAATAATAAATCAAATCAAGATGATTACAACTACATATTGCAATGCATTTGGTTCAATCAACATATCATTCCTAGATAAATACATTCTATAAAGCACTCTAAGTAATTTGTTTTGACAAAACTTTCACTGTAAATGAAAGCGATTTCAGTAATTAGCGATTTCACGCTAACAAGAGTTACCTCTACTAATGTATGTTGGTAAGAATATGCCGGGTTCATTCATAAAATCAATAGATATATGCGCTCGTTACATTATAATTGATCGAGTAAGTTATGAAGGTTGACAAATGTGATGATACAAAATTGAATTGATCAATGCATTTGTTCAAAGAGTAATCGTAGCAGCAATACGTGGAAAATCGTCAGTATGGATTTTCTCCATACGTAATTGTCTTGAAATTCAGTATAATTTCAAGGAACTTTTTGTATTCGATTTTCTTAGTTTTTTACACAACGTAATATTTCACTGAATATTAATTAAGGAAAACAATAGTTGAAGGACAAATTATACTTTTAATAGTGTAGTATTGCAATAGTAAATGAGCTTAATATATAGATCATAGGTACGTACGTACGAAAAAAGAAAAAAATAACTGCCTTATTTGTTAATCCAGTAAGCTTTTTCACAGGATTTACCGATTTATTACGTACAAGTGGAAAAAAATCACAACAATGTTGTTAGGGACGGGGTGAGCAGAAATAACGAAACTTTTACTGGATGTGAACAAAATATTTTTATTTCTTAAGCGAGGTATTAACCACCTCTCGTGAGAAAGCCGGAGAATCAGCTATCCTATGACATCGACGAGACAGACCGCCGTCCAGTACTACGCTCGCAGGCGAGTTTACAAGTCAGTCTTAGTACGAACTTCAAGGGTGTGATCGCAGAAGTGTCCGCCTGTACCGACAGCAAAAATCTGAGTCCGCCCCAAAAAAGCGAGTAGAAAACCGTCACAGTCTTCCGGGGAGGGCATCCCTCATTGGGCCTTACGCACCGCACACAATTAGCCACTCCCCCGCGCATTCTCACATGCTCTCTCGCTCGCACTCACGCTTGCCAGCCTACCGGGCCACAAGTCAGCTTTGCAGCTTCCCTGTCCCGTATCTGGGTGACCTGCAAAACCCGGAAGCTGGGCTTCCCGCGAGGTCTAGCGGCCTCCAAGAGTTAGACTCTGGAGCCAGGAATGGGCTTCACGGCCACGACAACGCCTTTGGGCTCGTGCACGTTACAGGGCTTGCGGAGCAAAAGGAGAGAGGCATGCTCCTAAATATATAAATAAACGTTAATCATTTCAAATTGTCTTCCAAATACAGGCATGTCACTCCTGCGTTCACAACGAACTCGTTACCTCTCCAATACAATCCGCTCGCATCTTTTATTGTGGCCGTCGCGATTCATACATTTTTACCTATTTAAAATTTTTTTTTTTTTATTGAATTCTGTCGCGCACGACAAAGATAGGCTGGTTTTCCGTGACCCACACATGTTTATCACAGTCTTCTGTGAACCTAATAGCATGCATGTGTGCTTGGGTTTTCCCGGCGCTATTACAATGATAGCAACCGCGAGAAGAGTTCTTTGTGATATGTGAGCTTTGCTTTTTCCAAAAGTGGGTTTTTCCAAGTCTAGCGCGATTCAGCTCTACCGACATTCCGAACAAATGTTGTCTGCAGAGTTGCAGAATAAAATACACACTGTAACTAACAATAAGTAATAATTAGTATTGTCGTTGCAATAATAAATAGTGTTATTAGGAAATTGATGAGCAAATCCTTTTGACAAATGAACTTTCCAAAAAAGCATGTACAAGTTACAAATGTTGAATCATCTTTCTTCAGAACTGCAAGGAATACCATGCATGTCAGTTGGGGAGAAAGTTCTCACGAAGATTTTTCTTGTTACCTACCTAGTGTTTTGTCATGCTTGCACACCACTGACATGCTAATGAGCTTCCTTCTCTCTGGTATATAACCACAAGAATCAAACTACTTATTCTTCCCATTTTTTTAACGACACAATAACATGCGGTAATTTTTTGTTTAATTCGAAAGATATATTATGAAACACGAACGAGTCTACATATTAATAATTTTATAATTATTTATAATGTTGATACTCCTTGAATTACAGAATATTACATGGAAAAGCTTTCGCACATGGCCCTTTACTTGCTGTAAACTGATGATCAAGTGAAACATATGAGTCTATCTCTAGCAATATATGTTGTCACTTGCGTCACGTCTTTTAATCGTGAACGTCTCAATTGTAACAAGTACCCGTATCATCTTGCGTTTTGAACTTCAATGAGATGGTTTAGTCGAAACGTCATGTCGCAGAAATATTATCACTCTATTTATAGCGTGCAACTTTGCGAAAATAAGTACAACGAGTCTCTGCTTTTACCATAATAAAGTATGATTTATACCTCCCAACCGTAATCACCACTACGACGAGTCTCGGTTATATGGCTGATTTAGCCGCTCTCTGACGCAGATTC
This sequence comes from Chouioia cunea, assembly GCA_030064505.1. Taxonomy (NCBI): domain Eukaryota; kingdom Metazoa; phylum Arthropoda; class Insecta; order Hymenoptera; family Eulophidae; genus Chouioia; species Chouioia cunea. The sequence goes on from JAOPFQ010000001.1 coordinate 24,719,083, forward strand.
GTTGTGTAGAATAGTCGCTGTTCTTCGCTTATTATTCTCTTGTGTCGTTTTATGCTTTCCTTTGGCCCTCGGGTACTATTTTTTTACGCAATGGAGTCTTAATTAGTTGTGATTAAGTGCGTGTTGCTTTGCATATTTATCTATGAAAAGTGGATTTAATTTTAAAAAATTCAACATTACATGGGTCAGTGACTTAAAAAATATTACGAAATTAATAACTACGCAATTTTTTCCAAAGATTCTGGATGTGACGTTAAATTGTTATTTTTTCATTGAGATTATGTTATATTGATATACAATTGAAATAAACAATTTGTTTCAAACAAGAAACATTCGACAATCCAACGGAATACGTATTGATAACAGACGCGCCGCGTGCCATAAGCACTTGAAACTAAACTACAGCAAGAGTTCAAAGTCATTGCAGTCGATTTATATATTTACATCGGTATTTTTCCTTTAGCGCAGCACTTTTCACTGAAAGTACTAATTAGTCAACTTGAAACGATAAAACATTTTTCGATTTCAACGAGCTAATTCTACAATTTCGCTAATGTATCTACAATCAGAGTTTAATAAATCATTTGGATTGTGAAACTTGCGTTATCGAGGATCCTCGAGAAGAACGAGCTCGTATATATTGAAAAAATCTATTCGTTTAACTTTCATATATGCATTAGCTTTCGCTGCTTGATTGAATTGCTTAGTTATCCGAAAAAAATTGGAATGGAATATCATTCCTATGACGATGTTAATAGCATCAGATTGCACGAAAACCTAATGCAACCAATTTAATTTAAGTCAGATTGCCAACACATGGGAAATTTAGCGTACTCACACACAAGCGGGAAACTTTCGCGATCTTACAATTCTGCTAAAAGCTGCTGATAGTGAGTAAACAGAAGCCTAGTGTAGTATAATACGTTGCATTTCTGTATAAAAAAAGAAACCCCCAATTTTATACACACCAATGTAAAATATAACGTAAAATCATGACGATGATGTTAATACTGCCATTTTTAGGTATGAAATAGATTTAATAGCACAACCTGTAACGTGGTAATACTTTTATAAATATTCAACTGTTTACTTAAACATTCATATTATCGTGTCTAGCCAATCTACTTCCGACTGCCATAGCAGCAACCGGAGGCACTAAAGTGACATGTTTACTTAGTTGTTTCGGCGCCTATTCGTTTCTCCCTTGGCTTTCGTTCTCCTTCTCCTAGTCCCCGACTCCACTACGCTCGACGATTGCGATACTTTACGTGGGAAAGAAAGTTACGCGTGATACGTTAGCCCTGTGCAAGCGTGCATCTGTATACGCATTATGTCATCGTCGCTTCATTGTCACGGTCAATCGACTTTACCGACTTTGCTTCAATAAATACTAAACGTCATAAACATAATAGCAACGACCATAAACACTTTGCATAAGATGACAAAAATCATAGAAAATGTAAAAAGTCGTGCGCTTGAAGTGCCGCGCTTTCTCGGAGAATAAACGCAAGTCCGTGCGATCTCGCGTCATCTTTGTACGACTATCTGCCCATTCGCGTGCGGTCAGCCAGAAGAGTGTGTATAGAACAGCCATACATAATCATCAACCGTAGAAACATTAAAACGTTGAGCTCTCGTTACATTTAATCCATGGCACAGTGTCCCACGAATCGACAACGTCATAACCGCGATTAATATCGGTTTGCCAGCTCTGCTGCTCCTTACTGTCAACGGCGTCACTCCACAAATATATAATATGAGCAGATGTCGTGATCGATGTTTGAACGCAATGAATTACCGACTCGTCACTTGGTGCTCTATTAAGTAACCAGTACTATTTAATAAGAGTCACAAATTTAAGAGTTATTTTATTAAAAACATTGACTAAAAAGGTCATTCGGAGTAGGAGCGTGATCAATATACGACTGTTTATTCAATCAACTTTATTTTTGTTTCGGGTAAGTAGAACAAACTTCTTACACTATGTCCAAATTGTCATCCTCGAAACGTGGTAATATTCAACAAACATCGTAACTTTGCTTTATCCTCTTTCGAAAATACAAGACAACAACCCTTTTGTGCTGATAAAGCGTCAGTCCTAACGGAAATAACAAGTTACTGTAAACGATGGGCACGCCCGTATCACCGCAAAAATTGCTCACGAGCTCTCGAGTGACTTTGAAAAAATAAAAAAGCGTTCACGTTTCTGTAATCAGGCGCGTTGAGAAGGCGCTAGAAAACATGCGAGATCGATCTCGTCCGCGGACAAACAAGATAGTCCTTCCGCATACATGATTCATGAATTCAATAGCACGAGTGCTGGCTACCAGCGCGTGTAACGCTTAAACACTGACGATCATTAATATACCAAGAAGGAATTGAAGAACAATGATGTGTAGAGAGAGGCTCTTAATGAAATCCATACGTTTTGGCCTTTGAACTTTCGGCCACCGATTCCACATTCGATACAATTGATTTTTTGCCTGTTTTTTATAGCTCGAGTAAGGATCGAGAAAAGGAAATAATGAAAACGTGAACAGCGAATTCATAAATTTATTAGCACGTTATATGTCAACCGAACACAACACCTTAATAACATGCTAATTACTTGGAATTGAACATGGTTGCAAGCTGAGAAAGCAGCCATTTAGTCGATTTAATCGACGTTAAATTTCCCCTCGGAATATTAATAGAATCGAAAAATATGCGAATAATCGATAATCGTGCAAATGAAGTGAACGAGCATCGATTAGACAGATTTTCGCTCTAGTTTCAACTTTCTGTAAATTAGCAAAAATGTGCCTGATACAAGATCTTCCAGACTCAACATCCTTCTTATCTTGTACGTGCACTTAGCGCGTACACGTGGCTACTGTCGTCTCGATCTCCGACGTACACTCAGTTAAGAAGATGCGACTCGTTAATTGCCGATGTCGCGCCAACTGTCAGAGCTTGGACTGTACTTGGGTTTTTACCGAAACAATTATGACGTTGCCTATTTTTCTTAAAGCATTTTCGAATGGCACTTTATACGACAACTGATCACTTTACAAATAATGCATTTAATTTGTGTTTTTGTCGAACCATCGATCAAAAATGCCAGCATAGGTATTTTTGGATAAGTCCGAATGCAAATATCCTAATTTACATTTCGTTTTAAAATGTTGAAAGTATAACGTTTTGAAAATATTATTTGGTAGAACAATGGCGCCGGGCGACTTGCTTTTATTTCTGTTGCCTTTTACTTTACGAGTACATTACCGTGCAGAAATACACTAATTTTTAGGTATAACATTTACGCTTTATTCTATTCTCAAAAGTACAACTCTATAACGTTAATTAACGTGCGTAACAAATTTTTAATTAGTAATTGACTTGAAATAGTCGTTTGATTTTGATTGAGAAAAACACTCTTTGGTCATTGAAACACTTCTACTAAACAGTCTCTACGAATGATACTGTTACGTGTTAACGTTTAACGTAAAAGCGTTTGCACATCGTAAAACGGCGAGTACATCGAGAGGGGAAACCGACACGATGCACCGCCGCCTGGGCGATTTAACGATCGGGGAAGTCTGGGATTATGTGGGTTAATTCATGTATGGGAACGCGCAATCCATACCCATTATTTACACCGAACTTTATATAGATAACTTATTAATAGTGTATGCGTGTGCTCGCGAGTCAACAACATTCTGGATGACATTTCCACTTATCTCTAGCTTTGGCGTAGCTTAGGCGTTTCGAATTATTTGATTATTTGGAAAAGAACTTTTTCGATGTCAAAGTTCTCTTTATTTGTTATAGGCACCGACAATTATGCCTCCTTCGCATCGAACCTCTAAAAATAGTTATGAATAACTTGAATGATACGCAAGAACCTAATGCTTTTCTCTTTCGGTATCAAAGAGGGTACTCGAGAGTTGTGTTTAAAATGCTTTTACTCGATTTGCTCTTTCGATTCTTTCATGAATCAAGTTGACGATAAGTACACGTGTTTTTTCATCTCCTTTGAATACCGTGGGATGGTGAATTTCGTAAAATTAATTGCTGCAACTGCTGACGTAATGTGATAGGCATGACAAAGGTTTGATTCGTTTCTGAATCCTTATATATTATATAGTTTTAACGTTATTGGTGCACTTTGATAGCTCTATATTTATTAATTAATTTGAATGTCAATAATTGTTATTTTTGTACATTTTACTACTCTTATAATTGTACAGATATGTATAATAATTTATACAAAAAATTAAAATGCGAATATTTTAGTTAGCTTATTTTAAATTTTTAAAGTCTACTCGGTTTCTTGACCCGAGCGGACGTGTTTTCTATCACTCCAGGACTAGTACGTAAGATAGCATTTCAGTGCGATTGCTTATACTAATAGAATTACCTACACTAAAATTGAATTTGCCATTGATTCGCCAATTGACTTATCCATTTAAAAATCGAACCAGTTATCCACTCATAAACCGAAAGGTTGAATAATAGTTAATAATAATAATAATAATAACAGCGAATACTAAAAAAGAATACTACAGCCTGTAATCATTCGAAAAAATTAGAAGGCCATGCCAAATCAAAATCCTAGATCACTGACTAAATATATCAGTTGTACGTGTGTGTGTGTGTGTGTGTGTGTGTGTGTGTGTGTGTGTGTGTGTGTGTGTATGTGTGTGTGTGTGTGTGTGTAATATATACATACGTGGAGTAGAAAACATAGCCACTAACAGAACCGCTTGATGCTATAGCAGATAAAAACTACACACTGAAAGCCTTTTCAAATAATCACGTCAAAATTAAATCTGGTAAGTCCAAATATAGATTATAAATACCTATAACCAATAATTGTTGAATTGAAAAAAAAAGAAAACCCCAATTTTATTCGTAACAACGTATAATTTTAACAAGATAGGAATTACAAAGTAGTGCTTAGACGCTGATCATCTGAAAGTTGAATTGTAAGAACTTGGTAAGAAGGTCATCAATATATCGAATACTCCCTGTAGCATAACAGATTAGCACCTCTATGTTTACGATAGAATTGACAGTAAGTCTCGAAAACAGAAGCACATGTAAAATCAATAAATTGTTAAACAAAACGTTAAATATTAACGTCGTAAGTTTGTAATGTCACCATCGCCGTTTTAAAAATGGATTACTGTTGCTGAAATAATGCATTTTAACGCTATCGGAAAATGAGATCGAATTCGGAAAGTATTTAGTATTCCCCACGACTCAGAACGTAGAAAGCAGTTTCGTAAGAGTCACTTTACACAATTTTATAACAATTGAAAGTACAGAAAGTGGTTTCATTTAATGCCTTCAATACATAAATGAGCGGCAGTGGGGAAATACCAAACCCTTTTCCTGTGGTTTTGCGCAAAAACTCGTTTTCGAAGAGCGTGCTCTGCGTATATTTGTGGGTATACGCTTATGCTGTACGGGTCAAGAGATTTCGCGGAAATTATATTTCCAAGATATTGCATTGCACTATAGGAATTTGTAATCTCTAGTAGGTTGTTTTTCTTTATTCCATAAACACCTGTTTTGGCACTGTAACTCATGCATCAATCATTGTAAATAGAAAAAAAGTATCAATTGTCATGCCTTTATAAAACGTTACGTTTGCTATAAATTAGTTGTCGCTTGAATTTAGAGTACACAACACTGACTAAATATACTTACAAGACGTAATATTCAACCACTACGAACGGAGAGCTTAGGTTGATACAATAAGTGTGCAGGTAGTTATCCGTGGTAAACAGCTAAGTGCATGTCAACTTCTTTTTCTACATCAAACCGGAAAATAAGTCCATGATGTTTTATTAACATGCATCGCTGGTGAGTTGATTTCTCCAAAGTAAAAAGCCTCTCTCCCACAGTTTTATTCATTGGCATTGACGCGCATTATACGAGGAAGATGATCTCACTGTCATTTTATATATATGACTTACGCGTCGTGCGGGAAACACACCCAGACCTACTTTTTCTTTTGCTCGCGCACTTTATTTCTGATAAACAAGCTTATTACGGCAGATCGTGATGGCCAATTTAAGGATCATTCATAATCTTGTCATCTAACATTAATGAAAACAGAAGAAAATAAAAAGACACGATGACATTCACTGATCTTTTGATGATTGATTATTTACGTTGGCTTTACAAGTAAAGGCAATCGAAGGGAGCGACGGAAATCCGAAAAAAGACAAGAAACACTGAAATATATTCAACGAGAAATAAAAAAAATAACGGAACAATCTAAAAACACACGATATGCAAGACTTGCGAAATTATGTTTGGCCGCTAAGCTTTTGAGACGTTGACCAAAATAGCCGCAACCCGAAACACAACGGTTAACGACGAATGTTAGTGATGACCACTGCCTCTCCGACAAGGAGCGCATTATAGAATACTCTCAGATTAGATCATTGATTTGAGTAAATAGGTAACGATTGACTTAGAATTTTCATTCACAGATACGTTTATTTTATCCGTGCGAAAGGAAATCTTGTTTGCATTGATTCGTGATTATTATTTGACAATGTTCTTTATTTATTACTTTAAGATTATATTGTAAGATACCTAATCTTATTTCCTACGTATAAATTATATAAGATATAACAATTGGACTACAAGACAGATATAGTTGTATAGACGAACTAATTGATAAATCTAATATTTAGTTAATTTTTAAATACACGAGCAAGCTTACTGCAGCTTCATTTTTCGAGTCTTTTTCATTGGTAACATTTGAATGAACCATGATATAATAGAAACGTATTTTCAAGATATAACTGCTTTTGCTACGATCAACCAAAGTTTTAGCAGCATCAACTTAATTAAAATTCAGAGGGATTAGTGACATGGCTACGACGAATTAGAATCTGAAAAACAATTTTGTGCAAATTCCTAAATTAGACATTCATAGAGGTGGCCTTTACAGGATAGATAAGTTTACAGGCAGCACTTTAATTTCGGGAACACGTATATGCACGTAATCGAGGAGGAACGTAGTGCTTGACACGCACGCTCGTTGCCTATTAAGAAAGGGTCCAACGAGTAGAGGCGTACGGCTGACTTGAATTAAAAATGTGTATAGGGTAATTTATGTACTCCGATGTGCAACTTCTTGGATCTTTCGAGAAATATTTTTCGATTAAATGCGCTTATAAACGATTTTCATTATCAATCCTGGCAAAGTGCGACGCTGATTGTCATTTTCTTTACTTATTTCTTCGTGTCTACTTTTGTATTAAATCGAGTTTTACGCGTAAAATGAGAATCTTAATAAAGCTAATGCGTAGACTTGTCACATAGATATCTTTAATTTAATTTCATTAATACATGAATAAATACATAAAACATTTTTATTGTACAAATGCTATTATACACCAAAACGTCGAGCGAAATAAACTAGAAATTGAAACTTCTTGTCGTCCAGAAATATTGTTCGTGTTCAAAAACTATTTTTTTGAGGTGTGAAGAAAGACAACATCTTTTGTGATTTTAACTAAACAACTAATTGAAATTGAAGTCGAAATTGAGTATAAATTCCATCGCGAATTTTTTCGATGAAAAAAAAATTTTAAAATGTCATTTGAAAAAAAATAAGGCACCAGAAATAATTCTCATCCGTCACGTGTTTTTGAATAATTAAAATGTGATTAATGATAAAATTAAAAAACTATTATTACACAATAATACAAAAATCAATAATACGATTGAGTTTAAATTAATGGACAGAATGGAACGTTCGTAAAATAATACTGTTGACCAATTTTAAAATATTGAAAACTTCACGTAATTTTAACTGAAGTTGGGCACATCAAGTGAACCTTCCGTTGTCTGAAAAAGTCAAACATGGTAATAATTAGGACCAAAAGCAAGCAAAATATGTTGAAAAAAGTCATCATACGCATTTTTAGCAGGCTGTTTTCGCATGTTCGGGAACATCAGCTTAACACAACCACGATCTTTGAGAGGAATGGCACAAAAAGGACACTTTGGAATAAATCTACCCGCATAATCAGGAATCAGTACAGTTTTCCAAAGTTCAGCGGTCAACTCTGTGGCCACGTGGCCGCATGGATTGAATGTGTAAACAGCAACACTATAGTCTACATAAACAGCCCTTTCTAGACCCATACAGAGTCGCGTCACGGCACTCGGTTTACGGCACGTTGGGCAGTTAGAATTGGTTTTGCCCTTAAGATCAGCTTCTTTGTAAAACTGAACGTGTCCGCATTCGACGTGAGCGTAAGGCAACGGCTTATTTGACGTAAAAGTATCCCCAAGTATGGATACCTCGTCAAATGGTACGTGCTTATGTACGATTTCATCGATATACGAAATAAGATTTTCTACATCGTCTTCGGATGCCGACTTACTCAATCCTTCTGCAGATCTCCACAACATTGTGACTCCATCCAAACTGATTAAAGTTCCATCTTTCAGGACATTGCTTCCCGTAGATATGAATTCTCCTTTTCTTCTAGACTCTTTACTCTCACGCAAAGAGTATAGATTACCAGTAACGCTAAGTTCATGCCAATATTGATAACTAGTTCGACCACCAGAGAATTCATCTTTAGGATGCGATATAAGAACTCCATTTGGAGTCAACCCATTTACACTGCCGTCACTGTTCCGCCATTTTATCGCAAATTCATCTAACGCAATTTTATTCGAATTATCGAAACCAGCAGCGTACACTCTCGCCACATTTTTATCATTTCTATCCACAGTGACTCTACAGCAAAATCTACTAATTTTGCACTTTGAACTGTCACTATTTGGGTGGTCGAGTATCACAAATTGGTTTTTTAGACTATATGATCTTCCAAACTGGAACATGTCAGTGTTCTCGTCTTTTTCACCTTGTACAATTACACCGTTCTGCTCGAACTTTATACTGACGCCATTAGCTACTGCATGTTGACGAAGGATGAATTTGCTGCGTTTACGACCTAGATTTCCGCGTGGCAATTGGCCATTGTAACCTAGTATCACCATCTCACCGTATATCAATCGTTCGTCGCGCTTCGTTGCCATTACGCTATCCGTTGTCTGTGTATTACAAAAATAAATTTAATGAAGGAAAACAAGGGAAGAAGAATGTCTTTAGTTTATGCTACGCGACGAGTAGCTACACAGAGATCGAATACAAACCGACTTCGTGCAAACGATTGATCCTACAGTGCTCGAGCTGGGTATCATTCCATATGCAATTTAACTCCTAAGGTTGAGAATATATTATATTTAGAGTGTACTGGATCTGAAATCCGAATCTGCAACTCAATTTTGCAAAAAGTGGTAAAAATTTGTTCAAGGTACGATTGTTTGAACAAATTTACATAACTTTTGGACACAGGCCGAAACACAACATCTAGGGCACTTACGTGTCGTATTCCGACCCGATCCGAGTGACGTGAACGATTCAACGAGCGATATCAAACCGGATTTGTCATTTTGTAATTATTATTTTCTGTTAGATTATACTAAAATCTAACTTTACCCTTTTTTATTTCCATCAGTAGAGGATCGTCATTATAGAACCGTATCGTTGATTTACGGTTGACACTTGCATCGCTTTCTACAATAACCGTCACACGGAATAGAAAAAGAAAAGGTATAACTATCGAGGTCCTACGACAAGGCAGAAAGAATTGATCCGTCGCTTCGACGCGAAGTAACACGCAGAATAAACATCGATCTTAACAGTGTCTACGTTAATATTTCCGTTCCTACATACCTGTCTAAGATCTCAAATACTTATTAACTCGATACTATGCGAAAGTTAAAAAGGCCTTATGTTAATCAAAAAAAGTGCTTCTTCCCGAGATTTAGGCTTGCGTTGAACTATTCGAATTGTATCAAGTTGTAGAGTAAGTTTTGTGGAATAAGTATCTTTTTCGAATTTGATAGATATTGATATGGTCAAAAGTAATTAGCATTCAAACTTGACGTAAAACGTCAAGTATTCGTCATTTGGTAATGTTTAATTCTAAAATATGCATTTTATGGAAAAGTTACTAATGACCTTTTCATCTTAAAAAGAGCCATACTTTCTAAAAAAAACAGTTCAGTTCGAAAAATAGTTTGGTTATAATTTGTTTAAATAATGGCACTCTAAGCGAATTTCTACAATTTTTTTGCAAAATTGAGTTGTAATTTCGTATTCGAAGACTCGATAGCATTGGGGATGAAATCGCATAGGGGATGGTACTCAGCTCCCATACCAGTATGTTAGTTGGGCCATGCGTTCATAGAGCCGCAACAATTAATAAAACCCCATTAAAACAGTTTATTTTTAAAAATATGTTAAAAATTAATTCTTATTGATCGTTAATATTATAAAGTCAACACTGAAATAATCCAAAATAATATTCTAATACTCACGTAAACACAACGCTAGACACTTTATCCAAATACAGTCTTGTTTCTTCAATATTGTTTCACGTTGATACGCACTCTGAGGTTGTTCGACGCGTATTGTGCTCACTAAAAGTTCCTTTGTGCCAATGAAACCCATAGCGCCTTAAAGGCATACTATCCTAGTCGAATGACATGGTAGGGGTAGTAAGAGGGATGACGAAAGATTTTGACGATGGTAGGGAGGAATCCTCACGCAATAGTGGAAGTTTGTCTACTGTCAGCAAACATTGAAATAAAAAATACTCAAATAAAGCGGTCGTATTAATTGCCATTTGGATAGTTTATATTTTTAATGGCGTTTTAGTAAATCGCACTACAGCTATATTTTAAAAATGCAGCCCATAAATATCTTGGCAGTAGACGCGTTAACAGACTAGAAAGCAGAGAGAAAACGTCCTCTTAGAGATAAGCGGCAATATTGTTATGAACCTTTACTGCCGTGCCATTTTGAAACTGTCAAAAATTTTGACTTAATGGCAAAGGACATGAATAACGACAAACCTACTGAAAAATGACCAACTTTCGACACAGACGTTATGGTATAATATAATTAGTTTGCCCTAATCGAATGATCAAAATATAACCATACATATAGAATCCGAAGTACACGGATCAATAAATAATTCATATAAGATACGACACAATGCGTGCGTAGCGAACACGTGCTTATTATTCAATAAACATTGCCAAACATGAAAGAATGCTATAATTGCAATTCGTACACTGTAAGAAATAGGCGTATACACGGTGCAGCGGCATAAGGTGTCCCTGTCTGTACGCAGGTTGATTCCGTTTATAGCCAAGTAGCGTATTCTTATCTAAATACGATAATGGCTTTAACGTCGGCTATTCATTCGCACTCTCTCGAACCGCCTCAGAATCCGCATTACGTCAAGCAAAAGAGCTAAGTCTGTGCTTTTCAATGGCCATTAATTGATAACGATACTACAGCGCTACATGGAATGAATTTCAAATTATTGCGCGCTCAACGGATTCCGGCTGTTTTAACGGAGCGGTAAATGTATATAACGATCGCTTACGCAACTCGTCGTTCGTCCTTGTATTTTGGCATTTCATTACCCCGCCACGGCGGAGAACCGTTATATTTCTGATATTAGACTTGTCTATCTTTTAGATCATTCAAATATCATTCAAGTTGTCTAAGTTAATCGGAAAACCAATTTTCCGTGTAGGAAATTCGATTTCAAACCGAACGACTAATATTACGCCGATTCCCAATTAAATTTAAAAGCGCAAAATGACAAACCGAAGAACAAATTCAACGGTAATAGTTACGCTGGATCGAAGTCGAAAACAAGAAGAAAATGCTCGTGCTGACAGCTTAGGAACCCCGAAGTGCCTTACTAAAAAGTCGATCCCTCCCTCATCTCTCGTGGCAACGTCTTCTTTTTCGGCTCGGACGTTTATTTGTGTTTTAACTGCCTGCAAATCAGAAAGAGGTAGCTCCCAAAAAATGTAAGAGTTGTGCAAAGATTCACCGTGAGATTAGCTCGCTGTTGAAAAAAAGTAACATTGCACGGATAAACGAGAATTACTTCCATGTTTTTTGTCGGACTAAAGTCGTCGAGATGCTTAGATGCTTAGCAAACAGCTGCTGTCAGGGAATTTGTGCAGACAACTATTTTGTAAGCTTCTTACCTTCATCGAACAAAGAAGTTTGACTGCAAAACTATACATAAACACGTGCACTCGTGATATTTTTTCAATAGAATTTCGATATTTTCCCTTTTCACGTCAAAATATTCCGCGTTTACTGTTTTTTCTTCATTATGACGCAAGCACGCGTAAATCGCACCGATATCGCTCTGATATACTTCCCGAGTCTCGCATAAATTATTTCCAATACTTAACTCTCGCGCACGAATCAAAATTAAATTGAAACGAGTGTTCAACATTTCAATTAGTGTGTCATCAACATCGAACATTGCATACACGCTTATTAAAGAGTTCGATACGTGACAACTGCAATGCCGTCATAGCACAGAAAACGCGAAAAGCAGAGGCAGCAATTTGGCGCGACTACGTGTACTCGAAAGAAATCGACGCCAATCAGTTTGCGATCAGGTCGCGCGAGCAAACTCAAGACAGCTGGGCGTCCATGAGGTCGACGAGCAAACGTGGCCCTCGACGCTGAATCACTGCTCTCGCTCGCGCTTTGTGCGTCTCGCTGCTATATGCTACTGCACGAGACTTGCATCGAATAGTTGCACGGCGCAATTCTGGGAATCGAATGAAAGTTCGCGGTATCGTCGACCGCAATCGTGGACGGAGATTGAAAGGGATCCGCCTTGAACGTTTATGTGTCTCAAGCGTTTATATCGGGAGTTTTCGGAAAACTTGCGCGATGTGCAAGTATTTTCGCAATGGATTTTTCCAACCACGTTTTCCTAATGCCAATCATTCGCGATTATATCTTTTTTATAGGAATTCAGCATTGACATGCATGATTCTTTACGGGATTGGAGCGTACATATTTTAATTTGAATTGAAGGAATTTCTAAAGTGATGTACATCTAGGCTTTTCGAGAAATTGGAATAATGCCTGCATTTGAAATTCAATATTTATACGCTCATGCATTACTTATAACTTTCATCCAGCGATGATATTACTTGCATATCTTGAGCATCACATTGAAAGCCTTATAGTTCTTCATGAATATTAATTTTTCTCGTTTACATAGCAGATATGATTTAATGTTGCGCGTAATTACTTTTTCTGCGCCTCTATTATAATTCTATTTGTAAAAAAAATTGTGTAGTTGTACGCTCGTGCGCACCTAACAATTCAGTTGGTATTATAGTCGCTTCAAATTAATTATAAATAACGATCATAAACTGTTATTGTATTTAACACAGATCTAATACGATTGTCGTATGTTTGATGCATTAATAATTGATATTGCTCACTCAAAACAACAACTCCTCGATCCTTAGTTAAGAGAACGTGCTAACTAGCGATTATACGCTGATTGGGGATTTGTCCTAATGCTGGCTCAACCGTTGCTCAGTGATCAAGTTCAACGATTGAGAACTGAATTTAATTCAAATTTAATCCGAATCAGTATTTTGGATTAGATTTATTTCTTGATGTACAAGCATCATGGCACGTTTAATTATATTTTGTTCAGCTACACTGAGCAGCAGTTGAGCTAATATTAGGATAAACCTTCAATCTAGAAAGCTTATTAGATTGGCGAAACACGCGGGATTCGCGTTGTCTGAAATCTCCCCTGAATGGCATACAACGTTATCAGCCATCAGCCAGTCAACTAGGCAATCACGCTTTACAAGCTCGGTCGAGACCACTGTTGAGACAAAAGAACACTATAATTAAGGCGATAAGCGCGAGTGCACAAGAGAGAGAGAGAGAGAGAGAGAGAGAGAGAGAGAGAGAGGCAAAAGCGCAACGAAATATTTGAACGTTAGTGCGGCGCCAAATTGTAAAAGCTCAAAATGACGCATTGTTCATCAGTGACACGCAATTACAATGTTATATAGGAGGTAGCCAGGTCGCTGGTGTGCCATTGATGAAACTTTAGTGCGTGAGTTACGAGCCAAGTATATTATACGTTATATAGAATGTACGAGTCTGTTGGTGGCGTTGCAGTAATGATCAACGTACTTTTACGAATTACTTTTCTGAAAACTCTTGAACGTTTTACGTAAACTTGATGCCAGCAAACACTTATAACCCGACGCCTAGTACTTAGCTTTTTCGACTTTCAACGCATATGGTTACTAATTGATGAGAATTCATGAAAAATGATAAAACTTTCCGTGGACTTATAATGGTATCGAGTCTTTATTCTAAATAAAATATCAAGGATCGCGCTTATACAAACCATATTGGTAAAAAAAATTACGAAATATACGAAAAATAAGAAAAGTGCAAGGCATTATTTGATTCGTTATTTTTCATTTAATTACTGCTGTATCATAGTTGTTAGTTTGATTGATTCACGGGATTAATAAATTTCAATAAGAATCATCGATAACTATATTTAACGTACTTGATATACTTTTTACATCGGCATAACGAATGTGTATCGACAACTTGAAGTGAAAAAATATTTGAATATTTATGCACTACGCTTGTTTATATAGCAGCTCGGATCGAGCTAAAAATAATGAATCCATAGTCAAGTATCACGTTCACGTTGAATGGTAGGTAAACGATTGACTTTTCAACAACAACTAAATAGGTTGATCTGCTTATGAATCTGATTAACCAAATACTATTCGATTTTAATTATTCGCTATATTTAACGTTTCTAAGCTCGACGAAAATCAATAATAATACTAAGTGTATCTTTCGGATTTTCAATTGACACCAAAACATACTGCTATAATGCTCTCATCGTTAACTTGAATGAAACTAGAACGGTAGAAAAGAATCGAGCAGACTGCTTACAGGTAGCCAGACGTGCGTGTGGCTGTCGACTGCTCGTTGACATGACGAATGACTTATGTTACCGAGCCATCAGACGATTGATAAAAGCGCACGATCCTCGATGTATACACCTGTAACGCTAGATTTTCACTATTTCTAGGCAGCGATTAACGAGCCGCTGCAATTGGGTTATCGATTTGAGGTCTCGACATTTTCTTGTTTTTCTTTGTAAATTTTCTGGGTCGTAGTCGAAACTACGATAAATCATTCAAAGAAATATTATCATCTACAGAACGCGGGGATTTTAGTTTAGTGATAGCACGAAAATAAAAATTGAGTTGTGTTGATTACGTGTTCGTTTACGAAAAAATTTGTTTGTGCTTATAACTTAAGAAGATTAATCGCAAAAGATTAAGCGTTATCTTTATGACTCAACAATGTCATAAACTTTTTTCCCAAAATTGATCTACAAACTGGTTTTAGACATTCAATTAATAAATCTTCTTACGTTGGCTAAATTAATGCCATTTTATTCATAAAATAATAGTGTATTTTCGAAAAAAGTACGACACGTGTTCTTATCTAAATCAAATAATCGCATAGTAATTCGAACGAGACTTAAAAGAAAAGGTCGCATATGTGGAGCGACGACACCGGATATTACTGAGGACAGTCTTGTGTATTGAATACATGCCAAACCTAGTTTGCACATTTGTTTTAGCTGAAGGAGGAATTCGTGATACAAATTTTATCTTTTTTACACGACTACTGTAGATGTCTGATTACTTAATTTGATCATTTGAAACACAAAGTCTAATCTGTATGAAGTTCTTGTCTATCTGTCATCGCACTTCTGTCAGTTGCCATCTGTATTTGTATCGCTTGTTTGACAACTTGATGGACATATTGTTCTAACATGAATTTTATAATTATACTTAACAAGTAATACATGTTTTACGCACATCTCAATGTGTTTGATACAGTTTACGATATTTTGTTCAACCTATATTTGAAGATGATCGATTTTTTTTCAATGGCGTAGATAATTATTTAACATATTTAATTACAAATATGAATTTTATGAAACAAAATCTATATATTTGTGCAATGATTGACAAGCATTTTGTCTGGTAATAAACAAGTGTATTACTGATAAGAAGCTTAACATGATCTACATGGTTCTTTGATTTAAATAGATGTTAAACACTCGGCAAGAGCGTCCGTGACTCATTCTAATCTTGTCATTTGATCTCTTATTATTGTAACGCTATGTAGTTAATTACGACATTTATACACGTTTAAGAGAAAAGTCGAGAATTCAGCAAGACACATAGGTACGCTGTAAATATCATAGTATACAAGGAACGTGAATGCATACAAGTATCGAACAATTTAATGAGCGTCAGCCAATAATTGACTAGCGAAATGGAAATGTACTGGTAGCTGTCCGAATGATCTACAATGAACCAAATTTGGCGACGATAATCTCGTAAAGTCTGGGGAAGCCTTTCCTCCCAGTCTCCCCCCCCCCACCCCCCCCCCCGCTTTCACGCGGACGAACACTGCATAACAATGCCGTAGACGTCGTAAATTATTGTGTTCGAATTGCACGTCTGCTGTGTAAGCCTGTATATATAGTTATATCGTATACAACTAAACCCGCAAATTGTCTGTGTCTCGTGCGCGTATATTATGCGAAAGTGAAAAGACATAGACCCTTGAAATAGATTGGGATGTTGAAAAGGTTAACAGCTTGAGCGCGAGCGAACCCCTAAACACAGCAGAAAGCCATATGGCCCCTTTAGGTGTCTGAGCAGCTAAGCTCCTAAAATAGATCGATTGTCAATGTCGACCACCTTAACCTTAACTATCGTTCGCACTGTAACGTTAGACACACAACAGACCGAAAGTTCAGCACGCTTTGTTTTCTTTCTTATTCGATTTGCATTCGCTGTTCGACGCATTCTTTCGCAGATACTCTGACTTCGTGTTATTTCAACGCATACTTTTATTACGAACGACTATAGGATACTCGTGCAGTTTATCCATTTGTTCCATTTGTCGATCGCCCCGTTATCCATACGTAACATTTATCGTAACTTTATTTTCAACTGCTACTCGCTACTACATACTCGTATATTGTTAAATCTACACTGTCAATTATTTCTGCTTTTCAAATTGGATTTTCATCGACGGTTCGATGAACTCCGTGCAGCCATCTGCCAGACAACGTGATTGTTTCTAGTCGATAACTCCGCGCTTAAGTTTCACAGCAATCTGTCGATAAATTGATCTGTAGAAATGTTTTTCAAAATTACATTCACTTACGTGTTTTATCAATTTCCCACATGCCTACTGCAGACGCAATTTACTTTTCGAGTAAAAACCTTTCTAACGCCTTCACTGTTGTTTAGTGATCAAAGAAACTATCAATCGAGGATTCGAAATTAGGTATCTTATTTAACTGAAATTACAAACGCAAATATCCAAATCAAAGCATGTATATACAGGGTGGTTCCGAAGGACTGCAATTTCTGAAAATTCGTTGGGTTGTACGGAAAATGTCTCGCAAATTTTTATTTTCAAAATTTTTGACAAAATTAATGTTGAAAATTAATGGTTTAGGCCAATCAGAAGGTGACTCGATTCGGCAGAAGAATTACCACCCGCTTGCTTCTGCACCAATTGTATGCATAGCGGTCTTGTACGACGCTCCTTTTTCTCACATAGAACACGTTTCTAACAGTCTTTTATGATAGCAACATTAATGATTTCTGAAATTGTGCTTTTCGCACGCTTACGAAAAAGAGTAGACTGAACATTATTAGTACTTACAATTATTTTACTTGCGTTTGTTGAACGTACAAGGCATTACCAGCCTTCTTCGCAACTTGCCGATATCTACTTTATTCATTTATGTTTTCTTTCGATACATCAAACGAAATATATAAGCCGTACACTAAACAGGGAGGTTCCTTTCAAGTAACCGAGGCTTCTGCTTACGCCCGGACATACTACCTTTTCGCAGAAAAGAACACACTACACGAGGCAAAAAGATTACTCGGACAGCCACTATCTTACACAGTTGCCGCGAGTAATTTCTCAGGTTCTATACCGATATAACCATACCTCGACCGAAGAGCATTAAATCGACGCTTAAAGAAAAGTCTTTGACAGAGACTGCAGACTGCATGGCAGCAAAAGTTTCTTCGTAGTACTTGCAGCAGGTTATACGTCTAGTACCCGTTTGTATGGATTTCGCACAAAGGCTGTATTTTTCTCGAGAGCGTCCTTCAAATGGAAAGCCGATGTCTGTCGAGAGACATTTTTAGATTTGTTTTACTATAAAGATGTCATGTGATTTGCATTTTTGACAACATATTAATGCTTTCTATCTCAACAAGTCTCTGAACAGTCCTCTTTTTTTTACTTTCAGGTAGAATGTTAATGCATATATTCAGTAAAAAATATCGCAATCCCGCTGAGGATTCGCTCTGCAAATGTATACTACACCTTAATTGGTGCTGATACTTGAGATAATTTCTTATTACTTTGTGTCATTTTGTATTAATAACATAATACGAGTAATAATACGTTATCTTTATACGATCGTACATAAGCGATAACCGATACTCACGTGAAATTATATTTCAAGAAAATCTTATAATATTTTAATTATTATTAAATTACAACATATATTATTTTAATGCTATTTATTGAATTTTTATATACAGGATCACACATAAAAATTGTGACTCCCGAAAATTAATTGTAAAGAACCATTTTAACTCGACGTTTACATTTTTTGCAGAAAATGTTATCTACAGATGTAGAAAAATTGTAACGCGCATTAGAAATTGAGTGTCGTTTCCATAGACTATGGCACGTTATATTAATTATCTGCTAACGCAGTTATGAAAAAACTAGCAATACGCTATAACAAAAGAGTACTTGAACAACTTTTTCAAAACAAAAAAAAATTGTTGTACAACGCTATTATGAATAATAAAAATTCCCCCCCCCCCCTCTATAACGTCGCTTCGATCGCCCAATTCACTTGCTATGGCCAGATGAGCAAGTGAATAATTTTCCAAATTCATTTGATTGGGAAATATCGAAAACCAACAGCCTATCGATCAGAAAAATGTTTTTTTATATCTTTTTTCTGTAAGTGACATAAGGTTGCTCATGATCTGATTATTGAAGGAGAGTCACGTAAGATACTGGTATGACAGAGCATATGTGTATGCGTATGCGTATTCCATAGCAATATTCCTCATCAAAAAATAGTATTGAATTGAATTTAATGAGACTAATATGCTGTGACGGGAAATTCTCAAATAGAAAACAAATGTGAACAAGGGCAATAAATAGAGACAATTTAAAACTGGTATATTTCGATAGAACATTCAATTTGCAAATTGTGTACGTTTGCTCGAGGATCAATAACATTATGCGACCGTTTTCACATTAATAAAAAGTTACGTTCCAGAATTGTGAATATTTGTAATTTTTACTAAATTAATTAATTTCCATTGCAACGATAATTTGTATTAATTAATATCAGCACATAAAATAATAAAATTGGAGGTAGTATATATGTAATTTATGTATAATTAGTCAACAACAAGCCAATTTCGTTGTCATTTACATTTTTTCAGTAAATTGAAGCCACAGGCGTGTCGGATACGTTTTGTACTTTTTTCGTTATCTATGAAATTATAATATCCTTAAATTCAAGATATTACAAGACTAGGTTTGTTGATGTATAATATCCATGCATGTCTATCACATCAGTATCACGCGTGACACTCCTTTAACTAATCGGACCACGAATAGACTGACTTCACTTTCCAAGTCATCAATTTTTGTATACAAGGATAAGGATACGCCTATTAAATTCAAATTACATTCTACCACCAACAAACTATAATATAATATCCATTAGAATTAAAAGTTAAGTATATCAACACCGGATTCTTACGAAACAGGAACAAAAACAATTTAATAAACATGATGCACTGCCCTAAGGTGCACCAAGGTTTATTATACAGTGAAAAATGATCGCGATTCAAGCCGGGCGCAAATAAATGACCAATTTAAAATAGGTGGGTAATCCACTTCACAACTATATCTAGATGCGATCGCTATAGCTTCGAGAGATTTCTCCTGCTCCGACGACCATAACTATATGCCGCCTTCTTGTTCCGTATTAACCTACTTCGACACTTTGCTTCTTATCGTCCCACTGGTGATACAAACGAAATCAGGTGTGAAATAAATTGTTGCAGTGTAGAGAGCAACATCGACAACCACGCGCGCACCCGCGATATCCTAAACTGTAAGACATTTGGCACGTTAAGTTATTAAAGGGAAAAGAGAGCGAGATTTCCTTCTTTCTTTCGTAATTGATTATGTTATCACAATAAACACGTCTGTTTCGCACTCAAATAAGGATAATAGAGATACGCAGTTATGAAAAAGAACGTCATATCTGAATGAAACGAATGAAAAATTACGAATACAGAAAATTTAATTACAAGGGCGGAACTTCGATATAATGAGATTCTCACTTCAAGCAAAAAATCGGCAGCAAGTACAAAAAGAAAAAGGTGCGAGGCAAACACGGTTGCACAAATTGATAGACCGGTATGGCAAATCAGCAGGAACAGGACCACGAGCACGCGCGCCATATAAAAAAAAGAACAACTCTTAACACGAACCTTAACTATGTGGTCAGCCGCAGCGCGCACTTAAGGACCGTTTTTACTTTGGACCTCGACTACCGCCCATTAATACGAAGTGGACCTGGATTCGTTCACGAGACCACCCAAAAACATAAATCTTATCTCTAGCGATACGTTTCGTCTTCTTATCCTGCTTTGAATCCTTCGAGTGCCCAACGCATCAGCAAATTACCAATACGATTGTGCACGCGCGTCATTTTCTTTCAGAAAGAATATTCATTTTGATCCTTTTTCTTTCGTTAAGCTATCTATTATAAAGCCAAACCAACAACGTATGAAATCGCGATCGGAGATAACGATTCAATTCGCCTTAACCTGAAATCGAAAGGGCGAATTAATTTTTCGCCGTTTTAAAGCAAACGATAAATTTACGTGCGATTAAAACTTGAATAATGAAGTCCTCGACGAACAGCCGATAATCTATAAAAGTCATCTAAAATAAATCACTGCGTAATCGTACCAGCAGAACCGTTTTAATACACACACTGAACCAGTGCGTTCTTAAAATATATGCCGAAATTATTACAACACAGGGTATCGACGTGCTTGACGCAAAGAAAAAACAATTACGATGCACACGATTTAAGTGCCTATAACTGTATCGCAGAACAATCGACGTACGCGAATACTTTCACATTCTGGTGGTAAGGCGACGGTAAATACAAAATAATACGCAGAAAAGATAAATTTACGTACAATTCATTTGATCGATATTTTGCAGGCCGAAATCACTCCGCCAACGATTGTTAGTATTGATTACGTGGATTCTGAAGAATACATAAACAGTAGGCAACGTTTTTGTTGTGCCAAAAATATTGGAATCAATTCAATTGTCAGACTGTGAGCGGCGTTTAATAACGTCATCGATCCAATTAGCTACTCGTAGATACTCGTAAGCGGATCAAACATATTTTTTAAATTATTATGTAGTTGTATTTAATGTTTGTTTTTACGTAATCCGCAAGTCATTGATTCGGAATTCGTTACTGCTACACCCTGTCAAATATAGTATTCCAATATTAAGTAAGCGATAAGATAATTAAATAAGACTAATTGCGTAAGCGGACCAGACGTGCCGATGCACACCCGCGGTGAAGAAAAAAAGACAAATATAACAAACAATCAAATAGAAATAAATCACGGACGCGCACGTGGTGACGTTTGTATTTATTGATGCGACTATCGCGATCGCCGCACGATTAGAGTGCGCATAAACGGGCTAACACTTTGCCCCGATGCCACGCAATTCATCAATTCTAACACGAGTAATTGCCAGCATAATATATGTGCGCGCGCGCAACTGTGTTTTCGCGAGCCAAGAGCTATCAAGTTTATTTGCTTGAAATATGCAAAAGTCAACCGGATCGTTCGATACTTTATGTTCGTTTTTTCAGTCGACAGCTCCGCTCTACGCGTGCATTTATGCGCGTGTGCGTGTGCACGTGTGAAAGCCATAAATTCAAGCGGCAGTCCTCGCACGCTAAACTTGTATCCCTTTGCAGCGATAACTTCGAGTTTTACTCACGTGCGATTTGATTATCCACTTTAACGTGTTATTTTCTTTCTTCGCGCTAATAGATGCGCCATCAATTAATTTGACGTAACGAGCTGTTGAGCGTAGGCTTTGGATTATAAAATCTTGAGTAAGTGTAACAGTTTTCCTCGTCAAATGTTCAAATATATCGTAGAAGGTTTACAAATAATTCGGTACAAAATTTCAACTTTACTCGATGAAAAATGACTCACGTGTAGATAAAGAGATGATTATCTCGACAAATTGCGATATAGATACTCACGTCTAAAAAAATTACTTGCAGAATACCGCGTAATCGGAACGGATGCGAGATAAATATTGTCAAGAATACAGAGCGTTTCAGTGGACATGTGTTCCTATACGTGTATGAATCTTGAGATGCGGCGAAATTTATTTTGCAGGGGAAATTTTTCTCTTGAGAAAAGCCGACGTTGCACCATTTGTAAGAATCAATGTCATCACTCTATAGATCTTTGTTTGAGATGATTTATGATTACTGTTCACGATTTTCCTTGTTAAGGTTCATCCGAGATTTATCGACTGACTACATCGCGCTACGGATAAGTGGTGCTAATACTTGTTTAACGTAACTGTTTCAATATGGACGATATTTTTGCAATCTTGTAAAAAATATGCCGAGATTGTTCTTGCTTTCAGTGGCAAGCGAAACAAAATAACATCTATTAAGCAACACTTGCATGGTCGAGCGTGATCAACTCAAACCATCCAATATAAGCACGTAGTGTTTAGTACATATTTAGTACATATTAGAAAACGCTAACAATTTAGGTCGTATCGTTTCGGTTTTTCAAACGCCGATAGAAGCTTGAACTAAAAATCTCGAAAACGTATATTTACGCTTTCTGACCCATAAATCGTGACTTTTATGGCGCAGCATGCTTGTCGGGCACGTTTCTGACGTGCATTTGTATTAATTAAAACTTTACATGCGCATCCACGCGAGCGTTTGATTCGAGTCTCGTTCGAGCGAGGGACGAATAGGTGTGACATCAAGGGCGGACAACTTTGTTGCTCTCTTTTAATCTCGTAAAGGTATACATTGAACGAAAACAGTTGTCTCCTCAAAAGATACAAAACTTTTGTTTACTTGAATCATTTGAAATTGATATTGTTCTGGGATTAACATAAAGATATTTTGAGAACTGCCGTCTGAATTATCAAAATATATTATGCCTGCTGTGTATCACGAATCTAACCTACGCTGAATGTAGACATTTTTTTTCAAATTTTCCGGTCTCCGCAGTTTGGTATTTTAACGTTGTCTTGAAAATGGCGGTAGGTTTCGGTATCCGATACCTTAATACACCTATGTAGTATTCGTGCGTAACATTCGAAGTTGACAAAACTATCACTTTACCGTGTCGACACTTTATAGTCAAGTTCGTAATAATATGCCAAAACATATTCAACAGCTTACGCGTAAGTATCTGTCATTGACGCGTCGAATTTTATGCCACAGGACTACTTGGAAGACGAAAACGACGAAGAGGAAAGCAGCGATCCAACGTCGTCCACTACGAGCACAACGCGAAGCCCTTCTACGACACCGCCCGCGACACCATCCACGACTACGACGACAACTCAAACTCCACGCCCAACAGTAACAAGCCGTTACGAGCGCGAGGACGCGGCGCCGTCGGTAGGGTCGCAATACAATAACTACCAAGAAAAGAGCGAGTACCCGCCAATGTCGTCCCACAGTGCACTCAAGTGGCAGCAACTTGGGACACGCGACGCTCTCAAGGAGACGCGTAACCATATGATGCACTACGGCAAACTGAGCAGGTGTGAGTATGAGTACGGACTTAACTTCATTGAAAGCACTTTTCTTAAACAGGGCTGTTACTGTCGCGAATCCCCGAATTCCATCGTAGCTTGTCCCTATACATACTTTATAGAGCGAAATAGCTACTTTGTATGCCATTAAACGTTTAAGCCTTTACATCGACGGGACCTCAACGTTCGAGTTGTCAGCGTTAGAAAACTCATTGCGCGCAAAGAAAAATCAAAATTTAACTTACCATGGCCCGCGTTTTCATTAACTGAAATTGAGTAGTTAAAATTGAAATTGGTTATCGATAAAAGTTCACGAGAATTGTCGGGTAGACGGTAAGAGATATTGCTCGGAGGAGTGCATGCTCAACGAAATAATTTGAGCGCATGGCAGAAAGGAATGACTAATCTCGTTCTTTTCGTAATTTGTGCTCGGCGGTCCGATGAAGCTGTATCTCGCGTATAAGTCGCGAGGCGTTGCGTGCGCGCGTGTACACGTGTACCGCCTCTCAAGAGCTGAAGAAACTCATTCGGCCGGATTCGCGAGTATTTAAACATTTATACATCCATGTACCATTAGCTGCACGCATTCTCTTGACGTTAACTTACCGATCCGTTTGAGTGGCTTTCCTTGAAACATCTCTCTGCATTGTAGAAATTGCTAAGGTCCGCAACGTTACGTAAATGTTTTAGCAATTATCGATGACATTTTTCTTGTCGAAAAACAAGCCTTTCAATCCCGTTGGTTGTTAATTCATGTTTCCAGATGCAAATTGAATACACTTTCACGTTCAAAATACGTATGGATTGCGATTTAAAAATAATTGCACGAGTAAAATATAAATTTGTCGAACTTTTGCGAAAAAATTAAGCCGATGTTTAAATATAAACTTTTATGTTCTCGAAAAATTTTACGCGCCATAAATCGCGCAAGCAGAGGGCTAACAGACAATTACCTTCATTTATATTGTCTTGCGCTTCAATTACGATTTCCGCCGTATATTTTTCGTGTTTCGCTGCCCACGTAGGCAGGCTGAGTCGCGTCTTTTGAAGTTACTAAAACGCTCTAGCGTAATGATGATGAGTATAATTTTTCTTTTTATTAGTTCAGTTTATAAAATTACGATATTTTACAATTCGAACTCCGAAAGCACCTTTATTCGTATAAACATACGAAGTATGATTTTTCGAACGTACCGTTGGTTGTAAGTTATTACAAGCGATTGATATATACCAATCGCGTAACAATATTCTTTCGTCTGATATCGCATCTTATATCAATTGTTATATCAATTATATCAGTTTCTACAACTTCGAGCTCTTGCTAACATCAGCACTAAAGTTGAACATCCAGAATGTCAATCCGTGATTGATTAATCGCCAAACAACATTGATAGATCTCGATAAATGGTCCGTTTCAGCGGCTGAAGCGTTTGCGGCACGTAGCCACATTCAACGCGTTCAGACAGAGGGCAGATGTCAGTGGCCCCGTATAAAGGTGATTCCTGTGAGGGAAATTTACTCAAACTCGACGCTCGTGTTTAATCCACATTGCGCGATGCTGCACAGATGCTCCGACGACACTGGCTGCTGCAGGTCCGAAGCGTACACCTGCGTAGCCAAGCGCATTGAACGTGCGGAGCTTTATTTCTACGTAAGTACTATATTTTTTTTTATCACAACTTTATGCACACACTGTTCGAAATTTCTATTTCGACGGATCCTGAAGTGAAATATCGTCGAATAATTAAGTTAATCCTATGATTCGTATGGGTATTAAGCTGTTAAATTTGAAAATAACTGCAATTATAGAAAGTACAAACGTAAAAGTAAAGTCGTGACTAGGTTCTTATTCAATATTGATGTTATTGAGAAAATGATCGAGTAAATTCGCATGAATTCAGATACGCAAACGTAACAACTGAAAAATTGTAGGGTTTGCCACAATTATCCTAAGTTGTTGTGGGACTTGCAGGTCCTCGTGTACTAAGATGTCGGTTCGCAAGCGCTGAAAATAATTATTCGTAATATTTCCCTAAAACTTTCTTTCTTCTATGAGATATGAACTTTGTTGATTGCCATTTACCGAAATTCCGACAAGTATCATGGAAGAAGAAACCGATACGCGTAAAGCGGTATGAGCTAATGTCTAAATAATTCAACAGAACATCTTTCTTTTACTATCTTTTTTTTGCTCTTAAGCTTGATCCTCAATCGCGTTAATGCTTAGCACTGCGTGTGCGCGCGCACGTGAAGTGCAGTGTACGGCAAGGACCTCCCAGAAATCGAATTAGCTCTACTGCACCGCAGACGAGTTGATCTCTTTCGAGTGGCTCAAATCACGGCCGGAAGTCAAGTGCCCTGATCGTTGAGGAAGGATTCGCCGATGAATCGTACACTCGATCTTACTTCCTGCTTCGCGCGTACGAGTGTTCTTTCTCGTGATTCCCTTTGAATTGTTGATTACAAGTCTATCGTCGAAGTGGAGTTTCAATAGGAAACCGATAAACAAGTCAGACACGTGCAAACTTACGCTCTCCATGTTATCGAAATTTCCGCTATGAATTGAGATAATCGTGACTTTTAGCATCGACCATATATCCGCGATTTTCTGAGAACTTTATTGGATTTCGATTGAGCTTTTGGTATTGCATTTGTACACGCAGGCAATGTACTGATAAGTAGTTACAGCAAGTCTTTGTTACTTTCAACGTATTACCCTACAAACTATTCTTACATTTTATTCATGCTGATAGTACCATATTTACGTCGGACTAAATCAAACGAAACTTCTCGGAAAATAGATGTGCGCGTAGTTAAATTTGTTTGTCATTGAATAAATATACTTTACTCTCATGGGATGGTAAGTCATCCCACTAATACTTTCGAGCGTTAGGCCTGATAACTATAAAACTACGACTACAAGGTAAACGTCCAAGTATTTTTAAAAAGTACCCTGCAGCTCTCTCCTTAGCGCGTCAATTTATGCACAACGAGAAGCTGGTCGTAAATTTTACAATTCTGGGTCAGTCAACGCCTAATTACACGAAATGCTGTTTCACGAGCCGCATATTTTCCTTTACTCTCCCACCGAGCGATGAAATTAATTGGGACTAGAATCGGAATAAGCTGCAACGTAATCACGGTAACGTATTCACTCATCACGCATGTACGATACTCACTGGAACACGCGGATAATTAATCTTTCCACTGCTAACGACCTGTAATACTCGTATTATTCCGTGTCTTTTATCCGTACTAAGTACCAATGCATTATATCAGAGCGCACTATCTCATAAGACGTCGGTCTCATCTAATTCTGGCGAGTGACTCACATAACCCAAAGCTTAAATGGGTCGTCACGATTTCCGTCGGACTTTTACGAAGTTGATATATCCATCCGCACGAATACGTTTCTCGTAGTTTTGGGAAAATTGAAAGGAATATACCTTGGAACATCAAAGAGACAAGATATATTCTAGACTTTCAAACGTTTCAATATCGCCGACGACGAGACAGTCGTTTCACTGTTACAGTTGTCTGTTAATCACTTGAAAGTCGCGTAACGATAACTTTCATACAAACTGCGTGTACGTTGTTCGTGTATTGCGTCAAACAATGGTACGCTCAATCTTGACGAGCACTCAGACGAATTTCTATTTTCTGAGCTACCATTAAAATCATTGGAAAAACTCTCCGATGTAATTACGATGAGTTCGATGTACGCACCTTTGAAAGCTGCAATGAAGTTTCAAGGGCTTGGGTTCGAAAATTCATAAAAAGCAGCGGCATATTTATATTCCATATGACAGCAATTCATTTTGTGACGTTGTGAATTTCATTGCGATAAGAACACCTAGAGCGCGCTTTGTATGTACGCGAATTTTGTTGAACATACATATGTGTTACACGAGATATCAACAGTTTAAAAATTGTTTGCAATTTAACGTTGTCAAATACTTTATTCACCTTATTTTCCAGAGTTGGTAATTATGGAAAGAACAAATATTTTTGAAAAATTGAAAAAGATGTGGATATTTCCTTCACCTTTCTAAAGAGATATAATGCATACACTGCGTGGATTGAATCCTTTCAAACTTCTTGTACTCTTTTCAACAATCGACGTTTTCGTATTTTTGACGATATTTTATTAACGACTATGACTATTTAAACACGCGACTTAATTAACGTCCTAGTTCGGTAGTTGGATAGCATTCCGTATGCAGCTTAATTCCCATGTCCGCGTAACGTGTATATTATCGCGAGGAAGACAAACATTCGAGGAATTCAAATTTTTTAATTTTTCGAAAGCATTCATCTCCGTAAATGTTATTAACCATGAAAAATGTTCGGAATCGGAAAACTTAATTTTTTATGGCCTACCTAAGAAAATTTAATTTTCTTGAAAACCTCCTACTTCTTGGGGTTTCAGCGAAAAATTTAACACGAGGTTACATAGTTGAAGAAACCCATCTATGCAACGCACGCAGCGTTACGCAAGCTAATTTCTTTTCCTTCCGCGCTCTCTCCTCTTCCGCGACGCATCAATTTGTTTCCATCTTTCTCTCAATTCTTGTTTCATTCGAGGGAATGATAATCCTCTCCTTTCCACACCCGAACCCGTCGCCCCCCCTCTCTAAACTAAGTAACATCGAACTTACCGTAAGTTATGAAGAAGAATAGTGTACTCTCCGCGTGCGTAATATACCATGTAACGGTAACAGCGCTCAAATTAAAAGCGTTTTCTTATTTGCTTGTATTGAAACTCATTCGATTGCCATCATACATGTGAAATTCGATTGAGTACCAAGAATTCTATTAAAAAGTTCTCGGAACGCCTGGCTCCTACGTTCACCAGCAGATAATGTTTTATCGAGTGCATTTATGATATCGGTTACTCTACTTCGGCACGGCGAGCACATAATCAAGGCAAGATCCTGTCACTCGCTGTGCACGAGCCCAAGTGTGATGCAGTCCTTTCCGGAAAGATTGTACCCGCGAGCGACAATGCTCGCTTTAACAAGCGCCTCATGAGATCGCCGCTCGTGTTCTTTCGTACCCGTCTCTTTAATTTATGTTTCTCGATCGTCGCGCCTTTGTTCGTAACCCGTATTTGAGTTTTGTTCGTTTTATTTATTTTAAATTAGCTTACCGCCTTGCCGACTAATGTTTGCCATCGTCAAATACATTTGTTGATGATTGTTTCACATACTCGATAAAATGTTAACCTCTTTTCTCAATTTACATAAATTTATTCTTGACTTCGGATATTTTGTTTGATCGTTAGACATCGCTTCTCGATCGCCAACTATTGGAGAATGCATTGACGGCGTTAATTTTTGAATGTCAGCGAAGACATCAAGTTGTTACCGATTGAGTAAAACTAGTACAAATGCATTGAAATGGTAATTACGCCATCCGCGTGTAAGAGCTGCTCATATGTCAATAAGCTTGCAGGTACGAGCAATTTAAATTACTCGAATAACTTCGCCAATTAGATAGCCAAATGTTTTAACGTTCTCCTGATATATATTTAAATTAAAGATACGTTCAGTTTTCGGCCATACTTTTATTCGTGCTTATGCTTGCATGTATTTATCCATGTTTTCATATACTATCGATAGAACTCGTTACTTTCTACGTCAACAAATTTAATAGTTCTTTTAAACCGTTTCAAAGATTAATAAAAATTCAACGCTCTCTTTTAGCACGTATCCACGTTCTCCACGCTCCCAATACGTAATAGAGTCGCTTGTGTAGAGTATAAGTTCACAAGGAAGCGCTTAACTAGTAGTTTCAAATAAGTTGTATCTCCGATATAGTGTTAAAAGATGACGGCGAGAGCGCGTCAAAAAAGACCAACATGGGCACCGTTTTAGTAGAAAACGCCTTTACAAATAGGAGAAAATGTAAGTATCGTGTACTTTCATCTTCCCCATCACTTGATACATGACGTATCCGAATCAGCAGTCACGCATGCCTCCAACCATATATGCTCTGTTTATAAATTGATAACTAAACAATAAATACCTTATGATAAGTATGAATTTGTTGAGATTTTAAAAGATTTTTCAAAACAAAAAAGGTCGTTCGGAAAAAAATGAAGCACCAGAACAATCAATTTCCTTTACTTGTTTTTTATTAAATAAAACAAGATTAATTATATAGGTAAAAAATATATTATTTTAAATAATACAAAAATAATGAGTTAGAATAAATATACAGAATAAAATAAAATAATGTACATGATGAAATAACGAGACTTTCATAAAACAACTTTGTTGAGTAGTGTTAAAATGTTGAAAGTTGCACGTTATATTATTTGAAACTGACTACATAAAGTAAACGATTTAACTGAAAGAATCAATCATCGTGAGTACTAGGAGCCAAAGAGTGCAAAGCATGCTGGAAAAAGTCATAGTACGTAGTTAGAGTGGTCTGTCTCGCCATGTACGGGAATTTCAGCTTAACACAACCCAGATTATTGAGTGGTATGGCACAAAAAGGACACTTTGTTATAAAATTACCCTCTTCATCAGGAATTCGTACAGTTTTCCAAAATTCAGCAGTTTTCTCTGTGGCCACGTGGCCGCATGGATTGAACGCGTAAACAGCAACACTATAATCTACATAAACAGCGCTTTCTTGACCCATGCAGAGTCGCGCCACAGCACTTGGTTTAAGACACGCTGGACAGGTAGGATTAAGTCTGATCCTAACGTCATCTTCTTTGTAAAATTGAACGTGTCCGCATTCAACGTGAACGTGTGGAAAAGGCTTATTCGACATCAAGGTATCCCCAAGTATGGATACCTCGTTAAATGGCGCGTGCTTTTCTAGGATCTGACCGATGTACAAAACAAGATTTTCTATATCGTCATCAGTTACCGAGTTAGACAATCCTTCTGCAGATCTCCACAACATTGTGACTCCACCCAAACTGATTAAAGTTCCATCTTTCAGAACATTATCTTCCGTAGATATTAATTCTCCTTTTTCATTGGACTCTCTACTTTCACGCAAAGAGAATAAATTACCAGTAACACTAAGTTCATACCAATGTTCATAGACACTTCGACCGCCACGGAATACACCTGTAGGATGGGCAATAAGAACTCCATTTTCAGTTAACCCATCCACACTGCCGTCATCGTTCCGCCATTTTATCGCTGATTCATCAAACCAAATTTTATTCAAGCTGTCGAAACCAGAAGCATATATTCTTGCTATATTTTTATCGTTTCTATCCACGACGACTCTGCAGGCAAATCTACTAATCTTGCCTCTTGGATCAGCAGTATACGAACGGTCGAGTAACACAAAGTCGTTCTTTAGACTATTTGATCTTCCAAACTGGAACATGTCTGTGTTCTCGTTTCTGTCACCCTGTACAATTTCTTCGTTCTTCTCATAATTTAATTCGACGCCGTTAGCTACTAGACGTTGGTTGAGGTTGAATTTGCTGCGTTTACGGCCGAGATTTCCGCGTGGTAACTGGGCATTATAACCTAGTGTCAGCATCTCACCATATTTCAACCGTTTACCTTGTCTAGTTGCCATTTTGGTGTCCGTTGTCTGTGTATTACAGAAATAAATTCAATAAATTTTAAAAAACAAGCAAGAAAAATGTCTTTAGTTTATATTACGCGACGAGTAGCTACATAGAGATCGAATACAAATTGAGTTCGTGCTAACGATTGATCGATCAGTGCGCGAACTGGGTGGGATTCCATATACAATTTAACTACTACAGCTGAAAATATATTGTAATTTGAGCCCTTGAACCCGAATCCGTAGCTCGATTTTGCAGAAAAATAGTAACAAATTTCTAACAACTTTTTCATACAAATTATATTTTAAAAGTAATACATTTTTGTATGATTTGAAACTCGTAAACTTTTAAAATATGCGAAAAATGTATTAGAATATATTTTCATCTTAAAATGAGTCATATTTTTCAAGAAAAAAAGAATCTAATCCGAAAATAGTTTTTTTATAATATGTTTGAACAATTGCAATTTGAAAAAATGTCTATCACATTATGCTCGATTTACTCCACTTTCCGTAGTTCATAACTTTGATGACAATGGGCGTTTTTGAAAAATTAAAGAAATTTAAATTCCTTGAACGTGAGTCTTCCTAGCGATAATATACATGTTACACGAACATGTATTTTTTTAACACGCGCGCGTATCGCCTATCTTGCGCGCATTACAATTGTTGAACCATGTAACGTTTCTAATACCAACGTGTTATTGGATGTAGTTATAATTGTTTCTCGTAATAAAAGTTAACGCGTAATAAAAGCTACAATGACATTAAGAAACTACAACTTTTTGGAACACGCGCGCGTTCGCTCAAAAGAATGTGTTTTCAGCCTTGGAAATTAAACTGCATACGGAATGATATCCAACTCCCGAACTAGAACGTTAATCGAGTCACGCGATTAAATAGTCACGGCCATTAAATACCATTTAAATATTTCATTTTTTTTAAATATTATTCAAGTTGATTTTTACTTATCAACAAGATTTAAAATTAAAACGAAAATCAATTGAAATAATTAAATCAAATTAATGTTTTAATACTAATATGTACATACCTGTTGTACTTTATCTAAATACTGCCTTGCTCGATATCTATTGTTTCACTCGGAAGTATCCGTGCTTGGAGACTGCGTGTCAATAAGATGCACACAAATACAAAACTTGTTTCTTCCCTATGACTTTGCTTCGTACGATGTGCACTCTGAAGCTGTTCAACGCAACACTTGGTACTTTATCCAAATACAGTCTTGTTTCTTCTCTATGACTTTGCTTCGTATGATCTTCACTCTGAGACTGTTCAACGCAACACTTGGTACTTTATCCAAATACAGTCTTGTTTCCTCTCTATGACTTTGCTTCGTATGATCTTCACTCTGAGACTGTTCAATGCAACACTTGGTACTTTATCCAAATACAGTCTTGTTTCTTTCCTACGATTTTGCTCCGAACGATGTTCACTCTGAGGCTGTTCAACGCAACACTTGGTACTTTATCCAAATACAGTCTTGTTTCCTCTCTATGACTTTGCTTCGTATGATCTTCACTCTGAGACTGTTCAATGCAACACTTGGTACTTTATCCAAATACAGTCTTGTTTCTTTCCTACGATTTTGCTCCGAACGATGTTCACTCTGAGGCTGTTCAACGCAACACTTGGTACTTTATCCAAATACAGTCTTGTTTCCTCTCTATGACTTTGCTTCGTATGATCTTCACTCTGAGACTGTTCAATGCAACACTTGGTACTTTATCCAAATACAGTCTTGTTTCTTTCCTACGATTTTGCTCCGAACGATGTTCACTCTGAGGCTGTTCAACGCAACACTTGGTACTTTATCCAAATACAGTCTTGTTTCCTCTCTATGACTTTGCTTCGTATGATCTTCACTCTGAGACTGTTCAATGCAACACTTGGTACTTTATCCAAATACAGTCTTGTTTCTTCTCTATGATTTTGCTCCGTACGATGTTCACTCTGAGGCTGTTCGACTCGTATTGTGCTCACTGCAGGTCTGCGTGCCAATAAGTCCCAGAGTGCTTTATAGTACTTTGACCGAGTGGTGTGGTAGGGGTAGTGTAGGGGATGACGCTGAAAATTTTGCGAGAGTAGGGAGAAAACCCATACAATAGTGCAAGTCGTCTGTCCTCCCTTAGCATATACTTGAATAAAGCGCAATGTTAACCTTTTGGGTCATTTGTCATATTCTTAATGGTGTAAGGACCGTAAGGACCGAAATGGCACTAAAGCAATGTCTTAAAATTGCAATCCGTAATTTTTTTGACACCCGCTGTGCTAACAAATTAGATATGGACATAAATATCCTCTTAGAGCTAAGCCGTCAGGATAATATATTTTTTCGCATTTAGAGGCCACATATTACTTTTTCCTAATAAGTGTGTAAAAGCTGTTTCAACGAATGTCGTCAAAATTCCTTTTCACATCAGTTTGGGATAGTATTTAGGACCGCGTGAGAGTCGAAAGCGAGAGGAGAAGGTGCCATTTGGAGATTAGAAAATGGAAAACCTAGTACGTACAATGAGAAAGCAAAATAGGCATTTACTCCCTCGTTGCACAATGTACCATATGAACCTTTACAGAACAATTCTTGGGTTTTAAAACGACCGTAATTTCTAGGCTCAAGGTACGTCATTTTTAGGTTGATTGAATTTCACGCGTAGTATTTGATAGAAAAAATCTTTGAACGAGTAATTGAAATAAGACTTGGAAAGAGCTACAAAATACTCTACTTCAAATTTTTGTGGGATGTATTTTTTTGAGATTCGACGAGGGATCAAAGATGGATGAGAATTTTCAATGTTGATTTATGGTTTGAGAAAAATAGGAAACAAAACTGTATTGTATTTGTGAGTCTTGGAAAGAGTTTTGAAACGAAGCCCCCTCGTTTCTATCCATTGATATCTTTCAAAGATATAAAATTTAAGTTTAACCGATTTTGTTGGGGGGGGGGGGGGTTAAGCATGTAATTGGCAGTGTACCTCGTCAGTGTACTTTGATTAATTTATTTGTAAACGGGTAATTTTTTATTATTTCAATGGCAGCAACAAATATGAGGGGGTAAAAATGTTCCCAAATTTTGATGTCAAAATATTAATT
Organism: Chouioia cunea; assembly: GCA_030064505.1. Taxonomy (NCBI): domain Eukaryota; kingdom Metazoa; phylum Arthropoda; class Insecta; order Hymenoptera; family Eulophidae; genus Chouioia; species Chouioia cunea. Next base: position 24,753,671 of record JAOPFQ010000001.1, read on the forward strand.
ACGATAAAAGTTATTAACTTAAAAAAAATGACATTTTTTCAAAACCCATATTTCGAAAACTAACGAAGATGGTGGGGTTTAGTTCTTTGTAAAATACGCGGAAAACACTACACTTTGATAGTATCCAATCAAAATGTATATTTTTTCCGAAAAGTTAACAACATTTTGTGTAATAACTGTAAATATCTGAATACCTGTTTTTGTTTAATTCTTACACCGACGTGTTCCTCAGCGCTTTTATTTAAAAAACCATTAACAAAATTTAATTGCCTGCCACTAAGCCAAGTAATAGCAATGAAAGAGAATAGTCACGAAGACGGACGCGTTCGCTGCAGGAAGCCGGCCGGAACGCTAGATGCAGCCTCTAAAGTCGGCTAAGCCAACCATACTCACTCGTCGTCGCGTTTTCCATTTTCTATAGTCATTGAATTTTCACTTTAAAAGAATCAAATAGTATACTTTGAAAACTCAGGTATTTTGCTACAGTTGTCGCAATTTTTACTAAACTACATAGCAGAAAATGCATACGTTATAATGTAATTTAATATCGTTACATATTGATTTTTATTATTCGTTATAGCAATTTGTACGATATAGTACAATATATTTACGAAATAATTGGTTTAAAAATTATTGAAACTTTAATAATATACAATATAATTACATAAAAACTTGACAAAATATAATTATATCCAGCCATCATTATTTTTTATAGTCATTTTCACTACAATTATAATAAAAGTGGCAATGTCGTTTTTCTCAGTATATTAGTATTTATTACGGATATTTATTAATGTCAGATACTTGCTGATAATTACTTCGTTTATCAAAATTAACATGGGTTACTTCCGATAATATTAATGATGAGTTATTATTACTTATGTAATTCTTATATACAACATTTTAACGAAATAGACGCATTATTCGTTGTTTCCAGAGATGAACTTTGGTTCATAGAAATGTAAAGTTATGTTTTATAATTGTTTGATTACTTGTAATTTTTATTGAACAATCTAATTTGCATTCTAATTGGTACTATAATTAGTAAAAAGAGCTAATTTGTGGCTAGTAATAAAAATAAAGAAAATAAGAGTACACGTGATTGAATATTCAAACGTACAAAAAGAAGTTGCTCGTGCGTTATTGGCTAATTCCAGACTAATACGATCAGCCAAACAGGGGTAGGTAACTGATTTTTATGAAACTTGGTATAAATATTGCTTATATAGTAGTGAACTTCTGTACACATTTTTAGATCATTATTACTACCGGATAAAAATTAACAGATAAAAAAAACAATTATACGAATGTTATTATTTATTATTATAGATAAATAGTCAAGTAATCCAACAAAAAAAGAATTTCGAACATAAAAGTAATACTTTTTGAGCTACAGTCTTTTATTTAAAATGTTAGGTTATGGCGGCGCAGCGTCTCTAGAGTCGACGCGCGCAGCTCAAGAGGACGCTGTTTATAATTACTCCATGAACCATTATTAATATCCGCTCTATGAATTTTATTGCTGATTATTATAGATAAATAGTCAAGGAATGCAATAAAAAAAAAATTTCGTAAATAAAAATAACACTTTTTGAGATATCATCATTTGTTTAAAACAAAAGTTAATAATTTTTCGAAAAACTGTTAACAATGACATTTGATTTATTAATTTAAAAGTTTATATTTTTACATGTATATAAATTTTATGAAATATTTTTAATTAAATTTTAATATTGTTTATAACTTTTTATCCGGCAGTAATAATGATCTAAAAATGTGTACAGAAGTTCACTACTATATAAGCAATATTTATACCAAGTTTCATAAAAATCGGTTACCTACCCCTGTTTGGCTGATCGTATTAGTCTGGAATTAGCCTATTGTCAAAATTCATAGCAACTTCTAGTGTAACGACAGTACCTCTATTTTGAAATCTGTTACAAACCATTAATGCGTTTGCTGGAAACTCGATCGCCCAAATTCGCCGAACAATCGAATTCCCTAAAGTTATGCCGAGCTGGAAGAAAACGAAAACACGCGAAAGAGAGAGAAAGAGAGCTAAAACTCTCGGCTATGCAAATATACAATCGACGTGTGCAAATTGTAGAAATGCCTCTCGATGCAAAACATCTTGGCGGACTATCAAAAAAACTCGTTGATTTACAGAGCTACAAGCTGCGTAAACGCATCTCTGGAGTTAATAGTGAAACGGCTGTCATTGTGCGTAGCGCAGAAAGAGAGAGAGAAAGAGACTCACTCAGGTATAAATACTCGAGGTGTCCACTTCCGCGGTACGAAAATACATTGATTTACGGGCCCTACTGCTGTTCGCATATACGTCTGCGGGATTGAAAAACGATGACTTTCGCCTAAGTCCTAAACTGGGTTAGTAATATCGTCTATTCGGTGCAATACGAGAGCCGTATAAGCGGCTGAAAGAAGAGGGGGGAGGGGGGTTGCACTACGTTTAGTCCAGCTTACGCCGGGGGATTGTGCGTATCAAGATACGAAAACAGATCGATCAAGCTCAGTTGACGGATTCAACGCGAGAGACACGCGTTGCAAGCTATTTCCGACTGGCGAGCTTATAGCTTTTTATTACTTGCAGCTGATATATACGTATGTATTTACGCAATTTTGAGAACTCCGGATGTAATTTTTCCATTTTCACGATTATTTACGATTGTCAAATTCTTTATTACCTATTTATGACGATTCGCATAATTTAATCTACGTCTTTTTAATTAAATCAAGCCTCCATGTTTTATATTTATTGGGTTTTCGTAAAAGAGACAACGTTTTTATTTTTGCAAATACAAACGCTCGAATGAATTGAAATTAGCTTAGTACTTGGAACACCTTATTACTTGGTAATCAAGTATTTGTTCAAGTCTATAAATAGTAGGAAAAAAGAGCAGTCGCTATAGACTACAGTCCAGAACCTTGTCACCGCGATATCCCCGTATTTGAACCGATGGAACTAGGAGTCTCGGCGATAATATGCCGTCGAATCTCGTTAGTTGTACTCTCGTCATCGATGCAGCGTCACAAACTCGTGCGTATCCTCACACCTTTAGGTATCGTAAAAGTACTCGAAAGTACCGCTCCAGTTACGTTGGATGTACTTCCATCGTAGGTCCATAAAACGGGTTTATTGATTTCATTACGATTCCGTTAATGGTATTCGGATGTTTTTATTTTTGCGCGTTATTTCCAACACACCAATACACGGTTATAATCGTAAAACAAATGTAAAGCTGTCGTGTACTCGCCGCCATTTTGATCGTATTTACATTTATATAGCGCAGCGATAGCTAAAAGATTAACGGTGAAATTCTTGTCGCGGCCATGTTAATTGAATTTCAAGCACAGCTAAGTACGATAATTGATGATGGCTAGTCTAATTTACAGCACTGCCTGCCTTCTCGAAATCCGCAGGTAACTGGAGCATGTATTTCTGGGCCTATTACTCCACGGCATTTGCATTCGAATTCCTCGTTCCTCCTAAATATAAATGTATGTAAAATGACTGGTAAGCTTCGAATCAACATTTCTTAATATTAGCATTTATTTCTGTACTTGAAGCGAAATAAACGATGCTATACGAAAACGTAATTTTATTATTCAAATCGAATACAACTAAAAGTTACGACTGAAAATTCTTGGCGATAATAGTAGTCGAGCATAAATTATGCGCGAGTCTTTCGTGTACGTTATCGGCTTGGCAACGTAACCGCAAAAAATTGACGATTTGACAGTCAGGACTGGCAGGTGACGGCGCAATAAAGCTTCTTCGCTCGTCGAAACGTACAAACAAAACGCTTAGTTTCGCGCGCTTTTGTTTTGTTGCCTCTCGTAATAATTGTGCATCGTGCACGCGCGACTGAGAATCCCTCTTTCTCTCTCTCTCTCTCACTTTTCACGCGCACTCGTCTATAAGCGTCGTTGTCGCGCGCGACACCAACCAGTTTCGCAGCTCTCAGCTTTTCCTGATGTTATTTTCGGTGACCGCTCCAAGAAAATACGCGCTGGCATTCTGATAGGTGTGTAGTGATGTCTTCTTCTCGGCAATAAAGGAACGTCGAGAGCTCGTTAGCTTTCTTTGCTATACAGCCGGTGTACGCTCTGCAACGTTGGCGAGCAAATACCTGTGCTATATCCAAGGTTTCCTATTAATATTCTCTTTTTTTACGCACGCATACGCGTTGAATATCTGTATTCGACTGAAGATTTTGTTAAAGTAGCGTCAAACGGGTAAAGCTGGTTCCTTTTCCGCGAAAAAAAGTACATGCTGCGAGTAAAGATACGAATCAGTGGTAATCTTATAAAGCGATTGCGGAGACTGCGAAGCAAGTATATTATGGCTTATCGAGGATTTTACCTCGCAATTATCAGCTTAACCACTTGCATCGTGATAAACGATCGAAACCACTTTAAAACATGGCCGGAGAGGAGGATAGTTATCGAAACGCAACCAACGCCCGAGGACATCTCCCGCTAGTTCAGCGCGTTCCACTTTGTTAGCCCTAAAACTAATAATACCGGGACATAGTCGGATGCATGCTAAATATTGTTTGTATCGCGGGAAACCGGATATTTGTTTATTGCCGTGCGCTCAATATCTGTTTAGTTTGGAAAAATTTCACTCAACAACCTATCGAGATATAGCGCGTGTATTTTGGCGGATAGACTTCACAGCATTGCTCGCGTAAACCCTATAAACTTGGCTCCATAAAGCGGCGCGCGAAAGGAAGACAGTTTAATGACTTCGATATAACGTATGCCTCTTATAGTCGTACCGTCGACCAAAGCAAACGTATACTGGGTATAGTTCACTTCACGAGATCTTTCTCGAAACGAGTGTAAAATCGCTAAAACAAGGCCCAGTGTATTTGGGCCTAATCGGTAAATTCGTCTACTCGCTTGATATAGCGTTATAAGCCGCTGCTGTCGTTCGTTTGCGCACGTCCGCGACCGACTAGTCGAATACAAGATGGAAGAGGAAAAGAGATTTGCCATCCGTACGTTTAGAAAATCGCTTGAATGGAGGCGACATGTCCATTAACTGATTGTTAGCTATTCCGAAGAAAAGCATTATAACGGGAAATATTGGCGATGAGATACATCGTGATCAGCGTGATTACATTGTGAGGAATTTGCCGAAAAAACTCGAATAAAACGACGTAATTAACGTTCGCTCGTTATTTAATATATTACGAGGTGCGATGATTTATGAATGTAATCACGCGCGTTAAATCAGTTAGGTGTTTGCTCGCCGATGAAGCAAAATATGCTGTATATTTACGTCGTAAAAATATTTGATTTTCACTCCATTTCACGAAGGGAAAGTAATTTTTTAGAGCGATTTTGACATATTTTGCTTCGTACATTGACACGCTTTTTCTCGGAGATCTCTGTCGTTTTTTTCTCTAACGCCCATTCACGTTATCCATAATAATTTATATAAAATGACAGCAGTAATAAATTGCTCGTTTCGAGTTTAAACAGTCACAAAGTAGTTTCGTCATTGTTAGTTGTAAATCACGAGATCATTGTTCGGAAGATGTGAAACAAACGTCCATGAATAAATAATCAGACAACTCGTATACATAAGATTTGCGCAATCTTCTAAATCGCACCTTCCCATCCAAGTTATTAATCACGAAAGGCTTTTGAGGTGCAAATGATTATCGTCTATTATGTTCGCCAGAGACACAATCACTGGCTAAACGTCGCATAATGCGCCACTTATTAAGAGAGTCCCTCTGAAGCGTTGCATTAGGGATGAGCCTTTTCACGATGAGATCATAGATAACGCCATTTTTACTTTCTTTTTCCTTCCACACTGGAGGCAGGACATCGCTGGCGCGTGCTAGATAGTTCGAAGTCGCGGCACGTTGTTCGAAGTCACGTTGACGGATGCGTGGGCGCTGATGACCTTAATGACTTTAGAAGAAGTTGTTCCAGAAAAGCTTCCCCGTCCAAACACTGAGAGTGTGCAATTTGTCGGCAAACAGATTCGGTTACCGTGGCAGACTGTTATGTTCTCTTTGCATTCCTGATCTTTATAACGTCCAAACAATTTGTTCAAGATCAAATTTGAAACGAATGACTAACATCCATCACAAGCACATACCTGCTAGAACTTTAATGACCGCAATTTAGCGAAAAAGAGGGAGAAAATCAATGAATTGATTTAAGGAAAAAAATCAATTCATTTACATTGCAAAAGCAAAGGATCGTGTTAAATGTCTTCACGGCTATGCGTGTCCGAGTGATGAATGATGCTCGTAAAAAAAAGCGTTCATTACCTACTGCGAACGGATTAATAGCTTTTTTATACGTACATTACTTTACCACGAGCTGAAAGAGAAAAAAAATCAATCACGCATACGAGTGAGTTCGATTTAGACATTTTTCTTGAACACAGAAACTAGTCTCGAGGACGAGTGTACACGCCAAGACAATCATTGAAGATTCTCGATTAGAAAGCTCGCCACTTAAGGATTAATTGACAATAATTAGCGCGTTATAGCGACGTACGCGCGCCGCAATCTCGAGTTGCAAACTTCCATTAGAATCAAGGCTAGTCGTATGCTGCGACGGATGAAAATTTTGCGAAATGATAAGTTAGAAATAATATATTTTCGCAGGGGTTATAGTGGTCAGAAATCGGAAGGTCAGGCAAGTGCTGTTCGTTTTACGATGGTAATAAAGACTGTAACCTTGAAATTGCAAACGACGATGTGCTTGAATCGAGATAAAATATCAAAGCGGCCTCTCAAGCTATAATAAAAAGCAATTTCTATAAAGATGCTTGTGATCAAAGTCATCTTCATTACATCTTCATTTCTACTCGTTTGAATGTTAAACACGGAAACGTCACAGTAACGGATCTAAATGTGAAAATCTATTTGATGTAAAAAAAGTTGACAGTTTACACATTACCAATTACCAAGTACCAATTATTACTACCAATTATTCGGTTGTCCTAGAGACTCTCGAGTCAACGAAGATTATCGTCCCGGAGTGAATCATTACGCCGGTGATAATTTATCACGCGTTAATCAACGAATCAAAAAGATCGCAAGTGAGCGTCACGCCATCGCGGCCGATATCCAATAATAACGATAGACCGCTGGCCAGCAAAGTGAAGCTGAACGGCCGCCGCGAGTGTGTCTGCCCCGTTATTTGCATAAGTCATACGCGTTTATTATCCGTTGCTTCCATAAAGCATTTTCTCGAAGCGCGTTCTGCAAAAGAAAGACGGGATGCACAGCTGGTGCTTTGGCCAACTTCAACCACGCCTGGGTAATTGATCTTCACGTGATTCCCCTACGATTAAAATTGCCTCTGTCAGCGTCGTTGGTTTTCCTCGGTAAGCACTCACTCTATCACTCGAGCTAAACGAATCGCGAGAATCTCGTGAAATTTATTATCGTGTGCGAGCGACTCGGTTGCGTCAATTTTCCATGAAACATTAATAATTAACTGAAAAACAATAACGCGACAAACATATATTTGCTTGCTGTTTGTTTGGTAGATACGTTACTGCTGAAAGTCTTTCGCCGTGCGTTAACTCTTCGAGCAGCGTGAGATGCATTTCATTGGGGCCATCAGCCGAATCGCCACTCCACATCTTCGTTACATAATGAAAAGCAATGTTTTATCCGTCAAAGTTACACGAATTGCCCTCCGCGAAAGATCTCGCAGGTAATAATCATAAAACCCATAGCGTATCCGACGAGCCGTGCAATCTCTCACTCGTCCTTGCGTGTAAGACACGAGAATGTGCCGTTTGCAAATAGCGCTCACATACGATACTCTTTGTTGAAACGACAGGTATACATATACCGACCAACGACGACCAATCTGCATACAATGTGCGAAACGCTTCGCCAGCCTTTACACAACAACACCTCTCAGCTTGCAAGCTCTCGTCCTCGAGTCGATCAATTTCGATGCATTTCTACATTCAAACGGTGCAGCGCGTACGTATTGGTTGCAATCGCGATACGATGGCCCGAGGATTCACTCCCGTACGTTTGACGGAATTCTTGCACGAAAATTAAAATATTTTCACTTTTGGTTATATACTTTTGCAGCGTCGGATTTTTACGCACTGCGAAACGCATCTCTCCAATGTCTACTTAATAATAAAGCTTATTAAAGAGCTTCGTTGCGCTCGTAAGTTGGACAGGCAAATGAGCTTTATACGTACGTTTATCCTCGAAAAGCGAGGTCTTGCTCGGGATCGAGGCTACTCTACTAGTTTTCCGTCAAATCTATTAAACGTAATAGCAATCTTGAGGACACGAATATTTTTTAATAAAATTCGACGTTTGACAGGAAGCGATACAGTTGAAAAAAGTATCGCGTTAACTAATTGGGTCGGGTTCAAGATAAAAGTATCAACCGCAGACTACTGAATCACGGGTCTAGTCATGGCTGCTCAATAAACAGATAGCCATGTAGCTGGTCAGGCGAGAAGCCCCCTCCCCTCTCCCATTAAAAAGCTTCCGTATCTTTCGCTTACCCGACGACGATTTACGAGAAGGACATAGCTCGCGCAACGCCTGTACTTTCACAACTGTGGTCGTATGCGTGCACGAACGGAAACTACTATACGACAGAAAGCAACTCGCCGTTCAAGTATGAACGACGAATGTCAACGACCATTGAAGAATCAAACGTTGAGAACTTTGAGGACAACGTATTAACGTAAATATATTTGCAGAAACGTTCGTTCCTACTAGTCAGCGTATGACTAATTGCTGCATCTTTACGTGCAACTTTACGAGAAAGAGGACAAATTAGAATATTGAAAGCTACGAGTAAAGATATAATACAAAGAAATTTCTGTACGCAGGCTGCGCGAATGGCAAGTGCCAAGTGAGTACGTCTTCTTTTGATCGCATTATGCAGGGAAAGCATATAACGCTCATGGGATCATTACCGCGCGAGCAGCACGTATAAGCGTGTTCTTCAGGGCATTTTCGTCTCGTATATCATCAAGATTAGAGTGTCAGTTTTTGTGCTCCGAGCTCAATAAGCCGTCGGTTTCACAGTTCTACGTATCTCCTTATTCTATTGTACCCTTTTCTGTTAACTGTAAAAAAGTTATTTACGATGGATTATCGTGAAAGCATTAGATTGGATCTAGATAATGTTGCACTTACTTAACGCGCGATGACGACGATATCCACCTGTATTTGTTGTTCTAATCGAACATGAACATTAAAATGGTTGAGTTGAATGCTCTTACCATTCATTTTTGGCACAAACGAACGATGCTGGCAGGAAGCTTTCCCGGCATGTGGCATTTAACGATCGCGAAATAACGTGGCAGGCCTGCTTGTAGAGGCGGAGCGCGTGCGTATTCTGCCAGCATACCGACGACAGTTATACAGTATATAACCTGCGCCAGTCCGGACATTGTAAAGCATTCGTCGCGGTGGACTCTCCAATGCATAATGCATCTCGCGGCGACTCGAATTACGGGGACGTACAGAGACAACGAGAGAGAGAGAGAGAGAGAGAGAGAGAGAGAGAGGGGGGGGGGATAGCAAGGGATGCACCGCTGCCTTACAATGTATATGCAACAAGTTTCTTTTGCGAAAATGCTTTTGTTCCCCCTCTTGACAGATTGCTCCCCACGCTCGCGAATGTTGGGGGCTTGATTGTTCGATGCTTTATTTGTATTTCCTGCTGAATACTGCATTCACGTTTCTTTGATGACAAACTTATTAACAAATATTTGGAAGAGAGCCTTTTTTCGATCTATACGCATTGTACGGACTTGTAGGATCGCTCAAATGATCGCTTTGTGTAGTAATATCGCTTGATACTGTCGAGCAAATGACTCGGCAACGATTATCTCGTCAATCGAGAAGAAAAGAACGAATGCACGAGCAGTGTTGACAATAGCGATATATCAGAATTCGACTCCGATTGCAGTAAATCTGTTCTGATCGAAATAGAAATTCCTCCAACTAGATTGATTTCCATCGTAAATCAAACTTTTCAAATGTATCAATGTGCCCTCGAGCGACAATCAGCTCTATCAGCTCTCATTTTGTCGATTATCGAATGCCAGCGTAGCCGTTTTTAGAATCGTAACCACGTTCGACGTTGGTCGCATCGAAGTATAGCGTTTCCGTTGACGTTTATTAATTTTATTTCCTCTATCAACTGCTCCAATTGTCTCAAATGTCAAGTTTTTACAAATATTTTGTTTTCAATACGTATGATTGAAATAAATCAAAGATTTAAATATACGCTCCAATATCAATTAAATAACTACTGAATTGATACGTGTACAATATTCGAAAGGCACTGTTCAAAGTCTGGCGTAAAATCTTCGATTCTCCGGCTACTCGAAGTGGTAAAGGGCGTCATAAAAACGGTATAATGTGCGCCGTTCTCGTAGTAAAGAAGCTCAAGCGAGAGAGAATAGTAAAAAGGCCAACAGTAAGGCGAAAAAGAGGTGGAACGAGGCGAGAAAGGAGAAGGTAAACAGTAGTCGGTGCGTCGAGTCAAGGTTTTATATGCCCTGCGCGCTTGAATAACCTAGCCCTTGAATCAGAACCGATGCAATAAGTGCCTTTCCATAACGATAGTCTCGCTGATCTTTCTCCTTGGCAAAACCATCTTGATGAGCTCGCGGCGAGGTAGAGAGTTCGAGTTACGCTGGACCTCTCGTAACGTGGATGCGCAACGCGTAACCTTGAGTGCCGCTCTGCCGAGGGAAACTTTGAACTTGCGAGTCCGAGTCTGCCGGCTTTAAATCCTCGCCGTTGTGAGAACGCAAACCGCGTACGAGCCGGTGAGAGTAAAAGAGACGAGTTCTGAGTTACGAGTACTGAGAAATGGGGCTTCAGCTAAACAAAGAACAAACTAGATTTATTTCGTTCTGTACGTTTGTTTTACACCAACACTCTATTATCAATTACGATTTGACCATGACATACATCATGGTTAGTTTCAAACGATAACATTTAAACATTCGAATTGAGGAGGACAAATAAAACGATTAGTTGGACAAGGCAACATTGTTTTCCGAAAGTAAGATGAAGATGTAGCCGAAATGACTGTCTATTACAATTTCATACATTTCGTCTACTTGCACGCACTTGTAGCAATATACTTTTGTTGGACTTATATCCAACAGACACAAAGGAATTGTCTTTTACTTAATAATGTGAAAATGTTTTTTACGTTACTCGTGTATTAGTGGCTAAATTGGACGTTACTTTTCACAATGCTTTATCTAATTGAAATAATTGTTTTTAATTAAGTTGACAGATAATACTTTTGCCTTTATATTTTTGAAACTTGGTCTAATATTTCCTATATAGTAGTGTACTAATGGTAAAAATTTTAAATCATTATTACTGACGAATTAAACATTATAAACGATATAAAAATGTTATTAAACGTTTTTCAAAAATTGATATCTTTTTAACCGTTGGAGATATCAAAATGAATGTTTTTTTTAAATACGGACAAAAATATAAACGATGAAATTAATAAACCAAAAATTACTTTTAATAATTTATCAAAAAGTTGTTAACTTTTGTTTTAAACAAATGACGATATATCAAAAAGTGTTATTTTTATTTACGAAATTCTTTTTTATTGGATTTCTTGCCTACTTTTCTATAATTAAAATCAATAAAATTCATAGAACGGACAGCAGTAATGTTTCAGAAAGTCATTATAAACAGCGTCCTCTTGAACCGCGCGAGTTGCCTTCTCAGCCGATGCGCCGCCATAATCCCACCTTAATTCATACATTGTTTTCTAATGTATACATGTTTCTTTATATCTAATACAAAATCAACTGATTATCTTGCCCAAATGTTTAGTATAAGATGACCTGTAAATATCTTAATTTGCACTTTCTATCTACAATCAAATAGGTTTAAGACCAGTACAATTTTCTTACGGCCACATTAAAAGCGATTTATATATTACAATTGTCTTAATCAATTGTATCTGATAATATGTTGTTATTGTTTCTTCCTTATTTTTCCTTTCCTATATGTTATATTATATTGTTGACTACAAACTCCCTGAATCATTACTAATGTCCGCTCTATGAATTTTATTGCTGATAACACAAGCCAAAAAATTTTTACAAAAGTCAAGAACCAGAAACCAGATATAGTGTATTCAATAAATTTTGATGCGCTGATTCCGGATTTGGGCACAAAATTGCTCTATCACCCTTGATTTTCCACATAACTTAACCTAAATGCGCCAAAAACACGTTTTTTTGTTATATTTGACCATCTGTAACCTTACGAAGAATTTTGTGTGTATAATTCTGACCTCAGATTCTAAAAGATTAACGTTTGGGCTACAAAAAGTATTAGTAAAAATATTTTTTATGATTTTTTTGACGGAGATAGAGTAGTTGGAAAAATATTCGATCAGAACATTTCACGACAGGCTGATAATAATAAGAAACTCAATATTCACTTCACATGCCTGGAGATGCACTCGCGCAATAGCATCAAACGTACGAGAGTTCGGGCAAAGCAGACATTGTAGTCTGCTGAGATCCCATAACCTAAAAATCAACATTTCCGAGGCCAGTAGAAATTCACATGTTATTTTTTGAGTATTCTCGAACCAGAATATTTCACGGAATCACAAGAAGTAGAAGACCAGTCGTAAATGCTTGTTAGATATCAGGAGCACGGTAGCACTATAACCGCAAACGAGACACCATCGGACTCCGATGCCTGAGACTCTCTTATCAGACCCTTGTGGAATGTTCAAATCGAACATTTTTCAAACTACCTTCTCTCCGTCAAAAAGTCATAAAAAAATTGTTGACCAGTTCCTTTTGTAGCCCAAGCGTTGCTCTTTTAGAATCTGCTGTCAGAATTACTCACGAAAAATCCCTCATAATGTTATAGGTGGTCAAAGATAGCAAAAAAACGTGTTTTTGATGCTTTTAGGTTAAGATATCTGGAAACTCAAGGGTGATAGAGCAATTATGAGTCCAGATTCGAAGTCAGTGCATGAAAATTGATCTAGTACACTATATCTGGTCTTTGGTTCTTAAAATTGTTGGCCTGCGTAATTATTTAAAAATAGCCAAGAAATCCAATAAAAAAAGAATTTCGAAAATAAAAATAACACTATTTGATAAATCGTCATTTGTTTAATACAAAAGTTAACAACTTTTTGATAAATTGTTAAAAGTAATTATTGGATTATTAATTTCATCGTTTATATTTTTATCCGTATTTAAAAAACATTCGTTTTGATATCTCTCACGGTTATAGAGCTATCATTTTTTGAAAAATTTTATGAAATTGTTATATTTATATTTATAACTTTTAATCCGGCATTAATAATGATTTAAATATTTGTACATAAGTACACTACTATATAGGCTATATTTATAAGACGTTTTATAAAAATCGGTTACCGACCCCTGTGGAGCTGATCGTATTAGTCTGGAATGAGCCAGCTATGCTTCGTATTGAAATGTACTCAATGCAAGAACAGAAGATAATAATCCATATAGTTTTTGTTCGGATTGAGGCGGGCAATATGGGAAAGGATTAGGTTTGAGAACACTAGATAATCACTTGTCCGAACGCTGCATCTAGTTAATACACAAACACGGTTACAAGATTAAACGCTCCACAGTTGAATTTCATATACTCGCTGAAACTTGGGAATAAACCTTGGTTTCTAATTTTAGTGGCCGCTTAGGATTTGTTTTTCTAGAAGGGACTACTCGTCCCTTCCAATAATCCACCTATTGTTAAGGAAATCCCTTTTTCCGCGAGGGTTCTAAACTCGAGCGTACCGCGTTACGGCCCGCTATATTGCCCTGACTAGCCTAGCTTAGAGAGTGCATACTCCCTTTCCTTTTTGGTCATGTGTAGGTTGTAAAACTAGTGAGATTTTCCCAAGCAAAGGCTATTAAACAGGGTTCTATCAAGGGCCTGTGTCGCAATAGTTTGCTATGGAAAGGCAAAGGAACGCTCTCTACGACTTTGATGAGACGATGAACAACATTTTCCATTTTCATGCAGTTTTCTCCCACGTCCTTTCCGCTTGCTGAAAATAGACAAGGGGGGGGGGAGACGGACGGACTATAAACTAAGCGTAATGGGTAGGGTCATAAATAAACTTTCACAATTGATGGCCTACGAGATCAGGAATGACTCATTCAGGGTGTTCGCAAGTCGCGAACGGAACATTTTTCTTTGAATATAGTTTTTCGACATGGGTTAATTTACGTCTAACCTAATTGGTTACTTGCAAAAAAAATGATTGATTTGGGTGCTATTTATTAAATACCGTTGTTCGACAAATTCAAATAATATATTGCATCGAAATGATCGGTCTACGTAAAAATCCAAGTATTATTTAACAGTAGTAAAAACAAAAAATCTTTGAATTACACGGACAGATTTCAATGCTGGCGTAAGGAAACGCCGCCTTGATCGATCGTTGGTCAGTTTCCAACGAGCGAAACGATAACAATAACTAGAATAATAATAATAAACAAAAAGAGCAGTAAATCAGGTTTCAACGTTATTACCGTGCAGGTAAATTTTTCATCTTTACGCCGAATACCATTGTTTCTACGAATTTGTTGTAGATGTTGTCAGAATGTTGTTAGATTCGTTGTTGTTGAAATGATGTTGTTGAATGATAAATCTTGAGTCTTGAGTATCATTTTTAAAACTGCATCGATTGGACCGATTCATGGAGGTCATCTAGACTTTCCATTTGACTAATAGATACATCAATATGTTACTTGTAAAAGTCAAACAAACGAATGAAAGATTTTTGGAGGGGTTCGGAAACATCATCTCACTATATAGAGCGTTGCGGTGTGCCAACAAGTTTGCGAGTTCGCGGCTACATCTTACCTATTCGATCGCGACCCTTAATACTTGAATACAAAGTTTGTTGCCAGATCGATTTTGCAAATGTGCAATCTTCATCGATAAATCACGTTGCCGACATCTTAATACTAGCTTCCAACGAGGAAAGAAAAAGAAGCTACGGTTCAAATATTAACTAGAACGAGGGATATTCCAAATTAACGATAAATAACGCGTGATTCCAATGAATCTAATTGTCCATACTGCCATCGCCTTTATTTCTAACAGAAATATGGTAATGGTTACGTAACATTCCTGTTTTCGTAATCAATCCATTGATTTTGGGCCGGTGAAAATAAAATTAAGTAAAACCGAAGATGGAGGAGACTACGCGTAAAAGCAGCTAACGCCTAGATTATTGCTTGTTGGGCCAGACGGGACGCTAGTATAAACACAGGTTGTAGCATTCATCGATATGCCCGCATATGGTATGCTGACCGAGCGGTCGTCCCACGACCACGTGCTGACGCTCAATAGCCGAGTTTACCCTCGTCGCACTTTTCCAGATGTTTCACATCGACGAAATAAACTATAACATACCGTTGCAATCGTAAGCAAGGCCAATTGATTCAAACAATAGATACAGTTAAAAAATAGTCTGTCGTATTTATTGAAAACGAAATCGTTGTAGTATTATGTAGTTGATTCGATAAAGCAAAAGTGCATTACGATGTCGGATAAAGCGTGAATTGAATACGTCTACAAGAGATTCCAGAGCTACAACCAGCAGCATACTTTAAATCACCTATAACAATATTTTAATTGTGCAACGGTATTGGAAACATTAAGATAGCATCAGGCCTGTCACCTCGATCACTTTTGAGCTATCGTGAAAGAATATGCACGCGTTATTTCCATTGGGCATGGATGAAAGATAATCAAGATATAGAGACCGATTGTAATAACCTTTGCAGGTTCACTTGGATTACACACAAACCAAGTCGACCAATTATTATCTTTCTTTGGGCTGGCAATCGTTGTTGTAACTACACGTGTCGTTGAAATAGATGTATCTATGTAAAAAACTATCGAAAATGCATCAAATTCCGTGTTGTAATTACACGAGTTGCGTCAAATTAATTGTCAAACCGACGTTGTAAAGAAAATACGATGTACTCGGTTTATCGTCTATTCTGGTAGGTGCACTTGCAGCGGAGTGAAGAGCGTGAAATCAGTCGTGATATACAGCAGCCATCCCGCCAAAGCAGTCAAAACACATCCATGTAGCAACGCGACAAAGTCGCGGCCAGCGAGAATTAATGGGATGTTTGGCGCATTAAGCGCGAGCCCTGATACGTAAAGTCTAGCCGCATGGCTAGAGGGCCAATTAATCAAGAGCTCGCGACGGCCTCGACGACAGTATCAGCAAAGTACGTATACGCAAATGTCGAGCACGTTCAACGGGCTGCACGGCGTATCGTATTGCGAGCTGCTAAATAACGATGGCAATAATGTAATAACGTTCACCCAACGCAGTGCCCAGGTGAAGAGAAGCTGTGAGCATTGTGTAGAGTTGCGATGAATTCCAGAGTGAAAGAGCCGTGGCGAATCTCGCGCGTGGGTGCAGCCATTGTTGGCCTCAAGCGTGCGGGCTGCGTTTCGACGTAGCCCTCGCAACGCACCTCCATTTTGTTTTTTGTTTTTTGCAGTCGAGTATAGTATAGACAAGCGCTTGTGCGAACGCTCAACTATGACGTATGTTGCTCGGTCTATAATGATTTGGCATATGTGCCTCCATGCCATTCAAATTTAACGCGAGCGCAAACGATCTTGTTGCCATTTTGCAATACTTACGTAAGCATTCTTTCGATAAAAATTTGAGTTTACGTAACAGCTAGGCTGCGATTATCAAGAACAACGGAATTCACGCGTGAGTCGCTATTGAAAACTATTCACGATGCATTAAATGGCCGATCAGCTATTAATAAATTAGCTTTAAAAGCTATGTGCGCGAGTAACAAAAAGTCGCACGGCAGCCGACAGTGTCTCGCGATAAATCGGTATATTTGCCAATGCCCACTTTTATAACCGTAGTGGATACTTAGCAACGACTAGCAGTTACTGCGCCGCTCGACGGCTAGTACAACAGTCAGCCGGCGCAAAGGGCTCCTTCTGCAATTGATTCGCTCTCAAAGAACGTGGGCGATAATCGCATTTTGCTCGTGAGAATGTAAACCTCTGCACAGCACAGCACCCCCCCCCTCTCTCTCCCGGTGAAATTCTTTTCGGGGACCACTTCCTCCCGCGACTTTGCAGGAAGCGGTTTTTGTTATTTTCTCGCGCTGTACTCGTACATAGCCAATTACTTCTCCGGCTGTTCCTTTGCCCGTAGCTTTTACGAGACGCCTCTATTTATAACTGCCTACACTATAAGCGAACTATAAGGCATTTAATTGCTTTTGTTCAGCGAGTACGCTATAGGCGCGCAGATAGTTTTTTTCCAAATCAACGTTTATCTTGGCACAAATGATAATGACTATTTGCAAGCGAGCACTTGGAGAGTTGACATGGACGTTTCGTTTCGAACGACTCTACATCCTTTCGGTCATTTCGCTCGGCCGTTCGATTTGCATGCCAATACGTTATTCATATCAGTGCTATTGTTTTCAAGCGCGACGTACGGCAAAGCTACTCAGCTCCTTCTGCTCGCGATGATTTTTCTCTTTGCTGCCTTTCCTTGGATACCACGTAAATTCGAATTGGCCGATATAATTCAAACTCTTATCCGCCGGCGATTCCTGTCGCTACTGGCATACAAGCTGGCTCAAAAGCTATTGCTAAACGTTTGATTTTGCTGTTTGTCAAACGAACAAACTATCGTGTCAATCGCGTTAATCGTGTTGATCGTAATTTTTTAAAAACAACGCGTAATTGAAAATAATACTCGTAGCAGGCAAGTTTAGAGAGCTCGCCGGAGAGAAATCCACGTTGGCGATAAGTACGGGAGTCATCGAACGAACAGAGACAATGCCTCCAGAGCGTCTTGCGGCGCGCGACAATGCCTTCGTTGTTTCTCTTCGTCCGACGGTATTATAGCTTGTCCAAACGTTGCCGCTGCCGCGTGACTCGCCTTTTATACATGCGTGCACGCGCGAGGTCACGCGGGCAACAAAGTTACTCGCATCTTTTTTCATCTTTACTTACGGTACATTTTATGGACGCACCAGCTTACCCGTTCTTTATCAATTTCGTCGCTACAAGTACTCGTGCCAGCGTTGGCTACATTACGCTTTTCATTGATTATCGCGTATCGAGCAAATTTACTTGTCGACTGAAACTTTATTGTATGCAAATAATGTATTTGGTAATTTCACGCAAGCCGAGTGCGTCCATCGATGTAATGAGTAATAACCTGCAATCAACTAATTATACGGCGGCTTTTTCCACGTTTGGCTGATATCTACGTGCATTTTTATGGTTAAAGTCGCACGATTAGCGTTTTACAGTGTTTTTTGCATCCGGACTGAATTTCATCATCGTAAAAACTTTCTTCGAAAAATTTGCTTGCACCGCATTTTACTACAATGCTTGATTTTTTAAGACTTGTAGGTAATTATATTTTAGCTGTACAAATAGTGTAGCCAACGCGTGCGAAAAATCGATTAAAAGATAACTAATTCCGACATTTTTATTTATATATTACTAGACCTGCTCTATTATTTCATTGCCGTTACAAAATCGAGAATCCAAACTATTTAGCAAGCAGTCGTTGTAAATATTTACGCTTTACTCGACGTGTACTATTACTATTTATAAACTATAAAACAACGAGTATATAAAAGAACAAATCCATCGGCGTGACATGCCACAGGTGCCATTGGAGAACTTATTGATGCAGTTTTTTTTATCTTTCAATCCTTTCACTTCGTGACGTTAAAAGTAGCCTGTTGTCACATCAGACTCGTAAAACTTAATGGTAATTCAATTTTATGTCTGTACATATCGAGACAAGCAACGGGACACGACAAAGTCCAGGATAAAGTGTATAGCTATTATTGCGATTTCTCAAATAGTCGCTCCGTCGCACCAGCTAGACAAAAAGAAAAGTCATCACACGTGAAATCGCTTAATTTGCTCGTGTCGCTCGTTACTTAGACACGCGGGCACGATCGTTGCTTTTTTCTTTTTTTTTTGCTTGGCACACTGAAACTAACTACGCGTTGCCCAATGTTTCTCGTGTATTTCATTCATTCACCAACTTTCATCGCCATCTTTGTATACATGTGTATATTTAACGGAGACCTTTTTTCATCGTTTGATACTATTATACGTCGCGTGTTTGCACTCATTATAAGTTTGCTCAATGCCTAATTAATTCATCGTTCGCTTCGGTTACTTTCATGGATATGTAAGAGGATTCAATGCAAGAATCCCGTGTAACACTAGCATGTAATAATCCATCGAGAGCATCAAACCCGAAAAAAAACAAATCAAGGTACAAAAAACGAACGGTCGAAGAGAAATTTGGAATATAGATCAAATCCATAATGCACCATTTGCAATTACACAAAAGTAAACGTCAGGGATTGGCAAAGATCTGCCGCCGGTAATTACAGGTATAAAGTGTCCAGGGGCTATGTGCGCGCAATATATATTCATTGTGCTTCTCGCACGCTCTTTCTCTTCCGCTCGAGTGCAGCTTTTCTTGCTGGATGCATAAAAACTGGTTTGGCTGACGCAGTCGTGGTGGCTCGGCATTGTAAATCGGCAAAGAGTCGCGCGTCGATCGTGCCCCCGGCGACTCTGCACTTTATCGAACTCTTTTTTAATTTCCAAGCCGAATAAAGCTTGCCGGGTGAGGAGAGGTATCCGAATAAAAACAGTGAACAGCTTCCATCGATATGTCGTGCTATTTTCCTTGTTGATGCAAATTGAATTCGGTGACAAGGCCGATTGGATATTAGTGAATCGAGTGAACGGTTCTTCTCGGATTGTCGCGCTTACGCTCAATGTTTATCACTCGTATAATGCACTATTCAGCTTGCACTTATTTTCAACAAAGACAATCCAGCTGATGATAGCAAACTTACAAGCTTTATGTGGCATCGTCATTTTATTTACAAACAAAGAAACGATCTTTATGCAACTTATCGATTAATGATTGAAATTAATAGCGTTTAGATCGAGAACGATGATGCATTTGACGTGGTTCTTTGGGTTACGCGTAAATTGAATCAATCCGCATTAGATGTGGTGAAAGTTGTTTCGACAATACAGCGATAAATTCATTGCTCCCGTTGAATCGTAATTATACGAATACGAAAATAAGAACTATACGAGAAAAATGTGGCACATTTTTGAGCAAAGGAATCTCTAAAGGGCGTTTAATGTCGAGTTACCTATTGTCTGAAGTGATCGTGTCGATTTCGTTATTTCGTGTACACGGCACCTGTGGATAAGTAACGTTATTGCTTGAGTGTAAAATGGTAATTTTAAGTACGTCAAAGCTCCATCATCATCTCAACGTGGCATTCAGCGATGACTCGCGCGTATATTTAAATGAAGAACAAAAAGAGAGTTGCTATCAGTGAGAGTTTTTCATAGATAGAAAATAAAATTGCATCAAGTTGCGCATACACGAGATCGCTATTATACAGCCATGCTGCGGCGACGTAATTTAGAAATAAAAAAGAAATAATTGAAAGAGAGGCGCATGTCGAAATGAGTCAGCGATGATGTCACGAGCCTTTTCCCTTCGTGGCATCTGTTTTACGGCAGTGAGTGTATACTTGTAATATCAAGAAAGAAGTGGTGCTTTGTCCTCGGAGACTCGACGCGAGTGCACGCTCGATAGACAAACTCACTCGGAAATATTTCAATAGCGGTGTCACTAGGTCAACGTACCAATGATGTATGCAGAAACGTCGTCTTAATCATACAAAAGACAACATTGCTGCTACCACGTATCAACTAGGAGCTTGGCAAATTAAAGCAGACACAGTATCTACAAGTCAAAACTACTTTGTCTTTTTTTCGAATTTTGCAACTTCTTCACTCGATCACTTGGACACGATCGCTTCACGGAAGTGCTTTGTATTTTCCCAGAAAATTGCAAGAAACACGCCACTTCTCGAGCAATAAGTGCGTAAACGGCCATGAAGAAAAGACGAAATCTGAGGGATACGGCTTTTACTTCGTTCAGACGCGCGCAAACCAAATACATACGACGGATTCTTGCTTTTTATCCCCACGACTAACTTTTAAAGTTCCAATTGCTTGCAAGCTTGTATTCCGCCTAATTATAGGGCAATAAAGATTGAATGGCTATGACACCTATTCGTATCTTTATATCGAGCGTAGCTCGTCAAACTATAAACCTGATGAACGTGTTTGTAAGATAACGATATTATAACGCCTTCGTTGATGTACGTCCTTATAACGTAAACGAAGCAAGACAGACATTAACTAGTTCGAGCGATTTCCGGTCAACGTATTGTTATAATGGTCTAGACGCGAAAAAAGTGAAAGTAGAGTGTTCGACTTGAAAGGCGCTAATTAATAGCACCTTAACCGAGGCATACGATATGGCTTGTGCCGATTGTTATCGCCGAGGCTACGTATTATTCGTGCAAAACCTCCCGTGTTAAACGAGTCGCTAATCGCTCTTCCGGGAACGAGCTTCGTAAGCATGGCAGATGGACGAGCGGTTCTCCACGGAAACGTAATAAATAAAGCCAACCAATTTATTGCTTTCAATTTGCTTCTTCTCACCACTCCGTTGTGTCCTTTTGTGCCGTTCATTTTTACGTTTGACACCTAATTACGTAGGTGTATCCGGAATGCCATAATGTTTCAATTTATTCCTCATACTTGGCTACCGTTGTGTCGCTCTCGCTAGTCATTGAAACGCATACTTTGAAATGCATCAACGAATGCAATTTTAACAATGACTTATCGTTTAACCGTCTAATTAACGTTCTTACTCCACGCGAGTCTGTGAAAAATAATTGAAATACGGCCACTCTCGCTAACGGACAAGTGATAGGAAGTCGTGCTTGGCAAGCGTGAAATTTGCATATAGATCAAGCAAGAGTGCCCAGTGACACGCGCGCGTGTGCAAACCAACAATTCAGTTTCTTTTTTCTTTCGTTGGCAGCTTAACGGGTGCACGCGCGCGCACTCCCCGCTAGAATCCCTCCATCTTGAGTAGGCGCGTACACAAGTGCGTCTCGCTCTCGCCTCGAGTGACCCAGTATCTGCTCGTGACGTTGATTTATGCATATTCGCAAGTATGTAGTGGCATGGCCTATCCTATCAGCCCCTCCTCCATTGAGTTCCGCGACAGAGATCTTTCGAGATGACTTGGTCGATATTATAACTTATACGTGCACGTGTAACCCGCCTCTCGACAATATCTTCGCGTAATTAGTCGTGACTTGAGCCATTCGCGTATACGTACAGAGGCATGTGCGACACGATGATTACAAGTCGAGTGTTGAGAGGCGTTTTTTCCCCAGTGCTTTGGCTGCTGCTAATTAGCCAAAGACTTATGATACGCCGATACTTACAATTGATTCAATTGGCATTGTGTGAAAATAAGACACTTGCAAAATTGACCTGTTTCTATTTCTTTATGAATCGCTGTACGTCGTCGTAACTTTCATGCAAACTCACGCAACTATCCATTAAATTATTTATTCGTAATGCTTATGCTGGGATCAATGTCAATTGTTTATCAGTTCGCGGACCAAGGCTAAACAAGTTAATAGCGCGTTCAGATTCGTGTCTAATGACGCGCTTTTCATACTGCCAACGCTCCTACAAATTTTGGTTCAATTTTTTTGATCGGGGCATTTTTTGAACAGGAAAAGCTTTATTCGAGTAAAAAATGATTGATCCATTGATATTATAATTGGGTATAACGTTTGTCGGTGTTCGGTCAAAAACATAGCCTTGTGAATTAGAGATATAGCACGGTCGCAACAAACATTAGCTATCAATGAAATTGAAGAGGGTGCTTCGTGTCCACGCGCTATTTTCAGTGGCAAGAATAAAACGGCATAATCACGCGAATAGCGTGAAACTATGTCGACGACGCGCCAGAAAAGATATCACGTGTAATTGCGTTTTAATGAGATTCATCGTGTGTCAATTGTAGTTAATCTTTGTATCGTTAACCCAAGTGAGATTTGTTTGTCCATTCCACTTTGATATCGTGCGTGCAATCAGTGCAAGTGTGCCGTGAAGTACGTATTGTGATTTTGCACTAGAATCGCTCCTAATTAATGTTTATTCTTAGACTGAGCTGTACAAATGCGATAGCCAATAACCAAGTCTCGTCAACGCCACTCGTAGCGTAACTCAACAGCAAGCGTTTGTCGACGCTTTATGTGGATGCATCCGTACTGCCAATACAAATAACAAAGCACCTTTCAAATTGAGATCTCTCCAAATAAAGGTTTGGGCGAGTAGGCGTGTTCACACGTGGCGCATGTACGAACGCGTATCGTTTAACGCGCGCGCGCTGTCGCTCGTTCCGCCTCACACCAATACACAATCGCACCCGCAGCCACACGTACACACGCGCCCATAGACACAGCAGCAAAGTCTCGTCGAGATAACAATCCCGTAATCTCGGTAATCCCAGCGTACGACTGCTGCAGAAGCATCCGTGCGAACGGGAATGCAAGACGATCATCCGGCCGGGGAAGCCGGCGAATAAATCGCGTGTTTGCGAAAACGAGATCTCTCCCCACCTTAGCCCGCACAACCCCGCACAACCCCTGCTGCGAAACTCTTCCCGCTGTCTTTGACACGATACGTACCGTGTTCTTCCTATTGTCGCTCACCTTTCGCTTTGATATATACAGATATAGCTGTACTCGAATTGATTGCGAAAAGCCTAGGGCACATACAGCGATAGATCACTAGAGGTACACCTCGTGTGTCCACGCGAGTGCAGTTTCTATGCTATTGCACCGATCTCACGCGGCGAGCCATAGCTTAACGGCTTAATTTCACTCGCTCGCGTTATTTCGTGCCGATTCGCCGGCTGTCGTTCGCTGTGCCGTTTTGATTGTCTTGCGTCACTTTGACATCGATTACCTAAGTTTATTTTTTAAAGAACTCCAAGACACGTATGTACACACACGTAGTTCGTTCCAGGCTATTACGATAGTAAATTCCTTCTATCCAACCGATTTTTTTCAAAATCCGGATACTTATTACGTACACAAAGATAAACATACGTGGTGAATCAGGTCATGAGATATCAACGATTGAAAATATGGATAAATTGCGTCAAAAAATCAATCATTTCATCGTGATTAGTAATATCCGAACAAACGGTTTTTAAATACTCGTGTTTCCTTCAACTTTCAATTAATAATAATACACGAAAAATAAAAAAATTAATTGTTTAAATTTATCATTCATTCTGTAAACAATTGTAGTTTTTTTAATGAGGCATCGTTTTGATTCGGGACCTCCCCCCCCCCCTTCCCAGGTAGTTACTTTCGTGACAACGACTTGAAAATATAACGACAGATCTTTAAGCCGTTGGCAAACAAAGATATTTTTCGTGCAATTAAGTGTCTCGTCTAACCTAAAGACTGCGAAAGACGATGCCGTCCTTTCGTATCTCAAGTTCGAGACTGTGCGGCAAGGTCTCTTCTTGGCCAAGTGTCGAGACAGCATACTAGCATTATCGAGCTGCGTGCCACTTGGTTTCATCGCTCGTTATTTGAAATTATTACGAAAAAAATTTCGTACGAAACTATAGCTCGTGTAAAGAAGTGCAATTGTTTACAGAGTAGGATGTAAATTAAACAAAAAACTG
This sequence comes from Chouioia cunea, assembly GCA_030064505.1. Classification (NCBI taxonomy): domain Eukaryota; kingdom Metazoa; phylum Arthropoda; class Insecta; order Hymenoptera; family Eulophidae; genus Chouioia; species Chouioia cunea. The sequence goes on from JAOPFQ010000001.1 coordinate 24,778,370, forward strand.
TATTTATTTTTCGTTCGTAAATTAGTTGAAAGTTTGACAGGTATATAAAAACAAAGTACATGAATATCTTTAGGCCTTGTCACGCCGCGACATTTGCTATCTTTGTATACGTAGTAAGTATGTCAATTTGGAAAAAAATCGGTTGAATGGAAAAATTCGCTCTCCACATATCCTGGAATTAACCATATACACACATCTCTATGACATTGAAATAGTCGACTTTGAATTTAATCAATTACACCAACAATCCAACACGATTGTGGATATTCTTACAGTTACGTATTTAATGAAATCAACTTTAGACGTACGAATAACCAAAACGATCGAATAGACTAGAATTAACGTAATCCATATTCCATTGCGCTTTAATTATGCACACATGGTTGAACTCATTTAATTAGATTATCCAATTATACTAGACATTAAACCCAATAAGAATCGTTGCTAATCTTTCAATTAAACGATAATAAAATATGTAAAAGCCGTAAAAAACTATACTTTACATTGCTGTCTGGTCGTTAGAAGCCATAAATTCCATTGAGCTTTATTATGCCATATTACATCACGAAAAACCGCTTGAACGCACATGGGTGGTGTACTTTAACGCGAAAGAAATATTATTACTCACCGACATCGTAAATTATCATTGCTGTTGACACTTTAAAGGTGAAATTTCGTTAAAACACACGTTATCGCATTACCTGAAATGTCCCCTCCGAATGAAATGATCCGAGTGTGGCCATAAATAAATGTGAAATCGTCCTAAAAATATGCAAAATACAAAATAAAACAATCGTGGCTCTGTTAATACGTGGGAGAATCAATTTATCGGCATACTTGATTAGCCAGGCATGGAATGCGCCGATCTTATTGTTAGTTACGCTCTATAGCTCCCGCGCTCAATGGATGCAGACATCGATCGTAAATCCTGCACCTATCGCTCTTACTCCCTCTATTTCTACGTCTCGCTTGGCTTGCTCGATCTATCTTCCTACACATCGCTCTTGTTTTCTCGTTCTACCTTGTACAGCCATTATACTTTTGCATTTCCTACGATGCTATCTCGTTGTCTACTTTTTCCATTAAGAGTTTTATTGAAATATACGTAGCCTCGATTGTAACTTACGTTCTGCATAAACAATAACCCTGTAACCCAAACGCTCTCACAATTGATTATCAGTTTACAGATGTAATAAGTCTACGATCAATTTTCGAATTGACATCGTATACACTGTTTAACGCAGTTGATAATATTTCGTTACGTATTTTTCGTTCACCGAACTGGATAAAACGCGCTACCCGTGCTCTGTAAAGAGCGTTCATAGCAAAGATTGCTTCAAACCTTGATCAATAGGTAACGAGGTATAAATAATGACGGTAGAACGATCAAGATTAATATGACAACCGTCAGCGTTGTTGCTCCCTTTGTACAGCGACTTACGTTACCGCTCAAATCGCGTTTTTATCGAGTACAATATCTAACGCATATTACTTTTGGAAATACGTGTATTGCAGAGAGTGGATCGCAGTGCCTTGAAAAAAAATTTTTAATACAAATTGTATCCTATACTGTCGACATGCGCGACTCCTGCTTTTATTTGGCTGTGGAAAATTACGGCGTGACAAAAGTGAAATCTTATTGCAATTCACATTGTTTTTAATTAGATATCTTGCGTAAGAGTAGATAATGATCGAATCTAAAAAGAAAAAAATTCAATCATCGTACCACTTTGCATTGACTGACAAACTACTTGAATATTCTTCGATTTAATTGTAATTACGAGATCTGTCTTATATAAACGAGTTTAATAAATGCACAGACATTATTGTGTTCCGTGTAAAGAGTTAATAACTTTTAAAGCCATGTAAATGTTAATTTTATCCATAGCAGAATAATTAATTATTCATAAAAAAATGTCTTGGCCTCCAGATTCTATGCAATCCTTTTGATAATTACATTTTACTGTATTTAAATGACGTAGTGTACGACTATCGAAGACTATTAAGTGCCACGATTCTCATCGTACAACAACGCAATTACCGTGCTTGATTATTCAAATTCACTAGAATCGATTGCCACTTGCAAACCAACGTAGCTTACCTGTACTTTGGTTCTATCAATTTTTAACAAAGTCTATTCTAAATAGTCGATTGTCGAATCATGTATTTTAGATGTTATTTAAAACGTGACCATTCTAATTATACCAAAGGTAATTGGTTTTATTTTTTTACGCTAAATAACGACACCACGTACGTTTGAGTACACTGCAACGAGTTGGTATTACTCATAAGTTCCTGTGATTCGAGGATATCTAGGTTGACCTACGACAAATAACAACAAAAAATATTCATTTGATCAAAGCAAAATTCGATTTATCGTCGTAATGCAGGCCGCTTCAAGACGCGACACCAATGTCACAGGAAATTTGGACGGAGTATCGGAGTTTATCGTTCAATCGTCGCTGAAATATGTAAAAGTCCACGTTAACATCGAGGGCCTGAGAATGAACTTGTCTTTTTTCGACGCACTACCACTAGCCTAGATAAGGTGCGATGAATACGTGCGATAGTAGATGTTTAAGATTCGTTGGACGTCTAGCATAGGGATACTGGATAACAACTTGCGGTATGTCCTGTGCCGTATCTCTCTGGGTTCATGTATGCACTGCAGCCGAGAGCTCGTGCACGAACGAAGCGGCTTATAACACCCCGCGGCTATAAATCCGCATACCGGTAATAGAGGACAGAAGGTAGCTTTCTTGGCTCTTTCTTTCAGCTGCCGTTTTTTCGCTGAGCAGCGCGTGCTAAATCGTTTTCTGAAATAAGTTTTGCGATTTAAGACTTTGCTTCTTCACTTGCAGCCTCCAACACTCTGAATTCCAGAAATGCAAATTCAGCAGATTTACTTCGGCTCTTACGCTACTGCCGTTTAATGATTTTCAAGTATTTCTCAAGTTGGCTACCAAACGATGAAGATGTACATTCCTAAAGTCAAATCAATAATTATGCGTCTCCAAAATCCAGTTGGATGAAAAATTAGACAAGGCTCAGGAGAATTGTTGTTCCGTTTATTGTTAGCCATCGTGTACAGCGACATTCTCATTTACACGTTCGTAACAACGCTTCGGACATACGGCAATGAGCGTGCTTGTTCTACCAATTGTGCTTATCGAACAGTTCGTAGCGCTTGCTTCAAAGTAAAGTTTTCGTGAGACGAGCTTTCGTAATGTTTACGGTATTTTTTAACTACGATTGGTTTGTTTTCGAATTAACATTGAGCACGAAGCGCGGCGCGCAGCACGTGAAATTTATGTTGTGCGTGGGTGGGTGGGTATAACAAAGTCATTTCGACGACAGAACTCGTTTATTTTTTCATTGCGGATACAAAAGAAATTAATTATCTTAGCCGTCCGAGCTTATATCCAAAGACCCTCCCTGTAATCATTGTCGGAGCCTTTGGTTTTATTGCATAAAACAAATCGTAATTATTAATCGCAAAAGACTGTCCAAAACTTTTTCAATCGAGTCAGTTTCATTTTGAATTCGTAGCGAGTTGACGAGTAATTTTCGTACTTTCGGTAAGGTATTATGCCGAGCTTATGCAGCATACGCTCTCGTCTAATGGACGAGTTGAACTTTACGGCGGTAACACAGCCATTTATTCACGCTAGTATCGGCATTATAACTTGCCAGGTTCATTTTGGTACTTTCAATGCACATTACTGTTGCGTTATAAGGTATCGCTAACTGCAACGTTAGCAACTCGATTAAGTTATACTTCTACTAGGACGATACCCAGAATAAAACTAGCACGTCTGTTGATTTAATTCGATAGGTTTAGATAGATAACGACTTGGTACGATTGAAACGCAATCGTGATCGTAACGTAATCGGTCAATGATATTCGTAAAAAATCTTACCGTACGGGTGTATCATTTTAACAGTATACAATCTTAACGATCGGGTGCATGCTCACGATAATGTATGCATTACGCTTTAATAATCTTTACAATTGAAACAGCGTACTGTAGCCAGTAGCATACGCCGTGAACAAATTGAAATTGTTCCATCAAACTCAGTTCTTCGAGTGTGTTCTTTTACAAAATTATAAAAATAGTCATTTTAAGCCTCGAAGAATGTTTTTTTTAGTTAAATCTCGTGATAAAAAATCTTGACTGGTTTCCCAGAAACGGAAATATTTCAAGTTGCGAAAAGAACAATATAATTAACCAGATACCGGTATACTCGGCCGAATAAATACTTTGATTCTTGCTGCAAACCACTAGCCGTAATAATTAATGACTTAGTGCACCGATGACGTATAAGATTGCACTGAATAATCTCAATTAAATCGAAAAGATAATTCTTTATTTTGTCGAAGCTCGAGTTCCATCCCAGCGCTTTAATCATCGTCGCTGTCGATAGAGGTGTACGCGTTCCAATTGTCACTGATCACCCATCACGCGCGTTATTTTGACGTGAATTTACCTTGGTGTGGAAAATCCACGACTCTTTCTTTCTCCGTAGACTCGGTATCAATTGGCTTTTATGGAGACAGTGCTCGATTAAAGACCAACCGTGCCTGCTTTATTATTGCACTTTGTTTCTTCTACAAAATCCCAGAATTACGCACAATATTTGCTTTCTTCGTACTTTACACGAACTTTAGTGTACAATTTTAGCGCACGAGCCAACGTAATATTTATGCTAATGAACCATTACAGACTAAATGCATCAATCAATGCTTTCACGATTGCACGTTTACTATTTCAAAACAATCAACGTTTTCACGTCCACGACCATATTCACTGTATTTTCAATCCAATATGTATCGCGGAATCCGCCCAAAATAAATGTTTGACCCAAATTCGCTTCAACGTTGGTTATCACATTTAATCTTTGCATTAAAAAGAAAAGTCGACAGCTGTCAAGTAAGGAAGAATGTTAATTCGCTGGCGTCGGGTTTGAGGCTGCTAAAGCAACAACAGCCTGCGTGAGTGTGCGTCCGTTGATTTTTTCCGAAGATGTATGTGTCCCCTCCTCCCTGTCTTCTTCGTTTTGCATGAAATACGATAATCGTCGTATTATGATAATGCATCTCGTGGACTCACCTCTTTCGTGGCGCTCTCGCAAATTAGCATCGCGGGCGCGACCGTTTCTCTCTCAACTTTGAGATTATGCGGAAGAGAGATGAGACCCGGGAAATTCCATTGTCGCCTGCAGTCCTCTTCTTTGTCTCGAGTTATCCAGTTAAAAAACGCGCGAATCCGTGGGTCTTCGGTTTAACGTCGAATAACGTTGAATAAGCCAACGATAAAACGTGCGTGGACGCGCGTTATCGTTGAAAGAGTGCTCACGGTGTGCCATTACGTAATCTGAAATTGTTCGTATTGCCAAACCGTAACTTAGGCATTCGACCAATTATTCGACCAATGCTACTCTCGTGTAAGAATTCGAGCACTTTCCCTGTTTGAGAGCGAGGTATATCTATTTAAGATAGGAAGCGTACGACCCAGTGGAATAATTAGTCGGCTGATCACTGATTAAAATATTTTAGCAGTGGACCTATTACGCAACTAAATATTTGAGCGCGAACGTCGACGTCGTTTCGATAGCGTCAAGCGCTGCGTTAAAAAGCCGATGAGTTATAAGGTAGCTTGATGTCGAGTACTCGAGTGAAAACCTAACTCGAAAGTCAATCGATTTCTAACTGGAAACTACGTACGTGAAAAGAACCCCAGAAGATAAACGAGCGACTTGATTGATTGTTTAGTATATCTAATTTGCGATGTATCTGCGTAAGGTTCAATTGAAAAATAATCTCGAGCGATAGTCAATGGGGAGTATCGAATCGAGACGAAGCCAATGTCTGAACGTTGATTGAAACGAGTCTAGTATTCTGAATGAAGTAAGCACGTACAAAGTGGCTGGCGATGATCAGCACCGCGAGCGAGTGCCTTTAAATTAGCAACGCGCACGTAGATAGGTGTACTTATTGAGTGCCACCCGCGAGAAAGAAGAGAGAGGTGCGCTTCTTCCGCGAGTGCGAACGAGCGATGCAGCTGTAGCCTTGCAACGCGGATGGCTCGTACCTGGGTGTGCTCAGAGTCCATTCATGAATGGCAGCCCCGAGCAGCAAATGCTAATAAGCCCTCTCTCACTTATCTTCCTTTTTCCGCGACAGCCGTTCCTGCTCGAACACGAGCGCTTCGTGCTTATGGCGCATTGTGGAACCAAATTAAATTCCTCGCCAAATGACCATCGCCGTTTTTCTCAGCGCGAGCTTTTATTTTCTGCCTTGCCGAAGGGCTACTGCGATCTCAATTTCACATAGTGGGACGTTGCGCTGTTTGCTCGGAGTATACTTATTCTTTATTAAAGCTCTTTACTTTTTTATAGCATTCCATGCACAAACTTGACCTACCAGCTTTTGCGTGCTTTTTACGTTTGATATCACTCATGCTTGCATTTTTAAATTCTTCGAACAACTGAATCTCAAAGAAGCAATCGTTTTTAATTTCTTTTAATAAATCGTAACTGACTTGTTTCGAACAATCGTGAATGTTTGTCCACGTGTAGATCGGTTATCCATTATTGTTTTATTTTCGAAAACGATGCTTCAAAACTCATAGGCATCCCGTCCAAATTCATTTACCGTAGAAATCAGTGACAGGCAAAGATATCGATACCGCAGACGAGACGTGCGTAAGAAAGTGGTAGATTTATGTGTGCGAGATAATCTTTTCCAACGGGACAAGTATTGACGTATTCTGAACTGTCATCGATTAATTCGCGTCAATTTTTTTCAATGGTTTAACGATACGTACTTTCTAATCTAGTTGAGCGTTGAATCTTAAGTCAAAAATCTTTCCAAAGTTATTCTTGCTTTTGAGTATTGACCATTTCTAGAAATTGATCGAATCTTTCGATTGACGGCTTGCAAAAATATTCCAATTATTTTCAATAAAAAAATACTTGGCGTGGTATGGGGCCCAGACGATTTCAATTTGCAATTGAACGCGCAGCGATAATCGCGACTGAGAAGACGCGTTGAGAAGACGGGTAAACGTGAAAAAAGCGCAGCTTGATCACAGCCCCGCTATACTAATGTATAAATTACGTTGAGCAGTGTAATTCTTGTAACATTGCATCTACGGGACATGATCCGAATGCACGATTTTTCATTTCACGCTGGTTGTAGAAATGTCTCCGACGCGAATCGCTCGTGTCACGAATTCGAATATATTCCTTTAACGCGGGAAAAATCATCCGTATGCGTGTAGTTGCAAAAATGCACTCGCGTACCAGATGATTAATGTGTGAATATTCAGGAATGACACTCTTGAGGATGTTGGTATGCACTTCAATAATTGAAAGTCGAGCATCCATTAGGGGAATATCATTGGTATATTTGTTTGTATAAAATCGAGAATATATCAATCAGCACGAACGTAATATTTGTCCATTTGATTTTCGTTGCAGACTACAAGTATTAATGGGAAAATGGAAATAGAGAAACTTTCTTTTGACAATCATACCGAGTGTGAGTGTCGAGAAAGAAAGGACCAAAGTAGTTCGGAGTACCGATTTGCAAGGCACTATAATCCGTCGGCTCCTGCACCGCAAAATATCACTAGGCTTCCGACGAAAAGGCCGTAAGTTATCCACGTAATTTCTCGACTTTGAGGTTGATCGATTAAGCTTGATTAAGCGTTAACTATAACGTCGATAAAAAATGTTCAGGTGTCGATGTCCTAACCGGTTTAACGCCAGGATCACGAACGATGGAGTATGCGAGTGCAGTTGCTTGGAGAGAGACGACAGCTGTACGAAACTGCAGCGCGGCAAAGGATACCTATCGATCACAGACAGACAGTAGGAAATTCGATTACTCGAAAACACGACAAATACTTATATACTGACTACAACTTATCGCTGTAATCGACATCAATGTTCGTTGCAGGTGTATTTCGAAAGAGCAGTGTACGCCTCCGCGTTGCACTTTTGGACAGTACAACATCACGGCAGGCTGCTGCCCGCAGAAAAAGGACGTCTTGGGCTCTCCGTCGTCGTACCGCCCAAAACTCAATTATTACCAACGGCGAAGTTAGACTGCGAAAACAATCAATTATTAATACTTACAGAATAACGCTCGGCTCATACTTGCCGTGCGCGCGTACGTGTGGTGCCATTATATCCCTTGTCTATTTCGCTTACGTTTGTCTTTAAGTGTATTTTGTTTTTTTTTTTTACGATGAAACCAATGTCACAAAGATACTTTGGAAGATACTATTACGTGTGTTTACGAGATATACCGATCAATGGCGTTAGCGAAATATTTTTTTACCGTTTAAATTATGTATGAAAAATATCTTATCTACAAAGTGCAAATAATTGTTTAGTTTAGTCATTAATATAATCGTACAAGCCGTCGTGTTACTTTTGGCTTTGATGAGATTGCCCTTGCACGTGCTTAAACTTGGGGTGCATTTACGACTCGACGTTGCCGACGATATTTTTTTTACCGCTATCTCACTTATCGTAATTTATAAGTATTTGACATTGTATTCAAGCGCGTTGTAATCGAACAAATGTACCCGTTATTAACAAAATTGTCCAGGTCGAAAGGTACGTTTACGAATCTACTTTACTCTCGGAACGTGTACAGGGAAGAGAATCCTGTTAATTTATTCAAGCTTTTTTTTAATTTTTCTCGTTTGCTTTTCTTTGATACAATGTTCAAACCAGTCGAATAGTTCGCGCTGAATATTTTAGGGATTGTAACAAAACGGTATTCGCGTCAATTTACCCAACAAGTTGTATTATTAATGGTATTCGAGTGTCGAATATACATTACCAAAACGAACGTCGGTGGAGCTGATCCTAAAACAAGAGTAGTCTTGCACGAACGTTTATTCGATGTTCACACTGACATGTCCTCTATTTATATTTAACGCCGCTTAATTGGATCTACTTAAAAATCATTTTCCGTAGGACACTACCAATGACGAATTATTCGCTTGATTATCGTCGCGGAAGTCTTGAAAATATCGACAGATCTGAATGGCCGCGAATTGTCGACTGACTTTGTGTCCATCGAATAATTTTATAAGAAGTCCTCGGACTCAAGCCTAGTCTGAGGCCCTGTTCCGACCCTGAGAATCAATTGTCTTTTTATTTAGCAATTAGGATAGAGCCAGAGATGTACACTTTGGAGACTCGGTTTTCGTAAGGAAATGAACATTTCCGTGTCGCGGAGTTGGAATTGGAATTCAATTGGTCGTTCGAATAGTCGAGTGATATCAAATCAAAAGAGAAGAAGACATCGAGAGTGGGTTCGAAAAAGGTCCTTAAAGCATCCATTTTGTTTGATTAACACTACGTATTTAAGTAAAATTCATTTATACGTGAGCATCGACATGTCATTCTATGCCCTAGTGTAAAAAGCTATTCGCAATTATACGTGTAGTAATCCTACATTATTACTATAAACAATAATGATGACACCTACAGCAATGTCCAATGTACTGCTACGTTTTATTTCACTCATCGCGTAATTGTGTAATATTGTAATTAACGCTATTTTAGAAACATCGATTAACATCAAAACAGAGTACCGTATACGAAAGTATATTTTCGTATACTTTCTTTTTTTTCAACAAGTAACATTAATGGAACATGTAATCGAGAATCTTAGAGTCGATTGGAATTAGTTTCCAACCTACTTACCAGTACTGTCATTATTGAACGAGAAGAATTTTATTTTAGAAGTAACATTCTTTGCGCGCAATATTACGGACATGAACGTTAACGCACAATTGACGTGACAAGCCTATTTATATCCTCTTATGTATGCGTAAGAAAAAAGTTATTTAAATACATTTCGACAATTAGTTTATTTGTATCATACAATTCATGTATTTTATCATTTATACTTAAGATTTTGCAAACAAATACATAATACCATCGTCGTTGTATATTTCGACTGTTCAAATTATTTTCTATTACTTTGAAAACGACTCCCACTACTACCCAGTTCCTCCTTTTTAAATCATCTTCAGTTATTACCGAAATAATTCAATAAATACCAAAATTCAGTCCAAACAAGAATGATCGAGACAGGATTTAAGTTGACTCAAGTAAATACTTTAATCCATCCAAATACTTGCTTACAATTCTCCAATTATAGTTTCAACGGTATCCCTGTTGACTTAGCGATTGTATAAATTTTCATCTTAATTATCTTCAATTTGACTCGATCAGAATAGACGTATAAGATCGCCATCTACTAATTCTCGTAAACTTTCTACAACGTTTCAATTGGTTCGTTTTGTCAGTGTTAAAAATTGATTTCAGCTCGCGCAAACAGCAAGTCGGCAGCAACATCCTCAACAAATATCTGAACAATACACTTCTTGATATTCGTTATTCCGACGCTATGGTTTTTATTGGCAAAAATTTGACGCGTACAGCGCCTACTCACAGCGAGAAAGCTCTACATTTCAAAATATGAGAATTTCTTACGTAAAAACAGTGCTCAAAGCTAATAGGTGAATTAATACTCAAATTGTTAAAACAAAAAACGATGCAATGACTTAGTGTTACAAGTAATTCAACGGGAGCAACGGTTTTCATATTTACGATATTGAGTGATTAACTTATAATTTTAAATATTGATTTTGATTTACACAACAAAATCGAATGCTATACGGATAACAAATTCATCCACGTTCGTTGGAAACAAAGATACAACGGAGACGGATTCGTTATTATTCTTCTTCTTCTTCTTTTTCTTCTTCTTCGTATTCTGAATGGTAGCGACCTCTGGCGGTCTCAATGTAAAATAAAATTCGAAACTTTAGTCTTGTACGAATTCCCGCCGTTCGACCGTCTGGATAGAGCCAGTTGCCCAATGCTATCGGCTGCCGACCGTTCGTGCTATCGTCAGTGCATCCACGTTGTTGTACATGATTTTGTATATACTTTAATTGTCACTTCGACACCTCAAGGTATGGGTAAATATGCTTATGTACAATTATGTTGAAATTTTATGAATAAATTTATACTTAACAATCCAGATGTATGTTTAAGAAAATTCATTTCTTTTATATTATGCAAAGTTGAATAGGTTATCGCAATTATATACTTCTTAACGTGACTTTTTATAAATGTTTAACTGTGAATCGCACTCTAGAATAATAACAATCTTCATCCTCGCAATATATATGTATATATTTAAAGAATTTAAGAATAACTTTAACTTGATTAAGCAGATTTTCAAATCTAATCAATCAAGGATTATTAACTTATTTTATTATAAATGCAAAACGACATAGAGGTTTACGAGATCGTTATTTTTAGTTCGCTATTTTTAGAGATAAAGTATTTGTTGTTCCAAAATATTTAAAAATATCAAAAATAAATGGAAAACTTTTGATTTTTGAAAAACACTTATTAAACATAACTAGTTTTCATCGATTGTTTTTCAACTTGTAGTGTCAATAAAGTTTGCGACAATGCCAGGAACGAGGTGTACGGTTGCTGTTTGTAATAACAGCTATACAAAAACTAAAAGAGCTGGTATAAAAATAATGTACCATGTGTTTCCGAAAGCTCAACCTGTTAGAAACATTTGGATTGAAAGATGCGGTAGAGCTGGTAAATGGAATCCAGATTCTTGTCATATCTGTTCCATTCATTTTACAGAAGATGATTATAGACAAGATGCACATGAATCTTCAAACAAACCTGGAATAAAGCGTCTACGGCCAACTGGTAAGAAGGCTTTCAGTTTAGAACTCGTCAACTATCAATGTTTTTATTCATTTCCAACTCGAGTGAAACTTACATTACGAGTAAAATCGCTAAAATAATCTTATAGAATATTAATTTATTTTGTTGATTCAATTACCAGTATGATCATAATACGTATTGTTATTATTCACTTGAAACGAATTATTTTGAAGCAATATGTGTATTCGATTACGTTTCAGCTGTACCTTCTTTGTACTTGACTAATTCTCCACCAATCAATATAACGTTATTGACACCACGTAAAAGAAGAAAAACATCGTTAAGTGATAAAACGCCTACTTATTCTAATGAAGATAATATTATGTATTCAGAACAAGATACCTCAAGTCATACTGATGCAATAAGTAGTTACTTAGAAAACCCAAAAGATGACCAAGCATTTTATGTAGCAATGTCTGAATTTAACAATTTTACTGAAATTAACTTGGAAAATTTGCAAAGTTACAATGTAGGCAAGCATAAAAACAATGAAATGTTAGATACTCAAGAAGAAATATTATGTTGTTCGTCAAAAAATCAGTGCATTATAATGAGAAATATTGCTACAGAAACCACACCTGATCTCTTTATAAATAATTATCAAAGTTTAGTCGATGAGAATGAGAAACTTAAAAGTAAATTACTAAAATTGAATATTAAACATGAAAAACTTTTATTAAACATGAAATTTTTAGAATCTAAAATAGAAAATTTAAAATTAACTGCACTGATTCAACAACTTTAAAAGCATGAATATTTTTAGTTATGGATCTTGCATAGTGTATTAATAAGAAGGAGGGTTTTTGCCTAACCAGTGAAAATAATAATAGTTTTACAAAAATTGTACGTATTAATATTGATAGCATTCAATTTTCTCTGTCTTCTTGATATATGATACTACTGATAGGAGTCCAATGTCAAGCATATGTTGTAAATATAAATAATTGTTCTTGTAAGTGATCATTTAGATTTTAAATAATTGTAGGAAAAAATGGAAGACTTTATTTTATAACTTATTTTTTTAATAAAATATAACTTGTTGCACGGGTTATAGTAATTTTTATAATTTCTTTTCTAAGAAAATAAATACCGAAATTCCAAAAATGTTGGCTTATATTTATTTTAATAATTTTCATCACAATTCAATTCTATATTCACATACCCGCTCTTTAGATCAGTTCTATTTTATTATATAGAGCATACCGGATAACCTATACAGTATATCTAACAGGTTAAGCTTTATAGTAGGATCTCTGTTTATATCTATAAAAATATAGTGGGTGTCTGTTCGCTTGATAAGAAGACAAAAGTAACTTCATAAAGTACATGTTTTGACATTATTTTGCTTTTGGTAAGTTCGAATGAATCGAACATTTTATAAATTATCTCATGAAAAATGAAAATGATGATATTGATTAATAAACCAAGTAAACTCTAAATCTAACCTAAAATACTTTTTTACGAATGTAAATATTTTTTTTTATGTTAGCGATTTAATTCTGTATATAAAAATATAATAAGTCTATAATCATAAAATTATAAAATTATAAAATAGAACAACTGAAATGTATTCATGATTATTAAATGTGATTAATCTATTTTTTATTTTAAAAATTATAAGAGCAGTATCACATATAATAACTAACGATTTGTTCTTTAATATATTATTCCATTTTGTTTAATCATTGTTAATTGAATGTTTACGTAAATAACTTTCAGAATTCTTTATCAAATTTCTTCAGGGATGGAGGTTAATCAATCAATCAACTCAGGGCTGCTCAATGAAAATGATTCTGAAAATTTGAATAAAGTATAATTTTATTGATTTTATTTTCATATTTTTAAACGTATTATACTCAGTAAAGTATTTTATAGTTCTTACATGAATGTATTGATGAAATATCTGGTGGTAAAGGACCATTGTATCAACATTATTCTAATACTGATTGGACCAAAGAAGAATTTCACGAATTTCATATACGAATACTAAAATTACTACACAATCCTACCAGTTTATATTGCAATGTAGAAAAAGTAGGTATAAATATGAGTCTATTTAAGTATCCTTAACAACCTTAAAAAATGTCACTAATTAAAGAAATAAGTCTCAATTTTGAAATTTATTGCTTGACATACATTTAATTTTGGACTACTTCAAATCTTTAATATAAAAGATGCCATTCCTTCAATTTTAGATGTCTTTACTTAAAGATTAAATATTCCGGTCAAAAACGTATTTATGATTGATAATTATGCATTTCTACTTCGTTCATCGCTATGAAATATTAATAGAAACTCAAACAAATAATAAATTACATTTTTGTTTATTTTTATTACTATTTAACATACAGTATTGCTTAAAAATTGTTTCAGATGCCATTAGAATTTCATGAATTGCCAAAGCATATTCAAGATGCAATTATGATTTGCCTAAAAGTTCGCAAAAACGAATTAACTGATGCTTTATTATATGAACGTTCATGTCAGTATAAACCAACTTTATACAACTATGACTGGAGTTTGAAAGTAATGTCAAATATTATATTAATACAAATTGTACGTAATATTTGCTCATGAAAATATATTTATTTGCAGTATGTTATGGGCTCTAGTACGATGGGATCTATACGTGAGTCACTTTTACAACTAAAATTAATTTGTAGGGAAAAGAAAGAAGACTGTACCGTTGAATTAGAACTTGATGAAAGTGAACTAGATACCTTAATTAAAACATTGGAAACCGTTATAACGCAACGATAACAATTATAAAGTTGTTATAGAGGATGTTGTAACCTGTTTAGAATATGTAGTTGAAAATATTCTCATACAAATTTAAACATTTTATAAATATCCATGTCATTCCAACTTCCTTAAGTAAATTCGAAAGCGGAATGACCTAGTTACTAATAAAAAGTTCAAAACTGTATGAGAATGACGGAATATACCAGATGCATTCCTTTAACGTGCTCCCAAAATCATCTAATGTAAATACTATGTCAGAATATGACAAACTTTGTTAATGAATATTTATTATGTACATAAATTTATATTATAAATAGAATAGCTTATACATTTTCATAAATCCTTGTAGATCTGTACATAAATATATATATATATATATATATATATATATATATATATACATATATAGATTTCAAGAGCAATATAAAATGAAGTTTTTCTATCTTATTTCAATAATATTGCAACCTAATAAAATCAGTTTAATTTAAATGTAATACGATTTTTTAAGGTGTTTTTTCTCAAATTTGTATTAAATGCAACGAAACTTTAACTTAATACATCTTCCATTGCCGCTTTTTTAAATAAAAATGAATTTTTATTTCGTAAGAAAATGACAACGTTCCAGCAAGAAAGAAAATTTTGAAAAATTATCTTAATATACCTAAACCATAGTTCAATAACCAATACAAAAACCGTACATTCGAGGGTATATCATTTTCGAAAGAAAAAAAAAGTAATCTCGTCTTTAGACTACCAATTTTCTGCATCTGGTTTGAATGATTTCCGTAAAATTGTTAATGCGCTAACATACAAATATAACAAAAAAATTCTCGTTTTTTGCGCGACGACACAAGTGTTATTTTTTTGAAATCATTAAGTTAAGAAAGCTTCTGAAATAATTGGTCAGAAGAATACCTTTCACTACACCCTATGTGACAAATTTCATTGTTAAAAAAATCGTGCAACAAGGCTTGTTTGACAAACGATTCCCGAAACGAAAGCTTGGCAACAAAAAATAAAGAACCCGTATTAAATGACATCATCGCTTTGGGCTGCTTTACCAGTTGCAAAACAGTACAACTATGTTTATTGAGTTGTTGTATCTTGTCAAAGCAATTATTTTATGTAAATAACGAATTCTTTTCATGATCTACGAATAGAGGAATAAATTGGGAATAATTCGATCAAAAAAAAACTATTCGAGGTAGTGCAATAACATAAAATCTTACCGATCACTAATTTTATATTTTAAACATGTACGATTGTTAATAAGTCGTCGTTAAGAATCGAATGAATTATCAAGAACTGTTATCGTTCGTTTTCTTGTTTCGAACAATTAGTACGAGAATGAACCAGGCTCTTGGTACGACAACAACTCCAACTGTGAAATGAATCGTACATTTTATGCGAGGTTTTAAATTTAATTTTTAGTTTCGGTAGAAAATCGTAATAAAGCTCTTGGCGGTTCTAATTGGACATTTTGTTGCATACTTTGAACTCGTTTAGGAAATTAAAAATATTAATTGAAACCTGCTTTACCAGTATGTTGTAGTTAATTGACGATAAATGATTAAAATCTATAAAATATGAATTTAATGTGACGAGGAAAGGATATCGTTACAGGAGTAGAACACGTGGTAAGGATTGAAATAACACAACTGCGTACACTTGTTTCACAGTTTATTATAGGTTATAGATAAATGTAGAATAGTTTAGTTACTATTATAACTGCTGATCAAAGATACTGCGGACTGCGATCATTGCATTTAAAAGTTTTCACTGGCAAATGATATACGATTGCACGATTTTCGCTTTCGATGCTAAATATGCGTGCAATCTCTAATCATTTGGCTCATTGAAAAATTTGCAAAAATGATTATTCGTCCGTCACGGCGATAAAGGTGCGCAAATGAAAATAATTCGCTCTCGTCGCTGAGCTTTAAAATCGTCCCGAGAGGAAACGGTGAATTTCGTTGTAAATATTATTACAGACAATGTTTAAATTCCCATTACGAATAAGGTTTACTATACAATTTTTTTAATTTTAACTCCTCTTATTCTTACTTTTCTTACTTACTCGCGCGCTCTCTAACTCTCTCACTTTTTCTCAATCTGACTCTCTCACGCTTGCATTCTTCTTTCTCTCGCTGGCTTGCCTTACTAATTAATAATATATCGATTTTAAAACCAATGCCGCTCTTGCGGACGTTTGCGACCGCAGACTCTCCCACTCTTTTGCATTTCTTCTCTCGCTCTCTAACACTTAGAATTTTATTATTTTTTATATTCCAATTCAGATAGGGTGTGGGGTGGGGTGGGGTGGGGGGCACATACGTATAAAGCATGTATGCAATTTTACGGTTTTTACCTTTTTTTACCTCAATCTAGTATTGTTAACTCAGTTTTTATTTATTATATTGATCTCTACACTATATGGTCTTAATGAAAAAGTTCCTCGTTAATGGTTAATTAGGTTCAGATGTCGCTTTACTTTGGGAGATCGTATAAACGTAGAAACGTGGTATGAAAACTTGAAAAACGTTTTGTTTCGGCTGACAGTATTAAAATTGTTTCGCGTTATTTTGTATCTTTGTGCGGAATACTTACTTTTACTGTAAATCGACAATATTTATCAAAAAGAGATTACAATGGACTTTTTGTGTAAAAAGTGGCAGATTCTTGTATTGATTTTTGACCTGTCGAATAGACGCAGAATTTACACAAACGCGCATACCCTATATCTAGATTATACATCACTTACACTGCTCGAGTTTATTCTATGTTTATCTAATTTTTTTCATAAATGATGTGCATATGTTGTAGTGAATGATTTCGTGTACTCGCAGCATGTAGGCTTACTTTTGTTGTTGTTTATTATGTTTCGCATGGAAGAGTTTGCACCTGCAGTCTTGTCATTGATTACACATTGAGTAAAAAAGTAGCGAAAACAGAAAATCGCAAAAGCAACGTTATAGTTTTTTTTCGCGCACATATAAAATTTTCTATAGTTACCAAAAAACGTATGCTTAAGAGTATATAATAATATACCATTGACATGTTCCCAATTGAGTCTTATTTCCGTGTTCATTCAGTTATAATGGCTTATAGTATTTTGTTCATTGCGTTTATTCGAGCAAACTTCAATCGTATATAGCTGTTATTGGCCATCGCCGCATCAAATTCTTAACCTTGCTTTCTCGCTTTCGTACTAAACCACGTATTCAAATTAAACATTCAAACGTACAATCGCACACAAGCTATCTCGCGTCCGTCGATCCTGTTTTAAGTATTTTTATTTAGTTTGTTTCGTTAAAAATCTTCGCCAATCAAATCTTGCCACATTTACTCTTTCTCGCTTTCTTTCCACGCTTCTCTGACAGTATGTAGTATAGTAGTGTAGTGTACGGGAGGCTGCCACCGTTTTCATCTTTTCCTCGTTTTTGTGTCCTTGTTTTTCACATTTGTAGGATTTTATTATTTGTATTTGTGAGTATTTCCCGCAGAGTACACAGCGATGAGCGACACATTTGCGATCGAAGGAAAAAATGTCAAAGCGCTCATCCTCTCTATCGCCAGTTGAACGCCGTACGCGATGTTGCTCTCTTTTTATTATTAATATTAATCTTAATAACAATTAATGACACTTTAAAATTTCTACACTGCAGGGCAATATCATCGTAACCTGCGGCTGGGCACGGCCCAGTATTAAAAAACTTTCTTGCTCGTATGCTCTCGCCTCGCGAAATAGATTATAAATCGGCAATGACTCTCGATTTGCAAAACCGGAAAAGATCTTCGACGGCGCTCATCACACTTTTTCTTTCATTTTGTTTCAGTTAAATCTTTATCGTTTGAACGCTACATTATCTGCTTTCATGGGTTTTTTTTGTTATGTTTCCTTTGAATTTGGCGCTCGCATAAGAGATAATTCGTTTGAAATAAACCGACCGAAGCCTTGTAAAAATTCTCCTGGCCCGTCTACTCGCCTGCTGTCAAGTGCCGTAATATAATTAATTAATATAGGCCTACTATAAAAAGTCTGTATGCTCTCGCGATGTCGCGCTCTGCATTTAGTAGACATCGTCGTCTCTCCATATTTTTATTTATTTTTACTTTTATTTTTATTATTTTTTTGTTGCTGCTGCTCATAACGAAAGAACGTCATTTTCGGTTTTGTTGCAGGAATGGTCCAAATATACATATCTATATAATATACTTTTTTGGTTTTAACGAGAGAAAAAACTTTCTTCTTCCCAAAATGCAATTCAATTAGCGGCGCTTATTCGTTCAAGTTGTTTGCGTGGACTGAGTCAGCGACAATTTCCTAAAACAAAAAGTATTTCAGCTTAATACAATTGGCAGACAAGCGCTACGATCAATTTGACCAGACATAACTGTACTCGTTCAAAATGCGCGCGAGTTTCGCGCTTTCAATTGATCTCCATCACGCGACAAATCGTCGCCCCACAAGTACAATTTCTACCGAGTCGCAACGAGATCGATAACGTTGTCTGTTTTTTTCGCACGAGTGATTGAATTAAAGGACAAAACACTTACGTTCACTCCAGCACTCTCGATAGTTTCATTAACAGCTGCGGCGACAGCTTTCTCGCTGATGTCAATTTCTTCAATGGCCTGCAAAATAAAGTTTGCGAGTGAGTATGCGTGCGGTAAACGACGTTTTCATTCGTCGGACGAGTAGGGTTTGCGTATAACGCTATCAGATGGCCCCTCGCTCGATTGTCTTCACTGACTCAAAAATATACGTTAGGGCTCTCGAGGATTAGCATTGTTCGTCGAACAATGTTAACCGGATGGCGATCATCATTTGAACATTGGTTCGCAATAAACGGCACCGTCTATTGGAGATCACCATGGCGATATGCCGTTGCAATTGAATAGGTCGCTCTGCGAGTCTTTTCAAGCCGTTCGGTATGGCAACGGAGAAAAATTACCTTGGTCACTGAAGCAACGTCCTCGGTAATGGCAGGAGCTGGCTGGATCGTCTCAGCGGGTACAGCGGGAGGAGCGGTCTTGGGTGCCTCGTCGGCGATGCCGTTCTCCGTCACTTCGGTCTTGGGCACGTTGTTGGCAACAACGGCGGCGGCTTCGGGTTCCTGCAAACGTTCGATACACGTTTTATTCGGGCTTCTCGAAGCTCCCTTCGCATGCAATTTACAACGATTAGCATCGACTATTTAAAGTGTCGTCTCGTCTCGATAAACGATGCTGATTGTTAATTCGTGGGGGCACGTATCTACTTATTTACATCGAGGCATCTCGAGATTGCTTCGATTTCACATGTATAATACAGTTTCGATAGGTATGAGAGAGTATGCAGCAACGCGCGTATTCAAACGTTAGGCATATCGTAACGTTATGCACCACGATTGAAGTTGAACATTTGGAAAGAACTACGTTTAAGCTGGCCCCACAAAAACACTCGTGCCATGAAGCTAAAACCAATGAGTACTCACTTTGAATAACGCAATGAAGCAACGATTGATCGTTCGTCAATCTACATTGACTGTAAAGATTACGTTAAAACGTTGACACGCTCAATGCTGATTAATGATGTAATGGCGTAGTGACGTAGTGAACTATCCCGAATGGAATGCATGATTCACTCTCTCAAATTACTCTCAAAACAAACGGTTGACTGGCGCGTGTCAATTGGAATTTGGCCGATGTTTAGTCGTTTACCGTGCAAAATTCCAATCTCAACGCTCGCCAATGGCTCGAACGAGACAACCAACATGCAATGTACAAAAAGTGCTCGTTACTATGTGTAAAATGCAATCCCGCTGCATGGTATCGTCTATCAGTGAGACTATTTGTTCGAGCAATATTAGTGACACAAATAGAAGGAATAAGACGAGACATTCGTGAAATATGGCGCCGTCGGTGTAACTCGCAAATACTGTGCTTACAAGCGAAACGGCCAATTTCACAAATGTCCGCTTGATACCAAATTCAATGACTTATTAATAATATTCGTCGTGTTAATGATCATAAGAAAACCAAGAGGCAAAATAACACATGGAAAACTTTGGTGTTAGGATTGAGGAATCACAGGATGAACCGAGTCTTTTGAAGCATTCGTTTGTTAATCCATGATCAATACGTCCGTAACAAAGAGTCAATGGAGGAATGACGGGACAGAGATAACAGTACAAGGTTTATACAATGCTTTGCGCAGAAATGTTGCAATGGTCCATTGGCCCTAAGTTTGTCCACCGATGCACACCAATATTTAATTATCTCACTCAGGTCTGTCAAAACTGTTCATTCATTAATATTACTGTATTTCCATCATACACAACACAAACGTTCCCCCAAGCAGGCGCGTGCATCATTATTGTTCACACTGCGCTTTGTAGTTTATTGAAATGTTGCAAATATCTGCTTCGAAGCCCCAAATGCAGCATTATTTAGATAAAGATGTAGCTCGACTTCGCTCACCGACCCTCTCTATTTTGTTTTGCAGTTCGGACATGTCCGTGCGTTAGTCGTAAAATCTGTGTACAAAACCTCTGAGAGAAACATAAGTGTAAGGATCGGAAATGCTTTTAAGGATTTGAAAACACAACTGGTTATCAACTGAAAAAACACGAAGCTGGAAAGATTCTCTTTTTGTTAGGTGTTCTCAAGATAACGAGACTTGCGGCAAATGTTACGCGATGCAACTTTAGTTTACACGGAATAGCGATTGCAACGCAGAACTAGATATAAACGTATATTGTTTCGGTCGATAAGTATAATAATTGAGTTGCCGACAAGTGCTATTAAACGTTTCTTTAGCAGCAGAATAGTTGACTAGGAGTCTACAAGAGCTTTGACAATCATGCAACTGTAATGCACGTCAATGGCAATCAGCCTTAAATCGTTTGTATCTAACTCGAGTGTCGGAGCAACACGCTTGAAATCAACGCAATTTTCAAAAGTGTACATAAAAAGCTGTAAAAATAATAAAAGAGCAGCCTTTTGCGCCATGTTTGAGTTGATCGATAACCACTTGTATAGAGAGCAAATGACTCGACAAATTACAATGTCGCTCGAGAGATAGATGGAACAAAAAAAGGACTATCGCACAATCACAATATCGGAACTATTCTAAAGACATATTGTATGCAAGAAGATTGACAAAGAGAGAGGTGAAGCGCGCTCAACGTACGTTCGCTTGACAAGATTGTTCACATGGCTCAAAAATCGCCGGCGTTGGGCTCGCGCGAGTTGTCTGTCTGAATAATCGATCACATGCCAGGACGATGTCGAAGTGTCGAGTTGTTTTTTTATTTTGTTTTTTATTTTTTTGTTTTTTTTTGTGTCGCGTTAATCACCTGGACACTCTGTTCATCCCCATCCTCCTCGTCGTGATGATGGAAGCCGTTCTGCACCGGTGCCGGTGGCAGCAGCTCTTCTTCGTTGGTCGTCGTCGCGATCGTTGTTGCGGTCGTTGCGGTGGCAGTGCTTTCAACGACTTTGAGCTCGTCGTCGTCGTCGACGACGATCGGAGCTGTGACCTCCTCGTCTTCGTCCTCTTTGGGGAGGTCTTCTTGCGGTGGCAACGGGTACTCGGTGGAGCCCTCGTCGGCGATCTCACTGGCGTCGTTGGTGAGTTCTTGAGGCGAAGGCGGTGGCAATAGATCGAGCGAGTCGAGTTTATCGGTGAGTTCGTCTTGCATGGTTGTCGCGGCAAAGCTAGCGATCTTGGAGGTCTGCTCGAGCGGTGCCGGCGAGTCGGGTAGCGGTGGCGGAATCTCTTCCTCTTCCTGGTCGATTTTCGAGGTTTCGGTCTCGATCTCGGTCTCGATCTCGGTCTCGATCTCGGTCTCGATCTCGGTCTCGATCTCGGTCCCGGTCTCGGTCTCGAGCGCGAGCTCTGGCTCGGGTTGCGACTGTTCCACGAGCTCCTCTACCGGTAGGGGGGCTTCGGCCTCGGCTTCGGCTTCGACTTTTACTTCGACTTTGGGTTCGTCGTCGACGGGCTTCCGTGGTTCGCTCTCAACTACGACGACCTCTTGTTCGACGCACACGGGCTCTTCGCTCACGGCCACGACTGCAGCGGCTGCGGTGGCGGTGGCGTCAGTGACGATTTGCGCCTGCTGCTCCTCTTTCCGTTGCTGCTGCTGCTCGGGCAGCTTGAGAGCCTCGGCAAGGGCGCTGGCGGTGGGCGCGACCTGTTGGGCCTTTTGCAGGGGCGAGGGATCGATTGGCGTCGGCGGGGGACTCGAGGGTGCGGGCGGCAATGGGGCGGAAGTGGATTCAGTGGTAACAGAGGGGTGGAGGATAACGTCCTCAGTGGTTTTCCTCTCAGTGATAGACGACGAGGGAGCGGTTTCGTCGGCGGCGCCGGCTGCACTGACCTCGACTTTCTTCTCGGCGGCGGCTACTGGGTTCTCTTCCTTCTTGGCAGCTACTGCCTCCTCCTTGGCGGGCTCCTCCTTGGCTGCGACTGCGACTGCGGCTGCGGCTGCCTGTTCGGCGGGCTTGGCTGCGTCCTCGGGCTTCTCCTCCGTTGGGCTGCTCACGGCAGACTTGTCCTCGGGGGTGGCTGCTGCTGTCGCTGCGGCCTCGGCCTCCTCGCCACCCTATAAACCACGCGACAGTGTTATTGTCTTGTCGTATGCGAGCCTCTTCGAGGTCAACGTGTTCAACCCAATTCGATAAAGAAAGCATCCCGTCATCTACGTATTCTTACTCGCAGCATCGCGTCGCGCGGGAGCGCGGGACGAGGGAAAATCTCGTGTTCGCCGAAATAACTACAAAACGAAGCGAACGGCGCAGTTCAAGTTCAGAGAGCGACCGCTATTATTAGATGCGCTGTCTTGGACGGTGTTGAATTTCATATGTCCAGTGTGCGCGCGCGCGCGCGTGCTACGTCCGTGACGAACGTTGCATTTTTCCCATTCAAATTGCACTGCCTACACACGCGCACTCGCTTACGTATCGAGCGCTATCGATGCACGCGTAGAGGCATCGCGTCTGCGGTCATACGATATACAACGCGTAATCTTGGCGTTCAATTCGTCGTCGCGATTCGCGTACGATGCGCCAACGTATATCTGATGTGCGTCTCGAGTATACGTAAACGCGAGTCAGCGATGCATTGCGCACTCGACTTGACAATCGCACAATATTTGAAACTTGTCCGTTTGGAGTGTTACATCATCGGACAAATGGAAGCCACGTGTACGCGCCGTGTACGTCTGGCTATCCTTCAATCGAGCAGAAGAGCGAGAAACACAGTTTTGGTCAATTTGATCGTCTCCTACGGTCAATTTCACGGGCACACGTCACTAGTGAGAAATGACGAAACGTCAGCGGGGGGCAACGGAGCTATAGATTACGGATAAACGCAATGAATTACGTTAAAGCCGATAAGAGAGGAGCGTGTAATCTGAGATGTAAGGAGAATAAATGCGATCGTTCGCAGACGGCAATCGATAAGCCGGAGTTTTTAGAATAAAAGATCCTTGCAAGACGAATGGCTTGAGAAATACGACAGAGACCGGCACCCACGCACGCCGACACGTACGTAGACAATGGGGGAGGGGGGTGTACGTAGTCGTGGTGGTGGTGGTGACGGTGGTGCTGTTGCTGCTGCAGACACAAAGGGGGGGGGGGAGCGCGATTATTCTGCAAGCAGGGGGTGACCAAGCGTGTCAGTGTGTCAGAGAGCTCTCGTTGGATGCTTTTTCTTTCCCTACTTGTTTGTTCGCTTGCCTGCAGCGTGCGCGATGAATCGCGTAAAGATGATGACGAATCGTTCTCGCGTACATCTTCCGACGATGTTTTGCCCCCACCTAAATAATTACGAGGGTACGCGATAATTGTTCCGATCCCTTTTTCTTATTAAAATCTTTCGCGTACCCAGTCGATCCATCATTCGCTGTTTTCGTGTTCTTTTTTTAATCAACGAACAGAAATCGAGGACGAGGCTCTATCTAAGCGTGCTCGAAAAGTTTCTCACACCTGCTTTTAGTTGAACAATAAGCGATCCTACACTTTTCCTCGGTGAAAAGGGCTCGTGCTCGTGTAAGATGAGCTTCTCTCTCTCTCTCTCTCTCTCTCTCTCTCTCTCTCTCTCCCTTCCTTTTTTCCCGGTGTACGCGCGAGCGTATGCTCGACGGTTGGCGGCGTCGGCGACGGTGGCACCCCTCCTGACTACCGAGCGTGTGCGTGCCTATCGATCGTTGCTCTCCCGAGCCAGCGAATTCGAACAAAGAGCCAGCCTTTCAATTTGCTGAATTAAACACACGCAAGCGAGCGAGCGAGAAGGGTTTTTCGCAATGTGTGCGTGAGAATATCGATCGCTATACAACTCCGCTATTCCAGGAGAGAGAGAGATAGAGAGAGAGAGAGAAATATGCAAACCGAGCAAACAATTACTGGGACGCGTCGGGGAATAAAATCCCGCTTGATATTGATATACGTTGTCGATATAATTCGCTTCTGTTCAGTTTCAACTTTTGGCAACTACTTGTGAAACAGTAGGTATTGTTACTAGATAAGTACGAGTATATTGTAGAATGATGCTACTAAAACCGTCGTAAAAGGAATTCGAAGCACGCGCATAACACAAGCGTAAACTAACAATCATCTCGAGCTTGGCGCCAATGCGTATTTTTGAATCGTCGTAACGCAATCAGAAGTGCAACTGCATCTTGCAATCGCAAATCGACGTTCTCTTCCCAATCATTGATTCGTCAAGCAAGAAAGCCAAAAAAGAGGAATCGGATCGAATCTAGCGCGATATCGTTCGCCGGCTGGCCTCATTCCAGAGTGCTGCTTAAAAACATCCCATATCGCGTGGGAAAAAGAATGCCAGAGAGTCCTCTTGACAAGCAAAGTGCATTAGTGCACGCGGAACTGTGTCGGGGGGTATCGAGCAAACGTGACTTAATAAGCACTTCTGAATATTCATCCAAGCCTCGACACAAATCTCCGCGTTCTGTGTGTACGCGTGCGCGTGTGTGTGTGTGTATCCAGAGAGAGAGAGAGAGAGAGAGAGAGAGAGAGAAAACGCGAGGGCACAATTAAAAAATAGCATGGCATCAGTCACAATTAAACGTGATAAACAAAGCCCAATCCACTTCAGTCAGTCCCTGTCTCTCGCGTAATCATTTATGAGCGCAGTCTACATTAAGGGAAAGCGAGTGTCTGGAAAGCAATTTAGACACACCGAATCTCGTACGCGCTTTCGGATCGAAATCAACGTTAAAAATGCATCAGGCTAATTTTCCGTAGACCAGCGCTCACTCTCTCCCCCTCTAACATGACATCCCCATTGCAAACGGACGTATGGGTGTGTATACGTGTAAAGTACACGTCGAAACGTGACCCGCTCGACTGTCCCACGATTCGTGCGCGCGACAACGATGACGATGATCGATCGAGTCTGCGTGAAAAACGTACCGATTGAATTTTCAGAAAAACACTGTGACTTTTCAGCCTCCCCCCCCCCTTCATCCTCCTCGCAATCCCTCTATCCCTCTTTCTTTTCCAAGATCTCAGAGCCTTGAGGGATCTCGAGAAAAGTTGTCAAATGATGGGATGCGCTTGATTTTCTGGGGAAAGAGATTAGGAATCAAGTCGTTTTTCAAGGGACCGTTGGGAAATTCTTCGGATTCCCCAGCTGATTTGGAAAAAGAGTGTAACAGGCATCAAAATGCTATTTCATTTTTGAATAGGATGAAATATTCGTGTCACGTGGTACTGTGGCATCAAAGCCTTTTGATGTATATCCAAGTTGAACAGAATGTCTGCGAAAATCGTGTAACAAATGAACCGTTAAATCAAATGTTCAGCCAGAGTATAATTTAACTGTCTTCAAATTGGATTGTATGGAGAATCGTATATAGGTAGTCGATGTTGAGCAGCGAACCAGAAAATCATTTAAACGTAACGCCGGTGATTCAGAGAGTATATACGCAAATATTTGTTTTGGAACGATGCCCGGGAGCCACGCATTTGTCCGTTGCAAAATTAAAAGAAAAGAATTCCAACTATACTTAAAGTTGTAATTGAAAAGAAACAGAAGTTTTTATGACGCAGGAGGAAGCGTTTAAGCGCACGTATTGAATCACAATCGCAGATTGCTATATATAGTGCATAAACTCGACGAGTGATTTGTTCGGTAATCGGTGCGGGCGCCTCGAATTAGCATTCGCCACGAGGGAGCGAGCGAGCGAGCGAGCAAATCGACGCGCAATTCTCATGGCGAGCAAGTAAATTCGTGAAAATGAATCACACCGTCCTACAGGCCTATCGTATATGCACTTATCTCACAGATTAGACGAATAAACTCGAGTATTTTCATTAGCGACTAACGTAATTTCGTGGATTCGTTATCGAGGCGTGCTGCCAACATTACGTAACGGCTAATTTAATTATATAACCAACGTACGTCTCACTGTTTCAATTGATAATGTTTGCAAAGATTCGCGAGTATCGGTGATGGTATAATACGACGCTCGAGTATCCAGTGACTCGTTTCGATTACTGGCGCGAGTAACACTACGTTTTCTACAAATTTAACGAATAGAGCCCAATCGATAGAGAGTAAAACCTGCAGTGTCCCTTTCTGATTCGAACGCTCGTAACTGCAAGCAAGTGCATCGAGAGGACGCGACAACGACGAGTTGCCACGCTGCGTGTTGTCACGTCCTTTTGTACACCTTGTTTGTTTTTTTTTTATTCGAGTACGCGGCCAGAAGCGACTATTTTCGTCGAGTGTCGACTTGCTCTTTCTCACTCTCGACGTGTTGCAGCCACGTCGAACCCATTACATGAGTCTATCGATACTGATTCAACAGATTATTGGTTTGGTCAGCGCTTGCTTAAAATTGATCAAGTCCATCGCGTAATTCGTATATAACTTGCACCGATTTTTCTTTTTCATTGTTCTGTCTTTTCTTGGATTAATCAGCACCGAAAACTTAAGAAACACGTCAAACTAGAATAAAATTTATACCAAGATCATTTTTGCAGCGTGACGATCTCTTAACGAATGAGGAGCACTCGCTCTAAATGCAACAGTACGTACAATTCACAGCAGTGAAACCAGAGAGAGAGAAAGAGAGAGAGAGAGAGAGAGAAAACGCTACGGTGTCTGCCCGAGAGACCAGAAGTTGACCGACAATCATGGATTTCAAGCGCTCGGTTAATTTCGTTTGTTTGCTCGTTTATCGCTCTCTCGAGATCTGTAGAATTGTGAGAAAGTTGACGATTGGCATTTCGATGAGCAGGTTATATATGATCAGTGGTAAACTCGAAAACTCGCTGAACTTTGATTTAAGCTTTAATAGTTGCAATTATCCATCGATGAAGCTCCGTCGCTCGCGGGAACAAGTTGATGTGGCAAGTTTAAACGTTACTCGCATAGATTACTCATCGCTAATAGTCGTCGGTTATTGACACGCCAACTCGCGCAGCCCCTTTAACTGTCTGCTAATTAGCGATTTAAAGTTGGACGACTGATAATCGTGCTTTGGAAACCGATAATTAAGTTATCTCGTGTTGTGTGGCAGAAAGAGGGAGGGAGAGAGAGAGAGAGAGAGAGAGAGAGAAAGTGCTTTATTACGAGACACGCTGTGGTTTTCAACTCGGCTATCGACTTTTGTCGTTGAACTTGCAGCGAACAAAGTGGCTATTCGCTCGACAATTATTCGCAAGCTAATTGCCGTATAAAATTGGTTTCTTTGTATCTTGGTTAAAACTGATTTTTATAAGATGAAAGTCAAAAAAGTAAAACCATTTCAGACTTAAGGAAAAAACAAGGGGAGCACCGCCTGTTGGCTGGTCGCGCAGATACGCGACTATTGCAATATAGCACTACAAGCAAACAGAACAGCACAAGGTTCGACAAGTTAGTGGAGATATTAGAAGAAGAAAAAGAAAACATAAAGCGGCAACAAGGAGAGATAAAGAGTAGTGCAGAGTCAGTATGAAAACAAAACAAAAGGAACGAGGTCGTGGGGGGATCTGTACGTGCGTCGTACCGTGGGTTGATCATCGGATGTCTCGTCCTCGGGGCTACTAATGCCGAGGAGGGGTATCGCGGCGAGAAGACGTCGGGCCCCCCTGGCTAGGAGGCCCGCGGCTCTGCACACTCCACCGCTCACCGTCCGGCCTACCTTCAGCACGGACTCCATGATTCCTGCTGGCGCTACTTCTGGTGCTGTTGCTCGTACTCCTTCCTTCTGCGCTGGCTCGTTCGCTACTCGCGTCACCTTCGCGCCTCTGGTCTCGCTCTACGTGCCTGTAACTACGCCCCTCCGTTTTCTTTTCGTCCGCGAGGCACGCGCGCGGGGGCGCCGCGCACAACCGACGATCGAGCCTTTACGTACGCTTCTCGATGGAATTCGCGTTTTCACCGTCGAAACGTTACTTTGCTCTTCTCGAACGTTAATGCTACACGAACAAACGGCACGAGTAATTCGACAAAATTGAATGATACAACGAGACGGTTCGCTAGAAACGTCTTTCGCCGTGCTTAACGATGACCTTTATTTGCGCGCAAATTTTCAGAGTCACGAGTTTGTATTTTTGGCGCTTGCGCGTAGCAACGAAGAGCTTTACATTTAGCAATCTATCTTCGTAGTCTAATTTCGTACTTGGATAAGCATTCCTTTTGACTTACTACAATGGACTCGAATCTTTGCTCGATCTTGAAAATATTCCGTCGAAACGTTCGACTACATTAGCAATTGGTCGTGCAAATAAGAATTGAACGACGAGAATCGATCGAGTCTACGGCGAAAGAACCTTCGAAGAATTGTCTTGCGTCTTTCATGCTACCTAATTTTAGCCACGGCGTTGTGTCTCGCGCGTGCTGCCCAAGATTAATAATGGTATAACGTGCAAAAAGTTGAAACTATCGGTTCAAAAATAGCGCTTGCCGGTCGAACAAATCGCGTCAGTACGAGAGAAAAGGCTCGATCGCCGATGTTGCCGACGTCGACGTGGTAAATACCTCGGAGTTGAAGTTGAAAGAGACGAGGCGTGAGCGGCTACGAACTTGAGTACGAGTGTGTATGTGTGTGTGCGGGTGTGTGTGTGTGTGTGTGTGTAGCACTAGGTTGTCGGCGCGGAGGCACGTTTCGTGGACTACTCGAAGCCGGGCGCCGTTGGCGCTGTCTTTATATAGAGTCGGGCGCGCGCGAGCGAAGCGGCCCACGGAGAGACACGGATACCGATATGCACACGACACAAGCGTGCAAGCACACTCACTCACGCGCACGAAGGGTGGGAGCAACTTGCCGGCTTGTCGGGAGTGCACGTGTAGGTGCAGCAACTACAAAACGCACTTACAGACAGCGCAGCAGGAAGTATCCGCTGATGTATATACCGTCTCGTTCAGATATGGCCCCGGTTTTGTTTATTGTCAATGCCATTCACGAGGGTTGCTCTTGCGGAAATCCAGTCGATATGCTTCGACGATGCTGATTTCGATTACGCAATTGTTCTTTGCTTCAACCCAACGGTATATCGCGGCGACGGATTAATCGACGATCAACGTTGCCGTTGCTACGTAAACGAACGAGCGCGCTAGTACGGAAGGCATTGGAGGGTGTTCTCGTGTCAGTTTTCTCGAGATTACGACATTCGTTGCTTCGTTTTAGCAGCGTTACGGAAAGTCAGCGACGTAACGTCGCATTAGTAGCCGGTTCATGCCAATTTGCCTCGGCTATTGCGCAGAAAATCTTCATCGACACGCGGCGACGTGTTTGCGCGATGTCCAGCACTTTTATCCAGGCTAGAGATCGTTTCCTCGGAAACGGGATACTGTAAACAAAAACTAGTATACGCGGAGATCAACGCTACAAGCCGGCTTTACGGCGCCGAGTGACATTAAACCAGAGATGGGTGCGAACTATAATATTCATCGAGCTCGATGAAAAATCGTCAATGCCCACAACGCCTCCTCCTCGCCTTCCCTCTCCGTGGACATTTTGACCACGATTATTGGGTGGCGTCAAAGAGAGATATAGTTGGCTCTTACGTTGTCTCGAATCGAGACGTCATCGGGTTTACGGTGCAGCGCTTCTATTCTCGTATACGCGCGCAGTTTGCGAACACGACACTACTGCGCCTTTGCAATTTGACGGACGCTGGAGACTGCGTAGGCTGCTACCGGTCATGTAATATAGCCGCAACGAAGTTCCGAGTCAGGATATCGAGAACTTATTGCGCCGTCACCGCGTTGACTTTGCGAAAAATCAAACCGATTTCTTGTTCTGCTCGTGTTGCCTCGCGCACACGTCAATGCGTTCTCGGGCTTTTTTTCCCGCTGTTATTGCGCGAGAGAGCCCTTTGCCCTTGTTCACTGACAGACTTGTTTTTGTTTCTTTTTCATTGCTCGCTTACGGCCGTGTAATTGCTTTCGCGGAACTGTAATTGCACTCGCATCTAACTGTCATCCTGCAATTAAGACTATACTAAATTAGCGTCGCTAATTTTTTCATTGCTCTCGAGAGAGCATGATCTTGGCCATTTAGACGCCGCAGTCAATTAATAATGCACGAGATGAGCAGCGCAACGAAAAATGAAAAGAAAGTAGTGCATTCGAGGAGAGCCAAGTGAACTCGTAGAATCGTCGCGCTGCTAGGATCGAAGATACACGCGTGTGCGTGGCGTAATTGGGAACGAAATAATTCAGCGGTCGTAATTCAAAGCTGAGAGAGAGAGAGACGAAGCTTCGACGGATTTCCGGAGAGGGCAGCATCGACCGAGAACCCAAGAGGACTGCTTTATTTATAAGACAACAAACAGTGCGCTCTTTTACCAACGCGCAGCCTCTCGCACGTACAGTGCTCTTGCCAATCTTATTTATAGCCCATCCCCATAAGAAGCTCGTCGTTTGAACGCTTGACTTTGTTTGTCGTTGGCTTTCGAAAGAGCAAAGTAAATCGCATGCACAAATAACGCGCGAACGAGCTTCTATGCGCGTGCAAGCAACACCGAGTTAACTCCATTAAAGCGAACAGCGCTAACAGCGTAGCTCTTTACACGCCTCGCTTCAACAATTAAAACGTTTCGTTCGTCGCAGAGCGACGGCGCCCCCTTTGCTAAAACTAACGAGGCTTTACGATGGTAACCACTTGGCTACTACCACAACTACTACCTCCACTGCGCATACTATAACGATCAAAGTGCTCGCAAATTGCACGCCGCTGTGCGCCACTGCGCGCTGAATTTGCCGATTCTCCCTAGTCTCGTTATTATCGAATGTTTACGACAACGAGAAAGTACGTTTCTTTTTATCGTGTTTTTCCTCTCTTCTATTCGCAGAATTTATTCGCCTTTGACGTCGCGTTGAGCAAGGCTTCGTTAGTTTTGATTACGGTTGTGCGCGCTCGATTCATTAACGTTCCCTTTCACTCGTCCCGCTCGTCCGCTCGCGCGATATTCTTCTAATTGATGGCTTTATTGAGCCACCCAACTCAGCAGACTGGATGAATATCGTCTGATTTGCCATGGCCGATTAGACGATGGCTTAGCGCGCTTGTCCGCGACTTGTGTCAGGAGCTTCGAACGATGCTCTGCTTGAAGCGATCGTTTTGTTGTTTCGCACCTATCAAATCTAGCAAGGAAGCGCAGCTTTGGCGCACAGATATTCGATAGCGATCAAATTAAAGATCAACCAGCAATCGCTTGTTTATCCAATGCCAGCGGCAACCACAAATAAACCACGGGTTACTCGTTCTTTCGAATGTGACTCGCGATGAAATTCTCGACAAATTCGGCCAGTCTGCCGATCAATTAACACAAGCTGCACGCATGGGAAAGCTCAAGCGCGCGCACTGTCCAAACGCACGGATATGACGAACGTGCGAGCGAGAGAGAGAGAGAGAGAGAGAGAGAGAGAGAGACGGTATGCTTCCCTGCGGCTAGACGAAAATTAATCCATCGGCCCCCTCGCGCCTCAATTTTCGAATTATCAACACGGCCGAGGGGGAATTAACGAAAAATCGTCCGCTCGTAAATCTCGAAACGCGACGACAAATATGGGCCGTCCCTGCAAGCGCCCCCGCACGCTCGCTCGCGCCTCTTGTTATCAGTTCATGAATCATGTTACACGCGCACCTCGCCGAAGAGGGAGCTCCAATTTTATTTATGGCCACGTACACACGCTCGAGTTAAGGCTGTCTTTTTTCTCTTTTACAGCCCTTCGAAACTGTTGGACAAACCATTGACCTATTTTTCCCACGTGCTTTTCTCTCCCTCTCGTTGCCGTTCGGCCGAATTCCGACGATCTAGTGAAATTCAAGGCAAGGAAAATACACGTTCGGGGGTGACTCCGAGTTTCAAATTTATAGGCTTCTTTATGGGGTTGACGTTCTGAATGATGCATGCCCACCTCATCAATAACGACTCGCCTGCTTCGCGAGGCACTTTATCGCTTCTATACGCGAGTTGGATTAATTTTCAAAGGTGTTGGACGTGCACCATGTGTATAATCAATTTCACCGTCAAACAATTGAATCAATCAGCGGACAGCCGC
Source organism: Chouioia cunea (assembly GCA_030064505.1). NCBI lineage: Eukaryota > Metazoa > Arthropoda > Insecta > Hymenoptera > Eulophidae > Chouioia > Chouioia cunea. The sequence goes on from JAOPFQ010000001.1 coordinate 24,811,413, forward strand.
GATATCGCACGTATCAAAAGCTCTCACAGGAGAATGAAAGAGAGAAAGAGAACACAACCACGTGAATGTACGGTGCACCGCGTATGGAAACCTTTTAGAAAACTCGTTTAGCCTCGACAAAAGGTCCACGTCGGGTTAAAAAAAATAACGAATCGAAGCGAACGAACGAATAGTGCCAGAAAGGCTGGCAGTCGCGTCACTCAGGACACGCGCTATCTCCCGAGGGAGTGGCACCGGAAGCTCTCGAAGGGGATGCTCGCGAGGGATGGAACGGTGAATGCTAACGTAAAGCGTGCTCCGTAAAGCGTGGAGGCTCGACAACGAGCGATGCTTGCTTGTTCGTCCTTCATATTTATATCCCACTCGACTTACTCTAGGTGAAAAGTCCATTTGTTTTATCAAATTATATCTCGCTGACGATTTAATATCGCCCGCGTTGTGGAACGGCTGATTTGATTACAGCAAGTGGTAAATCAAGGAAGGGAGTTGGTAAAAAATGCACATACATCTATCGAGATCCCGCGCGCCGACGCGTAATCCTTTTGACGAGCTCGACGATGTAAAGAAGAGGTGGGCACATCAGCATCCTATCCTATTCGATAAAGAGAGAGAGAGAGAGAGAGAGATAAAGGAAGACTCTCGCGCCTACGGGGAAATGAAAGCGAAGCGACCGTATCGATCTTATCGTAGCGCCGGTGCGCTGGCTGGTGTGTCGCTGAATTTTTCATGTCAACGCGCGGAATTGCGTATTGCCTGCGTGATGAAAATAAAAATGTTCACGCGTAGCACCAATGTAATAAGCTACTCGCGATTTTTCTTCCTTTCACCCCCCCTCCCTCTCCTCCTCCTTCCCATCCTCATCATTCGCCTAAAAAACAATTTTAACGTGCAAGTGATACTTTTCGCTTTCATGACGGATGTGACGTATCGGTTCGAGCGTATGAACTTTTTATTTTTATTGGCATGACCTGGAGTTTCAGTTGAAATTGGAAGAAAAAATCAAACCTTTGTTGGATGCTTTCAAGTCGATTGCGGTCTTTTATTATTGGTCATTCAGACTCACCTGCAACAAAAGGAAATGGAATTGTAAATAATAAAGTTGAATCTTGAATCAAGTGTACACGGCTTTAAAGTATCATTGGAATTTTGTGCACAAATAATTGAAGCGGTTTTGAACAAACGGTAATTGGAGCGAGCATTTTTAACGAATCTCGACTCCTCTAGACCTTTCTCGACCTTTTTTCTCTCTTTTGACAAAATAGGTTTCCTTTGATAGGCGACCACCGCGCCAAATGCCGCAATCAAATTAATCGAAAGCATCAGCTTGACTCGATTTTCTTCAATGTCCCCTCTCTGCCCGTGCTTTTCCAATCCTCTTCTAATTAGGTCCTACCGAAATTCGTGCAATGGCGAATCGACACACGAGGCGTCTCATCGTCTCGAGTGACACTACGGAAAAGCTTTTTCTTTCGTTTTTTTTCTCGCGATAACGTCCGACAGAAAAGTCGATAACTTGGTCGCGCGTTAATTAAAACAACGACCCACATGATCAGAGTCATCGAATCTTTGCACAATCTCGAAAACCCTCTGATTAAGCTTAGTAAGGTGACTCTCGACCCGATTGGAGCCAGAGCAGAGGTAGTTTGCGAGTCGAGTGAATTGGCAAGATGAGTCTTGAGCGCCAGCAAATATTGGCCCCTCGTAGTTTTTTTTTCTATCGCTTGCGCACCCTCATCCCGTGTTTGTAACCCCGATTGCGGAACTAAATCCCCGATCCTCTTGACCCACTAGCCGATCCAACGTTAATGCGCACGTAAGCTCGTAATGGGGCTCCAAGTCGAACGTCGAGATTTCACCAAGCTCTGCTATTCAATGTACGCGCTCAAGCATCCGGCAAGTCAGTAAAAGCTCTTGGAGGGCTCGAGCCCTCGGCCTTTGGTTTGGTTCTTCCTCTTTCACAGACACTCTCTCTCCCTCTATTTTGCTCCTCCCTTTACCCGTGATTTGTCATTTACTGGAAAACTTTAAAGCCAAGCTTATTTACCCGCTCGTTTGTATTTATTTATTATACAAGTATTCAAGGAGCAAAAACTGGAGAGTTTGCAATTACTTTCTTGTGTGCTTAACAAAGGTAGTACGCCGCGCAAGTAAAACTTGTCAAGCTCTTCATGCACGAATCGACATCAAAGAATTTATCGTAGAATCTGTCGTTGTTAATAAGTTCGTTACCACGCAGCGGCAACCTAACAGAAGCTGCAAAACTTTTTAATAAAAACTTGTGGCAAAGTCGTATACATATGTAGCATATTGGAGTGCAGCACGACTCTGGCAAAACGTTAACATTGCACAAAGGCCAAGCTTGCGCGTACACACAGAGGAGAAAAGCCAACATTAAACGTAACCTTCCTTTTGTGCGCTCTTCAGCGAAAGTCTATTTATCGAGGGAGCAGGCACTTTCGGAGAAAAAGAAAACGGCCAAGGGAAAATTATATCCAACAGCACTTACACGCCGACGTATGGAGACGTTCTCGAAGAGAAAACTTGTGCAACGACGACAAACGGGACAAAAGAAAACGAATAGAAAGACGAAAAATAAGTGTGGGGACATCGATTTTTCTTATCCCCCTTGGATTAGATTTTTTCTCCAAACAACAAAACTTACATCAGCCTCGTCTGAAGGGATTTGACGATTATTTTATTTTGTTGCGAAAGACCGCCGTTTACGATAATTTCCTGATCCCATTTTCAAATTTACTTTAATTGCAAATCAAACGAAAATGTACACATATGCGTTGTCATAAATCAATGTGTCTCCTACTAGCGTGCAAGCTATGCAAGCTCTTTCGTGTCGGAGCGAAAACGTTGAAAAGCCCTCGAGTCCTCGAAACGAATCTCGAGTAGCTAGCTTCCCTCCTCAAGAGTGTAAAACCTCATTGCAGAAAAAAGGAAACTTTCCTTATTGAAAGTCCGGTAAAAATCGATGAACGAAAACGCACAGCTTTCGATGCTATAATTAAGCCGGCTAAACTTTTAATGAAAGCCGAATAGACGCGACCGCGCGAAAACTTCCTCTCGAGAACCGCGCTTGTTCGAGTTGGCCCAACTTTGTCCGTCTCTCTCACTCTCTCTCTCTCCTGCTCCCTTATCTGCCGGCACTTCTGTACTTTCCGCTCTGAAGAGCAACTACTACGCTTCCCTTAGTTGGGATGCTGAGTGCTACATTATGCAATTTCCTCTCGCTGCTATTTCCGTTTTTTGAAATGCTTGCATTTTTCATCTTTCAACTTACAAGTTCCAAAGTTGTCATCTAATTTTGCAATTTCCCAAAACGATTCGCATTGTTCGTCATTTTTCAATGGTTTATTATAGTTTGACGCGTAACAGAAAAGCATCTTGTTCAAAAACACTAGTTTTTGAGCATAACAAATAAACGTACGTGAACATTACAGTGTGCTGGGTGAGAAACTGCAATATTATCGATCGTTATGAATTGCAACGCGGTTAGAGGGTTTCGAATTAATTCTCTGTCGAACGTCAATCGAACAGAACCAATTATTGGCAAACCAAATGAATTTTCAACAAAGCAAAGGTATACAAAGCGTGCATATAGCCTGCAACCAGCGTTGTATCAAATAATCAGTGCCCATCGTCGGATATCGTTCATTCCGACGTTGGATCATTATCGTACAAAAATTGTTCTGCTTTTGTGAATTTAATACGACGCTGGAGCTAACGTCGCCAACATTTTAATCCTGAATATGGGCAAATACTAAGCAACGAGCTATGTAAATGTTGGCACGTGCCAGAGAGAGAAAGAGAGAGAGACGTGTCCGGTAACTCAGAAATCGCCAAGTGCTCCTTAATTTCGACGGCTGTGCAGCATTGGCGCAGAGAAACAGGGAGCAGCAGTGAGCGCTCGTCGACGTCGTCGTCGGTTGGCATGGAAACCGCTTCGATGCGTCCCGGCATAGTACTGCTTGCTCCTGTCTCTCTCTCTCTCTTTCTGCTGCTGCGCTCGATACTAGACGCCAACTACGCCGCCGCCCCGAATCCTGCACACCAACCACGGCTGCTTGCTCTCCAAGATCTCCTTTAAAAATCGAGCTTTAATGGCTTTTTCCAGAGAGATATTTTTTTCATAACGACTGCAGAAATACCCTTTCTCCTACTCTCTCTCTCTCTCTCTCTCTCTCATTACAGTCTACTCTCTTGTTTTCTCATTTTTTTGTTCATTCCATTTTACGGAGAGCTATTTCACATTTCTGTGTTAAAAAAAGATTCGCTCACTGTGTACACTTTCAAACAATGTTTACTCTCGAGCTAATTAAACGTCCGATGAATTAACTTTTGTACCTAGTCGTAGTCTCAGTTTCACGCAAGAAAAATGCTGTTGTTTAATGTTCAAGCAAAAGCCATCGGACGTAAGACAGCTTACGAGTTGAATTGGACATTTCCAAGTAGTTCCAGAGAGCCGGCAAAGAGCGAGAAGGAGATTGAGGGTGCGAGGACACTAGGGTATTGAGCCAGCGGAACGATGCAGCAACTGCTTCCAAGACGGGACCGTATATTTGACAAGCCTTCGCCCATAGAGACGACAAAATATTAGAGGCGCCCTTGCCATCTATAATTTCGGCAATTATTCGCACGAGTCCATAATAGAATCTTCGATATTCCGTGCTTTTTTGCCTAATGCGGACGTTTAACCCGGCAACGATCGTGCTTCGAGTGTCGTATCTTGCAGCTCTTCCGTGAGGGATTTTATACAAGGCCGGCATAGCAGGAGTCTCGTTTGGTTTTCGCTTCTTACAGCCTGTCTTTACCACTCTTCTTTCAACGAGTGCGCGCAAAAGTATAATCAGCGAGATTGCGAAATCGACACGGACGATGTCTTGTTCCGTGACTCTTGCAACCGCCCGTCGACTTCAGCTTGACAGATAAGCGTTCTCGCTTGTTCGGCGTTGATTCAAGGACACTTTCTTCAAATTAGATTTGTATACGGATAATCGCGTTTATACTCGTACTCTGGGACAATAATCGAATCCAAATGCAATTACTCGACCAATCGATAAAAATCCAAGAACGAAGGAAAGCTTTTATCCACCTTTGCCGCGTGGGTTTTGCTCCTTATTTCTGGATATCCAGCCGAGTGCTATCACCGAAATCAGCCGACTGGCGCTGCGGCTTTGAACTTTGACGCATCAAAAAAATTGTTTTTTCCGCTTGGTTGCGGGACGGCCACTCGACTCTCGCGAGCGTTCGCTACTCCCTTGGACTATACAGGTATATTATACAATTGCCAGAGGGCCAAAGTAAAACGACTCGCCAAGAAATGAGATTCTTCTGCGAAGGCTAATACGATGTTGCTACCTCGAGAGCAATCGGCCGAGTGATTTTGAGTGCGATTAACCATCTCTCGAGTATACTCGACTATATATACCTTTGGTGTCTTTCTCTTTTTTCTTTGGACACTGATGGCGGTTCCAGTTCTACATAAGCCGACATTTCCTCGACAAGGTTTTTGCGACATTACCGCTTTCGAGCGTTGCGTTTGAAAGAACCGAGTTGTTAATTTGCTAAATATAAATCTGAATGCCTTTGAACGAGCTTTTTTTCCTTTTTTTCTCTTTTTTATGAAAAGCTAAAGTGACGGTCTTTCACGTGCGATTCGGAAAAGTTTACACTGCCAACGCGCAAACAAGGCGAGCGCTTTCAGCGCGTACTCGCGGAGGCAAAAGTGCATCAAACGCCATCCACTGCAACGCCGCCAGCAGCACACTGACACAGTTGCTCTAAAAATATAAAAGTCCAAAGCCGATTGAAAGGCCGTGATGTCCCCGAGGTTTGCGCATTTTTATTCGACATACGCACACACACGTCGCCCGAGCGAACACTAGAAAATCGAGAGGAAGCGCATTTTACCGGCAACTTTGGACAGTATGCCGATGGGGAAAACGTCAAATAACCAGAGAATCTCGGCAGCTGGGACTGTCGATTATTTCCTACTGTCAACCGCACGCGCGTTGATCCGTTTTCATTAGGCCACCCACGCAAACTGTCGTTTCAGCGTCAACTAGTTTATCGAATTTTCACGCGCTCTTGAAAAAGCGGAATTTATGCGTATATATATCGAAGGCAACAAAGCTACCGAACAGTCGAGCGACAGAGAGCGGAGGGGGTGGAAAGAGACCAACTCCTTGCCCAGCCGACGTTCCCCGTGAAAAGCTTTTCCTTTGATTGAGACTGAAAAGTAACGACAGTAGCGCGCCGGTCGGTGGCGGCGTCCCTCTCATCTTCTCGGCTTAATCGAGGCGTGAAACTCGAAGCTTCACGAGGAATCCGAGACGCGGGCGCGCATCCGTCACGGCTCCCAGTTCGTTTTATGGCTAACTTGGGAAGCAGCTAATTATTTACAAGAGGACGGTAAACTTACAACGGACGACCCGCAGGCGCGGCGCGCGGCAAATTTGTCTGCTAAATCCGTCTCGTCGTCTGGACATATTTGTTTGGGAAAGATATCGATCGATAACATTTTCTTGCGGCAGCTACTCGGCGGCGCGTGCGCTCGGTGAGGCGCTGTCGTAATTCACTGTCGCGCACGCATAGACCGCAAGAGCTAATTGAGGCTCATTTAAACGACGCTCGCGCCGTCCATCATCGGCTGCAGCTATTCAAATCGCTGACGCGCGATGGCGCGGCGCGTGACGACAACTCCCAACACCCTTATAAATCACCACGTCCATCAAATTGAATTCGAATCGACCTACACGCTTGGCAAGCGTCTACGATAACGTACGTCGCTGGATCAAGTAAATCGCAAGAAATAGAGAGAAAAAATAGAGTCCATACGCGCTCGAAGAAAGAGGACAAAGCTCGGCTCATCAATCTTAACCCACGGCAACAAGTAAGTCTCCATGAGTGGCGCTTGATTAATTGACTATGGACTCTCTTTCTCTCTAAGCGGCTCTTCCGCGAAATTAATTATTGGAGGCGAAGTTCGGAGATGGAGAGAGGGGAGGGAAGAGGGGAAGAGAAAGGCGATGCTCGATCGACCGATAATCTCGCTCGATACGCAATCGAGGCGCCGCTCGTGCTCAACAGTTCCGCTGGCGCAGCGCCAAGGCTCTTCTGCCGAGTCTGATTAGTTTGTAATTGCGTATTGTTCCCCCAAACCCCAAACCGGCGCGGCAGCCTTCTTGTCCTTCCCCTCGTCCTACGAGTAGGGAGTGGGGAAGACGCGAGAAAGAGTTCCGAGGCAGAAGAAACCTTGTCTTTTTGCTCTCTCTCCAGGGGCACGCGCCGTTGTCTGGCAGCTTCGATCGAGCTTTTCCCGAGCCGTTGAATACCTTGCGAGCTGTAGCAACGACATTTTTACCTAATTCGTTCTTTCGCCGTTTATTCAAAAATACCGCACGAATTGTTCGCAACTTGAGACGAGGCGCGCGGTTTGCACTTTCTTCGTCGTTTTACCGTGCAGTCATCTCGGAAAAACACCGCTTTGTCACGTAATAAGAAGCGACGTCGTGCTGGATCCGAGGCTCGCGCATTATTCCGCTTCGCGAAAGACGCGTCGTAAGTAACGAATAGGCACGTCGAGAGGAGTCCTAACAAGCCGCGACGATCGAAGCTACCTCGCGTGTGGCGAGCTCGGCTTACCGAAAAATGCACGCCACATCTTTGGCATAACGCGTCGGAAACCAGATAACGCCTGCCCCTTCTTATAGAGTTCTCGCCCTCAGCCTCGCGCGAGAAGCTATACAGTTGAAACGAATCGCAATCGACGTCGTCACGTTCGACTGGTCGTCCATCGGCAGCGCCTTCTCTTTCTCCACGATTGCCTATTCTTTGGTCGAGTCTGCAATCAGCGCTCGAAGCCACTGACAGCCAGAGTTATTCGACGGTTCTGGGTATTGCTTGCCACTCGTTAGCTCGTCATCGCGGCATCGCCGATGGACGATACGTTCGGCGCTAGCTCTTCGATGATCGGACAGGTGGCTTTCGGAGGAGAACGCGAATAGTGCCACGGCGCCGAGTATGCGTAATCTGGCGTCGGACGCACGTTCGTCGAAAAAAGGGCGCATACGCATGTGGCGGACAATAGCGATTCGGCCTCGGCCCACGCGAGCCCTCGAAACGAAGACTTCAGCGAGTCATCGTCTCGGGACGGCATAACCCTACGGCCGTGACCGCCGGGTCGTCGGCTCCAGTCGGCGTAGCCGTGAAAGCCACACCTGAGTCGCAGTCGTCACCGCCCTTTCCGTGACCCAAGTCATCGAACCGAGGCCGTAGCCGCACGCTTCAGCGAAACTTGTCCATCCTTATCGGAGACTCTGATTTAATAGAGAGCTCAATTAAGACGTCTCGACGGATAAGAAGCAAGATAATTGGGATTTACATCGTGCGGGGTCGCGTTTTACGGCAACTCGTGAACTGCCAAGGGACGCTTGCATTTTTTAAGGTATAAACTTGATAACGCGGTGAGCTCCATTTTGCCCAGCACAAAAGAAACTCGCGAATAAGCCTATTATGCGAGAGCGCGACTGGGAGGGCTCGAGCATAAAGACGTTCTTTCAAAACTCGACCTCGCTCGACGCACCGAGCTTTTCGCTGCCACCCGGCGAACCAGAGGGGTGGGGGAGGGGGGGGGGATTGCGAGGAAAACGGAGACTGGGAGACGTGGTCGAGTTTGAGTTTTTGCCGCAACGCATGCAGCCAACTACGATGCACAAAAGCTACATCGTAAGAAGCACCGGCAAAGGACAAGGTACGAAGAGGGCAAGTTAACTTGCCCTACGAATTTATCATCCACAACTGGCTGTCTCGGAGTATTGAACGACAAGCGTAGTTCTGATAGGACGCTCAAAGAGCCTATTGACCGTGCACTCGATCTATGTATGTACACACGCATACACGCACGGTGCCGAGAAGTGATGTGTGAACGTCATCACCCGTCGCCCGCGTGATTGATTATTCAATTTCGTAGCGTGTGCGCCAGTATACCGTCTAGATTGGATAATCGCGTTACAACGCACCGACCCATCATCGTTTCATTTTCCCCTTCTCAAACTAGCACACTTTCAGATGAATATCTGTATAATTCATTCTCAAACAATCCGATTAACAAAGCAAAATGCCACGAAAATGTCGAGATCGCGCAGCAAGATCTAATCTCGCCGCTGATATTCGCCGATTGAGTGACCAACTATGGTAGTGCGAAAATGAAGGAGAGAGAGAGAGAGAGAGAGAGAGAGAGAGAGCGCGCGAAGGAAAAGGAGGAAACCGGTTGATAAGCAAGCGCATGTGCCGTACGCCCATGCAACGACAATCCACGCACTCAATCACGCGTACACGCAGCTAAGTGCGCGTGGGTATTGGCTTTTCGCGGAATGTTCGGATATTTTTATTTTGTGCTCGACAGCGCTGCTGCCACAACGATGCTCGCTGGCGCGATATCTATTTGCACGACGTCGACTCGATTTATCGAATCTCTCTAACATTCGGATACTCGTACGTACTTGGCTGATTGATTGAATTTGCCTGCCTCTCCAATGGCAATGGCATTTCTGTCGCTTGTATAAACTACGAGTCGGATACATGTTGGACTTACCTGTAACAGAAAACGAAACAAACGTGATAAAATTGGTACATTGTTGGGGTTTCGTCATTGGAAATATATTCAACGCGCAGATTCGTCCCCGCGTCTATTATAGCTACAACAAAGTCACGTAGGATCTTTAAAATTGATATCCGCGTAGGCACGTATATAATTGCAATGCAAATTTTCACACATCCGGAGCCACGTGCGCAAATAGAAAAAGAGTCCTTTGATCGTCAAACTACGTACTTTCTTTAGAGACCTACGCTTGCGCATAACAATAGTTCGCCGAGTAACAACAAAAAAAACCTTGAAAAACGACCGGACAACCTTATAGTTTCCTGCCTTGCACGCTCAATGTCTCTATTGCAAATAAACAAAAGACAATCACGTTGAAAGTAACCGTAGTAGTTTTAAACGCAGTTTTCATAGCGAGCCTCGCGCGAAATAACGACGAAAAAAATGAGCCCCTTTACAGCCGCAAAAACTCATTACTTATGGAAAAAGAGTGGCTCGCATGAGCACACGTAAAAGCCGCCACGTACGCCGCGTCTAACGAGGAGCCGCAACGTCGTCGAGGTCCGTTACGCGGTATTCGCAGCAGCCCGCGAGCGCGTGCAATCCCAGCGCCACGCCAGTGTAGCCTTGGGAAATTGCTTCGACACCTTAACCACGAGCTCGGCAACCACGCCAACCGGGAAATCGAGAGGAAATCGAGTTACGCGCGGCTGCCTGTCGCGTACCGCCGTCTCGATGAGCTCCGCCAAACCAAGTCGCATTTACACGTATATAGGAGGAAATGATCGTTTGTCACCCGCGGGACGGTCAAGGAGAGGAGCATGGAAAACGTTTTATCCGTCTTTTTTACACGAACGATTAGATTGCGCGAAAGCTGCAGGTCTCGTTAGTTTGGCAAATTACGGTTTGCTCGCGAAAAACAAGGCGAACGTAAATTTTCGCGAAACACCGTAAACACGATGACAGAGTATAAGGACGAAGACCGGCTAATGAGCAAGGCTAGAGGCTAATTAAATACGTGCTTGCTTGCTTGGGCGCGTGACTATAAGGAGATTCCTCTCAGAACACCTTTTGTCGCGAGGTCGTGCGCCACAGAGTGCACGAAGACGATCTTGTTTTGCTATTAGCCTCACAAAATGAAATGAAATTCTCGTCGAGCTTTGTTTAACGAAAACTACGATCTCGGAAAAGTGCACGCATTTGCGCTTCGGTCGATCGAATGCCAAAGTGGTACCTTCGAAATCTCAAATGTTAGTTTAGTTTAGCGAGTTGAGCTGCCATTAGCAAAGACTCTACATTTGCGAAAGAGGGAGCGACGTATTCACCGATGCCAGCCGGCCTTTTCCCTCGCCTCTTTACCTACGTTTCTTTTACTCCTGACGCGAAGGAGGTGCTTTGCCTCTTTGCAAATGATATCAAAGCTTTGCCCGCCCTCGAGCCGTTTTCATTTGGAGGGCTCGTTTCGTTTTATCACCTGACAATTTATCGCTAGGGTTATTTCTTAGAGCGAGCCTAAAGAAGGACTTTGCTTCGAACGCGGGTTAATGCGCTTTTTCGAGATCACACGACGGTTTTCAAATCGTTTGCTTGATGGGTGACATCGTTGACGACGCTTACTGGTAATAACGTGCCGAAACGTTCATACGCGTCGGACCATTATCGTTAACGAAATAGACTTTACGAAGCCGATGCATCTGATAATAGAAAAGCTCGATTGAAGCCACTCGGAAACTCAGAAATAACCCATCATCTCGAGAGTCGACGACGTTAACGCGAAACTCTGCCTCTGTCTCTCTCGAGATCTTATCGCGAGTGGAGATCGCAGCGCCAGCAGCACTGGGACGCGTCGCTAACTTTGACCCTCGACTCCAGTTTCTCACGGAGATAACCGACAAATCGTCGAGGCTAACTTTCCTATGTACTAGCAACGTATCTTGACGCTTAAGCGTACTACGATAGGCGAGTCCTCCACTGCACCGCGAGCAGTTCGCGGGCGCTGTTTATAGGCCATCGAGATTGCCACTGCACGAAGTTCCGCAAACTTTGTTTTTAGGTGAAATACTTTCTCGACTCGTATTTCGAAAGAGGCACACACTTTGATCATCTATCTTTTTCCGTTCAGTTTATAACCAAAGAACCGACGTGAAGTAAATTACAAGGTTTTACGAGTTTGTCCAAAAAAGTAGAAAAAGAAAGAAACGAAGTAACTTTAATAACTTTGGTTGACGGCGCGTCGGATCTATTAACGCAACTTATCGCGCGTATTCCCCTAACCCCCGCAAGAAAAAATGACAGCTCTCGGCAAACCCAACTCGTAAACGTCCGAGTAGCCTCGAAGAGAGAAAAAACACGTGAATCACAATTACACCGTCACAAATTCAAGTGGTTATATGCTCCCGAGAGATATGCCGTGACGATGCAAATAATATCTTAGCATGAATTTTTTTCGTTATCCCAAGCCTCTTTTCCCTCTTCGCGAAAGCTTCTAGGTGAGTTATTTACGGTCTCGTAAAATACTAGCGAGGGCTTTTGAAGGTCTCCGAGGAGGGTGGAGAGGCACGATAGCACGGAGCACGATTGGCCTAATTTATGATGCAACACGAGGACCAGAATTATATATAGGCTCATATACGCTTAATAAATTAGAAGGCGCGTGCGGGGCTTTTATTAGTTGGCTTGGCTCGAAAATTCGTGGCCAAGTGTATACAAACCAACGTACGCTCTCGCTTTCATCGAGCGTCAAAAAAGCGCGCAAGAGGTCGACGACCAAGGCGTGACACTCTCCGCTCGTAAATAGAGTCGCTACGCGTCCACGTCGATATAATGTACACGAGCAGAGCTCGTCGACAGGTGAGACGCGACGTGAAAAGCGGCGATAATTTCCAGCGATAAATGCCGCGGAAGAAAAACAACTATGTATCCAGTCGACTAGGTATCCGGGAAGTTTGAACCGTTGAACCGCGCTCGCTCTCTCTCTCTCTCTCTCTCTCTCTCTCTCCCCCACTCGCAAATAATGAAAACAGCAATCGACACGCTCGCTGTAAGCTCTATTGACACTAACTAAACGCCACTCGTTTCCCAAAGTCGGAAATTACATAGCTGCGTTTATTGGCTTTTACTTGGATCGACTGCTGGCATGGTATGGCTCGGCCAAATCGATCTAGAGAATATTACTTGCTTTCGTCGCCAAGCTATTTAATGAAATAAATATCGCGCTTTACGAAATTTTCGCAAATTTGACTTAAAACAGATATAAGAATAGAACAAAGGCGCGATCGTGAAATACGACAAAGAAAAAGAATTGAAGCAGCTGTACGAGAGGGGGAGGCCTGAAGAACGAGACGCATATTAAGTAAACCGAGTCAGTGAGAGAGGAAGGGCACGCGGAAAAAAGCTAAAAAGCAAAAGCACACGCGTATATATGTACATATCGGAGGCTGGGATAGAGCGATGACGCGACAGTCGCATAATTCAGAGCCCGAGCGCCGCGCCACTCCCTTTATAGTCCGCAAAAAAAAAGGATCCGACGAGGCGTCCGTGGGGAATTTCCAATTAGCGCAACTGGACCAGCCAATTTCCGAGCTTATTTCTGGCGCACTTGAACTTGCAGTCTCTCTCTATGTGTGTGTGTGTGCGCGCGGATCTTGCTCAACCAACCCTCGTCGCTGTGCGCTCTTATCGAAATGTACTACTGCTCGTTTGCCGTGTCAAGTTGTAAAAATGTTTATGGTACATAGCGCCGACAGCATACTCGGCTTGCTGAACCGTTGCGAAACAACGCGTAGAAAAATACTTGTAGCGGAATCGTAAAAAAAGCTCTCGTGCCGTATTTCGTAAACAACGACGACCGAGGTTTATCGTCAGCTTTGTCGGATACTATTATTGAAGGGACAAACTGAAATACAATTTAGCGCTCTTTTCCGATCAATGATGTACGCGAATACGACTTTGTTGACGGAATGTAACTTTCCAAGCGAGCTTTGCTGCTCCACAAAAGCTCGGCGATTTAGCGACAAAAGAGGAATTACAGAGTCTACTACGATCGTCAAGTTTTTCTTGAAACCTTTCTTTGCAACCTCAGCTTTCGCGGAAAGTACATCAGTGGCAAAATGAACGACCTTGTCAGTGCGTACTCGCTCTTTTTTCTACTAGCCAACTTGCGGAAAGATTAAAGGGACTTGCGTCATCCGAAGCACTCGATAAAATCCCGAGTAACGAACTTTAGCAATTAACAACTGATTCACGCAGAATAATGGCTGTATTCATTGGAGTGCAAACGACGTCGTTTCGTTCGATGGATATCGAACGATGACGAACACGAGTGAACCTCGTGCTTTTTTCCACTCTGTAGCTAGCTCCGAACGCGATTGCATTGATAAAAAACAATAATAAAATGGCGAAAAAGAAACAAAGCGTATGTGCATGTCGGAAAAAAGAGAAAGAAACCAAGCCGTTGGCGAAGGTGCTAAGTTAACGGGACGAGCAAGAAAGCGAGCCCCGCATTATCCGCGCCACGAAGATAAATGCTGCGAATAATATCGGGTAGAGCTATAAACATAAACAGCGGATCGGCTCCACAGATAATGGGCCGTGAGTTTTTCAACCGTTCGACTCTTGTATCGATTCCTCTTTCCGAGACGCAGAAATACGACGGGGCACTGACTCACATTGATTCGTTCTCTCGTCCTTTATCTCACTTTCGTGCTCGTACCTTGCTTGCTTGCTTGCTTGCTTTATTGTCTTTTTATTAATTTTCCGTTGATTTACCAGCGACACCCGTCCATTGTCTTTTTCCTTTTATTCTCGACGACTTGTGTCGCGTAAAAAATGAAACACCAACGTTTCAAAACTTCCTTCAAGCGAAAAGCAAATATTTTACACCCGGATAATTGCTTTTTTCTCATTGTCAAACTCCTCGTTTCTCTGCCATTTTCGTGCAACGCTTTTCTCCTGTTCCCACGAATTTCAATATTTTTTAAGTTAATTTATTTTCACGCGGCGGAACAATAGCATTGTCTATTTTCGAGTCGAAAGCCTCGAGGAAAGTAGCAAAGGCATTAGAGGCGAAAGTGAGAACGGAGAGTATAATCTTGCCTCCGCGAAACAAGAAGGGCAAATTTATCGGGCGCTCGAACGCTATCGAAGCCACGGCGGTGGTGGTGAGGCTGCACGCGGCATTGGCATTGTACCGGTGGCGTGACTTATCGAGGCATCCGTGTTCTCTCGAGCGCAATCAATTTTTTAATGCATTATTCAGCTACAGCGCCGATAAAAATGCACGGCAACACGAGGCAGTCCGCATTCGGAAATGAAGTTACCAACGCCAGAGCGGTGATTTATCGGGAAGGCGTCGGATATAACGTACGTTCGCTTGATTCATCATTGGCTTGCACAATCAGATAGCGCATACGTGTGCACGAGTGCGCGAGCGTTGACTCAAGTTACCGAAATTGCGGATGAATTAGTCTCACGTGGATTCAACGATAACACGCGTCGATTGAGAGGAGCGGGAATATCAATCCGATGTACTCACCTCGGCCAAAGGTTCCTCCTTGGCGACGTCTCCGTTCTTCGGCGTAGCCTCGCGCACTGGTTTGCTCTTATCTTTTCTGCTGAAGCTGATCGACCTGAAGGACCACTTCTTCTTGCTCTGCAAAATAATCGAATTCATTTTAATTTCAATCGTCAATTCCGTCAATCGCTTAATTCGAAACAGACACCACCTGCACCATCGTATACTTTCAAAGATTTCAGTCAAATGACAATGGAAAGTACGTCGACGTATTGCCGTACGTAGTACGTGGTTTTTATAATCTCTTCCGTTCAAAACTCTCATCCGGCTAGAGAAGGTTAATTCGCGTATGAAAATTCGGGAAAGTTTAGCGCGAAAGAATCGACGGTTGGTAACCTGGAATTGGACGTGGGACGTGGCAAAATATAAAGACAGACGACAGCTCGTACTTAAGGAAGAATAGTCGCGTGGAGAGAGAGAGAGAAAGGGCAGCGGGGAGTGCCTTGACCTCGGAGCTGAGTGCAGCAGTAGATACATGTACATCGGATAAATAAAATGAGCAGCGCCGGCGCAATGCCCTCTGTTGGCTGCGCTATCGATCGTTCGGGGGAAGAGGGGACGCACAGCTTCACACGCCCACGCGTTTCTCCGATGCACAAGGAGAATGGCTGCTGTGTGTGCGCAGCTGGTTGCTACGTAACGCAGCTATCGTCGGCAGATTATGCAAACCACATTTACAGGATAAAGTATAATCGTAACCTACCTTCTCCTTCTTTTTAGCCTCCTTGGTGTCTGGCGTGGTGTTGGGGGTGGAGTTGGCACTGGCAGACTCAGTGGTGGGTGTCGTGACCTCGGTTGGCGAGCCAGCCTCGGGTGTCGCCGGAGCTTCCGCCGGAGCTGCTTCTGCCGCGGCTGCCTCTTCCGCCTTTGCCTCTTCCTTTACCTCCTCCTTGGCCGCTGTCTCTTCGGGCTTCTGTAATACGCACAAATCGTCGATCGTTAGCTTTCGTCCTCGCAACTCCACAAATCTTCAAATGTTTAGTCCTTCGTTTCGATTGATTTCGTAATGTAAAAGACTCCCGAATATTTCTTTCGAACGCATAAACTATCTTTGTTTTAGCGTCAAACTTGTTATTACCGAACGTCAGTTGACGAAATTAATAACGATATCCGTTTCGGAGAAAAGGGAAGCCCTGCAACCGCTCGCGTACGTCCATTAGGCCGGACTAACGGGATCCAGGCAATGAAGAAAAAACAAAAAACACAAGACCGCAGGCGAGCGTGATAAAAAAAAAACGAGCAGACAATGAAGCCCAACTGTCGATACGTCAAAGGTATTGTGCCAGGCAGACGATATTGTTTTGCCAGCCGCTTCTCTCCCTATTATGCTTCAAAACTTTGCCCGCTCTTTTCGTCCCCTCTCGCGAGTTTATTTCAATACTTCAATTAAAAAGAATGACGGGTGATGCTATCGTATCGATTTTGTTTGGCACTCGAACCAATCATAAAATTCGCCGTTCTACGCGATAAAACAAAAAAAAAAAAGAAACGAGTACGTTTCTCGTAATAGCATTTTGTACATTTACGAACGCTAGATAACACGAGCTGAACGCAAGATTTTTCTCGCGACTGTATCAGTAGCCAACGTAGCGGCAGCGTAAAGCCCAATGATTTTCTCTCATTACCAGTGAGATATAATTGAAGTTAGGCGCGTCGTGAAATATCGTTTATTTCCGTGAACTCCCCGGAAACTCGTTTGCCCGCCGGAGTAGTTCGAGATAATTGCCGCTCATCGCTCTCTCTCTCTCTCTCTCTCTATCTATCTGTTTCTCTTTCTCAAAGAGAGCGCCGAGGGCCCGACTGATTTCCTTGGAGGAAATCGGCCTGCGACGACGAGAGCGATTGATGAAAGTTGAGATAGAGGGATCTGCGGATTGAAGCACATCCAAGGGAGCCCAACTTCCCGCTCTCTTGATGCGCGCGCGCTCGCGTCATTTCGCTTTGATCTACTTCTTGATTTCTCAGATCACTGTTTAGATTAGCGACTCTCTTCCGCAGGCGCGTATTGATCTTTCCCTCGACGCCTATTACAATGGAAATCAATCCAGCGCTCAACGCCCATCCTTCATTACGGCTTCTCTTTAGCGCAAAACGGTTTGGATTTCGCGCAAACAATGCACAATTTCTCAATGATAAAAGCGCTTTATTCTCCCACGCAACATTTTTCATTCCCCCAATCTTGAATGCACAAGGAGAGAAGGCAGAAGGAAGAGAGAGGCAGCAGCAGATAAGTAAAAAACGTTCCTATTCCAATTTTAAATCGTCTTCCTCCCCGTTTCTTTGGGAATTATCAAGCGTGAAATATAGGCCGGCCGAAGTAAAATGCGCATTAAGCACTCCGGGCGTATTAAAAGTTTGTGCTCGTTTTATGCCGTCGCATTTTCACGAGAGGCGCCGTCCTTTGTCTCGAGCGAGCACGGCAAAAAGTGTGGATAATGCGCGCGTAAATCCGCTCAGCCAAGATGCAAGTTTGCGAGACGGTGAAAGATGAAAATACAGAAAATAACGTACACACATTGGTGTATATCTCGTAAATATAGTTTCTGCTTGTAGATACAGTCGAGTGGGTATACGACAAGTACGATAACCTCGATCGATTAATGGATCGTTAGCGGTGGCCAACGACGAGGCTATTTTTCGTTGCAACGGAGGCTGCCGCTCGTGACGCTCGGTCGGTTATTACTCTCCAACCGGCATTCTCCGACGCGTTCACCAACCGCACGGACGCACACATGCGCGCGTGGGGACGCGACCTCGCGAGCTTCGAGAGCTTCAAAACATTTTCCAATAAAGGCCCTCTTCGCCGCATAGCCCGCCGTATTATCGTGCCTTCTCCACCCTCCTTCTTTTCGATTCGCTTTATTAAAATTCCTACGACGATTATTGAATGTCATTGGCTTTCTCTCTCGTCCTCTCTTTATTCTCGACAATACAAACAGAGCGACCTTCGGTTTCTTTAATATCGCGAGCTCTTGGATCAAACGCTAGGTTTTTTCATCGCTCGATTAATTAATTTCTTCGGTGTAATTTCAAATTCCTGGCACAATAGCATTAGCAACGACAAAGCGGCGCTGGAAAAGGCAGCTTTTAATGGGCCTTCGAGGCAGCGACATTTGCGGAGCGGACAAGTGTTCTCTCTCTTTCCCTCTACGGCTTAGCCAACTCGGCGCTCACTATCCGTCTGGTTTTCGCGTGACGTAGCGAAGAAAGAAAAAGAGAGAAAAAGAGCTCGAGTACGCTGTCACGGCTAATCACTGGCATTAGCTAATTAGCATGCTCGCTAACCCACATTTCTATCTGTCCGCGGCGGAAAGTGTGCGCTGACGTTGAAATAGCTCGCGATGCCGCCTGCAAGTGCCAGCCTTTTAATTCACTTTACTGAATGATGACTGCTGCCTCGCAGCTACCTCGCTGCTGTAATACACTTTTACATTTTAATTAACCGCCTCTTTCATTTCCCGCAATTGTGCAACGCTCGTGCTTTTGATTATTCTGTAAAGTTTATTAACTTTTCGCCCCGGAGAAAAGGAAAAACTCGACTGTTCTTTTCACAAATTTCTCACAAAGCGATACAATCTATCGTTGCATAATATTCGATTCGTCGATTACATCGTACGGCACTTTTCAACAAACTCCCAGCAGTGTTCGTTCAGCTGCAGTCTACGGTTGGGCGAATGAAAACCGTACGGCTTTCGTCAAACGATTCACTCGAGGGAGACAAATGAGCTCGGAGGTCAACGTAAAGAGGACGTACAGCGAAAGAGTTAGGTCCCGATCTCTCGCGCACACGCACCGGTCGCCCTCTACGTGAGTTATGCCGCAAAAGAGAAGAAAAAAAGTAAATCGTGGCAATTAGCCGGTAGAGTATATAGTCTCGTGCGAAGGGTGTATCGCATTTCATCGAGGAGAGATCGCGCGAGCGTGAGAGCTAATGCATGTAATTAGCGAATAAGAGAGGGAGAGGGAGAGGGAGAGGGAGAGAGAGAGAGAGAGAGCCCACACGCTTGGCACGCGCGC
This sequence comes from Chouioia cunea, assembly GCA_030064505.1. Lineage (NCBI taxonomy): Eukaryota > Metazoa > Arthropoda > Insecta > Hymenoptera > Eulophidae > Chouioia > Chouioia cunea. The sequence goes on from JAOPFQ010000001.1 coordinate 24,830,612, forward strand.
TCGAACATCTCCTCCGTATATTATGCATAGACGGCTTCTAAAGCGCATACCTTGCACTCGTTTTTCCTCCGCGAGATGCGTACACGAGTAATCGTAACCGACGCGTAACGTAACAGTAACTCAATAGTGTTTTTGCGTGTAGTACAGTTGTTAAAGCAACGGGATGAGCACTCGGCATTGTGTACCTTGTGGATCGCGTCGCGAGTCATTGGACAAGTGGGCGGTAGCGTTGCTCTCTTGCAGGAGCAAGCAAACAGACGAGCACGCTTCTTTTGTTTTGTTAATTGGCCCCGAGGGCAACAAATGAATTATCGATTGTCCGTTGGTTCTCGTTTGGCTCATTTGCTCGCCCTCCCCACTCTCAAGTACTGCGCTAGCCCGCTTTACCTTCTCCTTTTTGTCGTTGTTGTTCTTCTTCTATATCATCTTTTTGTTTGTCTTTGCTTTGCGCGAAACACAATTTAGATAACTGTTTCATTGTCCCCTCTTTGACGTTATAAATAGAAATGCCGAGCATTAAAAGTTGACGCAGATAAGGGAGCGGCAGCGATACCGTAAAAACGGCACTTTAGTGGTGCTACAGCGGCTTAATCGTTGCTTTTGCTCTGCAACTATCGAATCAATCTGGCGGCACAGCTTCCGGTCCGATGAACTCTCTCCTGCGACGACGAGTAGAGCGACTATTCGCCTTTTGTCGCGAGAGTTCACTCTCGAAAGTTGAGATCAACTCGAGCGCAACGCTCGCTCGTTTGGCTCGTTCGCGGAACGAGACTTACTTTAAACTTGAGGCGCCCTATAGTGATTGAAAGTGCAGCTCGCTCTTTCCCTCTATCTCTTACGAGACAACGGTACGTGTAGTGTACGTTTTGCACGCTCGCCAAAGCGCAGATTTCTCTCTTTTTCCGAGCAGTTGGCTGTTATCGAGCTGCCCACGATTTATTGCCCGCAGATAAGGGACAGCCGGACTCTCCAAATAAAATTCTCCTCTCGAGTCATCAATGATGATTTTAATGCAGCGCGCCAGAGAGAGAGAGAGAGAAAGAGAGAACGAGAGAGATATTTAACGGTGTGTGCGAGTATGCAAGCACAAAAGTCGATTTATCTGGGGTCAAACGTATAGCAAAGTGAGAGAGTGAGAGAAAGCGCAACGAGCCGTCAACTGATTCGTGTCATTGAGCCGCCTATATAGCATAAGTCGCGAGTGGTGCTACCTCGGCAGTGTTTGTAAATGTAGCTTTTGCGCAATCGCTGAAAGTTATCTCTCCCGGACAGATTAGCGAAAAACTATACTACTTGACTTGAGCAAACCAGCCACAGTGGGACAACACGACGGAATACCGTTACTGTTGATTCGAGCCAGCCAGATTCAGTGGAAACTCGTGTTGTATCGACGGTCGACGCATTAACAGTGGAGCGTCGCGACATTTTTCCCTTCGAGCTAGCCGATAGAGCTGATACGTGGCGCACTGCCCCGAGTACTCGTCACACTCTTTTTTTTTTGCAGCGTTTCTATCCGAATATACGGAACGATCGTGGAGCTTACTTGTAGCCGAAGAGAAAAAGGAGTTGTACTCCACGAGGCAAAAAGTGGAAAAATGCGAAAAAACGATGGGGAGTCCGTAGAGATTGCGGTCAGTGTCCAGAAAATATCCCATTACCGCCTCAACACAGTACCAGTGAGTGACGCGTTGTGGTAGTGGCTTCCAGATCGTTCACCATCGCGCCCGCGCCCGTAGTGGCGGCTTTTCCTCGCGTTTTTGCTGGTTTTTCCATCGGTCACCCGAGTAGAGCGAGTCGTGCCACAGCTCACCAATAGATTTCTCTTTCTTGCCTCGCTGACCATCCATCGTACATAATAGCGTGCGCGCGAGCCTCCTTTTCCATCGGTAGATATGAGCGCGCGGTTGCCCACTTATTCTTTCCGAGATGTCAAAATAGTCGAAGACATCGATACATCTTTGGTTGTTTGTTTGGTTTTCTTTTCGCTATCTTCTCCGGATGACCAACTGCGCTACTAGCGAGCTGGGACCGTGCAAATAACGTCCTCGCGTAAAAGTGGGAGGAGAGTATCTCTCGGCTGCACTCGCGGAAAATAACGCAGTAGCGCGGAATACGGTTAAAGACAGAACGTAATACGGAGTTGTGAGGTGAAAGTTGAATTCTACGAATTCGACGAAAGTCCTGCCAAGTTTTGTGGGCTAATTGGTGTCATAGGTACAAATTGCAGCGATTGTTCAGCTGTTTTGTAGCGCGGAAATGAGCGCCGAGCGATACAGTGCCGATATACTTTCGTTTGGGTTTTAGTCGATAGCCAGCTCTATAAAATGTGCCGTTCACGCCGAGGCTCCCAATCAGATCCAAATACCCGTCTACCAACAATTATAGCCATTAATTTTCCGGGTATTTTCCTATCGCGCACGAATTATGCATATCCCTCTCTTTTCACGGACAAGTGGGGGTGGTTAAACAGAGCGAGAGAGGGAGAGAGAGAGAGCGCGCGCTGGTCGTCGCATGATTGTCATTAATCGTTGTCGAACGAAGAAAAACTAACAATAGCTATCCCGTGCCGCCGTGCGTAGCGCGGACAAAAACGCCCAAGGACAGCTGGAGACGGATTCCATCTCGCATTCCACGCGCTTCGGTCAGCGAAACACCTGGCCGCGAGACGTGCCTGTGCCTAATGTTCCTTTGCACAAAATATCGTATTCGTAGACGAGGCTTTATCGTGGAAATTTTTCGAAGGATCGTGAGAAAGGTGGTCCAACGACGGCACCAACTACAGCAGCATCCCGAAAAACGATCGCGTGCCGCTAATCGTTTTCTCTCTGTTTCTCCGTCTTGCGAGGAACCTGATTTTCGGCGCGTCAATTGCTCTCTGATGGGTTTCATTGAAAAACTAGCGAGATGGCTCAGGGAGATCCGCCAAGCACACGCAGACACACGCACGCACACGCGCGCGTACCCACTGTTCGGTTCAAAGGATCCCTCTTTCTTTCTCTCGCTCTCTTGTACACGTTGTTATTACGTGCATTCTCGCGCTCGTTTTGCTTTCGACTGTGTTTACACGGTTTCACTTTCGGTTTCGCGTGCGAGAATCTCATTCTTCGCTTGCACATGTATACGTACCGACCGGTGTATATGCACGCGGATCACGCCGCGTGCATGCAAATTCAGCTCTCCTCGACAAATGAGACAATTATTTATTTATTTCTTGCCTTTCGTGTTTCTCGATTCTTTCCGAGAACTCTCCTTCGAACACGGCGTATTATTATTCTAGAACGCATCGCACCGAACAAAAAATACGAGTGAAACGCGATTCGTCGAACGCGAATTCGAAAGAAACGCGAGTGCCACGGACAGAGCCAATGCTTGGCCATCGCTGCGTAACTCAACGACGACGGTGAGCGTTCGTGCACAACGGCAGCGGCAGACCAGCGACAGCAGCAATCCATCGGTGGTTCGGGTCGTTTAACGAAGCTAATCGACGTCGCGACGAAGTTTCATGCCCCGTCCGCACTGCACTGTAGTGCGCGACAACTGCCCGATGACTCATCGTTGTTGTACACACGCGCACATGTCTTATCTGTTCCTTTTCATTGTAGACGCGTCTTCTTTGCTATACTGCCGTGTTTGCGCCTCTAGAGAGGGAGAGAGAAAGAGAGTCGTGCGTAATTTTCCTCTCCGCGCTACGTCGAGATACGAAACGATGCGCGCATGTATATCGTGAATTCGCTCGATGACGCTGGCACACTTGTGCTTGAAATCGATCGCGCGTATTACAGCAGCCTCGTAAATATGCTGGTACAACAAATCCACCAGTCCATTGAGTCGAGTTTTACGACTCGCTGGTTCCATTGTAGAGAAAGCTCATTCACCTGTGCAAGACCCTTAAATCACGCGGCTACCTTGCTAATTTGGCAGGACGAATGCGAACGAAAGCAGAACAACGAAAGGCGCCGCTCGTAAAACGAAGGAAAGGGACGACGCGCCAGTCACGAGGGGAGAACGAACGAGAAAGAACGAGAGAGAGAGAGAGAGAGAGAGAGAGAGAGAGAGAGAGAGAGAGCTTATACCTGGCCATCTGACCCCGAGCGGCTGTCACTTTGACCTACTCCACGGCTTGTCGGCTCGCGCTCGCAGAGCCATAGTCGTAAAACGAATCGTCGCGTATTATTTTGCGGTTACGTATCCGAGCCAGAGATTAGTTGTGGGACGATATTGGTATTTCGAGAAACGACTAGACTAAATGGAGCAAGCTGTGCGCACCTTTAATTCTCGAGGATAAACGATCGTAAAGTAGCTTTTTTACTGCTTTGAGGTTCAACAGACCGATAACGCATGTGCGCGTGCGTGTGCGTAGCAGCGTAGATACGGCGCACACGCGAGCACAAGGTCATGGAACGAAATCAAAAGAAATCATTCCGTGCCAAGAAGTATAGGAGCGACGCGCGTCCTCCGTTCTCGTTTTCGAGCGGCCGCTCGGAATTCGAAACTGGATAGTCCGCGCACCTGCTCCGAAAGAAAGAGTCTTTTGCGTTGAATCCAATGAAACTTCCGATGAAAATAACGACGACGACGACGACGGCGGCGGCTCAGCGGAAATGAAAGGGGAAACTCGGGAGCATGCATTGCGAGCGTATCTGGTGCGTGACAGCTGCTCCATTGCCTCTACTATGCTCGTATAATGCAGGCTTAGGGTGACGTTGGCCAATCGAGGAAATATCCAGTTTCGCCCGACGACGCGCTTTCACCAAGATGCTCTTTTGTTGTCGCTCGCGCGAATCCTACAAAGAACCGTATAGAGCTTTCTCAAAGTGGTGTGGGTGCTCCGAAAGTCCACTCTTGGCCAGCGAAGGAGAATGCGCGCGAGCACGGGACGATAAATAAACAGGATCTAAATTTAGCGAGGCCAACGATCGGTTGCGACAGTTGCCTAGGTCAGGCCTACTTCGAGAGCTTGACTGACGGCAATTGGCGATTTAGATCTCTTTCTCGCTGTCTCTCTCGCTCTCTTTACAACTTCAAACGAGGAAATTTCCACTCGCGATAAATCGCCCTCTCTATTGTGCATTTTTCTCGATACGTCCTCAAAGGAAGCATCGCAAATTTTCTCTAATTCGCGAGGTTGTCGATCCGTTGACGGCATAGAACGACAGACTTACCTCCTTGTCTTGGTCTTTCTCGGTAGCCTCGTCCTTGTCTTTATCCTTGTCCTCAGTGGACTCGGTGTGAGGCGCGACTCCATTGGAGGTTGGCTTAGCGTCTACACCAGGTGCAGCCTCCTCAATGGCACCGAGCTTCTCGATCTTTTCGGCACCCTCGGCCACCACACCACCCTCGGCTGGCAGACCTTCCTTCTTCGGCGTCGTCGTTATGTCTACGGACCTTCTGCTCTGTCGCGCTCCCATTGTTCCTGTCTCTCTCTCTCTTTTTGCCTCTAATTAAGCTCTTCTAGCTAACTTCGCAAGCTCTCGTAGATCGAGCTTTCTTATCTGAAAATAAGAAGAAAACGTTATCGTTAATCATCGACGTTTATCCATATTTATGGCCACGATGAATGGCGTAAATCAAGCCTAGAGAGCGAAATCGCGTGACCGTGCAGGCGCTAAATAATTTATTCCGATTGGCGCCAAAATGAAAAATCACGCGCGAACAACGTTTGTTTCATTATGCAGAGCCGGCAACGGGCGCTACAAAAAGCCGCGCGACTCGCCAACGGAAAGATCGCCTTTGCAGATAATTGTACTCTTGAAATGTTGCTACGATTAATCTTACTTATATCGGCGAACAAACACTGTACGCCTGCGCGAGAGACGCAACTGAATATTAATGATCGCACGCATACGAGCGTCGTATAAAGGCGAGCTTGTTGGCGCGCGCTCGCGATATCGAAGGTGTCATTGACACTACGACGATCAACGCCAAATTCGAAAGACAAAGTGAGCCTACGCGCTTTCTAATTAATTATTGTATGCAAAGTGTTCGCTCTTGACTTTCAATCGCGTTATATTTCAGAACCGGCGATTGTCAAAATTAGCACGTTTTCTTTTGGGATCTCGTTTGCAAGCAATCGACTCTGACGCACGTCGACGCGCTACACTCTTTATTATTCCAAATATGAGTCATTAACGTTCAAAGAAATATACGAACGAGGGATTCATGCACTGCATAACAATAACAATTGCATTATATTACTCATCGAGGCTCGTTGTAGTTTTATCTGAATTACTTCTGAATCACCCCGACGAATAATAACAGTGGAGAAAATGTATTTGTTCCGTAAAAGAGACAACGTGTCCAGGGCTAGATCGAGCGCAGATTATTCATTCGCGCATAGGCAGTTTCCGTCCGAACCCGCGCGCTATGCCTTATCGCTTTGGTGCAAGGCTCGGCTCTGGGAGGAGATAACGCGTCCTTTCGTGGGACACGAGTCGCGTAATCGCCAACAAGGTCGGCCTCTCGACGAACAGTACAGACATGCCCGTAAACGACCCGTGATTTATCATTGTACAAAAACCAGGCTTCCTAACGAGCTTTCCACGAACGCGCAAAATCTGACAGTCGCATAGGAGAGATGGAACTTAATTATGGAAACTCGGGAGGAGGCTCGAGTTTTATTCGCTTCCTTGCTGCTACTGTCTAAACCCGGACAAGTTCCTCTCTCGGCCTTTTGGCGGAAAACTTGAAAAAAGTACTACAGCGCGCGCCTACCTATCTGTACGTACCCATACGTCGTTGTACGCTTGATTTTTCAGTGACGCTTTGGCAAGCGAGCGTTAGAAGGCTGTAAATCGCGGCGTACAAGAGGCCGTGACACGAGCACGAGACTTTCCCGGCCAGCGGGTAATTGCCAATGTAACGCAGGATCGGCAAGCAGACGAGCGAGTTGTGTAGGCTACGTAGGCACGTGTTTCCATGCGGCTTTCTAATACTCGCCGCTGGCTGCTTGTCGAATCGAGCGCGCGCGCGCGCGCGCTTCGCTTACGTAAAATCCGTGCGTCGAGATTTATCATGGGAAAGTCAAGGCTGGAGAAGTAAAAGTAGGGACGACGGAGGAAAGCCGCGTGCGTCGAGATCCGCGAAGATGGCGAGTGCACTGGGTCAACGGCCCCTCGAGCGTATAAGAGCAGGGCATTGGGTAACTCTGGCTGACGGTGGCGCTGTGCAGGGCGCGCTCGATCGATTCAGCCCGGGAACCGCCCGGACCGCGCTCCCGCAGCTTTCGCTCTTTCTCCCAGTCGGATTTTTTCCACATCGGCCCACGTTTTCCACCCACGACGCACACGCCAATTTTCAGTCGCGTTCGACAGCGCGATCGAGCGTGCGATTTATGCGCGCTCCAGCCGCCAATCGAACGATCGAGCTCGTTACATCGAGCCAAGCCTCGACGACTCTATAAATTAGCGCGCGTTTTCGCCAAACAAAAGCGACGCGATCCAGAGTCTCTGGTACAAGCTCTCTGGTGCAGTCTCGTTCTCTTTTTTTGCGAACGCTTGTGTGCCACCGATGCACACGCCCACTCCGAACGGTCGCTCGGCCGGAAATAAATTGGACCACCGCAGAGGGAAACGGGAACGCCGAGACCCTAAAGGAATGCCGCTGCTACCGCTGCTTCTTGCATCTTCTTCTTCTTCTTCTTCTTCTTCTTCTTCTTCTCTGCTCCCAGTGCCAGATGGACATTTTAATATTTCATCCGCGGTCGACGAGAGCAGTACTCGTTCCGACCAAGATTAATGTTCTAAAGCCGCGTGCCCGTTTTGTTTGGCCACACAAAGACGTGCTTTTTTCTAACGCTCTCCTCCGCCAAAAGAATTTCGAGTGACCCAGTCGGACTCGTAGGCCATACGCTTGATTTAGCGAACGCAGCGACGTTGTACAGTCTCCACTTTGTCATTGCGAAAGTGGGGTTTTTTACGAGAGCCACCCACGCGTTCGGCAAAAACACACGCGCACACGGGCTAGAAGTGGAAGAGACAAAGCTAAAAGGGCTACGCGATTGCCACTGGCAGCGCTCCATTTGTGATTTAAACGTAAACTCAATGGATCGTACGAGACGTCGAACAACAACAGTAACAACAACGTTACGCGCCGCGCTTGGCTTGTTCCCTTTTTGCTTCGTAAACACGCTAGTTTTAATTACACTTAGGACCCGCGTTTCCAGTGCATTTTATTTTCCTCCTCAATGCGTTTCCGCCAAGCGCAAGGTCACAATTCAAGCAGTCAATGTCGCGCGAGCTCCTTCGACGTGTTCCTCTGGCGCGAGAGCAAGTGACGTTTGATGTTTTTACACGCGCACACACGTACACAAAGTTCGTCGTAGGAGAGGCATCTCGAGCGTGAAGCGTATGCGTAGAAGCGCTCGGAAAGAGCGAAAAATGCGAGGCACACGAGCATTTTTACTCAGCTACCGAAGCGTGAAATCAAAGACTCGACATTCGAGTGCTCTACTCGCGAAAATGCGCGCGCGTTATTTTGGCTCGTTGTGCTCTGCTCTCGATTTATCCAGGCGATATTCGACGCTTTTTCTTTCCTCCCATCGAAGAAATTTGCCTCTTTGTCTCGTGCGATTACAGTGCGACTCGGAGCACGCCGCTATCGAGCGGCCATTCCTGTCAAACGAATATCCATCCCACTCGAACAACCGGATTGCGCCACCAGTTGACGCTCGAACGTTTGGACGCACGAGCAACTTGTCGTTGAATTTGCGCGATATTTTACAGTCCGATTAGCAGGTCCAAAGTAAACGTAGTAGCGCGTCTCGTGGAGTAAATAGAAGCAATTTGATGCGAGTCGAACGAACGTCGACGAGCGGCATTTCCCGGGACACCAATAATTAGCACACAATGGATTTGTACGCGGACGAAGCAAGTTTCAGAGCCTAATTGTTGTGCATGCGAATGTTATTGGCCGAATCGCGCTGCATTTGTCAATCGAAATATCAATCGTAGCCGTAACGTGGCGCCGGGCAGCGATCGACGTACGCGCACGTTATTCTCGATTCCACGGCAATCATCGCTTGTAACGTTTCCATCGACGACAAACGCACGAGCAGCGAGAGTTACGTCCTTACGTAACCACGCAACCAACAGGTGAAGCGATATTTTATCGTTCTCTCGCATCTCCTTTCCCTTTCGCGACTCATCGAGCAATAATTATCCGTTGGTCTGCAGCGCCGAGATTATTTTTTACAAACGTTGAGCAACGCGAGTGTCGAGCAGAGAATGGATTACGGGAGAGGAACAAAACATTTTACAACAGCGTAAAGAAGCGACGCCAATAAAGGCCGAGGCAAGTGCGAGTTGTATAGCTGCCGGAGAACGTCGTTAGACAAGGACAAAGAGTAAAAGACAGTAGTTTTCTCTCTCTCTCTCTCTCTCTCTCTCTCTCTCTCACTCTCTCTCTCTCTACCTCTCTCGAAGCGAGATATTATATTCGCACGAGAGAAAGTGCGACGAACCCACAAGCTCTCAAGGTCTCTTTTATCTCGGCGGCGTTTTTTTCGCGCATCTGATATTTTCATTTAGCCGCGATTCATCACCGAGGGGGAAGAAGAAAAGAGAGAGAGAACGAGCAGAGATACATGTGCTCGGGTGATAAATTTCAACGCGCTCGAGTTATCCGAGGCTTTTCTCTCTCTCTCTCTCGCTCCCCTACACAAAGTACGAGAGGCGCGCAGTGTCCAAAGTGTAATTGCCGGCTTGTGCGTCGGCGCGCTAGAGCGTGCTGGAACTCTCTGGGTTTCCTTGGTCTATCGAGGAATACGTGTAGCCACCATCGGCGGCGCGCGTTTCCCGAGTGTCTTTTGTTGCACGAGTTTGGCCAATGCGCCCACCTCGAGGACGTAACAGCACTACGTACTCGAATTAGAAGTGGACCGGTTCAGCGAGCAATCTCTCGTGCTACGCTCACTCGCGACGCTTATATTTCTGGACCTTATGACCGTGTTAGCCAAAGTTCGCGAGTCCACTATTAGGCCGCTCCAAAAACCTATTTCGGTACCAACGCGCGGAGCACGAGAGTGCTGCAGCCGACACACTCGTCGCATAATGCTGCTGCTACCACTACTTACCAACTGTGCGAAAGTTGGCCTCCAAGCTTGGCGATTCGTTAATTAGGCTCGCCTACCGCGTCAACTGCGCCTACCTCGTACGTTTGTTCACTAAATTACTTGGAAAATCAACGTCAGTCCGCCTGTCGCGCGATAACTTTCCAGAAATCTCGTCAGCAAACTGAACAAATAAAGGGAAATAAACGCGGAATAAAAAGCTACTACATTATTCAAGAAGGCACATCAGCCTCAATAATGAGCCGCTTTTATAAGCGTAGATTAGCCGCCCGGAAGCTCTATATCTCGATCAGCGCACGTACGCATCGCGAGAAAAAAACAATCGAAAAAATATAAAAAAGAAATAAATTGCCCGAATCTGACCGTCGTTCCAAGCGAGCGTCGGTGAAGCGCGTCGGTGAAGCGCGTCGATGCCCTTCCGGGGCAGAAGTTCACATGTTTTACGTAAGCATCTGCTCGCCGCCACTTCCTCCAGGCGGCGGTGACGGCAGGGGTGACGGCCTCCCGTGAACGATGATGCTAATGCGCTCGTAATTATCGCCCGACGCATTTGTTAACCGAGCGTTCGAGCTCGACACACCTGATGTTTACGCGCAGTCAGGCACGTTGACGTACACAGGCCGGATAGTTGAGCTCGAACAATCGATCAATCGATAGACGCGTCGTAGTCGAAAGGGAGAACGCGACGAGAACCGCGCACATGGCCCTTCCGTATGCTCGATTCCGTTTGACCGACTCGTCGGCCCACGCGTGGACTGGAATTTCGCGGCCTCTCTTCCAATCCCGACAACTCGAACAATGCGCAACCAAAACAGGAGCAAACGAAAGATAACATTAGCCGTTCCGCGCAATCACGCGGAAGCCCGATACATAGCGACTATCTCGTCTATTCTTCTCTTCTCCTCTCGGTTTTGTGGCGGTCCACGAGGTTGCGCTTGTAGACGCAGCAACTGTTTATTTACACGTCCGATAACGCAGATCCCCCGAGAGCTGCTCGATGATTGATTGAAATGAATGCGTGCTCAGTGAGATCGTTCAAACGCATCTTCCAAACGATCGATATTTAAAATCGTCCGCGCGATCGGGCCAAGTTCAAAGGTCGAAGGTCAAACAAACAACAACGAAAAATACAAACACACAGAGGCGTACACAGACACAAAAAGAAGCCGTTTTGACCATTGTAATTCTTCGAAAAACGGCAAATCGTACAAGACGGAAGAAAAACAGAGCGTTTGTCCTTCGATAAAAACAAACTGCAACTGCTGTGCGAGAAGGAAAGAAGGAAGAGAGAGAAAGACAGCGCACAGATAGGCTGTATAATCTTTGCTCTATCTCTCCTAAAATATTAGATCTGGCAAAGTCCATGGCAAACGTCCCGTTAGCTACGACGAATAAAAAGCTAGCCAGATGCAGCCCAGTAAGCGCTCGAACGGCGAATAGGGCTAGATACACGCGGAGAAAGCCGGCTGACGATTGCGATCGGCAGAGCGCTTGCTCGATGCCTACAACTGACCTACGACTCCGCGACGACTGCGTTAGAGGCTCAGGCGCGCGCCCTCTTTCTCTCTCTCTCTCTCTCTCTCTGCCTCGCTCTCTAATTAAACCTGATTCAGGTCTCGTTGTATAAACAGTCGCCAATTCTCGAGAACTAATCTCGATCAGCGGCAGAAAGGAAACTTTCCCCGTGTGTGAATCTCGTTATTTTCCGCGTCCTTTTTGACGAAACTCGCGACTGACTCAACCTCACGTTGATGGCCAATTTAGATTGCTTGGCGATCCTTTTCTTTTTTTCTGCCTTTTCGGAATCATCTCTTTCTCTTTCTCCGCGTGCATATGAGAATCACGGCGAGCGAGAGGATGATGCAACAACGTCGGCGTCCCGTTTATAAATGTTATATAGACGCCAATGATCAATGTCGAAAGTCTGGAAATTTTATTCCTTTCCGAGAACTCTGTGACACGGGAAGCGAATTATTACGATGATTCATAAATAGTTCTCGAGAGAGAAAACAACTGTCAAGCGTGACAGATAGCGTTTTATCGTCTGAAGCTAATAATAACGCTCTATTCGACTCGTTGCCACAGGCGCATTTTAAATTGTCAATGCTTGCTCGATTCCTTTGCTTGTTTTAGTTTGATTGCGCCCGGGTTTATCGCACTCGATAAAATAACATTACGAAAAATGTCTGTGATTCCCGTGGATAATCGGAGCTGCAACTGTATTAACAACGAAATAACGGCTCTTCATTTTTATTCACCGAGTTTTTTTTTATTTATTCTTTGTTTGTTTGTTGCGCGGATTGTCGCCACCACTACCTTTTGATTATAATATGAAATTGCGTATTACTTGGCTGACTGTCTCTGACTCAAACGTTCGCGTTTATATAGTATATAACGATATTTACGACGAACCAATCGACCGGCAAACTGTGATGATTCATTAAAACTAGTTTCACAAACTTTCTTGGGTTTAACGAGAAAACGGAAAATTGGAGTGAGCAGACGCTGCACCTAGCTATCAAATTGATATTCATCGAGCAGATAAGTGCAGTCACTTGAAACTGCATCAAGTCTCAATGGATAACGAGAATCTTACTGGTGAAATCCCCAACATAAATCTCGAATTGCGCTGATCGCGAATAACGGCCAAAATCTTGATAGTCGACAGAGGCATGCTTCGTCAATGACTTTTCCAGAGGGGGGGGGGGAGAAGAGAGAGAAAGAGAGAGAAAGAGAGAGAGAGAGGATCACGCATAAAAAGACAGAAACAGAAAGAAACACGGTGTAGTCACGGAATTGTGCAAACTCCATGACGAATCTCGAGGAGTCGATCTTTCTCGCACGTTTTCACGGCTCTCTGTCTCACTCTAGCTCGCGTGCAAGTGTGAGTTTCGGCGGGTGTCGCTGCGATGCGAGTTTACAGCTCGGTTAATTAAAGTAGGTTTTTGCTGCAACCAGAGATTATTGCCATAAGCGCAACTGCGTGAGAATCACTCGCGCGGTGCATTGCGAATGCTGTTGTTGATTACTCGTAGCGTGAAACCCCTTTTAGCACAAAGTCGTTACTGACTGTTACGAGCGAACAACGATACTGTACTTGGATTTACCATTTTTCCTTTTCGCCGATCGTTTCACGTGGCAAAAAGCACTACCATCGAACCAAGATAAAGTCCGCGAGAACGGAAAAAAGGAACCTACAACAGCTGTGTGTATACGTATAATATATGCGTTTGTATCTGTCCGTCGCATCTGGCTCGCTCTCGGCGTTTTTCGCATTGGAAACATCAGCATGCACCCGAGCGCGCCAATGTTGTCAACGGCGACGAACAAAGGATGAGTTTGCACAGCGGCGTTTTCGTATGTACACTCGGTGACGTGCATTTTTTGCCCCCGTAGCTTCTCGCGTAAAGGCCCACGAGAAGAGCAAGCCGAAACGCTCGCTCGTAAGAAAGAAGCGCCGATGACGGACAGCTGGAAAGTGTCTTCGTAAGTTTATTGGTCGGCTTGAACAAAGCTCCTGTCGTTTGTTTTGCCGTACGCTCGCTACTTGCCCGATCCAGGCTCGCGCTCCGCCGAAGGACGAGTACAAACAAAAGGGAGTCGACAATAGACGTTTCGATTGACGCTGGCCGAAGCACTCCAATTTGGCGCTCGTCGCGGCATCTCGAAACGCACGAAAAGCGCGCACCTAGCCGCCGGCTCTTTTCCGTGCACTCCCGGGAGGCAGTTGGAAAAAGTGCACTGGTTGCGCCGACACGAGCGCGCGCGGAACGACGACAAAGTCGCGATGAAATAAAAAGCGAAAGAGCGAAAAGCCATCGAGATGCGCACCACGCTCGGCTGCTCGATCAAGTCTAACGGGGAAAAACGCTTTCAACGATACATTAATTTACCATCAAACTCGTAGACTCCGAAAAAGGGAGGGAGAAAAAACAAGTTAATCAAGGACGAACGGAAAGGCAGAGCTCGCAGACGCAGACACAGTCTCTCTCGCTCTCTCTTTCTCTCTCCGCGGCGGTTCTCAATTTTCAACGACGACTCGCTCTTGACGAGAGGGGGCGGCCAGCCGAACGTGGATCAAGATGGCGCCAGTAGAATTCTGTTTTTCACGCGGAATTCGTACCGCTCGAAGAGAAAGGATTTTTCGAGAAACACGTGTTCTCGTGCGCGCTCGAACACGCTCCCGGTGCTTTATCGAGCATATCGAGCATATCGAGTACGCGCGCACGCTGCTGCTATTCGATTGGTACGGAATAAGAGCGCGCTAGGTTCGTCGATGTAACTAGCTTTGCCAACCGTTTGCTATGTTTTATCGCGTGAGTCAATTGCCTTTATGCGAGTACGTTGCAAAAGGAAAAACCAACTGGACTCGATTGCACGAGATTACGCTCGTTAACGTACAATTGAAAATAGTTCAAATGCACGACAATCGAGACAATTCATAGATGTGATATGTTTGTCAACAAAGATTACAAAACTGCTTGAACACTAGCACATCCTTCGGTCTACGTTCATGCCGCAATAATATACGTAGGTATGTATATATGTATACATGTACACGCACACAGCGTAATCAGTCATTTCGTTGCCATTTTTACCAGACACCAGCAGCTGTTTCGGTGCTGCCAAACGATCTCTTTATAACCAATGTGCAGTTTTACCAAGGCTCGAAAAATTGAGTCGTGTACACGAGATAATGGAATGTTTGGCTAACGATAATGAACGTGAAAATACCCGAAAAAACAGAGAGCATCGAGAGTAAAAGAGCAAACGAAACGTTGGTTCGAGGCAAGCAGCGTTTGCCGTTGAATCGAGAGGAAGCGCCGTTCAAGCAGGATTGGAGCACGGCGGCCAGGAGATAGGTATAGCCGGCTCTGGATAGAGAGCGCACTCGGCTCGGCACGCACGCAGTCTCTGCGCAGCTATCGATTGCGTGCGCCCATTTTCAAAATGGCGAGGGGGGCCGCAAGCGAACACGAGCACGCACGCGAGCGAGTATAGCACCTCGAACCGAAATCGCCGGTGTGCGTGATGCCGGCCGGCCGGCCGGCACCGACGACGCGCACACCGCACCATACCCACCTTTTGTACGTCGCTATGGCAACAGCAACCAAAAGCCCCGGCCGCTGCTTGCTCACTACCTCGCCACTCCAATCCTACGCGATCAAATTGTAAAGCACTTCAGCCCTCGGCAACAATTTCGTAGTTGTCTAATTATTTTGGCCGACACTACCACTAACCAGGCAAGCCAACCCCGTTCAAACTTCTGCTCCGATTTCAAAACTCCGACTTGAGAACGCAATTGCTCCGAAATCCAAAGCCTTCCTTCGGCACGCACGCTTTTTCTATGACTCGGGTAGACTAAAAAGGACACGTCACGAAACCAGCCAACGGCACGTTTGAAAATTGCCGAGCAAAGCTCGAAACGTTGCAAAGGGGGTGTCGGAGCGAGGAGAGGGCGTCGCCGCGCGAAAAAAAGTAAAAGCCCCGACAACGACATGGCTCGGAGGATCGGCCTTGAGATAATTATAAAAATGGGGAAAACGCGAAAATCAGGCTTGGCCGACGAAACGGAAACTCGAATAGCTTCGTTAACGGTTTTCGGTGGATGGCGCGCTCTCGCACGGCGGCCGCGCGCGTAACAAAGGACAACCGGCGGTGGCGGTGGCGTCGGCTGCCGCGGTGTCGAGACAAAAGTTGTACTGCCTACCTCTGTCGTCGGATTTGGCTGCTGCTCGGCACGCGCAATCCTGGGCGTTCAAGCAGGTCGTCCGTCTAACGTGTCGTGCAGAGTCCCTCGTCGCACAGGGATCACACAGATACAATATTACACAGCTCGTCGATTTTTTATAATAAAAAATCACTTTGGTTCACACACGCGAGTGTCGAGTAATAACGAAGGGCGGGCGGGCACACTTTGCGTTGTCGATGGTCACTTGGCACTGGCAAGCACTGTGGGGCTATTCACACTAAAAGAAACTGTTAAAAAAGTCGCGGTCCGCGCTGGCTACTGCTGCTGCTGGCTGCGCGAGTGTGCTGCTTTTATAGGGAGCTGCGGGGAACGACGAGGAGAAAGAGAGAGAAGG
This sequence comes from Chouioia cunea, assembly GCA_030064505.1. NCBI lineage: Eukaryota > Metazoa > Arthropoda > Insecta > Hymenoptera > Eulophidae > Chouioia > Chouioia cunea. Next base: position 24,846,764 of record JAOPFQ010000001.1, read on the forward strand.
CGACTGATACTAGAGCGCGGCTGCAGTGTGCACTCGGCGCTACGCTCGAGGAAAGAATGAGGGCCCGGGACGCCGCCGCCGCTGGCTAGCAGAGAGAGAAGGCAGCAGGGGCGGGCGCGATATGCGCGCGCTACTATTCCCCCTCTTTCACCCACCGCCTTCCCCGCCACCCATCCAAGCTGTAGCCCTGCCGCTGTGCTGCTGCTGCTGCTGCTTCTGCTGTTGCTGCTGTATCGCTGCCGCTGCCGTCGCGCCCGTAGATCGTCGTGCAGAGGGGGATGTGCGTGAGATTGTCGTTCTCTCTTTCTCTCTGTGTTAAAGTAGTAGTTGCTTGCTTGCTTGCTTGCTCGGGAGTGAGCGCAAGAGACAGAGAAAGGGATATGGGAATGAGGAAATAATGCCAGCGACGTGAGCAAGAGATGAGATAGAGAGAGAGAAGAGGAGACTCCGCCGCGAACGGCAGAATAGAGTGTGAGAAATGGGATAGTAGTGAGCGAGAACAACCAGTCAAAGCCAAGGATGCGCTCATGCTCTCCTCTCTCTCCCTCTTTGTGCTCCAATTTGGAAGCTTTACTCATCAACGCGCTCGTTACTCTGTCAATCGCAATATTGTTTCGCCGTTTACTTTTATCCGTAGGTCGCAATCTACGATTTGATCGTCCGATGACGGGATTTTGTAGTCAAACTAGACTGTCCGTACCATCTCATCGCGAAAATTCTCCAAAAGACAAGTCCGCAAACGAGTTTGAAAGGAAAAGAAGAAAGAATTCTTCTATAGAAAGCCAGAAAGTCAATTTCAAAAGCCAACGCGGGGGCGTGATGGGCGATCTTGCCGCGCAAGATAATTCGCGAATTAAAGCAAGGAGTCGAAGAAGCCGGATTAAAAAAATGTACAAGTCCTCGGGAGGAGACGCGCGCGCGCACCTTGGCAAGATTCTCTTTCACAGGGTGGGGCATTGCTAACTATATATACATATATATATATTTATCCTGAGTGCATGGAGAGAGAGAGAGAGAGAGAGAGACAAGGTGGTGAAAAAAGGAGGAGGAAAAGATCACAACGAGTATTGACCGGGAGATCTTTCAACCCAAAGCACTGCCCCACCAACCTTCGTGTCCTATCAGTTTATTAATACGTTGTTGGTAAATGAGCTGGCGTTCGACGAGTCGCATTCCATTAGCCATAACGGAATCTAATTTTTTCCTAATATCGTTGAGTTGGCTGATTATTAACGACGCACCTGACCCGTCGAAAGTTGATTAACGTCTCTACTCAATACATCACCATCGCCTGGAATTTTACTCCAATATTCAATAATTGCTTTTGCTGACTTGAGCTCCTGCTGTCTCGACTTAATTGCGAGATCTCGCGTAGATTAGAAAAGAAAAACGCGGAATCGATAGCCACTTACGAGTTGACCCCACAAATGAGTAGGAGTGAACCGCTGATAAAACTCACGGTCATCGGTAGAAAGAATACGTACGTACCTTTGGCAATGGACGGACGGTAGAAAGGAGAAAAAAGGTGTTTCGCGAATAAAAGTGTTTCGAGAAACGGTGGAGCAGCTTTTTTGTACGTATACACACGAGGAGGAGGAGGAGGAGGGAAAGGAAGCGACTCGAATGTACGAGGGACGACGCCCTTTCGAGTTGGTTATTAAATGTGCCCCACAAGGAAAACATTTCCTCGCCTTGCGTTCTGGATTTTTTGTCGTTCAAGTACGAAGCTCGGACTCTTTCGGTTTGCTTGAGGTCGGACAGAAATTAGTCGCACCGGAGAAGAAACAAAGCGAGCGCACAGGGGATGACGTACGAGGTTTTTTATTGCTGGACTTTTGGTCGGCTGTGTAATCCTGAGTTGTGCTCGCTTTTATGCAATTAGGAGTAGATTAAAAGACACTGCGATGTTTTGTCTCGCACAGGAGAAAGAGAGCGCCCTTTTTCGGAATCTGCGGAACGATATTTCCTTGTTCAAACGAGCCAGAGAAAAACGCGTAGCCGACGAACAAACATCTGTAAACTGAACAATGTTTCCAAAGACTATCGAACATCATAGCTACGCGCATTTGCTTGGTAAGTTGTAAGTTTTAGGTTTCCCAGGCAGCCACTCCGATATTTACAAGAAACTTCGAGACGAGAAAAGCCCAAAAACACTCAACATTTGCACACCGTCGAAGAAAGGTCGTGTAGCGTAGAGGATAGCTGCGATTTTTATGTAGGACCTATTTAAATAGACACAAACGCACACGCACACAAAGACCTGCAACCGAAAGAAGCGAACGCGCGTGCATAATCCTCAAGCCCCGTCTTAGTACCGAAAGGAAATAGTCCTGTAGCAGTTGGTCCGCACTAATGAATGTTCCAAGCGAGATATTTTACTAGCAGCGTTCGTTTCGGCCCTTCGCTAGAGGCGCAAGACCATCGCCGTCGCGCACACACATTCCGTAGTCGGTGCTATGTGTGACATCGTAAAACCCCCGAGGGATAGGAGAAACGCGTTGCACGTGTGCAGCGCTCGCGTGCGCCACAGCGCCGACAATCGTAAAACTCCGAGCTCCCTGTGCACCAGCCTCTCTCCTATACCTCTATCTCCTTTTTCATTTTTTCATCCTCCAGGCCTTATTTCTATTTGCCGCGGGAGTGCCGAGTAGAATTGCACACGGTTCAGCCGTAAATTGCCAAGCGGCTCTTTCCCCTAGACACCGGGTTAGATGAATGTGGTTTTTCGTCGTACGTCTGTTTTGCAACCGGCGTCAATTGACGAGATGGCAATTGAAAAGTCGAAATAGGTTCGTACATTAGGACACGCGGATGCGCAATATGCATGAAATGCAGGGCAAACGCAGGAACATCCGACGCGCACCGATTATCGCCAGAACAGCCAGAATAAAAAATCCTTGAGCTCGGACATCGAAAGGCCTCGCCTCGTTTTTCTTCCGGGATGACTGTCCGTGCTTGGAAACTAAACTTGCCGCGCTACGAGAAGGTGGTACAAGCACAATTTGCACATGGATGGGAAAAAATAAACGAGACGTATAACACGTTCAACGCAAAAACGTTGAATAAGAACGTCGTAAATAATGGCTTCATTTGAGTGCAGAAGCTGCGAGAAGAGCGAGCTACGTATAATCGACAAGGAGAATTAGAAAAGAGGTTAAACAACTCACTGCGGTAAAAATGAAGTGCCGAAACGAAGACCTTTCAGATGCGAAAGCGGCTAAAGGCGGCCGCGGCTTTGCTGCAGCCAATTTGTCTTGCGCATAGTCCCTCGTGCGCCTCTGACTGCTACGTGCACGCGTGCAATCTCCCTATCCGCGCACCTATCTCTATCTCGATTCCACTTCTTTTTTATTTGTTTGTTTGTTTACTTTTCCTTTTTTTTGTTTAACTTTTCTTTCAGTAGCGAAATGGCGAAATTAAACGATCTCGGCGGTGCGCGCGCGCGCGAACACACATGCACACGCGCGTTCAAGGCTTAGGCTTATTACGTAGATGTACTTGCTTGCGCTCGAAGAGAAAGAGAGTCGAGAAGAAGCTCGGTCTGAGTCATTCCGAATAATAAAAACGCATAAGCGCGACGGAATGCCGCGTGAAGTTGCTCGCTTTTTTCGAGGGAGAGGCACGGAGAGGTTATCGCAATTCTTAGTCGCCGATCTTGGACGCTCTCTCTCTCTCTCTCTCTCTCCCTGTGTTTACGGCAATTTAAAATAACACGGCTATTCTTCAACGTCATGCGTAACACACACTCGATGGGGGAAAGAATTGCTGGAGCCGGCAACTTGCGAGATACCAGTTATCGATCAATTGCAACTTAATTTTAGAGAAGTACGCTTTGTTTTTACGGTCGAGGGCAAGTGTTGAGATTGAGCTTCTTGGTAGATGTGAGTGCATTATTGCGTACGCTGAGACTCGCGTGCACGCGCCAATAACGAGTGTAAAATTAATGCTCGCTTGAACTATTATCGCCATCTCCTTTTTTCTCGCGGTGCATTTATCAATTAGCCACGAGAGAGAGAGAGAGAGAGAGAGAGAGGGAGAGAGATAGAGAGCGATGCACTCGCTTATTAACTTGTCGATAACGTTGTTTTTGTTCTCAATCAAATTCTTCGACTGCCCTTTATTTGCCGACACGTCAGCGCCAAGTTCGTTTGTTTTGTAAATAGCTGCGACAGTTGAAACAATGTCGTATCAACTATTCGAGTCGCCGTGCTATGTAAGCGGATTCAATTAGAAATCTTGCGACATTCGCACTGATATTGAACTCGAAATTGAGCCGTCCAGTTAAGAGCACTTTACCGAAGGTCCATTGAATCGTTATCGAAAACTATCGTTTTACGCGCGCTACAATCAATCCCTCGGGTATATTTAAAAGACAACTCATCCGTGATACGTGCACTTTCTGCAAGTGCAAACTCTCAGCCATCGTGCATATCGAAACTGGTTTTCGGCGCCCTGAAGCGAGGGGCACTTGTCAAACCTTAGAGCAGGTTAGTTTCTCGGTGTTGCGGCGAATTTGTGCAAACGCGCTCTTTATCGCTAGACTCGGCCAAGATGAGAATCGCTCGGGAACACTGCACCGAAGCGAGTTGAACGAATACAGCGACGCGTCGGAATAATCGCGCGAAAACCATAACGATATCAGCCGACCGCTCGGAAGCACGAGAGTTTGCAAAAAGCAGAGTAGTCGCGACGGAAGGTAGCTCGAGTGATCGCACGTAACTCGCCGGCGGCGAAGCACGTATATCTTGCAGGGCGTGCGCGCGATAGTAGCAATATAACTTGGAAGCATTATGCACGCCCGTCGAGCGCATAAAAGCTCGATGGATCTATCGCGCGGGCGCTCGCTGGCTTTTCCCTCGAGATACGACGACGACTGGAGACCGCATCGCCGGCTGCGGCTACGGCTGCGGCTGCGGCTGTCCTAGCTCTCTCCACCCGTATACGTAGCGCTCGACTTTCAAATTGCCGCTTGCGATACTGACGTCCCCGCTAATGGACGGATAATTTCGTAGGATACGTGCGATCGAGGACGTACATACAGCGATTGCCAACACTGCACTAGTTGTACGTTCATAGACTGCGAGCGACTTGCTCGTACCGACGACCATACATCGATTATTATACTTTGAACCGAAGATTATGAAAACAGGAGCATGTGCTGGACTTTAGTGCGCTGATTATATTTACGCAAGCGATAAGTTCTCGAGTGCTCTTAAACCCCACTGAAATCCGGGCTGGAGAGGTCGATTAAATTTATTAATATGGAGCTCGTAGCCCTTAACTTATCCGCTAATACATCGACGTTATACTTGGAAAAGCGAGTTAGTCATTCAATTAAAGCTCAATCGCCAACCTCTAAACTGTCTTTGCTTGTACGTTCTTTGAATGCCATCAATCTCGATTACCCGCATTCACTGACGCAGCTCTATTCATCGAGCTTTCTTTCCGGGATCTTTTTATCGAATTACCAATCTTCCGTTTCGAGTCTTTAAATAAATGCTGACGCATCCAGTTGCACTCGTCGATAACTTACTAATTAATGTTTTTCTCGTGACTCACTTTACTATGGACAAAGTTAACGCGGTATTTGTATTCTCTTTTATTCCGTTATATCGCTCACCATCGATTGCTCACATTTTTTAGATGGCAGTATCGCGTTGTTCCAAAGTCTTGTTGCACACTACCGTCAAGCAGCGCACTGCGACGAGTCGTTTTCCATTCGAATCGTCGTCAAACGATTTACGTGTTTTATTAATTTCTCGTTTATTCGCGACTCTGCACTATCTCTCTTCCGAATGCCAACTCTGAGAAAAAGCACAAGACAATCAAATTCTTCGGGCAATCTCTCCACGAGCAGCAAAAACAGTTTGCAACGCAGCATCGCTGCACGCGAGAAACTGAATATCTACAACTCGATAAGCAAATATACGTAGGCAACTGTTTGCCATTTCGAAGGCAAAGGTAAAATCGTGCAGAAGCGACGCGAAGATCGGTTACCACAGGCCACAAAGACACTGGCCAGCGATTGCAACCGACTGCAAAAATCACTATTGTGATGCTTATCGAATTAGAACAGAATGTGATAATTGCATCGTCTGTGCGAATGGAATAATGCTTTACCGTTTTAAGTGGAATACGGGCTAATTTTATGACTATTTCAACGATGAAACAGTTTTATTCTCGCTGGCTATTTGGGCTCTATCTCTTTCGCGATGTGGTATCTCGGCTTGAAAGCGCGCTGGCATTGTCTGCGCATAATAAACGTATCGCGTTGCATGCCTCGATGACGAACGCATCGTAACGAGCATTGTTTGAGACAATTTCGTCATAGGCGAGCAGCCGGAAGCAGTTTGATTTTACGTTAGTTATGCAGTACGTATGTCGAATGTCCGACCAATGAGTAATTTCGTTTCGTCGCAACGGCACGGCTGTCGTACTAGCGCGAAACTGTATTTTTTTAATACAGCAATCGCCGGCACGCGTCTGCCCGTTGCGTTCCCTCCCAATTTGTAAAAACAACGACGGTCCGCGATGAAAGTTTATTGTTGCGCGAAATTCAGCGATGGCGAACGGCGCACTATTGGGTAACATCTTTATTCGATCGATTCGCGTGCACTGGATAATGCCCAATAACGTGTAATACGTTGGCGCAATGCAAAGTGCACGCACACTCTCGGAATAACGTTGTGCACGATGCAAAACGCGTGGAATACGAATCGTGATTCGTGCATTTCGTACAGGCAAACGTCAAACAGTCTTTGAAAATTATCGCGAGCCAAGTGCAGAGATGATTGACGGTTGCCAATGAAAGTAATCAGTGCGCGCCTTCGTGCGTTTTACGTATTCGCCAAGTTTTTTCGCTCGATATAACGCATAAACAAGCGACGAGTGTGAGAGCTGTGATTTGTTAGGTCCTTCCAAAGCCCTTGGCTGGTGCTGTTGCCCGATTGCAACAGCACCAGCAGCAACATCAGTCGTAGCCCGAAGAAGCACAAAATACACGGTGTAGACTAAATCCACGTCAAGTTTGGTGTTTAATAGCAGCTTACACTTTTACACGGGTTGAAGGAGCAGCGCCGAGTTATGCGTGATAATACAAGCAGGTGTTTTGAAGCAGCAACAGAGGCCGCAACAGCAGCACGAGAGAGGCCTTATTATCGCGTCTAAACTCGAGCAGCAAGTTTAAATTGGCTTCGTTCGGTTTCGACGAGGAGTGTGGAGTATAAAGGAAAAGGTTGCAGGAGCTGGCTGCGAGAGAGAGAGAGAGAGAGAGAGAGAGAGAGAGGTGAGTCACGTGAGTGGAAGCAAGTTATAAAGCTCGCGCGCGCCGCGAGGATTCGGCGCGTGCAAAATATCAAACTTTGCTTTCTCTCTTGTTCCCCCACGCGCTCCTCTATCTGTCCGTGTCTCTGTGCCTGTGTGTAGCCTCGAGAGACTGTATACTACGTGCTTACTCACTCGTGCAGCAGTGTGTCGTAGCAACGATCTCGACTCGCGAATCGAGTCTGTGCTACCTCTCTCTCCCTCTCGTTTCTCTCTGTTGTTTAAAGGATATAGGACGCTGTCAACGCCGCTGCGGTTTGCGCCTTGGCATGGCACGGCTTGCTTTGGCTTGGCTTGGCTCGGCTTAGCTTGGCTTTCCGCATAATCGTGACTTGATCCTTATGCAATCATCGGTTTACAGATCATATCGCGCAATTCAACCTCCATCATTGTTTGCTACTTACCATCGAAACCACTCGTTACTTTTACTAAACACACACTTCGAATATCTCCAAGACCATTATCCTACATTGGCTGGAACTACCGTATTACATGCCTATTCAAATACCGTATTATGTGTATAGGCGACATTTATCAACAGCTACGAGTTCCGCATGCTTTACTATTACAACGAAACAAAAACGAACAGAATCGGAAAAATTCTAGCAACAGGTTCCAAGCAAATTACCCCATTACCTAAAGTGGCGACTCCAGTATTCACGAGTGATGCCATCTAAAAAACATCAATCTCCTTCAAAGCAATCATTCTTGAAATGCACTGCCGGATACAACAAGGATTTACTCTCCCATCTTCTCTTGAAAATGAATGTATTTATGCACAAGCTCGCATGAACCACTCTCTTTCACGAATATCATTGGTTTCGTGCAAATTATCGCAAGTCAAACGTTCGCGATCCTTTTCGAAATCATTTACGTTCATAAGGTTCGCAGTTGGTTTATCCGTGTTCTTGACCATTCGAACGACAATGTCGGTATTCAAAGGTATCCAAACAATAGCTCAAAAGATACTTTATTCAGCTTTATTGCACGAAATTCAAATCTGCGCAATAGTTGGTCGTCGCCTTGAACGCACGGGTTCGGTGGCCAAGTGAGAAATGAAACTGCTCGAGGGAGAAGAGCAGACAAAAAATCTAGAGAAAAACAGTCTTTCATTTTCCGATACATCGAGTCGTCCCGATGACGGGGCACGTCCGCCAAGCTACGAGCCTCACCAAGAAAACGAGGCAGCTCGCGTAGCCGACATAAAAGATCGAGCTCCGCGTTTATTTTCTCCTTCTTCTTTTTTTTCCGCCTCCGACGAGAAGATCGCTCGGTAAGAGATATTTGTCGACGTCGAGCCAGTAAGCTACAGGAGAGTAAGGGGAAGAAGCGTTGCGGCCGAAAAAAGCACTCTTCGGTTGCGTGTTGTAGGTAGCCCTACCGAGCGTTGCTGTTTTGCCAAAATCCACGCAGATAGTCAAATGCTAAACCCGCGAAAACTCCGTGGCGGTTTAATACACGGATTGACTGGTACTAGAGAGAGAGAGAGAGAGAGAGAGAAAGATCGGTCGGGAACTTTTTGCTCTTGCGACAAAGATAAAGCAACGACTTCCGGGCACTTGTTCAATGCTCGGAGTGCTTTTTACGCTTCCGCGGTATAATAGGGGCTCTCCATCGAGAGCTACACGTTTATCCGCATTTTGCAACAGATCGCAAGCGCGCGCTTCCGAAGGATTTGTAGCGTACGTTAGTCGAGTAACCGTGATAGAACTTGAGATGGAACGAAAAGTTACGTGGCATAATTACAGCGGCTCGTTGGCATTTAGTTCGAGAGTACGTTCGCATCGTGGCTCGATTTTCCCTCTCGTCGTACAGCCAAAACTACAAACTAAAAAATATCAAACGACCAAACAAATCTGAGCGTAGTAGAAAGTTGTGCACGCTGTGAAAGATCTCCCTTTTAAATGCCGTATGTTATGGAATGAAGAGAAAAAACAGACTAAGGCAAATGGTTTAGAACGGAAGACATAAAAATCCTCGGATGAAATTAATAACCGCGTGGCTATCTATTTCTGTCGAGCATGGCGTCGCGCGTATATCCAAGAGGGCATATACACAGTACAAAGCACAGTACAAAGCATCCGTCTCCTCGACCGAGTTGAAGGAGCACGCAATTTGACGCACTGCCGTGGTCGTGCAGGTCAGTGCAACGCGGCCAACGGGTTGATAGATCGTTGCGATTGTCGTACAAGGGTTACACGCACAAAGTATGCTTCTGTGCTTCTCGGAGGAGCAAGATGAAAATGTCGCTGCGGTAAGCGAGGCACGCAGACGATCGTACTCGTGATGTTGTACCGAGGCGACAAGGAGGCTAGGGGCAAGCCTAACCAACGGTTCATTGTCAAACGCTCGCTAATTTCCTTTGACTTTGAGAGGTGAAGATTCATGTGCAGCAAATGTTTAATCATTGCCTTATAACGGTCACGATGCTGCTTTCTCTCTAGTATAGATGCAGCTAACTCGCGGAGGTCAAGGTAGATAACGATGCTCCGGCACAGAATAGTAGTAGTAGTAGTGGTGGTAGTGGTGGCGAAAGGGACGAAGCAAACAGTGAATGTGCCGTCTCTCTCTCTCTCTCTCTCAAGACTGAGCATAGATCGGAGAATGCTCGTCAAAGAGTGAGAGAGAGAGAGAGAGAGAGAGAGAGAGAGCAGCAAGTGCACGGTAGCCCCTGCCGCGGCGTATAACGGTCTGCAATCTCGTCTGACGTTCATTAGCCAAATCGTGATTAGTAGTGGCTGCGCACACGCGTGTGCATGTGTGCATGTTTATGCGCGTGTACACGGTAATTCAGCGAAATTTGGTAAAGCGCGCGCAGTACGGAGAGCTGCACCTAATGACGCGTGTAATATCCAATTCGAGCATCAACAGAAAGAGAGTATACGTTTGAAGCTCTCGTCGCGTGCCAGGCTAATGGGCATTTGTAGCTGCGGTGCGCATTAACCTTCGCTTCCGATCGGCGATTGCGCGGGACAGCTAGCTTCGGCGTATCTCCAATTCCTCGTAATGCCGTTCACCGATGAACAGTTTAACTTGTTCTACATGACTTTTAAACGAAACCTTAGACGCTTACAAAGCGTTACTCATTTGTGCTTTTAGATCTATTTACGAGGTCGCTGATAACGCCTAATGGAGTTTTTAATCGACACTTTTCTTGGCTTGACGACTTTCGTTCAATTCCTCCGAAGGGCATTCTATTCGTTTCAAACGACTACGTACTCAAGGCTCGTTTGACGGCAATCATCCTAGCACTGTCGTTTAAAGAGCTCGTCGATGAGTCTTTTCTCGAGGATAACAAGTGGCTCGTACTCTCGCATGAATACCGACGAAAGTGCGCGTAATGCTATCTCGCGGCGATAGCAGCGGCAATCGGAGCATCTTCGTTTCTCTGCCGTGTTCGATTAGCGACGCGTTACTAGAGAGTCTTACAGCGCGCGAACGCGGAAATCAGCAACGCTCCGAGCCGACGCGCCGTTTTCTGTTTAGCTCCGCACGCGTACATCACCAGAGGTTGTCGAAAGGGCTTGCGCTCGCGCGAGAGAAGACGCCCGCAGGCCGAATTGTTCGCTTGAAATCAAACTTCGCGCCTCGTTGAGCAACCAATTACGAGCGTCTTCAAAGGACGCTGGAGACTCTTAGTGCGCTACGACGAGACCTCGGCCCCAGTAGCCTTGTACCTCTTTTCGATTAGATTTTCTATCGTCGCATAGCGTCGTTCTGCTCCTACTTGGCTGTGCGCGCGCTTCGTCTTTGTGACGTATGCTACATTTGCGAGTCGCCGTACTCTTCTTTGGGCAACGAGCGTGCACATTTTGCAATATACTTTGGAATAGGAGAAAGAGAAGAATTGCGGCGGCGGCGTCGCAGTCGTCGTCTAACGTCGACTCTCTCGTAAAAATGGGAAATAGTCTGTCTCTCTGTTTGCCATAGGCGCCTCTCGGCTTATCCTCGCTGTTATCGAGGTCAGGCGGCGTAATTTCGACGAAAAGATCCCTCCCGACACATTTGGCTGGAAGATGTCGGCGATTAGACCGATTCCTACATACTTTTGAGCGTTTTATGCTGTGTGTATACGTTCTCGCTGTCTTTCGTTCCACTTCTCTTTTTTTTCTTTCCTTTTTTTGCGGTCGTACTTTGCGCTAATCTCCAAACGTGAGCGCTGAAAGATGCTACTTTTCAATGAGTCTCAGAGTCAAGTTGCTGTCCAATTTGACGAATGAATCGCCGAAATAGACTGCAGCTTTCTTTTCTACGAACGCTTTACAACAAAACTATCGTTGAAACGCTCGAAAAATACGATTACCAATCGAGACGCGCTAATCAACGGATTCGTTTGATTTTCTTAACGGTTGAATATCATTGTCGCGAATGTTCCGTGGAATTTCGCGTAATAGGCCAATGAAAAATGAAAATGTACGCTGAGAAATGGAAATAGAGTTCCAGCACACTTGTAAGCATACATGTGCTATCGCGATGAATCATTCTCCACCGCTCATTCCCATTCGTAGCAATCCAGACGACATGACAAATTTGGAACATTGGTCTTCGTCACGTATATGCTCGTTTACTTAAGTACCGCGTGAAACGTTCAAGGGCATTGTAAAAGCACTGCTTAGAATAATTAGCGCCATCGTCAATTTAGTAAATTGCGATTGGATATTTGAGAAAAGTTGCATCGATCAATTGAGCGGTCCGCAGCTTGATTTTTAGGGATGCATCTATCGTATGCGTACTCCAATTATTTTAAATTTAGTCGAAGCGGTCGTAAACGTAAAATTTTTTACTACTAGCACTGTAGTGCATTACACGCTACTCGTAATAAATTCGCAGCAGTCTGACACAGATAGCGTAAAGTGTATAGACACATGTGGATATAATAGTCGAGCGATAATAGAGTCGTAGCCGCGCAAGTTGGCCAAACGAAGCCATCGTTATCCAATATATCTGTAATTCGTCGCGAGAGCGTGTGTGCGATAGCGAGAGAGAGAGAGAGAGAGAGAACGCGCGCGTGTTGTACGTAGGCAGCGGAACGACGAGAACGAAAGGAATGACTTATGGAAAACGACACTACAAATGCTACTATGGGTACACGTGCGTACTCGGCTGAATGACTGTCTTCACGCTACGCACTGAAAAAGATGAACGCGCGCTTGTACGTGGCCACGTCGTAAAACACGCAAAGACGACGCTCTGTCGCCAGCCTCGTCGTTGCGGGAGAAAGGAATTCCCGCCCGAGCGAACGTTCGTTTTCTCGCTTTCGATCGCGCGCTACTGCGGGGACGAGAGAGCCCCACGGATCGATCAATTTCCGCGCGCTAATTAGTTGGCAACGCGCTCGCCTCAAAGCACCTCTAGCTTCGGAAGTTGGTTCTGCGATTGAAACCTATGCGCCATCGCCCAATTGTTCTTGCCAACGTTTCAGCCTCTCCTATTACGTATTACGTGGTAGCGGATCAAACGTGCAAACTTTCGTTCGGATGTACCTTGGTACGAGGTTTCGTCGTTAGACCAGTCTCGTTGAGATTACGGTATCTCTTTGAATTTATTACTTTTGCTCTTTGGCCATGTCAGTCTTCGTTTACTTACAAATTAATCCGTCGGTGACTCGATGGAATTCCTGCATCCGATTACGGACTTCCACTTTAATTGTACGGTAGACGCGCGAAACCTCAATCGATAAACCAAACTAATAAATCAAACGACGACGTTCTACCGTTGATCGAGAGATTTGGACGACAATGGAGCTTGTGGCCGTTGTTCTAGGTGTCGTTGTTCTACGTTCGAGCGGAACTCAAACGTAACTCAAACGTCAAAGATTGACGAGCACGTATTCTACGTGCTCGAACGTAAGTAACGAGGATGCGCACTAGTTTTGTTTTATCGCAGAAACACGCGACTCAAAGCAACGCCCACGACAAGTTTCGAATATCGCTATTTTACTACTAAACGTGTGCGTGAGCTCGATTGCCGTATCTTATCGAGGTTCTGCGCGTGGTCAGGATTGTTGAAATAATTCCAGAAAATTGCTCGTTAGTATCGATAACGTGCCGTGTCGATACCTTCGCCAGCATTTCCCAACGTACTCGAGCTAACGTTGCAGCAACGTGGAAAAAATAAGCAAAATGCCGCCGTTGACGCTTCTCAAAGTTCAAAGGGGAGAGCGGGGAACGGAGAGTGGCCTCGTCCGATAAGACGGTCGGCAGAGGCGCAGCGGAATTTCTCAGGTCGACCGCGTTGGAGGCAAGGGAAAAGTGCTGGTCTGCTTAGCATCGCGGAAACAAAGAGTGCGCGGTATATAGGTATACCAGGGCGAACGGTACATCGCTGTACGGCGCCGTTGTCCGAGAGCATATGGCGAACGGGACGGGGTTCTGCTTGGATCGATTAAATTATTATACGCTCGCTTGCGCGCGCGTGCTATTACGGCATATTGCAGCGAAATAAAAGATAACGACGTTCCGCGGGAAGTGCGCAGCTTTTTTTACGCGCGAAAGTACATTAGAAGGATGCCGAGGATAAATGTGCGCGGTGCTGCTCGTCGCGGATGCACTCGCGAGTTTTGAGCTTGCTTTACTGCTGCTACTGCTGCTGCTGCTACTGGGACCATATTGAGTCGATCGTCCGAACGTGACCGGAGTCTTTGGCGATCGTTGATTTGTATTTTTTGGGAACGACGGCTCCGACAACAACAACCACGACGACGGCGACTCGTTTCTTATTCCGTGCGCCTTCTGCTCGCTCTTTGCGATATTCATGGCATAATACACTCGCTACCGTGTACACCATCGCAAGTACTTTGTAAATGAATATCATTACTAGCAATTTGACCAATTCCTTGGCTCGCTCGGCTAATCAGGAGTTTTCACTTTAGTTTTTTATACGCGCACGTACACGTGCGTTTTTGCTCAACAGATCGTTATAAAATAGACCTTCCAACTGCAATAACTGCGGCAATTTCATAAAATTGCGGCGTAATTATTATTTACGACACGCGGAATCGAGTGCTCTACGTGCAGTAGGAGATACTTGTTAGAGAAAAGAAAGGAAGAGAGAGCATCCACGCACGAAGCAAGTGCAATAAGAGGAGTTTCGGACAAGGATTAACGCATCTGCTTGAAGATAAATCAGACTTAAGGTCTTTAAAATGCATTCACAACTGGACACTGCGTGTGTACGAAGGAAGAAAGCATCTGTATGTCAGTGACGATGCGGCACGCTCTATAGGCGCTATACTCTGAGCACGAGTGGGGACAGAGAGAGAGAGAGAGAGAGAGAGAGAGAGAGAGAGCGCATTAACCTTTCTTTCTCTTTATCTCAGTGGCTCTCTCCCTCGCTGTACGCTTGCCTGTGGCTCTTGTGGCCCGGGCCATTATCCCTCGTAAATTAATAAAGTGGTTAACGACCAGAGATATAAAAGTCCCGTTCACTCGCTCTCTCCGTCTCTCTCTCCCTCTCTCGCAGAGTCCCACGCAACGGATAAAACCACGAGAAGCGCAAACACAAAGCCGCCTACAGCCTCGCAAAAGGTCCCATCACTCTCATTAACCCACTATACCGTCGAAGGTACCTCCGATACCCATAGCCCAACTCTCTCTTGTAGGGAAATCGTTGCGCCAATGCTCGCCCTCGTAATGGGCCAGCGTCGTCATTCTTTCAACAAGCTCGTTTCCAGCGTTTCAGAGCATCGAGGATAAAAAAACAAAAGCGAACTATAGTTGTAGTCCCAAGAGGAATTGTAAACGTGCCTAATGAGCAAACAGTTTTGAAGCGATAAGCTGACCCATTGGCTCGTGATAATGTCAAACATTTCAATAAAAACTCAGGGACGTTACGAAGCGACGTCGAGCTAGAATGCATTTTTACGGTTGCCTCTTTATTCGGTATTTTCGATCGAGTTGGTCGAATGTGCAAACGAAGGTGTGCAGACTAGTCAGCAAAGGGAGACACGCGCGCGCTACGAACGAGGGCCTAAGCCGAAGCAAAGAGGTGTCCATGAACGTTAGCTATCCGTGCTTTGAGCGCGGCCAGCAGCACGGACACCCGCAAACACGTACACAGCTAGATGTAGGAGCACACACCGACGACGGACAAAGTCGATCTTGGAGCGCGGCACGTCCATCGCCGGAAACGGAAGCTCCTCCCTGCGCATCAACGTGTCACTAGCTCGACAGAGAGAAACGTGCGAGAGCTCCTCGCCGTCCTTTTCTCGCTACGCGACTCTCTTTCCTCTACACCTTGTCGTTTCTTATCGACCTCCGTCTTGCCATCTTTTCTCCCTACAACCTCCTTTTTCTCCGTTCGCCGTGTCGCTTATTTTTGTGAAAATATCCCGATATTGGAGAAAAGCAAATACTAATTCAAACTTAACGTCCGAGTTGAGCGATCGAGAGTTTCCACGGCCAACGCCGTACGAAGCCGTACAGCCGTCGGGGCAATCGACGTTGAAAGCCCATGCGAGTGCAAATGTACGGAGGCACGATAAAAATGCCTGCCGACCAAGATAGCCGCGGGCAAATTACAACGTGGAAAATCGCAAGCTTAAGAGTACGATAACGATTAAGTGGATGCCATTTATGGATATAACACAAGGATTAATAAAACGATGCCTCGGAGCGAAGGCCAATTTGAGATTTTTTACGTGACGTTTTCGATTTTCAGCGCCGAATACATTTATTGGCCGTTGGATTAGCGTAGGTTAAATTTGAATACGTTTCGTTGCGAGGGCTCGGATTTATTTCACTGCAACTGCTCCTAGCGTTCGTATTAAGTACTCGGTATTCTCGATCGTCGTCGATAGCTCATTTCAGCAGTTGTCGTGGATCCGCGTGCCGCATAATACAGTAGGGGGCTTATCGGATGCACGGAGCATCGGCGATAATGGCATCAGCCCAACAGCGCGACACTCGATATCTGGCGTCGAGCATCGTTGGAACGACGCGATCCTTATAGCTTGCAATTAAACAATCGTCTTTGTGGGTGCCCTCTCGGCAATCGAACGACAATACACGCCACGTTAGCGCTGGCAGTTTTGTCAAGGGTCTCGCTCGACACTCGGAAAGTAGCGGCGTTTAGTGCGTTATTACGCGTGATGCGGGAACCAACGACAATACAAAGTACAAAGGGGGCAGCCGCGAGAGCAACGGCCACCGATTAGATGGGAATCGAGCTGAGCATCGTGTGAATGACTTACTCTTCTCGCCAACGCTTTGCCGAGGAGAGCGTACGCGAGGCCTCGTTTCATAGATGCGCACTGGCGCATACAACAACAAGCCTACATACGTAATTTCATAAGTGTGGGAAGACACTTTTCTCTCTATCTCTCTTTTGTTGTAGTTCGACCCACCCGGCTACGTGGAAACACGAACGCGTTATCGATTATTCTTATTATTCATTGTTGTTTTTTACGACTTGAATCTTTGGAATTTCAACGATAACGGGATTCTTTCAAGTGATTTTCAATACGACAACTTGGCCATAATCAATGAGATTCTCCAAGAAACTCGTTTTAATGTCTAATGCAAAAAGAATTTGAATTCTATCGAGCTTAATCGATGACGTGCGAATAATTTACTATTAAAAACAGTTCCTAGATAACGTGGCGCTTGAACGTGAAATATTTGCCGAATAAAAATTGATTTTTCTTAGACGCATCATTCGCTAGAAACCGATTGCTTTCGGCAATTTAATTCGATAAAGACTTGTATAATCAAAGGTCCAGCGAAAACCAGATTATCGCAAGTTTCACTTCTTCGATGAAAAAGAAACATTGTTTTCTCTACTTTCGGATAGTTTCAGATTACCTCTTCGGTCACATCATCAACAGATTTGGAATTTTACGAGTAAAACGAGTAAAGTTCAACTGCAGTTTCGACCTACGTTCAATACGCAGCTTCTCGAAATCCAAACAAGTGGAGATATAAAAGCCGTTGAATCAAAATGCAAGATTCCCTTAACGTGTCAATGTTGCCTATTGAATAATTGATGTTGAACGCGCGATTCATCTCTTCAAGTTTGCAGGCTGTTCGAAGGAGAAGGCTCGTCGAAGAACAAAACTGAAAAAGAAGCAAGGAAGAGCATTAAATTGCCGTACGGAATAAAATAATAGTATTCGACAGGAGAGAGCATAATGTTTGGCGTGATCAGTGTGTTTCGCGCCGTCCATAATAATAGCGCGCGCCCCGAGAGCTACGATAGAGAAATCAAGTTTCTATATAAAGCGACGTACGGTCCGTGTGTTTCTATAGGCTCGCGAGGCGGTTGCTGTGTATGCACGTGCAGTGCTCACCGCGTAACAACCGCATCAGCGGCGTAAAGGGCATTGTCTCGTCCCTGACATCGCCGAGCGAGAAAGTGAGTTTAACCTTCACAAGAGGCCGGTGTCGCTCTCGCACCCACGCGCACTTGCTCGTGCGAAAAGAGGAGCGAATACGCCCGCGCGTCCTCTACGCGGCTCTCGCGCAAAAGACTACTCGACGCTCACTGTTATCGAGCATTTACGCTCAGCTGCATCCTCTCACGGCTCGCCCCAGGGGAATAGAACGCTTGCGCGAGTCACCGGTCAAGTTGTTGCGGGAGGCGGTGGCACGTCGTCCTGGCCATCCCATGAAAATCTTTCGAACGAGGCTCCTTCGTTAGTAACGAAACGAGACGCATAAACGCGATGCGCCGTGCTCCATTGTGCTGGCTTTGGACGGAGGCTACTACCTCTTCCGCAGATACGCACCATCGTCAGAGTTGCTTTTGTACTTCCCTCGTGGCACACAGACGTTACGTTGAATAAACTTTGTCGCGCGTGGTAGTTGGCCGGCGACGACGCTGTTTTCAAATATTTCAACGAAACTATTCCAAAGGCTTCTTTCGGATCCAACAGTTGTTCAGTTGATTCTTTTTTACGTTCCTTCCAAACAATGGCACTCGGGCGACATACTCTCGTGTTACTCTCGCGGCCGTAGATCTTGTATCTAGCGGCTGTTCTTCCGTGTACCTGTACTGTTTTGCCGAAGCCATTGACCGTTAACGAGAGCTCTGCGCGAATTCGCGTTGCAGAGCGTCATTGTTCACCTATCGAGTTCTGAATCGCAGCCACGATAGTTTCACCTGTACGCGTCGTTCGACTCTGTAAACTGGTTTTCAAACGGTTTATTCGCGAATCAATCAACGACTCAACTTGACGAGCTTTCCAGTTGAATCGAATTTCTGGTTCGACTCGAAACACTCCGAGTGCTGGGCTGTTCGTCGAACGGCACTTGCTACCGATTCGCTTATTTTTGACGAACGATCGTCGGAGTCGGGCTCTCTCGATAGCGCTAATCAGCTAGTGTATTTGCGCGTACGAATACCGCGTGCAGCCACGACGGCTGTCTTGCAGATCCCGGTGTTCGCAAGTAAACGCCGCACGATAGTTTTGAAAATCCAAACCGCAACCTCGTTCGTAGGCGTAGCTTTGAATACCGACTCGAAGAGAGTTGACAATTTTCTCGTTGAGTATCAAACGATGACTAAAGCACGCGTCCCGCACCGAATCCCACAATCCGTACAATCTCTTCAAACAAGCCTAATCAATGATATCTCAGTGAATTCAATCAACTCTCTGAAGCATCGTTTTAACGTGGCTTTTAACGCGGCTAAACTTGTACTTCCGAACGAGAGCCTCCATGTAAGCTTCCCGTCCGTTGGAATGCCAAACGAGTGACGGCTGTAGACGATTATGTGCCCATCAACTTTTACCGACAATACCCGCCAACTCTTTGTAGTCTTCTCGTATACGTTAGACACTCCCGTATCACAGCCTTTTCAATCGTCGGAACTTTCATTGATTTGTCGACATCTGCCACCTCCCCTGCGCATCTTTTCTCGTCTTATTAAGTTAACGCAGCGTCAATTGGAATTTTTCTTAGCGGAACAGTTTAATCGCTATTCCATCGCTAATCGGGCTCCATGCGGTTATTTATGTACGCTATTATCTCGGTGTGTGCCACCAAAAAAAGACAAAAACGATCAAAAATAACTCGCAATCTAATTGAATTCTCCTTTGACGATTGTTCCTTTCGAGAGCGTTGCTACGTAAAATATTTTATCGCGAACACGCGTTCTTCGACAAAGACCTCTCCAATTCGTCCGCCGTAAAATAATAATTGCCCTCGAGGGTATTTCATGAAAATTCTTTCATCGATATTACGTACCAGGCAAGTCGTGAAATTCCACACTTACACGAAAGCTCCGACAAAGTGGTCGTTGTCCGTACGACGATTGGGCGCAGCACGCATGGCTTGGAGAAATAAAAAAGAAACAAATTGAGAGCTATAATCTCGTGCGGAGACTGCAACAGCTCACGCACACGCGCAGAACAAAGAAGTCATACTCGTGGAGCCGCGCGAAGGGCAGCCGCGGCTAATTGCGCGCTCTCTCTCTCTCTCTCTCTCTCGCTCTCTCGGTCGAGATGTATATCGCGATTGCAAAAAGTGCTGCCCGCCACGCTTACGCACGCCCACGCGAGCAAGAAAGGGAGAGTGATTTACCGGTTCGCCGGCAACACTATATGCACGTGTACTCTTTTTCTTGTTATACGTATGCAGATTCGAGCAGCTCCCTTTTAATCGCCGACGTGGCTTCGTACGGCCAACCAGAATTTCGCTATAAGGCCAAGAAAAAATTGCTCGTAATTACGGCTCACGCTAATTTGCCGATGATCCGCGACCAAGATTAATTCGTCGTCGTCCGTCTGCCGACGTGCACGGGTTTTGTTTAAAGTTCGTCGGTTGTTGTTGCTTCACCTTCGAACAAATATTAATAGCATTTACTTTCAATTATATTCTTGTGATTTACGCAGTGATTTATGAAATATGCCAAACCAGTTTTCGACTTGAGCATTATTTATCGGCAGCCTGACTATTTCTTTTTTGCGCGCTGCATTCCAAACCGACACACTTTCTTGCGACAGTCGAAAAAGTAGCGCGATTCGTGAGTCGGTCCTTCCTTCGCACTCTCGCCTTGCGAATAGCTTAAAAGCTTAATCTAGTAGCGAGTCGGATGAAAAATGATTAATGCTATTGGAAAAGATCAATCACGTAATACGCATTGTTAACATTATAGTAGCGTATACGGGATACTTGTGGTGGCGGGTGAGCATACCTGCGCGCTCGTCGTGCCTCGAGAAAAAGAGGAAAGAAAATGATGGATGAAACGAGCGAAGAGTATCCAAATAAAGTTTCGTGCCGTTGAAACAGTTACACGACTCAATAACGAAGTAGCCACGGCAATGGTCGATCGTCGTCCCCCGCGTTATGAGAAATCGTGGCCAATTCATTAATACTAGCCTCACGTGCATCAGCCTGCGGGCCGCCACGGCGCAACCGGGCTATTCTCCGTTCGTTTCTTGAGAACTCTGCGCCATTTGTCATCCACGTGGACGCACATAAATAACGCTGTCTTTTCGGGCCAAATGGAACGCGGCGGCGCGACTTTTGTAAATAGTTGACGCACTTCAAGGCTCTCGTTCACGCCGCTTGGCAAAGCATCGATCGGCCCAACATCGATCGCCAGTTATCGCGAAATCATTGTTTTTCAGGGCAAAAACGAAACGCCGCGCGCCTTTCTAAAGCGCTTACAATGCAAAATTCAACTCGAGCAAGCTACGTAATTGTACGCTAGGGCATTAGGCGTCAATCACCCGACCTGATACTTGCAATTTTCTCAATGTTTTTTTCTATATTTCAGCGCTGTGCACTTATCGTCGCGCGGACCCATAATATCTATAAACAATGGAGGCACGAGTCGCGCCACTTACACTCGTGATTTGCAAAGTGCGTACTATTGAAAGTTGGAAATGCGAAGCAAAATATCGCATACTCGACCGTACGTTAAACCACTTGTGATGTTCGGTTCGCTGAAATTTCAACGTGAAAAGAATATTCGATACCTTCCGCTCCGGAAATTCTCCGACTCGCCACGTCGGTTTCGGTGAACACGTCGACACAGCGATGGAATCTACATCTGCCAAGAGCAGGAGAGAGCGAGAGAGAAAGATTCGTTAATAGCGTTGTCTCGGCAGCGTAACTCGTGCTCGCGTAGCACCCACAGCGAAGAAGCACAGTTCGCGAAGCGTGCATTCCCAAGGCGGCGGCGGGCATGTACGGGAACGCCCGCGTCACTCGAAATCGGTCTAACGACGTTATTGTCCCTCGCCCTCTCTCCGGCAATCCATCAGTGCGGCTGTTCGATAGCGTATGCACCCTCTCGTATTCCCAATCGATGTGCCGCGCAGCCAACTCTCTACTCGACCAATTACCCGATATGCTCGGCCTCTTAATCGCCTAAACGACGCCTGCGTTTTAATGTTCCTCGGGAGGGCCAGACAGACGGACTGCGGATATCGATTATATTATACAGTAGTGCAGTTCGTTGCGCCGAAGATCGTCGTTTAATCGACTGTGTGCTTTGGCATTACCATCGATACACGACAGCTCGAGCTTTTTTCGCAAACAGGTTACACGCTCTATTTGGCGCGTTTATTTCATGGGAAATATTTTATTTACTTTTTTTTGAGCTGACCTCTTCGCGTATTACCGAGTTAGGTACGCTTGACTGGGTGGGAAAATGTACACTCGAACCAAATGTATCGATTAATGGTTTAAGACGCTCGATGCACGCAACGCGCGCTATAGTGCGTTTATTTCGTTTCTATCCGTAGAAGATAGAAGCGAAGTAACGGCCACGTTTACGGAGTACCCAAAATACCGATCGAGCGAGCTATTACAAAGCAACGCATGGAGGTAGCACGCGTGTTAAACATTTACGTAGACGCTTTTGTTGGCACGCGCAACAATTGGTTCAATCTGCAATCGGACGGATATACGCGCGGATGACGTACGTATTCGTTGGCTTGCATCGAAAGATCTTGCGAAAAACACGGTTGATCAACGCTCGAACGCTATTTGCGAGCGACTTGGACCTCTTGTTCTTCCCGCCGAAGCCCCTTGACAACGTTACAGGCATGGCTCTAAGCCACTTTTCAGGAAGCATTTAGGAAAGAGCGTCTTCGGAGCATGGGTCTCCTGGTGAGGGTATCGTAGAAAGAGCGCTTTTCGTGGATCGTCGCATCGCGCATCTTATCTAATCGATTATCGAGAAATAACAAAATACCCAAGATCAAGGCCACGCGCGACACCACGCGATTCGCCGTGCGATCTTCCTGCACGCAAAGAGATTTCTCGGAAATACCACGGTAATGGTCTCCGTAAACCTGGCACGCCGAGGACATTCGTCAATTTCACAACGATTTTGACCAATTTTTAAAACGTGATCGAAAAATTCACTCACCAATACTAGAAATATGACGCTACTGCGTCGTAAATTTGCGCTGTAGTAATTTTTCCAACGAAAATTCTCCAAAAATTTAAGGAATTTCGAGAATTTTTACGTTGCGCGCATCAACGTTTACGTTCTGTCGCGGTCATTTTTACTCGACGACAACCGCAGATATTCAGCTCAACCGGTACAACGGACAAACGTTTTAAAGAGTTTTCTCTTTGCGATCATTTGCTGCATGTAGCCGTCACGAGCGTACTTTAAGTAATGTATTCGTTCGAAACAACGTATAAAAACTTACAGCCGAGAAGTATAGCAAAAAATTATTTACTAATTATTTCCGCTCTCATTGATTAGCAATGATGCGCTCAAGTTGCACGTGCAGTAGAGCAATGTGCCTGACGCAAGTGAACACGAGTCTTTGTATGAAACGTCCGATCGTCGTGTATCCAAAAGCCGAGTGGCCGTGGTTGTTTTCCGTATCGATCGATCGGATACTCGACTACGGGCTTTGTTTTGCGCGTTGTTGACGAGAAGCACGCGTAAGAAACTGTACCGCGAGAGTTTCGCTCACCGACGTGAGTTTGCTCATCGTTCATTGGACATCCGCGTCAACGGTGTTTCAACTCGAGCATCCTTTTTGTTGATGCTCGCGCTGTGATCGATGAGCACGCATGATCCCTGTTTTCTCGTGCACACGGACAGCCGACGTGGCACTGTCGTGATCGTTGTTATTTGCTCATTGACAATCGGATCGTTTCAACGGATTATCGGGTGCTCCAAGACGTTTCAACTTTTGATCGACTTGTTCGCATCGGCCCCGTACTCGAGCAACAACTTTGCCAGATTATGCAGATTTGTGCCGACTGCTGCCTCCAGAGGTGACGTATCGAACAAGTCATTGGCGTTAACCGAAGAGCCCCGTGCGATTTTCATTTTGACGAGTTATTCGTTCTTCTCTCGTATCGCCACATGCAGTACGGTCGAGACACACGTTTTACGCGATTATCCGAACGGATGCCGATCTTCAACGCTAAGTTCACGAAAGTCCTGCGAGTTTCGCTTCTAGGCACCACTTCTGACCGACTCTACGTTGCAATTGACGATAGTGGGATGAGTCGAAGACACTGCTTTGCCGTTAAATCAATCACGTTCGCGCCTCTCGTCAATGGAAAACTGCGGTATGCTCAGTCTCGAGATCGTCCCTTATCTCGTTTCAAAATTGTTCGGGTGCGTGGGTCGACGCACTCGCAGGTGATCGACGGGCCGTCTCCCTCGATAGGCCGAGTCTCCCGATTGACGTCGGCTCCTTGGCTCAGCAGGAGTTTGACCTTTTCCCTGTCGTTGTTGATTACGTCTAGTTGTAACTCTTCGTAAACGTCTACGATCGTCCACGATCACCGCCAGCACCACTGGTTTGGTCATGACTTTTGAGCCGTCTCGGAGTATCGCTCAGCTCTGCAACAAATCGAAATAGAAATCGAAGTAGAGACTCGCTGTTAAATTTGCTACAGTGATGAAGCTGATTTATTCGTATGCGTGCGTTTGTGTTCAGTACGCGTGACGTCGAGAGAAAGCTTGCACTCAGAGTCGGACACGGCGTGGATAGTTACGTCACGTAATATACGATTCCATTACAACGTACACAACGTACACGGACTTTAAGGCTGCTGTGGCATCTGCTACAAACAAATGCAAATCAAGCTGGAAACATGCGGATGAAGTCTAATTTAGTCGAGCGGGGGAGGGAAAGAGAGCGCGCGGGGACTCTGCGGAGCGTTGCAATAAAAAGCCAAGGAAAAACTAGACGTTTGAACACGAGGGAGAGGCAAGCCCATCGTGTGAAAGGCATCGTGTCGCCAAAACAGGTTTGATAGTGGGGGCGGTTGCCACGCGTGAATAAATGAAAAAGGCATAAGGAACAAGATGAAGAAGAAGACGAGGATGAGTATTTTTGCGGTTCGTCGCGAGAGAGGCAGTGACGCAGTGCTCTCTCGCAGCTGCCGCGTCGTCGTATTGTCCTCCTCGTGGATCGGCACACACGTGCGTGCGTTTGACTCGCGCAAGAGTCTCGCGTTATATACATCGGCAAGCCATCGCGAGTCATCAACCGTGATTCCGCGGACACGCGAGAAGCCCTGGCCTTGTACTTGTTTTTAAAGGCTGGGACGCCCATTTCGATGCGTCTACTGTGTGCAGCTACTGCCTTGTTTTTAGATTCGAACTGTGCGAATCTTTGGCGTAACGTACCTGTTCACCGATAAACCTGTTGTTTTTCTCGTTCTACAGGAGAGGCTTAATTCGGTCGTTGTATTCCCTCGCGTATTCATTAACAATTTATAGGAATAAAAAGGCAAAACACTGGCAAGATGTCGGAGTAACGCAGTTGCTTATCCGTGGGCTGTCGCACAATTGACTATCGACAGCAGCTGTTCGCGCGTAAAATGGTCGAAGGGTCATTCGGAAAAATTCGCGAGCAGATGAGAAAACGCAGAGTGGGATGCCGGGTAGAAAAGGGGGAAAATACAGATTCAACAAAATCCTACAGACGGTTGGTTCCAGGCTATTTACAGAGGGAATTCCTTTTGCACAACTTATTTCTGTACGTTAAATAATTATACAAGCACAATAATCTGTATGGTTTGTGCATTAACGATCGACTATGTATTATGTTGACGGTAAAAAACTGTATTGTACAAAATGATTTTCGAATTAAAGTTCCGTAGGAAACTCGACCTGTGAAACTGCCTGTCGCTTCGCGTTATCGCTCGTTCAACATTATTTATTGGCTGGTCGACAATTGCTATCGATGATTATCGAGCAACGAAAATCCGAGAAACACAATGGAGCATACATTTTTTAAATTGAATCTATGACTTCGTAAAAAAAGAGGATCGTTTAAAAAATATCAGACTTTTTAACGTTCGCTTATTATTAATTTAAAGTACTTCGAATATTTCACAACGTCGACGTACTCGTTAATTTCCAACAAAATTTAACGATTCTTTTCAATTGTTAACATTGTTTAACCGAATCGATATGTTTATTTCAACGTCACCACAGATGTCTAACTACGTATGTACAGCGAGTATGCCAATTTAGAGAAAAATCGATCGAGTGGACGATATTGAGCCTCGAAGCAGCCTCGAGTTAATCAGACATTCCCGAATATTTGTCCAGTTCGTCGGAAATACTTGTAAACCTACTAAGCAAATCACATAATCGTGTGAAAATTCTATTTACTTGACGACTATTTTATACGATATATCGAGCGGATTGTACAACCTTTGCGCATCTCCAAGAAGCAGGTTTGTCAAGATGGTTGCTTCTTTCATGCCCGCAGTCCTCGCAAAGTGTTTCTATTTCAATTACCGTATTTCGAGGTTTCTCATACGACTATCGGTTGATTTACTCGTCATACATTTGACGGCCGTTTGAATTACGAAAAACACCGCAGTTTCTACAAGAAGAATTTTCTCCGATAAGATAGCACGTGTATAGTTATCTTTTGCGTGGAAAGGGACATTGCATTCAACGATTGTATCGAAACGATCGCCGAATAATGTCGCGTCTTAAATATTGAGTCAAATGGGCCATTGTCGCGATGACAAGCTGGACAGTTATGCGCAGCTAACTGCTATTATAAGCTCTTTAGCAATCGTGACTTTTCGAGTGACGTACCAAGCGACGAATACGGACCTTTAACATTCTTCTTTAATTTCGAGGAAAGTTAGGCACAGCCCGTGAGATAATTATCGTGGCATCGCATGCGGGATTTTGTCATTGTAAAAAGAAAAAAATTAAGAAAGAAAAGCGCGTGGCGCTTGACAAAGGAAACGAGAGCTCCAATATAACAGGGAGCATAAATTAATGTTGTACTCGAACAAAAAATGTAGCCGGAAACCGGGCTCCTCGCGGGCCTTTTATCCGCATCGCTCGACTCGACTTTTCACTTTGTGGAAAGCGTTTTTGTCGAGTCCTCTGCGCGACTGATCAGTGTCGGCTGGATTACCGCAAGCCGCTAAAGTATAAGTGTGCTGTGTCATCGGTTCCGCGTCAAATTGCTAATAAAGCTGCACGAAAGCCAAAACGATGATGAACGAGCTTGCCGCTTGTTCCCTCTCCACCTAATTAATAATTTGCTTGTGCGATATAGAGCCAAACGAATAGATAACGATTCGTTGTTCGAGTTGAAATTTTTGGTCACGTGACCTTGCTTAACGTCAATATATATATATATATATATATATATATATATATATATATATTTGTAGGCAGGAAAAGAAAAATTAAAGAATCCAGCCAATTAATAACGGAAAGTTGTTTTAATTCGAAAAGTTTGGCGCGAAGAAAAGAGGACGCGAGACGGACTTTCATCAAGAAGCCGAAAGTTTCTATCGTCGCCCGAGACAGTTATCGAATTATCAAGTGCACTTCGGGGACCTCCAAAAGCAATAAACGTTGCCGAGACGAGTAACCGAGTGCAATAAAGCAGAAGAGCGACGTTTACAAACGAACCTCGATTCTACCCGCCGTCGAGTCAAGGACTCGTGTTCGTGCCTTTTAAAACTCGCCAACTTTTCAACTTTTCTATTTTTGTGCGCTTTCTCCGCCGCGATCCTCTCTACTCGGGGGTGACTTATCCCCTCCGCGTCGATAATACGAAGGAACTTGGCCTAAAAAATATCGCGTCGTCGGAGCGCGTGTACGCCAAATCGGATTACCGTTGACACGGCAATGAGGTATGAGAGTAACATGGAACCATCCAAAGAATTCGCGCGATAAGAGCTCTGTATAATTTACGAAAGTAAGCAGTGGATGTAAGCAAAGCCACGCGGAAAGTCGAGATGATACGAGCGAGCGCATCAATAGCTCATTACGAGAGAGAGAGAGAGAGAGCGCGCGCGCGCGTGTGGCATTCCTACGTGAAAAGCGACACCGCGCACATAGCGATGAGTCACTTTCCGAGGCAGTACGGCATGCATGTATATGCGCGCGAAAATCGAATCCCGATTTTCGGGCATCCTTGAAACGCCACCCTCTATTGGATTTTCTCTTTTATTCGCGTTCCGTCCCTCTCCCCTGCTTGTCTTACCGCCCCCTTTCAGAGCCTACGCAGAGAACGAGAGATAAAGGAGATTCTGGCCGCCGGCTAAACCAATATATATGACAGCCCACGCGCGCCTATCTCTCTCTCTCTCTCTTTCTCGTATAGATACGAATCCCGACCAACGAATTTTCCAACTTTCGTCTCGATTATTTTGGCTGCTTTTTCTGTAATACTTATTGCCGGCTTTGAGAGACGCGTATAGTACACGAGCAAGTTTTGGCATACGAATTGCCGTGAACGAGACGAGCGCGCGAGTGGAGATTCGTGTTTTATGCTCGAGATTTTGAAAGGCAAATTTTGCGACCACTACGTAACCCACTATACAGAAGGGCTGACGACACGCACATTTGCTACATTATATACGACGAGATTTTAAAGATGATCCCCTCCTCCCGTGTGCGTGGGGGATTACGTCATTTTAACCACCATAACTTTGTGTTTAAAGCGGAAAATTTGGCGATGTACGAGATAGTGTATAGTCCGATCCGAAAACGATTTGGGATTACGAGAGCAGAGAGGATTCGATGAACAAGAGACGCGTCTACGGCCACGCCACGAGTATTGATTAAGAAAGCGTCCAGTCACGATTCTGTATCGAAAATCTGCTTCGCTACATTCGAGCTCTTACTTCAAACAAAGGAAACGAGAAAGGCTGTGATCGATTCTATTTCTTGTTTCTATAGCGTTCCGTGTAGATACAAGAACATAATCACACTCTCCTCTGTAAGGTTAATAATAACGACGGTAATAACCCGAGCGTCGTCCGTCTAGTTCCTGGATCAGAGGAAACACTAGTCAGCTGGAAGGACTTACGCGTCTCTTAAATCCCCGTGCAAGGCGGAAACGCGGCATGGCACACGTGCGCACGAACACTTGTTCCTTGCAACGAGAGAGAGAGAGAGAGAGAGAGGGCCCGGGGCTCTGCGGAACCGAGGAGCTCGAGCATAAACCCACCTACAATATATCCATCTATACTTTATGCGCATTTGCTCGTAGCAGTCTGCATTATGTAGCTATATGTGTGTATATATATAGATATCAATCTGTAGAAGTGAGCCGCGTGTGTAGCTCGATATGCAAAGTTTGCGCGAGAAAGCTTCGGACTGGATTGACGCGAGATTATCCGGGGCTTTGGAGTTTCGGCATTTTCCCTTTGCGAGTTGCCAGCTGTCAATGGAATTACACGTACTGCATCTCTACTTGTGCCGCTACGAAATCACGGAGATGAAACGTTACTCGGAAAATGGTGCCGGTGAAAACCTGTTTTAGCAGCTATCCGAATTTTAGCCAAACGTTCGCGAAAGATCCGAAGCTGCTTTCGACCAAGTTTGCGGGCACCCATCATACCTTGAATATAAAGTCGAAGAAAAGAAAAACGGAAAGATCGCAGCCAGTGCAGAGGAGTCACGGATGATTGCCTCGCCACAATAAGTATTTCCATATCGTATGCACTCGAGCAAAATTACACGGTTAGGCAGTTGAGAAAGAGAGCCATAGGGGGCAAGGACAAAATAAAGAGCCACGTGTGCTTTCGCGGGGAGAGAAAGAGAGTTGAGAGAATCGAGAGACACGGCTTGCTTGCTTGCTTGCTTGCTTGCTTGCTTGCTTGCTTGCTTTGCGAGTCGGCCGAATCGAGTAAGAGACGACAAGCACAGGGGTGCTCAAGCAAAGAGGGTTGTGCAGGTTCCGTATTGATTCCGTGTCGGATGATTCATGGGCTTTCTCTCTCTCTCTCTCTCTCCACCTTCACCGCCACCACCACCGTCAACCGCTTGTACCCCCGTTATATTCCAAGCGACCCGCCCTTCTCGCGCGCGCGCGCTCTCTCTCTCTCTCTCTCTCTCTCTTTCTCTCTTTCTCATTAACTCTCCCACTTTTGTCGAATTCGTGATTTTCCGCGAAGACATATAGAAATGTGCACTCTTAGTTGGCTGATTTTCACGTGCTTTCAGCCCTAACCAAATACTAAAGATGTTTCGTTATCGCACGTATCGTCGTGGAAAATAAATATCCATACCGCATTTATCAGTTGAGTTATTATAGAGCACTTAGTGAACCGCTCAAAAGATTCATTAGGCTAAGTGGATGATACTAACGAGTTAAAACCGCGCGCACGGTGCCATTACCCTTTGCGTATGAGTCACCGCGATGACTCATTCACGCACACACAAAATCTTCCCGAACTTTTTCGCTTTAACAGCAAACTAACAAGTTGTTCGCTTGTGGTAAATACAATATTTTGAAAGCCACGCGAGAGAAAAAAATTCGTTTACGGGATGATGATATAGTACCTACATCCCGAGTTATAAGGGCGAAATTTGCGTTTAGAATTCAGTGGATTCCCAGAGCAGCTCCTTTCTCACTCTCTCATTGTCACATTTTTTGCCATATCCTTCCCCTCTGGGCGAAAGTACACGCGCGTGGCAGTTGGCGAGGGGTCGCGTGGCCAAGGGGAATCCTATGTCGCAGCGCCGCATGGGGGAGATATCGGTCGACGACAGCCCAAACGACGAGCTGGACGTTTTCCTCGCAGAACTCAGCTACTACCACTACTACTAGCGCGACTACTACGTCTACTACTGCAGCGTGTACGCCCGATCTAACACCAGTCTCGACTTTGTCTTGGTTCGTGCGGTTGAACTAAACCGTTCACAACTTTGACAACGATTATCGTCCTTGCCCGTGTATTTCCCTGCCAGGTGCCGGTGTTTCGGTCGATAATCGTTCGCGTTCAACGATTCGACTTTTGCTCGATTTTTTCATTGCCCGAGAACAGTTGGGAAGATTGATCGCTCCGTTGGAAACTGTCCGTGCCGAAGCACGTTATACTTATGAAAAGGGACAGAGATCTCCCGTACGACCCACTACCAAGACGCTTCTCCTTGCGTGGCGCGTACTTTAAGCGCTTTAAGGGAAAACGGTGCTCGTTCGAAGAGTGCGACGAGCATTACGTGCACGCTCGGGGACGACGTCGGAATCCATGTGCTTAGTTGTCGCGCTCTACCACACGGTACGTGGATCATCAGGGTGATCCGATGACGCCGTGGCCTTTATTAAACGAGTAGTCGTCCGGCGTTCGAGGTCGACAAATATTTCTCGCGATATCTCGTCTGCGCGACGCGAGCACGAGCGCTACGTACACGAGAAAATCCACGGTGCAAACGTCACGTGGCTGAGATGCTACGTTCGATCGAGTCTGCGCCACGTTGTCGCCTGAACAAACTCCATTTCTCATTTACATCTATCGGTTGTATTAATGTTGGCTTAACCACCGCCATAGTGCGATAAATTCGAGTCTTTATGAACAATTGTTTGACATTTATAAACACATAAATTACTCTACCCTACATTTTGACTTGGCCTCCTGCTTTTGTCTGCATAACCCCTTCGTCGGACACGTGGCGCTTTTATACGTCAATGTGCCCTCCTGCATTGGGTGCGCGCGATAAGAATTTCACCAAGTTTATTGCAATAAATTTGCTAAGCCGCTTAGCGTGCGATAGCCATTACGTATTTCATTTTGAAAACGAAGCATATGACTACAACGCGAAATGAAATAAACGAATCATTAGCGAGAGCGTGTGACTTCCTTTTGTTCGATTGAATACAGTGCTCAACTTCACGCCAATGGCTAAATCGGAAGGATTCGACTAACGAGAAAGGGCATTTACTTTGCTCAAAGTATCCGCGTGGCAAACGCGAAGCGCCATAAAAAGCCTACTCAACTCGATAACGAGAAAACCAATCGCGAGTAATATGACGCAGAAGGAAAATACAAACGAGCAGTGACAAATAAGAGCCGACTTATCGCCTCTTTCGCTCCTTTTGCCGTCGTCGTCGTCGTCAGCACGACGGTAATTGCGTATTGCGTTGGGGAGGTGAGTCACGTGCTGCGTGAAACAGAGGAAGAACGAAGAGTGCAAACGTCGAGTGGAGAGCTTGGCAAATTTCGAAAAAAATTCACGTTCACTGTCAAGTAGACGAGATTGACAGATATCTGTTGCATTCCTTTTGTCTCTCTCTCTCTCTCTCTCTCTCTCAGTTTTCATCGACAAATGTATGTCAACAGTTGAACCAGCTTGTTAGCCGTACGCCGCACGAAGAGTATTGTTTGTTTCGCTTGTTTTACATTCTTGTCGCATTATCGTGCAATCGAAAAATACGAAAGTATCGAGCATCGATCTGTTGTCCTGTTCAAACTGAACGGCTAAAATTAACGCGTTGTTGTAAACAAGTTAATAACGAAGCAAGACATCTTTAATTAATTAACGAAGAATCGGACGCCCCAAATAAATAAGGCGGAAAGTAGCTGGAGTAAAAAAAAAGAGGCAAGAAATGCCGATATCGAGTAATAAAGCCGAAGGGTGATGGCATCCCGTATCAATCCCGTAAAATAGCAAGTTGGCGCGTCGATCGATAAATAGCAAGTAAAACAGAGGTCTTTTCATTGGAATTACTCTCGGACATTGCAGTTGCTCGAGAGCTGGCATTCCATCGAGACCTGCGTATTACGCACGCAACGTCTTTCAATTGCTACGTCGTTATCGCTCTGCATTTCGTCGTCGACGAAACTGGTCGTTCTTTGCCGAGTGTCCAAAACGATCGACAATGAAAACGAGACGAGTAGTAAAACAAGAAAATGGCAGTTTTTTTGCAGATATTTCCGCGAATAAAAGTGTAAGGAGCGCGGTCGCGTACGTGCGGGGGTGTAGGTTCCGCGAAGCGATCGATCGATTTCATCGGCGCTCGTGTTACGCGCGACGGCGACGTCGATGCACCTGCCTCTCGAACGCGCGTTTATTTTTTGCCACACGCACGCGTACTCACGCATCAAGTTGTCGGCGCACGGGGGTGCGCGCGTTACTCCGGAGCTCCTTACTTTTTGAGTGGCTTTTGGAAGAAACACACGACAACGCGCTTGAAAACGCCAGCCACTCGAGAGCAACTCGGATAAATTATTTAACAAATACGTAAAAGCAAACCAACAAACGAATGAATAACATTTTTCAAATGTAAGCTACGCTCCTATTGTCGATTTACGAGTCATCTTTAGCCCATTTTGAAGCCATTTTTACGGTTGCTTATTTTGAAGTTGTTGTTCGTTACGACTTTTCCACTATTTCAGAGTAACTGTAACTGGTGGATATTTAAACCTGCTGAATACGCAACAAAGAGAGTCGACAATTTTATTCTCAAAATCAATAGAGCAACCGCGTTCGAGTCTGCGAAGCTGCCGTGTACCTCGTGTGACTTCAGTTGTATTGGCTGGTTGTATTGACTGGTTGTATCGACTAGTTCGAGGTGTATACATTTGTATACTCTTGAGGCGTTTATCTATCGTTAACACTCAAGAAAAATAAAGCGCGCGCGTCTACGCTGCACCGAGCGTACGTGTCATTAATACAGTGATATCAGTTTACCCGTGAGCTTCGTTAATGGCAATTTGATAACCCGTCGAAAATAGTCGCGTTTTACGCGATGCGAAAAATCGGTAAATATCTAATAAAGGGAAGAGCGCGAGCAATTACACTTGTGCCTACTTATAAATAACGTACAAATCTAATCGGAAAAGTATCCTTTGGAGTGGCCAAGCTATTAAGCTATCGTTCTGTACGAGGCCATGTTTTTGGAACTTTTACCAACGTGAGCGTAGAACCGTTCAATAATCTATGTTCTAGTTGAAAATGTTGGATTCCATTCCGGAAATGTTAACGACGTTGACGATAATGAATTTGTTGAAGCAGCTCGACAGATTTTTCTTCAAAGGCATTCGACGTTCAGTTGACTATGAGTAATAGCGTAGAAATGTATCTGAAATGATAAAAAAACGATTTTTAATAGACATTGAATGTTCTATGATACAGTAATGAAAAAATCCAAAGGCGCGTATTCTCTTCGATACGAAGCAACGATCAATCTTCCAACGTATACGTTTGAAAAGAAATTGACGATGTTGTCGAAAGGAGCAACAAAGTTTTAAACAGCGAACAATTTCGTTTTCGAAGAGAGTGAATACAATTGTTCGTACGTTATTTTTGAAACGATCGTAGTGAACGAAACATTGCCAAACGTTGAGAATCAGATATCTCTTGAATTTTTACAAAGATTAATCGCGAAAAATAAGTAAGGCGAGATATTAGTTACAACAATACTACACTGTCGTATAATGGCACAAAGTTTTCAATGCAGCTATTACACGATAATGTATGGGCTCTTGTATTTTTTGCAACAAGTCGCGCTCTTTCTTTACACAGACCTTGCATTGATCGAGCCTTGTATCCAACGCGAGCTTTTAAAACTTTGTGGTTCGCTGCAGAAAAAATGCACTTTGCGAGGATAAAAGGCTATTTTTACGTGGCTTCGTGCTCCTCCCGTGCTCGCCCTCTCGGGACTTAGGGCTTGTCGCTCGATTCATTTCCATATTCGAAAATAGCGGCCCTCCCTAACAAAGACGGGCCTTTATTTTTGGAACGCGCGAATGGCGATGAAGAGGCGAAAATCTTGCAACAAGAAGAATACAACCGAATGTCGTCCTCCGCTTCCCCTGCACGTGTGCAACTTGATTTCTCCTCTTCCTCCACCTCCTCCCCCACCTTTTTCTCATTCTCTCTCGTCCTTAAACGAGAAACATTTGTAAATATGACTTTCAACCGACCAATTTGTACGACTCGGCACGCTCGTATTAAGCCGACGGCTTATGAATTTTGGACTCTGCATGACGTTTATTAACGTGAGAAATATCAACAAGCGAGCCAAGCGCACCCGTTTGACTTTTCAAAACACACACACACACACGCACACACAACTATATTTAGACTTGTCGATTTTTAAGCGGTGGCCAAAAAAAAGAAGTTCGATCGCGTGTAAAACCGCGCGATTTGTCAAAAAGTTGTTATTGCGGACTTGTCCATTAGCGTGTCTCTTAAATACTGATATCTTCAATTTACAGCACGCGAATAGTTTGTACATACTTTCGCACGGGAAAACAAGTAAAATAAGACCATTGAATAGGCGCGTCGCGCGGCTTTACGGAATTGGCGTTGACCGATCATTCTACAGCGGCCAATGTGCGTGGTCGTTGGGAAAATCAGTACACAACGATCAATTAGCCACGCGAAAACTGGTCCTCTTTATTTCCTCCGTGCAGACGAGACAGAGAGAGAGAGAGAGAGAGAGAGAGAGAGAGAGCGAGCCGAACGCAAAGCGTAATTAAGCGGGCCTCGAGTCTTTAAACATCTGGCGAGATTCAAGGCCGGCCAATCAACTTTGCACGCGAGAGGAAACTCGTCGCTTATATACGCTGCAGCGCATCACTCATATTCAAGGACGAGTTGTGCACACACCTACACGTATACATACGCTCAATATACACGATCTGCCCACCACCTCCACCACTTGTATTATTTGTACGTTTGCCCTTTACTTTGATTTTTATCTACCCGCAAACACGCGGGTTTACGTCTACTTCGACTACGGAACGGAAATGCAACGTACCCGTCTTCTCCTGACGATTCATTCAAGTTTGCTCAAGTTTAAGGCGTCAGAGCAAAGCAAAGAGCCGACAAATTAATGCAATTTGCAGGGAATATAGGCGAGGAACAGTGGCGAGGTAACAAGAGAAAAGTGCGCACGGCAGCGGCTTTCTCATTGGTGCACCGCCCTGACGTATCTATAATACGACGTGTCGCTCCCATTCGCTGTACGAATCTTTTTTCCCAAACTTTTTTCGCTAGATACGGTCATTTGTTCGTTGTTCCGCTCGAGTCAAGGCAGAATAGCACGTTTAAGCAGGATCGAAAAGCCAAGAGGCTTTTTCTATTTTTTTATTGGTAATCTTTAGCATACGAAATCAGCTGCGTTGACACGCAAGTACGGGATTTGCCGTGCTGCAACGGCTGTGTCATTAGCCTCGTCGACGTGAATTTATTTGACAGACTCGAAGCGAGCGTAAGCACACTCGGGCGTATGTATACACGCTCGCACTCGTATCAACCGATACACAGTCGGGAATCAGATTATCGCGAGGATTTAGCAAAATATTCAATTATTTGATTTACTTCAGCGAGTTTACGAAGGTGTGCAGCTGAATTATCGTAACACGCTATTTTGTAAGTTTTCATTCGCTGCCGATGTTGTCATATCGTCGACGACAAAACAAAAGTATTTCTGCCAAGAGAACCGGTCGTATTTGTTTGACGTTCGAATGCCTCACTTAAGTCTGATTCACGAGGCAAGCGAGCAGTTGAGTGGTGTCGGTATCAAGTAGTCACAGACACAATGGTTAGACATGAATGCGAGAGCGTGCGGTATTATTTCACGACGACTCCAATATCATTCACCCATTCACCTTGACTTTCTACGATGCTTCAATGGCCGCTTAATTCAATTGAGAGCGTATATTCACGGGTGCAATTGCACTTTGTAGTACGCGCTGTAAATTCGTGCGCTTTCAACGCCGTATAGTCGCGTGGTTGCACGCAGCGATCGGCCTTTGTCGAGTCGAATCGAGAAATTGTCGTTTCCTTATTATCCGATTAGCGCTCTTTGTCGATTGCTTTCGAGCGTGCAAACGTGCACCCTTGCTTTAGCGATATCGTCGAGTGATTCGATTTTTCGGCGCCCGAGTAGTGTAGTCCATCCATAACCCTCGACTCAACTGAAGGGCGCATTATCTGCGCTCGCGCGTTCAAATCTGACGAATAAAATAATTAACGATTCAAATCTGGGCGTGCTATCGCACGGCCTATATATTTCGATGGGATATTAATTTGCTGCGAGAACGTTTGTCAGATCGAGCAAGGAAATTTCATCTGGCAAGGGGCTGGAGCTCGAAAAAACGAGACAAAACGATACAAAAAATCGGCAAGGTCGCCCGGGTTCGCTGCAATTTAAGCGTCATCGCTCGACTTTGCGACGAAGAGGAGTCTTGGTGAGCTAGCGAAACTGGAAAGTTCTTGAAGGCGATGCGTGTGTGTGTGTGTGTGTATACCGATTACAGCGCGCTCAAGCGCAGCGTGCACGGAGAAAAGAAACTTTAGCGAGTCGAACCGGTCGCGCAGCTGCAACAGCGGCTCTTCGAAATCCAGTTCTTCAGAGAGAACTTGTGTGTATGTGTGTGCATGTATACAATGTATACCTATACGTATGTATGTATATATAGACCATGCAGCAAAGCGGGCTTTTGCGTTGGTGGCGGACGCAAAGATGTTGGGCTTGTTGACATCGATAACGTCAAACTGCATCCAAACCTCCACGCGTGGCATTCCGCTACCGTTGTCTCGTGCTCATTTATCGCGAGAATTCGTTATCGAGAGAACATTCAAAGGAAACGACGAATCATACATCGTCAATTTTTGCAAATTCGATTAGCGTCGGGTTATACGATGAGTCAATCAAAACAATCTCCAGTTTCAGGGCGATCGGCTGTAGCAAAGAAAGAACGTGCACCCTTGTGGGTGGTTACACGGCCAAGTAACACGCGGTAACGGGCTAAGGCGAAGGAAGCGGACGTATCGCGTTACGCGAACTCGAGGTGTCCTCGCGTGAAAAACCTCGACGTAGCGATCCGTACAACGCGCGCTCGCCCACCAACGGCGAGCTTTCCATTATTTCGGCTTTTCGTTATCGTCATCGACAATTCCTCGTGAGCCGAAGAGCCAGGCCGGAACAGCAGGCGCAAACGCAAACGCAAACGCGTACAACTCACTCGAGAGTGCGTATAGATCGCAGCTGTGGGGTTTCGATCGGCGATCCGAAAATCCGCACGCGGCGCGGTTCCGGTACGACTACCATTCTGCGCGTATACGCATGCTCTACGTATATACGCGTATACATACGTACGTACGTCGCCCCGTTGATCGGCTTCCCTCTAGAGTTACCGAAAAGGTGGTCAGCGCGTCCCCGCGGCTGTATAACTGGCCTACCCGATTGCCCGCCTGCGTCGGCGTTAGCGCTCTCCCTGAATAACACGACAACTCAGGCGCCTGCGAACAAACATACGTGCGAGACGCGATGTATTCTCCGACGGCGTCGGCGGATGTTCTAGATTTCGTACGTTGCAACGACGACGATTTTCACGCGGTGGAAAATTATTGGTGGATTTGTTATTCCCATCGACGACTCGCTCACACGCACGCTCGTTCTATCGCCGCGATAAGACACTGCAGTTTTGCGCGTCACGGCGTACAAAGTTAAAACTCGGAAAATACCGGCGGGCAAATTCGTTTACGATGCTCGAGGGCAGTTAACATAGACAAAGGCCAATTGCCCGGAGTAATTATACGGCCAACGAAATAATCCCGCGCGCACGAGAGACGAGGCGAGCGAACATCTCGCAAAGAGAAAGCACGACCAGCAGGGCCGGTAATGAAAAGACGTGACGCGCATGAAACATGCTACCGTATCATTACGACGAATCCATTTTAACTACGTAGTTATGAACAGCGTAAATATCGTTCGTGCATTTCGTCTATTTTGCAAGCCTAAGCGATCGTTCGCGACCGTCGTTTGTTGTCGACCTACATCGTCTACGTGCTTTCAAACGATGGCTTTCGTTCAAGTCGTATCGCCGTAAGGGTCGGAGTACGGCTTGAATCAAAATCAAATCAACAAACATCGTAGACGTTGAAAGTAGGCCTGCTTAGAGTAGCAGCGAAAAGGGAACAAGCGATCATCCGCGTTTCGTTTCTTCTCGTCCATCGTTCGGCTCGCTTGCCTAATCTCGTTCACCTTCGCGAATTCCAGGAACGGGCTGAGAGAGAAAGAGCGCGCGCGAAGGCGCAGCAATGAGTTGCGATCTTTCGCCTCGATCCTCGCGCGCGTGCACGAGCGAACCACTGGGCCACCTATATTTTTCGTGCACACGCGACCGACATTGTTTCCGTCGAGCAAAAAAACCCATCGGTGAAAAAGCGTCCCGTAATCTCGTCTGAAACGAGGCAAGACAGCGAGGTAAAAAGAGGGACGATGTGACACGCGAGAGAAAAAAAATTGATGTAGATTAGATCGTTGTTTATGGGCATTTCGACATTTCTTTATTCTTTTTATTTTTTGATTTCATCCACTTTTTTCTCTTTGCGTAATCTGTTAAGTCCGAGCCGGCTCTATCTTGGATCTTCCGATTCGTAGTTGACGAGTATTACCTTGCGTCACGGTACATCGCGATTTATTCGACGATATTCTCTGTACTGGCACGAAGGATATTGCTCGATAATGGTAAAATCGATATAAAATTAATTTGTCGTGTGATTGCTCTGCGATGAAAGTACAAGACTTATAAAAGGAGAACCGTGGTTTAATTAACTCGAACTATCCGACCGAGCATCTTTACGAGCGTTTATAGAACGTTTATTGGACGACCGTATACGTATATACGAAAGCTCAGGGCAAAATGTACGGAAACGACGATGCCTTCGAAAGGGATGGCGAAGGAAAAGTGGAATAAGATAGCTGAAGACGTAGAGGCTGGAAGATGCGTACGCGTGCAAATAGGAAATCCACCGGACGAAGACGGAAACAGCAGTTTCGCGTTGGTTTAGTCGAGATTCTACGCGCCCTATGCGTCGCAATAGGACGAGGATTTGCGCATACGCACCGTACCGCAGCGCGCAAAGGGCCAAAGGAGCGACGGAGAACCAGCCGTTTCGCGTTTCTACTTATAACGTCGTAAATCTGCGGCAAACGGACTTTAGAATGGGAGAACGTCGAAAACAAGGCTTAGCTCGTATTAGGATTCGGCTCCTGTCTGGTCCGCAAGCCTTTCGTCTTTTCGAACATTCCGATCGCCGTGATTGCGAAGTGGGCACGCAAATATCTGCTCCGTCGTCGAGGGATGTACGCGCGACATCGAGGTGCAATAGCGCGAAGAAACGAAAAATCGAACGCGATAATTGATCCGAAAACATTGAGCAAGCTTAAGCGTATAATCCTTTCTAGCGTGGAAAGAAAGAGAGGTAGACCGGCTGCGGGTATCGCCGCGCGAGCTCCTAGATATACGCCAGGGGAATCCGGTCAGCACTTGGGCCGAGCCTCAACCGGTTTTCCGCTCCCTCGAGCCACCGCCACCACCGCCGCCGCCGCGGCGGTTTTTTCTCTCTTTCTTTTTCTTTTTTTTCTCTCGTTTTTTTCGCCGTGCTCTCGGTATACGTTCACACAGACGCACACGCTCGCGTGTACACAGGTGCCTACATAGGATGTGGCCATCTCAGTGGAACGCCTTAATTACCGAAATACTTTGGTCTAGGTCTCGCTTTTTATCTCTCTTCGGCATCCTCTTTAGCGCATCTGCACGTGCGCCTATCTCTGCGCTCTGGTGCCGCTGCTGCTCTTGCTGCTATTGGCCATACGTTGTGCAGCGAGTCGCGCGATCGTTGCCATATTTGCGTGTAAATAGAAAGGCATTTATTTTATACCTGGCTAACCCTCGCTCAGTCCTCGATCCGGTGTCTTTTCGACATCGATGACGACTACGTTTCGGCCGCGTATCAAGTAAGAGCGTATTCGTCGACAAACTGTACGTCGGTCGCGAAAACAGTACTAACGGAGCAAATCGCACGAGCAGCTTGTGCAGAGATTACTAGCAAACGTAATCGCGTTTCGTTCTGACAGCGGATTCAAGCGACCGTTGACCGTGTGACGAATATCGTAACGAACGAGTACGAAAGTACAGCGTCTGTAAAGAGACAGCAAAGTGAATTGAAGCTGGAACTACACGAGATCGTCGTTCTCTCTCCGCAAAGCATCGAATAATCCATATTTGTCGAGATGGTATTATGGAAGGCCGCGGTACGCGAGCGTAAGTCACCCGTAGATCAAAAGAATCCGGTCTCTCGCGGCAGAGGATCAGTGGAGAAAAAAGATACGAAAATTCCTGGGTTGTCTCGAGGGGAATGCAGCACGAGGTAGCGAGACAGAGAGAGTGAGAGAGGGAACATCTGCAACGCGGCGCTAATTACGTAAAGTGCAATTACGGAAGTGCAATGGTGAGGTCGGAGGCCAACGAGCCAACTTTAAAACAGAAGCCACAGAGCTAATGTGTGCTAGCTCTCAAACGATTTCAATTGGCGCTTAATTTGTCAATGGGACTGGCCGATGTTGCGCGGAAAAATGTATTTACCCATTGGGAGCGCACCTCAATGTTGGCACTCTTTTTTTTCCTCCAAGCGTCCGACCGAACGATCGTCGAAAGTACTCCGTTCAAAGTGCCAGCCCGCAGCGAAACCACGTATGTCCGATGAAACAAGCGGACGTTACTGGTCCATCGACGGATTTCCGTGTACATTGGCTCGAAAGCGTTGAAAAAATAAGCAAAACTCAACTAGCCGAGTGTTCGTTTTGAGAGTCATCGAGAACGGTCGAAAAATTGCTGTAGAAGTGCGCATAAAATGTCAACCTCGCGTTTTCGTACGTTGGAAAATGGATCCACGTGACGCGATACAAATCCTTTTGAAATATGAATAATCGCGAACGTGCTTATCCGCGCTAAACAAAAATAGCACGGTTCGTGTGGTTAAATTTAGATGTTTTACAGAACGCGCATACGTACGTACAGTGTCGCGTAAAAATAATCTCAGTTGAACGATTTTTAGCCAATCGGACGGCGAACGTGATCGTGCACTTTCACTTTGTAGGTCATGGATGTTTTTGAAGGATATACCAGTCGGTTGCCACGGCGTTATTGATTGTTTTTAGCAGGTATAAATAGGGAGATCATGCGATGGTCGACAACTAGCCGCTCAAACGATTCAAAACCGACGACTCTTTCGGTTGGTGATACAAGATGAAAGCAACTCTGTTCGCGTTGTTCTTGGTGGTTGCCGTCGTCATAAACGCAGTTACGACCGATAGTGAGAAACCTCTTTTAGTATCCTTTGCACGTTGTCATGTTCTTACTAAAAACCAACTCTGCGTTTTAGCTACCAAGAAACTCGACCTTTTGGACGGCGCGTGGAAACATTCACATAGTTTGCATCATCGAGAGAAAAAATCACGGGTTTCGAGTGACTCTCAACCTTTACCACCGATTGATCGTAAGAAACGAGGCATAAATAAGGAATATAAAAAGCAACATTTTTATCGATGCGATCGATCCAGATACAGTTGCAATTTGTACCTATCGGAGTCGTCGTCACCTGGTCACATGGACTACTACACTAAACAAGCTTGTGAAGACGCTTGTAGAAAAGGTGACGTTTAGTCTGATACTTGTCATTCGCAAACGTTGGCTTTCTATAACGATTATCGCGAATGCCCGTATTGATTTGTTGCAGGTCGCGTTTAGTACTCGTCAAGTGGCCAGCGCGCAAGTAGCGTTCCAAATAGGTAGTCATACTTGAAATACCAAAAATAATCGGCGTTATTTTGTTTGCAACTTTTCCAAGAAGAGAAAAACCATTACTCGCGAGCGTTTTAAATTGTTGGAAAAATAAATAAATCAATAAACAAATCGATAAAAAAGAGTTGTTGATTGAAATAGCGTGTCCAAGCATCGAAGCTTGGAGGGTTTTAGAGATGCTTCGTCGCGCACGTAATAGCTGCCCTCCGACTTGGCTGGCAGTGGTGCGGCGCAATTAGATTATCGGCCGTTGCCGCAGGTACGAGTGACCGCGCGAGCGTCGCGAACTCGAAGGCGCGGAAAAACAGGAGCAGCCGAACGGCGAAAGAGAGGAGAGATAATCGATTCACGCCCGCCACCGTCCAATAAACGTGTGCGCGGCGCAACTGCAGTCACGAGAGAGAGAAAGATTACTACACGTTGCCCCGCGGACCAGTCGACGATGAGAGTGCTGTGCCTATCGCTTGGCAACTTATCCTCGTTGCTGCTACTACTTGTTCTTCGTCTTCTTCTTCGACCCACGCGCCCTACGCTCGACAACTTCTGCAGCAAGCCATAGCTTTATTTCCGCTCTTATTGACAAGTCCCATTTTTCAGGTATTAATAAAAACCGGAAAACGTCTCTCTTATACTCGACAGCAAGGAAAATCTTGATAGATGGATTATAGGTCGAGTTGCTCGCTGACGAGCGAGCTGAAAAGAACTCGCACTCGCATCGTGTGGCGATCGTCCGAACCGCGCAGAGTGTTTACGAAATTGTTCGAGTCGAGTTTTTCTCTGGCTGATTCTCGCAACCAAGTTGTATCCGTGCGTTCCTTGAGTCCAACAAAGCATTAATTAAAGATCAAGTTGGCGATATGGTCGTGTACAACTGCGATACAATCTCGGAGACGCGCGTAACAAAATATGTACACCGGTAGATTGGCGTTTGTTGAAGCATTGGATAAAGCTGCAACACGCTGCAGCGCGGGCGCATACTTGCCGGGAGCAGTCGCTTGATAATCGTATTCCAGTTTGAGTGTCGTTGAACGTCTGCGCCTCGTTTGCCATTGAAGAAAAGTGTGTATCTCATAGAGTACAGTGGCCTTAACTCGCGATCCAATTAATTAACGGTAATTTAGCATGCTCCCTCGGTCTCTCGTGGACGACACTGGCAACATCTTAAACGTATCCAAGGTCAGTGCGCGCCATCCAATAGATCCGCCAACTTGGCGTAGAAATTACTCGTTTAGTCGTGGACGAAGAGAGACAGGGAGAGAGCGCGCGCGCGCGCAGACAAAGCGAAAGAAAAAAACAGAGCCTCTTACGGCGAAGAGCACGAGAGGTAA
Organism: Chouioia cunea; assembly: GCA_030064505.1. Lineage (NCBI taxonomy): Eukaryota > Metazoa > Arthropoda > Insecta > Hymenoptera > Eulophidae > Chouioia > Chouioia cunea. The sequence goes on from JAOPFQ010000001.1 coordinate 24,890,163, forward strand.
GTTTGTCGTCCTGTTGCATTACCGATAAAATCGCCAAATTTGCCACCCCTCGAGAGTACGTATCTCTCGGATCGCGCGGTCCGCGTGCCAATCGTTCTCCCTCGGGCTTGTCGTGACGGTGGCGTGCGACGGGTAGCGGTGCGCGTTGCGGATAATTAAATCCAGACGTACACGAGCAAGCGTGCTTCGTCGGATGTAAATTCGAGCGTTTTCGGCACGAGCGACGGTCGTAACCAGTCTATCGGTTTAGTCAAAAGCGGGTTCGTATCGGCTGAACGTTAGGCGCGGGGGCTGCTTGATTCGAGCGTCGGTGATCACGCCATATCCCCTTGTTAAAACTTTACGTGGCTGTTCCTACGCGGTACATACGCACCAAGTCTATGAAGCACGAGCATCAATTGCCCGTTAACGCGAGCTAACGTCTTTCTTTGTCGTTTCCTCTTCTTGTTTTCCATTCCCGATTAAACGTAAACGCCGACTCTGAAACTCTTACGCGACAAAGCTAACGAGCAGCTCGTTGCGAGCAGGTTAATCCGCGTTGCGCTTGCTAATTAGTTAGCAGTTTGCAGTTGTTTACCAAGTTTTGACAAAGTTGACAGTCCTCCAGTACTCGAATTTGCATATTATTTCGCGAACATTCGACGTAGAACAATCCCATTGAAGGTCGACTGGATTTTAACGGATGAAAACTTATCCACGAGCAGCGGAATCGTTCGTTTTGTTAACCGCAACAAACGTGCAAGTTGTGTCCCTCGGAAGCGCGCAATTTTCAGACGATCCGTCGATTTGAAACAGGCGCCAGTTATGGAAAGTTTCTCGCCGCTGTGCGCGCGCGCGTGTGTGCGTGTAGTTGAGCGTGCTGGCTGCAGAGAGGCCATGGGACAAAATAAATATCGTACAAAGCAAACGTGTTTATCGTTTGAAAGTGCGCGTCGCGTTGGTAGCGAACAGGTCGCGCGAGTGCCTTTGAAATTGGATTGATTATAGCATGCAAAGCGAGGTGTAATGGGTGAACGTGGTTGTCGGCCGGGAGTATAACGAAGCCGGAACCCGTTGACCATGGTGGCCCATTTATTTGCCAAGCGGTGGCATGACATGGAAATCCGGCCGCACCGCACGTTGTCCGGCCAGTGTATACTGCTTTATACGCTTGCCGAGCCCTTGGCAATCGCTGTTTACGCTCTCTCTCTCTCTCGCTCTCTATTTTAGAACGGGGTGATCGACCGGCAACGTACGTGCACTTGGACTACGACTCGGCAAGTATGTGCGCGTGGGAGGGGGCAGAAAAAAAGCAGAGCACGAGGGAAAGAGTTATGGCTGCGAGATGTTTCGCTTGAGATTGCTTTCTTTGAAGCAGTCCCCTCTCTCCTCCCCCTCCTCATTTCCTCCTATTTCCGTTTGTTTTCCAAATTAAAAGCCCATGTCGATTGCTCGCAGGCCACGCTTTCTTTCTCGTTCTCCGCGTCTACGCCTCTTTTGTGCCACCGAGACTTATCTCGCTTCCGCCACGAGAATCCCTACTTCGGTTCGAACCGACTTACCAACTTTCAGCCGTGCTCAGCTTGTTTAACCCTCTAATCGTATTCGGCGTATACAACGATCGATCGCTCTTGTGCCACGTGTCGGCTCTATTTATTCTCGCGTCCGATCTATTGACATTCTTACGGCTAGAGATCAACTATTTACGAGGGATCATTTGCACGAAGAGCCAATTAGAGATAACGCTACGTAGAAGCGATTGCACGCATCACGTGAGAAATTGAAAACGAAACGATTGATCAGCGACTGGTGGAGGGCTATTTTGAGATATCCTGACGCGTGGCAGCTCTTGGGGCCGCAGCGAGGCATCGCTGGATAAGTCGGCGGGTTAAAACTTCGTTCCGTCTCCTTTCGGACGACAGCGTTGTCAGAGCCGAGAGCAACGGAGAGCTAACTCCGAAGAGGGAGGGCGCGTTTGGTTCCTACGTAATAGACCATGATCCAGCGATCGAATCCTCGTGCCGCGAGCGTGTTTGTTCAAACGCGAAGTCGGACGTGTCGAGTAATGTCTATTTTGCGCAACAACAAAATATCGATGTCCGACGAGTCGTCCGTGAAATCGTCCTTTACAAGCAGTTCGAATCAGCGTTCGCGTCAAAACTTGAATCCTTCGCGCCGCAGTTTTGCGGCTAATACACTTGCCATTGGCAGTAGCCAGTGAAGCGTCGACGGCCCGGCGAAAAAGCACAGAGACGCCAGGAGTATCGAACGAAAAACAATAATTAGCGGCGATAACAAAGTTTTGGAGTCTGGCAAAACGCGGTACAATATAGGCGCTCCCATCGAGAACCGAGCCGCGTTCAACATTGACAGTGGCCTGTTTATCATCGCCGGCTGCACGCTCTCTTTCTTTCTCCTCGTCGCATAATAAACGAACGTTGCCTTAACCTTCGTATCCTCTCCCTTTCGCTTTCTCGCTTTGGAGGAGCGGCAGGGGGAGGCAGCTATTTTTGGCTGCCACGCGATTCCGCCGGCCGAGACCCATAAGCGATCTATGGAAATATCCGATTGTAAACGAGAGCGCTGGAACGTCATCGAGCGCGTTCCAAGCTTCCGACTCGGAGCTTTTACGAGTGCGCGCCAGCTCGTTTTTTTTCAAAAACGAAATCTACTACTCGATACGCGATCGGCTCTTTGCGAGGCGTTGTTTGATCTTCCACGAGATCGCGATTTTTCGACTCTGCCGTTCGTGGACTCGCGATTGACCGCAGCTGTGCGCGCGATACAGCTCGATAAAAAGGCCGGCCAGAAAAATTTCTCGCGCGGACAATTGAACGGTCAAAGAGTCTTTTGAGAAGTTGATTGACGCGAACGCGCGATTGGTGGCTGCTGCTGCTACTGCACTATCTCGTCAAGGGATCAAGAGGAAAGAGGCGTTGGAGCGCGCGGTGAGCCAGTTGATCGAGTTAAAGCTCGAGCGTGCAACAAAGCCGCGAGCGTGGACTGGTAATCGGCTCGTTGACATTCGTACTCTCGTGACAGTCTGCGAAGAAAAAAAGGCAAGAAAGATCGCCGCGCTCGCTCTATATGGCACTTCAATTGAATTATTAGAGGCTTTACTTCAATATTTCAAGCCGCGCGTCGCAGCGCGCTCTAAATTATAGCTTTGACTCTCGGTTATCGAGTTAGCCGCGCGCGGTTAATCTTTGTTAAAGCCTTCAGACGTATACTTTAGCGCTCGCTGTATAAAAAGCTCCGTTCCCGCCACAAAAGACTTCCTGCACCGTTTGTTTTCGTTGGTTTGTTGGGTTCCGGGGGTTCGCCTGTTAGCAGACACATCGGTCGATCGTCGAGCGACCCGCACGAGCGAAACAACCGCGCTACAAGGAGAAAAGGGCCAAATTCTGGAGCGTTCGCGAGGCGCACTCGCGAGGGCATCGAGAGGATAGGATCAAAGCTACTCAAAGCTTGAAAAACAAGCTGCATGTGGCGAGACGAAAGCTCTCTCGGGTACTTCGAGTCGCGCGACACGAGAATCGGATGAGTCTTATCTTCCTCAAAATATTTACCACGTAGCAGACGCGCTGTAAATTGTTCGTTCCCGCGTATCGCGTATACGGCTCAACGGAAAGAAAGGGGAACCGGAGCAGTAAATCACGCGCGCGCGCGTGCCCGTGCGTGTGCGTATTTGTGCGTACGTATACGAGCGCAACGCGCCGCTCTTCCTTCGTCGTGGCAGCGAAAGACCGTTTTTTATTTATCGCGAGGCTGCGCGCGCGCGCGTCAACGGCGCCAAGGAGTTGCTTCCAGATTTCGCTCCTCCGCCGAAGCATCGCGATGCTCCGCTCGCTTATCTCCCGAAATAGCACCAAATCGTCAGATTTCACTTTTTCGCTTTGCTCTCGCTGGACGAGCTTGTTTATTATCGGATGTGTGGGCGTACGTGTGCTGTGTCAAATCGTTCACACAATTATGGGCTTGGATAAAACAGCTAAAGGCGGATTGTAAGAGAAACAATCGCACATAAAACATAAATTGACGATTACAGCCGAAAATCCGCCGTCGAGGAGCATTTATTTCTATCGAAGTTGAAGTCAAGTAAACGTTAACAGGGGAGTTTCGTCAATTTGGTTCATCAAAGTCGTAGGAGAAAATTTAGATCCACTTCTCGGAACGACGTCTTTCCAGCCTCTCCATAGAATTGTACGAATACGTAAAGAGAACGATTTTATTTATCGCGCAGTTCCCACGAGCAAAGGCTTGCATTGCCCACTCGAGAGAGAAAGAGGGAGACAGCGGCTTGATTTAAACTAACTAAGCTTACGAACTGGCAGATGGCTATTGAAAAGCGTCGGTTCTCGTAAAAAGAGAAAAAAAGAAAAACGACCGGTCGCTGTACGCTCGGCGATGTACGTATACGTATGTATGTATGGATATAAGAGAATTAGCGATGAGCTCGCGCGGGATATCAAGCGGCGGCGGCGAGATACATATACGTACAAGTCGCTCGCGCGAATCGTCCAGCAGCTAATTATTTTCGCACGACGCAGAGAATTGCAGCATCTGGCCTCTTTCTCTCGCTCGACTTAATTAATAGCCACTTAATTATGCTAATCGAGTGCATTCCTCGTCCCTTATTAAGTCTCCTCCGCGTCTCCCTATATTTTATTTACTTCTCGACTTTAATTCGATCAATTGATAACGAGTCCGTCAACGTTAATGCCACCCCTCCCCCCAACCCTCTGCAAATTGTCGGACCCACGAGCGTAAAGGTTTTTTTAATCGAGAGAGCCACCGCGGGTAATTCGCGTATTCGAGCGAGGATCGATCGTCAATCGAGCACCGCGCAAAGGCGAATAATTAAGCTGTACTAGGGGCGGATTACGCGAACGCGATTAACCGTGCGGATGGAATCCGACTGTCCTCCCGCTATATCCAACGATCTTTCCAGAGTGTTTCGTCAGCCTTGCCGTCGAGTTGGCTGCGCTCTTTGTTCCTTTCCTTCGAGCACTTTTGAACGTTCCTCGACGGACGCACCGCACAACCGCCTAGAGCAAACATTGGGGCAACGTCAATCGTCACCGTATAACGAAAAAAAGGGGGAATCGCTGTGTTTTCTTCGTTGAACGGATGAGAGCGGAAGGAGTTCCCGTGGGATACGAGGCATTTGCTTTCGTTAGCCGACGTGAAATAATACGCGCGCGCGCAGCTTTTATGATCGGCGCGATAGTCGTTGCCAATAATAGGAAGAAAAGCAAAGCCCTGACAGGAGGGGGGGGGGGGACGTGTGTCGCGCTAACGAATGAAAAACCTTTAATTCGTTTCCGGAGGCTCCTGCCGCCCCAAGAGACAAGTGAGTTATGGAAAGCTGCGGCGCTGCAGCGTTTTTACGTTTATTTGCCTTCCAAATGTGCCGAGAGGGAGCCGTCGATAACAATTTTCATACGTCCAGTCGTTTGTACCGCAGCCAAGTGTGCGCGGTACGGTGTCCAGCCTTCTTTCACCACTATTGCATACATCCATTTTTGCAAGCACCACGTGTCAATTCGTGGATTCCACCTGCCGCGCATGCCGCGCCTGTAACAACGTTCTCTATTGTACATACGTACGCGTACTCACTCGTACGTAGCACGTGGGCGAGCGAGAGCTCTGCGTAACGGAAAACATCGCTTTCGAACGTGCCTCTCTTTGTTTATCCATCTTTTAAGCTGTTCTCGTTTGATTTGTTCTCGTAAAACGATGCATCAAACGTAATCCCAATTGATCCGCGGCTCGTCGGATGCCAATCACATTTATTCGTGAACGAAATGTATTATTTGGACGCATCGAGTTTTAGTACGGTGGAAACTAGCAGGGAAACGCAAACTCGCACGTAAGCGTGAACCATATTCGAAGGATTAACCGTAAAGACGATCGTTGGATCGTTACAGCGGGCAAATTTGCGTGCGAGAGTGCAGCCCGATATCCCCGGCTACACAGCTACACGCAATACTACTACGTCGATAATCCACGTACGAAACTAGCGAATAATTCCTCGCGGAAGTATGTATTACGCGTGTAGGAAGGAGCCCGAGTGCACGTACGCGCGTAATACACGCTCGTCGTATTTCCAGGGAGTAGAGTATGGCTCGCGAGAAAGAGGGAGAGCAGGGAGAGTCGAGACGTAGGCGACGGAAGGGTCGTTTGCCACAGAGAACAGCTGCCGCCAGTCGACGTTCGACCGTGCGTGCCCCCATAACCCTCGTGAAACGCGCCCCCTGGTCAACACACTCGCACACACTCGCACACACCCGCACGTTGTACGTATACACGTGCGCGTTATCCAAGTAGAGAGAGAGAGAGAGAGAGAGAGAGAGCCTTCAAAAAGATAAATACCTCGTGGCTCGCCTATTTCGGTCTTTCCATTTTTTGCGGCTTCTCCTCGTCTATTTCTCGTATTCTCTCGTCTCTTGCTCGAGTGTAATACTTGGCCTTTTTCCCTTTTGCCAACGCTGCTACTTTGACCAGAAAAAGTTGCACCGAGTTTACGTCTACATCTGCGTTCGTCGCGTGCTCGACTAGATGTCACGTTGTTCGATATACGCGTCGAACATTGTTCGTCAAAGCGCGTTTCGCGATATCTAAAGATTCATCCTCGTACGGTTCGAAGTCAATATCGGATCGAGTATTTCAGTGTCCAAACGAATGCCTCGTTCGCGTTTACGCGTTTGCAACGGACGCCGCGCGTGTTCGAGTTAAGCGATGATTTTCCTTCGATAAGACGCGAATGGGAAAGTCAATTGCGCGTCGACGTTCGGCGCGTGTGCCTTGAAAAGCTTCATCCCCGTTCGGCGAGCTGCCCGCATACATAAATAAATGTATATTTATACACATCGTGCGAACGACCAAACGCTCGATCGCCCAGAAAGTAATATACTATCCGCTTCCCCTGATTTCGGTCTCGCGCCGACTCCTAAAACCCGAGGATTTCTTGATATTTTTCATGACTCATCGACAACGACAATTTATACGAATTTTCGTCCATGACAAAACACACTTCTCCGTGTACACCTCGCTAGCTCACTTATTAATTACGCACTAACCAAGATGATCCATTACTCGAGAAGCGTAGACATCCGATACTCGTCGCCAACGAAAAGTCCTTTGTACCTTCTATTTTCTACGTTCAATGTCAAAAGAAAATTTTATTGTCAAGTTTGCATCTTCAACTGCTTACCCTCGAGAAGTCGATGTAATCGTCAAAGTATCGGCAAAACTATCCGTCCGAAAGAGTAAAAGCCTAAAGATAGCGGTAGCGGTGGTCGAAGAAAGGCGAACTTTGGTAGAGAATAACGTCGAGTCGGTTTACTTGGTAGGTAATGGCGTCGTTTACGCTAAATTGACGATCTCGCAAGGAGAACAGGGAGCCAACAAGAGGCCGAGGGGAGAAGCAACCAATGCTTGCGCTCTCAGCGAAGAACGAGAACGTGCCGAATGAGCAAGACAAGACTGGAGATTTTCCTGGCGATTTCCAGGGACGCGGCAAACACGTATAATAGAGCGAGTAACAAACGACATCGGCGATTCTCGTACGCGCTAATGCACGCGCGCGTAAGGGGAATGCGATCGTTCACGAGTCTCACGGGTATTCCAAAGTACTAACGAGCAACGCGAAAAATATCGCGATTTGTTCGTTATCCAGTACTCGAATCTAGAGTCTAGTACGTGTTCTACAATTTATTTAACCACCGTATCTTTGTACACGCTCCGTGTTGGACTCTCCGGGATACGTACGCGCTTAAAACCTCTGCGATAAACGTCGATAAACGTCGATAAACGTCGATAAACGACGGTAAATTCGATACACTTGACCCACGATGATCGTCAATGATTTTGAACGTCTACTATCAAGGAACGTAATTGGAGCGCCAAGTTGGCGCAATAGCTTTGTGGAAGATTTATCGACGTGATTTCCTTTGAAACCGTCCTCCACGATTCAATATTTGATCAATTTTGTCAACTGCTGGCTGTCTTGAAGATCCACGTGGCGACGAAGAGAGGCAAAAGGGGCGGCAAGTAAGAATAAAAGAAAAAGAAAAGGCGACAAGGTGTCGCGTTGTCTTCCAGTACGCACGGGCAGCGAGCGAGCGTGTAAGACAAGAAGTTATTGTTTTCGGACTCGACGGCAAGGCGAGGCGAGGGCCGAGGCGGTCGTCAACGTTGTACGCATACCGATGGTCGTTCGCGCGGGTATGCATCCTCGATATACTCCACGTAAACGCGTACGCGAGTTATTATTATTTCGACGGTGCTTTACGACCTCGACAACGTATAATACGATACGCGATCTCGGCCAAGCGACCATTCGCTGATTTCAAATCTGCAACGCGTACGTTTAACCTTCTTCTATTTTGAATTAATTTGCACGGAGTTGATTCGATATATTCGATTGGACTTTAATACGCTTGTACGATTGAAAACGGTGCGTTCCACGTTTGGTATGTAAAGGCTTTTTTGTCAGGACAATAGGTTTGTTCGCACGAGGAAAGGAAGAATCCACGTATCCCGCTGCGAACGTCGTTGTTAATCCAAAAACAACAAGATATCAGCGCGAATACGCCACGTACTTTGCCGTTAGTTACGTCGATTTGGACGCGAATAATCGACGTTATTCCATCGGTTGAACGTCGCGTTTCTTATCAAAAGTACAGAACCTACGCTCAATCGTAAGTCGATGTTATACCGTGGTACGTTTACCGATCCAAATATCAAAACGGATCTTTCAGACGTAGACGTTCAAGCAGTAAACAACAAAGGAACCGCAACTCCCTGTTTCGGGAGTAGGGGACAGTGGTTAGAGAGGTCGACCGTGTCACCTCCTATAAAGTCTGTTAAAGTCGGCCATCTAGCCGCGTACTTGAGACGCTCGGAGGCTACGACAGCCGCTATCCCAACGAGACATCGACACTCTCGCGATTGTCCGAGCTTGCGGAAAAGTCCTGGTTCTATGGTACGAAGCTGCGTTTTCTCGAATGCTCACGCTCACGGAGCGCTTTCCTTTCGAATAAAACAAACGCGAGCACTCGTCTTAGGAAGAAACGCTATTAACGAGTGACAAAGTACTCGTTTAAAAAGAACCTACATTGGATCGGCGTAACGCGGCTCGAGCAACGCCACCGTTGCTGCGCCAAAAAATAACGCGAAAGAAAGTCGCTGTTCGTAACGAAGCGTCCCCTACTCGTTGCAGGGGACCTCGCTATTTACGTTACGAGGACAACGAGGGATCTTCGTTCTCTCCTTTTACTCGAGATTCCGTTGCGAACCTCGAGTATTGATACGAGTACTACCTGGGCGCACAGAGGTCGAGGTCCGCTCTGTTGGACGACAAACAGTGCACTTTGCACGACCAATAAGTTCAAACGTTACTCGTGATGTTACGCTGTGTTACAACCAGTTACGCACTCTCGGGAAAGGAGGAGCAGAGCTCGACGGATCGGGCGCGTTGAATAAAAGCCGTTACGGTAGTTCTCGCGGCCTCAAAGACAATACGGCCCATTATTCTTTATTCTTTCAGTGTCTTTCTCGCGACGCAGTACGAAGCGAACACGCGCAACGCACCTACACGCACGCGAACCGGCGACAAGAGAAACGATCCACTGTATCGGTGGCAAACGTGCTGTCTAGCCGCCGAACATTGGTTCGCCAGAATCGTCCGACAATGCGCCATCCGACAAATAATACAAACTCGACTCGCTGCAGACGTACTGGGCGTTCGGATAAAGCTCTCGACGAACATCGAGTTTCCCGCGAGAAAACACTTCCGACAGCCCTCGACAGTGACGGGAAACGACGTTTGTCGCCTTCCTTTATAGCGCGACTTTCGTCCGCTGCATTCGAATCCAAACGACGCAACCTAGCGTACTTTTATTACCGATTTGCCGATGAAACGTAGGCACACGAAAAGGAAAAAGAACAAAAAAGACGTGCCCGATAAATCGAGAGAAATGACAAATGGCGGAACGGTGCACGGAAGAAAGGCGATCGAGAGGGACAGAGAGGAGTCGCGTTGAATAGGAACCGGAACCCCGAGAATCCGTGCGAGGAATATCGACTGTGCACGCGCCGCGTACACCGTCTCCTTGCGTCCACGCGTATCAAGCATACCAATACCAACGTACAAACTGCGAGTGGCATCTACACGGCTGCGACTTGACGCACACGTGGCTCTTGGAAACGTCTGGAAGCATTGTACTCGTTTGCGCCGACTAAAGCTTCAAAAGATGTTTCGTCAAGTGTGTTGTCACGCGATAACCGACATAAGCTACACGCGCGCGACTTGCGCCAAGTTTATTCTCTTTTTTTCGTGTCAGGGTGATATAAAAAGGAGGAGAAAAGGAGGAAAAAAAGAAACGCGTCGTTTGCTTAATAGGGACGATGAAAATGGCAAGTGTTACGTACAAACACACAACGACTCGGATGAAAGGAACGAATTGATTATACGAAGCAAAATTGTGCGGGGCATCGCGTCGCTCACTCTCAACCCCCATACGTTGTGCTGCAGACTTGGCTCGACCGAGCTTTTGCGCGCTGTATTCCATTAACTGGCGGACAATGCGACCAGTGCCCGCGTAATTAAGGAGCAAAACGACCAGGGCCAAGCAATTGCGAGTTTTTTTTTCGTCTGCGCTCCTCGAGAGAAAGCGAGAGAAAGAGCGGAGGAAAAGTTCTTGATTGCCTCGAAGAATTTGCAGGGTCTTCGCAGTTTTTCGTTCGTTATTTTGAGAGCGTCTTGTCTTTGGGATTTGATCGACGGATCGTGTGCTTTTTCACGACGTCTAGTGTTAACGCGATTGTTTCGTTATTTAATCTCGGGGAAATTCAATGTTTCGTCAATGTCGGCATCTGTTTTGTACCGAGCGTTGTCTGTTGATCAAGCGAAATTAAAACACGAAACGTGTAAGCGTAAATGCCATTGCTACTAATATCTTTGACATCGTACTCGCCCATCGTCGTGCCAAAACTCATTCGATGCGTTATTATCTCAAAGGAAGTAAACTGAAATCCATCGCCAAATATCTGATTTGTCATTCGCAAAGGGAATAAAAGAAATTTTTTTATCGGGACAAGTGAAATATACCGCTTACCAAATATATTTAATAGGGAATTTCAACTGCCGTATCAATCATGACGCATAGCTTCATTTTGTACAATTGACTTTGGCATCGTTTCAATTGAAACGTGCAGTATGTTGTCTATGATTACACGTATATTATTCGTTTCAATTCGCGAAGACTTGCATCAAAACGTTTTTATTTTGCTTCCACGTGATGTCCTGTACAACATTACGTAACGACGCCTTAGCGTAGGTTAAAGCGTTGGACGTTGTATCGTTGCGTGCGACGCGTGCACAATCGGGCAAATCGGATAGAGAGCTCGCGTCGATAGTCACGCGTAGCGACATCTTGCGCTACTCTTGCGAAGTAGCCAACTTGACCGATAAGTTCCAAAGATCAATACCGTTTCGTAAAACGAATCGTTGGGCTGCGTTAGGCCATTGACGCAACGTTCAGCTGTATTGCACAGATTCGACAAAAACAATTGGTAACATCGATGATTTTGCCAAGTAACGCCGGTTTAATTCACAGTAGTAGAATTTTATACGCAAACACGTGCGCAAATCACTCGCTACAACATGAAAGAAACGTCCAGGTTCTTTTTTCCACGGCCAACGTATAGGAAGCCATGATGTGGTGTATTTATTTTGTGATAGAATACCATACCCGGCCAGTACAAACTTTGGAGTAATGCCAAACGACCTCTTTGAAAAAATTGGAGACTCCAACATCCTTGATCAACGATGAAAAATACAAATAGACGTAATTTAAACAAGCGTTTCAACGAATTGGCTGCGCTATTCGAAAATGTTGCATCCTTGGAGGAAAGCGAATGAAAAAATAGCGTTACCCGCGGGAACGTCTTCCTCGAGGGTATCCAGAAAATCAAGCGTGTAATTGTAGTCCTGTCTAGTGAGTAAATTAGCGTTCCATTTATTTTGCGGCAACCTTGCGTGCAAATAAGACTTGAGTTGCGACGCTTCGTTTGTTTGTAGGCCGTTGAAACTGGAATTTTCGACGATTTTGCAATCGACGGTTTTGAACCATCCACCTCTGGGAACGATTGCAGCATCATTGTTGATCAAGTATACGGTCGCAGCGAGGCGATCCTCTTCTTTGAGATGCTTCGCTATCGGCTCCTTCGAATATTGACGTTTTGTTAAAAAGCAAGGGTTGGCTTTGGTCTGACGTTTCGATCGACCTACGTTTTGGAAGTGGTCCACGTCGTCGTTCGGTGAATAGGGTGGATTAGCGTCGTATACGTTCGTGAGTATTGACGGATCGCCCTGAAAATCGGTGACCGCTAAAGGGCTCAGTAAGATAGCGCACTTACTGGGCTCGGGCATCAGCAGCCACGTTAAACCGTCGGTACTGCAGAACGAGCGTGGTGTAAAAGCCTCGCGTGCTTTTGTGAATACCCGTACGACAAAGAGTAGAGTTACCTGTAGAAGTACGTTTGTCCCTCTAAACATTCCTTTTGATATCCGTAAGCTATGTGATAATCGTTGCTGGCTCCGTCGATTCTCCCCCAGTAGTAACATTTTTTAAAGTGATTTTCACGCTGCAAAATAAGCAATGAATTTTGCAACAATTGAGACTTTTCGACACCTACGCAGAATCCGGCGTGGCCAAAGACATCTAAACTCTCCAATAGCTTTAGACAGTCCATCGGTAGACGCTACTACGCTGATGGCTACTAGCTCGCGGTAACTTGACTAAATCAATTTTCGTAAATATTCGCCAGTTCAGTAAACTGAAGTAAGCGAACGATAAAACCGCAAACAAACGAAAAAGTCGACTCAACGACGTAAACGATCTCTTTCGTTATTATTGGTATGATTAGCGTCAAGTACGACAGGGTGTCAGTCAAATACACACTTTTCATTTTTATCAAGTTCGTATATTTTATACAGAACCGTTTACTTGGACAATAACGTTGAACAGTACAATTAATGTAACTGGGATTTGTGTGTTCGAGTAAGCTGATATTCTAAAATATAAAGATTAATAAAAAAGAGCTATTCGCAATGGAGACTTTTGTACACTCAATACCTTATCTAAAAGAATCGATAAATCCGCGTGACACATGTCGTCGTTAGATTTAAATAACGAAACTCGTCAAATTCCTCTAAAACTCATTTCTACATATAGGACAGGTCGACTTGTGACTTGTATTAAACCATTTGTACTGAAAAGAATACATTGCATTAGTAAATTTGTGGGCTCGTTAACGATCTCGATATCGTACGCAACGTCGTACTTTTGAAACTTACGAGGCAAGGTTTATGGAACTTCTTGCGGCAAGTACGACAAGTTAGTTTTGGTATTTGATAGGTACTAATGTGGAAAATACTAAAGCAAATGTAACATTCCTCGACACCTGCAAATCTTTTGTCAAGATTCTGCTTCCACAACATAAGGCCGTCCCAAATCGAACCGTTCTGAAACATACAAGGTTCCAAGACGTTCCTGATGAAACTCGTGGTAAATTATCGACTTATAACGCTTGTCGTTCAAGCGTATAAAAGCCAAAGAAAACGTAGTAATATTGGTCTGACGGCATTCGTCGATTATCGTCGTGCAAAACGAACCTGATGCGTCAGGAAGATCGACAACTGCATATGACAGTTTCTCCAATTAGCAGTTCCCCCCGCGTGCTGTCCGGGTTCGACGGTGACCGTTCCAAGAGGATGATTGGGTGGCAGAATAATATTGAGCTCTAATTTTGTATCATCCATTTCGTACAAGGCCACAACTTCACGGGCAGCTGAATGAACTTTCACCTTGCAACAAATCATTTGACGATTCAATAGAAATTCGCTAAACGGCCAAACGTGACCATAGCACCGTTACAATTACAAAAACACGCACTTTCATGTTATCGAAATTCGTTAGCCTGTTGTCACGAAGCTCCTCGTTGCATAAAAATGGGCTAACGTAAATTGTTGTAATTTTGTCGACAGCGGCGCTCACCCGACTATCCGCCGTGCTCCACCATTGCCTCACCAGCACAGGTAAGTACCGAAGGCAATTGGTATATAGCCAGCATACCATGTGATCGAGTCTCCATTCGGTCCAGCTATCTGAAAATTTCGTTGTTATCCTATTTTATTTGCGACAAGAGATGCCCGGTACTTTGTCTAAAAATGGCAAACCAGTGAAATCAAACGAAGGTAGAGTGCTGAAAATTTCAGTCAACTTGACATTTTTGTTTTTGGTATCTTGCAGTACTTCCACGGGCATCAGTCGAAAAATGTTGTTCATTAGACTTGGAAAATAATCGTCCCTGCAAAAAAAATTACATGAAATTGTGCTTTTATACGAGAATTCACGAGCGTGCGCCAACATCCAAGTGATCGGTACTTTAAAACTTCCGCGTAACTACAACGAAGATCCGCATTGGCGTTGGCACACATGTTTAGCACAAGTCCCCAAGTGAGTAAATAGCCAATGGTGTAAGTGTAAGAGTCGGTGTACGGTTGGATTGTGCAGCTTGCAGTATCGCACAACCTGCAAAAGGTAAACATTGCACTACTCCGCTTCTTGACAGATCGACCAAACGTTCGCGTGAAAGCGTTCATACTTAAAGTCCATCAATATTGCGTTGACAATAGTTTGAGCCGTTTTTAAAATTTGCTCAAACTTGCATATATTCAGTGTTTTCAACTCGAAGTCTTCCTCGGCTACGATAGCGCTGTCTCGCTCGACGAGCACTTCTGCGACATTATTCAAGGCTACGTAAGATCCTAATTGCAAACTCAATACCGGAGAATGTACTAATTTTAACAACAACTGTAATATCTGTTCTTCTGACTTGTTAAGGATTTTGTTTTCGGAAGATTCTTTTTTGACGATTGGCCCGTCGAAAACTTGCAATGATTTCCCAAGATAATTTAAAGGTATTATCGAAACAATTGGCGTGTCTTTTTCGTTGTACGTCTCTGTCGGGAGCATTTAATAAATCGAATGAAACGTTAACATTGCCGCGCTTGTTGTCCGTGCGAATGACTTACCTGCAAACGTCATCCAAGTGTCAAAAATGCCTAACTGTAAGTCACTAGAGAAAACATTTTTCCATTCATCGAACAAGGAAGGCGGCAATCCCTCCATGGGCGTCTCTGCATGCTCCTTCATAATCCGTTGCACGGCAGAATAAAGTTTGTTCACTCCAACGATTAACGCTCTTACCTGAAAAGAGCACGAGCAATTGAAGGAAAAAACAGTCGCTGTGATTTCACTTCGAAATACAATCACTATCGACCTTAATATCTCGATGATGTTCGATTGAATTTTGGACGGATAAACTCCACGACGCAAGACATATTTCTATCACGTCCCATTGAGAAAGTGTGAGCTTTTTTGGAACATTCGTCACACACTTGGTTAGGAACGATATTACTTCTAGTGGTAAAACGAACTGGTCCCACGTCACATCGTGAACGTCGCTATAGTTTGAAGTAACATACGTATGAATATGTCCGACTAATGGAGTTTGGTGCAAACCGTATACTTACCAATCCAAGAGTAAATTGAATGGTTCGTCTTGCTGTTGTTTTGCTATTATGTGAAAAACCTCTACGAGAGATGTCGTTTCGTCTTCGTTAAACTGGCTTTGAGCCAACAATATCTTGTAAAAGTCACTGTTAACGTCTAAAGACGACGCGCTCTCTGGCAGGTTGGGACGAATGTTCAACACCTATGAGTTAAGAGTTAACAATGAGTGCACGTCAAGTTTACTTTTAACAACGGTGTACTCGCTGTACCGCTGTACCTGAGCTGATTGTAGGATTATCTCGATATTATTTGAAGTATCCGCTATGAGCAAACTGCTATCTTGCATCATTTTCGACAGTTGATTCTTGGGTGTGAAGAAATTGTAATAAAATTTGAGCACGCTGGCATAGATACCACCGTATGATAGAAACAGTCTGAAACCGAAAGCAATACGCGTTCAAAAATATTCAAAACGTACCGTGCTCGATCGTGTTTGTCTTGTGAAAAAATTACTCACTGATAAATGTCCGCGATGACTTTATTGTGAATATCCTCGGACAAAAAACTTGCCAAAGTATTCAGATCGTCGTAAAAAATTTTCCGTAAAACATTCACATCGTTCGAGTATTTCGTCTGGAAAAATTACAATGGATAAGAAACTGCATCTTGATAAACAAAGTTGCAAAGCATACGTTTCTGCACTCACGGCGTTGTAATGTTTCACGTAAATTTCACCTAACGCCGCTGCATACGACAATTCCACGAGAATATCTGATATTTCCGGGAAATCAGTAGTGTTCGCTAATAAATTATTAAAAATTTTCGTACTGGCTGCAGCCCACTTCAAACATTTGTAGGTGTTATCTTGAAAACTATCACTGTGCAAATCAACATTGAACAAATGATCAAACATTTGAACTTTCTGCGACAATGTAGGTGTATAAAGATTTCCAGTGATCACTTCACCATAAAACATGATACCAGAAACATCTTTCATCCATTTTTGTATATCCAACTCGGTTATAAAAGTGACAACTAGTGCTTCTGTGTGGCGAGGTTTAGTTTGGATTAGTGCACTAATGAAGCTCGTTGATAATTTTATCAAAGAATCTTTGAAAATATCGTTTCTACAAATAAAAATAAGCACGTAAAACAGGCCCTTTAAAAATCGATACAGCGCGTAATAATTTAATTTCAAAACGACATCCGTTCAACTCACGTTTGTAACATTTTTTCCCATATTAAAGATGCAAAATACTTCACATGACTGGCGAACGAAGCCGGAGAAAATCTGTTACTGAGTTCCATAATACCTCTGATCCAAGTCTCCTCGACAATCTTGATCGTATGAGACTCGCAGTCTTCCTCGTTTCGTTCCGTAATGTCACGCACGTGCAGTCGGAATAATGCCTTCAACAGTTTGAGTTCTCCTGCGTTGTACGCGTTTTGAGTCCACATTAGGGTTGTTAAACGGGAGAGCAGAGTGGCGATCCGATGGACTTGCTTCTCGTTATTCCATGGCATTCTGTCTACCATTAGACTCAGTAGCGATGAGATTCCAACTATAGCTTCACAGCTGACAATCAACTCTGTAACGGACAATGTTATTCTTCACAAGTAGTACCTTATCAATGTGCAACAATCGTTGATTTGTTATTACCTCCACCTTCGCCGGGTTCAAAGGCTTGCAAAAACATTTTCTCATCGACATCCGTAAACTCTAAGGAAGACAAAACATCTTGTGCTGTAAGTACTAAGGTATTCGTAATCACATCTTGCTTGCACCACTTTTGTACAATGTTGTCTGCCCTGTATTTTTTTGTCAACGCGCATTGTACGGCTATCTTCAAGATGTTCACATCTTCGACCTAAAACCAAACAGAGACCCATTTTATTGTTATCGTGATAATATAGCTGAGCCAACGCTGACACAGTATCGAAAACCGTTGGTGTTATACCTCTGGGAAAGATTGCAACACAATGTTCTTCTCGTCGTCAGACATGTGCGACATAATGCCGAAAATCAAATTGATTAGAGCTTCCGTTTCTTCGTTTTCGGTTGTCATCAGTATTTTGAGATTCTGATTGTAAAACTGCAACAAGCTTCCATTTTCGTCGTATGTTCTGGCCAAAGCGATAAACAATTCTTTACTTTCGTGGCCCGATATGATCTTTACCAAGTTGATCACTTTGTGCTTATAAGGTTTGTCCGTAATCCTCTTGAAGTAGCTTACGCATAGTTTAGTAACAAGTTGCTGAAGTTCTTTTAGGAAAGCGGCGTTGTCTTCGGTGGAAGTAGACGTTGGCGACGACAATGCAGGAGATGACGGTGGTTCATCGAACTCTGCAGCAGAGTCGGAAAACTTGACTTTCATATTACGTCGACTATGATAGGGTGCATTTTTCAAATACATCAACAGTTCTGCCATCGAAACGACGATCGAATTTCCCGTAGTGTCGTAACTGTCGTTGGAATTGTCGACGAGACGATTAAAAGTAGCAATCAAATCAAACCAAAAGATTTTCATTAACTTCGCGTATGCCGGATGTTCAGGTTTGTTGCTGTTTTTACTCCAGTATCGCACTAAATGAGAGAGTTCACAAAAGAAAGTAGATCTCAGTGATTGGTTTTCGTAAATACAAGATTCTATCACAGGCATAAGCTGAAAACAATATCGACATTTTTACGACCCACAATGTATGAAATCTTACGAAAAACGTTTATTTACGAAAGAAGTAGTGAATTTTCATGCAAGATGTGTACGTGGCAACTTTGACCTACCTGATCCTTAAGCAGAGACTTGCAAATATCCTCGTTAGTACTGTTTACCAATATAGCATATCTAAAGCATTCAAAAAATGACGTGACCACCGCAAACGTCTCTGAGCGACTTAATTTCACGCTCTTTGCTGAAAACCTACGAGTCGGAATATTTAAATAATTGTTAAGAACTTGCCGCAGTACAATGTGTTTGAACTAGTCTTGTCATACCCTTGACGCATATTTTCGAAAAAGTTCGTAAACAGCGTTGTTTTGTTGACTTCAAATCTAGTAAACTGATTGAGAAATGGTAGTAAATTTGGATAAACTACACTTGCGCAATATTGGCCACCGTTCTTCAATACTTTCCACAATTTAGGCAGCACTAATTTTTCAATACTGACGACTTTGTGCCAATCCTTAAAACCACGAACAATAATAATATTTGATTATTTGACAAAAGCTTCAAGAATTTTTGAAAAACCCAATAAGTCAAACGATTAATACGAAACCTCGATTTTATTTATTGCTACCAACAGAGACTCCCAAACTGCAGTGAGAAGAGTTGGTTCATTTTCATCTAAACTATTCATTATAGTTGTCAGAACTTTTCTTTTTTCTTCATTTAAAATATTATTGGCATAACAGATTAAAGCAGTGAGTGCATTGAAAAATGCAGTTTTTGTTGCAGGAACTTCATTTTTGGCCAATTTCCAGAATCTACTGCTTCTAATTAACTTTCTATGATATTCTGCAGTATTTTCAGTATCGATAGTTTTCAATATAAAGCTATATGCTTGCAAACTAGACGTTATTAATCTCTGGTATTTTGTTTCTAGTTCTTCTGGGGTCAAAGATCTGTAAAAAATTATGAATTCATAGTAATTAATAAAGAACTACCGCAATCAATTGTTTGCAGTATTTTAGTACTAATAATCTGAAATTTCATGATATATACGTATAGTTCAAACATACTTGTTTGTAGCAAACGACTGAGGACTTAAATTGATTATGTTATCACAAATATACTCGAGGATTTCTTTTCGACAATGTATTAATGCGGATTCAAACTTTTGTTGTGGAAAAGTTGTCTGAAAAAAAAAAACAACGTATTTTTCATAGAAATGAATAGATCTCTTTGAAATACAAATAAAAACTTACGTTGAAACAGTTACTGGCAGCTGATGCTGCTGGTGGATACATATCATACTGCGCTACAAACCATGGTCCGGCCAGTTGCTTTAAACAAACAGCGATTGATTTGCCTACTTTTTTAATTAGAGTGGCGTGAGCTAATTGAGCTGCTTCTCTCACTCTGTGATCAACATCGATAGTGAGTAAACTGTATAAGTGAGGCCAACATGGTAGTACTGCCTCTACGATCGTTAATTCTGATTTTGTACATAAGTCTGAAAACTCTAACAATGCCTGAAAAAGATAAATTCTTTCCATAATTGTTTTAATAGTTTTTGAATGACTTCAAAATAGACGTTACATAGCAAAGCTATTTTTTTATCTGCAGTTTGAATTCCTAAAGTAAGTATATACATGTCTCTTTCTCTCTATGTATATACATATGTACAGTCTTTAAAACAATAAAGTATAACGGATATAAGTTGAAATTAAGTTTTATAAGATGTTTAGTACAAAAGGAATGTTTTTAATTAAATTACAATGTTAATACTGGTGTTAGTAGATTAATAATAAATGTATTCCACTCCGATATATTGAAAAAACAAAACTTAAGATATGCTGTAACAATATTACATACTAATAGGACGTAATAATACCTAACATAGAAAATTCGATTACCTTGTATTTTGTTGTGGCATCTTTTTTATTCATTTTTTTAAATACTACTTGAAAAGTAGGATCAATGTCATTTATTGCACTATTATTAGCAATAGAAAGACCAGGTAAAAAAGGGACATATCCTCCATCTTTGGCTGCTGTAAAACCAACAAAACCTGGTGCAGCTGTTCCCAAAAGTTCAGCACTTCGGTTACTGTTTGATGGCTGAAAATGTGTGTAAAATGCATTTTTTTTAAATAACCAACAGTTTAACGAGTTTTACAGGTTATAATAATAATAACTATAACATTCGACTTGTAATCAGAACGTACCCGAGCATTGTTTTTCGTGCGTTGACCCCTGTTCTTACCCATTATTATGACCTTATGCAGATGAATGAGCAAATTTAATACTTGTTTCACGCATTGATCATCAACTTTAATCAGACTAAATATCGACGGTCACTGAACTTCTGTTTGCAGAGGCAGTACCAGTGCAACAGCTGATATTGCTCGGGTATATAGGGCTTTCAAATCAGCGCATGGTTCTACTAGATCACAATGCGTATAGTTATATGTATAGTATCTAGTTTCTTATATCGATAATATAGTAGATTACGTAATTATTGAATAATTATTAAATATTACGAAAAGATTACTAAATGATTAGAGATCAGAGAATAACTATTTCAAATATTGTACAAATACATGTTTACATTTATGAATTTTCTGTGCGAATAAATAATATATATGTCATAGAAATAAGAGAAATAAACTTCAATGTTTTATTACAATATTCTTGGTCTGTATTATTATTTTTTATACAGATAAATGACTTAAAATTATTTCTTTTCAGATTATTCCGCGCTGAGTTGACGCAGAGCATTGAGTCGAGCAGAAACCTCGTAGCACCTACAGAATATATTATCAGCAGAAACGCAATCACGTGGGTCACTTCATACATGTATATTGTATTGATGCGTATGTTAGGTTATATAGGTTATGGAATCCAAGATTCTCTTCCAAGGCCTTCAAATGATCGGAAAACGATGGTAGAATTAGAGTATTTACAGTGAATATTGTCTTAGAGAATACATAACTTTTTGCTCCCAGGGTATAAACCTTGAAAAATGATGCGATTTTTATTCAGGTTTGCAATAAGCTTTTTGTCTCGATAGTTTAATTAAGTTTGTTACAATCGTTCTAAAAATTATTTTGTTACATCAATCGTTAATCTTTGGAATTGTTTTTTAGTTTGAGGAATATTCCTCCATATTTGAAGCAATCATCATTACAAGCTCATACATCTGTTGTGTTGCTGAATTCCAAAGACTCTTCTTCATCCTATTCGTCTTCCTCAGACTCATCAGATTCAGACTCGGATAAGGAAGATAAAAAACCAGAAGAGTTTACTGGCAAATCTTCTACAGAAAATTTGAAGGATGATGATAAAACATTAAAAACATCTGATGTCAATGAGAGGTTGAATATTTTGTTACATAAAATAAATGAGGTAATAATTTGAATTTCTACAATATTGTAAGAAAATACTAACATTTTATCAATATAGGCTTCTCAGAAAAGAAAATCCACTGATTCAGTTAAAGAAAAAGAAATGACGATTATAGGATTACCAAATTTTGTCTATAACAAATCCAAAGTTGCTAATACAAAATCCACAGTAAATGCGAGACAAACTCAAATAGGAGATGTAGAGCATGAATCTGAAAATGCTAGTAAAACTGTTAATGTAGCTATAAAACCAAAAAAGATTAGATTTCGTCAAATGAGTCAAGAAGAGAAGCTAAAAGAAAAACCTATTGGTTTGTTTAATTTAAATTGTAAAAATAACGAAAAACATATATTAATTGATAATCGTTGGATTTACATTTCTTATTTAGAACACCAAATAAAGCAAGCTGCAAAAAATGTAGCAGAATCATTAGGAGGTGACACACAAAAAACTGAATTAGAACTACTAACCAAGGCATTGAATTGGAAGCAAGAAGGTGCAGATACAGTATCGTCATCAAAACAGGACGATGAAAAACCTGCATCTCTTAGGTTTATTAATAAGTTACCGATTATTTTATAAAAATGTAACATACTTATTCACAAGGGAAATTAAATTTTAGTGGATTATTATCAAAAATGAAAGTTGAAATTGATGAGAGTCCTAAGCAGAAAGTACAAAAGAAACCCACTGATTCAAAAGTATTCCAGAGTAAAATAAAGGAACCTTCCATAGCAGAGTCAGTGTTGTTTGCAAAGTCTGCTACAAAACCAAAAAGGTGTGATTTTCAACTCTTTTTTTATATTATTTAAAATATCAATCGATATTAATGATGAAATTAATTTATTTAGGTACGCAGTACCAGAGGAATCAGGATTAAAAGTTGCTTTTAATAAAATGGGTATTTTGAAAAAAATTTCTGAAGAAAATAAAGATGAATTGCAAATGCCAATTTGGAATACTATGGAATCAAGAGAACTGAAATTATCCGTGCTCACTGTTCCAAAAAATTCATTTCAAGAATTGATACAATGGACAAACGAGGGAAAAATATGGCATTTCCCTATCGATAATGAGCAAGGTAAGATAGTGATAGCATGTAAATATAACGCTATACGTGATTGTAAAAAGGATATTTAAAATAACTTTACGCATACTGTACATTGTCAGGAATGGAAGAAGAAAACGACGTTCACTTTTCTGAACACGTTTTTATGGAACGTCATTTAAAAGATTGGTGCCCTAGAAAAGGCCCAATCAGACATTTTATGGAATTAGTATGCACTGGTTTGTCTAAAAACGCATTTATGACAGTGGAAGAAAAAGTAGGGCACATCACTTGGTATAAAAACTACTTTGAAGATAAAAAAGAATTATTACATGAGCTTGGAGTTTTGGATGATAAAACTGTACCAATATCACCGTCAGACAAGAAGAAAGTCATAGCTTAAATTTGTAAATTTTGTATTTTATAAAAATAACTTAGATAATTAAGTTGGAAAATTGTATTGAATAAATTATATTACGTAATTTGAGTACTTATTAAAATTACTATCATTAATACTAAACTTAAATGCTTCAGATCCATCGATATTGATTAAAAAAGTTATTTACTCGACAAAAATTTTAATCACTTATGATAGCTTTTTAAGTATAGTGAAGCTATTTGAAATATTTTCCAAAAACTTTTTTAAAGAACCATTTCAAGCTTCTTTCACACATCTATCAATTTGTTAAAATTTATTTTAAAAAAACACATTTTCTTACAAAAGTAAAAGTTGTCAATTAAGGTCGTAAAATTAATCATTTACATTATTTTTTAGGATTACTGATAATTTTGAAATTTAAACGTGCATTGATTCGCCCTTATCAAGTTGGCCAGCCTTGACTGAATATCACGATCACGTAATTTATCCCGTCTTTTGCTGCAGTTCGCGTTTAACGATCGGCGAGCCATTAAGCTCACTTAGTTTTAAAAATGATAGATTTACGTGATCCAAATACCACTAGTAGTCCTATACCTGATAGCAGGCAACAAAATAATATTAGCTCTCCTTGTAAGTATGATTTTTTATAAATCCCGTTGTTGTTATTCGTAAAAAAAGCCTTCGTTAAAAAAGCACAGTCTAACCTCAAAACTGATAAAAAAAAGCACGTTATTCGTACACATGATTTTATTTTCAAGTCATTGGCATATTACAATTATGTAACAAGTTTATTAGAATGCATTTTAACGATCGATACAAATTACTATTTTTTAGTCCGTTCTTTACAACTCGTGTATCCTATAGTCGATTTTGACAAGTTAAGATAAGAATGACGTGTTGGTCACGTTTTTATATAGAATGTAATAATAACAATAATATAAATGTTAATGATTCAAGCATATTCTTTTGAATGTTTGAATATCAATACATTCGCTGTAAAGTAAAAGCAATATTTTATTTGTTTAATGATTATCCTTAACTGTCAAATAAGAAATAATTACAATTTTTTATACACTTTTTTATTCCGTTCAATGCAATCGTTATTATTTTTGTTGATAATTGATGATACATGGCTTGAAAGTTAATGATATTCGTTAGCTATCAAACTAATAGATATTTTATTTGCAGTGTCAAGTCAATCACAGCTATCACATCTTAGTCCATACTTAAATTATGATCCAGTATATTTTCCTCCAAGTCAACCAGAATTTATATTCCCAGAAGGAGCAGTTAAACAAAGAGGTCGTTTTGAACTAGCTTTCAGTCAAATTGGAGCAGCTTGTATTGTTGGAGCTGGTATTGGTGGTGCAACAGGATTCTATAGGGGATTGAAAGCAACAACACTTGCAGGACAAACTGGAAAACTCAGAAGAACACAGTAAGTTCTATCTAGTACAACAATTAGTACAACAGTCAAACCTTGTATTATTAAATTTTTGTTTTCGTCATTTGGTGCTTAACGTATATTTTTCAAATAGTTCTGTACAACACATGTTTTTGAAAAAGAATTTCACCTCGTGTGCCTTTTTACTCTTACTATCCATAAACATTGCGAGAGACAAGAATCCACTTTCCCACACTAGTACTGTAATGTACTATTATAGAGAAGTTTCGTAATATTACAAGGGTTTTATAAAGATTTGAGAAAGGGAATTTTAAATAAGCGTCGTTAATGATAGTTTGTTATCCATTTTCTAGATTAATAAATCATGTAATGAAACATGGTTCATCACTGGCTAACACATTGGGAGTTGTATCTGTAATGTACAGTGGTTTTGGTGTTCTATTTTCGTGGGTTCGTGGTACAGATGACTCCTTAAACACATTAGCAGCAGCTTCAGCCACAGGAATGCTTTTCAAATCTACCGGTACTTAATTTACCAATTGAATTTCAGATAAAAATAAAAATGTTATCATAAGTGCTTAACTCTTTTACGTACTTTTTACGTTTTTAGCTGGTCTGAAAAGATGTGCGATAGGAGGAGGCATTGGCTTTGGAATCGCAGCTGCGATCTGTCTATGGAATAGTAGGGAAGCCTTATCTGATCTTAGGCATCATCGCATGAATCCAGCGTAAGACTGGGTGTGTGCCAGTCTTTTCCTTAGCCAACCCTATCCTTTATGAGTGTTCTTACTCCACTTTCCAAAGTAGTATTCTTTTGCATTAATTATGTACAAAAAAGTGTAAATTTTACACGCCTTATCCAACATTTTTACGTTTTTAAAATCATGTTAAGTTTATACTGACATCAGCTGTTTACTTATATTTTGTCAACTTTTTTTATGTTGTTTGTTAATAAAATCTTATTTTAGTGATTTATATCAAGCGATTTCATTCAATACAAATAAAACCATAGTTAACATTACAATTGGAGTAGGAGCATTCATAAATGATCCCATACTGGAGCCAGTTCATTAACAGTAATGAAATCAAAATTGTTGCAAAATAGCTTTTACATAGATAATCGATCTATAACATTGATTAACAGATTATTGAGATAATTAGTGTCCACTATGAGTAGATAAAGAACTACATTAGCATTCAAGATGTTTCATCGAGCTTTAAACTACAGTTGTATTTATTACGAAATACTTCTAGTGTTGTTTCAAACTAAATTGGACATTTAGACATTTGATTCTCATGAGGCACAGTATAACCTGAGCTGAATAGATCATTAAGCGAATGTTGCAAAGATGCCCTGAAACGATTGGTTCATTGATTTGATCGACACAAATTAATTGTTAAGAGCTGACACATTAATACGTTTTAACAAATTAAACGTTGTAAATATTTGATATTGGTAATAACAAAGATTTTTCTCTACTTATTTGAGGCAAATATTTACTAAAATTCCTATTTCAGTAAAAATTGGCTCCTGCAAATGCAGAAATATACCATCCCTATAAAAACGTAATTCATTTGTCTGTAACGCACCTGTTAAACTAACGAGTTTAGAGACAAATATACATTTTTATTATCTTAGAGTAACTAAGAATTTGAATAGAAATTGATTTGGTGACTAAAACTGCAATGGTTCTTATTCAATGATACAAACGCATTAAAAGATTTGTTGTACTGTTTGAATTGCAGATTTAACTGACAATTCGTCAAGTGTGACTTCTAGTTATTACCGGTGAAGTTCCCTTCCGTTTTTGTACGAAACCGAAAATGCCGAAACGCAAATCGAACGAGAAATTGCACGAGCAAAGAAATGAACCTTGGCATAAGAAAAAATAGACGGCGCCGATTGTTGAAATATAAGACAATGTTGTACATATAGATAACGGAAAAAGTAGGCTGTAAAGTTTACAGAGTTTACAAGTTTTAAGCTTCTGCGAGGACAGTTGTATAATGTTAAAATAAATAAATTATTGAGACCTGAATAATTGTAATAGATCTCGAGCTAATAGCGAATACACTGTACATTAAAATATGCATAATAAATTGACATTTGGTTTAAATCGCACGCATTCAATAACGCCCTTTCTTCGTCTTTTTGCACGGAGCTCTTTTCCCGCGTATTATTCGAAACACGCGGGAAAAGGTAGCAATTGAATTGACATTTTCGTAAATCGACGGAGGTTTTTTTTCACAACGAACGTCCCAACGGACTCGTCTAATATTATTCGCCGAGTCTACGTCGAGTCTGCCGGGAATTAAGCGACAATAATTGATTAGGCACGTCGCACAAAATCCATACGTCTAAAATATTTGGAGCGTTTCGTAACAGCACTTACAAGTGTGAAAGTTGTACAAGAGTCCTACGAAAAAGTAGAGCGCGATTGAATTGGAGTCGATCGTCAAACAAGCGCACCTGCTTTCTCACTTGCGCATCATCGGTTCTAATCTTATCTGATAGTTAGCCAACGAGCACATTATCAGTGGCGTTTTCACCGCACGCAAGCAAGCAAGCGCCTGCGCCCATTTCCTCATCGCCAACCCGTCCCTCGATCCCGAAAAAAGCCAACTCGCAGTTGCTACGAGGCTTCCCTCGCGTTCGCTAAGTCATTTTCCAAGTGCCAATTGCCGCCAAATCGCTCTTCCAAGACAACAAAGTTCATCGTTCCGTCGGTCTATCGGGGTGAGTAACACCGAGCTTTTCCTCGCTCTACGATCGAAACGATCAAGACCACGGACGTCTTATCGCCTTCGCTTCGACGATACGCACTTGCAGCCGGTTGTTTCCACGTTGAACATCGTACAATCGCTTCCATCGCTCGGTCTTGGACCTTGCGTGCACGATGATCCTTTCGACGTCGACCGTCGAGTTCACCGTGTGCAAACGGAAAGCTCGCGAAGCGCTCGGCGTGTTACTGGTCGGCGCGTCGCGTGCCCTTTTCGCACGCTCCACTAGAGCACGCGTGCTGTCGGCGGATGCGAAATCGCGAAAGTGCAGTGTTCATGGCGAAGAACGGCGTGGAATTTCCGAACTGGCGTCCGCTGCCTCGGCGCGAGATACGACCAACGCGCACGGCGGCTCCACCGTTCCGAGCTGCAGCGAACGCCGCGAACACGGCGATTTTTTTCTCGACGAATTGTCGCGTCTTCCACTTGGAGCGATCCACTCTTGTATATTGCGCAGAACAACGACAGGCTGCGCGACGTCTCGAGTACTGATCGCGCGTATTGCGACACGCGTCGTTCGAAGGGATCGCCGTACGCGTTGGCTATCTCGTTTTTCCGTCGATAGCCAAGCGTCCGTCCTTTCGATGGCGTTTGTCCGCGAAAAACTGCAACTTCACGCGAAAAATCGAGGTTTTCCCAGGTGTTTGCCTCGCGTCGCGCCGAGACGCCAAAAGCAAACGTTCGACGTCCGAATAGAGTTTCCTCCCCACTTCTCGCGAGTGCGTTTGCACTCTTCGAGAACCCTAGACCCCGACGTTGCGAGCGTATCCGTGTACGTGCATTAGCGTTCGACAGCTAATTGATAAGGTCTTTGATCGATCCAAGGACGCGCTTGTGCTCGTCGATCTTTTCTCGTTGTCTTTTTTGCGCGCGAACGTTCCGTGAACGCAAACGCGGGTTTACGTATGCAAAATCGAAGACGATACTTAAGCAGTTAACGCTTCGGCACTTTCGACGCGACAGTTGGAAAAGACGGAATGACTGACGGTGGGCGAGAACGCTATATTTGGTGGTTAAATCGATCGCTTGTCGCGCTTCGATAAGTTCGCTAGGACGATCAACGCTCGATAGCTCGACGTGGAAAACGCGCTAGGTAGCGTTGTTCGCGAGTTCGCACACCAAGTTTAGGGGGTGGATCGTTTCGCGAGTTTTCTCTTTGATTTCGTCCAAGATCACCGCGGTGAAATCGTTGTGCGGCACGATTTCACTGCAAACTCTTTGCAGCAAGCGGATAAGCCGGAGTCCCGTAACGTTTCGAGAAGGTAAACGTTGATGGTCCATCGTTCGAGTTCCGGCCTGGATTGCGGATTGGAATTCCTCCACGATAACTCTAACTTCAGACAAGTACGAGCGACTGTCGTTTTGTAGCGAAGAAAGGAAGTCAAAGCTAATTGTAACTATAGTCGCGCCTTGTCCTAAAAACGTATCGAGTTACTCTTTGCCGCGCGTACTCGGTATAGCGAGGGCTTTCAACGCGATAACGTTGACGCTGGAAAGAAGGTCAACGAAAGACCGAGATCGTCCGCTTCACGACCCATTCTCTTCCGTTCGTACAACGTGCGAGTACACGTGCGCCCCGAACTATCGACGTCAAACGAGCGCACGGTTGTTCGACAAATATTTATTCGTAGAGCGTTCGAACGAAGCGTGCACGCACCGTTGACGAGAGCAAATTCACGCGATATAACGACGCATAACGAGGCATGGCTCGTTACACCTGGTGCGCGACTGCTGCGCGACTGGTGCGCGCTAGCAAAAGGCGGACGAGTGGAAGGTAAACGCGAGTAAGAGAGCACGAGTGGGTACACACGCCAGCCACCGTCGTCCTTTGCGCGTTCACGGGAAAATATCGACCGTGCGCTCGGTCGTCGAGGGAGCGAGCGGCGGCTAGACAATCGAGAAAACAAGACGTCCGAAGCCCCGAAGGAAAAGAGAAGGCCACTGTATATGGGCTTCCGCGAACGATCGCAGACGACGATCGCCCTCCCCGCACTTCTATCGCAAACGTACGTTCCTATTTATAAGTTGAGCGCTTGATATTTGCCGTGTTTCGAACGGAGGCGATCTCGCGATTCCATGGCCTTCGCGAAATTTTGCACGTTTACGATGTTTGGACTGGCCAATACGCGTGGATCTTCTCTCCGTCCGGCCGCTTTCGATGCGCCCAAGTACGGCTGTCGATGTATCTCCTGCAGCAACGATTCGCGCTTACGTCCGTGCCAAAGTGTGTGTCGCACGAGGTGGAAAAACACGACGACGACGTTTGTCGTTCGCACAAGGTTTTTCCGGAAGATCAACAATATCGTTGTACAATGTCTCGTCGCGTTCCGTGTCCAGAAATAAGTCTTGTTTGATTTCGTTGGCAAATAAACGCTGGTTTACGAAGCGAAAAAACAGGCGTTGTTGACTTTTTACTCATCCGACTGCGTTAACGTTGAGTAAACGTTGGGTAAACGTTGGGCCGTAATTAACTTAATTTACCCATGCTAATCCAAGCCAACATCCGTTCGGTAGGGGCAGTTCAGCTGCAAGTCCAGGGAACAATGAAACGAGGTCGTTTCTGCGGTAGCCGAGGACAATAAACTCGTTGGTCGTTTGGAAGAAAAGCGCAAAACAAGCCAAGGGGGCGATCGATTGGACGAGCGACGAGCGACGAGCGACGAGCAGGATGGACGCGGCAAAAGCGGAGAACACCCTGGGTCTGCTGTACCTTGGTGCGGCCGTAACCTCGCTCATCTCCGTCACGTGTCTAGTGGTGACTTGGCAGCATTGGGCCTGGACCCTCGACGTCTGCATCGACGTCGACTGCGGCTGCATCCTCTACGGCGTCAATACCTTCAGCACTTTCATGGGTGGCGACGTGAAGCTCTGCGTGTTCGGCGCAACGGGTCTCGTTCCGGCGCTGTTCGTGGGCCTCGTTCTTGGCCTCTACCACGCCTATCGGAGCTGCATACCTCGCTCGTTGGGCGAACCGCGAACCGTTAACGTTGCGAACACCAGCGACAGCAGGTATTTATACGTCACGCGCGTTCGTTGATGAGCTTGCCTAAGCGAGCTTTTTGAGCAGCGCATCAGCTGGTATCGGTTCTAGGAACAACTCCGAAGGTCGGGTGGTGGTGATTGGGCCGAAGCAAAGGTCACCCTGTAAGCAGTGGGTACCCGCTGCTTTCGTAGCCGTGCTCTTATGCTGCCTCTCGCTTGCTCATGCCGTCGTACTTACCGACGGTTATTACAAGACTTGCGAGCAGTATCGTCGAAATTTGGTTCGTTTGCTCAACTCGACTGGTCAAGAACTTCAGGTAACCATTACACTCCGTACCTCTTTGCTCCTCGTTCCAAATAACTTTCGTTGCGCCCTTCGAGTGAAAACGTTGCACTTGCATTTCGCGTACGTACGCGTGTATAATCAACGAAATCAAAGTTCAACGATTACGTACGATACGTTTGTAAAGGACGTTAAACTGTTCCGTTTTCAGGCAATCCACAACAGACTGTCGTGTGGGGCAATATTAGATTTTATGGATTACATTCAACCAGACGCCAACAATTGGCGCCGCGGGGACGCAATCAACACTGGCTTGGCTCTACAATTCGCCTTAGTATCCTCGTGGTTCAATTTTTTCATTTGGGCTGCTATATTCTTCGTAAACCTGAACATGGCAAGGCGTAGGCTCAAAAGTTTAGATGAAAAATTGTTCTGCTGTTGATGCGATGACTGATTACTATTACTATACTGTCGTAATTATTATTATTGTTATGCTTTCATTCCAATTGCAGATTATAGCTCTAAAGTTATTGGTGGTCGTTGGATCTGTACTTTTTTATCGTTAGCAAGTAAACCGTCGATGCAAATGTGTACGCGATCGCGCGACCGTAGCTTATATCGACAAGTTTTTACGTGTTTTTAACTAAATATACGTGATGGTATTTCATAAAATTGTAAAATGTGCAAATGTGTGTAAACGTGAGATCTCTCGTACGTTCGATGTATCGATTTAAGTACGTACCTTACCTACGAATGTTAAAGGGCAACGAGGAATCCCGTTGGTCGGCTGAATATTTTCGTGAATCGAGCATTTTTTTACAACATTCCATCCACTCGAGTTGGCGTTTTCACCGATGTTTCGTTGAGCGTAACCGGCACAAATGTTCGCTAGATCGTAATCCGACAAGTAGATCAACCGTTAACGTAACGAATCGGTCGGCAACGGCCCGGCGCATACTCACAATTGCACGAAGCTTCTCG
This sequence comes from Chouioia cunea, assembly GCA_030064505.1. Lineage (NCBI taxonomy): Eukaryota > Metazoa > Arthropoda > Insecta > Hymenoptera > Eulophidae > Chouioia > Chouioia cunea. The sequence goes on from JAOPFQ010000001.1 coordinate 24,921,652, forward strand.
TGCAAATGAAATGCAGTAGCTAAATCGCAGCGTGGTTATTTGTATAATAATACAATTTATTTTCAGCATTTTGTACTTGATACATAGTAAATATATATAGTAGAATATAGAACATACAATAATATTGTTAGACTCTTCATACATACTTATATGCACGTTCGATGCCACTGGCACCTAGCCATGAAAAATATTTCAGATTTGTACACTTTAGAAAAAGCTGCTAGACAAAATAATTCCGCGAAACATTTTCACGCTTTGATCATTCGTCCGATTAATAGACATTTTCATTGCCACGTATAAGATCGCATATGCTATCGATTAACTTCGTAATTACATCGACTTCTCCTTTCCTGTACGTACGTAACGCGGAGTGATTCATCCTGCCCTTGTCGTTACAGTAATGTTACGTTGTACCATTATACATTAGACGTAGTTATAAATAAATAACGTTTAATAGTCGTGATATCGTTTTCACTCGACACTTCGAGCCGTGTCGCGTCTCCGTCGTACACGAGAGCCTGCTAGTAATGCCTGCTAGTAGTGACGCAGCGTGTACAAAATATCGTTTGAAATATAAGTTGTTGTAACAATCCACTTGCTGCAGCTTTTGATTTCGTCTGTACAAAACAAAAAAATATTTAAAACAAACAACATTACTAATAGAAGCACTCCTCCGAATTACAAGGTATTCCAAGGTTATAGAAAGGGATTAGCGTTATCTCGTCTATCGACAGCCGGCAAATCTCCGATTGCCGAAGTTGCATATGTGACAGCAAACGCAGCAAACGCAGCAAACAAACGTCGTATTTTGTTTATTGCGATTGCTCAAGGATTACAAAGGAATGTTGCTGAATGTCCGATACAGCCAAACGGAAGCGAAATGGAGCATTTCCATAATCGTAATGTTAATTTTTTGAAAGCTTTGAAATGAAAATTCTCAATAACGTATCATTTACAAATGTAAAACATTCTTTGGCAACTTGTAACATACTTTCAAAGCTTTCAAAACGTTAGCTTTACGTAAGAAATCAATAAAAGCGTATTTTAACGCGAACAATTTTCACGACCAATTTTCTACACAGAACGCTTTACGAAAGATCCATTTTTATACAAACAAAACGTAAATGTACGTGAGAATTCGCTTCTGGGCGTTATTTCTTGTACTATCGTGCCAAGAACTCGCTTTTAAGAATGGTAAAAGTATGCCATAAATATTTGAAAAATCAATCATCGATAGCGCCTTCCAGGCTCTCTTATCGTTACAAAGAATCATTCAATTGTAGACGTAACGATCAAACTCAATAAACTATCTATTAGCGCTTTATGAGAAAATTTATATCGACCACGCTACATCCTTGTTTCGGTTTTCGACAACATACGTCTGTAATAATATTACATTTGGCTAAACGATCGTCAGCTAGTCAAATGGTTAAAGGCAAATTGTAAATTTTTCGAATATTTATGGCACGATTTCTACAATTGACAGTTCAGTATGTTCGCATATTCCACGTGTGGAATTCGGTAGGTATGTGTGTTATTTAAATTTGTTGTCGAATGAAGTCGTATAAACGAACAATAAGTAATTGTCTATCTTGGAAAAGATGATATTCAAAGGCACGATAACAATTTGACCTTTATAAAACATACTTGTTAATACTTTCGACCCTCTCCACAAGCGCCATTACTTAAATGCAAATTTCACCAAGCCAACGTCAACGTTACTCGATTGCTATTTTTATAATCGAAAATCGTCTTACTTGCGATGATCATCGTACTCGTGTGAATACACCGACAGTTTTCGAGGATAATTCATATTTTCGTAGAGCTCTATTGTTCAATGTAATTTTTTTCAGAAAATTTCCATCCGATCATCGGCTATAACATAACGAAAGTTGAAATATCGTTGGGAATTCGTTAATTCGCATGACTAAATCTTACGCAGTTGGCACAATAATCTACGTAGTTTCAAATCTCGTTCAATTGAACTACTGTATCGTTTTAATAAGGTCGGGTGGCCAGTTTGCGTACTTTGACGAGAGCATGCGGTAGAGACGGCATGCCCTTCAGTACAAAGAAAAAAACGGCATGATAGAGGAAGGCACCTATTTTTTTTCTGATTTATACAGACGACCTAGTAGCCATATTCATTTGTGTAAATGTATGTATGTATATATACATATATTATATTTTGTATTTGAAAATATAAGAGTAGATTATAATATTGTCTCACTCAAACATACGCAACGATTTATATTTATAGAAAAATTAAATAACTTAAAATAATACATAGTCATAAATGGTGGAATATTTTATATGTAAAAATGTTTTTTCTCTCAATAAAAAAAACGTGTTTCGTAAACAAAGAAAAAAAAGGAGTAAAAAAACAAGTCATACACGATGATTAAATTATTCTTTACGTATCTGTTTACTACATGTATGTAGAATAGCTCGTACGATCAACGTACACGATTTTATACATAAAATCAACAAAAAAGCTTTACGTCAAAAATATCTCTTAGTTTATACTCTATATTGATATCTAATGGAATAATACTCTCGTAAGAGAAATAATCGTAGCACCTTTCTCAAAACAAACTAGAAATAACTTGATTGCAGAACCAAATATTCGCTTTTGTTGAAAAACTAAATGGATTATTACATTTGCATTACTTTAATCTTGACTACATTGCTGAACGGCAGTCCTCGAAAGGCGTCCTTTATTTATGCTGTAGAAGATGACAATAAGCTTTTACGCAGACTCAAAGCCGTTTTAAAATGTATATTCACGCACAAGACAACGCGTGGCTCTCGCATAAGGAGCATTTTCGCGCGTATATCAAAAAATCAATTGCAATTTTCAAGTGTTTCAGTTTTAAATCAAGAAATAGTCATAAACGCAGCATAAATAAAAGTACGAATAATTAATCGAATAGTACATGAATCGGATGGTTTAACAAACAAAAGAATCTGCTAAAGCAGCACTAATTCATAGTTCGACACGATCGTAAGTTTTCTGCCTAGCGGTGAAATGCAGAAGAAAAATAAGTAAAAATAAACACTCAATAATTTTATCTTCGGAAACATAAAAATCTTTGAAGTACGAATTTCAGTCCATAGATTATTTTAGGAGTCCAAGGTATTTTCGATGACTATAATAATAATATAAGCAAGGACATTATTAGTGATTCAGTCTTTTGTGATAAGGCGATTTTTAGACAAAGCGTCGACGTCTTGGATTCACAACCATCTTTTTTGTCTTTCTACGGGTGTCATTTTATTGTCTAAAAATGTTTACGCACGCTGATAAATGCATTCCGTGTGGTTATGCATTGGTAAAAATCATTTTCACAAAAGATCTGAACGTTCTCCTTGATTATCCGAAGACTTGTATAGACGGTTTACATGATTAAATTGTTCTACATAAATACAAGCTCTTCTCCTACTTAACGGAATCTTTGAAGCATGAAACTTACAAGAGTGGGCCGATACTTCTTAGGTAGTTTATCATTACGTTAATACAGCAAATTGTTCTCTTTTGCAAATGCAATTGTAAAAATAGTACATACACGCCAGCTGCATGTTATCAAATTTCATATGTATTTAAAAAGTTAATAATGTTTTCTTGTATACTTTTCTATTTTTGGTATCGAGCTGCCTACATAAATAAACAACCTCTTGTCACTACTGTGTCAGGAAGTGAAGTGACTAAATGCGCCTACAATTAGGAAACAATCAAATTAACACATTCGGTACTGTGACAACTCTTATTGGAGTCGAAGTACTGCCACGTTAACGTCGACAAAGTCTTAACGCGTAAAAAGTGTACACGTCCACGTTTTTACAAACAACGCTCGCGTTGATTCGAAACCGTTTCGTTTCTTCTCCCGGCAACGAGCGCACCTTCGACATATAAGTATTTAATTGTCAGTTGCAAAAATAACATCCTTCCTCGCTCGCTTGCCCATCTCAAAGTTTGCACGACCAACGGACTGCAGAACAATAAACGCACTGACAATGGATGGACGCAATCGGCTCAAGGGTTTCAAACAGAGTTAAAAGCCCGTTAAAAGCTTTCTGAAGTAACGAGGCTGAACTTTCATCAGGTGAACGGGTTGCTTCGCCTCTTGAGCGAGCCAAACCTCTTCTCAGGCTCTCTGATCACTTCGTAAGCGGCTCTCGCGTTGGTGGACTGCCTTGCGCCCTCGTTGTTTTCGTCGCTGGGAAAGTCCTCGAAACTCATGTTGCTGAAACCAGCGGTAACGACTGCCGACTTTTTGCTGTTTTTCAGGATCTTTTTCGACGAATTTTTGCTGCTCTTGTGCGAGGTGGCCTTTGTGGGTAACGCGTTGAAGCCGTCGCCGTGGTTCTCGTTTATCAAATGATACTTGGACTTGTCGTGTTTGGAAGCTTTGTCGTGGTGATGATGCTTCTTGTGCTTGGGCGAATCCTGCGCTACCAGTGGTTCCGGAGACATCGGCGACGCGACCACGTCCACCTCGGGGGACACGGTCTCTATTCTCGTTACGTTGTTCTTAATAGTTATTCTTGTCGGCATTCCGTAGGTGGGATTGAAAATGGCCGGTATCTGGGCGGAGCGCGACGACTGGGCGCTGCTCGAGAGAATCGTTCCGAGCGCTTTGTCCACGAAGGTCGGCGACTGCGTCAGCGGCAACGAAGTTGGTCTCGGCTGCTGCTGCTGTTGCTGCTGTTGATGCTGCTGGTCTCGGTTGCCGCAGCTGGGAGCTAGCGCGGCTATCTCGTCGAAGGGCACCGAGCCAAACAGATCTTTGGGCTCGTCGTTTCTGACGATGCTCGCAGGCGGAGCGCCGACGTTCGAGGTCACGGTGACCACACCGAACTTCGAAGCGGATGCGACGGTCGGCGAGCTCGTCTGCTGAAAACCAAACGAAGGCTGGATGTAGCTCTCGCTGGCCGGCTGGGGCTTGTGGGAGCCCACGTAACTGGACATGCGGTCGAAAGGGTTGTTGAAGCCGCCCGAGTTGAAAGGCGACGAACCGAAGAGGTCCTTGTCGCCTGTCGTCGGATCGTCGCGTGCCTGCTGGAAGTTGGCCATTCTCGGAGGCGTAGCCACGTAATCGGACGCCTCGATAGCCACCGCGGGAAAGTGGAACATCGGAGGTGGGGCTCGAGGAGGCTGGCCCTGACAGCCGTCGTCGGCGCCGATGTCAACGAGGTCGTTACGGACGATCGGCGAGCTCGAGGCGGGAACGGGAATCACGGGCACGGCGGTGCTGGTGGACTGGCTCGGGGGCGTCTCCGTGCGACTGCTCGAGCGAGTGTTTCGCTCCTCTCGAGCGGCCGCGGTCGCGGAGCTGCTGCTCTTTCTGGAGCTGGAGGGTCTGTGAAAGGGGGCCAAAGCAAACACGTCCTCGTCGAGCTTCCACAGGCCGTTGTTGAGGTTGCGTCGCTTGCTCGACTCGTCGGACGAGCTGTCGTCGTCGTCGTCGAGGTCGTTGTCGCAGCGTCGCGGCAGCGGCTTCACCTGGTATTGGCGCTTGACGAACGGATCACCACGGGTTTGCTCGGGCTTGGCCTCGGGATCGAGCTCGTCGTCGAGCAGTAGCGGCTGTTCGCCGTACTGGTGTCCGACCACCGGGTCCGCCTCGGGCAGGCCCTTTTGCTGATGATGCTGGCCGTGCAGCTGCTGGTGCTGCTGCTGGAGGTGCTGATGTCGGCGCAAGCGTCGGACGCGCTGCTGCTCGGGTTCCTCGCGCGTCGCCACGGACTCGCACTCGGCGTGATAGGCCGAGCTGCCGCAAGTGCGCACGCTCTCGCTTATGGTCTCGTCGATTTTGCCGCGCTCCTCCTCGTCCATCTCGTCGTCGTAGTCGGCCTCTTCGGCTCCGTCGCTCGCCACTCCCTTCTCGTTCACGGCTTTCAGGTCGCTCGCCGATCCGATCGAATCGTCGCTTTCGTAGCCTCCGATAGTCTCCGCCTCTCGCGTGTCCTGCTCCTGCTGCTGCTGCTGCGGGTGCGACTGCGACGACATCTCCAGAGCCTTCTTACGGGCGCGATTGAGCACGCCCTTGACGCGACGCCTCTTCTTCTTGGCGCGCTGCTGCTCCTCGCTCGAGCGCTTGTCCTTGTCGCTGTCGCTCGATATTTCGTCCGCGTTGAACGCCAGCTTTTCGTACTTGGAGCGGTCCTCAATGGGCGCGCGCACAAACGGCGGCGAAACCGGAGAAGCTGCGCTCGTTCCCGTCAATAGGGAAGCCTCGTCGTCGACGACGTTCGCGGTCCCTCCAGCGTTGGTTTCGACGGCACCGTTGTCGTTCCTCCCGGGACTCCATTGCAGAGTTGTCGCTGTCGACGTCGTGCCGATCTTTGGAATCGGTTGAGATTCCGACGACTCTCGCTCGGGCAACTCGCTCGTCGAGCTCAGGGAACCACCTGCGCACATGAAAAAGAAAAAAACCGAATTTGCCAAAAGTTGCTGATGGACGGAACTACCAATCAAGTAAATATATACAGTGTCAAATGAATGAAAAAAGCAAGTAACGTCTTTAGTCGACTTTAGGAATGTTCGATCTCCAAAGTATTTATCGTGCTCTAGTTTTCTTTTGGACGACGATAAATCAAACTTGTATTTACGTTCGATAATTAGCCGACGTGCACGATCGCGACTGTGAATAATCAGCACATTGACGCACGTGTCTTTCGTCGTCACTGTGTCTTTGTCGAAAAAAAACGGTATTAACGATCATCGATAACCAAGTACTACGTTCGATAAAACTTTCAACGTGAAAACAAACTGTTTGAATAATTCGATAGGCAGTGCTGTTGTAAAAAAGCAACTTCATAAAGTGCATTTGATCTCCATAACTAGAGGTATTATTATGGGGCGAAATAGCATGTTTTTTAGAGGTAATTGATGGAGCAGTTAGAAAGCAAGTGTCACTATGCGCAATGTTAAATCAAATCGACATACTTGTGATAATTGTTGTTAGTTATTTTTCTTTGATATGAACCAAGCCAGATACTTACCTACTAATTGCTTTACTTGTCTACCGAAAGAAAAAAAATATGAAAAAATCATAGCTTCGCCATAATACGTTGCACGTGCGCAATTTGTTCACCAACACACAGAGCCACCCATTCGTTGACCAGCGTCGCAGTAGTATTAATTATTATTTGATAATGTATAATAATAGTTCAGAATTGAAGGAGAGTAGTAAGATAGGAAGTGTCTGATTAGGCCTGCTGCTGACAGTACATACCAGATTGAATAGTGCAGTGCAAAAACAATAAAAAAACAAACAAACATAAGTTCCATTCTCAACACGAATCTACGTCTACGTAAATCATAAGGTGTGCGAGCAAAGATTCAGTAGCTAATGTTGGCTTCAATCGAGATAAAACAAGCTGTTTGATTAATTATTAGTGCCACCTTTTGTCTGGAACAGTCCTAATCAGATTCTAGGGGTAAGGAATAAGATCGTGAAAAACGCAAAATGTCTACGAACTCCAATTTCAAGCCATCACTGTTCACGGGACTGTAGGAAATTAGAGCACGGAGTTTATTTACGTGATTAACATTACGAATGAACTATGTGGTTATTGCGTTTTTCACGTCTATTTATAGTTTTAATAAGAAAGAACTCGATGTGCTAATGTACATATTATTTATTGCTGTTAACATCAGTATTGTAATATACAGCAATGCCCCAAAATTATCAGGCCCTCGATGTTTTGGAATACACTCAAAATGGTATTCATTTATATATATATATATATATGTGTGTGTATGTGTGTGTGTATATATATGTATATAAGTTCTTCCCTTTTATTTTTACAACAATCGTTTGTTTAGCCTCTATTGTTAAAATTCAAACATTTCCCTTACTTCGATCTTTCCAAACCGCAATTTATGGTAGTCTATAAAAAAAGAAATCGATAAAGCAATTTGTCTATTGTATAGGTTTTTTTTTGAATAATTCCAAGAAAACGTGAATTTCTATTTACAAACTACATTTTATTATTAGTCAAATCTTACGAGTGCAAATATTACGGAAAAAGTAACGACTCAATTATCGTATAAACAAGAAGAAATTGAATACAAGGTTCGAAAAATAACGGTTTAGGAAAGTTTGGAAATAAAAAAAAATTAACGCTACGACTGATTAAACGACTAGTTGAAAAAATGTGGTGTTGATCGAAGTTAATTACATGTGATTTGTACATACTTATTAGTTAAGTGATTGAGAACAGAGCGAATAATGAAATGAAATGAATGTTGTTAAAAGCCTCCTGAACTCATTAGGGCGTTCCAGACAATGGACAGAGAAGACACTCAACCGAAAGCACCCGGTCCACTCAATTAAGCGCAACAAAGTCAGTGCAAGCGCCCACCCGACTTGGACAAACACGCTTTTGCAAATGTCATTGAATTTCTCTCCACGTATCCCTATCGAAAGAAGCATTATCGATCGTGATCCAGTGATCGATTAGTGTCGCCAAAGTCAATATTTACACACTGGTCTTAATAAAAATGAGAAGAGGACAAAATAGTACACACAAATAAGCGAGCTTTCCACTATACCCAAGATCTTCGGAGATGCTACTAACTTTGGTTATGCTGCGGATGTCATACAACATTCAAACAAATCCTTCCACTTTTTTCACTTCTTATTATGCGTAAGTATCGAATTCATTTCACTTTACGTATTTCTTTACAACTTGTTACCATGGAAAATATATACCATGCATTTTTAGTCATTTTTACATCTAAATCGTATTAGAAAACGAATAATCAAAATATAGTACGAGTATAGCCAAGAGAGTGGAAAGCGTCTATGTATACCGTGCCAGCACGTAACACATATGGAAGAAAAATTACACAGAGTCGAAAAGTATTCAACTTCAACTTTGTCAGAAAATGGTCATTGTCATGTTGCTTTTCTTAGCACATTCAAGGATTACACTTAAGGCTATATTTATATAATAACGTGTAAAGTATTTATTCAAGTTAAGTGCTTAACTATCATATACGTTGTTTTGTCTTTGTCTTCGTTTTTGCATAAGTATGAATTCGGTTTTTTTTATTCTTTTGAAAAATATGTTTTTCCAGTTTCACAAGATTATAATTTATAATAATCATCATTTATGCTATACAATATTTTTGATAATTCTAGATTATTTCGACTCCTAATCGCGCCTGAGATCATTGCAACGAATCATTGCTCTCACGGTGAGGAAAACATTCTTGCTTTTCAATCTTAATTATTTATACATTGTACAAGTGATAATAATTCCGCTGTTCTGGCTACCTTTGCAGTCAAATAACGAATTATTCATGTACATATTGATGTTAGCAAATCCAGCTTATTCGTTAATTAATTTCTTCAAAAACTACGACTTGTATCAGTTTTCAAATTATTTACAACAATTCTAGCAACTTCCAATCTAATTACTACTTCGCAAAATGATATAATCCTCCATAATTTTTTTCCTGGGATCCATCTCTTTTCAATTAGTACACGATGTTATTATGATTTTAAACGCGGTTATTCAAAATAACCACACGATGCTCCGATAAATACATAAAAAACTTATGATATCTTTTAAGTTTTAAGTAAAGAGACATAAACTTAATGGTAAGTGTTTGTATGATTTTGAGCCTAACAGCATAACCGAACAAATAATAAATCACAGAAACATTATATTCATCAACAGACTTTTTCGTACGTTCAGTTGGTAAATTCTACCAATAAATCAACTTTTAATCGGCCAAATGCTTTTAGTAGCATACTCTCAACATCTTCGTAATAACCATACAAAATATAACAATTTTGTTTATCGAAAGAAAAAATCGTTTCTACAAACTAAAAATATTAACTGGTTTCAGCTTTGGATAAGAAAATTATAGTTTGCCTGTACTGGTTAACTAATATTAATTAAAAACGATTTAAATGGTATTTATAAGAGTACAAGCATCTTATCTTGATTTTTTACAATAGATGAACAAATTAAGTGCACAGAAAAAAATGATTAGTAGCCACTTAAGGGCCTAAATCGATAATGATACTTCATTAATGATCTATAGACTAGAGATTTTTGAAATCGTAAAATATACCGAGAAATCGACGAATTTAAGAAAAGTCAGTTTCATTCTTAGTTAATTTTGAATTAGATTAAACAATAATTAAAGTCACGATAAAATTAAGATATTCAACAAAATTATCCATTAGAAATTCGTAGGATTTTCTAATTAGTATTGCTGATTTGAAAAAAGATTTTGTGCAGTTTCATATGAGTCTTGCAAACAATTTTAAGAAAATAACCCTCTTAATAACGACCGAGTTTGCTTGTTTCTATAACTCTTTGTACCGCCAAAGAGTTTGACAAAAAAAAATTAAATTATTGCTTTGTTCAGTGCTCTTTTAGATAAGTAAGCGGTATCGGAAAATAAAATAAAAAGAAATTTCTCATGCGTTACCTCCAGCAATAGCTGCTGCTTTAGTTCCAATTTTACTTTTTTTGCCAGCTGAAATAAAAATAAACGGTAATGACTATTGGATATTGTAACTAAAATAGATGAAATATCGTAGAAGAAGTATCACAGTGAATTCACTTGAAAATGAATTCACATTATTTTCATAAAAACTCACTTGGCATACTAAAAGGAGCTGACTCAAAAGGATCTTTTGGGATTTCCGAATATGTCATAACTAAACTTTCGCGGCTCTTCACGCCACTTATACTGCTACTGCTACCTCTTCTTATTTTATCAAACTCAGCACCGAAAATGTGATCTTCCGTAAGTTGACTAAATGGTTGAGCATCTTCAAAAGGGTTCCAAGCCGCTACATCAACGCTCAGTGATCTATTTTCAGTTCCCGATATGCTTGACAATTCACCCTATTATTTAAAACAACGATGACCACAGTAATTATTTGCCTTAAAAAATATACATTTCTTACACGAAGACTCATCGCGTAATTCATTGTGAAAAAAGGGTTTATTCGTTTCAAAGGCAACACAATTGCCACAGTTGCCGAATCATAGGTTTTAAATGGCGACGTATAAGGTTACACAATTGAATACGTTTAAAGTTTCGTGTTTGAATAATCTGATCTAAGTGCAGTGCAGACAAATATAAAATAAATATAAACATGAAATGTTCTTGTAAAAGATACGAGAAGTATTAGAAAAAAAACGCTCACGTCGGGAAAAAGTATAAAGTAATTACAGAAAGATGAAAAACCTCGAATAAAAACAAACTCAATGATGTGCACTTATTTACTTACAATACGTACATGCGATGCACTTGCACCGATTCCAGGTTTTATGTCCATAGGTACCTCTGGAGGCGAAGAATTTTCAGGACGAGGTTTCACAGACGCTTCATAAGGAGCTAGGAACTGAGACGTCTCATTCGCAAACACTCTGAAAGTATTGACATTTCTGTCGTCAAAGTTTGACGTCATGAATGAAAATTGTCAAAATAAAAGTATGATTCGTACATGTACAACCAAGATAAAGATGTATATGATGTAATATAACTTAACATGACTTAACGTGATTTTTCCAAAATTGTGCTCTAATATGTGAGTAAATTATAAATCCATTCGAAATGAGGCAACAAAGTAATTTTCAGTGCACTGCGTTTAAAACTTACTTGTTGAACGCACTCGTATCGCTGACATTGCGTCTGTGTCGTGACAAATTAGACGTTGGACTTTCTGGGGGTGAGGTGCTCGAACTTATATTCTGACTAAGACTTTCCGTCTTGTTGACGGGCTTTGGCAACACTGGTGGAACTAAAGTCTGACTCAAGTTACTCGATTGCTGCAAAGAGGATATCATCTTTGATGATGGCGCAGTGCCGCTCGTCGGCGTTATCAATTTCGGTTTTGGAGCAACCGGTGGCGGGATTTTAGCAAGAGCTGGACCAGTAACTGATCGTCCATCATCTTTAAATGGATCAGGGTAGCCTGAAATAAACCAGAAACAAAGGCTTCTTGTATTTATATGGAAAAAAACATCAAGTTACGTTAAATAAACCCCCAAATAAAACTTACCAGAAGGAGGGAACAATGCTTCCAAATTCCCATCGTTTCCCGATGCTGAGGGAGTTTTCTGTTCGTGCTGCCTCGAATCAAAAAAGTAAAGATTCTTGTCTGGCACAGTAACAGGTGACTGCTGAGCTAAAGGGGAATGACTCGACATAGGACTCTGTGACTGATTATACAATGGCTGTCCCTGAGCTTGTCCAAAAGGAGTAGCCTGACTGGGTGAAGGAATGTGTGGTAGCACTTGAGAGAATGATGATTGAAGGTTTTGTTGACTATTACCAGGAATTGGCTGTAAGAAGGCTTGGGGAGTATTGATAGGAGTGATTTGTTGGTTGACCTGTACATAAGAGACTGAATTGCCAGCAGGACTTTGGGGATGTAGCTGGCTGCCTTGACCAGATAGTTGGCCAACGATCTGTCCACTCAAATTGATGGGTCCCGTACTAACGTTCTGACCCTTTGGTCTCTGCCTAGGTGTTACCGAAGTACCTTCTACAGTCGCAACAGTAGTAGCCTTTGCAATTTTCACAGAAGAAGATCTTTTTATGCATTCTGATTCCATAGGTGGACATGGTAAATTTTCAATCATCGGTGTAGAAACTTTCTGCAAATTAAAATATTATGATTATATAATATTTGATTATATAATATAGTTTTAAGTATAAAATTTGAAAATTTACATGTAAATTTTGAACTGGATTATCTTTGCCGAATAACTGAAATGCAATTGCAGATACTTGATAAATATCAGGGCGCATATCGGGATCTGGTTCCAGCATATAACGAATTAAACAGTGCAAAAACTTGCTGTATCTGTAAAATATTATATGTATCATGCAATCATGAAAGGCAACAGATATTTAAAGAAAGGAACGTATGCGCTGTACAGACCTTGAGTTATCAGGAACTGTGAAATTTCCTGATTGAATAGCAAGAGTGCTTTCTCCAAAAGGCAGTGTAAAAAAACACAATTTATAAAGTAAACACCCTAAGGCCCAAATATCTGCTTTTGTAGTGATTGGTTTTCCACAATACATATCTACCATTTCTGGTGCTCTATAACTAAGTGTTGTATACTTTTTAATTTCCTCCTCAACCACCGATGCACCGTGAACACTGGGATTTAATACTTTTCCAGTTGCAGAGCCAAAATCACATAGAACATAATTTCCTGAATCAGCCAGTAAAATATTTTCCACCTAAATGAAAAAAATGTATTTTATGTCTAAGCTTGCAACATCAATAAATGAAATAAATAAATAAATAAATAAATAATAATACTTTTAAGTCCCTGTGAATAATAGGAGTTTGACAGTGGTGCAATCGTGAAACAGCTTCACAAGTGTCGCAGAATATTTGCATAACCTCTGGCTCGGTAAAGCCTGTTTGTAACCTACCAATTTATATCAATTTTATTATTTGATGATCATGTATGGCGTCGTTAAATTTTTAATGGATTTGTTAATAACAAAAATACCTGTTATTCATTAATTGAAGAACCTGTGTTTTACAATAAGGCATCAGGAGGAGGAGTTCATGCACTCCTCCCCCTGTATGTGTAATACTGCTGTCTACATATCCTATTATATTTTTATGTCCACTCAGGTTACTCTGAAAGAAAAATATTGAAATTTCACAATATAACATGTATTATAAAATGTGATGGTTAATTCGGTAATTTGATGCTTTTGTGAAAAATAAACAGATTTCAAATTCAAAACAACTTACTGCAATCTGTATTTCTCTTTTACAAACATTGAGATCATGTTCGTTGTTGACATACATGCGTTTGAGTGCATAACGCCCACCTGAAGATTTGACTAGGAAGACTATGGCAAATCCTCCTGTAATAACCCAACATTTGACATTAAACTTGATTTTATAATGCTGTTTCACACTAATATTTTCCACATTTAAAATAATTCTATTAATTAATAATTCTATCTCCTTGTAGGAATTTCATGGTTCAGAATGTGATCAAGATAAATAAAAGTTTGTATAAACATGAGCTAGTAGTATTAATTTAATTTAGAGAGTTATGTGATTTTGAGGATTGATTGTCAAACCAATGGTACAGCTAGCATTATTATCTTTTTGATAAGATTGTCAGCATGATATCGAAAAAGTAATAGAAACCTTTTCTTATCAGGATTTAATTAATATAAGCATTTATCTGAATATTTCATTGTAACAATACAGAAAAATTTCAACATTTATGTAAACAAAGTGGGTTTTTAGCCTAAAAAATGGTGCGATGAACATAAATATGCCATATTTTGTTAATGTACAACTTTTAAAATTAATAATCTTAACAACACAACTTATATTTTTCCCATGACTCATAGAGAATATAATTAAATTTTTTATGAATAGCTGCCAAGCCCAAACAAGTAAAAAAAACCTTTGGGAATATTATCACATTTATAAAAAGTAGAATAGATAAAGTATTAGTTACATTTAGAGATAAAAAAGTGAATAACACTCAATTGGATTAGCCGATACAATGATACTATCTTTTAATCTATATTATAAAGCAACGAATGAATATTTTTCTACTAGAACAAGTAATAGCACAGAAGGACACAACATATACATCTGCAGTAAATAGATAGTTATCTGTAATTGCTAACATGTAAAATCCATTTACAAATGAAAAGTAGCACCAGCAACTCGTCCACGAATATTTTTGTATTGCGAAAGATTACTGACCTTCGCGAGGATAAAAATTATAAAGCTTATTCCCTGTAATCCCGTCGGTTAAAGATAGAACAAGTGCAGCAGCAAAAAGTTTGAGAGGGCATGGACTCTCGAGGGGGCTGCAATATATTTCGCAAGTAGGCGTAAAATCACGAAAGGAAGAAAGCATACGAATCATAATGCACGAAATAGTGCAGACGAAAGTGTCTGTCGTAGAGGGACGTTAGGCATAGTTTTTGGACCGAGGGTAATAGACAGGACAGGCAGGCGCTATAGCGAAGCAGAGGCTGAGAGAAAGAGAGAGAGAGAGAGAGGGTGGGAGAGGAGGGAAAGGGACAGAGAGAGAGAGAGAGAGAGAGAGAGAGAGAGAGAGAGAGAGAGAGAGAGAAAAGCCGATAAGTGGGTGTGCAGAGACGAGAACATACCTTCGGCGAGAACTTCCTCGACCGTGACGTTGTGTCGGCCGACGACGAAGACCTTGCCCAGATAGCTGCTGGTCTCCTTGGCGGTAGTATTGTCGATTTTGGAGAAAAGCTTCTTCATGCTGGCGAGCTGCTGTTGAGCTTAACTCTTGTCGTCGTTGTTGTGGCCTTCCCGCGAAGGTATCGCGCCAGCACTAGCCGAGCAGTGCCCGAGTGACTGCTTGACATAAGGCTTACGACGTGTGTAGTATAGTTCTAGTCCTACTACCGCTGGCTGCTGCTTACGACTGAGCGCAGTTGGTCGCCTACCGCTCAACTGAACGTATATTTGTTGCTCCGTCTATTGTTGTTGTCGCGCGATGGGAGTGCGCGAGAGGGAGAGAGAGAGATAATGTCCGCTGGCACTCTGCTGCCGTCAGCAGGCTACCTTGGTGAGCAGAACGACGTAGTATATCGTAGCAGAGAACGGGCAGCAACGTTCTCGCCTCTGCCTGCCACTCACGGCTGATTTCGCGCACGCACACATATGTGCGCAGCTGCAGCAGCTCTCGGAGGCAGATGTGCGACTGTCCGTGCTACAGCACTAATGTAACATACATAACGGGGCAAAACGAGCCACCATCGAGCGACCACGCCAACTGCTTTCACCTCGCTATATTTATATTTATATATTGTCAAGTATTATTATTCTATGTGGTAGTCGTTGTTGTTCGAGCTCGTTTGTCGCCCTCTCTCGTAACCGACATTGTATTATCTATACTCCTTGTTCCTCCGTACTTGTACTCTCCAAGTGCGTCAACAATATCCGCGCCGCGCCAACCGCACTGCACCGCGCTGCCGCTACCTCTTCCCACTCGTCGCGCGCATTGCTACCAACATCAGCACGATTTTCGAATGACGTATTTTGAAACCCTTACGAATCACGGGTATTAATATTGCGAGAAAACTAGGGGAACAATTATTAATATTTCTTTAGTATCTTCTATGAAGACATACGAAAGCTAGTGTCACTCAAAAATAAACGTTTATGAAAAATACCCTTTATCGCCGATTTATTTTTGTGAAACTAAACATTCGTGTAACTACTTGATTCATCAATTAATTACCGAGTTATCGTACGATATAAATGAATGAGTACTACTGTTGCGTAAAATTATAAATAAAATATAATTACTATTTGATGTGCTATATGTACATATGTATATGTCGAGGTCCCTGAAACAGAATCTAGAATAGAAGACGCACATTTTGACGAGCCGTATAAAAGCCTTTGAAAGTTAATTATCTTACAAACGAGGTGTATGCATAGCACGCGTTATGAAAAGAGATTGAGAAAACTTCGAGCCCAGATCCAAACGTTCAATTGGAGGTTGAAACAATAGAATAATTTAAATCTGACCGGAAGTTTTCTTTCAGCTTTAATAAAAACATACATGTATATATGTATTTAAAAATCTTTTGAGATTTTCGAGTTTCGGCCCGAACCTTGGTTGTAATGTATGAATGATCCAACTTTATTTTATGGGTAAAAAATGTTATACATTTTTCCGCTACTTTCATCTGTATACCTGTATATTATTTTACTGCGGAATCGTCTATATCAATTAAATTCCATTTTCAAAAGTTTCCAAGAAAATGGCATTTGATGTTTTATGGTCTCCCCTTTACTTTATTTATGCACCAAAAATATGTAATAATTAAGTTGTGTGCACTTTGTACTACGTATCAGATATTTTTAATTGGATATATATGTATATGTATATATATATATATTAAAAAAAACTATGCGAAACGATTTCGAAAATGGATATAGTTTTGGAAAGACTGCGCTGGACGCTACGAGACTACAGTCTATATTCTATGATGACTATAGTAATATCTGGATACCGCGTCCCACGGAATGATCCAGTGAAAGTATAAGATGTTTTGTTTGAGGTCTGCATTTTCAATTAGAGATCTAATTTGAACAAACGGCATTGAAAAATGATTTGGTGGTTTCTTTTATGAATTCCCAAATTTATCGATATTAATTTGCTAGGTAAGTTTATTCAACACTGTTCAAATACAGTTTTTTCATAAATTTGTCGCGTATAGGTTATCATATTGCAAATAAAAAATGTGTTTGTAGTCTTTATACAATCAAGTGTTTAATTGTTCATGCGCAAAACTTCGATAATTTATATGAAATAAAGTTTATTGTGATTAATCCAATAGTATTTACGAAAGTTGAGCATTTTAAACATTTTTGTTTACAAATTAATTGTGTTCAAATTACAATTTTATGAACAAACGCTATTTTCTTTAGGATTCGATGCAATCAATCTTCTGTCATTTACGTAAAAACATTGATAGTTAGTATTGGATACAGTTCACTGTATTTGACATTATTTTTATTTAATTACGCAAAATTTGTAGGTGATTTCTCACCATGAGCGACCAAGAAGACAATCAAGAACTGATAGATGAGATAGAGCTTTTACAAAATGCAATTAAACAAAAGAGAGGGTTAAGACTGCACGAAAATGCAGCTATTAATGAAATTTCTAGTGCAAAGCTATGGCCAAAAGTGGAAGCGAAGCATGAATATAATCAGATGGAAACAGTGGATGAGTTTATAGATGTAGATAATGGTCAGTTAAGTAATTCCTACGAAAATTACAGTTGTGAAAATCTACATGATCTGTTAGATTTAAACAAAAATTTGATAGATTTAGTCACTAACGCATACAATAATATGATAAAATTACTTGAAGAATGTAAAAATAGACAGCGCATTATTGATGCAGAAATTTCAAAGTATACAAATGCATCGTCCACTTCCAAAATAGTAACTTTTAATGCTGGCATGCCATATTTCAAAGATAAACATTATTTCACTGCTAAGTGGAATGAAGATGTAGAAACGAAAATGAGAAATAAAGAACTGCGTCTAGCTGATCTCCAACGTATTCAACGTTGGAGCCAACCAGACAAAAACAATCTACTAAAAGCCATAAGAGAAGAAGTGACTTTGAATCTTTACAATAGAAACGAAAATAATGAAATTGACTTAGATATCTCCAACAAAAAAAACAACCACTTATCTAAAGATGAGAAAAAAGTTATAGGATCATTAGGCTTAATGAAATTTGATTGGTTGAAAATAGCCAATAACATGCCTGAAAATAAACATACAGCAGAAGAATGCGAGGTAATGTGGAATGTGTTTTTACATCCAGACATAAACAAACAAAAATGGACCGATAAAGAAGACAGGAACCTTAATCGTATAGTAGAAGCGCATGAATTTGAAAATTGGGATGCCATTGCCAAAGAATTAAATACAAAACGAAGTGGTTATCAATGTTTTGTTAGATACAATACCAGTAATTTTAGAAATCTGATGAAAGGTACTTCATGGTCACCAGCCGATGACCGAATTCTTGTATATTTAGTCGCAAAATTAAAAATTGGTGATTACATTCCCTGGGGATACATTGCTAGTTGTATGAATAATTGGACCAAACAACAGGTAAATATTGACCATACTGAGATTTTACAATATTTATTAATATCAGAAAGTTAAGAATCGAATCTTTTGATTGCAATTTCTCTTGAAATAATTAAAATTCTTCGATAGAAAGTTTGAAACATAAATTACTTTCCATTGTAGGTATATTTTCGTTGGTCATTTAGTTTAGCACCTCATTTGAAGAAAGGTAGATTTTCTCTCGAAGAAGATCTTATGCTTGAAAATGCAGTGGAAAAATATGGAGAAAATTTCAGTAAAATAGCAGCATTAGTGATGAATCATAGGACAAATATTCAATTGAAAGAACATTATTATACTTTGCAAGCTAAAAATAATAATAGAAAAACTTGGACGTTAGGGGAAGATGAACGACTCGTGTTACTTAGAAAGAAATATGGATCCAATTGGTCAAAAATTGCTTCAGAACTTTCCAACGTTTCAAGAGTTCAAGCAAGATTACGTTATGCTGCCTTAATGCGTTTAGAAAAAAAAGGCGTTAGTCTAAAAAACATTAATAGAGACAAAGACTCTGAAAATAATATTTCAACTCACACTACTGTTACTTATACGACTAATACACCATGGTCATGGGAAAATCGAGAAATATATGTAAAACACATGAGGATCGACGAACAACTTGTACATTTTTTCAAAAAAGAAAAGAAAAGATCAGAAGTGGAGAAAAGAAAATTCTACTATCCGGATAAATTGGAAGAAGACACAAACATATTGCACAATAATTTGTTAAAATTCAATGCCTTTTTGAAACTGCTTAATCGGACTGAAGATTGTGATTTGAGCGAAAAACAACAACAACTTTTATTATCTCTACAAACTCGTATAGAAACACGACGAAATGACATTGACAAACGAATTGAGCAAGTAAGGTTGCAAATGTTTGGCCCTCAGGAACCACTGCCAGATAACGAACGATATATACCCCCATTACCATTTGGTTTCTGCACCCCAAGGTCTAAGATAAGCAATTCTAAGAGTATTAATTATCCCATCAATACAAACGATCTTCATCAAATAAAACTGGTAAATGCATCCGATAGACACGTGTCGCTTTATTTGGGAGAAGAAATCGAGGAGGACTTTGATAAAGTTAAGAAACTATTGACTGGATTCTACGGTATTAAAGGTCCTCAAAATGCTTATGTCCTGAGAAGTGTACAATCGGCGAATTCAGTCTTCTTTATTGAGCAAGATACCAGTATAAAACGAAAAGTAAGACGATTAATTTGCAAATTACATTATTGAACCCAATGCAATTATAATTATTAAGTGATGTATGTTATACGTTAATCGTATGATTTCAGGACACAGTTGAAAGGCCTTCCAGTACAAAAAAACGAAAGTACAACTGGGATTTAAATCAAATTGATTCTAACGGTTCTCATTCCGATCATTTATCGTATGAGAAAACAAAAATTGATAGTGTTCCTATATTGAAATTAGAACCAAATCGAACAACTCTGCAGGCTTACCAAGAACTTCTTTTGATATCCAGTAATTTCCCTTCCAATGCTGGTGAAAATAGATTCAAATTGAGTTCCAGAGGTCGCGAGGCTTTGTACACGTTTAAAAGACGTTACGAACAATTGTTTCATTTACCTACTGGCTTATCGCGCATAATACCTCCGGATGTAGTCGATGAAAGCGCATTTCTGCCTGCTCTTGAAAAACTTCAAAAGAAAAATGTTAGAAGTAAAAAGAAAAAAATGAAATCTGTAGTCAAAGTTGTAAATACCAAATATGCAGAAGTAGATCCATATGTTGTTTTAAATTGATGCAGCCACAAACTGAGTATCTACATTTGTTTCTTTCGTTTTAATGTAATAACATACATAGATAAGAAGAAAGATATTTCAAATAATAGTTCTTTTTTATTTATTGATGAAATATTTATGGGATGAAAACGATGTATTTTTAGTTTTAGTTTTAGTTTTGTTACAGATATCCGTAAATAATATTATTTATCAATAGATAAGGTTATTTATTTTTGTGATATGAAAGTAGGTGAGTTGATGTACAATGGAAGAATAATAATAAAGTATTTGACATTTTTTCAAAGATATTTTTTTCTTTCAACCGAACATTGAAAAATCGTCAGATTTTGACCAACAACTGATGCTACATTATTCAAAGACGTTTCTTTCGTAAATCCATTTATTGATTCGTCGAATGCCATTAATAAAATGAACTTTGAATAATCTCGATGGTCCGACGACCCTACGAGTTTACATCTTCATCCATCTCAGGTTTTGAGTCCACTGTCTACTTCTGACTTATTTTAACAGGATTCTCGGATTGTTTCAACGGTTTCTTCCAGTTTTCACGTTGGATATATCACCCGAATTCCGATGATACATGCAACAGAAGCAAGCGTAGAAAAAATAGCACACGCTTGCGCATTTCATTGTTTATTTATAAATAATAACGTTTATTATTAGTTACACTTTTGATCAAAAATCCTATATTCACATTTCGTTTTATAAGTAAAATATCGTTTCGAGGATCATTTATTTGATCCACTAGACCATCGATATCTTTTTTTATTCGCAGTTCTATCATCTCATCGTCATCCTGTCTAATTTTGCTTATACTCTATAATCGTTTCTTATCTTATCATAATCCTTTGTACCCTTGCACAGCTTGTATCCATAACACCAGCATCATTTTGCTAGCAACAGGTATTGACTTTATAGCCTTTCTTGTAAGACTGTTATGTATAAGTGATATATGTGAGAATTACACCAAATTATTCATTATCAGTGAGACAACATTTATTTTTAAAACTAATTTCAAAATTGGCCATACAAATTCCTAATATTTCCATCCAATATGTATTTATGTCAATCAAGACACGTATCTTTACAATAATGTTTGTATTTTTCAATAACTTCAATAAGTTGATTCAATAACTGTCGTGAAAATGAATTTTTAGATTTTCTGTCAGATGCTCTATTTTATACGTCGTAAACAATTGATGACATTTCTAAAAATCTTATTTTCAATATTCCAGTCCAAGTTATAAAAGTCACAACTGAAATTCATGTAAGAGTATCGGAACTAACACTTATTAAAAAATCAAGTACAGTCAAGTGTGGTTAATCAATTTTATTAATTAAATTGGTAATTTTTTTACACTTAGACCTATTCATGTTTTGAGATTCTTTAGGAACGGTGTCTGAATGTGCTTGTAAGGATATTGGAAGTTACGATTGGTTCGACAGTAGTTCTACCATAGTTATCTATCGTAAAGTACAATTGTAGTAAATCTAGTCAGTATTTAAATCTTTATACTCAAAGTCAAAACCACCTAATTAAAAATCCAACAAATGTTCCGCCAACAAACGATCATCCGTGGTCCATTATCGGTAGATTTCTTAAGATATCTTGTAATAGCAATTGTCCCGGAATATTAATTAAAATGAATTCATAAAACAACTGTCATTAACAATTTATAATAAATCTAATTGGAGATAGAGAGACTAACATTGAACAAACAATCGACAATCTCCCCAGACAGAACAGCTGGCGATCACGTTCCTAACAGCAAAGATTGCATTCCAGTATCTGATCTTTTACCAAGAGTTCTACCAGAGATTACCGACATTTCTGGTTCTACCAATAGATGATAGAGCTCTCAATACGGGTAGATCAACGTTAATTATTTATTTATCTTATTTTTATTTTTACAAACATTCAGTAGTTTCTATTCAAATATTTCCAAATGCAGGGATTCACAGTATATTCAACAGTTCTTTTTGACAAATAATATGATGTATTTTTATATGAATTATAGCTTATAGAATGAATGATATTCGCACAAAAGGCATTTCTTGAATTCTAGTCATCTCTATTGATAGCTATACTAAATTTTACGCAACGAACATAATTAATTAATTCACGCATAATGGAAAATGTTGCTATAAAAATTTATAAAAATATTACAATATAAAGAGAGCATTATGGGAAGTACGTATCATACTAATCGTTAGATCATTATTCGCGCAGCTTTACTATAAATCTTGTATGCATTTATAATGTCTTTAAACGGCTGTATGCGCAAAAACATTATATTTAGGACACTGAGACGACTTCGAACGATTTAAATACAAGAGCCAAAATCAATCACTACAAGAACAGAGCAGTTTACATAGAAGGAAGGAAATAATACACTTTGATACAAATAAAAGTATCCACAGTTCGTACAAAAAAGAAAACTTGCGCATTTACTTTTAGATGCAAATTATTATTTGCACTCTTTTGCTATTATCCGACAAATTTGGAAGAATCTCTTTAGCCAGTCATAATTATAGCAAGTCCAGCTGTAAAAACGCTCCATAACAAAACCGTCGCGTCAACTTTGGCCACGAGTGATCTGAAAGAATCTAGTGCCCGTTTGAAAGATTTATTGGTGATTTTCGGACCCGGTTTGAGTTTAAGAACTTTCATCTTTGTTAAGTATTCGATCAGAGGTGGATGATCACGGCTGAATATTGGTAGATATTCGCCTCGTTTTTCCCTCGTCCACCATGCCTGTGTAGAACCCCTGAAAAATAAAAAACGGGTTTTATTTGGTTGATAAAATGATAATTCACGCATCGAAACGTAGGGTCTTACAGTCAACGAAAAGACAATACGTCGATACTAAACTGTCGCTTAAAAAAACAAGTTTTTGTTCTGTGCATGCATTTTGCATTTTCATCAGCAAATCGATTTCAACGCGTGAAATGTCATTTTTCTTTTTTGTTATTTTATTAATGCGATATGCTATCGTCGTTTTAGAATATTTATATTTGCTTGCAAATGAATTATACAAACTGTCTTTTGAAAAGACGTATGGAAATTGCCTCATAAGACAGCAATCGATAGCATGCAAATTAGAAAACCGAAGAAGACCTTTTACATTTCGATACTCTCAGCGGTTTTTCTTGAAATCGCGGCTAGAATAAACAAATATTGAAATTTGCAGAGGAGATGAGGTGGAGATGACGTTACAATGATAATTGATTTCACGAAAGCTACAGTAAATCACACTTTAGAGCCAAACAATTTAATTTATAGGAGTATGCTGAAGAGTTGCTAGAATGAACTAAAAAATCCTTATTTTTATCGTGAAAATAAGATTTACAGCGATATATTGTATTGTTGTGATTTTCTCGCAACTGTCACAATGATTCGTTAATATTGTGAGTTTATATGTGTATTTCAAAATGCGTTAAAAACAGGCGTCAACCATAGTTAATTTTATACAAATTGCAATAGTACAAAAAAAACAGTCATACTTACTGATTGCTTGTGTAATGGTAGTTATAAAGACTAGCTCTCAGAAACTTTGGTGGCTTATCTTGGAACGGATTTTTAGCATTATTCATTAAAGCTAAAACTTCAGGTTGTCCGTGTAAAATTCTATACGCCAACGACATCATCCATGGATTTTGATGATAAGTTCCTAAAGCAGCAAACCACATTTGCCAATCAAGGCGTGGTTGATGTGGTGCTGTAATTTGAAAAAAAGCAATAAGTAAAATATTGTATATATACAAAAATAAGGTAAAAAGTAAAAGATTTTTAAATGTTTCGATATAATCAAATATTTTCAATTCACGTCCTATTTGTATTTTTAAAACTTTTCAAATCTTCAGAACAATAGCGAATATTATAAGCATAATTAATATTTATAGAATATCGATCGTGATAAACATCTCACCAACAAAGGGTAGAGTAGCATTTACGTGTCCAGGTTTGTACAAGAAATGATACTCTTTCCATGGTCCCTCAATATTATTGCTACCTTCAAATATCACTTCTGGTCTTCCTTCAGCTCCTGTCATTCGTCTAAATAAACCGTAGCTGTTTACTATATGAAGATGATTTACCTCTGATTGAAATGCTTTTAATTCTAGAGGAAAGGTTGAATTTATTTTTGGGTTCAAAGACACAGAGTATGGAACCTATATGTAGACACAAAACCAAAATTCCATCAAATTAAAAAAAAATATTGACAAATGTTAATCCAATTATTACTTACAACACTTAATGTAAAAAGAAATGCTATGAAAAGTGTATATATGAGCGTAACAAGAGTAGTTGTGAATTTCTTTTTTATTCCTTTGGGAATCACAATTGAATTTGTTACAGCATTAGCAGCAATAAAGGACAGAGAACCAAAGCCTATCCATATGGAATAAGTTACAGCATGAGAAAGAACATAGTCAAATTGTTCTTTACTGAACCCTGCGAAACATTAAGTTTTAGAAAATAACCATATACAATTCAGGAATTTCCAACAAATTAAAATTAAATGAATTTTACCGATTTTGGATGATATTGTCCAGTCACTAGTAAGTTTTAGATGATAAAATACATATGTACCATAAATGACAGCACTGTATACCAAAATGCTTATAATGGTTTTCAAATATTCAATAATTTTAGAATCCTCATTTTTAGGCTTTTTCTTATGGAAAAATTGATCATCCAGCAAAGATAAGCATAAAATAATGGTTAACAAGTTAAAGAAGTTGTAGTTTCCAGTTGCTATTATGTGGAGTTGTAAAAACAGCTGAAGAAATATAATCACGTAAGCTGATATTTATTAACAATAATACAATTTTTAAAGAGAAACAATTTTTTGGGTAAACTTACTTGTAAATAAAAGGAAACGATTCGTACTTTCCTTACTGGGAAGAAGAAAAGGAACGGTACAACAAGTTCAAAAACATTGGCTCCAACCGTTGTTAGGCGAAGAAACCATTTTGGTAGATGGTGAGCATACCAAGCCAAGGGTGTAGGAATACATTGAGATTCAAAGTGGACATTTAAGGCTAAAAGGAATTTGCGAATTTTTTATTCGGTCGTGATTTGAAATTCGATCTAATGTTTGAAAAATGTCTGGAATGTAATAATTACAACATTTGATAAATAATATAAAATGTATGTACTACATTAGTTGGACGAATGGAAAAATGTATTTACTTAAGAACAAGTATACCACTATGAATAAAAATTCTCTAAACGGACAATGTTGTTTTAAATAATAATTAAATTATGCTGCTTAAACATCAATAGTTAACATCTTTTGAAAAGTAAAGAGCTAATTGGAATTTTATTTGAATAGTAAACAGCAACAATAATTTTCATAAATACCATCTAAGTTCCACCAAAGTGGGCAGCCAGATGTTAGTTTGACTACTCCACTGGAAAACATCAGTCGGAATAGAAGCCAACGCACAGACCAAAATGTAACAGAATCGCTTGGAGTACTTTTTTTGTTTGATTGCTTGTTATAGTACCAAAGTGGAGCTATAAAAATGCATAAGAACCCTGCTTCTAGCAGTAACATATCCCTAGAGAAACGATAATGTATAATGAAGTATGTAATATACACTCTATATTGAAAAAATACATTTCGAGAGTTTATGTTGTAATAATAAGAAACAGTGGACTATAAATCAACAGTTTTACTAAATATAAAACTATAAAAGTTGTAGAATCTATTGCTTGTAAGATCAAGTTGAATTGGAAGGATAAATTTAACTTGTATGTACTATGTAATCATTGAGACTGTTCATAGAATTGGACAATTTAATTTTAGAAATGTACTTTTATTTTATATTTAACATAATCTTACCATTGGAACCACATGAAAGTCTGACTCACTTGATAGAGCGAGAAGTAAAGAGACCATAACGTACCAAATAGAGGTGTACAACAAAACTTTTGAGATATAAAACTGTAAAAAAATTTCGTAATTAAAATTCTGTTAATTACATATATATTTTATCACAAAAAACATATGCACTTGCCCAAAGAATGATAATAGTATTCCGATCAATGATAGAAAATCTAGCATATACTCAACATCCAGACCTATATATGGAGCTAGCCATATCCATGTTGGATGTTCCAACATAGACTCTAGTAATGGTTCTCTGGTAGTTAAATCAAGTTGTGATTTTGCTGGAAGTATTCCATTCTCACCATACAGTCCTAAAAATATTCATTGGATTATTATATATAATAGCAATAAAATGTTTGAGACACTTTTCTTGAAAAGTTTTTAAATTGAGTATTTGAATATTAAAAAATATACTGGAAATTGCAAAAGAATTTGTTTAGACAAATCAGTGGTGTAATTTAGCAGTATCATAGAATAACGTTCCAAGACTAATATATGATGGATATTTATAAAAACCAAAAAGTAAAATTAAACTTGGAAGAGCACTGAAATGCAATAAAGGTAGAACAAGGATATTTATTTTGTTTTACACTTTATTTCAACCCAACGTGACTTCAAAGTTATTTGGGTACAGATAAAAGAATAAACCGGTTAAAAAAAACGCAACGACTAGGTAAAATTAAACGATTTAATTATAGTATTTCATTATAGTATTTTACACTGTTTGCTATGTATATATACGTTACTTGAAACTTTGTTTAAACTTTGTTTAAACTATAAGAAACAATAAACTATGTTTCTTATAGTAGTAATGAATACAAAAATCAATATTACATCGATAAACATACATATAAGAATATATAAATAACGATTTGTCAAAAGTAAGAACAAATATTGAAGCTTTCATACACAAATATTGCAGATTCATCTATTTGTGGAATAAATAAGGAAGAAAACAGAACGTTTAAATTTACATTTTTTTTAAAGCCGTTTTTCCATGCATGTATTTTTCCAAATAATGTCCTAATGAATGTGCAAAAGTGTAGTGGAACGAACAGGGTCATCGATTCCAAGTATAAATTTACAATAGCCCATTTAAAAAAATATAAATAGCACAAATAAGAGTGGCTTCAACAAGATTACGTCGATAATTTCAC
The DNA here is from genome assembly GCA_030064505.1 of Chouioia cunea. Taxonomy (NCBI): domain Eukaryota; kingdom Metazoa; phylum Arthropoda; class Insecta; order Hymenoptera; family Eulophidae; genus Chouioia; species Chouioia cunea. Next base: position 24,949,167 of record JAOPFQ010000001.1, read on the forward strand.
AAATCAAAACTAATATTAAATAGCCTTGAAAAATGTCTGCAGTATCAGTGGCAAGCGTATCAATATAATTCGATCATTGCTCGAAAAAAATAGACGTTATGTTATACGAGCACGCACAAATCGTACGAGCCGCGTATATAGCGGAAGATGAAAGAGTAGAAGCGAAACAATCACCACACGAACTAATTAGTTCTGTTCGCGCTTCTTTCTAGAGCGTCAATTTTCTTCTAAATCATCGTAACGTCTACGTTTAGATTGACTCGAATTCCAGTAATAATCATTCCGTCATTGCAAAAATGTTAATATAATCATCGTGTTTACTGTTGTTTAAATTAGATTAAATTTGTCAAGACAAATGAAAATATCACGATGTAGAAACATAAAAACTTATTGTATTGGCGTGGTGTTTAGTACAAAGATAGTAACAGTAGCATCGATGGAGAATCTACGGTTTTTTCTAAATAAGAAATAGTTCCAAGCAAATTCGCGGTTATGGTAAATTCGTTGTTTACTAACAAAACAAATCAGCAAGAGCCACGTTCAGGTTATACGTTTTAATTAGCAAGTAGCAGGGTTCGGAAACAACGGAGAATCATCGGGTGGACAGACGAACGATAACCAAGTAAGGTATCTAAATAAACAGACTAGTCCAAGCACGCGGCGAGAGTAACGATCGCACTCTTCGCACAATCGTTGATCCAAAATGCCGGGTCGCGTGTCGAGTGTCAAAAAGGGGATTCGATTTGCGGTGTTCATTATCCATCAACGTCTGTGTGTGTGTCGAAACTTGAAAACGCTTCTAAAACGCTGAAAGCGGTAACTACAACACTTACCGGGTATCTGATAGTAGTAGCTAAGGAAGGCAAATAGGTAGACTACACAGATGCCTCTGAGGAAGAGGTTGCGCGTATAACGCACTGAACTCATCGTGGCTGTAGTTTCCAGTCAGAAAATGTGCGCAAAGTCTTGGCAATCCAACGAAGCTACGCTACGTCGATACACGATGGCAAGCTATCACTGCAAGCTACTCTGCTATAGTTTTATCCTTGTGTAACGCACACCGCTGGCCGATGAATGTTGTCTCCTAGCTGCCGTAGGTGTAGCTATCCCCTCCTACAGATCGTCGTGCCTTGCTGTGGATGGTGGATGTGAGATACAGCCGATACAGGGATATATGATACCATATGCATACACGCGCGTTGCCGCCGGCCGGCCCCCCCCCTCCCTCCCTTATCGTGCCGTCAGTCAATTTCCAGTTTTTTCATACTATACTTATCGGTTACAATCGACATCTCATTCTTACACTTAAATTTTATACGGAAAGAGACCAAACGAACCAGTGGTGATACAATAAGGTATTTTATTTTTAATATTTTTGTAAAATAATACCCTGACATATTGACGTGCAAGTTACGGACATTGTGACCTTTTCTAATGGTTTTTGACTGGAAAACTTGTAGAGTGCAATATTATCGAGATTCGACACTTCTATAATTCTAACTTATCGACACTTTGTGTAGCTGCTCATATGTACAGTGTGAATATACACTGCTAATAAATCAAACAATACACTGTTCAGCGTGGAGTTGTTACAATACTAACTAAAATTTAATTACGTAAGTAGAGAGTCAGAATTGTTTTTATCTTCGTGATTTTGTGATATTATCAATATGTATTTTACTTTTACAAAAATGAGTTTTTCAATACTATTTTGAATCAATCTATTTCTGTTAACTTTTCTTATCGAATATATTATATTTTTCTCTTTTTCAGCTTAAAAATGCATAACAAAACAATTTTTGTTACGGTCGGAACTACAAAATTTGATGAATTAATCAATACTGTCACCAGTGACGAGCTGTTAAAAGTACGTTATACATTACATTTTTTAATATATTGCATTTTCAAAATTTCACTTGATTCAGGGGCTAAATAAAAAAGGATACAATAAGATGGTTTTGCAAATAGGAAAGACTGATTTTGAGCCCGATTGTACACCAAGATTAGGTTTTAATCATATTGAAGCATTTCATTTGAGCCTATCTCTGCATGAAGCAATGAAGTCAGCTGATTTAATTATTAGTCATGCTGGAGCTGGAAGTTGTTTAGAAGCTTTAGAATTAAGGAAGCCATTGATTGTTGTCACAAATGATCTTCTTATGCACAATCATCAATTAGAACTCGCTGAACAATTATACAGAGATGGATATTTATACTATTCCAATTGTAAAGGTTTAATTGAAATTATTCATAAAATGGATTTAATAAAATTAAGACCATTTAATGGCGATAAAAGCCATAAAATTGCAAATATTATAGATACAGTTATGGGGTTTTAGTTATTTTTGCTTTATATGTTATGTAATTTTCAACCCTTAAATATCACACTTTAAAAATATTTTTTAAATAATATTATTTCAATATGTACAAAAAGAATCCATGTATATCATCTATTGATTCATATCACAAAGTATTTGATACACTGGATACATTGTGAATGTAAAAATGAAATTTTAGAAATGTAACCACAGACTTATTTAAGAAAGACCCATTCGCTGTAGTACTTGTTGAACTTGCTCTGGTATAAAACATGGATATAACCCTTTTGGCCACGTAAGTATTGAATAGAGATATTTATATTTATTAAAAAGTAGTATGTTAAAATCTGTATATATTTTTGTAATTTTATAAAATAAAAAAATCATACGAAAAAATAAAGAAGAAGCTTTTATTCATATGTAACAATTTCCATATTAATAGACATATTTTTATTATATAACATAATTTACAATAAAATTACATCCATCATATGCAGATGATTATTCTGCAATGTTATGTTCTATGTTAGACATGTTGGAACAGACCATTGTAGTTTAGTCTCATTAGTAGCTGAGAGTGCTTTTTCAGCTGTCTTTTTCACATATGAGAAGTATGAACAGCATAGGTAATTGTTGCAGAATTCAACCATACAGGCACTGTACAGTGTGACAATGAGACAAGTGCATTGCGATTACTTCACCTTTGGAAGCCAAATGATTGAAATGACAATGTAGCAATAGTGACTCATGTTATAGTATTGTAGTGAATAGAGTATCATTAGTTTATGCCCCACATTAATTTCTCTGTTTGTGCCACGCCCACTGTTTTAATAACAAATTCGAAGAGAAAACGTTAAATTTATTTCACGAGTATACATGGACACTGAGACAAACTACAATGTTTTTTTTTATTTTTTTTTTCAGCAAGAAGCTGGTTAAACACTCTTAATTTAAGCAAGACCACGACGGCACATTTCTTTCAATAGTGTATTTCCCATTTGTGCAGGACTCCTAGTTACAATAACGCCAGCCTGTAAAAAAAATAAGTCTTCTTCAGTATATCTATTATAATAAAATTTTCTGTTTTATAACGTAAATTACCTTTTCAAGTGCGTTAATTTTATCCTGGGCCCCACCCTTTCCTCCAGAAATGATAGCACCAGCATGGCCCATTCTCCTTCCTGGTGGAGCTGTGACACCAGCAATAAATGATACAACAGGCTTAGCTTTTACTCCCTGAAATAGAAAAAAAAACAGATTATGCATGAAAATAACAATGGTGATAAAAATTTTCAAATGATAATCATTATCACTCACAGTGTTGTACTGAGTAAGGTATTCTGCAGCAGACTCTTCTGCACTACCACCAATTTCCCCAATCATAATAATTCCTTCGCAAGCTGGATCTTGTAAGAATATTTCTAAACAATCAATAAAATCTGTACCATTGAATGGATCTCCACCAATACCAACACATAGTGTTTGACCTAGTCCAGTCTAAAAGAAAGAATATATTATACATTTTTGTTACAAAATAAAATTATAGTCTGCATTTTTGCTCTTACAAGAGTAGTTTGATTCACAGCCTCATAGGTTAATGTTCCAGACCTTGAAACAATACCTATTTTGCCTTTCTGATGAATGTGTCCTGGCATAATTCCAATTTTACACTGAAAAATAATTATTACAGTAATTTACAAATTATTACTTATATCTTTAACAATTGAGATAAATATACTTTTCAACAAATTTGTAAGATATTAATGAAAAAAAATAATGTCAAACTTTTAGATTTACCTGTTCTGGAGCAATTATTCCAGGACAATTAGGCCCAATAAGACGGGATTTATTTTGTTCCAGCAACCGCCGTTTTACTTTTACCATATCATGTTGAGGAACACCTTCCGTGATACATACAATTAATGGCATTTCAGCATCCAAAGCTTCCATTATAGCTGCTGCAGCTGCAGGTGGTGGTACATAAATCACAGATGCGGTAGCTCCAGTTGCTTGTCTTGCCTGAATAATATTTTTAAAACCATGAAAAAAGTTGATTTAGCACAAATAGACAATTTTAGCAATGTCCATAACATAAGTAATAAGTATTGTTATTATTATCAGTTATTTTCATTTCCTTATCAGAATAACAGTTCAACGAGGTCAAACAGATTAGCACTTAAGCAAAGTCTTTTGTGTATCAAGTGAATGTGCTGAACGTATAAAAAATATGCTGAAGTGAAAAAAGAACGATTTCAAAAAAGTATTCATTTTAGCAGACATAATAAGTTGAACATGTGCAAAATAAGGTATAGCTTGAGATTTGACATTTTTAATATCACTTGCATATTGAAATGAATTTGCTAACTCAAAATATCCAACATTGTTGATTAATTTAATCAATTCGTTACAACTAGTTAATTAGTTAATTAATTTTTACATTTTTCTTTATCATATATTTTGATTAAAACGAGCTGATATAAATTAATTATCAATACATTTTTTCTCTTAAAAATAAAACAAACAAAGTTATTACAAGAAATAAAATTAAAATTACAACAAAATCTTTACAAAAATCAGTTTATTTTATTTTTTTCAAATAACAATATATAAATGTTGGCAACATTAAATAGATGCCAAATTTTAAAAAGAAATAAAAAATGTGATGTTTTTTTTACAAATTTTTATAAAAAACTTAAAGATGATCATAGATTAGATTCAAGATTAGATTAAAAACTTAATTTTTTTCTTATCAAAATTTGTATTTATTACTTTATTTATATAATATCTATCATGAAATTATGCACTCACCTCTTGAACATTTTTAAATACAGGTTTGCCAAGATGTTCAGAGTTTGCTTTTTTTGGATTGACACCACCTACAATTTTTGTGCCATAATCTAGAGCCTGTTGGCAGTGAAAAGTTCCTTGTTTTCCTGTGAAGCCTTGGCATATGACTTTAGTTTCACAGTTAATTTTTAAATTTTTCCTGGTATCGGAGTAGTTGAATCTGATTTGAGACCTCAAAAGACCACCACGACTCCCAACTACGACATAAAAAACAGTGACCTTTGTTAGCATAAAACATTCAATGTATCCCCACCACGTATGATGCTGATTCTAAAAATAGAAAAAGCTGAGTATTAACAATAGAGGTGGAAAATAAGAAAAAAAACGTTTATATGTGTATGATTAATGTAACATTTATAAAGAAAAGTACATTTTTGTCTTTGGTTCGAGATCAAGGTTTATTGCTTAAAAAATATTCAACGAGGTTAGGGACATTGTGAATGACTTTTGTAAACAGCTGTATTAAATATATTACAGCAACCAATCACAATGACAATTAATATAAATTATTTCCATTTTAATTACTACAGGAAATCAAACTTTTAAATGTCAGTATAAACTAGTTTTGTAAGTAGAACTGGTTCGCAGTCACAGACAAAAAAATAATTACATTATGATATTTTGCAGTTGCAATAAAACACCATAAATAAATGGTAAACTAGTTGAAAGGTCTGTTATAATATGCAAAAAGAAAATACAAGCAGTTAGTCGATTTCTTACATAATTCATTATCGAAAAAATAAGCATCGACCTATTTGAAGGCAAAGTGACAGAGTACAAGGTTAACGACAAGTTGACGAAGAATTGAATGAAACGTAATAGTCGCAAAAAAACTGCTACTCAACGAAAATGGTGTTCCAATAGCAATCGATTAAATCGGTCTGTCTGCTTCGTTAAAACTGATCAGCAGACGGATGTAGAGATAACAAGAGCAAAAGAGAAGAGAAAAGGCAAGGTAATTGAAGATCGGTGGCGCGTACACAGCGCAGACAGCACTCACCTGTGAGTTTAGACAACGCTCTGGCAGCTACGGACATCCTTCAAATAAAGCTCTCACCGGCTGATCAGAAATGAGAAAAAAATAAACGATCCAGATCGTGGCGGCTGCTGCTGAACTCTGGGCGGTTGACTATTGCACGACGGCCACCATTAAAGCTGTTCTCTTCTATGCTATTGCCTTCGTCTAACTACACGCGGTAATCTCTCGGATCGTGGGGAGGCGCCAGTCAAAAGCCCGAGCAAAATCAGCAGCAGCGCAGCAGACAGAGAAAGAGACCTTTATCCGAACTAATAAGCTGTTCTTGTTGGTCGTCAGTTATCCTTGTTGCTCTTCTTGCAAACGGCACTGTTTCTTGCTTACTCTCGTAGTCAGCTGAGGCGTGGACTTGTAAATGAATTGAGAATATTTCACGGCTTGAGCTTTTAACGCTTAACCCTTCTTTGTGATTAATCGGTCTCGCTCGCGGCTCGCGTCAGTTTACTGCATGCTTGTCGCTAACTTTCGTGATCGTCACGATAACGAACCTTAGATTTGCACACTCAAACTTTGCATAGATCATTTTTCAACTATTATATGTTTGTTTGTATACGTCAATTATCTAGTATGTTTTGCAAATAACGCAATCGTAATACTTGAGTCTTTAGAAGATTGGATAAACCTTACGTACGTAAGTTTAAAACTATGTTCCAGGTAAACTTGTCTCGTTTTTTGGTAGGCATTGGACATCGCTAAATTACGTATCCAAGCGAATGTGTCTCACCTTGCGGTAAAATTTAAAAGCAGTAATAGTTATAACTAAAACAAACACTCATAGCCTATATACTGTATATGGGTGGTTCTTGGCTGTTTCAATGGCTTTAGAGACGTTGGTTACATTTATTACATATGAGGAGGTAAAGATTTTTTCAAAATGTTACGATAAAATATTAATTAGGACAAAAGTTATCAACAAACTAGTAAAAATGCGGGGGTCTGTTTTTGTTAAATACTTAACAAATCTTTTACTATAAAAATATACAATAAAAGAAAACAATATTTTTTTTCCAAAAGTTATAAACATTTTCTTTAAACAATTACAAATATCTCAAAACCGGGTTTATTTTCTTTTAATTCTTGCACAGACACATTTATTAGGGGTTTTTCTTTAAAAACCACCAATGAAATTTAATTGCCTGCCATTAGGCAATAATTAGCAGTGAAAAGAAGAGGACGCTCCGCTCGGTGGCATACGTGCGTCACCTGCTATAGACCAAACGGCGTGCCTAGGTTCGGCTTGCAAAGTCGACTTGACTATAACGCTATAGTGTAACAAACTTGTATAACGACTTTGCGCGTTAGATAATATAGTTTTAGCATACTCAATACAATTTCGAACGGTCAAACAATACTGTCGCTCTGTATTATTCGCATCACCTTGTACGCTAAATTTTTCTAATTTCTCTTTAGTTGTCTTCTAAAGAGAAAATTCAGACAAATATCGGAAACAATAAACAATTCTGTTCTCACTGTAATTTTTATATTTCAAGAATAGTTAATCATCTTTTCACGAGATACCAGGTATGGAGATGCTCTAGTCTGAATAGAAAGTGCAACGTCATAGCGAGTTTATCCTCGACTTGGAGTTTATTTTGACAGATTTAAGGGAAAGTACAATGCACTTCTCGACAACTGCGTTGCTCTATATTTGCATCTCTGCTGTATGTTTTCCATTTATTTGCCCGATTTCCCTGTTTCCTTGCTTTGCTACCCAAGTACACAAGTTGGAGCAGACGTCTAGCACGGCGCTGATCCTTTTTATAATTGCTCAGTCCTACATTTTACTTTCAAATCATAAATCCCCCGTCGATACCTTAACGCAGCATGTATCAATCATATTGATCTAATACAACGTTTGTGTAGAAATTGGAAAACGTAGAATTTCAATTAAGAACAGACACAACGTTAATGCAAGCGAATTTAATCATGTGTCTGTAATTTCAAAACCGATTAAACGCGGAGAAAGCAATTTGAACGAACAGTATTATTAATAATATTCGTGACAGCTAGATTGAGTCAAGTGAATGTTATCCACCATTTCACGCCTCAGCGCCCTGCACCTCAACAATATACTTTGATCGCTTGCATTACGAACGTACAATTACCAGATATACAAAAAGGAGAAAGAACAAGGAGTACAACTGAAGAAACATTTTCAGAGTCGCGAAGCTTCCTCAGCGAACAAGTCATTTGAATAATCGAAAATTAATAAATGCATTATTTTTTATTTTCAAACGAGTCTAATTTCAATAATTAACCATCGACGAAATATGAATCATTGAAAATATGGCCGTTAGAATTGTTTTAATTGTTAACATTCGTTTAATTAACTAATATTTGTACTATGTTGTTAACCTCGACGTAAACAATAACGAAGAGATACCAAAAAAAAATCTGTCGTTTAAAGTTTGAAAAGTGTCCGTGATAGCTAATCGGGGAATCAGTGTTAATCCACGTGAATATTTAATCGAAAAAGAGGTTACCGTTTGAAATATCAATAACAAAAAATTTCTTCGTGGAACGTAATTATATAATTGGCGTAATGGTCCTGAAATAACAATTGAATGGGACCTTGAGTTGGAGCTGTATCTACGACAGTACTTGATACTTCGAGCGAAGGGAATTTTCGCACTTTTCTCGTCGCCACGTAAATGTTAGTTTGGCCTAATACATTTCGCATCTAATACAGGCAGGCACCCCGTGGTTCGAATCCGCCCAAGTTAAATCCAATTAAGCGAGGTCCTTAGAGCTCGTATTTCCATCAATTATCTTGAACTATTGTCTTATTACCCAGACTCGATGGCTGTGGCTTTTACTATTTTTTGAACGTTAATTTTAGACGTATTTGTTTCCCGTAGAACCTTGAACCGGATTATACTTGATTAGCCGCCCTTCCGGGTCTCAGGTATGCAGACTACACCAGCGTGGCCAAAAGCAATAAATTATTTGACGGACAATACGGGACCGGCCGAACGGACAAATTGCTATACAATTATCGTTGTATTTTAATGAGACGACGTATACAATTATATTCCATTCCCACATTATCGTGTGCCTCCTTCAATTTACAAATTGCATTTTAATAATAGTTCATTGATTGTTTCAAACACATTTAGTCAACATTTTCCTTGTTAATCTGCAACCAATGGGCACAGCTGTGTTGGGAGAGCGAGCATGATAGTCTCAAGCTGAGTATGAATGAAAGACACCAACCCGAACGCTGAATGAACAGCGTGCAGTAACCAGACAGTTGTTTGTAAAATAAATACTCGCACTGCAAAAAGATGACCCCAGACTTGGGTCTACAGCCTCGTTTTACTGCGTTGGCAACGGCAGTTTAAGAAATGTCATTGTCTTTTCTTTCCCCTTGGCGTTCTTTTTGTCAAAAGGCTTTTTTACTATTCGTTTTCTTCCTCGACATCTCCTTTGTGTGTGTGTGTGTGTGTGTGTGTGTGTGTGTGTGTGTGTCTGTGTCTGTGTTTACGCGTCTGGATGCTTACGCGACGCGTAAAAGTCCATACTTCGTATACTCCATAGGCAGACTTTAAGCATAGAGACTATACCAAGTCAAGGTAATTGGTATAGTCTCCATCCTTTTGGGAACTCAGTTGCGAGAAAGTGGGGGGAGTGAAAGAACAAGGGAAGGGATAGAGCACGGGAGAGGGGGAAAAGCAATGTCCGCATGGTAGTTTCGTTTCCATGCTCGTCAGTCACGAAACGTCGACGACCGAGTCGTCCACGCTGTGCCGATTGTTGGTTATCTTTTATTCATCTTTGTTTTATCGTCGTTACGGTTAGTGCAGTTAAAGTTGTGCAACGTACATCAGGTACATCGCGTGTTCACCGTAGAGTTTTCACTCAACGAGCAATCAGTAGACTGATAAACATTAATCCTGATGTCGACGAAGAAATTTACACGAAGAGGACGGAGAGAACATTAGAGAGCCGCTCTTGGTCGTGGCAGATCGTAAAAATATATACCGTGAGTGCGTGTACGTATGTTGCGCACAATTCTAGGAAGTGAAAAGACACGGTATATCTACGTGGTTGCCTCTGGTTCTTGCCTAGTGCCAGCCCAAAGAGCAGTTCTGTTTTGCGAACGACGGCCCCTTCTCGACGTTCCTCTTGCAGCTTGTCGCAATAGGAGAGCTCTTCGATAGTTTGGCGTTAGCTACTCAGCTCTCACGCAAACAAACTAGTAACCTGCTCGACAAATTTCCGCTATTGCCTTATATCAATCGTCTTGAGAAACCGAAAAGGTAAGCGCCCGCGCACGGCCCACACACTTATGCACGCCATACGCGCCTGATCAGCTTATAAACACACACATACACGAGCATTCTGCGCTGCTGCTCACTCATATATTTACACTTTGTTTCTGATCAAATATTTTCATTTCACTTGGCAATCGTGCGACATCCGCCTTCAGCTAGATCATTGTCTTTTTTTCTTTGTTTCGAGCGAGGATCAACTGTCTGCAATTCTCTACAATTCACCATTTTCTTTTTTTCTGATCAATGTTTTTTCATGTGTGGTGTGCCGAAATTACGTAGTAGCACGGCTGTGTAGTCAGTCTTTTTTTAGAGTCCTTAAGAAGGATGTATTCTTGGTGCGAGAAACACACCTACGTTAATACGCGACTTCCGTGGTTATATCCAAAGAACTTTTTCACGCACCGCTTGATAATAGTTAATGGTGTCGGACTGCTCCATTTTATGTATCCTTATCAGATTACACACCCATGTTCTTCACGATGTCTTTTTCGCACCAATAAATACTGTTTAAAAAGGGTTAATTATTATTGAAGAAAATCACTAATTAATTGATCAATGAAACTTTATAGGACATGTAGTATGAAACTATGTATAATTGTATTTATTGTATTGTTCAATAGCCCAAACAGTCATTATAAAAGTAATTTAACACTAATTTGTCCACTATTCTACATTAATCTATATTATTAATTTGCAAAGTAATTAAAAATAACAATTGATTAATTTCAGAATAATGATGGATGAAGCAGAGAAATCAAAAACTGTATGGCCCAAGGAAAAGGCAGAATCTTCTACTGACCATTATGGCAGTGAAGCTGCAGCTGCACCTGTAGATGTTGTAAATGTAACGTCTTTAGCAGATATCTTCGATACTGCATTTACATCTACAGCTGAACCAGCTGCGCATCCTAGACTTACTTCGGGAAATGACATGGAGTTTGAACACTTATTTGCCGATAGTGACATTGAAGAGACAGATGTAGCATCTGCTCAAGTTCCATATTCTTGTCATGCTCATCGTCGTCGTCATTCACAAGCTTCTAGTGATTACGACTACAATTCTTATGTTCCTCATTCTTTGGTGAATCCCTCGGAATATAACCCGCCGGATTCTCATAATTGTATACTGTGTCAAAATAAAAGGGCTAAAGCTGCTAAACGATCTTCTGCTGTGTCTCGAATAGATAATTCGCAAGAGAAAGTTTATATGAATGGTTGTAAACGTACATCGTTATATTTGGAAAAAGAAAATCCTCCAAGATATCCAAGATTGCGTATTATTAAACCATCACGTACGAGAATAAGTGAACCTCAAGCTGATAGTTGCAGTATACCTGGACCATCTAGATTGGTGATAGATCGCCCTGTCACCTACAGGTTAGAGCTTTGTATACATATACTTTTACGTAGCTTTTTGACTATTTTTTGCATGTTAGTTAATTTATTATTCACTAAATCATGTAGAGTAAAAAATACCCATATGTGTCTAAAACTTTAATTATTTTATATATTTTTTCAAATATTAGTTCTACCAGTCAATAATGTGTTTTATTTTAATTTTGGTAGATTATTTTCTTATTCGTCATTATTTTTGTGGAGGGTAGCATTCTATTTGTATTTGATTAGTTGATAAGAAAATTTACTTATTTAAAAGATTTGAAAAGTCAATGTTAATTATTCACAAATATAATTATTAAAAGATCAATTGGAACGGCCGTGTGTAATTTTACTTATATTAAAAAGGACTCCTTCAAACAATACACTAATTTATAAAAAGTGATTAAAAATTTTTATAATTACAGCATTAATAGATCAGAGACTTCTGTAGAAAATGCTAGAAGTGCAGAAATTCCTAGTGGCTCCAAGAATAGAAGAAGGATAAATCCTTTATATACACCTCCTGCTCAGACAACTGTGATGAATTCCCGAGATGTACATACAAATCAAGCACCAAGTAAGTATAATATTGATTTATTTAATTATAATCTATTGCATATCATGTTTTTTAAAATGTTTTTCTTATTTGCTTTAGTAGAATCAGAGGAAGTACCAAGTCCTCCAGATCTTCAGCTTGACTGGTTTTCCAGCGGTAGTAGTAGTAGTGAGGATGAAAATGAAGATGAAGATAGTTCAATAGAAGTAATAAGAGCAATAGAACTTACGGCAAAGGTATTTTAATATTTTATTTTCAAACTGACCTTTAAATTTTCGCTTCTTACAGTGTATTCGTTTGAAAATGAAGCCCTCCATTGATATTCTTAGCTTGTTAATATGCACAGTAAATGCTTCAATTGTTTGTGTAAATCGTGACTATCAGATTGAAATAAATACCATCAATAAATGGTCATACTGGTATTCTGCCAAATTGTTGTTAAAAGATTCTGCGTTGTCGTTTCTTCAGGATAAATTTAAAGACGATGTTCGTTTTCAAGTCGTCATTTTTGTTTTTATTAGCGACTTACGCAAAGCATATAATTGCGTGTAAAAGAAATATACTGACAAAGATGAGCTTAGTTTTGAAATCTTTTCTAAGGAAACGATGGCGCAACATCATTTAATGATGTTTAATGGGTATCAAGATGCGGAGAATTATCAATGATATTTTTTTTTGTGACTGATGATCTATAATTTAGACGTATGAAAACCCTACCAAGCAAGAAAATTGCAATTATTTTTCAATCAATTCTCTCTGGTATGTTCTTTATTAATGTTTTAGTATGCTACAAATATCTATGGATATGGGAGAGGGTTAATATCAAATGTAGAATACGTTATGCTGTGGTATAATTTCAATTATGAAATTTAATTACATACAAACTAAAATACGTTTTAAAATAAAATACTTATTATATTGATTATTCTGCATTCAGCAAAGTACACCAACTCAAGATGAGGTACAAAATCCAACGTCAACGAAATCTACTCAGTCTGTGACTGTGGTGGATTTAACGGCAGAATCAGATGATGAACACACGGCCAACAATCCAGCTGTTGCACAGAATCCAGTATCTGATCATTTAGGTCATTTAATGCGAACTCGGTAAGATATCTCATAAGTTTTTATTTTAATTTAAAAATGTGCATGAAAAATTCGAATATACAAAGGTAATCGTATATTAATCAAATATTTTAGAAATAGAAGGAATTGTACGCATTACGTGGAGTGGAGGGCTGCACATGCACCACGTCCTGTTATTGGAGGGCGGTTAGCATATCACAATCATATGATGGAAATCGGTAAATATTTTTTTAAATATATCTAAGAATTATTTCAAAAATAGTATAAACTTGTTGCATTTCGAAACTGTAATCTAAATTAAATCATTACAGCTTCAAGAGCGCCCAGAATGTCTCCCAGAATGGAAAGACTATGGATGGTCCAGCAACGAATACAAGAGCAGCATCGGCTTCATTTACGTCAGAATTTCCAACACATTAGAAGACTGCAAGCTCCACCTTATGGCAGATTTACGCCTCAAAATACTAACATTCAGTCAAGCTACCTTCATCCCTGCAACGGACTTTGCTGTAATCGTCCAAATCCAGCGTCCTCCCCAACAGATCACAGGTTTATCAGGTCAACACCGCCACCAATCCTTCCATCGCCTCAACAACCAATGGTTTACAGTCATCCAGAGAGCAGTCCTACCCGAAGTCCTACCAATCATGAATATAATCCAGTTGATCAAGATTATTTGCCAGACACATATTTGTTGAGAAATCCAGAAGCATATTCTTCTATGACTGACCTTAGAAATATCATGTGCGCAATGAGAGCTGGAGCAACGCAAGAATCTATCGAAAGTCATACATTCCCACATACGTATAAAAGAGTAAGACTTCTTCGTTGTACAATTACTTGAGATTTTTATTATATTTTGACTCGTTGAAAATGAAATTTAATTTATAAAATTTTGTGTTAGGTAAAAGCGGTAGAAGATAAAGAAGATGCTGCTGAAAAATGTACCATATGTCTTTCTGAGTTCGAAGAAAATGAAAACGTTCGGTAAGTGTATTATTTTGGTAAATAATAGATAGTTGTTCAATTGTCTTTTTAAAAATTTGCCTATGTTCGAAATTGAGTAGATTAGAAAAAAATTGATTTTTTTAGAAATAAGAAACAAAGTCAAACATTAAAAAGACTCGTTGAAATTTTTTTTATACAATTTGTTCATTACGTTTAATTGTAAAATGTATTTTTTTTGCAGGAGGCTTCCGTGTATGCATTTATTCCACATTGATTGTGTTGACAAGTGGTTGTATACCAATAGTTGTTGTCCTATTTGTCGTGTTGACATTGAGTCGTACGTTTATAAAGAACTTTCACTTTTAGCGTAATTTTTTAATTCTTAAAAGTATAGGTTATTACTTTATTTTACGTATACATGTACTTGTATATTTCACTCGCGGATGACTGAGGCAATTTCTGAAGATGTTGATAAAAAATAATCAAAATAAAAGATAAAAAAACAATTTCGAGTATATTTTGAAAATGCAGGCTTGATTGAGAAACGTACGTGAAACGCTATATATTTCTTTAATTGGATGTTTATATGTATTTACATTTGTATTAATTGCAAATAACATTTCAATAAAATGGCTGTACAGATGTCAAGTGCACTTCGTTTCAAATAAAAGAAAGAAGGAGCTATGCGTAATATAAAAGAAATTAACGTTGGCTCGTTTGTAAAACTAAACTTTACTGATCTATCCATCACAAATATTTGTTCAAAGGCGAAAAATTGAGCCATGTCGAACGAACGTAAGAAATGTAACACGTTTGCGTTTTAATTATTTTTATATATTAGATCAAAATCGTACAAGCGAGGTATTGTTATGACGATCAGTTGTGCTGTTTTAATTTTTATATAAAATACGAAATTGTTATAACTGAATCTAAATAAAGATACTATTATCAAAAAAATGTTAATTTTTTGCTGCTGTCAAACTACCAAATCGAATTTTCGACAGAATTTGTAACGAAAACCAACACTGCATAGTTTTTTGAGCTATTGTAATGTTTTGTTCGTCATTTTACGGGCACGAATAGTGATATTTATCAATGCCATCGTTTACCGTGGCGTAAAGTTCTTGTACTCCGTGAAAACAACGTGTCTTTACGCGAATAGAAAACTAATCTGTTTGCAGTATTTTTGCCAAATTCATGCTGACAAGTAGTCATTTTCAAGTGTAAACCATTTCATTTTACAAAATGTTTAAACTTGACGACGACAAAGTTGTTAGGTATGATACAACTTTCCTGACTTATTATAAGTAAAAATTACAATGGTATGTAAAGTTGGTTGTAAAAATTTTTTTAAATAAATAAGCTTTGACAAATTCCTGCGTTCCGCCTCTCAATCAATCGACATTCTATTTTCGACAATTTAGCAATAGGAGGTAACGCATCTTAACGAGGATGAATATTTTGCAGGTTTTCAGTTGAACTGCACTTGCAACCACGCACACACGCACACGAACATATTTGATGCCCCGTTGGTTAAAACTTATTTGCAAACAAACTCCAGTGTAGACGTAATCTTAAGACTCAAACACGAACGTCCAAAGACACTGTTTTTTGATCGATTGCATTCGAGAATAGGGTTTGGTCATTTCGTTACAACTACTCGTTCTTTAGAATCGAGTCGACGTCGTACGAGGCGTGAACAAACGAGGAGCCAAAATAGGTTTTTCCAAATAGACCTTCGGCGTTTGAAATACGACGGCGACTACAAAAGTGCGTCCACTCTCAAGCAGTCCAGCGATCGCGAGAATGTATTAAATATCGCTGTCGCGCGTAGCACCGCCGATCAAGATTCGCGGTGACAAAATCCAAGCCGACAAATTGGTCCCTGTGTCCCAGGTCGAGGTAAGGTCGCTCGTATTACGCACGAGGCGACGCGGCTGCCCGATTTCCCTCCCCCCAATGAGTCAGGCCCTCGTGCGCGCAATCGATTCCGAGAGAAAAGCACCGATCGCCGTCGATACGCTTTGAAGGGCCTTTGCGCGTTCACCGATGTAAACGTGCACGCGTAGGCGCGCAAACACACTCCCACCGGCAGAATTAGTCCGCTCGTCGGGCGTAAACCTGGCTTTCCCGACGACGCAACGCACTGGCGTTCAATCGCCAGATTTTCCATTTCAAACGCTCGTTTGAACGACACGCGTGTGAATTCTCGCACGATTCGTCACGCGCAAGCTGAATCATAGGCGTTTATTCGGTTCTTTAGAGCGGCCGATCGACGCAAGATCAAACCGTTGTGAGTCGCGAGCGCCAATTTGCCGGAATAATGGCAAGTTCTTCTCGATCGGACAGCAGTTCTCGTCTTGGGTATTTTCGCTAGGCATTCGTACGTCACGATTACGACGAGCGAGATTTCTCACCGAGAACACGGTCCTCCGCGGCTGCGCGGTACAGCCCGGGTGTATTCGCGAAACAACCACGAGCTACCGGCAGTTTTTCGAAAATATCTCGACCAAGATACGCGATCGTCTTGGATATAGGACTCCACCGTAGACGCCAAAGCGGATCGCCCGTTGAGCGCGTCGCTCGTCTCTTGTCTCGACGAGACGAGTTCTTTCGTGGAACAGACGTCCTAGGCAACAGGCGCCGCTGTTAACTTGGCGAGCAACTGGGAAACGATTCTGATAAATATCCGACAAAAATTCAAATTGAAAAGAGAAACGGAGCGAATAAATCACCGAACTGCTGGACGGCACACGCATCGGCGAGAAAAAAGGCGCCGTTCAAGTAAGCGCGACCGGCGAGAGAATCGGTTTATAAGGAGAATGGCCGGGAGAATCGGCATCAGTCGAGAGCCGCGACTCCGCTTGTCGCGAGGATATCAGGATAGCGATCGTCTTGGCTTTTGGCACCACCGATTTTTTGGTGCACGATCGTTGAGTGCGTGGCTTTGTCTCAAAGTGCTTCAGCCGGTGTAAGTGTCGAGCTGGTCTCGTTTTTTTCTTTTTCCTTTTTTCGCTTCGACCTCGTCAGGTGAGAAATGATTTTTGTTCGTCATTTCGAGTCGTTTCCGCGACATCGCGAGGCAATTGCGCCAATTATCACGTGTGACTGGCGAACGTGACGTTTTTCTTAGATACGTTTGCCTCGAATGTTGCACAATGTTGCCACGGGCGACTTTTCCACTCGACCTTCTGATCGTTGAAAGCCGATTTTCGGAGCTGCGTCAACGTTTAAACGCCCTTTAAACACTCACGCGTGGATACTTTGTTGAAAAGTGCTCTGTGTGATCCGATGTGATCCGACGATGCCATTGAACGAGCGATAAACGTGCGCCGACTAGCTTCGCTTTTTTCACTGGAATCACGATCTATTCCAAATCGTTTAGCGCGAAACACAGCAAATTTGTAATGCAAATTCAGTTGTTTTGCTAAGGCGTGAGCATCTTTGCGAGTATTGTAGTAATTTACCGATGATTCTAGCGTTCGCAACAAAGTTTCAACTCGATCGAGTAGCCAATGCCTTTTGCACCGGTCGATTCGCGTTGTCTTTGAAGAGCGAGAATCTCGTACTCGCGAACGCTTTAAACGACGAAAAATTGAAAATTTTCCGCGGTGAGCGGCGCGATACGCTGGGAATTACCGTTTGATAAATGGACTCGAGCAACTCTGCGAGTTTCAGTGCGCGTGAATTGCCATTAGTCTCGCTATTGTTAGCCAATACGCGAGTACGGATATCCGAAGAACAACGCACAAATGGTCGACGACGACACGTTTACGCGATCCACCAATCTATCCCATCTGCCGGTAGGAGCTCCGTGTCTTCATTTTCAGTACAACAAACCGTTGCAACGTACTGGGAAACAAAAGCAATTGCGTAACAAAGCGATCGATCGGTAGGCCAGTTTGACGTAGCCTTTGAAGTCTCACTTTGAAACGACGCCAATTACGCGTAGACCTTGCTACGTAGGTAAGATTCACGCGTCACACCGACCTTTTCGGACTGTTAATAAATCGAGGAAACACTGGAAATGTCGACTCTTGAAACAGTGTTGACGCTTTTCCATTTGCTGCCGCGACAACTAGTCGATACGTCAGCGATGGCTCGAAGGATTTTCATAGGTCGCGTGCGGGTTCGCGGCTACGGTCGTACGTACGAACCGCGGAGGTGTGACGTTTCAAGTGCACTTAGCAAGCAACAACGAGATGAAAGATGACGACGTAAACATGATTTAACGACGAGGAATACTCGTAGCCGACGAACGTGCGTGTCGTTAAATTAAAAAAAATGCAAGGCTGCTTAATTATCGTTGCGTTCTCGGGATAGTTGGCTTGAGCGCGAGTTCGTGGCAAACGTATATCGCAGTTAGTTTCGCGCAACGATGTATCTGAAATAAACCAAGACCCAAGCCTTCTTATTTACGAGTGTGACATAATCCATTATTTGCCGGAAACTCGTTTTGGGCAGCTACGAAGAAAATGCGAGTGTTAATAGCCTCAGCGAGTTCTTCTCGCGTGTCAACTCTGTATTTTTTGTTTAACTTTGTCCCGTGAATTCGGGGATTCCGGTTTTTGACGCGATGGACAAACGTAAACTTGTGTTTCTACAGAAATCTTTTTGAAATTTGTCCGTGCAAATGTGCCGGTGATCAAAAGATTGGTTAAATTTCTCGAGTAAATATTCACGAATCACTCGTCAAACACATGCCCACAGAATTAATATTTTGAAAATATTCGTGGAGCTACACGGAAATCCGAGATAATTTATTGGCGATAACTGGATGTGCGCCATCGTGCTACTACTCGTGTCTCTTAATTCTAGCAAGACCGGTTGACGCGCCCAATAAACTGATCATGATGATTGTGCTGAATTTCATTATTTGGTACTTCTGAGGAAAACTCGAATGCACGCTATTCCATCGAGATTCGCAGTGTTCGACGTGCAATCCCCGAGCTTATAACGCGCCTGACCTTTCGAGTTGCTCCAAGATCAGCTCAAAGTTGAAGCTCATTTTCACGCGCTCCAGAGCACGCGACCGTGCGTTGTGAAATACGCAACCATTCCGCGTTGGACAATCGCGTACGCTCCAATGAACTTTGACAGGCGTAACGTTACAGCGACAGTCCCGCTGCGAAACCTACTCGAACGTCATCGCGTCTTTAACGATAAACCTCGGCTGAAGTAGCACTGGGAACGACGTATCGATCGGATGCAATTGCAGACGAGTGCAGGATACGACGACGGTTTCGAATCAGGAAAAACGTCGCGCGAACCGAGTTTTCCCGCTGTGTAGCTACGTAGTTCATGGCTACACAGCGGTCCCAACGCAAAGATACCCTGATTCTCGAGATTTCGTTGGCGTACAACCAGGAGCGGGCGTGCACGCGCTTGGGGATTCCCCGCATCTCGAAATCCTTTGCGCCGACCGTACCAGTCGATCGCTTTGCTTTGACTTTCTCGTACGTATGGCGCGTATTGTTTTCGTGCCACGTATCTCTCGGCGCTCCAATTATACGTAATTATTGGTCTACGATGCTTCTGGAGCTGCAAGTTATCGCGATTAAATCAACGATTGCCGATATATTTGTGCTGTGCACGTCATGCGACTTTTTTTAGCAGGCAATCTATCCGTCAACTGTAAGTTGTTATTGTTGTACAATTGTATTTATCCTTGTAATCTGACGCAATTCATCACGCAAAAAAGAAACAAAAAAACCGTTCTCCGGCGAACGCGTGTCCATTTACAATGTCAAAAGCACCGGTAGATAGGTATCTGACGCTTATTTTTGTATCCAACAGACAATAGTACGAGACATCATGCGGTTGAAAATCCGTATCGCCCAGCTGCCATTGGCTATTTTACTCGCACTGCAAGTCTTCGCTCACCGCAAGGTTTTGGCGGAAGGTCAGTATTACGAACGATTAAACGTACAGTACACGTTGCAACAACCGTGAAACGGCACGCATGTTATCGACAAGAGGCATTCTCGTGCTTCAGTGCCTGCGTGCGTTTGTAAAAAGAGACGGAAAATACACGCGCGTGTTGGATCCAATACGGCGACGGTGGTACGCGGTTGGATCGTATCGTTCCACGGATAATTCCCAGCAACCGGTATCGATGTGGACACGAGATCGGTATTCGAGGTCACTCGGCGTTTTCAAAGGTCGCACGTTGCAACGTGTCCACGTCGAAAGGAAAGCCACCGCGTTACGTCGAGATTCGCGAAGCGGACAACAAAAGTGTCGTTTTTAAGAGAGCCGCGGACATGTGCGAGGTGAGTACGCGTGCCCTGTACACTTGCAACCGCGCGTTTGCGCTTGGCGTGAACGGACGTATTACGTCCAGTTTGACAAAAGCCGGCCAAGGTCGAGAGCCCGAAACGAGCGTTTAAGCGATTATGCGCGCTACGAGAAGGACGTCTAGATCGTGGCGCGACGCTCTGGAAATCCGTACGTGACGTAATCGCCATTGGGACTTTCCTTCTGCCGATTTCAAGCTGTCCGATCGTTCGTTTGACGCATTTTTCCGAGTTACCGTCGTAAATACTCGGGTGTGGCGTGGTGCAACAACGTTTTTTAACGTTTTACCCGTCAAACTCCAATGACCAACGAGCTGAGCGAGCGTCAGCTTTCGCTTGGCAACGTTCAAAATCAAGAGGAATTCACTTTGTTACGCTGCGATTAACGGCAACTAAATGCCGATCCTGAATAATCAGCTTTACTTTACGTTTTGTAAAATAGTACGTTTGGCATACCCGTAACGGCACAAAGGCTGTCGTTATTCAACGCCACTGAATTTTTAAATATTTTAACAAATTTCGATTATTGGCCCGACTGCTTATACGCCTGTTTTTAATCGACAAAGCGCTGCGCACCAAAACTAACGGAGCAGTGACTTTTTTCACAAGTCAGTCGTGTACTCGTTGACGGACACGCAAGCGTTTCGTTTGCGTTTGTTTGTCAAGTAAACGGAACAAACAGAAACGCGAGCGTTTCCGTTGCAACGGCCAGATGTTTTTCAGATAACATTTACAAAAACCCATTGAACTAGCGATGTTCCGACCCAAATTAAAAGGTAGGAGGGCGGTCCCAAAAGTAGTCGACCGAACAACGAGAATACGAAACGCGTTGCAAAAAATAAACAGTCTCGTTCTTCCTTTCGAAAGATAATCAATCGATGAAAATGATCCCGCGCACCTCTACCACCAACAACCGACACCACGACCTTGCCTGCGGATGGATTCGCCTTTTTCGGTCCATTGTTTCGACTGCTCCTCCGATTCACCCAAGGTCACGAAGCGACGTAAAAACTACATCGCCGTGGAACTTTGTCAAACACTCGACGGAAACATCCTCACAGCGTTGTTTTTGTTCCAATGTGAGTAATTGCGCCACCCCTCTTGCGCGCAATTTCTTCACGTCCGAATTTTCAATCGCTGTACGGTGTACAGGACTTTTTGAAATACGTACCTGCCGTGTCGGCAAGCACGTGCGCTCCTAGTCGACGCCCGTCAGGTACGTACTATGCCGTGGCTTTTTCACCGTTTGGACGTCCTCGTTTGAGCTCTGCAACCCGATATTTGAGAGTTTTAGACGAAAGAGCAGACTTACCCAAACGTTGCATCGCCTACCGACGACCAATTTTGTCCGTTTTTACGAGTTGGGCTAAACTATCGAGCGTTCACTGTCGATGGCTGCTAAACGAACAGCGAACGACTTGGCGTCGCGAAAGCTTAAACTTTCCATCGCGGTCATTCCCTTCGAGCAACAATCACCGCCTGTACGCAAGATCGGGCACTTCTGGGGCTACCCCTGTTTATACGCGAGTACGCGATAAACGTACAAAACTTCAAAACACGCTGTGGTTTGTTCAAGGGCGCGCGAACAACAGTGCGACTCTCGCTCGACAACGGAAAATAAGGCTCGAAAAAGACTCGTCTCGTGAGTTGTAGTCGAGTATCTAGCTTTCAATTGTTTCGTTTGATTTCGATCGAATCGATCGCGCGTTACCGTTAAAACGTGCGCTAATTGGGCCGATCGTCGGAGTACGGTACAAACGCGGCTGCTTCTCGTGATCAAAGATATCTCGGAGCTAATCTGCGGAAAAACGAGTCGTACGTAATCCACGTGGTAGATTGTAAGCGAAGCAAGTAAGACGCGTATAGGTGAATCCAACGTCTATAAACACGCTCGATCAAAATAGTGGAAATTCGCCAATAGCAGAGGAGCCCAAGTATAAGCGTACGTGTACGTAGCTGCTGGTCAGGTGTCGACTACGTAAACGCTGTACGGTGCGACGACACGTTCAAAACAAATGGGAGCTATAACGTATTCGTAATAGACGAGTAGTGAGTGTGTTTGGCAAAAGTTGAATTGGTCGCCGAGCGTGCAGGTCAAACGAGCTTGTGATCACTCGTGTGCATCCTTGTCGACAAGTGGCAGGACCGCTTAGGGCGAGTTATATTGGAACATGAGCGCGTCGACAGGTACGTATCGTGCCAAGTGCATTTTCAAGCGATTCCGCTGGTGCTACGCGCGAGCACTGTTGCCGTTCGCGAGTATCCATTGTCGTCGACAATTTCAACGCGGCGCGAATTTTGCCTCGATTCGAAGCGTCCCGTCGCTTGTGCGTCTTATTGGAAAATCGAGGACGATTTAGCGGCACACTTGTGCTCTACGAGCAGAGCCAACTAATGATTATCACGCGAGCGTTCGCGAAATAACGACTCGTGAAAAACATCGAAATGCCACGGTACGGAACGCGAGCCGTGTTTTCCTTGTTTTCATTTTCTTTGACGCGCCATTGGTCCGCTCCGCCTTATTTTTCAATCAACGAAGAGGCCGGCCTCGCTTGGTTTTGATTCAACGAGGTGTCGCGCGCGCTGGATCAGCTGCCGTCACAGCGAATATCGCGAGATTCACGTGGTTTGCTCAATAATGCAGAAACGAACGTGGAGAGTGTGTCGAAGGTCGAAGAAATAATGACGATGGTGAAGCAGTGCCAAGGCTTGTCGTTCCAAGGCACGGAGTCGGAGCGCCAAGAGTTGGCCGAGCTGAAAGTACAATTGTCCAGCTGGCAGAAGATGTGCGAGGAATTGCTTAGCGGCAAGGTCTGGGCATTCCCCTACGTGGATCGAGTGCTCAACGCGTCGGAATACAAACTACGCGAATGGCGCAGGCGCTTGTGTGGTCTCGAACGCGACGTCGAGAAGGAACTGTCGATGCACGCCGAAGATCAACGCCTGGCTAAGGAGCAAGTCCGATTCACCACGCCCGGTCAGGAAACGGTCGATCGCGTCGTCGAGGTGGTCGTTGGTCTTCGCAATATCTGGGCCGTCGTGTCCGTCAAGTAAGAATTCCCGATAACCAGCCGTTCGATCGACGCCGAGACACGTTGCTCTCTGATTTCTCGTATTGCAGATACGCGCAAACGATCGCTGCCAAGGTTGCGGATATGGACGAGAGGAAGAAGCGTTGCCGGGAGCTCGTTCAATTTTCATGATCGCCAGCTCGTCCCATTAATCGAGCCGTCGTTGTTTCATATCGCGATTGTTAACCATTACGCGCCGACGTTTATTTGTACCTTTCTAGCGTTACGATGTTCACATAATGCAAGTTCAATAAAAAAGATGCTCGTTGGTCGAAGAACAGGTGTATCGTTGTACTCTCCCTCGACTCGACTTGGCTCGTGCACGTAAATGAGATCGAAAGTAAGTTGACGAACCTACGGTGTTTTGTACAGGTGAGGCGTGCAGCAAGGCCGGCATGTACAACAACGCGCCGGGGATTTGCGTGAGCATAAAGAGCTGCCAAATCTACCTACAGACCCTTCAGCAGCAAGGCGCCGCAGCGGGCAGCTTCCTGCGCAACACCGTCTGCTACTACAGTGCCAACGACCCGATCGTTTGCTGTCCCGTCGACAATCCCACGCCAACCCTGCCGACGACTCGCTCGCCCGCCATCGTCCCAGCGCAAAACTCGAGCTACGGGCCTCTGTTTGCCCCGGACTGCGGCTACAGTCCCGTGCAACACAACCGCGTTGTAGGCGGTGCCCCCGCCGAGTTGGGTTAGTCGACCGCTTGATACGATACGCGTCGTAGATGTGCGCGCGTTAATACCGAGGCTGTCGGTCGACAGGTGCCTGGCCGTGGATCGCGGCGCTGGGCTACAAGAACAAGAAACAACCAAACCAACCGAAATGGCTGTGCGGCGGGAGTCTCATCTCCAAGCAACACGTGCTCACCGCTGGCCATTGCGTCTACGACCACTACGACCTGTACCTCGCGCGCCTCGGCGATCACGACCTGATCGACGGCAATTACGACGGCGCACAGCCCATCGACGTGCCCATTCAGCGAGCGGTCATTCATCCGGGCTACAGCCCCGTGAGCTTCGTCAACGACGTCGCCGTTCTCAGATTGCGCCGTCCAGTTAGCTTCACCCGTAAGACCGATGCCGAGATCTCTTTCGAGCAGCGCCAACGTTCACTCGATCGTCTAATCGTTCGTTTGCGCTATTTCAGCCGCTGTTCATCCAATTTGCCTGCCCATTCCAGCGGAAGTACGAGAGAGGAATTACGTCGGAAACTTTCCGTTCATCGCCGGATGGGGCTCGCTTTATTTCCGTACGTGCATACACGCGTTGCTCGATTCGTCGACTGTTTCGCGGCAGAGCAGCCGCCTCAACTGAACGTGTTTGTTTGTTCGACAGATGGACCTACGAGTAACGTTTTGCAGCAAGTTCAACTGCCGGTAGTGTCGCAAGAAGCTTGCGCCAAGGCGTTTGCATCGTTTCCCAAACAAGTTATCGACGAGAGAGTCATGTGCGCCGGTTATACCGTTGGCGGTAAAGACGCTTGCCAAGTAAGTTTCCAAAAACCACCCGCGCACACGTGGACCGTGCAGTTGTCGTTCGACCTACGCCATCAACTCGCGCACTGTGTTTCAGGGCGACAGCGGCGGACCGTTCATGTTTCCAAAGGGCAACACCTACTACGTTGTCGGCGTGGTATCCTTTGGTTTTCGCTGCGCCGAGGCTGGATTCCCCGGCGTCTACACGCGTGTCACGCATTTCTTGGACTTTATTTTGGAAAACATCAACTGAACACGACGTTTCTCGCTTCTCTAATTGCTCCTCGTTAATCGACGTAAATTATTGTACAGTCAATACGACGGCATAACCGTTGATCTCCTTATGGATTTTGCGGCACGCTTTATCAAACGTTTCGTCGTTCAAGCAACCATCGATCTATGTACTACTTACGTGGTAGTTTGCCGTAAAATATTTATTGAACGATCTTACGATACATCGACCTTTTAATTAACGTTACATTTTATATTCAACTTTGTTAAGTAATTATAGCTACACGTTTCACGAGCGAGCTCTTTATTTGATTTATCCGTGAAAAACCTCTCCTCCGATTCGCTGTCTCTCCGCAATCAAGAAAGTTTGTCAAGATTTCAGGATAAATGCCGATAAGTTTGGTTCACCTTTTGAACGTTGCAACGTTGCGGCTAATCCCGTGTTGCGATCTGAGCCAATGTTAAGTAGCGGATCTCCGCCTGCCCAGACGGGCGTAAGAGGAGCAAAGGCTTACTTATCGCGCATCCTTTGAACACGTTTCAAATGAATCGCCGCGCGAATATACTCGTTGAAACTCTCGTTTCTTCTTCAGCGATGAA
Organism: Chouioia cunea; assembly: GCA_030064505.1. Lineage (NCBI taxonomy): Eukaryota > Metazoa > Arthropoda > Insecta > Hymenoptera > Eulophidae > Chouioia > Chouioia cunea. The sequence goes on from JAOPFQ010000001.1 coordinate 24,975,287, forward strand.
TTTTACAGTCAGGCAACAGCCGAAACGTCCGACAAAACAACCCCCGTCGTAACTGTTTCCAAACGAGTTATCGAACAAAATTACAGCCGATTTCCAACCAGGCGAGAACGAGCCAAAGCAGTCGTCCTGAGTATTTTGCCGAAAAATAAAACGAACGTACAAACCCTTATCGAAACCATTGTATCCTCTTACACGTTGTGGAGTTGTCGACGGAGCAGATCGAAGCTAAAGTAGGTTCGAGTGAGCGATCTGTACAAGACGTTAAAGTTGATTGTCGGTTATTCGATCGTCGGTTCGTTGATATCTGTGTCAAAATTTATCGTAAAAAACGATAAAAAACGATAAAAAATTGTCGAAATCGAAACATTCGATATTCACAGCAGTTTGCGCCAAATCGTGTTCCACTTTTCCCGCGCAAATAGCAACATCCAATAAATGCCACAGTGGAAATAACTTTTGCGCCGAGTCAGTAGCCCACTAGCCACTAACTGAAGGTCTAAACATTCGAGATTTCACAGGAACGTACCCTTTTCGCATCCTTGTTGATTGCAATATCTCCCCATAGAAACAGCAATGATATTTCACACAACGCTTTTTACGGTTGTTATCGAATTATTTGCAACCGTGCAACAAAAAAGTGGCGAAACTTCGGGAATAAACTCGATGAGCGTGCTGTGTTCGTCCTAAAAACGTTGTATTTCGACACGAGTGCCCCTGGACGTACAAAATATAACGTTTAACCGATTAGCGAACGTATCGGAACGTATCTTTCCGCGTTCATTAACAACTTAACAAATATTGATCGAGCGTTGATGACGTTCGTTTCCTTCAATTTAGATCATCATCTCCAATCAAATGGAACGACGTAATAAGAGTAAGAGCACTAAATCGACGTCGTCTTGTGCGCTTGGTTGTCCCAAAAATACGGATACTCGTGTTTTCTCGGAATTGTAGAAATCCTTTCGGGCGAGTCGTCTAGAAGCGCTCGTCGCGAAAATCACGTTGATGCCAACGCTAAACAACGGAAACAAAGTCGTTCAAAGTAAGAAGGACAATTGGGTCGCCGAGCGCGAACGAGCGTTTGCTCGAATTTCCGAAAAACGGCTACGCCTACGATTCCAAACATTGATTATAAACGACGACGTTATCGTTCCGTTTCGGCATTTTTCAATCAACGGTAGGGTGCTAGCCTCGCAACGTCAGCTGTTATTCGATTGACTTGGTATCCAGCGGTTCGCAGTGCGAAAATCCTGGATAATACGCGCGGCTTTCTGCGTCGTTCAACGTTGTACAGTTTTATACGCTACCTCGACTGTTTTCACGTTTGTTCGCTATTTTCTTCGTAATGGCAAGCGCTTCTGCCGCGTGGCTTTCCTGAGATAATTAGCCGATCAACGCGCCTACGATGAGTGCGTAGCGTCGAATGTAACCAGTAAAAAGCAGAGCCAGAAACCACCGATGCGTCAATCATCGTGGAGCGTTAAGTTCGGTTTCAATTCGAGATGATCGTCCGATGTCTCGTCTTATTACGCGAGACGACAATCTACCTACGGTTCTCGATTCACGCAACTTTGGATGTCCGCGTTGTCGCGTCAAGTGGCGAGTCGTTGTTCGTTGTCTTTGATGAATCCCAAACGATTGTTTTCACGAGGCTCGATCGCACAGTTGTAATGCCTCCGGATAAAATCATGCGTAGGACTGATAATACGTGTCAAGATTGCACGGCAAGTGGTAGGATTTGGAGCGACGCTATCGTTCGAAACGGCCCCATGGATCAAGTGCAATTGTATCGAATCAAACGGAAAAACGGAGGAAGACTCGCAAGACAAAGGCGTCACATAGCGCGGAATTTGTCGAAAAATTGGCATACTCAAATGTAGGACAGAGAGCGAGTTGCGGCGAGTAAGAAGTGAGAAAGAGAGCGCGAGTTGGCTGCCGGTAGCTGGCAGCACTATTGTAGCGGGGGAGAGTTGGTTGGCGCTGCCACGGTGAGAAGAAGGGGGTGAGGAAACGAGAAGCAGCAACTCCACACGGGGCCCAAGCTGCTCGTCAGTCTCGGCGTCGACGACCCAACCAGCGTGCACTACATGTGTAAGTACCCAAAATCTTCAAGTGCGTGTTAACATTGGTTTGTCGTCGTAGCGAGCGAGTGAATATTTTCTTACTCTTTTTCTATCTCTAGTTCTCTTCTCTCTATCTCTCGCTGTGCCCTGATCCCGTTTTTTCTCCCGTTACGCATCAAGTGCACGTTCTGCAGCGACGCGTCTCCGGTGCATATTCGAGAGAGAGAGAGAGAGAGAGAGAGAGCGAGAGCGAGAGCGAGAAAGAGAGAAAAAGAGAGAGAATGAGAGAAAGAGAGAGAGAGAGGGAGAGAGAGAGAGAGAGAGAAAGAGAGAAAGAGAGAGAGAGCCGATATATATCTGGTATCGCGTTCCAAGTGTGCGCGCGCGCGCAAAACAGCTCTCGCGTTCCTTCCCTCCTTCTCGCCCCCTTTGCCAGCGGTGCAAAAAACACCGAATTCCCCCCCGAGTTCTCTCTCCTCTCTCTCTTTCTCTCTCTCTCTCTCTCTCTCTCTCTCTCTCTCTCCCTCGTTCGGTTAGAGAGTGAGAGAGTAGGCAGCATGATAAAGCGAACGAGAGAGGAGAGGAGAGAGGGATTAACAGGAAGGAGAGAGAGAGAGAGAGAGAGAATGAGAATGAGAGAGTGAGAGAGAGAGAGAGAGAGAGAAAGAGAGAATGGGAGAGAGAACGAGAGAGAGAACGAGAGAGAGTCTCTCAGAGAGAGGAAGGCATTGCGCGGGCACAGCTCCAACGAGCGATGTCTCTCCTTAACCTGGCCTGAATAGCCGGAGCCCGCGAGAGCGATTTAGCCTACTTCGAGAGAGACTTTCACCGAGAGAAAGAGAGCGAACGAGAGAGCGCATATATGCAAGGTAAGTCCGTTGCATGTATGCGTGTGTTGTGTACGTAAAACTATGTGTGTGTTCGTGTGTATGTATATACGTATGTACGTATGTGTGTATGTATTATGTGTATGTATTATGTGTCTGTATATGCGTCGCGCGCGTAGTGCCGACGAGGCACTTCGATCGCGGACGCCAACGCCACCGTCGCAGTCTCAAAGTCGTTCCTCCACCACCAGCGACGACGCACGCATACTCGCGCAAGCATCCACACTCCATATACACCCGCGCTCACACGTATACGTATAAAAATCCGGCGACGTATCTTCGTCGCTACGCCGTCAGCTCGCTGTACTCTGAACAGTTTATTCGTATCGTACTGTTTGTTTTTGTTGTCTGTTGGTGCATCGATGTGTTTAGTGCGCGTTCAAAAATACAAGTGTTGCCTTGTTCACTCGTACGTGTCTGTGTCTTTCGTGTGTGCGATAGGTTAGTTCTAGTGGACGTTATTGTGTCGAATCGACTCGTTCCAGAAAAGAAAAAAGGACAAAGAACAAAAAATGTGGGTGTGCAACTCGCCGGCAACTCATCCCCATTCCCGTCTGTCCAAAGCTGCAGAGAGAACGATTTTCTCGTCGCGTACGTGTAGGTATTGCTGCTGGGCGGCAGCGAGAGGAGGGGGCATTAATTAGTGGCAAAGAGAAGGCGGGTGCGCGGCGGGGCGACAAACGTCGCCGCCGCCGTTCTATCCTACTGTGTGCATTGCTACAGGGGGCTTTATAATATGGCGAATTCGCGTATGTCTGTGTGGGTTTGTCTGTTGTTCCGTCTGTGTGTCGGTGTGTACGTGTCCGTGTAGGTATGTGCGTTCGAGGGATTCGTCGAGTGAGAGAGCGCGAGCGTCCACTATAACGGCACTCTGCGCTCTTTTTCGAGAGAGAAAAAAATTTCTCTCTTTCTCTCTTCTCTTGGTATAGGCTGCAACGACGAGAGCGCGAGAAAGAGAGATGTGTATTCGTTGCTTCGTCCTCCCCTCCGCGCCTCGCTCCCTTCTCCCGTCGGCCTCCATTTGCCGGTTTTTCCTCTCTCGCTCTCTCTCGCTCTCTCACTCTCTCACTCTCTCACTCTCTTTCTTTCTCTTCTCTGTCTCTCTGTCTCTCTCTATCTCCCTCTCTCTCCCCCCTCTCTCTTTCTCTCTCTATGTCTCTCTGTCTCTCTGTCTCACTTTTTCTCTCTTTTTCTCTCTTTTTCTCTCTTTTTCTCTCTCTCTCTCTCTCTCTCTCTCTCTCTCTCTCCCGAGTTCTTCATTCAAACTCGTTGAGGTTAATGCCCCGGGGCTGCTGTGAGAGTAGCGTTGCGCGTCGTCGCGTTAAAGCTCTGTTGGGTAGCTAAAGATCAAGATTCTTTGCCGTTGCTGATGCTGGACGCTTCGATCTTATGTGCACTCTTTTTTTCCAGATGGGTAGCGCTAGTCAGCTGTACAGCTTATCCTGGGGCGAATTTGGTTCATCGCTCGCTTCTGCCGTACAACTGCTTCGAGGACACGGTGATCTGGTTGATGTTACCCTCACTGCCGAGGGTCGTACTTTTTCCGCGCATAAAATCGTTCTCTCTGCAGCGAGTCCCTTTCTTCTTGAGTTACTAAAGGTATAGGATTAGCTCTTCACCAGTGTTTCACCTCATCCCCTGCTTCGTTCTATCTCTTTTTTTCTCTCTCTCCCTTTCTTCCTCTCTAGCTCACTCATTCTCTTCCACAACTTTTTTGACTTGGAGCGTATGCTAATTGAAGTTTGTTTGATGGTTTTCTTTCAGACTACACCATGTCAGCATCCAGTGGTTATGCTAGCAGGTATTGGTGCGAATGAATTGGAGTCTATTTTAGAATTTGTTTACAAAGGAGAAGTAAGCGTGGAGCCCTCACAGTTGCCTTCGTTGCTGCAGGCAGCTCATTGCCTCAGCATCCACGGTCTAACGCCACCTACCATTATGACAGAGGTACGTCAACCCAACCACTCTTCTGCTACGGAGTTTGTCTCTGTTCGATTTGAATTCAAAGCAATTACACGTGTCATCCTTTTTTCCCTGATTCAGAAAGGAGAGCAAATACCAGTTTCGGCTATACCTGGTTGTAACGATTCTAACGCAGCCCGAGAGGCTATGAATTCGTATCTTTCCCCGCGTAAGAGAAAGAAGAAGAGGAAGCTCTCCGGGGGAGGTGGAAAATGGCCACGAGCAGGCTACTCCATCGAGAGCAGAACGCACGACTCGGAGGACAATAGGTCGGAATACGGCCACAAGGATGGGGATGAGGATGATGGTGAGCATTCCTATAATTTGCCAAAATATATTTGCCATACTGGGGTTATCCATTGAAAATTGTGTTTTGTGTCCGCAATCCTTTTGACTTTTGTGACGAGAAGGTTGAAATGCAAAAAAAAGAAGCAAAAAAACGAAAAAGTTAACGAAAGTAGCAAAAGGTTTTCTTTCCACGACGCACGTCGATGCGACGTTGTATACGATTAAGTACGGACACAAGCACAACCATCGAATGGGTTGAACTGCGAACTAATTGGACACAACAGTAGATAAATACGAAATTTGGCGTGACTAATCCCTTAACGAAAGGTCAGTTCAGCCCTCAGCATGGTAATGTTGTGTTTGTGTCTGTTAACAGCCAAGGAACGGTCGAATCATCACATTTCCTCGCCGCTGCCGCCGCATCAGCTGGTGCACCCCGTTCACGAGCACAATCCAGGTGGCTTGATCTCGGAGCAAGATAGCGAACAGCCGCACCTGCACAATCTGATGCCCATGCAGCCGTATTCGCCGCTGCACATACCGCAGTTCCCGGGGGCAATGCAAAATGTCGCCTACTCCCCGGGAACGAGCAGTGTGCCGGCTCAGACCACCTCCCCGTCGAACACCACGTCGACGACGTCGACTCAGTCAACCGCCAAGATACGTGGAGCATCCGACTGTCCAGGCACTTGTCCGCTATGTGGCGCAACGTTACGCCAAGCGCGAAACTTGCGTCGACATTTGTTATCCTCGTGCAAGTACCGTTTCAGCGCAAATCCAAACCATCAAGTGGTATCGAATTCAATGTCGGTCGAAGTGAAGCCAGAAATCGACATACCGGGTTATCCAGGTCAGTCAGTTGTGTGTGGATCCGAAAGTGGAGGAAGTAGTTGTGAACAAATCGTGTGTAATCCAAGTCCGCTACCTTCTCCATCTCCGCAAGGTTCTAACGTCGTGTCGCCGCACAGTAGCATTTCCTCGCCGACTGTAGCTAGATGAAAAAAGGAGAAAACTAAGCTTAAAATCAAGTCGAAGGTCATTCAGTAGTTTTGTGACTGTGGCGCGACTTTGAGAATAGGAAACAGATTTTACGTGCGGTTCTGATGCATAGACTGAGAATGTTTCGAAACAATTAAAAAGAATCTAAGAATCTTGTTTCATTTTTTAAGCTAAGTACTTATGCCACACTGTATACACGTATTTATACTTGATACCCTCATGATTTGACTCTCGTATCTTATGGTCTTAAATATCATGTATTTGTGGCAAAAATACGAGACTGCTTCTTCGGCAAGGCAGACAGATTCCTAAGTCGTTTTTGAAGTGACACAATTGTGGTGGGATTGTATAATCAATCGTATGAAGGACTCTTAAATACTCACGTAAGATTAGACTATAAGTTTGAACATTTTCATTGATCTTTTAGAAGGTGAAGTTAATACTAAGCGACTTGGACTTGAGTATATCTTCCAGTTTAGCTAGTAAGAGAACCTGTTAGACATAACAATTAGATTGTAATAACAATATCAAAACTTGAGATATCAGTTAAAGCCGAACGGAATTCATTGCTTTCTATTTCCAATAGAACGACTATTTCTATTTACTGCAACACATAGTGAGTTTTGTAAAAGTCTAATATGACGTTACACGTTACGTTTCAACATTTTTCTACTGTTTTTTCTGAATTACTTACTGATAATCAAAGTTTTATGAAAAGCAGAACAAAAGGTTTTATCATCATTATTATTATTATTATTATTATTATTATTCTATTATCATTTGTGCGATTTATTACGAATCATTCAAGCTTTAATATGAACATGATCATTTATCCAAGTACCGTCATAAGTGCAAATTATGGAATGTATATTACTTGTAACTGTAAATAAAAGTGTTCACATTTAATATTATTTTAAATTTATGAATAAAATTGTTTTTTGCTATCAATAAAAACTGGGAGTTCGTTCTTTCATTAAACTTTATTCTCAAACTCGACTTGAAATTTGTCTTCTCCAGGTAGAACACGTATATTTTGATTACAGGCGATTGGAAGTCAAGAACGCTGTCGGATCAGCCGGCCACGTGTCCATTGTGCGGCGCATCGATACGCCAGTCTCGAAATTTGAGAAGGCATTTGGAATTGTTACATTTTGGAGCTGGCTCCGGTAAATCAGGAATAAGAGTTAAAAAAGATAAGTCCGATAAAAGTTTTATTCCCAAAACGTCATCCTACTCCAGAGCGTCGTTGATGTTTCGAGACCACCCACGTTCTAAGTCCGAAGCTACCGATTATTCGACAATGTCTTCGTTAAATTTAAGTACGGGGGCCGGTTCGAACTCGTCCAGTATTCACGTCCCAGGTAAATCTTACTTGCAATTATATCTTCAAGTTTAATCTTTCAAGTTCACGCACAAGCTGCCACCACACAACTCTGACGAGTGAACACTAGTTGCAATCATTGACGTTCATTCAAGATTTATGTTCACGCTAGGTTCTCTGATGCTGACGGGATCCGGCGCTGTGGGCAACCATCACCACCACCATCATCACCACCACGGCCCGGCTCACAGCCACAACACCACTCCTGCACACGCGACACCCACGGTAGCGTGTCCGCCACCCCCGACCATGGTGCCGCCCAACAATGGCGTGTACTCGTCCGAGAGTGCCAGTATGCTAAGTTGTTTGCTTCCGACGCTTCCGACATTACCAACGCTCTCCACTCCGCACGACGTGTTTCGTCACTCGGAATTTCTCCGTGCAAATATGGGATACCCGCACGATCCCGCCAGGCAGCATTACCCCAGTGCTAGACATTTACCACGGACAGAGCTTACATGATCTCAACTTTACTTCAAATAGTGAACGACAAATAACTCTGATTCTTTGTACCTTCGCCCTCGAGATCGAGGGAGCCCATTTTCCATTGTGATTTATCAAGTTGAACGCTCAGTGTGCTCGGGAATTTATTTTCAAGTGATTCTGACAGATAACTTTAGATGTATAGGAATGCGTATAAGTTGGCGTTGTATATAAAATATTTTTAAGTACATATTTTTAAGTTGTGTACGTAATATGTACATGTGTGAATATGTGTGTGTGTGTATATACACACACACACACACACACATACATATATGTATACACACACACACATATATACATGTATGTTACATATATATATATATATGGCTGTGTGCGTGTATATATATGCGTGTATATTATATAAATATATATGTCTGTAAGAATTTTATATTTGTACAGTGAATTTGCGTATAAAAAGAAAACGAGTATGTTACAGTCAAAGTTATTCTGGTATTATAGATGCGTAAGGCTGCGTTTTAAATGAATATTTAGCTTCGTAAAACTGACTTGAGTACTTTTAAAGATTTATGTAGAAACGAAATATTTTATTAAAAATGGCACTGAACAAATTTTAAATAATGACTTCAGTATCAAAGCAGCATTGATTAATCGACATAGACTATGTACAAAAGAATAATTTATATTTTATAGAAAAAAGGTTATTTTCGTAAACATTATACGCGAGATTTCCTTTGGAAGTTAGACAACAAGGTTTATTTCTTCTGTGCCGTGCTTTGGATTGCCAATAGCAAATGGCCAATTTCTCTTGGATGTTCTGTCCAATTCACCTTTTAAGAGCTTCAAGAGATCGTCTAGGTACCTCAGTTGACACACTTCATTCCGAAGCTTTCTTACATCATTAGACAAACCATTTATTTTCCATTCGTCTTTCTGCAAAGGTAACGATTAATTACGTTAAAGTAATATTTGTAAGACCGTTTAAAGATTCGCATGATTATAATTTAAAAAAAATAGCAATATTACAGTGTTAAGTATAATGGCACCTATGTTACAGAATTCGTTTTTTAAAATATTGTATTACGTTAAATTTTTTTGGAAAATGTTATTATCAAAGCATCTTGACTTAGTTAGGTTTGTATGAACAACTGTAATAAAAGATTTTTAACGATACATTTGTTGAGCGTATTGTATTCTTTATGGATCTTTGACGGTGATAACTTTCGCTCTTACGCACGACGTTAAATTGCCACCAAAATACGACAAATTATTAAAATAATTATTTTGTTTTTCTGTCGCAAGCGTGTTAATTATTCGTGCTCAAGAAACGAGCCGGTTTGAAAGTTTAATAAGCATTTTATAAATCAATACAACAATTGTTCGATCGAAACGTTCGAGTTGGACGAATGCTCGTGAAGCTTTGATGCGCTAACTCGTCGTCGTTGTATTGCCGGCATTGGACGTTTCAACGAGCTTCGATTGACGTTCGATTGATACAAACCGCAAAGTCTTTCCTAAGCGAGGAAGTGTTCTCGAGCAGTTGTCTGCTGGATGCGTGCAGCCTGTCAATTTTGTCCTGCAGCTGCTCTAGTTCGGGGCCGGGATCGCAATGAGGAGCTCGAGGCTTGAGTGCGCGTGGACTCCACACGAGTCGTCCATCTGGCTCGATTGCCAGAGCGAGTCGCGCGAAGCAATCGTGTCTCGAACGTATGGCGGCCTGAAACCGATCCCCGTCCGTCGTTGAAAGCAGAGCTTGCGCTCGTTCGGCATCGAGATCCGCCAAAAGCGAGACCACCTCACTAGACATCTCATTGTCCTGTAAAATTCAGCAATGCCATTGGACTTTGATCACTGGCTGAGTGCCCAGAAAAAGCTTTGTTAATTCATACGTAGATACTCTCAAAAAAGTAAGCGAAATTCGTTCGTTGGCGTGAACTTAATTAAAGGGCTTTACTGTAAGCGTTATATACTTGTACGGCTAGACAGATCGATCTGCTGAAACGTGCAACGAGTTTGCCAGCTGATACCATTATCTTCATGGCCCTGCCTGCCAAATATTCGACGCGTGCAATGATCGTTCTGCGCGTATCGTGTACACGTATTGTATATATTATCGATTGCCATTCAGCGTATAAAACAAGGTGACTCGGTTATTTAAGAAATTGTATTTCTACGACTGAAGATTTACGTTGAGAAACTGCAAGAATCGAACAAGTCGTAGGTACATATGAAGTGGAGACGAAATCAATACGTGTATCGTTGGATTTACCGGCTTGTCGGGCGAAACGAGGGCATACTCGAAAGACGCATACGTCAACTCGTCGGAGCATTTCCTCGACAGCAGCCTCACGGAAAGATCGTCTACGTCGGCTTTTCCATTGGCGTAGCTCCATTCGTCGGCGTGCAACGCCGTAAGTGTATCAACCGACGATACGCCACTGCTGTCTTCGCACAGCTGAAACTCTGATTCCTTTCGATGGGAGTCGTTATCTTGAGGACTGTTCTCGTCGTACGAGCCGTACTCTGCAACATTTTCAAGTGCCTTGTAACAATTGCACTCCAACTGCATTCATCAAGCTTTGCCAACTGTCTTGGTGTGCTGCAGTTGAGCAATTCTTACGTAAACAGCGCCGTTTCCGTGTATTTGCTAGATATGTCGTCGAAATATACGCGTGTATTATACATCAAGTATTCCAACCTGAACTCGCTGGTATTTTAGAGTCGGTAATTATGTACGACTTTTCTTCCGTCGACGCATCCCTCGAGCATCGTTCATTGTGCAGCAACACTTGGCCATCTCCGTACCTCGCGCAACGGCAACATCTGTTACCCAACCTCGAGGACGCGAAGCTTCCTCGTTGGAGACTTTCGAGTAGCAAGAGAAGTTGGCCGGCACCTGAGAATTGTTTCAACGGAGTCCGCGATTACTTATACTACGCGCGTCTATCGGCAGCGTCGTAGTTCAATTTAATTCTACTGCACAACTAAATGGCTTTGACGGATTTCGCCGAGTACCACGAGTAAAATTAAGCCATCGCGCTTACCGATCTGTCCATTGCTGATTTCCTTATCGAAATGGCTATCTTCGGGCTCCAGCTCCTTACTAGGTAGCTTTGCGAAACTGGGCTGAACAAATCTCGCGGGTGGCGTAAGTATCTTGTAATCCTCGTCGCGAACAAGGCGCTCAGGGGTATAGCATACCGCTTGCCTTTGCAGATCGTCGAGAAGCCGAGGAGACAAAGATCGCTCGACACCGTCAAAGGAGCAAAGTTCGATGTGCTCGGCTTCGTCGTTGTCGGCTGCCGTAGCGGCTACGAGTTGCTCGTCGTCGTTTTGGCAGGCGAGCACGTAGTCGTCCGAGCACGTGCAGCTTATACCATCGGACTCTGAGCTGACGAACGAGTCCGCTCGTGGACGTACGTCCTTCGTCGCTACTTGGCTCGTTTCGCACTGCCGCGCACGGACATTTTCATGTATTATTTATGGCAAACACAAAGAACGCACCAACGACGCGAATTTTGACAACGTTCGCTGTTGAAATTTTTTTTCAAACGTATTTACCGTGAGTCGCAAAACCAGTTTATGCTCAAACAGAATTTCAAATCGGTCATCGTATGTTTATTTCATCGACAAACGTTCTCGTTTGTCAATTTGTCTGGTTCTTCGATCCGCGAAACGAAGCCGTCAACGTTACGAATTCTAGAAATTGTGGTGTAATTTTTCATCTCTATCTCTGGCACTTATTTTTTGGTATTGCTTGTAACGCGCCAACATTCGGACCGAGCGAAGTCTGCAAAGAAGCGGGTTATTGGGGAAAAACGTTTGATTCTACGAGGGAGCGACCGCGAGTTTTATTGCAGTGCGCTGAAAACGAAGAGAGAGAAACAGAGCTAGACCAACACTCACTTGCGATTGAACGCCGATCCACCATCCAAAAGAGTCCTCGTCTATTCCCGATGAGCCGGCGCTCGAAGAGTCCCGAAGGGAAAACATACCGGTGAGCTCTCGACTCCCACTTGGTCGACACCACTGAAAATGCAATTTGTCGCTTGATGAAAGTGAATAATAACTATGCAAATACGTCGATCTTCCAAGCACTCTTATGTAAACTACGCACACACGCGCGCACGCGCATATACATTCTTATCACGTTGACTACGTAAGGTATAAACGTACGTTTCGTTACGGATGCCCTAAGAGCGAATTCAACGTTCTTTTCTCATAGGCTACAGGTATGTGCTCTCCGTAAAAACGACTTGGCTATTAATATGGACACGGTATAATTAGATGCGCTAATACGTTGTTTGCATGCAATGTTATAGTAGCGAAAGAAACCCGTGAATTCCTGCGCAAATCCCCCGCGAAGAGAAGACGAACCATATGCGGTCACGTAGTAGTCAACGTGAGAAGTTAATTTCAACGCATTCAGAGCAACGTTTTAAAACAAAAGGAGGATTGCGCGTTCTCACGATAATAAGTTATCGTTGTGCGTTATTCTCATTTGTTACGTAGATAGCGTGGTCGAAACTGGCAAGACCAGTCTTGCTTCATGAGCGAATCGTGCAGTGTCTTCGAGATTCGTCGTTATACTCGCCTTGTTAATTATTACGTAATCTGTTTTGTTTCAGACGCACGAGGATGTCTCTCTTCGTTTACTCGATGTTTCGACTCTACGGACGTTTTTTATATTTACCGACGATATTTCGTTGGAGGGCTGTCGTACTCGACAAATTACGGCTGAGGTTCGCAAGGAGTGACCTCGAACAACCGAACGTTTCGATGTACACGAATTTGTGAAAACTTGTATTCGCCGCATGTTCATTCGAACGTGGAGCGCTTCTGGCACCACGTGCTTCGTTACTTTGGTCCATTTTTTGCACGGTTATCGTACACGTGCAATAATTATTACCGTAGCGACGGCAAAATAACGTTGTAGCCTTCGGTCAAGGGGATCGGGAGCAACGTCCAGTGACAACGCGCGGTGATTTGGCCGAAAGCTGGACGTCGCCTCGAATGAAAAACAACGAATCATAGAATTGCAATGGTATCGCGAGCACACGATATAAGAGGCCAATACAGCCGAGGGTACAGCCGAGGGTACAGCCGAGGGTACAGCCGAGGTAACTGGCAAGAGAGCCGCAACACGGTAATAAAGCAATCAAGGCAGAACTCGAGCTGGAGCGATAATAATCGGGCCGTAGACTTTGCAGCTCGTCGGCTTTTCGTACGCATAGATGTAACATACTCGACCCGCTTCCCGTGAGTGCACCAGCGCTCACTTGCCCGGCTTCCGGACGATGCTTTTTTTCGCACGCTCGCTCCCTTTTTTCCACACTCTCGTTTCGGTTCGCTTCCAACTCTTTTTCCAAAGCACATAATGCCTCGGTGATGACGGCTCTCAATTAGCGTTATCGAGCACTCGTGATTTTCATTGTTCAATTCTCGAAAGGGTTGATTGATGTACGTGTACGTGGGAAAGCTTTTTGTGCGGAATCGTTCTCGTTCGGGCGTTCGCTACCTCCTCTCTCTCTCTCTCTTTGTCTCTGTACTTTTTTAATTGGAGCTGGGAGATTAAAACAAAATTGATTTATCCGAACCGTGTAGTTTTTCCGAAATATTTCTCTTTGATATTTGTCAAGTTGAACCGATCGTGTCGTAAAAGTTGGAATAGTCTTTTGCGTCCGTTCTCGTCCAACGTTCCTTAAAAATGTACGTATGCACTGGATGTCTTATTGCGGTGTAGACAATTAGCGCATATTTATATTTCAATGGGCCGATAACAATGTTTCGATTGGGCAGTTTTAATAAAATACGTCAAAGTTCCAACCAGCAACAGACGTATCTATTGGTGACATTGGCGTTCTATAAATAAGCTGTATTTATCGGTCTTTCGTGGCCTATATACCGATATAGCTTCGCGTATTAATTGAGTTACGCCTTCGACATTGACTTAAAAGAAGACGAGTTTGCAACGTTACATTGTCAGTTTAGATGCGCCCATTTATCAATCGTAAAATTTCAAACAGCCCAATCGAGTTAGCAGGCAAATCCATTATTCAATAATCGAACAAACATTATTATCATTGGAAGCCGGACCTTTTCGTGAATCGTCTGTTTTCAAACAAATTAAATGTTTCACCGACTATCGCGGGTTGATATGCAGTGTCGCTTTTAGCCTTATTAATCTGGATTATAATGAAATTTATTAGCAGCAAACGTCTCGTGAAATCTGTGGGAAAGGATTATGAAACACAGTGGAGTTGGTAAATCTCATGCATTCAAAAACACGATGAATATTAATCCGACGACTACGAGTTCTAGTTGCTAGTTTGAAATGCATGAAAGCTAAAGAAGAAACCAGCATTTCGTAACTGGGAGGTATACTCACAGTTTTTTAGAAACGACGACGAATCCCTGCTACTATTCGATCTTTCAATCGTTCAACATTTGGCGCGTCCTCTCCCGACACTTTTTCCAATTTACATGGCTGGAAAGAAAACGCACGCTCGTTCGATCATGGACAAGCAATTCCAGTGGTCGAAGCGACACTCTTGCACCGCGGAACGTTCGATAACAGGATTATTACACTACTGGCCATGGCGCGTTCTTTCGCTCTTTTTTCCGTTCGTCCCCCCACGGATCTCGATGTATCGTGTACTTTTTGTGGCACGCAAACAGTGTCGCTGCACTCGAGCAACTGCAACGAGGTGCCGCTTGGCTCGGCACCTCCTCATGGAGATGTTAATTTAATATTCGTGTCTCCCGATTCGCGGTCGCGTCGCGAGCGCTTTCATTCATCGCGGTGAGCTTTGGACTCGCGATCAATGAAAGCGCATTTCTTCGCTTCGTTTCATCCGTAGAATTCAAACGTGCGTTCCTCTTCCAGCTCAATGCCGCGAAACGCAATATTATAATCAAACTTCCAAACAAATGTCATAGTAAAAGATCAAGTATCGCTGTAAATCGATCAAACGACAGCGTACGTTCGTTAATTGTTAAAAAATCCACAATCTCAGCGGAAATACGATATCGATCCAAGTCAAACGTTCGTCCGTTTAATTTGCAACGTTGTGCGTTACGAAAATATTGCGGCTTACCAACAGACTACCTTTCGATGTAGATGTTGACGGTAGAATTGAATTACGTCAGGGACACGTTTAAACTGGACGTTTTCGACATCGGTAATAGTCGCTGATAATTGAAGTCAAATTACAACTAACGATATGGTGCAGAGCAGAAATAAAAGTGACGGTCGGAAAAAGAAGGGAATCGGAGATTTGGATAAGACGAACGCGAAAATACGAATACAAATATTACGAATAATTGCAAACTTTTTACGTCAAATCTTTCTAATAATATACCTTTCGAGCGAATTATATTTGACAATTTTCCCACGTGAGCTGGGGCAGCCTGCGTTGGAAAGATAACATTCCAAAAACCAAAAGACACGCCAGTATCACTCGGGCTGCTTGTAATATACCGCTTGCAGGTTATTACGTAAAACAGTCGAGGCACTTGCCCGATAAACTACGTTAGGATGTACGCGCGCGTCGATAGTCAAGCTGTCAAACCGAGACAGTTCTTGGCAGCTGCAGCAGTTTGCGTATAATGATTACACGAGCGCGTGTGGCAAGTATCAAGTAACCCAAGGGAAGGGGAAGCAGCCGAGTACGCTATAGGGCCCGTTAACAAATGTTAAATATCTTCTTGCAACTTTGCGGTTGATGCGCGTGCGCTCAACGTTCCACTCGGCAAGCACCACACAAAGTTACATAAAGTACGTTATTCAAAGGCGCGCACACGCAGCGCCTTTTTTTGCGTTGGCGCGCGTCGTTTACGATTCAGACGTACAAGTTCTGTGCGTTTAGCGTACTCTTCACCTGGCTTTTTCACGCAACACTGTCGGCTCAACGACGCTCGCTCGCGTAATACACGACGCGCGCTAGCTTGCTAAACGTTATTATCGTTATCGGCGAGAATACCGTCGACGTCGACCGTTCGCACGTGTAAAATCACTTACAAAATCAAGTTGTCGCGACGACTCGGTGTATACCTACGACAAGAGTGATCGATAGACTTTTGCTTGCAAGCTTGGGACGACGAGCGCAGCAGCACACTCGTGTACGACTGCGTGTCTCGGGCAACTTGCCTCCTTCGTCTTTTGCACAGTGCGATAAGTGTAATCTCCGTGTTCATCTTCTATCTCTCTCTGGACGTCGGTGTAGGCCATGTAGCATCGTTCGTTGGTTTATCTACTTGGTGTCATCCCTGCTGGCACACTGTACACACACGCATACGCGCAAATACACGCCCCCCTCCTCTCTCTCTCTCTCTCTCTCTCTCTCTCTATTACTTTAACTAATGGTTTGAGCGCGTATACACACACGAATTTCGAGAAAATCGCGATGCTCGCGCTACAAACACTGGGCAGTACTCCGGGAGAGAGAGCTAGCGCGCTTATACCGTGGATGACGTATTTACGTTCACACGAGTTGTCGCGATAGCTTTGATGACCCGCTGTCCAGATATATATATACATATACGTACGTACATACGTATATACGCGCGCCTCTCCTCTCTCTCGCAATACACATATTTATCCAATATACGTACACATTTTGACCGCCTCGCATTCACACGGCGGATTCCTCGCTTCGCGAATCCATATCTATGGGATACGTATAAATATATTTCTTTGGGATCGGCCTAAATCACCGTACGACTGATCGTCGCGCGCGCTTCCATTCAACCGTCAATGCCGTTACGACAGCCCCTTTTTTTTGCTACCCCCGATCACGGTTATAAATACGCGTTTGAATTTGTGCGATGGATTTATGGACTTTTTTCTTTGCGCACGGAATTGGCGCTTGATAACCCTACGGCGTATTCGCAGTGTTTCGTTCAATCGGAGAACTCGAAAAGTTGCAGACCTTCCTAGAGACGAGAAACGGGGACAGTTTGTAAGAACGCGTCAACTACGCGTATTTTCAACGGTCGTTTGCCCAACGTTGTTCTTGTTCCTTTTCAAGTGACTCGTGGGAATGCAACCAAACGGAACCGCCTCCACTGCGTTCCGTTCAATTTTGCGAACGATAAGATAACGATGGGCAAGCAGCAACACCGAGGTCCGTTAACGGCTATGCTCCGACAGATGCGAGTTACGTGTACGGACAAAAAATAAGATTTAATCGATAGACGCGTCGTGGGTAGGTCCGGGAATCGTTTTGCCTCGTGTAATAGTCTCGCACGTGTTAGATGTTGACAATGCCGTTAAAAAACAAAGGTAAGGAACGAGAAGCAGTTTACCGGTTTATTTATCGCTGGTTGTAATTTAGAGCGGCAGAGCGTGCGCCTACGTGTTCGAATGCGACGGCAAGCACGGGAATTAACGAATCGACGCAAAGCCGCTCGTTCGAAGCCGACCAAACAATTAACGCTCGCGCGCGGGCCAAATACATACGCGGATGTTTCGTTGTCAGGGCTGTCGCATCGGCGCATCGCGTTTCTATTAGTCAATCAAAAGGAACAAATGGCGAAAAGCTCGAGGGAGAGAAAGTTTTCGACGGAAGGGCCGAGCCGTACCAATTGTATACGCGCGTACACGCTCAACGATGAGCGCCCGCGAGCTACGCAACAAAGTCGAATCGTTGCAAAAGAATCAAGGGCAAACGCTTGATTGATTTTCTGCTTTGGTCGTCGGCTTGGGCTCTCGGCTGGCAAATTCGATGGCGAACAAGCAGCACTGTCACTCAACAACGAGTAGAACGCGCGTGTCGTGACTGTTATTTTGAGAAAGACGCGATTCTTACGGTATACACGCGGTCCACGGAGAATACGAGCGCCGTGAACAAAATGGTTGGCGCGTTTAGCGCGTTAATTACGGCGTTAGATCCGTTAAAAACTTGGCTTTTGATAAACGTAGCGCGACCGTACCTAGTCTCGCGCTTAATTGCATTTTTTATCCAGTACTGCTTGATAACACACTTGTAAGTTTCGTCTTATAATTTCAGTTAATCTTTCGCGAATACAATGACAGCTGTAATTTGGCCAGAAATACAAGGAACTTTTTAATGATAGAGCCGCAAGAACTGCAATTTACGCGAGATAATGAAATAGGGCAGTTCGCGCTTGCTACTCTTCGTATTTACCCGAGGGATTAAAGGAGCCCCTTTCGCTGGAACCTTCTAATCAGATAAGTTTCAGTTTTATGATTCAAAAATTAAGCTCCTCTCGGACAATACTGCCGGGAAGTCCGTTCGAAATACGAGTCTGGCGCTTTGTGATTTCGACGTTATTTCTCGTATTACGTACAGCGATTCTTTGGTACTTTGCATTTTACAACGACGGCTTGTGGTTAAACTTATTTGTCGTCGATAATAGACGCGTGTTTTAGTTGACCGATAACGAACTACGTCAATTTATCGACATGCGATACGAGGTTTTGCGCCGACTTGTGCACTTCGCGTAGCGATGCTTATTGCAATTCGGGTTGTATATCTTTGTCCGCGACTGCGCTCCCGATAACAGTTCGGCGAACGATTATCTTCTTTCCTCGCGAAAATCCCCTTGTTGGCCGGTTATACGGGTGACCGGCGCCTCTTCTAGGGGGGATTAAGAAAAACAAAGTCGCGCTTGCACGGAAGCTCGCTCGACGAACGAAAAGGGTGCGTATTTAAAAAATGCCTGCGGGTCGGTTTGAAAACGACAGAAAGTAGCGTGCGCGATCAAATAGTGGTTAAATAACTCGTTTCACGGACGAGCGCTCGACTTTTTACGCTGAAATAAGCGCGAAATGCGAGATCGCGAGCGACGATCAATATCGACGGCGTCCGGATTGTCTCGCAAACAATTGTTAGTTCCTATCAGTCAGCCAGTAGTCTAGGGGTACGAGGTTGCTATCCGCAGAATCGTGCCCGCGTACGACTATGCGCGCGAGCCGATTCCGCAAGTATTCGAGACTACACGCTGACTTTCGTTTTTTCTCGCAATTTTTTTTCCAGACCAACGTTTGCCGTACCACGCGTCGACCGGTCCACGTTGCCGATTTTATTCGGCGACTTTTCGCCAATATTTACAAGCTACGTCATCGCTCGACGCGACAAGGCCGTGGCTTTATCGCGTTGCACCGTGAAAAATGAGCGTCGCGGCTTATCGCGATAGCGAGAGCCGATAGTGGCCGAGTGGCTCTTCGAGTCGTTCGCACGACGTGCAACTGTGCAGGGCGACGCGACAAAAGACGTTGGCAGGTCGTAGCCAAAGGATTATCCGACGAACAAAGTTCGGTCAGTGCAGAGGCTTGGTTCCGGAGAACGACAAGCGCAGCGACGGCGCGACGTACGAGCGAGGGCGTTGCGCGTGTCACCGCTGTGGCGCAAAGATAATTATTACGCGCGCTAGACGCAACGCGAAACGTAAGCATTAGCATGGCACGCCGAAAGCTATACGAAGATACGTGGCGTTGCGTCGCTGTTGGCATCCGAGTGTCGAGCAACGAAAGCCACACAGCCAGGACGCGCAAAGTACGCGCAGTGGCGCGCATAGCGCAGCGCAGCATAGCACGGCATAGCTGCAGTACAGCGTAATCTTTCGCTTTTGGCGCGCCTCGCGCTCGAGCTCCACGCACTAGACCATATATAATATTAGAACACGTATACTCGTGGCTCGCGCGCGCGCGCGCGCGCTTAATCCTATCCACCCAAGGAACTTTACGGGCCTGCGGGCAACGACTGTTCACGCTAACGTCTCGTGCTTATTAAAATCTTAATCCGCGTATGCGCGAGCTCAACGGCGTACGATGCATTTTTACGCTGTGCAAACTATTCTTCTTGTCTCCCTGTCTCTCGCTCTCTTTCGTACTCCCGCGAGTGTAGGTACGTAGCGCGCGTCTCGCTCGTTTTATTCGACGGATCTTAGGATTTGTCCGTCCGGTACTGCGCGCGGAAGCAAACATAAAAATGCCCAACCTGACACGAGAGCGGGCTGTGTGGCGCGAATTTTCAAACTTATTTCTCCACCAGCTTTCGTAGTAAGTATGCGGTCGTTTCCACGCGCGTTTACGCCAAACTTTTGAATTTGACGTCTGATTCTGCATTTTCCAACGTAGCCTTGGGCTCAATTGCCCGAAAATTTCATTCGCGGTAAACTGTTTTACGCGCACGCTTACTGTCTACGATATACGCATGCTTTAATTACTCGACTAAATTATAACGTAAAGCAAGTTTCAAGTGATGCCTACGCGCGAGTGTATACTCTTATCCGTGTAAAGTATAGCTTTGAATGAATTTCAAATATTGACAAGTGGTACATTCTGATAATCCGGTGGATCGAGCACATTTTCGCTGTCGAATTGCACCGATTTGCATTTAATAATAATAATAACAAAACATACGGGCAATTTATCTGTTTTATTAGTAATTTTTAATACATTTATCTCATCTGAATTGAATAAAAATGGAAAAAAACATTTTTCATATGCAAGCGACAAACGATCGCTTTTCGTTTTCGCGCGGCGTTTGTAAAAAAGAAATATGGATACACGTAACGTTCATTGATAGTTGAAAAAATGCCGGCACATTGCACGCCGTGTGTCCCGTTTTTCAACACGGTATCAACGCGCAATACCGAACCACTCCGACAATTTGCCAGATCGCAGATGAAAAACGAAACGCGCTTTTCCTCAAATATTTACTGCTTTAAAAAGCCGCGTGTATTGGTACTATGGGTTTTTGAAAAATGACACATTGAATGGACTGCGAGTAAAATGTCGCCAACAAATGGGTCGAAATAATGCAGATCCAGTGCTGCGCTTCAATGTTCGACGAATTGCATGGGAATACGAGCAAGCTTTAGTTAGCTGGCTGCGAATAAGAGGTTACTTTGGGGGTTTTCTTGGCTATCTTCTCTCTCCATTTCCAGTATAACGGAGATTTACGAACGATTCTTAGCGCATGACGTCGAGTCATAATTATTCAAAATACATTTGCACTAGTCTGCGCTAGTACCGTTACAAGCATACTCCGATCGAGTGTATTGTCCGAGAGTCATTGAGAAATGTCGACCACTCGTTCGCGAATAATCACTCGACCGTAAATGGCCGAGGATCGTCCTCAAAAGTGAGCCTTGCAGACGTCGTTGCCATAGCCCTGAGCATTGGTTCGCAGCTACGTTTTTATTCGACAAAACACTTTATCAATTTGACAACGAGTCGACGCGCGTCCACGTAGGTAAGAGGTCGCAGCATTTCGCAGAAGCAAAAGAGCGGCATAGGCAAAACGCGATGCTCGTGTAAAAGTGCGAGTATAAGGTGGATAAGAAGAGGGTGGAAGTGGAGATAGACATAGGTATGGTGTACGCCGGCGCGTTGGGCGCTCGACAAACGGGCTTGGTTTGGTCGGTGCAGGTGTTAGAGGGTGGGAGGCGTCGATCGATACACGGCGTCAGCGGTGCACGAAGAGTATACACAAGCACACGTAGAGCGCAACTCGCTCTCTCTTTCTCTCTCTCTCTCTCTCTCTCTCTCTCTGTCACTCCAAGAGTGACAACGGCAAAAGCGTACGCGCCCTCGACTCGGCCACATCGCGTATACAAGCGTACGGCACGTCTCCCCGTCGACGTTGTCGTTGGCGCCCGCTAAGCGTCGAGCTTTCGCGTTTCTCTCGTATCTATTACCGTCGACACAAGCGCGAGGGCGCGCGCCACCGAAGCCGACCGACGGCGGCGAGGTTATGTCTGAGCGTCGCGGCGGCCAAGTCCGGCGCCGTTGTCGTCGAGGCACCAGCTGCTCGGCTTCAACCTACTGATGGGACTGAATAGTCAGGGGGCCCGTGGGGCCCCCCGGACTCGAGCGTCCCTACCCTTTGGCTCTCGTGGTGTGTTAATATCGACAAGCCTCGCTCGACAGCTGATTATGCTGATACCGATGCTGGCGCTGACGCAACTACTCGTGTCCTGCTCCGTCGCCAATGCTGAAAAGAGCAAAGATTGTGAGTCACACTTTTTTGCCTCTCTTTTGCATCTTCGCTTCCGTCCTAATCCGGTTATCAGCTCAACAAGTTCTCGATAACCGCGCGTCGCCACTCGTAAGCTATAGCTCGCGCACTCTCTTCCTCTGCTCTCGTCTCTTCGATCTTTCGCCGCTCTTTTTCTTTGCGCGTCCGCTCTTTACGTTGCTGTACCTCGCAGAGTTTTCGACGCAAAGCTCCACTTGCGCTATTTCAGGTCTCTAATAAAAACATTCGACGATGTAGCGAATGAATAATTTCCTTGAACTTTTTAACATAAATATAGGTCATAAATTCTCGACAATGTAACTCTACGTATATGAAAGTTTTCTCCCCCCAAAATTTATGGTTGCGCGCGTAGGCTATAGCAAGATAAAACGTCAAGTCGTCAAGATTATCATGTGCTCGAGAAAAATGTTTCACGTTTTACTCGCAGAGATTGTTCTTGATACATTACTCGAGCACTTTAGATTGCATTTCCAAAATGAACTGTAATACGTTTGGATATTTCATACCCTCTTCATTTCGGTGTACATGTCATGCCGTCATTTCTCGTTCTACAATTCACGCTCTGTAAAAATGAAAATAATTCATTTATTGAAGGTTGATTAGCCTCAATTACTCAACCTAATTTCTCGCTTTGAAGCCGGAGAAATGAGCAATCAACCCAGTTTGAAACGAGAAAATCTGTCTTTTTATCGCGGTTACAGACGTCGTATATAGAGAAAAGATGAAAATAATTTCATAAAATTGTCGTAGGTTTTTGCGATGCCCTCCTCCCCTATGTTCAAGAATCGTATATCTTGCGATTACCTCTTCATTGTGTGGCATTTCATCAATTGTCCGTAGCTGTACTAGTGTACCTACTCTGAATTTCTTACCCGGGCACATTGCTCAAAAATGAGCGAATCCGATAATTTCACAAAGTCTTACCGTGAACTTAGCACGCGTAACAACGGTACACGAGCGCTATCGTATAAAAATTATTCGCTGGTCTTTTTCCAGAATCGCAACTGGCAAAGTATTGTTCAAGTCACTACTGTTCGTCGAATTTCCGTGACGTTTTTCGGTGAAATAGTCGACGCGAATAGTCCGCAATTATGACACAAGTCATAGGTGTAATATTAGAATGTCTTGTAAATAAAAGGGCGAATTTGACGGAAAATCAGCAGAGCGATAAAAATACACAAGCACCGGAGAAGGGAGAAGAAAGGGGAAAAAACGCTGTCGAGCGCAACGTTATTTCAAGAGGTCGAAGAGTCGTAAAACCCTTTCTAAAAGCAAAAGTAAGTGGCTATTCTGTCTGAAATTGCAAGGGCGCGCGATTACAACGCAATATATCGCGTGCTTACGGCACACGCACATACGCGCGCAGTCGCGCGTATACTAGAAATAAAAGGGCACATAACAATTCCGCAAGTGTGTAGCGATGAACTTTGGAAAGAAGTAGGGAATCGAAGGGAATAAAGATAGAAAATCGAAAAATAAAGCAAAGAAAAGGAAAAACTAAATTGGATAAAAGTCAAGTAAAGTGCAGCTGGGTATATAGGCGAGGAATGGATAAAGTAGGGATCTCGCGATGCAGCGCTGCTGTACAGTTCGGATTGTGGAGAGGCTAGTGGCGTAAAGCGCTAAGCCAACCGGAAGATTTATCTTTAGAAGGCTAATTCGTCTCTCGATGCCATTTAATTACGAGGATCCGCTGAACGACGCGCAGTCCCGCGGAGATTCCATGCTTGCCTACCTGCCTTTTTGCCTCCTTTCTCTCTCTCTCTCTCTCTCTACCGACTACTCTTTTTACTCTTTTCTACTTTGTTTCGCTTTCGTCGTACTATTCCCCAGTTGGAATCGATGCACCTCTGCTTGTGTATGGGTGTGTTTTTTGATTTCCACGGCTTTTCAATGGACAAGCTTTATCTCGTTCAGCAAACCAATTATTAGTTATGTAATTGTTGGTAAATCAGTTGTTGGTAGGACGAATCGAAGTTGCACGATGTAATGAAAGCGAAATGGAATTGAAGAACAGCCATTTGACAGCATTATTCAAAAGTATTATTTTAGATTTCGAATCGATGAATTTACTAGTCAAGTTTCTAGAAGGTAAAAAAGTCAGAGCAAGCGTTTTCAGAATAGTCGCGTCGCCGTGTCACAGGCAATAAATGACTTTGGAATATCTTGATGCAAAGTGCATAATAGCACCATTCTTATTCGCTGTTCTGGTGCGCTATCCTTATCTCAAGCTTGCACATACACACACGCCCGCGCGCGCGCGCGTATTCCCGTGGTGCCTACAAAACACTCAACTTGATCAATTTCAGTATACCCTTTCGAGACCAACAACGCTCTCGCGTATACACACATACGCGTGTGCATATATATTTATACGCAGGCAGACACACAGCGAGACGCGCGCACACGGATTTCAAAGCCGAAGCGTGAATGCGCGCGTCCAAATTTGCATTAACAAGGAAATTCCAAACGCGACGAGAGTAGGAGCAGTGGTTGTAACAGCCCACGCACGCACAGGATAGTACAGCCTGATGGAAAAGTAAGCTTTCGGAGGGCTTTCAAGGGAAATTGGCCAGCGTATGCTGCGTCAATGAAATTACGATAATGTCGCTCATCTCAGAATTGCCCGTTAATTGCTTGAGTTTACTCTTGCTCTATCTCTTTCTTCGTCTCTCGTCCGATACATATGAAGCCAATCCCAAGCGTGGAAAATCAAGAGAGAGAGAGAGAAAGAGAGAGAGAGAGAGAGAAAGCACATAGCTACACGCATACGTACGTACATGTACGAAACCATGTCGCTGGGTACTCGTCGTCTTCGTATACGTTGAGCTTGCGAGCGCGGCCTTCGGTACCTCACCGCACCAATGCCAAGCCATTATACTATTATATCCGCCGGTAATGAGGCGATCGTATGCTCGAGTCTTTTTACGTCCACGTATTCTGCATGCTTCCATTATTAGTGGCAGGGCTTACGCTAATACTGCGATGAAAGTAAAAAGGAGAATGACCTAGCGATTTTCAGGCGAAATTAGAATTTGGATTGTTCTATAATTGCAAATAACCAAATAAAAAAGCGTACATGGACGTATATTTATTTGACAAGTTATCTTTAGCCGTTGAATAGTAAAGAGAAAACTTTTTTACTGGAGATGGAGTGCATGTTTTCAATAGAAAATTCAATTTAACATGCTCAATAAAGTCCTTGTGGGTAAAAAAAAAGAGGGAAAATGCTGTGGGCTCTCGTTCGTCGAGAATGTTTTATAGGTTTTCCCTTATGTCAGCGCACTTTTGCCTTACGGATATATATATGTATATACATATGTATATGCATAGACGTGCACAGCTCCGTGCTCGTCGTACCAGCGCCAAGTGAGCACAGAGCGAATGCTACCGCATCGCGTAAAAAGCAAAAACAAGAGGAAAATTCGAAAAAGAAGATCAACAGCGTCGTCGCGCAACGGCGGAAGAGAGTGAGAAAGATATGGGGGGGGGGGGTTAGAGTAGAGCAGCACCAGCAGCTAATGCTGAAGCAAGACGGAGTCGAGCTGTTCCCTTTAATATTACTTTCCGCCGTAGGCCGGAAGCCACCTAGATTTATGGCCATGAGTACACACCTATGCATACTTGCCCGCCAAATTCATTTTCCATTCAGCGACAAGAAGCTCGAGCAGCCAGACTTTTTCTGTTCTCTCTCTCTCTCTCTTCCTTCTCACGTAAATTAACGGCACTCGACGTAGCTTGCTCGATCTATATGTACGTGTAAAAAAAGTGCGACCGCGAAAGAGAGATAAGTTGTACGAAGAACGAGGGGAGAGCTCGAGATTTCGCCGCGGATACGCGGACAATTTCCCTTGGCGTTTTCTGAAAAGCTTCGTGTTTACCTGAATTAACCTGCGCTTCATCGCCCCGTCTCGACCTGACGCGTTTTCTCGCCGCCCTTTCATTCTCTCTCTCTCTCTCTCTCTCTCTCTCTCTCTCTCTTTTACTCCATCTCTGCTAGCGCTTGCCGGATAGGTACTTTGCATTTTCATTATTGAAAGTAAGCCTATTGGGAATTTGAATGTTTAATGGAAAAACGCTTTTACGTGTGTGCGTTTTGTTGGCGGCTCGATTGAATATTTGTTTAGCAAATATTATTTGACATGTCTGAGTGGTTGGATATACGCGAGCAGTTTGGCCCCAGTAATGAATTACTCGCTTTTAGTGCTATAATCCCAGTGTTAAATCACTTGGAATTTCGGCTAGACGAATTAGCCAA
Source organism: Chouioia cunea (assembly GCA_030064505.1). Lineage (NCBI taxonomy): Eukaryota > Metazoa > Arthropoda > Insecta > Hymenoptera > Eulophidae > Chouioia > Chouioia cunea. Next base: position 25,001,578 of record JAOPFQ010000001.1, read on the forward strand.
GTTTATTTCCCATACGGGCTGGGGTAGTTATAGTCGGCGAGTTGCTCGATTATTGGTCTTATGGGACTTGGAATCAGGTGCAGCTCGTGTAATTCTCTGATACAATGATCAGGCTCGCTTTTGCCATTATTATTCTTTAAAGCGATTACGCACAATCGCATTGAAAAAAGTCTATTGTAACGCTCGAAAAGCACGATCGAATTATTAAAAGGACGCGTGATTATGCAAGAACGATCGAAAAACGAGTAACCGATCATCGGTAAAGGATATAGGCGTGTGCTATTGAAATGCGATGGGCAATAAGGAAGACGAGAAATAACGATGAATTTGCTGGTAGCGGGCATCTAAATAAGCTCTAAAAGTAAAATCCACGCAAGGTTTAATTGCTCGACTATATCTGTAGAGTCGGTAATGGGCGTTTTAATGTTGGCGGTGGTATCGCAGTGACTTAATTCTAATTGTTCGGCGGCGCAAGTCGTAAGAGAATTTCTTGCATGGTGCCGCGAGAGTAAAAGCTTTTAATGAGAAGTCTTTAAAGGCTAATTTGCTTAGTTCAGCGAAAAATCTCGGACCGTTTACGTGTTTCTGCGCCTTTATCCGCGATCTTTAATCAAGTAGGTTAGCTCGTAATAAGACCTCATTCGAGCAATACAAAGGCGACGCTTAGGTTCGTTGCTTGAAAATGCTTTTCAAACATGCCATTAAGCCTTGATGAAAATTAAAAAAAATCCTTAGTTCGGTTGGCTGCAGCGCTGTTATTTTCAGGGAGCACGTCGTTTAACGACTTTGTATTTTTCTTTTATCATATGCAACGTGCGCGCACGCGGACGCACGCGGTATTTAGCGATGCACGTATGTCGTACTAGCAGTTGGCAAACATTGGTAACTATCTGGTTTTTACGAAGATTTTACTCTCGCGATTACCTCTAGGCTACGTGCGTGGTTATAAACTAGAGCGACCCGCCTCTAGAGACTTTTTTGTTTTTTGTTAGCTGGCTACACCAAGAGAACCCTGGCTTAAAAAGCACTCCATGCTCTCTCTCTCTCTCTCTCTCTCTCTCTCTTCTTGTTCCCCGCTCATATTTCAATTTTTTAAAGAGTTTTTGCTGCTCAAGCGCTCTACTTTTTTTCTTATTGAAAGTTACACGCCTGGCTGTGTGTAGTTTCGGAAAATCCCTCTGCAAATTCTCGGCCTCACTCGGCTATTTTTTCCAATTGAACATCGCTATCCTGCAAATAAAGCGTTATATTTTTTTCAAAACAATTTTCCAGATTGTCAAAAGCAGAAACACTTAATAGTATAAGGTACATCTCGCTGGCTTTTATCTAACAAGGTCGGCAAGTCTTACTCCGAAGCATCATTTCGACAGCCCAAACAAAGCCCACCACTCCCTACTCGAGCTTGCGTTATGCGCAGAGTTTCAAAAGTTTTAAATAAGCCAAGTTGCCAACACGTTGTTAGGTGCTGTAAAGGAGCATTCGTCGTTCGCGATAAATTACACGGAAAACTTTTATCGAATACGAATTAAGCGCGTAAATAAAGTCACCGTTACGTTTATTGCAAGTATAATCGGACCATAGGATATCTTCAGTTTCATTATTAGCCTCAAATCTGTGCATGTACTATGCATTAATTGCTTTCTCTGCAAAACTCGCGAAATATATTATATCAGCGGAATATTTTATTCGACTATAATCTCTTGTTACGTGTTCAGCGGAACATTTCAGTTGCAGAATGTCATATTCGTAGAAACAAGTTGCAGTAACATGCTCGTTTACGTCGTGAGGCTACGCTCCTTAGTCGGACACGCGATACAATCGTGCTATAGACGAGTGGTTGGACTTGTCTGGCATTATGTTCTTTTGGCCGTGGAGTGAATCCTGCTCGGTTCTGCTTGTTTGCTCTTTGGTTTGCATGTAGCGCGCGCGCTAATTAACGTTCGGTTCACCTGGCGAAAATTGTCAAGCGAAATTCTGTCAAGGGCGATCAATTGCCAATTTACAGTGTGAAATACAGCTTCGACTCAACAATCACTTCGTTCGGATAAATCTCGAAGACTGGAAATAGCAAAGTTACATCGCGTGCTCATTGAAATGCGTTGGGCCAACTTTGATCGTTTTAGTTGAAAAGAATGGCTTTATTTGTGGGGCGCAGATTTTGCAAAGCTGTAAACAGTTGGGCGCGTTGTCGAAGCGTGTAAGCTAGTAAAGCGAGCCAAAAACTTTAGTTAAATTGAAAAGTAGCGTTCGGCAGCTGGTGTCGAAGTTGGCCAATCGTTATCGAAGTACCGTGTCAAGTGTTATCCAAGATAATTGCAATTCTGCAGCGACCGCGGGACTCTTCTTCGCTCGCTCGGTCGCTAGATTTTATCCGGCGCGAGGGTAGAAGGCAGAGAGAATGAGCTGCGCGGCTATACCTTGGCTCAACTCGCGGGCTTTTGTGCATCCCGGACGTCGACCCGACATTCGCCCCCGTAAAAGTCGATTTTCGCCGGAGCCAAGCTGACGTACCATAACGCCAACTTTGAAACCAATCAAATCCACTGCCGTGCCTTCTTAACGAATCTATCCACATCGTCCTGGTCGGATATTCGCGATATTTTTCAAGACTCGTCTGGCTTCTTTCGGCCAGCCTGCTGCTCGAGTTGTAAAATCAAGTTTTACAACATTTTTTACTTCTGCGATAACGCACGCTCTCATTTTTATTTTTGGATAATCGCGTGCAAATGCAGTTCGAGACGCGCAATCGATAAACCGTCCATTTCTTTGCTTTTACGCGTAATTAACAGCTCGATGAATGGCTAATCAGCGTGCCTATTATCACGGAGAAATGCTTCTTCGCGAGCTCATTTATCATGCGAGCATCGACGTACAATGCAGCTCATTAAGTCTTCGAAACGGCTAAATATTCCAACTCGTTTCTTCGGTAATAAGCGAACTTGGCGCCAACTTGTTTGAAATCTGACTAACAAGGTCAAAGTGCTCGAAAATGTTGCAATAACAAAGAAAATGATAATCGAGCCTGCAAACTACCGAGGCAAACAACCGAATAGAAGTCCGCGACTGACTGGTGTAACGGAAAATGTTCGGTTAAAACAGCGTTAAAAGTTAGAGGGCGCGAGCAAGTTGAGTTGGTGTCGATTCTCTAATACGTTTCCACGGAGGTATATCATGGATACGTAGAAGCGAGCGAGCTGAGTTTCCGCGCCAGCGAGCCAATTCGATACGTGCTCGCCGAGTTTCTATCCGTGTTTGTCTCTCCTTCAGGGTAACGTTCGCCTACTGACTTACACCGAATGAAAGCCGCCTGTATTCGCGACGCAGGTTCCGCGCGTTAACTTACTTTGGCTTTGGTAATCGGCGAGACAATCGTGCCCTCTTGCTTGGCTTTGTCAGAACACGGTTCGAGACGTTTCTTAGATCATCCGTCGCGCTCCTCTACGCTTGATTTATGCTAAGATAACGCGCGCAGTTTTCTCCTTTATCATCTTCAAATTTTCCGTTGAACGTTCTACAAACGTAGGTTTCTTGTTTTGCAAAGGTAGTGGGAGAAGATGCGAGGGAAATCTCTTTCGAACAGCGCTAGTGGCAATTCTTGTTTCGCGAGCAACACTTTGAAACTTTAACGTCAAAGAACGTAACAGCTCCACTTTGTTTGTTTGTTTGTTCGTTGTGCCTCACGGCTCTTGTTTATCGACAAACTCCGTGGATGCTCCCAGTGAAAGCCGTAATATCAAACAAGAGATAACCAGTTAATTTTTGAAAATATTGGCTTACTTTCCATGCCGTTTATCAGAAATAGCTATTGCAGGTGTCCACAGTCATATCCACACAATAAGAATAATTTGAACACAATAGCAATTCGATGAATGTCCAGTGTGCTTTTATTTCCGGTGCAGAACGAATAACCGCGGATGTAGGACAAACAAAGCCAAACGAAAAAAGGTCATCGAAATGCATGCAAAACCAACAAGCCTCGAGAGAATATTTCTTTTGAAGAGAGAGAGAGAGAGAGAGAGAGAGAGAGAGAGCGACAATTAAAACGCACGATGCGTGAAATCGCGCCACGAAAAGGTCATTTTGAAATCCATATAGCTGTTGTAGCTTTTGGCGATGCTTGTTTGCAACGAACTCAAGAAAGCCTTTTATCTCGCTGCATTTTCCGCCTGCTAGTGACAAAGAGCAACTCGGCTTGACTCGACGTTTTTTCAGCTGGCGCTGCTCCCGAATACACCTAACAATAGGGCTACCTCTCTCTCTTCACACACACACACACACACACACACACACTTTTTCTCTTATTCGTTTTAACTTTTTGCACGCTGCGCAGCGATGAAGTAAGCGTGACCCGGCTTCGCATGCTTATGCCACAAATTCAACTAAGACTGCAAGCGACAACGTTTCGGAGTAACCTGCCGTTGTGTCGTTTCATTAGACACGAGGCACTGCAATTACGGATGCGCATGCACTTTGTTCGAATCGTTTCTTCGACTGTGAATTGTCGAGATTTCGTTGCAGCGCTAACGGCAGTAGTCGTGTAAAAATATATCACGGCTCTATTACGTGGTATAATGAACAACAAATCAGTGATTTCGTATTTTGGTATCCATAAACGATCTGATGCTGAGTCGAGTGACATATTGGCTAAAATAACCGCTAAAAGCTTGCGTCTTAACATTCTGGCCCTCCCGATCGCACTAGTTTAAGCGAATATCCACGAAGCAGGACACTCGAACGATTCGGGCTTTACAACGGAAAAATGAACTGTTACGAGCTTCGAGCATACTTTGCTGAAAGTTGATCGCGACTACGAGCTTGCATCACGCTATTGGGATCGTTAAATCAAAATTCAGCCCGAGGCGTTATGGCTGCTTCGTCCTCTCTATAGGCATAGGTGAACGTTAATAAAGTAACTCTCGTCGCATGTACAAAAGTATCGAACGAATGTGGTTAAGCATAAGACAAAAACGAAAGAATGTGCCAACTGGAATTTTACGTATCTCTGCTCCGTACGTGTTCGCATACTTGCCAAGGTATAAATATATGTATATGCGTGGAACTCGTAGCTCCGTGTCGCTCGACAGCCGTTATCGTCCATTATTATTAACATTTTAGCAAAGAACCGCTTCGCGTCGTTGGCTTTGTCGACGTTTTGTGCCTTTCTCTCTCTCTCTCTCCCCCCCCCCCCCACCTCCGGTGTTCGATTAATTTGTTTCGGCTTTTCAGACTACCTTTCTCCAATAATTTCTCGCGTTGCACAGTTGGTCGAGCTCGCAGCGGAGCAAGTAAGATACAACTTGGAGGGAGAAAAAAGTGGCGGCAAAGCTTATTAGCGTGAAGAATGAAAGCAGCATCTTGGGCGAAAGAGTGCAATCGCTTTGCTTAAAAGGCTTTGCTCGGCTGTCAGTTGATGGATTGGTTTGGCCAGGTCAAATAAACGCTCTCAATTTGTTGTTTCTCATAGAGCCACGAGAGCGCAAAGTAGACAGGCCGAACAAATGGCTAGTCGATGCACGTGAAATAGCTTCGTAAGAAGAGCGCCACTCTTTTTCGTTTCGTAAAATGTGTAAGGCGCCGAGTAATAGATCGCTTCGGTCTTTTCTTCGGCGTACTCCTTCGAGTAGAGCAGCTAGCCGCGCGGCGGGCTTCGCCTTTCCTTCGAGACTATGAAACTTGGGCATGTGATTCGCGTCGCGAAAAATCAGCCAGCTTAAACTGCTTTGTTGGCGTTTAGCGTAGCCTCGTAATTCTCCAACAACGTTGTTTATTTTGCCGATGCGATTACGATGTGTCAAGGTCTGCACGCAATTGATTTCGAAAGTTTGTTGGGTGTCTTTTTTATATGGCGATGTATCTACCGTACGAAGTTTCCGCAAAACCTCCGTCATTCAAAGTTTCCTTGAAATCTCGGATAATTGTATCGTAACATCCGAGCTTGATCAATTATCGTTTAGGTAATCGCACGTGTACTCTCGGCTCTCCTACTTAATACGAATCGGTGGGCCGCTAAAGAGATCAGTTTTAAGACAGAGTACGCAAAATAACGAATGACTGCGATATTACGTAACGAGCGTGGCTCGAGCGAAGCAAACGTTATCCGAAGAGCGTTTGCATAAATTCTCCGAGTTAATTAGAAAACTTAGGCTGGGATTATTCGTGGAAAAATGTTACAAGGTGGTTAATGGAATGTACGTTTGAATATCGCTGTCTGCTTCTTTTCGAATCTTCCTCCTTGAAGCTTGAAGTAAAGCTCGTATTTTTTACGTAAGCCTATTACCTCGAAAATATACGATGGCCTATTATTTACTAGACGCTCTCGATCTCCTGATTTATTTGTCTTAAGCCTCGCGCGTGCGTTCTCATTCTCGGGCGGGCGTACGATTTTCATTTCAATTTTCAGAAGGACCTCGGCGCGTAGCCGTGAAAGTTGTCGAGTGAGGATCGTGGGAGAAGGTGGGAGGGAGGTAGCAAGGTCTCTCTTTCAGTTGGAGCTGTCAGCCCCCTCTGGCCGTTAAAAAATATCTGGAAACTTTTCTCGTCGAGGGGAAAAGGGAAGCGGCTCGAGATTTTTTCGCGTCCCCGGGAAAAGACTCATCTGTTTCATTCATGCGGAATAAGAAAGTTTGAAAAACATCTCCTGGCCGTCGACCGGGAGAAAATTAGCTCGCGCGTCCGGACGAATAAAAAAATGAAAAAGAGAGGACCGATGAAACGAGGCGTCATTCTTCACGTGCGCTAGTCGATTGGCCGCGTCGCTTCGAGAAAAATTAGCGAGCCGCGGGCTGGAAAGGAAGCGAAAAAACAAAGAAAACAAGCACGTCCACAGGCTGCTTTTGCTTCGCGAGGGAGGGTCGGCGTAGATTCCGATTCTTTCTGACTTTATCGCGCTCGCTGTTTTTAAATGAGTTTAACGGGGCGCGAACGACAGATAAAAGGATGGATAGAGACGAAAAAATAAGGCTAAAGATTTGCGATTGTAATTAAAACCAACCTCGGAGCAACTCTTAAATGGCTTAGCTTGGCTTCGTTGAAGGAGATTTTCTTCGTTATTCAACAGTCCTACAAGAAAATGATACGTACGCGTAATTACCTGACGGTTTGACGGATATTATATTCACGTGGAATATCGCGACTGTCCAATAAAGAAACGGACGGTCTGTCGAGAGTGGATTCAGCCAAAGTTGTAGCCAAAGACGAAACGTGAATATAATAAGGAAAGTCTCGCCGAGAGTGAGTGGAAAGATGTCCCGCGTGGCGCACTGCTGGAGCAGTCGTCTCAAGAAGAGAAGGAAACGCGGCCGTTTTTGTATCTCGTAGCTCTCGCGTGTTAAAAAACAGCAATCGGTTTTTTTTCTTTCACCAATGTCAGATACAACAATAGAATGTAACTCGCAACTGTCGCGCGTTAATAAATTGTGAGAAATGGCGAGGATTACCACAGCGATGAAATCTCGCGCACGTAAAGCTCGCGGATAACGGCCAATATTATGGGCCTATATAGCTCGTGATTGTCGCAAGGAAAAGTGTTTATGTTGGGCTAACTCGAGCAATAAAATAGCACTTTCGGATGTGCAAACTCGAGCGTATAAGGGCTTCGACAAATCCAGCGCGAACAAAAGAGCTTGATGGCTTTATTTGGAACTGACGGCCTTGCTCTTTCGATCGACGCCAAGGTAAAATGCTGCGGCTGCTTGGTAGAGCTCTGCTAAGTCGTATATATAGTATACGCTCCATTGTCGGTGTTCTCGCGCGAGTGCTATTGAGTCCCCGTCGCCGACGTCTTCGTCCTCGTCGTCGCCGTCGTCATAGTGGTGCGATAACGCGCGGTAAGAACGCGACGGGCACCACGCATAAAGGCTTCACTTCCAACAGCTTCGCCACGCGTGATTAATGCGTGTATAAAGGAACTTTTATCGTGGCGCTATTAGCCACTAGGCAAGTAGTACGAGTAGATTCTTGACCTACATGACGTTATTGATGCGGCGCTTTCCTCGAGTTTATCACTCGTTGATTCTACGCATGTCGCGTAGTACTCTTTTACAACGCTCGCTTTCGCTTTTATTTCAATGCTCTATGAGTTGCGGCGTCAATTCTGTAAAGTAGCACGCGAGTGTAGTGTAAGTTTGCGTCGAAATCTCCTTTATACCAACTGACGGTTTCACTTAATTTGCCTGTTACGACCGCGATACAAAGTTGTCATTGATAATGTTTTGGGGTGACATTTCATTGATATCGTTACCCTGGACAATAGCTGTAGTCGAATTATTTTATTTCTAGATATCACTCGATCGAGGGTCTGACCAAACACGTTTATTTCTACTGCGGGAATCCAATACGTTATTATTAGGTTTTCTTGTATCAAACTGATACGCCTAATTGTAGATTATAGCTCGAGCGTTATAGTTATCGAATGATTCGACGATTAAAAACGATACGTAAATTTGCAATAAATATTTAATTTTTAAAGCATATAACATTCCAAGCGTGTTCTCTTAACGACTTCTTTTGTTTCATCGAATCGTATTACGCGTGAATCGTGAATGGTCACATTTCGGGAAAAGGTTAATAATACTTTGGAGTTTCCGTTTCAAAGAGACAAATTAGAAACAAAGTTTGCAGTTTAACATTTGATGCATTGTGCGAATATCGAGTGAATGGTGATTTGAGGAAAGTTAGTTGGGGGTGCAAGACAAAGTCCCTTCATCCGGCGATTAGTTGAGGCAAGAGCAAGAGAGAGAGAGAGAGAGAGAGAGAGAGAGAGAAAGAGAGAAGGGAGAGAAAAAGTAAGAGTGGAGCTTGTCGGATTGCGATGCTCAGTACTTGAGCTCGTTTGCCGTGTGGGCGCGTGCATCTCTCTTAGGTTTTTGGTATGCACTAGATGTTGAGTCTGTACGTATAATACGAGCATCATCGCATGTCGAGACCAAGTTTCGCTCTCTCCCTTGGTTGCTTACTTGGCAAAACGGATTCATCGCGTGATCGCGCCTCTGTGTGTGATACCTTCCTTCGCCCTCCCTCTTTTTATGAGCAAGAATAAATTTGGCATTCGTGCTCTCTGCTGCTGCAACGATTTACCTTAGTGTTCACCCTTCCGCGCGCGCGTGTGTGTGTCTGTGTTTAAGGGTCTAATAGTCAATGATCGATTTGACACGCGAGGATTATTCAGGACTACAAGCAAGCAAGCGCTGATTGATGTGCTGCTTATTGTCGGGATCGATATACTACTGCCTTTGAACCATCGGTTATTGATGAATTTTTAAGACCGGACTTTTCCGATTACGTTATTTATTCTTTAACGGAGCCTTTATACACTTCCTTGACTAATTTTTCGAACGGCACTTTGACAATTGAACCGAGTGCCTTTTTTATTCGCGTACTATCATTTATTTATTCCATCAACAACTGTTTATTATAAAATAGGAGTAAAGACGTTATATTTGATTTTAGTCGAATTATTTTATTGTTTTAATATTCTGACGGACGGTAACATTTTCTAATTATGATTTTAATTTTTTACGAATGCACTTTTAATAATTTACTGCTCGAGAAATCACAGCTCTCTTCGATATAAAGTACCCTTTCTACAATCTTTGAGCATTTTATTTTTGACAACTCATTAAAATGAATCGCGTTCGAAACTGACAGGATGCACATGCCGCGCAATTTGCAATTATGGTTATTTCTTCAACAGTTCTTGAATTTCCTCGTGATTAATTACAAGACTAAATGATAAATTATTAACGTATGTCAACTGTATACAACTATAGGAATGATAATACAAAAAAATCCGTGAAATATCATTGGACTTGTAGATTGGCTAGAGTTTAATTAAAAAATAAAATCTTGCAGCATCTCAAAATTCCGACTAACAAGATCTTCATGGTGCAGCACAAACCTCAGCTTGCAACGTTTGTCGCGCACGTCAAAGAAAAGCGGATATTGTCGCACGCGAGAGAGAGAGAGAGAGAGCGCAAAACAATTCATATCACGAACTGAGTTGAATGCAAGATGAAAAGGTCGAGGGAGACTAAAGCAGCAGCAGCAGCAGTAGCAGTAGCAAGAGAAAGAAAAGGGAGTGCGAGATAGAGGATGGGCTCAAGTCTTTGAGAACAGTGCAACACTACCGGCTTCTGCCGCGAGAGACGTTATGAGCCCACAATATCCCTCGATGATTGGATTTCGCCAACTTTCCTACGACTGACTTTGTTTTTCTGCGGCGCCTCTCTCTCTCTCTCTGTGCTGGTGTATTCTCTCGTCGGTTTTGATCCCCTCTTACCATTTTATTTACATTCTCCACTTTCATTGGTTGCATTTGAATTGTGCGAATTTCCTTGCGCCAAACTGAAAAATTTCAATTACTTAGCCCATTTTTCACGAGTGCGAAATTTCGCCAGAATGCCCGCGACGCGCGAGCTGTCTCTCTACGCTTATTTCTTCAACAGCTTTTGAATCTCTTGTAAATTGAATTTGCGGAGACAAATAAGAGGCGGCGCAGTTGTAATACCGAGGCAAAGTGTACCTAAGATAATTTCGGAACTACTTGTGCGTATGCGCGCCTGTACGTGTACGAGAAAGCGTGTGCGTGCGCGCAGCCACCGTCACGATATCGCGTTGCGCGTCCTCCGGAAGTTTGTATGGAAAAACTTTGCCAATTTGAATTCCTCGATAACTTTAATTCCTTCTTTCGATTTCTAGCCTCCTCTCTGCCATCTGATCACCTCATACATGGCAAGGGAACTTATTCGCGGAGCCATCTGAAAGTTTAATGATTGAAAGTTTGCCAATCAAAAGCAGCTCCTCGCCAAATGATAGAAATCCATAACCCACTTGCGGGTTGAAACTTTGGTCACGTATGATCCGTGACAATTGCCCATTATCAAATGGTTGCGGTATAAGCTGTGACTAAATTAGAACGCTGCATAATTACACCTGAACCTGCGGCAAAACAAATGAATGAGTGAAAGCTCGGCGAGAGTATAGCGGCGCGTTGGTGGTGCACGATTGACGCGTGGCCAATTCAATATTAAAATGCAATTTCCACGGTGGTGCGGCCTCTTGTGCGCGGGGCGGACGAGTATTTTAAATTAACCCAGCAGAGCGAGGATCGGTGGTGGTAAAATTAAAGGAATAGCCGAGGCAATAGCGCTGTCGATCCAATTTTTCTCTCTTTGTTCTGTTTGTTCGAGGTCGACACTCCGAGGAAAATTATTCAACTGGTGCAATAGGAGAAGCTCTTGTTAAAGATACGAACATCGCTCGCGCAAAAATTATGCGCTGGACCGATGTTGCTTATTCATTTTGCCGTCGTCTCTAAAAATACTCGATAAGCTTGCATTAGGATTTGTTCAATAGTTAATTGCCACTCCGAGCAGCTCGTCTCGATGCATAAATAAACAGTTCAACGTGAGGATGTTTTTCTTTTTTCACTAGTACATTATACGTCGACCGAGAGAATACGAACCGTCTGAAGAAGAAAGAATAGAGGTACAAGAAAAGAAAGAAAACGCCCGACGAAATCCAAGTTTATTTGGCGCGCGAACAGCTTACGAATTGTTTTTCGCGTCGCTCTCGACGAATCTCAGACTACTCGTTAGAGGGTAGCGGAGGGTTCGTAAAACGAGACGAGACGAGACGAGGGAGAGAGAGAGAGAGAGAGAGAAAGTGTAGGAAAGACGAAAAGAAGCCGCAGTACGGAGATATAGAAGAAGGAGAAGGGATTGCTTCGGAGGGAATCTCTCAGCGAACGTAAAATCGCGATGTGGCGTATCATAAAGTTTGCTGGGGTTGAGGGTGACGTGTGCCTTTGACACCGCGCAGGCAAATCGAGCGCCGTCTGATTGATAGACTTCATGGGAACTTGGATCTTGAGATGCCTTTCGAGTCGATGCTCCACACAGACGATTTTTCATGTCCCGTCTCTATCGCTCTCTCTCTCTCTCTCTCTCTCTCTCTCTCACTTCCCTTACCACTGCCGATGTGGCTGGAAATCAATTTTCGCAATCTGCACGGGCCGTTTTTTCTCTTTCTTTCACTTTTTTCATCGACGAATGCCACACTGGATCCCCGAGTATTACGTGCACTATTATTTGATAAGGAAATTCCATTGGTGAAGTCAATGTCACGTATTAAGTATTTCACGATATGATGGGGGAAGAAGGATTTATTGGCCTTTAAGAAGAATGTTTCTTCGTTTGAGAATGACATTGATCTCTTTCATTTCCCGCTTACGACTTTTTGTTCGATTCTGACGTTGATAAAGTATTGTGCTTTCTGTTATTTTATGAACAAGTGAAACAACATTGATATTGGTTCGTCGCGAAATGTCCAATACACGTATCACGTATTCGCTTATTCCAACAGTCACCGTACACATATATATTCGTAACGAAGCCCAGTTTTTTCAAAGGAATATCTTCTATTCAATCATTTGATTGAAGTTGACGAGAGCATAAAGGTCGGCTTGAAAAAAATGTTTTTAAAAGATATTTCAATCAACATCGTTTAACGTATAGCAAGTAAATAACCAGAAACTCTTTTGTATTATTGGAGTAAATATTCGTAGATGGAAAAATTTGGCGTAAAAAAATAATCAATTTTCATACGTAACGCCGTTGTTTATCGTGTAACCTGTCGAGAATGACGTATGAGTTTTATTGACAAGATGAATGTACAATTCAAATGTAAATGGTGAAACAATAGTCGAATAATATGAAGGTGGAAATGACGAGTGCAAAAAGCAAGCAAATTGATTGCAGAGAGAGAGAGAGAGAGAGAGAGAGAGAGAGAGAGAGAGAGTGAGGGAGTGAGAGTGATGGAGAGAGGGGGAAGACGACAGAATTTTAACGAAGAAAGATTGACTTGCATTTTTTCTAGTCAGGCCTCGTCGATCGGTTATCTCTGAAAAGCAATTTACAGAATATCGCGAAATTGTTGAACAATTGAAAGAAATGCAAAAGTCACGGTAGTGCATTGCCGTACAGGCACACCAATTCTCAAGATATGCTCATTCCAGGGATAATCGTTAATAACGAAGCTGGAGGTAGACTCGAATATTTAGCACAATTAGGTTGCTGCATAAAATAGTCAATGTCTAGACTCGTGTACGCATGACACGAGAGAGATGTTTAGCAATGGGGCACCTCACGCGAATTATGATTCTCTGACGCCGCTTGGTTATCCAAGTGTACATATACATCTCGTGTTTTGCCTCTCTCTGGCTCTCTCTCTCTCTCTCTCTACTTGTGCGCGGTTTGCTTACTCAATATTCAAATGAGCCTCTAAGCCTATATCCCAGTCGGGATGAAGCGCATTCGCGCCAACCATTATCTTTCGCCGCTCACGAGTCCCCGACTAATTTGCGAGTCCAATTTCCAGGGAAAGCCTTGCACTAACCTACTCGCTCCTCCTCGTCTCTTCAAGCACTCTAGTCTATCTACTGGCGCCCTCTTTGCCACTCAATTTCGATTTCGATCATCTTTTACCTCCGCTTTTCTTCTCAAGCTTAAAAGCTCGATTATCACAGTTCAACGCTATACTGCCCTAGCTTTTTACATACATACCCAAAGACTTTATCTCTCGCGGAAAATCACGAGCAAGTTCGAGCACTTCTCTCGTATCGATCACGACTCGTTCATTCGATTGCACAAATAATACAGTACAATCAATGATTTGCATGTCAGCACGCCAATGCAATAACGTTGTATGGATAGGCGCGGTATGTACATTTCAATTATTTATATGAAATCAGCACGTATTCAATGATCTAGAGCGCGTAAATGCGATTGTTAGTCTCGAGGGACTGAAATCCTTTTGACAACCTCATGAATTAATAGTCGTTGGTCAATTAAAGTGTAGATACAATCGATTAAACGTCATTTTCGCGTACAATGCGTACTTCAGTGCGTTCGATCATGTATAAAAATTGCATTTAAAAGTGAATTCTCTCATCGTAAATAACTAATTGACTGTGCAGTATCCATTACACAGACGTGTCTTGTTCAGAACAATCTATCGATCAACTTGCACTCAAAAATTTGTAAAAATCGGAGAAAAGACAGAAGTGGCCAAATGAAGCGCGTGAACTTGGGGGAAGGGGGAATCGAATAAAGTGAAAAAAATTATCAAAAATTTGCGAGCTGCCGCGTAGTTGCGATGGGGCCGTGCCAGAGAAAAGCTACGTATTTACCTTTCGTTGGACACAAGACTACAGAGTGAAAGAGAGAGAGAGAGAGAGAACACAGAGCAACGCCGGCATCGCTTTATTGATTTTATTTCTCGTGGCTCCCCTACTACCTTTTTCCCTCTCTCTTCTCTCTTTCTCTCTCAGATTTTACGCAAAGAGGCACATTGGCCGCGTTCGACTGGAAAAGCCGTTTGACGTGCTTTTCCGTCAGCTCGTTATGCCATTTTTTTTCTCCTTCTCCGCTTCTTCTCACGCAGTGGCAGTCGCTTCTCCCGGAGAACGAGGCAGTTTTATGAATTTGCTCGGCAATCACATTTCCGAGCTCTGATATTTTGCTTTGTAGCATCTCGGATGTATTTATGCATTTATATTTCAACGACAGAGTGTCGAGCGTAATGGACATTATAATATTTTATCGGGAACGAGTATCGAGAGTCACTCTCTCTCTTTCTCTCTTTATCTCTTCTCTCGGCAATCAGACGTTTCTCTTTAATTAAACGATTCGCCTTTTTTCTCTGAAGAGCAGCTTAACGACAAGTAAAATGGATTCGCGCAATCTACTTAAAGAAAAAAAAGACGAAATCGATCGAAACGACGTTTCGTTGTTTGTTCGCTTTCATCGACGTTGAATTGTAGAATATCAAGTATGTATAAGAATTACTTTCAGATGAAAAAACTTGCAGCTGCAAGAAGGTTGTGCAATGTCGAATTATTGAAGGGAATTCATGCATGACTGGAATGTCATACAACGATCAAATTCCATTTGACAATCATCATCAAATGCCGGAATGGGGAAATATGATATCGTCAGAGCGAGCACGCACGTGCGGATAATCGTTTTTTTAATAGCGAGGCATTGGTGTAATGTCAGCGATGTTTTACAACATTTCAAACGTCATTAACATAAGTAGTCGTGTACGTTCATTTGCAGAAATAGCACGATTTGGCATTTTTGCGCGATTGATTAATCGAAACAGAGAGGAAGCAGACAACGACAGCTCGTTTCACTATTGAGGGTGAGCGTCGATGTAGCAGGCAGTGTACAAAAATCAGATTAGTTGATTAAACGGAATATCGTCGATTGGAGCTTTATTTTTCGAGCGAACAGAGGTGCCTTAAAAACCTTCGTTAAAAAACCAATAAAATTGAGATGGTGCATGAATATTTATCGCTTGAATAAGAGATAAACATGGAAAAAAGCTATACGGTATTAGCCGTGGAGCAGTGGTCAACCACCATGCACGCGAGTCTACGACTCATCGCAAGAATCCATTAGTGTTTCCACAGTTTGCGTAAGAGGCCTGGCGTGTAAACACGTCCAAGCCAAAATTGCACCCTAGCTATAGTTTCATTTTTGTGCAGAGCAGAGAGAGAGAGAGAGAGAGAGAAAGAGAGAGAAGCCAAATGAAATCTCGCGCGTCTCCTAACTCACGTCCCTATGTAATAGCCATGGTGCTGGCGCGACGCGACGCTCGTATATATGAATAAGATTTTGAATTATGCCGCTGCAACGTTGGCTGCTCTCTCTCTCTCTCTCCCTCTCTCGGTTTAGCGTAATTACGCCTCAGTTCCGCCGACCGAGGATTTATATTTTGCTCGTTTTGCTGGAAAGTTGGCTTAGTTGTTTACCAGACCAACTGCTCGAACGACTGGGCTCGTACGCGAATTCAATTTTGTTTTCTTCTTCTTTTGCTTAATATATCGGGTTGCTTTAATTTCCATTTAGCGCACAGTATGCAGTTGCCAAGTTTCAGTAGTAGAGGAACGACTTTGATCAGACGTGCATTCGCTGCGTTCTTTGGACAACATGTCGTGCTTTTAATGGAACCTCCAGAGGAAAACAAACTGCGTAAGAGATATCGTTCTAGTAATCTATTAACGCTCGATGCTCGTGGGCTCTTGTGGCGACGCGTGAGAAGGGAGTGTGAAACGCGTTATATCGTAAAAAAGAAAATATCAGCACACAGAGAATCAAGCGAAACAGCCAAAAGAGAGCCGTTCGCCCGTACGCTAGCTTTTCCGCGCATTAGCTTTTCGAGACTTTTGCCGTTGTTAAGCATCTGCCTACAGCGTCCAGGAGAGAGCTCTACTCTTGTACTCCCTATCTGTCTCTCTGACTATTTCCCTCTCTCTCTCCCTCTCTCTATCTCTCCATTTCTCTCCATTTCTCTTTCTCTGTGCCTCTTTACAACTCGTACTGCACGAACGACTCGTCGACGACAATGCCCTCGCAAAATATTCTTCGCGGAATATTTTCCGAGAAAACGGGACTCAGGGATGGATGAGCGCGTACAATGAAAGTTTCACGGTGCACTCGTACGCGAAAGTTTTCCGAGCCAGCAGCCAAAGGACGCCGCCAGCAACGTCCTATACATATATACGTGTATACAAGTATACGTAGACATACACACGATATGTACACGTATACACATAGACTTTCTACCAAACTTGTCTCAACGCACTGCTATATCTGTTTTATACTACGTGGATGGACCTTCGATACTCTCTTTTCCTCGTTTCTCGTACGAGGATCAAGTCGTAGTTACAGCGACGATACGTATAGCTGCACGCACGTCTAATGCTACGCACTCGTACGTGCGAGCATGCGCGCTTCACGCAAATATATAAAGGCAACCGTACTCGACAACATCGTAAAATGCCTTGTGGAATATGGCTTCGCGCCTCACATGGAATATTGGATACTTTTATAAGATATGCGCGTGAATGTCACGCACCGCTTGTTCATCTTTCTAGAAACAAATTGTTGGCAAGATACGTTCACGTTAGTTGTTCCGCAATACTTTTGAGTCCAACATATTTCTTCGTCAGTTATTTGTCCGTGGATGCGAATTGTATCGGTCGAGTGTAATGAAAGTCACGTTTTATTTGGTTTCATCGTGCTCGAGATATTAAAATGTTAGAGCGCTTAATAACCGTAAAAAAAATCAAAAATATTAGAATTAAATTCGATGCAAGTAGTGCCGTTGGATTTCGAATCAGCGAATTCATCGGTGGTCATACAGCTGATTGTTTCCCGTACAATAAGATCGTTTGTTCCCGAAATAGTCATTTGTCGTATTAAAATAGACGAATAAATGGCTTAGCTGGTGGTAATTGCGACAAATGTTCGAATTAATTACCGTGACAACTTGTGCAGCGGCGTTTCGCTGCATTGGATCGAAGGTATTATTGTACATCGACATCGTTGACATCGTTGGGGGCATTGTACTACTATTGTGGTCAGCACCTTGGTCTTTTTTCATAACGTTCTTTATTTCGTGCGACTGAACTGAAAAGTTGCCCTTTTTTCATTTAAATAACGGCGAACTACGACAAGAGGCTTATTTTTGGAACGGTACTGCTTTTACTAACAAGATAGCTATATTTTCAGGACCTTCTTACGGAAAATAACATCAATCTTCCTCTTGTACTAGTTTGATCGCTCGTTTAGATGGAAAAGTTCGAGTTTTCAATTGGCGTAGTACTTTTATTAATTCAATGCATACTGGATCGGCGAATCAAGTGAATTAATCCGAAATAATGCTTTTCGGATTTTCACGCCGCATTAAAGTACAATTCATCTCGATATTTTTTCGCCAACTTAAAATTCAACGGCCCGTAGTTCTCGTTTTGCTCGATGCCCGTTTTGAATTTAATGTTCTGAAATTTGCCGCCACCGACTATATATATACAATAATATAGACAAATAGGAACGATGATTGTTTCCGAGTCCAAATTCAACGTTGAGAAAATAAATGCGTTTCAAACGATTGCCTCGTCCATCTCGACGAAAATCAGTCTGAGCGTCGAATAATTTGTGACGGAACTATTTTTAAACCCAGAACTTGGACTAGTCACTGAAAAAAGTAACTAGAACCATTTTATCGAAGAACTCGGTAATTACGTATTCTATTCGTACGTAATTCCAGTTGTTCTTGATAACACTGTCGAGACGCCAATAGCATTTTCTTTGCGTTAAGATAGCGCAAAGGTTTTTTTGTGGCTAAAGACGAGGTTCACGCTACGAGTTTCGCCAAAAAAACCTTTACGCATCGGTTAAGGACGGTATATTTCCGTAGGAGAGTCGGAAACAATCGTGGAACAGCTGTGTACACTAAGTATGATTATTAAACGTAACATCAACTCGGTAAATACTTCGTATGTCTGTTTGTTCAAAGATTATTCATTCGACACATTGTACGTAGCTATTTAATCTATTTTAAAATACTCGTATAATATTGTAATTTATTGTGATTAGTGCATTCACTCGAAAAAGCCGAGTTTATCAGACAAGTGACTAACAAGCTTACTTCGATGTCTATTATACACTAGATCGCGATCACGGTATTGAAATTCAATATTTTCCAGTGTACGTGTATCAGTGATATCGCGTAAAAATGGATAGTTTTAAGTCACTTGTGTACACTATGTAGAATAGAAATGTAAACGTGGGAATATTGAGCTTTAACGTTCGATAAAAAAGATGCGGGTGGTTTATCAAATTTTTGAATGGCTTGGAAAACTGTTGACCATGAAATTGTCTTGTATTTATTCTTACTTTGTAGATAAAACATACGATTACAACGTGTTCTATTAATACCGCTGATACTTGCCTCGGTGTATTAGCGATGTAACTTTATTACGGAAAAGTCGATCTTGTCGAACTTGCGTCGCTCTACGTTGAATTGACAAAGAACATACGTAAATATAAAAGTTTTTACAAGTCTCGTCCGCGGTCAGAGTTACGCTAAATTAAGTACGATTACTGAATTACGTAATTTTTGCCTTTATGTACATTGTAGTTTGGATCGGTTGCGTTCCAGAGCTGCTTAAAGTCGAGATGGGTACCTCATGCATTCGGCTGCTTTCATTCTGAAAGTAGTACGTTAAATTGAAAAAAAGAAGACGATAACACGTTTTCGCGCGATGTCGTAAAATTTACTTACGATGCAAAGTTATGGAGGATCCTTTTACTACACGTCGACCAGTAGTATCCCTTTACGTTGATCATATAAGGCGCCATTACAGTGCACATGCGCTTATCCTCGTCCTCGTATTTTGGGTAACCCTCGCAATCCGTAGCCCGGTCCTCGCCGTCATGTGGTAGATTGAGTCTGCGAAACGCATATCGTTGTGAAACGTCAACAAACTAGTCAACAAACTAGTCGAGTCTCGAAAGATACGCGAATCGACGTCCAATAATTAAACGTATGTAGTAATGCTACAAATGTTAACGATCATACGTACAAATGCCCAAGTTCGTGTGTTGCTGTTAAAACGCCAGAGAAACTTGAATCGTCCTTGATAAAGCCGACGTTGTAGTCCGGGCTGCATATCCTTCCAGGGTATGCACTTCCTGAAATATTATCAGGTTAGTACGTATACTCCGATATCCGCGCTGATTTTACGTTTTCGCGACTCCATACCTGCTACGGAACCAGCTTCCAGGCTGAAAAATAAACGTGACGCATTAAATGTCCAGCTCGGATAATTATAACAAAGGTACAGTATTAGATCGTATTGCAACGTACGTTGTCATTGTTATAGTCGAATCGTAGTTCGCAAAATCGACTTCGCTTTTAAATTCTTGACGGAAATAATCACTGCCACCTTTCAAAAGTCGAAGATGATTCATCGTATTCATATCCGTTTGATTGCGAGCATCGTAAATATACCTTAACGCAGTGTCGTCCTGAGAAGGTATCAATCGATTGAAAAGATCGCTTGTGGCGTGCACATTTTGTTTTGTAAAACGAATTACGATCGCGATCGTTTACCTTGGCTATTATAACACCACTGATTACAATCCTCACTCGAGGGGACTCCAGTTTGCTGTATTTCAAATTAACGGCATTCCAGAAGGTAGCTATGTATTTGATAGTTTCAGGTACGTTTTCTGCGAGTGCTCTGCAAATGACGAACAATTAGAGGGAAGGATAGAGCCGCAAAGCTTTGTATTCCCCAATGATATGCAGCGTTTGAAAATCAACTCACTTAAAGTAATTGTATTCGACGATAAGAAGAAGTTTTGGATACAGTACGTCTAACGGCTCGGTCAACTTGTTGGCATCGGACACGTTATCGCTCCCTCCAACTGAATAACATAGTTCATTAATCAACAGATTTCGTGGCGAGACTGCAGTATCAACAACTACGCCGTTTAAAGTTAACTAACTTGTTTCCGTCTTGGAGCCGTCGTGGTTAACGTTGAATATTACGTGATCATCGTGCGATTGTTTTCCCGGAGTTGACCACCATTTTTCGGGTAAAGATCGCACTACTTTTGTGTAATAACTCTCCCCGAATACGCCATCCTAGAGAAGCGCAGTCAAATATTGCCGATAAAATAGCCGTGAAATAGGCGGGACAATTTCGCCAACGGTTCGTGCAAGACTTAGCTTGACATTGATACGAGCAAAACTAATGTAAATGCTTACGTAATGGATGTATCGGTCCTTGTAATACGCCAACAATGTAGCCATATTTTCTTTATCTTCGTAGAACATCCCATCGTAATTAACTTCTTCCTGAAAAATACATTTTGGGCGTCAAAGTGTATTCGCTGTTTTCTTTTGTCTTATTTTTAATTGCACGAATAGCAATATCTAGTTACTCACTTCGTCCACTTTGACGTACTTGCGTCCTAATGGTTCCTCGTAGTCCGTCTCTACCGTCCACACAGGAATATCACGAGTTAACGAGTTGTGCTTCACGGGTGTCAGATTCAGTTGGATCTTCTTTCCATCGACTTCAAATTCAACTGGGCGAACGTCTCTTTTCGATCTGTAGTTTTTCGGAGTGTTCAGAGTGGTGGTTTTGTAGTTGGGCACTAGACGGTCACACGAGCGTTATTTATAATTAACCGTTGTACTTGGAGCTTCTTTTATCGACCATGCTACGTACGAATTTTGGAAATACTTACGTTCATCGCGATTCCGATGGAATATCCTTCTAATTTGAGAATCAGTCAACTCATCTTCAAGCTACGGAACATTTGAAACGTAATTTTTCAGACAACGCGCAATGTTGGACATTTTTAAATTGATTTTTAAATTCGGATAAGGATTCGAGTTTTAGCGTTACCGCCGCTGGAAATCTTAAGTTTTGACATGCGTCCAAGGGTGTATTATTAACGGATCGATATTAAGTATAGTATTTAACGTGGGTTTGAATCAATCGTTTACCTGATTAGCATGCACAGAGGCACGCATAACAACTGCCAAGATTACAAAGATTTTAATAGACATTGTCGATTTTGGATGAAGTCTCCCTGGTCTTTGACTTCGTTTCAAGCGAGCTTATATACTTATACAAAAATGTTGTGTAAATACATCTGTGTACACAATTGGAAAGAATTATTCACGAATTCACTTATTAATTTGCAACTCATTTGAATTGTCAGTAAATCATTTCTAAACGCATATCACTCAGTTTTTCGTTTTAACGACTCTGCCGATTAATTTGATTGATATAGACTTGTTATCGTATTCTTATTTTCTCCACTTTGATGAATTCGAAATAATACGAAGCATTTCAAGTGTTATTCCTAAGTATTCGTACTTTGCGAGTCTACAATTTTGAGAGTTGCCAAACTATCCCAACTAAAAAAACACGACACAATTTATTGGCGTGATAAATCACGTAAAATTATCGTATCAAACGATATTTTAATGACACCCAAAGTGTGCCAAACTTAAAACATATCTATCTTATTTTGCAAAATGAGATCAATCCGTAAAATATACGCGGTTAATTTCGCCCTTAATTGCATCATCGAATCGAATTTTAATTCAAGTGAAGATTGTCCGATTAGATGTTTTGGATTGATTTTCTCGTTATACGGCGTTTTACGCGTGAAATCATTTCTTCGTGCCAACGATTGTACATGGTTTTTGTTGCGCTGAAAAATTACGTGACTTGTCTCCAGACGATTATTCCCGGGATGCTTTTCAGGTGTGATAAGAACTACGAGAGATCGGTCTGTATCGTGACAAATAAATTGATTTTTTTACTTAACGTTGACCCAAATATCGAAATCAAACCTATCACTCTTTGGCTTCGTGTAAATCTACAAGATATATTCCAAATGATCTGTAAAATTTACAGCAAGTGTGCTGAAGGCTTCCGCTGAATTGTATTTGTTTCAAAAGATAAATAAGAGATTTCAAACGCCCATTGTACAAATAGCGTGAACATCGAGGAATTATTTATTTGGGTACAATTGAACGACTAATTATGGATCATTGCTTGAACGAGACTTGGAGGTGTGAAAATGACGAACGTGTTCAATGAGAAAGACTTGTTTGAAAATAGAAAACAATTTATTGGTCAATAGCTTAAACGTTAAATTTACGTAAAACGCGGCGGTCCTTGAAACTTCTGTTGCAGCTGGAACATTGGCGATTGTACATTTGTTATCTGCTGTGTTTGACGTTGTAAATATGGCTGTTGCGGGACGGGAACATGATCACCCGGTGTTGGATTAGTGGGATTGTGTGGTATCGCTGGGATGGCATCGGGCTGTTGATGCCTGTGGTTATCGTACAGTACGTTTTTCCATATTTGTATTTTTTCCTCGTACTTTTGTATGAGTTTGTCTTTGTAAACTATTTCCTCTTTCATGTCTTTAATTTCATTGTGAATGTTAATTTCGGGCTTTGCGACCGATATAAAAAATGCACTCTGCAAAAAATAGTTGTCAACTTGTCGAGCTAAATCTATAAATCTTGAAATCGTCTGTTCAACGTTGGTTTGGTGCATATTTCTATCGGCTGATGTCCCAGTCGACACATTTAAAGATTCACTTTCTTTTAACAAAGTCAAACATTGTGCTGAAGCTTCTTCGAACTCGTCGATGAGATTACCAATGCCGTTTGTTGACATTGCCATCGTTTACGTCTACAAAAATGTAAATAACAGTCAGTATAACCGTTCTCGCGCCCCCAAACGACTGCGACGTTCGTGGAAAACGATACGCTCAGCAGTGTCGTGTAATACTTACATCGTGACTTCTTGATTCGCTGCTTTTAATGTACGGAGACAACAAGCGACGATCAACAATGAATGACAGTAGCTAAGGTAACAATCAATATTTCACCGAGACGCGAGGTTGCAGCGTTGATTCCATTGCTGTTGCGTCTCGCCATCGACAACAGAAACATCTGACTGCGGGCCTCGAGTTACAAAACGTTAGGTGAGCGCTACAATCGCGGCCGTTCTACGCGCGTGCCAAGTGCGCGTCGTCGAGTCGCGCCGAAGCGTTTTCATTGGAGGAGCCGTTCGCGCCCAAATACGCCAGTACGCCCCGCTCTAGTGGACAACTTTCCGAGTCGTGGCCTATAGCATTGTATTTCGGCGCTACCACTGCGCATCGCATGGCGCGACGTGGACTCGCCATTTATTTTTTCCATTCAAACGAGAGCTCGGTCTTGTCGTTGTTTACAAGTTTGCATTATGCGATCTCGCGTTCGATAATAATAAAGCGTCTACAACTAGGTCGACACTGTTGATAAAAAATTTGCAAACTTGGCTCGTAGCACAATTTACAGCATGTCGACAATATTGCTAATCAATATACATGTATCGTACACCGTAACAGTTAATAATTAGCCGTATCATTTTATTTACGTTATACCGGTTTATAGTCAATTTCAAACAATTCCTATTGACAATTTCAAACCGCTAAGTATACAGTATTAGACTTTTTCTAATACATTCGTAAGGTAAGAGGCCCAAGATAGGTAATAATTTGAAAACGTCCAAATAATTTCTTAAATTCTACGCCATAAGAACATTCGGTACTTTTTATTAATAATATTAAATTATGACTTATTTTGAACGTCGAACCACAATGATTTTGGCTTCTAATAAAAATGTAAGTTTACATATTTCTTTGGATAGTCAGGCAGTCGATTAAAGTGCTGTATAGTTTTCTGTCAAATAGTTGAACGGCAAATGTATTGTGTACTCTTTTAAAATCTGTGTAAACACAAGTGAAATTGCACACATTTGCTCGATGATCGTTGCTCACTTCTTATATCAAAATCAAATGGATACCGAGTGAATAATCAAGCCACATATTCATCAAGCGAACACATGCCACAAATAAAAAGAAAAAAAAGAGAGAGAGCAACCGAAAGATAAAAACACGCACACAGGTACATCGTTAGCTCTAAAAAGCGAACAGCCACGTATCGGCGTTCATTCGGAGTAGTTTGAGGGCGAGTTCTGTTCAAGCGGCGATTCGCAATGTCGTCATCAGTCGAGTACTTTCCAAAAAGAAACAAGGGAGTTATTTAGCAGAGCAGTAGTAGCAGTAGTAGCGGTAGCAGTAGCAGCAGTAGCAGCAGCACCACCACCACCACCACCAACACGAGCACGAGCAGCAGAGTACTCGACGTGTATTTAGCGGTCTCGCGTTGCAACGGGGTTTCCCCTTCCGCAGCATGCATCATCGCGCGCCGATAAAGTTCGGTCCGGAAACTTAGCGACGAGAACTCTGCCGCTCGAGTGCTTTTATACATATATATATATATACACATATACCTATACGAGTAACAATTGATTAATTCCATCGGAGGGAGCAACCAAGAGGGAGAGAGAGAGAGAGAGGCCTTCTTCGCCTGATAGATCGTTCTTGGTCAACTCGGCAGTATGGAAGTTCCCGTATTGTGTGTTATTTTTGCATATTTTTCCGTACTTTCATGAACAATTGCTCTTTGATGATCCAGTCGATACGAGCGAACTGTACAAAGATTCGTGCAAGCACGACCGATGAATGATTCAACGTTAATTAGCCTTAATTTGCGTCACATATAGCTATTAAGGAAATCGTGTGTAAATGTGTTCTCCAAAAATACACAATCGTCTCATAATAACAACTTCTTTTGTTGACTTCTTACAACGATTTGTGTTTGCCGAAACATACGCATTGAGTGTTTAATGTTTCAGATTGACGGTTTCGTTATCGGCCGTGTACGTTATTTGACAAAATATAAAATACACACAATTTGCTTCACGTTTTGGATTGCACAATTTACCGACAACTCTTGAAACGTATCTTGGAATTCATAGTGTAGTTTCATAAGATATCGTAAGGCCTCTCGTTTTAAAAACAATTTTTCATCACCAAATTAGTGATATTTCGTTTGAGCAACAGCAGATATCGGAAGATAGCATTTTTATAAATAAATCAAAAGATCGTAATTTGCTGTAGTAATTTAAAAAAATGTTATTTGACGTTTGTTAACACTTGCGAAGCAATTAAGTAACTTTGCGCTTGGAGTTAAAAGCCTCGCCAAAAAATACGTACTCGCGTCGTAACTTTGTAGTTATGAAAATTCAAGATGATACAAATTACCGTAAACGAAGTGCAAAGCTTTTACTGAAAACCTTCGGTTCTTTTACGTCAGGTTATATTTATTCGAGCAAATACGTGTTGTAGAAAGACAAATGCAACGAGCAAGGCAATTCCATGTACAGCGAGTAAACTGTAAAGGCGATAGGACAGCATTCAAATTGCAAAGGCTTCCAAGTAAAACAGTATACCGGCTTAATTAGCAAAACAGAGGAAGTAGTCAGCCGTTATGCGCTCTTGCTCGGACATTTGTCGCTCTTTTTTCTTTATAATCTCTTTTTTGCAGAAGAGCGAATGCAAGCAGTCTTGTTCCTCGTTTACCGGGAAAAGACGCCACTCCCTCGACGGATGTAAGCTCGCGCTTGTGCAAGCGCCTCGGATTCATTGTTCGTTTGTTTGACTGGCGACGCGCACACGGTTCGCTTTTGTGAGCCTCCGAGACTTTTGATACTGATCAGGCTCCGCCTGGCCTTTTTCTACCTTACATCCCTCCGAGCTTCCATTCAATACCGAGAATTAAAGCTCTTTCAAAGCTTTTCCAGCCTCGTCCTCCATCGTGCTCGTGTGGACGTCGCCTTGTCTATTTCAATTTTGTTTATCCAACGCTTTTTTGCACGCTTTACCACGTACGTATGGACTAACGGCATTGCAATTGTTTACTTAATCTAACGCGCTGCTTTAACGCCAAACGACGCAGTTGCTACGAAATCAATCACGATCAACCGTACTTTTGCTCTTCACCACTCTTCCGAGCCGTGAGCCCATCCACGAGCACGCTCATTGACAGCAAAGTCCGCGTTGAAAAGTAGTCACGAAAACGAAGAATTAGTCGAGTGATCGGATCAACGCAGTAAACTAAAGCGCGCAAGGCAAAATAGTGAAATACGCCAAGTAAGTGTTTTCGCGAGGAGATTTGCGCAACACTCTGTGCCACTGTATACTACTGTATACTACTGTATACTACTGTATACAGGGAGCCTACATGGAAATGAAATTTTCGCGAAATCTCGTTAAAAGCTTCGAGGGGAGCGAGCGTTGAGCGTGAAGCTGAGCTTTAGTATTTTGCAGGGTGTGTATAACTCGCATCGGCCGGTGTGTCCTGTGAATTTTATTTAACGCTTCCTGCCGTAAAGAAGTTATTATCTGTAGCAGCGCAGATGTGCAAAGGACCAAGCAGTGTACGGGGAGCAGCGCTCGCTCTCGCCTCGCTTGCTCCGGGAAAAACGAACAAGGACCCGCTCGCCCCACCTACGTGATTTATTCGTGTAATTTCAACCGGTCACTCGGCGCTCTGCAACTTTCTCGTCGACTTTTGTTTCATTTTCGCCAACGCACCGCCACCTATATTCCTAGGCTTTTGATACGGTCGCGAATATTGAAGCTCTCGAAAGAGGAGAAAGATGCGCGAGTACGCGGTGAAAAATAGGCTAAAAATTGCAACGGGATTTGACGCTTTCGGCAGAGGTGCAGCCGTCGCAAATAAAGTGACGCGCGTTATTTGAAAAATACGGCAGGGCGTCGTGCAATTCGGGCAAAATGAAAAAAAAGAAAAATAGGAGGGGGTGAGGCGAAAGAGATGAAAAAGCACGCGCGCCTTTCAATAGGACTTGCCAGAACCGGAGTTGCCACTTGCCACTTCGAATTATGCTCAAAGTGGGCAATAATTTTGTCGGAAGTGCACTTAGCACGAAAGTTAGCGCTCGCTGTTGCCGCTGCAACGCTTCCTGTTTCCCAGCCCTCAAGGCTGTTTGACACCTGCGTCTATAATACGCTGAGCACGTGTGCGAGTGCGCAATACGCAGCCCCAAGTTGCGCATGTATAGTCTGCCGAACAGTTTTCCGACTCTTCTTCTCCACGCTTATCGCGTTTGCGGATGCGCTCTCGAGCGCGTGTGTAGCATGGCTGCTGCTACGTCCCCGTTACGTATAGTGCTTCGATATTCAGATGCGACACATTAACGAAATCCAACCAAATTCTACTTTCCAGAAATTGTCGTTTGTCGAGCATTTATCGATAATACGTCGTAAAGATACAACGTTATATGCACAGGTGTCACAGCACGATGAACAAAGCATCTCTTTCCATCCTCCTCGTGTCAACACCTATTTCCAAGTTGTATGCGACGAATATACGGGAGTCACGAGTTGGGCAGCTCTGGGGATGTTTGAGTGCGTCACCGCGTCGCGCCTCACGCACGGGGATGGAAGAGATATCAGTGCGGCAAACTGGAGCAAAGCGACTCGACCCACATACTCCGCTCAGCCGTATAAACCCCCTTTAAAACGTTCTTCGTGCTTCGTGCTACCTCTTTTTCTCCTCTCACACTCTGTGTCGCTTTGATGTTGGCCGTCTACAGCAGCCCGCGGATTTTAACGAGATTGAGCTTTTCGCGCGACGATGAAACAGAGTTTCGTGGATTCTCTCTCTCTCTCTCTCTCTCTCTTTTCTTTATCAAGCTTCGCAAGATAAACTCAAAGTATTCCGGCATTTTGTCAATTACCGCTATTTATTTTCTCGGACTTTCCGTATCCAGTTTTATTTTTTTTCCGATAAAAAGTTAATCCTTCATCTTGACAAACTCGGACTCCGTCTATTTTACTTATAATTTTCTCCCGATAAAATATCTACACTAATAGTGTAGGTATTTTTTAAAGCTTATCTAATTGAAGAAAGTTGTTTTACCATTATTAGTAATCACGATTACTTTTTACCGGACAGTTAACAAAAACTGCCGAGTGATTTGCACTGCGAATTGAGCATTTAAAAAATCAGTCGCGCGTGATTTGCATTTAAAATTAATCGGCGGATAAAGTTGTCAGAGTTATAATCTTGTTAAAACGTACAGCGAATATCTATGGAAATAGCCATCTCTCTCGACTTCATTCATGCCATCAGCAAATGTGCACTGAACATGCAGCTACATTTTGCTCATTTTGCAAATTTCTTCGTTCTCTCTCTCTCTCTCTCTCTCTCTCTCTTTCGGCTACATTTTGTTCGCGCTCGACTTGTCTGTAAATTGTTAATAAACGATAAAATAAAGAGTTTCGACTCTTGGATCGTGCGCGAGATAAAGCTCCTTTTATTTATTTTTTGTTTTGGTTTCAACGACTTCATCGGACGTCTGCTAGGTAGTGGGTCGATATTAATGCCATTCCAGCGCATTCAAGCTTCCTAGCTACCTATATCGCGCCGACGAAAGTTTTCGGCGCAAAAAAAAAGAGAAAAAAAGAAATGTAGCACGATCGAATCCTCTTCCTTCGCTTCTCCACTGGTTAGACTTTTTATCACGCGCTTCGCGCGCCCGAATTCGTTCCTTGCTGTATATTTAGGTGAGCTCTTCTGCAACTAATGTCGTGTTTGGACTTTCCACGCTCGTTTTCTGTTTGATCGTTTAACGAAACATACGAGTGTATATACGAGTATTTTATTTGTTTTACGCCGCGTGATTTCTGTGTGCGTGGTGCTTCACGAGGATTTACGAGCTGCGATGACTTTTGCTGGCTGTTGGTTCATTTTGCCTAGAATAACAATCAGCTCTCGGAAATTTATTAGTTGCAGCGAGATTTATGAGTTTTAATACCTGATCGCTAATCTTTCGCCAATGGCGCATCTTCGATCTTGGTGCCACAGAGTTAATATCGTGCAGTTTCGTAAATACGCGCTCGTTGAAAAGATTTAATTCGTTCGTATCGACGGAGCGAGTATCGAGAATTCGCTGAAAACTCCAAATGTATCCGCAATCTTCCGTTGAGTAGCTATATACGCAATCTTATTGACAACGAGAAAGTAAAGTCGAATTTTACGTAGATAGTAGCAAGCAAAAGAACATTTGCGAGAATAAGCCGTTAGAAAGTCACATTTGCACTTATCTGCAGGGTCAATAAGAAAAAGGCGGTTTGGAGAGTTGGTGGCTGCTTAAGTCGCATAAAAGAGTTCTCTCGATTTGTGCCAGGTTCTCGCGCCAGCTCGTGCAAGAGAGCTTTTGTGCGACGGTGGCAGCTGCTCGAGCTGCTCGAGAGCACACAGTCCCACTTACATGGCCGCAGCATTGCCAGCTGTTGACCTGTATTCCTCATCCGTACCTGCAGCCTTTGTGTATTCTTCCTGCAGGAATTATACTTACTTGTGTTAAACCGAGCAAGAATTTTACAGTTGGCTACGTGACCGAAACGACGAGACTCTCGAACTTAGTGGCCAGCGGATACTAATCTCTGCGTAAGACGGATTAAATATTGCTCTCACGAATACGTTGGAACGAGTATGCACTCTACACGCGTAACGGCAATCTACGTGCTTTGTCAACAATTTCACGACCTTTCGTATTTTGTTGTAAAAACAACGGGTCTACGTTAACGTTTTCGCCGACAACGATCTTCCGCGAATCCATTCGTATCTGTTTTTGCAAAAACTTGGCGATTTCCAAAGACAGTCTGAAGTATAACTTTTCAAGCTGAATAAATAATGTACCGTCATCGATAGCAACTAGAATCTGCGTAAACTGATGGATACAAAAATAAAGCGAACGGAAAGATCTCGGTCAAAGAAAGCAAAACTTGTCGCGGAAATTCCTACGAGAGTTCTCGTAGAAAAGCCACGCGCGGGAAAATAGAGCTTCCGACTTATCGGCCGATAGACGCGACGACGAGGGTCGAGCGAGCGCACGCTCTGGACGCAATTCGGATAATCCGCGCTTGTGATTTACCGCGCTCCGGCGCTATCGGCGACACGGCTCGTATGCGTGCACTTTTACGAAAATGCGAGGGAGTTACGTATGCACGGCCATGGTTCGTTCGTTCAATCGTTCGTTCGTTCGTTCGTTCGTCGCATGCTATACGGTGACGTGGAATTTCCTGGTCGCTAGGTACCAGCCAATTTTCCTTTATTTTTTTCTATTTCACTCGTCGTTTTACATCGTACAGCTACTTTGACGAGGTTTTTTTCCGATAGAAAAGGCTATCGCGATATGTCGCATCGATTGTTTGTTTGTCAAATTTTTAAGAGGAAATTCCGATACTTTTGAAGTGGCTACTGGAAAAAACGATATTTTACGGCGTTGTCTTGGGTTTTCTTTGTTCGATCTTTCGAAACTACTCTATCTCTCTACAGGCCAAATAGTGTAAAATTTAGGTGCGTATGTGTATGCAAGTATCGTCAGAGCATTGCAGCACACAGCAGAGTATAGCGAATATGCCGGAACTTCAATAACGACATATATATATATATAGAACGATAATAAGTTAGCAAGTCGCTGGTTGGGTTGTGGTTTAGTGGTCAAAGCATCAAACTTGCAGGTAGGGTAGCCGAGGATCAAGCTCCGGTCTCTTTAATTTCTAATAAGATACGAATAAAAAATAGTTACTTATTATTTAGAGACTGTAATATTTGATATTTATAATTACTGTGGTATACTTTGGAGTCCATGCTGTTTGAGTGACGCGTCGTACCACAAGCGCAAACACAGAGCTTATTAAGCTATATATATGTGTGGTTACTTAATTAATGTTCTTGTTGGAGAAGTAAAGCCAGCTTACGTACATCATTGTTCGTAGTTTCCATATTCATTCTCTTTCATCATAGTCGGTCTAGCTGTAATGCTTTATGAATTAGCTTTTCGTACAAAATTATTGCATTTGCGGAAAAATATTACGTTGGGGCCTCGAAATTCAAATACACGACTAAAAATTACCCACTATTCGTATTAATTTTCGACGGAGTATTTGGCTAATTAATCATATTAAATTATTTCTAAACCGGTTTTAAGATCGAATAAGTCTCGAGCCACGAAAAGGCATTTTCGCGTGATACGTGAACATTGCTTTGTACGCTTTCCTTGCTCCAAGCGAAATGTCTTTGGATTGTTGGTTACGTAAATTACGAGGACATTGGGGTGACAGGAAGCAACAAAAGTAGATGACATTCCTTTTGTTAAATGCTTTCAGTTGCAAGAACACAACTTGCAACTGAACACAGCTAGAATCTTATGTTAGGATAATTCTTGTGTCGCACTTGCAATTTGAAAAGAGAACGATTGATGCATTTCCGATTTCGCATAGACTTTTTACGATAGGAGTAAACTTGTAATAAACGTCTGTCAAAAAGTAATTGAATCTATAGCCTTTTGATTCGGTTTTATTCAATATTTAACGTGGAGTAATTCGCAAGTGCGCTGAAAAAGAGAAAAAGAGAAATGTAAAAAGCACGAGAGATAGCGAAAAATAATCAAGAGGTCAACTTTTTGCCAGCGGCAAACGTCACAGACACACGGCCACCTATACTGCCCACCTTGAAGCTGCCGAGAAATATTGAACATCGAATCCTCCCGGGGCGCATTGTAACTTTCAGTGGCCAATGTGTTTTTTTCGTCTTTCCCTTTTTTGTCGGCCCGCACGTTGAGTGTTGTGAAACTGAAGCCTCGACAAGTTGGTTTAATTAAGCAAGTTTATAATTTTGCCAATTCAAAAAGTACGCTACTTGAAGATTTATCATATTGTAACGATCAGCAAGTACAAATGACAACGATAGATTATGGATTTTTCTCTTTTGGTAGAATACTTTCGCGTTAAATGCAATGAAAACCACAAGTTTGATCCAGGATACGTCAATGCTGGAGTGATCCAAATGGATGAGTAGATTGAAGATCTGTAGATACGTGAATATTTAGGGCGTGCAAACGGGCTTTGGTATTCTAATAATACGCCAAATATCCACACATAACAACGTATAGAGTTTTAATACGAAGTTGACTAAAGTAGAATCATTTGGCGCAGATAAAATGACGCAACTATGTTTTTGCATAATAGTCGATCGGGAGGCAGAGACGTCGTATGACTGGAGATCAGGGATGGGATAAACGTTAAATCAGGCCTAGCGACCGATCGTTTTGAATTCGCTGAGCTATCGATATCTTAGCGGATATCACGCGGAGTTATAAGCGTTCGTATACCTACAAGCTTAAAACTCGATTTCGTCCCAAAACTTTCTCTCTCTCCCTTTCTTTACCGTGCTATTCGCTTCTCGGCCTACAATCGCCTCAATTGCTAAAGCTGAAACGACCTTAGAGAAAATGGCGCGGGTGGAGTTTAATTACATCTTAACCACCTCAAATTTGTATTCGAACAGATGGGTTTTTTTTTTTTTATCTTAATGAGATATAATCGATCGTGTGCTTTGTAGAGCAATAGCTTTTATGACAGTTTATGACTTTATTGATAGTAGGGTACTCAGCACTTCAACGGATTGTACTTTTTAATAAACTACGAGTGCATTATTCATCATTCGGACAAAGTATCAAGTTTTTAATTGAAATATGAACTCGCTTTAAAACAGAAACGCTTTCTACCTTTTTAAATGGAAAAGCTTTTGCTACTACTTTGTGCAAAAAGTAATATGTTGATTCAGTAGATGAATTACTCAATGCTGAAACTGACGCAACACGCATGATCGAAGCCACTGTTTGCATTCGTATAAAAATTGATTTGCGCTTTATTTAATTTTCAAACGCAACATTCGTTTCGTATGACGCAATTGAATACATCGTCTTGGGTCGCTTGTACTGTTATGCTAAACATTCGAGATAATCGTATTTACTATTTTAGTCCGTCATAACGCCTGTGAGAATGCAAATTAACATTGAATAAGTATGCTGCCAAAAAATAACGCGGAGTAATTCGCTATTATTTGTCTTAATACAAATACGTTAGGTTTATGTTTTATTTTTCATTGAGATCAAAATATTGCAATTATCCAAGATCCAATCGAAATAGCTAAGGAGACCGGCATGAGCCAAAATCGCATACAAAAAATCGAGTTTCAATTTATAAGGTACGTTGGGTTATTGGTTCGCGTGTTCTCCAAAAGTTTATCTTCGTTGCAATCCATGCCGCAGTTTGGTGATATTCTCTAAAATCAATTAATTGTATTGTTTTCGATCGCATGATAGTACTATTTCAATGAAAATTGCAAGGCCATACGGTAAAACAGAATGACACTTCAAAGTTCAACGACTAAAAGAATTTTTCGTATTTTTTCCGTGAGAGCAGGCTCGGAACAATTATTTGAACTATTTCCAATTAATGATTCTTTGCGATATATACATTTCAAGTGTTTTTTTAATAAGTCGTTTATCGCTTTTGTATAGGTATCGCCTGGTAACAGCGTATTTCGAAAGCGAAATAATAAAAAAAAACGAACGCTAAAATCAAGCGCGCTAGGCGTAATGCACAGCCGTGAAAAAGTAAGAGTACAGGTGTAAGGGGTGATAATGCATGTACCCCACGTAGCGATGATTCATGGAGCGGACCTTCCTCCCTCTTTTTCTTTGCGCCGGCGTGCATTCCTTATCTCAGTTGCCTGCAAGTTTATATATATATGTATATCTCAGTAGTCCAATTTTGTGGTAAATATGCTCGCGCGCGCGCGCGAAAGAAAGAGACCCCGTCGGCTTCGTCGTCGTCGTCGTCGTCGTCGTCGTCGTCGTCGTCGTCGTTTGCCAACTGTTTTGACATTTCAATTAGAGAGTGCCAGGCCTGTTGAGAGCTTCTCACCCATGTGTCTGTTCAGTTATGTGCGAGATAAGCTTGCGAGTTCAGTTTATATGGCTGTCGCCGCAGTTGCTGAAGGCACTAACGCTTTTAGCAAATTTGATTCTTTTTTCCATGCTACATAAATTTCAACACGCTGGTTTGAACGACGAAACAATATTTTGATGCACTTTCGTTTTAAGCGGGACGTGAAATCATCGGATGAATACAGCTGAGGTTTAAAGAAACCGTCACGTTTCTATGGAAAGTCAAATATGTTCTACGTGCAGTTCTGAATTGAAAAGTCCATGTGTACTTTTGATATTGCCGATTTTTTTTCGAGGCATAAATCAATCTCGCATAGAATTGATTTATACAGAGAAATTTAATCAGCAACAAGGGTTTGCTTCGTTAAATCTTTATTTACAGTTACGGCTCTGACAATTTTCGCTACAACAGCTACGGCGCTTCGCTCGAACGATCGATTCCAATCGCTCAGGCACCGACCCATAATAAATAAATATGCAATGCGCACACTAACGAACAGTGGAATGAAGTGGAGATCGAAAACAAAAAAGCGTGACCAAATCGTCACGTCGAACGTACATTATACATTTAATATCCCGTAAAATGCAAAAAGACACCGAGCAATCAGCTTTTCCAATATAAATGCCTAGCGTCACGACACGACGCATTTAAAAACCCAATCAAACAACGTGTGCGCACCAATTTCGTTTCCTTGTCTATTTTTTCAATAAATCGAAGACGCAGATGCGTTTGATAACTACGTTTTGTTCACTCTTTTTCGTCGTTCACAAAACCATACCGTTATGATTAAAAATATTATTCGGAGGTTAAGCTTATTGATATACGTACATACCTATTACATCAGTATCTTACGTGATTCTCCTTCAATCAATCAGATTGCGAATAAACTACCTTCATTTTCCAGGCCATCAATTTTGTTATATAGCATCGTATACGCCGAAAATTCAATATTATCATATTTCTTTCTCTCTTTTTAACGAAGTTTCGCTCCGTATCGATGTGCCGACTACTTCTCTGAATATTTATTCCTGCTGCTCCATTTTATTCGTTCACTTGTAATGGCAAATTGGTCAGTGCTAATGCGACCCGCATGTGAAATTGCCCGTTCAATCGCTCCTCATTATAGCAAATATCTTGTACACGAGGAACCGGCCGTTTCAATTGCGTGTCAAATTCATTGTAACTTTTATAGTATCTATTTTGTAATTTATACTTATAAAAGTGTAAAATGTTGCGAGCGGGACATTTTATTAAATTTGTCCGAGAGTCCGCGGCTAGCTTGAGCTTTGTAAGCTGCTCAAGTTAGGTAATGTTCTTAAGCTGGATTTAAAATGCAATTTTAGTAATAACCATCCTGTTCAACGAGGGCATGTTTCGCAATACCTCAACCGTTGACGAAGCGCTGTCGATTATATTATTCCTGTTCTTTTACTTTTACCCAAACTGTAGTTGTAATTTGATACATTAATTCTTATGACATAGGTTTATTACGATTCTCACTTGGCAAACGTTTTTATTAGGTGTTTCGTATAAATTTTGCACACAATTTTACCACAATTCTTTATCGAATGAATAGAGCGGTTTATCTTTGGTTGTTCGAGTCATGAAATAGAGAATAGCCCAACCTGAAATACGAGATGATTTATTCGTTGAAAATAGTGTCAGGGAGTTTATCAGTGTTTCTCGAGCATTTAACCGTGTAGCCACAAATCCTCAAGCTTGAATGCTTGAATACTAAAGTTTTAATTAAAAGAGCGCGATACCTCAAATTGGCGACTTTTCTATCTTTCCAACAGGCTTGTCGTATTTTGTTTCAATTTCATCGCTGATTGAATCGGCTAGTGGCTGAAACAGCCAATCGCACGCGCGCCATTCATCGTCAAGGTATACCTGTACATCGGGTCCTCGCCCTCTTTCTCTCTGTCGGTCTGTCTGTCTCTCTCTCTCTCTCTCTCTCTCCCACTCTCTATATATATTTGACGCTATTGATAATTAATTATCAGCCGATGTCGTACGAAAATTCGCTTTGACTTACCGCACGTTTTTGTCAAGTTAGTGCAGCCATCTCCCAAACGCTTACTTATTCCAAGGTGCCTGCGAAAATTATACGTTTGACTGATTTTTACGTCACCTTCTATTTCTTATCTATCCAATACATTCTTTTGGCTAAAGTCGCAGTGTGTTTTATTTCAGTTTTGAATAGAAATAATAAAACAATTCTTGTTTTGCCTGTCCACGCCGTATAACGCCACGTAATGTCAATAGGTTTCGTCTTATACGCGTTTACGTGTTTGAATAATTTGCGTAAGTTTAGAAGCGATCCAGAGTTAACTTTATTGGTATGCAAATCAAGCTGCTAAATTAGCACAGCAACTCGTAAATCATACGATGAAGTCTCATTATTTGAGATAATTACAGTATAACGTGAGTTACGAAAAGCTAGTGACCTCATTTAGTGGTCGAATTGTATTTTTTAATTCATCATCGCTATATTAAAATTAGCCATCTAGCATAGCGCTGCTTATTGATTGACGTGAAACGTTGAAAAAAGTGTGAAATACGATTAGCTGACGTTTCGTAATTGTAGTGAATGCAAAAATTAAATAAAAACAAAAACAACATCAGTCATTCATATTCTGGGTGGAGTAATGCTTTTGCTCGTTGAATTATCGCGACGCAATCAGGGCCTATAGTGCACGCCATCAAACGAATGCTGGTTAACTGGTCAATAAGCTGCAATTAACGAGAATAATGATGCTTTGCAGTTGTTTGTTTGC
This sequence comes from Chouioia cunea, assembly GCA_030064505.1. NCBI lineage: Eukaryota > Metazoa > Arthropoda > Insecta > Hymenoptera > Eulophidae > Chouioia > Chouioia cunea. Next base: position 25,038,461 of record JAOPFQ010000001.1, read on the forward strand.
AAATTTTCCTTCCGATTAAGCTCTAGTGTTTTTTTTCAAACGCATTTACGTGAATAATGGGCCAGTGTCGCTTGCTCGTATATTGCGCATGTGCGTGTGTATACGCCTTCGTAATTAATAGCGTTTGATGTTGCTAACAGAATATTATGCGCATCTATTATCATGTTTTCTTCATGACGTTTACTTTTCACCATTATTCGAGCATAAATATTGATGATATCCCGAAAATTACCTGAAATAACGAATTAATTTTTGTTTCAGGTAAGCTGATGGCATCATTTTCAAAGATAATATTAGAATACGGATAAGTATATGTACAATAGATTTGCTAAATGGATTATTAACAGTTTGTTCAAATAAACTATCAATGTGACATTTTACTAAACACGCGTAAAAAAGCTGATTTCGTTATACTTTTTCAACAACTGACGATGCTTATTAGTGTCGTTTTTGTGACAGCGCTCCTAACAAGTACACCGCAAAGCATAATTTCCACGGACACAAAGTGGTAATGCGAAGAAACAAAAAATAACGCGAAACTTGGAGGCAAGAAAACCGCGAGGTCTCGCCGCGTCTTTCGGGAGAGGCGTAATTGGCGTGGGCGCGAGTCTCAAAGCGACCGCATGTGGTAGCGCTGCGCCGCGGAGACGTGTAAGCCATGCGCGCGCGTGCCTCGCCCGGGATTTGGAGTCCCTTCCTTTCCCCCGCACTGCAATTTCCATGGCCCCCTGTATGCTCTGGAGATTTTCGCCAATCGAATCCGCTGAATTACGCTTATGCCAGGATTGGCACGCGCCTCTATATTCTCCCTCTCTCTCTGTCTCTCTCTCTCGACAGTCTAATCGTCTGATGTACAGGACGTCATTAAGCTTCGAGAATTTACTCGTCAGAACTAACCGCGCCAAGTAATTTATTAAGATTTCCTCGTGTCCCTGGATCATACCTTTGATCTTGCCACGTCTCTCATTGTCTTGTGAATTTACACTTTTTTCATAACATTAGATCCATCTGAGACACACGATTCTTTTTGAATACCACGAGTTACCAAGAATACTCGTTAAATAAGGTACAGCTGTGGTATTTTATTTCGAACTATAAATTCTTCTTGTGCGCTCAGAGTTTCTCTCTCTCTCTCTCTCTCTCTCTCTCTCTCTCTCTCTCTCTCTCTCTCTCTCCGATACATTCTATACGAATCACCTCTAGTTACTCAAATAAAGTATGCTCGAAATTGCACCGATATGAAATTCTTTAAAGTTAACATTCTCTCTAATATGTAAATTTAGATTTTCATACTTTGAAATAAATATTAAAATCTTGTTCATAGTACATCCAATCGATGGGAAATATTGATTGGCTTGATTATTTCACGATTTGATGGGAGTAGTTTCATTTAGTTAATTGAAACTAGTGAACTCAATAACAAATTCAACTTATAAAACACACAAATTCAGTTTGACAACTGGCAATACAGAAATAGAGTGAGCAGTATCTTGCAGTTGTTGATTCAAGAAAAAAAACTATATTTTACATTTCACCACCGGTTCTTGTTTGTCTATGACAATTCAATAAATAACCTTGTAGCGATTAGAGTGAATAATGTAAACCTCAAATTGTGTTTGAACGGAAAATCGTCTGCAAAAAGATTCGTTGAAAGAAGTCATACGAGTAAGTAGTGAAAGAACACATGGTCGACTTTCTTGTAGAAAGTACAAAAACATTGAAGAACTTCGGGGAAAAGCCCGATACAGAAGCGTGCGCATACACATACGCATAAAAACACACATACATACTCCAAGGCACGACATTTCTCAGGTTTTTTTTACCGTCTCAACGGGAGAGCTAGTCTTATCCGACGATCGTATCAACTGAAAGTTCGATCCTTGGCTTCTCTGCACATTCGAGCTACTTGGTACTCTAAAGGCATGAAACGATCTCGGAAAATCAAGTTTCAACAGATTGAAAAGTCGAAAAATAAATGGGTTTGTTTTCAAACGATACACGATCTTATACATGGATTTATGAGTATTTTACGTGAATAATCAATCTCTGTAACAACGAACATTGTTTAAGCAACGAAGTGAGTCACGTGGGGAAACCGGAAGAGAGAGAGAAGGAGAGAGGGAGAGAGAGAGCTCTTCAAAGATACTTATCCATACAGGTGGCTCACGCGCAATATCGTTTTTTTCCCTTATGTACGTGTGCGAAAAAAAATCTTTGTTCGACACTGCGTTGAAGCGTCTACTCACGTTTGGCAATCGTAAAGTTTTATCGAGTGGATGTTGTACGAGGCAAAGTTTTGCGCAGCTTTGATTCTACGATTGGATGCGATCAAAGTAACGAATGTGATTGAGATTGAAACTGTAGATCTGTTAAGATTTCATTTGTACAGATTTGATAATTGTTGCGACAAGTATAATGTAAGTAAAGAGAGCGCTTGTTGAATTCGTATAAAAGCAGCAAGTTACACTATATAATATAAATGAAAACTTGATAGAGGTAAAAATATCTTGATAAAAGCCCATACATGGCCCTAACATTAGCGAAATCTCTTGACACTGGTTAGCAAAGGTTAAATCCTCAAGAGAGCAAAATCCAGATTTATAGAGCGGAGTAAGGGCCAGCGACGATCAGGCCTGACTTCGCACAGCCTAATCCTGAGCACTGTTAAGCTGATGCTCTCTCTCTCTCTCTCTCTCTTTCCCTCTTTACCATTACGTATTGACTTGCAATCCTGGCTCGACCATCAATTACTACTTGTCGCAGAGAGCTTAATTTTCGAACATAATTTTCAACGACTGACCGATAATCTCAATAGCTTGAGAATCCTTTGAAATAGCTTGTATTCCTAAAGAAAGGTAATAATAGTGACAGTAGCTGTTATATGTATTAAATGTCGAGAGATGGAAAGTCTTAATAAAGGTAATTGATTAAAGCTGCCGTAATGAAGGAAGTAATATATGAGTGAACCAGCATGGGGACGGGGAAGCTGTAATCTTATCGTCAATCAAAGGCAGTGCACTCGTTTGGCTAGAAGTAGTTTTGTTTGTCAGTGGGTAGACACAGCTCGAGATATATACTACACCACTGGCCAGGAGGCGCCTGATTGATGCCCGGACGCGCGCGCGTAGGTGTACCCTTCCGGTGAATCGTGTGTGTGCTCTGCTCTCTTCCTTCTCCCCCCCCCCTGTCCGCCCTTCTCTCCCATTGCCACACGAGCGCTTACGCTTTAGTCGTGTCTCATTAATTTTCTCAAGGCACACTGCTCGCGTGTTTACCCTTACGCGCGTATTTTTCATTCGTCCGCTCCGCAATGTAACAGCCTAAAAACCATTCTTCCACGATTAATTGTTTACAGAGCTTATACTCAAGCTCGGACGTTATTGTGATTCTATTATTTTCACGTGCCAAACTTTTTTCCACGATACTAGCGAGTCGTGAACATTTTGGGCATCGAAAGAGATAACTTTTGCAGGTTTCGCGCATAGTTCTGCGCTATTACTCACTGGAGGACATGGATAAAGTTGAATGGCTGTTGAACTTGACTATTGTTGTGCTTTGGACTTGTCAGTTAAGTGCGACGTCGTAAGCTTGGATAACACGTGCTTGGAACATTTTTCTTCGAACGCTGTTCGACGAACAGAAGCGGGTATTATAATGGAATCACCGTGGACTTAATCTTTTACTACCAATGTGTCTGTCAATCAATTCAAAATACACACTACAGATTCAGTAAATAAGCAAAGAATAGAGCTGAAAAGCGCCGTTGAGCCAGCCGCGCCGATAAGGTAACAGAATAACGTGGACCAATGTTATTTTTGTTGGGGATCAGCGAGGTTCTGCAGTCTGACTGGAGTAGTATACAGCAAAGAAGCGACAAAGTAACCACGTGCGGCATTGGAAATCCACAATGGGAGTCGCATGAGTGAGCTAGAGGAAAGGAGACTGTATTTGGGCCAGAGGCGAATCAAACGGACCAAGTCGGAGTACAAAGCCATATATATAGTAGGTTCGAGGTGGATCACCTGCAAACACGAGATCGAAGGAGAGTAGGTCCCGTGTTTATCGGCAATGACGTAGCGAGTGACAGAGATAGAGATGGCGTGGGTACTCGGGAAGAGAACGAGGAGGAGGAGGATGGAGCTGGTGGGAAAGCAGAACGTCGAGAGGGCTTGGATGTCGGGCGGGCCTAACAAGCGTAATTGGAGCAGGTGGTCGAGCCCGTGCCTCTCTCGCTCTCTGCGGTTTCTCCGCATACGTAACTAACCCCAAGATATTCCCCCTCGCCGAGCACGAAATCGCAAGCTCCATTTAGCGCCAGGAAGAGAGAGAGAGCGAGATTTCGATGCAGCGGGACAGAAAGCTCGTTTGTCGACGAGCACGCTTCTGCCCTTCAAACGCCAACCTTCAATTACGCTTTCTCGCCTCTATCCTCCTTTCTTTCTCTTATTTTCTCGATCTACCTTCTCTCTTCTTTTTCCTTTTTTTTTATTCGTCTACATGCCGCACTCTTCTATATCTGTCGCACTCCCCTTTTCCCTTCCGCTCCTCGCCCCTCTTTCATCGAGTCGAGCGCTTTGTCTCAGTTTCTCAACTGTCGCACAGGATAGTCGCCAGTAGTCAAAGATGTTTTCGGTCAGCCAATAGATCCAACAGCACCTTGGGCTGCGTCGTAAATATTAGTGCTCGGCTACCAGTATTACCGCTCTTACAGCGATACGTCGAGCAAGCATTTTCTAGCTAGACTATTTCTTTCGAATTTAAAAATGAATCCATCGCTACTGTTTTCCTAATGGGACAGATACTTCAGTTGCAATTTTACGTTGACTCAAACAATTGATCAAGAATAGATTTATATTCTCAGATAAACAGCTAAGATAACGTTAGCAGCAAGTTTGATTGCTCGAAACGTCACAAAACTCATTGGAAGCTTTGTTTATTTGATCGAAAGTAATTGAAATGAAGCTAATTAAACTCTGCTTAGTGGGAAGGATTGAGCTGAGTTGCGAGTTTTGGAACAAATTCAAATAGCGTAACTCGCCACAGTGAAAAGTGGCCAAGGTTATCGTAAGTCTTTGAAAGACTTGAACAAACAGTGGTCGCGTACCTTTAAATGTACACAGTTCTTTGCGCTAACAGCTAGTCTTGGTGCATGCGCACCGTTTTCCTCTCCTTCTCTCTCTCTCTCTCTCTCTCTCTCACGCGCACGCTCGGCATCGTAAAAGCATGCCTGAGAATAAACAAAAGTGTCGTCGTAGGCTGGTGAAGCACGTTTGTTTTGAGAAAAAACAGAAAGTTAGAATTGTAGGGCGTGGAAAAGGCTTGGCAAGCGGAGACGCCGCCCGTCTCGACACAGCATAGAGAAAGGGTGAAAGCTTACCAAAGGGTGGCAACTTCTGCCAAACTCCATCAACTCTCTGCTCTGCTATCTTATGCTGCAATCAAATTACAGACTCACTTTCCGGAACATTATCAAGCTGTCTCTCCTCCGCCCTCCTTTTCTCTTTATCTTTCGCGTCTCTTGCGTGTCCCCGCAGATATTTTCACACGAAACTTCACTCTTATCTCCTCCACTCGCTCGAACCTCTGTTTGCAATGAATCTTTCGCTTTAAAAAATAATTACTGTCTTAAAAATGATTCTTCTCTCTAGTATTTACAGCAAAGAATGCTACTTATAGGTATACGTGTATTTGTTTCATGGGTGTTCCTGTATTGTGTTACTATCGGATTTACAACATTGCATGCCACATCTCCTAATGCGTTTCTTTTGTTCGCCATGTTTAATTCGATTTCTAATGGTAATAGTCGATTTTGAGCACTCGTGCGCTGATGGAATGTGTAAGCTCAATTGAATAATAATGTTAATGGAAAGCTGTTCGTGGTTCGAATCGATTATGTTAAGCGTATTGGCATCGCGGCATCCGTTGATCAAATTCTTGCGCCCAATGTGCAATATATTTAACTCTATTCATTTTCATTGAATGTACTTAACTTTATTCACACGGACAGATACTATTTTGCAACGAATTTTAATGAATCTGGGAAAAACAGCAGCACGTTTTGTACATTGAAAATTAAACTTTTCTTTCAACAAAAGTCTCGAACGCTCAAGATAATTGCAGAATGAGCTGCTGGGGAAATGAGTCACGAAGCGTGATAATTGCTCGTTAATTCAGGTAATTTGAGAAAGAGCTCGATTACCTCGTTTGCCATTATCTTCATGGGTTCACAGTATTACGTGCGCCTCTAAATTTTCTCTCGAGAATTTCTCTTTTGTAATATTCGTTTAATGAGAATTTCAATTTGAACAGAGACGATTGCCAATTAATCAGCCAATTAATCGAATATTTAATCTAGTTGCGAAACGAGAAAGCAAAGAGTTTGACGACATTAACGCGGAATAATTAGCCGAGAGAAGTTGCTATCTCGGGCGTCACAAATCATGCGCAAACGGCGAGCAGACTATTACGGGAGCAAAGAGCCGAAAGACATAACGCATGTTTCTCTCGTGGCTGGAATATCTGGGAGTGCAGCGGGAGTGGCACAAGTGGCGCAAGTGGAGTGTCTTGTAATCAGCAAAGTGGCAAATGAACAACTTGGCGCCAAGTTGCAAGTTGCGACAAGCTTCTCGTCTTATACCTTGGCTACACACGAGTCTTCAGGCTCACACTCCTCGCGAGAGGGGTCATGCTGCCGTGGACGGCGACGATAAGCGCTATCATTTTTTGGCACTCACCGAGAGCCGAGAGCTGCTGGCGGGACCGACTCTTTGCTTTCTTCTTCTTCTCTCTCTCTCTCTCTCTCTCCTATATTTGTCTTTGTCCGCTCCTTTTATTTATTTTTTTTTTGTTGCGAGCCTCTTGTACATTGAGACTCTGTGCATGCACTCGACCGACTTCTTCTTTTATTACGCTCTTTTGTCTTGCTCTTGACGTTCTACTGTGGCAATGGCGTAATTGATGATAATGTTTGCTTTAGATGCGAGACAATGCTTTGAAAGCTCGGCATAACAATGCAGATCAGAATTAATTGACAACAACACTATCTTTAATTGCGATCGAATCAAGCCTCGATTTGTGATTTACCAATAACACTTGTTCAATTAAGATGCAAGTTAAATCACATTAGAGTTCAGTCAGATCAGCTATCCAACATACACGATAAATACTTATGCGACGCACGTATTAATTTGTTCGGGAAAAAATTAAATATGGAGAATTTAGCTGTAACAAGTGAAATCGATTTGGTCGTCAACTCGTTTACACGAAGTTCTCGTGTTTTATTCAATCTCAAAAAGTACGATTGAAAAATTCCGCAAATAATTAAAAGAGCAATAATTGTTTAAGGGTGTAGTGACACTTGTAACTAAGTGAAAATCAAATAAATAAGACTAGGCTCCCATCATTGTTGAAAGTCGAGTATTTACATTGTCAAAAGCTTTCGAGGGACACTCCCAAAGTGTCCAATTACTGATGCACCAGCTGTCTGTTTACGAAATTTTCTGTCTAGGAAAACGAAGCTTTATACAAGGAAGGCCCGAACTTCTCATTGTCGACTTTTGGCAGTGCAAAATATTCCGAAGAAATACTTATTTGCAGGAGTAGCGACACGAATGCAAGAGATTTACATTCGGCGGCGCCTTCCTCAAAGATTTCCTCTTTTCATTTCCCTTTGGAATTCGACGGGAGTTTACCTAAGACATGACGAATAACTTTGCCAACGTTTCAAGTCCAGATGTCGAAAGTTGGAGGCATGGCCAGCAGCAGCAGCAGCAGCAGCAGCAGCAGCAGCACCACCATCAAATGAAGCCTGGTGGACGCTTCACTTAGACTCGCGCGGCGGTCGCGTGCAACTTCTCTGTCGAGTACTAGTTCTGCGTTTTAAATTCGTTGGCTACGTGAAAAGTTGTCGCCTGGAGACCAAGCGCTCGAGCAGAAAACTTGGCCTGCAAATTTGCTGAACGTCTGCAAATTATTTCCTATCTGATAATAATTTATTAGACTCGAGCAATCTCAAGAATATTGTCTTCGCATACTTGTTAAGTGTCGTGAACTTGTCCCAAAGTGCTTCTTGCAAAGTTTAATCTCGCGAGGTAAATAATTCTATAAGTTCGCAAGCTTTAATAAAGTTCAGCTAATATTTATTTACAATATTTGCCAAAATTTTGCTGGCGAACAATCTACGAGAGTTTAGTCTTGGGCCAATTCCAATATACGTGTCATTTCTCTGATCGATGGCAAATCTATTAGTTAAGATCGCTAGAAATGAAATCAGTTATATCAATTATAATCAACGATTTATTTTAGAAAATGTTTATCATTAAAAATGGTACAACGAATGTTGATTTCCTTGTTCTTACAACGAATTCTGCTCCACATTTCCCTTCGCATCTTTAGGATCAACGTGTGCCCTTAACAGTGACGTGTTTCTAGAATCAACACGTTCGCTTAATTTAGGCATTAACATAGACAACGAACTAAAACTATGGAAACATCATAATCACACTTATTAATCATTTTGATCTGGAAGCTAGAGCATTAAAGTTATCGAATTTTCCGAGTAAACGATAATTGTTCTATTTTGATGCGAGTAACATGTAATAGTAAAAGCTTTTGAAAATTTCTTGCTTTAATCCAATGTATGTACTATAATAATACCATAATGTTCTTAAAACAAGAGTATATTTCCGGGCACCTAGATGTACTGGCTGCCAGACAGCTTTCTACAAAAAAGCCGACATCAGGTCTTGCGTAAAAATGCGGTTGCATTGCACATTCCGCCCTCGGGGCTTGGCATCAGGAATCTTATAACAGAGGTAAACGGAATTTCCGAGAAAAACAGCGCAGTGACGTTTAAAATGATAACATTGACATTTAATCAATTGGAACGGACAAGCTTCAATGATGCTATACATTTTCATCTCGCGTAATAACATTTAGTAATTGTTGCTTGTTGACACCTCGAATTAGAAGAAAATGCCAGTCTCTTTGAATAAGGAGAAAGGTAAAGTTATTCTACAAGATAAATTTAATAGACCTCTAGGGTTAACAAGCATCAATGATACCTTACTTTGCAATACTCTAGCCTTCTTATTGGAGTATCGTGCAACTTTTGCAATTTTGCACGCACACAATGCGCTATTAAATTGAAATATTATTCAAGCTACGTCATTTTTCGAAATATAATAGTGCAACGATGAAAAAAACTCGACAACGCTATCGCGTGTAGAACGACGTAACAGCATCCGGAAAATCAAACAAGCAAAACACGGTTGAAAGCGAAGAAGCGAGATAAATAAGGTGAAAGAAAATGAGATAGTGTTGAGTTAGGAAGAGAGTGGAAGAGGGAGAGAGAGTGAGCGGCAAAGAGGGTCTGACAAGGGGCGCGTCGTCGTGTTTTGGCGCATCCCTCGGACACCGAAAAGTTGGCGAGCCGTGTCCGAATCGTCGCGTTTCCTTCGGGATCGAAGGAAATACGGAGAAACTTTTCGATTTCGCACGATGCGAGCTTGTGAACACTTTCTGCCGAAGAGAAGAGCCAAATTAAAAAGAAAGATGTCTGCTGTACTTTTAAGCTTAAACGTCTCTTAACTCTGTTCTTCAATTGAATTGTTTGCAATGCAATATTCCAATCTCAAACTGCTCTATATCCGTTGCGCGAATAATCAGAAATATTGCGCGTATCGCGTATCTACATTAGATATTTTTTTCTCTCCCACTCGCCAATCGCACGCAAAGAATCTCCAGCACATTAGTGGTCGAAGGGGAAAAATCATAAAAGTTACATACGACCGCCAGATAAAAGAGAAAAGGCAAATGGAAGATGGCAAAAGCAATCGGGTCGGTAGTTTGTTTATCATTTGGCGCACGTACGGGATCGGAATATAACTGGTGGACGTAATGCAATAAAGCCCTCTTGGAGGACGATTGTGGATTTGCAGCGGCGAGTTGCGGCGAAGCTAGAGCTTACTACGTACCTGCAGTTCGGCATTGGAAAGATCGACCCTTCTACCGACGACGAAGGTATCCCTCGTCCTGCCCGTCCCACCTACCCCTTCGTACCATGATCCTCAGTCTCGACTGTAAATTTGTCGTTAGAGCCACCAGAACGTAGTTCTCCGCATCGCAGATAAACAATTTTACGAGCATGTGCAACCTGATTCGCCGGTTACTCGATCACAGTTACTATCCGAGAAGATAAACGTCGCGCCTATTATTGCAAACCTTTATGGGTGAATTATAACTAGAATTGTTCTTAAGCACTACGTGTAATTTTTTTCATTTTTTCCTCGTACACTGTCACGTATGAATTTAGCAAGAGTTGGCTCTGTGTGCCGTCCATTATTCGACTTGTTATTTTTTTGTCTCGATGGTCCTATCATTGTTTCCGTCTTGTGCTCGCTGCACGCTGTATATATCTGGTGCGTTTGCGCGCGACTGAGCTCACTGACTTTCACTATTTGTTTATCTTCCTTTCCACCGCTACACACATCCTCTCGCAGCCACGTGACAGCACACTATCCGTAGCATTACCGTGACTTATTCGGAGCTTCATTCGGTCGTTTTGCTCCCGAGTTGGAGCACTGATCGAGAATCAAGTACGGCTGCAAACCTTTTCCAGCGGATCAACGTATTTTCCAGATACGCGATTCATGCATGTAAATACCGACATCTAATCCGAATGTCTACGAGTCTTTTCTGCTTCAACATTCTATCAGCCGTTTTTTATTCGTCTCGGTACGACTGCGTTCGACCAAATTTCATTTTGTTTGGCGATGGAGATATCGCAAATACCTGGTGGAATATATTTTCTTCGAGGAAATGTTCCTCGAATCATCATACTGAGAACAACGTTATGTCTTAATTGCATGCAGCATCCGTTGCCGTCGTTTTAGCAAACTAAAGTATTTGTCGATCGTGCTGTTGCCAAAACAAAACTTGCTGACATGGAGCTACCTCGATAAAGATAAATCCAAAGTTTATCAAATCAAGGATGTCGTCAAGGATTTCGATAACGAGGGAATTCGAAAATCACTTTATAACGTAGAGTTTTATTGACTTTGGTAAAATGAAATTGTTCAACAAACTAAGGTACGTTTACAAGACTTTGCTTTCTCGGTAACAGAAACGTCGAACTAACACAAAGTCATTTTTCGAGAAGAATATATAAAAAATTCACAATAGGAAATCCGATTTCATATAGTTTTATTTTGGATTATCGAGAAACGACGGAGTTGCACAAGTGAATCTATTGGGTTGTTAATGAAATACCTTTTGATACGAGTACATTCATTGAAATTTCATATTGGATTGAATCAAATAGTGACCATTTTTATTTGGATTCTTAAAAACCTTTGTCTGGATAAATTTATTACACAATCAAAAATAAACTATGACCCTTGTTAATGCACAGAGGAAGTTATTAAACATAAATATATAATTCAATTGAATCGTACCATTTTCAAGAAGGAATCCTACTTAATAAGGTTAATATTAACCAAGAGAGCGAGAGAGCTCTTTCCAAATTATTACCACGGACTTACATTCCTCGGTAAGCTCGTTCATCGTAATAACTTGCCCGAGTATTCCCATTGTAGTGTCTATATTCGGTAGTTTGCGATCTTCGAGCACGTTTCTGCTAATTATGGCAACAGATTGTGCCTTGAATTATGACTTCTGTTGCTCCCTAAACAATTATTCTTGTAAATCATTTTAATTTGGTATAACAGCAATATTTGAAAATGGTAATTTTGCTATTTTATCGAGGATAAAAACTGTTCTGGCGGGCTTTTCAAGTACACATAACATCGACAAAAAATATATTTTTACGAAACCTTATTCTCATGCAAACTGCGTATTACTCAAAAAATTTTTAAATAATTAGGTAGTGATAATGTATTCTTCTGGCATAATTAAATTGCAAGTAGTATAGAATGTACGTTGAATCTCAAGCTTGGCTCTTCTCTTGGTTAACGATGTGTAATGCGATAACGACGGTAAAATATTGATTGTTGAATACAGAATTGCGCATCGACGAATGATTAATAAAAAAATCAATAATATTAAAAATGGAAATTGTAAAGCCACGGTATAGAGTTGGTAAAGTTGGAGGTTGGTTGTTGGGTTGGACAATGTAGGGGTGGAAATTCGGTAGGAGGTCAGGAGCGCCGTTGTACGCTCGACGTAATGTATCGTACGGTACGTCGTAGTGACGACGGGTGGTGGGTGGCGAGTGGTAGTAGTGGTAGTGGTGGATGACTGGTATACGCACACTGTTGCAAGTGATTCTCGAGCTGTACGTTTGTAGTGCGCATGCGCCTGGTTGGGCGGCGTGTAGACTACGCTACCGCCAGTCGTCGTCATCGTCGTCGCCGTCGTCGTCGTCGTCGTCGTCGTCGTCCTTCTCTGTACATCCCCGCGCCACCTCAGTCGCGAGTCACGAGTGCTCTGGTAAGCTTCGATATACGCGCAGTCGCAAGTCGGGTAGTACACAGGCTAATCAACAGACGATGTGACCGCTACAAGATGCCGGGCTGTCTCGATAGGTGGGCCCTTGTATTGGGCCCACTTGTCCTACTGTTACTTGTACCTAGACAAGTCGACGCCGAGAAGAACGAGAATTGTGAGTCGACCGCTTAGTTGCGATTAATGTTGTGTATATGTGTGTTTGTGCGCGGTTTATGGCTGACGCGGCTGCTGCTCCGACTCTTTGCTCCTGCTGCCTACTATGCCTTCGTCAATTCCATTCGCTCGGCTGTTTGTGCTTACCAATCCGTTCTGTTTTATAATGACGCTTTTAATTCTTTTGCCTTGTGTCTGTAACCGACTGTCGCTTTCTTGATCTCTCTCTCTCTCTCTCTCTCTCTCTTCCTCTCTCACTCACTTTTTCTCATACTTTTGTTTGTCTTTATTTTTAATTTCCATCTCTGAGAATTGATTTGTTTGCTATAGTAAAATAGTAGAATAGATTGTCTTTGTCGCTTTCATTTTTATTCTAAGATTTCATTTTATCATATTTTCAACTTCATTAGCATTCATCAATGATTTAAAACATTGTTGCTTATTCTAGCATCCAAATAAAAATAGTAAATACATATCTTTAATTACTTATTAGTATAGAAGACGGATAATGTTTCGCAATTGGTTTATCTTAAAGAAATATTAAAATTTCTCCAAGTCAAGTTTACTTAAAGATTGTATTATCCTTTGAAATTGATACGTACAATAATTTTTTTCACGTTCAAGCTGATCGATAGTTTCTGCGCGATAAATCCAAGGAATATTCGCGATGAACGAAAAAAAATCGTTGATGACCGCTTGACACAGATACGAATACTTGGCAAGCGCTGCAAACTTATCAAAGTACTCGCCGAAAAGAAAGAAGAAGTGTTGCGCGAGTGTATGGTTGCCGGTTAAAGGAAGAAGTCGGTTGATTAGCGTTAGCTGTCCTCGGCCGCGTGCGACTCGTTATGGCTTTGAAGGGTGGAAAGAGGAGAGGGATATATACGCCGGTAGAGCCAGCGCCGAGAGAATAATATTGATCGAGTCAAGGGGGGCTTACATCGAGCGAGAGAGAGAGAGAGAGAGAGAGACGGGTGGCAGCGTGACACGAGCGAACATACGCCGCCCGAGCGGAAGGGGACGAGAAGGGCGGCAGGATTTCGAGAGGGGTGGCCAAGTGAGCGCGAGCAGGAGGGGTAGGTGGTTGGTTTGGCTTGGCAAGCAGTACTAACGCCACGCCACGGTCTATACTTTACCAGACAACTATTTTTTTCTTGACTAAATTTCTTTTTTTCTAGCGTTGTTACCGTATCGCTTCAACAATCGTATCACTTTGTATACTTGTATACCTTTTTTTATCCTACTAATAATGCAATTTCTGCCAATTTATTTCTCTTCAGTTTTAAATATTCAAGGTAATATCTTGGAGTAATTTTGTTTATTTGGGTATGGCTCTGAAAACAATTTCCAGTCAAAAACTCTGCAAAATATTTTTCAGTTAAAAATAATTTCACTTGTGAATAAAAAAAACAAAAAACTAATGGAGAATCGATATGCTCTTCGAGCCATTGTGTTGGTGATAACCACGCTCGAGTTATTTCCATAGGTATTTTTCAAACACGCCACATACAACAAATTAACGTTTGATCAATTGTAAGGTTTGATGGTCATTGCTTGAATATTCAATCATTCGAATTCGCGTTGATATATAAATATATGACGAATTATTCGCATTGTGCTTACTTTTTGTTTCAACGTCGTCATTGCTCGGAGCAAAAATGTGCATTGTTATTGCTGTATAATTTATTTGTTTGTAATTAATTAAATATTTCGCCGAATTTCCAAGTAAACGAGTACGCAAATTTATTATATAACGGCGTTGACATTTCTTTGTTCTTGCCTATTAAACTCGGATATTTTTAGTTAACGTAATTGACCTCGGAAAAAGGAAACGAACTCACTAGCCATATAGCTAAACAGCCATGCAAATGTCAAGCTAATTAGAATTTACACAACAAGTATGCGTGCATTTGGAACGATATCTTTTCATTTGGAGGCCAAAATTGCACATTGCATGAGAATAAAAATGTATTTCTTCGCCAAGGGGTGAATTTCGATAAAACGGCTTATCGATTAAATTTTCGTCTCTTATTGGTTTTCCCAAAGATCTATTTCACGCAACGTCAGTTTTAAACAGCTCGACGAGGTAATAGCGTTGAGCCCTATCATTCCGTAATGTTGTATAATACCTTTTCTCAATATTACGGAGTTTATAAGTTGACGCGGCAGGGAGAACGAATTGCGAGCGAGTGGCCGTTTAATTACGCTCAAGTGAAATGTTGCATTTGATTGCGCACCCAAATGATCTACAATTTCGTCGCCTTCTAAAAGCCAGTCTTTGTGAAAGGGAAGAAACGCGAGCATCGCAACTCGGTCGTTTTGTTAATAGCCATTACTTCGTTCGCGACAATTGATCGGATGATACCGTTCTTGATTAAATATTACTAAATTAATTACTTAATTGCGATTCCGAGTTTATTGAAAACTTGGCGATTCGCGCAATTAAGCATGACTTGGACGGGCCATTAGGCATCGATTCGTCAGAAAATAGACTCGAACAAAACGGTAGAGGTGAACTGACAAGTTTGTTAGAATCGATCGGAAGTACACAGTCGTATCGCGTGGAACGTCGGGTGCCGCGATAAGTACTTTCCAATCGTAATGGGTTTGATCGTAAAATCGGTTCGTCAGTATCTGAAAAACGTTGGACTGAAAATTGTCGGCGGTGCGATGGGGGTATTTGAACAATTTTTTGAATGCGCTTGATGACGAGACGACTGCACAATTACGAGGCGCGATGCGTCTGTGGCGATGAAGTTTTCAGCCGAAAGTCTGAGAAAGAACGCTTCTCGGATTTAAAAGTACAATGGAATCGGCCGAAGAAGAAGGATAAGAGGAGATTAAGGATTACGCGGGAGGAGGATCGCCTTTCGTCGGAACAAAAGTCGACGAGTAGAAGAGCTCAAAGGCCCGTATTATACATGGTGAGGAATAAAAGGGAGCGGGAGATGGCGTCGGTGGCGACGAATAATAGCATCGAAAGGTACAGGTAATGAAGAGGAAATTGATCGTTTTCGCTTTCTCGGAATCCATTGCCGGCGTCAAAAGGACAACATCAGCTGCTGATAGCGTATAACGGCGGCTGCATCGAGGAAGACAGGCGAAATGAGGAAAAGCTCGACTGATGGATAAAAAATAAACGTCGTACCTTCGAGGGAGGAGAAGATCTTTTTACCACAAGTAAATCTCGAATGAGCTACTGCTCGCGCGAAGCTCATAAATATTCCACATAAATGAATAAGGTGGAAGAGGAAAGTCATGGTGGAATAAAATTGGCATCCCATGAGCGTCTCTTTCTCTCTCGCGCTCTCTCACCCATTCTATCTGGTTCGTCGACGCGCGGACGAGTGAAGAATCGCAAGGATGCATTACTTAGGCCCGGTCACGTACCCGTCACGCGATCGCCGCCCGCGTAATAAGACGCCTGATCGCTCTCACATATATCTCCTATATCTTGCTCGCAGCTTCTCTGTTTGACATTGCCTCTGCCGCTTGCCGATGCATTATACGACACATACGCATACACTCGTCTATCCTAGCTTGCCGCAGGCCTATCCTCGCATGAATAACCCACCCGTCAACGCTATTTTCTCACCAATTTGACGTGCATTTATACGTATCTATTCCCATTTGTACTACGCACCGTTGCACGGACAACTTTCAGCCTCGCAGATCTCTTGCTGGGAATACATCGGTTCGCCGTTTACGACAGTCGCTAATTGCTACGTGTATATCAATTTTTGATCTACTCGAGATCGTACTGTCTTCCTACGACTCGGGGGAAAAGACTTTGTGTAAATTTTTTACAGCAAGTAACCAATCAGCGTGTTGCAGAGCTACAAAGCTCCTCAGAGACAGAGTAGCTAATTTAATTGATTCGAATTTGCTTTTGCAAGTACATTTTTAACGTACGACTCGCAAAAGGGACTTGCACTCTGCGGACATACATTTTTAAGGTACTATAAACAATTTCACTTGGCCATGCGTAATCACGTATTTCTGTGCAAAATAAATGCGTCGATGTTGGTCGAATATTTTTTCGCGACGAGTAGGTTTAACGCAGTGAAAAGTTGGAAGCTCGGTAAGCACGGATGCGCCAATTACAATTCAGAGATATGGGATTATTCGCAGTAATTTAAAATTCGCCGACTGAATAAATTAGTCAAACTTTTGATGAATACTTGAATCATCATTGTGAGCTCGCCTCAACGTGCATTAATTTGCAGTTAAATATGTTGGATTACAAAAAAAGATAAGAATAAAAATCTCGACCGCGAATAATAATCCAGGCTGACTCGCTCGATGCATAGTTAACGAAGGTGCGAGTTGGTTGTTTGAGAGGGAAGAGGTCTGCTCTTAAAAAATATCCGTAGCCCACAATGGAAGTTGACGGTGCCCAGGCGAGCTTGGTTTCTGCAACTTTACTGGTAGTCCTGTCGCCTGTTGGGCGTCCCGCATCTCATCAGAGCGCTGCGGTCATTAATTGCGCACGACTATTCTCTCTCGAATTTTCTGCTGACCCTTTTCTCCTTTTATCTCCCTCGTTTTCTCGCGTGGTTACGATTACAGTTAATGTCGTACTTGATCTTCATAACTTAATCTGCCACGTTACAACGCTATATATAACATATTTATTTGCCTTTCATTATCCTTTTTCTACTATGAATAATCCACAACTCCACTCTTTACGAATTGATCACGTTGACTTAGCTCAGCTCCATAATTTTAAGATTTTCAACGTACTTTTTATCTTGATTTCTAATTGATCGTAAAGTAAATTATAACTTTACTACTTTACTATGCCAAGTTTTCGTAAGAAACTTTATAAGGTCAAGTAAACTGACGTTATAGCTGTAACGTGAAGTAATTGTAACTGTCAACTGCATTGTTAATATTTTAATGTCGTGTCGAGAGAAGTTTACTACTCGAATTACTTGAGATTATCAAAAAGTTTGTTCAAAAATAAAAATCGTAAACTTTACAAGCCTCACTCGTTCATTGTTCATTGTTCAAATATCTCGTGCGCCTATGTATAATCTGAAACTATTTCTCGCGGTTACGTTATTTTTTTTCATTTTAATACTTTTTTTATTCAGCAACGACAAAATACTCTATGTAAAACAAGACATGCTCGAAAATCCAGCAGGAGAGCGCGCAGTTTTTCTTTCAAAGCCTGGCGATAAAAGAGCGCGGCTGCGCGTAGCCATTCGCGTGACAGCTGAGACCCCGTACGCAAGCGTGCGTGTGTACGTGCTAGCGTTTTCCCTCTCCCCTCTATCTCTCTCTCTCTCTCTCTCTCTCTTTCGAGTATACATGCAACGTCAAGAGAGGAAGAGGGGGAGGGAGGGAGAGAGAGAGAGAGAGAAAGTTCATGAATGACTCGTTTGAAAGTCGTAAGCTTTCAAAAAGCAACCCTATGTTGCGCGCGTACAGCTAATTACGCGACGAAGCTTAAATCGCCGTGAATATACTTTGAACGATCGCGACTCAATGTGCTTTTTTGATTTTAATTTCCATCCGAAATGCACTCGTTTCAGCTTTGCCGATACTTTTGTTCGTGCTTTTTTAATGAATGTCGAGTGATTGCGTTGCGTTTCGGTCGTCTATACGTGGCTTTACGTGTTTCATCCGACGATACTTTGCTCACGAATCATCGAACGAGTATCTTGTTGAAATGGCGATACTTTAATATGCCTCCACAATGAAATTGATTTCGATCGGAATAATTTGACGAGCGAACACTTGAAAAAGGTCGAGCGATTAATTCTCACCACAGAGAGTTACGTATATAAACGCGTGATTGACTAAAATTACATGATTGCCTAGCCAGTTGAATCCTGTAATTTCGCGTGCTCACGAGTTTGCGACAGCGGTTCTGGCGGCACGTTATTATGCTATTACTAAGTATTTAGCTGGTTAACTATTCAAATAGCAGTCTCCACGAACGTCCCTAGGGCGCAGTGATCGCGATGAACCTAGCTAACTCTCTGATTTCTCGAATTTAAGCTGATCATGTCGTTTGGAAAGTTTTATTCGTTGTACTCGCCTGAAAGCGCTTGCTTTGCATTACCCTGTCGTCGAATTAACATGTAGTACGATTGTCGCACGCTTTATTCGTCTTATTTGTAGCAACAAATGCAACATTTTCACGACATGCACGTTAACGTTACGATACAATTTACGCGGTTGCGCAGAAACTTATTTGTATTCGTAGCTATTGTGCGCTGCCATTATTCTTATACAATATATAACTTTGTTAAAAATAAACTTACTGCGTGACGACTAAATCGAAGAAAATTTCTTTACGTGTACAAGATTATATGCCATTTAGGATTCTATTCATGGGGATTTGTACGAATTGGCGCTCTTTAATATTGACATAAGTTAACAAATTCATACGGGGATGACCATTTAGTTGATCAGTGTCACCACAGATGTAACATCGAATCGATTTGTAATAAAAGTTCTACATTAGTTAGGTGTTGTTGAATTTGTTCCAAAAATGTTATTTTCCTTATATTTTCCAGTTACTTTAGAACGCCAAACATTTAAACCCAAAGAATATCCTTAAACTCTTTCCCGACATTACTATTAAAATGGAATTTGAAAAAATATAACCGTCGGATAAAAATACAGTTCAATAATTACTGGTTGCTTAAAAATATCATATACGATTACTTGAATGCAGTCGTCACTGACAATTATGATTTCAATCAGAGTAATTGACGTAATTCAAGGAGAATTTTTTTGAACGCACGACATTTCGCACAATACTTCGATTGTGAACGATGGCTAATTTCGAGTGTGACGGCGTAATTATTCTGCTGGATGTTGCGATCAACAGTAGAATGGAACTTGAGCGGCAAAAACTGACGTTTTCGATGTTTTGCAAATATTTTTTGCGTAAAAAGTATTGCATTCATCGTTGATCTCGAAAATATATAAATCCACCGAGTGGAAAGAAAAATCAGTAAAATTCTATTATATCCACTCGTCATTTGTGTCCCCGTGAAAGGCTTTATATCTCGACGGTTTAGCCAGCTAGCCATCATACTCGTATATCAAACGAGCATTCTGTTGCGTTTTTTTTGTTCGCGATAGCCGTTCGTTTTGCCGCAAAAGAGCTGCGTCCGACAGTTGAACGCGAACGCGATCGATCGTCGTCGTCTCCCTTAATAGACCGCGCGCTAATGCCCCTTTAATGAGAGGGTTTTTCTCTCTCCCCTGCACAGTAAGGGTTTTCCGTTTCGGTACACCTTTCTCTTTGTTCAAGTTCAGGTTTTTAGTTGCCTAACTGTTTTTTTAAAGGTCGTGCACTTTGTTCGTATTGCAGATCTGATAAGCGACCTTTGCAAGAATCACTTTTTGCGAGATCTCTACAGAAAAATCGACGGGGCGGTGCTCACGTCGCAAAACGAGAGGAACCTTGACTGTGCCGTCACCTTCCAGACCCACAGCATACTCCAGC
Organism: Chouioia cunea; assembly: GCA_030064505.1. Classification (NCBI taxonomy): domain Eukaryota; kingdom Metazoa; phylum Arthropoda; class Insecta; order Hymenoptera; family Eulophidae; genus Chouioia; species Chouioia cunea. The sequence goes on from JAOPFQ010000001.1 coordinate 25,058,547, forward strand.
GGTTCATGCTCAAGTTCGATCGGCTGCAACTCGATTGCAACGATCACCTCTACATCTACGATGGAGCCCATTCCGTCGGCAGTTTTAAGGTCAGTACTCTGGAGCAAGATTTTTTTATTATCTCCTCGCGTTATACGACACCTTAAAAAAAAGATTTGGTCGCGACACATAAACGAAAGTTCAATTTGCCACTGTATTATTCGAAAAAGAATAAATAACGTTATAATCGTTCTATGCTTACAACTACTTTCTTCTCTCGAAGAAATTTGATTTAGGCATAAAACTGTAAATAAATTCAATGCTCTAATCCAATAGACTCAGGGATACATTATTACCGAGATTTTATTCCGATTGAAATTCAATGATGTAAAAGTACGATATTGTTATAATTCTATAGAGTATTTCAAGCTTTGTAAATACTTATTGGATCTATATTTTTCGCAACTATATTTGATATTTCTTCGCTATCGTGAAAACTGGAGCGATCAATATCCCTCTCGGCGTGTCATCGTTCATCGTTCATCACAAACTGGCAATGAGGCTGTGTCTGAACGTGCTACTACGTAACGTAACGATACAATACTCGCTAAGCGTTTTTATCGAGTAATAGATGGCTAATTGACAGCTAGTAATTGGCATATTTATTTGCCGAATAAATAGTAAGTCCAGTAACGTTCAGGCTGTCGGCGTTAATTAAGACTAAAAGGTGAGGGAGCAATCTTCGCGGGAAACTTCAGTTGGGAGACGATCGTTTATTAGCCATTCCCGTGGCGCCAAGCGTCATTAATCAGCCTAAGACCGGTAATTGAGCGGCGCGTCCCAACCTACTTGGAATCGGACAATAATTTTTTGCTTTCTTTGTGTTCTCGCGATTACAGCCTCCCCGGTAAAACGAATGGACCTTAGGACGCGAATTTTAACTCGTTCGCGACGCGACATTACAAATTCCAAGCAGGCGCAGACTCTCAAAGTTGGCCCGTTAATCAAGTATCGTTTTCTTCTCGCTGCTTCCTCATTTTTTTTCTCTCTTCCTCCCTTACGCGCGGCATTCTTTCCTTTGAGTATCAAAACTTTCTTTGCCCTCGAGGGTCCGAGAAAAAATGTTACCACGTTCCCCGCAGAATACCAAGATGATGTAATAAGTCGAGACAAAGGATTTACCGGAGAGAGACTGCCTGTTGTTATTTACTTTTTTTAACTCCTCGTCGTGAGCTATTTTCTCAGCAACCTTCTCAAATTGCATTGATTGCCACTTCATGCTATTGATTAGGTGTAAAGGAAACACGGGGAAACTTGTTACCCTAATAATGCACGTTATTATTTATTCGTCGACACGTTATAGTGATAAGTGTTTCAAAGGCATCTGGCAATCCAGACCTAATCCACACGCGTAAATAGGCTGACGTAATTATTCAGAGCCTCTAAAAAACTTTCTCGTTATTTAATTAAAAGCTTTTCCTACAAATTCAAGTTTAAAAAAATGTTGCTTTCCATTTCGCACATCACTTTCCCGCAGCCTTATCGCTAATGACTGGCTCGGGGAATTTTTGCCGTAAGTCGTTAAATATTTTACGAGAATGGAGGTCCTGTCGTTAAAAAAGTACCTTTGGCGCACGGCAAAATCTGAGAATCATAACGACGTTGGATTAAATCTTAAGTAGATTTTAAGATTAACCGAAAGATTATAAGTTGCTGAATTAATTTTTCATAGCACTCCACGGAGCTTTGGTCGAATATGAAATCCAAATGCACACGATGCTATAATGAAATTCATTAGAAAAGAAAGAGTATTAGTTTGATACAATAAGGAGCTATATAGTCAAATAAGAAGCATGGAATAAGCAGTTTACGTAGCAATCAATTAAGCACAACCAAAGTATTCGTGAAGCTTATTTAATATTAATACGATATAGATTATTTAACAACAATGTAGATATATATATATAAATCGTAGCAACTTTGTAGAAAACAAAAGAAAGATTACGGTACAGCTTGGAGGGTGTACGTATAGTAATTGCCAGAGTACACCTCGGGCGAGGCGCAGCAAAAGTCCATTTCTCATTAAACTTGATCCGCGAGAGATGTTTTTCCCGAAGTATAGCGTGGGCGCTTGTAACCAACTAAGAAAAGCAGAGGGAGACAAGGAAAATAAGAGGGTTACCATACACCCAGAGAGCTAACGTTACAGAAAAAAGAAGGTCTGAGCTATACGTAGGCGGACAGTATCTGCCAGAGTTTTGCATAATGCCGAGTTAACTTTAATCTTTTTTATGGTCTAAGTAATGGCCCGTTAAGCGTGCCTTTATTGCGGCGTATTTTTTTTTCATTCTCTTCTGCTCTGCGCCTTCAAACAAGCGTGCTATCTACTCGCGCAAGCATTTCATACATATATATAGATACACATTCAATGTGTGTAGCTCACCTCTAGTCTGATTTTACAATGGTACTTACGCGCGTTTGCGCGCGTATACTTTCTTTTATTTCTTTAGTACCCCATTATCACTTGGAATCCCATAATTGCTAGCTCTAGCCCATAAAAGTTGCGAGCGCGCCAATAAAATTGGGTAGTTTTAGTCGCGAGATGCGCGCGATCGAGTAGAACTACACGGGTTGGAATTTAAATATAGACGAACTTTTGCGCGACCCGTGACCTCTCGGCTTGCTAAAATAACGATTAGTATAGGGCTCGGTTTTTTTTTATTGGAATTAACGACCCGATGCGTCGAAGTATGTCAAGAGGAGGACTAGAGCGCTATTTTTGACGAGAAATAACGAATGTACGATCAATACGTCTGTTATTGGTTGATGGTCTTTCAAATACCCTCTGTAATTAGGTCACGATTTTGAATACGTTCTTTATTGGAAATTAACGGATATTAATATAGCTTCATTAAAGGGATCATTGAAAAACTTTATCAAAGCAACTTTTCCACGAGCTTCGTGATATTGAGTATTGGATGAACTGTCGGGCTGGTTAATAGCTTGTCAATAATGAATCTCATCGTTAAATAGCGGTACAGCGGGTGGGTTGGCGAAAAGTGATTCCCCGAGAAGAGAAAGGCAGACAGACAGGTCGATCGTGTATACGAGTCAAAGCCACACGGCTAAAGCTTTCGGTATATCGAAATCGCCAACAGCCCTAGAGGGATATTGTTCGCGTCCCAAGATAAACTATATAGTCGAGACAAGTTTCGCGTAGCCGCAAATAACTCGCACTCTTCGGCCAAAGTCGCTGTCAGGCAGCGAGCAAGTCGATTGCCGAGCTCGTGCTTACAGCCGTACGCGAGTGTGACGCATCGACGAGAGCTTGGACAAACTGCAAACGGCTCAAGTTATATGTCCGTGTGCGTGAACCGGTAACAATCTCGACCGCGCCAAGCCGCGAGTGTAAGTCATACTAGGAAAGTGCAATTAGAGAACGTTAATCGGTCTCCGCGTGAATTATTGTTTTAATTACGTTGGCTTTCGTAATACACCGGCCCATTTCAAATATCACCGACGCTCGTTCTCATCTCTCGCCCTTTTTTCCTCCCGCTTATATCGCTTGCACTATTCGGACTTGGTTAGCAAAAAGAAGACAAAACACACGTACCGACACGGTTTTCGGGCTTACTGGTAGGTTACATTCGAAGACACGCTGCTGCGTATCGATCGCTCCAATTTCGCCATCCAGCCGTGGGCACGATTTTGTGAGTGCGTCGTCGCGAGGATTACGATCGTCCGACTCGATTCCACGATTCCACGATTCCACGACGAGTCGGACGATTGTAATCCTCGCGACGACGATGCACGCAACAGTTTGTGTGTCTGCACGTATCGACGAGGAAACACGCGCATATGTGTAATTACAGTTGCGGTTGTAGTAGTTTATTTAGCTGTGCACTACTGCCGGCAGCCGCAATATCGCGCGAGAAACTTTTCGGGAGACGGGCGAAGATTCAGCTCGCGGCACATTCCATTCATCAGCGTTGCGCCATAGTACCAGCACATTCGAGCTGTAGGCGCTTGCAGCAGCAATAGCAGCCGACTAATTACACGCTTCGAGTAAGATTAAAGAAGCTCCGGAGCTCCCTTCATTTCCCGGCCCGTGGAGTTCCGATAGCATACAGACGACGCGATTCCATCCGTGAGTGAGCTCTTCCTTTATCTTCTTCTTCTTCTTCTTCTTCGGCAAGAGAATCTTTCTTCTAGGTAACTTTGTAGCCGCGCACGCGAGCGAGCCTCGAGCAATTCGTTTTCGCTTTCCGCGCTACAGTCGGTTAAATGCTGTTTTACGTCGTGACGCTACCGACTCTTGATGAATAAATACTGCGCCGTTCGCCAGCCCTATATCTACTAGATCGTTCCGCTTACCTTTCAATTTTCAGCCCTCTTTTCTTTCTACTCAAGTTTAAATCACTTATCCGTTATTCGCTGCTTTCTATTGTCAGTCTTTTACGTTTATCCCGAACTCCTTGGATTTTCTCTGCGAATTTTAATTAATCCGAACAAAACTCGGTGTTAACGACGATTCAACCAAAGGTGAAATGCCATTAAAATTTTTTCAAACAAGATGGGACAAAGTGTCACTCTTGAAGTATTTGCGATGTCACTTTAATTCTCAATTCATATGCGGATAAAATCGAGTTTCGGGATATTAGTCGGATAAAGTATATATACCAGACTTATCTGATTTAGAGAACTTGCTAATCCTGGCAATTGAATTTCCACGGAAGTAATAAATTATACTATTTGAAATTTGACTGGCAGTATCTGGCAATCGTGGCCTGATTACAATCGGCTGAGTTGAAAATAAGATAATGAACCTGCTTTTGCAAACGTCTAACCTAATTGAATACACTGTATTATAGTAATAGACTTTAATCAATTAGTTGTAGGGGATTTCAGTCGTGCTTGCCTATTATTACTACGCTATTTACTATGAAAATAGAAATTAAGAGTAGATGTACAAAAATAGCGCCATATACGTTTACCAATTGCTGATGAACGAAAAGTGACAAGTAAAGGCCTGTATATCTTCAAAAAGACTATGCAATTGTAGGACTAAATAATATCTCGGATACAACGAAGTTGAGCTCGTGGGGATGGTTAACGAGGGCAAAAAAGCGAGAGTACACATCTCGAAAAAAGCCATAAGTAGAGCAACCCGTGAGTACCCGGTGCAAATAGACCAGGCGCACGTCGCCTCCCTTCCCTTATTCCAAAAGAAAAACTCGCGCGCAGCTTTCACAATGAACACGCACATGCACACACGTGTATAACGACAGACAGCATATACATAACCAGCGGCTGGGTTCCTAGTGTATACACAGTGACGCGGGCGTATGTAGAGTGCATGCTATTGCTGTTGCTGCTATATTCTTCGTGTCGCGCGTTGAAATTATTGTTCGGTCTCTGGCGCGCGAGAATAGGGGAGGGAGGCTGACATCGCGCGTATGCATCACTTCGACGGCAAATAAAACAAAAGCTCACGCTAATGCTCCCTCGCGAGTCCACATAATTCACGCGGACCGTCGGGAATACTAATTTGCGATCTCGGCATTCTATCCTCTCTCTCTCTCTCTCTCTCTCTCTCTCTCTCTCTCTCTCTCTCTCTCTGTCTCTCTCTACCTCTCTCTACCTCTCTTCTCTTCATCCACCGAGTTTCTAGCGAGAGCGGATCGAAGCCAGATGCAATTATGATAAACGCCGCGGAGCTTCTTTTCAAGCCACTGACGTTGATGCACAAAAGCGATTTTGCAAGCGCTTAAACACATCTACTATCCGAGCGCAACCTCAAACGTGTGTACACCATTCGCTATGCTATGTATACAGCACATGTGTATATCTTGTGAAAAGTTAGTGGTTGTCGGATGAAAGCAATATGTATCGGAGAAAATGGCTTAGTGTATAATACTCATCGACGATGCTGGCTTTTCAAAATAGATTTTCTAGGATTATTGTAAGGTAATGAACATTTTTCTCGTTGAATTCACTTGTGTTCGCACAATTGTTATATTCCACATGGTATTAATCCACTGACGTACGACGATACTACGTTGTAAAAGGTATTTTCATTATACTCAGCAAGTAGCGTGATGTACACAATTATTTAACTAATGAGTACAATCAATAAGCACACGTTCACGAGTGTTGTAGAACGACGATGTAAATCAAGCTTGCATTTTCAAGTACACTATCCACTATGAAATACAATTGTTCAAGTTGACTTTGACATCGTCGAATTTTGAACTCATTTTAGATTGTAATTCATGTGAATGAACATTATTTCATTGTGATATGAAGTTCTTTACCGTTCGATTGAAAACTACTTTCGAAGAAACGCTGTGCGTTCGAATGTGGTGCACAGAAGAGAGACATCATTTATTTAATTCCAAATCAATTGTTTGAAAAGGTATACTTGATTTAGGTCAATATAATGCCGATATAACAATGCAAGTTCATATTTCTAGTTTCAAAATCAGTGATTCAACATTGAATATATCGCTTCGGGTACTTTGAGAAATTTAATTAAATTTAACCGATATTCCCTGTAATTTACTACGTTAACGCTCTGAAACGACCTATTATTAACGCCACAAAAATTTTGAATCAGATTTCCTATGGATGGACGAATCACAGACACGGAAATATTGCGCTTGAAAGCGTTATTATCCCGATAGAAATAATAAACAACAATATAGGTACAATAGTTTGCCAGAAGGAACAAAGTTAACGGGGCGATAAAAATCTTTAGGAGCTTACTTAAAGTAAAGTACTAGAGAGTTATACTATAAGTGACACTTTAGAACTTTTATTGAATGTGGTTACTAATGAAATTAAAACAGATTTCAGTAATAAAAAATTCAATAAAGTCGTAAAATTGGTAAAGGTAAAAAATTGTGATCGATTGGTCAAAGTTTTCTATTCGACTGTTTTTGGGATTAGCTAGCTGTCGAATGTAATCGGGAGTAAAATCAACTCTTTGATCATTTAACGTCCTAATACTTGGTGATTTCCTAGTAGCCAATCACCTGCTCGATTAATTTTGAAAATAACATAACTGAATTTTAAAGTTGAAATTAAATTATAAACTTTTCTTGATAGAAAATGAACTTACCAACGTCAAAAAGAGATAAAACTCAGAAATTCATGATTATTTTAGCTCGAAAAGTAAAAAAATCCCATCTCGTCTACTCTACGGCGCTGATTTTGACGGACGAAAATCCAATTATTTGAGAGCGATCAATCAAGAATGAGCGCGAGGGTCAAAAGTGTAAAGAAACAAAAAAAAAGAGAGAAAGAATAAAAGAGGAAAGCACGCAAAAGAACGACATTCCCCGTCGCGATTCCGAATTCAAATGAGCCGCTGGGGCTGGGTTCGAGCATGCACGATTAGAATTCAATAAGCTGATAGCTGAGGCGAGCGCGCGTGGAAATCGGTTTTCAATTGCGAGTGTCGAATGTTAATTCTAGCGAGCCGTTGAAAAATAACGGTCTCCTAGCAGCGTTAAGTGGATAATTAGAAATGTGTGTCCGATTGAAAATTTGGGTAAAAGTGTATAATCAATCATTGGCTGTGACGACGAGGTTTCCAGGAACAGGCGTTTCTCGAATAAGAGTAGGCAGTAGGCAAGAATGGAGGTGGGCCGCTATCGATCGCCGCTGCCAAGGGCTGATTCATCTCGAGGAGCCCCGGCCATCGACCTTGTCTTGCTACTGCACTTGCCATTGCCGTTTCGCGCATACCACAAGCTAGCAATGAGCGAATTGCCGTTCGTGTATTTCTCACACGTACGTAAAATTACATGTAGCTGTGTAATTTGACGTCAACGCCGATGGTGCCACTGGTGCTTGTTTGTTTTACTGCTCTATGAGTGCTTTCTAGATGCCAATGTGTTTCGCTACAGTACCCTCAACATCAATTATCGCTCTCGGTCTCTACTCTCTCACCGATATGCATACACAACTAGCGAGTGTTCAGCATCGGAAAACTGTTGTTCCTCAAATATACAATTGTCTGCTCTATTATAATACGAAGCAAAGGCTGTGCAATAAATGATGGAATTTCAAAATTGATATTCACTTGAGGCCGCACATCTTTCTCGCAGCTTATACATCTATCTTTAAGTCACAACTTAGCAGGGAAAGCACGGGAATTATTGATGTTATTGATTTTCAAACGTCGAGGGTGTCAGTAGTCAGAGCGATGTTATAGTCAGCCTTATACATTCCACGAACTGCCAAGAAACACCTCTCTATACCGACCCGTAAAAAGTGGCAGCCGCAAATAACTGTACACAGTAGGATGGAATTGCTATTTCCATTAAACATCCAAAAGACAAATAATGAACTCCGAGCATCAATTCGTTTTCTAGTTGTCTTTTGTTTCTCATTTTCAACCGTTGATTATCCACGAAGAAATAGAAAAGCACCCCGGCAAAATCAAATTCACAGCCAGAGTAGACAGGCTAATTTAGGTTTGATCCATCGGCTCGACGCGTACGCTTCTTTTGGCTTTGATCCTCGGCTTAGCGTCGCTTCCCCGCATACCAATCTCAAATGTCCTTGCCGGCTGAAAGAAATCTCGACGAGAACGTGCTTCATCTCTCTCTAGCTTTGCTACTGAGAGACAGCAAAAACGTCGACGTGTAAATGCAGATTAGACGCAGGGGCTTGCGCGAGCAGAAAGATGCATCTAATCTCGGGCATGGCCTTTTTATCAAACGTCTTCGTTGTCTTGTCTAGGCCGCTGGTCTAGCCTGGTATTCTTCGCGCACGAACACACGCGTAAAGAAGATGACACGTTGCGCAAGAGATGTAGTGGATTGTCTTGTCTTCTTTACACTTCAAGTGGAACAGGAGCGTTTAGGTCAGGCGGATATAGGTATATCACTCGTTGTTATACTACGACGGCCTCCTCGCTTTCGTGTATCGTATAACTTATTCAGGATCCCAAAGGAATTGCAGTGGCCAAACTTATGAATAGCTAAACTCGCGTTAGAAGAAACTTTGATCGGATACGTTGGACAATACACGTGATATTTCTTTTGACACGGAAGAACCAGTAAAATTTGTAATAAATTTTTTATCACGTTAAGGTTCACCTAAACTTGATTCAGAGTTTCTATCCGGGGGTTTCATATTCGACAGCTCACAAGGTGAATATTCGGTTAAGCTGAGGCGCACACAGGACAATGCATTATTCTTGCCAATCGCAATAAACCAGCGACGTGCATCGAGTGGTGAACCAGCGGCTGCCTAGATAAAAGACGCCGAAAAAAGAGAGGATGGAAGGGTAAGCCAGTAGACAGAGAGGGAGAAAGAGCTTGCACGAGCGTCCGACTAAAAAAATCATTGGACCGTGAATTTGCCAGATCGTCTGCTATATTTAGCAAGGGGCTTTGCTCAAAATTAATTTGGCTTTTGCGTTGTACTCCAAAATCCAATATCCACGACTACGCGCTCGTCTTCCAACATTCTACAACATCTCAGTAAATATTTATCTAAAACTTTTGAAAAAGACGTCAGTCAATTTAAACAGAAGTAATGTAATAATAGATTGTATAGATGTAATAGCAAGTTGCTAGTCGCTGTTGCCCGATCGAATAACTTCCTAGAGAAATGGGGTGAGCGATAGGAGCGGGGAATTCTCACAGCTAAATAGATGTGCAACCGTAACATGGAAAACGAACGGTACAGTCGAGTCAGCGAAAATGAGCATATTATTAAATATGGATCACTTGAGCGCGCCAGCACGCAGATAGAATTGTTTGTAGCAGTTAACTGGAATAGAAAAGATGAAGCTCTTATTATCCGTCGAGCAGCTTTCGCGCTACATTGTGACACGCCGAGAAGCAAAGAATAAAGAGAATGCAAAATCGAGAGGCAAGAGGGAGAGGCAGCGAGGGAGGGCAGGTTATAAAAGAATAAACTGCAAAGCGAATAAGGAAGCACGCTCGCGGGGAAAAGTCGCTGCATAAATTATCCAATGTAAAGCAGTAATCCGTGCGTTTATTCACGCCAGGCTGTCGGTGCTGCTGACTGTGTTTCACTCTCAGCAATATTCGCTAATATGCATTCGGTTACATACTTCGCGTAATCGATTCGAATTCTCTCCCGTTGCAAACTGAACCTTCGCACCTTGTCTCCTGCTGCCTCTTGCTTTCGTGTCAATACGACGACTATGTTAATAGACGTTTCTTATACCTCAATACATTATTATTTGACTTTTTCCGATTGTATAGGCTCATCGTGGCGATAAATCGCGTGAAAAATTGGGAATTTTTAGAGTGTTTGTTTTGGAGAAAATAATAAATAGTTTTTAGCGAATACACGTCGCACGGGATTTGTGGAGTCTTTGACTGAAAATCGAAATTTCTACTTGACTTTGCAGGCGGATCTGACCTGCAGAAACACGTTAGAGAGCGTGGGAGCCATCTACACGCACACGAATTTTGTTACTTTGAAATACGTCACAGACGACTGGGGCACGGATGCTAATGGTTTCCGGCTCGTTATCACAGCTGTCAAAGATCCAAGTAAGTAAAGAAACTCGAGTGTCTCTCATACACAGCTATTGATAAGTTCAAGCTAAATTAGCTCGTTATCCCTCCGTCAATAGGGTTTGACGTTTTCAACAGTAGCATTTCAATTATTCGAATGAAAAATTGAAGATTGCGGGCATATTTGGCATTTTTTTAAAGCTGCCTGAATCGACTACGTTTTTAGTCGAGCAAAATAATAAATAAAGCGCGTTTTTTCTCTTTGACAAGACTACATTGAATCAGCAATAAGCTGGAAATGAAAAATCTAATGTTAGTGGTGGAATAATAAGATCCGGAGAATTAAGGCATCTCGCTTACTCACACAAATGACATGAAATTCCCCTTTCGGCTCTGGTGGAGGCTGTCTAGTCTCCTCTTGGGAAGTGACGCCAGAAACTCGAGAAGTGTGGTCTCTTCGGGGAATTTCTCTGCAAGGAAACAGTTTACGATGCGCATCTCGACGTGAGAAACTGGTTAGGCTCGGTATTGCCGATTTTATTCGTGCCCAACAAGTTTCAGTTTCTTGTTTTTACCGTGTCAATGCGTACTTCAATATTTTGAAATGTCTGCAAAAATCAGGCTTTCCATCACGCTTGACCATAATTCGTATTTTTTAACGATGTTACACGTATGCCACGTGGATACAACCTCTTTGCTTCGTAGTAAAATATTTATTTAACAACTGATGTTAAGTTGTATCCGCAGGGAACGCTTTGGTAATTGAGAAGCAGGAGATATAAAATTAAATGAAGAAAATGTCAAAATTGCTGAATATTTGTTTGCTTAATTTTGACGAAAGAATAAGGAGAAGCGAAGTATTTTGATTTGCTGTGAGTGTGACATGTCATTTTTCTTTCTTGTGCCTGCAAGGAAAATGCACTGGAAACATTGATTCATGTACAGCGACTCGACACTTCCGTTGCGTGCCCAAGCCTCACGTACCTACTTCCGTCTTTCTTTACATTCTCGTTGTTTCGCGTACCCTCGTACTTTTTCATTCTCCCTGACTACAGACTCTTCCTCTTGCGCGCAACTCACTGCCCTATTTACCCTCTCTCTCTCCCCCTCCCTGCTCGCTGTTTTGCAGTCTTTTTCCGTTTCACGTCTACAGTTATTTTCTATCATCGCGCTCTTTTTTTCCTAACACAGCCAAATTACGATTGCAAATTACGAATTTATTACACGCTCATTATTGCATTGTCGTAATTTTTCCGAAAAACTTGTACATTTAGGCCGAAAGCATTGTTAATGGATGTTAATAATGTTAACATCCATTAATTGTTCGTTAGACAATACCTGAATATACAATCGTTGATGAGTTTCAGATCCAGTTTGCAAGGATATTATATTTAAAGTTATCGAAAATAATATCATACGGTATTTTGCATGATTTCCATTGATAAAAAAAAGACAGATGGAAATTCGTGCTTACCTACATGTATAATAGCTGCGCAATATGTATTATTTTCAATTTAAAAATCAAATATTTGGACGAAAGTTTTTGATGCTCTTTACGGTAAACAGACATATTCAAAGTATTTGTTCGGCGTATCGATTTTTATCGAATTTAAAAAATTGAAGTTATTTACGGATAATTTGTTTGAGTAAATTATTTAGAACTTATGAGAAGGCAATAAGCAGAAACATAAATTGTCCTAATGAGCACTGATAAATGTACTTGGTATATTTACATATATTTAACATGTCTGCAATAAAACGGCTGATCAATGGTGTAATACTCTGCCAATTGTGTGAGCTTTGGATTTGATACGATTACCATGAAGTTATTCAATAAAATAGATGTTTAATTAATTATAGCTGGTTGCTTCAATCGTATCGTCATTTGCAATAGTATTTAATACACTGATATGGATTAATTAACGTACTCATTGATCAGTGTGGTGCCCGATTAATGCTTAAATTAATTATCTCGTGATGTTTACAGCAAATTATTCCCAAAACCAAATATGATGTGCCAAATCAAACGTGAATTTAATCAACGAGATGGTGTTCCATTATTTCGTTTTCCTGTAACTCAATACGATGGCGGATATATGTGCAAACTCATTGAGCATACGTATATGAAAAATAAGCAACCAATCAGTTTATTTTTTAAATTTCAGAGAAAATTTGTCTAATAACGCATAATGTGTAAAGTGTAGGCGAGCTTATACAGTTTGATTAACTTTGGGTGGGAGCCATCCGTAAATTTCAGGTGATCGTGCTCGACACTCCAATCTCTACAGCTGGGGCTCCATTGGGATTACAGCTAGCTTTCCTCTCACTCGCGGATTGCCGCGTACCGAGACTGTTGGGATAAACGTGCGCCCGCACTCGCGTACTATTATTGACACTATGTGTATAGCGCCGTCAATATTTGCCACAACTTTGTTGTGCATAGATATCTCTCCGACATGGAGATTGCAGTTGGCCCAAGTTCAGTAACCATCAATTTGATGTATCTCTTACCGTGGACGAGTTCCAAATTACACGTCAATTTATTGTACTCGATCAAAGTATATTACAAAATGTACATATTTAGACCTTGCGGTGTGGAGTCGCATGTTTTTTCTTCGCTTGAAATATCGATCGAGATTGTTATACTTTTAATTTGGCGATACCAGTCAATACGATATTCGCTCACTTGTTTAGGTGGTCAAAGAGTTCACCGTTGATTTTAAATCAATTAAAACGTCAACATGATTGCTTTCAAGAAAATGGTCGCCATATATAAGATAGTTGGGCTTTATAACGATATTAAACACACGCATAATAATTGCTCCATTAAAGACAAAGTTTCCAAAGATTCGCGACATTACGCAAGTTTCGCGAGACGATCTCGTCAAGCAGCGAGACTCGAGAGTAAGCGACAAATTCGTAAAATTGGCAAATGTAAAGTTTGAAACGCGATTCATCAGCGACTAAAGAGTTGAGAGCCTCGTCTATAGACTGTAGAGAGGCCAAGGGAAGTAAGTTTAACCAAGTGAAAATTGTATTCCTTTGTCGGTTACTTTGCAATCATCGCGAGTAATTAAAAGGACAATCAACAGTCTGATTGTGATTAAAAGATCCGCGTCAGCTGGGTCTCTAAAGCTATTAGCGGAGAAATGTGTCGCTGATAAACGACAAACTCTATGGGGCGTGAAGCATAATAAAGCCAAAACAGCATCTACGGAACTGACTGGCATGCATGCACGCATGCATGCAAGCATGTATACATTCATCGAACGCGGACTCCAGCATGGAAACGTAAATAACGAGCTTGATCCACCAATAGTAGTGGCAGCTGCAGCAGCAGAAGCAATGGCAAACAAATGGATTGTTGGCTTCTGTGGTTGGATGGGCGCCGTTTGCGCAGATTAACTCCCCTCCACTCACAATCGGCTATCGAGCGCAGTTTCAGATGAAAATTCCAAAATTTTCCCAATCACCGGATGCGCCACAGCGAGCAATCAGCTGCCCGCCATGCCGTGCCAAGCCAAATCCTCCTGATTCACCTCGTTTCGAAAGCGCTCCGCCAGCCCCTATATTGCGCTATGCGAATCCAGCGCGTGATTGCATGCAACCTCGCCAAAAACTTTTTCAAGTAAAAGTCGGTAAATGTTTGCCTTAACGTTTGCTATCGCGCCGAATCCCTATACGTTTTTATTGGCTGATTTTTGCTAAAAATAGACTCACGAGCGGCAAGCTATCCTTATTTTCTTCTTTTTTCGTTGTGTCTTTGCTTCGCGAAAGGTCATCCTTGGTTTGCCTAAGTTCGATAATCAACTGCGAACTTCCTATTTCCTCCACATTCAAGAGACAGTTCGCTTAATAAGCCAAACATACGTCTGACATTTATATTAATGAGCAGTGAGTGAAAAACGATATTTATTTAGAGAAGTTGGATATTTCATTCAACTCCGAGAATGCACGAGACAGGGTTGATCATAAAGAAGCTTGATGAGCTTGCACTTTCAATTATCCGTCCTTTCCAGTTCCGCTAGCCTTACAGGGGAATTCTACGAATGCGCACCCCTTGTTTGAAAAGAATATACCTCTCGTAGCTATAAAAGATTAATGCAGCCTGAATAAACTGCTTATCGCAGCTTAGCATCGGTTTAAACATTCAGTGCGACGACGGACAGGTGCATACAAATGTGCTTTTTGCGCTAACAGCCAAAGCGCCAAGTCGCGACTTTTCGCTTTGCTTCGGTTTTTTTCTACGAATGCAATTTCCTTTCGAAGTGCGACGACCCCTTTACGATCAATTTTTTTTACTTCTATCGATCCACACGCAGCTCGAACGAAACGCCCCACCGCCTCCTTTCACGATCCTTCCGATTCTCAGAAGTACGCGAAAATTAACGCTTTGCCTGAAATAATGGTTTTTAAAAGATATTTTCAAAAGTGTAGCTAGTTTATCGTACTGTGCCATATAGTATGTACATCTTCTGCATCTAATAAATTATATACCAACAATTAGAACGAATTCGTGTACGACAAGGCATTATCAATTCCATCGAAGAGTAATCATATCCATTTCGACTTATTTAACTCGATTTCAAGCAATTTTAGACACGTGGAGTTAGACTATAATTGCACCTGATTCCTTGTTTGGAATGGTAAAACTCGTGTAATTTTGTCATGACTTAAAGATAATAAATTAAGTAATAAAACGTTAAACGTTGAGCACTGGCATATACAAGTACAAGCAAACGTATGGACGACAGCATAAAAATCTTGGGAGCCTGATTAGCAAGATGAATTTCGGAATGACACAGATGATCGTTCAAAATAGAATGTGGCATTTATTAAACACGCAATGGTGTACGTCGGCTAGCGAACACGGTTGGCCTAAGTATTTCTAATGGGTAGTCGTTGCGTTAGGGACAGCAGTAAACAAATGCATAAAGCCACATTCACCTGGCAGCTCGTACAACGTCCTCGTGATTTATCCTGGGCTTGGCCGAGCACGCATCCATATGGAAATGCACGGGGCGGGGAGAGTTGGCTTGTTTTCTCCAAGTTGCTCTTTTCGCGTAGTTGCCACTATTCGCACAGTTGTAATTGTTTGCTCCCAAAGAGATAGAGGGAGAGGGGGGTCGGGAGGGTGGGAGAACGCAAAGGGTTAACTGGCCGGAAAGCTCGCACCAACTTGACTTGGAACATCCAACCACTATCCAAATGCATCAACGCAATTCGTTCGTATGTATAATATATACACGCACACGCACATCCTCGACGCTGATATTTGCGTGCTGCTCCTAATTTTCACTGCTAACTATACCTCACTCGCTCGCTTATTGATTGTTAGTCGCAGCCTCGTTCTGCTTCTTCATTTTCTCTCTTTCTTTTTCACTTTTAGCTTTCGTGCAATCAATTTGCGTATCGCTCGGGGAGCTGCTGATATATTGCCGAGTTTTTACGTAACTTTTACGGCTATAAACCGACCGATTTTTCGAGGTTTTATGCGTTAAAAAAAAGGATCGTTACGATAAGCCCTAAAGTTCGTGGTTTTATATTTTACGCGAAATTTATGCGAAATTTTAAGTGCAAACATAAATGCATGCATCAACGTTAAACTCGAGCGTGCATGAAAGCTCATATCCAAGCCGTTTTGTGCGCGCGAGCGCACTTGTAAATCAATTTTCTCGAAATTGACGTTGACCTTTAATATCATCAGAACCCTCGTTATTCCATTCAAAGATAAAATCCATTTTGTACTATTCAGCTATTTAAGCTTCATCGGAACTATTTGCCAGCCAATGCCGAGATCATACGGTCAAATTTGGTCAATTTGATCGTCACTTGTGCTCGAGGACTATCGAGTCTATTTCTATCGATCGCTACATAAGTTCGTTAGACGTTTAGGCTTGGAATAAATTAGATTTGTCTTTGCATCTGCTCGAGAGCTATAGGAGACGGTAGAGGAGTGAAGTCGTGCGTTAATTGCGTTAAAAATTAAAAACAGATAGATATACACGCAATGCTCGCGGGCTCGTCGAGTAATGCGAGCTTTGTATAGTTTTTAATGAAGTTTTCACTTGATCAGCAAAATTTGCCTTAAGCAAACTTTGTTTACACCGCGGGGTTTTTTTTACTCTGGCCGGCTAGAAGTTTCTAATTGAAATACGTAGTTGAAACTCAACTGCAGCACATCCACTTGGGATAAACCTTGTACCTAGAGAGTGAGAGGTTGTCAGCTCTAGTAACCTAATTGCACAAGGGCGACCGTGATGGATAAAAATGCACTATTTATCGTACTGAAACTTGATTTTTTCCCTAGTATACAATGAACGACAGAAATGGAGGGCGCGCAAAGTCAACTCATTTATCGTCACTTGAAATCTACGTTCGCTGAACTCGCGTGCTCTCAAGTTGCGGGAAATTAAGGGTGTGGATGCCTCGTTGATGCGAGCTCGAAATATTTCAAATGACTTACAACGAGGTCCGACGCGCTGTTGCTTTCAATTGATTAAGAATATAGGCGATATTGAATTCGAGTGTTCTCTCTGCGAAATTCATCGGGTACGAACATTAAAACATTGAGCAAATTTGTCTTGTCCTCCCTTAGTCATCGTCTTCGTTATTATTGCAATAAGTAATTACCATCATTAACGTCGTTAGTCTCGTCATCGACGTCATTAGGTTAATCGGCCGACGACACGCGAACGTTCCGACATCCAGCCACAACTCGCAAAGAGCTGCTTGTACAGCTTGAAGATTCAGCCGCATCGAGCAATCTACGAGATACGAGCATAACTACAGCATGCACTTGGTTGACGTGCGTGACGAGCTTCGTCGCCGGAAGCAAGAAGCAGCTTGCGCTATCGCGGCCAACCATGTGCTAATATACCTTACAGTTTGCACAAATTCTATTATACTTAGCCTCGTCCTACGAGCTTCTTGTTAAGTAATTTCAATGGATATCCTTCGACGTTAGCTGTCGGCGTACTTATTGCATTTACATAGTCGTGCTCGTGTATTCATTTTCCATACCGTTAGGAATGTAAAATATTACTCGAAAAATTCTAGAAATCGTTGAAAAAGTGTCGTTACAGCTGTTTCGACAAAACAGACGTAGGATTGGACAGACGACAGGATTGGACAAATAAATATCTTGGTTTTTGCTATTTCCCTAGATGCCTGTACCAAAATTGGTTGTATCGATTTATTTATCCAAAAAATACAAAGGAGTATCTACGTTATAAGAGAAAAAAAAGTGCCTTATATACGTGGCGTATTCGTTGCGTATGTATCAGAAATAACCTAGTTCTGGCATTTCGATGAAAGCGCGAGGAGTGTAATTATATTTGTGCATGCGCACATTTGAGGTTATATTACGCGTAAATGTGCTAAGGGTGCTCAAGCTCAAGTCCTATTGGCTGATCATCCAGCCGGAATGATATTCCGCGCTACGAAGATTCACTTTAATGCTTTCAATTGCTGGCGTGCTCTTTCATCAAACAACTCAGTTTCAGAGAAATTCAGTTCCCCTTCAAAATTATAAGACCAATCTGAACTTATGACATCTTAGTTATTAAAATTGCTATAAAATTTACATTTCAGATATTGAGCATAGTAGCATTGAGTATAAGGAATTCAATTTTATCGTTTATTTACAATAGCTTTATTTTTCGGATTCCTAACAATACGAAATGGATATTCGTACGAATATTATCCAAATAATTACGTGAATTACACAACGAACCAAATCGTTGAATACGGTACGATAATCTTTCCTTCAAATATCCGCTGTGATATTATCAGCCGTGCTATTTTTATATTTCTATCTTGCTTTTGATATGTCAAATAAAATAATGGCTATTTGTAAATTGGATTTACTTTAATGTATACGCGAACAAAGGAGCCAACAGTGTTCACATTACAATTACCAGCCCGATAGCATGATGTTTTATACGATAAACTAAGTACAAGTAGGAGATAATTGTAGGTAATTGATTGTTCGTGAAAAAGCTTGCGAAAGCTGATATTTTTTCAGTTAAATAATTCACTCAACAGTATTCCATGTCGAATATATTTATTATTGTTTCATAATAAATAATGAGAAGAGGATAGGCGCTAGACCTGGTGAAAATATACCCGCGAACCACCTAAAGAAAATGAATCGTTCCATTAATTGGTGAAACTGCTAGGTAAGACGATGCTTCAACTCAATTGAATATACGTTTGCATTTCAGAGCACGCCTGTAAAGATTTCCGGTGTAACATGAAGGAGTTCTGCATAGATAACGACCTTGTTTGCGATGGTATCAATCACTGTGAAGATGGCTCCGACGAGGCAACTTCCACCGTCTGCCTCAGTAAGTATCATCAAATTATACATCAAGTTTTTCGTCCAACTCGAACTGAAGATGACAATGAACTGAATTTTGTAAACAATTTTATCAAATGTATTATGCGTAGCGCCGCGTAATACATTCACTGTTCGCGTTGCTTTTTAGACACGCAGATGCAACGACAAACGTTCGAGCACAAGCACGTACAAAGTTTCAGAATGCCACGTGCAGCTAGGTACACAATATCACACAGACAAAAACACATCTTTACAATGAGTAATTAATTTTACACGAGCTATTTATTATGTCGACGTAGTTGTGTGTGTGTGTGTGTGTGTGTGTGTGAGAGAGAGAGAGAGAGAGAGAGAGAGAGAGATACAGACAGACAGACAGGCAGGTAGGCAGGCAGAACATCCTACAACAATTGGGCTTGCCAAGTAAAATGTTGCTACGCTATACAATACGAAAATTGGATTTAATATTGTGCACAGATTTATGAATAACTTTGAAAACAATGCTGGTTGATATTACTACGAGAAACTCGGATGACTAAACGGCATTATTCTACTGCAACGCGCTTGTGGTGGTTGAATATTTGATCTCGACGAGCTTGGCACGAATACTAAAGTACGAGATCACGCTACGTACGTATGTTAATTCTCGAACATTCACACCTTCCTCTACAAAGTTTGTTAATCAGATTATAACGGCAATGAAAAAAGTATCGCCCATCAAATGTGATTAAGAATGAGACCGAAATCGTGCAAGAAGTAGAACAATCAATGAAAATATCAACAAGAGCATTCGTGCAAGTACTCACGCGATATGTGCGTGTCAGCGTTGATCTAAAAAGTAATCATTTTTATTACTTAAATGCACTCCGAAGAAACGGTAACGTCGATCGTACGTGTGTGGAAATTGTGAAAAAGAGATCAAACACGCGATAAATATGCTATGGAGAACAAAGCAAAGCTCATTTATTGTTTCGAAAGATAATCAATTATCTTGCATTTCAGACACGGAAGCGTCGACGATTCTGGGATTGGAGAGTGCGTGGTTCGCGATGGTGATGGTGTGCCTGGTGCTGTCGTTGGCGGGCCTCGGAGCCGCGGGCGTGCTCTGCTTCTACAGACAGCGCATCACTACCCCAAGGCACCCACACAACGCTCACAACGCCCAGGGACATCCGCCCGTCAGCTATCCTTGTGAGTCTATATATCTTCCTTCGCTCATTACCGCCTTCTGATACGAGTGTTTGACTTTTCTACGTCATTATCAGCACTGAGCGTAATTCGTTGACTTGTCACTGGTTCTGCATCAAACGTTCTATCCAGTTCGATGCGTATAATTCACTTTTAAATATGCGATCGCAGGTAGAATCCTATACAATATTTTTAAATACGTTACACACTTTTTAACCAATTTTACAAAGCTATCGGAAAATCTACGATGTACCAAATTTCAAACTTTCGATTAAATAGAACCTAAGATGAAACAAGGGACTCATATTTGCGCTATTGATATTTGCCAATCAAACACGTTGTTATTTCGATGGATAATCTCGATGAAGTGACATAATTCGCTTAATTTCGTTAAAATACCATTGTTGTAACTGAGCAATATTCACAATCAATAACATTGATTCCAATGCAAAAATTGCAATTCAGTTGACACTCAATGATATGCATTTATGAGAATTTATGTTTGATATTTCTGTTTGATATACATTTGCAATTTATATATAATATTTGTAATTGATGTTCAACACTTCAATGATTATTGTTTTAATGCGTGTTCTAAAGCGTGATTGCCAAGAAAACTCACTTTCATTAATCATTTTTTTCTTAGCAAAAAGTTCATAGTTATATACGGAAAATCTTACGAAGGAACCCCCTCGAATTCTCGATATTCTTAAAAAAATTAATGTTATTATACGTTTGGATAAAAAATGTGCTCTATCCCAACGGCACGTAGAATGCCTAGCTTCGGCGTTAACCACATCACAGTTCCAAATTAAATGGAGCGTATCGACTGGATAACCACCGAGATATCGGAAAATTTATTGAAGTTTGGCTGGAAAATTTGCTGAAATGCATTCCTTTTCGTCGCATCAATTAAAAATATCTTATCCCAAGAGTACAAGCAATTATAATTTAATCATGGTTGGCAGTCTTCTTTAAAAATACGAAGAAAGAAGTAAATATTTATTTGACATATACCAAATGTATAGTTCAAAATAGTATAGTTGATTCGAAAATAAAAGCATAAACGTTTCGCCATCTTTTCGCCTGAATGAGCAACGAAGCGCTCACGTTGGCTGTGAATGTCCATTCAAAGCGGTTAGTACACGTTCACCGTCTGCATTTATGTAATGGTTGGAGCTTTTACGATTATCTTGATTTTCATTGCGAGAGTCTGCAGAGTACTATTTATAAATAGTCATTGCCGTAACTCGCTTGAATTAGCCTGGAAATTAAATAAACTTTCTCTCGATTAAATATCTACCAAATTACAATAAAATTTGTCACGAGCATCATTCAATTGAATGTTTAATATTATTTCAATCTAGTATCAAATTATTTTTGTCTTTGTCTAAGAAAACACGAAATTACGAACGGTATTCCGTGGACGAAAAAACTGTATACTGTTCAAACAAAGATTTGTTTGCGTAGAAACTATAAAAACGAAGACTTGATAGTTAAAACAGTGCGCTGCTCTCAGGTAATTATCTCGTTTCGTTTCTTTAAGAGGCGAAAATACAAAAAAACTCAGCCTTTCCGCTGTTTCGAGCTTTTTCATTCATCCCTGCAAACATTTAGCTTTCATTAAGGCTGACACACTTAGCGAAAATTCGGAGTGCACGCAGTTGTTCAGGGTCGCAAAATGAAGAAAGGTACAGACGGCCAATGTTTAGCGAGCCACGCTGGCCAGTAGCGCTTCGAGCTCGTGGTATCTGGCCCAGTTCCAACAGAGAGCGGTGCGGAGGTGGCGTGTTTTGTCGTCTCGCGTTCAAAATGGAAATGGCCACGGCTGCAATTTATTTTCTTCGCGTGCTCCGCTGCTGCTGCCGCCGTTGCTGTTTGTGTCCCTTTTTTTTGCAGCTGCCACCGCCCGTTTTCCCTTGCACACTGCGCCGGTGCTACTGGGAAATTGCTTGGGAATTTCGACGCGCTGTATTCAAACTTCCAAGGTGTATATGCGCGATCGTTCGAAAAGCATGCTCTAACCATGTATTTGTTATTCCAACTTCGCTTTAGATTTTATTCTTTTTGAGATTTCATTTGTTTACTACATTTGCTTCTATTCCCGTTTGGTGTTACATCTTGCTTTGTAACTTTTTGTCGTGGTTCTATAAATGTATTTTAGTATATTTATTGTAACTTTCATAAATTCGACCCTGCGTCGCTTGTGCGAGTTTAAACGATTCCGAGTAAACGTAACAGTGCAGTCAAATCAATACTAGTGAGTCGGAAAATATAATTCTGCCAACAGTGATATTCAATAAATGTACGTACAGTACTTATTTACGCAGTGCCTTGAAAGACTTACGTTAAAAGCTAATATATTAATAAACAAGGTAAAACAGTAATGATCTAGCGATTGGCAACGTTACGTACTAGTCAGATAATATTTTCTTGCATTTTGCAGAAATGATTGAGCGAAAATAAAATAAACGTCGATTGGCTAGAAAAGATATGTTAGATGATTGAATTAAATTTGTCAAGGCAAAACTTGTATACGAAACGTGACAATCGAGTCACGAAAATTATTCTCACTGCGGGAAATCGAGATCGGCGAACTTGGCAAAAAGAGCGGACAGCCATTGAATCGCGTCAATAAGGGATGGCTATAGAGTTCGACAAACGGGAGCGAGTGATACTCGAGGCGCGAATGAAACGTGTACGTGAGCTTTCAACGACAAGGGGAAAAAAGCAATAGAATTGCACTCGGAAATTGACCTACTAGTGCGTCAAGTGTACAAGATAGATAGAGAGACTAAGTGATGCCGTCGAATCTGACAATTGGACTCAATTAATTAAGATTTTTAGTACAACGCGAGCGCACCAAAGTCATCGACAAACTGGGTCACCTATTCGCCTGTCGCCGATATGCACACATCCAAGTGCACAATGCGACTCGTCGCTTTTGTGCTTATATCGTAGATGAAAAGCAAGAGCAATTTGGCCAAAGGTTCTTCTCTTCATTGGCGTTGTCGTCACTCGTCTCGAAAGTCATACGCCAGAGAAAGTGTCACGCGCGAACGCACGCGCGATCGTCCGTGACAACAACGTAGATATTTATACGCGACGTTGTTTTTTTTTCATCGAAACCAATGCCGAAAGTTTCGCTTTTATTTCTTTTAATATGTCACTTCGCTTCCGGCTCGAATATAAATGAGAGATCGAGCTTCCTTTCCGTGTCTTTTTCATTCGTGGTTGCGAAATCGTTGGCCCATAAATTTTTAACGTCGCGGTTTTCAATTATAGTACAATTTTTGTTCTTCGTTCTACTTTAAATTATCGAGCGAAATTTATACTTAAAAGATATGTATATCCTACTCCTACGCTGAAAAACATAGACAATACGTTAAAAATGTCTCATCCAATTGAAACAATAAGTTTCGAATAAAAAACCGTTAAAGGAAGATATCAATTTTGATCATTGTTATAAGCTTCTAGCGCGTTATCTAATGCCTTAGTGAGCTAGATTTCATATCTTCCGTACGCGTATCTTATCGAGGTTATCTTATCGAGTTTATGACTGTATCGATAGAGATAACGTTGCTATTGCTGAGGTATTTTGCCATTCTAAAGTATTCGTCTGATTCGTACAGTATGCGCGGTTCAATGTTGTGTTTTTCAATTATGTGACAGGAATTCGGTAAAACAGTATATGTAATTGAGTTTTTCGGTATGTCGTTTAGTGCAGAACAGGTATTAATTTTCTCTCGTGTTTAAATTACCGCAGGTCACGCGAATCTCGCATTGCCATCGAGAAATTTATATTAAAGCTTATCTCCGCTTAAATTCGATTGCATGCTATTATCAAGTTTGCTCTTTTTTCCATTCTTATCTCAAAAGCACTTGTCTCGTTTACAAGTGCACAGATATATTTACACTGAAGATGGAACGTTTTATTTTAAAAAAGCAAAAACTTAGCACCATTGAGCGTATAGATTAAGACTCGACGAATGCTAGCCATCAACCATTCATCAATCACGAGTTGAATAGAATATTCATTCGAAACAATGCATACGGAAAATGGAAGCTCTACATGGCTCAAAGTAGTCGTAATATCAACACAATCAATTATGTGGACTGACATTGTCGATAAACAATCTCGTGATTTTATCAACGACGAGTAATCTGAAAAGCATCATGCAAGTACAGTGGATTTTCTTTCAGATCCAATTGTTTGGGGGAGCAACTCGAACGCAAGTATTAACAATAAAGTCGTGCGACGTAACTTGTAATCTCCTCGCAAACTGTCTCCGCGCTATCTCATCGATGAGTCTCATCAATGAACTTATCGCAACGTTATCCTCATAAAAGCAGCACTTTAATTCGCACGTAATCCAGTTGCCGGATACAATGCAGTGCGGTATACTTTCGCTTTTGATACCGGCGACGCGATCGACTCGGCATAATGACGACGTAGAAATGTCGAGGCGTTCAGTCGAGCAGGAAGCGCCTTTACGTCCGGACGAACAAGTAGAGTGCAAAACCAAGGACGCGATGGGCCAGCAATTGCCTGGCAGCCTCTCGTTATGCTTTTTCTTCGCGCTGATGCTCCTCTTCGGGCACGTATTCAGCAGCAAAGAGTACTCTCGTTCAACCGAGCCTAGCAAGGATTATTTCATCGGGCCATGTCTCGTTAATACCAATCAGATCTGTCCCGATCAGGAAGTGTCATTTTTCCTGTTTACACGGCGCAACTTACGACTAGCTCAGCAGATTCACGTCAATGAGACTGACTCGAATCTGAACGAGACCTACTTCAATCCGAAATTGCCGACCAAGATCATCGTACACGGCTACAACTCGGACATGGAGCTCGATTCGCTGGTCGAGATCCGCAGCGAGTATTTGACCAAGGGTCGCAACAACCTGATAGCCGTTGACTGGCGGCGGCTCGCCGCTGGTCCCTGCTACCCAATAGCCGTGCAAAACGTGCCTCACGTAGGTGAGTGTCTTGCGCAGCTGATCGACAGACTCAAGGATTACGGTGCCGAGGACATTCACGTCATTGGGTTCTCGTTGGGAGCACACGTGCCTGCCTTTGCGGCCAATCATTTGAAGCCTTATAAGCTGCCACGCATCACCGGACTAGATCCAGCGATGCCCTTCTTCATCACCGTTAGCAAGGAAAACAAGCTCGATTCGAGCGACGCCGAGTTCGTCGACGTACTCCACACGAATGCCTTTGTGCAGGGTAAAGTCGAGCCCATTGGTCACATCGATTTTTACATGAATGGCGGCGTCACTCAACCTGGATGCTGGGAGAAACGAAACCCCTTCGGCTGTGATCATCATCGATCGGCAATATACTTCGCCGAATCAATCAACAGCCAAGTCGGTTTCTGGGGATGGCCGTGTTCTGGATTTTTCGCTTACCTCATCGGCTTATGTCCGCCCAGATTTCCCGCGGTGCTTGCCGGGGATCCCGTTGATAAGAAATACAGAGGATACTTTCTCGTCAAGACGAAGAATAAGAGTCCATTTGCGAAGGGAATCTTTACGATTAAACCTTCCAACGTCTCTGACGCGTGATCGTTTGACTTGGCCGTGTGACGTACTTTATCGTGTTTCTTTCTTTTTGGCAGTGTGATCAGTATAGTGAGGCCGACAGTGCGTGTCTCGCAACGCTCGAGTGTTATTTTCAATTAGTTGTGAGATTAGTGATTACTACGACTCGGCTTGACTTTCAAGACAATTTACTGATACTGCATCTCTATTAGCTATTATTGAAGAATACGCGCGCATTATTCATTATAAGGCTTACAGTTAGTTATTGATTTATGAAAGCAAGGTATTTCAAGTGTAATTGCAAATGATCTGTTAAAATCTAAACGTCAATCAGTATTTTAAAATAATTTATTTGGAGGTGTCGTTGTCGAATTGAAATTGTTAACAATCCATTTATTTGACGAAAATAATTATGTTTATAATGAAATATAAGTATACACGTAGTTGCATTTTTTATTTTATGCCATGGACTGAGGGTAATTAGAGCGTTTGCGAATGCATGTTTTATCGAAAACATTGGCTACTTATTGGGAGTATTCGTTCAATTAGATACAGAGATCAATTCATGAGTTATTTTACTGAGCCCCAATACTCGTTATTAGTAGCTTTGTACCAATTTGATCAGAATATTCATGCTGTGAAAGTAAATAAACTACAATGGTTTCGTGTTCCTGTGCACCAAAAATGCGAATGAGAAAGTTCGCGTGAATGGACAATCCATTAATCGTGACATGCTTGAAGCTTCAAATATAACGGTACGATGAGTAACACTCGCGATGTGCGTGAAAGTGGCAAATATACGATACCTTTGATGTGCTGATAGCATTTTGATGTATAATCCCATTTGATGTGAAAGTCAATAACGCAATGAGAATGTCGATGTATGAACAATGTAAATGAATATAGACTGCCGAGTTTTGCAAAATGAGAGCCACCAGTGTGTAATCACAATTTATTAATGTATCAGTAAATCGTATTTCATTTCTAGACTTCAATAAAATCGAACGAAAGATTTATTAATGCAATCCTTTTATCAAATGTACCTTTGTCGATTCGTTCAAATAAATAAAAAAAACAGCCCTTATATATTATATACGCACTGTTAATTTTACCTTTTTTTATTCGTTATAATACATTGAAAAAGATACGATTAGCGCCAAATAAACTTAAGCTAAATATTTCAAATCAATTGATCGAATAAATTATTAAGGGCTAAAATTCTTTTGCAAAAGGTTTCTTCTTACGTACTTTTAAATTCAAAGTTATGCGTTAAACTTGAAATGTTCTGCTCCATTTTCCGTTTGAATGCATACAATCGCGCTTTCATGTAGTTTCATCGTTAAATGATAAAATCCCTTGTAGCTTAAATTATGCAACAAATTTCAAACACAAACTGATGCACTCGTACATTTGTTTTATGAGTACCACATTTTACAAACCATTGCAAATTCAAGAGTATAAGTTATCATTATTTTAAATTTTATACGCACATCAGCGTGACGAATGTGATGTCGTATTAGTTAGTGCTATTAAACTGTGAACATTTACACAATTTTGAAATATTACACACGCATACAGACTTGTAGACTCGTGGCTCATTATTTCAGTTCGTTCTAATATGAAAAATCTCTCGATGATGGTTGCAACAATTTCATGCGATTATTCGTTATTATAATTAATTTTGCTGGAAATTTGAACAGTTTTTTTGGTACTGCGAAGCTCTCTCGGAAATGAGTATTCATGATAACCTAGGGATTGTTGCAAACCTCGAAGTAATTCCAAGTACAAGCAAAGTAGCGAGCTCCGAGCCGGAAAAAGAAAGAGTAGCGCAAAAAAGCGGGCAAGCTTTTTCTTTCCCACTAGAGGTCCCGTTCATGGAAAAATTCTTATGCGTTCCCTGAGGGCTCCTCAAGCTTCCAGCCAGAAAGCATGGTTAAGATAGCTCGCAGCTGCTCGCGACTATTAGGTCGGAGCTTGCATTAAAAGTTGACGGGACTCTGTCTGTTTAAAGCTTGTTTCTGCGCAACGCTAGAGTGCGCAATTTAAAGTTAGATGCCTAAAGCGCTCGCCAGCTCGCTCGCGACCTGATACAAACGCAAGAATGCCAATCTACCACGCGAGCTGCGGTTACCTACCTGATAGATATCCGAGATCGCCGCTCGACCGACAAACTTTCTTATCAATGCTCCCCTCCTCCCCCACCCCATCCAGCATTTTCACAGGACGCCCTTCTCTTACTTGAATACCGGGACTATCGCTCGATACTTTGATCGCCATGATTTACTTTATTTGCTGCTTTATTGGATTGAACAGACACTCGATGTGAAATTTGGAATTCCGACACACGTCTAAATTTAATAAAACAAAACTTTCATAACAAATTGCGTGCATATGTGCAATAAATTGATAACAAGACGCCAATACCGTGTTTTCGGACTTTTTTCCCTTGATCCAATCTCGTGTTTCTTCCAAAGTGTCATAAGTTAGAAATATTAAATTATTCGTCGATGCAACATCTCACAAAGTATTGATTCCATCAATTCCAAAGTTTTTATTGCATAAATTTTCAACGATCTAATTCCTCGATGGATAGACAGGAAAGTTTGCATCAGTTTCACTCTACCATCGACATTTTCAGCGCAAGGTTTTCATTTCTGAGTTTATTAAATGAATGTTTAAGTCACAAAATGAACATTGTCTTTAAGAAGTAATAACATTAATCAACTTTATTGTAATTTTTAAACGAAGCTCAAACAGCGATATTTGTTTTTAAAAGAGTATACCGTGAATAACTCTCGTTATGTGCACCTTAGATAAGCTTTCCGTGTTATCTTTCGTGCAATCAATTTAGGCCTTGCAGCGGCTGCGTGTAAAAAATATAGAATAATCGTTTGGGAGGCTCATAAAACACAGCTTATCTTAATTTGTTTTAATGACATAATATTACGAGGCACGATTAATATGGATCGTGCAAAACGTAAGATTATAACTTCATAACATGTTCAAGACGAATAATTTAACCATTCCTGTGCAATTTGGTTGGAGCTAAAAAACACATGGGATTGGAATTCTTTATATTTTATCTCGCTGTATTATAAAGATTTAAAAAATAGATTGATTGCAATTTTTTACACCGTTTGAAATAAACAGACATTGGTTTCTAGGCATTTTATAAGGAGAATATTTTTCAAACTCAATGTGCACGTTGTACTTAGTGAATTTGAACTGTCAGTAGTACTGGGGATTTTAACGAAGTAACACGTTTCGTTCGAATGGTTTTATAAAAAAGAATACGTGTTTATTCAGTAAAGGCAAACAGGAAAGAAAAAGGAAAGTTGAAAAGTGAAGATCTTGTCGGACGAGCTAAAAAGAACGCGAGGACAGCGTAGGAAATAAAAATGTAGGGAAAGTCAGGAAGATATTGAAAGACGGAAGCATGCACAGCCATACAATTGGGAGTAAAGTAAGGGGGGAGAAGTACGACGAGGTTTGGTTTTGAATGCGGCGCGCAACGCCGACAGGTCACAATTCGATATTACTTCTGTGGCGTCAGCGGCTTGTTTGGAATGCGTGTCGCAGAAACTCTTGTACATATACTTTGTATGAATTGAAAATCTTGCAAACTGGATTCTCCTACGTCGAAAGGAAGGAATACAGCCAACTTTTGGAATATTCCCGATCAATGTACGGTCTTTGTTTGTTTATTTATTTATTTATTTGACACACTTTGTCAAAAGTAGGTCTTCAATCTTTTGTTTGTTAAAATAGAAAAGATTGCAATTTTGAGTTATTTTGTCATGTTTTGTGCGACATATTGCTATTATAGTCCGCTGATATACTTAAATCGCGGCTTGTCGGCATTGAGCTGAAAATTGAGTTTGCCAAGGTAACTGATCGCTCGTATAGATGAGTACGCGGTGCGATTTTCATAGCTTTCAACGTTCTCTTAGAGAGAAGTACACAGAGTTCTCTCGCGTTGCAAACGTCAATATATATATATATATATATACATACGCACATAGACACACACACACACACACAGAACTCAACTCATCTCTCTCTAGCGCGCTTCCACACGTCGAGGGATTTATCCTTTCGATGAAATTGATGCTTATGTACGTTAAATGTATTCTCAGTAGGAGTAAAGCACTTTCCGAATAATCCATAAATCCATTTGACCTAGATACGACCAACGAGAGGTATGAAAACAATTTTACGTCGCCCCTCCTTTAGCCCTTACTTTGATTTTTATGGCGCTGATTTTGTTTTATGCTCCGCGCAGCTTTTCATTGCTTTCAATAAGCTCTTTCGCACTTGCTTGCGATCGGCAAATAGATATTAAATGTCTAGCAAGAGAAAGAGAGAGAAAGTGAGTGTCGTAAAGAGAGAGAAAGTGACAGAATCAAATATTGCTGTTACCAAATTGAAATGTACTTACTTGACACACTCGTGAACTAGCTGGCAGTACGAAGTGTTTGAAACTGATGCAAAGTAGAAGGGAAAAAAATAAGTTTTCAGAAAAAGCGCACTTTATAATCCCCCGGTTGCATGAATAATGAGAAAGAGTTGGCTTTTTAAAAGTTGAGATGCTGATTGTATATGCTAATGCAAAGCAGCTACTTTTCATTTCACGAAGCTCACTGGAGATAATTTTTATTTTCCTTCCGGAATTACTTAAAATTAATTTTAATGAATTTCAAGCCACCCATAACATCGTGAAAAATAAATACTCCCTCTAGTGGTACATTGGATAATGGAATTTAGCGGAATTCGATGAAAAACTGATAAGAGCTGCGTTGAGAAATCCACGCACGAATAAATAAACGCCAATCAGCCAATCGGAATTCCGATTTAATGCGTAATTTCGGTATATCCGCCTGAGGGATGCGATAGCACTGAAGAGCATGTGCTCTATATACATGACATATATAGAGTTGGGCTATAATTAGCAAGTGCACGTGATACGTAGCAATAGAGATCGTAGAGTGACGTTGATCGTTTACTGTTACAGTGCAACAGATCTACGGCTCGAACGGAGCGTCGATGGGTATGCCACTGGGGATGACGAATCTAAAGATGGGCCCGTTTATGGGCGGCGTCCAAGGGGCCACGACACTACCCCGGCCGGGAAACTGGCTGCACCCTGCGGGCCTCAGGCACGGGCACAGCGCGGCCCGGGTCCGCCTCTACTGCCAGGCAAAGTGAGAAATCATGGTTCTGACAGGTAAACTTGTCTCTTATGCTCTCCTTATATTTAATTAAATCTTTCTTAAAATAGATCTAACATCTCTAAGAGATGACGCATCCAATTCATAATCTTCGTTTGTTCTAGCGACATATCTTCTAGTCAGAAGGATGAGTGGTTTGTGTAGGTGAGTCATCGCCTTTTATTTCATGCCAATGAAAGTTGTCGATTATTTTTGCAACAAATTGAAATATTCTATGGATCGTTTAAATTACTTGCGAATTTCAGAGGCAGACCTGGACCAAAGTCCGCAGGGTGTATAAGAGCGGTGGTGCCCTCACCGTTCCCAATCTCGTCGTTTCTCGTCAACGTGGACGGCCTCGAATCGTCGCTACGTCACTGGAACGCAGTAAACACGAAAACTCAAACGTCGCATTAGCCAAGAAACATTACATAGACAAACGAACAAAAAACAACAAAAAACTAAACAAATCAAAATGAACGAAAACGTATTCTCCAGACAGAGCGTCGGTAAAAGACTGAGATTTACGCGCGTTAAAAGCACGCACAACATATTGCGCAGCACGTGCCTGTTTGCCTGACCACGCTTTACAGACTTTTCCTACATAATACGGCAACCACGGCAACGGAGCGTCCCAGTTTTGCAGCGATAAACAAACAAGGCGATGGACGAGGGACGCGAACCAACGATAATTAAAACAAACACAAATATATATCGATATCATTTGACGACCAAATACGTTCGTTTCTTGCTTTCCTTTTTCATCAAATTTTTACAGCGAGTCAATGAATGAAACAGCGAGCTCAAATATCTTCCACGAGTTTTTTTACGTCGCCGTTTCGCACGGCGACCCTTGCGATATATCGACCTTTATACGGATCTTCTATACACCTTTTTTCGACGTGTCTTTTTATCTCTATATCTGTAGTTGAAATCAAGCAAAAATGATCGAATAATTTTCGATGAAACGAGTGACTGTGTGACAGGGGAGAGCCACGCGATGACGGCAAATCGTTCGGGAGATTGGATGATTTTAGAAGTATAAAACCAAAGCGTAGATGTAATATTTACGAATGTGAGAGTTAATAGTGCGTGCATGTTGGCGGTATCGTTAATTAACATAATTATGATGATTCTAATGAAGCTAACCATCGACACAAACTCAACACACGTTACGTATAAGACTCGAGCTATTGAGAAATGGACAAAAAAATGTTTAATGTGCATTTTGTGAAATATTTTATTGAAGTATGACAAAAAACCATGTTGTAGGTATAAAGCTTCGCAAGTCGCAGCGATTCGCAACAGCCGCATATGTCTTATAGATGTGAAACTTAGGATAAACGTAAAAACTGTTTTTATTGTCGTCAATAACAATTTAAAAAATGATTAATAAATGATGATTGCTGCTTTTACAAAATATGATATTTTCATTTTACACGTTCCTATACACGTCATCGTTATTTTCAAGTTTACGTAGATCTTAAGGGGAGGCCCTTGCCGCTGCACAAAGTCAATCTATTTATGCATGTATGTATATATATATATATATATATATATATATCTATATATATATATATACATATACACACATACACACACGCACACGCACACACACGCACACACACATATATATATATATATATACAAACAAGAAAAGAGTGTTGTCGCGAGCCGTTGGACTTGTTAGAGGTTTATTTGCATTGATATTATAGTATTAATCGCTATTAGTAGACATTGTACAAGTCGTCTCTCTCAATTTAGAGAAACGTCAAATATGACGATCTGATTCTGCGAATCCACGCAAATCCACTATCAGAGCACGGATACTCTTGTTCATTTCTACATGTACAGACCTATGTGTGTATAGATGAAACTCACGTCCGCTATAGGACTTGAGGATTAGCGTTGATCTGCCGAGTACATCAATTATCGTTTCAGAGAATACGTTGCTTTAGATTAACCCTCGATTTCCAAGTTTTTGGACAAAGATCGTATGTTAGTCGATTATTTCATTATCGAGTTGGCTTTCCGATAAAATTCCGTTCGATACAACTAAATTACATCATACAATAATTATGGTATTTCAATAATGTAAATAACGATGCGTCCTCACGAAACGATTGCTTAGCTTTTAATGTAATCCCAGTTATAGTTTATCGTTCATTTTGGTGAACCGTAACTGTACTTATTTCTATAACAGCAGCTCCGTTCATTGTTTCTAATATTTCGAATTGTTTTCATGTGGATTTTGTATTAGACTATTCAATTAAACGTTTTCGTACTGTTAAAAATGCGTATTACTACTAATATTTGATTGATAAAACTGTAATCGAACTCGACAATACTTAAACTATACTTGTAAGTAAATTATGATATAAAAGTTTGTTAATCATTCCTGACTGATCGATGATGCATATCACCGCTATTCAATGAATATCTTGAGCAACGTATAAATTTGAGACTGGATACGCTTGAATGAAATAGAAGCATATTACCGAATGAATTTTCTCAATATACGAACAAAATCTCTGAAACACATATAAAAATTTGTAGAAATATTTGTATTTATCAATAACCGTTCAGCTTTGTGCCGTCTTCATAGAATTTTACAGAAATGATGAAAACATGAAACATATAAATTGATTATAAATAGATAAATAAATATATATAAGACTATAAAATAATGCATACGTACAATTATTTGCTAGATTTTAATCAATAAATACAATTGTTAATTAAAAAACGTTACTTGTCGTTGCTTAGATGCATTAGTCGTTTATTTTTAAATAGAAGGGATAAAGCGATTTTACAATGTGTTCGTTAATAAACCAATAAGTAATAGTTGTGTCTATAATTTAGTAACTTTCTCGTTTACTTTTTATTCTTAATTAATATGGGAAATTAAGAATACATCTTTTTTACTCTTGTTTAATATTGGTTGTCACGTCATACAGATAAATGATACAACGTGAGTATATAGTGCATTAGATCATGTATGGATTCCTTATTTTTGTTTAAGCTAATTTACACAAGGAACGGCCAAATTGCTAAAATCTCTATCTCTTAATCTTTTTATACTTTACTAAAGTAGATTACAAGACATGTACTCATCCGTAACAACTACATAGAAGTGAATCTACCAAACATGATTCGATAGTTAAACGAAGGAGAAGTATAAACAAATTTTCCCGTTTGCTTAGACAAAGTCATCATCGTTGATGTAATTTTAAAATATAAAGGTAAGACATTATAAATAATACGTAGCAACAAACATTAAAACGGATGCTAGCGTGTAATCAGCTGATATGGTGGTGGAAAAATAAACGATTGGTAACAGAATAATGAAAAGTTACTTATGTTATCTGACTGATGTAATGAAAACAGTGTAATTATATCGAAAGATAATTTTATTAAGTCAAATACTAGTTAAAGTTGTCGACGTATGATGAATTTATTGATAATTATTTTGTGAAATTATGAGTAATGAAATATTCAATAGCGTTCGAGTTTAAAATATTTCTATAGAGAATATTAGGGCTAAAATATTTATAAATTTTCATATTATGAAATAAATTTTCATTTATGAAAAAAAACATAATCTATTTTTACATACATTCAGTGGTTTATTGATAACAAACGAGCAAAAGTTTTCAATTGCGAGTTGGAAAATTATAAGTACAATTTGTTTTAATTAAAATAATAAGAACTTGTTTTCTCAGTTGAATTTATGAAATGTTATTGAAGACAACTCCTAAGTTTAGATTTTCTTTAGTAAAGCATTTCTTGAATCTAATTTGACATTTTTTAGTAAAGAAGAGTCAAGAAAAGTTTCAACTTAAATTTGGAAGATGGTTTTTAAGAACTTTTAGATATTTAGAAGCTTAAATATATTTAGAAATTAAAAATATAACATTGAGATGTACATTGTGTGCCAAGGACCTTAAATTACCCCAAAGGTTATATGAATGTTTTCAGCAACAAGCATCTTATATGAATATCTGTTGATAAAACTCATCGATTTTTATAGATAAATAAAATTAATCCTAACTATATTTTTTATAATGTGTCAAATGTATTTTGCTCTTTTACCTGAGATATTGAACTTAAGTCATTTGAAAGGTAATGTACTCTTTCGTGAATGTTTCAGATAACCAAGTAATAAGAAGAAATTTGTAATCATAATTTATAATGATGGTAAAAATTCCTTTTCTAACGAAGCTCCATCTAGTGGAGATGCTTTAATCGCTGAAGATTCTCCAATCAGTCAGTTCTTCGGATGATGACAATACGATGATAAATTCGCGCACTAAACATTGAGCGGATGAGGGTTTACACAGTGACGATTCATCGGTTACAATTGTTTCTTTAGTTAAATAAATAAGTTATGATATCGTTCAACTGAATCTATTATTTAATTGATGATTACATCGAATTAATTTTGTTTTTTTATCAAACAAATGCAGTGCGACGTATGCAACACTAAGCACAATAGCTAAGGAAAGATTAAGGATTTTTACTTTATCACAAAGTACACGTACAATGGAATTTAAAGAACCACGATCATCTTAAAAAGATCGAAACTTTAAAAACAATGAATAAATGCGTCAATATATCATTCTTTTGGTCAATGACAGTAGCATTCACACCCTCACAAGTGCGAGACTGCAGCAATATATCGCGGCTGACATAGTCAAATCTGCCGAAAAGTTGTTTGCAACGGTGCATCAGTCGGTTAAAAATGTAGAAATTAATAATAAAACTAATAATAATATCGAGCAGGTTGAATTATTTTAAAATAATAAGGATAGTATCAACAACTCTATTGATTTGGATTTATCATCTGAGTACGTTTAATCGTATAACTCACTTGTGCGTAGATTAAACCGGAAACCGCCTTGTACGTTTAAAACAAGGCTTGTACGTTGATATCGGATTTGAAAATGACCACGGTGGCATAAACAATAATCTTTCACATTTATAAATTACATAGATAGTGCAATTTGGTTTTTGATAAAGAAATGGAAAATTCAGATTTGGTTCTATTTTGTAATTATTAATTTCATTCCATCTTTCATCGTAAATATTTTTTTTTTGCATATTACAATATATTCATTAGACAATGATCTAATTCGATGACAATCAGACAGTCATTAGATAATAATCATTGCACAATTGTTTATCTCAATGAAAGCCTTTATGTATATTTTGAATATAAGGGTTAATGGCCCACTGTTAGCCATAGTGATATAACGCATATAAGGTAAGGACTACAACAATAGACGAATACTTTCTTATGATTTTATCGAAATTTGTTGAACATTGAGTACAATATTTTTACGAGTAGATGCCAATATGCTTAAATTATCAAATTCCAGTGGCATTGGGGTTTCTTGACAAGGTGAAAATTTATACTTAGACAACAAGTGAATAAGCGCAAGTTTCATTTGCAAATATCCGAGGCGCATACCTGAAAAAAAAGATATTATATACGTATCCCATCTAGGAAAATTAGACCTATCTATCGACAAATAGGCGATGTTAACTATTTCAAAAGTTTTTTAAAATAAGACTTTACCAATGCATACACGAGGTCCATCTCCAAATGGGAAATAAGTATTAGGCTTTATATTACGTTTGTTTTCCGTCGAAAATCTTTCAGGATCAAAAACATGTGGTTTAGGAAAATGATATGGATCATTTTGGATTGCATGCATTGGAATAACTATAGAAGTTCCAGCTTTGATAGTCAGCTTTGTGCCGGGAAATTGATAGTCCATATCTGCTACTCTATCCAAAAACGGCAAAATTGGATACATTCTTAAAGTTTCAGAAATTACCATATCTAAATATGGTACATGAGACATTATCTAAAACAATTAAACGGATTATGAATACTTCTAAATGAAAATACTTTCAACTATACGTAATGCTTTTTCAATGCTCATTATTGCAATATGAAATTCAATAAATCCCTTCGAAAATATCCGATAATAGGTATGTACTTTAGTCTTCTTAATTTTCTGACGCCGATACAATGTTAAAGAAACGTTGTTAACTGTATCCATACAATTATTTTGATTTTTGATATAAGAGATTTACAACAAAGCACAACATTGAAATTAATATATAATTAGAATAAAATTAATAAAAAAAGTGTGAAAACAAATAATAAAATATGTAGATGTGTTGATATAATTGGAACATTTTGTCAATGATTTTGGATAACTGAACATTTTTCGTATTTATACTTTATCATCCAATTACGTATGTCATAATGTGCCTTACAATCTTACCATGTCATAAGTTACTTTTCCACCATTCTTATTCAAAGTATCTGTAATTTCCTTCCTCAATCGTTCCTGCAAATCTGGAGATTTCGCCAGTTCATACAACGTAAAAGTCATTGTAGTTGAGGAAGTTTCGAAGCCTCCCGTAAAAAATACAGCAGCTTGTGCAACTAAAGTGTCGCCTTCTAATTCTGAGAAATAATAAGAATATATCGGTATCTGTCACAAGGATATAACATTTTTTATCAAGTTTATCGGAGATAACGTTTTGTTTGTACGCACTAATCATATTATTTTCGGAGTCGTTTTCTTGTTCTTTCTTTAAATCAACAAGTAAATCTATTAAATCAGCCCTCTTAACACCAGATTTGATTCTTTCATCGATTGCTTCCCAAAAGAGTTTCCTCAAAAAATCAGATGCGCCTTTACCGAATACTTGAAAACCGAAAGTTTTGACTAGCTGTGGGACTAATATAGCTGAAAATAATTCTATATGGCGTGTATATGTCCTCATAAATATGTCTTTTCCCACTTTGCGTAGTAATGCGTCGGGGTCTAGCAAAGAATTGAACCTCAGCCCATACGCTGTTATCCCGATTAAATCTGTCGTAAACTTAGCGCAAATATCTTTTATGTCCAACGGCCGACCATTTCCTGGAATTTTTATTTTACTTAATCATCATCATTTAATTGATTATTTTGTTCGTGACTATAGCAAACACGAAGATGTATATGAGACAAATTTCTACTGCATTTGAAATTTATTTATTTATTTAAAAACCTGAACTTAACTTTCAATTGTATTTAAATGCAGAAAAAATGTGCAAAGCAGCTTCAAGCAAGCTTGAAGCTGGAATAATTTTATTTGTAATTGTAACAATATAGGTTAGTCATAATTCACAAGCGATAGATAAGCAAGGTGGATTGAGAAAAGAAATGTTTTTGATTGGAAAAATATGATTGATCTCTACGCAAAAGTTTCCTCTCTTTCGCAGCAACAATTACGATATTTGCAAAACAAACAACGTATAAAACATCTTCAAATATTATTTATAACATCTTACGTTAATTCTTGTGCTATTTTAAAGTGACTTTATTTGAACAATAATATAGCAGTAAATATGTAATAAAGAAACGATTATAAATTAGAAAGTTATAAATACAGTTTAATATATGTCATATAATCGTCAAAATATTTATTGCTTTTTTTCTATATTTTGATAGAACGGAAATATAGAGATTACGTTGTAAACCTGCGTTTTATTTTAATTGTCATGCAATACTTAACAATGTATGATTTAACATTGTTAAATCAATTTATCAAAAGTACACTTGGATGTGTTAAATGGATATTTAGACAATTATGTGACAAACGTATCAAAAGATGTGATTCTCGATACTATGATTCACTTTACCTTCAAGATTGAGAGACTTCAAGTAAACACCGAAATCTGTATCAATTTCAAGCATTAGGTCAAACATTTTCTTCAATCTACCGGATGTAAAAATTGGTGAAAGCTTCTGTCTTATATATTTCCATTCTGGATTTTTAACAACAAAAAGGTTCATTTTTCCTACAATATCGGACGATATAGAACTTGCATTTCTGTTTGAAAAGTAATTAAAGTCTTTTATCAACACATGTTTTATTAACTCTGGATCCCGAAGTAAGAGATAAGGTTTATCTAGTACATAATATCCAACGAAAGGTTCATTTTCACCAACTTTGTACATTTCTTGAAGAACATCGATTATTGACTTTTTTGCCAATAGGCAGGGTCCGAAATTTCCAAAAAATGCTGTAGGTGAAATTTCTTTAACTTCTCGTTTTTTCCAATAGTTGAAATTTCTTGTGAAGTACAAATAAGTCCCGATAAGTGTACAAAATAATAGAAGGAGACCATCAAGACCCCAGTAATGGGTTAATAAAGCCATTGCTTTATATACACAATAAACAACTTATAAACTTATTGATTGTTGGAATTTATAATGTTTTAAACGTAGTTTAGTAAGAGTCTCAACCAAACTAAAGAAATAAGCTACATAAAGCTAGTTTATAAAGTTCGAAAATGTCATGTCATTTA
Source organism: Chouioia cunea (assembly GCA_030064505.1). Taxonomy (NCBI): domain Eukaryota; kingdom Metazoa; phylum Arthropoda; class Insecta; order Hymenoptera; family Eulophidae; genus Chouioia; species Chouioia cunea. Next base: position 25,097,682 of record JAOPFQ010000001.1, read on the forward strand.
ATTGGGGGATTTCAGATTCCAAAGAAAATTTCAGTTGTAAATGTGATGTCTCACTCTTATTCATTGCACTAATACTTTTTTGTTAATTTCAAAATGATTCTCTGCGTATCCAAATGAACAAAATCACAAGTAGCTAAATAATTTATACATCACTTAAAATTCCGTTAATTATTTTTCATATGCACTAATGAACTAACTTTTCATGTGCTAATAACGTATAAGACATATAACAATTTTTAATAGTGTTAACGTGTTACATGATAGAAATGGCTATATGCCTTTTCATACGTTGAATTTAGTAGTTATGTTCAAATATATTCTTATATGGATTAGTATTTGATGTTAATTACTGATTGAAATAAAACTAACGAATAACTATAACGAAATCTTTTAATTACTTTATCATTCAACTTAATATTCTTCCTCTTTTAACGTCTTTTGAAAATAATTAGTAGTTGTCCATAATTCTACCTTAAGGCTTATGCAATGTAGCTTATTACCGACTAGATATTTCTTATTAAATATCCGAAGGAAATGCTTGTTAAAACAGCACACTTCTATCATAAAAGTTTCCACATAACTCAACTACATTTTGGTTCTGGTAACGTCAAAATTAGTACTATTCACTTTAATAAGATTAAAAGAAAAGAGAAGAATGAAACAATGATTTATAGCTGTTGATGCAAAATTACTTCAAACGATCTAACAAAAACTATTTTCGGTTCATATAAAAATATTGATAAGAATGAAGGAACTGACCACAATATAAATTGTATTCCTGATAGAAAAACTAAATAGAAAACAAGCAATTGGGATTGAGAAAAGGCCTGATTTCAATTACAAATAGACACGGAATCGAAAATAGTATCTATGAGGAGAGAGAGAGAGAGAGAGAGAGAGAGAGAGAGAAAGATCTAGTACAAATGGCAACTTTTATTACAACCATGTATGGAAGGTTACATAAACTTCGGGCGTATTCATTTTGAAATATCGTTTGTATGAGTTTCAAATCGTATTGCGGGATATTTCCCATCACTCGCTTACTTTGATGCTCGGACGAATTTCTGAATTAGAGTGAATTTGGAAAAATTGTAGAAAAATAAACCGAATTTATCATTTTTTATTTAAAAGACTAACAGTCCGATTAAATCTAGGTTTCGCATATACAATGTCGACGATATAATCTGCAAAATATTGTATGGCCAGTGCTTTAACATTATACTGTTCAAAGTTATGAATTTCGAGAAACACCCCATTTTTGGTACATTTTCCTTTCTTTTTTTAAATATATGTCGTAAAATTTCTTCGACCGACACGACCAGTGACTTATTTTAAAGGTTTAGAATTCTCTAAAAATTTCTCCATTGAAGTATCAACTTTGTTGCGATGATTATCGTTTAATAAGTGAAAATATGTTTTGGCAATATTTAAACGTTTTTTAAAAATCAACAAATAAAAATTGCCAATTGGAAACATCTTTGGAATCTACGCTTTTACCTACTGATCATATTGAAAGTCAGAGTACAATCGGTTTGCGGTTAAAAGTGACGTGCCAACAAAAATCTCGATTGATTGGTCTAAATTTAATGAAAGGGATTAAGAGCTATAGAGACGTAATTTCGAAAATATTAATACGCAATTTTCGAAAATACGGTTGAATATCTTACTTGAATATTTCATAAAAAGAAAATTAAATTTCAACAATAGAAATGTGCAAAATGCAGTGGTTCAAATTTGAATTGTTAGCAAGAAATTTGTGTTGCAAAATTTTAAGGAAATTGTTACTGATACACAAATAATGTCAGCGGATCAAATTCATGTACTTTCTAGACTTGACATTAATTAGTCATAGGTTGGCAAGTACTTCAACTAAAAACATATAATTCATTATCATCCATTATGGAATACATAAACGCGTTGAAATACGCAAGAACAAAACAGAAGCTCATCGTAATAATCAAATATTTACAGAATGCACTAGAAAGATGTTGCAGGCAGATGTTACTAAAGGGGTTACCTTCAAGTTTCTTTGGACAGAAACGTTCAACAAATCTGTTTACGTAAGGCTTGAATTGGATACTGCCTGTCAACAAGAACCATTGCAAGGCTTTGTATGAAATTTAGATAGGATGTCAACCTAACATGTAAGAATGTTTGGCTCGAAAGCTGTGACGCATCCACCAAAGCAATTCTGACTAGCAATTGTAACTGATTAAATAGTCAAGAATAAAATTCTAATAGTGGCAAGCTGTAATACTATGTGTATTAATCTCACGAGTTCATGCGGTTTCTTTATTCAAATAGTAATGTTATTTATTGTATTCGTCTATTTCTCTATATAATTAAAATTATTGTACTCGTACGACGTTCTTTTTTGTCTTCTTTTTTATTTGTAAGAAAGCTCCAGCAATTCACCAAAATTAATAATAATAATTTGGCTAATACTTTATGTACTTCCGTTGGTATAATATAACTATAATGTGCTCCACACGAAGTCCGCTCGAAAGCACGATTACGGTATCCTGCAGAGGGCGAAAAAAGACGAAGAAAAAGAAAAAGAACGCAGGTAATAAACTTAAGGTCCATGGCTCGCTGGTACGCATTCTCTAAACAAGAAAGACAATGACAAGAGAACTGTTTTTAGAGCGGCACACAAGCTACACAGGTGGTTCGTTCCCTTAGCTGCACCCGCGAGCCGACCCTGATTTTCAAGGGACTCCCAATAGGCTACGCGTGAGACGTTCAGAATCCAACACTTGTTCTTTCTCTTTCTCTCCCGCTGCCTTTGTTTTCACTTGGCAGCCTATGAATACCTTAAGAGCAACACTGCCATACCATGTCATCGTTAATGCATTGCGAGAATAAGGGCTGATAAGTATTTGATAGGAGGCGTCGTTGCCCCATCTAATCGTCTTGTCGTTAGTTCGGAATCTTTCAGACTATTACTGTTTCGTCGAAACGCAATGAACGAACTCCTATTTTTATATGTATAATAATAAACCAATCTCTATGCAATTTTTTACATCATCTTTTCATCCGTTGATGTATAGATGGAACAAGCCTTGATAGGAAACCAATCGTCTCGTCGTGAACCCTGTTAGATTGAATTGAATGCAATCGATAGTGTTTTTTGCGACCGAATTAAATGAACACAGCTTTAAGGGCTCTACATACCTTTCCATAGATACGTACACGATAACGCAAATGAATGACTCAACTTTGCTTCAAGGGATCACAACATATACAGAAAAATACTAATTAATGATTTTTTTCTTTTTATTTTAATGAAAGTACCTCTTTTGGCGTAGTATTTTCTTAAAATAAAACTATTTAAATGTGATTTCTCAAATATATCATAGAACCATTATTTTTCAACTGTTTAGTCTTGTCAACTTCGAAGTTTTGTTTACATTTAAGATAACGTTTTCTAGAAATGCTTCTGGAGCAAAGTTGATTTGTGGTGGTTTATAAATCTATTAATGGGTATCCAAAGCCCTCAGGTATACAGTTTGATGAGTAGAATGGTGTTCGTATAAGCAAGCGCAAAATGACCGCTTCTATTGAAATGGAAACTGCAAGTTTCCAAAAAATCTTGACGACTTGGTCGAAAACGACACGGATCAACGTGCTATCAGTTTAGTACAACTCCCACGCTTGAATTGAAGGTTGGAAAGTCTCATAGAGAGTTCTCGTAGTCATCGTCGAGATCTCATCTGGCAACATAACGCTAAGGGCACTAACTCTCCTCTCTGTTTACCAGCTGGTCCAGCACCTTAAGCTCGCGCCCCTCTTATCCTGCGTCGAAAGAAAAAAAAACAAGAGAGATGATGGTTTCGCCGAGAGCGCCGCCTCTGTAGCAGCAGTACCAGCAGCAGCAGTCGTCGTACTCGGTTCAGTTTGCTCGCGGTGCTTGTACCGGACGCGCGCGCTCCGGCACACACGGCGAGTTTAATTTTCGATACGTACGAATTCAACGAACGAGTGATATAACGTTGATCTTACTCGACGGATGATGTTGTGTTTGTTCTGCGCCCTAACGATCGTTCTACTACTCAAACCCCTCTATGGAACAAACGATCGTCGATTTTTTTTTTCCTAGTTCATGTGCGCTTTTGCCCTATCTTGTCCTGGTGTCAGTGAATAGTGTGAATAAATTTCCTTTATTATTGGTGTTTTGTTCAAGCGTAAATAAATCGAATGTGAGATATCGAAGCTGATTTGAAAATCCATGCTGTCGCTCGGGGATGAATGACAAGGGGAGGCGAGCTACGATGGCTCCGTGGCAGCGAGTTTATTTGCTGCTACTACTTCTCGGATGCTGTAACGCGCTTGCGGCACGTGGCATCAAGCACCAGCTCAAACAAGGTACGTGCCTACCTAGCCTTAAATCTCGTCTCATTGCTTGCTAGGCCTGTCTGCCTTGTCTTTCTCTCTCTCTCTCTCTCTCTCTCTCTCTCTCTTTCTCTCTCTGTCTCTTTTCTCTTGTGCCGACTCCTCGTCTCAGTCACTGTCGCGCTCTTTCTCCCGACTTCCAACAACGTGTGGCGTCTCTCGACAAAGATTGCGAGTCATTTATGCCACAGTCCACCGGTGGAACTACCAGCGTTGTAAATACATCTCCTTCTCCATGATGAGTTTTTAAAACTCACGTCAGATTCTTTGAATAATTTATCGATGCACTACCGGCCTTCTCTATCATTTCTATACACATGGCGTCTCTATTTTCATGATGTTTAGATGAGATTGTTTTGGCGGAAATGGTAATTTACGTCAAGCAGATCAACTGCTAGATTACATATAAAATTAGTCTTATCAAATCGTTTGGCATTGCCTTAACGATCATTCGTAAAACTCTCACAGAAAAATTGTATTCTGAAGAAGTATGGTTATTTTGTAAGTCGTAGAGAAGTAAAAAGCTAGTCGGTATTGAGAGTACAATATTGTATATTCTTATGTTGTATATTTAATATAATTGAATATACATTATATTATGCTATTGTATCAATTTAACATAGCCGATACAGGATTATTAACTTTAACTGATTCAAAGTTATCGTCAGTTAATTAAATGCAACGATAAACATGGTCACAATGATATTACAGTCCATTAAGAAACACGTTTTCAAAAACTGTTTCTCTTCATAGTCCATATGAAGCGTAAAAACAGATGTAATAGCCCGATCAAATCCACATGCATTAACATAATAAGGCCCAACAAATGGCAGAAAAAAAAAGCCTGGTAGCGCCTCGGGTGCAAATATCTGGAGGTTCACCCAATTATACGGGGATACAAAAAACGAAAAAGAGAGAAGGCATTGGGTGGTCTCCCGCACTTATAAAATTAGGGAAGACAGCAGAGAAAGAGTGAGAGAGAGTCGATGAATTCTTCCGCTCGCCGCGTGAAATACGCGTCTGGGAAGGAAGGAGGAGGACGTCGTCGGTCGTCGTCGGTAGCCAGCATACCGCAACGCCCGCTTCTTCGGCTTTATATTTAGCTTTTCTCTCTCTCTCTCTCTCTCTCTCTCTCGCTCTCTTGTATGAAACGTCTCGCGAGCCCGCGACACCTATCTTAGGAGGACTAAGTATGACGTGCAACCCTTTTTTCCGCCCATTATGTGCAGCCGTGCCAGAGCCGCCTCCGTAGTTGCTACGTTTCACTACATCTTTTTCCTTTTTTTTTGTTTCTTTTGCGAAAAGATACGGTATGCAATGTCTCGATTTATTGATTATTTTGAGAATTACTCATACGTACCGTGTGAGGAGAATCGGAAAATCCAAAACTATTTGTGCCTTCACAAGGTGACGCTGGAAATAGAATTGGAAAAATTATACGGATTATATCAGTCAAAACCGTTAGAATTTATAATTGTTCGCTGGAACAATATAAAAATAATATTTTGTTTTTTTTCAGTTATGTTCGATGCAATACTAAATTAAAATAAATTAAATAAAAAGTTAATCTACTTGACCAAGCTATTTGTAAGTAAAACAATATGTTTGTTTAAGAGGTTTATCACAGCATAATACACATTTCCCTTTCAGATCAAACTATAGGATACCAATAAATGGTTTCGATTCGTATTTACATATGTTTTGATGTCTGCTGCGCATTTGTTTTATTCGAGATCATCAGTTTCGTAACTGGTTTTATGAATGAAACATCGGCACACGAACGAATGTAAATTCCAATCAGTCGAGTAGCAGATCAAATGAAAAGATCAGGCGTTATACATCTCGCAGTTTATTAAATAGAAAGTAGGCACGTAGCCTCTTTGGAGCACTTATTTATGATACTGAAAAAATAAAATTAATATCTGAAGAAAACTTAAAATCATCTGCCGTGAGAGAGAGAGAGAGAGCTCTCAGGGATAAAGTTATATCAGATAAACGATGCGCGAGCGTATACATTTAAATCAAGCGAATCAGCGGTTGAAATACATATTTCAAGTCGTTCTGTATTCATGTGCATACATTTAAACACATACGTATGTTTAAATTACCTTTCATAAATACAAATAGCATGGGGAGCATATAAAGTATATAAAAACTCGTTATTACACGCGTCAGCAAGATCAATTGAAGATTTTTACACAAAGATTTTCAACTAAAAAAATCCAAAACAGAAATAAAATCAGAGGGTCTCGAAAGAAACACGTTTTTAATCAGTTTTTCATTAGTCGGTGCGACGGATAAGGATAAGAACGAGTTCCGATTTCGCACTGCCCAAGCGCGCAAAGGATAACGATCTCGTGGTTGCCCACGCGCTCACACGCCGGCTTGTAATCTCGATAGAGTTGAATCGATCTTTCTCTTTCTCTCTCTCTCTCTCTCTCTCTCTCTCTCTCTCTCATGCTCGACAGCCTCGAATGAGCCGTCTCTGCCGTATGCGTATATACGTATATGTGCGTGGTATGGGAATGGCAAGTTTTAAGGCGGCAGCTTATCCGCCCTTGCACTTGATCCTGCGCGCGAAAGTGCGTGGGGCGTTTTGCGTCAAGTGGCAAATGTCATTTATCCCAGCCTCTGATTCTCCCTCTTGTGTTTCTTTTGCAAGAGCGCGTTTCAATAAACCGACTGAGTTGGTCGCATGTTCACGCGATACAGTCTGCTATATTATAGACCGATTATGATTCGATATTCAAATTTACATCTTTAACGCCGTTTAACTGGGTCCTTTATTTTACGCTTGTTCAATGGTAAGCTCATTCACTGGTGTGCTTATTCAATCGCCATCCTATTCGACCTCTTTGAAGCTAAAGAGTGTATACCGTGAATCACCCATGAATGCTTGAAAGAACTTGAATAAAATCTCCAAACGACACTCTGCGAAATAATTGTTGCACAAATAAAAACTATACGACATTATGTCAGCTAAAATTTAATTGCCACGTACGAATCTCCTATAGTAATCTTTATAGTCGCGTAAACTCAGGTGGCAATAATCATAATACAAGATGAAACCGATCGGCTTGTAATAATTATTCCGGAAAGTCCGCAGAAACGATCGTGTAAAACGACGACTGCTCAGCTTGTCCGTTCGCGCCAAACGCGCGACTACCGCGTGTGCGCGGCAACTTGTTTACGAGGCAATTAAAGAGACGGTTAAAGGTCCGAGACGCCGAACGCAGACGTAGCAGCAACTTGCGAATTAAAGCGTAAAGTCCAGGGTCCTTCGATCTTCATACTCTTTACATTCGAGAGTCCAATAGCAAGAGCTCTCACCGCTGTCGCGTCTGGTATACGCGATATACGCCGCGAGATATTTCAGAATTACTTGCATGCATGCCGGTGCTCACTTTTAAACGTTCATTATCTCGCGTTTGTGCGCGCAAAAGGGACGTTCCTTTCAGATGCGCTGGGAACTCCACACGGCATTTGTCGCTCTCTTTCTACTGTAACACGAACATTCAAGAAACGAGCTTTAAATTTTCATTTGCAGTATTGATGATCGATTGTTTTATGAAATTTCGTTGTGCGTCACGGGGAAAGTGCGCTTTATCAATATATCACGAGCTTCGAACGTTAACATACATTACTGCTGATTAAGTTCTTTGAAACTTGATACGAAAAAAAACTGAACGTCGATTTCCATAAATTATTTATACATATCATCGTAAATCGTGTAATCGCGTAAAATCGATTACGTTAAACCAATTTAACGAGACCGTCCTGTCAAAGCTACGAAGAAATATCGATGTTATATTGATCGAAGCAATAAGCCACTGACACGATGTTAAAACGTCAGTCAGGATAACGAATAAAACAAATCGAATTGAAGCCACATCATAAATGCACGTATCACCCGTGCTTGCAAGCTCCCTGCCGTCGTTGGTTCTTCCTTCCTCATTTGAATGAAAATTGGCCGGTCATGTGTGCGCGCGCGCGCGCGTGGCTATAAACGTCGCGACGAGAAACGAAAGGCACGTGACGAAACGACGCTTTTAATGGCGCGGCTGCTGCTGGTACTGCTGTTGCTCTCTTCTGTATCCTCTTCGTCCCCTCTTCCCGACTTTCGCCGGAAATTAATGCTTGGGCACACTAAGATTCTTCGAATGAAGTTGTGTAGATATTGCTATCACGCAACGCAACACGAAACATCGTAAGACACAATAACTATGCAGCTTGATGTCGCGTCTCGCACTTTATCGTATGTGCGAAAGTGATGTCGCGTTACTCGCAATCATCTTTTACGAAAATAACTATTGTCGTGATTTTTTTATTTATTTTGCGCTTGATAAAGGCCCTGGCGATTCCAGTGGCGGTTATAAGCAGCAAATGAATACGCCTGAAGTGGATAAATTACAGGAAACGTGCACTTGCGACATCGAGAGAACGTCTTGCCCCGTTATATCACATTTCTTATGCAAATGCCTCGGTGCATCTCGAGATTTTTTCTTTCAGACTCTCTTCTGCCGTCTCGTCTGACAGTGATAAATATTAAGAATATAATCATGGAAAATTAATTGTTATCGCTAATCTCTTTTTTGAATCCAGCTACCACCAAAAACATCGGGAACGCCGTATACAATAGGAAATAACGGTATTGATAAATTTTTCACATCACGTATAGTTCGAAATTTCACGAGAATAAAGTAATAATAATTAATTTGATCCACACACAGGCGCAGCGTAGTCTCTAATACGTTGGTAATACCGGCGAATTGAGTATCTACCTCCCCACCCCATTCGGGAGAGAGAGAGAGAGAGAGAGTGAACGCGTGATACCCGGGAAAGCCGCAAATATTCAATCAGCCAGTGCATAGTCGTTGGTTAGTCTGTTTGACCCCAAGTACACGGACTCGACTCTGGGAGACAGGCGCGGTCAGGGTCGGGTATATACGTTGGTAATTTTAGCGCGGTCGGTCGATGTTTGCTCGTGGATTGTATAAAATCGGCGTGCGTCAAAGGGAGACCATTGCAACAATAATTCCTGTTCGATCTTTAAATACCCTCGCGTGTACCCATATTCACCAATTCTTAGACCTGTATCGAGCGATTTTATTATTTTCACGACGTGTGCGTATCTAGCGAGATTGTTTGGTATTTTGCAAGACGCGCGAAAATTAATTTTACGAACGGGATTTTCAAAGTTGTGAATAATTGAATACAGGTACAAGCTTCTATAGCGCGTCGAAAATACTTAGATAGTTGATCGCACAAGATGAAGAGAAACAAAAAGTTGCTCGATTATACTGGGAAACCCGTAATTTTCTCGCGCACGCTTCTGGAATTATTATGCGCGTGCGCTTGATGCCATTACTAATTTTAAACTGCACCTATCGTCTACTCGATCGCGCATACTGATGAACCAATCGAAGAGAACACACTATTCTACTTAATGCCTTGTACTTTCAATTAATAAATCATAAATATAAAATAAAAGCAAATTGCAGTTTAAAATACCAGTTATCATCCTCGAAAGTAAAGTTTAGCATCAAACTTAATACATCTCTCGAAGTGTAAGGATGGCTTTTCCATTGCTAACACAGGATATAGGTGTATACGAAAACGATAAATAATCCTCAATCAAGGTTTATTTGTTCTCATCAGTTTGATACAGCATCCATGCAGGTGCGACTTTCCATTCGCACTCGGAGCACGTTCTTTCGGCAAGCACTCCTTTGCATTCACAGCAACCGCATGGTATTTGAATATAAGTATGGTGTGCGTGCGCGTCTACCTATCGCGCGCGCGCGCCAACCAAGCAATTTGAAGGGAAGATTATTCGAGCGCCACGAGAGTCAATCGTGCAAATCTTTCGATACTTTACCTTCTTTTTACACTCCGAATCGTCATTCATTAAAAATACTTTTGAGAAGCGTGTTGGAAAGGAATGAGCCTTCTTTTGACAAGTGATATAGTTATAGATTCAAAGAACGTTTATTTATATCCGGGATTACTAACTCTCAAGAAACCAATTGGTTTTGATGGCAACATAATGTTTGTTTATGGATAATAATGTTATCCATAATGTTAAAAACATAATGTTAGTAATTATCAGTCGTGTATCTTTTCGATTGCATAAAATTTTAACCAAGCAGCCACTGTAAAAATTGACAAGTTACATAAATTAATTTCAAGATTGCTAACAACCCAACGAAATTTATTTGTCATTAAGGCGTAAAGTCCCGAGTACCGCGCGTTCTCAAGCTGTATAGCATGGCACTATGTTGAAATTGAAAAATTAAGTTGAATGAGAGAGATAATGGAATTAAATAGCCTCGGATGATTTATCGAAGCCGCGCGTTGTAACTGTTGTTCAGTTTCATTTTTCCCTAGCTCAAAAATGAATCTCCCAAATGTAGCAACAAAGTAGTCGTGTCGCGCGTTTGTGTATATTGGCATTACTTGGGTTAACGTAGGCGAGACCATAATAATCATAAAACCACATGCTTATAGAAGCGTGTATTAACTCTATGGAATGAAATGCTGTCTGGCTCGTTTTGTGATGCCCGTGTATTACGGCTCTTATTTTCGCTTCTCTCTTCTTGACTCTCTTACTCTCTCTCTCTTTCTGACTCGCTCGCCGCGAGTTCGTTACGCCAATCTCGTTCAAGTCCCTTTAATAACCGACACCCAACACTTATTAATCCTTTAATCTATCCGTCTTTACAAATATAACTTTTCACAGGCTCTTCGTTATGCGCCCATCAAAGCGGAAAGAAATCGATCGGGCGCTAAAGATGTGAATTCAGTAAATTTAATATTGGATCAAAGTAATTAGCAAAGCATAAATAGTAAACACAGTAGTCCGTAAAAGTAGAGTGCCCGCATTTGTCCTAATCAACTAATTTGACGTATTTTTGTCTTTTTTACTAATCTATTGTCTCAATCGTGTCCTATTCAACAGACAATACTCCAGACAGTGTCAAAAAGAGAAGGTAGACATAAGAGAATTGTGATAATGAATCGTATTCTGAAGTTGACGAGTTATATTGCTCCCTGGCCGTGAGCTTCATCTAAAAGCGTTGTAAATAGCTTTGATGGGTAAAAGTGTCAGGAGCTTTTGTAAATCCATCCAAAAACACGTGTACCTTATTATTACCTAAATTTAGCCTGGCTTACCACAATTTGGAGAATAAGTCTATTGACTTCTTTGACTCGATGTCAATGGCCTTTCGTGTGTTTCAATCGAGATTTGTTTTTCTATACGAATAGAGCAGTAAAATAATTCCAAAACGAACAAAGATCACCGACTTTCTGACAAATCAACTCCTTCATCTACTAAAACATATTATTTACGGCTGTCATAAACATATAAATGCTAAGCTTCAAATTCAACAACGACTAATTATACGAGTAGCTGGCAACTCTAATAACGATCATTAAAGAATAAAGTAAATCACGAGATAACAGACGTAGAGTCGAAGAGGAAAAGAGAGAAAGAGAGAGTAGTCCGAGGCAAACGAGGCGTCTTCTTCACCTCGTGCGAAATTCAACCAAGCAACTAAATGCCACTATGGGCCCTTTTTATCTCTTTCTTTCTATATCTCCCTCACTCTACGTCTGTCTGTCTGTCTCTCTCTCTCTCTCTCTCTCTCTTTTGGCGATGTTTTTTCTACTCTTGCACGCGTCTTCTATATAGGTGTATAATCACGTTGGCAATAAAGCTGCGCGATACTGCTCATAGGCTTTTCAGAGTACCTCTTTCACGGAGTCGACGTTTTCGATGGCTCTGCTTAGAATGTGATACGCTCGTATTCCTTCCATTGAGATAGTATACATTTTTTTAATTAGAGTGATTTAATTACAATATGTTACTATCTATTCTTAATAATAAATATTTTATTTGAAATCAGAACATGATATACTTTAATAAAATATACTCAACATAATTTGGAGTTTACTGCTATAAAGTGCAAATATATGAATAATTATCGCTTCAAAAGATGAATCAATATCAAAAGCTTCTGATGTATGATAGTGTTATTTCGAAAAACTTTCCATTTTTGAGAAATTTTCATCAACGTAATTCAAAAACTTCTACTTGAATGGAACTTTGTCAATACGTATCGACAAATCAACTTACACCGTACAAGTGAGTTATTCTCCCTGGAAAATTTGTCTGAACGAAGCTATACTGCACAACAACTTTTCTAAAAATCACTTGTACAGAGGACAAAGAAAGCCAAGCGACAATCATGCGAAGGTTGCAAGTCTCAAGCAAAAAAATTTGCATAAATTTCACGCACTTTGCCGATTTTTTCATAGCCGTGTCGAGCGAAGTGGTACGACGCAGGAGAGTGTTATAGTGGCAGAGCTAGCGTATGCGTTTAAGAAAACCAAGAAAAAAATAGACAAGCAAAAAGGGGCAGGAAGAAGAGACGTGAGCAAAAAAGAAAAAAAATCAACGCGAAAGGCGCTTGCGCCAGGTCTCTTAAAATAATGTAATGTTATTTTTACGCCGGATTTTAGAGAGAGAGAGCTGAGGCAAGTATGTGCGTGTGTACGCGGCCGGCGAGGCGCGAATTTTTATTGCCCTCGTTTGTCGTGTCGCCAGGCCGTCGACGGCCAATGCTGCTCTCTCGTGCTGCAATATACATCGCGAATCGGCATTAAAATTCGAGTGACTTGTTAATCTTCCACTACTTCCTGTCGCATGCCAGCCCGAAATCTCGCAAAGACATCGTTATGACATGTTAAAGACTCGCCAAAATAGTGTCACTGCCTTTTCTCTGTTTGATCGGGTTACGCGGTGAATTTTAAATTAAGATGCTACTGTGCAACTGCTTGGCGGCGTTGCGTTATTACCCAATTAAGGGATACTATCACATCATTTTTATTAAACCAATCTCTGGCAACGATCATATTTTGTATGGCTTAGTCTTGTTTTAATTTTTGGCTGATCTTTATTCCAACGGAACTCCTAAAGTGAAAGTGAGATAATTTCCCTTTCAAGGTAAAACATATTATCAGACGTGGAATAAATAAATACATTTGCGCAAAGTTACTCGACGATTGCAAAGTGCGTGTATACGAATTTAAATGTAACCACGAAATAGCAAACGTTAAACAGGACGTGAATTGAGATCGTTTCAGAATTTTTCCATTCAATTAAACCTAATTAGCCTATTCTTCAAGAGAAATTAGATGCATTTCACAAGACGTAATTGCGGCAATGCGAAACTTTGAAAATCTGCTGTCACAGAGGCTAATCGTTATTTTCTCTCTGTCTATATAAAAGCACGAGTGCACTTAGAATCCGTGTAAAACGGCATTTACGGTGTAAACTGTGACGATAAACAAGCGAGAGGTGCTAGGATTCTTATTCTCTTTGGCGTGCGAAACACGCGAGTTTCATGCACTCGCTTGCAGCCTCGTAAATTTAACTGCGTTTTTGCTTTGGTCATTGACATACTATAGATAAACATAGATGTACGTACCCTTATTTTTTGTTCTTGTATATTGTCAACCATACATTCACACAGAAGTCTGGATCTTGCGCATTATATATTGGCCATCTGATGAGGACCCTTCCCCCCCCCCCCTCATTCATGAATTCATTCCTGTTTTACCATTCCTTTACTGGCATTATAATACCCGTGCGAGTTCGATGAGAAAAGTTGAATTAACTTTATTTATTTTGTATTTTTCTCACTTGGAAATATGCTAATGACCATGGTTTTGCCATTCAACGATGGCAGCATGAATAAAGTGGTATGTCTGATATGTGAGAATTTCCAATGAATACGTATGCAGAGTCACGGGAAGAGAAAGAAAAAAAAATTGAAAGTTATGTGCTGATTTTGTGTGCTATATGTATACACCGTGGTGTGGTGTGCGAGCTTCGAATGATTTACGGATTCAGCAGTCACGAATGAGCGAAATGTTGATCCTTCTTTAAAGCAGAGTGGGTGTGATGTCTTCTTTTCTTCGAATAAACATTACGTTGACGCATTCAACTTTAATCCATTAACTCCATTCTGCCGGGTCTTATCTGCTGCATCCATTATGAAAAAGCGTATTTATTACGAGGCGATGTTCGACATCGATCGATTATCAGATTTCAGATTGTTATCTACCATTATTGGAAGAGGAAATATTAGCATATAATATAACTCTCAACTACGTGACTCAGAAAGGCGCTAATATTTTATCGCTAAATTTCAAGAATTCCGAGCTTTTACTTTATTTTAAACAAACTAATCTGTTCGAACTTATGAAACTGAATCCGCATTTAGTTATTGATGCTGAAGGCACAAAATAGCCGGCAATTTTCTCGGTATTTGATGGCTCAATTATACATCTCAGTAAAAGAAAGTAAAACAGAAGAGAAGAATATGTTTCGAGCTAGCACACACATTCTCGACATTTCTGCATCGAAATGCCAAGATTTTATGCGCTACGGTATGCTGAACGTTTTGCTGATTATGATTCATGTTTCTTAAGAGTTGGATATTTGAACTACAAGCGCAGTCTCATCGTTTGCGTTAATCATCAATTCACAACTTGTAGCGACGCTCATTTTTCCCAATGGTCGAATCCTTTTCCGCAGCTGATAGTATGAAACAATAAATCGAATGAAAAATAGGTACTTTTGAAGCAAACGCCCGTTGACTCTTAGCTACTGCTAATTGAGAAAAATATTTATTATTTAGTCTTCTCTAGTTTCGCTTCGCTGAACGCGCGGCCTTCTTGGATCTGTGCGTTGCCAACGTGAAGGAAAGAAAAAAAGTGAATAGCCAGCATTACAGGTATGGGCAGCTGAGAACCCGGAAGCAGGCGAACTTCCAAGTGGCCTGAATAGGCTTACGTTGGGACACTACAATTAGGTGAAGATCGCTTGGTAATTGCAAGTTGGGACGAGCTTTTCGCCTCATCGCTTCTTTCTTTTCTTAAGACGTAGATTACTGCAAGTTTCCTGAATCGTTGTCTGTTTACCGGAGAAAGCTGCCAAAGAAATAAACGAAGCAATGAGTACCGTTGGCTAAGGAATCTTTCTTACAGGCAACTCTCTGCCGAGTATGTACTATTTTTATAAATTTATCAGTTATATATTACATTGTAGCCCATTCAATAACGCACTCTTCTTACTACCATTATTTTGTTTATCGATTGAAATTTGACTAATCGTTTCAAAGGTCATTGCACCGTGATGTAACGTAGTAATTACTTACTAAGAAGTACGTTTCAATTAGGTTGACATCTGAATCTCGAACCATTTAACGTTCTAAGTAACTTTCAACTTAACCGAAATCTTAATTTGGTCGCGCAAGCGAAATCTAATCTCACCCATCTGGCGCGTCGACAGTAATGTTCCAACCCCGCACTTCCGCTTTTACGTTACAACTTTGCGTGCTGCGTTTCAGTAACGTCTTGAATCTTATATAGTGTTCTCACCCTTCTGCGTCCTTCATCGCTGTTCTACCTTCCATTTCCGGTGCCAAACATATATATAGTACCCGCGACACATGAGATTACTTCTCGTACTGTATATTCAATGTAAAGGCGTTCTCTGGTTAAATGATATTTCTCTTATGGACAATATTAATTTTCTCCAATATTTAAATAGATAATATACAATAATAATCCTCGAATGTCCTTACTTCTGGTCTAATTCAGACAATCGCAATCTCTTTACGAATCATTAATTAAACTTAATCGTGATACGACATATTGGTTACATATCATATTAATTAATGCATTTTCTTAACTATGAATAGTGTAATCGATATCAACAAAAGTTGTCATATTATGTTGTCTTTCAAAATTATTGGCAACGAAAAACTAGTCCCTTGAACCAAACGGTGAAAGTGGTCGTAAACTTGTACTCGTGTATATACAGCAATTATATTTATTTCTAAAATTTCGCTTTTATTAATTATCTTTTCGTTATATTGTAATGACTACCGCCATTTTTATTTGAGTTAGATATTAAGAGTCGATTTTAATGACATCAAAGATTATCTTTTCTAACTTTGTTAAATTGGGTTGAATTTAATATTTCTTATAATAACTAAATGAAACCTAAAGTTTACAATTTTTGTTCAGCTTTTATTTATTACACTTGCTAAATCGACTATTGATCACAACGGAATCGCATACAAGTATTAAAATAAACAATGATTAGACCATTATACGGACTAATACACCCATTTCGCATGTTTTTGGATATATACATATTCTAGTTTAACTTTTACATGTATACGATTCATCGCTTTATATACAGTAATTATACTTCGAAAAACTTATCCCCTTAATCGTTTTTAGAATACGTCAAGAATTTTATCGGAAATATAATGACATTATAGAAACGCACAACATTTAAGATTTTTTTTTTTCAAGGCAACGATGATGCGCAGCGTAAATGCATAATTACGGAATCGCCGATTTCATGATTACGAAAAAAGACAAATAGGCTATCATTGAGATATAATGTTGATATCAAAAACCAGTTTTAGTGGTATTTCAGAGGTATAAATGTTATCGTTACATTTTTTTATTACATAAGCAATAAAATTAATGTTATAAATAAATAAATGAGTAATAAGTCCATCGATTACATAACTGAGTTTTGTAAGCAATGAAATATCGCTGAACAGTTTAAAATGATAAGTTAATATAAAAAACGGAGTAAGCGCGCCTACAATACACAAAGTGGAATCATCATCGGAGGTGCACCATAAGCCTGGTGCTTTAGAATCCTTATGTACCGTTGTCCGTTTGTTCAAGGTGTGTGCCAATAGTGACGGTGAAGGCGCCCAAGAGTAGTGTGTAGTAGTGGGTGATTAATGACCGCGTCTCTACACTCGGTGATTTTCTGTGGCTTTTTTCTTTTTTTTGCTATTTGGTTTTGCGCCGAGGGATAGTCGCGCGCGGTACACAAGAGCACGAAATCACGTTGTGCAACGAGATCGTATCGCGCACGCGCCGACCGCGCGGCAACACGATTTTCCCTGCTGAGTAAAGTTTATACGTATAGTTTTTATTTCGAGCTGTAATGTTTGTTTTGAATTGTAATCCCTAGAAAAGAACGTTGCGCGTCTCCATTTGTGGTCCGCGATCGCTAAGTAGCCACCGAGACGTTAAACATTTGATCGTGGTCGTTCAGCTCAAAACTAGTCTATCTGTACAGAACAACAATATACACATAGTTACCACCGTCGTCGTCGTTCGTCATTTCAGTATGACTCGTTGTTGCGTTATTAGGCGCTTTCCTATATACCTATACATACGCAGATGAGTTGCTAGTTTCCTTTTTTGCGCTTTCGCGTATAGCGGCTGCTGATTGCCTGAGTAATGCCATCTTGTACTTGTCAGGTGCGAAACTAGCACTATGTAAACGTTTACGGTTACCGTATAGTGTGGAAAAATTCTTGTTCTCTATAGCAGTTTAAACGTACCATTAGTAGATTACACTGAAGACTGCTATAAACCTTTACAGATGTTTCACTTTTTTTTCAATTTCTCTTCATCGAGTCTTTTTCAGTTGATTTGAGATTTAATTTACGATTTTCATTAACTCTGGTCGTTTTGGAAAATTATCTACAAACTTTGTATCTATTGTGAAACAAGATTCACAATAAAATAGAAGCTAAGAAACACATCAAATCAATAAAAATCTAACAACTATTCTATTTATTTAGACAAGAAATCTTCATTCTCTTCTCTTTAACGTACTTGCCGCACCGAACCTGTTAATCAGTACAACTATGTGAAAATATATTATAAGAGTTTTTTTTTCTTTATATTTCATATTAGGTATTAATACGGAAAACAAAATACAGAGGCTACTGCTCGTTTAACGAACTTACATGGCAATCACTTTCGATCATTCTAGTTAGACACCTTCCAAATGGCAGATCAATTGTGCCAGATGATGCATGATCGTGAGCAAAGTATTAATAGCTAGTGGAGCGCACATAAATTAAAAATCAATTGGGTAGTTGACAGTGGCAACGAACACAGCGAAGAAACTCAAAGTTATCCAGGACGAGCGTATGAGAAGAGAGAGAGAGAGAGAGAGAATGAGGGTAAGGCTTGAAAAGAGGTAAAAAGAGAAAGAGAGAGAGAGTGGGTGGACGACGCCAGGACAATTAATGGAGCGCGCACTGCGCAAACAAGGACCAAGATCCTCGAGGACTTTTTGCTCGTAGCAGCGTGGCGCTGGTTTTAAAGGTATATCGCGAGAGCGCGATACTTCTGACCATAGTTGGCAAGTGGGCGGAGTGCCCTAGGAAAGGATGTTGCTGACCTCCATCTGTGGTGCGCGTGTTCAGTAGCTACCGAGACGTTACAAACTTGATCATCTTATTCAGCATAAAAATGAGATACTGGTAACATTGCAACAACGGTGATGTCAATATAGACTCATTGTGTGCTTGTATTTTGCAAACTTTTTGATAATAATAACAGATTTATTTGACCCTTGAAGTTGAGTAGTTATATTATTAAATTAATTATAGATACAGAATTTTAATTTATACATTTTTACTTTTTAATCTCTGACACGAAAAAGGATGAAGGCCAAACAAAATAAAATAACTTATTTTTAAATAGCTCCAAATTTAGGGTGAGTACCCAATTAATTTACCATGATTCATGCTATCTTCTCATTTATCTGCTCGATAACAAATTAACCAGAACTCTAAAAAAAATGAAATTACAATGCGCAACAGAATCGTTGTAAAATTTGTTGAGCCTTCCGTCTGGCTGCCTCGGCGGAGCGAGAGAGAAAGAGAGAGAGAGAGAGGGAGAGAGAGATAGAAAGAGCGTACTTAAATAAAAAGGATTTAACCACATGCATTTTTTTATCGAGGGGGTCCATGGATGAACAGAGCTCCAGCGGAGCGCATAATACGAATCGACTTTAACGTCGCTACGGCCGCGGAATGCTTGCTTTAAAGCTGGCGCGCGTGCTAAGCCAGAGTCAGTGAATTTACTGCGATGTTGTGAGTGCGCGCTAACGCCATATACCTCACGCCGCACCGTTGTATAGATATAAAGCAACGCATGCAGGGTGCATTGTGCAAGTCTTAGTAAGAGGAGGTCGCTCTGCCGCGTGCACGCGTGTGTATATACGTTTACACATGTGCACGTGCATCAAGCGTTTGTCTCTAGGATTTTCTCGTGTGTAGCTTGTGGTTAGACCTTGCTCTCTCTCTCTCTCTCTCTCTCGCAGCTCAACAATCAGGTGAAACTTTTTTCGAACGTCTTTACCTTAACATCTCGACTTCCTTGTGCATAGTTTCCAAAAATGATAGTATATAATTACAGCAATTCAAAGCTTAGTCCATGTCGATACAATTAAAATTTACCGAACCGTATTTGTTCCATATCTTTTCGATTAACTTTCAAAGGAAGCAGAAAAATAATTAGTAAACGTCGATCACCCAAGACACAAATTATATAATACTAATCAACGTTCCCCGGGGTGAAAGAAAAAAAAGTTGATCGGTAAAAAAACCTAACTTGCCAGCCATTAGTCTGCCTTGTTACAAGAGAGAGAGAGAGAGAGAGAGCCTTGCTTCGATTAATCGGTTTGGCGTGGGATATGCTGGTATATATATATGTATATTATACATACATGTACGCGAGAGATAGGAATGTGGCACCCACGAAAAAGGCATCAATTATTGGGATGTTTTGATGTCGCTCTTGCAAACTTTCTGCTTGACATTCGTGCTCAGAGATACCACTTTAAACAATCTTGAGTCGAGTGCCGTCTAATTCACATTAGCAGTAGTGTTGTTTGAAACAAGCAGACACGCTGTTCCAGCGTTTAACCGGTCTATATACATTCCCACACTTTTATCCTCTTAGGCTTTTATTTATCGACTCGTTTAATTTACCAGCGCGTTACGTCATAACCCAATCGTGATTAAAATGACAAAAATAAAGCTTTGTAACAATGCTATACGACCACGTCCACTTTCTAAATCGGTGGGTAGGTGTATAGCTTGACATATTTTATTCTGCAAAAACATGAAAGATGCGATGAAATTCTTCCTTCCACAAAGCAAATAAAACTAAAGAGCCCAGACATAACGCGGATGGTACGTAAAATGCTAGGACGTTGAACCGACCAAATAAATCGGGGCCCTTGTTGGATTGCATTACCACGGCGGCAATCTCTTTATCGAGCCCAATTTATCCTAAGTTCGCGCGTGTGTGAATCTCGCGGTAATAACGAGGTATAAACGTACCAGCATGCCCTATTATCGACTCGTTATGATCAGCCTATTATCGATACGCGCTCATTGTTCCCCGTGTATATATGTGTATGCGTATGCGTTGCACGTATTGCACGGATTGCACCTATATATGTATATATATTTATATATAAACGCCAAGAGATACTCGCGACGATAAACCGGCAGACGTATACGTCCAATCGCAATTAGGCGCTCAAACGTTACTATTTATGGATTCCCATGCACTGCACGCGCAGGCTTTTATTTAAACTCACCGACAGTTTCCCCGCTTCCGAAGAAAACACCATCGTTACTTCAATGTTTTTTCACAACGCTGCATGGGCTTTCGCTGTTTATTCGACGGGAGTCAGCGTGGTTCTTGAGTGACGTCTTTGCCGAGGGGAGATCTGTTCGAACTTTTTTTGAGCCTGTTAACTTTCAGACTCTTGCGCTGCTTGCTACGGAAAACAATCGAGAGCGTGTTATTTGATTTTTTAAACATCTCGAGGAACGCATGCCCCTGGATTTGGTGGCTGAGCTTTAGACTAATCAGAGCACTCGAAATTATCGGCTGAAGATCCAAAATTGTTGCGCAGAATAGCATCTGTTTTCGACGGAATAATACATCAGATTATGGCTTATTTATAAATCAATTATGCATCAATAAAATTCATTGGATGTAGCAAAGACTTGTCCAGAAGATCCTATAATAACACTATCACGAAGTAATATATAAAAATCGGTGGCTGCTCGATCATTGTGTATGATAAATGATATTGGATTCATTGAGAAAGGGAGACGTGTACGTAAGACGTATCAATCAATGAATGAAATTTAATACAGTCATGAGGTTGAGTATCGTTTGTTGAGTAGCAATTATGGGATGCCGAGTGTGTATGATATACACATACCGTCGAGTAACAAGCGTTTGACAAATTGGCAGGGCCGGCGTATTTGTAACTCTCGGATATGTATGCGTTTGTGCGTTGGGCGAGCTACAAGTCGTACTACGTATACTGCAGGCCATCATGCATCTTACTTTTTACTCGGCGCTCGCTTAACAAGCCGGGTAGCGTATACACTGGCAAACGTCAGTGGGTGGAAACAAATGCGACATCGCTTCCTTAGAAGGACAAACGCTCACGGGGTATTTTAATCCGGTCGCTCCGACGACGCCGCCGCTACCCGTCTGCGTGCGGTCTTCCCTCTCTCACTCTCTCTCTCTCTCTCTCTTGTTTCTTGCGCAAAATAAATGGAAGCGCGTGTTTCTTCTCGGTACGAACAATGCACATCGCGGTTTAAGGTGTAACGGCGGTTGTCAGCGCGAACATTGATTTGGATACCATTTTTACCGAACTAATTAGACTGCTCTTTTGTGTAAAAAAATACGTATTGTTAACTTTATCACGACTACGAATCCCCTTAATAAATAAAATAAATGTATTTTGTACTTGTAGAAATATGAGATGGTTGAGTTAAAAAACTATTTAGTATCTTATAATAATCAATATTTACTATAATAATTGTACGATATTCACAATTATGTAAGCACACTATAGTGACTATTTCGTTTAACCCTCGACCATTATTTGCAAGCAGCTCTATTTATTAAGTACATCCGAGTGACTATTACTGTGGCGCTAACTTTGAAAAACTGAACTTTGTATTTACTGTATTTTGACTTCTATTGACACTCACACATTCAAACATCCCATATTGATTATTTACCATTAATGCCATCTATTCTTAAACGTCAGATTTAGTCAAATTCCAACACGCTCATTATGGCATAAACTCCAATTTTCCTCATTAATTGAGACACGATGAATTCTTAAATGAATCATGTTTCATATTTATCCTAATTGACGAGGCTGCGATGAGCAGAAGACACGATGCGTTGACATTTTTACAAACACGATAAAATAATTTACCGAGCAAATTTTTCTCAATTACCTACAAATAACATCTATCACTCAACAAGACAACGAAGGTAACCGGAGTTCCTTCGCCATCGTAACGATGAAGACCACGTTGCAGATCCGAATAAAACAAAAATACTAATAACCCGAGAGAAAACGAGAGAACGAGACGAGACAAGCGTCTCGCACGTGGACACACGTGAGTGTTATTTCTGCAGTCACATCAGTCACATACGCACCACTCGTCAGATACAACACTAGAGAGTATGCGTACATTTCGTTTGCACGGCACGTTAAATTATCCGCGCTTTCGCGGAACGGCAAGTTCAAACCACGCGCAAACTTCAGAAATCGTCTAAGAATCAGTGCCAACGATGCCGTTATCGATGGGCGCGGCTGGTGTCTCTCCAAGTTTTTGTGTATATCCGATTGTTACAATGCAGTTATGGGTTGACTATTCGTAGGTCGTTGACTTATTTGATGTATTTTTAGCAACTAACGACAAAACAATGAATAATTCTAATCACTCGTATAACAAAGAGTTTTAGATTACGATTTATTGGATTTTACGGCATTGCGTGTCGTATAATCGTATACTGCGATCGAATACAAGTGCCTATGGCAAACAATGGAGTATGGTTATCCGATATTTGTCGTGATTGGAGTTGTGATTAAATTAAAAAATTCTTAGTTTGAGTTTATGAATTTACTCCAATACAAATGTCCAATGAAACTTATCTCGTTCGCGCTGGAGCAAACACACCTTTGATCGTCAAACGTTTTTCTCCCACGTTCTTGAATACCTTGGATCCATCGATACAGATAATAACTGTCAAATGGAATATTGACTAATCGATTAACTTATCGTGTACACGACAGGCATTTCCGGGTCGCGGCATTCGTAATTACACGCAATGTTGCAATATTTTACCATATTCTGTCTCTGATTTTCGAAGCTACTTCTAATTTGCAATTTACTATATTATATAATGTGTACTATTCATATTCCCATAACGATCCCCCTCCCTCATTTCCGAAGTGATAGTAAAATCCATTTTTCGAGATTAATAGGAAGATCTATCGTTGAAACGCTTGATGAATGTACTCTTTTTTGTTGATGTTATACATGTAAGAAATCTAAGTATCCGTAGAATATTTCATGTTAATAGAAAAAGCAAAACATTGTACTTATTTCCCATTTAAGACTAATTGTCGATGGATACGAAATCACTGTTTATTAATTGATTTATACCTGTAAATTAAATGTTTCAGTAAATAAGCATACATTTTGTAAATATAAAAATCTACATATTTGAAATCATAGACCTGATGGCTAAACTTTTAAGAAATTAAAACATAGGAGTAAATTGAGTTGTTTTGTCGATATAAAACACGAAGAATACAAAGACAACAAGCAGTGTTTAAACGTACAATGGTTTGAATAGTGGGAGAACACACAAACTTCAATGTGTATTGATTATACAGTGATCAGCTTGAGGCTCTTTGTTCCAACCTGTTTCGCTGGTCTGACGTACGATTGCACCAACTCGCGCCGACAGGCTCGAAAAAGCCGCAATAAATCGTCCAAGCGGATGACTTACAAGGAGTGAGAAAGATTAGAACGAATAGAGTCAATGCTGCGGCTCCTTCAAGATAAATGCATATCGACTAATCTGCAAGCCGCTGCAATTATATTCCGGTTTATGTTCCGCAGATAAATCTCGAGCGCACTTCGCGCAGTACGACTCTAATAATCTTTTGATGGCCATTTCAATATTACGCGTTGATGAACTGAAAATAAATGTGCGTGCAAAAGAGCCGAATCTGTCCGAATTTTGACTATTAATCATGCTTGAAAGTACGAAGTGGAACTTTCTTTTAGTTCTTTTCTTGTCTCTGACGTAAGTTTGCGCGTCACACACGAGCGTTATGAAAAGCTTGCCAAATCTGTAAAAATAAAATTGAAAAAGTAGAACAACGGTAACGAACTCACGTGTTTTTATAGGGCAATATGGGATGAGCAAGAGCTTGAAAAATGGCGGCCTCTTCCCGTCTGTATTCAACGTTGCGGCGAAGGCTGAAATTCACGTAAACGCAACATGCGGCGAAGATGGCCCGGAGACGTTTTGCAAGCCGGCGGAGTCATTGCGCTGTGCGGTTTGCGATTCTCGTAGTCCCGACCCGAACAAGCGGCACAACATCAACCAAGCCCTCGATTCCAATCCGAGCAAATGGTGGCAAAGTCCAACCCTCGCCCGCGGCGATCAGTACGAATACATCACCATCACCCTCGATCTTAAGCAGGTAAGGTTTTTTTTATACTGCCGAGCTCTGAGTTATGGCTTCGAGACTGTTTGTCATCGTAAATCTTACGCAACGGCTACTGCTTCACCCACAATAGCTGTTTGGATTTTTTCCGGAACTGCACCCAGTTTATCCTTTTCTTTGTGAAAAGTGTTTCTCTTTTTCGTCGGTAGATTCTTGTCAGAACTTTCAACAAACTTGCCTAATTTTTTTCAGTAACTATAAAATATAGACGAAAATGCTTAGAGCACCCGCAAAAATCGGAAGCCGCTAAAAGTATTGCATTGACATTGTCATACGCAAGTAAAAATTGAAATTTCCTTTCAATTCAAATGCCCATAAATGATAAAGCTTACAAAAAACTCCGAATTACGATTCCCTAGGAGCAAGAATAGAAAAATTTCTCATTAAAGCGACGCGGGAGAGTGACAAAGTGTTGGTGCAGCACAATACCCAAGTCGAAGGTCTTTAGTACGTATTTAGAAGTCTCCCGCTCTCGACCTGCACGAGTGACAAACTTATACATACGCACACAACCAGCGATGGCGCCGCTTTTTCTTTATTTCGATCACACAAAACCTTGAAAAAACTAAGCTCACTTGTCTAAAAATCCGCACTACTCATAAGCGTACACGTACGGCCTGCCAACTCTCTGTCTCGGGTTACCTGGGCTACTTCTCTCCCTCTGCTTACCTCACACAGCATCATCTAGAATAAGCCTCTCGCGCGTATAATAATCGTATGCGCGCCTTTTCACTTACACGGCTCTCTCTCTCTCTCTCTCTCTCTCTCTCTCTCAAGTGGGTACGCAGAGGAAGCAGATGAAAAAAAAAGAGAGGGAATACACGGTGACGGCGCAAAAGAACATAGAGAAAGAGAGTATACGTATGTAGATTTGATGGTTTGGTTTTACCGTGCGCAGCGGTCTTCGACCTTTTTTTTCTTCCATTTTTTATACAGATGCAAGCGTTTATTAGGAAGGAAAATAAATACTGCCACAAGAGTCCTGAGAGAAAGAAAGGCAAAAAAAAAGTTCTTTTGAGTGGGACTCGAGACACGCTGCTCGTGTTTGTTATTTCAAAGCAAATGTTAATTCGATTGCTTCTCTCTTGTTTTTCCGGGATTCAATGTTTAGAGCAGACGCTTTTACTTATCTTCATTGTAAATATTAAGTCTTGTAAGCAGCTTCTTCGTGTTGTTTAATTATTGAGAAGTCATCAGACATTATACAGGATGCAAAGATTTGTAAATGAACATTGAATCTCGAATGAAATTGTATTTTTTATTTTTCATCTATGATTTATTGTAATTGTTAAATAATGTTTTGGAGTTTGGCTAAATATTGACACGTATCACAAATGCCTATATTCTCATTTATCAATGAAATTTCAAGTGAACATGCCTTTGAATTGCTAACGAGTTTGGAAACAGCATGTTATTGACAAACACTTGTTAGTAAAGGAACAAGAGAACATGAGTAAAAGATCGGGAGACTTGGTTCACCTCGAGATCTTTCTCCCGCGGTGCGAGAGAAAGGAAAAAGAAGAGAACCAGAGAAAGAGAGGAAGAGAGAGAGAGAGAGAGAAAGAGAGAGAAAAAATCGTAAATTTCTCCGGTTTCCTTTCGTTAGGCCAATCCGGTGCATTGTAGGCTCTTCTCCCTTCCGATTTATGTGTCTCTCACGTAGTCGCGCGCATCTTGTCCGACGAGGCCCGACAAAGCGAATGTCTGACGCGCTACAGAGAAATAAAAAGAGATCTCCCGGAGAAAGAAGAATAGTACCTCGCACATGATAAACCGAACGCGCAATAAAGATAAATAGAGAGAGAGAGAGAGAGAGAGAGAGAAGGGTCAAAGATAATTGACGGCAACAAACCAAAAAGAAGTACACGTGGGTGCGAGATATTGAGAATTGTTGTAAGTTTTTCTACGTCGTTTAACTTGGGACTATGACGGCTTGTCGGAAATTGTCGCCTCTTACAAAGGAGTTAACAATTTTCCATTATTGGATCTTTATTTTAATTATATGCAAAGACTTGATACAAAAACTGTGTGGTTTAAACGATTAATCTTATTTTTTACACATTTATTAAATGTTTGATTCCCGAAATTATTTTAAGCTACTCATTTTTTAAGAATTTATCAATAATAAAATTTCATAATATCTTAAAAATTCATTAGGATATGCACTCACATTTTACGATGCTTTCAAATCATACGATATCGAAGACAATAATCAGACCAAACTAAAATAAATCTATGTAACGAATAGACAACGATCGGTCGATTCCCATGAAATCTTGGATAAGAAGAAGAAAAGAAACCGAGCACTTCACAAAAAAGCAATAGACAAATCTTGGAAAACATCAGCGGAAGACGGAAAAGAGAGTCGAATTCTCATATTCTCGGAATCTGTCATGCTGACGAAATCGCGTATACCTGGGCCTTGCACCAACAAATTGCAAGCAGAGGGCCTCTGAACCGCTTTAACGAGACAAAGTATAATGACGGTGTGTAGAGCTGACGAGTGGGCGCGACGAAGGAGCAAAGGATGCGTGAGCGCATGGGTGAGAAAAATTCGGACACATCTCTGGTTTGAGGAAAGAAGGAAGACGAAGAAGAAGAAGACAACGGTATAGAAGCGCCGCATGACAGTAAATTTAAAAGGAAAATCTCGTGTTTGCCTCGTATGGGCTGAAAGCACCTGAAAAGTCAACTTAGTGTGTTTCGAGTGTTTAGAGCCACCTTCTGTGAATAGAATCGTTCTAAAGGCGTACTTTATTTATGGAGACGACTACGTTGGGGAATATGAGAAAATAGTGGTTTCATCGATAGATTATTCCGTTGACGTTACTAATCTGCTGACGGCATATTAATTCCTAATTCATTTCGAATTATTTACTTACTGCATATTAAATTTAATGATATGGTACGAGCAGTTATTGTATCAATAAATCAGTCTACTTTACACAAGGATAATAATTAAGCCTGTCAAAATTGGTGATAATACAATTGAAAACATTGTTATAATTTGTATTATGGTTTATGCTTGGTACATCTTGAATTATCATTGGGTCTCGTGTAAAGCTTATAATCTCACAGTACCATAACTGTAAATATAAAAAAATATCCGAATAGAAAAAAAAATTGTATGGAGAACATTTTTTAAAATAACAGTCAAAGTACTAATCACCTTCTCCCCCAGGGAATCTCTATTCACACAATCTTTATTCAAAAAAATTAATTTATTACCCTTCTTTCAAAATGATGATTTTGTGCCTTCGGTTACTGTTCATAAAATTCACAGCTTTTATATCAAATGGGTTATTGATATACGTAACACTTTTTTAAATCGAATATCTTAAACAAAATATGGATTTCTAAATCTGCTTTAAATGAAAAAAAACTTATAAACTATGTTGGATTAAAAAATTGAACATTCGACCAATGTAATATTCAAGTCAACAAGCTATGAAATATATAGGTGCCCAATTCCAGACTAATACGATCAGCCAAACAGGGTTAGGTAACCAATTTTTATGAAAATTTGGTATAAATATTGCTTATATAGTAGTATACTTCTGTACAAATTTTTTAAAATACATGTAAAAATATAAACTTTTATCATTACACCCTGAACCATTTCTAAAATCCGCTCTATGAATTTTATTGTTTATTATTGTAGATAAATAGTCGAGGAATGCAATTAAAAAAAATTTCGAAAATAAAAATAACACTTTTTGATATATCGTCATTTGTTTAAAACAAAAGTTAATAATTTTTCGAAAAATTGTTAACAATGACTTTTAATTTATTAATTTAAAAGTTTATATTTTTACATTTATTTTAAACAAAATGTCGTTTTTATAACTCTTACGGTTACAGAGATATAAATGTTTGAAAAATTTTTAACAAAATTTTAATATTGTTTATAACTTTTGATCCGACAGTAATAATGATCTAAAAATTTGTACAGGAGTATACTACTATATAAGCAATATTTATACCAAAGTTTCATAAAAATTGGTTACCTAACCCTGTTTGGGTGATCGTATTAGTCTGGAATTAGCCATATATATATATATACTGATAGAAAACAAATTAGTTTTAGAGCAAATCGGAACAAGGCTATCAAAATTCATTTTGATAACAGGTACAAACGCTTCTTCTATTGCCTAAAAAGAAAAGAAAATTTACATTTATTTTAAACAAAATGTCGTTTTTATAACTCTTACGGTTACAGAGATATAAATTTTTGAAAAATTTTTAACAAAATTTTAATATTGTTTATAACTTTTGATCCGACAGTAATAATGATCTAAAAATTTGTACAGAAGTATACTACTATATAAGCAATATTTATACCAAAGTTTCATAAAAATTGGTTACCTAACCCTGTTTGGGTGATCGTATTAGTCTGGAATTAGCCATATATATATATATATATATATATATATATACTGATAGAAAACAAATTAGTTTTAGAGCAAATCGGAACAAGGTCTTCGATTTTTTTTATATTTGGCACATCGAATGCCTATATGGAGGTAATCATTTGTGCCAAGTTTGACAAAAAAATATTAAATAATTAAAAAGTTATAAACGATTAAAAGCAAAAAATCGATTTTTTTTAACTGCTATAAATCGAAAACTATTTATTGGATCTGGATAATTTTTATTTAATAATATGAATATATTTATATATATATATTTATATATATACATATTATTAAATAATATATTATGAAATATATAAATAATGAAATGTTATTAAACAATTGAAATATTAAAATACAATTATTTATGGGTATTTAAAAAAATTATCCAGATCCGATAAATAGTGTTCGATTTATAAAAGTTAAAAAAATCGATTTTTTGCTTTTAAACGTTCATAACTTTTTAATTAATTAATATTTATCTTTAAATATTTAATAATATGTATATATACACATATTATTAATAATAAATGTATTATTTAATTATTATTATTAAATAATATTTTATGAAATATGTTAATAATGAAATGTTAATAAACAATTGAAATATCAAAATAATGGCAAAGTTGTTGACGTATGCCTAGTAGATCTCGAGAACGCATATAACTATTTCGATAGCTTATCGCATAATTAACATTCTTGATCAATTAAAATAATCGACCAATATCATTCCATTAATAAGGTTTTCTGCGAGGAATCATCAACACGTACCGAATGTATTTCGTGTGAACATTGCTGACGACTACACAGCTCTTGTAAAAGCCTTTAAGCTATTCACAAAGTTCCTCAAGCAATAATCGAACAAACAAGTAACGAGTAAAAATTATGGAAACTGCAAGTTAATTTGCTCAAACGTGGAACAATTGTGCTTCGCATCCGTGACACACCCATCTCTTCGATTCCTAGGAAAAAGCAGAAGGTGGACATTATTTCCCATTGTTTACTAGTTCATCCCATTATTGCGTATGCAATTCTCACTTGGTTTGATATTAACACAGCCACAGTTGTAAAGTAAGGAAGGTTTCCATACATGTATTTGCCTGCACTCGTGCCGTCGTGAAAATAGTCACAAGCAACGTAGATATTTGTAGTAAAATTAGAAAACGTAACCCGCAGTTAATTAGCTCATCTGAAAACATAGACATACATACTTCGTATGTAGATCTGTTAACTACACGAAACATATCCTCTCGCATTCGCTTACGTATCTCGGTGAAATTGGCATTGTACAAGATATCGGCAGCGTACCAATATCAATTTTTTCGTAATGACCAGGTTGCTAGCTCTCCAGATTTTC
The DNA here is from genome assembly GCA_030064505.1 of Chouioia cunea. Lineage (NCBI taxonomy): Eukaryota > Metazoa > Arthropoda > Insecta > Hymenoptera > Eulophidae > Chouioia > Chouioia cunea. The sequence continues at coordinate 25,128,331 of JAOPFQ010000001.1, forward strand.
TATAGATTACTAACTAAGCTGGAAGGGAGTAAAAAAATATTCGTACAAATATACAAATATCAATATACTGTTCATCCATTTTTATTCGAGTAAGATACAATTAAAATAACAATTTATACAGACGGCGGTACGTCGTCAAAACGTACAATAGTCGGTAAACTCGATTCAGTTTCGCAACTGTAACATGCGGCTACATACTCATCGGTTTTTATAAATACAATAATCTATATAATCTAGGTCCATTTGCCCGCTGTAACATCGATAAAAGTAGAGTTTTGTAAGGACACTAATTAAAACTAACGCAAAACGAGCGATGAAAAATCTTACACTTTTTTATACGTAAATAGTTTATTATCACAGAACTGCTTCTTTCGTTGCTATTCGAGAAAAATTCAATGCTTCGTGAAATTTTACTGTATACAAGTTTTTGGAACTTTTTATGCTACGCCAATCAAGTAAAATTAATAGATAAATTAACGCTACAGCTACAAATAAAAGTAAGTTCCGGATAATAAAAATTAAGTGTACTTTTCATCGTCGAGTATCAAAATAAAAGTGACGTATTTCTTACAAATCAATTAGACAATTGGTCAAAGCGATATCTCAATATACAAATATATACAATAACCCACAAAGAAAGTCAGACATTTTTATAAACTGCATTAGATTGAATTTTTTTCGAATAGCACAGAAGGACCACTCTCTGACAGTATAAAAAAGCATGAAACTTTTCTCTGAAAAAATAATAATAAAATTAAATAAAAATAAGTTACTCGACGATAACGCGACCATCGATGCTGGCAAAAACAATACGAAATCAAAGAAAGCGCGCTGATGTCGCAAGTGCCGCAATTGTTCTACAACTCAGTTTTTTCTTTATTCCGTGTTGGATCAAGCTTTGAAAAAGCTTACACTTACATGTCTAGTGTTTGTGGTGCTGCCTCCGTCGCTGCTTGTTTCGCTATGATAATGCGTACGTCTGTAGATTGACGGACTTATACAGTGGGCAGTGGTTGATGGCGCGAGAAGTCTTTGCGTTTCAAAGGATTCTGAAGCGCCGTAGAGGTCGATTGACGAACAACCGTTGTATTGACGGTTTTATCTTCACGAAGAACTGGTCAGGTGCATATATAACTCTCCTGGATCACTCCTGAAGTCGCTGACGGGGCCTGCCTGTCGGGGGTGTTGTACCAGACCTTGCATTTGATGGTGTCACACCCTGTAATACAACGCAATCATTCATATCGCTACCAATTTGAAATGGTTTTTATCTGATGTTTGAAAAATAGTTCGTTAACATTTAGTTAATATGCCAAACATTTTAGAAGTATTTTTGCAATAATCTTTTTTAATGTGCATTTAACAACGACTCATAAATACATGCCATATTACCAGTTAAATGTAAAATGTTAGCGTAAAGCAAATTTAATAGGCACTTAAAACAATTAAAATAATTATAGACACTTACATCTTTCGTAGATTTTTGTTTATATTCACCGACAATAATAATCTCCGAGTTACTGTCGTCTCCTACAGTTGTAGCTCCCATAGAATTGTCTTCTTTTTCTTGTGCAGCATTCGTTTGAACCTGCGGTTTGTCATTCTCTTAAATCTTCCTCTTTTTGTCAGTGTTCTTGTGAATCTGGTCAGACTTCCTCTTCTTGGGAGCCGCGTCGCCCTGATTCCTTGGTGAAACGTCCCCATTTTCGCTAACGTTTCCGTTTTTCTGCGTTCCGCTCGAAGTCTGATAAAGATAAAGTTACAGAATTAACTTGTATCGATGGTATGGAAATTATCATTGCTATATCCATGGTTTATATTGCTTACCTTTCGTTCTCTCTTCAATAGAAGAGAAAGAGGAAGATAATTTGACAACTCCTTCCGTTTCACATGTTTCACTTCAATCGACATACCGGTTCTAAATACATTGATCTGATCGGCCTGTCTTTCAGCTAAAAATAAAAATAATGCCATTATATGTTACAAAATGCAAAAGTAATGAAATTGATAACCATAGATTATTAATTAAAGAGCTAAAAAACTTACTTTTTTCAACAAAGCTCCTAATATCACTCGTAAGATCGATATTAAGATTCTCTCCCTTTTTAAAGGACAATCCAATAAACCACATGGAGCTGTATTTATTGGGTTCCGGCGATAATGGTGGGAAGGATTCTGGGTTGATGTGTGCCAAAGTAACGTGAGGATTCCTCTCGAACAATAAAACCAAAGTTCTGATCTTGGACTCAACAAGGCCACTCCACTTTAATTGATCTTCCGGTGAAGTACTACTTGTTAATAAAACAATGTAGTGCTTATATTTTCCAAAAAAGTTTGGTGTCTCAAACAACTTGTCCCAAGTAGCTTTGCCCATGATGATTTCTTCAGTGATCGCCAATCCAGCTTCAAATGCTTCTTGCATAACTGTCCGCGTTGACAACGAAACATTGAATGTTGAATTCTGTTGTGGATATGCAGGGGTGATGATTGGCATCAAATGGTACCTATCTGCCATATTAACCTGGGATGGAATTAACAATACCAATACATTGAAAAGTAATGTTAATTTTGTATATCGAAAGCGTTAAAAGTTTATTTGAAAAATTAATTTACCCTTGGATCCCAAACTGGAAACCCTAGTTGGGAATTCTCTGGTGACTTCAGTAAGACCGGCTGAGGCCATTTCCACTGTGAGAAAACAAGGAAGAACTTTTCTATCAAAGTCGCTGCTACTGCATTTGGATATAATTGACAAGTTCTTGCAACGAGCATTGCCCAAGAAACTCCACCCAAATAACCCAACACATTACTGTAGATTCCATTTTCTGAAGAAAATACATGTTAATGTAGAAATTGTAAAAAGCAACATACAAAATAATTTTATAACTATTAGTAATGGATCAATAAATCATCAACTTCTTAAAAACTTACTTTTTGCCCACAACTTGATTGCACGTAAGGCTAATCTGAAATTCTCAATATCGGGTACCAAGCTTAGAATTTCATCAGTTACACGGCAACCATTTAGACTCCTAACACATTTTTGATCTAAATTTTTCAATATCATGTCATCTCTTAAATCCATAGAATCAGGGACTTCCTTTTGTGCCAGTCTAGCAAAGAGCATATCAATTTCAATGCCATCAAAATTCATTTTGATAACAGGTACAAACGCTTCTTCTATTGCCTAAAAAGAAAAGAAAATTCATTTGAAAAAAAATTAGATATCTTCAACTTGGAACACCTTCACAAACTATACAAATATAATGCTGTATGTGTTTCACAGATATTTATGATCTATCACAAAATGGAAAGAAGTTATCAAATTATTAGAATTGTGACATTTAAGAGACATAATGAAATCTCAAAACAATGAACAAGAGATTAATGGTGCTACAGTTGAATGATAAGACAATATTCATTATTTATATTATAATAAAATTAAAGTAAATAAGAATATCTAATAATTTGAAAATAAGAACTGATAGAGTTAATAATAAAGAACGTTAACAATTAAATTTCTAAAAAAAACTTACCCTCAACTCTGTAACTTCAGGCTGGGTTGACAATAGATTGAAGAATGTTGTGAAGTAGTCCTGCCTAGAAATGTGTTTAGATGCAACACAGAGAGCATCGATATCTGCACCTTTGTGATGAACACCTAATCTATACGACCCAAAGGTATACATTTTCCCTCCAACCTCATCAGCAAAATTTGGCGGCAAGTTTCTAGCAAGACTGACTTCACGTATCCATTGTCTGACTAACATATTCAATTTACTTAGGATTTCCATTCTATGATACATCTCTTCTTCTCCCTCAAAGACATTATAAGGTTTGAGAGCTTCTTTAAGTTTCTCCGTTCTTGCTAAATCACTTGGTTTTGGTTCAGCCATACTTATGGCTGAAGTCATTCCAAGTGTTTTTGGTTTCTGGTTGTTATTACATGGAACAACTCCTGTCGTTGTTGTTGCTGTTGCTGTTGTTGTTGTACTAGCTGTTATCGTTGTAGTTCTCAAATTGCCTTGTGTATTCATTTTCATAAAATTACTGTATTTTGATTGCCACCGTACCTTGGTCAAGTTTGACTGTATAACAAAACAAATTTGTAGTTAAAACCATAGTAAGTATTAATAAAATATAACTATCAAAGCATTATACTATATACTATCAAAGCATTACAAGTATATTTTCATTTCATATGTAAATTTAAATTAAACGTAAACTTCAACAATAAAAAATGTATTATTTAATTATTATTATTAAATAATATATTATGAAATATATAAATAATGAAATGTTAATAAACAATTGAAATATCAAAATACAATTAGTTATGAGTATTTGAAAAATTATCCAGATCCGATAAATAGTTTTCGATTTATAGCAGTTAAAAAAAAATCGATTTTTGCTTTTAATCGTTTATAACTATTGAATTAATTAATATTTTTGCTTCAAACTTGGCACAAATTATTACCTCCATATAGGCATTCGATGTGCCAAATATAAAAAAAATCGAAGGCCTTGCTCCGACTTGCCCTAAAACTAATTTGTTTTCAGTCTATTAAGTACAATAATAGCCAATTATGTGGCTTCGGCCGGGAAACCCAAATTGATTTGATCGTATGAATTATAAACTTATATGCAAGTAGGTTTATAAAACATAATTTATTTTTGAATAATTTAAAAATTTATCACGTGTATTATAATAACCATGAACTTATAATTCGTATTTACGAGGCATTTTAGAACGTCAAACGAACTACAATGGCGTTGCTAGCGTACCTTGTTTGACTCAGGATATATATGAGTTTTACTAGCCAATGAATTGACTAGACGCGGAGCCCACTCATTGGCTGATTTATATCAATAATAAAACTATTTCAAGTACTATTTCGGAAATTAATTTATTTCCAGTCATTTTAAAATTTATCACATTTACTCTACTAACCATCAAAAAATTGCCCAATTTTCGTGAGCGACAATGGCGGATTTAAAAATGCCGAAATGTGATAAATTTTTTGCATCCACGCAATTTTGCGAGCTATTATAAAACACGTAAAAAAATTGTTACGATACTTACATAATAGCCACGATTGTTTTTCTGGGACATATTCATTCTTTTTGGCGTCTTCCAATAATTCAGAACGTAAGACATCTATACGCTCAGAAGCGATGACTACAAATGAGCCGGTATTCGCCAGGACTGGTACACGCGGGTGTATCGTCCATGAACGTTGCACAATTAAGAATGGCAAGGGAAGGGATGCTACGTTCAACTTGTGTAAACTATGTATAATTGCTACCTATAGTATGTATAGTATGTATAGTACAATATTATGTCACGAACATCGACACTGTACGACGCTTGGAACAAAATAATATATATATATATAATGACAGAAAACAAATTAGTATTAGGGCAAATCGGAGCAATGTCTTCGATTTTTTTTATATTTGGCACATCGAATGCCTATATGGAGGTAATCAATTGTGCCAAGTTTGACAAAAAAATATTAAATAATTAAAAAGTTATAAACGATTAAAAGCAAAAAATCGATTTTTTTTAACTGCTATAAATCGAAAACTATTTATCGGATCTGGATAATTTTTATTTAATAATATGAATATATTTTTATATATATATATTTATATATATACATATTATTAAATAATATATTATGAAATATATAAATAATGAAATGTTATTAAACAATTGAAATATTAAAATACATTTATTTATGGGTATTTAAAAAAATTATCCAGATCCGATAAATAGTGTTCGATTTATAAAAGTTAAAAAAATCGATTTTTTGCTTTTAAACGTTCATAACTTTTTAATTAATTAATATTTATCTTTAAGTATTTAATAATATGTATGTATACACATATATGTATGTATATACATATTATTAATAATAAATGTATTATTTAATTATTATTATTAAATAATATATTATAAAATATATAAATAATGAAATGTTAATAAACAATTGTAATAACAAATACAATTAGTTATGGGTATTTGAAAAAAATTATCCAGATCCGATAAATAGTTTTCGATTTATAGCAGTTAAAAAAAAATCGATTTTTGCTTTTAATCGTTTATAACTATTGAATTAATTAATATTTTTGCTTCAAACTTGGCACAAATGATTACCTCCATATAGGCATTCGATGTGCCAAATATAAAAAAAATCGAAGGCCTTGCTCCGACTTGCCCTGAAACTAATTTGTTTTCAGTCTATTAAGTACAATAATAGCCAATTATGTGGCTTCGGCCGGGAAACCCAAATTGATTTGATCGTATGAATTATAAACTTATATGCAAGTAGGTTTCTAAAACATAATTTATTTTTGAATAATTTAAAAATTTATCACGTGTATTATAATAACCATGAACTTATAATTCGTATTTACGAGGCATTTTAGAACGTCAAACGAACTACAATGGCGTTGCTAGCGTACCTTGTTTGACTCAGGATATATATGAGTTTTACTAGCCAATGAATTGCCTAGACGCGGAGCCCACTCATTGGCTGATTTATATCAATAATAAAACTATTTCCTAGTACTATTTCGGAAATTAATTTATTTCCAGTCATTTTTAAATTTATCACATTTACTCTACTAACCATCAAAAAATTGCCCAATTTTCGTGAGCGACAATGGCGGATTAAAAATGCCGAAATGTGATAAATTTTTTGCATTCACGTAATTTTCCGAGCTATTATAGAACACGTAAAAAATAGTTAAGATACTTACATAATAGCCACGATTGTTTTTCTGGGACATATTCATTCTTTTTGGCGTCTTCCAATAATTCAGAACGTAAGACATCTATACGCTCAGAAGCGATGACTACAAATGAGCCGGTATTCGCCAGGACTGGTACACGCGGGTGTATCGTCCATGAACGTTGCACAATTAAGAATGGCAAGGGAAGGGATGCTACGTTCAACTTGTGTAAACTATGTATAATTGCTACCTATAGTATGTATAGTATGTATAGTACAATATTATGTCACGAACATCGACACTGTACGACGCTTGGAACAAAATAATATATATATATATAATGACAGAAAACAAATTAGCATTAGGGCAAATCGAGCAATGTCTTCGATTTTTTTTATATTTGGCACATCGAATGCCTATATGGAGGTAATCAATTGTGCCAAGTTTGACAAAAAAATATTAAATAATTAAAAAGTTATAAACGATTAAAAGCAAAAAATCGATTTTTTTTAACTGCTATAAATCGAAAACTATTTATCGGATCTGGATAATTTTTATTTAATAATATGAATATATTTTTATATATATATATTTATATATATACATATTATTAAATAATATATTATGAAATATATAAATAATGAAATGTTATTAAACAATTGAAATATTAAAATACAATTATTTATGGGTATTTAAAAAAAATTATCCAGATCCGATAAATAGTGTTCGATTTATAAAAGTTAAAAAAATCGATTTTTTGCTTTTAAACGTTCATAACTTTTTAATTAATTAATATTTATATTTAAGTATTTAATAATATGTATATATACACATATTATTAATAATAAATGTATTATTTAATTATTATTATTAAATAATATATTATGAAATATGTTAATAATGAAATGTTAATAAACAATTGAAATATCAAAATAATGGCAAAGTTGTTGACGTATGCCTAGTAGATCTCGAGAACGCATATAACTATTTCGATAGCTTATCGCATAATTAACATTCTTGATCAATTAAAATAATCGACCAATATCATTCCATTAATAAGGTTTTCTGCGAGGAATCATCAACACGTACCGAATGTATTTCGTGTGAACATTGCTGACGACTACACAGCTCTTGTAAAAGCCTTTAAGCTATTCACAAAGTTCCTCAAGCAATAATCGAACAAACAAGTAACGAGTAAAAATTATGGAAACTGCAAGTTAATTTGCTCAAACGTGGAACAATTGTGCTTCGCATCCGTGACACACCCATCTCTTCGATTCCTAGGAAAAAGCAGAAGGTGGACATTATTTCCCATTGTTTACTAGTTCATCCCATTATTGCGTATGCAATTCTCACTTGGTTTGATATTAACACAGCCACAGTTGTAAAGTAAGGAAGGTTTCCATACATGTATTTGCCTGCACTCGTGCCGTCGTGAAAATAGTCACAAGCAACGTAGATATTTGTAGTAAAATTAGAAAACGTAACCCGCAGTTAATTAGCTCATCTGAATACTTAGACATACATACTTCGTATGTAGATCTGTTAACTACACGAAACATATCCTCTCGCATTCGCTTACGTATCTCGGTGAAATTGGCATTGTACAAGATATCGGCAGCGTACCAATATCAATTTTTTCGTAATGACCAGGTTGCTAGCTCTCCAGATTTTCTATAGATTACTAACTAAGCTGGAAGGGAGTAAAAAAATATTCGTACAAATATACAAATATCAATATACTGTTCATCCATTTTTATTCGAGTAAGATACAATTAAAATAACAATTTATACAGACGGCGGTACGTCGTCAAAACGTACAATAGTCGGTAAACTCGATTCAGTTTCGCAACTGTAACATGCGGCTACATACTCATCGGTTTTTATAAATACAATAATCTATATAATCTAGGTCCATTTGCCCGCTGTAACATCGATAAAAGTAGAGTTTTGTAAGGACACTAATTAAAACTAACGCAAAACGAGCGATGAAAAATCTTACACTTTTTTATACGTAAATAGTTTATTATCACAGAACTGCTTCTTTCGTTGCTATTCGAGAAAAATTCAATGCTTCGTGAAATTTTACTGTATACAAGTTTTGGAACTTTTTATGCTACGCCAATCAAGTAAAATTAATAGATAAATTAACGCTACAGCTACAAATAAAAGTAAGTTCCGGATAATAAAAATTAAGTGTACTTTTCATCGTCGAGTATCAAAATAAAAGTGACGTATTTCTTACAAATCAATTAGACAATTGGTCAAAGCGATATCTCAATATACAAATATATACAATAACCCACAAAGAAAGTCAGACATTTTTATAAACTGCATTAGATTGAATTTTTTTCGAATAGCACAGAAGGACCACTCTCTGACAGTATAAAAAAGCATGAAACTTTTCTCTGAAAAAATAATAATAAAATTAAATAAAAATAAGTTACTCGACGATAACGCGACCATCGATGCTGGCAAAAACAATACGAAATCAAAGAAAGCGCGCTGATGTCGCAAGTGCCGCAATTGTTCTACAACTCAGTTTTTTCTTTATTCCGTGTTGGATCAAGCTTTGAAAAAGCTTACACTTACATGTCTAGTGTTTGTGGTGCTGCCTCCGTCGCTGCTTGTTTCGCTATGATAATGCGTACGTCTGTAGATTGACGGACTTATACAGTGGGCAGTGGTTGATGGCGCGAGAAGTCTTTGCGTTTCAAAGGATTCTGAAGCGCCGTAGAGGTCGATTGACGAACAACCGTTGTATTGACGGTTTTATCTTCACGAAGAACTGGTCAGGTGCATATATAACTCTCCTGGATCACTCCTGAAGTCGCTGACGGGGGCCTGCCTGTCGGGGGTGTTGTACCAGACCTTGCATTTGATGGTGTCACACCCTGTAATACAACGCAATCATTCATATCGCTACCAATTTGAAATGGTTTTTATCTGATGTTTGAAAAATAGTTCGTTAACATTTAGTTAATATGCCAAACATTTTAGAAGTATTTTTGCAATAATCTTTTTTAATGTGCATTTAACAACGACTCATAAATACATGCCATATTACCAGTTAAATGTAAAATGTTAGCGTAAAGCAAATTTAATAGGCACTTAAAACAATTAAAATAATTATAGACACTTACATCTTTCGTAGATTTTTGTTTATATTCACCGACAATAATAATCTCCGAGTTACTGTCGTCTCCTACAGTTGTAGCTCCCATAGAATTGTCTTCTTTTTCTTGTGCAGCATTCGTTTGAACCTGCGGTTTGTCATTCTCTTAAATCTTCCTCTTTTTGTCAGTGTTCTTGTGAATCTGGTCAGACTTCCTCTTCTTGGGAGCCGCGTCGCCCTGATTCCTTGGTGAAACGTCCCCATTTTCGCTAACGTTTCCGTTTTTCTGCGTTCCGCTCGAAGTCTGATAAAGATAAAGTTACAGAATTAACTTGTATCGATGGTATGGAAATTATCATTGCTATATCCATGGTTTATATTGCTTACCTTTCGTTCTCTCTTCAATAGAAGAGAAAGAGGAAGATAATTTGACAACTCCTTCCGTTTCACATGTTTCACTTCAATCGACATACCGGTTCTAAATACATTGATCTGATCGGCCTGTCTTTCAGCTAAAAATAAAAATAATGCCATTATATGTTACAAAATGCAAAAGTAATGAAATTGATAACCATAGATTATTAATTAAAGAGCTAAAAAACTTACTTTTTTCAACAAAGCTCCTAATATCACTCGTAAGATCGATATTAAGATTCTCTCCCTTTTTAAAGGACAATCCAATAAACCACATGGAGCTGTATTTATTGGGTTCCGGCGATAATGGTGGGAAGGATTCTGGGTTGATGTGTGCCAAAGTAACGTGAGGATTCCTCTCGAACAATAAAACCAAAGTTCTGATCTTGGACTCAACAAGGCCACTCCACTTTAATTGATCTTCCGGTGAAGTACTACTTGTTAATAAAACAATGTAGTGCTTATATTTTCCAAAAAAGTTTGGTGTCTCAAACAACTTGTCCCAAGTAGCTTTGCCCATGATGATTTCTTCAGTGATCGCCAATCCAGCTTCAAATGCTTCTTGCATAACTGTCCGCGTTGACAACGAAACATTGAATGTTGAATTCTGTTGTGGATATGCAGGGGTGATGATTGGCATCAAATGGTACCTATCTGCCATATTAACCTGGGATGGAATTAACAATACCAATACATTGAAAAGTAATGTTAATTTTGTATATCGAAAGCGTTAAAAGTTTATTTGAAAAATTAATTTACCCTTGGATCCCAAACTGGAAACCCTAGTTGGGAATTCTCTGGTGACTTCAGTAAGACCGGCTGAGGCCATTTCCACTGTGAGAAAACAAGGAAGAACTTTTCTATCAAAGTCGCTGCTACTGCATTTGGATATAATTGACAAGTTCTTGCAACGAGCATTGCCCAAGAAACTCCACCCAAATAACCCAACACATTACTGTAGATTCCATTTTCTGAAGAAAATACATGTTAATGTAGAAATTGTAAAAAGCAACATACAAAATAATTTTATAACTATTAGTAATGGATCAATAAATCATCAACTTCTTAAAAACTTACTTTTTGCCCACAACTTGATTGCACGTAAGGCTAATCTGAAATTCTCAATATCGGGTACCAAGCTTAGAATTTCATCAGTTACACGGCAACCATTTAGACTCCTAACACATTTTTGATCTAAATTTTTCAATATCATGTCATCTCTTAAATCCATAGAATCAGGGACTTCCTTTTGTGCCAGTCTAGCAAAGAGCATATCAATTTCAATGCCATCAAAATTCATTTTGATAACAGGTACAAACGCTTCTTCTATTGCCTAAAAAGAAAAGAAAATTCATTTGAAAAAAAATTAGATATCTTCAACTTGGAACACCTTCACAAACTATACAAATATAATGCTGTATGTGTTTCACAGATATTTATGATCTATCACAAAATGGAAAGAAGTTATCAAATTATTAGAATTGTGACATTTAAGAGACATAATGAAATCTCAAAACAATGAACAAGAGATTAATGGTGCTACAGTTGAATGATAAGACAATATTCATTATTTATATTATAATAAAATTAAAGTAAATAAGAATATCTAATAATTTGAAAATAAGAACTGATAGAGTTAATAATAAAGAACGTTAACAATTAAATTTCTAAAAAAAACTTACCCTCAACTCTGTAACTTCAGGCTGGGTTGACAATAGATTGAAGAATGTTGTGAAGTAGTCCTGCCTAGAAATGTGTTTAGATGCAACACAAAGAGCATCGATATCTGCACCTTTGTGATGAACACCTAATCTATACGACCCAAAGGTATACATTTTCCCTCCAACCTCATCAGCAAAATTTGGCGGCAAGTTTCTAGCAAGACTGACTTCACGTATCCATTGTCTGACTAACATATTCAATTTACTTAGGATTTCCATTCTATGATACATCTCTTCTTCTCCCTCAAAGACATTATAAGGTTTGAGAGCTTCTTTAAGTTTCTCCGTTCTTGCTAAATCACTTGGTTTTGGTTCAGCCATACTTATGGCTGAAGTCATTCCAAGTGTTTTTGGTTTCTGGTTGTTATTACATGGAAACTCCTGTCGTTGTTGTTGCTGTTGCTGTTGTTGTTGTACTAGCTGTTATCGTTGTAGTTCTCAAATTGCCTTGTGTATTCATTTTCATAAAATTACTGTATTTTGATTGCCACCGTACCTTGGTCAAGTTTGACTGTATAACAAAACAAATTTGTAGTTAAAACCATAGTAAGTATTAATAAAATATAACTATCAAAGCATTATACTATATACTATCAAAGCATTACAAGTATATTTTCATTTCATATGTAAATTTAAATTAAACGTAAACTTCAACAATAAAAAATGTATTATTTAATTATTATTATTAAATAATATATTATGAAATATATAAATAATGAAATGTTAATAAACAATTGAAATATCAAAATACAATTAGTTATGAGTATTTGAAAAAAATTATCCAGATCCGATAAATAGTTTTCGATTTATAGCAGTTAAAAAAAAATCGATTTTTGCTTTTAATCGTTTATAACTATTGAATTAATTAATATTTTTGCTTCAAACTTGGCACAAATTATTACCTCCATATAGGCATTCGATGTGCCAAATATAAAAAAAATCGAAGGCCTTGCTCCGACTTGCCCTAAAACTAATTTGTTTTCAGTCTATTAAGTACAATAATAGCCAATTATGTGGCTTCGGCCGGGAAACCCAAATTGATTTGATCGTATGAATTATAAACTTATATGCAAGTAGGTTTATAAAACATAATTTATTTTTGAATAATTTAAAAATTTATCACGTGTATTATAATAACCATGAACTTATAATTCGTATTTACGAGGCATTTTAGAACGTCAAACGAACTACAATGGCGTTGCTAGCGTACCTTGTTTGACTCAGGATATATATGAGTTTTACTAGCCAATGAATTGACTAGACGCGGAGCCCACTCATTGGCTGATTTATATCAATAATAAAACTATTTCAAGTACTATTTCGGAAATTAATTTATTTCCAGTCATTTTAAAATTTATCACATTTACTCTACTAACCATCAAAAAATTGCCCAATTTTCGTGAGCGACAATGGCGGATTTAAAAATGCCGAAATGTGATAAATTTTTTTGCATCCACGCAATTTTGCGAGCTATTATAAAACACGTAAAAAAATTGTTACGATACTTACATAATAGCCACGATTGTTTTTCTGGGACATATTCATTCTTTTTGGCGTCTTCCAATAATTCAGAACGTAAGACATCTATACGCTCAGAAGCGATGACTACAAATGAGCCGGTATTCGCCAGGACTGGTACACGCGGGTGTATCGTCCATGAACGTTGCACAATTAAGAATGGCAAGGGAAGGGATGCTACGTTCAACTTGTGTAAACTATGTATAATTGCTACCTATAGTATGTATAGTATGTATAGTACAATATTATGTCACGAACATCGACACTGTACGACGCTTGGAACAAAATAATATATATATATATAATGACAGAAAACAAATTAGTATTAGGGCAAATCGGAGCAATGTCTTCGATTTTTTTTATATTTGGCACATCGAATGCCTATATGGAGGTAATCAATTGTGCCAAGTTTGACAAAAAATATTAAATAATTAAAAAGTTATAAACGATTAAAAGCAAAAAATCGATTTTTTTTAACTGCTATAAATCGAAAACTATTTATCGGATCTGGATAATTTTTATTTAATAATATGAATATATTTTTATATATATATATTTATATATATACATATTATTAAATAATATATTATGAAATATATAAATAATGAAATGTTATTAAACAATTGAAATATTAAAATACATTTATTTATGGGTATTTAAAAAAATTATCCAGATCCGATAAATAGTGTTCGATTTATAAAAGTTAAAAAAATCGATTTTTTGCTTTTAAACGTTCATAACTTTTAATTAATTAATATTTATCTTTAAGTATTTAATAATATGTATGTATACACATATATGTATGTATATACATATTATTAATAATAAATGTATTATTTAATTATTATTATTAAATAATATATTATAAAATATATAAATAATGAAATGTTAATAAACAATTGTAATAACAAATACAATTAGTTATGGGTATTTGAAAAAAATTATCCAGATCCGATAAATAGTTTTCGATTTATAGCAGTTAAAAAAAAATCGATTTTTGCTTTTAATCGTTTATAACTATTGAATTAATTAATATTTTTGCTTCAAACTTGGCACAAATGATTACCTCCATATAGGCATTCGATGTGCCAAATATAAAAAAAATCGAAGGCCTTGCTCCGACTTGCCCTGAAACTAATTTGTTTTCAGTCTATTAAGTACAATAATAGCCAATTATGTGGCTTCGGCCGGGAAACCCAAATTGATTTGATCGTATGAATTATAAACTTATATGCAAGTAGGTTTCTAAAACATAATTTATTTTTGAATAATTTAAAAATTTATCACGTGTATTATAATAACCATGAACTTATAATTCGTATTTACGAGGCATTTTAGAACGTCAAACGAACTACAATGGCGTTGCTAGCGTACCTTGTTTGACTCAGGATATATATGAGTTTTACTAGCCAATGAATTGCCTAGACGCGGAGCCCACTCATTGGCTGATTTATATCAATAATAAAACTATTTCCTAGTACTATTTCGGAAATTAATTTATTTCCAGTCATTTTAAAATTTATCACATTTACTCTAATAACCATCAAAAAATTGCCCAATTTTCGAGAGCGACAATGGCGGATTAAAAATGCGGAAATGTGATAAATTTTTTGCATTCACGTAATTTTCCGAGCTATTATAGAACACGTAAAAAATAGTTAAGATACTTACATAATAGCCACGATTGTTTTTCTGGGACATATTCATTCTTTTTGGCGTCTTCCAATAATTCAGAACGTAAGACATCTATACGCTCAGAAGCGATGACTACAAATGAGCCGGTATTCGCCAGGACTGGTACACGCGGGTGTATCGTCCATGAACGTTGCACAATTAAGAATGGCAAGGGAAGGGATGCTACGTTCAACTTGTGTAAACTATGTATAATTGCTACCTATAGTATGTATAGTATGTATAGTACAAAATTATGTCACGAACATCGACACTGTACGACGCTTGGAACAAAATAATATATATATATATATAATGACAGAAAACAAATTAGTATTAGGGCAAAACGGAGCAATGTCTTCGATTTTATTTATATTTGGCACATCGAATGCCTATATGGAGGTAATCAATTGTGCCAAGTTTGACAAAAAAATATTAAATAATTAAAAAGTTATAAACGATTAAAAGCAAAAAATCGATTTTTTTTAACTGCTATAAATCGAAAACTATTTATCGGATCTGGATAATTTTTATTTAATAATATGAATATATTTTTATATATATATATTTATATATATACATATTATTAAATAATATATTATGAAATATATAAATAATGAAATGTTATTAAACAATTGAAATATTAAAATACAATTATTTATGGGTATTTAAAAAAATTATCCAGATCCGATAAATAGTATTCGATTTATAAAAGTTAAAAAAATCGATTTTTTGCTTTTAAACTTTCATAACTTTTTAATTAATTAATATTTATCTTTAAGTATTTAATAATATGTATGTATACACATATATGTATGTATATACATATTATTAATAATAAATGTATTATTTAATTATTATTATTAAATAATATATTATAAAATATATAAATAATGAAATGTTAATAAACAATTGTAATAACAAATACAATTAGTTATGGGTATTTGAAAAAAATTATCCAGATCCGATAAATAGTTTTCGATTTATAGCAGTTAAAAAAAAATCGATTTTTGCTTTTAATCGTTTATAACTATTGAATTAATTAATATTTTTGCTTCAAACTTGGCACAAATGATTACCTCCATATAGGCATTCGATGTGCCAAATATAAAAAAAATCGAAGGCCTTGCTCCGACTTGCCCTAAAACTAATTTGTTTTCAGTCTATTAAGTACAATAATAGCCAATTATGTGGCTTCGGCCGGGAAACCCAAATTGATTTGATCGTATGAATTATAAACTTATATGCAAGTAGGTTTCTAAAACATAATTTATTTTTGAATAATTTAAATATTTATCACGTGTATTATAATAACCATGAACTTATAATTCGTATTTACGAGGCATTTTAGAACGTCAAACGAACTACAATGGCGTTGCTAGCGTACCTTGTTTGACTCAGGATATATATGAGTTTTACTAGCCAATGAATTGCCTAGACGCGGAGCCCACTCATTGGCTGATTTATATCAATAATAAAACTATTTCCTAGTACTATTTCGGAAATTAATTTATTTCCAGTCATTTTAAAATTTATCACATTTACTCTACTAACCATCAAAAAATTGCCCAATTTTCGAGAGCGACAATGGCGGATTAAAAATGCCGAAATGTGATAAATTTTTTGCATTCACGTAATTTTCCGAGCTATTATAGAACACGTAAAAAATAGTTAAGATACTTACATAATAGCCACGATTGTTTTTCTGGGACATATTCATTCTTTTTGGCGTCTTCCAATAATTCAGAACGTAAGACATCTATACGCTCAGAAGCGATGACTACAAATGAGCCGGTATTCGCCAGGACTGGTACACGCGGGTGTATCGTCCATGAACGTTGCACAATTAAGAATGGCAAGGGAAGGGATGCTACGTTCAACTTGTGTAAACTATGTATAATTGCTACCTATAGTATGTATAGTATGTATAGTACAATATTATGTCACGAACATCGACACTGTACGACGCTTGGAACAAAATAATATATATATATATAATGACAGAAAACAAATTAGTATTAGGGCAAATCGGAGCAATGTCTTCGATTTTTTTTATATTTGGCACATCGAATGCCTATATGGAGGTAATCAATTGTGCCAAGTTTGACAAAAAAATATTAAATAATTAAAAAGTTATAAACGATTAAAAGCAAAAAATCGATTTTTTTAACTGCTATAAATCGAAAACTATTTATCGGATCTGGATGGATTTTTTTTATTTAATAATATGAATATATTTTTATATATATATATTTATATATATACATATTATTAAATAATATATTATGAAATATATAAATAATGAAATGTTATTAAACAATTGAAATATTAAAATACAATTATTTATGGGTATTTAAAAAAATTATCCAGATCCGATAAATAGTGTTCGATTTATAAAAGTAAAAAAATCGATTTTTTGCTTTTAAACTTTCATAACTTTTTAATTAATTAATATTTATCTTTAAGTATTTAATAATATGTATATATACACATATTATTAATAATAAATGTATTATTTAATTATTATTATTAAATAATATATTATGAAATATGTTAATAATGAAATGTTAATAAACAATTGAAATATCAAAATAATGGCAAAGTTGTTGACGTATGCCTAGTAGATCTCGAGAACGCATATAACTATTTCGATAGCTTATCGCATAATTAACATTCTTGATCAATTAAAATAATCGACCAATATCATTCCATTAATAAGGTTTTCTGCGAGGAATCATCAACACGTACCGAATGTATTTCGTGTGAACATTGCTGACGACTACACAGCTCTTGTAAAAGCCTTTAAGCTATTCACAAAGTTCCTCAAGCAATAATCGAACAAACAAGTAACGAGTAAAAATTATGGAAACTGCAAGTTAATTTGCTCAAACGTGGAACAATTGTGCTTCGCATCCGTGACACACCCATCTCTTCGATTCCTAGGAAAAAGCAGAAGGTGGACATTATTTCCCATTGTTTACTAGTTCATCCCATTATTGCGTATGCAATTCTCACTTGGTTTGATATTAACACAGCCACAGTTGTAAAGTAAGGAAGGTTTCCATACATGTATTTGCCTGCACTCGTGCCGTCGTGAAAATAGTCACAAGCAACGTAGATATTTGTAGTAAAATTAGAAAACGTAACCCGCAGTTAATTAGCTCATCTGAATACTTAGACATACATACTTCGTATGTAGATCTGTTAACTACACGAAACATATCCTCTCGCATTCGCTTACGTATCTCGGTGAAATTGGCATTGTACAAGATATCGGCAGCGTACCAATATCAATTTTTTCGTAATGACCAGGTTGCTAGCTCTCCAGATTTTCTATAGATTACTAACTAAGCTGGAAGGGAGTAAAAAAATATTCGTACAAATATACAAATATCAATATACTGTTCATCCATTTTTATTCGAGTAAGATACAATTAAAATAACAATTTATACAGACGGCGGTACGTCGTCAAAACGTACAATAGTCGGTAAACTCGATTCAGTTTCGCAACTGTAACATGCGGCTACATACTCATCGGTTTTTATAAATACAATAATCTATATAATCTAGGTCCATTTGCCCGCTGTAACATCGATAAAAGTAGAGTTTTGTAAGGACACTAATTAAAACTAACGCAAAACGAGCGATGAAAAATCTTACACTTTTTTATACGTAAATAGTTTATTATCACAGAACTGCTTCTTTCGTTGCTATTCGAGAAAAATTCAATGCTTCGTGAAATTTTACTGTATACAAGTTTTTGGAACTTTTTATGCTACGCCAATCAAGTAAAATTAATAGATAAATTAACGCTACAGCTACAAATAAAAGTAAGTTCCGGATAATAAAAATTAAGTGTACTTTTCATCGTCGAGTATCAAAATAAAAGTGACGTATTTCTTACAAATCAATTAGACAATTGGTCAAAGCGATATCTCAATATACAAATATATACAATAACCCACAAAGAAAGTCAGACATTTTTATAAACTGCATTAGATTGAATTTTTTTCGAATAGCACAGAAGGACCACTCTCTGACAGTATAAAAAAGCATGAAACTTTTCTCTGAAAAAATAATAATAAAATTAAATAAAAATAAGTTACTCGACGATAACGCGACCATCGATGCTGGCAAAAACAATACGAAATCAAAGAAAGCGCGCTGATGTCGCAAGTGCCGCAATTGTTCTACAACTCAGTTTTTTTCTTTATTCCGTGTTGGATCAAGCTTTGAAAAAGCTTACACTTACATGTCTAGTGTTTGTGGTGCTGCCTCCGTCGCTGCTTGTTTCGCTATGATAATGCGTACGTCTGTAGATTGACGGACTTATACAGTGGGCAGTGGTTGATGGCGCGAGAAGTCTTTGCGTTTCAAAGGATTCTGAAGCGCCGTAGAGGTCGATTGACGAACAACCGTTGTATTGACGGTTTTATCTTCACGAAGAACTGGTCAGGTGCATATATAACTCTCCTGGATCACTCCTGAAGTCGCTGACGGGGCCTGCCTGTCGGGGGTGTTGTACCAGACCTTGCATTTGATGGTGTCACACCCTGTAATACAACGCAATCATTCATATCGCTACCAATTTGAAATGGTTTTTATCTGATGTTTGAAAAATAGTTCGTTAACATTTAGTTAATATGCCAAACATTTTAGAAGTATTTTTGCAATAATCTTTTTTAATGTGCATTTAACAACGACTCATAAATACATGCCATATTACCAGTTAAATGTAAAATGTTAGCGTAAAGCAAATTTAATAGGCACTTAAAACAATTAAAATAATTATAGACACTTACATCTTTCGTAGATTTTTGTTTATATTCACCGACAATAATAATCTCCGAGTTACTGTCGTCTCCTACAGTTGTAGCTCCCATAGAATTGTCTTCTTTTTTCTTGTGCAGCATTCGTTTGAACCTGCGGTTTGTCATTCTCTTAAATCTTCCTCTTTTTGTCAGTGTTCTTGTGAATCTGGTCAGACTTCCTCTTCTTGGGAGCCGCGTCGCCCTGATTCCTTGGTGAAACGTCCCCATTTTCGCTAACGTTTCCGTTTTTCTGCGTTCCGCTCGAAGTCTGATAAAGATAAAGTTACAGAATTAACTTGTATCGATGGTATGGAAATTATCATTGCTATATCCATGGTTTATATTGCTTACCTTTCGTTCTCTCTTCAATAGAAGAGAAAGAGGAAGATAATTTGACAACTCCTTCCGTTTCACATGTTTCACTTCAATCGACATACCGGTTCTAAATACATTGATCTGATCGGCCTGTCTTTCAGCTAAAAATAAAAATAATGCCATTATATGTTACAAAATGCAAAAGTAATGAAATTGATAACCATAGATTATTAATTAAAGAGCTAAAAAACTTACTTTTTTCAACAAAGCTCCTAATATCACTCGTAAGATCGATATTAAGATTCTCTCCCTTTTTAAAGGACAATCCAATAAACCACATGGAGCTGTATTTATTGGGTTCCGGCGATAATGGTGGGAAGGATTCTGGGTTGATGTGTGCCAAAGTAACGTGAGGATTCCTCTCGAACAATAAAACCAAAGTTCTGATCTTGGACTCAACAAGGCCACTCCACTTTAATTGATCTTCCGGTGAAGTACTACTTGTTAATAAAACAATGTAGTGCTTATATTTTCCAAAAAAGTTTGGTGTCTCAAACAACTTGTCCCAAGTAGCTTTGCCCATGATGATGATTTTCTTCAGTGATCGCCAATCCAGCTTCAAATGCTTCTTGCATAACTGTCCGCGTTGACAACGAAACATTGAATGTTGAATTCTGTTGTGGATATGCAGGGGTGATGATTGGCATCAAATGGTACCTATCTGCCATATTAACCTGGGATGGAATTAACAATACCAATACATTGAAAAGTAATGTTAATTTTGTATATCGAAAGCGTTAAAAGTTTATTTGAAAAATTAATTTACCCTTGGATCCCAAACTGGAAACCCTAGTTGGGAATTCTCTGGTGACTTCAGTAAGACCGGCTGAGGCCATTTCCACTGTGAGAAAACAAGGAAGAACTTTTCTATCAAAGTCGCTGCTACTGCATTTGGATATAATTGACAAGTTCTTGCAACGAGCATTGCCCAAGAAACTCCACCCAAATAACCCAACACATTACTGTAGATTCCATTTTCTGAAGAAAATACATGTTAATGTAGAAATTGTAAAAAGCAACATACAAAATAATTTTATAACTATTAGTAATGGATCAATAAATCATCAACTTCTTAAAAACTTACTTTTTGCCCACAACTTGATTGCACGTAAGGCTAATCTGAAATTCTCAATATCGGGTACCAAGCTTAGAATTTCATCAGTTACACGGCAACCATTTAGACTCCTAACACATTTTTGATCTAAATTTTTCAATATCATGTCATCTCTTAAATCCATAGAATCAGGGACTTCCTTTTGTGCCAGTCTAGCAAAGAGCATATCAATTTCAATGCCATCAAAATTCATTTTGATAACAGGTACAAACGCTTCTTCTATTGCCTAAAAAGAAAAGAAAATTCATTTGAAAAAAAATTAGATATCTTCAACTTGGAACACCTTCACAAACTATACAAATATAATGCTGTATGTGTTTCACAGATATTTATGATCTATCACAAAATGGAAAGAAGTTATCAAATTATTAGAATTGTGACATTTAAGAGACATAATGAAATCTCAAAACAATGAACAAGAGATTAATGGTGCTACAGTTGAATGATAAGACAATATTCATTATTTATATTATAATAAAATTAAAGTAAATAAGAATATCTAATAATTTGAAAATAAGAACTGATAGAGTTAATAATAAAGAACGTTAACAATTAAATTTCTATAGACATTAAAAAGAATAAAAATAATTTATAATGTCTGAACTGATATCCTATGTTATGATCTAGATTAAGAAACAATTTCATTATAAAACAAACAATAATTAATGACATATCAAATTGATTCATTATTAAAAAAACTTACCCTCAACTCTGTAACTTCAGGCTGGGTTGACAATAGATTGAAGAATGTTGTGAAGTAGTCCTGCCTAGAAATGTGTTTAGGTGCAACACAAAGAGCATCGATATCTGCACCTTTGTGATGAACACCTAATCTATACGACCCAAAGGTATAGATTTTCCCTCCAACCTCATCAGCAAAATTTGGCGGCAAGTTTCTAGCAAGACTGACTTCACGTATCCATTGTCTGACTAACATATTCAATTTACTTAGGATTTCCATTCTATGATTCATCTCTTCTTCTCCCTCAAAGACATTATAAGGTTTGAGAGCTTCTTTAAGTTTCTCCGTTCTTGCTAAATCACTTGGTTTTGGTTCAGCCATACTTATGGCTGAAGTCATTCCAAGTGTTTTTGGTTTCTGGTTGTTATTACATGCAACAACTCCTGTCGTTGTTGTTGCTGTTGCTGTTGTTGTTGTACTAGCTGTTATCGTTGTAGTTCTCATATTGCCTTGCGTATTCATTTTCGTAAATTTACTGTATTTTGATTACCACCGTACCTTGGTCAAGTTTGACTGTATAACAAAACAAATTTGTAGTTAGAACCATAGTAAGTATTAATAAAATATAACTCCATATACTATCAAAGCATTACAAGTATATTTTCATTTCATATGTAAATTTAAATTAAACGTAAACTTCAACAATAAGAAAATGTATTATTTAATTATTATTATTAAATAATATATTATGAAATATATAAATAATGAAATGTTAATAAACAATTGAAATATAAAAATACAATTAGTTATTGGTATTTGAAAAAAATTATCCAGATCCGATAAATAGTTTTCGATTTATAGCAGTTAAAAAAAAATCGATTTTTGCTTTTAATCGTTTATAACTATTGAATTAATTAATATTTTTGCTTCAAACTTGGCACAAATGATTACCTCCATATAGGCATTCGATGTGCCAAATATAAAAAAAATCGAAGGCCTTGCTCCGACTTGCCCTAAAACTAATTTGTTTTCAGTCTATTAAGTACAATAATAGCCAATCATGTGGCTTCGGCCGGGAAACCCAAATTTATTTGATCGTATGAATTATAAACTTATATGCAAGTAGGTTTCCAGAAATTAATTTATTATTCAATAATTTAAAAATTTATCACATGTATTATAATAACCTTGAACTTATAATACCGCATTAACGAGGCATTTTAGAACGTCAAACGAACTACGATGGCGTTGCTAGCGTACCTTGTTTGACCCCGGATATATATGAGTTGACTAGCCAATGAATTGACTAGACGCGGAGCCCACTCATTGGCTGATTTATATCAATAATAAAACTATTTCCTAGTACTATTTCGGAAATTAATTTATTTCCAGTCATTTTAAAATTTATCACATTTACTCTAATAACCATCAAAAAATTGCCCAATTTTCGTGAGCGACAATGGCGGATTAAAAATGCCGAAATGTGATAAATTTTTTGCATTCACGTAATTTTCCGAGCTATTATAAAACACGTAAAAAATAGTTAAGATACTTACATAATAGCCACGATTGTTTTTCTGGGACATATTCATTCTTTTTGGCGTCTTCCAATAATTCAGAACGTAAGACATCTATACGCTCAGAAGCGATGACTACAAATGAGCCGGTATTCGCTAGGACTGGTACACGTGGGTGTATCGTCCACAAACGTTGCACAATTAAGAATGGCAAGGGAAGGGATGCTACGTTCAACTTGTGTAAACTATGTATAATTGCTACCTATAGTATGTATAGTATGTATAGTATAATATTATGTTACGAACACCGACATTGTACGATGCTTGGACCAATATAATATATATATGGCTAATTCCAGAGTAATACGATCAGCCAAACAGGGGTAGGTAACCGATTTTTATGAAACTTGGTATAAATATTGCTTATATAGTAGTGAACTTCTGTACAAATTTTTAGATCATTATTACTGCCGGATCAAAAGTTATAAACAATATTAAAATTACATTAAAAATTTTTAAAAATTTATATCTCTGTAACCGTAAGAGTTATAAAAACGAAATTTTGTTTAAATACATGTAATAATATAAACTTTTAAATTAATAAATCAAAAGTCATTGTTAACAATTTTTCGAAAAATTATTAACTTTTATTTTAAACAAATGACGATACCTCAAAAAGTGTAGTTTTTATTTTCGAAATTTTTGTTAATTGCATTCCTCGACCATTTATCTATAATAATAAACAATTAAATTCATAGAGCGGATTTTAGTAATGATTCAAGGAGTCACTATAAACAGCGCCCTCTTGAACCGCGATTCCTGAATCGTTTGCTTTAAATAAATAACTATATTTCTAAAAGTATTACTTTTATTTTCGAAATTCTTTTTTTAATGGATTCCTTGACTTTTGATCTATAATAATCAGCAATAAAATTCATAGAGCGAATATTAGTAATGGTTTAGGAAGTAACACCCTGAGTCATTTCCGATGTCCGCTCTATGCATTTTATTGCTGATTATTATAGATAAACAGTCAAGGAATCCAATAAAAAAAGAATTTCGAAAATAAAAGTAATACTTTTAGGAATATAGTTATTTATTTAAAGCAAACGATTCAGGAATCGCGGTTCAAGAGGGCGCTGTTTATAGTGACTTCTTGAATCACTACTTATATCCGCTCTATGAATTTTATTGCTAATTATTATAGATAAATAGTCAAGGAATCCAATAAACAACAAATTTCGAAAATAAAAGTAATACTTTTTGAGATATAGTCTTTTATTTAAAACGTAAAGTTATGACGGCGCGGCGGCTCAAGAGGACGATGTTTATTATTATTCTCTGAACCATTACTAAAATCCGCTCTATGAATTTTATTGTTTATTATTATAGATAAATAGTCTAGGAATGCAATTAACAAAAATTTCAAAAATAAAAATTACACTTTCTGAGATATCGTCATTTGTTTAAAATAAAAGTTAATAATTTTTCGAAAAATTGTTAACAATGACTTTTGATTTATTAATTTAAAAGTTTATATTTTTACATGTATTTTAAACAAAATTTCGTTTTTATAACTCTTACGGTTACAGTGATATAAATTTTTGAAAAATTTTTAATAAAATTTTAATATTGTTTATAACTTTTGGTCCGGGAGTTATAATGATCTAAAAATTTGTACAGAAGTTTACTACTATATAAGCAATATTTATACCAAAGTTTCATAAAAATAGGTTACCTAACCCTGTTTGGCTGATCGTATTAGTCTGGAATTAGCCAGGTACTATAATCAAAATATCGATTACACTAAGTATTATTGATATTCTCCGTATTACTTCTGTACATATGATACCATAAATTCAATGGTTCAACGCATTCGCCAACTAATTACAAAGAAAGGAATTTAAAGCGCACTTCTGCCTTTTACGAGTCACATTATAACCAATCCGGATGTTGCAATGGTAGATTTCCAGTGAAATATCTTTACACTAAAATGTTACGCGTGGCAAATTTATCGAATTGTTAAAAATTTATCATTTGAATTG
Organism: Chouioia cunea; assembly: GCA_030064505.1. Taxonomy (NCBI): domain Eukaryota; kingdom Metazoa; phylum Arthropoda; class Insecta; order Hymenoptera; family Eulophidae; genus Chouioia; species Chouioia cunea. Next base: position 25,154,053 of record JAOPFQ010000001.1, read on the forward strand.
GAAGTGCAGGTAACGATTGTCAATAAGTAAAACAACAGTCTCACTATTTATCTCTTTATTAAAATCAACTTTTCTTTCGTAAAATGCTCAAGGTTAGTAGGAAAATTACATTTAATCAAATATTACTTTTAGCATTATTTCTCATAATAAGTTAAGTTTAATCATCGCGTAAATTGCTTCGTTTGCAAGATCAAACTCAACAAAGACAGAAGCAATAAATCTTGCGAATTTCAATCAATGCGCCATGATTAAAAGCGTCAGCGTCGTCGACGTTGGTGCTGGGTATCCTTTTTTTTTTTATTTGTAAACCTTGTTAGCCATCATCGTTCTTATTAATTTTACGAACGCGCTGACAGACGTCTTTTCCACGAGCACATCAACGCACTACTTTTACTCCTATCGCCGAAAAGGAAATAAAAAAAATTACGAACAACAAGCCAGACGTGATATTGCCAAATGTAATATTTATATTTACGCACTTTTTCTTGCCCATTAAAGCAATCAAAAATACGTGTTTATAAGCAACGTGAGGCCCTGTAACTGGAAATCGATGAGTATTATATGCCCATTTTGACCGTAATAAGTTTGTTTAATCGTGATATTTTCATTTATGCGAGCTTTACAAAATTCTTTTAAAATAAAGTCTAATAAGAGAGGTCTATTCATTTTTGTACAAAAACTACTCTCTTTTCAATCGCAAATATAAAAATTGATATTTAGTTGTTTCGTTGTTCTTTTAAATCACAGACTAAAATAGTATATAGTATAGAGAAAACGATAATACTGTACGCAATTCAGGTTATGATAATCAAGAATAGAAAACGATACTGCGGTTGAGCTAATTGGACTTTGAGGCAGAGCCGCAGCTGCTTCGTTTTCTCGCTGAACGTAACCGGGAAAATATTGCGGTAACTACAAATTACATACCCCGAGAGTTTCGCTTGTCACTTTGCGGCAAACATAAAAACGTTGAAAAAAACGGTATTCCAACGAGACACACGTGCCGCTATAATCAAGATCTACGTGAAGGAAGATCGCGAAACTTTCCCTTGAGAAAAGGGTAATGTCGTTTTCGGTCAGCGAGAAAAGATCTTAAAATACATGTACAATGGCGCTCTCAATAATAAAAAGAAGAAAAGGTAAGAGCGTACAAAAATATAAGTTCCACTATACATGTTTTGAAGCAGAAAGGAATCGCGTGAGGCGCCTCTTTCGAAAGCCGATGAAGCCATTACGTTGTTTCAGCGGCGCGCACACAAATAATTGCTGGGCTGTCCTCGGAGCTAGAAAAAGAAAGGTGGTAAGCAACTTGCGGGTGATAAGTAACACCAATGAACAAACGTTTCCCTCGGGCTCTTTTTTTAATCTAACCCATTTTCTTCATTCTCTGGATTCACTGCGCGAGTAATGGATGAGCGTATTTGGGACTTTTCTGTCAGGGGCCTGTGCCTTTTTGTTGTGGTTCACCGCGAAATTCGTTTGAGTTAATGAGGTTGAAAAGACTCCTAAATGATATTTTAATGAGGTGTTAAAGAACTAATATTTCTTTAGACGCTATCTATTTTCAAGAAGCTTTCGCATTTTAGGAAACGTAACATAATTTTACTGTATTTTAGACAATCATTGTTTAGACAATTATTGTTATGAAAGCTTTATGATTCGTAAGTTGCAAGAAAATATTAATAGTTCTTTATCACATATATTCCGCACAATCGTATAATTAGATATATCTTTAGTTTTGATTGTTGATAAATTTAATTTTTAAAGTGAAAATACGAAAGTTGGTATGTTGATGAGAATTCAACGTCCTTAATTTTTTCACCGCTGCGTTTCGACCGTCCGTTAAGAATAACAATATATGCATATACATATAACATACGTTCATCCATTTTCTAACACTGCCTTTGAAAAGTTATACTGATTTCTTAATTCTACAGCTAGATCTTCGTCGAGTAAAGGCAGTACTTTTCGATCCTTTTGCTTTATAATCCGATTGAATTATGAAGTAATTCTACAAAATTTCGTATCAGTAATATTTATATCAAGTACCCGCTCCAAATTCATAAAAGCATTTTATTTTAAATGTCCCATCACTGGGAATATTCGATAGCCATTGATTGAATGCAGGAAATAAATATATTACATACATATTTATTGATTCTTGACAATAAAAGGACAATATTCATAAAAATTATTAATGGATCAAAAGTAGCTACGACCTATCAAACAGAAAAGTCTTATAAAGAACAAGAACACGAAGAAGAACTTGGGTCTCCTGTCGACATGTAACGATTCTAAACACGCGCGAGTATTCATTGGCCGATTAAGGAACTCGTCATTCTAGTATTATACACGTAAGTTACGGTGCGACATTGCGTTGGACTTGCGGTCAAGTGCTGATCGGTTGTGAGTTTTCTTTTTTCTTTGTTTTATTTTCAATGGTCAGAGCGCCATGTTGTTTTTTATTAATGCGAACGACAAAAATTTCACTTGCAATTCGATTCCCACGCTCTCGGGCGCGCTCCAATAATTACAGGGCCTTTTTCGCCCACAGCTCGAGAGGCCGAGACTATAAGGGTCCATCTTCTATCGCATCCTCCTTATTGGTCACTTGCCTTCGTGCAACCAGTAACTTCTTTTGCTGCTCTTTTTTGTTTGCTCGTCTTGCCGAATCGATGTAACGAGAAGTAGAAATGATGTTTTGACGTTTATATATAAAGTATTTTCAGAAAATTGTTCACCTGGAACAAGTTTAAATTATACGTTCCACTCAATAAACATGCACCATGTCGTGAAATTATTTTTTGTTGTAACGGAAGACACAACAAGTTCTATCCATAGGAAGGGGCGTTTGAAAATAAAAAAAGCAATTTATTACGTAAGCGAGTCGCCGTATGTTTCATCACCGAAGAATTCCTTTAAATTTCTGTTCACTTTTATTTATTTTTTTTATCGTTGCTCGTTTCACGCGGCACTTTTAAACTTTTCAGGTTGTCGCAGCTCAAGTGTTTTTTTATTTTACTAACGCAATTATTTAGCGCGCGATGCGGCATTTTTACTCAGTTGAACCTCGATCTGGCTTGTCGTGGTCTGACATCGTAACTGCTGGCGCTTAAAAATATCATCGTACCCATGTTTATTTTCTTTCGAAAGTTAATTGCCGTTAAGAGCGGGGTAGAGTTACAAGTTTTAAAATAAAATGAGATTTATTACGCTTTCTTATCAGAGGGTCGCTCCAACTACAATTCACAAGGGTGTCACTGCGTGACATCTTTGACAACCAATTTTTCTATTGGATAGTCGGGCTTTTGGCTTAAACCAAAAGTGATGGATTAACTATTTGGTATCTAAAAGATGTAATGTGTCAAAACGGCGTTGTGTCGACATTCGAGTGATTTACGTTATAATATTGCCAGAAGAGACCTTTTTACGGTCAAAACGTATACCGTCTTGTACCAATACTTGTAAGACAAAATATTTAGCAAATTGAATTTCGAGAACTGAATGCATCCCAGTTAGATGATATATTTTATAAGAAGGACTATTATCTGAATTTATATTTAGATGTGTGTTATACTCGTTTTGCTTGTTTAATGAAATAGCTTTATATTCGTCGAATGTGTGGGAAAATATGAAAGCATTTGCAACGTATCCCCTGAGGATATTAGAAAATCGTTCCAATATTGCACTTGTATTTATCCCATTATATACATTTTCTTCATTTTTATTGAGTAAATTATAGTAAATCAAAAAATTATTAACTAGTTTCAGATATGGAAAAATGTAATATGAGTGTATAAGTCATACAGAGTACACAACTAAATAAAATTGTTAAGACAAATATGATGATTTGGTAGCAGAGAAAATATTTTTTGACAACTAAAAATCAATTTTTTTGATCGAATTTATTTTAAAGTTAATTAAAATGTACTCACTCGATATAATAGATTATTGTACCACATTTGAATATTCGATAAAGCAAATCGAAATTTTTTACATAACAAAAGTGTATAATCAAATTATAAAAACGAAATGTGTCTTTCGGTATTCGTAGAATGATAATTGCAGTTGTACAACTGATAAAAAGGTTACTCGAATGAACAACAAACATAAGCATCGCAACGGGGTATGTACATGAAAGATGAGAATCGCAAGAAAGTGCTTTAGAGCCGCAATGCGGCTGCCGTGAATTTCATAAGGAGAATGATCTTTGTGGTTTAACCCAAATATTCCAAGCTCGCGGGCTTTTATTGTCGACACACACGTGTGTGTGTGTATATATATACATGTGTGAGTATATATATATATCTAAAGTGCAGTAATGCCACTCGTGTATGGTACCTACAGTCGCGGCATCTGTGCAATATCGCGAGGTGAAGATCGACGCTTAGAGGCCACCCATGCCCAAGGCGCACGCAGAACACGACGCTCGCGCTTACTTCTCATCTCACCCATTCCCTTTCTACACCCTTTAAGCATCGCGAACAGCGTGATTTACTCGCGCATTTTCGCGGATAATGAAGCCGATTCTTTTGCAGGCATATACATATATACCGGTAACAAGCTGCGAGCGCACCCGCGCCAACAACGACGTTTTCAACTCACTCTTACTTGCAACTCTCGCAATCAGACGCTTCGATAGAGCGCGTCTTACTGTGATATACCGTAACTACCGGCAGTTACGCTATCACGTCATTTCAATGCTAAGCACCTTCATTGTTTGTTCTTAACGACTGTACTCGATAATTACATTACTTTTTGTTGCATTTAAGGCCATTAAAATTCGAAAAATCGCTGTTACCCCAATGATTATCTTGAATGTTTTTTTAACTAAAAAATCTATTGTTACTATCACACAATAATAAGCTTCTTATTCAATCAAACCTGAATAGATCCTTTTATTCGCTGTACAAGACATTAATCGAATGTGTAGAACATTGAAATATTAGACCGTGATTACTGCTGATTTTAATGTTTTATTCTTTGCCAAACAGCATGAAAAAGTATCGGCAAAAGTTAAAAAATAAAGTAATTAAAAGACACTATTGAAAATTACTTAACCATTATTGCATCGTATAAGTAATTAAAAAAACATTAGGTAGAATGTAAACCGTAGTGGATACATCATCCACGCAAACGTGACAATTTCGTCATTGAAAAGACTATATAAAGTGGCTGACACATAATTTGAATTTTGCTGTACATGAAAAATGAGTCAACTGACCGCGACACGGTACAAGGTGAACCATATGGGAAAGTACTCTTTCTCTCTCTCTCTCTCTCTCTCTCCCTCGTGCTATAGTGATGACGCTAGAGCAAGAGAGAGAAAAAGATTCGTAAGGTATGATCATCAGCACCTGCGGTTACACTTGGCGACCAACTGTACTTGTCGGTATGTAGAGGTAGTACGTATCAAAGATTCGAATTGTATACTGATCTTTAATCATCGGAATAGCGCCCGTGTAGATTTGTAGGCGCGATTCTAAGCTCAATATATCGATTGCATATTTTCGGGTTTGCCGAAGGATTATCTCATTATGTCTGCCCTTGCTCTGTTACTCGCTGTCTCGCGTTAATATTGTTTTAAGCAGTACCAAATATGCTTTGAGAGCAGAGTTGCAGTATGTTGGAAGAGGATGCGAGCATACAAGTATCATTTTTCACTTTACTTTACTAAAGAGAGTAGATTGCGCAAAAAGTTTATCCATTCGATAAATTAAGCGCACGTTAAGAGCTATTGGGAAGTTTTCAAATCGACTGTGAAGTTGAATTATCGAGCACTTTTAAAATCTTTTCATCCACCCTCCAAGTCTGGATTTCAATTTCGTTTTCAAATCATCAGCTGATTCCATTTTATCGTGTGCTAACAATCGCGTTTCTTTCAGTGCTTCGAGTTTTTTATTTATTCAGTTCGTAATCAGATCAAAACAGAATTTCGATTTCTTTATCTATTAAATTATAAACTAAAATTTGTTTACATTTAATTTATGAGCACCGTTTTTTTACAGCAAAACTCCCGCGAAACAAACGAACAACCATTTTTATTGAATATACGCAACTCGTATGCATGTAAATATGATTGACGTGTACACATGTCTTGAGATCTGGCAGGCAGATATTAAAATTGAAAAGAATTGTGCGATGTTTTAAATCCATGTACGCGGTGAAGTGAAGAAACACCCTACACTTATCGCAGTCGATCGGCGTATTACTTGACCCGGTGTAATCGTATATCTCGCAACATCGCAAAGCCATCAGACACGGCGCCCAAAAAAGCGCGGAGAAAGTGAGAGAGATGGGGAGAAAGCCGTAATACATGGAAATAAATGTACGAAACGGCTTCGCCCATTCTGATACAATAGAGATTGTTGTTTACGCGTATGTACGGAATTTCTATTTTTAATTGATGTTATTTTTGAAAATTATGATTGCGCCTGTTTTAGACGGTAATGTAAACGCTGAGATGTACGTTTTCATTTTGTTATATCTGTTTTTCAAGAACGTATCAATCGTATCTTTATATATGCCCTTCGGGTAACAAATCTGAAATCGCATCAATATGACGTAACATACACCACCAAAGCCCAATGGTTAAATATAAAATAGGAAACAAATAGAAATCAAAGAATAGAAACACAATACTTAGGAGTAAAAAGAAAGAGATTGGAATCGATATAAAAGAAAAAAGGAAAAAAAACGCGAGTCCATCATGATATTAGTATCAAAAGTGGATATTTCCTTTCAGTCAGTTTATTCCCGAAAAGAATTTCAAAGGCACAATTTCGTTGTCGGTCACGTGCGCAACCGTGGGTGTTCTGCTATAAAAGCCACCTTGACCTTTGATTTGGCCACGTGCTGGGGAAGGGGGATGCAATTTTTAGCGCGTATATAAAGTCGTACGAAGATATTTGTCGGCCCTGATAAGCAGCAAGGGAAACAAATGTATATGCTCGTTCGTAAAATGCATATAAATATGTACACACACATAGAATGCCGTTGCGCGAATAGAAATAGATACTTTTTTCTTTTGTAATGTTCTTCCCACGACAATTTTTTAACGCTCATGTTTCGTTGTAAGAGGTAATCACTTGACAATAGAACTTTGTTTTGGAAATCATTAGTTTGATCGAGCATCGTACATGCAAATGCGCCCGTTTCACGGACAGAGCAATAGAAAACAGAGTACATAACTCTAAAATGCCTCATATACAAGGTGCTTATGTCAGAGAGAAAGACCTCTTAAAGCAATAGCCCTTAAAAGGCTTATAAAATCGACAAACAAGGTCCACAGTTGTGAGCGAACGTGAAAATGCGTAGATACGGTCAGAGAGCGAGAGAGCGAGAGAGAGAAAGATAAAAAAAGGAAACTGCAAGTTTCCAGTAGAAGCTAAAAAGCTCGCTCGTTCGTGGCGACGTTGAAGGAGATAAAGCCGCTGCTCGGTAGCAGAAATAAGGAAAGCAAGACCGGCCCCTGTACGTATATACCGGACAAAGAGGAAAGTCGTGAGAGAGAAAAAGAGAGAGAGAGAGAGAGAGTGACGACCACCACCGTATCGCCGCGACGACGACTACGACGACGGCGAGTCTCCCCTACATGCGGTATATACACTCGCTCTACTTAGCTCGCAGTTCGCCAAGATTCTCACAAGACGACGCGAGCAGAGAGCTTCGCTCCCTTTATGGACGCGCGTCGAGTACAGCACTCGTACGCGTACATGTGCACGCCTTAGCTTGCGAGCCTGTTCTACCTATATGCGTGGATAAGGGCACGGATCTCTCCTTCTCGCTTTGAACTAGCGATGACAACGCTAAATGAGTCGGCTTGGTCTTTCTCGGTAATACATTGACGTGCGGAGCCTAACAATTAGCTGTTAATTGAATAATTTATAAACTATTCGTAATTTGTCGTAAAATTTATTAAGTGATCGTGATTTAGTATATTTTTTATTGACATGAGAATTTAGTTATGTTTATACATATCAGGTTCATATAGGTAATAACACATCTTCAAAAATACAATTCGATCTCTGTGCTTCATCAAAGAACCAACGAGAATACTGTTTTATACGAGTGAATTGCTTTCATCAACACTACGTACGATTAAAAATATAAATATCTGCGATGTAATGGCGGTAATCAGTCTTTTGAGACTATATTTGTTTATCATAACTATAGTATATAGTATATATGTCGTATAACTATAGTATATAGTATATATGTCGTATAACTATAGTACATAGTATATATGTCATATAGCTATAGCATATGTCATAACTTAACTATAGTTTACTAGATAAATATTTATTAATATAATTTCTAATGAAATACGTATTAACCGGAAAAAGACAAGATTTTTTGCATAAGGAAAATTAAACCATTTTTGTTTTAAAACATTTACGATTAAGGGTGTACCTCAAAATTCGGATCTCTTAAGATAATTGACTGATAAATTTTCAAATTTTCGTTTTATACTGTTGTACGTACGTGTACATAGTAAATGTTGCGTAACTCAAACGTCAAAGGTTTAAACAATTTTTCGTTTTGCCAGATGTATCAGATAGAATATATTATCGTAAAAGCTGCGAATTCGCCGAGACCAGCCGCATGGATTTTGGAAAGATCAATCGGAGGTAACAATTATCAAGCTTGGCAGTATTACGCATCGAGTGATGAGGAATGCTGGACACGCTATTCGATGCCCCCAGTACTTGGAAAGCCCACTTACCAGCAGGACGATGAAGTTATTTGTACCAGTTTCTATTCACGGCAAACGCCTATGGAAAACGGAGAGGTCAGTTATTTATTATAAATTTTTTAACTATTATACATACATATATGAGACATTATGTGCAAGGGTATCAATAGATAATACACGTGAATGTACTACAAAACTATCTCTAATCGAGATATGCAGGAGTCAAGTAAATGTTACCATCGATTATACGGGATTCTTTTTTATTGGATAGTAATTATTAATTTCACTGGTATGTCTATCACACGGAAGATGAAAAGCTATTGGAGATAAAACCTATTTAAAAAATAAACTTGCAATAGTTGTGCTTATTTTTTTTATATTCCATTCTAATGTATCTTCCGAATGTATATTTTGTTTATACTAGTAAGATCTTGCGCGCTCAATTTTGTAAGCTTCTCAATTACTTTAACAATTGCTAACATGTATACTTACGTACATCACATATTTGAACTACAAATATGCTTTAACGATTTTTATATTATAAAACGATTCCAACCTATGAATTCTACAAAGTTAGATTAGTTGCTAATATTTGGCTAGGTTGTCTATTATATAATTCGTACCAATAATAATATTCATAATAGGAATTATCTATATATTCAGCTATGTTTATTCTAAATTTTTTTTTTCATTTTAAAAGTTAAACACTTGAGATATTAAAATAAATCTTTGATAAAAATAAAAAAGCTACCGACATATTTCGATTTTCGCGCCTTCTTTGCTTAAAACAATCAGAATCAGAATAAATTGACTTTACTTTTTCAGATTTTTTTTTACACTCGGGGAATACCTAGAAATCGATAAAAACATTTGACCAACGTTGTATAAATCAAAACAGACATTAAATTAAACAAATTTAGCAAAGCTTTTGGAAATAACTTCTAGCAAAGTTTGTTGAACTTTTTTATTATTATTACATTTTGAAATGTTGGTCTTCCCGATCCGCGTTCCACCAAGCTCATGTGTGACTTTCTTTTTTCTTGCGGACGTACCGTACACGCTGCACAAACACTCGCGGGCAAAGCGACTCCCCTGGGCAAATATACGCACGAGGTTCCTTATAAGGTCCAGCGCGTGTACCGTACATGGCCGGAATGTAGGGATCGCCGTTTTTGTCATCGATTTCGTTGCGCTCTCTCTCTCTCTCTCTCTCTCTCTCTCGCGCGCGCGCGCGTTTACTCGCACGCACACGTGACTACGCGACCTTTAATTAATCGCGTGTTCCGCGAACGGCCCAATTGCATCGCTTCGTAAATATTAAATTGACATTAAAAAATGTTGATAATTCGAGCTGTCACTTCGCTTGGTATAACTTTAATGCTCTTAAGCTCGTTAATAATGATACCCGTTAATGTACGGCCAATCTTATAGAATTCAACGTTTTTGAATGGTTCTTGAAATTGATTGCGCTTTAATTGATAATATGATTAATTAACCTGAACGATTTCAATAGAATGTTAATTAAATAATCAACGATAACACGTTTTATCGTACCACTCTGTGCATAACTAACAAAACTAATTAATTATTAATCTTTTGGCAAATATACAAGGACAGGTACCGGTTAGAGACGTTGCAATATTTGTCTAAGCGCGCAATATCCGCCCTACGAGGTATTGGATGGTTCGATAGCAATCAACTGTCTTTTATTACATCTCTACTTTCGGTTTTACGATAACTGCTCGTGCTTTCGAGAAAGTATTCCACTCACTTCGCTGAATTTTACGATAATTGTTTTGATTGAATTTCAATCCACTTGCTTGTCAAGTGAAAAAAGAACAAAATAAATAAAAGTTATATGCCACGTGTACGTTTCTTTTTTCAGATTCACACTCAGCTCGTAAATGGTCGACCAGGTGCATTGAATCACACGCAAGCGATCCAAGATTTCACTCAAGCTCGCTACGTTAGGCTGCGCTTTCAAAGTCTGAGACGAAGGGGCGAAACTATCGTCGACAAACGAAGGGCATTTTATTCGATTCGAGAGATTAATATTGGTGGAAGGTGCGTCTGCTCAGGACACGCGTCTCGATGCAAATTCAATCCGTCACGTAGGGTAAGAAATATTGATTGTTAACTAAATTATATACTAAAGCATTAGACAGTGTAATCGTAACTTGAACCAAATGAATTTTTATTTGGATAATTTGCTGTAAATTTTCTTGAAATTACGTGTAACGATAACATTTACACAACTTTAGCATTGAAATTTTTTTGAGCAAATACTAGAATGTACCGTAATGCAATGATAAATATAAGTGGGCTTCATGGGATTCGTACATGTTCCATAGTACGAGGAATACCGTAAATCAATTTTAGCACTCGCACTTTGGTCGAGATAAGTTTTGAAGCGAACGTGCAAATCTACTCGCCCATCGGCATTTAATTAACATTGTCCTTAAAGATATACTTTCTCTTCGTATAATGCGTGCAGACTTGTACGTGCAAATAAATGCGTAAGAGTAAACGTGCTTTAGCCTCCGAAAATACGCATTATACGTATCAAATTTATAGCTGCAATATAGTCTTTTCATTTATCTACTGGCTAAATAGCTTCTCAATAGAAATACTGAAATGAAAACCAACCAGTACTCGTTAGTTCTATATAAAATCTGTATTACAAACTGGTGCTGTATTACGATGAAAAAATAAAACATGGTTGATAATATCAATGTAAATCGAATGAGCTGTCATTAGCAGTACTTGAACGAATAAGATAAGAAATTAATTACCATATCTTTTAGAGATAAATTCTATGATAACATGAGTAACTTAAAACTTACAAAAAATGAAAGAATTTGATTGCAGCATTATGTGGATTCTCCGCTAATAGTTTTTCATAAATCAACGACAGTAGAGATGTATATATATAAATCTAGAGGTCTTTTAAAAAAAGAACGCGCTTATTAAGTGAAACGAAAAAGCTAACGTTCGAAAACAATCGGCGGGAATTCCTTTCGGTAGAGCCTATTACCGCTCGCTTGTACTTGTCGCACGGGCATCCGCGTTTACAGTTCAAGAGGGCATCTGCATTGTGCCTTCTTCTGTAATATAATTCAAAACCGTTTTACAATTTTCATAGTTTATATGGTGATTCAAATTTGTTGAGATCTCGTCAATGGATTGCCTTAGTTTTTATCTTTTTTTTAAATTATTTTAAACATATTATCCAATATGTCAAAGTGTCTTGCAGACGTGCGAGTATACTTTTAACATTATTCCTGATTATAAGACAAAAACATTGAAATACATGCCGAAAGGGGCCAAACTCATTTTTATGCGAATTTTTTAACAATAACAGTAGCAACGTTAATTGCAGATTAAATACTGCTAGCTGCAAAATTCGACAATCCACTTTTTCTGGATGCATATATAACGAACTACTATACTTTCAATAAAAGTTCCTTTTTCGAAAAATAAATGTTTAGTCAGTAATTATTATTACTATTACTTTTAACAATAGTGATAATTGGATTGAACGGATATTTGTAAGTTATATTTTATCTAAAATTATATATATGAACGCACACATTTTTCAACGGAATAAGGCGTTGAGGGCAAGGCTTAGGCCATACAGATACACCTCAAGGAGGTGTTATACCATACTTAACCCAAGTGTGGGAAGACCAGAAGCGAATCTGTCTTTTCTATTTTCTTCATCTTTTTTTTTAACCCTTCATAAATATAATTCCTTTTGCAAAGAGGAAGCACATAGTGTTGCCCGAATAACGGGCTGGCGCGCGCGCGGTGACTAATGGTCTCACCCGTGGAATTTCGCAACGAACCGCAAGCGCCTATATAAACGACACCGTCACTTTTTATTTGGACTTTGTCGCGGATACAGAAATCGCGGGATACGTTATTTGACCAATTCCTCGTTACACTGTGAAAAAGTGCAGAGTGAGTTTACGAGGACAGTCGTTGTCGGCCGTGAAACATACATAGTTATTGCGCGAAACGATAACGTTTCTCATTCTATCTCGATGTGATTGTTTTTATGGTATTTCAATTATAAACTTTTACGGTATGCTTCGCTTAAAAGCTGTACAAATATCGCATCTGCTGCTAAAGTGAATATCGAAAAAGTATTGCAAGTCAGTTTTATAAAGATCACAGCTACAAAGAAAAAGTATCGCGAGTTTCCCAGCACACGAAAACAAATACATCATGAATATGAAATATGCCTGTAAACAACTCCATTCGCCAATAAAACCTGAATGCAAGTCTATTTTACATGTTTTGCATGCGCGTAAACAATACCATAAGCCGGGGGAGAACGCGCAAAGACGCGAATAATCAACGGCTGCACTTTAACGAACCTTTCATCGATACAAAAAGGCTGCGTGTGGTCCTGTCAACGCCTCGCGCTTTCCAATATCCTTTCACGATATTCTCGCCAACGTTATTTATGGCTGGGATAATTAAGTGCGTTACGCCCCAATCCACAAAATGAGCTTCGAGTCTCTAAAAATCCGCTGTTTATTGGCAGGTTGAGTATCAAATCATATCATAATTCAGCATTTGTGAAATTGGGTCGGAGCAACTTTAATTTCTAGAGGCTTAAAACATTTTAAGATTTTTTTGTTGTGTTGGTTACGATAACATATTCTTGTTTACCGTGCGGGATCGTAAAAAACGTTTCGATTAAAATTTTTATTTAAAAATCTAATTTCGTCGTAATTTTCACAAATAAAACCAATTTTATTATTCAAATCATGATAATGTATTCAGTAATGGAAAATAAAATTGTACTTGCACATATATTTTATGTTAATTTAATAATCAGTAAAAAGCTATTTAATCAGTTTAAATAATGTATTTTAATCCAAAATAATTATTTATGCATAGCGTGAAGAATGTGAATGCGAACGACACACGTGTGGAGAATCGTGTGATAAATGCTGTCCAATGTATAATCAGGTACCATGGAAACCCGGCACTTCGGGTAAAGGTTTCCATTGCGAAAAGTGTAATTGCAACGGGCACGCAACCGTTTGTCGATACGATCCCAATATTGCAGAGTTGAAACAATCGATGGACGTACGAGGAAAGTACAGAGGAGGCGGTGTATGTCTTAACTGTTCGGTAAATTCATCAATGAAACTTTAATGAAAACAAATATTTCATCGTGTTTGAATGTTTAACATTATTCTATTATTATTATTATTTAGGATCATACAGCAGGAATAAATTGCGAAAAATGTGAAGCTGGTTATTATCGACCGAATGGAGTGTTACCCATTGACCCTGAACCCTGCATACCATGTGATTGTCACGTTCGAGGGAGTACTGGATTCTGCGCACCTGATGATTCATATAACAGTTTGGGAAAAGTAACTATGCTCGTGTATTCATTTTCATTGATTTGTTAATTAATTATGTCGTAATATCTCGTTTGATAATGAAACTCATAATTATAAAGATAATAAACGCCTTAGTTTATAGCCTCACTCCAAACTAAACATGCCATAAATGCGTTCTTTTGGATATTTTGGTATTTTTAGGTGTTTTCATTTATGAACGGAATTTTAATAAAGTTATACGGAGACTTAATTCAGCCTTCAATGCAACCGTCGTAAACTCAATATTTTGTGTAGAATTTCATTACGCACGCGGAAGCATCTTCGAAGGATATTAGGATTCGATTATTTTCTTAATATATAAACAGTGATAAATGTAACACACAACTTTTCAGTGGCACACTGTGAAACGTCAACAAATTTTAATAACTGTTCTAAAAGATGATTAAACTGATGTGACAATTCTAAGGTTGCAGGTTCCTGTGAATGCAAACTCGGCTACTCGGGTTACAGGTGTGACCAGTGTGCGGCCGGCTACAGGCAGTTTCCCGACTGCGTGCCTTGTCCATGCGATGCACGTGGTATTTTACCATCGCACGACTGCGAGGGGGAGTGCTTGTGTAAAGCTTACGTCGAGGGTGAGTTCTGCGAACGCTGCAAGTCTGGTTATTTCTCGCTTTCGCGAGACAATGTCGAAGGATGCCTACCCTGCTATTGTTCCGGTCTTTCCAATATCTGTACTAACGCCAAGCTCAAGTATAGTATGGTGAGTAATTTTTAAAATTTATCTTGGAGCTTTGTAGCTTAAAAAGAAATCAAATCTTGAGATACACTTGAAATAAATTTGCAAGTATTTTAAAAACACGTATCTGGTTCCCTTACTGCTCCTAAAAGAAGTGCAAATAAAACACAAAAAGAATTTAAAAATACGAAAAGAAAATCAACAACGTAACACTATCCACCGGTTCCTCCAGTCATGAAACAGCATCCTCTGCGCGTAAAATAGCCCAACACCTCACATCATAGATCGCCCTGCAACCAGATTAGAATGCAACGTAAACAGGTTGGCTTAGCACACGCCTTCATGCATGACGAGCAATCATTTATCTTTGAACAATTCTCTATTCAACTATTATACTTGGGCATTAATTGTCAACAACATACAGATTGCACAATATTTATTACAGCAGCTCTTCTTTACGTAGGAAATGTTCGTTTATTATTTTATTTTTTTTTACAAACACTACACTGGAATTTACACATTTTCCATAAGAACCGCTCGATTTCCATTATTATTCCATCATGGTTTTCCATCATTCAATGTTGTTTAAAACGCTGTACCATGGATTGCCTACGAAACAACCAAGACCTCTACTTCATTTGATGCTTACGTTATAATAACTTGTACGATTATGAAGGCGATTAACTGCGCTCAATTAATTTTCTTACAGCATTTTACTGAATAAATCACCGTGAATTTTAATGGGCCATTGAAAGTTTGGTAGTATAATTATACTACAAAAATGCATTATTTTAAATTGTTCTATTTTTAATAATTTTGAATTTGAATAATTAAACCCAAAGTTTGAAAAAGTTTCATTCATTTGAATCGGCAAGCATACTGGGGCGTTGCACATATACTTGTAAATTTTCGATTTTCAACCAAACGGAACGGCTGACGATAGTTTCGGATATGAAGTCAAATTGAATCTTTAGCATTGTTAAATGAAATTATATAGTGTTTAAAAAAACCAACAGAGATGTTAAAAAAAGATTTGCTAATGTTTTTATATTTTAAAGGAAACCTACCTTCATTTATCAAAAGAATTTCGTCCAGATAATTGACTACGGTTTTGATTCTTCTTTTGATATTAATAATTTCTGTTGCTACGATATACAAGCAATGTCTTTTATAGAATTCAGAAAGTGGCAATTAAAGAAATATTTAATATGGATTATTTAATCGACAAACATCAGCTTTTGTTGCCACATATAGGATTTCCAAAGACGACACACTATAGATATACGATTATAAAAATTATTTAAAAATGAATTGCATTACTTCTAAAAAATTGGAGAATATGTTTGAAGTTGATTTAAAATGATAAGACACAAGTACCAGCTAATACCACACTGGCTGAGAAACGGATTTTTGAACATATCATTCGGTCGTTGATAATTAACGACTCTTATACATATTTCTTTATTTTATAAAAATCTGAAAGTGCGCAACACATTAATCAATATCTATATTTTAAGTGTACGTAATTTTATCTTATCTTGAACTTTACAAACTTGTGTTTTTTACATATACCATGAAAGGAAAACATTTATTTTGGATCGTTTGCAGCGTGATTGAATACTATTAAAAGCTATTAATTTCTATTATATAGCTTTATAAATTAAAAAGAAAATCAATGAAACTTGATCATTCACAGATCTCGAGCTTAGATGGATGGCAAGTGAGCGACATAAATGCATCACGAGCGGTGTCGCCGAGTCTACAAGGGGAGAGCGGCTGGCCTACGATAGCCGCCTTCGAGGTAGAATATCGAAGCCCTTACTGGCTCGCGCCCAAAATTTATACCGGAAATCATCTTTCTTCCTACGGAAGTAATCTCACTTTCCTAGTCAGTTGGATAATTATGCGAGGCGACACTAGCGGAGCTCCGACTTCTGAACCAGATGTCGTTCTGATTGTAAGTGACTTTGCTTTTTACTACATTTACTTTCCAGTAATTTAATTTTGATGCAAGACCTTGCTGAAGCTATCGATTTTGCAGAGAAATAAAAGCGCCGAATAAGTAAAATTGAAACAAACAGTTGTCGATTAACTTGGTGGGTATAAATGAAATATTAAAAATTTGTTTCAGGGTAAGAATGGTATGCGAATTGCTTACGGTGAGGACATACACGAAGGCCAAGAGGCTGAAGTGACGGTGATGCTACAAGAGCAGGGCTGGTTTCACGTGCAAATTCAGGACGAAATTGTCGATGGAGTAACACGATTCCGCCGTACGGATTACCGTGGTGACCCGGTCACACGCCATCAAATGCTCGCAATTCTCACTGATCTTGAATGTCTGCTTATCAGGGCACAATACCATACCGATCAGATAGAAGGGAGGTGAGATTAATTTTGGGTATATTCTTTCTGTGTGGCAATCATAAGTGGTTTAAACATTATTAAACATCAAGATTAATTAATGTGACGATATCAATTGGATACTTATATTATTATAAGTTTTATCTAGAGATATACGCGCGTGGAATTTCTAAATAAAATTATAATCTAAATTTCTATTAAAACGTGGTTTTTAGTGTAATTGTTCCAATGATATATTATTATTTTTTCAGCTTGAAATCAGTTATTTTGCCAGTTGGTGAAATATCTCTGGAATACGGTAAAAAAAGCGTTGTCGAAACGTGCTCATGTCCCCTTGGATATACAGGGCTATCGTGCGAATCATGCGACTGGGGATATGTCAAAGTTCCAATAAATTCATCAGACCATCACATCCGCCACAAGTGCGTTAAATGTGATTGCAACGGCCATGCAGTCTCGTGTGATCTTATGATGGGCGAGTGTAGTGTAAGTGCAATTTATCTGTTGTTTAAGAAATTAGCTTTATTTAATTACAAAAAAAAATTTAATTGTTGGAGACACTAAAGCCATTGTATAAAAACTACTTCATTTTTTTATCAAACATATTTTTATTATTATTTAATTATATTTATTGATAAACTACATGGTATCCTTTGATTAGAAAAGAGCATTTTACGTATTTGAAAAATATTAATAATATCAAGGAAACTAATTAAACTAATGATTAGGTTGATCAATTAGGTTTTTTATTTTGAATACATTGGTGTCGGTATTGTAGGACTTCCGACACATCGACGATCGTTTACCTTGTGTTGTTGGTATTGTAGAAATCTCACTGTATTGGCTAACACTGACTTATCTTGAGACGATAAAGTTTCGTTCATTTAACAGATGACGCCTGACGTGCTACATTTCAATAATTTATATAATTTTTCATTTAATTCGAAATACTACACAAGGACTAAAGTCTAAAAATTTTAAAACTAAAAAATGGCTTTAAACAGATGTTATTGTTTCAAACATAATTTTTTTCTTTCTGTATAATGATATACTATATAATTAATTACAGACTATTTTGAGAATGAATTCCTGCTATCCGATCAATTTTTTTTCATTGTATGACTTCCTACATGTTGTAAATATTTAAGACGAAAAAGCGGTGTGGCTTTCGTAGCTGTTATATTAGATTTGATATTTCGTAAAAAATTTCATTTTTACTACCGTCTTAAGTACTGGTATCGAACTTGGATATTTATACTATCTGTCCAAATAATTTTTTCATTATTCCTTTATTATTATTTTATAGTTAAAGATTTTACATGTATTTTATAAAGTTAATTCTGATATAATAACGATAAAGTTAATCATTTTCTAACAAAATTTATAAGTTTATTCCAATTATTCATATCTACTGACTTAATTAATATCTTTGTCTCAACGTCACCTCGAATTCATATCTTTGTATATCTAGTAAATATGTAAAAATTAGAAAAAAATCGTTTGGATGGAAGGATTTCACTATCGAAGTAGCCTGGAATCAGCGGTATATCCTTTAGTGGATTGAAAGTTATGTTTAATTGATCCGCATTATTTGTAGAATTGCGAGCATAACACAGTTGGACCAAAATGCGATCGTTGTGTAGTTGGTTACTATGGCGATGCTACAAGAGGGACGCCCGAAGACTGTTTAAAGTGCGCTTGTCCACTAGAAATTTCAACTAATAATTTCAGTCCAAGTTGTCAAATAGATGAAGTCAATTATTTAACAACCGGTTACGTGTGCACTCAATGCCCTATGGGATATACTGGTGACCACTGTGAAACGTAAGCAAATATTTACAAGTGATTCAAATTTCCTACTAAAATAATAATCCACTTTCCATCATATTAATTAATTGTATATGAATAATTTTATAGATAAATTATATCTTCATGTCCTTTTGCATTTTTTCACACAGACCTCGATCTTGATTAATAATGTTGTAAATTTCAATTTAGATGTGACATTGGCTATTTTGGTAATCCTCTTATCCCCGGTAAAAAGTGCGAACCTTGCCTGTGTTACGGCGGTCCCTGTGATCAAGAAACCGGACGATGTCTTGAATGTCGTGGAAATACGGAAGGTTGGAAATGTGAGAGGTGTAAGGAAGCTCATTACGGGAATCCGACGGAGCTCAATTGCTTGGGTAAGTATCTTTTTATTACAACCATTTCCTAACAAATAACATTAATATTTTGAAAAAACTTGTTTTTGATTTTGCTACGTACATATACGTGTATAGCCAATTCAAGCAAACTAGTAATATTTATACAGGTTTGTTGTTGCATTAAGAGATCTGTTATAATTTCTGTAAAATCAGTGTCAACTAGTACATCACACTATAGGGGATAAAGCCCTCTCCCACTTGCCAATGAAAAATATCGTAAAAAACATAGCTAAGTTTAGACATCACTGTCTTTCATTTTTTTTTATAATAGAGAAAATGTTCATTATGGAAAAACTCGGTTTCTTCCAAAATTGTTATATCATCTGCGCCTTTCATCAAAGCAAATATTTCTATTTTGGGGTAATCACAACAGTTTTTAGGAGTTAATGGTTGTTATTATACGGTCTGCAGATAGTCGTTGGCGTCTATGACACCTATCGCAGACTAACCAAGTATATTTCAGATTTTAATTGCTGAAAAATTATTGGTCAGTCAGTGATAGTTGGTCCGTTTAAAATACTTTAAATTTCATTTCACTGTTTACTTAAATTCGAAATGTTTCACTTAATCGACTTTTTGAACAAAAGGCCTGCACAAAAAATACACCCGTTAGAAATAACTTTCACCTACTGGTATAGGAGCACTTTCTTAACGCAAACGCGTACGGAAATAGTACATTTACTAACGGATCCTGAGGCTTCTTTTCTAAAGTGCAGTGCATAAATTTTTAAGATAGCTTTAAATTATCTATAATACTCCAATTCCATGAAAACAAAAACATGATTCAGAAGGTCAGATAATATAAACAACGTTTAATGCCATTAATAAGTAAGAACCGACAACTAATCACCTTCCGTTTCTTGATCATTTTATCGTTCGATGAGCGCATCAATGAAAACTGAAACAAGCTTCACCGGCATCGTAAATTATAATAAAGTACCCCTACATAATTTTTTTTTGCAAATCGAGCTCATAAATTATAATTAACAAACATTTTCTTCCAAAATCAAGAAAACAATTATTAAAATTATGTTAATATCACCGATTACAATAATTTTCCACGACATGTCGAATTAATTAAAAAATTAGATTCATTGACAAAATCTATAAAATCAATACATTTTTTTTTGCAGCATGTGCATGTGATCATTTAGGCAGTACTTCAAAATTTTGCGATCCTCAGAGCGGGCAATGTTCATGCCGGGCATTATTTGACGGACGCGACTGTTCAATGTGCATCGAAGGATACGGTAATGCGACTGCAGGATGCGTCGAATGCGACTGTGGAATCGGTGCCGCGGATGGTCAATGTGATCCTATCAGTGGACTTTGTACTTGTAGTCCCGGTGCCGTCGGCCCTCGTTGCGATCAATGTGACATCGACTACTATGGACTTTCATTTGACGGCTGCAATGGTAAGAATTATTTTTCGCAATTCTAAATTAATTAATATCTAAGAAAAACACCAAGATGTTACGACTACTACAGCCGTCCGGAAGGTGGTGATCATCCTTTGAAGGAGCAATAAAATGTCTAAGAAAAAGCAAGGTTCTCGAATAGTTTAGTCGTAATCCATCAATTAGACTTTTTTACTTTACTTTGCTGTACAGAGTTAACTTTACACACGCTCGGAAAAGCAAGCAAGTTTGAAATCTCGCTTGGCTTGCCTTGAATTAAAATAGTATATTTCCATATTATAATAAGAAATATACTATACTTGCATTGAACAATTTAAACCTAAAATATATCTTTGTGGAATGTATGATTCCAAAATGATAAATTATTGAACGTGTAACATTTGAGTATGCATAACATTTTATCAACTGAACTTACAGTTGATGAACATTAGATGAAGAGTTATACAACATCAATTACAATTCATAGAGACTTTGCATTTTCTACTAGTCTCTGTTTTAATGCATTATTCGATACCAAATAGATCCACCAATTTTCTATATTTAATATTGATTCGATGTTTCTTCCTTTCTACCGAATGAGTTATGGGAATAAAGTCAGACTCTTTCGCAATTTTCTTCGTGATATCTCTGATCATTTCCGAAGGATAATTTATAAAATTTGAGTCTATACCGATAAATCGTGCGCACAGTGCAAGAAATGAAAATTGCAAAAAAGAAGTAGAGAGAAAAGAGAGAGAGAAAGCGCGAGTATAGAGCAAGTGGCGGTTGTTTAAGCGGTAAACGATGTGAGAAGGAGATCTAGAGAAAGAACACGGTGGAAGCGTATAGAGTTTCCCTTATCAATCCAATCGCCGACTTATCTACAAAGATCGGGTGTTCGTCCGGAATTAACATGGTCCACGAAGTCTGCACGCAGAATTACTGAGCGCTGCGTACTTGCGTTCTCTCTCGTAAACTCGCGATTTTCTCAAATAATCTATAAGTACGTACGTATTCCTTGCACTATATTCTTTTCTTTCAGGCCTTTACAACCATTCAGCGTCACTGTAAAACAATACAATACCCATTCACGTATGCTTAACATTTTTTATTTCATTATTTATTTGACTTATTGTGTTTGCACGATTAACAACTAGATTTTTAATCGTGTATACCCATTTTAAATGACGTAGGAATGTATGCACAAAATCTACATACATTCGTCAATTCGCACGCTCTCCACTTTTTCAACATTTTTTTCCCAAAAAATCGTGTTTGTGGAAAATGCTGTTCACGCGAGTATGAGTATATCCCATGAATAATATGAAGGCCATACATGGTGTGCCATTCATTCCTTTGTACGAATATATAGTGGCGCAGTTGGGTCGCAGAGTTGCGCGCGCTCGTGCGCGAATTCATCATTTCACAGCTATGACTTCGATATATGCACGAGAGGTGTATGTATATATATTTAAGTATAGAACGGACACGGGTCGATTCGTCGCTTTCAAGCGCAGCGCGGGCGCCTTGACCCCCGAGCAAAAGATCTGGCTGCATAAGCAAAAGGTCTATCATGCTCAGCGCGAGAGAGAGAGAGAGAGAGAGAGAGAGAAATCTTCTTCATCTCTCGCCTTTGCTCTTTCTACAGATCCTCAGGAGCAATAAGTTGCAACTGCGCGAGTGTAGCCTTCAAATGCTTTATGGACAAGCTCGTGTCATGCACTATATACTCGAGTGCTTTATGCTTTTCTCTTGTAGTGGTTAGTTCGATTAATAAAGCTACTCCCCAACCTTATCTACGTTGTACGGTTTTCTTTGACATGAAAATTATTTAATTTTTATTTTGACATTCAGACATATCCAGAAGCACACATGTACATATAACTTGTCGAAATCAGTGAACGATTCCACCATACTCTCCTATTGGCAATTAGCAAAGCAATGGGTTAAAACTCCATTAGTGGCTTATCAGGAAACAGAGCATATGTATGGCGCGTGCAGGCGAAGACAGTCTAGCTGATAAATCCCCTCACGACCCTTCGTTAATAAGATCGTAGCTGAGCGTGCGCAAAGCCTCTGCTTATTAGCTGCTATTATAGTAACTTACCATGCTGTATAGAACCATGCCGCCATGTTGTTTTTTTACTATTTTCTACAGCAACGCGTTCGCGTGATGCGTTCGAGTTTATTGGAGGCTTGCTTGAGTGATTAATTTTGCAAAAGGTACCTTTCGCAGCAGCGACTATTCGATAAGTTTTTGCTGTTTAATTTAATGCTTGAACTCGATTCCTTATAAGGTAATCGATTCCCTCGCCCGCGATTACACATGTATTAATAAATTTGCCCTTCTTCGCCCTCCGCTCTCCATCTGATTTATTGAGTTATCTTACTAAGAAGCGATTGCATGATGAAAGTTTTAATTGATCTATTTGTGAGATATGATTACACGCAGCAGTTTAATTTGCTGTAATTGCCAGCTTTTACTGTTAGAGATCTGTATGAATTCTTATAGTGACAAGTTTATTTCTACCTTCATTTATTATTCGGCATCTCGTACTACAATCAACGATTACTTGCAAACTAGTTTTCATCGTTACGAACTATTTCGTTGACTTTTAATTTCGCATAAAAACTGATTTACAACGCAACTTAAAAAAACAGAGCAATTGTTAAATCGATAAACGAGCTAACGTTAATTTTTTTATACGAATTCCATTTTCATTTTAATTAATACTAATCTATTTCTTTGACCCAAATACTAGCGTGCGATAAATCTCTTGTGCTACATGGATTTCTGTAACCGATCGGAAACTATGAGCGAAATCGCCAAAAACATTAGTATCAAAATTCTTAGTGGCTTAATCTTTCTATACTGGAGTACATTTGTAATATAAAACGGATTATCTGAAAAGATATAACGTGTCCGATTGGTAACTCATTGTTTATTGCTACCACGGCGTACAGAATGTCGTATATCGTGTTATACAGAGATTTATTCTTAAAAATTCATTTATACTCATCACTGATACGCCATATCCTTTAACGGGTGTTATTTGTCCCAACTATTCTTTTCGGCCATCTTGCTTGTATAACGTTACGAATACGTCACGACCACTAATCCCAATATATACTATCTGCTATACATATCGTAAAAAGTATTGTTATATTTTGTATTATTAATTAAAATTACAAATAAATATATCGATAAATGATAACCGTTCACATATATACAGTTTTACTTAAAGAGAATATATGAATTGAATCATTAATAAATATTAAAAAATTTCATGCAAACAAAAGTTAAATAGTATTGAAATGTATCTTAAAAATTAAGCAATTCTATGAATAAACTGTTGAGAGTATGAAATATCATAAAAAAACCATATTTATTTCTAGAAATTTCTCGTTTGTTACTTTATTTTTTATTATTAATTCTTGTTTGTATTTATTATTGAAGTTTCTTTATTTTATTTAGCTCTATTCGACTTCTTTCCGGGCGAGATGATCCGCCTCGCACATGCCCCGCCCTGTGCCCCCTCACCCCCCTTCCGATCAATCTACAATACCGACGCATTTTGGTAAACTTGTTAGGAAAAATAGTATACGATATTTGTTGGGAAACCACTTGCGTATTTTGCGCACATGTACTGTAATATACGATTTTTTTTACCTTATTATATCATTATATTATAATATAGACTTTATTTGTAAGTTTATCCGATTTATTTATTAAGAGATTCATAATTTATTCGAACGTTAAGCAAGATTTAAAAAAATATTGAAAATAACGATATTTAAAACTTCCAGGCAATCAAATCTATTTCTTACTAGTTACATACCTTACGAGAAATGCCACTTGATGTTTTTTAACAAAGCATAACATGAATTTGGCATATTTAACTACCATGCTTTGAAGTCAGATCTAAGTTTATTTCGTGAAAAATATTTTATACAATTCAATACAAAAGTTTTTACGACTTAAGAAAAGATATTACAAACTTCGATACACCTATAATCTAATTTACAACTTTTTCTGAAACTTTTTGTAACAAAGTTGTAACGGCAGAAATGGCATGTACTTTTCTAAATTATTAATATGACTCACGATTTTGAAAAATGAACAATAACAATGACTCATACTAGCATACTACAGCGACTATTCTACACCATAGTATCACATCTTGTATTGTAAGATAAACTATATACATATATGTATCTATAGATATACGCGGCTCGCGTGACTCGTGACTAATAATTCCTGTGAATTAATTATTTCAATATTTCAGTTTTTAATTATTTAAGGCTTTCAATTAAAATATTACAAAGAATAACTGATATATCAGGGTCGAAGCATGATCGGTTTGAGTTAAAAATTATACAATGCTAATGAAAAAGATACTTGTCTTTGCTGTTACTCTATTAGAATCACTTTCCAACGTTAGTTTCATTATTGCAAAAGAACACTTTTAAACCAAATAAGTCAATGCTATTTGCATTTATATAAAAATTGATCAAAGGTTTCTTTCAAATGTCTGTGAATCTGAATTCAATGTAATTTACATGGTTAAAAAAAATTTTAATAAATTCCCATGCTGAAGCCTTGAACACTCATATAATGTTATGCAGCAATCTTTCATAGATAGTCATAAAAAAAGGGAATGAAGTCATTTACAGCTGTGTCTGTTTCTAGTCAATAGAAATATTGAGATACAATTGAGATACAATTGTATCTCAATCAATACGATTGAGATACAATTTCCTAAATAATTTTCACGGCTTGCGGTATTTAAATATTCGGTATTATTTGAATATTTGTTTGAATATTCCTCAAAATGCAACCAAATTACATCTTATTCGTTTATTCATTTCAACCGCCTGCGTAATAAAATAGTATAATACGCTCATGTAAAGTTGAGCAGTTGATTGCTAAATATTATCTCGTATTTGTCGAAGATTAGGAGTCATCCGCGTATTTACACATTAATAGGACTAAAAAATGACACATTAAAATTCGCATACACGCGTAAACGAAGCGAACTACAAAATGTTTCGATGGCGGCACTGAAGCTGATGGCGTCGCTTATTGATAATTGAGGAGAAAACTTTCCAGCAAGTGTCGCACTTGATGATCTGAGAGTGTCTCCTTATGTGCCTTATGTAGATTGGCAGCTTGTAGAATCGAGTATCGCAATAGCTGCACTCGTAGAATTTGGGCTTGGCGAATTTAAATCCCGCTAGGTGTTGTAATTCGGGTTTTTTCACGGGGTTAACAAAGGTCGTTTCATTAGGTTTGCTCTGCACTGGTGTTGCTGTCAGAGCGGTATCACTGTTCGAACCTTTGATCTTTGTATACTTGTCGAAGGGGATGAACTTCAAACTGAATAACTTGAGGCAATTCTGCATTCGTCTATCCTTAATCTTGTTCATAACCGAATTATGAATTTGACTAACGACGTTCGATGGCATTTTTTTGGCTAGGTTCTTCACTGTGTTTTTCAGACTTGTACAAAGACTATGAAAACGGCAATTACTGGGCGCAATAACCTTTTTGGAACTCGCTCTAAAGTACAAACTTATCTCGACGCATTTTCTCAAACAGAATTTGAGAGCTACTTTGGTTTTGGATTCCTGGCTTGTTGAGTCGGCAGGTGTGATTTCCATTGGCTGCTGATGAATCGGCGCAGTCAGAGTCGTAGACTGCAACATCTGAATAGATTTCGTATTCGACAAATTTTCGACTTTTGGAGACGTTAAACCGAATGGTTTCCTCTCGATGGCGGACTTCGATATACTTTTCAAAAATGGAGCGTTCAAGAAAGTTTTACGCTGAGGACTCAGCGAACGTAGCGTGCATTCTTGCAAGTCCGTGTTTATAACGACCCTCAAATCCAATGGCTCGGAAGGTATATCAGAGTGAGAAACGTCTTCCAATTCCACACCCGTGCTCTGTAAATAGTATTATCGATTTTTTTTGTGGTTATTCTGATTTCAAGTAATGAATGACGGTGCTATTCTATACCAGACATTCATCTGAATACATTGAACTCAATCATGTTGAACATTTAATACTGCTTAATTGTATTGTTTAATTGACGCGTTGCAAGTTATTTCAACGTGAAAATGCTATACACTAATTTTTGTATACGCTTATTTTGAAAACTACCTTTATTTCAATAATACTAAACCTGAAATTATGAAATATAATCAACTGATTATATGACAAAATTTACAATTGCATAAATAATTTGTTCATCAACGATATCCTAGCAAATGTGCACAGTATAGCAGTATCAGTATAATTAGTGTATAAATAATAAATGCAATAACGAGGATAAATATTTTAAGAAAAAACATATTTTACAAATGAACGAGATAAAAAAAGTCACACGTACGCTTATTTCATGCGAACTTATTTCGGTATCACCATTGTCCTCACAACTAGTAGAAAGGTTAGGTGTGGACATCTTTATTAACAAATCCGCTAATCACTCGTCGTTTTATTCCGTTTCGTCTCACAAGTTATCGCTAAGCCTGCAAAAATACATAAACTAATGTGAAATATATCAAATTGAATGACAAGGCAGCAAATCAATTGAGTTACAGTCTGTTCGAGTAGGAAACATTTTTATATTATACAATACTAAAGACTATATTAATGAATTCATCAATTAGATTATATTTGTGTATTGGTTTATATGTTGCTTTTATGTAGGCATGGATATTTGCTGATGCGAATCTGCGCGTAATTCATCGATATTTATATCAAAGACTTGCATTCCCCTTGTTTAATCATTCAAATTCTTATCAAGGCATTTTTCAGAGCAAGAAGTTATAGTCTACTCGAAACGTTCGAATTTTTCTAGTTTTTACTTATTTAATCGGAGTTACACCCCGTACATATCGTTTATGACTTTCCGAAACGTCAAGCCAAGCCGGCGTTTTTCAATCAAGGCTCAAACTCTGTACTAATTGATACTTGTTTCTAGTTTTTTTCTTTTTTTTTTTTCGTTAAACAAGGGGGTTGGCAAGATGACTGCTGCGCAGTCAAGGATTAGTTCGTAACGAGTAATCGACAAGCTTGTACATTCTTCGTTGTACGTGTCTGCTTGTTCAATAAATATCTTTTTATCATTTACGAAAACCCTACTCCGTACAGATTACTTTTTATACGATGAATTCAAGTGCTATTATACTCTTTCCTGCGATAAAGATTAACATACTTCTGTCGTACCACCCAAAGTCTCTTTTGGATAACTTCTACCCTACTGCCTAAACAAGTGCAATATATCTCGAGTAGATTACACAATCTGCCATAGGCTATATCTATACAATAGTTACCTTTTCGATCGTCCAGATGAATCACAACAATTAAGATTATATACCATCTACTGATATGCTAACACAAGCATCTCCTCAATATTATGTTTTAATTTAAATTATTCCCTTTTTGCGTTTGCGTTTTTCAAAGTTATTCCAGGAAATTTACCAAGCTACAAAAGCATTCTTTTTATTGTAGCATAGGCATATTGCTTTAAGTTGATCAATGCTATTGTTACTGTAATAAAAAACAGAAAATATCTTGTAGGAATTTAATAAGAGATGATTGAAGAAATTCAATAAAATACATTTAGTTACTTATAAATAGTTTATTTATTAAGATTTCAAGTACATAAAATTCATATATACAAATAATTATCGCTTGAATGAGTTTCGCACGATTCTATATAACAAAAATTGATATACTATAAAGTGAATACAGTTTATTCGTGATGAAGATCACTTAAGAAATCGATGTGATAGATATGCATATGTACTGTGTATCAACAAACTTAACCTCAAAATAGTATCTTAAATTATAATTATATAATTATATAATGATAGCCAAACAAAGTAGATGAAATGTAGTTATAAAACGCACTTTTGGCTTTTATTTATTCAACACATAGAAAAGGAAACAAAATTGGTACGCGCGCAGTGAGTGTCGTTGACTGGTATTATACTATACTAAAATAGACGACCAAAATGTATATTACATGCTACGAATTTGACCGGTTGCAATTATTCTGCGAAACCCATAGCATGAAACTTGATGCCACTGTTTTTTTTCATAATTAGGCCACACTACGCCACACCGGTTGCATCGTACTTGATCACCCATCTGAATTTCAGATTCGCGGTGACGTTTGAGATGGTGCAAGAAAACTCGCATATTAACCATTTCCGCATTGCAATACCCGCAGAAGTACGACTTGGGTATAGGAAAGTCTGTCTGATTATTGATGCTTTGGCAAACGTAGGGATGAGGACGATCGCGCTTCCACACCACCGGGTACCTTGGCCGCTTTTTACGAGTGCGTTTCTTCTCTTCGCCATCGTTAATTATCTCATCAATTTGAGCCCAAGCCCAATCTGGCATTAATGAGAAGGCCTCTGTCAATTCGTCGTCCATATTAGCGCTTTCTGTATTTTAACTTGGCCAATTGCTGGCGCTACTTCCACTCGGCGATAAGTTGATTTCACTTCCACGTTGAAGCGGAATGTTGGATTCGTCCTGGTTCAAGAAACCAGTTGAGAGAGATTAAAATTGTCTTCACCGTGCAATACCAGGTTCATTAGGTCTAAAATCAGTTTAACTCCAGAAGATTCGTAGGAAGTGAAGGAAGTCTCCGATGGTGGTATTGCGTAGTTAATGGTGGCATCAAAGACTGTTGTGACATACCCAGAATCCTTGGAATGGTGGAACTATATACTCGACACTGACGTACATCTAAGCAACCGAAATAGAGAGGATATTTATAATGAAAATACAAACACGTACCTTTCAAATGCAATGAAACTTTTAAAAAACAATCTTCTACAATGAAAATTGTCGAGAGAACAAAATCTTGTACGTTTGCTATTATTATTCAACTTAAACTATTGATGACAATACTTACAGTCAAATTATTGAAGATATGATACCATTGAAGAACGATAGTAGAGCAAGTTCAACGACAAACAGTGGTTGAAATAAAATCTTGTGTAGTAAACAAACGGCTCGCGATAACTAACACAAGACACAGAAACAGCACACTATAGACAATAAGGTTTTAGGAGCGGTCAATCGACTAATGCTGAAAACCTGTGGGTCCGCGAAAAAATATAGCTTGGTTGGCTAGACCGAACGCCATTGAGCGATTTTAGAAATGAATTCCGGTGGAAAGCGGTGAGCCATTGGGCGAGCTCGACGTATTTTCGGCGTCACTAAGAGACCCAACCGATTGGGCCTCAGCTAATGATGCTACAGAAACTCACCAATAAGTTGAAGGAAGGGAAATAATGGGAGGGGATTAGTATGTTTCTTCTGCCAGATGATGGATGGATACCGAAATTACAAATACTTCTAGAACGTTCCGTTTCTATTATTAAGGGTACACATTTGTCACGTATTTCCGGAAGAAGTGAAACACTGATCGAATTTTTTTAATTTTCACGATCATCTTAGTAGTTATCGAAAATATAAAAAAAAAACGTTGTATACCAGTTGTAGATTTTAAAATTTTACATGGAAATATGTCTTTGTAAGCTGATTCTGACGTTATTCTAACAAAATTAGAACAATTTACCCAAATATACGTATATTAATAATATTTAGTACATTTTTGTTTGCTATACAAATGTAAAAAAATTGCTCAATGTTATGATGAAAGGAAAAAAATTTTTTTTTTCAAAGAAACGGTTTTATTGAAGGCGCCACCACTGATACAGTGCAATTGTATAAAATTATTTGAATACTTAATCCAAATTTGATGAAAAAAAGCATAATTTTATTTATATTTTTGAGATTTTTTACAATATACTGAGTAGTTTTTAAGTTACCAACACAGTAAATGATATGATCTGAGAATAAATAATTCTGTATTAATGGTTCTTAGTAGTAGTCGGTCGCCATCCAGTCATAGTCATAGTTAATTTATTAACGCGTATATTTATTGCAATCGTATTTATTTGCAGTTTTATATACATAACGAAAACTTGGTGGAAAAAATGTCATTTCGTCAGTTTCAAATGATTAATGTTGATAAAACGTAAATAAAATTAACGCGGAACGAAGTTTTCATAAAAACTTTATTGAAAACGATACATAATGATAAAGAAATAATCTATTTTTTATTTTTCCACGTTTATTCGAATAAACTGAAAGATATTATTTTAGTATACTCAAAGATGTTGTGTGTAGTATATATCGTGTAAGTCGATGCCTAACCCTTAAAAAAATATGAGTTTTATTTAATATTCTTGTAAAAGCAATGTTGTAATAGTTATTTTTAAAAGTAAAATGTTTCATATTCACGATTATATCAAAGTTTTAACCCGATTTTCCGCTCGAGTAAATACAAGACGACTTTCCAACTAAAATGCAAATCAGTTATTAATAAAGCATTAACAAAAGAAATAGAATTTCTAAGTTGAATAATAGTATCTCTAATTATATTAATAAATATCTCTAATAATATCAAACAATTTGTTTGGTTATGGTCCTTCATCGAGCTGTTTTGTAATACCCCTTCTATAATAGTCGTAAATACGTCAATGCATTATCGGAGGACTATGAAGATAATAATGTACAAAGCTTCAATAGCAATACACATGTAAATGGCTTTCATCTTCACAAATGAAGTTAAGTGTTAGTACGACGCATATTTCCCATGCTGGAATTTTTTAGAAAAACTGTATCTCTTTTTGCCTATATATATGCTTGAGGCTAAGAATCATTATAATATCACACCACTATAGGCAGCTATAGCAATCTAGAAATGTTACGGCACACATGCATTGCACACGAGCTCGAAGAGAGAAAGAGAGAGGGAGATAAAATGGCGTGGATAACGTTGCGACAAGGTGGTCTTGACTCGCCGTCGCGGCAACATGGTGACACTTCCGTCTCGTCACATCTATCTGTGATTGAAACTTTTTAATGTGACACGCGAAACTCCTCTTTTTCGCAGACATGCAGACTCTTATATAGGTTATGCATCGTTTGCTATAATGATAGGAAAATACGGCTCCGCCGCTATCAGCATAAGCCGGCTATGCTTTGCCGAGTTGTAAAATTTTGTCAAACGCTTCTAGAGTCTTTAAGAATTTCAGAATTGTCTAATCGGGTCAACGAAAAATACACGTCTGAACAAGTTCGTCAAATCCGGCGTGTAATTATACGTCACTCCCATGTACGCGTCATCTTGCGACCGATGCATTCGTTATCTGCTCCATTTTTACAGGCAAACAGCCAGCTGAGACTTTCAAATACGCATAACTGAGCAATGTGCAAGGACAGAAAAATGATCAACACTTAATTGTTCAGCGTACTTGCCTCAGAAAAATGTTACTAAATAGACTGTACTGCAGCGTCCACAAGAGATTGTACATTAGTACATACTTCTCAATCAGATCAGACGGGTAATTGTCATAGAATATTGTTTCGATTATGATACAATTCGAATTCGTTATAATGATATAACAACAACAACAATTAATTTGTTTCGTAATGAAATATATATGATGAAATATATAAATAGATCAGGAACAAAGGAAAACAGCGAGCGTATTATAAAAGTCTGTGACAAATGGTCAGTGAGAAAAGTTGACTACAAAAATATTATATAACAATATAACTTTAATTTAGTAGTTAACACCTTAATTGACGACGTATAAATAAGTAATCGAATAAGGTATAATTAGAATTTAGGTATATTTTCTTATTGCGGTGCCTTAAATAACTGGAAAACTTGATTCTCCTACCATCATTAATTGCTGATCTTTTTCTTAGATATATTTTAAACATATTCGTTGTAGTCCAGTTTAAGCAGAAATTCATGCTTTAGTCATGCGTGGACATTTTGAGACAGTTCATGCCATTTTGGCATGGATCGAATTTTTCTTTTCATGGGAAGCCACACTGGTTGTGTATCGCACCGTATCCACGCGCAGCACACGCGCACGCCGCTTTGAGAAAAACGAGATGTGTCGGCAGCGATTGGATAGCTCGTCATTAAAAACATCACTTCGACCTGAAAACAAGCGATAAAATACCGTCCTCTCTCTCCCATTCACTCACCCTCTCTCTAGAGCCGAATCTCGACGTTATAAGATCGTGCAGAGCGTCTGCTCCCCGAGCTTTTGCCCATTATCACGGGTGTTATCTTGGCATTCTCCAAGTATTAGTCAAAACTACAGTGTTGTTTAGATTAGCATTGTGCCATGCACGCGAGCGTACCGTCAAAAACACTGAAATACTGGATAAATAAACGTTCAGAAAAACATTCGCGAGGAAGTAAATAGATAAGTCCAGAGTTTAAAAGCATACAGACGTCACCTTGGCTAGTGTAAAGTACAAAGCCGCCAGAAATGAAAAACAAAGAATATTTTGAAAAATATTCTCGAGGATCAAAATATCCTATTTTTGGCTAATTCAACAATTACAAGCAATCATTTTTCAAGATCTCCTCCCGAGAACAGTAGCAGTGAAAAAAGCACCTACGAATAAAGTTATCACAACGTTCGATGCGCCATAGCTCAGTGGCCAAATTTTGACATATTTATGAAGAGCCTCTCACGAAATGCCTCTTAAAGTATTTATTTTTTATGTTTCCGATGCTGCTTTTGCTATTCTCGGTAGTTACAGAGTGCAAGATGATCTATTTGTACTTGACATTCTGCCGAGTTCTATTGTCATTTCAATGTATTACTTTATTGGCGTTTTCACGACTGGTGACATAAATCCGTCGTTTTCCGCCCTACACTTGCAATTTGACACGAGCAACTGTACTGTCTTTTGTAATCTCTTATTTGACGGTGCTCGTTTAATTCGATTTCCATGTAAATATCGTACATTTCGAAAAAAAGTCAAATTATTAACGTACAGTAAATCTCAGTTCATCGAACAATGTCTCTTTTCAAAGAGATACCTCGAATTTAAAATTTAAAAAAAATAACATTGTACATCGACATTATTTATTAGAACCCAATAACGCAAGCAAAAGCAAAAGGTAAAAACATGGATTCTTTTTCATATATAATAATATGTTATATAATGGGTAGAGTAAGGCTTTATTCGACTCGTTATAGTACTCGCTTTTGACTCGTGACGTATATTTCTTGATTCGTAAGAAAAATATTATTGTATCGGTTACATACAATATTTTATGCAACGAAGTGCCACAAAGAATCAACGAAGTTGTGATTTTTGTATTGGACTGATATAATAAGGTATATTTAGTTGAGGTGAGATGCGTCAAACGGAGCGCAAATTTTACGATGAGTTTATTACAAAGTTAAAAGTTACGGGATACGATCTCCTATCCCCTTATTTTCACGCTCCTAAGTACAATCTTGAGATCTTGTTTAAGACGACCCTAAATAAAAAGAGGCACCTACGCGATTATGTTGATGATCCTGATGATGATGGGGATGAAATAAAATCTGATCTGGCGCGAGAAGCGGTAGTTCCACCGTAAAAGTGCATTTACGCGACGCAATCGCTATTATGACTACGAGGTCATAAAAAATACAGAACAGTACAGCGTCAACAACCAGATAAGGATATATGTACGAGCAACCAAGCATATAAGCGTATAATAAGTGCCAAGTGTGACCACCTGTTGAGAAACTCTCTGCTGCTGTAACGATTAGCTTTAATTCTATGTCAATTTTGCACAAGTGCCCTTCTTTCTCCTGGGAATTCGCGAAGACAAAGATTCATGATTCGAAAGATAAATTATTAAGAGAATGATTGTAATAGTAGCATCGATGCAAAATATGATACTACACACAAGATGCCAATCCAAGTTACGCTGTGTATTATATTCTCGGAAGTAAATCAGCGCGGCGCTCAAACTTGGAACTATATAGCAAACAAAAGCGAGCTGACTGAAATCAATTTTCCAGCGGCGCGCACAGTCACATTAATCGCGGCAACGACCGGGATAAATCACTGTAGAGGGAGAGAGCGGGGTAGGAAGGGGGGAGGCTGCAGTGAAACTAAGGATATATCAGAGCCTCAAAAACTGCTTCATGTAAATTAAGTGCGGTGTATCAAGAAAGTCAGCACACCGTAGTTCATAGTTTGCGAACAGAAAGAGAGAGAGAGAGAGAGAGAGAGGGGGGGGGGGAGGGAAAGAGAAAAAGAGAGAGAGTTGGAGGAACAATAAATCGCCAGACATACACATCGAGAGCAGCTCAGCAGCAGCCACAGCCGACGGTAATGAAAGGCCTCGCGAGATTCACGATTGAATGTATCTTCCCTCCCTTCCGATATACTAGTACGTCGATGCATAATGTAACGGTGCTGTAGCTCGACGGCCGTGGAAATATGACGATTTGTGCAGCCGCGCGTCATCTATGTAATTATTTTTATCAGTCACCTTTGCGACAAAGCAATAAAACTCGTAATTGATTATACTTTTGAATCTTAGAGACGCACGCACATACATTCGTGTATACATCCAAAGAATCGATCTACTATTTATATATCTTGCGTTCTCTGTGCGACTGAATAAGCATCGACTGTTTTATTGCAACCTAAACAATAGGTGAATTTATCGATAAAATTAAAACGCAAACAAAGAGAGTGCTGAAGTTGTGCTCAGGCGATGACGGCTAACATGCATAGGTAGAGACAGAATCAATATAAATACTATCGCAGCCAGTACCAATAAAACCTTTGATTTAAACATGAGAAAGCTTCGAAATATACTCTGGAAAGTATAGCTATCACCTCAAGACACTCTGCTGCGTTTCGTTATTGCTGATAAATCGCGACATAGTTTTCCGAAGTAAAATCGTCCGTGAGAAGTGAGTACCATCTAAAATT
This sequence comes from Chouioia cunea, assembly GCA_030064505.1. NCBI lineage: Eukaryota > Metazoa > Arthropoda > Insecta > Hymenoptera > Eulophidae > Chouioia > Chouioia cunea. The sequence continues at coordinate 25,189,669 of JAOPFQ010000001.1, forward strand.
CTTATCACGCGTTCCAGGATATTTTAGATAAAACGTTATTGCATAGTTTCAAGTGGTAAAATCGACTAGTTCATACAACGCAGCTATGACTAGTAATAGTAATAATAATAGTCCAAGAGCTATCCACGTTAAATGCACGTCATTAGGTACCACCGCGAAATGCGGTCAAGGAAATTAACATAAATATAAATATTACACAACCCAATTTCTGCCCAGTGATCAACAACCTTTTGATTTCAATAAATTTCGACAAATGATACCAATCTGCAACTCAAATTATCTTATTTTATTAAAAACATTTTAAATAGATTAATTTAGTTTCGAAGATATTTTCATATTCTACTCGCTTGAAGGATTTTGCTATAGAAGGTAGTCGCTTGTAGAAGCACAAATCTACATGTAAGCGCTGAAGAGTTTCAATGGTCGAGCAAAAGTCAAAATGCCCGTCAGAAAATTAGTGAAGGGACGATCGAAAGATCTGGGTTTACAACTTGATGCTCCACATTATGGCGTTCCAATTCAAGCAATCTTTCATCATCAGAATATTAAAAAATGTATGCTACGTATCGATACTAACTTCCATTTTAACTGTTTTACATGTAAAAATACATAATCATCCGTTGTTAATTTTTCTTTTTTTGTACATTAACATTTTCAAACTTGCAGTCATTTATATTTTTCTGTATTTACATGTGATTTAACAGAATCGTTTTACACTGAATTTCTTAAAATATTTCACGTGAATTTTGCTTAACATATATTATCATTTTCATCCCAGGCAGACATATTGGCTATTTACGCGTTGACAGTCTAGAATAAAGCAGCCTTTATGGTTGCTGGACTGTCTTGAATTCTATTCAGCCTTATAGTCTAGTCAATCAATTTTACCCGCGTCACACCTTTTTAATATAATGTTCCTTTGGCCGACGGAAATCATATACCAAAAAAGTATCCGGAACTGATGTAAAATTGATGAAAGTCCTATCAGTTTTACGAATATCTCAAATAAGTTTAAATCTTTAAAACAAGGGCAGTTAGCAAAAAAAATCTATCTTGAAAGAAGATCAAGAAAACTCATTTGAATTCAAATAAACCTGACGAGATAATTTTGAGGTATAGTGGTTATTACTGTCCAAAGATATCAAGAACGAGTATACTCGTGTTAAAGATAAACACTGCCTCAGCCCAATATTAGCCCAATTAATTGGTACTCTTTATTTTTCAATTTTACGTGAATTCAATAGCCTTCTTGTCCGTAAATAGGAATTCCATTACATTCACGAGGGTTACGTATTTTACTCGCCTGAAACTTTTTTTCACGAAATACATAAATTTCATGATATTCATAAATAAATATATTTTGTCAGAATGACTATTTTCTACTTTTTAGCTTTGAAAATCGGCTTTTTTACGTAAATATTGTTTTTAATATATTTTTCGTAGAATACAAACGCAAGCACTTGCTAATGTTATCGCTCGAGCAATCGTGAAACTTAATCGGTTAAATTACGTTCATCGACCAAGAGCATTTTTGTGGAAAACCCATGTCACCAAGATTTGCCGACGACCCAATAGGATGCTTCACTCAAATCTTCACGAGCCAGTTGAATCTTTTTTATGAATAGTTTGTTGGCCGCGCGGGAGAATGATAGAGAGCGATAGAGAGAGAGAGAGAGAGAGAAAGAGAGAGAGAGAGGGACAGAGATATAGAGGGCAGCAAAACAAACGAATACTCGTAAGTTAAAAAAGAGCGTTCGATTAAAAAAGATTAGCGAAGTCAGTTGGTCCTCTCTAATAGCCACCGTAATTCTACTTGTCAATCAAACTGACACTTGAATAATTTCGCGGACCAAACAATTCGCCAAATATTCAATATTACGTTGCCAGAATAGGCATTTGTCGATTCTTAGAAATCAGTAGTAACGTCTCTTCTCTCTAGTAGAGAGAAATCGCCGTTACGCAGAGGAAGGAAAGAAAATAAAATAAAGTCGCATGCACACCCACGTGCCTCGGTAAACACACGAGTATAGTCAATATGTATGTACGGAAAGGGCTCAGCGGCGGCGGCGCATCTCTCGCCAGAAGCTACATAGGCGACCTGCAGCAAGCGCAACACACACGCGAGAGAGGAGCGCGAAAGAGAGAGAATACGCGAGGTGGGGAATATGGAGCCGATGGCAAATGGCTTAAGCTCGCCGCTGCGGCGCAGTGCCTCGCGAGCCGAGCTACGTGCTGGTGCAAACAAGCTTTCATACTCTCGATCGATCAGACTACCCTTTTATCAATTGTAAAGGGATTGACTCGTTATTACTCGAAAGCTCGCAGCTCATTTCAACATTTTAATTACAATTTAATGTTTATCTTATTACGATCGCTATATAAAATCATTTGATAAATACTGTTTTTTCTATGGCTTGCAATGATTCAATCATCGTTACATATAGATTTTCATACGACCTGTTTCGTCAATTCATGTTAAATTACAACCTGGTTTTATCCAGCTTTGCGCTCTATAAAAGTAGTAAAAGTATGCTCTTGGCAATTCAATAACGAAAATCATACTTCAAATTCAGTGTAGTGAAGTTGATCGATTGGTCATAAGCATAGTTCGAAATCGACCAAAGTAGTATAAAAAGGAAAAGCTCAGCGGCATGGACGAAGTGAAAGCATTTGCGCCAAGATCACTGTGTCGATACTAGATATAATGCGCGTTCGAAGAAGAAGACGAACGTCGGCTAATCAGGCCGTATGATGTGCCTTGGCAAGCTCAGTGTGGTTTTGCTGTGGCTGCTGGTGTCGAGTGCCCTCAGCCGTGAAAATGTCTTGTTGCGGTCAGGTCGAACTCGAGCACGAGGCCTCGTCGTTACTACGACCATTTTTGCCGAGGGGAGTAGTCGCGAACGTAGGGATGCCACGCGAAATCGCGACCTCAACAGTATACCACCCTCGGCGTTCATTTACATCAAGCCCAACAGGTACTCCGCGCAAAAGCAAATGACCTATGATCATCCGCGCAAGTGTACCTTGAGATGTGTTCTCGTGCTCGAAGAACAACAGCAATTCCGACCGAGACCGTGTCACAATAGGATGCCCCCCAAGTACCAATACCGACCGTCATCCGTTCGGTGGCCACCTCGAAAATCTGGTAAGTTGACTTTACACTGCGGAGCTTGCGTTCGTTTTGTACTTTTGCAATGCTTCATAGCATTCTTTTCGTCGAGTCTCGAACTTGCGTTTTGACCTGAGTCAAACGAGTTCATTTTGCGTGGATCAATGCTTTTTAAATATTTCAATAAAATGCTATGTGCTCTTAGTTTCAACAACGATTTCTGCTGAGGTCATACGTTTATAGGCAAACATCATGTAAATGTGATACTCATTGAAACGTTATTCAAGGTCTCTTTTATGAGTTCAGGTGAATTCGAAGAAACTTCTGATACATTCCAAATATAAGTACGATATTGGTTGCGGACGTTTGACATTTTTCGACACGAGAATTCAGTTAGCTTAATTTATTTAGGAAATGTATAATCCTGGAAAGTTTCTTATCGTATCTTTCTGCATATTAATCGTTGTTGCAGAATGGTTATTGTATGCATTTTTTTGAATCATAAATCTAGTAGTTAGCTTTATCTGCATGAGTCAACATTTACTCCGGAACAGTAGATACAAAGTTCTATAATGGTTCTATGTGATTTTATACATTTTTCTAACAGTAATCTCACTCACATTTCTTCAAATATAAAGTAAACAATAATTTGTAAAATTCTACATTGCAAGAACAATTTGTCGATTCAATTGATATTCCTCAAATGTTGCTCGGTCATTTCCAAATTTTCACCTTTCATCAGCTCTGTAGATCTTCAATTATTTATATTATTGTAGTTCGCACGTATATATCGTTGAAGTTACTGCAGGCAAAAATGAATTTTTCAGCAAAATTGCAGCGAGCGCACGTCGAAAATCTCTATTTACTGTCGTAGCTCAAGAGTTATGAGAAAATTTGTTCTCGAGGCTTTACGGCTGCCTGCCCGACACTAGTGTACGTAGATATTCCTTTGTACTCTCGATCATTTGACATGAGATTTATAGGATAAGCACAGAAATATACGGAATTCTTGATATTTTATTTTACACGTGGAATAAGTCTTCGTTTTGACATCGATATAAACTTGTATTAGCACGTGCATATAAAGAACTTGATTCAAAGTTGAAAAATTCTGTTGGATGGACGGTTTCCCGTCTCTATCTTTCTCTCGTTCGTTGTTGTTCGTTATGCATTACTGTCGCCTCGAGCGCTGTTGAATGAATCGTTGCTCTCTCGCACTTTATTTTACAAATCCAATGAAAACATGTTTTTATTTGAGTTAATTAGATATTTTTCTTTTCAATTACATACCGGTTTGCGTTCCTTACATATACTTGATCTCTAGATGTCAACTTACGGAATGTACAATTGATAAACTGCTATATTTAAGTTTTTTTTTAAAGGTTTTTATGCAATTTTTTTATTTATAGTCAATATTCGTGAGATCTAACTATAAGTTTTCTTGATAGTGATATTTCCTAGAAATTCTTTCATTTCCATAACTTATTGATCAATTAAAAAAAGTCGTTATCATACTGAATATAATACACACTCACAAAGTTATAACGAACTTTTCATGTTAACTTAAACGATCTACATTAGCGTGTACTCCATCTCTACATACAGATCAAAACTAAACTAATTAATCATTAACAACGCTCTGATATTGTAAGGCATTGTGTCAGCGTCCTCGATTCCGATAAATTATCAATGAAACGAGGTGGCTACAAGTAGTAATAATAATCAAAGTTCCATATAGCAATCAAAGGTCAGCGCATCCGCGCGATACGCGAGAGGCATTAGAGAAAGTAAATAAAAAAACAATAAAGAGAAGAGTGGCGGTACGTGACTGGTACGCACGACGCTCTAAAAATATATCGCGGTTATCGACACGCGCGTGTTCAGCCGAAGACTCCTGAGTCCCTCTCTCTCTCTCTCTTTTTCTGTCATTCATAGACCGAACGTGAAAACAAACCGTCAGGTTTTCCCTCAGTTTCGTCGCCAAGACACGTACTTAGAAAAAAATCATGCATTGTATGAGTAATTCATAATACAATTTATCTAGTTTTGACAATAATTTACATTATTACAGTTTTTCTAATAATAACATGTCTATGCACATACTTCGTTCCTCTGAAGTTCAGTTAACTCTTCTCGATATCGCTCAGAGCTCATTGCTAACAAAACTGTTGCACGAAGAAATGATGAACGTTATATATTAGAACAACTATCGAGAACTTGCTTACAATGATAAATGCCAAGGTAAACGATTGTAGTACGCACAAACGCTCATCGCATTAATGAGAGTGGAAGTGTTTACTTTCGCATCGGAAAAATTGAGTTTCGAGAAAGAGATAGAAAGAGACTGACAGACAGACAGACAGACACACACACAGCAGAGAAAAGAAAAATAGCATCGAGGGCCTGCACGATGCAAGCACGTGTGCTTATAGCTTCGGCTTTTATTTGTATTAGGTACGAAAAGATTCGACTTCTAATTTAGCATGGGAGGCTTGCGCGTTAAAGCTGAACTCTCGAGATCGTCATGCTCTAGTTAACTGTTAATCTTGATCTATACGTCGTGCGATCGTGCAAACTGTCTAGATTGAAAATTTGAATACGCGAACTTGGTAACAGAGTTTCTTCAATTGAAATATCTCGGTGGTAATAGTGCTATATATAATATCGGTTATATCTCAAGCTGCAAACGGCATAGAACATCGGTAACCGAATAAAATGAATAGTCATGTTTATTCGCTTTATTTTAGTCGAAAAGTTACAAATCTTCATTTTTCTACCTTATAACTAATTGTTAATTAAAAATCTAGCAAATTAACAAAGTGAACCTTGGGAAAGACCTTGTTAATGATTAAGCTATAAACAAGACAGCAACAGTGACTAGGTTCATTCCGAAGCCGTTATGTCGAAAAGTCTTCTTGCCCTTCCAAACAATGCGAACATTTCGCTCGCCGCAAATAACTAGCAAGAAACTATTTCTCCCAGATCCCTTACATTTTAATCTCATTCTCGTCGTAGACGAAGAATAAAAAGAGAACTCTACGAACGCGCGTTATAGTAGAACAGTCAAAGAACGAAACAGTGCGGCAAACAAAAAAACAAAGTTAACCGTTCGAAATTCCCGGGCCGTGCGGTATCCTTTGAAATGTCCTATCGTGGCCCGATATCTCATGCGCGTGCCGCATCTAACTTCCTTCCTGCCAAGAGTGTGTGCATGTGTTTGCGCAACTTATGCAATCCTAACTGGCCAACGGCGATAATTGCTGCGTTGTGATAAGTTTTCGTGGAAGTTACGCGGTTGCATACTGATGTTCCCGTAGTTTCTTATTTCGGTGATTTCTTTTTTCTTTTTATTTTCTGCTTTTTTGTAGTCGTGACGCTTACTCAAAAGGTAGTAACTAGTATTATATATTTTCACACGCTCGAATTTGGTTGTCCATATTGATCGCTGAATAACGTTTTATTCAATTTTTCACTCGATGACAAGTAATGAAACAATTTGTTTATATGAAGATGCATTGGCTAATAATCGGGTTGATTTTGTTATAAGCTCGACTGCTCAAAATGTTCACTTAGTCATATAACTTAACTGCATCCAGAATAGTACGAGCGAAAAGACGTTGGAAATACTAAAACAAACATTCCAATATTTTTCCATAGACGATGATGCCAACCTGTGACATACTTTTGTAAGTCACGTATTATAGTATACTTCGCGAAGACAAATAATAAAACTCAAATTTTAGATAATTCCGCAAAAATATTTCTGCTTCAATATTTTGTAAAAACTTTGTGAAAAAAATGTGTTTTCACGAAAAAAAAAATATTTTAAACTTCGTAATTTGAAAAAAAAACTACGTATATCCGTGCGTGCAAGAAACAAGTTTTGTAAAGAGAACGCACGTAAATGAAAATCCAAGGCACAGATTGATAAGTCCACGGCGCTGGAATCCTTGAACCACAATCAATCGGAACGCGAGGAGAGAGACAGACATTCAAGCAATGAATTGCAAATCCGGCAAATAAAATGTAGAAAATCTGTCGTGAGCGTATACGCGTTGTTGAATTTGTTGCTATACAAGGCACAGATAAAGAGAGCAGAACCAATGAATTAGAGGGTCGTGCGCTTGGCGCACATACCGCACTACACCTGTTATTGAATAATAACACGTGTGCTTCGCTCACTCCCCTTGTTTTAAGTACGTGTACTCTCTTGTTGCAATTTAAATTCGCTCCGACCTCCGTTGCGCTGATTAATGGTCGACTGATGGAGAATCACGGGATTCTCGCTCGGTTTTCAAAGTACTGTATGTACTTACTGTGTCAGCGGATATCGAAAATCGAACCTTATTTTTGTATATACACCGATAACCACCATATCCCACTTTCCAAAATACGCGTTAAAGTCCTAATTAAAAGCCTGTGAATTTCAATAATGAACTGTTCACGCGTGTATATATAATAACGTCCATCATAATCGATTTCTCTCGCTCGTTGGCCGCAGCCAGTTTTCAATTGGGCCTCCAGATAAGAAGCCCCAATCAAGAATTTATGTGATATACCTCGTACAAGTATAACACGGTTTGAGCGCAAAACCTTTTTCCTTATCTCTCGCTCACTTTCCCCACGTCGCATCCTTTGATCACATGAATAGAGAACGCAACGCGAGTTCGCGCCGTAAAATTATACGGATACTACGCTCATATCTCTTCCTTATAAACATGCCGTGTATATCCTCCAGCTAGTTATATTACGTCCACGCTTAGTTATACACGCGTGGCCTTGCTACGATTCTTTTTCTTCGGTTCAACTGATACCATCAGTTATACTCGCTCTTATTGGCTTATATCGCAGATTGATGACTTTTTGAAAGCTTATTAAGAAATGATTAAGGAAGACCGCTTGAAATAAAAATACAAGGCGATACTTCGATTAACGTCTTGAAGCGACTATAACGTTGTACAATTGGAATAAATTGGCATATTTACTCGCGCTTGTACCACAAAAACGAATAGTAATACACAATTGAGACGAGCTAGCACGTCTACATGGAGGTAGTGAAAGTAAATCGGGACAAAGCAGTATGCCGTATACGATAAATACAAGAAATATAACGTCGAGCAGCAGCCGTAAGTGCGCACGAGTATTATAGTCAGCGAGCCTGAGCTTTTTATTATAGAAAAAAAGTCAAGGCTTCTTTTTCCGCGCGCTTTCATTCGACAATAAGACCTATGTTACCATGTGGCCAAGCTCTTGGCTGTTGCATTGCTCTCAGCGCAACGCGATACGTGAAATCGTGCTCAAGCGTTGAATTACCAAGAATCCGCCGGTAAGAGTTTCGACCGCATTCAGCACAGGCTGCGTTTAACCGCGTGAAAAATTTATATATCTTGCTACCGATTTACCTACGTTCGGACAACAGCTAAGAAAAAGATATAGTTCGATATACTTGGTGACCCATTGTTCAAATGTTGTTCTTGAAAATCGATTTGAAAGATGGGGTCGATTCCCGTTGTATAAAGAAACTAACAAACTGGCTATATTGCCTGTTTTGCTCGTGTAGATGCATTCGGAGTCCACTGCTCTCAAATATGCACGCGAACACGCGATATATCGCACGCGAGCTCCGCCGACGGCAGAATTATTGTTATTAAGGCTTTTTGCGTATACGAACCGCATGAGCCTTCCATTTAATAACAAGCTGTCTCAATTATTTTGACAGGCTGAATCGTTTGGTATCGTGCTTTTTCTTCTCCCCCGTGCACTGTGACTTTGACCGCGCGCGCGCACACACACACACACACGCACACAACTACGAGGGCGAGGAGGGGGGGACTATACAATATCCGCTTCGATGAATGATCGGTTTTAAGTGATTTCTTTCATTCAACAGCGTCAAGCCATGCTATACTTAATTATTCTATTAAAAAGCTCTTTTGCCACAGAAGTAATATTGAAGCACGCGTTGTATGGTTGATTTATAACACTTTTACTCCGTGAAAAGTTTCTTGCTCTCTTTCTCGCTCGCTAACCGTTACTTTCAATTAGCAAAACCTCACTGCAATTACAATCTTGAATCTCTCCATGAAGCCAGTTACAGTCGCATTAAGCTCATGGCTGCACCGCGTCGTTGTTTCTGAAATAAATGAGCTTTGACTGGCTCAAGTCAAGGTAGCCCAAGAAATCCTTGATTTACTTGCGAGATTGTCATACTTATTGCAATTAATACGATCGCTCCAATAGCTTCCCAACTGGCTAATACGAGGGTGCGCGCTCTGTATAAACTGCTTACGCACGATGCGAGTTTCTACGGGAGCTTCTTCTCACGTTCTATCTTACGCAAAATATCTTATCTGATTTGATCTTTTATCCCAGACTTGCTGCTATTGGCCGATAAATCTTTGATAAACGAAGCTATATGAAACTAGCTTCATACTATTCAACATCCGAACAGATACATGCTTCTTCAACTCAAACTAAAAATCTTATGATGTCCAATGAAAAGTATCGTCGAACAGTTACGTGCTCATAATAGTAATAATAATACAACATTGTTAAAAGAGACTAATGAAAGAAAACGGGCAAATCATAAGGTCACAGTCGACGAAGCGTGCAGGCGCTCTACATCAAAATAACACATCTGCACTCGATCAGTTATCGAGTGACTATGTTACTGCTCCAAATAGGAACTTAAAGCAGCTTGCCGGATGCATTAAAGTCTGGAAAGAAACGACACTTGCGTATGTATACATAGACCGCGTTCACGCGCGTGGCACACTTGAAAAGTCAATCAAGTAGTTATTCCAAGTTTGCTTTTGCCGCGACGCGGATATATGCTCTTTTGGCGAGAACGTGCAACGACAACCGGCAATCCACTGCGCGCGATGATTAAGCATCGCGCTCTCTATGTACACGCCACTCTCTCTTTCCATGCTAAAATTCAATTAGGATATTAGCGAGTAGGCGAGCACGTCGTCGATCGAATCTCGCATCTGAGTCGGCTTATTTTAACGGGACTCTCGATCGAATCCTGTGCGTGTATACTTGAAATTAAGCTTTGTCTCTTTTGTTTCCTTTTTATCGAGGAGATTGGAAATAGTCTATGTGCAAGGTACCTTTCCATGGTCGATTGATGACCAATCTATAAAGGAGTTGTTACTTACGTTTTTTTTTGTATTTTAAGGTTTAAAAATAGTCGAAGTAAAATGTACTATCAAGTTAAAAACGTCAAATAATATGGAACTACAACTGAGCTAGAGGTCAAAAAAATGAACAAATATAAGTGTCAACGAAAAATACAACTTTTTGGGATTCATTTTCTCCGAGGTGCATCTTACAATCTGAACCAAAATTACCATAAATAATCGGGTATGGTCTTTAATTTAAAAAGAATCCAAATTAAACACTATTGATAGGAATACTGCATAATTACGCGAAAATCAGGCTAATACAAACATCTTGTCCTGGCATCTCTAGTCTTATCTTGTCCACATTTTTTGACTCTAGCGTAGTCTCATTTTCAAATGGCTATTTGCTCCGTCCTGAATTCTGTTTCATTAGATTGGAGTTGTTATAGTATTTCAATTTGACTCTGGTATTTCCTAATATTCTCAATTAAAAACAGGCATAGTAGGTATTAAAATACTTACAGTACGGCATGTCACATAATATCTTGCTTAATTAATTAGTTGTAAATTTTAAACAATTATATTCTGAATAACTTTTGTTCTGTAGCTTTTCGGACTTTAGAGTTACGGAAAAAACCACATAGGCAATCATTCTACAGCATGGCTATCAATCGGCCACGAAGAGGTCCTGCGCCTGGGGTAAATTGTGAATGCAGACTTGTTTAATCTATCGAGAGCCTTTATCTCTGGCCGTGTTATTCGTTGATCGCTCCATTGCCGACGTCGTTTATCAACGCTTTTCTGTTTTTTTATTTCGGTCAGTCCTGCGAACGTGTTATTTACTCGAATTCGTCAGACCCGCATATCTATTATAGCTGATAATTCGTACCCTGCACTACGTATATATGTCTGGTCAAGTGCCTGGAACGCCTCTACTGGATAAACTTCCTTTTTCACGTAATTACCAGTCGACTTTCGACCACGACGTTTATTAGAGGAATCTCGTTACTCCTGATTTTGTCATTTCCATGAATTAATAAATGAACGTTATTAAGCGCAGTACACTGTGGACTTAAGAATCTAAACAGTATAAAATATCGATATGCAGGCGCGTGGTAATAAGCTGGTCAACTTACCATATATCTTAGCAATGACGAAATATCGAAATGTGTGTGTGTGAGCGCTGCGCACTTGGACGCTACACGTGAGAGTATACACCGTTTACAAAGTAAATAAATAAAGTTCTTTAGCGAGCAACGCATGAAGGAATCGTTAGTGAGCTATTCGTTAACGTCGTACGCTCTCTGAAGACGCGCTTGCCGCCCACATCGCTCGTTTATGAGATCTCTCGCGAGTACAAATAAAAAGACCTTATATATATTCGCACAGACCAAGCGTGTATTTAATCAAGCCAAGAGACTTGAGCTTGAATGAACTGCTCGCGAGTAAAAGTATACATGTATGTATACATACCCATGGCTTCGGGTCACGAATTTTGATCACTAACTGTTTTCTGTTATCAAGCGATTTTATCTCATACAAGCTTCTACTCCAAACTTATGCCCACTTGCTCCTCGCTTATAATTCTTCAACCTCAAATTCTCTTAGTTTTCGTTCAATTTTTCATCAATATCGCGCCTTTTCTATCGTAAATCCTCTGAACAATTACATTGCATCTTGGGGTTCGTAAATTTACAAACGTCAATCTATTTTTATTTAGTTTGGCATTTGAATTTTTCATTTGATCAGGGTGTAAATAACTTTACTGGTGATAACTGCACATCTTTCATGTAATTGAAATTTAACGATTGTTCAACTTAAATAGTCTACGTCGTTAATTTGAAAGTGACGCGATGTAAACCTACGTCCTATAAGTGAGTATTGTAGGTGATACATTCTGTGCTGCTTAGTATTCATGCCCGTAAATAAGCACCTCGATGAAGCTAATCTAACTACCAGGCTGTGTCGTTGTAAACTGTGAGATTTATTCGCTATCGATGTCAACTTCAAATGGAAAATAAGGTAGCTCTGTCGCGAATTGATTGTTTAATGTTTATGAAAAAATCTTACGCAATTTTTACATAATAATGCCTTGAATACTACACAAAAAAGGAATTTGTCAAATATAAATTGACTAAATGATTTATAGGGGCTTAAGTGACTAGCTTAATCTCTTTGAAATCTACAACGAATCATAACAAAGTAGAACAGTCTAATATGACATGTCAGCGCAACTATACGAGTACGCAGAACAACAACGAATGAATCGTACTATTAAACTGAATTACCTCTCCGTTGAAACGTTTTTAATAGTCCTCGAAAAGCGCATATCTGGAATATTCACTTCATTATTACGATCTCATTTGTAAATGTACGAAGGAAATAAACTATATATTGACGCAGAGTGCTATCAATGTCTGCACACCGAATTTTTCACACATCAACGATTCACATCCAACATGATGACTGAGAGAAATGCTCGTCAAATCAAAATAAAAGAAACGTCTCTCTTATAAGGACCAGCTATGTAAACACTGACTTTATACACATTGAATGTCAACCGACGATGATAAATTAAAGTCACGCAAATTGCGCGCAGATGTCAGCACTCGTCTTTATGTCAATCAACGAATTTAGACTATCAAACATATTTTTCTGCCTTACCTATTCCGTAACGTTCCTATTCAAAAGATCATTTAATAGCAGGACGTATATTATTCTTTATTGCTCCTTAAGAGGGTTATTCTGATGCCACGAAAGGTATAACGGCAACATCAATAATCCCGGAATAAGCGTGTGTGCGCGTGTACGTATATAGATATATATATATATAAACTGAAAAAAACAACGTCTCTTGTAAGTGTTCTGTCCGTATATGTAATAATCAACGATCTTCGGTGAATTGAACGATCAATGCGAACTACAGACAGCTCCGTGTAATAAATAACAGTCGCGTCGATGTCTATCCTCGCTGAAGCAACAAATTTAAATTGAATGCAATTGAAAAAAAAAAAAAGAAAAGGAAACCCGTGCTGGTGAAAATCGAAAATCGGCATTGCAGACACCTGTGGAATTGAGCGTGTATAACGTAATCGAGTGTATACCTCAGGCATGAATGAAAAACGACCGGTTCCTCGATATATGCTTGCAAATGCCCTCGCGCACCCAGCATCTCTCTCTCTCTCTCTCTATCTTTCTTTCTCCTTCTCTCGTTCATTCTTTCTTTTCTGAAATGCTCTTACCTCGACGCATCGTACACGTGCACACGCGTGTCTGCATGCCCGGAGGCGCGATCGCTCACGCGTTCCTCTTTCGTGTTGCTATATACAAACCTCCCCAATACATATACGCCTTATTCGCTTCCATTATCGGTTATTCATTGAACTCGAGATTTTACGCAGAGTGCAAACTTTGCTGTGTTGAAGAATATTATTGAATTCATTAAAGTAGTGCACGAAAAAGCCGCCATTAATTAAATTTACATTTTTCCAATCAAAATCATCTAAATTAATCATGTCTTTGTGGACAATATTATTTTTTGCTGAAAATCTTACACTATCATTTTTTTACCAAATTTATTAAAAATATTATTTCTCACTCACTGAAATCTGCATTTCTAAGAAAGCAAAAGGACATTGCCGTATTTAATTAGGAAACGTTCTTTCTATAAGTTCAATGATTACAATAATCATGTACTTTCAGAGCACTAGATAAATCATCCGGTAAACGAAAATAAAGAAAATCGAAATAGTTGACCGTCGCAGAGCAGTCGAAGTGTAATTATAATTGTCAATTTGCATTAGAGATTTAAACGAGTGTCGAGCGGCATATTTATGTAAACACGCAACTGGTCTCTAATATTCTTATTGCAGTAGTGACTGCAGTCTGTCGATATAAATGGGTGCCGACATTTTATCGAGGCAGTTACACGCAAAGCGCTTAACGAAACGACCATGAAAATATAATTACCAACGTCATCGTCCGTAAACGTATATCGTTCACGCGTGTATGCAGGCGCCATGATGAAATCTTCTGTTTATACAGTTTAGAGGCAGTTTGCTGTGTAGGATGATAAATAATTATTTAACGACTAGTTGGCCCGAAGTGCGAACGACCTTTGTGTCACGTTCTCATCGCATTATTTGGACGATCAGTGGCGTTCAAGCGCCAATCATCTCACCCCCGCTAAATTGCTTGTAGCCAAACCTTAAAATTTTCGAGCCAAGCACAATTCGACACTCACTTTGGGTTTTTGGATGAGTTGCTCAATAAATTACTATCATACGTATCCATGCTAAATTTTTTAGTTTCGCTTAAATGAAATACTATTTTAGGTCTTATTAATTTAACGAACGAGTATCGGTTTTCACGTAATATAGTTATAAAATTTGAAAAATTGATGACTTGGAATTTCAACTTTGGGTATAAGAGTTATAATAAGTACTATATACGAGTTATTTTAAAAATATTGAGTTTGTTAACTGTATCTCGAGTAGAAATGAACAAAATGTGGCATAATCTACCTTTTTTGTTTGTCTAATTTCTGTTTTATAACAAAATTTATCAGATTAATTTGAATAAAATTGATATTAATTTGATGAAATTGCATCCGAATAATTTCGAACAATGCAAATTCGTAACTGCAATCATTCATAAAACACCGTGCACTAAGAGCTTGAACGTCATTTAATGCAGTAATTCGAGTTCATATTAAGAGCACTTTCTGGCACTTTGAGATTCGAAACAGGTATGTTTACGCTTTAATTCATTGTTTCCGGCCGTAAAGCCCTTTCGCCTTGACGCCAAACTCGTTTGCAAGGTTCTTTGGACTACATACTATCGTATACGTACGTACATGTGCCAGTTCGATGCCGCTGATAGAATTAAGCCACCCCAAACAAAAATAAAATCTGTCACGAAGAAAGTCGATAAATGCCTACGTATACGTGTATGACGCGCAAGATGATCGAAATAGAGAATTTCTCTTAAAATAAATCTTCCTCTGTATCCTACTCCTCCCCCGCATCTAATCGCGCGCCAAGGGCCTGTTTTTCAAACGCATACATACAACTAACTCTCGCGTTTATAGAGGATTTTCTTGTGGCGTACGCGAGAGAGTGAGAGCGAGGGAGAGAGAGTGTGTGGGCGTACCGGAAGTCTTCCCTTGCAAAGGCACTTAACCCGTTTGGAGATCGCCCGGATACGCGTGTTCCCGTGTATTTAGTAGCGATATGCTTCATGCTTATTCTATGATAGAACTGATAACATATATGGATCGCAATGAATTCGTGCATAAATGATTGCTGTTTCGATCGCATGCCGTTAATCAAATCCAAAGGTAACGTTTGTTTCTCGTAGTTTCTATAATTGTTTTACAGCTGCAATTCTAGTATAATATACGAGGTAGTTTTGCCTTTCAATGTCATTTAAACTTTTTATGTTTTTTAAGGCGATGAACATCTATTTGAAGCTATCTAATAGTTTTCTAACTTTAATTAATTGAACAACGTACTTGGTACGTCTTACGTAGGTAATTGTTATACCTGAATTACATAGGACTCTGAATCGATAAAAAAGGTGAATATTTCACCTATCTATTAAAAAAAATATAATCGCTGTCATTCAAATGTGGCAAGTCGATAAGTATTCCGAAAACGAGACATCAGCTGTTGACGGTGATGTGTGGACACAGCGTACAATTTTCTTATTTTTCTTTTTTTTCGATTCACACTTTTGCCTCAACAAAAACAGCTGTTGGTGCTCTCCGCTCACGTAGTCGTAGGTAAAGCTGCAGCACATCACTCAGGCCGCTGCCGCTGGAGCCCCGGCGCTTATCGCCGCGCGATTTCTCGACACCGCTTTCGCGGCAAGCGATCTCTAAGCCGCGTGACCTCTTCGCCGCACATTGACCGTCGGGGTAGAGCGATTGTTTCGTCTATCTCAAGCCGAATGGACTTCCCGTGACTTCCATTGACATTGACGTATGTCTTTTTCAATGTTGTTCAATTAATATAGCTCACCGCTATATTTTCCCAATTAAAATTTCCAACTCTCTCCATTTGTCAATGTGCATGTGATTGCTCAATTTATAGCATTTACAGGCATTTCAGATAAATTAGGCATTCAACGATATTCAACGTTATAATTCAATTCAATGAAGTTGCAACTCAGCTTGCGGTTGTTTATCGAATGTTACATCGCCAAACGTTTTCCGCCTTGGTGTAATGCAATAAAAAAATTGATAAATTGCTTGTCGTGAAAAAGAATTATCTACTCTCACTAAACGATCTCGGCTTAGAGATTAGTTGGATGAATTAATTTTCAACGATAATAATGATAAAGCCATTGAAGATGAACGAAAAGCTCTCTGAACGAACCGATACTAAGTTTTATTGGTGCGAAGGTAGCAGCGCATTGATCATCAGGCGAGCTATATTGCCATTACGATTAAGAGGCTTATATAAGGACCAACAAGTATAAAAAATTGACAAAATGAACTGATATTACTAGCAAAGATTAACAGTGTTACATAATCGTATAGTCTCTCTTTGCGCGCCAATATATACACTCTTTAAGTTCTTCTCGGTGAGCGTAAACTTAATTTCATGCTTCTAGCCGCATGTAGCTTGCAAATAATGAAAGCGCGCCGTTGCGGCGAGAAAGAGAGAGAGAGAGAGAGAGAGAGAGAGAGAGCTCATTCAATTCAGTCATTGTTTTTTTACAATCGCAGCTGCACTTTTCCTGTACGCGCATTGATGAAGCTGTTACTCATTCTATTCACTACAAAAGTTTAATTTCATCAGCATCTCGTTGGTATACATGCGATGTGCTTTTACATTTGTGGGCATGCATTGAAGTATAGTGCCTGTCACTGAGTGATTAACTGATCTCACGAGGTAGAGCTGAATGCGGAAATCAGTAAAATTCTTCTGTATTCTAAAAATAGTATGGCGCCATTCGTGCTCATATATCCTCATATCAAGAAGATCCGATATTCATGAATTATCGCTGTGAAAGCATAAGAACGTATGCACTCTTCAAAATATACAAGCAGTCTGCTCTTTTACACAAAACACGCTCGAGTGAAATTCAAACTGATTATAAGACAAATATGTGATAAATAAGATAAATTATATTCTGATGAAATACACGCGACGCTAATTAAGCACAAAACGTCGACTCCGATAATCTGTTTTTTTTTAACGTTAATCGCTTTGACAATACCGCGCTTTATTTAAATCTTTATCTAAATGTCGATATTCCATTAAAACGAACTACAGCGAAGTAAAATCTCGATACAATCGTATAAACAAGCGCGTATTGCACGCGTAAATTAACACTCGAACGAAGAGAGAAAAAACAGGCTTGGTCGTATAACGAGTAAAGAATAAAAAAAAGAGGCGAAACAAGAGCTAGGAAACTGAATCCGCGCGGATTGCGGATAATCGAAGTGCGAGAGGTCGAAGGCGTGTACACCTATTATGGGACTGGCGTGTATAGAACTTCCGCCACTGACAAGACATCACGCGGCGAAACTACTCTGACAAAGTGGTGATAAATCTTCCTTTGGTACTCTGTTGCGCGCGCATCGTTATCGAGCGCTCTTTTCAACCACCAGTGTCGTGTGAAAAGTGCGCCGAGAGGTTTTCTTTAACGATTTTTCTATTGTTAATAATTTGTTTTATCCTGCGCAAAAATTACCGTCAAACACTACTTATGGTATAAGTGATTCTGATCGCCCTGGAATACCAATCAACTTGTTTACAACAACAAAAATTAGTTCGCTCAGTGTTCCACCATTTTTGTTTTTTTTTCTAATCAAAATGATCTTAACCAAAGAAATACGTTTTTTATAACGATCGGATGTCGAGATTTGTTCACACAAAAATGAATGTTTCGTTACGTCAGATCTAATTATACTTTCAAATAGTGAAGTGGTAATAATGATTGACGTCCTCTTAACGCGTTCGAATAAATAACGGACGATTGCTTAAAAAAGAGAAGTATCGAATTTTAATGAATGAATTAACGCGAGATCGCAAACACGTACGTTCACTTTGTTAACGATCGACTGCCAAAAGGAAAACGACATTCAAATGTAGCATCTAACAGTTTCTTGCAATACGTGCGAAAATAGTATGTTTTGAAGCGCGAAGCCTGGGGTCTAATGAATGGTGTAAAGAGAGTGCAACGAAAGAGGGAGAGAGAGAGAGAGAGCGAGTCGAGGAATTTGCCGCTCGCGTCGAATGATCGTAAATCGACATATAAATTGTGCATCGACGGGTATGCGTGCAGCCAAGCGGCTCTCTGTACGCGCACGCATGTGTGTGTGTGTGTTTACAGGCGTGTAATCTGTCCACCCACTAAACGTATTCACGCGAGTGTGACGAAAAGAAAAAATACAATGTTAATGACAGTAAGAGAAGCATCTTCCGTATGGAGAATGGTATAATCGCATGGGTTCTCGGAAGTGCAACGTAAGAGCGCTAATTAATTTATGGGAGACGAAAAAAGAACTTATTTGCTAATTGTTAGCCTCATACGAGGAAATTACCATTTGCTATTAAATAGGACTTTAATTACGTAACTTTCGCGCCTCATGTTTGGTTACATTTCAAGAGTGTGTGCAAGTGAGCATGAAATAGCCGCTCCTATAAAAGAAGCTCGCGAATCCCGAGTAGTTTGCAATGAACATCAAAATGCTTTTTAACTGGTGTTTTTCTATTTATTGGTATAATTATGTGTGTTTGCATAGACGAGGCATCTTTCACGACTTTTACGGGTACCCTGAGAACCATAACCCGCAAGAAAATTTGCCAGGCGCAGAGAAAGAGAAAGAGAGAGAGAAGAGAAGCGGTGTTTTCCTTGCGGTCTGCGACAGGAGGCTATACAATTTTTGAGGCAATAACTTATATACGACCTCTTAAAACAAACCAGTTTTGCATATGCTTATGCTCCAGAACTGCTTTTCCGTGCGTAACGATGCTACCCTTTTTTAATCATTTTTTTAATAGATTGTGGGGTTTTTATCTTTTTTTGCACTCGCTTGAAAGTTTTGCGTGGGAGTACGTACCTTGGCAACGGTAATTTTACGAGGGAATAAACGGTGATCGATCATTGATGCTGTAATTTTTAATCTCGATTCTCGGTGCTCGTACTTCTTGATGTTTGTTACTGAAATCGCATGCGAAAGAAACCAACGGCACCTGACATTGATAAAAATAATGTTGATGTTTATTGCGTTGCAATAAAATCAAATGCTCAAATATTTCATCTTGCTTTGTAAGTCAAATAAAATGTTTCATTCGCTGTAATTCTACAAAGTACGATACAACTCGAAAGATAATAATAAATAGATAACGCATAACTAATCTCTAAAATAGAATAAGAAAACAACAATAAACGATCATAACAAATATTAATTCATTCTTTCAAAGGTATCCTCATTGTATTCTCATTGAAGTGACAGAAAAATGATTATCTCAAGAAGGAAAGATTACGCGATTTCTCAAAGGATTCGTTATTTTTCAATGGGATATTTAGATATTTGAGTTCTATGAAGCGATCACTAAAGGTTCAAACAATTTTGCAAATATACTTTCGTCGATTGTTTTGCACAAAAAATTGGCTGAATCCGTAGCATTCACATATGCTAACAAGTATGCAATTTCCGCTTTAAATAGCAGCTTGAACTGTCGATAAAAGCAAAGTGGCTTGAACGAAAGACAGTAACGCATCAATTAGCAAGGCTTTTTCCGTCCAACGAACAGCAGCGATTCCATCTCCAACTGGGTCAGACGCACTCACGTGAAAGCGCAGCCTCTCGAGCCATGCAAATAGCTCCAAAACGAAAAATCCTCTCGGCTACTTGGCGAATTGCAAAGCCGATAAGTTTGAGTGGCTACGCGAAGAAATGTTGCGCACGAACATGAATGATGGGGAGAAAAATCGGAGGCCAAGTGATAATAGTATGCATTCCGTGAGGGAAACATAACTTCATCGCTGCTGTAATTTCGCGTTTGCATCATGGACGGCCTCGTTCCACGAAATGCCGTATCGCTGCTCTCTGTATTCAAGTGTTTCATCTTCCTTTTCTTACCTTTATTACCATTTGCTGCCGCCGCTGTCTATATTGAATATGCGCACCTTTATTTCGCATTAAATTTCGTACAAAACTGGTGGTATTTCTTTTTAATTTTGGAAGGCTACCCTCGATAACGAGATGTTACCCATACATTTCCAGATCATATTTTTATTCTATAGTAATCAAGATACCAATACCGATAACAAAGTGGCAATTCTGAAAATAAATCTAATAGTTTACACGGTTGTCGTTATGTACAATAAATTTAGTAACCATCTGAAATTTGCCATTTTGAAGTATACGTTGACGTGAAATACATAGAGTGAAAATAAAATTGAATGAAAATACAACAAAATTTATTTACGTTGTAAGAAAGTACGTACAAAGATATCGCATGAATATAACAGCGTTTATAATATTATTCGTATAATAATAAATACACAGTAGAAAAAGTATCGAAGTACATTGGACAATTTCACAACAACAATAAGTACGTTTGATTAGTTGTTTGTATGGATCTTTGCCTGTAAACAAGATTTTCAATCGCGCAAAAATCCCTACGTACGATTGATTACGCTCACCACATGAACATTCGTAATATAATTTTGCCAAAAAAACATAAATTTAGTTGAAAATTTAAAGAGACACGCTGTCAAGTAAAATTTGTTTTGTGGGCAACAGGTTACATATACGACTTAATGACAGTCGATTTATCGAGCAATAAATGTAAAATTGATTAAGCATCACTTATTGCGTAATGCTACCTTCAGAACCATCCCCAACTTGTCACGTTACTATCCCGTTTGACAAATATGGAGCATTCGTTTATAAATAATAAAATTATGAAATAACTCAACTTTATTTTCATCCACAATTCATTAAAGATACAAGTACACAATAATGATGATAAAAAATTGTTTTGAGTAATTATACAAAAATGAGTTTCTTTCTAACGACTCAGATATATCTCGTGTAATTAGTAACAGAGATAGTAGAATATAATCAATAAAATGTATTGAATAATTGTTTCGTTATTTTTTCATAATCGTGTTATTTTATAGTAAATAATCATCACCTGGCTCAAAATTCTGTTCTCGTTTCGATATGATATCAGGTGTACACAATTGGTAAAATCGGTAATTGGCCATTACCAGCAATGTGAAAGGCGCTTTTTTTAAACTCGTGTATATCACCCGTATTTCGTCTCGTACCTTCAGGAAATATCCACATTTTTAACTATAAAATATAAATGCCTATTACCATCGTACTCATTGTATAAAAAAATCTGATTTATATATATATATATATATATAGATGCGTGTTTTTATTTTTAATACTTTTTTATCTTTTAAATGTTGAATAGTCCTATCTAACTTAGCTCGTGTTTTACTCGAGTTTTCTCTATCAATAAGATTGCATCAAGCAAGCCAAGCGGCTAAACCAAATGGCCAAACATAAAAGAGCTCTCTTTTGACAACTGGCGCGCATCGTTTCAAATCGGTGATTAACTGAAATAATCCCAAAATATCTAACGAGCTCTGATGGTTAGATACTATCTTGCAAGCTCGTTCTTGCCTCGTATGCTCTTCTCCTCTAATAATCCATTTCATTCCAATCGTTCAACTTGCATTGCGACAAAATTTTGCTGCCAATCTGCATTCGTATATATAAATTGGTATTACAGGCCAAACAATTTAGCCTCAATAAAGTTGTTTTTTGAACAAAAATACTATTAGAAACCCAACTACGATATCATATAGAAATTGATTATGCTGCGTTTTGGACACGTCGTTGTCATTACTGAATTTTTTATAAGCGTTTAAAATAAAAAATGGCACCTTCTTCATTTATTAATTTATAGCATATAAAATAATGAAGCTAACGTAATAATGTCAGGAGATAAAGTGAAGACCATAAAATTACAAATAAAATGAGCCGTCAGGCTACGTCAATAATTTGTTCCAAGTTTTTTGGACTTTCTCCGTTCCTAACTATTTGGTAGCGTCGCTCAATGACTCATTTTACTTGTAATTTAATTATCTACAATTTTTCTATTGTCATTATTACGATTGATTAGTTATTTTGCACGTTATAAACTAAAAACTTAAAAAGCATAATTTTGTTATGTTTACAACACATTTAGCAATAACATTTACGTATGCAAAATACAACACAATTGAACTAAATGTCGGGGTTTATATGATGGCACAACCGGTTGTAAATAGGTTTTCTGATATAAATAAATTAGTATTGCTTGAAGTAATAGTAATTCACGCCACTATGTAACTTAATATTTCATTATTGTACATTTTTGGTTGAAAAATGTATTATCATATGTCGCATTCTTAAAAAACTAAAAAATGTAGACTTTCACAGAATGATTAACATTTTCCTCTGTCCTTACTTTTCTCAAATTATAGTTAATAGACTTTATTTTTACAAGTCAAGCGTACAAATATACTTACACTAAAACGTAATAATTTCTAGGAAATATTATAATCGCTGGAATCATTAATATGGAACTTAAAAGTATCATTCCATAATAAATAAAAAAACAATAATAGTAATGGAGAGAGCCATTTTATCTAAGTAATTTCTTTAGTCAGTCCATTTTTAATTAATAATACTACCAAACCATTCCTGGTGCACAGTGCACAATAGTGGGTTCCTTGATCTTATTTTTTATTCATTATTAGTGGCACAAGTTACTTTACAAGTGTGGTATATATTGTAGCGGCCACTGGTTAGAAAACAACGTTAGTTTAGTTACTTTAACGAAATACACAATTCTGATTTATTGGTTCATACGTTCGCTTACCACTACAATCAACAATCATCTTTTGCTTACAGCTTGCGGATGTCATCCACAGGGTTCATTATCTTCTTCTTGCGATCTTATCAGCGGTCAATGCCAATGCAATACAAACGTAATTGGCAGGCAATGTGATAGATGCTTAGTAAGTATTGCTTGTTTAGACGTATTTTAATTAATTGGTCAAATAATTTATTCGTATACCTTTGTGGAAAATCGTAATTCAGATTAGAAATGCAAAAGTATTTGATATTAAAAGAAAATGATCTCGTTTCAAATTAAAACTACAAACAAAGATATCGCTGCACGTATAAAATATATGTTGTAATTTCCAAGAAAATGGAAGTTTACCGCGTCACTTATTTCTTATCTATCATGCAATCAAGATAGTCAGATTAGAAAATAACAAATATAGATGTTAACTTAAGCAAACAAATTAATAATACATTATTACGTATGAATAGTGTAAAGTTTATTAATATTCATTATTGACAAATTATCTATTTGAACGGTATTTTTCTCTATTTAGATTAGCAGAAAAACATAATACACACATTTAAGAAAACAGTAAATATATTTTAAATTGTAGCAAGATTAAAGTATTGGATAATTTTAACGTAGCTCCAAATTATACACGTATGTTTGCAAAAATGGCAGCATTTGAAATGAAGTAAATTTTCAAATGCAAACAAATACTTTTCACTTTCACATGAAAAAAAAAATAAAACACTACAAATTTCATGTACAATACGAACTGAAGCCTTGATTTTTAGATTAAATCAATCTTATTCGTCACTTGTACGCGAAAAAACATAACGTTATATTTGCGAAACACTATAAAACTTTACTTACTTATTATCGGAAACCACTCATTGTACAGCGTGTTGAATATCAAAACTCCGAACAATATTTCCCCTCAAATGCTGTTTACATTATTTATAAAACGTAAATGTCTAATTCTATCAAATTCGATAAAAACAATCTGCTATTGATGGGGCACGATCCGCCTTTGATCCACGACAAGAATGAAACGTGGTCAACGTTTTTGCTCGAACTGAGAATAGCTTAAGCAGCGCATGCGCAAAGGTCTTTTATTCTTGTTTTGCACCATCGACGTTCACATGTACAAGTTGGAAGAAGATATATGTTATATAAAAGCATCTCTCTCTCTCTCTCTCTATATATATAGGATCATTTTTTAAGTACAACACGTAATTTTTTAATATTTACGCTCGCACACTTCCTTTTTAATAATAATATGATGAATTCAATTAATACCTCACATTAATTGTGAATTTAAACAATATTATATATCTTTGTACTTGCATATAAGAACTATTCAAATTAATTATTGATTGTCCAACAGTGTTTATTCAATACAATAAACTCAAACAAGTTTACACATTTTAGCATTGTTCCTACATACCACGGCTTTTCTGCAATTTCCTTTGACTATTTGATTTTTGTTGCGTATTACTTTTTTATTTAAAAATGAATATATATTATATTATATATTAAAGTATATTATGATACGTGTGTCTTAAGATTCTATGCACGATACACGCTGCGAGTATCGTGTACTATTTTATAGCTTGAGCGACTTAAATCCGCCATTCTTTATTTTAATTATTAAAGAGGGGGTGGGGTGGAGAAGGTAGGAAGCGGGGGTCAGCTGCCCGCCCGAGTGAAATAAATATTACAAGAAAAATTATCAAAAATAGATTAAAAAATATATACATTTATAAATCGTCTGATTAATTAGCGGATGTTCCAATTTGTAATAAGAAGTAATAATAATTTAATAAGATTAAAAGTGTTAATCTGCATAAAAATGACTTCGATTTCACATTATCAGACAGTGTTTTGTAAATGTTCTATTTACTTACGGATTCATGGATGTATGGGTTATATTAACAACTTTGTGTATCGAGAGAGCCATGTACAACGGATGTCAACGAGAGTGTTTTTGCGTATAAAATCTAATAGTAAATTAGGCAAGAGCTAAGACAAAAATACAATCCAATTTATTCAGTGTAGTTGCTATTATTATGGCATACAGAAATTTATTTCTAATTGTAATAAAAATACGCACATTAGATATTAGTCGTGAGTGTCTCTATTAGCCTTACAAATGAACAAGCATTAAATGGCCCTTCCACGTTTTTAAAACGACTTACCAGACGTACGCGTAGTTACCTACACACACACACACACACACACACACACACACACACACACACACACTAGGGAAGGACGGTGCTACCAATTGATGGTAACGCGACGTGGTCTCGACATCTCGAGAAGTCAGCCCCTGGCACGAAGTCGTTCAAGGAAAAGAGACAACCGTCGCACGGATCAGCAGCACCCCAGAGGAACGAAGTTCCTCTACTGAGGCAGCAGGAAGTCCTGTCCTCAGTTCTTAAAAGAAGTGCTACTGGTTCACAGTTACACAATTCACAACTTGCTGGCACGCAAGGTTCATGTTCAAGCGTAAATGAGCACTCAAAGTAACAAGCTTGGAAAATCAAAAGGTTGAGGAGAGCTAAGTGACACTGAACCGCACAGGGTTAGACCTCAATTAAAAATGCCTATCCAGCTCATAAGAGCCAGGTCGAACCGTGTTCGAGTTTCTGCGCGGCTTAATTTGCACGAGGACAACATATTATCGGCAACACATGTGGCAAGTGTTGTAGTTTAATGGAGGACACCTCGGGGATAAGTCAAGGCGTATGATTAAGGCCCATATACAGTTGAACTCTTTTTAACCCCATTTTAGGAGTGCTAATAGTACGAACACACTCAAACGGTGAGAAGGCTTTATACACGCCGCGCAATAATGAGAATCGGCATATAACTTGTATGATTTGGATCTGCTGGATTGATAATGTTGTAGTTTTTGCGTTCTTTGTGTTTCTTATACAGTATGTTATTATTTAATTAATTTTTAAAATAGTATTATTGATAATTATGTATTAAAAATTTTTAATGATAACGTATAATGGAAACTAAGTTAAAATTGATATCATTATTTTCATGACTTCTTAAATTTCAGACAATTTCTTCGAGTTCTTGTATAATTTCGTAGCCTTTTTTTTAATTTTATGCATCTAAACATCTATCGAGAAGTTTTATTCATTATTTATTGTAAATAATGCGCAATATCTTAAGAAAACTCATTTAAACCACTACTTTTCGGTATAATAGTTGGTAATTTAAGTTACGAATAGATATGACTTAACAAAAGATTTAAGTGTTATAAAAACTGCTATAAAAATTGTTCTATGTCATTTTATCTTATTTTAAATCATCCGCATACTATAAAAAATTAATAATTACAATAAAAATTAATGTTATCGGTTAATTTTACTGGAAATGGTAAATATTTTAATTCTTGAAATAGTCCGAGAGTGTTTAGGTTGAAAAAGGATTGTGATGATTTTAATATTCAATATTGCTTTATTCTTCGCCCTGTTACGTTATCTTACATGGTAAGCTAACGACGGTAGAAAATTTGGAGCTCAGCGTCAATGAGTCACACTTTTATCCTGGTACTACTGCTTGTACATCAGAGTAGCGAGAGGGAGAGAGCGAAAGAAAGAGAGAGAGAGAGAGAGTATTCTTTCATTCTATCATTCGTTTCCGTAACGCATTCCAATTAATGCAACAATAATTGCTGGCAAGTTTTTCTCCCCGAATATGCGATATAAATATCTAAATTATAAATGCTTTATAATTTAAATTTCTTGAAATGTTAAAGTATTAAACAAAACTATGTATAAACTATGTATATAGTTTGGTTTTAAATAGTATAAAAGATATTGTATTTTTTTACTGACATTGAAACACAATATCGGTGTATCAACATCCATTGTGTACGTTATGCGTAAAGCCCGACTTGAAACGATTATTTAAATGGCACAAGAGAAATGTTAAGGTGTTTAGATATATATGTATTTATAAGAGTATACTATCACTTATCAGAATCATTAACGTAAATGGACCAACTGCTCGTGGGTGTCAATTCGAATCTTTTATTAAAGTCAGTCAAATTTTTTTATTGTAGCCGGACCACTGGGGCCTTAGTACAGGAGCTGGATGCGTGAGCTGTGATTGTAACTCTATAGGCTCGCACAATACTTCCTGTTACGATGCTGACGGCCGATGTCACTGCAAACCCGGCGTTGGCGGCCTTCACTGCGACTCTTGCCTTCCGGGATATTATGGATATTCCCGCAACGGATGTCAACGTAAGATGTTCAACTTTCTACCTTATTGTTCTTCCTCGAGAGCGTTTTTGCGTATATAGGGATTATGACTGCTTGCTTTGCTTCGAGAACTTAAGAGGAAAAGATAACACATTGTGGGCGCGACACCGTTCGAATGTCGCGTACTCTGATTTTAGGTCATTCGAATTTCTCACGATAAAAGACACTGCATTTAATCAAATATTAATCAAAACCATTTTTTGTTAAATATGCAACAGATTTTCATTAGCTTCATTAGTATTCTTATATTTCGGCTGATGACCAAATAATATTCAATTAACTAATTTTGAAAAACATAAAAACTTGCTGTATTATCTCTACGTACGCATTATTATCACCCGTTAATTGACTAATAATAAATCACTAAAAATTTGTTTAACAGTATAGAAATTTATTAAACAAATTTTCATGAAAAGGCCGTGTATCAAGTCTTATAACGATATTTTGCGTCAAATGTTCGTGTAAAATGACATTGTTGTTTTGCGTAGCGTGCGAGCTATGTACACGTCCCGGTCACATCTGTGACCAAACGAGTGGTCGTTGCTCATGCCCTTACTTGAGTTACGGTGAGCGATGCGACCGATGTCGTCCAGGTAGTTACGACCTTCAACCAGGTGTGGGTTGTCGTGCTTGCGGTTGCAGCGTCTCAGGATCTCTAAAACAGCAATGTAGCCCTGTGGATGGCCAATGTCCCTGTCGTGAAGGATTTACAGGGAGAAAGTGTGATAAATGCGCGTTTGGACACTACGATTATCCACGATGCCGACCCTGCAATTGCGACCCTCGCGGTTCGCTCGGTCAATGCGACGAGAGAGGACAATGTCCTTGCAAGGTTGGTTGTTTCAGTTGTTTCGTATTATTATTGTTGTACATTAATTAATATCAAGTCCACGATCGATTTTTTTTATTGACGGGATATTGCATGATTTAATTTAATTAAAATGAATCTGTACAATTATTGGTTATGGAGAGAGTAACATAACATTAATCATCATTCTTTATTACTTTCAAAAGTAGTTTTCAAGTGACCATTTGATGAAAACAGCATACGTTATTCACCAATAATGTGATTGAGTATTTACGTAACATATTTTACTTGATAGAATTCAATAGAATCTAAATCATCATTTTTCTAACAAACTAGCATAATTGTCCATGACGCTTATCAATCTAGAGAACTTTTGAAAACCGAAATTTACATCAACATCACTGGAGCTACTTTAATAATTTGAAGCTAAGAAATCATATTACAACTTATCACATGCTTAATGTATTCGATTGGATGCCCACAGCCAAATGTGATAGGGCGTCGTTGCCACGAATGTGTAGAGGGTACATTTGGATTATCACTGGAGAACCCTCTAGGCTGCACCAAGTGTTTCTGCTTTGGGAGGACGAACGAATGCCGACAGGCGAGCCTCAGTTGGGGACAGCGGCGACTACCGCGACCTAGGGTCCTCTATGTGAACGATACCGTTAACGAAGTCGTTGTAAGTCGTCTCCACGCTGATTTATCTGCCGATAGCTCATAACATTCTATTAAGCAGCCTCGCCATTTCGACATTTTTTCAATTAGCGCATTCTTCCGCGAGCTTTTCACCGTGCACCTCGTTAATTTATTCTGCTCGCGGCCACGTACTTGATTATATTTAGCCTTTGACTACTTCAGCAATCGTGTCAATCTTTAACTATTCAAGCGTTTTTAAGATGAATTCGATTCTTAATCAAATTTAATATCGCCCGCTCGCGGAAAATGATAACTTAATTTCAAGCTCAATTTCATTTCTAACATTTTTTATAAGTCAAGATATTAGTTATAAAATGTTACGTTTTCATATTTGTTCACTCATAGGTCACAAACTATGGATCTTCAGCTGTACTGCCATATTTCAATGACGGATTGAATAAAACAAATACTCTGTACGTAATTCCCGCAATAGACGGGGACGTGACATTGCCAATGAATTTTTATCGCGAGTTTCCGGTCTATTGGCAATTACCGGATAGTTTTTTACGAGACAAGGTGATACATTTATTCTTTCTTTTACGTATTTGTTATATATTATTTCTAACAATATCGTTGCAAAGGTTGCATCTTACGGAGGATTTCTTCGATTTACAACGATAACTGAAGGTGGATATGTATTACGATCAGGACACAAATTCCCGCTCGTTCAATTGCAAGGCAATGGAATTATATTAGAGTATTTCCCCCCGAATTCAAATAACGATAGCTGTTATGTTATAAGGTGTGTTTTGTTTAATCACGTTACCAGCAAAGTTGCATGTCCTCAAAACATACTACACATTATGATTTTTAATTGTTTACACGTAGGTTCCATGAATCGTTTTGGCAATTCCGAAACAGGCCAGACGTCAAAGTTACCAGAGAGATCCTAATGATAGCTCTACAAAACGTTCAACACATTCTAGTAAAAGCCTCGGACTTTACAGATTTTTCTCATGCGGCGTAAGTATAATTTCAATATAATTTCAACGAGCAATCTCGTAATGAACGTTTGTGAAAATCGGCCGTATTTTGCAGATTGTTAGAAGCATCGATGGACGCAGCAATGCTAATGGCTACGCATTTACCGCCCTTGGCGATCGGTGTAGAGCAATGCACTTGTCCCAACGAATACAATGGCACTTCATGTCAAGACGCAAGCTGGGGCTACTTCAGATGGCACGAGACAAATATTACCATCACTACGACGACGACGAGTTACATCGAGCTGGTGGGTCGAGCCAGACGTTGTTACTGCAACGGCAGATCCGAAATCTGTGATCGTGAAACCGGACACTGTCTAGTGAGTGTTGTCCTACAATACCATCGTCGTCGATCGTTTACTTTGCGGTAAACCCTCTCGCATATCAGCGTCTAATCGAGTGTGCGCTCTCGTTGATTAAATAATCTTTTTCTTCTTTTAATCTGGGTCATGACAGGACACAATTTCGTAATCCAATTAACTTTCGATAATAAATCTAGCGAATTTTGATCAGTTTCCACTAAATTCTGTTTTACTACCATGAATCCGTAAACAATAATCCTGTGATATCAAATTAATAATACGGGAAAATCACCAAGTCTATTTATTACAAAGTTCCAAATTCGTAGGTGAAATTATGAATTTATAACTCAATATATTTTTATGCTAGAGTGAATTTCTTGCAGTGTATTCTATAACCATAATAAGTGACCAATTTACACTTAAACCGATATGAAAGCGACTGAAAAATCAAATAGTATTTTTTTTAAATACTTGACAGATTTTTCATGTCATAATGCTTTGAATAATGTATTTATTTGAACAATTATCTCCGCAGAACTGCAAAGACAACACGGCAGGTCCACATTGCAATGTGTGCGCGGAAAGTTTCTACGGTGATCCTGATTACGGCGGATGCAAGGCGTGCCCATGTCCACACACCGACAAGAAGTTTTCCAACACTTGCAATATGCGATCTGACAACGAAGTGCTCTGTGTTTGTAAACCAGGTTAGTTAAATAACATTTTTAAAACATAAACAGTATGATTTTGAAGTTGCACATAATTATATAGAGGTGAATGCGACAAAAACTTTTCGAAGTGGTAACATTCTTTAACTAAGAAACAAAGCCGTTTAGGTAAATAAATAATAGACAACAAGCACATGCTTCAAAATACAAAAAAAAATAAGAACAAGCTTCGTAAGCGGAAGAGGTTATTATAGATCGGAGACAATAAATCGAACTTGTTCGTGCAAAGCGAGCAATTTGAAAACAATGAGAGGTCCGATCTGTTCACAGGCTACGCGGGCTCGCGTTGTGAGCATTGCTCGTACGGTCACTACGGCTACCCGAACACACCAGGAGGGAGCTGCACGCCGTGCCGATGTAACGCCGCGGGCAGCGCCAGCGATGAGTGCGACATCGAGACCGGACAGTGCAACTGTCGACCTGGCTCCACCGGTCGCGATTGCTCCCAGTGTACCCAGGAACGACACGTTTTCATCGGACAATTTTGCCAGTGTGAGTATATGAATTTTTTGCTTGTCAAATGATCGTGACCTTTATTCAACAACGGTACTTTCTTCATTTTTTATTTGATATTCAAATATTATCCTACGGGATCGAGATAAAAAAAATATTATTTTATATTTTATGGATATTGGCGGTTCTTCTCGTTGCAGCATGTAATGATAACTGCACTGGTTTACTCTTGGACGATTTGGATAACTTGAAATACGATTTGATAAACGCAACCACGCACATTTCTACCGGTTACATTGCGCCACCATGGCAGGAGTTAGCGTACATGGACGACAACGTTACAATATTATTTAACGAATTGGAGTCGAAAAAAGAAATTGAGAACAAAGTACAAAATTTGCCGCGAGAACATTACAAATTTTTGGCTAAACGGGTGGAAACGCTGTTCGCTAGAGTGAGTAACTATAATATTTATATTTGTTAAGTCTCAGTTGTTTTTCTAGATGTTGTTATATTTATTCATAATTAATTGTGATACAGGCTATCGAGCAAGCGAACGATGTCAGAATTTTTAAATCCCAAAGTGGCGACATTGAAAATAATGCTTATAGTTTAAAAATGGAACTGGAAGGTTTAAGAAAGGAACTTAATGGTAAATAATATGCTAAATATCTATACAACTTTCTAAAGAATATTAATCGGAACTTCTGATGACTTCAACTTTATTACAGATACTATAATGGAGCTTTCGTCCTACGAGAATGATCATAAGAAAGTTGAAATCAAACAGATTTTAAAAGAAGCTAAGAGAATTTTGAGCGAAATTAAACAAATTGATATTCCAAAACAAACGAGAATATTCGAAATTTCAATAAGGTAAACTCGTCATATTCTGGCCCTATAATTTGCTAATTGTATTGAGGGATATTTTTTTATAATCATATCTTCTTATTTCGTAACAGAGAATGTACAGAGTCTATCGAATGGCTGAATGAATTACTTTTATCGGTGGAACCTATAGAGGAATGTAAAGGAAAAGCTGATAAATTATTTCTTAAAATGAATGATTTTATGAAAATTATGAAAATCACAATGGAAACCATATATTCTTACGACACTTTGCATAATGAAGTAAATTCTACTTATGAAATATTAACTTATCAACAAAATGACATCGATCAAGAAAAATCTGGCATTAATAGAGCTTTAGAAGAAGGAAAAAACTTGATCGACGAAGCTAAAGGATGTATCCTTGATAGTGAAAATAATTTACAGGTATGCGTTTTTGCTTTCAATTTGATTGGAAAAGATTTTTTCCTTGAATCAATAAATTTTATTTGATCTTGTACAGGACATTCCAGAGATGAAAGAAATATTACTACAAGCTACGAATGAGCTTGCTACTAAGGAAGAAATTTTGTACCGTTTAAATTATGAATATAAACATAAATATGTCCTTCCGGCCATATCCCATGCGCAAAATCTGTCCGATTATGTAGATCAATACGTAGCATTATTTTCAGAAACTAGAGCTCAAGCAGCTAATCCTTTAAAAGCTAGTCAAGCCTACAAAAACATAATTGACGGACTTATAGAAGCGAGAGATGCTGCCGAAGATGCCAACGTGATTCTTGATAATGTTAACAAAGAAGTATATATTTCATATTATTTTTGTCGTCTGCTTTACCTGAGTTGATTTATATAATTTGAAAATTGACAATGGCATTTACTTCATTATTAAGGTATTTCCTAATGGCGCCAATTCGGAATCACTGTTAGACATAACCGCGGCCATCGGTATAAAATCGGGCGAACAATTGAAACGAACAAAAAGCCACAGTGGATCGGTCATGAGCTCGAGGGACCAACTAGAAGGTCACAAACAAGCTGTTACGGATTTGAAAAATTCGCTAAATAATACCGGCAACAAAGATAATCAAATCAATGTTAAAATTCGGGAGTTACAGAGTGATAGTCGACAATGTAAGTATTTAGATTTACATAGTTATGAAGAGTTAACTTACTCTAAATATTTTCATTTCGCTTTAAATGGTTTTGCTGATGTGCAGTGGAAGAAAAAATACATATTATATTACAAGAAAATGCAGCAACGGCGAGTTCTATTTCTGAAACGAAACAATTGATCGAAGATTATCACCAAGGCATTGCAGAGATTTTGAATCCACAGTTGCAAGAGTTGAAGCGCGAAGGAGATTCTAGAATAAGTCTTGCCAGTGAAAAACGTATGTTTCAAGTATAACTGAATAAAAATAGCAATATTTCAATTATAAATTTATATACATATAGTAAATACATAATTGAATGGTTACAGTTGCAGAAGCACAAAGTAACATCAAACGAGCGGACGCGAAGTTAACAAGTTTAGCGACGGCTTCGATAAAACGACAAATAGAGTTTGATAAATGGAATGGAACTCTTGCTGCAAAACTGCAAAATTTGAAGGATAAAATTGCTGAAGCAAGAAATACTGCCGATGGAGTGAGTGATAATTTAATATTTGCTATGTTTATTTTTAATTTTTAAATTATTTAAAATAATATTATTCGATTTTCTCAGATTCGAGTTTCTCTGAAGTCTGCAGAAGGCAAAAGATGTACAAGATCATATAGGCCATCGCATTTGCAACCGTCATCTACTACATCGATAGTAATGACACTTGCCATTCCTCATTACCAAAGAGAAGGTTTATTATTTTTCCTTCCAAGTAGTACAAATGTAAGTAATCTATTGACTACAAGTTCTCATGTATCATGTTAAATTTATCACCAATCACACATAATTTAATTTTATGTACCTATAGGATGATTTCGTAGCTCTCGAAATGTATAATCGTAAAATAAGGTTCGTATGGAATGTCGGAGGTGGCACTGGCGTAGTCTCCCATCCTGAAATCCTCGATGCAGGAAACCCTAACGATGAAACATTATGGTATCGCATTGAAGCCGAAAGGTAATATCATATTCTTTTCTTCCTTGTCGACTAAAAATCCTGAATAACCGCGAAAATTTGGAATCGCAGAATAAGGAACTTGGGTAAATTGACGGTGAGCAAGCAGATTACAACGTTCGTAAAGATCCAATCCGTGCTCAATGCCACGAGTCCTGAATTCGGACGATTTGACGTCACGATGGTGGATCGAGTGTGGTTGGGTGGATTACCGGAATTGCAGTTGAAGCCACCTGAACTTTTATCCTCAAGCGGTTTACCAGGCTGCGTGCATCAAGTCATGTTGGATAATCGACCAATCGGCTTGTGGAATTTTATTACTAACTCGCCTGACGATTCGTGTCAGCCATGTGTCGAAGGGTAAGAGTTCAAATGAAAACTCATGAGTACATTTCTTTAATATTCAATTTTTTATCGACAGATTTGAGAGGCTGTCGAGCGATGTGGCCTACACTTTCAATGGTGAAGGTTACGCGGTGAGGAGCCGGGTAATGTCTGGTCCCTATAATAGATACATTTTCGGAGTTTCCATAAGCTTTAGGACTTTCGACGAAAATGCCTTACTTTTCTTAGCAGTTGATCCGACTAATGTAGGTTGCATAGTATTTACGTTTCGTAATAATTATATTACGGATTTTGTGAAATAAATTTCTATTTATTTTAGCCGAATGGACATATAATGATATTCTTGCGAGATGGCCATGTTATATTGCGCATAGTATACGGTGGTAACGTGAGCATGGAAATGTCTTCGACTTTCCGCTATAACACGGGCAATTGGACGAAGGTGGATGCTTTCCGCCAGTATCAGCAACGCAAAAACATTGAAAAGTGCAGTTTTAGCGTGGACGGAGAGAAAGACAAGAAGATTGGTGCCCCCACACCACAACCTCGAAATGAGGATATACCTGACTTGTCGAATGCCAAATATTTTATTGGTGGTGTGCCACCAAGTTTCCGAGTTGAAGGTCTCGACCTACCGACTCGTATTTCTTTCCTTGGATGTATGTCCAATATCTTCGTGCAAGAAGGTTACGACCCAATGGCTGAAAAGTATTACGGGATTGAGAATGGTTGCCGTAACAAGGTAAAATTTTCAATTGATATTAAAACTGTTTCAAATAAATAACCAAGATTTTATAGATTGGAAAACAAATTAATTGAACAATTATTTTCAGCCAACGTCGATCGTAGGTTTTTACGGGGATGGATCTTTAGAGATGTCAGGACTCGAGCTTCGTAAAATATCTTCATCTATTGGATTTTCATTTAGAACATTACAAAGTAATGCCATGATATTGCTTTCAACTTTCCAGGGACCTGAAGAGAGACTTTTTGGCATTCCTGATCAAGAGTCTGAACTAATTGTCAGTATTTTAATATTATATTTGGTTGCTTTAACAATAGGAACTGAATTAGTAATTAATTTGTACTTTGTAGAAGAATAATTATTACTCTGCAGCTGTGATCGACGGTCGTGTAGTAATTTATCTGAACGCTGGAAAAGGCGAAATCGTGCTCCAGTCAAATAGCACATTCAACGATGGAAAATATCACGTAGTTATGCTAACGAAAAAACGGAAAGATATTAATCTTTGGATAGACGATACGTATCAAATAAGTGATAAAATGCCAACGGGTGCAGCAATCAGATCACCTAAATCAGGTGGCCTATATTTTGGTGGACTTCCCAGCATACTAAACAAAACCAAATTAATTGCAACCAACGTTCCTTTGAAAGGCGCTATCAAAGATGTTATCTACAATGATGAGTAAGATTTTTTCTAATGCGTATCAGTCATTTCGCTGAATTTACCATATTAATTGCATTTTATTTACTAACTTACAATCAAATGATCAAACTATCAGTTGAATGAATTTAATTATCGTATGTTCGTTTCATAGGATAGTATTGAAATTCGAAGATGCCGTAGCATTTGAACATGCTTCCATTGGACGACCGGGCCCAAGTATGGGTAAGGAGCCTCCTGTCTCTTCGTTATCTGCTTCATTGTCTAGAGGTCTATCAACTCAGCCAGAAGGCTGCCAAAAGATTCCGTACTACTCGTTGGAACCTGGCGCGCTTAAATTCGGTGATAAACCTCAAAGTCACACTCAGCTTTACCTCAATTTCGAAAATTTCTGGCTTCAAAAGAAAACTATCGAATTTGATTTTCGAACTTACTATCCCAACGGTTTACTCTTTATTACTCCCGTAAGTTTAATCCTCTACCACAATCAGTAAAGCGGCTAGTCAAGTTCTTTTCTCATCACCATAATCTCATTTTATAGGGTATCCGGTTGAAGAACTACCTGTCAGTAACAATCAAAGATGGTCAACTCTTACTTACGATCAAAAGTAAGCAGAAAAAGGAAATTCTCTTCAAGACACCATTCAATGACGGAAACTGGCATCATGTTACCATAGGCCACGGTGGCAGAAAACTAACAATGATGGTCGACACACAAGCACTAATGTTCATTAAAGTGCCGAAAAAAATAGGATTAACAAACGTTATGTATATAGGAGGTACGCCTGAGAGTGGAACACCATTACCTGAACAAGTTGTCGTCAAGCTTCAAACACTCAAAGGTTGTATTAGAGGCTTAAAGGTTAACGGTAATGTTTATGACATGGTTGGTTCAACTAGCCGACCTTATAACGTTGGCCAATGTTTCCCCAATGTCGAGAGTGGCGCCTATTTTCAAGACGAAGCCTACGCTGTCTATAGTAAGTATTTCCGTATTTTAGTAATTTGCAGAAACTGTTTTCGTGGATAATAACACGTTATATTTGTATTGTAGAAAAAGATTTTGAATTGGGCGCTGTCTTAGAGCTGCAGCTGGAATTTCGGACATCGGAATCAACGGGTGTACTTCTTTCGATAACTGGCACCGATGGCTCGCCCTCTTTATCGTTAGAATTACACAATGGAAAAGTGATACTGTCCAGTAACTTTGGATTCAATCAAGTGCTACATGTCGAGCAAGAATTTAACAATCCTTACACAATTTGTGACAATAGGTGGCATAAGATTCAAGCTATATACAACGATGAGGAATTGTCTCTTAAGGTTGACGATTTAGATCAAAAGTATGGCTTACCAGATACTGTCGATGGACACTTCATGGGAGCATCAGTCACTAATGCACTTTACATCGGAGGAATCCCAGGTATATGTAGTAAAATAATGTGTTTCTTTTTAAACATACAGATTCATATAGTCATTCTTATATGTAACAAAATGTTATTTTATAGCTTCGGCTTCCAAAGGTACGCTCACGACAAGAGATTATTTCAACGGATGCATTCGAAACGTTATGATTGGTGGTGAGAGGCGAGATTGGACGGATATGGCAGAGTTACACAATATTCATTTAAACTCCTGTCCTTTACAATAAAGAAAGAAACAATTTTATCTCCAATCCATACCTAGACGATGTATTACTTATTTTATCGAGCAGATCCAAAGACGGCGAGTCAAAATTGCACTCGAATAATAGAAAGCTGTCAAGTTTGCTATCTGCATCGAACTTGAAAATGTATTAAAATTGAAAGAAATATTTGTTTATTAGAATATAGTGAATACCTCCTTCGTTTTAATATATTGAATAAAATATACTTTATACACTTTTTTAAAGACTTATCGAAGCCAAAAGATGCGAATTGATAATGTTTATTCGTTGAACTTAGAACGTAATACTTAATTCAACGATCACAGTGAAAATGCAAGTCAAACAAAGACGTTTATCTTGTGTCAATAGAATCGCTTAGATTTTAATGTTTATAGTAATGTACACTCGTGTAAGTAGTGAAAGCACTGTCATACTAAATTATGACAATTAAACTGAGGCAGATTTTGTATGTACATCAGTATTTAATATTATTTATTCTTAGTAATGTAATTTATACTGCCGTTCAAAGGAAAAACTTAGAGCAATAGCAAAGAGGAAATATGTTTTATACTTAGCCATAATATTATTAAAGATTTTACGTGTTTTATCTTTATGTAACTATGTAAAGAAGAAGAGTATTCCAATAATCTTTGGAATTGTGTACGTATTAAATAGACGCATAATATCGAAAAATTGCTGACATCACACAGTCAATGAATTAAATGAATGTTCTGAAGTAAGAGATAAATAAAAAAATTCATAGAACTAAAAGTTGCTTTCTATTTTTTTCTAAAAAGTTCGCAGGTAATATTATGTTACTCCGATTGTTCATATATAAAATTGGGCTATAACTGAATTATTAAATATTATTTTTATAATTATTTTAAAATTCGAATTTATAGCATATTTTGAATTGTGTATCAACTTTTAGAAAATAATCAAATAATGTCCACAATATTAATATGATTAAAAAGATTAATCCCTGATAAAATCGAGTATTATTAAACAATAGTTATATTCTCTTTTGTGTTTATTTATTCTTATTTTACACAAAATGAACAAAATAAGTTGGCCGATATGATATTGGGTTTTATAAGAAAATGCCTTAGGTATATATCTTTACATATGTTCATATAGATCATTTGTAATTTTTCAAAGGCTCTTTAAGAAGTTTTCATTCGTGTTTAGTCCATTACTATATTTGAGATAATTTAAATCGTTTATCAGTGAAGACTATCCTCCTGAAACGTCGGAAAGACGAACTTTTTGTTATATTGTTTTTGGCACTGCACTTGCGTGCATTAAAGCCAGAGGCAGCGTTTCGTTATTATAAAAGGAGACATGTTCGGAACGTCGGTAGGGCTGAATCGCGCTAGACTTGGAAAAACCCACCTTTGGAAAAATCAAAGCTCACATATCACAAAGAACTCTTCTCGCTATCGCTATCATAGTAATAACGCCCGAAAAACCCCAAGCACACATGTGTGCTATTAGGTTCATAGAAGTCTGTGATAAACATGTGTGAGTCACGGAAAACTAGCCTATCTTTGTCGTGCGCGATATAATTCAATAAAAAAAATAAAAAAAATTAAAATAGGTAAAAATGTATGAATTCGCGACGGCAACAATAAAAGATGCGAGCGAATTGTATTGGAGAGGTAACGAGTTGTTTGTGAACGCAGGAGTGACATGCCTGTATTTGGAAGATAATTTGAAATGATTAACGTTTTATTTATATATTTGGGAGCATGCCTCTCTCCTTTTGCTCCGCAAGCCCTGTAACGTGCACGAGCGCAAAGGCGTTGTCGTGGCCGTGAAGCCCATTCCTGGCTGCATAGTCTAACTCTTGGAGGCCGTTAGACCTCGCGGGAAGCTCAGCTTCCGGGTTTTGCAGGTCACGCAGATACGGGACAGGGAAGCTGCAAAGCTGACTTGTGGTCCGGTAGGATGGTAAGCGTGAGTGCGAACGAGAGAGCATGTGAGAATGCGCGGGGGAGTGGCTAATTGTGTGCGGTGCGTAAGACCCAATGAGGGATGCCCTCTCCGGAAGACTGTGACGGCGGCACGGAGTGATACGCTGTGACGGTTTTCTACTCGCTTTTTTACGGTCGGTACAGGCGGACACTCCTCCGATCACACCCTTGAACTTCGTACGAAGACTGACTTATAAACTCGCCTGCGAGCGGAGTACTGGACGGCAGTCTGTCTCATCGATGTCATAGGATAGCTGATTCTCCGGCTTTCTCACGAGGGGTGGTTAATACCTCGCTTAAGAAATAAAAATATTTTGTTCACATCGAGTAAAAGTTTCGTTATTTCTGCTCACCCCGTCCCTAACAATTGGTACCCCTGGTGGGACGCACGAAACTGAGCAGAGATAATTTGCGAAATCGTAAAGCATAACTTAGTAACAGTGACACTTGTGTCGGAGGACTTCGACCGGGTGTAGTGTTGTGTGTGGATCCCAGTGACTGTGTTGTTCACCATTCGGCATGGCACCGAGAAAACTTCGCGCAGCCCCTTCGCCTGAAGAGCCTGTAGCAAGGCGACTTCGAGTGGAGGTTGCCGAGCCTCTCCCAACAACGAATTCCACGCGGAAGCAGACCGCGCCTAGAGGAAGACGTAAGGGACGAGCGCAACCTGCTCGACGAGTTCCTGGAAGAACCGCTCCACTACGACCAGTAGAAGAATTGGAACTGGAGCGCGATTCAGCACCATCACCGACGTCAGAATATCAATCCCGAGAGCTGCCAACATCGCCTGTATATCCCGTCGAGCCCAAAGCTATCATCGCTGCCAACACCGCTCCACAAGGACGTCCGAACACCGTGAACGACATCGACAGAGTGGCAACGGTTGAAGGTACTGTGCGTAATGCGTCCAATATAAATACAAGTGCGGCCGAGAATGCACTCGTATTGCTATCAGACACGCTGATAGAGACGATGCGCGTACTACGGGAAGGCGCAAACTCAAAGTTGAAAACTTATCTTGATTCTGCACCGAATTTCACTGATCGTCGGAACATCGGTCGATTAGAACAGGCTGTAAAGTGCGATGCGCGTGGCTTGGTTGAGACTTTACTAGCGACAACAGACAATCCGAACAGTATAATCGAAACGCTAGATTTGCACTACGGGAATCGGTTTGTGATTGCAAATAGCATCGTCAAGGATTTGCGTGAGTTACCGTCATTGAAATTAGGGAATTGTAACTTAGTCTTATTCTCAACGAAGCTGAAGGGCGGTGTCGATGCCCTCCGATCAATGAATATGCACGAGTTCATCAACAGCTTCGATCTACTCATGAGCGTAGTTAGTAAGATCCCCGAAGACTTGAAATCCACGTACTATCGGTACGTGGACAATTTGTTACCCGACCAGAACGTTTCGTCTCTGGAGAAGCTTTCTGCCTTCTTAAATAAAGAAGCGGAAATGGCGATTCGGGCGGGAATATTCCATGTATATGTAGCATCCTCAACGAGAAACGAAAATGTATCTGCGAATGCGCCGAGAAGACGGGGAAAAAGTTTAGGGACAGCCGTCACTTGCGCGTCGATAGGACGGGAGACAAATGATAAGCGAGAAGCTAACGAGAG
Organism: Chouioia cunea; assembly: GCA_030064505.1. Classification (NCBI taxonomy): domain Eukaryota; kingdom Metazoa; phylum Arthropoda; class Insecta; order Hymenoptera; family Eulophidae; genus Chouioia; species Chouioia cunea. The sequence goes on from JAOPFQ010000001.1 coordinate 25,230,997, forward strand.
GTCGAGAGACGCGTGTTTACATTGTAGTCGAAACAAATATGAACTCGTAAATTGTCGTGACTTTAAGAGAGAGGGCATAAAACGTAGGTGGTTTATAGCCAAAAAGATGGGTTTGTGCTATCGTTGTTTAAGTAGTGGACACTCGCGTCACAATTGCGAAAAGTGTAATATGTGTGACGTGTGCCGCAAGCACCACCACGTTTTGCTGCACTTCTTTAAGAATGACGAAAGTGGCTCGTTCAGACGCGAAAATGAACAGAGTCAGTCGAGACGCAACGGTCAAAGGGACCAGGGTCAAGGTGACGACCGCGAAGCTTATGTGCATGACCAAACTCTGCCGGCTAGGACGTAATGACTAACCTCCCGGAAAGGTTTCTTACGCATCGTGTCGGTGAAAGTTGTAGGGACAGACAGAGAATTAGCAGCGTGTGTGCTATTAGACGGAGGATCGACGATCAGCTTGATCGATTCAAAGTTCGCGCAAGTTAGGTTTGAAAGGACAGTCAATAAACATGTCGCTGAAGGGTTTATACGGTTCGGTAGAGTGCGTGAGCTGCGAAAAGGTTAGGTTTTCTAAAGATTTGACTAGACCGAGAGAGTGGTACGTGCCACACTTCGGCGTGGAGAGTCCAAACAAGCCTGGTAAAGTACGACTGGTTTTTTATGCGGCCGCGAAATCGGGGGGAGTTTGTTTAAACGATCTACTCGAAACTGGCCCAGATTTGCTCGAGTCACTGCTGGGTGTATTCATGCGTTTTCGTCAGTTCCCGGTAGCGATTAAAGCCGATATAAAAGATATGTATCTTCGCATAAAAGTAATAAAGCGGGATAGAGGCGCGCAACGATTCCTGTGGCGAGGCTCAGATCGCGATCAGGAACCGGACGTTTACGAGAACACCAGTCTAATTTTTTGTTCCAAATCGTCTCCATGTAGCGCGATATATATCAAAAATAAGAACGCCGAGAGGTTCGCGAAAATAAAGTCTGAAGCCGCGCGTAGCGTTGTGAAAAATAGTTACATGGATAACTATCTCGCTTCGGGAAAAACAGCGTCTGAAATGCGAAAACGCGTCCAAGAAGTAATTTCGATTGACGCCGAAGCAAACTTCTTTATGCACGAATGGGCGTCGAACGACTCGCGTGTCGTTGAAGGCGTAAATGCCGAGGAAAGGTTAAGTAGTAAGGAAAAGGCTAGTTTATGCGACAATGAAGAGCGAGTTTTAGGCATTTATTGGGATCGAAAGGATGATTCGTTTAGTTTTAATGTAGGGTTACACAACATTCGCGCGGAGTTATTACGAGGCGAAGCGAAGCCAACGAAGCGCGAATTTTTTAGCGTAGCTTATCCGTTTTTGATCCCCTTGGTATAATTTCGCCCTTCACGATTCAGGTTAAGCTCATTATGCAGGATATTTGGCGTAGTAGGATTTTATGGGACGCACAGATTAGAGACGAAGAGTTCGGGACTTGGTTAGCGTGGTTAAAAATCCTAGAAAAGATACCGGCCTGTCGGATTCCGCGTTGTTATATTATCGGAAAGAGCGAATACGCGCGGACATAGCTGCATATCTTCTGCGACGCGAGTACGAAAGCTTACGCTACCGCTGCATACCTTAGGTCGGAAACGCGCGACGAGAAAGTACATCTTTCGTTGATAATAGCTAAGGCACGAGTTTCTCCAAAAAAGCCCATGACAGTACCTCGTTTGGAACTGCAGGCGGCTTTATTGGGAGCGAAAATAGCAGCGACAATAGGGAAAGAATTGGAGATCGACATCTTCGAGCACGTCTTTTGTGTTGACGAAACTGTTGATTGTCGATTTTCACCGCAAGTATGATCACGCAAACAATCAAATAGTTATCAACGAAATACACCAACAGTTGTAAATCGTCGGCTTACGAACGAGATTGAAATGGCTGGCAAAAATTGTGTTACGTGTCGTTTGCGCCGCGCTAAACCTTTCAACCCTCCAATGGCTAGCCTCCCTGCTTGTCGTGTAGCCTACGGCCAACGTCCGTTCACGCATAGTGGAGTAGATTACTTCGGGTCGATGCGAGTTAAAATCGGGCGCCGTAGAGAAAAACGTTGGGGCGTGCTTTTCACATGTATGACAACTCGAGCAATACACATGGAGTTAGCACAGACATTAAACTCGAGTTCGGCGATCATGGCGATCCAAAGATTAGCGAGCAGACGAGGTTGTCCACGCGAAGTTTATAGCGATAATGGGACGAACTTTGTCAAAGTGGACAAAGAACTGAAAGACGCAGTGGTTAATTTGGACAATCAAATGCTACGAAATTTCGCTGCGTCGCGAAATTTCCAATGGCACTTCAACCCCCCAGACGCTCCTCATATAGGAGGAGCATGGGAGCGATTGATTCGGTCCGTGAAGACCGCACTATACCACACGCTCGGTGATCAGAACCCAACAGAAGAAGTTCTTCTGACACTTCTATCCGAAGTAGAACACATGGTCAACTCGCGCTCGTTAACGCATGTGTCCGTAGATCCGCAAGATGAGGAAGCGCTAACGCCTAACCATTTTTTAATCGGCTCATCGTCCGGTCAGCTGCGTCTTGAAAAGTACGCAGTTGAAATTACAAGTCCACGTAAGACGTTCGAAATCGCGCAAAGCTTAGCGAACGGTTTTTGGAAAAGATGGTTGCGCGAATACTTGCCAACGTTATTACCGCGAACTAAGTGGCACACGCCTACGCCACCACTTAAAATCGGAGACATAGTCTTAATCGTCGATCTCCAAGCATCTAGAAATACCTGGAAAAAAGGAAAAATCAGCGAGATTTTTCCGAACCAATCGGATGGTATCGTATCAATAGCAAAGGTGCGTACCGGGAAGAAAAATTTTGTTAGACCGATTCACAAGCTCGTGCGAATATTTAGCCCTTGAGTATAAAATTACATAAATTCTTATACTGGGGGGAGATTGTTAGGAACGTCGGTAGGGCTGAATCGCGCTAGACTTTGAAAAACCCACCTTTGGAAAAATCAAAGCTCACATATCACAAAGAACTCTTCTCGCTATCGCTATCATAGTAATAACGCCCGAAAAACCCCAAGCACACATGTGTGCTATTAGGTTCATAGAAGTCTGTGATAAACATGTGTGAGTCACGGAAAACTAGCCTATCTTTGTCGTACGCGACATAATTCAATAAAAAAAAAAAAAAAAATTAAAATAGGTAAAAATGTATGAATTCGCGACGGCAACAATAAAAGATGCGAGCGAATTGTATTGGAGAGGTAACGAGTTGTTTGTGAACGCAGGAGTGACATGCCTGTATTTGGAAGATAATTTGAAATGATTAACGTTTTATTTATATATTTGGGAGCATGCCTCTCTCCTTTTGCTCCGGAAGCCCTGTAACGTGCACGAGCGCAAAGGCGTTGTCGTGGCCGTGAAGCCCATTCCTGGCTGCAGAGTCTAACTCTTGGAGGCCGTTAGACCTCGCGGGAAGCTCAGCTTCCGGGTTTTGTAGGTCACGCAGATACGGGACAGGGAAGCTGCAAAGCTGACTTGTGGTCCGGTAGGATGGTAAGCGTGAGTGCGAACGAGAGAGCATGTGAGAATGCGCGGGGGAGTGGCTAATTGTGTGCGGTGCGTAAGGCCCAATGAGGGATGCCCTCCCCGGAAGACTGTGACGGCGGCACGGAGTGATACGCTGTGACGGTTTTCTACTCGTTTTTTGGGCACTCAGATTTGTGCTGTCGGTATAGGCGGACACTCTTGCGATCACGCCCTTGAACTTCGTACGAAGGCTGACTTGTAAACTCGCCTGCGAGCGGAGTACTTGGCGGTGGTCTGTCTCGTCGATGTCATAAGGTAGCTAATTCTCCGGCTTTCTCACGAGGAGTTGTTAATACCTCGCTTAAGAAATAAAAATATCTTTGTTCACATCCAATAAAAGTTTCGTTATTACTGCTCACCCCGTCCCTAACAAGACAACTTTTACGATGTATTTCAAAATTATTAATCACATTATCATATTCGCGAAAGCTCTTACAATAATACAATTAAATACTATACTAGTTATAATAATATTCGACAAATAGAATTGGAACTATATATTATAATAACTGAATGCATAGTTTGACTATTTGAAAGTATACCAAATGTAATATAAATTTTCAATCTTACTTAAACTGTACGTAAGAATAATTAATAAATCTTGACTGTTGTATCGCTATTTAATGTTCTATATTTTAGAGTTAGTGATTTGTATAGAAAAATGTACATCACTTCTCACGGCATAAACGTGCTATCTTTATCTGATTTTTTCTTCCTCTTAAGGGTTACAGACTTCGTCACACCATAAACTATTCATAAATTTGGTACTTATTAGTACATATGGAAAAGTATATGAGTACGATTGATGTAATACAAACGAAGAGAAAAAAATATAACAATAGTAAACTTTAATTCATATTTCACCATATTCTTTACGTATATTGGAAAATATTCATAGCAATATTCGGATTCATTTTATCTGTAGCTGAATTCGTTATGTAGCAATTACAATTTATGGTTATTCAAAGATAAACAATAATCGAAAACAATAATGGAAAAAACGGTTATTTATGTGTCTTGGTTGATCAGACACGCACGATAATATTTGACGAGAACATTTTTAGTGCGGAATAGTATAAAGCTGAAGCAGCAAGTGGAGTGAACCATACTATTTATTATCTCACCCAACGCACATAAATAGCTATTACAATAAGTCGTGCCGTAAATTTTAATTTATGACCAAAAAGTACATACCAAATGTACCAAAAGGCGTATGCTAAATCTCGATTTACGCACATTGTGTCATAAAATATCGAATGATACTAAAAGCATAAAATGATTTCATTCTTATGTAAACTTTGCATCCTCACTTTGCTTGGGTATTTGCTATTAGAAAATAAGACTATTTATTAACATTTTTATTATTTTTTGCATCTGATCCTCCAAATGTCACCATCGTCGCTTGTGGAGAAACATTATTTCTTACTAATACGGAAAAGCTTTTTAACGCCTTTGAATCGTGTTGTAATTCTTTCTATTCGCCAAAAAGCCCTTACGTACACGTTAGAAAATGTACTAAATTATATATTTCTTTTATCGCGACACTATCCACTGTTTCTCTTTATACTGTTTATACTATTTATATAGCCTCTTTACACTGTTGCTGTAGAAAAACTAAAAGTGGAAGTTTAAAGTATAATCCTACTTTTAAGAATGTATCGGTACACTGATACACTATACAGTCACATATATTTACGTAATTTCCAGTATTATTTTGGAATACGATGTATGTTTAGCTTGTTGCTAAGGTTATAAAGGTAAGGGAATTTGATGATGAAAATAAGTCTCAACTTAGGTATTAGAGTTCGAGTAAAAATAATACTATACGAGTGAGTGGAGTGCGGTACAGTACAAACAAGAACACAAATGAGTTGAAAGATGAGTATTTATTGCATATGCTATTCATCCGGTATAAAAAAACCCCAGACCTGAGTGGGGAAAAAGCCTTCTGAATGTAATGCATTATAGAGCAAATGATTATAAAGGACGGTACATTAATCGTAACACCAGAAACTAGTTAAAACAGTTACAGCGCAATACAGTGGGGTCGATTAGGTCCGCTTAACCTGTACTAGTCTAGGTTCTCGTTGGAACAGAATGAGCGAATGGAAGAATTAAGTTGCTCGCTTACCAGCTGGACGCACGCAAGATACCACCGATGGGTAGGTATGTGGAGAGCGGTGAGAAGTGTCTCTGCCTTGATAGCGCGAACATTAGCTCAAACGGGGACAGCCCTCGCTAACGTCCCTAGTTGCGGTGATCCAAAAGAGAGGGTATCGCGGACGTTAGCTCAAACGGGGACAGCCCTCGCTAACGTCCCTAGCTGCGGTGATCCAAAGAGAAAAGGCAGAAGACCCCCCAGAGGACGCTGCGCTTCTTCTGCTAAGGTAGCAGGCATTCCTGTCCTTAGCTCAGCTCCCAGGCGCCCAACGTGGGGCGAGCAACGGATATAGTGCACGTCTGCACTAGCGTACACGCAACACACACACACACACGCGCCCGCGCAAGTCGCGATAGAGAAATTAGGAATCGCGTAAAAGTAGCGGACGCAGTTGCACACAACACCTTACCGTGGCCACGAAGAAACTCTGTCGTGGAGACGAATGATCGACAGAAGCAGCCCGCAACGTACTCTCCCTACCACTTGGACAATCGATAATGGGTACCCGCGAAGAGCATACCGGACATGTGACGAGCACACGTCGGGTTTCACCCACACATGCCCCACAGACCCTTAGGATAGCGTTTATGTGGGTACTCATTCGGGTACGAACTTGTCGGGGCCTGCCGGTTTCGCCCTTTTGTTCATCCTCTTTCACAAGTTCTTTACGAGCTGGATATGTAATGGGCCATTATTGCCGGACTCCTAATGGCTAGGATTGTAAATTGACACCCTTCTATATAAGAAGCGCACATGGCGCGAACAATGTATGGAATAGTGGAAAAAATAAACTACTTATTTCAGATGTTTCCAATTAATTTTATGCTATAAAGGAATAATAAACACGAGTATACATAAAAACTTAATTAAATAATTTTTTTTAAGGGTATATATTTGCGCGAGAATCCGTATGAATTGGATAACCGCCTAAGAAATTACCCTGATCTTCTTTTATGATGGTACGTGGCGTCGGAAACAGTATGGCACACCCGGACATAAGATACTAACACGGTGTTACGTTGTAACACAGTGTATGGTTGTGGTAGTTGTGTTATGCATATGTGGATGTCTGTATGACTAACAATACATGTATGCCTTCAGCAACAACACATGTATGTCTGGGCTTTCCCCACGAACTGGGGAGAGCGGGGAGCTCGAATTGATAGTCAGTCTAAAAAGTTTCTATGAACCGTGTGCGTGTCTCCTGCGTCTCTTGCTCATCTTTGAGTATCCGTGCCATCACAGTACCATCCGTCCAGTGGGGAGATAGCAGAGACAACATTGTGTAACAGACGACACGGTAAAACTGCCATTGACGAATCGACAATACAACGAGTGTTTCATAAGAAAGTGTTGTAAAATCGGCAAACCTTTATATATCTGCCCTCGTGGCATTAATCGCCCTAGTGATATCATCCGCCCTTGTGGCACTATCTGCCCTCGCGGCATCATCTGCCTTTTGGCCAAGCTAGAATCTATCTTCTAGATAGATTTTTCAATCGCCTGTATAGGCAAACAACAAAACGTTCGCTTATATAGTGAACATTAACATCGTGTGCACGTGGTCATGTAATCAAGTTACGAGAACCACGTGGTGATTGAGTGAATGTGAGGATATGTTTTTAAGTGTGGTTACCTTTGTTCTTGTAAAGTTTGTCATTGCGTGCGATGAAATTGTCACTCTGCGAACGAGATTGTAATTTAAAATAAATTGGGTTTTTTATGCTTTTGAAGCTTTTTTCCACAAATGCGGTGTTTAATTCACTGATGGTAATTCCCGTCAAACAATTCAATCAAGTAACTATAACAAATACAATCGTTCATGCCACCTAAGGCATGACAGCCTAGTACAAGATAAAAAATTATTTGTGTATTTATTTTGTGCTTTTTCACACGGCCTTACCAAGCAACCGTGTCGCGATCATTCGGAGATAGGGCACGAAGGAACATGTTCACCCATGCATGTATTCTCTGCGTCTTCGAGGACACTTACATTTCTATTCTTTTTTTTTAGATCCTCAAAACAAAAGAATAGATCACATTTTTTTTCTTTTTCAGACTCTAATAATGGAGAGGAAAGGGTCTATAAACCAGCCATAATGAGGATAGTGCCTTAAATCGTGAGAACTCGGTTCCGCTACAATTAGATCTTCTTGTTTAATTCACACGTGTATCGCAGCTGTGGAAGAGCTATCATTTTACAACTGTACAATTATTGGGCTATACTGCTTACACAACTAAATGATGTCTTAGAGAATTTGGAAAAACTCATTCGAAACGTATGCATGTGCCAAACGGGATTCTTTATCTTTTTATTTCTTTTTTTTCGTATATTTCATTACCATGTGTTAATTTATACTTAGTCTAATTTCACTTTAATTGAACACTTTATGTACATAGGTATACAATCAATATTATTATATTTCATTTAGAACTTATAAGTACTAAAATACATAGAAATAATGTATTAATTATATCAATATGCAATTTTTTTTTAATTTTATAATTAATCAGTAACATACCTTACTTTGTGTTCTTTAATGACTTAAAGTGCTACGGATATTAATCTATTTAACTTTATTAATATTTTTAAGCCATCTGAAAATCTTTGGAGAATAATTTCTGAATCGATATAATTCATATGTTGTGCTCTCTAATGAACGTTTCAAGGATTTCAGAACACTTGGTATTTTTCGACTACTGTTTTTCACGATAGCATCAAACTGCAAGTAGGTAAATATGAAGAGCGTTTTTAAAAAAGAAAGTTTCTACGATAAATAAAAATTCTACATATTAATGTATGAATTACCTGTTTTATTTGATTTTCAGTTGAAATTTGTTCAGAAACAGATTTGACAATATACTTTATATTATTTTCATCATCAAAGCTGTAAACATGAGTTCAATAATATTATTTTAATCGTATTAACAATCAGTTCAACTTATTCACATCAAGAATGCTAATGAAATTTCAAAATAAGCTTTCGATAACTTACTTTTGAAAAATATCATCAAAATAATGTTCCATGTAATCTAAAATTGTCGGAAGCCCAACCTCGTTATTTTTTGCTATTGAAATGATCATGTCCAACACTTCTTCTTGTTTGATTCCATGGTTAAGAGTAAGTATGTCATTTAATAATCTATTAAATTCATTTTATTACATACAATTTAGTAATATTGTAAATAATATTTTAACATCGATTAACTATAGCATGCAGTATTAAAAATTTATCGCAATAAATTCTCATAGTATGGCAAAATAAAATAACGAAATGTTATGTAGAACTTCAAGATTGGCATTGCTTCGTCATAGCTTACATCTTTATATTAGATGAATTTCGAGAACAGGTTAAAGCACTCAAGATTGTATATCTTTCAATAGAACAAATTGATTTTTTAAGTTGCTGCCACAAACTACTGTATTCTTTCATTGAACCATGTTTTATGACAGTACAGTAGACGAAAGCTTGTTGATTTGGTGATATTGTAGAACTATTAAAGTAATCAAAATTATACATTTTAAATTATATAGAGAATTTATTTTGTTGCAATAATAATATTTAATTAATAAAAATATGTAAATCCATTTAATTTTACGTACGTCCTATTTTTTTGTAAGTTATTAAAAACTGTCCAAACTTTATTAATGCAGTCTTGATGATCAAAACTACAAAGCCATTGCAAAATACGTTTCCTTAGTAATGTGTCAAAATGACTTTCGTTATTTTTTTCATCAAATCCCAACTTTTGATATATTGGTTCTAACAGTGATGTCACATAAATCTATGAATATATAATTTTATTTGTTGCTATGTTAGTAATTCATAAAACATTGTCTTTATTTGTGGAATTTCACGTGTCATTGTTTCAAATATTACTATAAAATGTTTGTTTTTAAAGAGTAAAAATTTTACAATTTTATAATACGTGTACCTTTAAATTATCATAAACTTCGAGATGGCCAGCCAAACGAGTATTTAAATAAGTAAACCCAGAAAATGCAGCTTCCCATGGTATATAGTTAGTTTCATTTTTTAAATACTGGGTAGCACTAAAAACAATATCATAATCAACTTCACCTACTCTTCCTAAATTAAATAAGTCATCCATTAGAGACGCTCGATTTATTTCGTGGATTATCTTAAAATTATTGGATTTAAGCATTTTAATTATACGTTTCCACATTTTATCATCGTAGTTGACTCTGTAAAATCCTAAAATATTTTATTTATTGAAGATCATCGATATCATAGTAGAAGCAATTTTCAGAAATCATTATTTAGTAAAACGATAATTATTTTGAAAGTTGAAACCGTACCGGTTTGCAAGATGTTAAATATGACCCAGTCTGTGGAAGCATTATTAATAGATATAGATGTTATATTATCTCTAATCCAAATCAAATTTTTCGTATCCTTAAAGTCTGGTTTACTTTGAGTCGCCCAATTTATAGGAATACACCAAGATGTATTAAAGGTATAATTTATCGGTGGTTGTAAGAAAAATCTTTTTTGTTTTATTGCAACCATGTCTCCAGTAAATTGAACATTAATCACTGGAAATCCAGATTGTATAGTCCATGTGTTCATAATTTCAGCTATACTAGCATGAAGTTTGTAGTTATTTAATTTAATTTCTTCTTCGAATGCTTCAAACAACAATTCTGGAGTCCCGGTCGAGTACATACTATAAAATAATATAAGCAGATATTTGGTAAGAATCATGTATAATTGTGTCAATATTTCTTAGAATCAAACTGACTTTTTCTTCATATATCTTTCCAAACCTCCGTAAAATATTTTTAATCCTAAAACTTTTTCCAGCATTCTAATTATGCAACCAGCTTTATTATATGAAATCAAGTCAAACATCGCTTCAATTTCAGAAGGACTGTATACTTTATTGGTGATTGGATGCGTAATTTCATCTGCATCCACAGCAAGTGCAGAATGAAGTACTTTTACAACAAATTGAGACTCTAAATTCCAAGATGATAGTTCCTATATTTGAAAAATATTATAAAATCATGACTTGCCGCTGAATAATGAAAAAAGGAAGCTTACATCTTCATGTGCATGATACTCGAAGTATTGTGCAAATCCTTCATTTAGCCATAAATAATCCCACCACTTTGGCGTGACCAAATTGCCAAACCATTGATGGGCATTTTCGTGCGTTATGAGATTTTTTATATACTGTTTCAAAGCCAACGGAGTAGCCGTGGGTTCATAAAGCATAAGTTTTTCAGAATAAATTTGCAGTCCCCAATTTTCCATAGCTCCTGCAGGAAAGTCAGACAAAGCAACCATATCAATTTTTGGCAGAGGATAAGGGACACCAAGTCGTGTTTCAAAAAAACTCAAAGTTTTCGGTATGACTGACAGCGAATATGGTAATTGATGAACGAGTTCAGATTGTGCCCATACTCTATAAATACGGGATCCGTCGTTCACTGTCAAATTGTCAAAGTAACTTACTACGAGGGCTACCAAGTAAGTTGACATTGATGGTGTTTCCTCAAATTCATATATTCTTCTGAAAGTTCAAAATATACATGATTTCTTTGACCAAAATCATAACCGTATGTTTTTTATTGATTAACACAAGCTTTTACCCTTTTGTGATTGTTCTGACTGGCATATTACTAATTGCTGTATAATTTTTTTGAACAACCACAGTTATTTGGAAAATGGCTCTTAAGGCAGGTTCATCAAAGCATGGGAAAACATTTCTTGCTCCTGTTGCTTCCATTTGAGTGCCAAGTACCCAGCTGTGGGTTATAAAATGCATTGTAAATGATTTCTTAATTATTTCTCCAAGTTCATAATAAATAATGACCTGGTTTTATTATTAATTTTATAAGAGTTTCTGAACAGTCCTTTCATATCCTCATTGATTTGGCCAACATATGATATTGTAATGCTGATGTTTGAATTAGCGTCAATTAATTGATTCATTTCTATATTTAAAAACTGATACTTCTTTTGTTCCGTGACACTTTTTACTGCAAGTTTTGATAAGCCATTCGTTTTATTGAAACTGGTGACAGTAATATTATGAATCGTAAGATCATCTATATGTAGTACAATATTTGATGTCTTCTTTGTTACATTAGCAATGATGCATATCAAACCATCAAATGTAAAATTATTGGTTGCGATAAATGGCGTGAGACGAATATAATATGTATTTGGTATTACATGTTCTGGTAATCTATAAGCGGTTGTATTTTCTGCTAAAATTAGGCTTTCATGTATCTGGTCAAGAGTATGCTTATTTTTTAAAGAACATACTATATTAAACACTACAGTTAAAATAATAAGGTTTCCAAAGTGTTTCCAAAACCACGTCATTCTGCAATTTTAATTTGAATAAATTATTATTAATCTTTAACCGTTAATGTATATCTACTCAATAGATAAGAAATAAATTATTATAAAATTAACGTATTATTTGCATACCCATTAACTTGCTTACTATTCTTATTTTTACTTTCAATGTACAGAATATTAAAGCAAATTACTTGAAGCTTCGCTTAATTTTGTGTTATTTTTATTCTTGACTCGAGTTTCAATAAAAGAGAGCGGCATGAATCATAGATAAAATTATTGGTGATATTGGTATACACTATATTAACTTATTTTATCGTCTTCTGATTATTTTTGTTCGTTATATTTTTTTTAATGATTTCAAGACTTTCTGTACTCGATAACGTCCAATTAGTTGAATCAGCAGTAGATTTTATTATAAATAAAAATCATAATTGAAATAGATGTTTTTATTACCATTGATGTTTCAGCAGATTTACAGAAAGAAAATAAGTTTTTATCACTTAATGAATGACATAGATTTGAATCGTACGGCAATTACAAAATAAATCATAAAAATGTGTGTGCACACTTGCTTCAATTATTAATTGTAGAAATATTCAAATTTTATTTGAAACAACTCATTAAAACTATTATACATATTTTAAGAAATAGTACAATCACGTTTAAAAATATGAGTGTGTCGCTGTATGTTACTTAAATTATCATAAAACTTATATTTAATGACTTCAATAATAAATAATAAAATGCGTATTATTTGTAAGAGACAAAATATTTTCAGATTTATATTATAAATAACTTACTTGTACTTTATCAAAAGTAAAATGATTATAAATAATCTTAAGCGAACGTTTGTTGGCGGTCTGTATGTAGTTCGAGGTCTTTGAAAGCAGTGCTGCAATGTTTGTCCGACTATCTGAGATAATTTTAGTTCTTGAAGTGAAATCAACTAGCAGATTAAAATAATATTTATACGATCGCTCGTCTAATCTTGAAACTCATCCGGACTCGCACACGCCTGTGTAAATTTATACTTCGACATTTATTCACAAAGTATAATAATGCATTTATATATTTCAGAAGGATTTTATTGTATAATATATATATTAAATATCGAAATTTAAATAAATAAAAATAATCTATTTATATACGGATAATGAATTTGTGGCAATGTAGAAATACTTCAGTACGGAAGTATCGAATCACAATAAGAATATTCTATTCCCTTATAAAAAAGAGAATCTAGAAAAGTAAAGCGTATTTATACGGAATCTAATTACTTGACAAGAAATAGCATATTAATTCAAAATGTATTGGTCGATTTTTATTTTTATGAAAAATTGTTGTTTCTAACTAAAATTTTTTACTTTTAAAATAAAAAAACATAAGAATAAATATTGTAAAAGGTACGGATGATTTTTACGATTAATATTATTGTCGCTACATCATGTAATAAACCACTTCAATAGTTTTTAACGTTGGCACCTAAACTAACTTGATAGAGCTCATGCATATTAGCAAGTATACAAATAATTAAGAATATTGCAAAATTATCTAATTGTATCAAAATAATTGGGAGGATAATTCGCATGTCCAGGCGGAAGTGTCTTACTATGCGAGGACATTTGAAAGCAGTGATAGTTATACCAAAACAATTACTCATAATCTATATGCTGTATGTATTAAATGGAACTTATATTAATTCAATAATGTAAAGCGTGTTTAAACGAGACGAAAAGATGGGTTTAAATAGGTGAAGATTGCCGTGAAATATCCATCAAAATCTGTTTGTGCGTAAAGATGATCACGTAGTAAGGGAATTCCATATAATAATTGTAAAGTACAACTCGGTTTCGGGAAACCATACAATTTTGGAAACAAAGTTTATTAAAACTTTTTAGCATAGAATTAAAAAATTTTGAAGAATAAAAGTTCAGAATATTCCTTGTTTTAATAATAAAAAGACCGGACAAATTAATGTAGCCGATACAAAAATGTGGAATATGTGTAACTGAACAATTAAAATTTAGAAGAATTATTGTTTGGCCAAATAAATTTGCGCGTAAAACTAGAAAATTATCAAGTACATAAATTTGACGAATCAATGTGTTGTTTTGCCCATTTCCTGTGCGTGTGACTGTGTTCTTGAGAGGTATTTCGCAAGAACATTTTGCTCTTCTTATCCAGGCATTTCCCCTATATATATGAGTTTGTTTGACTGACTTTTTTTTAGTAATTCTCTGGGAATGTCATGGTTGACGATCATTTTTTATATACCTCAAATCTACGTCCATCGTGGCCTCGCTATCTAAACTAAAAATAGAAAAATTGAAGTGAATGTAAAAAATTATAATACTAAACAAAATGAATGTCGAAATACACAAAGTATTTTTCGTAGCTTGACATTTCGTTTTTTCGAATTCAAGAACTTGTAGACACATATTTGTTACCTAATGAAATTTGTAGCTAATACTCTACTACTTAAAATGACTGCCCATATTCAACTTTTTTTGTTGTGTAACTTTTACTTGATGGTAACTATAGCAATTCTGTGTAATCGATACATACGGAAGAAAATTTAAAAGATGTGGTTCTTTGCGTTTCGATAGACTTAGCTTTCATGATTGACCTTCAAGAAGAAAAAGATGAAGATTGTGTTGGGGTTTGTTTTCAAGGAACCTAATCGATTCCGCATCGGAATCAAATTCAGCTCATGAAAAAGTTGTTGTAATAAATAGTTCATTAAATAATAATTCATAATTTCTATAAGAAATTGCTGAATAGACACTACTCTTCAAACATTCCAAACCTCATAAAACATATTCAAACCTACAACAATCCTTGTTAGAATGCCGATAGAAAACAAATTGATTAAGTGGCAATTCGGAAAGATCCCCCCTGGGATTTTCGTTTAATTTTATATATTTTTTTAATGGTATTCTGGAAGTAAAAGAGAGAGGCTGGTATAGTAGGGAAGTGAGAAGGGCATGCAACATTGGAATTTGAATGTAGCTAATACTCGTAGTAAATTTGTGTAAATTTACCTATTATTTGATAAGTCATTGACTTCATTGGCAAAAATAGGAAAATCAATTTCCTATCTCGTAAAAATACAAATGCTAATTGGAACTTAATACGTATCAGAGCATGTAGCATAGTTGTTGAGGCACAAGTTCGAAGAGAACATTTGTATTTTTCCTCTATAAATTTAGAGCACAAAAAAAACACCTGTGGAACTTTTTATTAATCGAGTGGCGCAGATTCGTCTAGTATAAATAGTTTATCAACATGTTGAAATATAGAAATTTGAAGAGGACGTTCAAAAATTAACATGAATTGTATTCGAAAAGAAAAATATATATATTTACATATTCATTTCAAAACTGTTTGCAAAAATCAACTCCATCGCTTGTTATTGTTTTCAATAATGGTAAATCGTCTGAGTTAACAGATGATAACAAAGTAAGTATCAATTTACCTATCAGTTTATTATTGACATCTCTTTAAAAAATATTGAAAGGATTACTAAAACAAAAGTAAAAAATTCCGTGAAGAATTTTTGAATTACAAATTCTTTTCTATGCTTTGTGTTTTGTTCATGTTTTGTGTGGTCTTCTAGCGGTTGATATCTCACGTCAAAACACTGTTCCTGGGTTTTAAATATTTCTTATTCTAAATAATTCTGAGTATACATTATGCAATCGTTCTGGCTTTATTATTATATATTATTTGTTGCAAACAAATGTATAACCTTGAAAAATATTTGTCATCAAACTTCAAAAATGTTGAATTTGTGAGTTAATGGTGGCGTTATACTATCCAAAAATTAGTTAGAATATACCAAAACTTCAATATTTCACCTTACATTTATAAACAATACTTTGATGCATATTCATCGTACATAAGTGATTAAAACAACAGATACATGTGTGTGTGTGTGTGTGTGTGTGTGTGTGTGTGTGTGTGTGTGTGTGTGTGTGTGTGTGTGTGTGTGTGTGTGTGTGTGTGTGTGTGTGTGTGTGTGTGTGTGTGTGTGTGTGTGTGTGTGTGTGTGTGTGTGTGTGTGTGTGTGTGTGTTGCGAACAAATATCAGATATAACTTACTTGATTTATCAGAAATATTTTCGCATGTACTATTTAACATATTTGTTTCGTATTGAAAATGAGAAATAGAATAATATATTAATGAATAGATAATTTGAGTCATAAAAAAACTTGATTTCTTATTTTATATCCTAACACCTCAAATAACGTTATAAAATAAACTTATTTATTTACACCCATTCTTCGATACGTTACTAGATAGACGGGATAGACATATGGACACTCCCTAATACGAATAACTCCAGGCAGAGGCACAAAGTGTAAAATAGAGAAGCCCTTATTGGCCAGACATTAAAAAGCGACCGCCCACCAGTAGAATAACCAAGGAGGCCGCCGTTCTTGAATGCTACGATGGGGGCGGGGTTTCGGAAGTTGGATTTGATCAACTATAGATTTATTTTGCCGTATTAATTCAAGTAATCAGATTAAATTAAGAAATAAAATGTATATCTAGTAAAAAATAATATTGAATAGAGTTTAAGTTTTTGTAGTCTCGTTACGAGAAGATGAATATAGCGAAAAACATTACCCAAAGTTGCAAAAATCAATATATCACAAATAACAAAGAAACGATAGATCTGATCTAAAAATGTTAAACGGGAAAGTTTTAGGACAAGAAATGATTTATTAATTAGACCTCATATATCGAGTCAATCGTTACTTTTACTAAATGAATATTTATAATCTATCGAGTAGTCGTATTCGTATTCATCTCTTAAAAATTTAATATTTTCGCCCTATAATTACTAAAAAATATCAAATCAAATTAATATAATATAATTTAATTTATAAACTGAGCCAATGTATAGTATAATGAATAACGAAATGAAATCTCGAATAGAAAGAGCGTCAAAATTTTTTATATGACTATTTATATAATGTGTCATAATAAGATATATTGAACATTTTATAAACTAAGAATTTTTTACAAATTTTATAATTATAATGTTAAAATGTAGTAATCGAATGTTATAACTAGAAAAAGATATGTAAACTACCAGGCCATTAAGGCAATAATAAACTCGAAATATGCCAACAATTAAATCCCTCGGCCAATTTAAAGATGACAAGAACTAATACCGCTCGTTGGAATCGGAAATATTTATCGGATAAGCTGCCAGAGGGAACAACGAAATTGTCTATCCAAAAATAGATGATAGTTTAAAATAATCGAAAACCCCCGTAAGGTATTCCTTTAAAAATACTCCAAACATTTCAAAAATTAAAACACATGTTCATACCCAGTACAATTTTGGTGGCAATGGAAATAGAAAATTCACAAAATAACTATGTGAAAGAACTCACAAAATAACTGCACAAATAATTTTCTTTTTGGGAAAAAGCTTCAAAAGCATAAAAAACCCAATTTATTTTAAATTACAATCTCGTTCGCAGAGTGACAATTTCGTCGCACGCAATGACAAACTTTACAAGAACAAAGGTAACCACACTTAAAAACATATCCTCACATTCACTCAATCACCACGTGGTTCTCGTAACTTGATTACATGACCACGTGCACACGATGTTAATGTTCACTATATAAGCGAACGTTTTGTTGTTTGCCTATACAGGCGATTGAAAAATCTATCTAGAAGATAGATTCTAGCTTGGCCAAAAGGCAGATGATGCCGCGAGGGCAGATAGTGCCACAAGGGCGGATGATATCACTAGGGCGATTAATGCCACGAGGGCAGATATATAAAGGTTTGCCGATTTTACAACACTTTCTTATGAAACACTCGTTGTATTGTCGATTCGTCAATGACAATTTTACCGTGTCGTCTGCTACACAATGTTGTCTCTGCTATCTCCCCACTGGACGGATGGTACTGTGATGGCACGGATACTCAAAGATGAGCAAGAAACGCCGGAGACACGCACACGGTTCACAGAAACTTTTTAGAATGACCATCAATTCGAGCTCCCCGCTCTCCCCAGTTCGTGGGGAAAGCCCAGGCATACATGTGTTGTTAGTCATATAGACATCCACATATGCCTAAAGCAACTGCCACAACCTAGACTGTGTTGCAACGTAACATACTCGCGGCGCAAACTGCGGAATATAAATTATGAAAAACAATATGACGCAGCTTGTGGAAGTAGAATGACATATTGATAAGGTTGTTAATGATAATTTATCGGATGATGTTTACAGAGGAATTCGCAATAGTCTGTTACATTGTTTGTTTTAAAGCTTACATAAAATCAATCGACGTAAGATTCGATAGTGAACGAACAAATTATAAAAGTCAGTTTCCGTGGGAGGGACTACCTTTTTTGACTATCGCCTTAATGCTAGAATAAATCACACTCTAATAAAAACATACAACGCAAAAAAGATAATTAAATAATAGGTAAAACACAGAGACGAGTGATATTCCGTCGATAAACGCGAGTTGCAGTTTTCACCATGACAATGACCTCCGGGACATACTTCAACAATTACGCCTAACGGCCGTCGTGAACAACCGGTAACGTCATCCATGAGAACAACCACAGAACCCAATTTTACGTCGGCAGACGATCCATGCCATTTTTGACGAAGTTGAAGCTCATGTAGATATTCCTTGTGCCATCGGATCCAAAAATCTTGGCTCGCCCTAGTGATAAAGTTATAAATCGAAAGACGATTTTCTGGAACCGATAATATATCTTTCTCAGGCAGAACATTGAAGGGGCGACTTATCAAAAGATGACCAGGAGTCATCTCAAGACCAGGAGTCGTATATCAAGAGGATCATTTGGATCAGCTGAAAGAGTGCACAATGGTCTTGAGTTCAAGACTGCTTCAATTTCAATTAAAAGAGTATTTAATTGTTCATATGTCAACAATTGATTTTTAATGACTCTTTTTAAATGACATTTGAGCTCTTTACAGCTGCTTCCCATAAACCTCCAAAATGAGGCGACAAAGGTGGATTAAAATGCCACTTGATGCGTTTAGATAACGCATAATTCTCGATAGGGTCTTTCAATTGAGGAGATTCGAAAATGTCGTAGATTTCGCGAATTTCCTTATTTGCACCTACGAAATTCGTCCCATTGTCTGAATAGACGTCGATTGGGACTCCTCGCCTGCTAATGAATCTACGAAAAGCAGCCAAGAAGCCTTCGGTGAAGAGGTCTGTGGCAAGCTCGAGATGAACGGCCTTAGATGCCATGCAAACAAAAACACACCCATACGTCTTTATAGTCGATCGGTTACGAAACTTCTTTTCCTTTATGAAAATCGGTCCAAAGAAATCGATGCCTGTTTGACAGAAGGCCAGAGATTCGTTAACTCGAGATTTGGGAAAATCAGCCATCTGAGTATGAATTTTTCTTGGCTTTTGTCTAGTACATTCGACACAGCGTCGAATGATGTTCCGAACTTGATCCTTTCCATTCCGGATCCAAAATCGACTCCTGATAGAACAGAGAGTGTTCTGAATTCCTGCGTGAACGTTTGACAGATGAAATTGTCGTATAATCATGTCCGTCACGAGATGTTTGCTAGGTAGGAGAATAGGGTGCCATTGATTATAGAGAATCTCGGCTCTCTTAAGTCTTCCACGTACTCGAATGAGTCCTTTGTCATCAATGAATGGATGTAAATTATCGAAACGAGTATTCTTCTTAAATGGAGTAACTATATCTGTCGAATTTGATGATGAATTGCAAACCAGTCGCTGAATTTCCATAGCGAATTTTTCGTGTTAAATCATAGAAAAAACTCTGGTTTCAGCTACTTGGAGCTCTTTAATCGTTAGAGTGGTTGCCCGATTGGATTTCAAATTTTTCCAATGTAAAATATAAGCCACGACTCTGATTAGTTTTTCGAAATTAGAGAAGCGAGAATAAATGTTACCACCGGAAAGAGCAGTGATGAGACAGATACCCCTTTTAATTCCGGGTAATTCAACCAATGATGTTTCAATCAATTGAGGCCATTCGATTTCGGGGCGTTGTAGCCAATCAGGACCCTACACCCATTGAGTGTTTAATATAAAATCGGCTGGAAATTGTCCTCTCGACAATGCGTCAGCAGGATTATCCTCCGATCGAATATGCCGCCAATTGACTTGATCGCCTAACGATTGTAAATCAGCGACTCTATTGGCTTCAAAGGTCCTCAACAAATGAGGCGGCTTTTTCAACCAACAGAGTACGATGGTAGAATCTGACCACAAGGTTACCTGATTGATAGGGAATTCCATTTGATCTTTGGCTTCTGCGTAAAGTCGCTTTAAAATGGACGCAGCACAGAGTTCTAATCGAGGGATAGTGATACCTTTCACGGGTGCCACACGAGATTTGCTACAAACTAATCTTACTAATGAGTTACCTTAAGAATCTGTGGACTTAAAATAGAGGCACGCACCGTATCCGTAAATTCATGCGTCGCAGAAACCATGAAGGTCAATTCAAATGGGACATGGGAACAACAGTTGACGAGGAAAGTTTACCTTCTTTAAAATAGGTAATTGAGTTGCTAATGATTTCCATTTAATATAGACATCTCGAGGAAGAGACTCGTCCCATGTAACCTTAGCCTTCCAACAGTCTTGGATTAAGACTTTGGCATAAAGAGTTACTGGTCCTAAAAGTCCGAGAGTTTTCTCTTAGTTGAGACGGTCTGAGGGTTCACCGGTATTGACGTATATCGTAACAAATCTTCTTGAGAATCCCAGACGATCCCCAGAGTTTTGTGAATGGGGTTTTCTTTAATTAGGCAATCAAGATCGAGGATTCCTTTATCTATAGATTCCAGAACTCCTTGATGATTCGAAGCCCACTTTCTGATACAGAACCCACCTCGTTGGAGTAAAGCTGTCATTTCATCGCGAATTGCGATGATGTCTTCGAGAGAATTGGCTCCAGAGATAAAATCATCGACATAAAAATCTCTCAAGAGAAGCTTGCTTGCTCTAGCAAAATCATGAGAGTCGTATCTGGCGAGTTGTTGGATGGTACAAATAGCTAGAAAAGGAGCCGCTGCAGTACCGAAAGTCACCGTGTTTAATTGAAAAGTTCGAATTTTTCCTTGGTGATACCACAGGGTTTTTTGAAATTTCCAATCCTCTGAGTGTATCAAAATTTGTCGATACATTTTCTCTATATCTCCAGTTATGACGTAGAGATGTAACCGAAAACGAAGAATTTATTCGAATATGGTATTTTGTATAGTAGGGCCTACCATGGCGGTTTCGTTGAGAAAAATGCCCGTCGATGTCTTAGCCGACGCGTCGAAAACTACTCTAACTTTAGTCGTCTCACTGGATTCTTTAATGACGGCATGATGAGGGAGATAATAACCGTTATGATCATCGTCATTATACAAAGTCATGTGTCCGAGTGAAATATATTCATCCATTACCCTTTCATATTCTACCTTAAGGGAGTTTTTAGATTCGAATTTTTTCTCGAGAGCGAAAAAACGTCGCAACGCTTGCTGCTTAGACTCACCTAGGTTGAACTTGGTGTCTCGAAAAGATAAACGAACTATGTATCTTCCGGAGGAATCACGTTTAGTGTGAGTGACATAATGTTGTTCACATATCACGTCGTCTCGAGATTTAATTGGCTCATGATCAAAATTTTCAACGAGCCAGAAGCGCTCAAGAAGTTTGTCAAGTTTGACTACATTACAGGAACCGTGACTAAAAGAATGGAATTTCCTGGTTCCACCAGCAACGATCCATCCCAAACTCGTCTTTTGCAAAACTAATGTCGATCTGTCATGATGAAGTTTGATCTGACCTACCGATAGTACTGAAAGAGTTGTACTGGAAGCCAGTAAAAGATCTATGGAATTCGGAAGATGAAATTGTGGATCGACAAGTTGAATTCGCTCTGGAATTTTGAAAAGGTTTCGAGGGAATATATCGTGGGGCACGGCGTCGGCAATATTAGGTACTATTAAAAAATTTAAATGATATTGAGAGTCAGTGTATTTAGAAAAACATGTTAGTTTAAGTTGATATTTCGATACGGTACATAAACCGTCAACTGCGCCAATATGTACTGTGCAAGTCTGTTTACGTAATTTTAATAAATTTGCGAAGTTTTCCTCGATTGTTCTTTACCTTGACTACTGCTGTAGTCATAAGTTGAGAATCTTGGGAGAACGCTACTGAAGCATATGAAGGATGCATTAGTCATGAAGTTGATGACTTCTTCTCTAACGAATTTAATTTAGGCCCTGAACTTCTGTTTTGAGGATCATCCTTAAAATGAAGCGATGTATGATGCTTCTGATTGCACTTCCTGCAACGCTTATCGCTTTTTCAAGGGAATTCATGAGATCCTAGACAGTTTCGACAAAGTTTATTAGATTTCACAAATTGAAAACGTTCCGAAGGACTAAGCTTATCAAACGAAGGACACTTAAATAGCCTGCGATTCCCCTTGCAATGAGAACATGTTGGAGGTTTGGCTGACGACGTAGATGAAGTAGAAGTGGTTGCAAAAGATCGAACATTTTTTTAAAGCTTTCCTTTGGACTGTGACGTATCCTCTCCTGGTCGCTTTCTATTATTATTTCGAGTTCCTGCCGGACCACAACAAGTGCGCTACTCCAACCACTTCTGAAGGGTCTTATTAACCCCTTGTCCCACCATTCCCTAACTTCATCTCTCATGAAGCTAAGTATGGGGTGAGAATACCGGCGAGGCGCTGCCTTCTTAGGCTGCTCATCCACTACCTCGATCACGTGCTGTATTAAGCTCGTGGAAGCCGGTGATTCCTTTGGGATTATCCTCCGAACTAATTGGGTAATCTTGTCCTTTTCGTTACTTTTCAGTAACGACAATCCAGCAATCTCTGCTGTCAACGCTGGTCGCTTATGGCGAGTTTCGCAGGGAAAGCACACATTATCGTGCTTCCTCTCTGCAAATACATGCTAATTGGCGCGATCGCCTACACGCCAAACGTGATTGCCGCAATCTATGACCAGATTAAAACTGTCATAGAAATCTGCACCTAGGTAGATCTCATAAGCGAGATCTTCCAGTACTGCGCATGCCTCAATGACTCTCACAACTGAATCAATTTCAAAAATCAACTTCAAGTTACCAGCCGTCCTCATCACGCCGTTTGAGGCATTCGTGAGTGGCACAGTGCATGGCGAGAGTCTTTGGGCGTATTCCTCAGCAATTCTCTTACCCACAACAGTCACCTGGGCACCCTGGTCGAGCAGAGCGGAGTATGGTTGATCCCCAATGCTCACTACCAGCAGGCGCCTATTTTCCATCATAGAGACGTTCACAACCTCGGGCTCCTCGATAGCCTCAAGAATTATGCCGTCTCCATGACCGCGTTCTATTACGTCACGACGCGTCAACGGCTTCTCTCGATGACAAGGTTTCGTGACGCCATCCTGAGTTAATGACTTCGGCACATGCGCAGTTGTTAGCGGCACTTCTTTGCCAGCTGGAGACAGCAGAATGTCGGATTCCTGCGCATGCGCACATGCTGATGGTACATTGTTGCCAATATAGCACGGCGAAGTCCTGGTGTTTCGTGACGCAATTTCTTCTTGGTTACACCCTTTTTCAACTCTTTTGGAAGTTTTAGCCGTGTTTTCCACGGCCTCTGCCCCCTCCAAGGCTGACGGCACACCAGCAATCATCAAGCCTTCACCTAATCCATTTAAGGAATCGGTGGCTTCTAACGCTTCAAAACTTCCTATAGTTTCGCGCCAGAAACTCTCCACGCTTGGGTGAGGAGTCATTACCTTGACACGTAATGACTCTCTGACCTCTCTGACAGCGCCTACTTCCTCCGTCCTATGGCATTCACTACTACGGAGGTCGCAGGGCGGCTCGTCACCTCCGCATGCTCTTTTACCCACTGGTCCACTAAATCGGCACAGTTTGGGCAGGTCAAGAACGAGCAGGTCGGAGTGCCACACTTCGGACAGCTCCTGACCCGAGCGTCAAATCTCATTACGCAATTATTTGCGCAATGACCAGCCTGTCCACACTTGAAACAGAATGTCCGGCTGTGGTTACATCGATCACGAGGACCATACACCGAGCCTTACCCATTTACTCCCGCTCCCCACCTTTCGGGGAGCGGGCTTGGAAAAATTAAATGCCTGCTGGACGTGATAGACCCATCCCTTGCGATTGCTCACATGAATTGGGGCTACCGCAGGAGAGTTGCTTTCGCTACATCCGGCCGTGGGGATATCATGCTTCCTCTCGGCCGAATGTACCCGCGGGGAACCACGTGGAGACACAACTCCTAGGTACCGACCTGTACCTACACTGACCCTGTGGATTAAAAGAGGTAGATTAGTATTACTCTACTCGCGTCCACATTCTTTCTTTCGCTCTTCGTTTCGTCCCTCGCCCATTTTCGCGTTTTTCCCGAGACGCGTCGTGCATGCTTCGGTGTTGTTTTGGTGGTGTTTTGTTTTGTGTATTTGTGTGTATCTGTGTAGGTGTTCATATTCGTTCTCGTGTGTTGTGTGTGTTCGCGTCAGCATTCGTTCTCTCATTCCGCCCTTTTCTCTTCGTCTCATTCGTACTGAACTCGGACCGAGGTTAAGAGTTAATTTACCTCGGTTTGCATCCCTCTGGTCCATCCAGACGCCACTTGCCCCGTGTTCCCGGGAGTGCGCGCTTTTCGCTAAGGTTCCGACGCCACTCGCTAGGATGGACCTCGCCTACCGAGGTTACGCGTGAAGCGTAACCGGAAGAGGAAGCCTTTTAGTGTCGCACGCTGGACATGACGCGAGACAGGAAAGATTAGATTGATAGGAAAGGTTTCGGCAGGTGTGGTCCCTACTCGACACCTGCCTTCGCGCGGAGAGCTTCCCTCGCGTACTGGGCCAAGATCGCGAAAGATTCCGGAGAGGATACTAATTTCGCGGCTACCCCTGGCCATTCGGCACCGCCCGCAATCACCCCTAGTACCTCCCTTGATTCGGTGAATCTTGGGCAGTCCAGGAGGAAATGCTGCACGTTGTCGAGGCCGCCACATTCGCAGGTCTCGCTTTCCGCACGGCCAAAGGACATTAGTTTTTGTCCAAAGTCCCCGTGGCCGCACAGGACCTGCGTTGTGTAGTAGCTGGGCACGATCCAGTTCATGCCCAGCCGTTCACGCATGCTTCCGAAGAACGCGTGCGTGACTCTACCCTTTTGGGACGCGTCCCAGCGCTCCTGCCAGAGATCGAGTAGAGCGCTCTCGATCTCTTTCTTCGCCGCCGCGTTCGCTACGATCGCGCCTGTTCTATCTCTCTGTGTCGCCGCTATGTTTATCCGACCGATCTCGATGTCCCTTCCTAGTTTAATGTTACGCAGGGCCGATCGCTGTTTGAGCTGGAGATCAAACGGCATGTCTCCAGCTATCACGCATAGGGCGTCGTAAGACGTCGTCCTATATGCCCTGGTAACCGCTATCAAGGCTAATCTGTGCGCGGATCTGAGTGCCCCCCTGTCTTTTTCGTTTGCTAAATCCTCCCACACTCTAGCCGCGTGGGCGATCGTTGGAGCGAACACCCCGCGGTGGAGCGTGAGGAGGGTCCTAAAGTTTAGACCCCAGGTGGGACCCGCGAGCTTCCGGATCTTGTTGAAGAATGGTCCCACCTTCGCTCCCTGCTTACTACAGTGTGTGTGTATTTTAAAGCCTATGTCGAAGTGGACACCGAGATATCTAACGCCCACACTGGAAACAAGTGATTGCCCGCTGACACGTTGGGCACGTGGACGCTCTGTGGCCAGGTGCCCCACAAGTGAAGCAGCTGCCCGCGAATGGCACCGCCGATTGACCAAGCCCTGTGCCACGTTGGGTCTGTGGTAGAAGCGACGGAGCAGCATTTGAGGGGTTGACTAGAGTCACCCTTGGGCCTCTATTGGGCTGTTTAGCCATATGTTGGCTTTGTTGAACGACATTTACAGCTGGGAGCGTTTTACCGCCACCCATAGCGATAACCGTCGTTTTGCCGCTGCTGCCTGACGAGGATTTCGATTTCCTTCGTCTTCTAGGCTCTTTCTTTTCTTCAGAAGGCCCTTTACCCTTAGGGGACCTTTTCCTCGCCTCAGGTACAGCTACTGCTGCGACTCTTTTAGGTTGGGCCTTGGGAGCTACATAAGCTGCACCAGGCACCAACATCTTATCCTTAGGCGGGGGAGGTACATACCCTAACTCCCTCTCTCGTCTTTGCTCAAATTTCTCGCCATAATATTTGAAGTCAGCGAAATCACGTATGGATTTGCCATCGATGAACCTCCAATACTAGGGATGCAGGTTAGCGATTATCCGTTTCACCTGCGTTCTCTCTGAGGGCGGCCTTCTATAACGCCT
Organism: Chouioia cunea; assembly: GCA_030064505.1. Classification (NCBI taxonomy): domain Eukaryota; kingdom Metazoa; phylum Arthropoda; class Insecta; order Hymenoptera; family Eulophidae; genus Chouioia; species Chouioia cunea. Next base: position 25,257,476 of record JAOPFQ010000001.1, read on the forward strand.
GAAGATACACCTGCAGGCCGTTATGTAGTCACTGAGGCGCTCGCCCTCACCCTGGGTTCGACGAAGAAGTTCTCGATCCAGATCGGCATCAGAGAAATGCCGACAAAAGTGGGAGCGGAAATCAGCGATGAAGTCGCTCATGAAACGCCAGCCCAGTTCGTTATTCTCGAACCAGGCGGCGGCTGCACCACTAAATGCCGTGGATAAAGCAGCAAGCATCTCCGAGTCAGGAATGTCATAAAATTCCTGACACTTCCTGACTCATTCCAGAAAACTTTCTGGGCTAAAGCCACCTTCCCCCGTAAACTGCAGGCGGAAGGCTCGGAGAGCGCTGATGCCATCGTACTCTACGCCGTACGTATTTTGGCGTCTGCGTCTTCTCCGATGCCTCATACGCCCACTTTTGCTTCCGGAAGCTGCCTCGCTATCACGCTGCGACAGTGGCCTTCTCTTGGAAGACTCACCGCTGGAACTAGTCCGCGAGTTCCTTGAGCTAGACTCCTCAGAGTCTGATGAGGGCTCACTACGGGCCAACGGCGTTGGTTTACGCCTGGCAGTCTCGTAAGTTTTTTTCGTGCCCTGTAAAGGCACTCCTGCAGCGGTCACATTCGCATAAGTCTTGGGCCCAGGTCCCACGGTACGCGATTTGGGCCGACAACCTTCCGCTGATATACCTTGGGTCGACAATCCTACGATAGGAACTCCCTTCCCACCATAGGCGCGCTCTAACTCGCGAGTATGTCCCCGCGCATGCGCATATGTACTCGGAGGTGGTTCTAACACTCTCCGAGGGCTAAAAGCGCAGACCGGAGACACGGCCATACACTCCTGCGCACCCTTGCCTCTGGGGAAAGTGGCTGCACTCTCCCCGAAGAGAACCATCGCCTCTAGGTCTTCCCTAGACCGAAGCGATAGTCGCACATACTTCTGCGCATGCGCTAGTGGTGGCACCAAGGTGGGTACCGCTCTTTTGGCCACCCACTAGTCGTGGACTTCGACCACAACCGTCTGGTGCTGGGGCATCATCTCACTACCCGACGATGCCCCTCCACGGGTTTGTTGGGCCCCCATCAAGTCCCAGATTCGCATGGTCACGCATATCGCGCGTTTCCGAGACGCGCGACCTCACCGTAGCCAGACATAAATCCAGCGCGCCATAACCATCGCGCTGGAGCCCCTGAACCTCCGCGTTGACGCCGATTGTGCGGTCGACGCGAAAGTTGACCTCCCTCGACTCATCGCGCAAAATACTTTGCGCCTCCCGAGACTGAGAAAAGGGCACCTCGCCAGCGGCGAAATCGCTGGAAGCAATGGGAGGGTTGAGTTCTGGTCTATTTCGATAGACCATTACTCTCAAGAGCCGATCCCTCAACTCTTCAGGAGTGCCTTCGGCTCTCACTCCCAATTGCTCCGCCAGGTTGCGCATCTCGTCAAAATCTGCACCCGAGAGCTCTACTACCAAAGCCTGAACGCCCGCATCTTTCTTTATGCGGCGCATCCTAAGCTCTCTGTCGCACGATAGTGACTCACTATAGAAAATATAAAATACTCGAGCACAAGAGTCAAGCGGCAAAAAAGGGTCGTGGCCAAAACATGGGATCGCATGTCATGGCTTGCGGGACAACTTAGGCAGTTAGTTGCTTGCGAGCAAGAGAGCAACACGTTCCTCACCGATCGATATAGTTATTTGAGAACAGCTCATTATTTTAAAACAACTTCATTCAACTAATGTAAAATTCAATTAACAGTTATAAAAATAAAAAAAATATACTTAACAAATCAGAAGTGGGATACACCTCGCGTGTATCAGTAAAAGAAGTTTTGTCTCGAAGATTCTAACAAAGAAAAAGTTTGAAAAGAAAAATTTTGTGCAAGAGAATGAATCGACGCAGATCTGTCAATAGCGGTGGACATTGTTCACGCAGTCGAAGCCGGCGCCGTCATTCTCGACGCTCGCGCAGTAGTAGCCAAAGGGAAAATCGCCGACACGAACGGCGAAATAGAAGCAGAACGAAAAGCTCAGAAGGTCAAAAGTCAAGCTTGGCCAAGTTGACAGATGTTTTATCAGTGCTTTCAGCTCGATGTAAGACGATCGCGGATTTGAGTAGGCAGTTAAGTATTTTTAAGGCGCCAACCGATTGTAAGGAGACAAAAGAAAAAGAATTGAAAGAAAAGGAAACAAAAGAAAATAAGGCTAAAGAGGATAAAGCAACAAAATCAAATTTTGATTCAAGAAAGGTATCCAATAATAATAATAATAGTCAAGCAGATGGTTGCTTTTATTGCAAGGAGAAAGGTCATTTCAAACGCGAATGTCCTAAATTAAATAATAAATCGGATGATGGGCCTCGCGAAATAAAGAAAGTAAAACCAGAGTATGAAAAAAAGAAATGTAGCATATGCGGGTTAACTAACCATTCCGAAGAACGCTGTTTTAAGAAAACCGACAAGGAGAAATCTGAGAACGCGGCATGACTAAGCGGCGACACCGCGGTGAAATGCCTATCGATACTCGGAGTGGAGACGGTGGCGGAAACAAACCCTTCAAAGATGTGTATAATAAACAATGCATCAAGTTTCATTCTCCGTAGAAAGGAAAAAGAAAAATACAAAAACAAAACATGTCATTAAGGCTCTAGACCAATTGTTTGTCTTATTTGGTGTACCAATGCGCATAATAACTGATAGAGGGTCGGCTTTTACCTCTCACATGTTCACGACATTCTGTAAGGAGTAGAACATTGAGCACATCTTGAATGCAGTCGCAACGCCAAGAGCAAATGGATATAAACCTAGAGGAGTTGCTGATGCTCAGTTATCGGGAGAAATTCAGAAGACTCTTGATCAAATAGACTTGGAACAAATGAGAAAAGAAGCAAAAGCCACTATCGACAAAGAGCAAATAAATCAAAAACGGAGATTTGATGCACGACGTTTCAAGGCACCGCGTTATTATGTAGATGATGTGGTTATGGTTACTTCAAATGCTCCAGCTACAGGTCAGAGTAAAAAGCTAGTAGCAAAAGCCAAGGGCCCATTCAAAATAACAGCAGTACTTCCAAATGATCGATATGAAGTACAAGACATGAGGGATCTAAAAAAGGCTACAAATCATAAAAGTGTCGTAGCTGTGGACAGCTTGCAAAAATGGATTATTTTTGATGCAGCCAAATAATTCGGTGAGTAAATACCAAACCAAATAAAAATTTTATGTTCTTGATAATTACTTCAAGTCGAGGTTTAAGAGGAAAATTTAAAGCGAAAGAAAATTTTTTTTGGAGTTGTTTTTGAATTTGGTTTGGAACTAGGTAGTCAAGTCCGAAAGTACACGGGTATAGTTTTTGGTCAAAACTATGCTGTAACTGTGGCTAAGGGCGGAGGCTGGAATGCTAAGTAGCGCTAGACCGGCAGTCAAGTCTTATGTAATCAGGTGTGATCCTTGGTCAAGATCATGCGGTAACTGATACAAAAGGCGGAGGCTGGGAGCTCAAGTAGCTGGACCGGGGCAATCAAGTCTAAGTCTTTCGGGTGTGATTTCTGGTCAAAATTATGCGGTAACCGAGAAAAATGGCGGAGGCTGGACCAGAAAAATTAATACTTCTGTTACAAGAATTGCCACTAATTATTTTACATTTTTTCACAATTGTTTCAGGGAAAAAAAAAAAAAAAATGGCCGAGGTCGACCATAATGTCAGGTTGGCCGAATGTAAGAGGAAAATTTAAACGATATATTATTCGGCTATCGAGGAGGGCAGCACTCACTATAGAAAATATAAAATACTCGAGCACAAGAGTCAAGCGGCAAAAAAGGGTCGTGGCCAAAACATGGGATCGCATGTCATGGCTTGCGGGACAACATAGGCAGTTAGTTGCTTGCAAGCAAGAAAGCAACACGTTCCTCACCGATCGATATAGTTATTTGAGAACAGCTCATTATTTTAAAACAACTTCATTCAACTAATGTAAAATTCAATTAACAGTTATAAAAATAAAAAAAATATACTTAACATTAGTTTAACAAAAAAAATATAACTTTATTCGCTGAGCACAATCAAGAGAAATTAAACTTCGTTCGCAAGCGCAGCGCGAGACAATTTAATACGAACACGATAATGAAAACTACCGATATATATAAAGCCCAAACAAAATAAACGGTCCAAAATTGTGTCGAAAACGCAGCGTACAGAAAATAAATAAAATTCAACGGTAAGCGGCAAAACAAATCCAAAATAATTATAACGACCTTCGTAAGGCTCCAGCTCAATAGCGAGGCCCTGCGCATGCGGATAAACAAAATAAAATAAAAGACAAAGTAGGTAAGCTACGCACGGAGGGAGAGAGAGAGAACAAACCAAATGCACTCACCGATAGCTGAGCCTGGCACCACACTCACAAGCACAAAACATCACTTTTGATCACCCGCGAAAAACAAAAAGAAAACTAATAGCACCGACTGCCCAGTTCAGAGGCTAAAAGCCAACTGACTTTCGGCGAGTGCTACGTATTTCTCTCTCTCTCTCTCTCTCTCTCTCTCTCTCTCTCTCTCTCTCTCTCTCTCACACACACACTCATATTATGCCATACACAGCAAACTGATTTTCCGAGGTTAACGACCTCCGAAACGTAAACAAGCCCTCATCGCGGGCTTGTTGTCATCGACGAGCTCCGGCCAACGGCCAAGAGCTCCGTCACAAACTGTTTAGTGTGATATTTAGCTATATTATTAATTTTTAGCTTTATCTGCGATTTTCTCCAATATTATTTTACTCTCTATTTTGTGAATGACCTCTCTTTTACTTTGTGGCTTTTTTTATTGTTTCGCATTAAAAATATCTGAAGTATCACAATTACAGAAAATACTATAAAAATGTTGAGAAAATGAATACTACTACTGAGGATGGAAATTCATTGCAAGTTATAGATTTATGCCGATTTAATTCCTACGGAATTATGTCAAAAATGTCATACCGTTGTACTACAGGCTGTTTTATAGTAAGATGTAGTTGTAAAGAAGTTGGCGACTTTTGTATAATTTTATATAAAGGCTGCTAAGTGTCGAATAAAATATTGTATTCGTTCCCATGTAGGCGTATTGACATACATACATATACATGGGCAGGGAAAAATTAACTTCAGCACCCGTGTTACGTTATCCAGACCTTGAGCAAATATTTATACTCACAACGGATGCAAGCAATGAATATTTCGGAGCAGTACTAAGCCAGGGAGATTACAAGAAAGGAAAGGATCTCCCATGCGCATTTGCATCACGAGCACTCAACAACGCAGAAAAAAATTATTCAACTATCGACAAAGAGTTCCTCGAAGCAGTATGGACTATACGGCACTTCAGAAACTTCTTATACAGAAAGCCATTCGTTCTTATAACCTATCATACGCACTTGATTGTGTTAATCAAAATAAAGTCACCTGAAATTGGGTCAAGAATATTGAAACTGCTCCTTAAGATAGCAGATTTTTCAGCTAATGATCGAGTATAAGAAAGGAAAATTAAATACAAACGCAGACGCACTTAGTCGAGTATTTCATACGAGATTTCTCTGTAACATCATATGGACACGAAACGGCCATCCTGGGCTCGTTATCACCAAAGATAAATGGGAGTCAACATCTGCAACGAAACTGTTAGAAAAATCCACAAAACAGGGACTCAAAGCATTAGAGTTCAACGAAGACTTTATACCGCAACAAGTCGAATATCTAATTAACCTTTTAAGAACAGTAGCTCGTCCATAGCTACAAGTCCTACCTCCTCCGTGGGCACAAACACGGCAATTAGACAACCCGAAAACGTCGAAGAACCTTTATTATCGACGAGCAGCGTAGAAAATTCAGAAACGTCCACCATAAAACGACAACCGCGATTACGCTGAAGGCCAAAAATAAAATCACAAGTTATAACTAATAATAAATGTAAAGGAGATATCATTTTGGAACCCTCTGTAGAGCTCATAACCAATCCTGTTTGGGCGATAGTCAGCCTGGACCGGCTCGTGCATGCGCTGGGTATTTCCGAGGCATTGACTCAGGCCGGAAAACCCGACACATGTCGCTATGACCCCGCGAAGCGCTCCCTTCGCCGCCGAATGAGCCAGTTCACCTTCGCCTTTCTGAGTGTGTGTATGTGTGTGCTCCCGCGAGCGAACAGAAAAGTGTACAAGTGTACAAGTCACTAAAGAGGTCACCAGAATTCTCGCCGACTGTTTATGCTCACCGCCTCTCCACCAACCCTAACTCATCCTCAAACATTTGGTCCTTCGAGCCGGATCCAAGGAAGGCGAGGAGCATCTTTCTTTCTCCAGGGAACCGTCCGAACCTTCACCCCCCAAGTCGTCGGCAAAGGAAGGTGAGTAGACGAGGTGGTCCAGACACCAAGTTTTCGACCGCGAGAATTCAGGCCAGTCCCGTCCAGACACCGTCGCAAGGCGACGGCTTAGTCAAGGTGGGTGGCCACTGTGATCGCGGCGGCACCGCACGACTATAACGGACTCCCAGACGGCTGGCAGTCGACGGCGCTCCCAGATAGCGGTCCTCACGGTGGACGTCACGGCGGGCGGCCGCCGTCGACGAGCGCTCAGGCAACGGCTACAGCTTCGGGGCGGGTGGCCGCCCCGGTGCTGGGCTGGAATCGGGTCGGACGGGCGGATCTCGAGCGGGCGATGGTGAGGAGCAGGCGAGAGACCGAACAGATTAACCAGGGCCGTCGGACGACCGTCCGACCTCGCCATTCTCACCACCCCCTCGCGTACGGTCCCTCGACCGCCTCCCGACCATCTGGCCGCCTAACTGACGGCAGAATGTCGGACTCTCGCCAAAGCAGGCAACTCCGGACATGGCAGATCGCGAGCGCTCGAACCGCGTAGATCCCAGGCGATCTGCGCGACGCATTGGCACGCGCTCAGCCGATCAACCGGGAGCGGAAGGACTCGATCGACGCACGATAGCCAACGTTGCGAACGATCGAGGCAACCCCCCCCTTTTTTTCTCTGACCTCTTCCAGGGAGAAGGGCTCGGATCCAGGGTCACCCTGACTGGCGATCCTACCCACCGCCCTCATTTGGATGAGAAACGGCGGGGGGCCTCTGGAGCAGGTCAGAGCCCTTCTCGATCCGTGCGCCGAAGCGACTCTGATCAGCCTCCGGGTCGCCCGGCGGCTTCGCTGCCGCCTCCGCCACCTCAACGTGGGAATAACCGGGGTCGCTGGGTCGGTCATGGACTCCGCCCGACATCAGACCGCGATCTTCCTGACAGCCCCCTCCGGGCACCAACCGGTCCAGGTAGACGCCTTCGTCCTGCGAACCCTCGGGATCATCACACCCCCCGAGGCTCCCACGAAGTCCTTCCCAGAGATCCGGCGAAGCCTTTTCCTCGCCGACCCTGATTTCGATAGGCCTAGGGGAGTGGACGCCGTCTTGGGGGCGGATGTGTATCACTGCGTCATGAAGGCTGGCGTGAAGCGCCTCGGTCACCTCTTGGCCCAAAATACCATCTTCGGGTGGACGCTGACTGGGCACTTCCCGGGACCGCATTCGACAGACCTGTCTTGCGCCCGTACCTGCGCCACCTTCGCCGATCGCGCGCCGGGGCTCAGTCACGAGAAGCTACTGGATCTGGTCCAACGGTTCTGGTCGCTGGAGGAGGTACCACACGTCCAACGAATGTCTGCCGCCGACCGAGAATGCGAGAGGATCTACGTCGAGGGACACCGACGGGAACAGGACGGACGGTACATAACCAATCCTGTTTGGGCGATAGTCAGCCTGGACCGGCTCGTGCATGCGCTGGGTATTTCCGAGGCATTGACTCAGGCCGGAAAACACGACACTTGTCGCTATGACCCCGCGAAGCGCTCCCTTCGCCGCCGAATGAGCCAGTTCACCTTCGCCTTTCTGAGTGAGTGTATGTGTGTGCTCCCGCGAGCGAACAGAAAAGTGTACAAGTCAATAAAGAGGTCACCAGAATTCTCGCCGACTGTTTATGCTCACCGCCTCTCCACCAACCCTAACTCATCCTCAAACAAATCCAATGCCCATAATAATCGACATACTCAACCAGTTAAAAACCAACGAAACTTTAGAGTTTAGGAAAATGAACCAAAAGACCTCTCAACGGTTAATGCAAAAATTTGCTGAAATAGCGGCGAAAATGAGGCGACCAAGTCTTTACATCAAGAGTATTGAGCAGCAACGCATCAGCAATGAGGCCACGTAGAAAACACTATTGGGTAGAGCGCATGGCGAAACGCATTAGAAACAAGATAAAATAACAATTCAACTCCGGAAACACTGTTGGGAGACAAAAACACAAGACATTAAAAACTGGATTAATTCGTGTGAATACTGCTGTAATGAACAGACAAAAAGGCGATTCAGAGCCCCAGGCACACTTGTCGAAGCACCCTCCGACGTAAATGAGATCTGGTACATAGATCAGGCGCAGCCACGAAAATATTTATATCTATTTGTAATAGAGGTATTATCTCGATATGCAAAGGTCGTGATATTGAATAGTTTTGATGAAACCACCAATGCACTCAGAAATATATTCTTTGAACGGGGAACACCCAAGAGAATAATATCGGATAATGGCTCAACATTTCATTCAAAATCATTTTAAAACTTTTAGAGGAGCATCAAGTAAGCCACTATCCGATCACACCTCTACGTCCTCAATCAAATGGAGTTTGCGAAAGAGTTATTGATACGCTCAAGGAAAAGGTCACTCGAGCACTAGAGAACAATCGATCAACACCGTTAGTCATGAACTATAATCGGTGTAGCATAATAGCACCATACAGCCGAGTACAGGTTTCTCGCCATATGAACTCATTTACGCACGCACGCCGCAAGACATCATTAATGAATCTTCATTGAGAGAAGTTATCGAAGGAAGATTCAAAAGAGTCGCGCGAAATAGACTTACAGCCAAATCAAGAATTGACAAAAGTAAAGAAGAAAACAAAGCATTGGTAGATTCATGACAGTTATTAAAATGCAAACCCGAAATACAACAGAAAGTGACGTTTAAATTAGAAAACGAATATCAAGGACCGGAAACCATACTCACGATCAACAAAAACTCTAACACTACACAAATATTACATAACAACAATATATTTAGACGAAATTTCAATCAATTAAGGCCCTTACCTGACGTCTTTGTTACAGATGAAGGTAATCTTAATGCTACTTATTATAGTTACTAATACGCACGGATAGATCAACATTACACACCAGTCCATACTACTGATGGAAGCAAAATGTTGGCAATGCGTACTTATACGAAGATACGTGGGCTATAATCAACCATATAAGTCTATCCGCGCTTGTGCAAAATGGAAAAGAAATAGGGCAACACCTTGATAACATAGCTATCGTTTGTAGTAGTCATACATGTCATGCAAAAGACTTTATTACACACCAACAACGCAGGTTGAGTAATCTTATGCAGAAACTGTCACTCTTCCAATTATATGATGCAGAATTTAATAACAGACAGAAGAGAGGGTCGTTTAACTTCATCGGATCAATTAGTAAGTTCCTTTTTCGCACAATGAATGCAGATGACGCAGAATACTATAATCAAGAAATAGATAAGCTGTACAAACACACGGAGAAGGCTCTAATGGCAGTAAAGAATCAAACCATCTATATGCAAATTTTAGTGAATTCACGAAGAAGTTCCATACATTTAATAATAATGAGAACGAGCTATTAAAATGGAGTAGGAACATGAGATTTGTATTTACAAATTACCAGGCCAACGCAATGATACATCTATCCCTCGAAGAAGGTTGATGTATCCATTCAGTTGATGTAGCAAATTTTTTGTAAATTCTTGAGTACAAGAATCATCTGAAGGAAAGGGTTGTCGAATAAGATATCACATTCGTTCCCATGTAAACGTATTGACATACATACGTATACATGGGCAGGTAAACATCTTCTAGTAGGACAACTGTCTCAAATACAAGATAAGAACGTACGCATTTCCTGATTGTCGGGTAGACTTAAACTCACGTAAACATGACAAAATAATATTAATGTTAACGTCGTGCATTCCCACGACTCGATGCGCTTCTGAACCCCGACTATACAGACACGAAAGGTGGAAATGATAGGGACAAGCTTACCTACACGGAATACCTATAAATATGTGAGCCTATAAGGGACGATGATTCATTCCAATATAATACTGCAAAGTGTGAAGCCATCTCAGGAGCTCTGTCGTGCTCGAAATTAAAGATCTAGTGCAACGTGACTTGTGTGGTTATTAATCAATCCCGACGCCAGGATTCCGAAAAGTACCCGTGCGCATATGTAACCTCGACCATCGCTACCATAGCGCATAAAACTTGGCTCCAAGGGCCTCCTTGATGGACGTGCTTAGGCCATGGAGCCACTAGCGCGTCTGATGCTCTAGAACTGGAGGATTGGTCTCCTCCAGCGACTAATATATTTTATTTTTTTATGAGTTAGGGTAATTTTTTTCTTTTATCGATTTTTATTGTATTTTTTTGTTTTAACATTTTTTTATTATATTGTTTATTTGTTATTGTTGGGCCTCGCTCGAACTTCCTGGCTATACAGCCGGAGCCTAGCGACGACCACTATTATTAAACCGTCGCCGTAAATAAAATTTCGATTTTCTTTTATTTGTTTTATTCGTTTAATTTCGTTCGATGGTCGGGTTTATTTGTATTTTTATTTCCTTTTTTTATATAAATTTCGATTGTATTATAACCGCCGTATTCGTTATTTGACGCCTTGACGACTTACCTTACCATGACCTTTCAAGGTTACTGCTTCTTGGTGCGCGTCAGGCCGTTTGCGCCTTCTACCTTCCCCTTTATTTAATTTGTTCGAGATTGGCTTGTTTTTTATAGATTTCGAGGCGGCTGAAGGAACCTTTCCTTATAAATAAAGTAAGTCTCCCTCTTCCTCCCATTAATTTAGTTTTTTCGTTGCAAGTAAGGGTTGAACAGATGTTTTTTAAATATTGATTTTCACCAACGTATAGAACATCAAATAATCTAATTTCAAGAAAATTAATAAACAATATATTTGTACGATCGAATCCTGAAAAGATATAGCTGCAAAAGCATACAAATATTGATGTTGCAAACTGTGCTTGCAAGCTCCTGTGGAATTAATTCAGAAACCTAGAAGACTGATCGATAGTCGATATATTTTCGTTTGAAATCTATAATTCTTTATGAGAAACATTTGTTTTCTAGACTTTTTTAGCTAACTCTCCTGGCTTAGATGGTTTGAATAATTAAAAGTAAAAATTAAGAAGCTACCTATTCTCTTTCTTTATTTATCAAAATCGAATATTTTCGCGCCAGAAATAAGTTTTCCGAGGTCTCGTTATTTTCGCTTGTTCTCCATTTTAAGAGGAACATTTTTAACGTTATTACACGTTATTTAAGTGATATTTTCAAGTAGTACAAATTATGATGAAGCTACTGAGTTATATTTTAATAAAATAAATGATTTTCGTTTCGTCTTATCCCCATCCAAGATGGTCCGTTCTAAAAAATCAGTCGGTTTGTTTCCATTATTGGATCCGTGAAATCCGTTATGAGCAGGATCAAGGGTTCTGTCGTTTCGGCGTTCTTCTGCATCAATACTTACATCAGGACTAAAATCATTGCCAGCCCGTTGACTGACATAGTATCAGGTATCAGGTGTTGTATTAAGAGAAATTATGAGCTCGATGTTGTTAAAAAATAAACTGTTACCAAGCAATTGCTAGAACGTGAAAAACAGTGATAAAAAAGATCAGGCTACACCCGCAGTGAATTGTACATAAAAAACGAGCTCTTTGCGAAAAAGTCAGGAATAATCGAGCGACACGCGTTAACTTGGACTTTTTCAGGCTCATCACCCCTAGCAAGAAATCTTTTCATTAGACTTGTAGCGTTGTTTATTTTTCTTTGAGCATCTCATAAAAAAATCACCCCTAGCAAGAAATCTTTTCATTAGACTTGTAGTGTTGTTTATTTTTCTTTGGACTAAAATAGAAACGACAAACCACTATTTATTTGAAGTTGTTAATGTTTATCAACGTAACGTGCTATGTGAGTAAGCATCTATCTTCGTTGGTATGAGTCTCAACACAGACATTGGTAGATTTACTTAATGACTCTGTAAATTTGAAGTAGATACCTCCAGGGAAATCTGCATACATATATTATTTCTTTAAATTTGCTGTATCTGTAAACAATTCGATTTTTCCCAAGCATTACTTTTTTGTTTTAAAATTCTATAAAATAATACACGAATTAATATAATAATATTTATCTAGAATATAATCATTATTTACTACTTGTATGAAGTCTTCCAACAAATCCATCACGTTGTTTGCTTTGAAAATAGGTCAGTGATAATTTTCCGACGGCTACAAGCTGATTCAACTTTATGGGATATCAAAGAATAAAAACGAGCAGTTTTGAAGGAATGATTTATCTGTATTCAAGTTATACATATTTACACTTAAAAGCTAAATAAATCGACAACACCTCAAGAGAGTATCTGTCAATGATCCAGATACAACAGTTCTGGCTCGCATTGGGTTAATTGTTTTACTGTTATTATTGACGTACACTGAGTGATACCAACAGTAAAAGATTATCCGGATCGTTACACGTTATATATATATCAAGAAAACTATTTACAGACACGGATGTAAAACTATTTCATAACTAACGTTTTCCTTTGATGACTGAAATTATAATGATTGCATACATCGTTATGTATTTATTATTAATAAGGGCGGTTTTACCCATTGCGAAAATGCTGAGTATATTCTTAGTTTAATTTGTTATTCTTATTTGGACGCTTTATAAAAAGCTATTGTTTCAATTTTGTCTCATGACTTCGTAAAGATTCAATAATTTCGAATATTCAGTTTAGAAATATCAATTTCCAGTGCAAACAATAACCAAATCGTTTGAAAATGACGTTTTTCTTCAAGTGCTTTAATATATTCGTTTCATCCCTTCAAAGATTGCCATTTATTACTGGTCCTTAAAGTTAGTGATTAAGATAATTTACTTATTTTTCACCGACGTTAATTCTCTGTCACAAGACTTCAAAAGCAGATGCACGTATGCTGAGTCGATGGATATTACAATTGAAATATCTTCCAAGAAGAAGTCGTATCGAAAATAGGTAAGGCATTTCAAGATAAAACACTGCGTTTTTGCTATGTTGAATATTTTCCATTATTCGAACAAATTATTATTTACATGGCCATTGAGCGTATGGACCTGACCTTTAATATATAATAAATATATATATATATATATATTCAACATTTATATTTTTCACATTGAATAAATGTAAATTCTTTTAGCAAAAATTGGTTCAGGTCGAACAATAAATAACTTATTTTCAATTAAACGCTTATGCAAATTAAACGATATTAATTTTTTACATTACTTTCATTTTCAAAGTTCATTCGCTTTCGTTTGCGGTTACATAGAATCGGCATTTTTAATTTTTACATTTAAGGCTAATATGGCACAAAATATAGTTTGCATTTTCAAAATTAAGACAATCCAGTATTGCGATAATTTTTTATCGATCATAATCCGTTTGAACTCGACTGTAATTGGAATACGAAAAGGGCAATGTATTTTCCTCAAGAAAGGGGCGTCAAAAATATCATACCGATTCTAGAAGCATAGTAGTTAAAAAAACCTTTCAAATAACAATTGTTCAACAAAAATATCTTCTTACATGTACATACACATTATTTTTTAAACAGAATCATAACATTATTTAATAAAACTTGTATTTGTTCAATAATGTTAGCCAAATACCAGATCCACATAGCTCCTAACGGTTTTCACGTTAATTTACATTTTTCATTGGAATGCAAAAAAAGCCAATTGTTATGGATTAAATAAAACAAATAGAATGCCAGAGAATTAAATTCGTTGATCGAACAATCTTTAATCACGCACAACAACCGTATGCGAATTGTTGTTTACACTTTAATAACTTTTATAAATATACGAATTGATTTAATTTTTGCTTTAATTTGTGATTCTTATCGATGGATTATCTATATCCAATTATTATCTGTAGAATTATTATTTGCATGATTAATCAATTTTACCGTAGAAAATAAATTTAAAAAATGGTTTAGTATACAATCGTGCAATTTCAAGATATAACGGATAATTATATAACTTTGTAAGTATGGCCTTGTCTATGGCAAAATTTCAAACGACTCCAACATATTTTTTAATGCTTTGAAATACAAGACAATCATTTTTATATAGCCGTTTAACAAACAACAATAATTGTTAAAAAAAAATGTTGTTTAAGTATGATTTCATAAGATGTCTAAAATTTCCGTTGATCAAAAATAAGTAGTTGACGTTTAAAACAAGATCAATTTGATTTTTAGTGTCATTACCTATAAATTTACTTGATTATTGATAGTCCTTGTTACAAATTGAATCAATTATCAGAGGCTTCCCGTTAGCTAAGCTAATAAGAAACCCGAATTCAGTCGTTACTGCATTCTACCTTTTAATTTTAACGGAACAAACACTATTGTCAAAAGTTTAATAAACTTTTAGTCTTTTGAAGATTAATTAAAGGATAAAATCATTTAATATGTATATATATATATGTGTGTATATATATGTATGTATGTATGTATGTATATATGTATGTGTGTATGTATGCATGTATGTATGTATGTATGTATGTATGTATGTATGTATGTATGTGTGTATGTATGCATGTATGTATGTATGTATGTATGTATGTATGTATGTATGTATGTATGTGTGTATGTATGTATATATGTATGTGTGTATGTATGCATGTATGTATGTATGTATGTATGTATGTGTGTATGTATGTATATATGTATGTGTGTATGTATGCATGTATGTATGTATGTATGTATGTATGTATGTATGTATGTATGTATATACGTACGTATGTACGTACGTATGCATACACACATGGACACACACGCGCACACAAATAGCGTAATGATATTTTAAATTAAAGTTAAAATATTTAAGTACACTAATTTGAACTGCATGAAAGATAAAATCAAAGGATAAAATATTGCACAATATGTTAAGCGAACAATTGTATTTACTCATAATTGTTGAAAATCTTTGTTCATCGGAAGAGCTATTATTAAAAAGGTATAATATGAAAGAAAACCGAATAGTATAGATTAATGGAAATGTCTAAAAATTATCATAAATTAAGAGTAAGCAAATAAAGTTTTTAGTGCGTAATAGTTAATAGTTGTATTTAAGAAGGCTAACAGAAATAAATACTATGTTGTATTGTGATATAATTAAATTTAATTTAATCATTTGGAGGGGTTCGACAAAAATCGAAGGGAGAAATGTAAAAAGTTTATGTATAAACTGTACAGATACATTAAACTAACTAGCTATCTATGTATAGTCTTATGCGAGATAACAAGATGAAACATCGCGATTACGAGTTAGTCGCCGGGAGATTAGCTTGCTGACGATAAACAATTGCTATATTTAAATACCTAAGTCTCGTAACAGTATAATATACCGGTGCTGACGCCGAAATCGTGATAAAAACGAAAAAAAGCCGTGAGAACAACGCATTCTTATAAAATTAACGCGCAAAAACGTATACACATTCAAATAATCATTCGCTCATGCATAGGTGTCAGCAGCGACCGGTGACAAGTTTTACTTTAGTTTTTCTTTCTCCGCCTACGTTATAATTCCGATATAAAACTGACTAAGAACGCAACGCTTGCATTATAATTTAATATGGGCCTGTATTAAAATAGTAACTATGAACAACAGAGGGCACAGTAGCGTTACATTGAACTCGTTTCTCGTGTAAAACTATATGACGAGAGCCATATCCTTTTTGTTTGGTAAATTCACCTTTTTACCTTGCCAGAGGCTATTGTGTATCGTGAAGGCGTCTATGGTGACAGTCAGATGTTTCGTGTGAACTTGGGAAAAGCATTTTCCGCCGGAATTGTATCTGCAAATTGATCGAACGGTTATAGAAAGAGGAACGATACGCGAATAATACGGGCAAGCATTAGCGTCAGAATCATAGTTGGCTAGAAACACAGAAGGACGTACTTGAAAAATTTGTCGAACATTTTATCGATGACCTGCTTGGGCCCAGTCCCGTACAGCTTGCTAACTTCCTCGCGGTCAGGGCAGTACGAATAGAGGGCTCGGAACTGACAGCCAGCGTCGCGAAAAAGTATGAGGAAGTGCTTGCTTTCCGACCTTGAAATCTCGTCCAGTACCCTTCGTTTCGCCTCCTTATTGACTGTGCCCGGGAATACACAGTATTCCACGGCGTTCAACATGATACCTCTGTTCGACTTTGTCGCTGGCTGCTTGTACAAGCGCGGACCTGAAACGATTAAACGACAACGATTTGAACGATTTCGAGCGGCGAGCGCGAGAAAAGCAAATGCAAACGACTTGGCTCTTACCGTTGTAATCCATCATAGAACTAGGCGTGCTGCTGATGTCGCTGCTACCGTCGTCAAAGACTCTTCGCTTCGTCATGAGACCAGGTGGTAAGGATCCAGGTCCCGAGGGCGAAGGAAGGTGCCTCATGCTGCCCATGCCGGGACTTGGCGCCCGTCTCGGTGGCGTCGCTCTGCCCAATCCACTGTCCGTATCTGCGCGTCAACAATACTCTGCGTGAGAATCCCAATAATGCGCTCGATTGTCGAGTTGTGATGTGGCAAAACAAAATGAACAAATACGATTCAAGATGCCTCACACCTCTTTGTTCATTGTACCCCAGCCAATACCACTAGTGTTCAAACATTAGTGGAGCGGTAGAACCCGTCACCGTGTGAGTATACCCCCAATGGACCAATATCAAGTACCGTACGTGTAATTTAATGCGTATTGGCTAACGCCATTGTAAGGATCAATCGATTGACTAATTGCGCCGACTAACTTTAAGAGTCTTACTTCTCGCAATGATTCGAAAATGACCAATGACAAATTCAATTTGCTGCGAATGCCGAGTCGATACACAACAACTACACGTCCGCAAGTGAACCGTACGCGTGTTCGTTAATCGATTGCGATTAATAGGCAAGGCAACGCCTAAACGTACGTATTAGTAGCAAACTGCACAGTGCAAATTAGGAGGTACTGGAACCACTGAGAGAATCTGAAAGACACTTAGGTAACAACGGCGCCCATAACCATTATACAACATACGCAACTATGTAGTAAGCCGAACAAGCCTTCGTAGCAATCTACGATAGTGATTGATTATCTTCCTCAAACAAGTATGACAGTTTCGAGTTGTACTAGTATAGCCTTGCATAGAAGCTTGATCAAAGAGTATTTGAAGTCTGGAGTGATGTATGACTGTTGTCCTACGTATATGCGCACAAGTATATGCCAAGCCAACAGGGTATCGTCGACAAAACATTGGAATGAAATTAAGACAAGAGAAAGTGCCCGGTTGCCATGACCGCAAGTGTAAGACCAGTAGTGTTGTGGGTGTGTGTGTGTGTGTGTGTGTGTGTGTGTGAATGAGTGAAATGCCGCCACCTTGTATCCGATGTATCAGCAACCTGCCAGCATGCTCGATACTACGTGTTCGTACATATATTGTTATTGTTACGCTAAGGCCTAGAGATTTGTATGTAATAAAGTGTAGAAAAACATAGAAAAGTTATAAACTTGGCACGAGACACAACCAAGGAGTATCAACAATAATCAGGGGATTAATTAAATGTATGTGTGTCCAAGGCACTGTGGTGCTCCTTACCGCACAGATTCATCATTGAACTAGACTTTCTTCCCTTAAAGTTTTGGTAACTCGGGTATTTAGGCCTGCCTCTAACCTGCGGCTGAGGTTCTGGCGCATCTGCAATAATATGCAACGTTTCCGTTGTGTTACACTCACTCTCGAGCAGCTCTCTGTCGTACGAACAGTTAATACTTTCTTTTTACAAGGGAGATAGGGAATAATGTTTTGCTATTTTCAGCACTTTTTTCACATTACGAACAACATTTATCACGTATTTATATATTTAAATGCATACGCACGCGCATTCGCACTCACATGCACACACACATACACACGCGCACACACGCACGCAGAGCAAGTGCATCCGTCTGCTGTTTTTCCATTTCTTTTTTGTGCAGATTATCAATGCGTTTTAACTTACAGATCAAGCTAGAAACAATAATCTACCTTATTTGCTAACAAAAATCATTCGAGGTTGAAAGAAAAATATAAACGAATAATCATGTGTATTGTGTATGTACGGTGTTTGTTGCGTTTGCTTCATGTATACGTAAACGTATGCTCATACCATCCATACAAGTTCCTGCAAAATCTACGAATCCAACTAGACATGTATAATGTAAAAGATCATGTTAATCGCATACGCACGAATGTGTATCCGAAGCGAACCAAGTAATAAAAGAAGCTCACCTCGTGACGTTTTGTAAGAGCCACGTCGTCCCAACAAGTTGCCGCTTCGAGAAGGCGATGAACTTCTACCGTCGTCGGGCGAATCTACGGAAGAGACTAAAATAGGGTAACAAACTATTATAGCATGGTTAGTAGAAAGCCTTACGACTATGCTACAAATGGTTAGTAGATGTGAGTGATACATTTAGAACGACGATGATCGACTCTTCTAGGTTCACTATGATGCAAATGATGATCGTGCAGTACGACAACAGCGAAAAGTAATTTTTTCAATTTTTACGATCGACGTTAGGATGTACACGTTGGCTTTCAAGTACAGAGCTCGACTTCGTGTTGTTTAAACGTACGGATTCGTAGAGCGATCTTTATTTTCTGTCGATTGAATCAAGCAAGCACCGTAGGATTATTGTCAAGATAACGTGATATCTCTTGTAACTCTTTGTGTATGGACGTTTGTTTGCCAGAAATAAAAGTGACGACGAATTTTAGTACCAACAATATGAACGAGAACGACATGACGATAAAATGATAAATGATGTGTTAATATGCGCATACTCTTACGAGAAGTTAGTGTTCGTGTAGGTGTGAATGTGTGCATACCCCTGAGGCTGCCACCTCGATAAAGGGAGCCGGAACGTCGATCATCAAGATGTACCGCGGTAAGGCTGTCCTGCGAACCTCGGTAGTAGTCTCGCCTCATCGTTGGTGACGTCAGCGATGCTATATTGTGTTTCAAGTGCCAAAAATGTTAATCAGCTCAAAATGTCTATCCTACGATTCTTTGTTTTTACAATAGCCCTGCTTAACGGGAACGACCGTTCTCGTGTAGGCAGTTGTGTTAAATAATTGTTTACGTTGATCTTCGCATTGGTATTCAACAGGAATATTTAACAGGCGTTCTCGAAAGTGTGTACGTCAAAGAAGGAATAAACGTGTGCGATATTTTTCACTCTAATTACTTGAGCGTGAGATTAACAAAGAGAGGCACACAGTGACATACATCAGGTACTATTTACACTGTATACATTGGTTAAAGTTTGTTTTTTTCCAAATGTCATATTTCCTTTATTTGTGACGTATTAGAACTTTGGACCACCGGTTACACGGCGTATTATATTACAGGACAGAGTTTTTGAGCTTTTCTGTGTAGATCCGGATAAATAAAAAAGTCATTCGTAAAGTAACATCCAAGCGTATCGAAACGAATAAATAGCAGTGAATAAATAAAATGTTTCATTATGCTATTTATAAGAAAATTATAGGCAGCATGCGACAAACGGGCATTTACAATCACTACGTACAATCTATTCACATTGACAATCTGAGGGGAGAGCTTGAATGTCTATTCCTATGGATAACTAAATGGATATATTTCCCAGAAATATCTCGCGTGCAATTGTCAAAATGGATAATAATCGTCGAATTATATTTGCATTCTTTCTGAGAAATATAAACAAATCGATCGATATATTGTCGTGTAATTTACCTGTACTGAGGTTAGAAGAAGAACCTTTTTTCCCTCTCGCGGGTGTTAATGCACCCGAGTCTAAATCCGCACCCGCGTCAACATGAATCGTTTTTGGCCGTGGCCGACTAGGGGTCGCCTTGTTTCTAAGCTTTGCTGGTTTCAAAGCATTTAATAACTCTTTGTCAATTACTTTACCCTGCAAAATATGTTATCGAATAAGACGATCGTTTCGTTACTTTCGCTTAAACATGAAACGTACTTCTCTTTCGGCTTCCTCAATAGCCTTTTTTAATTTGTACTGCTCTAAAATAGCAGCTCTTCGAGCTTTTTCTTCTTCTTTTTTCCTAGCTCTCTCCTCCTCTTTCATTTTTTCTTCTTCTCGACGAGCTAGTGCTTCGGCTTCTTTTCGTTCTTTCAATTCCTCTTGCTGCTGCCTCCGCTGTAGCGACAGAAGCATTATTTTCTCCTTCTTTTTCTCCATTTCGTCAATGGAATTCTGTAAAGAAGCGATTAAAACATTTAATATAGAAAACCAAATCGTAAAAAAAGTTTCGACTTCCTTGTACACTTTTACTTACAGGATCCGGATTAGTGAGCTGATTTCCTATAACCAGACCAACGCTATTGTTCTGACGCCCATCTGTGCCCTCGCTCTTTTGCCTCTCCCTTTGCCGATCTCTTGCCATTTGTTGCTGTAACTCCCTTTCTCTCAATTCTTGCTGTTGTCGTTCTTCAGTTTGTCTTTGTTTTTCTCTCTCCAATTCCTTTTGTGCTGTACCATGGCGCTGCCTATCAATTGTTGCACTGACAGGCGGTGATTCGTATCGCGACAAATAGTCACTTTCATCCAAATATGCAGAGACGCTCCTTTCCTGTATACGACGAATAATGAAATTGGATGGTCTTTCAAAGTAACATCGACGTTTTTCATCGTGAAATCAACGATTATATTGCCCATTGTCACTGAATACGAATTACCTTTTTGGGAGAAGCTCTTTTTGTCCTGAGCGAAGGCTTTGGTTTTTTAGGCGCGTCGTCAAACGATATATAAAAGCCTTTTTCTCCCGCATCGTTCGGATCTAACGGCAGAACTTCTGCTGTGTTACCAGATGGCGATGGAGTCTTCTCTCGTAAAGACGTATGCGGTTGGAACGAATTTCTCGATATCGATGGTCTTGTTGGCGATGGTATCCTGTATGTTCGACTACCAGATGTAATGTGCAGATTTCGAATACCTTGAGTGAAATCTTCTTCGTTGCCTAAAATACCAGTTAGCGATTTGTCAATATTTCATCTTAATTTTCATACCTCTGTTTGGAATAAAATCAACAAATTTACCTAAATATGACCTATTTGATGTGTCTAAATTTTCCGCTGGCATAGAGTTCATCCTTTTCTCCAACGGACTGTCATGCGACATTGAAATATGATGAACATTCTGTCTTTTTACATCTGGACTGTCGCTCATTAACTGATTTAATCTATGAACCTGCTGAAGAACGTTTGATAAATCATGTAATACGTTCGTCACAGAAATACTCGACTTTTGTCATACTGACGGTGTAACGCTTGTTTGAAGTATCTTTTGACGACGAGGTTTTAATTCCATAAACACGTAAACCAAATCATGTAAAGATCAAAATACACCGACAGTTGGACGTGTCAATAATTTACGTTAATCTTTATAAATTTAAATCCACGATCCTGCTAGCGCCAACTTCGGTACGATAACTAGGCGTAGCTATACCCGAGACTGCTCTAGTTTCCGCAGCAGACCAATGAAACAGATACATTTTGTGTTAATAGAGATCGGAACACAGTAGGGTTTTTGCTTGGCACACTCGCAAATATACTTTACAGGTATGCTCACAATTCACGAGTCAGTAAAGACGTGTGGGAATAGAATTTTCCCGTTCGAACGTTTAGGCGTTACAGCCTATATGAGTGCGTTACATCACCAACTGGTTTGCTCACCCACCCTGCGGTCAAACGACTATTCGACACGTTTTGCAATGTAATAAACTTATGAATCAGTGCATGCAATATGTGCGAAAGATCGCGTCCGAACAATTATCAGGGCAAACGTGTCTCCTATTTATCATTGCACATTGTTTTAATGACGAATCAACAAAAACACGATTCACTCGAACACTTACAGCACTGCGATGTTGAGGACTAGCTGAAGAAGGCGGAGTTTGACTAAAAAGCGTTTGTGCCGCTGAATACGAAGACATGTGATGCTGATTACTAGATAGGCTATGTTCCCCGCCATTAAGATACCGCTGCTCTTGCGATGTGTCGTGTAAAATAAAGCCTTTTTGCTGCGGAATTGGCATACCCCACGATTGAGCATTTTGATACAGCCGTGGATCTTGCTGATAAACTGTAAACAAGTATGACCATTATCACCACTATCGCCGTCGTACAAACAGGATGGCCCGTCTTATATTGGACGGCTAGTTACCTGGGGGAGAAACGTATCGAGAGTCTATTGATTGGTTGTAGCCAATATTAGCTACATCATTTCCTAAATGTATTGGCTGTGGTTGTCCCCACGTACGTCTTGGCACTTGTGGTTGATCATGAAGATAAAATTGCGACTGTTGGGCTTCGTGCACCCTTGCAGGAATCGGAGGTTGTGGAGGTATACCATACGACTGCGAAAATCCCTAATGAGTTTTTGTTTGTTTTTGCTCTTACAGAGAAGATCTCGAAGGAACGTGAAAAAAGCTTACGTGTAAATGCTGCTGACTCATACTTTGGAACTGTTGCATTTGTTGTTGTATCTGCTGCTGCTGTTGTGCCAGCAAATTCTGCTGTTGGATTTGCATCTGCTGTTGATTCAAACGCTGAATATCATGCTGTAGTTCGCTCAAGCTGTTGTTCATTCTTGAATAAAACAAATCATAGGTCTATCGATGATTGAATGTAAATGATAAGTTTTGAAAAACTTTGCCTAATACATACTGCGTTAACGATTGATGATATTGATCGTAATCCATGTTTTCGATGTCGGGCGTTCGTCGCGTTTCCACAAATGAATTGTCTTGATCCAGCCATTTGTGCTCAACATCTTTTGCATCTTCGCTAATTTCCTGGAGTTTGAAGATATACCTTGTTATTATCAAAAACACAATTGTCATACGTGGAACTTTTTACCGATCTTTTCATAAAGAAACACCTCGAAATTTTCCAGTAATCCATAAGAATAAATTGTACTCGTAAGATTAAATACATATATACACGAGATACGAAAGTATAGAAAGATCAAAATATTTACACGTAATTTCATTTGATTTTGAAATCTTAAAATAGTACAAAGTCTAACATTAGTAATAGTAAGTTTTATCACAAAGAAATGAAGAGATTAAAGCTACCGCAGTCTGGAATGTATCGAAATTGAAGCAATATACCGAGAGAATGTTACGAAGAGGGGGTGAGAGTTCCCCCAAAACTTTGGAAGTGTCCTTCTGTTTGATCAATATAACAATATCTTGTGCAACTGTATAGGATGTCAAGGTTTTGCTTTTTATCACATCTGCACGCTACAATTTTCTTGGTGTATCAATTAGTGTTTGGCTCGATAAACAGCGATTTCGGCAAATCAGCCAAATTACTCAAATCGGTAATCCAAATTAGGAATCGGGAAATTATTGTTCCCTCACGTTGACACGTAATTTACAATAATAACGTGAATGTCACAAACAACATTACAAAAACATAAATCGTAATGGGTTCAAGCTTAATGTACGTAAATATAACCACCACCAACTTAACATTTAGTAAGAGAAAAATATAATCCACTAATGCAAAACTTTTTAACATCAAAAACATGCCGCGGACACACGAAATAAGGTAGTAAGTAATATTTTGTAATGAATCTAGATGCAATGTTTATATCTTGTAGTTTAAAGATCAAACGTTGTAACGGTCATTATGATGAGTTTATTATCGGACATGAGGCGTGTGACAATCGACGTGACTTTAACACGTTGATATGGGCACAAATACGGGTCAGGATCGAATATACAGTAAACGAGACTCAAAATTCGCCGCAATCAACGTGTTAATAATGATTGGTATGCTCAAGTATTTATATCCATTGTAAGTTTTAAGAAGCTCAATTTACTGATTCTATATTCATATTTAATCGATGCACGTATTAAAGCCATTCAGAAGCGAGATATTCAACAATTAAAACATTATCCTTTCGAGAGATGAATTAGACAATGTCAATGTAAAAACTGTCAATAACTACTAAAGTATTGCAACCCTAACACATCAAACTTGTGTATTTTTATCATTTGAGCGTTAATTGTAACAGTACACGTAGAAGAAATTGCAATCTAAGGCACAACAGTTGAGCGGGCCAACGACGCTTGTATTTGGTCGTTACATATAAAATTTTGTTCGAATTTTGTTTGTAGTTTGTTGCCATTTGTCTGGCAGCTCAATTTATTCCTGCGTGTACGCGAGCACGATGGAAATCATACCTTTAGAGAGAAGGGTCGTTGAGGTTTATCCTGAGGCAACTGATGGGATACGGAGGAGGCAGCGGAAGGCGAGCACTCGTCGGCAATGCTCGACTCTCCGGCCTGCGCTGAACTAAGGGGAGTTAAGGTACCCGCATCCACAGGACTATCTCCTCCGGAAGTCGACGACGAAGGAGACTTAACTTTACCCTGCAATGAACCCAACCACAGGCGTGCTCTGTTAAGTACTCACAGTATCCACCACCACGTATGTACAAACAACACCACCCAGTTGGACGTGTCTCTTGCTATTGCTAACTTCATCGCTTTATACTCTTCATCATCGCCAATCGATCAATTTTACATATTTACAGCCCATCACAAGCGAATCATATAGCGAGCTCATTTACTCAAATTTGGATTCAAAATTGACTGCGCTACTTTCGTCGTCTTCGTATCAATTGAAATTGAACAATTTCAACATGTTCTATAGATGCTTTACGAAATAGACTAAAAACTTACGAATGCGTTGAAGCTTTTGTAATATAAGAATATAAACATATACTTCAATGAAGTTTAGCAATACTAAGTTAATTCCACTAAAGTGATAATATACATATTTACAAATGAAAAACAATTGCGTCAAAACGATGTACATAAGGTGACCATGCATCCGAAATTATATAAGAAATAAATGCTAAATTTATTAGCACACGTGGTACTAATGTACGCCATGCAATCACTCAATTAGAACAACAAGCTTTGTAAAACTAAAATTTTAAGTAAGGAGTGTCGATGCATAAGGAACGAAATTTAGGCTGAAAACGACCGAAAACGAAGACGAAAACCCCGAAGCCTTCGAAACAAAAACCAACAGAACAGTGACAGTTTATAGAGCCAACACCAACCTTCGTAACAGCTTGTAAAAATGCTGCTTTTCCAACCTTTTGTCTTCGTCTTGACATGACTATTTCCATTTTCTTTTTTTCGTTTTCGATGTGTCGTTTTTTCTCTTCTAATTTCAATCGTATGTTGTTCAGTTGCGATGCCATGACCGTGCTGCCATTCTCTTCTGAAATATCGACCAAGTTAGATACTAAAATTTTAAAAATGGCCAAGATCGTTCAAACAGCTATAAGACCTGCAGAATTCTTCTCAACTTGCTGATTCTGCTGAGTACTTTGCTGCTGCCACGTGGTCATGTTCGGTAGGGTCGCGAACGTCGTTTTCTTCTCGACAAATCCGTTGCCGTTACTCTGGTCGTGTTTCTTTTCGCTGAGCTTTGAATCCTCTTTATCTTGGTCCATGTACGTGAGATTGATACCTTTGTCGGAGCTTTTACTCAGGTTCGCAAAACTCGACATTTTCGTAGTAGTTGCATCGGTGCTTTCGTTCTCTGTGGAATGTAGTATGTTTTTGAGAGACACGTGGCGTCTCAGATTTGAACTGGAATTTTCCCGCCTGAGCCGCGACGAAGGTGGCGGCGAATCGCCATCCGCGTGTCCGTTGTCCGCGAGAATAAGGTGGACGCCGCTGCTATAGGCATCCTTGATACTCGACCTCGCAGGTAAGGTTGGTTCAGCAACCAGCCGCGGGTGCCGTAATGCGTGTTTACCCAACACTTTGTCCGAGTTTCGACCGATGTTGTGCAGATTATCCTGTAATTAAAAAAAACACACCCACACCTCATATTGCTAACTTTCAGCGTCGGCTGCTCGTTGCCTTGTACTCGTTAAGACAGTTTGTCAATGACTTCTGGAACTTGCAATAATTCGTGGATTGTGCACGTAATGAGATGATTGATCTAGATATTTACGACGACAATGTGCAACATCGACAACACACAGTGCGAATGAATTGATAAATCAACGAAAGAGTAAATGATTCCGAGCCCATTCAACACAATGATCAGTTGTTTTTAAATTTGAATAGTAGATTATCGAGAGCCATCACTGATTTATCTCAAAAATCATGTCAATGGCAAGAACGCTACGTAGAACTAATTAAAAAATATTAAAATAATGTGACTAGCTGACTACGAATATAGTTTGGCAGAAGGTTACCAATTCATTTAGAATCGTATACCCTTGTTGATTTTCGAGGCAAATGCCACTTGAAAGACTTCTTAACAAGTACAACAGCGTGAATTAGTAATAGACGTCTTAAAAAGCGTATTTTGTCTGTTTGTAGAGTATAAAAAATACAAAAATAAACATGATAATGAGAAAGGAGAAGCTCTAAAATAATAAGTAAATAACTCCTAGTCTTACTCTAATAGTCTCAATTTTTTTTAATAAGGTCTCGTGAACAAGAGTTTTTCTCACTTGGGACCCTCCGAAGTTTTCAATGGTAAGTTGCGAGTCTTCGGCATTGGTAACACTGTTGCGCCTCGATCTTCTGCCGGCGTAAGAGCTCCGTCTCTGCTCTTCCCAATTGCTTGGCCGACCAGCGGCCTCAGCTCTTATTAACGTTTTATCGTCGCAGACCGAGCTTAGCGTTGGCACCTGTTTCGTTCGATGCATGGCAAACGCTTCTTCGCTAGTCGTTTTTCTGCAAAGAAAAGCTTCGCTTTACTACACCCTTTCATTTTACAACGTCTCTTCACCTATTATAACGTTCTTTTACAATGTCCGACAAATTTCATGACTTTGAATGTAGACACGAGGGATATGTGCAATGCAATTTCATCAGATTACTTGGCGCTAAACTTATGTAAATAAAACAACGGGTTCCCATACCTTTCGTCGCTCGGATGAGATTCTGGAGTTTGATACATGGACTGCGACTTTTTGACCGTGTTCTGTACAAACGGCTTCGTGACTAAAATCAAAAGATTTATTATTTTTACGAGTGTTTCAATCGTTTCAATGATTGCTCAACTAATTTCTACATTTCGATATAAGGTTAATAGTAGTAATGATTATCAAGTATACGCAAGCAATATGTAACAAACCATACGTGAAAGGCTTTCTTTTTCTTGTTACTTTTATTGTCAATAACTACTTTTCAATTAAACAAAAGCATTTTTGATCACTAATATCGCTTATCAATAATAATACGATGTTACTATTGGATATTGATAATGCATCAATGATTACATCAAATACAAAACTTTCTTATGTTTTATTTTTTTTTTCGAATAACGTGAAAATAGAACAGTTACAAATAAATATCTCTGCACAACAATCCTTCCAAGTTAGATTTTTTCAATGCTAATATAAATGGTCAGTTTCGAAAGGTTCTACTTTCTTTGCAATGCACACAACAAACAAAACATTCATTTGTTCCACTTAAAATTGTACTCGTATACGATTTAGATACTAGAATAATTTATCTCGAAACTACAAAGTGAATCATGCGACAATATGGAGCCATTCAAGGTCCCAGATAACTCAAAACGGGAACGACGGTGTGATTAGCAACAACATATCGTTTCGATTATTTAAATGTTTTTCATCGATGAATTCAATATTACGGTATTTTGCCTAGAAAATCTATGTTCACCCAAGTTTGATAATGTTACATTATCAACTTGGTCCTTTCATTCGAACATTACCATCAATTGTACAAGTTTAAGAAGTTGACGTATTAAATTTTGACTCAATTACATGCCACAAGATTCGCGCAAACTCGCATGACGTCTTTGATGCGTTAATGAGGAGTGCATATTAAATTTTTGATGGATGCAACACAATGTCACAGACTAAAAGGGTACTAAGAGTAGTTATAAAAAATAAAGTGATATTGATTGCAGAAAAGAGTGACAACATAACAGATGTGCGAAGACACAATGAAATGCGCAAAATGTGACAAAAAAGATGGAAACAAATAAATAGTGTAAAGTGAAAGTGAACAACTTAAGATAAGTCCTTCGCCTGTATTTGACAACACGAAGCTTTTTGCAAAATAAAAAAAACGTGCAAACTCAACGAGAAAAAAGCTATTGCGACGAGCACCAGCCGATGTTTTGACGCTTAAGGAGTGTGCCAGTATGTCTAAACAAAACAACGAAACTTAAATGTAATAGTAAAGTATTTTTTGTCTTTGCAGCTCTGTTAATTTAATTTCGCTTAATTTCGCTTTCAATGCAAACTTTAATTTGTTAGCCACCTGATTTAAGAAGAAAGAAACAGTTTTCACTTTTGATCAAGTCGAGTAAAAAAATTCAGATGCTAATCGCCGCACGCTCGATAACGTTGAAACCGAAAAGGAATCAAATTAACGTACGCTTCACATTTCGTACGAATTGAGAATGTTCGTTTTTTGAAATAATTTAACAATACTTCACTATTAACCGTACGTTGAAACTGTTACATAAGCAATAATACGGATTTCATCTGTCCCAATATGACTATAACATCGCTAAACCCCTTAAGCTTAGTCGAAGGACTTGAATTGAAAAAAGAAAAAACATGAGCGAACGTCGAGTCATGAACACATTCAAGTTGATTTGGACCGTGTAACGGCGACTATCATTGTTATTGTGAAATAAAATAAAGATAGAGAGAACACCATTGAAATCGAATTCGATGACTGCTTTGCAACTGATTTTTCATAATTCGTGCGGGTACCTGTAAAACCCGGAGCGGACATGGAGAGGTTGCTTCTCAAATCAGGTATTGCAGTCACGCACGTAGGCGGCAGACTTCGCTTATGAGCTACGCCGTGACTATTGCGCGGGCACGCTGCTTAACGTGTTCGTCAAGAGGAGGAACGTGAAGAGGCGCAAGTTGGCCACACAGAGTCAAGCATCGAGAGCAAGAGTAGTAGATACGCCAATCGGATATATGGAATAATGACACATCTTTTATTAATTCCATCATTTTCCTTACATTAACTGCTGTCGTTTGTTTGTTTGCTTGGTTATTTTTTGTTCTACATTCACTTGGAAGCATTTAGCATTTTTTCCGGACTTCTATACAGCTTCTTTGTACATCTTCAAGTATGTTAGCAGCCAATGAGAATATCGATTGGATGCAACGATTTTTCAAGACTGTGTATGTGTACATATATCGACACCAATAAGAAGCATGACACCGGTTTGATCGCAATTATCTCGTTTATTTGACCCTCTTTCAAATGTGACTCTGGACTTGGCAAAATCGACAGATACACAGTAGAAGCAAGTATTAACCACTTTAAAACAGTCCTAAGTCGAGTCAATTGCAACCAAAGCGGAAATCCATGAGTAAAAATTGAAAAAAAAGGATAAATACGGAGCAAGTAGAAATGATGTTACATGAGCCAGCCTCCACCAGTCATTTGTACCCCGTCACCAAAAAATGTACTTTCGCGGAATACAAAAAGACGAGAGGCCCATTTTACTACCAGAATTAAGATCGTCCATTGTCTAACAAACATTGCTGGCGATATCAGGCACCACTTTGTCGACTCACCGTCTAAGTATTGTTGCGCTTTGTCCTCGCCGGGGTAGCGCACGCATTTGGCGGGGTGAATTTCCAAGACGTTATACATTTCGGCTAAAAAGACTACGAGATTTTGCTTCATGGACCTAGAACAAACGTGACGTATTAAAATATATTAAACCAATCCCAAATCTAGTTACTCGTTTAAGAGTATAGATATTAATAAGCAAAGAGACTCCATTTCAAGAGATTATTCATGGTAGTTTGATGCATGCATGTAGCGTATCGTTAAAACAACAATAGAGAAGAATACAAGCCAGCAAGGAGACGATCATTTGATTTTTATCAATCTATGTCATTTATGTAATTCACTCCTTTGTCAAAATTTAAAACAACTTATGGAAACGTAAGAATTTTAATCAGCAGCAGTTGGACGATGCAAGATGTTAGACACATGTAAAAAATAATGTTACCTGTAGAAAATTAAACAAAACGCCTCCGCTCAATTCATACCAAAAAGTACACAAGATGCCTTAATTAAAATCGGCCTCGAGGTTACACAAAGGAATGTGCAAACACAAAAAGATACGTGTGTGTACAAGGTATATTAGAAGAGTTACAAAGATGGCTCGAAAAGAACGCTATAAAAAAAACGATGTTGGGTACGCGACATGAAATGGGAACGTACCCCCTCATGTAGGTGACGTCCTCCGGCTGCATGTGGAAGATCGGATAAGGCAAACATCGGATGCAGAAGGCGTGCACGAGAGCGAGATTGTGGAGGGCATCGGCGACGGAGGGTCTCTTCGAAACCCTGATGTCCATCCAATTGAGCTCTTGTGGACAATAATACGCAACGACCGCGGCAAGTCCAACACCATCGCATAGCGATTGCAGATCTTTCGAAGGTGGCAGCTCGGGCAGCAGACGACTCTTGTCGGCGCTCTCTTCCGTTTGAATCTTGACAATGAGGGCTGTGCACACGTGACTGATCCACAGCAAAAGCCCGTGCTCGTGGTCTTGTGGCGTGGCCACTGGTCGGGGCTGAGGGTCGAAACGCTGGATCGCCGCCACCACGCGTTCTCCCGTGACCACCTCCTTCGCGTACAGAACCATCAGGCCCTCTATCACAGCCATGTGCGCCGACTGAAAACGTTAGACTTTCGTTAACATCGATTGGCTTTGTCAAAGGCAAAAAAGAGAGCCAGTGGGAACGTAGGTCACCATTTTAAGTGGAGAATTTTGAATGAGGGTCGTCTCGGTGAGGGCCGTGCTATTTGGCTCGGCGACGTAGACACCCTTTCTCGCGAGGGCTTGCAGGATGCCAGTGTGATTCTGATTGTGATAATTTGGATCCGAGTAGATATTCGCCAGAGCGAGGCAGTAAAGTTCCGCATTCGAGAGCGCGTGGACGATTTGCGGCTTCAAATGCTCCTGATCCTGCAAAATTTTTAACGATTGTTCTAACTCTGTTCTCGCAAAGTTCAATGGAGGCGTCGATGTAACAATTCAATAAATAGGTATGCGTGAGCCTTGTTTACCTCGTGATCGCGATAGTAGGGCTCCAGAAGTTTTTCCGGAACGCGATTGTTGTAGGCTTTCGACAGGAGCCATTTTACGGAGGCACGTTGTTTGGCCTGAAATAAAAACATTCCGTTAATATACGCTTCATGGACTTCTAGCTTAGTCGATTGAGCGTTCCGCAGGCTCGTTTGAAAAATGCATAAACAAAACCATATTGATCATAACGTACGAGTACCTTGGATGGGCATTCAACATTCGACACGCCAACGCTTTATTCACGTCGACAAGTTACGTAACGTTTTCAATCTGCAAATCGCTTTCCAATTTGCAACTGACCCGTTATAAACTAACATTCTTGCTGTATGAAAAATCAACAGAACGAGATGACCCGTAACGACGAGAGTAAAGCTGACGCCGGCGCCAGGCGTACGGTCGCGCTCTCCAACGATACAAATATACTGGAAGAAACGAACACGACGAATTGTTCAGACGAAGGAGAACCATGATTTCTATTTATACGCGAGTAAGTAACGAACATTAGGTTTTCCTTTCTGGAACAATTCCAATCGCTTAACACGTCACGCGTCGTTCAAATGTACGTTACGATTTTTTGTACAAAATTAAATTGAGAAGAAAGAGTAACGATTGTATCCGATCCTTGATACATCTTTTGACACGAAGGACACACGAATAGTACAAAAATGCCGACGCTTTGAATAGCGCTTCAAAGTGACAATCAGCTCTATTATCAAAAACATGACGTTTAGTACGATTCTTGAGGCGAACGTCATTTTTTGAAACTAATTACAAGCACAAGCGCTTCATAGACAATAACACGTTGAAATTGATCAACTAGACGCAATTAAACGAAATGACATGCAATTAGACTTGACAAAATTGAAATACGAATATTAACGTATTTCAATTTAACACGTTCTCCGGACCAAGTGGTGTTGCGTTCTATGCGAATGTCAGAGTGAATGCCACTTGCTCGTGATGCACTTGCATTGATAAAGACATTGTCGTTTACGGTAAATTTTGTATTCTTAAATACGACAAGCGTCTTTATACGGTTTGAATTCGCGAGAACATTGATTGTACTCGAACTTGCATCGTACGTAATGCACAATTATTTGGCATTTAAATGGAATACAGACGACTGCAGCGCGTCCAAGAAAGGAATGTTCAATTATCTCGGGAAGCTTTTGACCTCTTTTAGAGAAAGAGCAGTTGAGAGCGCGTGGATCAGTGCCGACTCGATAACAAGCAGGTGTATAGATATAGCAACGGAGAGAGTGAGTGAGAGAGAGAGAGAGAAAGGTCGTCGCAGTAGTATCCGCATCCGTTCGAGGTTGTCGCATTGGAATCAAGAGCCGAGCGGCTTAATTCGAAGGGACACAGCGAATCAGCTGTCGCGCGAAAATGAAGAAGCGAGGTCGCTCGAAAAAGGAGGTCGACGCCGTCGAGATGCATCTATATATATGTAGGAACAGCCGAGAACGAGAGAGGACGGGTAAGGTTTACGGTCCGTTGGATGCAAGCCTTCCGTAATGTCTGGACACGATGGCTATACGGCTATATGCGAGTATACGTATGCTCATAGCGCTTGAATGCGTATCCATGAGCAAGTTTTTGATGACTCGTGTTATCGAAGACGCGGATATTTTTGTACGTCCACTTTGATTTTCGCGACGAGTATACACCTTCCCCGAGTCTCATGCTGAATTTCAAATTCTTTTCCGATTGAAATTCCAATGGTATTTCACTGGCGTACTCGCAAGATTCGTAGCACCTGGGCTACAGGTGAATTCGATTGGCGTCGTATATTGCAAAAGTTAACCGCTCTTTTTTTAACAATGATTCTCTCTCGTTTTAATAGAACAACGCCAATCGAGCAAAGTACTTGTTAGATTTGAGTATTTTATTGGCACGACGTATGCGTTAATTCGACAAGTTTCCACGGGTTTCAGAGGCCAACGTGACTCGACCCGTAATCAATCTTCGAGACTAAACGCAGTTTTTCCGTTTTTGCCGTTGCCTATTTCCTCTGCGGCGCAACAAATACAGCATGCGTTGCGGATGTAAGACTTTCGGAGCAGAATGTACGCAGTCATACGCAGCCGATACACGACTGTATCGGACGAGAGAGCACTCTTGCGTTAAGCAATCCAAAGAGCTAGACGAACAGTAGGCCTTGCGCGATTCGGGATACAAACTGACAATTCGTTGTTCATTGGCAAACTTCACGCGGCGAATTCGTGGTCTACGCGTCGAACGGCAGAATAGTCGTCCAACCAAGTCATTGAAAACTCGGTCAACTTTTTCGGCCAGTGACTTTATTTTCCGCGTCAGTCGATTTATCCAGTCCCAGCAAAAATGACTTATTACGCCAAACACCGTTAATTTCGATCAAGATTGAACCAAACCACGAGTGCAACGTCCTCGCGAGGAAATATCGTTAGCATTATCTCCAATTAGAAAAGCAATCGCGAGATAACGAGTGCACCGCGCGCGCACACATTTACCTACAAAGCGGGAGGGACAGAGTAGAGGAGGAAAACCTCGACTATTATTCAGCGGCAAATTCCGATCTGCTAGCACGAAAATCGCCGTGGGACACGCGAACCGTGCGTACGTACACACGCGTGCATAACACAACGGATCAAATATAAATAAATAATAAAGACAGAAGAAAAGTCCATCCGAACGGAAGTCGTCGGTGCTGGGGACGCGCCTTTAAAACAAAACTTGTCCGCGTGTACGTGTACGCGTACGCGACTTCTATAAAAAGAGCTCTTGTCATCAGCCGTCCTCGCGCCATTATGGATGCGCTCACTCGATTATTCGAGGCAACGATTAGAATACACGCGCGCGTTTTTACGCTCGTTACTTTTACGATTCTCCTTTTCCAAGGCTCGTGGAGCTTTTGCACCGAGTCTCCGTGACAGAGGAGCGTTATTTCTTCTTCCATGGGTTTTGAAAGTGTTGATACAGTGATAAGCCCTTAATTGGCTTTATTCGGCGTTTGTTTACGCTCGCTCTCGACAACTCAATTACATTAATTGGCCAGTGCGCCATTTTATTTTAAAAGTCAGCTAGTACGAAGATCAGATGTACGCGTAGGGCAACAGCGTTTACACCGATAGCAATTAGCAAGTGCGAGTCGATTGAACAGGAGGTAGTGTCTCCGCGTGTCAGCCTAGCGCGACGCTCTTTTATGCACTTCGACATCGCGCCAATCCCAACTAGATCTAACGTAGGCCCGTTCGGTGCATCGCTCTGCGCCGTTGTGATTGATAGTTCACGACGAAAGTCCTCGACTAACTAGCTATGCGCTACTTATTAACGGCCGACCTCGCAAAAGTTCGTGTACCGTTTTCGCCAAACCGACTTTTCACCACACAACACCTATGGCTACGTCAATGACTCTTGTTATAAGAGATCGCGAGCAATTTACGTTCCATTCCTCGGGCTTGATTATGCCGATCAACCGTGACCAAAGACTTGTCCATCCACGCGGTGCACGAGGGGGATGAGCCGACGAGAAAGTTGAAAAGTTGATTGAATTTTATGCAAGCGGCAGAGGCTGCTAGATCCGTGGCAGTTTCGCTCGGCTGAACTGATTGTATTGCAGTTGGTCTCGGCGCGTTGCTTTTTTATTATACGTAGACGCAAGTCGTCCTTGTCGGTATGCAAAGTACAGACGTTTATCGCTTCTCAACGATCGTTCCATCAATCGGCGGTATACATTAATTGGAGGTTTCTGTCCGATCGCAATTAATAGCAACTCGGTGGCAGCGATCGACGCGAACGTAAATATCGACAACGAGCGATATAAATATTGAATCAAAGTGAAGCGCAACGGACATATAATATTTCGTGGCGTTCGTTTCACGCAGCCAACCACGCAAGATGCCAACTGCGCTCTGTTCTGCGCTCGCTCGGTACAGTGCGCGCGTTCGACTCCGATTTGTTCAGTTTGAGGACATTCCCACTTGCAAACACGCTTCGTAAGAACGCGATCGAGACCAAAGGGTATCCATTCGTTGTTCCGTTTGCTACCGTCGCGCGCTGCATCAAATTCAATCGATTCGATTTTGTAAATCATGGTTCAAATGGTATTAATTGCGGTTTGTTTTCCATCGAGATCTTCATCGAGAACCGCAGTGAAATGCGTTGATGTAGTTCATTGCTATTTTTCCCGCGATAAATTGCAACGAGAGCTCGCGATTAGGATTCGATGGTCGGGCCGCTTAGTTTTGTCTACGTGCAAAATGCAAGAGTACGTATTAAAATTCTCGACCGTTAGCAGATATTAACGAACGCTAACGAAGAAATACGTCGATCCGAATAATCGAATTTCATATGCTAAGAGAAAAAGCTTGTTTGGTGCAGTGATTTTGATTGGAACGCAGGAGAAACTTGCAGACCAATTGCAAACAGTCAAACGGCCTTGTTACTCAATTGGAAATTCTCGGTAACTTTCTACACAATATGTATCCGAATTTAACACCCTACGAATGTATCGAAAGCTGGGAAACCATCCATTCACTACGTGACCCCGTCGTGTGCAATAATCGACGGCAGCTTTCCTTTTACGCCTCAAGATCTTGCACGAGCTATCACGTAAATGGCATTATCTGGTTCTTAAAATTCTGCCTATCCGAGTTGCATAGAAACCGAACAAAAATAATCGTGTGCATTATTGGTTGCTCGTAGCCCGACCTTTTCTCCTTCGTGAATACGAAATTTTATTCGCAATTTTACTTTGTCGTTGACTTCGTTAAAATGACAAATACGGCGACGACGGCGACGACGACAACAACGTCAACAACGTCAAGAAGAATACGCAAAACTCTGTGAAAAATCTCAGATGAACCGACCTCAATTTCACAAAGCTCCGTAAACCTGAGAACTGCCATCCTGAAAATCTGGAAAACAAACAAACGCCACGAATGCAAAAATTCAAGAACAAACAACGTTGCGCCAACAATAAATATGGCTTTTCCCCGTTTGCCTTTCGCTCGAAAAAATGATATAAAGATGCAATGTTACGCGACGCCTTTGTGAAACGAAGACGCCATCTCGGCATTTGCCATGCATTCCGGCCATGGACATCGTCTGCCCACACGCCTCGCCTAATACACTACACGACGTAACGCCTTTTCGTTTAAATACATGTAAATTCGCAATCGCCACTATTGGTTTCTCGACTGCTCTAACTCATTAATTATCGCAGATGGAAATACGTATTTGTCGATTTCATTGTCACGCAAAGGTGTCAAAAAAATGATTCGACAAAATACCTCGTTGAGATTAAACCCACGCACGTCGGGGTGCGTGCGCGCGTGTGTAGAGAGAGCCAGGACACGGTTCGGCATGCTCGTTGTGCGATTGCCGGGAACGAGATAGTGGCGTGTGCCCTGAGATGCAAGATAAAATACGAATTGAGACGTGGTTCTTCTTCTTCTTACAGCTTCATTGAATGTGACTACAAAGAACGTGGAGTCACCTTCGAACGTGCGAGTACTGCAGCGGTGGTAACAAGTGCTTCGCGAGAGTTATGATCGAACAAAGACGTTATTTATTCGTAAAAGTACGCTCTGTACGCATGCTCTATAGGTGTCTTGTAAACGACCCATTCAACGCATTTGTAAAAATGCAATATTTATGATTTTTTACAGCTCGACGTTCGAAGAAGACTTTATTGGCGATGACTAACGAATCCGCCGTCCCATGCTATTTCGTCTGCATAAACTTCGAGCCAAACAAATTGTGCAGGATCGCGTGGAGTGCAGTGTCTTTGTACGGTGGCTTTGTTCTCATTGGTCTGCTCGCATCGATTCGCGTGATCGTTATATAATATCCCGTGTAGCGGCATTAATCGAATGTTTACTCTTGACCTACGCCCACGAGACAGGATGGAAAGAGAAGCTTGCTCAACGTACGTACGTCGAGAAAGTGATTTTCCAAGAATCCTTGGACAACCTAGTTGTGGTATGCTTTGAGGCACGAGAGCCAAGCGCATTTTCCTTTTTTAATCGCGTACGGTAGATCTTAGGTTTGATTTTAATTTTACCCCGCGACACGTCGATTTTACAGCCTATCTTTCGTCCCAACTTTCAACGGATTCTTTTGCCAGTTTCCGTATAAAAGAAAGGCAAGCGAGTCCCACGCTTCGTAATCAAGTTTCGAGATCTTTGAGATTTGGGCGATATCCTTGAACATCGAGTCAAAACATATCTTTGGCTAATTTATACAGTACGGACAAAAAAGAATCGTTATTGAATGGGAAATCCCGTTGATTTGGGCAACACCCACCAGTCTCGAGTGAAGTCCTATCGATTAATTATACAAGTAGTTCGCAATTACGCGTCTCAACGTAGTTATCAAACTCGAACGTCCTTCGTAAAGGTCACGCAAAGCAGATCCCACAGCTGACGATTGTCGAAACCAACACGAGTACGAAAGCTTGGAAAATTAATAATAAATAATAATAAACTCCAAAGTATTCGAATCCAAATGCAATTGAACAACAGAAGTGGTTTTTGACCGGCAACTAACTGTCCCTTCGGTCTTTTTCTTGTAGCCACTAGTTTCTTTCTGTTTTGACTACGAGTTCTAGTTGTCGTCCCTTTGATATCGCTCCGGCATGTATCGGATGCCGCTCGGTGCCGCTCGGCGCCGCTCTCTTTCTTTCGTACGTTACGGATACTAAAATCTGATGGGTCGTTCATAAACAACCTCTGGCAAATGAATTCGCAAGACTATGCGAGGCCGGGCAAAACGTTAAAAAGAATTCGAGTTGTAAAACAAGTTTTCACGACGATGCTACGCGCACGCACACGCACGCGCGTACACACATGGACTCGGAAGTTAATTATCATAGCCGTGACTCGCGCGGTGCAGGCTTCTCGCTCGCTCTCTCTTTCTCTCTCTCTCCCTCTTTCATATACGATGGGCGCGGCTGCGAGTGAGAGAGAAAACTGTCGAGTGTGATTTAATTGTGGTACCGTGGCCACGTAACGTCGACGTTAAGTGCTAAATTAGCATACGATTGACAAAACATTCGATCGTTTTGTCGGTTGCACGCACTCGCTCGCACACATTTGTATTATTCTCACTTTCATCTTTTTCTTTTGACGCTGACTTTGTTTTCATTCCGTTGTGATAATTACGGCTAATAGATTGTTTTTCTTCACCAACGATCACAAACTTAACTATAGGTGTATTTCGACGGCGCATGTGCATTTGGAGACCGAGTTTGTTGGGTGTTGAGATTTTCAATGAAGCTTAGTAGAACAGCTCCGTTCTTGTTTTGAATGCTGCTCGGTACAAAGGAAGCTCGCGTTTCAACGCACTTTTGTGCGATTTCTGACTAAGAAAACAATTGATTGTTAGTAAACTTGTTTTGTAACACTCAACACCTTGATTTTTTTTTTCAAAAAGAACGTTGCAAATACTCAACTTTTACGACCGACCTCTTTTTTATTAAACGTCCGAACGGAGTACTTGATTAATTAGGACATCACATTGACGAGATAATGAATCACATCTCATTTAATACGAAAGGGTGGGTTCAACGCATGATTCTTGCGGGTCAACAACGTACAACGTAAGTAAAATAGGTTTCCTGCGATCCAATTGTTTATATTTCTGAAATTGTTTTTACCTCATTTATGCCGTCGTCGCAATTTCTCCGAGTAATATTCCCATTTCAGGGTTACGTTTTATTTCACAGAACGTACACCGTGACAACCGATGAAGACATCAAATGAATTCCCGTCTTTCGTGAATGCCAGATTAAAAGCCCGTTAAACAAAATAATTGTCGCACCGTGTTATACGTCGCGATTTCACCGCCAAAGTGCTATTCGACGTTTTGACGATTAAACAATGCGGTTCCGTTATTTTGCAATGCTTGAGCGACTGCATTAAACGATCGTTGCATCTGGAGTCTACAAATGAGCACAACATTTTAGACTTTCTTTACTTTTCGAAACGTTCTTCCCGTGATTCTAGCAAAAGAAGGCCTGAAAGAGGCGCAATTTTGCGAAATCGATCAAATGAGCGTCCACGTCGATTAGGGTCAAGGGAAATTCAATCGGATATACGTTTCAAAACTGCCGTGAACGAGCTTACAAGCAAAGAAAACAAAGAAGATGTAAATTCGAGTCACGTTCGCGTGTTGAGATTAGAGCAGCTCTCTCGCACACGGACACGCGCGCACACCTGGATGAAAAGGAAAAAAAACACGGCAGAAAACTGTATGACAACACATAGACGTATATCTTTGGGCTTGGCGCTTTCTACGTAAAGGTTCGCCGCTGCGCGAGAGCGAGAGAGGTGAACGTCGTGAACTCTCTGCCTCCTCGCGAGTAGGTCGCTAGGTCGCGCTGCTAAGATCCTTCGTTATACATAGACAGTAGCCGTTCGATATGCGATAACAGTGCATTCCTCGTTTAATTTGCCCTCTTTGGAGTTTGTCGACGAGCAGAAGGGAAGGGCACGAAGCGCAAGCGAAACCGATTTCGACCAATTATCGGGAGTGCAGCGCTCGGCTCGATACGTGCGTTCGCGAGCTTCCGACCTCCTTTTTTTTCGCAGAAAGGTCGGCATTTGCGAGCGTCGTCGATCATCGACAATCTGGATGGTAAGATATTTTGATTGCGTGGAAATGAGACGAGTTCGGTAACAATCGGTGAAGCGCGCGCGCTCGCAGTTTGTTTAAGGTGAGCAAGAGGTGCTGCAATATAAGTTTCTGTCCTTTCGCACGACGAGAACCCGTTTCTAAAGTTTATCGCCAAACGGGTAAACACGTACTTCGGGTTTTATGTTAAAACGCGCGCCTTTGATGCCTTTATTCGGACTGATTACGTGCATGTATGTATACTTCAAGACCCGGATCGCTCTAGTGGAATTTCGCTGTATCGAGGCCCGTACGTCTTGTCTCGCGTCGGACGCTACTCCACGACGGGGCCAATTGTCGGTTGGGCGCAACGACGACCTCGCAGCCTGCACATCGACTGTTTTAAACTTTCACGCGTGAATTTGAAAAAACTTTAGACTACCTTCGGACAAGCCGGGTACGTAGGTACGATTCGTTGGGGCGAAAACTTTGAAAAAGGGGAAAAAATGGCTCGACACAGGGGAAAAACTCGATAATTCATCGTCGCGCCAATCGGTATTTCTTACAATGTAATCGTATAAATTCCTGGTGTGGTTACGTCGAACAATCAACGCGCGCAAGCCTACTGTCGCGCTCGCTCCTGAACGTAACTGTACAGAGATTAAAAATCGGGAAACAGTGAAAGTTGAGGGCAAATGTAATCGAGAGTCTGGGAAATGCAGTTCCTCCAACAACTAACGCGTATACGTATAGCTATAGATAGAATAGAGCCGTTACCGACTTTTCAATTGAAGTCATAGACTGCAGCATCAAGAATTCGTGCTGCCTCGCGCACGTAGACAGCCGGAGAGACACTTTCACGTTTTCCTTTCTCGTCGCCCGGTCGGCTGTGTTCCCTTTAAGCGACTACCTCGAGGATTTCTCTTGCGCGCCGTAGCTTCAAGTTCAATCGTCCCATGCATCGCTGCATGCATTCCCTGCAACTAGCCTCGCCCCGCTCGCGATCGCCCATTTCGATATGTAACCACGATACGTACTACCTCGACCCGTCCATTGACGAGATCACGACTTACAACTGGCGCTCTGCCTCTTTCGCTTAAGCTTAACGGCGGGACGATGAAACAAGATTATCGGCCGAACACCTATAACGCGTATTAAAAAGGTTCACATTGCTTTCTCCAATATCCATACAAGATCGGAATGCCGCCAAGCGAACACGGTTGTTTGTTGAATTAACAACTCGATGAACGCGTAGACGACGTGTACCGCCAATATCGATTGCTCGACGAACGTCATCGTACGCTTTAAGTTACACCACCAGATACGTTTATTCGCGTAACACACGCGCGCACACGTACATGTGTATCGCTGTGACGATAACGACGAACCGAGTGACGAGCGTTTCGCCGATTCCGACAATTTTCCGCCTTGCTAGTAGCAATTGTCGATCGACGACGAAAACCATCGATAAGTCGGCGTTTACGCGCGATTCCTTGCTATTGAGATAAAACCGCGTCGAGGCAACTAATTAACATACGCGCTCTCTCCAAGCTTTATCAGGCGACAATTAATCGGTCGGCAAGGTTTTTCAAAGTGCAGTCGCTGACTTTGTTACTCAACGGCAATCTCTTGGGTCAATGCGTCCGAGATAAAAATCAATTATTGACGCCCACTCGAGTTGAATAATTTCCGGCGACTTAATCATACCGAATGTTTGCAAGTCAACATTTTAATTCTTCAAGCAATCATTTAAGCGAAGGTACGAAGCACGCGTAATAACTTGATTTTTTGCCGGTAAACCGTAATTGTTACCTGTCAAATGACTCGTCGTTATAAGGTACCGCGGTAAGAGTACGCTGTAACTGGAGGCTGCGCGTGAACGCGTGTGCAACTATCTCCTTGATACTCGCGCGTATTTCAGCTGTTCGCCCGTTTTACATCGACCGATAAAATTTGTATCGGGTCGTATCGATTCGCACGAGTGTTGACAACGCACTCGTTTACAATTCATTCGGTGATATTTCGTCGATCTTGTTACGACGTTTTAATAAGTGATCGTGGATCGAACAAGTCTATTTGAGCTCGAGGATAAAGTCGATACAGGCGATAAACGTAAAATAACGCGTCGAACACTTGCAACCTACCATTACGCGAAGAAGATGGTAACGCCGAGCAGAAATACTCGAAACTTACCTGCAACAAAAAAAGAAACACGTTATTAGTGGTGACAAATGCATACGTTCTACGTAGATTGCTATAGGGCTCGAAGAGTACTCGGTACGGTATCGATAACGCGCATTTACCACGAACATTCGAATGACGTTGAGACTTAATTATACCCACGTTGAAACTTGTGCGCTTTCGCACCGTCGTGTACTCCATTGGAATACTCGAATAATCGATACGCGTGGGGTACGACACAACCGCGGTTTCACTTTGCCAACGAGTGAAAAATTTGGCTGAGAATACAAGAGTGATAACATGAAAGTGGCAAAGAAAGGGATACGTCAATCTGACCACTTGGATTATTTTAACTCGAAAGAGCGTCGAGAGGCGGATTATTTTGGTTGCCAATTCTTATCGAATGGCCCTTTTCCTGATTCCATTTCCACGTAATCCTTCTTTCACCGTTGGTGGAACGATTTTTGTAAACGTGCCAGTCCGTGAAATTGGCCTATTCGCACAATACGCGGAAACACGTCGAACGTCAAAGAGCGAACAAACGCAACCATAAAAGTACTCGAGAGCTCGTTTCGGTACACGTCCAAAGCTAACCCTTGTACTCATAGACGCTTACAAAGCAAAGCTGACGCTCGAAACACACACCTCGAGAGTCATAACGCGAAGGGGAGATAGTCAAGATCGACGGTGTACGGCTTCTCGTTTGGTTTCGCTGTCTTGTTTTCTCTCTCTCTCTCTAGACGAATTGTTTCTCTTCTCGGAGCTGCAAGGCACTTTGAAGCGCGACGGAAATCCGGACTATGCGCCAAAATAACTCGTACCAAAGGTATAGCCGAGAGATACGAGTCGTGCTTTGCGAGCTTTGCTGATGGATCGCTGCAAGACATGCCTGACGGATCAACTTGCCAAAATACAGCCTTACTTCGGTTATTTCGTGCTTCCCACGTGTTGTTCGTTGTTTTTCTCTTCTACGAACTTGCGTTTCATTTTGTTGTCAATTTCCTCTCGACTCACTTATCGATACGTGTCTGCTGGGGCGTTAGTAAACAAAGATTGTCGGTCCGATAAAAAACTAATCCGACAAAGTAGGCACCGACCATTGGAAACTCGAAATTAAACGTCGAGCTAGGACTTTCTCGTTTCCGTATTAACTTGCAAGTACGAGCAACGACGTGATTGGTGAAATTCTACTACGGTCAGCCGACAACCAAGCTGAATCCCATTGAAACCCATTACCATTCGTTTAAATTTGCAATAAGCTCTAATCAAATAAAACAATTTGCACGAACAATGGGAAAATAAAAGGCGCATTGTGCTGGATTTTTCCATTTGTAATATGTCATGGCCACTCGTTCGAGACATTTTCACGTGACAAGCGGTCTTTCGTATAAGTCCGCGACTTTGTAAATCGTTGTTATTTTCGATCGGGTTTATAACGAGGC
The DNA here is from genome assembly GCA_030064505.1 of Chouioia cunea. Lineage (NCBI taxonomy): Eukaryota > Metazoa > Arthropoda > Insecta > Hymenoptera > Eulophidae > Chouioia > Chouioia cunea. The sequence continues at coordinate 25,301,048 of JAOPFQ010000001.1, forward strand.
TACGTGCGATTTAAAACAAAGCGCAATAACGCGGAACGCGCGTTTCTTTCTTGCTTTTTTCGCGCGTGGGCATCCGCCCATTTACTGCGCGCGCGTACATAGCGATACGATATTAAGTGCGACGAGAGGGCCGTTGCGCAATGGGACACGCACAGCGTCGATCGACCGAAATCGCTCGATTGGTCACCCGCTTACTTATGTACGACAAATCCGGTTTCCCGAAATATCGACGCGTTACCATTCGCGCCAATTGCAGGCCAATCGACAACGTCGCATACGGGCGACAGCGGAGATAATTCGCGTCCGCGTGTAAGCCGTCAGAAAAAATATTTTCGACGAGCTAGCGACGGTATTAACGAGAAACGATACGCTAGACGTGGGCAACGAGAAAAGAGTGCAATCAGTGCCAAATAGCTCTGTCGATTGTACACGATGTTACGTACACGCGTGCTCTGGGAGGCTGTCGAGTTACGTGGTACGCGCGTGTGTGCGTGTCGCTCCTTTTATGCCCATGGCTCACGCGTGCGCGCACTCGCGCGGTCGTTCGGTTGCGCGTGGGCGACAAAAGTTCTTTTTCCCACTCTATCAAAACGTGGAGAGTTTGCTTTGAGTTTGGAAAAGGCCAAAACGCCGTGGTGGCGATTAACGCGTAATATCGTCTCGCGGGAGAGGACATTTGTTACGTATTTTCTGGACGTGCGATGTCGAGCACGTCGAGCACGTCGAGTGTAGCTGTCGGACAAACGACTACGGCAGCAGTGGCCTTTCCCAGCATGCGTTACAGTCGCCGAAGGTTATTGTCTTCTGTATTACGTTTTGGGAAGATACACCGACACCGTTGACTACTATAGCCTCCTTCAACTTTCGTCATTGTATTCGTCACTCTTGTCAAAGTCATCGATCAATGCCACGTTATTGGATACGACATCTTCGTTTCTTGCCCATTTTCGCTGTTTTAATGGGAAATTAGCCAAGATCTCGAGGTATTTGATGTCAAAACCAAATCATCGTTTCAAACATGCTGATCATTCCAATTTAGCGGTTTTATCTTATCGAACAACAATAGACGTTTGATTGTGAGATTTGCTCTCTCGAACGATTTCCGCAGACAGCTGATTATCGACAACGAAGTCGCGTACAATTTTCCGATTCAGTGCTGTTTGTTTACGGTCGAAATGCGCAACGCGTACAAGTCGACAAGATTGTCTTCTCGACCAATCGTCGGGATCATTCGTGGCCACGAACTCGGACGAATGTATTCGTCGAAACAACAACGTCACAGGTGACTCGTCGCCGTTGCACGCAACGGAAGTAACAATTAAACGATTTTAATTGGAGTGACGAGTGACGAGCAAGACTCTCGGATCGCATTGGACGATCTTGTTGTTGATATTACGAAAATTAGATCGCACAGCGATTGCAAATCCGCTGAAGCGTTGTACGTAATAAAATCATCCCATTAATCCATTAGACACTATTCAAAGCCAAACATTTCTCAGAGAGTCTCTGGCGCGCGTAAAGCGTGCGGTAGCGAGCTATAGATTGATCTTCCCGTAATCAAGATGTGGAATCTCGCTTTTTGCGTGCGTGCACAACGTATTTGCTGTGTAACGAAACAGCGAGCAACTGAAAGATTCTCGGAAGTTTTCACCAGAGGCTACCGCTGTTACTGCTGCTGTTACTGCTGCTGTTACCGCTGCAACAATGTCAACGAAGTGCGCTTGACGTATGAGAAAGCTAGCTATTCGCTATCCGAGTAATTTGCGGCAAATTGCATAATTTTTTCTCTCTCTCTCTCTCTCTCTCTCTCTCTTACTCTCCACTTCGGGGGATCTTCTCTCCCCGTTGTTACTATATATAGAGGCGTAGCGCCTGAGAGAATCGAGTCGAGGAATTCGTCTCGTTAGGTCGCGACCTACTAAATGTGGCAGCCTCTCTCGTACCTGGTCTGTAATTGCCTGCGATATACACGACTAGCTTGCATGGGAACGCGAGCTATAGGTACGTGCGAAACCGACGATTACTCGTGGATTTTATTAAAATCCAAGTAATCTCGACTCACGAGATGCATGAAAAAACTTGATCGACTGCACCTATCACGATGAAGATTCTACTGAAAAATGTCAATCAACTGGCTGTACGTGGTACTAGTGACCATGAGGATAATCGTGCATTGGCCAATCAAATTACGTATCGTTCGCCGATATTTAATGCGTTTACCACGAGAACCAGCCAATCGTACGCCTGCGTTATGACGTCGGACTCTCGAGGAAAATTATTTGTTTCCTCGCTGAGATTATCGTCGATGTGGAGTGGATTTGGAGTGATATTGATAAATAGTTAATCGAGCAATCAACGTACCCTTAACAAAACGAGACGCAGTATCCAAATCATTCAGGCGCCTATCAACGAATGTCGCGTACTCGTTCAGTTGCGTATCACTTTCCAAACGACACCAAGGAAACTTGCCAAGACGCAACGGTTATAATCTCTACCGTTGCAGCAGCTCGAGTGCGTCATCTTCTCGCGAATAGACATTGGACAGAGATAAAGAGAGTTTCTCTCTACAATGGTTCGTCAGTGTACTGTCGCCCTTGTTAAAAACACCATCTTTACACGGCAAAACGAAAATTTATCACGGTACGACATTATCGTCTGATTTCAGCGATTATCGTAATTTCTCCTCAATTCTGTTACTTGTCGATGAATCGCGTGCACTTTCTTTGTATTCGTTTAAGAAAAATCATTCCACCGAGAATTCAAGTTATCGCACGATCGGCACTAGTACTAAAGTACCTTTTGTCGATTTTCGTCGTTGTTTCTGCGCGAATGAACGAAACACCACGTCACGCACGCATCTCCAATCAAGAGACAAGTGTCTCGCCGACACTCGCAATTACAACTGCGTCCAAGGAGAAAGAGAAGTTGAACGCTCCCTCTCGCTCTCCTCTCTTCGACAAAAAACGCGTGTACGCGCGTAGAATACACCATTCACGCGTATAACAAGTGTCGAAAAAAACGTCAAACAAACAATAAAGTTGTCAAGCGAGTTAAATGTCGGCGAATGTGTGGGTGTACGTTGAGCTCGTGTTTGAAAAGAAGCAATAGTCGGACTGCTGAAGTTGGTGGCGATGAGCTGCTGCTGCTGCTGCTGTTGCAGTTGCTCGCGCTGTTGCTCGCGCTGCGGCTGTTCTTCGCGCTGTTTCGCATGTGGATCGCGAGGTACGCACCGATGATCGCATTAACTGCCGCCTGCCCGACTCTTTGCTGCGGTTCTTCAGCTTGACTTTGCCCGCCGCGCGTAGCTACCTAGTCGCTATCGCCTTTTTGCCGTCGTTTTCTTTCCGCGTGCACCTAATACACGCCGAGGCTTTTGCTTTATTACTCATCGCGCTCGATTTGAGCGGCGATTTGAGCGGCGATTTGACGCCAAAAAAGCAGATGTGTTTTTGTTGCTCCAAAGAATTCGCGCGTCGACACGTTTCTTGCGAGCTCGCTGCAGTCGATCGAAACTTATTCGATGACAGTCGCAACGATCGTTGGAATAACTATATCGTCGAATTCAGCGAAATAGTGCCAGGCTCCTAAAAGAAGACGTAAGCGAGTTTGCGCAGAGGGGGGAGGGGGGACTCGCCGGGCTTTTCTCCGACTCCACTTGGTTACGTTATAAATGTCTCAGGGCAGAAATATCGGGAATCGATGAATGAATCATTGAAAGCTCTCTGAAGAGATTAGCGCAAATTGATACGGGATAAGACACACAACCGTCCATGCGGAATTTGTTCCGAAGGCCAGCGCGACTATATAGCACGGCGCGTTGCTCGCGTGATATAATCGTATCGATTACAGCTGCCGCGAAACCGAATCTATAAAAACAGGTAGCTAAGCGCTCTTCTCGGCCAGACCGCCGTGTACTCCTCTCGCCGCCGGCAGGTTCGCCGGGATATCTCTAAACCTCGTACGCGACGACAAACGTGCTACGTGCACGTGCGTCGGAATTGACATTAGAGTTTGGTCGACAACTAGCACGGAGTGCGTCGTTGCCTCTAGCGATCGAAAGTTCGAAAACTGGCAAGACGCGCGACGCCTCGTGGTCGCGGTCTACGCGGAACTTGGATTCGATGAAAACTCGCAACGAGAACTCGAAGCGACGTTCGTCGGAAATTACAAGGATGGTTGTACCAAGCCAACGATGGATGGCAAACGAAAATAACGATCTCGCGACGCGCGGTGAACTCGTTAGAAAAATGAAGTTGGCGCGCGGGGCATAATTTGCCGTGCAACGCAGCAGGAAATTCCGCGGCGGAGAGCGACGATCGTTTTAAACGGGCGCGTCCGTACTAATTACTTATAAAGGAAACTTAACGACCGCTCTCCTCTCCCCGCCCCACCCACCGGAACTACCACTACTATCGCCGCCACCACCACCTCCGTTCACGATCATACCACGTTCGTCGATGGTTCTCCGCTCGGCGCAGCAATCAGAATTCACGGTTTCTTTGCTCTTTTCGAAAGAGCACGTGAGAAACAGAAATAAAGAGCTCTCGTCGCGTAGGGGGGAAAGTTGCGACTGCGTTCTTACACGCTTATTTGACGACGCACCATTACACGCTCAGGAAACTCCGGGGAGCCGCGAGTGCACTGTACTCGCGCATCGTTATTAGCCTGCTCGCATGTCGCCGGTTGACGCACGTGCTGCTGCTCCTCGTACGCCATTCGAGAACAGGGTCTTTTAGATTTGCAGCTTTTCACGTTGCGCGCTGGAAATTCGCCGTTGTGCAAATGCTCTTTCGCGTCGGTCTCTAATTAATTCTCCGCTTTTTTAAAGCAACACAACAGTCGATGCGGCGACTTCTTAAGCGGAACCTAAATCTTTAACTCGCGAAGACTGAAGTCGAGTCAATTAGTAAAAAAGATCTTTACGCTGGCTCGCCTTTCTTATCGGAACATGGTTATAGAACGCGAGCTTCTTTGACCGTGTCGGCTCTTGAATTACGGCTTAGCTATCAATTATTTCCGCGAGTATTTGCATTCCAATTAGAAAAATCCACGCAACCGATTTCGAACAGCAGACCGTGCGAAAACGACGAAGCCGATTAATTAGAACGAGTCTCTCTGCGTGTGCGCTCGAGCAGAGATCGACAATTTTCGCAAGAGTCAATGAACCCGAATGATGTATTTAGCGGCAGCACGCGAGTTACCAGCGTTATGGCCGTGAATATAACGCGGTAGCAAATTTTCAAGGATTAAATTTGTTACGCTGCGCGGCGTTACGTGTAGCGGATACGCTGGCTATTAATCCGACTTCTAGACGTTATCGGCGTAACAGCCAAACGATTACTTCGTTTCGGCGTTGGGCGAATTAGCCACTTTCCCAAAGCGCGAATTCTAGATTGCCGTTCGGACGACGACGGACGTCCCGGCGGGCTGTCGTTTCTAGCCTGCGGTCTCGTTACGACCTGGGGCAGAGGCTAAAGTCGCAAACTGACCCATTTCCTCGGAACTGGATCACGAGGGTCTTTGAAAGCCCACGCGCGTACGTTTTCCGACGTCAAAGAAAAGCGGCGTTTTAGCGTTTGTTGGCGCGGCTCAAAGCACAAAGACGGCCCCCGAGATAGCCGACGTTGCGACGTTTCGTTGAAGTGCACGCGCTTACGCGATCGCGAGCGACCACGCCTGGCGCCCTTGTCCGATTTTAAAGCAAATCGCCTTGCTATCGGCTATCGCCGATGACCGCTAACGATTCGTACGATAAAAGCAAGCGAGTTTTCTCGCTGACCTCGATAGTGTATCCGTGAATAATATAAGATGCGTGTGTAACGAACGATCGGCAAGTAATTTTTCATAAAAACAGAGTCGTGCTGTACAATGTATGTCAAGAGAGCGAAGCGCATAGTCGGCAACTTTCTAAGAGGGCGCGATCGGTTATAACGTATCGCGGTGAAATTGGACCTCGCACTCGTTCAAACGCACTCCAACCGAACACACCCGTTGGCGGCTAGTTAACGACACTTGTACTTGTACTCTGATTACGGCTCGTCGACTACGATGCGTCGAACGCACGCTCAGCCGCGCGAGCGCGAGCTTCGAGTGTTCGCTGTCGTTAGTCCCATTCGAGAGGTACTTTCGCGAAAAGCACGTTACTCGCGAGAGGCGTCTATCGCATCCACTCCCAAACTGATTCTACGTTTAATTTTAGACGCGCGAAACGCGAGGCGTACGTCGATAAACTGCCCGGGTGCAGTAAAGTGCCCCGAACGATCGGCCAACGCCGCAATACCGACACTTTTGAAAGGAGCACGGGAAAAGGAACAAGTCGCGATGTTTTGCCAAAGCAATAGGGTATTTTTAGCGAAACAACGTAGGAACAAGTCGAGATGATGTCTGCGCGTCTCTAAAGGAAGTACCGAAATAGTGGCGAGAGAGCATTTATAAGAGAAAAAGAGCAAAACACAACGAAAGAGGAAAAGCTTCAAAATACGTGAAACTCAAAGGGGTACGCGTTCGACGTACGCGTATAACTGGTCTAATTATAAAGTTATATCCCCTTAGTCGTATCGATGTATACGACACGTATGAATTCGACAAATTGACTCGTAAAAGTCAACGAGCTATAATCTTTACGAGGTTGCTCGTTCAACGCGAACTCGCGCAGGGCAGTTGACGCAAACGCGGAGACGCCGATGGATGCACGAGGTGAAAAGCCACGAGGTGCACGCGTCCAGTCAGTAGTCGCAGGACGAAACTTTCGCGCAGGCGAGTCGTTCGATTTGCACTCGAGGGCAGATTGTTCAGGCAGCGCGACGTTGCGCAAGCAATTAGAAGTCTAATCATCCGTGCACGCGAGAAAAGAGACTAGGGAGACGAAAGAAAAAAATAAATAAAGCGCTGACGGCAGCGGCGGTCAATAATTTATGCTAATATTTGCACCTACGCGCGAGACGACTGGGAGAGAGCGAGGATTTTTTTCTGGCTATAGGCATGGCTTAAAAGGCAGGAACGGTTTCCGATCGCGACGATGCGGTCCAAACATTTTTAATCGATACAAATAAGACGTAAGACGAGAGAAATAATCTTGGCGCGTAACGCCAAATTGAAGTTAGGCCAATGTGGCAGTTGTCGTTGCGGGCAATTACAATTAGCGGCGCGCGCGCGGCGTTGGAAAGTGCGCGTATACATCGCAATAAAATCAGCGATTTAAGGTACATCAAAAGGCCGCTCGCGCGAGAACGTCGAGAAAAAAAGGCCGTCGACCTGGAAAAGCAGATTCGTTTTTTCTGACTTGCGGTGCACCTATATACGTGCGCACGGTTAGCTAACGAAGGCAGAAGAAAGAATCGCCAAAATTGGCGTGGGATCGGGATGGCATACCGACACCTACGTGCAGACGCGTTACCATTCGTAACGTTCTTTCCCTCTGCCTCTGTCCCTCTCCTCACCGCAAGAGAGCGAAAAGGGATTAACCGCTTGTCGAGATACATACTTAGAGGTTGCGCGACGGACGTATCTGTTTTGCGCAATTGCAAATAAATAATAGTCGTTTGCGATGCCATGCCTTTTGCCTCCGTTCGTTTTTAAAAAAATTCTCGTCGCGGCCACTAATTAATTCAGCGCCTCGTTTGTATGTATTTACCACGAGTGGGACGCTGTATTTTTCTTTTTTCCGATTATGCAACTCATCTTTATTTATCGCATAATTAATCTTTGAAATTTATAAAATCGTTTTGAAAATCGTTAGTGCGTTTCGTATCGAGATAGCGTTTCGTAGATACGCGCCGTGGATATTTACCAATGCATAAATTACACGGCGCGGTGGTGTTTGTTCAGCTTATTACGGAGTACACGAGTGTCTCTTAAAGCCCGAGAGCGAGCGATAAAAGCCAAAGTCGCGCGCGCGCGTCGTTTCACGTTACAGGCGGAGGAACGAGCGATCGATAAACAAAACTAAAAGAGAAATCTAACGAGGAGGATTTCGCAAGAAGCGCGATTCCGTGGCTCGTGGTGCGAGCCTTCCGAAGCATTCGTTGGCGTGGATCGTCGTCGAAAAGAGTTGTACGAGCTTGTAAAAACGCAGCGCGAGCCGCGATAAATCGAGCGCCTCGAGTCTTTTGGACGGGCGACGAACGGGGCAGCGGGACCTCGGGACCCTCGTACGACGAGCTCTCCTGTATACGCAAACACGCGTGCAATGGACTCACGTAAATGGTAGTGACTTTGACGTTCCTGGTCATGTCTCGAACGTCATCGGTCTCGAGTTTGATGGGCTGATGGGTAGCCGTTAGAGCCAGCATGGCGCCTCGTTCGCTCGATCTCTCGGTCGTCTCATTCAATGGCTATATCGCGCACCACACATTAGCACCGAGACCAATATTTTCTCACTCCACACTTTCTTTCACTCGTCGATTCGATTGTCCGGTCCTCCTCCCTCGCTATCGATTATCGTCGCACAGCTTGCACACTTGAATGTTGTTCCTCGGAGGAATCAGAGGCACTCTCTACGATAATCGGTCAACGTCCGTCATTGCTGGGCTTGACTTTGTTGTAACAACAAAGAAAAGAAAGCACTGGCGAGCGTATGACGCGTCGATGATGCTTCACGACCGCGCGAAATGCACGGAGGGAGCGTTCAACGATCGGCTGTTAATCCGGTTTACTCGCGAGTACGCGTGTTTTGCATCGAGGATGCTGCAGAGCGCGCCCGAGAAAGCCACTAGAGAGAAAAGCACACGCGCGCACGGAGAAAGATTTCTAGTTGCTTATCGACTTTAACCGCGGCTACGTTCTCGAGCGTATAGGCGACGCGGAGCTTTTCATCCTCTTTGACGTTAAGCGACTGGCGCTCTAACGAGCTTTTGATTATTTTTTGCGCCACTCGAATGCGCTACTTGAACATGCCAATTGGAACGACAGCTCCCGGTGTCGTGTGATTCGCAATTCTAATTTGATCGTTTATTAGTCGAACAAGGCTCCCTCCAGCGTTTCATCTCGTTAAATAGTCGATCGGGATCTTTGGAAGCGAACAATTCGAGAGCCGAGGCACGTATTTTCTCTCGGTTTTTCTCGCGACCAAACGAGTAGAAGCAATCTCGTTATTCACGCACGAAAACAGAAAGCAAAAAAGCACTAGACTGCTCATAGCCCTCGTGAACGATTCCACGAGCAGTTTACTTTCGACACTAAACGCACGTCACGCGTCGATCAACGGACAACGTTCGAGTCGGTGATTTCGATTATCCGTTCGAAGCAAGATTGCACCGTACAACGACAAGTAAACCAAAAACAAACGTCAAGTCCGAGCAACGAGGGACGATCAAGTTTGCTGTACCGAAAAGTCGTTTGGTCGTAGTGAGCGATGCGGAAGGCACGAGGGAACGTAACGGACTGGCGAGCGATCGCGAGGCAGCAGCAGTAGCAGCAGCAGCGGAGTAGCGGCTATCTTTCTCTCTTTGGGTTCTCGCGCGCGCGGCGACGAGCGAGCTCTATACGATGCAACAGCAACGTGTGCGCGTTGAGGAGGCGATGGGAGGGGAGAGGACTCGTAACGCGTAGCCTAGAAGGCAAAGAGACCGGCATCGGTAAGCTATGCAAGACCCAACGGCACACTCTCGATCTTGTACGACGGCACCTGTAGCGACGCTGCCGCAGCCGTCGGTGCCTCTTTCGAGAACCGAGATCAGAAGAAGTTCGTCCCGAGGAGTCACGGTCGTCGCTTTCCTACGTTTTTTTATTGGGTTTATTCGTTGTACAAGTCTATGCAACGCAACGATGACGACGAACGCGGTTGCTAAGCGAATACGAAATCGGAAAACCGTTTCAGCCAGATTTCTATCGCGCTTAAATTTCACATTCGCCAATGTTTCTGCTCGAAAGTGTTTCATTTCTACACGTGATGTTGTATGAAATATTCACCGTTAATAAATCAAAGTCGTTGCAGCGATAAACAGAACTAGTTGCGCATCGCAAGTGTACGCGTTTCAAGGAAATGAAAGATTGAATTCGAAAAAAGAGAAATCAATCGTAATAGTTTAACGTTTTTGTTCGATTTCGATCTATTCGCGAATTGGCATTCGCTCGTTCCTAACTGCACGTCGTCTAACTATAGCTTTACAATTTTCGCGCTTGTACATCTAGTAACATCTAATTATGGATTTCTATTACAGGCGACTGTAACCTAATTCGCGAATCACCGGAATAACGCGTGGAGTCTATCTCAACTTTTTGCATTAGAATAGTCGACGGATTGTACAGTTATTAACGAGTCGCAACCCGGAAAGTTGTATCAAACTCCAACGACCAACCGAGTGCTAGTCAAACGAATCCTAATTAACGCAACCGAGTGTAACGCTTATGGCACGGTGTTTGTATACTGTTCGAACGTTATTGCATATTTGAAATCGGACGAGTCGAAGGTTTAACGCGGAGGAGCTGCGTATCGACAGAATTGCAAACGATAAATTACAATAAGGCCAACGTAAATGAAAACGCTGCGAGACGCTAATTAACGAAAGGTCATCGACAATCTGATTAACGATTCGGCTACGTTTGCTCAAGGTATCGATAAAGGAACCATCGCTTTCTAGCGTTGCGGAAACAAGTCGGTCGACTGCCTGGCAACTGCCTGGCAAACACGACGCGTCAACTCGCGGATTATCCGAACGTCGTCACGCGAAGCGAGACAATATCGCAAAGCTTATTTGCACCTCGTAAAATGTGCGTCGCGAACGGTCCTTGACGCGTTCAAGTTGTACTCCATCGAGAGCGTCTCACAAGTATCGTCGAATACTCCCGAGTCTAAAGAAGCGAGCTAAGGAACGCATAGAAATAGGCGTAGCTACAGTTGGTATAAGGAACAGAGAACAATGGGAACAAACGAGCGTGGCGTGCTTCTATTCGGCATCTGCTGCGCGCACCTCTGTATAATGCATCGAACGCTCCGCAGATGTATTCTCGTATCTTGAACCCCCCTCGGGTCGATCCGTGTTTCCGTGCAGCGTGCAATGTATAGGTACGCGTGTAGCGCTTACAGACAGCTTCGCGTTCAAGCGACTCGGCTAGTCAAGGTCCCTTTTGTCGTTCGACTTTTTGACGTTCTTTCGTTCGTTTGAAAATCGACCCGCTCTAGATCTCTCGCGAACGTGTGATTGTACGTACTCGATCGCCGTTCGGCGACAACCTTCGACGGAGCGATTCTTTGCGCAAAACTTCAGTGCAGAGTCCAAGAGACTGTTGGACGCGGCCCGATACCTTCGAAACGAAATTCCTACGAACGAATAGCGACCACTCGACGTTGACAATTGGTCAAGAGTCAAATAACAGGGGTACTTTGAAAATACCAGGTAGAACGAGGCAAATTACAAGCTGGGCATATGGAGGCACCGAGAGAAAGGGCTCTTGCTAGTTGGCGAATCGATCGACGGCGGCGAGGAGGTTCGGTCGGTGCGACGTAGCCGAGCGAGAAACGTGATGGGGCGCTGTACGCCCGCTCTACGTATACACTGTATACGTACGTGTTATGCATACATACACGTACCCTATAACTCGCGGTCTCTCGTCAGTCAGCTGGGTTGGGCTTTCGATCGTTACTCGATGTACCAACGCGTGCTCAACCTTTTAATCCCGCCCGACTCGAGCGATGCGGTCTTAACGCTGCTGCATATTGACTCCGAACGCTCTCCTCTTCCCCAGCGCCCGCCGAGGTCTCTTTATATTTTGTAGGTTAATGGCGCGCCGCCGCCGCCGCCGCCGCCGCCGCCGCCACCACCGCACGACGTTGCATACTCTCGTGCGTGAACATTAGAACGGAAGCGAACGTAACGATCGAGAGCAAACCCTTTGCTCCTCACCTTGTTCGATTCGTGCAATGATCTTTGTCCGGACGCGCTTTTTCGTCGGTATACCTTTCGATCGCTCGAGCTTTCAAACAACCGCACGCGTAGTGGAAATACTCGCATCTCTGTCGCGTCTCTTTCTCTTGGTTTTTCGTTTTTCACGTAAAACGTGCCAGCTGAGTTCGCTTGATTAATGGTACCGGGGATGAATTTTAAAATGCAACATCGTGAAATACAACTGGAAACAGCAGTTATAAGGCCGAGCACGAAAAACCTCTTGCATTTAAGGAACACGTTAAGGTTGTTTGCATGACTCGCTTTCGTAAAAGAAAATTTAATCGTTCTCTCGTTTAAATTAAAAGCCCGACGGTGAAGAAGTATCGTTACTATTATTATTTAACAGACTATAAGACCTTTGAGACGTTAAACCTACGACGACGAAGCGGCCGAGAGTGAGCTTTCCAAAACAGGCTGGCGCCGTGAGCGTAAAAAATGGTCCAAGATTCATCCAACGCACTAATCAGCAGCATCGTAACGAAGACAAACACGGACAACTTCCATGCGTACGATGTATAAGGACGCTCGTAAAAGATTCATCGATCGACGATTCAAGAACGCAGCATAGAGCGAACGTCCAGAAAATATGTTTCGCGAGCTCACGACGAAGCAGCATCGCAATGGCGCCCACGCGCGTATATTTGACTTTTCTTAAAAAGGCGAGCGCGCGCGCCTAAAGGAATAACTTAGCGCGCGCGCGCGCGAGCAAACGGTCTAAAAAATGACTTTCACTCGAATATATATGCGCACTGATGTGATTGTGTGTGTGTGTGTGCATTTTTCTCCGGAGGCCGGCACCGCACACGTGTGCGGCGTATAGTCCTCGTCCGTTATCGTTGTTGCGCTCTCTTTTCATCTAGACAAACGTGTCCTTTTGCGAGCAAGCTATCAATTGTACAGCCGGCGTAATGCACCATTGTGTAGACTAGTTGTACGCATTCTCGGCTATCCATACTCGATGACATTTCATCGCCTTCGCCGTTTTTCTTATTGCGCCGACTATTCGCGCGGTCTTTATTCGGAAACAATGACTCTAAATAGATCGAACAGGCTGTTCTCAACTCGGAGATTTCCACGATTCTCGCTGACCCTTTTTACGCGTACTCAGTGGCAATAAGAGATTTATGGCTGCAGATGCGTGCATTTTCTTCGAGTCGCGGTGAATCCTTCGCGACGTAGCGAAATCGTGCAATTACTCAACGATAACAAGGTTTCGCAACGAACACTGCGTTTGGAACAAAGTCATTGTTAAAAGTTTATAGATAGTCGGGTGAGATTCCTTCGCGATGAAAGTGCTGGTTGAGATAAGATACCCCGAGTACTTTAATAGCTGACAATTATTATTTATTTTGAAACAAGCGTCGTAGCTGAACCGACCTATCCCGAGCAACCGTTTGACTCGGGTTTAAAATTGCCGCACGATAACGTTTGAATATCCACGCGTGCTTGATACCGAAGACGATCGATTTGTTTCTTGCGGCATGACAGTGGCATTGAGCAAGCAGTTGCAGCGATTACGTAGAATCTAAAAATAGCAATATCGAATATTTATTTTCGCTAGGTTCTTCAACACTGGCGTCGGATAATTGACTGCTGCGAGGTACGTCAAAATCAGTGCACGCGTCAACGACCCTCTTCGTCGCTGGATCTCGGATCAAAGTGGTCGTTGCGATTGAAAAATCAAACACGCAACAAATACAAGCCGGCCCGGATAAAATTCACGAGGCAGCTGTAAATCAGTATGGAAAAAGCGCTAGCCAGACGATCGGCGCGCGCCGAACCGCTATAATAAAAATCTGCACTCGTGACTTTCTCGCCGGCTGTGCGAATCAACCTATAGGTGGTGCACGATAAACGCTATCTCGATCGAAGCAAACGCGCCGTTACTTTACTCTACGGCGTACACACCTGCGCGCGCTCTCTATCTCTCTCTCTCTCTCTCTCTCACTCTACTCGAGGATTTTCGACGTCCACGCCTCTCTAGCGTCGTGCCTCTATTGCGCCAAAGACTCTTTTCGCATTCGAACTGTGCGTGAGAGATCCTTTGGACTATAATTTTTCGAGAGTGACTGGAATTGTAATTATGACGCAGAGTTCGCTGGGACTTTTCTCCCGGGTAACTTGGGAATAGAAGCTACTCTAGCGTTGATGCCGCGCTTTTTTTCTACTTTTTTCCGTTGCCGTGGTAATTAAGCTCTTGCATGCGATTTAGCGTCGTGTTGTAGGTCACCGGTTTAATAATCCTTCTGAATAAAAGTGCGATATAACGATATAATGGAAAAGAGAAGAATTTTTTACGTCTTTGTATTTTTTCTCTCGGCTAACGACTCGTCTTTGAACGTTTGTTTCGCTCGATTAATTTATTACGTTCGAAATCACAATTTGTACAAGTTAGGAGCGTTGGAACGGGCAGAAGGCGTTTTCCTTTTATTTCTCGCAGACTTGGTCGGCTCGAGGCGATAACTTTGCTTTTGTTCGACATTTTGCAAAGTCGGTGATCTCATCGAGCGTTTAGTTTTTTTTCTTACTACCAGACTATTAAAATCCATTTAGCTTTTTCATTCGCAAGCAAATTTTTCAAGGCCTTATGAATAAACGTCAGCGTCGAAGAAATTGTTCAGCATTGATGCGAGCTCATTAAAACACTTTGATTCATTGTTGTACCGTATAACGAAAACAACGCGAGAACAAAGAATTGGTGATAAAAACGGATGTTGTTCTGTAGCGTAAGCCATGTAGAGATGTTCGACGTAGAGAATGCAGGTTGCAGGTTGGTTTCGTCGGGGCCTTGACTCGATCAAAAAGCCAAAGCACGTATAATCGTCCCACGGTTGATCTCGAAACCGAATCCCAAACACGCGCAGGGTCAACCTCGAAAGTCACGTCGACGGCGATCTCGGTAGCGGCGTCGTTGACGTAGCGAGCGCTCCAACTACACCCAAACATCCTCGCAGTCGTCGCCTTCGCTTGCAGCCGACGCGCAGGTAATGGGTCTCTGATCGCTGCTACGGCGGCCTCGTACCGATTCACTCAAACGACCGTACGCCCGTGTGTGCCGCTGCCGCCGCCGCGCACCGTGGATCACGTACATAGGTAGGCAGGCACACGCGCGCATTGGTCGGCGGCGTGCACATAGACGTCGTTACGTAAGCCAGTCGAGCATGTGATAAAGTTCATTGTTCCAGAAAGATGCGAGCGAGCTGCCTCGCTTCTCCGCGGAGAATTTACCCAAAGCCGTCGCCGACGCTTCGCGTGCACACACGACGCTTTGATCGGGGACCCTCGAGTGGATTTTGTCGAGAACACTTTTCGAGTTTGCTCCGATGCGAACTGGAGCATTTTTAACGATCGCGACTCCGAAACTCTCGCGTCTTTTTCACGTGCAGCTGCCGCTACTTATTTGCGGCAAAATTTTAAGGCCTTGAAAAAGAGGACGAATACGTGACGTTTTTACAAAAATCAATCTCCAATACAACGACCTGCATGCGAGTTACGCAACGAGGGTGTGTACGTATATGCTCTTATCGATCTCGCCGCGCGATTGCGTCAAACTGCGTCTAATTTAAGGGAAAAGAACGTTGACAGTAGTCGAAATAGCGATTCTTCCAAATATTGACAATCGGAGAACCGTTATCGCGAGTACACGCGGTTGCAAAGAAAAAGGGAAAACATCGCTCAACGAAGCGCGATGAGCCATAGTTGTGATAAGCGGCCGATAAAACTGATTCATCGCGCGGCGACAAAAACGCCGACTCGATACATCGTGCCCTCGACTGGAAGAAACCGAGTTAGCTCCCGCGCCAGCCAATAATTGGTCTTGTGTTGCGATAAACGTTGGACCTCGTGCTTGTCAAAGCTATTCGCTGTGGGCCTCTTGCAAAACAAGAGAGCTACCGATGCTGCTACACACCAGGCGCTAATGAAACATTGACGCCTCGTCGTTCGTTCGATTTTCTTCACGGCATTCGATCAATCGAGTCGTCGACAAAAGTAAGGATCTTCCATATTTATCGACTCCCTTGTCGTAACAGCCGTGATTTCGTCCAGAATTCCTACCAAACATTCGAGTGGACGTTTAATTCGACGCGAGAACGAGTCGATAAAGTCGATCCGTTCGACATTCTCCACCGCTTTGACCAATTAAAGAGCAGCAACAATTGCGTGAACCCCGTTGAGAAACCCACTTCCTTATCGTCAAATTAGTCTTGAAGTAATCGTTACGTCATTGTCGTTTTGATCGTAATATCACGCGAACGAAGACGATCTCTAAGGTACAAATGTAAATCTGCAATACGCAAAAGCGGCTGCGGTGTTGGCCTGATCGACAGTTCCGCGAACAGTACGGTGTCGACGAAACAAATCGCCGTAAACGCGCAAATCCGCTCAACGTCTTCAAACGACTCATCTGCCTCCTTAAAGAGCGCGAGCGAGCATGTAACTCGAACGAGCGTAAAAGAAAATACACGCAAAGGCAGAGCAGTCGCACAGTGCACGGTGTATCCGCAAAAACAAAGGTAAGATTGAAGCAGCAGTAGAAGCTCGGTGCAGCAACAGTACAGGACCTACGGCTAGCCGACCATCGAACCCGTGTACGAACCCATATACGAACATGCGTGCTCTTTCACATGCACATGTGAGAAATCGGGCTAACGTGCAGAGGAAGTTGTGTCTTCTGATGGGTACATAGTGCGCGATAAACCTTCGTAGCGCATCGTCGTTAAAAGTTTTTTTTCGCGGAAGCTTCGGCAACCGCTTCTCGAAATAAAATGAATAAACGGAGAGAGAGAGAGAGAAAGAGACTCGTTAACGAGTCTACTCAACAGTCAAATGCGATATAAAGGGGCAAACATAAAGCCGGCTAAAAGAACGAGAAAGAGAGCTGAACTCGATTCTGTTACGAATACGTGACGAAACGCCAAAAAGTCCGCACGGCTGCTGCGGGTGTTTAGCCCGATAAGGTGAACGCTCGTAGTTATCTTGTAAACAGAGAGTCGACGTAACGCCGCCCGGAAAACTGGCAATCAAAAGGTATATACATAGTCGGAGATGTCGATCCTTACCAGAGATTGATTAAAGCTTACGCTCGCTGTATCATCAATTTGTTCGCTCGATACGTACTGTATACTCTCAAGGACCCCTCCAGGCCTCCTAACCGAGCGCGCTGGCCTTCGTTTTTCCGAGACTGGTCTTTGTTGTGAAAAGTATCTAAACAGCGGCCCTTATGAAACATTATCGAAGGATACAGACTCGATTGCTATGCGCGTAATATACGTAGCACGGTGCACTCGAATTTTCACGAGTTGTCACTTGTAACAACGCAAAAGCGTAACTTGTACATTGAAATGCGTCGCGAGAAATAACGACTATGGCCAAACGAGTAACTGTATGCTAATCCAGATTATTCAGTTTTCTATCTATACGAAACAAGCTCGACTGCGTGAAAAAATTGGTAGGTACGTGTGCTGGTAGGTAACAAATCGATCGCGTTCATCATTTTAATCGTTGGCGGGTGTTCCCGTCGCCTTAATTAACGCCTCTATGTCCGAGGGTACTGCGACTTTTATATCCAAGATCAAACTCTTATGAAGATCATTGATCTGCGACGATGCAACGGCATCATGAGCTTGTTTAATGGCCTAGTTACGATTTGACATAAACAATCGGGCAATCGTGGCATTAGATCATTATTGCAACAATAATAATTACGTCGTCGACTTAACGTTTCTTTTATGAGCGCAAGTTGATTAAACGTCCCAGTATCAAGAATACTTTTCTACTCAATGAATTACTACGTTTCAACTTTCTGTCGCGTCGACAATGATTTTGTCTTATATTCAGACAATTGGATTGCAGTTATACCGATAATCTTCAATGGGTCTTCATTTGATCGATATTCTCAGTTTTTCATAACAAGGTGACTATCGAAAACAACATTGGTGAACTTTTATTCACTAGCGTAGTAGAGGTGTTTGATAGAGAAAAATAAACCTACCTGGCGAGAGTCGTAAGAATCCGACGAGTGCTCAGAATCTCCACTGGTAGAATATTGATCACCAGAGCCTCCGAGTCCTTTTCTTCTCTCATCGACTGTGTTACGATCCATTGTATTGAAAACATCGACAAACTCATCAGCCACTGGCACTTCTATGTTGGTCAGGTAGGCCTGATGTTGAGGACTCGACGTCAAGTCCTGTGGCTCTTTTTTGAAGAAGCGTGATAGCACACTCCACATTCAATGATCACCACATCCACGAGAAACACGTTGGCCAGTACGTAAACTATTTATTGTTTCCATTTTAGGCGACCACAGATACAATTGACACTTTTCAACTCCTAAAAAAAATAATTTTGATACAAACGTTTATTCATAATTGAAAATACTTGAAAATAGGTCGTTGAATACACAGACTGACATTGTCAAAATGTTGTGCAAATTTTTATACGTCGAGCTTGACCTATTTTGATAACCTAGCTGACATGTAATTCTCTTTTTATCTCAGCAAAATATACGTCAGTACTATAAACTTATCATTTGTTAGAAAATTATAATGCTCTACATATCGTTAGACCAAAATTCACATACAAATTTCAAGTGTTCAGAGTGTGATTATATTTTTATACAAAAATATTTTGCATGGTAACCTCTACATTGATAAGAGTTATGTACTACTGACATGACCAAGAGTGCAGAGATGCAAATCTTGAAACGAATGATAATTTAACCAATTTTACTTTAGATTGATTAGCAGAGTAATCCTTTTGCAGGTTCAAAGTATACAATACTGTTGTACCGAATGATAAATGGATTTTTCAAATATGCTATTTCTGCAGAGAAGAATAAAATATTTCCAAAGACAAATTTAATGGAAGAACTAATACATAAACTTTTTTTGACAATTTCAAATCTTAGTTTCTAGTAGACCGCACTATTTAAAGTCACACTCATTGAGCACACGCACTCACTCACGAGTACACATGCAAACGTGAAAACTGCGAGCAACGACCGGGTCGCAAGTATAATATCGCCTAGCAAAGCTTCCCGGCGACGCAGCTATTTTTACTGTCCAAAAAGGACAAAACTCGTCACACGCACGTCTCTCTTCTCTTTCTCTTTCTTCTTCTGCAGCGTCAAGCAAAACTTGTATGCGGAAGAGAGAGAGAGAGAAAGAGAGAAAGAAAGAGAGAGAGAAAGAGAGAGAAAATCCCATGCACACACGTACGCTACTCTCGCGCAGAGCAAAACTCACGAGTTTCACCACACTGACGTTCTGTATCGATTTTCGCCCGAAGCTCGAGATAAAAGACGGGGAGAGAGTATAAACGAGGATATTCGCAGAAAAGCGGTGACACATCGCTGCGAGTAGTTGCGAGAAAAAAAGAGCGAAAGATGTGAATTTATACGACCCTACATGTTTTGTTGCAAATCAAATCAAATCAAAAAGAAAAAGATATTTGTCATTGCCGTGGTTAATCGTGAATGTCCTCTGCTACGTACACGTTGCGAGGACTCTCCAATCGCAGCATCGCGAAAACGAGGCGCGCGCACATCACTGCCGAAAATAACAATACCAAGTGCGACTTTTTTCTTTGGCTCTAGGACATTGACGATAATCAAGCGTAAGATTGCGGCTAGGTGGTTCATCGAGCGGTGTCTTTGACAGCCGAATACATACACACGCACACTAGCACGCACGCACAGCGCAAGCACACAGACACCTACACCCACTAGCTAGAAACATTTTCACAGCGTTCGTCAAGTTTTCACTTTGTACACACAGCGTTACAGTGAAAATTTGATTAAGACCGAGGAGGATTTCACAATCTGCGATTCGAAAATTCGTACACGTACGAACGTACACAAACGGGGACACGAGAGATTCGCGATAGAAAGACAAAGATGGAAGATAAATAGCGAGAAAAGAGATATGACGAGGATGGCGATGACGATAATGATGACGACTGGGAAGAATGCTTCCAAGAAATGCAATTGTTACATAGTATCTAGCGCGTACCTTGTACTACGTATATGCAGAATGGTCCGGGGCGTTCACGCCACAGGCGACGAGAACGTGGAACTTGGGCGATTCCAGAGAATTGGCACACACAGACGCGAGAGACGTAGGTTAAAAGACGAGATCGGCTTGACGCTAACCGAGCTGCATATCTATCATCGTCCACACACACACACACACACGCGCGCGCACGCAAACACACTGTCTATCTGTACTGTGTTTTGTGATTCTATTTCTCTCGCTGTCGCCTCAGAGCGCGAGTGTGCATCCCTTGCGATCAGGGAATATCGCGATTACGGACACCAGGACGAGCTATTTCCACTTTCCGTCGACGTCGCTACTCGTCGTCGCCCCGACACTACTGTCTCACTCGCACTCGCTCCCGCTCATTCGCGAACGAAGCGAGTCTAATCCACGGCCAAATTGCTCTCCATGATCGGATATGACCGTCACAAGACCATAAAGTTCATCAAATTTTTTATATCAAAGCTTATCGTTTATTCACTTTACAAGATTTTTATATTTGCGTCTTTAAGGGATCATAATTACTATTTTTACCAAGTAGTTATCGATAACACAGCTTCGATATTTATTATTATAGATTTGGCACTTTATATTATAAATTATTTTAAAATGTAGTTTCTACTCAATAATTCTCGAATATTTTATATCAAATTATAATTGAAAAATTGCTTTTTCGCTAAACGAAAATAACACATTTTCTAATTACAAAATTAATATAATTATCAAATGCATACTGTGGATATGTAATTGAGTCAGTTAAGGAATCATAAATATAACAAATAATCATTTTATAAAAGTCTATAGTACAGTATACTGACAAGATTTTTAAATCATATCATTTATTCTTACAGTTTGCTTGAATAAATTGCGTGCATCTCGTTTTGTCCAATTAAGTTGTCCAAAATTTGAAATTCACGCCCGTGCTTTTGCCCGAATCTACCAGTATGATTAACGTCATTATTATCGTTTAACTAATCCAAAGACAAAAACAGTGTTATTTCTAAATTTGCAATTCTGATATTTTGAATATTCTAAAAATAACAAATATAAGTGCAAGTTTGACTATTGTTGTTGAATATTGTTTTTTCATTTGTTACATCAATTTTTCAATGTCATGCATGCTTTGACTATATCGTTTCAATTCTCTTTTGTTATTAGTAATTTCATGAGTTGCTGAATCAATCAGTTCATCTATAAAATTATTGTTCAACAGATTGGAACAGATGGTTAAACATTCTTTTATGGTGATGGAATTATTGGATAGTCTGTTCCATGTTTTGTGTAACTTGTGTTCTACATTTTTGTCTTCGTGTGGCAAGCAGTATGGTAAAATATTGCCATGTTCAAGACTAATTAAATGTTGCCTGACTTCACTTAACGTAGATTTTATTTTGTCTGTAAACGAAGTGTATTTTTTAAAACATATCAATTTATGTTTACTGTCCCATCAAAATTCTAAATAATTTTAAGTCAACTAAACTAATTTTTATAATTCAAATTTAAATAAACATTATGTATTACCTAAAAATATTATTGGTTCTATTTCAGTATTTGAAGCAAACATTTTTCTACAAGCATATAACTCAAAAAATATTTTTGTGAGGTCCTTCATTCGGTATACACAAAATACTTCTGGTTTCCATTTTTCTATCCACTCTTCATTATAATAGCTGATAAATATGTCAAAGTACGATCCATGATCTGCTCTGCATTCTTTAACTAGATTAAAATAACAAGCGTATACATGCTCTTTTGGTAGGAGTGAAAGTGCCATAAATTTTTTTATAATACAATGTTTTTCAGTATTCATAATTCTATTTGTTTTGAGAACTGTGTTGGTTTGAATACCTTTTTCAATTATTTCCTTTTTAAAAATACATAATTATTTGAATAACACGACTGATGATTTATGAAAAATTACCACAATTTGCATTATTTTATACCTGCATCTGATGCAAAAATGATGGTATAAATTTTATTTCTGAAAATGTAGATCTCAATCCAAGTTGCATATCTTTATCATAATCTACTACTGCTTCTTCTGGTTTAAAACCTGGAAAGTGAATTCTGATGTATTTCAAAAAAGTTTGGTAACTATTTGGGTCTATTTTATTTGTTATTAGCCATACTCCAGTTAAGAACTGCAAAAACATCAGAATTAGGTCAAATTACTTTAGAATTGTCATTTCACAATGTGCATTTCAAATATTACGTTTAAAAAAAATCTTACTTTCTCATATTTTTCAAACAGAATAACAATAAAATAAGTATCGCGTCGTTGAGAAGAAAATGAAGCTATTTTGTGAAGAATAATTTTTCTTGCATCGCACAATTTTTTCAACAATTCTTCATCGTAAATAACCAAAAGTTTATTCGTTAACGGTTTAACGCTAACTCTATGAGAGACTGTTCGTTTAAATAACGTAGTGCCGTAATTACCGTACACGTCATTTTTTAACAAACGTGATATATAATTTTCACTGGAAGACATTTGTTTTGTCGACTCATTTAACTTTTCGAAGGCACATTCGACCGATGGTACTTTGTTTTGATTTGACATATTTCCATATATATATTTGCAGTCAATACCGTCACTCACGGTGAAAGCCAAATACTGCTGAGTTTGAACGTCAATATTATGATTCAGAAACAAATTTACTTGATTTTCGAATTCTTCGACCTGTAATGGGCAAATTACATTTGACTTCGATGTTTCTTACACATACTTGACGGGAAGCGGTAAAAAATTTGAAAAGCTGCTAAAATCGTCAGAAACGTCAGAGTTGCTTTGTAAAAAATTTCTACTCAAGAGCATTGATTCTATTCCCAATCTTAGCCTAGCACAGAGATTAAGAGCGATACTCTATTCCATAAGCTATGACAATAATTTTTTCATTTTTATGAAAACACAATCAAGTAATTATCTACGTTTGAATCTTGGCGCGTCTCAGGGTAACAGTAAGGTGTATACTTCGACGCTAGTTGGGAATTTGATTTTGATTGCTAAAATAATAATAGTAATAAGCAATTGCAAAATAAATTATTACAAATATTTGATTTTATAGCACACCGTTTATTTAACTTTTGCTTATATTTGTTATATTTTGTCGGATACTCGACAGATAAAAATTAGGTATGCTACACAGTATACATAATTCCTGTAAGAAAATATATAGCCATCGACAGTAACTTCCCTACCACCACTGAACCAGTATAATCTGACCTGAGACTGCCTTTTCATCTTTGCTGCGACTGATCATTGGCTTTCAGATACGTTTGCAACAATCGACAAACGTGTAAACGCACCTTGACAGCACGTTTTCTACATATTATTAGTTGTCGCCATGATTGCGTCGTCGCCTCGTGGTTGAAAGGTGAAATAAATCGGTTCGCTGCCGGAATCTTTACTCTTCTCTCATTCATTTATCGTACAACTGTGAAACAACAAGCAAGCAACGCACGCGTCCCCGCCATGGCTACCAACGAGGACCTCGGCGTTTCTGCCCTCGTTTACGATTATTTACTTAAAAAGGATTCTCAGCTCGCTAAGGTTTTTCAGAAGAAGACGAACGCTGTAAGTTGATCGTACAATTTTACGTAAAGTGTGCTAGTGCGACCTCGTGTTGGGAGTCCCGCCATTAGTCGCCGCAACCACGTGGGCCTCTTCCGGCTTTTTTTTTTGTCGAATTTTCTTGCGAAAATCCCATGTTTTTGTGGTATTTCGAATTTTTATATTTATTATTAGGGACTAGTTGAGCAATTAATGGATTATTTTGTACCAGTCGGCTTTTCTGTCGGTTTTTGAATTTTATGAAATACACGTGCTTTCTCAAAACGGAAAAAAATCCAACTTTTCTATGGATTGGTAGCCTCCACACGTTAACTACCAAAATTTTACCTGGTGAATACACTGACAATCACTTCTTTTCTTTTCAGCCTGCCCTTGGTAAAGGATGTCCTTCGATATCAGAAGTCTTTCAGTATTTCCAAAAAAATTCAGCTAAAAAAGTTAATGTAAAAAAAGTCAAACAAAGCAACAGCTCAGATTCTAGCTCTGAAAGTGAAGAAGAGGCTCCCAAGAAAGCAGCTCTTGTCAATGGCAAAGCGTCTGTCAAGCAGCCAGCTGGAAAAAAAGAAGAATCGTCAGATGATTCCTCCAGTGATGGAGAAAAGCCTGCTGCTAAATCAGCAGCTCAAAAAGCTCCAATAAAGCCTGTTAAAGCACCAGCCAAAAAAGCAGATTCTTCTGATGACGACAGTTCAAGCGAAGATGAGAAGCCTGCACCTAAATTGGCTGCTAAACCAGCTGCAAAGGCTCCTGCCAAAAAAGCAGATTCTTCCGATGATTCCTCTAGTGAAGATGAAAAGCCAGTTGCTAAGCCTACAGCTCAAAAACAAGCTGCTAAGGCTGCACCAGCAAAGCAAGCTGTAAAGCCTGCAACAAAGAAGGCTGAATCCTCGTCTGATGACTCAAGTGAAGATGAAAAACCAGCAATCCCTGCAAAACCAGTTGCTAAGGCTCCAGTCAAAAAAGCAAAGTCTTCATCAGATGATTCATCCAGTGAAGATGAAAAAAAACCAGCAGCTAAACCAGCAGTCCAAGCTAAGCCTGCTGCAAAAAAACAAGAATCTTCTTCAGATGAATCTGACAGTGAGGAAGAAGTAACGAAAAAACCACCTGTGAAAGCTGTAGCACCAACAAAATCAGCAGCAAAGGCCCCAGCAAAAAAACAAGAATCAAGCGATGACTCGGATGATTCATCCGAGGATGAAAAGCCAGCAGCTAAACCTACTCCAGCCAAAACTCCTGTGAAACCTGCTGTAAAGACTCCTGCAAAGACTGCCGCAAAACCTGCAGATTCAGATTCTGATGATTCCTCAGATGAAGAACCACCAAAGCAGGCTCCACAAAAGGCAACTTCAAAGGTTGCACCTCCAGCAAAAAAGGCAGAATCTTCGAGCGATGATGACAGCAGTGAAGAGGAAGCTCCTAAGGCAAAGGCTACCCCTGCAAAAGCCACTGCTAAACCAATTGCTAAAAAAGCAGAATCTTCCAGCGAAGATGATAGCAGTGAAGAGGAAGCTCCAAAGGCAAAGGCAACCCCTGCCAAACCTGCTGGCAAACCGGTTACTAAAAAAGCTGCATCCTCTAGTGATGATGATAGCAGTGATGAAGAACCACCTGCAAAAAAGGCTGCTACATCCATAAAGCCTGCTGCTAAAGTTGTTAAAAAAGAGTCTTCCAGTGATGATTCAAGTGACGATTCTGATGCTGAACCTAAAGTACAAACTAAAGCTAGCAAAACTGCACCAGTAAAAGCAACTAGTACAGTACGTATTTTATTGCAATTTTTAAATAAATATAAATGAAAGTGTAAATCTGTTTATTAATGTTCAAATGAAATGTTATAGCCCAAAGCAACTAAAAAGTCCAATGACGATGACGACGACGACGACGACGATGATGATAATGCTGAAGAAACTAAAACACCAGAGCCTGTAGCAAAGTCTGGAAAACGAAAACACGAAGATGACGAAGAAGAAGAAGAGGAAACAGAGAAGCCAGCGAAAAAAATTGCTAAAAATAATTACAGTAATTTTGTGAAAGGTGGCGTACAGAATGGAGACAAGGTAAACTAATAATATACAACTTTTAAAACATTAGTTCAATAAGAAATGTTAAATTTTTTCTTTTTGATTATTGTTTATTTTTTAAATATAATTTTGACTTTATAATAATGGAAAAAAATTACGAGCTGAAGATATAGACTTTTTGTAAATGCTCTCTAGAGCTCATAATCCAAATATATATTTACAGAAAAATACACCGTTCCGACGTGTAAAGGATGACGAAATTGAGGTGTCCCCCCATCTGGCAAACAATTCATTTGAAGCAAAGGTAAATGCTTGGAAACGGGAAAAGAGAAACATAAGTCACCTGCCAATTTGATAAAAGGCTGCATTTTTTTCATTCATTAAACAACCAACAAAATGTTTATGTTTATGTCTCAAATGTTTCCTTGCATTCGCCATTGGTGTTAGTTAATTAGGATTCATAATAATATTCTTATTTCAGATTGAGTACAATAGTTAATTGAAATATGACAAAGGCTTTACGAAAGTGTTCAAATATGGCAGCTGATTTGTTGTTTCTCTTTTCTGTTTGTAGGAGGAAAATAACGAGGAAGGAGAGGAAGAGGGCGGTTTCAGAAAGCACAACGGTGGTAACTTCCGTGGTAGAGGAGGCGGTTTCAGAGGTGGACGCGGTGGCGATCGCGGCGGTGGTTTCAGGGGTGGTCGCGGTGGTGATCGAGGCGGCGGTTTCAGGGGTGGGCGCGGCGGTGACCGAGGTGGCTTCAGGGGTGGACGTGGTGGTGACCGGGGTGGTAGAGGTGGCTTCGGTGGCGAAAGACGATCTTGGGGCGGAAACGATAGAGGTGGTGGCGGCAGAGGAAGGGGCGATGGTTTTAGAGGTAGAGGCGACGGTTTTAGAAAATCGTGGGGTGAGGGTGGCGGCCGAGGTGGCGGTCGAGGCGGATTCAACGACAGAAAGAGCTTTGGCAATGATTCGCAACCACAAAACAAAAAGATCACCTTTGACGAGTAAACGTAGATAACTGATGTACAATAATTTAGGGTAAGATTTTTTTTACAACATTAATAATTATCTTTATCCGTGCATCGGTTTTACGAGTTGCTCGCATTGATATAAGTATCAATCAAATATTTCTACACTGTTCGCAAGATAATGTATTTCTTTTCTTTATAGCGAGGATCAAGAGGGTCGTGGGGAGAAAGAGCAAACTTGGATTTGAAACACACGAGAGGTAAATCTTTCCGTCACGAAAAAACAAAGAAGAAACGCGGCAGTTATCGTGGTGGACAGATTGACATGAGTGTTAATTCTATTAAATTTGACGACTAATATTGTAACGACGTAATTTTATTATTGTAACGAATGTAGAATTTTTTCTGCTGGCCGAACCAACCTGACGACCTGCTCGCGCATTTCGAGTGCCAATTTGTTATCGTTACGGGGCGCGACTCGTACGAGAAGCGCGGTGTCGAGCAAAACATTGGCGCATTCCGAATGCTGATCTTTTTCGGGCCGCAACCCGCACAAAGGCAACGGCGTCCAATAAAACGTTCATCGTTGTATCCTATTTCACTCACACTTCGCTTGCATTATTCAGACTTGTAACACACACACACACACACACAACCACACAACACAACTATCTTTTTGTAAAATAATTTCTTTTCTTGTAAAATAAATTTTTTTGTTATAAAATACAAATTGTAAACGCTCTAGAAGGGATGCGTAACAACTGTGAAAACTGTTCAAGTCAATAATATCAATTTTAATACAGTTTGCCAATAACTTGTAAAAAGAAAGAGTTTGTCGAGGGTGGTCGGAAATTTGCGTATTTTAAATATTTTTGTTACGATGACGTTAGATATTAATTTAAACATGTTGCCTAGGCCCAAGATTATTAATTGTTACGGTGCATTCTATAAATCAACTAGAAAGGTAATGTGTGTCGTAAACATATATATCACTGTTTTATTTGTCACACACCCTACGGAGTATCTTGACTAAATTAGTACATTTGTTTTCACAATATACTATTTAAAATACCGATTAAGTTTATACGCATATAGATTCATTTCGTACAATTCGCAAATATTCCATTTTGTATTCCATTTTCATGTAAATCATCGCAAGATTTTGTATTGAAGAAAGGAGTATTTGTATCTAAATATTTCACTTAGCGTTTAAGTACTGCAAAAGCTCATAACTATATTATTGAATGTTAAATGCACTTATTGCACGAGTACTGTTGTATTCATTATATCAAAAATACTACTGTAATATATTTTGATCTAAAATATACATAGGTTGGATAAAATTATATTTCATAAAAAACAGCTTTAATTGTATGTCATAAATAAAATTTGTACAATGTCAACGAGCATAATTGATTTAACGCCAATTTACGTTGCGCTTATTTAATTTTGCCATTACGTTAAATTGGCAAATTTGCTACACTCGTGTTTAGGTTTCGACCGATTGTAAACGTTAATTTGACCGTTTTTATGGTAGCGTTACAACAGTATATAAAGGGCGTTTGTCGTTATATTTTAGATTCTTTTGTCGAAACGAATGTAGTTTTGTAGTAGTCTTTGTCACACGGGAAATATTCGAAAACTAAAGAATTAAAATGTTAAATGATGGAAGTGACAATACCTGCATTATCGATACTTAATAAAAAAAATTGTAATTGCAGCCGCCGATTTCTCGTCGATCAGTTTGTAAAAGACATTTGCGTCAATCTTCGTTTCGAATGTTTCATTATCAATAGTGTTTACATGCATAATTACGCGGAATATAAGCGTTGATTCTGATGCTGCACATCTTGCGAATTTTCATCGATGACTAAATCGGTACGAATAAAAGTTTAATTTTAGAGAATCGCTCTGCAAAATGAGCGTTGTGGGCGTAGTGCTAAGGGATTGTAGAAGAAATTGATCGATTGACGTTGATTCGTTTGTCGTTATCGTCACTCTTACATCGCTCTTGCATTAACAACGGCAAAACGTATACCAAATAAATGCATCTTACATTCACGACGTTGATTTCAACAATAAAACTATTTCTAATTCGAACGAGTAGGTTGCCGAGATAAAAATAAATCAGAGGAAAATCGGCAAAACGTGCGCGACTATCTTACAACGTGGCACAGAGAGTAAAAAAATGCCTCCCGCAAGTCGAGTACTCGCGTATCGTTGTATGTGTAACCCATTGACGAGGAAAAAACACAGGTATACAGTTGGGAGTCGGGAGTCGCAAGAGGAGGTGATGCGCGCGCATTCCTTGTTTGTGTGGAGTACCGAGTAGTACGTACGTACATAAACTAGTAGTAGCAAAAGGCGAGAGTTGCGTTCGTGCCCACACATACTACGAGGTAGAGCGCAGCAGCGTCTTTCTTCGGAGCCGGCTAACTGCTATTCTCGGTATAGCCGAGTGGGGTTGAGTGGGGCCGAGCGCTGCTGCCGCCAACTCTGTTCGCCAGCAGTCAGTGCGCTCTTAGCCGTCGCTCGGGGATGTTCGTATGTGTAATCGTATAACTGACACGACTCTCTCTCTCTTTCTCTCGCTCTCTCGCTTTTTTCGCTTTTTCCGCGTGTGAATCTCTTGGTTGTTTTTGGTGTCTACAGTGCATCGAATCGAAACAAACAGCTCGTCTTCGTGGCACGCACGTGACGATGTCGTCGCGGTACCGCCGCTGAAAAGTGTGTGCGTGTGTGCTTGAATTTGAGTTTCGATCGGTAATCATCGGCGCGCCGAGAGTAAGAGCAGCAACAGCTCGCGCAACGTCAAGCAAAATATGGGCAGCACGAGGATCTATTCGGACGGTCACGAGATCGACGGGAGCTGGGTGCTCCGGATCTTCATAACCGACCTGAACGTCGAGCGCAGCCTCAGAGTCAAGGGCGAGCTCCACATCGGTGGTGTAATGCTTCGGCTCGTCGAAGATTTAGGTACCTATGGTCCAAATACTTTCCAAAGATTACGAGCAGCTCGCACGCGTCGCCTATCTAACCGGCAAGCTTTGATCCGAGATAGAACGGGCCGTTTGCGAGGCTGCTTTGAACGTTCATTGAGGCCCTTTCTCTCCACGCGGAGAAGTGCGAAATAAAAGCTTCGGAGGACCGTCGACCGTCGTATTTGATTTCGCATACGTTATCCGTTCGTTTTTTTACCTGTGTTACTCTTACTTATTTATCGTCGTATTTGATTGCAGCTTATCGTCGCAAAACACGTATTATCCGGTATTTTTTTTATCAGATAAGTGGGTGATTTCGTCGAATTAAATTTCACTTCCAAGTTTAATAATGCCAACCGTTCCGATTAGATCCAGCAACAGTTTTTATTTGGTTCCCAGAACAGAGTAAACAAAAGTCAGCTGTTGGCCTGTACTATGGAAAACAATGCTGCACGCGATAGTCTTGCTTACAGCACGGACTGCCATTGCTTTCTCATTTTTCTTAGCTCTCCTTCTTCTCTCCGTGGCTGTTACATCAATCGCCCAATGGATCGCAATATTTATACAACAAACTCGTGGAATACACGAATATACGTCGCAGCGAAATCCGCGAAGGTATTTTAATTTGCCGAGTGCACTTTCATAACTTCCACCTCGCCAAACAGAGGTGTGCCTCTTCTTTTATTTTAGCGCAAACTCGATATTTAACCGCGTGCAGACAGTGCCAGCTGAACTCCGTCGTAAACTGCGTCTTTTTTTATTTCTCTCCGATTTTCCATTCTTCGAAAACACATTACGGATGGAATATTACCGGAAATTCCAAGAAACAGATGTTCGACAGGCGCTACGAGCGTGCGCGCACAAAAGATTCCTACGCTCCCGCACATTTGACATTTTCCACGCTTGCGAATCGCTGATTGTTCGATTTTTGTCGTTTGCCAGGGGAAAGATACCGCGACTGGTGTTTTAACTTGGAACACGCGTTGCGCGACGCACACTCGACTCTGAGTAATCGCGCGAAAAATAGGTTGGAGAAAAGCGCGTACGTTGAATGCGGCTCAAACCGAGCTTTTCATCGTAAGAAGAGAAACGGGAGAGGCGTCTGTGACGCAATCGCTAAAAAAGGCAACGTAAACTATACGGCGTGCGTGCGTATTATAACAAAAACGTCAAAGTCACGACGGCCGTGCGGCCGTGGAAGAAGGCGTCTTCGAGTGGTCGATTGCCTTGAAATGCATTTCTTCACGCGTACGCACGAAGGTCAATATTAGTCTTTGGCGAGAGCATCGAGGTGGGTCGCTTTTATGCACGCTTGTAGCAACGTTAGAACGGACCTGCTTGATATACATACGTACACCTATAAATACGGGATAAAGACGCGAACACTTGAACTGCCCGCAGGCCAAACACGTACGCGTACGCGCATCGGGAAAAAAAATCGCAGGTAAACACTCGTAAATCCGTATGGTACGTGGATGTTTTCGTCGTCGTGGCGAGCGTCGCGCTCTATGGGCACTCTCTTGCCACGCGTGCATCGATAAGTCGCTCGTTGAAATCGATATTCGATAGTTGCAGAGCGTTTATGGCTATTGCAGTTGAAACGAGCGCGGCTCGTCGAACGCGAGCTCGTACAAATTGCACGCGCTACAAGCTACTCCGGTCCTTCGCGCGCGGCAGAGTTGCGTCGATTTCGTGGCGTCGTGCTACTTTTTGCAATCTAGTTTAACGTTTCACGGCTGTAGCTTCGAGAACGACGCGCGTTACTAGAAGACAAACAAAGTTACGCGGAACTGCATACACAATCGGATAGGTAAGAATAAAGCGTAGGCCAGCATTTTTGCCGGAGACAACAATGGACCGTACTACAACCAAAAGCGCGCGCACGGAAGGAAACAAAAAAAGGGAGACTGCACGCTCGGTCGCGCCCCGATGTCCCCGAAGCCGTACGCGCGTTGTGCGGGAGTGCGCGCAGAAAACGAGGCGCGCGCGCTCTCTCTCTTTCTCTGTGCCTCAGCTCGGTGTATATCGGATTTCAAATATTCAGTAGGCGCGTTCTCTCTCCTACGCTAGCGGCCTACACCTACAATAAAGCATGGATTATACCTCTTGTGTAACAGCCGTCACTTGGAAACAAAGTACGATAGCGAACGAAAGTTTTGCGACAGCAGGGCGCTGCCGCGTCAAAATACCGTAGCGACAGGTTGCTCGAGCAAACGCAGCCACGATCGCGAAATATCGCTAAAGGAGCGGATCTGAGGTGCACTAGGGGCCTGTTGGCTCGCCGTTGTTATCCCTCGTTCGCTCACCGGCGACCGATGCAGCTGCAAAGCCGCAGAGACGAGAAGAACCGCGATGGCTTACGCGTGTGCGCAAAGACGAACCGTAAACGTACGCGTATAGCCAACTCGCGCGCGAGAGGAGCAACAAGTTGCCCCTGCTGATTTCGACTGCCTCCTGCGCGTTATATATGTTCTCCTCTTTATCGGCTGTTTGCGAGAAAGTCCGACCGATTCGACTTGTATCCTGTTGCGTTGTCGAGTGACGACGATGTACCTCGAGAATAGTCGTGTTTGTGCAAAAACAATTATGCACGTTTCCACGCACGGGTCAAAGAAAAAAGTCGAGCGAATTGGAAATTCCGAATGGATTGTTAATTATTTCGAGTGCGCCGAGGCGATAAGATGTACGTCGGCGAGTAGTCCACGCAATTTATCCTCGGAAACGTGGATGTTGAAATCGGCGAACAAATCGATCGGCGCCTGCGCCTACGGCAAATAAGTTTGGCACCTCCGAAGCAATTAAGCTTCCATAGCCGTTGGACACGCGATCCGACGACGTCGATAATTTTTCGTGCAGTTGCGTAGCGAGAAACGAGAGAGGGAGAGACAAGACAGTGTACAGCACGACCGATCGCGCGCACCACCTTTTCCCGAGGTATCGGACAGATATATGGCGAGGAAGACTGGAAAAACTAGAGTGCTGGTCGACTAGTCGTCGTCGCCATATAGGCTAGAGCCGACGAACTATACGCGTGCTCGCGACGCAAGTCGTCTGGAATTCCCATTAGCTAAACGTCTTTGAAAAGAAAACTGTGTATACGAACGACGACAGACGATAAAAAAATAATAAAACAACGGAAGAAAAAGCCAGTTTTGATAAGGAACCGAGGAAAAACGTGCTGGCGTTACGTGCCGTGTTGTAAGCTGATCGCAAATGTGTCACTTGCGTATTTTCATAAATTTGTTTAAAAAATGTTCTCAAACGCTCGCCGAGTTGTTTGGAATAGGCCTGATTAGATACGTTTCTTCGACAGTCCGTCTTATTTATAGGCTGCGATAGCGGCTTTTGCGCACCCGCTTATTCAAATAATAATTAAGCAGAGAAATAGATAGAGGTCTCGATACGCATAGATAAGCTGCTATTTTATTGCCGTTGACTCGAGAACAATTTGGCGCAGCATACGTAATCCGAAGTCGAGGAATCGAGGTAACGCTACGCTTTCGTTCTCTTCTCTCTCTCTCTCTCTCTCTCTCTCTCTCTCTCTCTCTCAACAGTTTATCGCATTACAATGATTCAACGTAAGTTGCGCGCGTGTGAATCTCCATGTACAAGATACCCTACCTATATGGTTGTGACTGCTGCTGAAACCGCATCTGCAGCGGCAGCAGCAACACACAGCAAGAGCGCTCGAGGGAAGGCCGTTATTCGTCCGCTCGCCGCTGTATACGTGTACTATACCTAGGTGTATACCTACGTATACGCGGTAACACGTTCACGGGAGACTCTTTTGCGTTCGATATAATGCCGCCGCTGCCGCCGCCGTGTAATTTTCTCTCGACGATATATTATACATAAGTTCAGGTTAGCGGATAGATAATAACACGCTACTCTCCGCGCGCCTCTCGGTGGTTCGCCTACGTGTCCTCGTTGTTTTAGCGGACTCGCGTCCTTGTTTTTCGCGCTGCCAAAAACAACGAGTCGACCGAGCCCAGTCGGTGTCGCGAATAGACTCGCGTTAGCACCGTTCGTTGATCAAAGCTGGCTCGACCTTTTTCGCGTCGCCAATCGTCCTCTCCAGCCGTTTGCGGTATTCCAAACAGCACCGAAGCCCGTGTCTTAGCTGCGGCTCTATAAAAATACCTTGCGTAAGGTTATTGCCCGTAATTTACGAGCGGAACGCACCTACGCGAGTTACCAATGGCAGCTGTTTGCCTCAATCCTTAAACGCTAATAAACAGTCTACACTCCGAAATCGTAAATTACGCGCGAGCCGATGTAAGCCGATTTGGCGACGGGCGAAACAAAGGAAAAAGCTAGATTTTCCGATCGGTTCGGCTGGATAGCAAGATTAGCGTTTGCCTACGTACGAGGCCTTTCATTTACACGGCGCAACGTTACTAGCGTCGCGTCCATCGGAATATTGCCTTTTACGGCGGGCGAGTTGTGGTTGAATCGGTTCGGCCGACTCCATAATCGTGTATGATTATTCACTTGAAAACCGCAGGAACCGACGATTTTCCCGACGAGAGTCGATCGACGACGGTCGTCGCCGACGTACCTCGAGATACGCGGACCTTGCGTAACGCGAAACGTGCGTCGCGTCGTCTAGCGACGGGCTCGATTTCCCATTCAACCGCTCGACGAAAGATTCGGCGAACAACTAAAAGCAGCCGTAACGACCGACTCGCGTCCTTTGCGTGGACGTTCTGCGCGCTGCGCTCGATTCTCCCGTAGATTCGGTCCCAAAAATAACCAGCTTGAACGGAGGGAGGGACGGGGGAGGGACGGGGGACATCCGAGACTCTGGCGTAGCTCCAGAATCCGAAATTTTAAGAAAAATAAAGAAATAAAATCGAGACGCTCGAGTGCGATATTTTTAAGCGAGCCAGACGCATGAATGGAGCTACGGCGAAAGTGAATGACGAGGCGAGAGAGTAATTCTGGAGCGTTTTTCTCGCGACTTGTCAACAAATCTCGCCTCGACGTTTATTCACGAGCGTGCAGTTGTCTCGGAATTTCCAGTTTGAAAACGTTTGGAAAAAAGTTAGATGGCGTAAAATTTTCGTTAAAAAATTCGTGCGTCGTTAACACAGACGCGCGGTAAAAGGGCAATCAATCACGCTTCGTCGCCGTTGCGGCAGTTTTCCTTGGGATCGAAGAAGAGGAGGAAGTAGAAGAACACAAAAAACGAGAAAGCTACAAAGCGATAGTATCGCAAGGCGGTAGGGTGGTCCCCAAATAATCTCTCGTGGCTCGCAGGTGCATCGAAGTTTTCTTTAGGCACGTGCATGCCTTTCAGTCGGGGCGGCGCACACCGGCTATATAACCACCAAAGAATGCCGTACTAGAGGACAAGTGCTATTGGAAACGTATCGATTTTTCCAGGCCTTTTCGGAGCTTGAATTTTATTTATTTTTCTCTTTTTCCGTTTGATGCTTTCCCCTCCAACGAGCGCATCAACCAACGCGGTTCTATTTTAATACTCGTCACTGAATTTTCTTCTCGTTAATCACCCACCGGACATTTTGTTTTCGCGCTATTTGCGTTAGTTGATTGACTTTTCGAGTTCTCGCGATCGTAAGCCAAACGTCTGAAACGAATAATCGGAGAAACATCGATGGCACGACCGAACGATGAGGTACGCGTCGAGCCACGCAAAGTCGACGTGAACAAGTAAATCGAGTGAAAACGAGGGAAGGCACGCTTAGAAACGAGAGCTACGGCCGACGGGTCTAGTATTTCTCGTACGTGGATATAAGTTGGCGTGATTAACATAATTGTTGTACGCGTGTTTAACGGAACACGTCGGTAAATAGCAGGAGAACGAGGAAACGAGGGCGTCTTTGGCATGTAAATTGTTTGCTGCTGCGGGTGCCGGAAATTCGTAGTGGCAGGAAGATCCCGCGGGTCTACGTGTTCGTCATCCCATCAGGATATTGCCGCTGAGATTTTCGTGTTTATTAAATGTCTCTGCGTGCGGAGAAAAAAGGACAGAGAGAGAGAGAGAGAGAGAGAGAGAGAAAAGAAAGGAAGAAAGAAAAAAAAGAAGGGAGTATACTTTCGAGAGGGTCTCGTGACAACAAAGCCACCTCCCCTCTCCCGCTCCCTCCGAAACCGTGAAGTGCATTTGGAATTGCAGCGCGCCGTTGTCGTTCGAGAGAACTGTGCGGAGGGAAAGGCTTTGATGTGGCTTGAGTTTACTTTGTCCTCGGGTATTTTGTACCTATTCTTTCAATAGGGGGAGTTTAACGCGATGCCGTAAACATGAAAAATCTTTTTGTTCGGCTTGAAGAATCCTTAAAAAAGTGAGAGCGAGCTGTGGCTATATATTTGTATTATTTTGTTTGTTCAACCGTATAATGTGGCATTAATTGACATTATTATACGCGCGACTCTCTCGAGTGGGGAGAGACAAACTCACGAACGAGCAATAAGGTGGAAATAATTGTTGGCGTGTAAACGAAAAAATGAGAAGGAATACAACAAAGGAAAATATCGTATTGGCGAATCCAAATAACACCGACGACCGGTCGACTGGCTGCATAAATTACAATTTTTATGGGGATTACGTCACTGAGAGTACGTCAACGAAAATACTCGTTCGTTCTCTCCCTCTCTTTCCCTCTTAGCCTTTGAGAAATACCATCCGTGTTAAAAAGTTTGAAAAGCTTTAGCCAAGTATAAGCCTGATAACTTGGTCAACGGTTTTTTTGCAGCGACTCATAAATTCGTTGCACGAGAAAAAAGTTGGTCCTCGAAATTCTCTCCAACGCCGATAACTCAGTGAGATTTAGCTCTGAAAAAAGGAGTAAAAATGAAACAAAGTCAAAAAGAAAAAAGGCGAGTTAGAAGAGCGTTCGCGTAAAGGTGAAGTAATATAACGTCAAAACTAATAGCGTCGTTTCAACAGCGATAAAGCGCAAAATCTCGAACGAATAAAACACGCGTGTAGCCGATGTACTTGGCGAGTCGAACGTTGCACGGTATATAAGTAAGGCGATGACAAGACTGCATTCTTCTTGCGCCTCTTCCGCGAAATTGGCAAGTCCCGCGGCTGCTATGCTGTCGGTGACGCGTATACTTGTATACGTATACAAATGCATACACAACGTCGACTTGACTCGACTCGATAATAATCTACCTTCGTGCAAGCGCTTCCTTCAGCTTTCACAATTCGCTCATGTGACACTTTTATCGTCGTTCCTCCACTGTGTAACCTTACGTTTATATCGCACGGACATTATCTGGAATTGATGACTTTATACACACACGAGTCGCCGATTCCGAGTACGCGCTGCGTCTTTTAGTGCTTCTAATTAAGACAGTTGAGGCGTACTTGTTCGATTGAGCGTCAAGCGTTTAACGCGACAGCCAATAATTTGTTCGAACAACCACCCGATTAATTATCACGAAGATTTACTTGGTCAACTTTTTGTTACATCGGATTTACACAGGCGCGTCTCGATGCGCGTGCAAAATGTTGCTAACGGTAGACGAATACTTCCAATCGCTGTATCGATCGGAGAGTCCGATTCGTGGACAGCAGGTGCAACGCCCACGGAAACGATCGATTACTTTATTCGTCACCCAAGATGACGAACAATTGTAAAATACCAATTGTTACCGTTGACATACGTCGTCGAGGTTGCTTGCGTCGCCGGTGCATCAGCTCGTTGTTCGGGGTATTCGGTGACTATTTTATCCACTGTACTCCACGAATCTATACTCGAAATCCACGGCTAGATAGCAAGATTAACCTAGACTAACAGCACGTACGTCGGAATCCACGCGATCTTGACAAAGCCGGGATCGCGTTGCAAAGACCCTTTGACTGTCCGCGTCCGACAAGGTGCATCGACCAAAGCGCGTATCGTGCAAAGCACAATCCGTGCGTCAAGTAATATACGCTCAGAGGCGAAGATGTAACGAAAATTGGAGCGGTCAATCGAGAGACGACGTAATTCATCATCGTACTACAGTTGTACGTGCAGGCTACGTAGTATCTGGTTTGGCGATGTTGGAGGCAAGGTCGCGATTACGGTACACACACGCTCTGCGCGTTGGACTCGTTTCTTAGCTGCACGCGCGTGTGCGCGTATATAATACCTAAAGACCTTACGCGGCTGCGCGATTGTGAATTCCGTGCCACGTAGTTACTCTCTCTCTCTCTCTCTCTCTCTCTCTCCGCCTCGCACACACGCATCGCGCGCACACCGTTATATCCATATAACGCAATACATTTTTTAAAACGCCTCCTCGTAGATACAGCAACAGCGGTAGCAGAGCGAAAGCCCCCCGAGTCCATCCGCAACACCGACCGAGTGAGTGTTTATGAAGTTGCGAATGTTTTCGATTAGCCAGTGAGCTGCTGCTGCTGCTGTTGCCGCTACTGTTACTGCTACAGGGATATCTTTATACGCGCAGTGTCTGGCTTTCGTTTGCCGCGAATGTTATTTTTGGCTCTGAACAAGACTATACGCGCGAATAACAAGTCTATTCTTATTTTTCAGAGAGCTCTTCTTCTGCTTCTTTTTTTCCTGTATTTGCGTTTTTTTTTGATGCATCAATTACGTTGATTGCCGTGAACGTTTGTTCGCCGACTTGTTTACGCAAAATGTTACGCCTTTATGTAACAATCGAAGAAATAGCGTGCATTCCAAGTAGCAGCGACTAACTTCGCTTTGTGAAATTTTCACTAACATTTATTGTCTCTTGCTTGCAATAATGCGACGATAAATGTACGTATTGTTGGAGCGTCGTTCTGGCGTTTGCGTTTAATGGTGCTTGTTAAAATATCATTGACACCTCCAATACACTCGGTTATTTACGTTTGGAAGGATTTGACATTCGATTGAGAATTTACGACGACAAGCATATTTTTCTAGCCGTTTATTACGCGTGTTGCCAACGTTAAAATCGCGTTTTATAATCGTCCATCGTTTTTTCTCTCGCGTTATCGCCGGGTTATACTTGTATACGCGTATCGTAGAGCGCGTTCGCGCGAACAATACTCTCGAGGAATAATAGATTCAAACAAATTAAGCGCATCCAAGAGGAAAGCCGTAAATCAGACATCCGCACACACTCTCTCTCGCTCGTTTTGTGAGTCACTGTCAGTTGTTGACATCGTCTTTTCCCTTTTTTCTTTTCTTCTTTTTCTTTTTTTGGTTTTACCCTTTTCGCGTGAAACCGGCCGCTTTCGCGTTCCGCGCGCATACGATGTCCTACACACTCACGCTCATTGGGATTTCTTTCCAACGAGTGAATCCACGTGACTCATACCTGACCAGCTTCACGATAATTATCGCACGTTAGTCACAACGTGTACGTATATAGTTTTTCACGCCATCTCCTATTAAGCGACAGCATACCTAACCCACTACTCAATTCTCCCTCCCTCCCTCCCTCTCTCTCTCTCTCTCTCTCTCTCTCTCATTCGCTCCCTCGTCGCTTTTAATAACATTTGATTTGACAAGCCACATTGACTCTGACAGAG
This sequence comes from Chouioia cunea, assembly GCA_030064505.1. Taxonomy (NCBI): domain Eukaryota; kingdom Metazoa; phylum Arthropoda; class Insecta; order Hymenoptera; family Eulophidae; genus Chouioia; species Chouioia cunea. The sequence continues at coordinate 25,340,013 of JAOPFQ010000001.1, forward strand.
TGGGTCGTTGAATTTAAACAAGCTTTGTCGTGCATCAACCGTATTCGGTTGGAATGCTTTTCTTTTTATGTATACGCACATTTTTCGCGACTGACTCACGTGCACGTACCCGTGTGCACGAAAAATTATTGCTGGCGATTTATCGAGACATTTGCTTTGGCTCGTAATTTACGTCTTCTCGTTGGATCGATCGAACTCGATCTCCCGATCGTTCATTGGAAACGGTTCGCACGTCTCGTGGAGAGCTACGAGGACGACAATCGATCCGAGAATCGAGCAGAAATGCAGCGAGTTGACGCGAGGATAAAGCCGCTCTTAAAGCGGTAGCACTCGGCCAAGGTGTTAACGAGTTCCGTGCAAAGTACGCTCAACGTACACAATCGGTGCTGTCAGAGCTTTGAATTAATCATCGCGAGGATTAACGAGCTGGCGCCGTTTTCAGCGATTTTCCCACGGACGACGAGATGACGAGAAAGGCGCATCTTTGATACTTGCAGAAATGCATTTGCCTTGGTTAGCGCAGAATTAGCCGGCGGCGAATGGCGTTGTTTTGCGCGCGCGTCGGCTTGGCGCCACTCCAACCAGAGCGAGAGAAGGGAGCATCGCTCGCAGCAACAAAAAAATATCTCGTGCGTTGTATAGCAGTCGCGCGGAGCGAGTTGACTCACTCGAGCGACGCAGAGATATACGCTCTGCCCGTCTGGATTATTTGGATTTCTTGGAGCCAATTGTTGCTTCTGTATCTTTGAGCAAGCAATTGAATTGGTTCGCTGCTTAGCGTGAATATTTCCAGTTGTCGGTTGTTTTCGCGCCTCTATGCTCTACCCGCCGTGGCATTCGCGCGCCAGAACGTTTCGTTTATCTTACTCGTCGTAGCTAATTTTTCTTTTTTTTCGACGCCAAATGTGTCACTTTGGGTCTAACCGATTCGTCTTGAAAAACGACGAAAAAAAAGAAACTTTCAAGGTTACTCGTTGAGTTATGACTCCCGATGCAAAGTACACGCTATAATTCTCCGTGCTTACAACGTCGAACGATCAAATTAATAACGTTGGCCGTCGTAATTTTTTACGCGTTACTCGAACGACCGTAGATGAATTGGCTATGATTCTTGGCAATCGCGGTAATGTATATTTTTTCTTCCTTGTTTCAGGTAAGCTTGGTTACGAAATCCGTTTCAAACGCAAATTGCTGTATATTCGAGGTAATCCGCTGGTAAGTGTGTTCTATTAATGGCCAAACGCTACAATTGAAAACTGTACAAAACCGAACGTGACGCGAGGTATTTGGCACCGACGAAAGAGAAGTGCAGCAGTCGAAAAAAGTTGTTCGTTGTGAGTCAGACTAAAAAATGTCGATCGAGCATGAATTGATGTAGAAATCGTCGTCTCGAAGGTTGAATTACAATACGGCGTAAACGCTAGTGCACGTTACGCAGCTAGTTGTCCGATTTGACGCGAGAAAACGCGCCGACCATATTCTAGTCGATGATTTGGACATGATGTCAGGGCAGATAAGTGAGAAAGACTGTCTTCTTTCATACGCGGCGGCAGCCAATTATAACGAACACGGCAGCCTCTATTTATCTAGCTGCTCTAGTATTTTAATTTGGAACACACGCCCTGTTAACTGCTGATCGACGGCCGAGCTCTTTCAATTAATTTCCCCATTCGAACAAGTTGGTTTTTCAATCGTCCAATTGACGGCTTGTTTCTTGTTTTTCTTCAAACAAACGAAGCCTTGTATCGCGTGAAAAAACAAGGTCGTCGAAAACGATACGCGTACCGAGCGTGCGAACGAACCAAAAGTGAAAAACAATGGAAAAACCAGTGACGTAGTCATCTCTTGTCGTAGCGATAGAAATGCAAAATTAGTGCGCGCCAAGAGCGCAGGAAACTGACCGTTACACATACACACGTACGAAGAAGGAAGTTTTTATCGAGCAAAGTGCACATCATTGCATCGTCGGAGTTAAGTTTCGCTCGTCGACATCACATGCAAAACGTACGCAAACAACGCACCACACGCAGAGTGAGAGAGAGAGAGAGAAAGAGAGAGATCTGATTTGAACTCATAATTAGTTATGGTTAATCTCGACCACGAAATCAAGGCAATGTGCACACGGGCGGAGAACGATGAAAAAGCACGCGAATATTACAGCTGCTGCAGGCAGCTAATTAAAGCCCTTACATATTTTACCCGTTTCCCACGTTTGCAATGCAGAGAGGAAGAGAGCGAAAGGTCCTTATTACCCTCGACACTCGATCCACCGCGTTTAACAGCTGTGCTTTTGTCAACTGCGTTTTTCTTCTTTGACTTTCTGCTTTTCTGTTGCGCAATTACGCCTATCGCATGCTCTCGTTCCTCTTTTCTCTCTCTCTCTCTCTCTCTCTCTCTCTCTGTGTTCATTCAACACATATAACTTTGGTCATGAATATGCGATGGTTTTGAGATTTGAATAAAGCGCCGCTTTGATCCGCGGCATGAGGCTTATCTGTTGTACACGCGTTTTTCGCAATCGTTATATATTCTTTATCGAGCCCGCGCGGGTACACACTCGTTTCTGTAAACAAGACCCTGTTCAATGGCGAGCGATTTGAAAGTGCATTATAGTTTGACACTCAATTTCGAGTAGACGAGTCGAGTTTCTCAATTATCAGGCAAGCAGAAAGGCGTACGGAGCGGAGAAAGCGACAAGCTACACGAGAGGTGGCAACAAAAAAACAAGAACCAATTAGCGGCTACGTCTTAACTTTTTGAGATGCCGCTGATTCGTGGCGCGCATAACTTGGCATAAACTTAAATTGAACGTTGGCTTCAACAACAGCAAACGAGAAGAAAAAAGGAAAAGGAAGAAAAAACGATTACGTTGCACGCCCGCAACGTCGAGCCGTGACTCTGCTCGAGCTAAACTTAGTCAAGGACAAACCTTATTAAACGCGTCAAGCGGGTCCATGTGTTTCTCTTTCTCCGTCTTGAAGCTTTTGCCCATTATTCGCGTTCGTTTTGAGCTTGCGTGCTTTTCAATGGAGACGCTAGTCGTCGAGCGCGCCGTGTGCAGCAATACGAAATCAAATGGATCGATCGGCAAACATGACGAGAGCGGGTTTAGCTGTTGATTAAAGTAGCGAGAGAGAGAGAGAGAGAGAGAATGGCCATTCTTGGTAAACAGAGAACGCAAACAGACGGACCAGCCGCTCAGCCGCAAGAGAGAGCGTGGCGGAAAATGTAAAAGCTGAAACAGCCCAACGTCCACAAGGCGGCTAATCAAAAGTCGACGGACGGCAGGGGGACTCGAGAACAGTCTTCGGTCTTAACAAAGTCGCGCTCGATTAACCGCACAGAGAGACTAGACGGCAATTACTTCCGAAAGTCAGTGCCGAGAGAAAAAGGGAGGTCAAGGCACGAGAAGGGGGCAAGCGATTGTTCTTTTCGCGAGTCCGCTGCCGGTGCTTCTGGACGCGATGCCCCTCTGCGTCAATCAACGTCGGCGCGCCATTCTGATTGAGCCCTTCCGTACGCGTACACCATGGCAACTCGATATTCCGCTCTATTTTGTCCCTCACTGCTGGTCTCGATAGTTATGCAAATGCCGATAACGATTGCTTTGCAGTCTTACCGCGCACTTTGGCATACGCATAGGTACGCTAAAGTGCGCGCGATAAGATTCGAGGGGAACGCTTAATTGGACATTTTTCAAGACGCTCTCTGAAAGCATCATTTCTCAATCGGTCGACGCATGTACGCGTAATCGTACTAAATTTAACGTTCTAGTGTGCCGAGCGAGAGCGCTGAACGGCTTTTTCCGATGCGCCCTCCCCTTCTCCCGTCCGACCCCTCTGATAAATCGCGATTTTTATGGGTTTCCCCCGTTCCCCTCCCCCACTCCCTAAAAGGGATTCGTGAAATTGGCGCGTGCGTCGTCGTATCAGTTGGGAGCCTCGCAAAACCGTCGTCGTCCACTCGAAAACTTGGATCCGAACGCTCCAGGCGAGAGAGAGGCAAAAAACGTAGCCTCTCGCATTCCCCGTTGTTGTCGGTCGTGCGCGATTATTTTGACGTTCACCAGTCTTTCTAGGATTCGCTTGGCGTACGCGCGTGCGTCTGGATGTTTGGTCGTGGACAAAAAATGACGTCACTCGCTGATAGAGCGCTCTTGGCGATAAAACCGCACGGAAAAAATACACGTAGCTCGCGTGTGTGTGTGTGTGTGTGTGTGTGTGCGCGCGCGCGCGACCGCGAGGACGAACGTGCTCTTTTGCACAATATTTTCAAATTAGAAACTGCAAATAGCCGGCAAAAGCCGTCTCGTCGCGTTGCTCGTTAAATATTAGCGTGTGCTGTAGAACAAATAATGTCGTTTCTCTGCGGAGTTATTGCAGTGTTCATGTTCGCAGCAATATTTTCGCCGAGTTAGCTCTTTCTTTGTTCTTTTATTTGTCCTCAGTTTAAAATATCGCTGCGACGAGCGCAATGAACTCTCTTTTCGACAGCGGCAGCGTTTCGCGATAAATGCAACTTTGTATAAGGTTACAATATCAAACGCGACGTATCAAATGCACACCGTGTAGTTAATCAAGAGGCGGCGATAACAACGCCACGCGACGCCTCGCGATCCACGCTTGGAGGTTGGATCGGCAAGTTCGCCGTTCGATCGTCGGTCAAATAGCAAGCGGTCGATCTCCGGAATTCGTTGGCGTTCGTTCTACGGACCGCGATCTTCGGCGCGTCGCTCGGCAACTCGCACCACGGATGGAAATCCCGGCTGAAAGATAGGAAAAATAGAAGCAAGCTTGACCCGCCGCGCTACATCCATCGTTTCTTTGAGAGAGGCCTGGAGAAACGGCTATTGTGCTGGGCACGAACAAGACCTGCTTACGTAACGATCAATTTTCAAGCGCTGCGCTTGTCCGCTAAAATTCTACTCACGTGCACGCTCGGCATCCACGCGAACCAAATTTCGCCATTCGAATGGGTCTTGGCTTTATTTGCGGTTCGCGGTTGCACGCGACCCTTCGCGTCGATTTCTTTCTCTCTTTGGCCCGTTCGATCCGGAACGATCACAGCGTTTCGTTGTCGAGTTGCCTCGCTTTCCCGAGTGGCAAACGCACTATTGAACGTCACCGAGTATCGACGTGCCGTTACACCTCTCTAACAAGCTAACGCGAGCTTGTGTACAAGCACGCCTCGTTGTTTTCTCGGCGCGACAGCGAGTCTAGTGGATACGCTAAACGTCGAAAAAGACGCACGCGCGTCCGAGTTTCGCGAGACTTCCGGCACGAGCGGGCAAGACCCCTCCTTTTTTTCGCACGCAGCACGGGCATCGTACGTTCGTAGGTTCGTTCGTGAATCTCCTAATACGCGTGCGGTTTCAGGTAGTACGAGTTTAAGGCCGAGCCGCGATACCGCAGCAAAAGTGCAACGACCTTCGTGCCCACCGCCATCGGCAGAGCCGCGCGAAAGCTACTCTGCGACAGCAGCAACAGCGGCATCAGCAGCAGCAGTAGCAGCAGTTTACATTGTCACACCCATATAGTGTCCGATGATAAAGAACTCTCATCCTATACGTTTGACCATACGTGCTTTGCATCCCTTTCTTGTTCCGTTTCTTTTTTTTCTGTAAGCTTATCGAGACGCCGGATGTTTGCGGACAATGCACGGGATATCGTATTCATCCGTCTCTATCGCTGCAAACTGTTTTATTATTGAAGCTAACCTCTCTTCGTTTATTATCGAAACGCGACGTTCAATGGATCCTTTGTTTTCTCGATTTCGCGTATCTACGTTTTTCCCTTTTTTTCTTGTTTTTATTCGTAGCAATCGTCAGCTTTGTTTACGAGACGAACGAAAACGTTCAATCGAGCAATGAAAGTTGCATTCAATAAGCTGTACAACGCGTGTACGCGTATACACACAGCTAATGACCGTGGCCGTAAAAGTACGCGTCCGTTTAGTCGAAACCGCGCGCGCATTCGCTCTAACCCCACGCTTTTCTCTCTCTCTCTCTCTGCTTGCAACACGGATTCACATCTGCTGGCCCACACGCGCGCTCACGATTCTTCGCTTTTATGAATCTCGATATTTCACTCCCCTCCTATCCTATCGTTCTTTTTTCTCCTCTCTTTCCGCGGTCGCAGCCTTATATTTTATTGATGTTCTGTTTTGTCTACAAGGCTACCTACCCGGCGTCGTTAGAATTGTTCGTGCTTCTAATTTCGAAGCTGTATTGTTTGCACAACGACGACGTGGGCTTTTCGTCTCCGCTGAGTACTCCGTTTTGTAATCGGCCAAGAGTTCGATTCTCCGTCATTTTCTTCCAAAGAGGATAATTGCAAAAAGTTGTAAATATTTTTAGCGTCAAACGTAATAGCACGAGAGATAAAAAAATAGCTCTTGGTAATGGGAATTAACGACGTTTAATCTCGACGTGAAACTGCTCGTTTCCGAATCACAAGAGCGATAAAACTGTAGCTTAGCCTTGCGATAATTATCACATTGCTATAAACTCAATCGGATTATTGATTCGTATAAAACGACTGCGGAGATACGGAGGAATCGCCCTATAAACATACGGAAAAAACGGTTTACGCGAGGTAATAAAAATCACGAGCTTGCCGCGCTTATTTCTGTCGCTGTATTTTTATTACGTTTCGTTAAAGATTTTCATATTGCGATATTGGTCACGCGAGCGTATTGTACTAAACGCGCGAATTGTCTTTCACAGCGTTTACAACGGCCCACGCGCAACCGGAAATACTTTAGCCAAAGATAGCCCGAGATGTTGCTTTTCCTCGCGCAGCCGATTTTTCTCGTGAGCGCCGCTCGGCCCACTCCCCCCTCTCCCTTCTTCTCGAGCTTTAAAAGGATAGTTGGCTGTACTCCTCCGTGCTACTCGTGCGATGGGTGAGATGTAATACTTTGGTATAGCTAGACTGCTATTAAAGCTGAATACTGTGATTAATAAAAACACAACTCGGGAGTATATATTATCGGAAAAAATGGTCGAACTTTCGCCGATGCGATCGATAAGCGGCGCGAGGGCGGCGAAACACAAGCCGGATCAATTGGAATCTGAACTGTCGGTTAGAACAGCCTGTAAATAACGCAGTGTCGGAGCGGACGAGAGATGCGAAAAAGTGACAGAGACGTAGAGCGTGGGTGCACTTACGTATAAGTGCAGGACATACGAAAGGGGGAGGAGCGAGAGGGGCAACGAAATGTATACGGCCACTGACGATGCGGATGATGCGACGTCGAGCGGATAAACAGAGGGAGCCAGATGGATAAATAGATAGACAGATGTAGATAAGAGGCTCGAGCGCGAGTAAGCTTCGCGACGATTGATATTTTCCGTGGGGCCCCTTACTCACCTCCTCCGTACGTATATTTACCGTGGTTAGCGGCGGTATTGGTCGTTCCTGCCGCGGTGTGGATCGTTCGCGCAAGAAAAAGCGAGCGCGAGAAAGCGGATAAATGGAACGATGACGAGAGCAAAAGAGCACAAGGACAAACCTCGGAGCGGAGTTGCGCGTGCGCGCGCGCGCGAATCAAAAAGAAAAAGCGAAAGGAGCCAAAGAAACGGGAAAAGAGAAAGAGAAGAAGATTAAGTGGGATAAGAGGCAGGCAAAGCGAGGCTACTGCACGACGTACTCGGTAGACTTTTTTTGCAGTGTCCGGGCCACTCGGCACGCACACGAGTGTTTTTGCTTTTCAGCCGCTTCGCGGACTAGCGCTCGCGCGAGTAACGACTTTCGCATACATACGTACGTGTACAAGTGCACTTTTTTCGCCGGTCGTTCAGAAATAACACAAAAAACACTCCCACTCTGCTACTGCTCTGGTTTTCGTGACCCAATATAGCAGCTGCCGTTCCATTGTATATCCGTACATAAACATGTCGTATAGCTTGTCAATATTGCTACACTGCTGGGAATGCTTGGCACGGCGCGTGTTATTAGCGAATTGAAGAGCGATTTGCGAATTGATACGCTCAGGCGTTCAATTGGCGATGCGCAAACGAAAAAAAAATGAGAGGGAGGGAGAGGGAGGGAGAGGGAGGGAGAGGGAGAGAGAGAGAGTGAACGTCGACGAGCCTACGTTGCACAATCGGACCCACTTGTTTGGCTGATGGAATAACGAGGAGTAGCAGTAGCGTCCCATATGTCAAGCAGTTGTCGCTGGCGCGAGCGCGCTATAGTCCGTACCGGGTACGCCCACGCATTTTTATTTTCGCACTCGATAACAACGCTCTTTGGGCTTAACGCCAATCCCATTATGGATAACCACTTTTCGACAACGGATGGTACTCTGTGTGCCCGCGTATGCCGTTCCGACGATTCCGACGATAATTTGGTTACGCACTGGCGAATATCCTGTTTGTAATTTGAAAAGCTCGTCGCGCGTTTCAATGTAATATGCGCTATTGAAAATGCTGCACAACTGTTGTCCGCAGGACCCCAGCTATCCACCGATGATTGATAGAAGAGTTTCAAGTAAAAAAACTAAATAGGTAGTTTCTTTCTCGTGGTATCGTCGTCGAGTGACATATCTCTTTTGTTCAATTCACAACGATGGTCTTTCGACTATAAGCTACGTTATTTATGGTTATTCTCGTTTAAACTTGCCAATTTATCATCGTTCTCCGAGTTCCGACGCGCCACCCATCACATCGCTATGCGATTCAATGTGATAACATATGAGTATTTATTGTATAGCATAAAATATCGTAAAGGAGGCGTAAAGATGTCGGATAATATTGAAAAATGCTCTTTTCACATCCTTCTACGTCCATAATCGCGGCATCGCTAACAAGAGCTTGACCTTCCCCAAAACCATTGTTCCAAAACAATATCGACACGGGCTAGCGCTAAAGAATCTGAATACGTTTTCCGTATGGATCAAACGCTAACCGTTGTAGCGTCGACTCGTTATCATTTTCTACAAGACGGATCAAACTAATTTGACAATGCAAGAGGCTATAGTTTTGTCTCAGCCTCGTCTATCCGACACAACAATACGTACAATTTGCGATTTCCTTTTGTCAACCGAGAGACCGAGAGAGATGTCGGCGCACTCGGTCCTTCTTACATCGTCGTTCGCGTTTTTTTTGCTCGCAAGCCTACTCTGCCGCGTGCAATTTCTTCGTTCTACCGCTGTCTCGGTGCCCCTTTTTGTCAGTCCTTTGGCGTTTCTTTCGTGATTTTCTCTTGCCTTTCCGTCTGGTCCCGCGTACACGCGCGCGCACGCACACACACACACTCGTCGTCGCTCGCCGTGCGCTCGTTTGTCTCTGTTTTTCGTGCCTCTGGATACAGCACGAAACTATTAGAGGCTCACTTAAAATAGCTTACGAGACTTTGTAATTAGCGTAGCGAAGTCTTTTCGCTGCGTCGTTCTCCTCGAATCGTGTGCCGATAGCAACGTTGGACGTTGATCGGAAGGTCGGCGACCGTCGATTCGCAGAGCGACAATGCTACGAAATCGTACACGCGCAAGATCGTGCGTTGTTCGAAGGAAATTACACCCGAGTCCATCTAATTAGACGCCTGTGCACGTTTAACGCGAATGCCCTCGTTCGTCAGCGACCCGCGAGTGCGAGAGCCTGCAAACCTGAACTCTCTGTGTCTCTCTCTGGCGCTGCATCTTTTACGCTGCTTTCCGCACGGACGCGTCGTCGTCGTCGCTCGGTGGAAACACACGTACGCACACTTGCGCCTCGCGCGCGTTTTTCCCAACGAACCAACGCTGCAACGTTCTCCCGTTCGATCTGGACGGGCATTCGTTCGTCTCGTGGCGCCGGACAACTTTTCAGAACGAGAGAGAAAGCGTCGAACGGACTCTTTGGAAGGTGCGAGTCACCGTGCTGTGTGGCTTGCCGTTCCGTAAACACGCGCCTACGATAATCTCATGGCCAACATCGCCGTTATCGAGGTTCGAAAAAACTCGGCTGTACGCGCGTTTCTCCAAGCCGTCGCAACGACGCGTCGTTGCCTGCAGCGTACGCCTGAGCTGCACTCGTCGCGCGTACTATACGTCGAAGCTACGAGAACGTTCAGAGCCGCGTGCTTCAAACAGCTCAGCGTCGTAATTGCGGAAAAGTATATAGAAGACGAAATCGACCTCCCAAGGCGTTTCTACGCGTCGTGCGGCGTTGGTAAATTCAAATGTGCCGCGATCGTTTCAGTCCGCGTATATGTACGACGTACAATTAGCTGATCGAGCTGCTCGATGTGCACGTACGTATATTCTTTTACGCAGCATCGGCGTTTATCGAAAGGTTATTACGAGTGCTTTCGCCGCGGAGCAAGTTTTCGGTGAGCGTGAGCGCGCGCATTACCGTAAATCATTTTTTTCATACACTTATGCGCTTCTTAACGTTCATCCGCGGCAATTTGCCGATAGAATTACAAGGAATAATTCTTCGAGGCTTATCACGGTGAACGATCGCACGACAAATCATCCAACCCACTCTACAGCGTACGCGCGCGAAATCAATATGCTCGGTGCGACGTTACCGGAGGGGAGCATCGCGCGCACGTCTATAGATATAACCGGAAGTCAATATTCGGAAGTATAGTTGTAACGCAAACACGGTATACGAGAGGAAATCAGAGAGGAAAGTTAAAAGAAGAGAGGGGGAGTAGAGCCGGGTAGGGGGGGGGGCAATCGCGAAAAATCATCTGTCGCAATTGGAAACGGATTGCGATATTACGTACTACTCGATTCTCACGTGAACGTATATGGGCCGGACGCGACGGATTTAGAGCGAGCCCGCTACGCCCGCCATGGCTGCGATGACGAAAGTTCACGCGAACGAAACCGAAGCCTATATACGAGATGGCTTATTAGCTCGAGACGACCGACGTCTCTGTTTCCTTCCTCGTTGTGTGACATACTGCTGTTGCACTTTCTCTTTCGTACGACACCGAGAGAGAAAGACGCCTTTTTGTCGATTCAATCGAATCACACGGCTCGACGAACCTTGTTGAGCTTTTTTCCGTTTAGTTTTATTGGGCGCTCGAGCGTTATCGCTGGTAAAGCAATAAATTCGAGTTAATTGTATCGGTAGATCGTTAGAAGGCTATTAGTCAGTTATTGTTTGAGCAGAATCGTTATCATCGAGATCGCTGCTCGCGATTCGGCCAACAATAGTTTCTCCGCGGCGCAATGTCGTTCGCCAATATGTGTGCTACCTCCATAAAGGTACAAAGCGTTATCCGGCGTCTTGCTGTATGATAAATCCGATCCATCGAACGTTAACCCTTCGGCTCCCCTTTTCTTCTGACAATCGCAAAGAGAGAGGACGCGCCCTGCCGTGCATTCGACGCTTATTATTGCCGCGAGTCTTTGGCCTAGTTATCTACGGCTGAGAATCGCGGTGACGCGCCCAGTGGCGCGCTAGTCGCTCGTTGAAAAAAAAGTCACAGAGGGAAAAAGAAAGGAGGAAAAGGCGAGATCTCTTTGTTTGCATATCGTGGACGCGACCTTCTATTTCTCCTTTGACCCGATTCATTCGTACGCGCGTACATACAAACTCGACTCTCTTAGATTCAATGGGAAGGTGAAACTTGACCGTTTGCCACTGCTATACTCTCTATAATCGATCGTTTTAACGACCAAGTGTCGATGCGGATGCGTGAAAATGATATAAATAAAAACTTGAGGCGGTTCCAGAGCGTGGAGTTTTTATTAATCCAATTTCTCGTCAAAAAATATCGATACGACAACGTAATATATTGTAATAACATTCTGACTTGTTGGCTACAATGATTGTGCACTATGAAACGTATTTAGCAAAGATGTTTTACGTTATTCGGGCAACAGCTATTGATTTTTTTCGCAAATATTCGTCTTCCCTCAAAGACGTCATCTTGTTTATCAATAATGCTCGACCAGAGCCGATGGTCAAAATAAAATACGTTAGAGCGATCGGGTAAAATCCCCAAAAAAATGGCAAAGACACGTCGTGGATGGAGATAGGCAGTACTGTGACTATTGGAGAGAAGGTGAAAGCCACGCAAACAGCGCTTAATACAATTCCAATCACGAAGATTACGTCGATGATCTGTAAAGAGGAGCAACTCTGTTTGGACATACTTTGTTTGAACGATCGAACAACATCCACAATGCACATGCTATCGAACGTACCTGAATGGCTACCAAGTATACAGGGGAAACGATGGTGACTAATCGAACGATGCTCTTCGTTGCCTTTGCGAAATTACTTCCGCTTATCGAGGTAACAATTAAAACGGAATGCACCGCGGTAAAGCCCAGTACAATTTTCGCCAGCGAATCGATGTAAAAGTCAACGCGTTTCCTCGAACAACCATACTTGTTTCTGTACTTTACAATCAATACTCCTGCGTAAACGAACGGTACGATCAAGGTTGACTCCATCGCTATTGTGCCCAAGTGATACCTTGAACAAGCAATTACTCGTACACGGTATTTGTATTCGTAACAACAACGTCACAAGATGAACAAAGACATCCAACAATAACGTTAACATTTATCGTGATTACCTGCAAACTCTTGCGATAGGTCGTAGGATAAAAGCGCACGACACTACGTTCTTATTCGCAATCCAATCGAAACTGAGAGTATGCTGCGCAATAACAGCCATGGCAAAGAGGTATACGAACGCACCTACAACGATTCCTCCGCTCACAATAATCAGACTAAAACTGAGAATCCAGAAAAAGTGGTCGCCCGACGACAAAATGATCTTCAACCCGTTCATCGTGAACGCAATTGCTAGTATTTCGAGCAGGGCCATCGTAAAAGCAAATAATCTCACGGGAAAACAGTCCACACAGGATCTAAAAACATGAGATTTAAAAAAATATATCGTCGATATGTTTTCAATATATTTTTCATCGAATCGAGGGATATTACGAGAAGGAAGGTTTTACCGAATAGAATTGTGTACTATTACGCAAATCACGTTGAATTTAGCTTTGTGTACGCAAAACAGTATTGTGATTGCATAAACAACGTAAATTGATGCACATACTAATACAACAATGACGTAAATACTGATCCCTACGTTTACAGCGAGTTTAACAACCAAGCCAAATCCAACCATCGACCAAGTCGTCAATATTATCAAAGACAGGCACACCATTGTCCTTGTGAATAGTTTTATGAAAATGAAGACGTCAAATAGTGTGATTGCGCTGAAAAGCAAGGTAAATAGGAAAAGTAGACCAAAGCTGAAAGTAAAAACAAATCTAGTTTTATTTAATAAATACAACAAGGATAGAAATAATACATAGTTTGCTCGTTACGTTTCCTTGGGTGGACTTAGTAATGGCAGAGCTGTGTTTACGCATTGATAAGAAACCAAGAGAATATCATTTCCGTCGTTTATCGATTCGTTATCGAATTTATTCGTCGATCCACGAACGAAGGCTAAGAACAAGCTTAACGTTATTCGTGAACCAAGAGAAATGCAAAACGACGACTTGATAGCAACAAACCTTGAATGCCAACCGACAACCAAACAACGACTATAAACATAAATACAAATATAAAGTGGGTGTCCGTCGGGCTCCTTCTTTCACGTATCGGAAATCTGTAATTGTTTTCCTCGAGCATCCGAAGACCTGCAATAAGTATATGCAATAAGTATTTTCGTTTGTGATACTTGTTATAGAAATTGAAGCTGTTGCGTCGGCGAAGAACGCTCGAAGCCAAGGAAATTCTTAAAATAAACCAAATTTGTCGATGACCCTAACAAAATCAATACTACTGCGCAACAAGAACATTTGTCTTGCGATATACGTACTCCCATTGTAAATTTTCATGCTTATTCCTTGTTATTTTATTTAATTTAACGTGGTTTCGAGTTACGACTCAATTCGACTGTTCTGAGCAATAATTATTTCCAATAATTCTATGCAGTATCTCTGGAAAAAGATTAACACAAAGCGTATAGGTTAACGGTCCGTGTTTGACTGTCTCAGCTGAAGCAACCCAGTCAATACTCGGCCAAGCACGCGTAGTCTTCGGTATAAGATGGGGAGCACTTTGGTGGGGTGGACCGAATTTTCGGAATGATGGAAGAGAGGGTGGCAGCACCTCAGCCCCATGGAAAGTAATCATTCTTTTGACCTTCACCATATTGATTTTTGTCTCCTACGACTAACAAACTGCACATTTTTCACGAATGCCAGCTCCTTTCACATCTCGTCAATTTCAAGTCTCTGCTTTAACCCAACTATCGTTATCCGATCATACGAGTACGATTAACGTCACAATTTTGAAACCATCGTGGATCGTGGAAATAAGATCGAGATTGGCGCAATCGATTATTGAAACTTTGACTGTTAGATCCCTAAAGCCTACATATTTTACAGTTGTTGTGTATTATCGAGACACGTTCGACTTTGGCAGTCAAGATATCGAATATCGGTGAATTAACCGTAAACGAAACCACCAACGATCCTAATATTATCGTAAGGCGGCAATCGTTCTAATAGTAGTGCAGCGATGATAAAAATCGGATTTAACGAGCGCCAAGTATCACCCTGAACAAAATTATATTTAATTTTTTTTCGAATTTTCATAGGTCGTACATTGAGTTGTATATATTCATCCGACACGAATAGACACGTGAGAGTTTGTTTCTTTCAATGGAATTTGTCGATATATTTCTTGAATTTGGACGAGAATTCGTAAAAGTAAGAATAACGATGGTTACGTCGGCAAAAAGTCCTCGAAAAAATCCACGACGTACGAGTTTGTGACAAAATGCAACCCAACGAGCTTTTTGAGCTACGTCCACAGGTTAAACGCGCAATTACTCAATTAACATCAGAAATTAAAAGGACTTTTTATTTTTGGCGTATTCTCAATCTCTTGGATTGCGTTAATAAATCTACGTACAACGTGTACGTGTGTGTGGGCGCGCGCGCGTACCGAGCCACGAGCTAGGATTTGGTTATTCAATACCCTTTAAAAAAAGAACGACATTGAGGTTCATCGTAGAATAACGGACGAACCAACTTCACTTTTATTTTCGTTGGGTCAATTACCACTTCCGTTATTGTTTTCATAATGTTCATATTCCTCGTGGGTATAGATACGGCATTCTATAGTCAACGGAAACACACGCAACGTATTTAAAAAGAAATCAAGACGCGGATACTCTAATCTAACAGCCTTCTGTACGTCTTTGCAACGGATACTCGATACATCTAAATCATTAGGCACTCGCTAAACGTATCATCTTCCATTTTCGTATTCACGAATATTTTACAATCAGTTATTCGTATTGTAATAATATTTCAATAAGTCGCACCCATCAAAAATAATCACGAGATAAGTTATAGCAGCAATTGCGGACAAGCCCGTCAACTTGACGGACCTGATTGAGATACGCGTCTCCCCGCATAGCAAGGCTAATAATTAGGAATCACGGGCTTTCGAAAACCTGTTATTTATCGTTTAATTGATGACTATTTACATCGCGGCTGATCGGATAAGTAGTCATTCACCGTTGTTTATCGTAACTTCATCTTAGTTAAAGACGTCTTTTCGTAACGAAAGGGGGTATTGTGTTATATACCGTGACGTATCTCAAACCGAATTCTGACAATTTACCGATGAAAAACGAAAAACATGCGAGGATGATTTGAAATTATTTATATTGCGATTAGAATATCGTATACGACGCCAGCAGTGTAATAATCAACGTTTACTTTTCTGTTTCAGGTGAGCATTGTCAAGGGTTTACGCCGATCGAGACAAACGTAAATCGCAATGACGGTTCAGTCAGTGGAACAGTATTGCGCGTGACGTATGAAATATCAAACTATCACTAGCAATTTACATGATAAATCTCGCGGGTCATTCGCGCTGCCACGAAAATATAAGTCTTCGAATTAGCGCACCTCGATCGAACACAAACAATCCACGTGCAGTCGACAATCGGAACAACAACAATAACTACAACAACGATACCACAGTACATCAATCGTGCGCGGTCCCTTACGAAATTAGGAAACACAAATATCGAAGCAGTGCAACGAGGCGCACATCGATAATCGTCGTAGACAATCACGACCATCGAGTTTGCGCGCTCGAAGAATAAAAGCCCACATCGTGAGTGTCGCTCTGTGTTGGCCGCTGCTTCATCATGCACGCGGGGAGCAGCGCGCCCCGGGTAACTGACCTTTCCCGCTGGAGAAATTGTTAAAGGCCCTCCATTGTCTGGTCGCGTCGCAAGAGAGAGAGAGAGAGAGAAAGAGGCCCAAACTCGCGGGAGGACTTTTAGTGCCGATGACAATGACGCTCTCGCTCTATTCAACGCCGCACATAACCAAGGGGTGGGAAACTCTACGAGAGAAGGAGAGAGAGAAAGAGGCAATTGAAAGAGTGCTAGAACAAATAGGCACTCTCCGTATACATGCTTTGCAAAGATATTCGACTATGAGCTTCCGTTTCAGAGACAATAGAGCGAGCTATTTTACAAGAGCAAATTGTGAATCACAACTGGCCTCCGTACGAGAGAGCAGGAGCTTTAAACTCGTAAATAACGCGTGAGCATCGATCGCCTGAAATTGTCGGAGTAGAAAGAGAAAAATCATCGCGGCTATAAGGAGCGCACGAAAAACTATATTTTACGGGAATAAGCGAGAAGAGAGAGGCAGGGGCGGCTATTTATGAAAGGAAGCGTGGCCGGAGGAGGCGTTTTAGGCATGGGGTGCACGAGATCCATAATGAATGACGCATCGCACGCGCCCAATTCACGGAAATGCGACACGCGCTCCTCGTTGATCGCATTGTCCAAGCGCTCGTTTTTCTTCTCTGCCTCTCGGCCCTTTATCCGAAAAAACAAGACATCATTGTTATATTTCCATGATGGACAAAACGAGCGATCCACGCGTCTCGTCTAGACGCTGTTTATGCGAGAGAGTCGAAAAAATCTCGAATGCGCATACGAAGTAGCGGGGGATTGGAAATCGGCCTCGGACACGAGCGATCACCCATATAGCGGTATATCACTCTGCGATTCTCTCTTTCTCTCCATTAGGTTATAAGCACTCCCACGCTCTGGCTAAACGGCTTCATTCCTCCATATACGTATTACGTTCGTATACACGCGTGTCTCCCTTCCGCGCTTCCCTTCTCCTCGTGGAATGCAAATCGGCAGCGTCTTATTTGCCGCTGTTGTTGCCGCTGTTGTAGCCGCTGTTGTTGCCACTGTCGAACGATCGCTCCTCGTGCTAAGTGAAAACCTCGGGGTTTATGCAGGCGGAGCTCCCTCGCTTATCGGGCGGCAATTTTCTACGCGTAATGCTGGAGCGTCTTTCCTCTTCAATTGTACGTGCTATCGACCGAGTGCATCCTTGAACGCGAATTAGTCGTACTTGAATTACGCCTCGTACACACCGTCGAGTCAAATTGCTATTTCTCGTGCACGCGTAATCTTTGAATTAACCCGCGATTGGAGGCTGCCTCTCTCTCTTTCTCTCCTATTTCTTTCAGGAAAACTTCCGTTAAAAGATAGCGTGGGATGATGGAATCTATACTCGGCTCTCATGCTCTATGTAAATTGCCTGTCTCTCTCTCTCTCTCTCTCTCTCTCTCTCCATCGCGGTGAGTTTTGCATACGTGATTTCACAAGCGACCTACTAATCTATCAATCGTATAATTTTATTTTATTTTTCTTTTTTCTTCGAGATTTATTTGAAATTCCTCGACTGATTTCAATAACAAATTTCCGAAATATCCATGTCAAAACATTTACATACGATATATATCTGTCATTAATCGCCATCAACGTATTGTATCGTTTCGCAAGCGTGTATATAGCGCAAATCCATCGGCAGATCTCGCTTTTATTTATCCTCGAGCGCACGTAAAAGGCCAAAAACAGCGCGGAAAAATAAACGAAGGAATACATCGACCGAACCGAGTGCGAATCAGTATATTATACATATTCGAACGACCGTGACCTGAATGTCAAGACATTCGCGTGCGCAATTTTTTTCCTTGCTCCGAGTCATCCCTCGTCGTCGCCGTGAAAAACAAAAATCATACCAGAGAGAGAGAGAGAGAGAGAGAGAGAGAGAGAGAGAGCCCGTTGGCGCCCAAGTCCCTTCTGCCGCGTCTGTATACAGGCCGAGCTTTTTTTGGAAATTACGACGCAAGCATTGGAGCTTACGTCAGCGAACCGCGTTTGATTCCAGCGACTGGCGTTGTTCGTCAATTTGTCCGAAACGAATTAAACTTGACTGCGAGACAATCGAGAAATATTTTCGAAATAATTGCAAGTTTCGCTGCAAATCGTTATTTGTACGTTTTGCGTTATTTGACATTCGATGCGAAGCGTCGTTTGCCTTCTCCGCGGCGACGCTTGACCATTTTCTGGAAAAATTATCCTCGTCGTGTTTTGATAACCCTCGCTTATCTGGCTATTACGCAAGACAGCTTGCCGTTGAAATTTCGAGCTGGTATTTATCCGTAAGTAGAAATTCTAGCTGTCGAGTCGATCGCGTTGAATACGCGCGTATATTGAAGACGTTTCGCGCGAATAAAACTTTTTTCATCGACGCCTTCGAAACACCTAGTAATAAGGTAAAGTTACGGCATCGAGCGCATTGAGAAATTGGGGGCAAACTAGATATAATAATGTTCCCATCAAATCCCTAGTACGGAGCGAGTCTCGCGCTTTTTTCGTTGAAACGATGTGCCAAGCAAGAAAGAAGCGCGCATAAGCTGCGTATGGAAAAAAAATTAAACGAGGCTTGCGTAACCACGACGGAAGGAAAAAACCAAGATAAAAAGAAGCTATTCTCGTTCTGGAGAGTGCATAGTCGTGTCCAGCGTTGCTACGCTCTCTCTGTCTGTCTCTCTCTCTCTCTCTCTCTCTCTCTCTCGTGCGGCGGCGTCGGTGGCTTGCAATCGGAAAAGCTGCGACCGGTATTTTTGCGCCGCCCTCTCTCCCGAGCTATATATTGCTCGTGACTAGCTCTCGTAGCGGCCGTGGAACTCGATAAATTCCTTTTCGGCTTCGCCTATATTCTATATACTTGCTCTCATTCTACAGATGTTACACACACACTGCCGCGTGAAACGTACTCGCACTGCAGCTAGATCGGTATACTCCTCGTCTGCAAAGTCTTTTTTCTCTCGTGTCTATCTACTTGGTTTTTTTCTACTCGGATCAAATATTTTTTTATTCCGCAACGCGTGCGATAGGGTACGAAAGTTCTATCCGATATTTCACTGGTTAAACATTGCAAATCATTCGAGATTTTAAATCACAATAACGTTGTTTTGATATTGGGAAATGACTTTATTGCTTGGTAATTTATCTTATCTACCGCCTGCAACGTTTGCACTGTAACGCGTACTACTGTTATTTAGCAGCACGAGTTAGCGTGACTTTTCTTTTTTCCTTTTATTGATTCAACTCTTTAATTATACGGAGCTACAGTGACAAAGTATATAAAAGCGACGAGTTATTTACCCGCGGTAAACTTTCTCTCGTTGATAATACGACTTTTACCTCAACGTCATTTGAATGTAATAATACGTAGACGGCGTTTAACGAAATTCCCAAGGCTCGATTTTGCTCGGCGTTGAAAGTATAAATTATCAGAGTATTTGAACGTTCAGAGCTCGTCGTATAATTCTAAAAGGCAAGAGAGCGCTGCAATTATTTGTAAATTATGGAAATCAAGTGATAAATTCTTGGGGGTTTCTAGTAGCAGCTCCTTCGTTACCGATGTGGGTTTTCTTCTAACGCGAAATTGCTTGCTATTTTTTCTTCGATTTGCGGTAATTGCACGGTAACTTTCGATACATTCACAAGTCATCGGCACAAGTGATAATTCATTGAATTAACGTGAAAATAACGCAGCGGGCAATTGCACTCGCAACTCGCTCAAAATTGTCTCAAAATACATCGCAAAATTGCCGAGTAGGAACTAGGTAGAAGAATAAGAAACAAAACGTGGAATTAGTTCAAAACACTTCCTGGCACAGCTTATCGGTCTGGTGAAGGGTCGAGACAGCGGCAAGTACATAAATGCAACAGCAGCAGCAGCGTCGTCGCGGCGAAACAGAGAGATAGGAGAGAGAGAGAGAGAGAGAGAGAAAGCCAGATTGGCCGGGTTTGCTATCGGCTTATGCAAATATTTCGTTTGATAAAGCTTATCTTCCTTGGAGCCGTTGCGCCAGCCGCTCCCGATTTTCATTGTTGTTGACTTGTCTGTCAACGTATTTTTCGGCGTCTGGATGCTCGATGCGTATGTTTCCAATTGCGAACTCGGGGTGCGGCCAACAATAGAAATTAGCCTGCTGAGTTTTGCGCGTACAGGACCGACAGCCGTTTTATACGAGAACACGGTTCATCGAGTTCGAGATCGAGCTGCGCGGAGGTGATAAAGCTGACGCGCCGGCCGACGACTTGATTTATAAACACGCCCCGTTCATTGACACGCGCGTGGGGTTCGCGTGCCACTAAATTTCAGTCTTGCTTTTCTTTGTGGAATTTCCTGGTGCTTTTGCTTTTGACGAGAAATCGTATAATCTTTCCGAGTCGCTGAGTTGCTTTGATGGAAAAATTGCCCTTGAAAATATCGATAAACCGAGCTTTGGAACAGACCGATTGCTGTGCCTTACAACAATTGACAAAACACAACGACTATGTTCTTGTTTAGAGAACGTGATTGAACGCGATTGAACGCGATTGAACGCATTGACGCACGAGGTGTAGTGCAAATTAATATACGTCGTATGCAACTAGAAAGCATCGACCTTCGGCAAGTTCTGCTCGCCGCATTATTATAACACACGGACGTTGTCCGAGCCGAGTGCAATTTAATCAATTATGATCTATTGTTCGGTTATGCGTTATTAGTGAGGCATACTCGCGAGAGAACTAATTCGCGTTTGATGCATACAGATGTATGGATGAATCGATATTGCTCAGACTGAATATCGTCTAAACAATCAAAACACGACAGTTGCAATTCAAAATTGCACCTGGGAACGCTGACAAAACGGGAATTTTCCCGTGTACTCGTGATCGATTGGCACTTTGTAGAGCAATAAGAGCGAGCGAGAAAACGTACAAGTATCGCTCGTGTATATTTGTCCACCGAAAGTCGAAGAGCGACGAGCAACCAGCGGTCGAGCGTTATAAAGGTCGACCGTCATTAGAGGCGCGTACAGATCGCCTACGACAACCTGTTCTCTCGTGCACGTTGCCATTCACTGTGCCGCCTCGGCGTAGAGCCGTGCGTACGTATACCATAGCCATTCATGGCGCCGAGAACGCGAGAGCTCGCGATATTATTCTTATCGCCTGAATGTGTATACGAAAGCAACAATTTTCTTTTTGTCGCGCGTGGGCTGCAGCCACCTGCGCTACTAACAAAAAGCGCTCTTGCGTTGTCTTTTCTTTTTTCTCGTCAAGGCTTCGTGCGAGACGAGTGTCTCTCTCTCTCTCTCTCTCTCTCTCTTTCTCTCTCTATCGTGCGCGCGACGTTGAGCAATTTATTGCGCTACGCGATTGTTCACTAGTGTCGCGCGAGTCAAGTGAAACTCGCGCGGTCTTTTGGTATTCAAACGATACGCACTTGCGACAATTGAAATATCCTTGGGCTTTTTTCGTTCGCGCTATCACGCGCAAATTTTGCTGTTTTCTACTCGTTTCCGTTTACGAACCGAAAGCTGCATCGGCAAAGTGTGTCGATGGGCCTCTTAAACGTCGCTACAGTAGCGATTATCGAAAATGCTTTAGACGTAGGTAGCAATCGAGGCAAAGTCAATTTCGCTTTCTAATCGTAGGCTCCCAGTGTAATGGGCCTTGGTAACGCAGCCAACGAATCGGCGCATCGTCGTCGGGTTTCGCGTGCAGCGAATCAAACGGGAGGAGAGCGGTGCGCTTTCGCGCTCGCGCGATCGATTCTATTGAAATGACGAGCTGTGCCGATTGCGATTCGCTGTACAGTGCAATTTCCAATCGGCGAGATTGCCCCGGTCGATGCGCGAGTTGTCGCTTATTTATACGTTCTTCCGTTCCTGCCCTGCTTTTTATCGTCATCCCGCTCGCAACTGCAGTACACGTTCTACATACGAAGACGCGCCGCTGCTAGTGACATTGAAGCGCTTGCAAGTGAATTTGTCAAGAATGACAAGGTTCTTGGTTGTTCTTTTGTTCGAGGCTGATGTTTACGCGACTTGTCATTGTCGATTCGCACGATGACGACGACGATACTGCTACGCTGAGACGAGCGACGTGCGCGGTAGAATTGATCTTTTTCGAGCGTTGTACGCGACGATAAAGATCACAGATTTTATTGTAATCGCGCGAAACAACAATGTCAAGGTACTGGGTACGGTTGGATCAACCGAGTAAATTGTAGTCGGTATTTCTTCTTATCCGCTGCGGGTTATTAGTCTCAAGCAATTAGTTTCGGTAGCCGCATAAAAAGCCCATAAACTAAACAACGGGTACTCGATTTCAATTTAAATCAGTGAAAGAAATCTACAAGTGGATTAACATATTGTTACGCGGCATTTACTAACTGGAATGCGCGATAAAGCGAAAAAAATCGGCATGATTATTATCGTTGTAAGTAGAACCTTGTTCCGTTGCGAAGCTTATCGAAACGTTGAATCGCATGAACGTGGACAAAAGATATAGCGTATCCGCGTGAAATTAGTCGCAATAACTATTTTGCGTCTATAACAATCGTCAACATGACGATTAGTCGAAAAGCAAACCTTGTGGTTTTTACCTTTGATTTATCGTTTTCGGGTAAAAACTGCTGACGTAGTCAACGGTAACGAGCCTTCTTATTTCAACGATAACATCTAAATTGACATCAACATTTTACATTTCAAAATGGATATCTCGGAAGCGTGTAACTCCGTGTCTATCAAGATATTGTTGCCTGGTAAAAAATGCGTCGGTATTCTCAAAAGATTTGGTTGATAATCTTCGTTGCCGTACGATCCCTATAAAAGTGAATGATACAAAAAGTCACATCTACGCAAGTACTTACTATTGCTACTGTTATTATTAAACGAATTTGACGAATACCAATTTTGGCGGACAATCCGTAATCCCTAGTGGAGTCAATACTTCATCAAAGTATATTTTTGCCGCGCGACCCTCGCACAGGTTGCTGTCAAACGACAACCCCGTCCGGATATCTCGACCGAAAGCACGCGGAGATATCATTAGCTTGATCTACAACAGTATTAGAATTAGGATGGCCTTCAAATAGTGCATCGAAACGCAAAATTATCACTTGGCAATGCAATCAAAGATGAAAATTGTCGACAGCAGTGGGTTTGCTTACTGTATACGTACGGACAAGTTTTTAGGCGCATCCGCAATAATGTCAACCTTCACGTTTAAAGAATTTTTCGAATTGGGCTTATAAACTATTGAAACGTCAAAGGTGTCAATATCTATGTAGGTTTCGTTGAGAAATTCAACGTTGACATCTTCGAAATAGACCTCGTGGTTCGAAGCCTGAAACAACAGTTTGTCATCGTAAATAATTCGTTCGCATGAATCGTTAACAAAGAATTTCTCGTCTACACTTACGAGACTTGGTTGTATACGATGAAACGTAAAACATGTTACGAGTAGTACAGAGAATTGTTTCAAACGCATCGCAAAGATAAAATAGCGCGTAGTTTTGTCGTATTTCGAGATGACGACACGTTAAAAAGTAACTTCGAATTGAAAAGACCGAATTTGTACAGCACAGTGAATGGGTGGGCAAGAAAAGCCGAATGTTGTATCTTTGGCAAAGCGTGCAGAATGCCGTGACGACTGATATACTGCGCCATCGGAAACAAAGCTTGGGCATTTATACTCTCTCGAATGCAACGTAACTAGTTTTTATTACGAATAATGTATGGGTATAAGCGTATAAAATCCATCTACGCTTATTGTCTTTGGATTTTGCGTCGTTCTAACGATACTTCAAATCGACAGAGAGGCGTTGCTTACAGTGCTCTTCATTGTCCGAAAACGTCAAAGTTCGAGTTGCCGTAAATTGTCTTTAATCGCACGCGGCGAATCCAAGTACAATTAGATGCAATAACAACTTTGTTACAACGACGTTGTCACTTGCGTGTCATTCGTTACCGAGGTACAGTATAAAATGCTCGATTTTTCCATGAAATATTTACGCAGCACAGGCACACCTTTCGTAAATATTGATATCACCCCACAAACTTATTACTCGGCTTACGTAAGCAGCACGGAGTACTTGACGAAGCACATGAAATTCAAGCGACAACATTTCCTAGAGGAAACCCGAGAGAGAGAGAGAGAGGCAAGTAATTATCGAAAGAGCCGAGTATATATTATCGCGTTTCGTAATCCGGAGCGACCAATCCGGATCGCCTACGGGCGAATCCGATATTTCTGCGTAAAGCCTTGCGTGTACATTGCGGGGGCGGTACGGCTCTTTATTATCGCAAGAGATTTATTCGATAAGATCGTTTGTTGCGATCCGAATACTTTTGCTTTACAACATTGATCAACTTATATCTCATATTCAATTAGTCGGTTGATTGTTACTTCGATCGGGAATCGAGATATTTTCGCAACGAATGTCGCTTTCTCCATCAAAGCTATCATTCTTTGCACTCGAGCTAATTATTAATACGATGCTGGTCAAACGCAGAGCGAAAATAAGTAGAAAGTAGTAATAAACCGGCCACTGCAAAAAACTGTGACAGGTCGACTGACAGAACTAGGATCCGAGAGATTCCTACGACTAATATCTCACAGCCATCTCAATTACTCAACTTGTCAAATCAAGCATAATAGAATTGTAATCGAATCGAACGATAAGTAGCTCGAAACTTTTTTAAAACACAAGTGTGCGTGTACGTGTAGCTCTAGCTTGACACTTGGAACCGTCTAATGAAAACTGATTATCCGGCAGTTCCATGGGCAATAACGAGAATCGCAAAATCCGCTCGAGAACAACGATCTTTCCGCGTTCCTAGCGCACCACGCCAAAGGACCAAAACTACGGCTCCGTCGTAAGCGATGAATCGTTTTACGAGTTGGACGTGCCACGGACAATAATCTCTGCGAGTATCGTTCGAATCTTCGCATAGTAAACCCACGTCTACAGACTCGTATTACGACGCTACGCGTATTAGCTTTGCGCACGAGTTCCACGCGTTTGTGCAGCGACAATCTTGATTGACGTTGTTCGTTTATTTGTTTTATGCGTAAATATCTTTATTCGTCGGAATATTTCGACAATGCTAAGGTCGTGAGAGCGTCTTCTCGTAGTTTTACAAATTTCCTTTGCAAAACTGCACGAGGCTCACGCGGTTCGCGCGGCTCTGTGGAACGTCCGCGAGCCGGAAGAGCCGTCGTAAAATTAGCCACGGGCAGAGGATGCGCACGCCGTCACCAAGTGATCACCGATTCGTGTGTTCTCTTGCAACTTCCGTGCCTTATACTATGCAAAACGTCACTCGACACCTCCATGTCCTACGAATTGCTTCATTTTCAGCTTTATAAGGTCGCTGCAGCTCCCATCTGTGCCCGTCTTTAAGAGAGTGTGCGTGCGTGCGTGAGACGCAGTGAAATTAACACGCATTAAGATGCCCAGTCACTCTTTTTATTAAAATCAACATGATTTTAGTATGCACCATGCGTAGTCTCGTATTTATTCATTTACTTTTATTTTTAGTGTTCGGAGTTTTGAAAGATGTTTGTACATTTCAAACTTGTTTTACCGTATGCGTGCAAGTGCAACGGGTGCATGTCATCGTGGTTCTGTAGCAACGAGACACGTTATTTTCCCGATGAGTCATTTAGGCGCTTGCAAGGAAAACATTTCCATCGGCCAACAAAAAAGATCAATTGAAAGATGCAAACTAATTGAACAGAAGGCGCTTTCACTACTCTGTAATCTGGGCGATGCGCACGAGGGGGTAGACGTATAAGAAAGCGGCAAATCAATCAGCTTGACTTTACAAGTGCAGCAGCGGACGGTATAATAAGCTCGGGGAAGCGTGAACGCGGTTATTACGCCGCAGAGAGAGAGAGAGAGAGAGAGAGATAGGAGATGATACGCTTTGACTAATCGACGCCGCTACACTTACGCGTATAATTTCCTTTTGACGAGAAACCAAATCTTTCTCCACTGAAAGGGCTTGTTTCGAGATACTTTCCAAGGCCACGATACATTGCATCACGTTGACGAACGTGGTAGAATGTTGTTTTGAGTATTTTAATTAAAACATCAAAGTCAATAGATCGAGATTCGAGATAACGTTTGAACGGAAGTTAAATTGATAACTCGAGAGAGAGAGAGAGAGAGAGAGAGAAGAGAACTTGTCGATAAAGCGTGACGTCAAATATTTTCATCGTCTAGTATCGGTCGAACAGAGCATCCCTTGTTTCCTTTGGCTTTTACTTTTCAAACGTTATTTCCTTTTTCTCACGAATTTCTTTCACGGTCGCCGCACGACGGGAATGTAAATAAGGAAGTATAAACGTTTCTTACACGAACACACGCAATTTTCTTGCCAGGAAGAAGCAAATTGTACTACGAAATGAAAGTGGAACGACGAAAAAATCGATCGGACGTAGATTGGCAGTTTTTACTCGACGCGTTGCATGTGATTCTAATACTCTTTGAGTATTAAGACCATGTTAATAGCCTGAGAGAGAGAGAGAGAGAGCACGCCAGCAATGAGAGCTTGTAAAGACTGTACCATCGATGCTATTCGTAATCTTATTATTTCACGAGATAAACTCCGCGAGAACTTTGTATTTCCCGTCGACACAGTGTCTACTAGCCTCTTTGTTCCAAATTAATTCGACTCGTCGAGCATTGCATCAATTATATAAGCATCCATCAATTAGTGCGAGATTTATGTAGAAACTTTGATGCCGTACAAGGCATATCCCTTTGATCGAAAGCATCCCATCTCTCGTTGCGGAAGAAGACAACGGTTAATTGATTTTTCCCTCTTTCCTTTGTGCGTATATATAACTGGAGAGGTTTGCGCGCTTTTATCAGAAGGGTAGTCGTCGGCCTTATTCTTCTGCGTTGTCGCGCATCTCAAGACCTAGAGTTTGAGAGGAAATGTACATATATATTCGAGCGCGCTGCCATATCGATTCCAATTTATTACTACGCGTTGCACTGTGAGATAAGACTCTCTCTCGAGCTCGAACTCCAACTCGAGTGGCGGCGCACACGCACAAATGGGAGTCGCGCGAGATGCGGAGATAAGCCTATTTTCCGCAAAGGCGCAGAGACGCGCCGCGTACTATTGGCTTATCAGTCTCGCACTCTCCACGTTTTATATGCAATAAAATGGCGATGCGATGCGTACGCGGCTTGTATCGCATATTCTGCCTGTGTATACGTCCTTGTTTTATATCTGTATTTTTCCCCTTCCGCGTGGGATTTAACGTATATCTTTACGTGCGTTGGAATTCAAAAGCATATTCATTTATTTCACTC